>CM033634.1:24420006-27102423 GCA_019453435.1 Rhinogobius similis
TGTGCCAAAAGATTTACATTTTAGAAGATAATTTTATAAGTAGTTTGAATACAGAATTTAAAGTGCAAAATGTTGTATTTTGGTCAGTAGAGTAAAATAAAAAATGTTTTTATGATTTTATTGTATTTTTTTGTTAAATTACAAGGGTTAAAATGAGATCTTTCCAAGTGTTACCACCATTATATATTTAGTTTAAAATATAATGCCGTTTAATGTTTAAAAAGGACCAAATAAAATCTAGAGTATGTGACATTGGCCTAAAAACATATTTGTTAAATATTTTCCAACAACATTGTTCCAGCAAGTCTCCATAAAACAGCATGGGTGCACAATGATGAACAAATGTTTAGTTTCAGCCGTGCCTTGCAGACAGAATCAAACTGAACACCTTCTGGTTTTGTTACAAATCTGTGGAGTTTTCTGTATTGTGTAGGATTGATATTTGAATGTGGTTCTGTAGCATCTGAATATTTTACTGTAAACATCCTATCAACTTATTTAGTTCTTAAGTCATGTTCTGCAGAAGAGGAAAGGGAATTCCTCCCACCTTTGTAAACAATATACAGTATTAAGTGACTTAGTTTACACTTGGAGTGAATTTGATGAGGCCAAAAATGATGCTTAAATCTGCAGAGCAGTGCTGAGAAATGCTGTTTGATTTTGGAAAAGCCCAGGATGTAGCTGCTTAAGTGAATGTACTGTCTGTCAAAGAGAGTTATTGCTGTTTTAAGACTAGTTTTAAGACTTTATTGTCTGAAGCAGACTGGTAGGACCTAAAGTATATTTTGTTTGTGGTATTTGTTTCACATTTGGTGCTAAATGTGTTTGTGAATATTTTGCATTAAATGCTGTGCATTTGGCATTTCCAATGATTGTCTGGAATTCTCTTTTTTTACATTTCTGACAGCTCTGACTCAACGTTTAACTTTAAAACCACTATCCTCTGCTATCCACAAACTACTACCTGATATAATGTCATGAGCAACACACTTTCCCACACACCGTTTTAACAGAGGAAGAATTAATTTGAGAAATAATTTCAAATGTCGTCCACCCACCCACTCTGCCAACAGTCTCTTTCACACAGGCACTAGGGCCAGGAGTAGATGGTTTCCTAATTACAGGCTGCTAAGAGCAGAAGTGAGAGATCGCAGAGGAGCAGAGATAAGAAGGAGAACGGTAGTGTGTGCACAGCTGTCACAGCCTGAAGGATCGTGGGCACCACCAAATCACTTCATCTACAATGTGCCAACATGAGCAAACAAACAGTGTTTTTCCTCTTTTTAAAAACAAAACGGCTGTATTCTTTACCATAAGAAAGACTGAGGATCAGAGCGAGGCCAATTAGGAGCGTATTCCCCAGGAGAGAGAGCCGTGCGAGTGGGAGAAGCAGAGCACAGACATGAACCAAGCGCAGGGTGGTGTGTGATTAGGACAGAGTGCGGGGGAAGAGCCACAGAGCACTGCAGTCTGCCCCTGATCTGTGCAGCCCGAGCCCAGGACCAGCACACCATCTGCACCAGCACTGGGCACGCAACAGTCCTTTACTCCTTCACTGTCTGGAATGAACATCTAAAAGAACATAGAACATACCTTTTAAGGCTTGACATGCACTTATTGTACGTGTCAAAAAATAAAGAGAAACTGCATGAATTCCTTTGAAATTTACAATACAACTATTTTTTTGTGCAATTTCCCAAACTTCAAAACCACATCTAACATGTTATATTTCTGTAATATGTAGAGATCTTTTGTCAAGGTTTCTGGAATAGTCAGTAAGTAAGAAAATAATGTAAAATTGAACTAAAATACCAAGTCCTAAAATCTAATATTAAATCTACAGTTCAGATTACATTTTTGACACTTTGACACTTTACGTTATGGGCATCCAGACATTTTATATCTCCAGATCTACCCCGACTGAAGAGCACATACGTCTGGTACTGAGGAGTGACCTCTGCCATAAACTGTGAATCCTGGGAAAATTAGGCCCAAATGCCATGGTATTCCCTGGTGCCCTTGAGCAAACATCCCACACAGCTCACACAGTATTTTGGTCCTGGAATGCTTTTATTTGTTTGTGCACTGGATGGTAAAATAAATGTTTAGTGGGAATCTGAGTTGTATTTAGACTAGATAAGACAGCCATATGAACATGGCTTCTGACTTTTAGAATCTGTTAAATCCAGATTAAGGGGAATGAGTTAGATGTTCACTTGTTGCTTAGTAACAATGGCTTAAGCACCATGTCTTATTCCACACATGAATTGTAAGAACCCATGCATTTTTACACATATAGCTCTGACATTTGGAGGTTTAATACCTTTTTTTCTTTCCTGAGGTATGCCGCACATTTGTGGTACAATTATTATTATCATTTTAAATAAAACGAGTTAATGTCACAGGACATGCACTACAAATTTGCCATGTTAATCAAATGTAAAGAATTATTGAATGTATCACTGTTGTCAGTTTATGAACTGTATTACTGTCTCTTAGAGGGATAATGGGCTAACATTTAGACAGCTATCACACTGCATCAAACTGGTGCATGGTCAACATTTTTCCAATTATTTCTTTTGACCTGTAGCTTAAACCCCAGAGCGTGACGCATGTGTCTTTTTTAGTTTAAGTTTTAGTATAAGTGAACAATATAAAAGATTAGATTTAGATTAATAAACATTATGCCAACACATTTATCAAATGTCTGTCGAGAATAGTTAAGTTTGAAAAAGACTTCAGCTAAATCTCTCTCCAGCCTTTCATTTAAATGCACTCCCTTATCCCCTTAACTTGGTGTTTTGGCCCCATGTTGCAACCCTTCACCCTTTCACAGTTTCTTATAATTACTGCATATATAGAAGCATAAAACTGTACTTTAATGAGCCATGGTCTTCTATCCTTGATTCAAGCACAATCCAAAACATTCTCTGCTCTTCCTTTGCAATAATGAACAACTCTATGGAGAACTGTGATCGTAGCAGCATGATTCAAAGAGACATACAAGCTGACCTTTGCATCAAACCTCACTGGACACACAACACACACACACACACGCACGCATACACACACACACACACACACACACACACACACACACACACACACACACACACACACACACACACACACACACACACACACACGCACACACACACGCACACACGCACACACACACACGCGCACACACACACACACACACTCACACACGCATATACAGACATCATATTACATTATGAAAAGCTTATTACGCACAATGTTTATCATCAGAAGAAATAACAGTTTTATATTATTTGTCATCTCATGTTTTTGGTTGTCATGGTGAACTAGCTGAAAAATGATTTGGCAGATTATTTCTATGTCAGATGCCCTTCCTGACAGAAGGTGAAGTATTGCCAAGACAAAAAAAGTATCAAGACATACATGATTTAAGAGTAGGCTACAGTGAAAATCAATTTTGAGTTACTTCATGAATGACAATCAAACTTAACTTCCAAGTTGGAGGACATTTTCATTTTTGGTGCAGTGTGTCAGTTTTCTGGTGGTCATCTGCTAATTGTCATGGAGAGGCTATAGCTTTGCCCCAGACTTTCCACAGTATGGCATCAAAAGCATGTATTTATGAAAGAGTAGTGCTAATTAATAAACATAGATGTGCAAGAAATTAGCCCATTGGCTACTTTCCAGTAGTCATTTACAGGTCAGGACAAGAAACAACATACAACACACACTTCAATACAAATGACAACATTAGAGTTAAAGTGACAGGTTCTCATGATATTGTAATAATGACTTTGTTTGTTGGATAGCACCTGAGGTATATATTTATCATAGTTTTACATTTGTAACATTGAAGATTGAGAAAAAAAAAATTATAAATAAAAGTTTTAAATTACAGGAAGTAAAGCTGAGTTCTAAACCAGAATCCCTCTGTGATGTCATCAAAAAGTGACATACCATGTTAAATACAGAGACAATTCACAACTGACGCTTCATTGTTTCCTCCAACATACCTATGCCACAGACCACCACTTTGCATTGGTGGCTTTTCTAGCAAAGGTTTATTTTTTTGAATATAATTTTCACACTACAGGGTAAGGTTAGGGTTAGGTTTAGGAACAGATCCTTTGGTTAAGTTTAGGGCTTTGGGGTGGGAAAGCTAACCGGGCCTCGGCATAACTGGGTTGTATAGAAACAACTGACACATTTTTCTGACAGTTTAAACGGTCATTCAAGAAATAAAGGTGTTATCAGGTATTATTATTTGTCAAATCATAACTATTCTGTGGTTTATCTGGATTTTGGCCCTCGTCTTCATAATGGTTGCTAGGAAACAGTTGTGGAATTACCTCTAATTATCTCATATTTGCTGCCCATGTCCAACCAGGAAGTAAGATTAAACATAAAAACTTTCAAATTAGAGACAAATAGGCAAAATGTTTAGTAAAATCTGAGATGTGTTCAGTAGGTTTGTTTGTTTGTTTTTTAATGTGTAATCTGACATGTCATATAGACAGAATCAGTGATTACAGACCAGGCTCCTCTTGAGTCAGTGTTTGAGGTTTGTCTTAAATGAGTCTAATGTCAGATTGTCTCTGATTGCAGCTGAGGCTGTTCCAAATCTCTGAGCCTTCGACTGACGGCACTTGTTGACTGAAAGCTGTGCGTCTCAAAGGAACTGCACAGTCACCGCGAGTAGAGGCTCTGTTTACTCTGTCACTTGTTCCAGATCTGAATTTAATACACACTTTCAGAGGTGGTGGAGACTATATCCCCTTAAGCTTCAGGGCTATTTTTCCTAAAACGCCTGACTAAAATGAGCCCCAGTTCAAACTGAAGCTGTTTCTGAATGCTTTGGAGCACAAACAAATGTGTGGACTCTTTGCTAACTCTTGTGCTCTCTTCATTTGAGCAATGCACATTTGGTCAAAAAGCAATATACATTTTCATATCAGAAAATACTAATTTTATTTTTAAAATGTTGGTGATGTGATGATGCGATTGGTGATGTTTTGGACCACCCATGAAAGCTTCATAGCGATGAAATAAAAAATAAAACAAAATTTCTAGATGGGATCAAACGGACCCGAAGAGAGCGGGAGAGTTTTAATTCTGTGGCGTTGGCTTCTACTCTACTCTTATAATATGTGGTAACAAGCTCTGCACACAGGAATATCAGATGTGAAATCCTGCCTACATTTTCTTGGAAGTATGGAAGTATAGCTAGTTTTGTTGGGTATGACGATTCCTCTTTCAAAGCTGAAGCTAATTTAAAGGACACATATTCTGCTTGCCTGGGATCCAGAATCCACACTTCTTTAACTGTTAGTGAAGCGTGAGTCTGGTCACTTTGCCCTCCGACAAGCATCGAGTCAATTCCAAAACGTACAGTGCAATCAGATGCGTTTATTTCTGTGACGTGTGAAATCGTCCATCCATGTTTTACAACAAAATCAAACTTCTCTCACCTTTTTGTGAGTTTTGTGCTTCACTCTTTGATTCTGCAGAAATTTGATTCTGATTTGAAAGAAATTTGCAATGTTTTTCAGTCCCTGTGATATTTTTTTCCTTCTTTTTTCCTCATGAGCAGCAGCCTTGATTGGCTAATCTCCCTGTCAGTCACGCCCATCTGAACTCGCAAAGATTACAGAGTGACCAGACTGATAATGATGTGTTTGGAAATGCAGAGAAATATCATTCTGGATTTTCCAGGCAAATGTTCTGCTACAGTGACTTTTTTGAGCTTTTAACCATGTTCTAACTGTTCCGTCATCAAACACATACCGGGAGTTGCATTCAGCTGCATTCACACTGTTTTGAGGAATGCTAGTTGGAAAATCCTCCCCCCTCTGAGCATCAAAAACACTTCCTGTTGAACTTCCTTTATCTGGGACGTTTGTTCAGATCTCATACCTCACTTATCTGAGAATCTTCTGCTGCTTTGAGTCCTTAAATCATCACCAGACACGTTCTGAGTGTTTCTTCCATTCACTACTACTAGCTTGATAATAGTGTGTCGCACATTCTCTTAAAGTGATAAGATAACTAAATTGTGTATAGCGCTAGGTGCCATCTATTGGCTGAATGCACTTAGTATAATAATAACAATGTGTAATTGTTTTAATGCTGATGTAATTTTAATGTTGCTGTTGCGACTTTCCTGGTTAATTAAAGGTTAAATTAAAAAATGTCAGACAGCTGAGAAAAACTTTAATTATTTCATAATGAACTCTTTTTTTTTGTTTCAAAACATTATTTGGCAAATTGATGAGGATGTTTAAAGGCTAACAACAATACAAAAAGTATAATATTTTTCCTTTAACTAAAAGTGAGTTTTAGGAGCTTGTAATAAAATAAAAAGTACAAATGAAATCCACATAAAAGTCCTATGATTTATTAGAGATTATTAGATAAGAGTTTTTTTTGTGTGTGTGTGTGACTACTGACTAATTCAAGCTATAATGGTTTATTAAAACTAAAAGGGTTACAACTTTTTATATTTAACATGTCCAGTAGCTTTTATCAGATGGTACATAAAAAGGAATATATTGAGAAAAAGTCCAAGGCCCTCCACATGGTAACATGATATATACATATAAACTTTTATACATTGAAAAAGCTCATTTGAATTATAGAGACAAGCAGGTGACGCCCCAGACCAATTTGGGTCTTTTGGGAGGCAGATTTTGGCAAGAACATTTTACTTACAAATCGGGCAGGCTGGTATTTCAGAAGAGAGCCAACGTAAATAGCTGCAGATAATCAATGCAATGTAATATATAGGCACAATTTGTTTTCTTTTATTTGTTTCTTGTGATTAATTAAAATATTTAGCCTGTTTTGTTTTTTTTGGGGGGGAAATGCCGCCTCATATCTGCGTCACAAGCCCAGCTGAGCAATTCCACCACGACTATAATGACAGCCTACGCCACAGGAGGGAATTCGGATCATTTTTAAAAATAAATCAGTCACAAAAATAATCCCTCTGACACATATCCTTATCAAAATTGGCTAAAAACAGCAGACATGCCAACTGTATTGATTTGCATTCAAATGGCTTCTCCACAGCCCCTTATTAAACGCTTGTGGCACCCTTCAAAGTGTTCGGTGCTTTGTGTGTAAGAAAGAGTGAGAAAGGGGAAGTTGAAGTGTGCCAGCTGCTGCACAAACAACTAATGAGAATATGATGTAGCCGATGTAGCGTCAGTGGTCTCAGTGAGTCAGGAAAACCATCTGCTCTTTACAAACTCAAATGTGTATTTCCGGTAAAAGACAGATGGAAACCTGTAGAACTTTTATTAACTCTTGCTCCCAAACTTTGTACAGATATTAAAGCAGAATTTCTGTCTTTTCGGTCTCATTTTTGTGTCAGATCTTTACGTTTCTTTTTGTTTTACTTGTACTATTTAAACAAAACAAAATGTAAACACATCTGACCTTCGGCCATTTGTCTTGGACACTCGGTTGAAGAGAGGGACAGAACTGTCAACCGACCACCACCTGGTGGTGAGTTGGATCCACTGGCGGGGGAGGAAGCCGGACAGACTTGGCAGGCCCAAGCATATTGTGAGGGTCTGCTGGGAACATCTGGCAGAGCCCTCTGTCAGCAGAGTCTTCAACGCACACCTCCGGGAGAACCTCTCCCACATCCCGGGGGAGGCTGGGGACATTGAGTCTGAGTGAACTATGTTCTCCACCTCCATTGTCGATGCGGCAGCTCGTAGCTGTGGTCGCAAGGTCTCTAGTGCCTGTCGCGGCGGCAATCCCTGAACCCAGTGGTGGACACCGGAGGTAAGCGATGCTGTCAGGCTGAAGAAGGAGTCCTATCAGGCCTTGTTGGCTTGTGGGACTCCTGAAGCAGCTGACAGGTACCGGCAGACCAAGCGTACTGCAGCCCGCGCGGTCACAGAGGCAAAAACTCGGGATTGGGAGGGGTTCAGAGAGTCCATGGAGGAGGACTATTGTTCCGCCTCAAAGAAATTCTGGCAATCCGTCCGACGCCTCAGGAGGGGGAAGCAGTGCTTCACCAACACCGTTGACGGTGCGGGTGGAGAACTGTTGACTTCGACTGGGGATGTGGTCGGACGGTGGAAGGAATACTTTGAAGATCTCCTCAATCCGACTGTCACATCTTCCAAGGAGGAAGCAGAGACAGACTCGGGTCGGACTCGTCCATCATCCTGGCTGAAGTCACTGAGGTTGTTGGCAAGCTCCTTGGTGGCAAGGCTCCGGGGGCGGATGAGATCCGCCCTGAGTATCTTAAGTCTCTGGATGTTGTGGGACTGTCTTGGCTGACACGTCTCTGCAACATCGCGTGGCGGTCTGGGACGGTACCTCTGGACTGGCAGACTGGGGTGGTGGTCCCTCTGTATAAGAAGGGGACCGGAGAGTGTGTTCCAACCACAGGGGGATCACACTTCTCAGCCTCCCTGGTAAGGTCTATTCCAGGGTACTGGAGAGGAGAATCCGACCGATAGTCGAACCTCGGATTCAGGAGGAGCAGTGTGGTTTTCGTCCTGGTCGTGGAACACTGGACCAGCTCTATACTCTCCATCGGGTGATCGAGGGTTCGTGGGAGTTTGCCCAACCAGTCCACATGTGCTTTGTGGATCTGGAGAAGGCATTCAACCGTGTGCCCCGGGGTGCCTTGTGGGGATTGCTCCAGGAGTACGGGGTCCAGGGCCCTTTGCTAAGGGCTGTCCGGTCCCTGTATGACCGGAGCAGGAGCTGCGTTTGCATTGCCGGCAGTAAGTCAGACCTGTTCCCAGTGCATGTTGGACTCCACCAGGGCAGCCCTTTGTCACTGGTTCTGTTCATAATTTTTATGGACAGAATTTCTAGGCGCAGTCAGGGCGTGGAGGGCGTCCGGTTTGGGGACCACAGGATCTCATCTCTGCTGTTTGCAGATGATGTTGTCTTGATGGATCCATCAAACCAGGACCTGCAGCATGCACTGGGATGGTTTGCAGCCGAGTGTGAAGCAGCCGGGATGGAAATCAGCACCTCCAAATCCAAGGCCATGGTTCTCGACCAGAAAAAGGTGGCTTGCCCTCTCCGGGTGGATGGAGAGTCCTTGCCTCAAGTGGAGGAGTTCAAGTATCTCAGGGTCTTGTTCACGAGTGAGGGAAGGATGATTGACAGGCGGATCGGTGCAGCGTCTGCAGGGATGCGGGCTCTGTATCGGACCGTTGTGGTAAAGAAAGAGCTGAGTCGAAAGACAAAGCTCTCAATTTACCGGTCAATCTACGTTCCTACCCTCACCTGGTCATGAGCTCTGGGTAATGACCGAAAGGACAAGATCGCGGATACAAGCGGTCGAAATGAGCTTCCTCCGCCGGGTGGCTGGGCGCTCCTTTAGAGATAGGGTGAGGAGCTCAGTCACACAGGAGGAGCTCGGAGTAGAGCCGCTGCTCCTTCACGTCGAGAGGAGCAGCTGAGGTGGCTCGGGCATCTGTTCCCGATGTCTCCTGGACGCCTCCCTCGGGAGGTGTTCTGGGCATGTCCCACTGGGAGGCGGCCCCGGGGTAGACCCAGGACACGCTGGAGGGACTATGTCTCTTGGCTGGCAATCCTGGGTTTACAGAGATGCAAAATGCGTTTGCACCTTCATTTTAGGTGTAAAATGACACGTCAATGAAATCGGAAGAAGGTTTTCAAATTTGTACCACACGCTCTCACCAGCCCTTTAGCACATTGTTACTATTCACATGTATACCTTTTAGGGCGTGTGAATGGCTTTAAAACGACTTTTTTCAGACAGTGAAGTGAACACCCAAGCACAGCCAATCAGAGCGCTGTATTTGGCTCTCACTTCCAATGACCACACATCTCCTTTTTTATTAAAGTGTTGTTTTTGCAAGAGGAAGACACAACAAGCAAGACAAAAAAAAGTCAGGTATACTGCCCATGCTTTAATGGAAAAGCCCCCCACTGAAAGCCGGTGCCTCCTCAGTCAGTTTGGTCTGGACCCAGGACTGGTTTAGTTACACAGTCATAATCGGAACAGTAATTAATGTGTATTTAATGTGTATAGCTATCCTTTAACTACCAACATTAACTAAGGCTGCAACATTATTATGATTATTTTGGTTATTGATTAGTGAAGTGAATATTATTCTAATTTGACCCAGATAAAGCTGAAGTGAAGTAATTTGACAACGTCCTGGCAGAAAAAATGTCTAGACAAAATTTACACATTCCCCGTGTCAGATTCCTGCTCTGTCTTAGTAATAAAACTGCTTCTCTCAGCTCAGTCTGTGTATAAATCAGTTAACAATTACTTAATTAGCTGACAATTTCTATTTGATTAACTTGTTGCAGCCCTACTATTAACATTTGCACTGTATCTTGTAACACTGTAGCAATAATACAACTGTAATGTGTCATTGATCCTGACATGGCATTTGCATTTTCTGATTGCTGAAGTATTTCAACTCCATTTTTTTTGCCAACACTCGGTATTTGGTGGTGAAATCCTGGTTATATTCTTGTTTCTTCGGAACGTGACCTCTTTTTTTTCTTAAAATAAAAATCTCTCTCACTTTGCTGCTTTCTTCAGAAATGTCACCTGATGTTGATAATAAGTCTGGTCAGCTATTTTAAGATACGAATAATCACAAAAGTCTGATAATAAGAAACATTAGAATATAAGTGCAGTCTGACAGTAGCACCCCAGAAGTGTCGATGGTCACAGAAAAGGAGTGCCATAGAATAAATACAACATGCATGACTGAGACAAAACAAGTCTAATTTTGATGAAGGAGCAAAATAAAATGCATTGAAAGGTTTATTTTAATGCAATATACCTCCTTGGGAAAATAACAAAACAAACCGGCCAAACGTAACAAGTGTTTTCTGTTTCAAAATTAGCTTGGTGCCTGCAGTTAGCATGCCACTCATGTCCCTCAGCTCCGACCAGCAGACAAGGCCCCCCATTCACACTGCAGCTTCACTGACTCACACGCTCCCCTCTCCTCCTTGATCCATTATGTACACCTGACAGCCTTTCAATTTCAATCCCACCCATGCATATGTGAGATGTTTTACTCATCTATAAAACACAATAATGTAATCCCCCATACAGCGAGTGATCTTTTATTATATACTTGGGCTTAAAAGACAAAGATAAGAGTGTGGGCTGTGATATGTGACAGGTTGTGCAAGCTTTGTTATTACCTGTCTGTCAAAAGTGGCCAAAAGACGCCCCTCCTGCACCATTATCACAAATCCCAGCAGATGATAATGGAGAGATAAGGGCTGGCTGAAGTGCCATAGGGTGGATGTGTGAGCGGAGGTGAAGATGCTACTCCTGCCTGAAAAATAGGGTGAATAGAGAGTGTATCGTGCAAATATAAAAATCACAATAAATCTTACAAATTTCTGTGCTTGTCCTGTAGCTCATAATACTATTTTCTTTTAAATCCAGACAGTTAAAATGTGGGACCAGAAATTCTCCAGATATAATGCATATGGGCCATTTCTGACCCCAAACCTATATTTTTATTTAAAATATTTTGGTTATCAGGGGTGAATAAAACTCTTTTGTTTCTCCACTAACAATAAGGTGAAAGTCTGATCTCTGATTCTGCAAAAGCGACTGACAATGTGTCTCTGGGCAAAACACTGCCTGGTGTGTTAATAATAGTCGGCTTGGAGGTTGTACATCAGTTGACTTATAGGTGCGTTCTGTTCAGGCAGTGCACTGTGACAAATTTGGTGTGTACTTTGTTCTGCACCATGATCCTGCAGTCAATGTGTGTGTGTGTGTGTGTGTGTGTGTGTGTGTGTGTGTGTGTGTGTGTGTGTGTGTGTGTGTGTGTGTGTGTGTGTGTGTGTGTGTGTGTGTGTGTGTGTGTGTGTGTGTGTGTGTGTGTGTGTGTGTGTGTGTGTGTGTGCGTGTGCGTGTGCGTGTGCGTGTGAGTGCCATTTGTCATTTATTTGTGTTCTAGGCCAGTGTTTCCCAACCAGGGGTACAGAGACCCCAAGGGGTATGTGAGGAATTACCAGGGGGTACTTGGAATGGTTTCATATTTCAAATGAAGATGAAATGTATTTTTATCTGAATAAAAGTGTCATAGTTGTAAATGTAGCATCTTTTGGAGTATCGCGGCTCATACACATAATTTAAATAAAAAATATAATATCGTAGAAAAGGTTTTAGGGGTTGACATCCAGATGCTGTTTGGAAGATCAAGACGTTTCAACTTCTATCCAAAAGTCATTGTCAATCAGAGAGCTGGTCTGGGAACTCTGGCTTATATTAAACTCTTAGTGGTGAGAGCCCTGCCTACAGGGAGGAGTCACTGACAGCCTGTTTTTGTTCTGCCCTGCCGAGTCAGGTGACACTAGGCAGGGCAAACAATTAACCAAACAAAAACAGGCTATCAGTGACCAGCTCTCTGATTGACAATGACTTTTGGATAGAGGTCAAAACGTCTTGATCTTCAAACAGCGTCTGGATGACAATCCCTGAAACCTTTTCTAAGATGGAACACGCCTGGACCAATGAGGGATTACATTGACAAAAAATATAATAGTAATAATTGACTATATTCGACTAGTGAACCCATTTATTTGCCTGAAACTCAAGTTAAGGGGTACTCTGATTGTAAAACAAAGCTTACACAAGATTTAAAAAAAAAAAAAGGTTGGGAACCACTGTTCTAGGCTGCAGCACATTTGCAAGGCTCTGTGCCACTGCTGACCTCAGCATCATAGGTTTGATTCCCATCTTCGGCAATTTGCTGAATGGCTTGCCCACTCTTCACTCCATTTCCACATGTTCTGTCCAAAAGAGCCTCAAGACCCAAAAATGATGGCTGCAAAAAAAAAAAAAATTAAGTCAGCTTTCTTTTCTTTTTTTCCAATTATTCAACTAGTGAAACATTGTGTAATACATTGAGATTCTTTTACTAAATACATTTTGAATCCAACAAATATTGAAATATGTTGATTTAAGGCTTCTAGCCTAATGAATAAAGGGTATATGAAAATCACAAATTGTTTATTCCTTTTTGCTTTTTTGATCTAAAAGTGCCACAATCTTAACTAGAAATACGATACGAACAGTCAACAAGTTACATTTACTTGTTGCAGCCCTACAAAATGTTTTGAATAGCTTAATTGCAAAAACAGATAGTGTTTTTGTTACCATCTTCTACAGATATTATTACTGGGCATTATGTTGAGTGGAATTTGTCAAAGGAGGAATGAAATAACATACCTACTGATTGCAGTAAAATACATTTGACATTTGAAAACTACGCAAAGAGTAAACTGCAACCCTCGATGACTTTTTAAAACTGCACTTTTCTGTTTTTGCAAATGTATATAGGCAAGGCATCAATCCCAAGTGATCTGAGAGACACCTGTTTAGTAAACATACTGCATCTGGCCCTGCAGCACTCCACATCACACTATCTGACTGCAATTCAATTATTTTTGCCACCCATGGAATAATATCCCTGAATTCTCTTGCCAATCTATGTACGCAAACACTTTCCAATCAATCCCTCGGACAAGAAAAAGGTAATAAGGGGCTCCCATTACAAAGCAGCACACAAAAGACCACTGGGAGGGATTGGGAATCTATCAAACCAACCCGGGAACAAAACTTAATCCATGCAATCACCGTCTTCTAGCAGTTGAGAGCCCACAGCTTAGGAAAAAATCCATCATGTCATCTCATTAGGGGCGCTTTGAGCAGTGAAAGAAGCCGAGACAATAGACGTCACTTGTGGGTAACAGTGGGTAAGGTTCTCACATACAGGTTAGAGTGGTCGTATCGGAGGAAAGCTATCGGGATGCAGCACAAAGGCCCTGAAATAGCACAGGTAACGTCAGAGCGGCAGCAACAAGTAGGCTCAGTTGTACGGATAATGGTAGAACACTGTGACAATTAAGACCAAGTAGTAGAAGTACATGTTTTGACCAGTCCACGGTGCTAGTATTTTTCACATTTCCTTGATTTTCATTTAATTACAAGCACATTACAGATAGTTTAATTAAATATTTTTTTCAAAATGAAATTATTTTTTCTCCATACACTTGTTTCTTTTGTGTTGCCAGACAAGCAAAGGAGCCTTATGACATCTTGGGAGAGCCCACCTGGATTATGGCAGTGGGGGGAGCGTATTATTTGCGACTTTAGTTTGCTTAGTTTGGTTTAAAGTTGTTTTACTAATCACTGTTATTATATTCTGTTGAGTTACTATCATTTAGTAAAAGTTAGTCGTTCTGTGTACATTTTGGGTTAGCCCTTTTTGTAGCCTATTTAAACTCCACTCTTTGCTTGAGACTCAGTTTTTTGTTTCTGTTATGACCTCAGTTGGGGCCATACTTTGTGTATATTATTTCAATCATTCTTTAGAGCCTTTTTTAAGTTAAAATGTTGTTTTTTATTTGACTTTATTAAATTATCGTGATTTTTGTCCCTGGCCCTGCCTTTTTTGTCCGCGACAACCAGACAGCTTTATTTGTTCATAGTAATAGCTGTGAGAAACATTGTACCTTGGATGAATAAAAAAGTTCTTGTCAATGCTCTGCCTGGTAAGTTTAGATGAAAGTAAATAAAACATACGACTATAAAATTACAACTGAACCTGAGATGCTCTTATACTGAGAACGTAACATACCAATGAGAGAACTGGAATGGGTTTATTGCCAATTGGTTTTGGTCTTTTAATCTGGCAACGCAAATTGAGAACACTGCATGAATTTTCAAATGACAACTAAAAACCATCAACGTACAGATGAAATATTAATATCCCATCCCTGTTCACAAAATAATCATCATCATTTTATTTAACAGTGCCTCTCTTGACACTCAAGCACACTTTACACAGGATTTAAAATAGATATAGACAATAGTAACGCATACAATAAAACAGCAATGCGGAACAATAAAACGTGAAGTCAGAGGGAAAAGGCAATCCTAAACAGATGCGTGTTGAGTCTGGTTTTGAACATGGATAGAGAGCACATTGAACAAAAACCCCCGTAAACAAACCGACCAGACTGTTGAAGACACAACCTGGCTCCTGCATTTTGTTTCCACATCGACAACCGTCTAATGCAAAGGAAACATACACAAGAAGTTTCTTTATGGAGGACCTGGAGGAGAAGGCCACCAAAACAACACCAAGCAAATGCAGACGAGGGGGCCTTTTCACTCACTCACGCCCTGTCCTGAAGAAGTTGGACTGCAGATGGCGCTGTTCTGCCTCTATTTGTAAGAAAGTATCGCCAAAACATGTGTAAATCAGCTGACAAGACACATCTCATCAACATTACATGACATTTATCTTCACTCTGAAGAAGTCAAAAATGTCAGGTGAACAAAGAAACTCTGGTCTGGAAAAAGAAGTGAGGAACTCATTCTGCTTTCTGGATAATCAGCCATTGTGTAAAATATTTTGTTATTGGGAATAAATCTATATTGATATGTTTTAAATAATAACTCAACATCAGAATATTATTTGAAATTGTTTACTTTTATCAATTCATACCTACGTGCGTCACATATCAATAATACTTGCGGCTGCTTGGCGACATATTGTTTCTACGGGAAGCGAAGTACTTTTTATAAACGTAAAAATGGTTCACAAATGTTGGACAAATGGCTGTCAGCGCAGATATCTGGGCGTTCGAACGGCTTTTCCACGACTTTTAACTGACCTTCATCGCGCATCAAGAACTCAAAATTACAGAAGAACGCAATAAATATTTAGAATAGCGCTATTACCAAACACAAGAAAAGCTTCAGATGCTTACAAGCCATGTTTCAGATTCCTTGGAGTCCATTTTGTTTGACTGGCGCTAACCACACTTTTCCCCCGCACAGCAAGAAAATGTAAATGCACGCTCATCCATTCGCTGGCATCATAAGTGACAACAGCAGGCACGTGTCGGACCGTATGTGAATAATAATGATCAGAAGAGATGATTTCATTGAACATTAGGAGCTGAATGAAGTGCGAACGCCTTTTCCACTGCTCTGTCGTCTTCATTTGTCCCTGAGCTGCTCGTGTCCATCATCATCATTACGTTCTGTAAATGACAACTGCAGGTTTGTCATGAAAAAGAGAAAAGAACCTGACCAGGAAGGTTCTGGCTGACGTGTTGCTGGATGAAAATAGAGCACATATTCTACTATCCGTGCCATCCTTAGTGTCTTGTGTAAATTCCTGAAAGTTCATTTAATGTCTCTCCCTATGCTTTGCCCCATGTTATGCTATTTCTTGTGCTCCAAAGCCATAATGTGAGTCCACTTGCAGAGATTTTATTTTTTTCAGTTTTCAGTTGCACCCCTTTTCTCACCAACTCTGTTTCGATCCGGAAAGTCATTGTCACCTTCATTCTTTGACTCTACAATTGAGAGAAGAAATGGGGTCTTGAGTCTGCCGGTTGTATTGCAGAGAAGGAGCCCCGATCAAAGTTTCATCTCAGTTTGTCATCTTTGAATTCTCTGCACTTCCACAATCCTATCCTGATTCCATGTCTGGTGTCCCAATGTAACAGATTCTTCCATTTCTACCGTCAAATCCCGAAGTTAAAATGGCCTTAGTTTGTCCAGTGCATATTCCTGAGACATATGAAGGTTAGAGATGTGCAAACTCTGTCACTGAGGACCATGTAAGACATCTTTATTCCTATAAATATAGTTTGGAAATGTCTGGTCTGCCTTTGATGGACATTATAATTGCTTATTTCATAAACATTTAGAAAGAGAGGCAAGAAGCAACCTAAGTGACTTAATTCTTCAAACTAACCACTATTTACTCACCAACTTTTCAAGAGAGATCATTTTCAAACCAGATTGGTCCCCATGCTCTAATTAGATTGATTTTTTGATTGTTTTATGTTAAATACAGTTAAATGAAGTCAACACAACGTAGCCAATGTAGCTGCTTGATATATACAGGGCTGGAGGGGTACAGTCTGATTTATTTCACGCCCCATTTTTCACAGTTTGGCCTAAGACACTTCCATTTAATTCGGTCTACATCGGTGTTTCTCTACATGCTTTATCTGTTGGGCATTCATCATCCTCTAATCTTCACTAATAATAAATAAAACTGTGAATCTATCTCCTGCTGTGACATGAACATTTGCTAATGAACACTTTTATTCGCTTCTTTGCAGTCCTCGTATCTTTGCACGTCTCTCCTAACCCGAGCGAAAACCACGACTCTGAAATATAAAGCTCAACAGAACCACCACCGACCCAGCGTGTGTGCACCCAAAGTGAGAATGGGATGTTTCTCCATGGCCTATCAGCGGTGACAACAATAACACTCCTTTGAGCCGAACAGAGACAAACAGAGGAAAAAACACAGATATAAATATATAAATGTGTTGAGCCAATCAGTCACGGTTCATCTGTGCCTTGACATCAATTTCAATGTGAGGAAACTCTCCATGGTTTCCCGTCGGAGTGCACAAGAGAGGCTTCATCCCTGGCTTTAATTCAGTGGATAACGACAACACCGTGTTCTGTGCCATGTTCCGTTTGTTTTATGTAACCTTGCAGCGTTCTTGAAACTTCACCGAACAAAGAAGAGAAGAGAATTCACAGAAAATGCAACAGCAATATTGTGTGTGTAATCAGCGTTTGTGACGTGAGTGAGGATTTTACAACTGATCTGCTGCTTTTATGGACTGATTGTTTCTGTCTCTGTTTTTTGGAAATGAAAGGTAATAACTATAGACTACCAACTATGACAAAAAGTACATGTTTTTGTTGACTTAAAAACCTCGAGTACAGCACAGACAATAGAACCAAATCAGACAAAGTATTATTATTTAAGTAACAAAATAATCAGTGTCCTATATCCATATCTTACTCTGTGTAAACCGGCTAACCATGTACTTTAGCCCTCTATAGACATGTTCTGAAGTAAATATGATTCAGGGGTGAGTGTGGCAGTCCATGTTTCAGCCTTTTCTTAAAGGTTAAAACTCGTGGTCATCATTCTGGCTGCGTTTCTCTAAAACGCCTAACGACTAAATGAGGCTCAAATCAAACTGAAGCGGTTCCTGAACCCTTTGAAGCACAAACAAATGTTTGGACTTTTTGTGAAACTGTGACTCTGCTGTTTTGGCTTCTGTTGTGTGAATTACTCCAATTAAATGTGATAACAAGTTCTGCCCAGAGGAAAACTCTGGTATAAAGAGGAGTTATTAATTGATTTTGGTAGGTTTGGAGTAAAAATGTCTCAAATTCTTCCCAGAATAGTCAGGTTACAACTTTCTTTTTATACATTCCAAAAAGCAAATCTAATGCTAGATTTTTTTTGTCAGAATTGTTTAGCCTTAAATTCTCCATCACCGCAGCAGCAGAAACATGAGCCTCTTTGGCCTCCTCCTCTTCTTAACTTTACCTTCAAACTCTGCCTTAAGGTTTGTCCAAACATGGAGGGCACCCACACTATAGCATAACATAAGTTCAAAATCTCTACACATTTTTGGTTGTTAGTACTTTTCTCTGAAGTCTAGCAAAAAATGAGAGTAAAGTCCCTCTTTAAGAAACATCTAAAGTGAATTTTAAAACTTCCCGTGATTCATTTAAAAGTGGAAGATAATGACAGCTGCAGACGAGGATAATACAAGATAATCACAGATGTAGGCAAGAAATATCTCAAATGGAAGAACTTTTACAAAATGATTCACAAAATCTCACTGTTTCTTCTATAATTAAAATTAATTATTCTGAAAAATCCAAAATGTGACGGCATTACCATTATGGAAGGCAGTCAGAAGTCATGCCATGAATAGAAACCTGAGCAATTTATTTTGCTTTTGTAAAAATCTTTCCATAAATTACTAATTGCAGCTGATCTGATAAAAATGTGATTAATTTCCGACTACATGACGGAACAGGAATTATGCGACGGACTTTATTTAGAATTTTGAGTTTGTGGAAATGCTTAAAAGTAGGGACATGTTTGTGTGTTTAAAAGACACAAAGACACTGAAACAAAAACACTGTGTCCTAGTTTCCCTGTTCATTATCTCTAAAAAATAATAACATAATTACTTTCAGACCTAGCACCGTAACATCTCAGTATTAGGCATTTTTTTATACTTCTATTGTTTCTTTGGGACCAACATTTAGAAGGGGAATAATAAATTCGAATTTTTGTCTACTTTTCAAAAACAACTTTGCCCCCACAAAACTGTCCATTTCCTTGTGCTCGTTAAAGACAGCAGCATGGTTTGCTGAGTGGGAGCGTGTTGTGGCACACTTTTGTGGACTTAACAGTGCAATTAAATGTACTTACTGTCAAAACATTGGAAAGAACATTTGATTGAAAATTTAAATTATCTCTCAGGAACATCTCATACTTTTTGCCCCTGTTTGTTTCTCTATAAAGTTCCATTCTGGTCTTTACAGAACTGGATACAAAGATTCATAAACTACAACAGGTGATGCATTTGCATGAACAATTATTACCTAATATTAAGTCTAATTATTCTTCCCAGTATAAAAGAGTGAACAGGATGGAAGCAACAGGTTTATTCTGTGGGAATAGTTGAAAGGACTTCACAGCTATAAATAGACAAAACAAAAATCAGCAACAGAGGAGAAAACAAAGAGCCTGGTGTGAAGACAGTTGGTGACAGTTGTGTTTTTGTCATAAATATAGGTCACCACAGACTGATGCCACTTTTTAACTACTTTGTGCTCACTGTGTACTGTTGCTATGCAACTAACCTGTCTGATGCTGGAGGATTTCTGGTGGAAATATGGAGTTTCTACGCCCCCTGGTGGCCCACATTGTCTTTTCCCTGAAAGTTGTCTATTAGTTGAAAATAATACTTAAATCCAACTCAAAGTTAAAAAAAATAAATAAATAAATAAATAAAATAATAATAATAATAATAAAGATATACACACTTTGTAAAGAAAAATATTTAGGCCAAAACAAAAAGCTCTATGTTACTCCATGTTAATGCATTGCTTATGGGCTTAAATTCTCCCAGAAAATTCCTGAAAAACGAAAAAAGCTTCTGAGATCCAAAATTGAATTGAATTTTTAAATTATATTTTTATAGGGCCTAGTGTTTCTTCTCTTTTTTAAATTGGCCTATTAACTCCACAGGGTGCCACTAACTCGCTTAATTCGAAGTCAAACGTCATACCTTTTTACCCTCTGTAATATAAAATTTAAGATCAGTGAAGAACTCACGTAGAACTCATCCCAAAACGCCTTTACCCTTTACTCCATACATGCTTCAATATTACAGGAAATGCATGATATTAAGAATATCCACAAAATTCCCTTCGAAGTTGAAACTGACCGGAAGACTCAACTAACAAAACTGATCAAGGCTTTTCAGTTCTGTCAAAGTGGTAAAATATAATATTTCCGTTCTTCTGTCTGTCTTATAGTCTGTCTGTGCAAACTGTCCAGATTCGATTACGCACAAAGTCTGCACGGTCGGAATGTTGGTTTGAGAGGAAATGTGGAATTAGCGCCCTCGTATGGTAGGACCCTATTAACACACATAATGTAATATGAGGCATCGCCAGGGCCGCCGCTTCCATAAGGCACGTAACGCACAGCGCGTAGGGCACCAAGTGCTCTGAGGGGGCACCACATCGGCTGTGCCGTGGCCAGGGCCGCCGCTTCCATAAGGCACGTAACGCACAGCGCGTAGGGCACCAAGTGCTCTGAGGGGGCCCCACATCGGCTGTGCCGTGGCGAAAACGAGCGGTGCCCACGCGGCGCCGCATTCCGGCGCTCGCCAAAGTGAAGCGCATGCACGTAATTTAATAAAACCGCGACGCCAAGGGCTCTCTCTCTTTCCTCCTCGGCTCCTCCCTCAGAGAACAGGGATGGCCAAGACCCACCAACTTTGCCAAGACCCCAGGCAAAGTTTGAGAGAATGATGAAGACGAGAGAGAGTCAGCGGAGGAGCCTATTACCTGCCACTCTGCAGCTAACGTCTGACTCTGAGGCGTTTAGGGGACATTTGGTGCGTGGGCTTTTACTGCACTTAATCCGTGAATAAATATGATGCCAATGATACATTCACAATGACAACAGTTTTGCAAAAATAAATAAATAAATTGTAGTAGTAGTAATCATTTACAGTTACGAATATTTCGTTTCTTTTACCCCTTGAACTCACCACCAATTGGCACAGAAGCTCTCATATGATGACTTGATAAACAACTTTGCAGCAAGAAAATGTAGACGTACACATTTGTAGGAGCAGTCATTTTTGTTCAGTTGCCTGTTAATGTTTACATATACTTCACTTGTTGGATGATTCTATCTATATTCGTATTTGCACTTTTATTGGGTGGTATTTGTTTTACACATGAATATTTAACTTTTATTTAGTTATTTAAGATATTTATTAATATTTTTTTGTTGGAAACTTACGTTTCCATCTTGTGTTTATAGTACTATATATTGTGTATTTAATTAACTAACAGTTAATCAAGATTCAGACATCTTCATCCTTCTCAGAGGCACGCGAATTGTGATTCCTGTTAGCTTGCAAAATAAAGCTATACAGCTTGCCCATGAAGGACATCAGGGTATCGTGAAAACAAAAGCGCTGCTGAGAACCAAAGTGTGGTTTCCTGACATTGATCGCAAAGCAGAATCTGCAGTTCATAATTGTCTAGCCTGTCAAGCAAATACACTTGTTACACAAAATGAGCCACTAAAAATGTCACCTCTACCAGATGCACCGTGGCACAGTGTGAGTGCGGACTTCTATGGACCTCTTCCCACTGGAGAATGTCTTCTGGTCCTCATCGACGATTACTCTCGATATCCGATGGTTGAATCTGTCAGGTCTACATCAGCTGTCACTGTCATCCCAGTCATGGACAAAGTGTTCTCCATGTTTGGAATCCCCAGGGTGGTAAAAACGGACAATGGTCCACCTTTCAACAGTGATTCTTTCTCACAGTTTGCAAACTATTTGGGATTTCATCACCGCAAAATAACACTCTTTGGCCTCAAGCCAATGCCACAGCCGAAAGATTCATGAGAACTTTAGGCAAAGCTCTGCGTGTTTTTGAAACACAAGGCGTTCCCTGGAAACAACAACTCAACATTTTCCTGCGTGAATACCGCTCAACACCTCACAGTACGACAGCAAGCTCACCAGCTGAGGTATTATTTCAACGCAAAATGTACACGAAGATTCCCTCTTTCAGTAGCACTGCAAAACAAAGTACAGATGCTGAGGTGAGAATGCGGGACAGCAATGCAAAGGCCAAAATCAAAGACAATGCAGATAAAAGACGTCATGCCACGCCTCATTCACTCAGTCCAGGTGACACTGTGCTCCATCGCCAACCAAAGCACAACAAACTATCACCACCATACAACATCAAATCATATAAAGTGACCAAAGTGAAAGGCTCTGCTGTTACAGCGACAAGGGACGGACACTCCATCGTCAGGAATGCTTCGTTCTTTAAGAAAATCACACCAGACATTCAAAAGGTCCCTTCTAATCCAACAGATAATATTGATAATACTGTTACGCCCAGATATCCCTCCAGAGATAACAGACGTTTACCTGCTCATTTAAGGGATTATGTCAAACTTGGGGTTTGAGCACTCATTCAGAAGTGCGACGGTTTATTATGGTTATGTAAGCAATATGTTAAGTCTTTGTAATCCCAGTGTTATTTCAAAGTGCTACATATACCTGTGTTTTAGTTGAATATTTGTGGGTGGGATTTCAAGTAAGCACAATGTTGTTGATGTTTGCTAAAATGTTTATTATACATTCCAAATGTATTTCAAGTATTGCAATTTATTATTAAAGTGCTGGTAAACTGCTGTAAAAAAAAGGGCAAATGTGATGTTCATCTAAACACGAAGTGTTTTATTTTGAAAGAAAAAATGTTAAAAAACAGGAGTCCAGCAAACAACTCTCGTCATTTTTCTGCAGCGAACATAACATGCAAACATTACAGGGGGTATGCTACAAAAGTTCTTAGGCTTATTGCACATCAACTCCTGTAATACTTTCCACAATTGTTTGCTGTCATTCATAGAGCTGCAGATTTTTGTCCATAATATGCTTTCTTTTTTATATTGTTTAATTTTGTAACAATATTTCTCAATCTACGATAATGTGCTCTATCTACCTCATATTTGGATTTAAAGGCCACTTCTTTGGTATTGTCCCTTTGCCTCATTTACGAATGAAAACAGCCCAACTCAGTGTTGTTGTTTTTTTTGTTTTGTTTGTTTGTTTGTTTTTTGAGAAAACTACATAAAAACACAAGTTAAAACACGATTCAGTAAACTACCAGTGTTAATTTCAAGTAAAACACAAACTTTTTTTTTACTTTTTAGATTTAAATTATTTTTTTATTGCGTGCTCAAGTCTCAAACGTGAGAAAATTAACGATGAAATGCGAACACAGTCTCAAACGCATGCATTCAAGTCGCATCTTAAGTCCGCCAACTACTCTTCCTCCCTGGACTTTGGCCTCTCCACTGTCTCTGAGAGGACTGCCTCCACTTCTGTCCTCGTTTGGGAGGGGGAGGCTGCCTAGGCTGGAACGCAGGCCGGCAGTGGCTTGTGTCCACCTCCGAAGTTTGATCTCCCTTGTCCTTTTTCAGGGACCGGACCTCCTCTCGGAGGTCGGAGATCTCCTTCTCCAGGCGAGCGACAATTTCCTCTCTCAGGTCTTGAAGGTTGATGATCGTCTTTGCCTGGAAGTCGATGGCATAGTCTTTGTCCTTCATCTGTTTTTCCAGCGTTATGTTCTGCTCCTCTAACAGGCTGAGCTCGTGTACAAGGTATTCGATGTCCTTGTCCATGCTGTCCGCAGACTCTCTCAACAATCCGAAATTTTTCACCGCCCTCTCTCTCTCGGCCTGGTACTGACGAATGAGGGTCTCTTGGTGGCGCACGACCTCCTCCTGTTCTTTGCTCTTCTCGGTCTCTACCATCCTCCTCTCTTCGTCCTCCTTGGCCTTCTTTTCCGATGTTTCGCAGGCGGCTGTCAGAGTTCGGACCTCCTGCTGGAGTCGGCTGATCTCCTCCGTCCTCCTCTCTTCGTCCTCCTTGGCCTTCTTTTCCGATGTTTCGCAGGCGGCTGTCAGAGTTCGGACCTCCTGCTGGAGTCGGCTGATCTCCTCCGTCCTCCTCTCTTCGTCCTCCTTGGCCTTCTTCTTCGATGTTTCACAGGCGGCCGTGAGCGTTCGGACCTCCTGCTGGAGTCGGCGGATCTCCCCCTGAAATCCTTGGCCCAGAAGTTTCTCCTGGCTCAGCGTCTCCTCGAGCATGCTGGCCCTGTCCTCCTGCTGGGCGTAGGACATCAGCATGCTGTGGGTGAGCTCTCTCACGTGCCGCTTGTCAGAGTCCAGCTCTGCCTGGAGCATAGCCGTTCTCTTCTCCATCTCCTCCTGGATGGAAGCGGCCGTGAGCTGGGCCTCATGGAGGGCTCTCTCGATTGCTGCTCTTTCCGCTCTCTCGTTCGCGATCTCCGTTTGGAGAACCCGGTTTTCCTCCTCAGCTGTGCTGAGCTGGCCTTTAAGTTCTCTGACCAGGGCGGCGTTTCTCCAGAAAAACCTCATCTTGAGAGTGTAAAGTATTAAAGTGTGGAGCTGTCAAAAATGCGTCTGGTCGTGTTCGGTTCCAACGAATTATGAAGCGTGGCTGTCAGAAGCTTACCTTTATACAAATGTTTGTGTTCTGAAGTGAGGTGACGTCAGCGACAGTAGAACGGTGACGCTCGCTTGCCACAGAGACCAAGGAAAACATATCATGTCTGAACTTCATATTGATTGGGCTAGGACTCTGGAGGAGAAATACAGAACAAACATAATATTAAACACAATAAAATATGAAAAATGCAAAATTGCATTTCCACCTCAGAAGCAAAATATGAATTATTTAACCAAAGCAAACGTTAAGTCAGCTTTGTTAAAATCGAAGTCCTGATGAAAACCACTGAAACTTCTATAGACCAATGAGCCACTGACTTGTTTCAGGAAATTGTGCAAATATACTTTATATAATATTGTAAAGGTGTTTATGTTTAAATGTTTTGTGTTGCTTTTTCAATCAGAAAGCAAAATGAGCTCCTTGCTTTGTGTTTCAGTTATTGTAATTAATAAAACAGTTTTCTATGATATACTTTGTCCTCAGTGAAGATGTGTGATTTAGTATTTATGTCTTCAGGTGTAAAGCTGCAACAACTCATTTGGTTAGTCGTCTATTAAAATAATAGGTAATAAATAAAAATAACTTTACTGTAATTAGCCTTAATAAACCATGAACAAAAACTTAAACCCAAATCACTATTTTAACATAAAGGCACTGTACCTTTTTCATGTAATAAAGTAAAATCTGTGTTATCCCAGTACAGATACAGTCCTGATCAAAAGTTTAAAACCAGTTGAAAAAGGGACAAAAGTCACATTTTGAATCTTAACAAGGTTCTAAGTAGAGCTTCACTATGCAACAAGAAATGGGATTGAGTTTGGGTAAATGTTTTTTTTATTGAAAACAACAATTAAACTGAAATAGGCTGTTTTTCAGCCGATCAAAAGTGTAGCACCCCAACCTTAAACCCACTCAAAATAGAAATCAAAGTCTCAAACATTTGATTTGATTTGATTTTGATTTATTTTTTCACATAATCAAAAAAAAAAACAAAAAAAACAGAAGTCCATATGAAACAAAACAACACAAAACGTGATGGAGTGTGGCAGAAACCTGAAAGGGCTTATCCTTAAAGCCACACACCTTTAATTGATTATTTTAACAAGCTCAAATTAAAAGCTGTCTGGTCAGATGATTTACAAATGAAAATCACATTGATAAACAGAAAACAGCCCTCACAACCACAAAACAAAACATTTTTCCAATGAAAATGTACTGGATTTTGTAAATTTTATTATTATTATTTAATATTATTTTGTATTGAAGTAGGCCTCCAATATGTTGTATATAGAGCTCTGATTACTATTTGGATTATACACAACCATTTTAATAATCACAGTTAATACTTATTTAACAATATTTCCGTAAGATATTTTTTACTGTTTGCTATTGAGGTGTTCATAAAATGACCATACTCATTCCATAATTTTGCTCCACTGTGTCGAAAAGAAAATTTCACTTGGGATTTTTTGCTTAATGGGAGATGAAGAGTTTGTGCTCGTCTAGTTTGATAAGAATGAACTTGGCATTTTTTGAGAAAACATTGGGAACATTTCTCCAAGTGGTGAATACAGCCTCACAAAGAGAACTACTGTCTGGAACTGTGGTCCATTTTTGAAAACTACCCTTGCCATTCGTCCCCAAAGGCTCTCATTTGGATTTAGATCAAGGGAACACTCAGGATGGTCCAAAAGAGTGATGTTATTCTCCTGAAGAAGTCCTTTGTCCTGGAGCTTTGTGAACTGTAGCGTTGTCCTGTTGAAAAACCCAGTCATTACAGACGAGGACCTCAGTCATGAGGGATGCTCTCTGCAACATCTGCACAGAGCCAGCGGCCATTTGACACCCTGCACCACCTGGAGCTCCATTGTTCCACTGAAGGAAAAAGTTCCCCAGATCATTACGGCGCCCCCTCCCTGTGGTGTGTAGAAAACATCTCAGGTGGATCTGCTTGTCGGGCCAGTAACGTTGGAAACCATCAGGACCATCAAGGTTACATTTTTACTCATCAGAGAATCAGACTTGCTTCCACTTTTCAATGTGTCATTTTTGGTGTCTCTTGTAAAGTCCAAGCTGCAGTTCTGTGCTGCTGAAGGAGACGAGGCCTTCCTTCATAGTGTCTATCAAAAAGTAAACATTTGACGTTCATGGTCAATATTTTCTAGGTAATATTTAACTAAATCTGACATTTTCTGTTTGGTGCTGCTTTCAGTTGGTGTAATTTCAGCAGTGAAGGATGATTTCCTTAAGGTGAGACACTACAAGGGAACAGGAAAAAAAAACGTAATTTAGATATCAATTTGAAACATATCCTGTAGTTTACTCACACAAATAAAAAAAACCAAATATATAATATTACGTTTTTCATCCTGTATGTGTAAAAACGGCTAATTTTGTACATATTAGGTTTTGTTTTTTTTAAGGGGTTTACTGGTGTTTTTGGATATCTTCTTTAGTTTTAGAGTAAACTAGATCTGACTGCAAAAAGCTAGCAGCGGCCCTGGGCATCGCTAATCCATTGTACTGGTGTTGAAATTGTTCAACATACAATTAATCTAAATCATATTAAATACAAATGATAGAAGGGTAATATTTTTAATAAACACTACAGTAGGCAAACACACCTTGTTTTGGACCCTGATCAGAACAGATTAAAACCACAGCTGGACCAAGTCAACCAATTACTGAAGTGTCCAGAGGAGGGCAGCATGCGTATTGTTTCTAGTCCTTGTTTTGTGACCAAAGATATGTTATGGTTGACCAGTGAACTGTTCTTAAATTCACACAACTCTAAAGTTCATGTTGTACAGCTTTAAGCATTTAGGTGCTGAGATGAGTGATTATCTTTAGGTTGGTGGCTGGTTGCCCATGCAAAAAGTTGCTGTATCCTTGAGCAACACACGTCACCCATCTACTTTTCTATGAATGTGGTGTGGTGCTGGTCGGAGGGCCGTTAATGCAGAATGGCAGTCACATCTTCATCAGTGAGATCAAATGCTTGGTCTGTGTCCATAAAATTCCCATCTCAGATCAGTGCATGATCATTTTATGTTTTATTTACATGTGGTGTTGCATTTATGATAACAGACTTGTGAGAGGTTGAACACAGATGCATTGAATGGATACAACATGGCACAGTTATACATAATTTAATGCATAGAAAAAGGACAAGACAAAGCAGGAAATAATAACAGTCAAACAGTTGTTGGCACTAATGACATTAGTT
Source organism: Rhinogobius similis (assembly GCA_019453435.1). Taxonomy (NCBI): domain Eukaryota; kingdom Metazoa; phylum Chordata; class Actinopteri; order Gobiiformes; family Gobiidae; genus Rhinogobius; species Rhinogobius similis. The sequence goes on from CM033634.1 coordinate 24,447,890, forward strand.
TAGTGCATAGTGGAAGAAAATTGTCCCTACACATTTGTTTTTGTAATTCATGTCAGTTTTGCCAAGACAAATGTGTACTTATAGAATATTTTCACAAACTGTAAATTGCAAATATTTACAAATTTTGTTTATATTGTTTCCCAAAAGCATCATCAGTGTCTTTTTGGGCTTCAAAGATGTGGATTAAAGTAAGCTGGCTGTACAAACCCACTCGACACAAAGGGATGCAAGAGCCCTCCGGTGGACGTGAGCGGGACTGCAGCTGCTGTGTGAAAGACCATGTTCCCAGAGCTGAAGTTGGGGAAAGTCTGATGGAAGTTACTCGGACTTGGGCTGACGTTTACCACAGTGTTGCCCGGTGTCTGTAAAGTGCTGTCGGCTCCAGGGTTCTGCTTTTTCCACTTGGTCCTCCTGTTTTGGAACCAGATTTTGACCTGGGTTTCGGTGAGGCTCAGGGACAGGGCCAGGTTGAGTCTCTCGCACACAGACAGGTAGCGTGTGGTGCGGAATTTGTTCTCCAGAGCGACCAATTGCTCATACGTAAATGCAGTCCTGGCACGCCGCGGTTTGGCGCAGGCAGAATCGTGGCGGCGGCGCTTGTGAGGGGAGTGGTCTGGAGTGGCAGAGGAGGAGAGAGAGGTGTGCTCTCTGTCCTCCTGCTCAATGCCGGGACAGGGCTCAGGATCAGGAGCAGGGGAGGTGAACAGGTGAGGGGTTTCTGATGGAGAAAAGAGCTCCTCCTCTGCTCCGGTGTCATCTTCTGGAAAGACAAACAGGGGAAACTTGAGATTAAAGTTCAGATAAAAAGTAGAGATGGGTGATATATTGGTTCCAACATTGGTATTGGTGATATAGGAGGGCTAACCAGATATTAAAATCGGTCAGCTACTGAAAGTTTTGTATACATTTGGCACCCGTATTTTTCTTTTTTTTTTCTCCTTTTTTTTCCCTAAGCTGCCCCATCTCAATGTACCCATGTGCCATTCCCAGTTTTTATTCTCGGTGCATCAGATATGTCTTATTAAACAGACAAATCTGTAAAAATGGAAACAGAAGATAAATTAGGACAAAATATGGCCATGTGTTTATATAATTATACAGCAAATTATTTTATATTCCAGATGATTTTGCTGCCATAAGGTGCGAGGCACTCTGGTCACAAATTTAAAAGTCCTTTACTAGAAAAAGGGATGCCAAAATAAATTTGGATATTATTTTTTACAAAAGTGAAAAGTAAATTCATGAATGTTACTATAACTCGACACAAATGTGTGGTCTTAAAAAATAATAATAATAAAAAAATAATAATCTTAAAATTAGTGTCGGCAAAAATGTATTATCAGTCACAACAGCAAGACAACAATCAGATTTCGATATTGGCTCCAAGAAACCCAAGTTCTATAGGTATTATTAATAAGGTCATAAAGAATTTGCATGCAATTCCATAACATAAAAGAGCATTTCACAACATAAACATGTCTTCAACTACAATGCTGTTGTAGCCTCACCATAGCCTATTAGTTCTATGTTAAAAAGCCTTGTTATGACATGACGATAGGTAGACACAACATGCAAACTATAACCTAAATAAACATAACATTTCAATGTATTCTTATTTAATTTTTTATTTTCCCTTCTTTCTCCCTCGCATTTTATTGTACTGTTTCATAGTAAATGAATGTGTAATTATGTCAGTTCAGTTCTTTGTCTGAAAGTTGAATTGGTTGTGGTGCTGAAAGAACAGCTCCTTTTCGGCGTGACGTCTCTGATCCTTATGTTCTGGTCCAACATGGCGTGACAGGGCACTTTTTATTGCTTGAAGTATAAGCCTGTAAAATCAGTTTAAACACTTCTAAGCAGCTGTACCTTCACCCTGGCCTGTCCAAGAGTGTATTTAAAGGCCCGGGGTCATCCAAACAGAACGGGGAATTAGACAGAGAGGTGCAGTCCAGTCACTAATCCTTAAATAATTTATAAAGCCCACAGCGCGTCTCAAAATGTCATGTTGCGGAAAGAAATCCCGTCTTAAATCCCGCCTCGCCCCCTCAGCCATGACGTGCTAATGGAGTTTCATATTTGCGCTCGGATCGATAAATGTCATCTATTTAAAGGGAAGTTTGAATCGAGCGATATTTGGGGATCAGACATGGAAGGGGTGTGAAGTTTGTACCTGCAAGGTGCTGGAAGGAGATATGCAGGATGCAGTAATGGGATATCGATCAAAGCCTTCGCGGGGCATCCTCAATGGGACGATTTAAACAATTATCTAGGCTGCCTGTCCCAATGCCAATCACAGAGTGGGGCTTTGGGAGCGAGCCTTTGTGAACGCGCTGAAAGGAAACGCAGCCTTCAAAATGAGAGGAAGGTCACTCACAGATGTTTGATAGAAAACGTCAAAGACTGGCGTTTATTTTTCACTTTGCGCAAAAAAGTTTAATGTAAAGGCAAGTTTGTTTGACCGTAGAAAACAGTCTAGCCGATTTCAATAGTAGCCTTATAAATAAATAATGTGCGAACTTTTCCCCTCAAACTAATATGACTATTTTTAGGTTGCAGTAGATTTAATTTAGTTGTTTCACAGATTAATATTCATAAAAAATACAGTCTAACTAAGGCACTATATTGTTGTTAGTTAATTGGGACTTTGGCGGACGGATATTGTGGCACTGGCAGTACATTCGTTTCAGAAATTAGGACCATTTCCATGGCGTTAAACAATTTAAAACCAAATAATTATATCTTTTAAAAGTGAAAAAGTTGTTGAAAACAAAGCTGAAAACAATGAATAAAAACAGGTGTATTGTTTTCCTTTTAGGTAAAATAACTCCACCAAACAACAAACCAAACAAACTTCCGTCTGGTGTTTTCCTGAACTTAAGAGAGTCACAAATTTAATCAAAGCTTAGTTCAAGAAGAGAAATTGAAGTTTTATTTACCTTCCTGTGCTCCCTCCGCTCCACTTTCATTGGCACTTGTCACCGCACTGTCTGCCTCCGCCACCGGAAACGTCCCCTGGGGCCCACAGTGTATCCTCTTGCTGTTAAACTTGTTCGGGTCCAAGATGTCTAAAATGGAGAATGAAATCTTGTGCGCGGTCGTCATCTTCAGCCCGAGCTCCTTGTGTGAGTCCAGCATCATTCATTCGCACACTGTAGTTCAAGACACTTTTTGCTCAGAGAAAACTTGTCATATCTTGTCCCTCTAGGCTCAGGTCTGCAGTGAGAGGTCCCGGGCTGAGTGACGCTGCGCTGTTCCGTGTCAGCGCCGGTGTGGATGAGGCGCACGCAGCCCACTCTTTAAAGCGTCTGTGCCCCCGTAAGTCTTTCAGGCAGACACGTGACACAAACACTATTAGCGTTTCACACGACCTCCTAATGGGCTCAAAGCTTTCGTCGATAATCACCCATATCATTAAATTCAATAAGCCTCAACCTGAGCGTAAATTGGGCACAGATGGTACTTGGGCTATATTAGATGTTGTCCTATCTCCAAAATTAAACTTTGAAAATGTGCATGAGTAGTATATGCCTCTGAGCATAAGCCACAGCACACAAAAAAACAACATAAGCATAATCTCCTTCTTTTCATTTTTAGAAGTACGGGTAATAAAACAATGTTACACTTTTATACAAGGCAAGTTCATTTGTAGAGCAATATTCGTAAACAAAGTATTTCAAAGTGCTTTACAAAAAAATCCCATTACGAATATGTATTTAGATATGTAACTGCACTATTTAAACTTTGTTATAATTCTAAACAGATCCAATTTTAAAAAGAATCCACAGAAGTGCTACATAGTCAGTACTAAAAAGCTCAAATATGCCATTTTACTATATCAGAATAGCACCAGGAAATTGCGGTAGAATGATACTTTGGCAAGTATTGTTTTGCTCATTATATTTGAGACATTGCATGAATATTTTTAGAATTATTACATTGCAAATTTGCAATTAAAGTTCATATAATTCATATAATACATATAATTCAGTTCTGTTCAGTTTTATTAGTTTATGTCACATTTCATGCTTTGTGTATGCCCAATAAATGCATCACTTTACATTATACAAGTTACCCTTTTAAGCATTTCAAGAATAAGCATCTTTGACCTTAATAACAGACGTATTCATTCATTCAAGTAGCCTATGTCTAACTGTAGTGTCAGAAAAGCTCAAAATAGTACAAAATGTGCATCATTAATGGAAGTAATTTACTTTTTTGTGTGCAAATATTGCCTTTCTAATCTAAAACATAATACCACTAAAAAGACTGGACTCAGTGTATTCTTTGAAATCCAAAACTGCACTGCCAGTAGTTATTGAACACGTGTGATTGTTTTCTCACCTAAAGCTGATAGTTTGATATTCACAATCAATGGCTCCCTGGTCTTTCGCCATTAGCATTCAATACCAAGTGACACAGGCTTGTTTAAACCCTGATGCCCGCTGATGGCTCAAATGGTGAAACCAGCACAGGATCAATATTCCCAGCAGGTGTCCAATACAGATAAAGCGTGATGGCCACAGTCAGACAGACAGCCTTTTGGAGACGGGGAAGCCACACCAGTAACAGATCTTACCCAAGCTTCCCGACAATCTTTTGACCTTGTAATAAGTATTTTGAAGCAAAGTGCACTCTCCTTTTAGAATCAGTGAGCTTGGAGAATTTACATTACATTTCACATTTACATATTTTACGACTGAAACCTGTGAGGTCTACTATGTTTGTTTATGCGCCAGACAGGTGATAGTATTTGTTGCAGATTTGAGTTTCTCTTCTCTTTGGACAATTTCCTGCCACTTGTATGGTGTTTAGTCTGCTGTGAGGAGCCTTCATGGTCTAGCTTCGTGTGCGTTGCGTTGTAGTTACATAGTCAAACATTAGTCAACGGCACCCCTACCGGGAGTCTGCATGTTCCACATTTACATATGTATAGCACTTGCACAGCCTTCACTGTAGGGCCTCCATATGAATAGATCCCGATGGACACTGGAGGTTTTACAACTTCCTAGCCCAGCGGCCGGACATCTGCTTACGTGGGCCAGGCTTGAGGACAAAGACGCCCCCAGGATAGACTCCACAGAGCGGGAACAGCGGCCGAACCTGTGTGGACCTCACCAGAGCAGTGCAGGGGAGGAGTAGCCTGCGTCGGAACTCCACAGGGGTAGCCGAGAAGACACACTTCCACCCAGGACCCCCCTCCAGGGTCCCTGAAGTCATTACATGGCCCCGGGTCTGCTGCACGTCACATCATTTGTCTAATGGCAGGAGTGGTGTTATGAGGTGCACTTCCAGTCACAGCCCGACGCTCCTGTGGTGTGCTGTTATAGGCCTCCGCTGTCTCCACAACTGTCCCGTAAAGAGGGGCACACAAAGGAGCAGCAAGACACCGGCCAGACATTAAGACCCTGTTAGATCCTTCATGGCAAATTCCTAAGCCTTGTATATCTCCATTAAATACGTAGCAACAAGTAAACATGATCTGCAGTCGCACATTATAACTTTAAAGGTGGTCTTATCTTGTATCAATGGAGATGTTGCAATATTTCATGTCTCGATGTTTGTATTTTTAGTATCCTGATAACAATATTCAGACGTCTTACCAACAGAAATGTGTTAAAACATGTCTGTAAATGTATCGATTGAGGTTTAATTATTAGACAAATGTGAAATGCCTCTAATATGGATCACAAAAGTGCAGAATTATCACCTTTATTACCTTATTTGAAAGTTTACAACATCCTTTTTTTCATTTTTACTTTTAATAAGGTCTTTTTGGGGCATTTTTTAAAACTATAAATGGCATAACCGATATTCCATTCACAATTTTATGTAAATAACAATATAATGCCCACCACAAGGTTGAATGTTTGCCTGGAATGTTCCACACAGTACAGCAATAAACTTATATCTTGCAGTTACGCAGTTAGGAGTGTTTTTGTTGCTCAAAAACATGTAATTGTGGTGTAATGTAGTTGCCTTTATGGAGAAAGATAAGTTTAATACATACTGCATTGCAGGCAAATAATAGCATCTCCACGGAGACAAGCGGAAGGGAGAAAAGTTACATAGTGCATCTTTAAGCACTGTAATAAACAGTTTAGACAAATAGTCTTAAAGTCCTCAACAAACATCAGATGCTGTTAGCTGTAAAGTGCCAGTTCTTCACAACAAAAAGCTATTACTGTTTTGATGTTAAAAATAATAAAATATGCAAACCTTTTCTTACACTTTTTGTTTATTTTTAACCCCTATTGTTTGTATTTTTAGTATTGCATTCCAATAGAGCTCAGTGCCAGATACATTTAAAAAATAGGTTTTATTATTTGATAGTTGTTTGACTTCTGACCCTGCATGTCCAAGACTAAAGTCGATTAAGCTAGATGAACTCATTTATTACCTCCCAAATGGTAAGCAGTGTTTTTGTTTAACACAAATTTGAAACAATCTAAAATTGGTAAGGACTTGAAGCCTTCTAGGAAAAGTGGAATTACAAAATGTGTTTCTTCTCTTCATTTTCAATCAAATTTTTGTTGAGGCCTCCACATTTAAACAAACAAATTGAAATGTCTTGTTTTGATGTTGATTACAGCATTAAAAATCTTGAATTGTGGCATTAAAAAGCATTAAAATTTGATAAGCTGAAACCCGCATAAACCCGGCATAAAAACACTCAGAAGTTCAGTTCACTTCTGGAAAATTGTTTACTTACCACTCATAACCATGCAAACTTACCTGGTTTGCTGGCAGCATTTCTCTCTTGCTTACACATAGATGGTGAAGGTGATTGACTCTTCAAACACCCCAAAACAATTTATTTACCATGGAACAGTTTTACTTCTTAGTTCACATCATTCCAAACAGCTGCTCCTTTGCATTGAAGTATTTGATTATTAAAACTCCACTTTCTTGTTCCAACAGTGATGCCACTAGACTTGTTCTAGTGAAACCTCTGTTGGCTTGCCTTAGTTCCTCTTTGACAACAAGGTCAGTGGCATTGCCCAGTAATTGTCCTAACGGCCCGTATACCTGTTGGGTGGAGGCGAGTAATGAGAGTTTTTCATTACAGGCGGGACGGGTGAGTGCGCCTGGCAGATGCTGACAGGCAGCAGATGTGTAAAGTTGGGAGTGATTTGTAAAGGGGTCAACTGCATCACAGAGGAGATGGAGGGCAAAGTGGGGCTTCTGGAATTATGCTCAGGGACTCTGTCAGTCATGGGGCGCCCCTGTCACAGAGGTAAAGGTCGGTTTAAACGCCACCACTGCGAACATCCAACAGTCCAGTTAAGTGAAGTCTGGTGCTGTAGAGATAAAGATGTCTCCTGTGTGGCATAACAGGGCATTGTTGAAGTGGAATAAGTTTTGTAAAGTGCTTTTTGTTTGTCGTGTTGCTAGAAATCAGACATACAAAACATACTGATTGCATGTTGAGTTTTTGTGTTTATTGAGTGCCCTATGGTCTTTCTAGTGGAATCTCCCATGTATCTGCTTCACAAGGTTAAAGGACACATATTAATCAACAGTGACTTTTTTGAGCTTTGAACCATGTTCCAATAATGTTTCTTCATCAAAAACATGCAACTAGATCTAGCTGCATTCATGCTATTTCAAGGAACATTAATTAGAAAATCCTCTCCCCTCTGACTGTCAAAAGCACTTCCTGCTGAACCGATTTTATACGTCATCCGAAAATCTTCTGCTGTTTTAAGTCCGTTAATCATTGCCAGACTCGCATTTCTGCTCAGAACTGCTACTCCTAGACTGATCCTCGCATGTCAAGTAGTCCCTTAAAGTGATAATATAACTAAATCATGTAATTGCATAAACTCATTAAATACCAGGGCAAACCGCAGAGAAACATGTTAAACACTTTTTTTGTTTCAAAAATGTTGCAAATTTAAAGTTCTCAACAGCATGTTTAAAGGCTATTAACAATACAAAAAAGGCATAATATTTTACTTTAAAGTTTAGGTTTTATGCCTGAGGTAACCGTTTCAGAACTTGAATCTTTCTTGTTGCTTGCCCTCATGAATGTTTATTTTAAACACCAGTTTGTAACTAAAAGGTGAAGAATTTGTCCAAAACTGATAAAGGGTTTCTTAAAAAAATGTTTACGCTATTATTATAATTAGAAAAGATCCACAAAAGTAAACAAATTGCTTAAATTTAAATGTGAAATTCCAGTATAAAAAGTGTCCTATAAAGACTTGAGGAGACCAGTGAACAATAGTATTTTTTCCCCCCCTGTAAAAAGAACTAATAAGCGCTGTGCCTTTGCGTCTCAGAGTTAGTTGTGTGTGAGGCCTCTGCACTCGCTCCAGTGTCACTCAGCCTGAGCATTGATTATCCATTGTTCTGAGAAGGTCACATCATAATTCATTAACAACAATTAGTCCCACAGTGCCACCTGCACTCCTTCTCTCGATTGCCCTGTGAAATTACGAGCTACCATCACGGCTCATACGTGGAACAATGAAGATGTATTCGCAACGTAAAGGCAAGAGCTATTAGTTACATTATTTAAATGGATCCGTTTAAGCCAGGGAAGCTGTCTTTATGAAGGGCAATTAGGCACTAACCGTAATTGATAATTCATGCTAATTACAATTAGGAAATATAAATAGTGAGTGTAGGATTAATCCTGATTGTGGCGACTGTGAGTGGGCTGTGAGCTGTGATGGAAGCCAATGGATTATGCCCCATTCATCTCCATCAGTGCACAAACAGATTGTGTTTGTCCCTTTATATTTCTCCATTGACCGTTATCTCTTGTTTTGTTTCTGTGCCCTTGCCAAATTGTCCATGAGCTTCAGTTAGTCTGGTTCAAAAGTGTAGAAAGTCACCGCCGTATATGCTGCTAACATCAGTAGACTTTGTGAGACCAGTAAAATAGATTGTCATGAATTAAAATAAAGAAAACATTTATTCTATGTCCATAGTAATGTTTTGTTAAGGCACACACTGATCACAAATTGGTTATTGATAACTGAAGTCTGACATATACATACAGAAGCCTGAAGGTAGTTTAAATGTATGAGATGCCACCTTAAAACACAACAAGGCTGATCACTCATAGAAAAGGATGTTTTGATTAGACCTAAAAGCTCATAAAGAGCACAGACCTCTGTGAAGGAATAAACCTTTTTTATAATGTAGTGACACAAACCGGCCAAAGTAATGCCGGGTAAATGATGATCCATTCGGTGGATACCTGAGATCCTGTGTAGTTTTTATTTTGTTGCCACAATATATAAATATACTTGCATATGTGTCCAGTCTTGTCCCTCTCGCAAAGCATGATGTTGCTGTAATCTCTCCCCTCATCTGTAATTAGAGCCGCCCTCACTGAGGTCACCTTATCTGACCTGTGACATCAGGGCCAGAGCAATGAAGACACTCTAATCCAGCACAGACCCATTGGAAATAGAGGATGGTTGTTAGACTCTATTGTGCATGATAATGTGCTCTTCTTGGGTGCACGGTGGCAGAGCGGCTAGAGCTTCTGCCTCTCAATAAGGAGATCGTGGGTTCGAATCCCAGACCACCCCAACATCGTGGTTTCGAATTCCGAACCACCCCAACATCACACGATCTCTCTGGGTGGAGTCTGCATGTCCTCCCCGTGTTACCGTGGGTTCTCTCCGGGTTCTCCAGCTTCCTCCCACCGTCCAAAGACATGACTGTACAGGTTAATTGACAACTCTAAATTGTCCCTAGTGAGTGAATGTGAGAGTGAATGGTTGTCTGTCAATGTCCTTGTCCTCCGTGTCAGCCCTGCGATGAGTTGGCCACTGTCCAGGGTGTACCCCGCCTAAGGCCCAAAGTCACTGGGATAGGCTCCAGTCACCTGCGACCCCTAACGGGAATAAGCGGTAGAAAATGAATGAAAAAAAAATGAATGAATGAATGTGCTCTTCTTCTGCTCTGAAAAGTGCTTGTAGCTGCCAATGAGCAGTGGCCTAAGTGGAGCCAACAGTGAGATTTAAATACAAATACAACGCTGTCTTAGCTGAGCAAACAAACACGCAGGCTGATCACAGGGGCCCAGCAGAGGCTCCGGCACCGCACGTTGACTCAGATGTGCCTTTATTGCTTTATTCTCATGGGATTTGAATTAATCATGGGGCTATTCATGAGAGCCTCTGTGTTTGTTTGCACCTAAATGGGTGATTTAAGGATGTAAAGCTGAATGTCCCTCTGTACGATTGCCCTGTGATTTATGACCCAAAATCTGCATAAAATGCGTATTTGAGAATATTGTGATTTGACCTTTTATTTTAAAAGGCGTCTATTCTCTGTTTGATTACTTTGAAACCTTCATTTATTCTGAGTTGACCTGGCCCCTTTATTCTTCCTGTGTTGGTCAGAGAGAGCCCTTTCTGTTAGACCCCGCTGATGGCAGTGTACTTCTGTAATTGCTACAGTGAGAGCTGGATCAGTGAAGCCGCACTAATCAATAAAGTCTTCATCAGCCATTTCCCCTGATGATTCCCTCTCATTTCTCCCTTAATTGTTCTTTTCATCAAACAAGGCCGGTGGCGTGAGCGTGTGTTTGTGTTCCCAGGAGCAGCAGCCTCGCTGACTCTCGGTGGACCACAGTTAACTGCTGATTGCTGGAGAAGCTGGCCTGAAATGGAAGGAAAACCGTTAACTCCCAGTTTGATGTGAGCAGGTGTGGATGGAGCTGAGCTTCCCCACAGCGCCCCCTCTGCTGGCAATGTGCGCTCAGCTCACTCAAGTAAAGACTTATTTACCTCTAAGGTGCAGTGGGACAGGTAAGTGCAGTTTAAAGTAAGCACACAAGCCTTCCCCAAAAATCATCAACAATATGCTCTATTTTTGCTATATTTTATATATTCTATATATTTAAGGGCCAAATAGTCGATTGTAGCTGGTAGGACTGTATAGTCACTGTTGACGTCATTGTAATGGTTTATCTGATGGATTATCTGCATGATTATTTTGCACTAGTAAATGGTGAGTTTAATCCTTCTTTTCGTATGCAACTAAGTTGTTTATTAGTACTTCTTTGAATGTACAGTTAGTGGTTAGTTTCAAATATTTGGAAATAAACTAAACTCAAACTCAAATATTCTTTGTAAAGATACTAGTTTAGAGAGATTCTATTAGCGCCACGCACCACTGCACAAGAATTTCTTAGATTAAATACAGCTCAAGTAGAATGTACTTTATCATGCAAAAAATCTGGCAAATGATTTGTCCCGTATTATAAAAATTACTAAGCTCCCCCACAAATCTCTATTCCTTTTAGTCAGTCTTTTGAGTTTTGATAAGACTTGCAATTAAAATAAACGGTGTCTTTAACCTCATTGATTTTAGAGGTGTGGTACAGAATAGAGACAGCGGTGTCAAGAATCGTCTGAGTCTGAAATCAATCATTTCAACAATTCTACTCCAGAAATAAACAAAAAGAACATTAAAGATAAAGTCAAACTGTACGGCAGAAGACGAGATGAATACTGTGCTGTACATGAATACAGCAATGATGAATCTATTTTTGACAGTCTTCCATTACACATTTATATTATGATATATGAGCGCTTATGGGTTGTTGACTTACTGGGCTTTATTGAGAAAATTAGATTTGAGTTGTCTAACAGTCAGGCCACTCATCTCCTCAGTAAAATGCCATAGATCTCGCCGCAGTGGCTGTTATCGACATATCCCATTACCGAAGTCTTCACATTTTACGACCATTTCCATAAATTCAGCGTGGGACGATGGTACTCTCCACGGGCCTGATAGAAAGAGCTCCTCCGGGCTATAGTTTGACGCCTCAGTGCCCTCCAAACATCTAGATTAGCCCATCTCATGATCAGCGACAGTTCACGCGTCAAAGGAAGAGGACGCCATATTGAATGAGTTTGTACATGGTGTGAGCCGGAGTTCAGGTCATCCAGTATTTACAGCTCAATCACCTAAGGGGGGGGGGCTGCTTCTCTATTAGGCTGCTATCTATCCCACAGTCTGACAGAGCAGCAGAGGGCCCAGAGCGGACGTTAGAGCCCTGATAAAGCCCCTCGAGGCTGCACTTTCTTCACATTAGTGCACGTTCACACACTGATAATAGCAGTAAGAATCAACTTCATTATTCAATTAGTGGGTGTCTCCCTAAGTGAGGTTCTGCATTTTTTTATTCATAGAAAAACTGAGATACTATCAGTGTATTCATCTTAAAAATAAAAGAGGACAACCAGACATCACCATAAAAAGTAGAAGCAAATTAAAGAAACGATAAAGAGACAGTAAGGACAACTTCTATGAATGGAATCGTAACAGGAAATGTATCTGAAAACATTTTGCCTGCTCACAGTGTTTGAGTTTCTGTGTCAGAAGAGGGAGCTGTAGCCTCAGTGTCCCTTCACATCTAACTGGAGAAATGTAATTCTGGATGATTATTAAAAAACTGAACACTAATTTTCCACTAACTTCCATATATATTCATACATACAGTATATACTATATGTCATTTTACTGCATATCTTACAACTTTCATGGACACATAATACAGAAAGTATTTTGGGTTACATATTAAAGACTGACCCATAAAATATGTTATAACAATTATAGTGTATAGCATGGTATTATAAATCTTAATATTTGGGTAATATATTGTGGTATTCCTGGACAGAAGTACAGGCACATGGCTGATCTGAAGCCAGACGCTGCCATCTGGTGGCCTTGTGCGTTAATGAGGTGCTGTGAACAATGCTGGCTGAGACCTGGGAGTTTTCCACTAACGCGCTGCATTTTATGATGTGCTTTATTATACTGGTCACCATATTAAGCCTGTATGCTCTGCAATACTTACCATTAAACTTTTAAAGTTGTGATATTGCAGTGCCATGTGAAGGCCTTTTAGACTGAACATGTGCTAGTCAGTTTGTCTTCTTCTGTTGAATCACTGATAGCACACTGTGTTCCTTGAAGTCAAGGTGTTGTGCAACTGTGTGTGAAATGATTTCTGTCCCTCCTATCAGGAGAGGAGTCTGTGATGGACAGGTCATCACAGGGTCACTAAAATTCAAGAGTCATACAGCTGTCGGTGTGTTTACCTAACATTAAGCCCGATATTCTGTGTGAGTGCTGGGAGTAGTTAGAGGAAGGTTAACTACCATTTTCTCCACACACTGCTTCCATTGTGCAGATTCAGCCTGATCGATTTGTTCCCACGAAGGCTGTGCCCAGGTTCAAAGCCACAGGAGTGGAGGAGTGTCTGTGCAAGACAGCTGCATGCCCCCCACACTGGTGAATACTCATCACTTGGCTTATTGGGTTGGTTATGGCTTCTCAGATTTCATCCATGTACAAGGGAGGCATTGGCCTTTGAATAGTGCCAATAGAGGGCATTCCTGGAACAGAACATTAAACAAATATATGGGGACTATGTTTCAGTGGGACATTGTTCTGCCACAGAAGTGTCCACATGCAGCTCTGCCATTGTGGCTCTTGTTTTCCACGTACAACTGTTCTCTGATTAACAGGAAATTATCCAGCTTGTTGTGTTTTACTTCTCCACATGCAGAAACTATCAACTGCTCCCATTCCACGGCATTACAAGCAAATGTTGTAACCACCCTGCAAACTAGAGGTAAATCTATGGAGGATTATTAAGAGTTTCATCTGATACATTGAGGCTTATGGAGCTTTAACTTGGACTAAACTCTGGTATCTATGTCAGTATGAATGAAAGCCACTTGTGTGGGAGAATATAATCCCCAGATGTATTTTCATATCTTTTATTATAGGAAAACTGTTTTTCCCATTATCAGTGTGGCAAACATATTTAAGATGTTAGGGTTACATTTCTGTCCTCACAAACTCACATTGTTACTCGACAGTAAAGTCTTAAACCACAGATGGGTAACACACAGTCTGTATTTATTAAATTACGTTGTCTTTAGTAAATCTTTTCTTGCGATGACAGTGGATCTGTAATCATGTCAGTTTTTTCATAAACCATTTTCTGCTCTTGACAGAAGTTGCCCGAAGATAAATCAGTTATGTTGTACACCTTGAACAAATGTGTTCTGCTGTTGATGATTCATAACGCAGTGCTTGTCTCTAGGGCTTTTGTTATAATTTGTTTCTCAGATTTAACAGTAAATGCACTAAACATCCTGTGGACCTTTCACCCAGAGTTCTGCTGCTCGCCTCCACTTCTTAATCGGACAAAGTTGACCTCAATTCAAATAGACTCCAATCACACTTTCAGAATGCCATTTGTCTTGTTGTATTTTGGCTTTATTTGTTAGTTATGTTTTAGCAATCTTTTTGGGTAAGTTTTAGATAACATTTACACTTTCTCTCAGAATAGAGATTATACACATGACATCACAATAATTTGAATTACAGCAGTGAGTGAGAGGCAAAAGTTGTCAATGGTGAGTCATGAAATGTACTCTTGCAAGAGCTCGAAACACATCTAAAATATAAGTAGGGGTGTCAAGATTATTCGGTTAATCGATAATCGTGATTATTCAGGTGACAATATAATCGTAAGGACTAAAAAGTAATACGCATGACTATTTTAGAATCAAAATTAAGTCATTTAAATGTGATTTATGCCTCAAGAAACTACACCTAAATGTATATTGCTTTTACGTGGTTGCTTATATCACATCACATCAAAATTTAAAAAGGATTTCACTTCAGTAATCATGAATAATTGTTACATTGTGATGTTTTTTCTCACAATAATCGTGACACTCAAATTCAATATTATGATAGATGTGTTAGATAGATTGAATGATAGATACATACTTTATTGATCCTCCTTAAGAAAAATTCAGGTACAAAAAGCTGCAATAAACATAAACGACTCTATTAGAAAATGTGTGATTGAGTCCAGACGTCCGTTCTGTGCAATGTACCACTTCATTGACTGCAACGACAAACAACTGTGTTAAAAAGACTTCTGCCTCCTCCGCTGTTTTTCCAAATATGGTCAGCACTTCTGTTTTTTATCCAAGGTTCTGGTTCACCTATTTCCCTTAGATTGTTGTACATCTGTTAAACACTGGCACAAATCCAGTGAAAGTATGGTAGACAAAGAAAGAACTGAACGTTGGCTTCTTTGGTACAGAAAAGTCACCTGGCCACATTACTCTTTTGCGTATCCATTTACATAACTTCTATTTCTTGGCCTTGTATGACTCTGAAACATACAATAGACTCAAATATGTGTTATTCTATTTCATTGAAAAGGATGTAGGCTCCTTTTGATCGTCTTCACTCTCCCTGAAATGTTTTGTGTTTTGGTTGGCAGCCGGCCCAAACGCTCTTGCAGAGATCAGATGACAATCCCTATCAATAAAAGCCAGCTCAGCGTCTTTGTCTATGAATATACAGGTTTGCCTCGATAATGACAGGCCTTCTTTAGCTGTAGCAAACACAGACAAGGAGGCAGGAAGTGGCGGCGTGACATTTCTTTCTTGATGGCAGTTACAGAGGTGTGCCAGAAAATACTAGAAACAGACTTAAGCACAAGTATTTCATTTGTTGTACCTTTCCCATACTCTTCTACACAGAGAATTAAGTCTACAGCTGTATACAGTTTCACATCTGGAACATGGTGTTGTTACAAGGCTGTACTTGTCAAGTGTTTGTTCTAAAAGCAGGCAAAAACTGTCCCCACAGGGAATTTATCAAGGTCTTGTTTTGGTGTCTGTGAGTGCACACTTTCTCAAAAACAAAAATCCAGATAAATTGAAACACTAATAAATACTAGAAGTGATTACCAGTAGGTGGGTCGGGATCACAACAGGCATGACTTAGCTGACCAAGGAATAAATATTGTTTTTATCAGTTTATGGTACATGTGACATAAAGATTGTAATTACTAATGTTCAACTTTAAGTACTGTTAGTGCAGGTCACCTCGTAATAAAAAGCAGGGTAAATTCTCTCTCTGTTGAGTCACAATCCATGTTTGACCCCATGTGACTGGTTTAAGCATAGCACAGAAATGTGAAACTGCTGGATCCAGATAATGCCATACTCATACCAGAAACTAATGATTTCTTTACTGGCTTGTTCCTGACCTTACAAAGTATTTTATCACCAGTTTGCCCATTATGTCTGAGTTAACTTGCTGCTATCCAGCATACTAAAATCAAAAAGGTTAAAACTGGGTCACACACTTTACCACTCCCTAGAAAACATACATTTCTTTGTTCAATTGTTTGTCCATTTAGGATTATACCAAGGTGTCATCCTTCGTCAGCCTCTTTGTCACAAGACATAACTTACCCCGCTGACCCCTTTAGCCCCGTTCTATAAACACCCATTTTGAGTGGCCGTCGCGCTCCTCCTCCAGGCCGCAGACCTTGACTCACGCACCCCAGGGGCCAACCAAAGTGAATGGTGCACACCCCACCCCCACTCCTACTTGCCCGTGACCCCCCATAAGACCACAACAGGACACACATTCTTTCCTTTGTGGCCATGCTTTCATCCTTCTCTACCAGAAATAACCTGCAAGGCTAGAAAACGTATTCTTTTTGTTGTCGCTTTTTAGGAGAAGAGAGTGTCATTTTAGAAATTGACATAGGCCTCATAGAAGTGGTCAAAAGTATTGGGGGCTTGATAAGTATGTACGGTCATTTTTGTGTTCTACACAAGTATGTTGTTTTTTCTTTTTTTTATGTGTATCTCACTGAATTGTGTGTTGTTTTTTCAGAAGTTCTGAATATTGTGTTCACACCAGGGGTTTAGTTGATAAAATACACATTTATTGTATTTTATTCTATTGTGATACTGATATTTGATTCAGCTTCGTATATGTTCTATTTTCCTTTGCTGGTTGGTTGGTTGTCTGTAACGAAAATAATTTCCCCTTGGGGATGAATCGAAGTCATTTTGATTATGATTTAGCCCTCTTGAAAGTTCAAAATTGCCCCCTCTATGTTGAAGCTTCACTATATTTGTAATGTTCATACACATAAAGCAAGCTTAAAGTATACTTTATTAGTTCACTGGGAGGGACATTTATTCTCTGCATTTGACCCATTCAAACAGTGCCACTGTGGCAACCAGTCAGAGTCAGTGATCTTGAGCTAGACTTGGTCAGGCTGGACGATTGCCTATGTTGTGTATGTTTGATGGGGAAAGCAGAGTGCCCATAGGAAACCCACCCAAACACCGGAAAACATGCAAACTCTGCACAGAAAAGCCCAGGCAGCACAGGAGTCAAACCCAGAACTTTCTTGCTGTGAAACACGAGCACAAGCCACTTAGCCACCACGCCGCCAAGACCTGCTGCCCGTTACCACACCTGATTTGAACATTTATGTCCATTGTATCTATTTGGATGATAGCTAGTTTTGAGCTTCATACAAACTTCTTCACTTTTCAATTTGTCAGCAGATGCAGTTTTTGCGTCCATTACTGATGATTCTCTGTAAACGGTTGTCTATATGATAAAGTAATGTAATCTTCAGTCGTTTTGTGGAATTCATGACTTTGGTTGTCATCAGTGGTTCATTTGTTCGTACTTGCATTAAATACGTGCAATTACGTACGTGCAAGCTCTGCCTGTAACATCTGGTGGTAGGCGACCCAAAATGAGTCACTTCTCTCCATTGAAAGCTCTTTTTGACAGATGACCTAATGCATAGTTAAAATATCCCACTCAAACATATCTAGTCACGATTTCCCAGGCGGGCAGTGTGGAGTCAGGTACTGAGCAGCTGCCACTTCTGTTGACCCAGAGGCAGCAGCAGCAGCCAGGCAGAGCGAGACAGGATCCGACAGGACAAGACACTGCGAGGTGTGGTGTGTTTATCTTTGAGTTAGGCTTCCTTCGTTCTACACGCACTTCCTGCATCACAGATAACCCCTCAGAATTGTGGTAAACATTTCCTTATTCATTTCTGTAAGCACATAAAGAGGAAAGGCTTTACAGGTCTGCCGAAATAAAAGTGAAAATCCAAGAAGAGTGGAGTAACGCACAAAGCAGTTGCACTGTTTAAACACATGAAAGAACTTAAAGAGTTAAATAGAGTGAACATTACAAGGCAAACACCTATAAAGTAAGTCAACAATGTGTATAGTATTTGCCTTCAATACAAAGGACCCGATATAGTAAATGGTCCAATACATACAGTAGGTTCTTTGATGCTGTTCCTTAATCAGTTAATTCACTTTCCTTCAACTGTTTGTCAAACTACAAATAAGCACAGCAAATTTGTCTACTGTAAAACATATCCCGTATTCACATTAAAAACTCAAATCGTTATTTACTATTGGACATGAACCTAATGGGAATGATGGGCCTAAACCTGTAAAACATAAGGAGAATAGTGTTACAGTTTATTATTGCTTTGTTAAAAATATAAATCATTATACCACAAAGTATTGATCAAAGTTTCTGTTGTAGCTTAGATAAGACATTTCCACCATTTGCATGTATTTTTCTACAGTGGTCACTTTCAGTACGTCCTCACCACTCAAGGATATAATAACAAACAAGACCCAATCCAGTCTAGCCATAACAACTTGCCCCTTACGACAGCATGCTTTTCTGCTTCCACCAAATCAGCTTCAAGGATATAGGTGTTTCTAATGGCTTCATTTTATGTAACCACTCTGATAAATGTTGCGAAAGTTACATTCTAGAGGAATAATCAGTGTTTAGAATGCACCAAAGCTATGATATAAGTTTGCAATGGTAAAGATTAGTAAACTCAAAACTGGCATAAGATTCTACCATAAATGTGATTACTGACTCCTTGTGGCTGGAATTAGCATCACACTTTCACTGATAGAACATAAAATCCTGCAATTGCAAACATACTGTAAAGGGAAGAAATGGTCCTATTTCTGTCACAATTACTGTTTCTTAAAAGCAACAACTATGTATTATTTGAGTTTTTAACAGATTAACAAACAAGCAAATTCATTAACTCCTTAATGGGGGTAATTCAAAAGTCAGGATGATATAAATAGCCTAGTAGTAAATGTGCCAGCCAGCTTTGCCCTGTAATACTGAATTGAACAAATAGTGGAAAAAACCCAGAGAGGGAGAGAGGCGTGCAGGCTGCAACCGAACAGATTGAGGGCAGAAACATTATCCCGGTGTGTGGATGTGTGAGACACGAGTGTGGAGCAGTCAAAGAGGAGGCCGTCCGCGCTCACATCAAAAGTGGCTTTACCTGTTTACTTAACGCCCCTTTGTGATGGCTCCATCTGTCCCAAAACAGATAAGTTTAACTGACCGTTGTGCACTGGGGAAGCTTTCTTTCAGGATCTCACAAAAGAAGGAAGAGTGGTGTTTGTTTTGCATGTCAAATCACTCCCTCAGTCAAACCCCACAATTTCCATGTCAGCTCTGAATGCTTGTGCCCCTGACTGACGCTCTCCATTGGACAAACACCTTCAGTAATCCCCAGGCCTCATGCAGATGGTATTCAGGTAATTCCAAGCAAAACAGGCTGCTATGTCACGAATGTGTTAGCTGCAACATTGGACTCACAAGGAAAGTGAGAGTCATCTACACAAACAGTTGTGTCACCCTTCTGGAGTCTGTCCAGTTATGAAACAAGATAGAAACGCTCAACAAAGACAGCACAGACATATCAGCCCTCCACTGTAAGGCATATACTGGGTAGACCTCCTGAGAATGGTATGTTCCAGACATAGACCTTATCAGGCTATGCATTAATACATTTGTTCCAGTGGCCTATAGGCCTACTAGAATAGATTTACACAATTTTTCTTTCCCATTCCGAGGGTTATGGGTTTAGTAGACCTGCCAAAACTTTGTGACCTCACACAGTCAATTAGTGGATATGCTCCCTACCACTCCTTAGTCAATACTTAAGTCTCTGATTCCCAAAGTGGCTTGTTCAATCTGGCTCTTCATTCAGTTGTATTGTATTTGCGAGATAATCTGTCAAAGGGTTTATGTAGATTGCCTTTGGACCTAAGGAGTGGAACAAATAATACACCGACTTGTAAGTACATGTCAAATATACACTTGAATAAAATATTAACTATTCAGTGAAATTATATTGTTGCCTGTTATGCCTTAATGTTTACAGCACTCCTTTCTAATAGACACTCTCTTTGAGTGTCACGAGCAAAGGTAGATAAAGCACTGCTGAATCGGGACTTTATACACTCCTTTATTGTACTATTCAATTACATAACAATGTGACGTGAGGCCAGACTGGATCATTCATAGAGGATTATAAAGACTGAATGAGATGTGGTTGTGTAATAATAAGTGTGAGCTCATACATTTATCTATACTGCAGTCATGTATTATGTTAGCTGCTATTATGTGGAATACAATAGTTACTTTGAGTGTCTAGCTAGCTGTACTCATGACTTATATTCCAATATCATACCTGCATTTCAATTTTTAGCCGGTTTGCAGAACATAACAAGGAAGGGATGTTTGCCTGGTATCCTGCAATCAAACGAATCAGAGGAAACGTTTGGTAAATATTTGAATATGGCTAAATTACAGTTGTTCACAGATCACAAAGGCACTGGTCTGGATTACGTTATGTCCAAGTCAAACAAGCTATGCATCTAAATCTTCCAATTCAGTGTTCTTAATGGCTATGCTGTGAGACAAACTGCCGAGGCTCACCAAACGACGCAAATCTGAAAGTACTTTGTGGCCGCTTCTGGCAGATGGAAAGACCACTATAGCTCCATGGTATGCAGTGGAGGAAGGATAAAGGGGAGCAAAGAAAATATAAGAAAAGAAGGAAATTGCTCTAAGTGAAACCTCCCTGTTTTACTGCAGGGTGCCTTTTCAGTGCGCAGAGTGTACGCTGTGAGTGGATGGATTCATGCGGCCTTATGAATACATATTTACCATTGGTTCCCAGTGGAGGATATTAGAAAACAGGAAGGCTTAATCTGATAAACTTGCCATGCAGAAGTTGAAGCATGGAGTGGAAAAAATGGATAAGAAAGTTAATTTTATGTGAACATTTAAGCAAGATTAGGAACAAACACTGTGATTGAAGTTGACAAAGAGTGTGTTTGTCTGGGTTTTCTAACAAGGCCCCCCTCAGTCAGAGCTTGGACCTCCCGTTTTTTATCACTAGCTTTCAGGGGTGAAGCCAGTGGGAAACCTCGAGAGAAGGAGAGAGGAGGTAAAAAAGAGTAACGCTGAAAACAGAAACTAGACCTCAAAGCTCGTAAAGCTCCTTCCTCCTGCTCTCCCGGCACCCAATCAATCTGTCCCTGACGTGCTGCTCTCTGCTCCGGTCCACCCAGGCACATAAGGCCGTTCACATGCTACCATTTTGTTCCGCGTCGCTTACATAACACTAAGTCATGATGTCATAAACCGCCACCAGCCGTGACCCCTTTACCTTTCTGTACTTACACTACTGTAGATTTAACTTTGCATGTAGCTGTAATCAGGGTTTGCGCTGGTCACATCTGTTTTCGGTGAGAATAGTCTGTGTTGTGTGTACTGATACTTCAAAAAGGTTGTATTTGACAGCACCACCACATCTAGAGTCAAGTGCACATATGTATTACTATCACAATGACAAACCTGAAGAAGAAAGACACACCCATAATATACATACTATATACTGACTGTTGGTGTCAGTATGTATGCAAATGACTGAGGATTACTTTTCAAGCACGACTGAGGAGCATGCTTCAGTTTCAGTTTTCACTCACTTTGCCCTTCTCCCACTCCAATGTTGTACCATGATAAAAAAACAACTATTTGTTATAATAGTCCTTTAGAGCTTACGCATGGGCTCATCCAAAAACAAGTCTTGGACAAAATGTGCATCATACCTGGTTGTTATTTTAGACATTATGGTTACTGTTATTTCGAGTGATGCCTGCTTGTTTAAGTAATATTGTATAGTCCAGCATCATCAGTCCTTTAAAAAGATCTGTTTTCACCTACCCCCAATCCCTGCCTACTACTCTGTACTTACATACAATCATTTTAAAAATGTAGACTCCAGATCATAAAACTAGGGTTGAAAAATGCTGTGTGCCAGAATCACTTCTGCAACTCATTGGACTTGTTTCTATTATTAAGTAGTTGCAATAGTATAACAAAATGTAATATAATAATCTCTCTGTCTCTGTCTCTGTCTCTGTCTCTCTCTCTCTCTCTCTCTCTCTCTCTCTCTCTCTGTCTCTCTCTGTCTCTCTCTCTCTGTCTCTCTCTCTCTGTCTCTCTCTCTCTCTCTCTCTCTCTCTCTCTCTCTCTCTCTCTCTCTCTCTCTCTCTCTCTCTCTCTCTCTCTCTCTCTCTCTCTCTCTCTCTCTCTCTCTCTCTCTCTCTCTCTCTCTCTCTCTCTCTCTCTCTCTCTCTCTCTCTCTCTCTCTCTCTCTCTCTCTCTCTCTCTCTCTCTCTCTCTCTCTCTCTCTCTCTCTCTCTCTCTCTCTCTCTCTCTCTCTCTCTCTCTCTCTCTCTCTCTCTCTCTCTCTCTCTCTCTCTCTCTCTCTCTCTCTCTCTCTCTCTCTCTCTGTATATATATATATATATAGTACATCACCAAGTTTTTAAAAAGCATAATATGTCTTTTTATCACACACAGAGCTTCTTCCTGAACTATGAGAGATAAAAAGTCTCGTGCATGGCCTTAAGGTCATCACTGGTGAGATCTTACAGTTAGTGGATAATAATCTGATAACCAGGGTAACAAGGGACATTACTATATTATCAGGAAACAGTAACCCTGTTTCCTGTAACTTCAGTTTTCAAACTTGGTTAGGGATTGCTCCAAGAGAAATGTGTCTATCAGGTAACAAATAAAGTGAACCTTGAACTTTGTACCATAAAGTGGAATGGCAAATGTGCCCTGCTTCCACGTGTAATTAACATTTAATTACCATAATTACACTTTTAGGTACAGAGCTATTTCCATCCTATTACCATGCTATTGTCGTGCTGTAAAGCAAAGTGCTCCTCTTATTAGCTGTTTGCAACTTGAGGCACGTGGCTCCCTCAGTGGGCATCATCAGAGGTGAACCACTGGTATGTATACAAGCCATGTGAACACTCTATTTTTCTCTCCAATTACAATTCTTATGCATCCTGCTATCACTGTCCTTGAGTCATTTACAGTTTCTGGCAATAATATTAAGTTATAAATGTAGTGTCCAAGTTGAGTTCACATGATCTTATTTATGTAACCCAAAATATATGGGAGCAGTGAGCGTCATAAAATGTGCTGGAGCATGTAAGAGTGATTGGGAAAGGCAATGTGGTGGCTTCCAAATGGTTACCTTCTCTGTGCTCACCCACACACAGGTGTTTTTACTTAGTGCGTCTGATCTGAGGCCTGCTCTGCTGATGAGGGGCGGAGCTATGCTGGGAATTACATGAGGTAAACAAACAGTGCTAGTCAGTGACAATGATGAAGGTGTTAGCGTCTGACCACAACAGACAGCTAACTACCCGTCAATCACGAGTGAGAGCGAGTGAGACAGAATACGGCGCTGAGAAGTCCACAAGGCCTCATTTACAGATTAAGTGAAAACACCTGGACTGTAGTGCACACAACTACAATTTACTGATTGGTCTTCAAATGATGTCACTTAGATCTGATGTGGAGAGAGGGATGTTCACTCTGACATGTCGACTATAGTCAATCAACTCTATTTATGTTAGAGAATTCATTTAGCTTTTTCCAATAGCAAAAAATAGTTGCTGTGGTTTTGTAACTTTCTTATACAATTTCTTTATCCTTCAGCGTGTAGCCTCGAGCTAGTTGCACTAATTGCTATGAATCACAGCTAAATAGAGTGGCTAATGGCACATACCCGAGCTGGTATTATTGTTTTGTATCCCATTGCCAACATAACTTTGTAAGTGCTCTTTGCACTATTGTGTTGTGAGTAAATACTAGTTTACTCACGAAACAAAAATGTAGATGGGTCTCATCTTGCTTATCTTTACATTAAAGTAGCATAACAGGACTGGCCTATACCTTTCTGTTTAGTTTAAACAATAAGTGAGCGCTAACTGTGGAGACATTGCAAAGCCAAATAGTTTTTTGTTTTTTTTTAAGGTATAATAATTACATAACAATTACAGTAATATGGCTCACACGCTTTCCCCATTACAAGTGTAAATTTTTGTTAAATAGGCTAGTTGTTGCTGTTGGCTAAAGTAATGTAGCATTAAAATTATGCTTGTGCCAGTGTTGGGGCCACATGTGTTTTTTGTCTCCGTGTCTGGCAGTGGTCACAGTATACGAGCTGGTGACTTGTATCTCACGGCTCGTGCCAAGTTTATGTTTTTGCTGCTGACTGTTTGTTCGCTCCCCTGCTCGGTCTCTTACTCCCTTTTTCGTGTGCGTGTTTGTTTACGTCCACAGCGGATGGAAATGAGGCAGAGGAGGCAGCAGCCGGCCTGGGGGAGCTGTTCTCATCGTCCTTTTCCTTCCCCCTTTCTGCTTGGCCTTTCCAACCAAGTGTCTGTGTTGGGGGGTCCCTAGGGAGCCACCCCGCCATAATAGCCGGGTGGAGTGGTCTGGATGAATAGCATACTATGGGGCTTTCCAAACCCAAACTCCTTACAAGTTCTTTGTAGACTTCATTGTGTTAAATGTACTCATATTTACCCCTGGCTGACAAATGATCCAGAGTAGGACACTGAGGTTAAAGCATGTCTCTCACACCCTGGCTTTCTTTTAAATAAACTGCGGTCTGCCTCACAGTAAAGTCAAAAGCTGTTTGTGTTCTATCACTCCATGCTGAGTTCCTGCCTCCAGTCAACCTTCCCCTATATTCCACAAGTCACTTCTAATCGGCTGTGTGTTTTTATTGGGGAAGTGTGATTCATCAGAAGTATCTGGTGTCACAGCTTGTACTCAAATTCAAAGCGCCATAATGTTATGTAAAGCTGAATGCAATGAAACTTGTGTGGATGCCTTGTAAAAGACTATGAGATCCGAAATGTATTCATTCAGTAATGCACAATTCTGTTCATTTTCAAAACATCAAACAAAACATAAGAATCAACATTAGTTTGTTACCAAAATACCCACTAACTGAAAAACGCAGAATTTAGCAAAAGCATCATTGATTTAAATTGTTTAAACCACATATTATAGTAACCTAGATAACTGAATGTGTTTTCTTGTTGCAAAAAAAACTATAACTTGACTGATATATGCGTAGCACACATTATCAATTCAGGATGGCTCTCATAAAAAGGTTTAGACAAATACTTCAAGCTGATTGGGCGAAGCAGCACAACTGAAGTACAAGCTGAGAAATCAAACTTCTTGCTGTTTCCAATTCACAAATGCACAAAGTGTACTGTTCCTTTGACCAATATCTGCAAATTCATATTAAAACGACTGCAAAGCCATTTTTATTATACACTACACACTGAAATATTTTTGGGTTAGTGACAACAAAATTGTCGATTATACATACATACGCTGTTAAAAATATTCCCAATGTGTTAACAATCTCACACTTTATGTCTATTTTGTCAGCTCTCTTCTGTTTAGGTTCAAGTTCAGAATTTGATCCCATCCAACAAGTCCTGTAGCGTTTTAGCACAATAGCAGCCTGTGGATTCTCCCTGCACAGGAGTGGAGTGTAAATCTTATGGAGAAGCAGATAAATTGGAGCTCCGCTGACAGTGGGCTTCCTCCCTGCGAGAGAGGACCCTGCTCCCTAACCTTGGGAAGAGCAGTGCCACGTGCTCCTCAGCTTTGTGATGCACCACAGCCAGAGGAGGAGGGAGGACTGCACCCCTGCTTGTCTCCCACCAGTCCTTCATCTTAGTGATTATGAGTGTGTCAGAGGAAGGGTGGTGAACAGTAGGGAACATCCTAATCTCAGGCAGGCGTCAAGTGCTCTTTATGGGGCAAGGAATTAGGGGGGACTTTGTGTGCTTTTACATGCGCTTAGTGATGTGTTTCAAGTTACACACACAGGACAATGTTGTTTTTATGATAAAGGATCTGAGCAAAGAAGTGTATTTGTGGAATTGTTGCATGCTTCTTTTTCTTTCTTTTTGGGTTAACATAAAAAGAACATAGAACAGAGACAAGACACAGAGAGAAAGACCATAGCATAACATTTTACATAGTCCTAAACATGTAGTCCGGCATAGTCATCCCATTTCATCCAAAGTCTATTCAATTTGTCAATTTTCAAATAAGTCATAATGTAATTATTTCTGTTTTTCAAATGTTTCTTATAATTTTGGTCCAGACCTTGACTGTTGGTTCAGTTTATATCATCCATTTTTTCGTAATTGCCCTCATTCCTGTTGCCAAAAGCATGTTCCATTTAATGTGTCCATACCAGGAGTTTTTGAGGCCCCAGTACAGAGCAAATGTATAAACCATGATCTTTGTTGATAACTGTTAGTTAGACCACTTTATGAAATTGTGTGAATTCAAACAAAGAAGAGGTTGTAGGGAAGTAGGAGCCCATGATGAGGTATCCTTACAGAAAATTAACAAGTCTCAACGTACAAGTATCTTAGGGTTCAAATGGATGAGCAAATGGGCTAGTATGAGCATGTAACAAGTGTGTGCAAAAATACATCTGCATCTTAGAAGATTAAGGATGTTTGGAGTCAGCAAAAATAGTATGCTGACCTTTTATATAGCTAGTACTGAAAATGAAAGTAAAGGTAATAGTTGAATATATTCTAAATCTATCTTCTGTTAATGTTTTATCACAGGTATTGGCCACACTACAACAGTTAGTCCCCTTTGGTCATTCGTTGCTTTGCTGGGCATTGCTCCAGTTGATTAACAATTTACTGGGTTTTTGGCAAGCTTTAGAGTAAATGCAAACATTTTTGTTGACCAAAGCTGAAATTGTGAGGCCAAAATTGTGAACAGATCTGCACTATGTCTTATCTTGTCTTGTTTTCCTGAACCCAATCTCATGTCTCCTTATGTGGGAATTGTACCTCATGCCAGCCCTAGTATGATATGAGTTGACAATGAACATGCGTTTTTTTGTACCTTGCAGAGTTGACACACCCTTTTGTTTGGCTATACTGATAGAAATAACCAATTAGACCAAAGTGTAAGTGCTCACATTTCTGTATGATTACTTATTCTTGGAAGTCACTTTACTGCTACACTTGATTGACAAGAAATGTGTGAGAGAAACAGGAGGATGACATGACGTAAATTCGACTGAGACTGATTTGAACTTGCTACATTTTTCAGTCTGTGCCACTGAGCCCTTCCAGACCACGATAACCATGATGATTTCAGGGTTCTTTCTTTCAACTCCATGTTCCAGTTAAACAGCTTAACCGAACTATGAGCAAAACACAAGTAAGCTTTGCCTGTTAAGTGTGTATATGTGTTTTTGCTTCTTTGAACACATGGACACAGACTGTACACAAACAGAGCGCACACTTGGAACTCAAACAAGGAAGGAGGACTCTCTTGTCTCGCACACAAACGAACCAGGAGGCAGAAATAACAGAAACCAGCCCTGCCTCAGTTCACCCACAGCGCCCCATTGTCCTACCTTAGCATTATTTACTTATATCTCAATGAGTGAAAATAATAAAGACACCCACTGCATGTACCTGATCACCCGTCAGCTTTGCAACACAATGACATACAAAAGCTCTGTGTACATTGTCGTTAAGGGAGAGAGTGAAAACACCAGACAAAACATGCCGCAAAAGAACACGTACACAATATAGTATCCCTGGATTGTCTATCAGCTAAAGAGGCCCAACGGCCAAACCAGGGCAGCACTCAGTGACATTTACTAGAGTAACTTTTTAAAGAAATTGTCGTTAACACATTGTTTTTGCTAGTATATTTTTAAGTTGTACTCTTAAGAACGTTTTACTCTACTAAAAGTAAAAGTTTTGATTACTCTTCCCACTGTGAGCAAAGGTGGGCTTACAATGTACGACTTTGTATCATTCCCAAGCTCACACTACGAAAAGAAAATCGCCGCTCGTAACCCCCCTGTACATTGCAATTCCAGCTCCATCAGGTGAATAGTGCTGTTGTGTCCTTGGGCAAGACACTTAACCCACCTCGCGCAGTGTCTGCGTACACTGGTGTGTGAATGTTTGTGTGAATGGGTGGTTGGTTCTTTGGAGTAAATCGCTTTGAGTGGCTTGAAAGGTAGAAAAGTGCTATATAAATGTGACCATCTACCATTCAAGTGTAAACACATTTTGTGAAGTGCCCTCTTAAAACTAAAGTGTTCAAATAAAGCTTTATAACTTCCATTTAAGCAGTTGGCCATACTGGATAGATAGATTGGTCTATTTCAAGTTGTTTAATGTATTAAACCATTAAATAATTGTGTTTCTTGCACATTACCTTCAGATATGTTTCCAATTTTTCATTTCTGTCTATTCTTTGAAATTAACAACTTTGGGGCATTTTAAAAATGCACTACATAACTTTTCATTTGAACCTTGATTACATTGTCATAATAAGCATAAATGGATGAATGGCCAGTTGCTGATTCCATGCAGACCTGATCCTCTCATTTTCTCTTCCCCGCACACTTCAAACGGTACTATGCAAGACCCACAGCAAAGCAACAACACATTAGTAATCTGTCACAACTTGGTGGGAATATCTCAGGCCCGCTGTAAGTTTTGATGGCATTCCAAGTTCCTGTGTGTTAATCCTCCTCCTCGCTGAAAGAAGTGTATCAAAGAGAATCTGTTTATCACTACAGTTGTATAATGAGCACCTAGCAAGGTTTCAAGGTTTTGGCAATCATAAAAGATGACTTGACTGGCTCTTTGAGGAAGCAGGAGCAGAAATTGAAGCTATTGCTATCACTAGCTTGTCAGCTTTAATTTGGTAGAGGAATAAATTCATTTTATTGCGCTATCAAATGAGAAAGAACTGTATATGATCACACGCGGTATGACAGCATGAAGCAATAGGCAAAGGCTCTTTTTAGGCTGATCCGCGATGGTGAACCAACAAATTTAATTTGACCTCAAATGTCTTGTCTGCCACTACCAGCCACATTCTGTCACTGGCTGTGTGTAAACAGCAATGGGGAAAACTCATGAAGTACTAAAGTAAAAGTAAACTTTTTTTTTTTTACTTTCACTTCTCTACATTTGAGAGCACGTATCTCTCCACTACATTTTTGACGTGAACTCAAAAGTAGAACATATATCTGGTACGAGGAGTTATTTTTAGCACGTTCATGGTGACCTTTCTTAAGGTTTTGATTTCAAGTCTCAGCTTTGAGCAAACAAAAAATACACATTAAAGTCCCAGTAGAAAAAAATATAAAATGTATTGCAATTGCAATTCTAGAATAGAATCAGCACAATTCTTATTCAAAATCACTACATTTAACGCTTTAATATTTTTCAAAATCTGTGTGAAATACTTTTACTCTTGATGTACATTGTGTTTGTAACATACATAAACGTGCAGTACATGTTTTATGTGACACTTTTCACTACACTGATAAACAACTTGGATAAAGATGTCTTGCTCAAGGACCAGGATTGGTATGCACAAGAGTAGAGATGGAATCAAACTGCTCTGTGTCTTTATCGCTCTTTGGTTTTATTTCATGCTCGACATGCTATAAGCAAGAGTTTGACATTGTAAGTATATATTTACTTTAGTCACATTTAAACTGTACAAAATGTTATTGTAACACATTTCCTCAAAAAGGCCTGTTTACGACATGTTTTGTGTTGTGTTCTGCCCAAAACATCCTCGAGAGTTTTGCCCACATAATGGCATCATAATTAGGGTGAGTTATCTCCTCTGAAGCTTTGGCCTGGTGTGATAGCATCAGACGGCTGCCCGCTTGTCTGGCCATGTTTACAGATGTGTAACGGCGTAGGCGCCGATCCTGTGTGCACCCATAGGACCCTGCTGCACTGTGGGTGTCATAGGTCTTATACCTAATGCTTAGTGGAGCTATATATGTTGAACATCTATATAGTTTCAAATTTTCCGTGTAAGTTCTCTAGTTGAGTCAAATAGCCTTTGTGCTGTGTACCAATGCGGTATCCCATTCCTGTTGTGGTTGTACAAGGAATGGAGAACCCATCTTCAACTATTAAAATAAAATATAGTCCAATTACCTGGCGAGGCATAGTCCCTCCTATTTTCTGTTAGAATGCAGGAGGGTCTGGGACCAGACTATGAGCACAGCAGACACCCGTCCACAGACGCTTTTTAGCATGTCTCTCAAATGGGTAAAACACCTCTAACATCTTTACGATTTTAGTGCTTTGATCTTTTATTCTGCTGAAGTGCATGCTGTGTCTCTGTCCTCTGTGTTACTTCTATCTGTTTTCATTGTAGGCCGTGTCAGTTTTGGTAATCAAGCCCTTTGTTTCTTACAGGGTGACAGGGGAAGCACGTCTCTGCTTGGCTGGCTTGTGACTGTTCAATTTCTTTGTTCATTTGCTTGCCTAAACCTTTTCTAGAACTTTAATCAGTTCCAGCCAATACCTAACCTTAGCCAGACACAGACCTACTGCAAGGCAAGAAGAAAGGCAGCCAATCAGAGGCCATGCTTCCCCTGCCTTCCTGTAAAAATACATTTGCGTGGTAGGCCTACAGTAGAACTCTATTAGTGTTTGGATTTCAACAAAACATTACAATAATACTACATCTTTGAAGCTCTAATGTTGGACCTAGAAGCCATAATTATTTTCTACACTCTTGTCTTTCAGAAATTAGTTATTAGTTAATATATGCATTTCCTAAACAAAGTGAAAACACCGGTATTATTTTAGTGCTGAATAGTTTGATTTACTATCCAGTATACTATAACAATAATTGGATGGAGCTAGCTTAAAAGGCTGCACATTATACTACACTGAGGGGCCTCTATGGGTCACGGTTACCCAGAATGGGCCATGGTGGCAACTGTAGACTGTAACTACATCTCGGGTCTTGATTTGCTGTTTGACTGTGAAATCCAGCCCATGCGTCAGTCAGCGCTGTCACTGAATAAAGGATGAGGGCGGCCGCAGAGGTCAGGCCACTGCTCAGGTCTCTGCTAGAAGACAGATTGTGAAAGAAGATCTGGGAGTTACTGTAGTGAGTCGGTCTAGTGGATCTTACAGGATTTTTGAAACACGTGGAACCGGAGCCCGTGGGAGCAGCACACGAGGAATTCTACAGCACATACGATCTATTCACTACAATGGGGCTAAACATAAGCCCGTGATAGATTCTTTTTTTAAATGAAACTTCACTTTTCCGTCATTTCCCTTTGATTTGACCCAGTGCTGCAGGTGTAACGTGTAAGCCTGTAGCTTAAGTGGTGTATTTGCAGAGTGTAACTATCAGAGTTGGGTTTTAACTGCGTGATAATAGCCAGGTGCCTGACCTGCCTGCAGCCGTTTAATGACAAACAGTAACTTTGAACACCCAGGACTTTCCCATCTGCAAGTACATGATCTATCACATTATAACTAAGCCTAGCATAGGTTACATGTCAGACACTCAATTAGACCACATTTACTACAAAAATGGCAATCAAATGTAGGGGTAGGCATAACAGATGTAGGTCTCCAAATGTAATATTAATTATATACAATTCATTTCTCTTTCAAAAATATGCTAAAAAGAATTGCACAAATGAATGAATTGTCTATAGGTTAATCACAAAATATTACTTTTCAATACCCTTTTTTTTTTAAATGTACAGTTACAAGTTGTTTTTGTTTTAATTCAGGTGGGGATATGCAATTAATCAATAAACTGCCTGATTACAAAAATGTGCCTCCATTATCAAAAAAAATGTTTTAACGAGCATTCTATATATATTCTATATAAAGCTCTCCACTTATAGAATATGTTCATAACTTTTTTGGCTCTTGTTCATTTCATGAGCTCTGATTCTTCTCTGGAAATTGGACTTGTTTAAATAGTTATCAACATTTCAATATGTTCCACACCTCTAATCATATCAATCATACATTCTATGAATTTACAATGTAAAGAAGGAAAAAATAATGGATATTCACAACTTAAAACACACAATTTTACATTTTAGATACATTTCCCACATCATGAATGGTAACAGGTTTCTTAACCTGTCTAACCTACATTGTCCAGAGAAAGGACAGCAGTCAGGGGCAGACCAGGCTGGTCATTTGCATTTCTGATAGACTTCTATGTAATCTCTGATTATAGTCTGGTACAGTTCAGTTGTGGTGACCTAACCTCGGGACATTAAAACAAACATGATTGATCCAGAATGACAGGCCACTGACCTCTGATGTCCTCAAAGCATCTGAAATACTGCCACTCTGCTTACTCATTCTCAAACACAACATTTGGGTATGAAGATGTATGCTAAAGTAGAATCAATGGACAGCCAAGTTTTAGTACTCCATTGTTCATTCATTCGTTTATTTTTTAAACAGGAAAAGATTAAAAGAATCCGGCCTGACTCAGTTAAAAGTGATTTGCTGCAGGTTCCTGTGGCAGTTCAACAGAAAAATAGATAACAGTGCCAGGTAAAGTTAAGGATGTAAACTATGATCTTAAACTCTGCTTATTCAGCTGTTCTCTATGTGGCCTCTTGATCTATTCCTCAAGGTCTTTTCTTTATTTGACTAGAATAGGATGTAACTAAAGGTTGTTGCCCACTGGTACATTGTCACTGTAAACCATAACAACCTTGTGAATTTCTTGGAATCCCAGAAGTAGAATTTTCCAAAACATTAATCTTTTTTAAAATTAACTGAGGAATTATTTTTGCTTTTCCAAAATGGAAAGTACAAGATCTGTTACACATACTTCAATTAAATCAGCAAAATCACTGCCTTCATTACAGAACTACAAGCAGACTATTTTGTTGTGCATTTTCCTGAAGCATAGATTTCCAGAACTTATTATCTAGAATTGCATAATTTGCATTGTCAGTTTGACTTTTTCTGATTATATTGATTTGAGATAATTATGTATTGTATAACCCCATTTGGCCAGTTATTCTTCTTATTTCAAGCTTAATTATTATTTCCATTAGAAGTAATCTTTTTAGCAGTGAACTAGTACGATACTCCATAGTCAAACTGCTCATTATTCATTTTTTGTCCAAAACTCTAATGACAGTTGATAAACACTTGATACTGCAGTTAATCTGGAACAGGCACAGCTCCATGGACTGGACAAGAGGAAAACCTGTCTGTAAACATGGGTCAAATGCAGGTCAAGACCAAAACCTCCTTTCACAGCCCGGTGATTTTTGACCCATAATTTATCTTCCAATTGTGACAAGGACTCTCTGATTTGCCCTCAGAAGTGACTACCATGATGAACGTCAACCACAACATGTCTATTTCAGTGCCTCATTGTTTGGTGTTCTGTCATCGCTGTGTATGCGCCGAAAGTCAACAGCCATTCTCCTGTTTGCACCGCGCTAGGCTCACAAAAGAAAAGTGGTTCATGGTGATACAGGCATGTGTTTCCTGTCTATCAGCACGTGTCCTTCTACCGAACAAGACTGCTCCACTCCCACCTCTTCCTCAGTCCAACGGAAAGTGCACATAGACAGAGACTGACCTCATTTAAAATCGAAAGAGCTGATAGAAAAAGAAAAGAAAACAAAAAACAGCTATGGTCATTTTATGTTGGTAACTGCGGAAACTAGTTTTGGAGACTTTTTGATTCCAAGAGACTGGCTTCATCCTCTGAAGTGCATTGAGACAAGACTCATCCTTCTCCGAGATGAATCATATCACATCAGTTTCACTTAAAACTCTTTATTATTGCCTTGATGTGAGAATGTACTGTAGTGTTTCCTGTTTATTGACTTATTAACACAAATCCGTACAGTCTAAATCTGTGACATTGACATTGATCTAAAAAAAAAAAAAAAAAAAAAACATATTGTTTGCTTTTCCCAGTAATAGCAAAGTTTTTGTTTTAATTGGTCTACCTTATTTTCTCATTAACCAGGCAAAGAGCATTGTGCATTTATAAAGAGGATCTGGGGGAGGGTAACATGTGCGGTCAGTTTGGCTGAATCTGTGTGTATCGTTTCAAAGAATAAAAGCTGGCATGTGAGAGAGTGGCTGAACACCGCAGAGCACATAAACACTAAACAATGTTGCCATCTGCTCCTCATAAAGCCATGACATTTATGACCAGTGTTACAAAGTGGAGTCTGGGCTTCCCCTGCTTTATCTCACTCTAGTTGCGTGTACAGCTCAGGGCAGGTGACCGTCCCCTGCAGCACACCTTAGTCTTTATTATGGCTCACTGATAATAGAAAAGCCACATTAATGCTAATGATAACCTGTAATGACACGCTTTCTGAAGGCAGATTCTTTATAGTTCTTACGTAAGAGTGAAAACTGTTTTAGGTGTTGTAAACAGCAAGCAATGTGTTTTGACAATGTCATTATTTCCTTGGAATAAAACAGTGTTGGCTCAGCACCAGAGATCAACCTCCTTGATCTTTCCAAAGTATTTCACACAAACTAAGCTGTAAGATGATGATGCTACTTCCATACAGATATATGCAGATATACAGCATAATTCCAGTCTCTATTACCGATATCACTATGGTTTAAATCTCACCTGAAGCACATTTGTCCTTGTAATGAGGAAGTCACTTCTGCCAAATCACTGTGCAACCGGTCTGATGTGATGACCTCTGATGAAAAAGGATTTGTCAAATGTGAAAAAATATACAATTTTTGCATTAAACTTGTTTTATTGTCCAGTTGTTTTGAAAGCTAAATTTAATAGCATTTAAATGATACAATTACAGACCTTTCTTGAATATACATGCTTAATATAATCACAAAGCATCATACTTTTGGAGTTTTAGTGGTTGTTGACAACCAAAGGCAGGATATTATCTTTCTGTGGCTGGAACAAACTCTACCAGAGGAACCACTAAGACACTCCTTGTTCAGAGAATTCGATCACCTAGACATCAGAGTTTGAATACAAGTATTGTCATTTTAAGCTGAAGCTCATTTTGCTGATCAAATAGAAAGTTTAAAACCACAGACACTGCAAGAAGGTACCCCTACACTGAAGTGTATTTACAAAACACTTCAGTTTCCTGTTACCCTGTGAGATAGATAAGTAACATGAATGCTCTGCAAAACGCCGTAACCAGTGTTGGGCGTAACTTAGTTGCTAATATACAGTTACTGTAATTAAATTACAATTTTAAGAACCAAGTAGTACAGCACATTACTGTGAAAATTGCAGTTGCTAACAAAATGCTTAATATGACATCAAAAACATGTTTTGGAAGAAAATGCAACCTTCATCTGCAAGAACACAGCCTTAACAAGAGGCAGTTGTAAAAGGGAAAAACCCATAGACTTGACTTCTGCTGTCAGGTAAAGACCTCAAAGGCAGTTTGCTTTACAATTGTGGAGATTTCTATTGATACACCATTTGAATCAGATGTTTAACATTATATACAGTAGATGTCATTAATAAAACATATAACACATATTTAGTTTATTTATACAATATTACAAAAAAATACAAAGCAAATTATTGTCACAGAGTTACTTTCTTGAGGCAGTACCTATGTAGTGTAAAAAAGTGGTAATGTGCAACTAATTGCTTTTTCAAAATAATTTCCCCAACACTGGCGTAACATGTCATCTTTTAATACAACACAGACTTCAAAGTCCATAGAAAAAAACACCTGTGCAGACATTAGTTTTCTTAATGGGCATTCTTGACATTGAGGTTTAAAAACTTTCTGCAATAATTGTCTCACTTTGTAGTGTTTGCAGCCAAAGCTCACATGAGGTATTGTAATCTTTTATCCACTGCTTTTGTTTTGTTTGAAAGAGAGGGGAGTTCTCTTTACTTGAAATGTGTGCTGCTTCCAAACCTGTAGCAGAGGGAGGTCTAGCACACACTTGGGTGGCGTACTTCAAAACCTAGTAATTTCTGCTTGTTTTACGAGGATGTAAATCACAGTGAGATGTGGACAGGAGGTCTTTGCATTCGTGGAAACCATGGAGACAAAGTGCCATGCTGAACTCTGACACCTTTGGGAGCCAGGGAATAGTCAATCAGTGACACTCGACACTGACGGCCACCTGTCTGTGTGGGTACTGAAGGTGCCTGCACATAGACATAGCATTCAAAAGGTTTTAAGGATATGATTTCAAATGTATTGTTATCAAGTGTGCGTCTATTCGCTCATGGTTTTCACGGTGATGAAAAATTAGGATCATTGCCATAGTTATAAACTGATCCAGTCTTTTCAGTTTGAAAAAAGACTGCAAAAAAAAAAAAAAAGCAGTTAGAACTTTTTTTAAGACAAACCCACGAAAATCTATTGTTTAGTCATTGGACCAAAACGCTACCCGGCTAAAAGATAACCAGAGAACAAGACAGTGGTGTTATTGTTGTGAGCACATCTGAAGTGCCTCTTGCTGACACAGCTCCTTTGAAAACTCGACCAATATTTTCCTTCATTGGGGCTGTGAACTTCATGGTACTGTAAACTTGTGCCCTTTCCTGTTCGCCTCTCACTCCTGTGTGTCTACAATTGCAAGTCTATTACAATACTCCCTATTTATAGCTTCTTTTTCTTACTTGAGATATTAAGCCTCCCACAATTGCTTACTCTTTCACTTCCTGCCTGAAAAGGAAATGTGTGTTTGTGTATGTGGTTTTCTGACCTCTAGGGCCAGTCTGTTACCAAACTGCTGTTTATAGCAACAGGATTTTATGTTTCCAGGCTTTTGTGAGAGACATGAGGTGTTGAAGAATAAAAGTGAAAGACACTAAGCGCAAAGGGGAAGATAGTTAAAAATACAGTCACAGGTGGCAGGATCTGTGCTTTTTCAAGGACCTTACCATTGTCACTGTAGTCATCTGTGCTTTGTAACATTCCTTTTGAAGAAGTATGACCTAGATAAGACTTTTAGACGAAGATGTCTGACCAAATTTGAAGTACAAAACATTATCCAGCCCTTAACTTATTGTCATTGTTCCAATGACCAGAACTGGAGAATAGATAGCCCAGAGTGAATGAATGAATGAACACACTGTAATTAACTTTCCTTTGTCTTGTGTGGCCCCCACTAAAGGCCCAAAGTAGGTCCTTCTGTAAGCTCTTACAGAACAAGACAATGGCTTAATGAAGAACATTCTGCAAGAAGACTTTGTGAAAAGAGTGCTGTGCCAAAATGGCAAAAGAATATTCAAACATGCTTGAATACATCTAAATACAACTTTGAGAGGTTAAATTAGAAGGGAAATCAATTCTAAAATAGCTAAAAGCTCTTAAAAGTCGATTTAGTGTATGTCTCCTTTATGAAAACACTAATGTAATATTGCAGAATGTATATGTATCAAGTCAGCACACACACCGTCATATTAAAGATAAAAAACTACTCTCCTTAGTATCAACATTTCTGTGTAGTGTTGAGTGCCCTGCAGTAATCTGCCTCTGACTGTGTTTAAGAAACTGGAGGCCCCTTTCTTCAAGGCTATTATCAAAGGAAAGGCCGACGGTGGTTGAAACATCCTGTTTTGGAGCGTAAACACACAGTCTGCCCTTTCCTCAGAGTGTCAGAAAAACAATCTGGGCCTATGACTGGTTTAAGCAAACAGCCTCCCTGGTGCACTATGAGGCTTTGAATGCACTTTAAAGGAGCGTGCTGAAGGTGGCAGGTGCTTTGAGCCGGTCTTGGACGGACTTGAGAGGGTCTCGCTCTGACGTGTGGGTCTGTCTGCACTGGAAATCCCTGGGCAGACTGTCTGACATCACCTCCGCTACTCACTCAAAGGTCACTGCATACACGAGGCCATGTTTCCTCTGCTTTTGTTTGGGGCTACGTACAAGGAGCCGACACAATGACTGGTTAACTCACTGACCGGTCAAATTGAAAGCAGTGCAATTGATTTTACTGTCTATATTTAAGGAATTGTTGATGAAGACAACAGTGGCTCATGTGGCAAAGCATTTTGGCACTTCACACTTCCACACCTCTTCACCTTCCCTAAATATGTCAGGCAGCTGCGGCTACAGAATTTGCATGTGTTCCAAAATCTGTGTATTGTTATGAGTTAAAGATAGGGTATGGAGAATGTAAGTTTCAAATTTGATATACATGACCTATCTGTGTCCCTAGATATGAGCTAAGCAAATCCAAAGATAGCCTTTACTAATAACAATTGTAATGTTGATTCATTATTAATTACAAACATTGGACATGATGGCTAAGTTGTTGAAATTAATCAGTAAATCGAAAATTGTGATTAGAACTAGAAAATTCTAATTGTGACCATTTTAGTAGCAAAATTTTGTATTTTTAATTCAATATATTGTCCAAAAAATGGACAAAAAGACAGATTACCTTTATTTTTTCATTTAAAAAGTTCAATTTCGTAAAGCTGGTCACTCACAAACATGAGAGCAGCATTTACCTTTAAATATGATGTAAATACTTAACCAGGGGAAAACCAACGTCTTTACAAAAAGTAGCTAAAGGCTAACATAAATTAGATGTTTTTTGTAAACAGGGTTATTCAGTTTGTGGTGTTATCTGAGTATTAATCGTTTAGTTTAGCATTTATAAACACATATCCTGGTGCTGTATTTAAATCGTTTGTAAAGATCTTAACATGCTGCGAGTTATTATGTAGCTGGAACTTCCTGTACGCTTTGGGTTAATTCAGTATTTAATTATTTTAAGTCTCGGCTATTTCGCCATAGAGTACGAATGGAGCGATATGTGATGATCTGCACTTTTGAGGCAACGGGACTAGCCGGACTATTTGATGATTGGTTTTGATTATAAATGGATAAGATGAATAAACCTAAAATACCTCTCTCTGATTTGAATCCTCATTACTTAAACCCCAGCACCTTCAGCATTCACATGAGAAGAAATATCAAGAGGGAGAAAAACATGTTTTTGTGTCCTCAATTTGCAAGCACTGGTGGCAACCCAGGTTCAATTGTGATTGTAACATTTTTTTTAATACCAGAAAAAGCACAGGCTGCACCCTACCTTAAACATGCAAATATTAATCTCTCTATACATTATAGAAATACCTCATAAAAATCACAAAATTATGAGTATCTGAGAAAAAAAATATTTTCTTTTGTAAGTGAGACATTGTGCTTCCATTTCGTGCCTTACTAATGCATTTACTGGGCATTTGGCATATTTTTGGCCCAAACCCTCAAACGGCATTTAACATCCACATACCAATTTCAGTACTATCACTCTTATCAAATTGTTTGGGTTATAGAACTTGGAAAGAATGTTGTACAAGAGAATTTAATAGCGTCTCTAAGTGCTTTTAATGCAGCTTTGATTGTTGATTACATTTCCAGTTCTTAATGGCAAACAGTTGTAAGTGGGTTATCCTGGGTCTGTTGATCAAAGCTACCCCAAAATACACTTTCGTTAATGTAGAGAAACAACACAATGAGTGCAATTTGCAAATTTATTTCATTCTGTTAGAAGAGAGGCTGTACATTCTTGCTCCTTCACAAACAGCTCATAAAAAAACAGTTCCTTAGAAAAATATACACTGAAATTAGAACTGAAAACAGAAGATTCAGTGTTTCGTTCAAATATACACTTTGCATATTAAGAAACTACAAAAAAGGTCATAAATCGTGGTTTTCTCGAAGGCTAGATTCTTGAAATGGTAATGCAAGCATCCAAAAGAAGGCACTGCCATTATTTTATTACTGTCCTTTTTTAAAGCTTATCAAGTCTACATTCAGCAAAGTCAGATTCTCTTGTGCGCACAAAAATAGAAAAAAAAAAAAGGACAGAAGGGTCAAGTGTATGAGACACTTCTCTCTCGTTTTACCCCCAGTATCCATCATTCATGCCCCCTCATTCTCGGAGTAAATCAAGGAGAGCTCTGATATACTACAGTACAACTACAAATCTAACATTATCCAGCTACGGAAAGGTCATCAGGTCGCAGAGGCAGTGGGGGCGGGGGGCGTTTTTTAAGACAAACCCTCACTTTCCCGCTCCTGAGTTAAGCTGAACACCCAATTAAAAAAATAACTAAGATCACTGCTTTTTGATTTAAACAGTAAGAATGTTCAAAGTCTACACCCCTTGACAACATACCAAATCCTTTTACTCAAAATCACTTGCGTTCCGTCCAGCCATCGTTCCCTTTAGTATTGCCCCGTTCCTTATTGCCTTCCCATCACAAACTCAAGACATTCCGTAACTTTTTATAACCCTCTTTGTTCAGTCTTTTACAGTCTTCTATAAAATGTTCAGTTTCTCTCAATCTGGTCGAGATCCAACTCTCCTCCCAGCTGGAAAATGTCTCTCTGCGTGGCGCACTCGCCCTTCCAGAGGTTATGTGTTTTACTGTCTGCTACATCAGGTGAGGCCGAGCGCGAACCCACGCTGCAGGCCGAGTCGCTGTCCTCCTCGTACGATAGGTCCTCAGTCTCCTCCTGTCTCGGCTCCAGCCTCGGCTCGGACGCGGGTTTGAAGTCCAGCGTCGGGCGGATCTCGAAAGACGGAAGGTGGAAAGAGTCAGGCATGGAGAAGCCGGGGCAGCTCAAGCTCTGAAAGGTCTGGAGATTCTGCAAGAGAAAAAAAAAACATTTATTATATAGAAGATTATATTAATGTAGACAACACAATAGAACCATAAAGGGTTGTCAAAAATCTGATAGTGAGGGATACTTATACTTGTGTTAAAACTAGATACGAATTAATACTTTGAAAGCATAGGCCACATGGTAAAATTAACTATCATTAATATTCGGTGTTGAAAATAATATTATAATAGTAATAACTCCACAATCTTACCACCACAACAAAGTTGAGTATCAAACCGATATAAACATACACAATATATATAATGAATTGCTGTTATTTTTAACCTTTGGTCGAGACCGGTTTAGTCGAGACCCCCCTAACAGCCACCTTTAGTTGTATGTCTGGGCAATATGGTGATAAAAATAGACTCGTGATGTTATTCTGA
Organism: Rhinogobius similis; assembly: GCA_019453435.1. NCBI lineage: Eukaryota > Metazoa > Chordata > Actinopteri > Gobiiformes > Gobiidae > Rhinogobius > Rhinogobius similis. Next base: position 24,488,795 of record CM033634.1, read on the forward strand.
TATGCCATTTTGATCAAATCGGCATATTGTTATTCGTAAATTTTCTCTTCAATGCAGCTCTATACTCAAACAGCCCGCTCCTCCTATTGGTCAACCAAGACAGGTTCATTTAACCAATTGCAATGAAGTGTGAACTTTCAGAAGCAGACTTTAGTCACCTCTTCAAGGAAATATAAAAACAGAAGATTCATTCACGTAAAGAGTACATGAATTGTGATAAAATTGAAATTATTATTAGTGACATTATTTTTTTGGCATGACGCCCACTGTAATTGATTGTTAGGCTTCCGCAAAATGTAAATGTCTAATGTTTGATTTCACTTTAAGGACATAGGCCTAGTTAAAGGAATTTGGTGGACCAACAAATGGGATTGTACATTTACCATTTCAATTGAAGCGGTCGAGCCTCGTTTTAAGACTAATGCATATGTTTCACAATTTCCTCATATGATCTGTAGACCCCCAGGTTGAGAACCACTGATCTATTGAGTGAAAAATGCAGGCCTGGACTATGACAAGTGTATAGTAATTGGCACTGCCCTTGTACAGTATAAATTTGCAAATCTTGGCAAAGTAAGTGCAGCAGACTACAAGATATTAGCAGCATATCAGTGTTGTCTATGTTTTAGTAAGATAGCGTTGAACCAAACAATGAGCAGGAACTTGTACTGTAAGTGGAGAATAGCATTCTGGGCAGACACTAGTAAATTCCCTTCACGAACAATGTGAGTCCAAACTGAACACAGGAAATCTTCATAAATCTCTCGCAGTAAAATGTAACTCTGCACAAAACAAATGGGAAGAATGATGATGTTTGTGGAGAAGATTCTCATTGGGAAACAAGATCAATGCACATGGGCTTACAGGGGTTTGGATAAAAACTATATCAACAACTGCTTTATTTGACCATCTTGTGAATGACAGTCACATCTAAACTGACCAGAGCCAAAACATAGATTTAAAACTAAGCGATTCTGACTAAAATCAGGTGGAGCACATTGTAAGTAATTTTGTTAGTTGGCAATTGCAACAGGGTAGTAATATGACTGAAGTATTTGCCAAAGTCTTTAAAAAGGTTTTAAGAGTTGGAGATTGTACAAAAATGATGGAACTTCTGGTTGCACATACTGTAGCTACATGCCGGCCGTTGCATAGCATATGAACCATTTTCATATAAACATAACTAATGAGACAGTAAAAGTTGAAGGATCTGGCATGGCCAACTTAAACTCTTGGCTTTCCAAAATGTCAGTTTGAGATCGAGTTTCACTTGGACAGCAAAAAGGCAGCTTAGCGTTCCACACATGTAAACAAGCAGGCACAACGTTTATAACTCCACCATGTTGTAACCGAAAAACATGCCCCCACAAAACCGCAAAAGGTATCTAGTTCCCCTTTTCTGGTTATTTATCACCGTATACCCAAGCGTCCGTGTTTGCATTAAACTTTTACAACTGCCTGTAAGATGTTCTGTAACCCGACACTGACAATTGGGCCAAATGTGTGAATGCCTCAGGAGCAGCATGTGCCCTGCTCGCCACACTTGACCTTTGTATTTCCAAGGAGCTTGTCTTTTATGTCCTTTTCATGCTAAATTTCTGTCCGCAGACAAAAGTGTGCAGTGAAGGGGTTAATGATCTCTGGAGTGGCCCGGCAGCAGATGTTGGGAGCATGGAGGTGAATAGAGATGAGGTCTGCTCTATACAAGCCAGGGCTTACATGACGGACAACACTAATGTTCCCTAGCATGTGTTCGGACATTGCTTTTCCTGTTACAATGAACTGGGTGTATCCCGGGTTGTGAGCGCTCCCAATGACTGACTCAATCTTTTTTCCACTATAACGTAGACCAAAAAAAGGGGGAAAAGTCCAGGGTTTTGGCAGTCTGAAACCTCTGCTTTGATCAGTATGAATGCATTAACTTTACATTTAAGCAGCTCAATCCATGGGTACCAGAGCTGGAGGTGATTTGTGGAGTTACCCAACGGCAGTGGAAAAGGGGATTTCAGAGCACTTATCCGAGTCTCTATGTTTAACCCTATGTATTACCCCTACTACTAATTATCACCGCAGACGAACAGGACGCAAGGGGGGTTGGAGGGAAAACAAATCATAAAAATTAGTGTCTGGGTGTGCAAAGGTTTAGGGGACAGGGTGTACCCAGCTGTTCCATGGTGACAAGCTACTTTCTCTCATTCATAGTATTTGGCCCTTTTTTATCATATATTTAAGACATGCGACATACTTAGACATGATTTAATGTACAAGTAATTGAATCAATCTATCTATCTGAATGTTTGAAAACACTTGTAAATATGACTATGAAACACATGTAGGAATGATGAAACCATTTTCTCTAAAGCAGTGGTTCCCAACCTTTTTTCCTTGAAGCCACCCTTCTGTGAACCAGAGACTTGTCAGGGCCCCGGCCCTTAGCTGTAGCCCCAACAAATGCATTACATGATGAAAGTTATTACTGAGAAGCATTCGTTTCAGACAAACGCATACAAATTGTGTTTTTGAGGCTCCCACATGCAATATCCAATCATTTATTTGGGATTTAGACTATTTAAATTATTACTTGTTTAAAATTATTACCCAACTGTCTGACCAGACAAAGCTGTGGTGACAACAAGATATGGGTTTGGGTCAAGAGAAGATAATTTATAATAAATAATTGGTGCAGTTCAGCTCACAGTTTTGACCTCAGATCCCCGCCCCCCAGGTTGGGAACCACTGCTCTAAAGTATGTTGTTTGTGGATTACAAATATTTGGACAAAAATGTCCATAGTGGGTTCATGACAGCAGATTCGCCGTGCAGGCAGATAATCATTGTATATTTATAATACTTGTTGTATTGTATATTTATAGCTAACAATGGATAACACCCTGCTAAGTAGCACAAATATAGTATAAAATGAATAGTAACTATGTACAATGTAGTGTCAAAATGCACCTCAAGGTGCTCTCTGCACAAACTTTACATTAGAAACATTAGAAACTATGCCTTGTCCTGGAGAAAGGTGACGCTGATAAACATGGGTCTGGATGACTTATAACAGGTAAATGTGTTGAGTCGAGTGATGAGGGACGCACAGTGTGCACACATCAGGAACATGAAGTAGCTTGTCCCTGCACATACGCTGCGCCTCAGGACACCAACATAGGTGTTCCCACAAGCCTTTGGGGCTCGCCGCTCAGCTATGATCACCATGGCTGCCATGCTAGGAATGAGAGTGATGGCGGGAGAAGTGGAGAGCCAGAGAGTATTAATAGATGAGTTGGGTGTTTGGTGTACAAATAATAGCCTCTTTCTTCACTATGTTCTTGTTAATGCTCTCACACATGCACATGTATACACTGTAGCAGTTTACCACCTCTGCTAAGCTAGTAAAAACAGATGACATTTCTGTCATCTGTTTTTACTGTGTCAAGTGCAGAGTTTCTGTGAAGTTGACACAGAAGTTGCCATTAGTCAGAGTTAATTAAGTAAACGTGTTGAGCTGCAAATGTCATTTTTGAAATCTAGTTTTTGGAATAAATATATATATTTTTTTTATATTATTGTTATGGTGACTTTGAGTCTTTCCCACGTAGTTAATAACACAAGTACGCCAAAACTGCCAAAATTACAAGAGTGAGATGTGTGAACAAACACTGTCCCAATGACCAAAAAGTATGCAATAATACTGTATTTCCAATGGACAGATCAAAACATAGGAAAACAAAACAACAACTGGATGGAGTGAGAAGAGCAGCCAGGGATAGAGAGGAGCCACTGTCCTGACACACGTCTAACAGGAAGGATATCTAAAGTATTCTGGGGTTGGTCTCTGTAAATCCCCGTGGAAGCCTGGGTCTCGCTGATTAGTACGATATGCATGTGCAGAATTCACAGCCGCTCCATTGACGTGGAGGAGGAATCTGCAGACAGAGTTACACCAGGCCTCACTAAGGGAGTGTTACGTGTGAACCCTCACAAACACTTGCCCTAAATCTGCAAGACACTCTACAACACACTGAGCAAAGACTGTACTTTAGCCTCTATTACTTATTAACACACATTTCAATTAGGTGAAGTAGGATGACAGCAGAGCAAGTGGAGAGTATGACCATTTACTGATAATTGATTCAGTCTGGGTTTTTTTGTGATGTTAAATTGGGCTAAATCAATTTTTTTAAATTCCACATTCATTAGTTACAGGAAGCTTGTAGAATTTCAGATGATGACAGCTCATGACAGAAGAAAGTCATACTTTCCATAATATAACAAATGAAAACGGTTCATTCAGCCATAATGGTAAAACTCCTACGTGCCATCTCTATTTTCCACATTATTGCATCCTCCACCAGCATGTCTGCCAGATACCGGCACTCCCTTGGCTCTAACAAATACCATAGAAATCTCCACTCCATCAGAATAGATAGTCAGAACATTTATTAATAGGGTTTTTACAAAGGTGGGGCAAGTCAGCATAGCAGGTTTTCAATTGTGTTACTTTAATGAGCTTGTATGTTGGTTGTTTGAGTAATCCTGTATTGTCCTGCAACTGAGGCTCAAGTGCTCAGAATATTCCTCACAAATTCTTCATATATCCCCTATCCCCGCCCATATCCCTTTATTTAGTTGTATTGTTTGAAAAATGAAGACTCAGAGTGTACGGTTCTAAAATGTCCTGAAGCTACTTATATATATATATATATATATATATAACAATTTGCTACTTGTTACAAGGAAATACTACTATGATGTGGCAGGGCTTATCAGTTCTGCAGTTTAGATCAGGAAGACAATAAACCTGGTTCTGTAACCACAATGTTTCAGATCAATGTTTCAGTTTAATAATAGGTACACAATAACAAGTAACATAGTTTCTTATCTGAGTATGCAAGGCCTAGAATGTGAACATCCGGTAGTCTGGCATACAAGATGCAGTCAGTTTCATAGTATATTTTAAGTGGGTCTGAATTGGTCCCTCTGATCCATGTGATTTATGTTCTGTGGCTGATCACTGTTGACTTTTTGCGCTTTGTATTGGTCAATCTATGTTGTTACTCTAATGTGGATATATATATAATATTCTTGTGAAATCCTTTTGATTTGGCCCTGGAACTCCATGGAAAACCATGCAGGTTTAATTATAGTAATAAAATACTTTTTTTTTTTTACATTGTCTGTTTTTATATCATGGTTCATTTGGATGCTCATTGATGTTCATTTTGCTTTCCCTGGAAGTGCATTCACTAATATTTTCTCAGTTAAAAACCTTGTTGACTCAAATAGGTCCCTACCAACTGTTTAGGAAACATTTATGCTGGTGCTGGTGAATGTTTACGCCCACCACAGTGATGTGAAGTGAGGACAGCCCTAACATGGAATAGCATCGTGTCATCACCTCCAGCAGGTACAAAAGCATGTGAAAATAAACACAGATGGCGGGAGACCTGGAGCACATTTAACCTCACGCGATTGTAAAGTCAAAAATAACACAAGAGAATCTATAGCGATGAAAAGTTAGCTAGACTAAATATTACAAGCAACAACGTCTGCAATGTCCTTGAAAGGCCGCACCTTCCGATAGGGAGAAGTACAATTACTCCGTGTGCGCTTTTATGTACTATGTATGATGAACCAGTGTGATTTTCCCCTCTTAGCAGCTGGCATGAATAGAGGAAACATGCTCGCTAGGCTCCATTACCAAAGCCTTGTTGATCCAACTCTGGCCAGGTCCTCGGGGTGACTGACTGGGAACACAATCCTTCTGGAAAAGGGAAGGGAGGGGATAAATAGAAGGGGCTTTCTAAAAGAGAACTGGAAAATGGCTGCTTTTTCCGTGACAGAAGGTATCACAGAGGAAGAATTTAGCATTTCGTTTGGGAGATAAAATAGACATCCACTGGGGAATGAGGAAAATAGTCTATAAACAGAATTACATTTCCTGAGCAAAGCTTTTTTTTAATGATGCAGCATGGCTCTTGGGAGTGAAAGCAATGCAATATGATCTGCTATAAATCTTACCTACTGCAAAAGATCAGAAAGGGCGCACATTCCTTAAAATAACACAAGCAGACTATTTTTGGATTGTATCATTAAGTACTCCAATTACTCCCCTTGTTCTCACAGCAGAAAATCCCAGGAATAAATGTAAGAAATGCAAAGGCTGTAAATTAAACAGTTTTGTGTAATGACCAGAAAAGGGTTTGAACTTTTGGACATCCAGTTTACACAACAAGGCAAATGAAATGATAACCGGAGCTAGGCTTGCTCGAGCGAGGAGCCAGGCAGCGTGACCGAACATGAGGAATGCTTCTTTACTGAACACCACTCCCTGAGCTGGAGGCCTGAGATCACTTAGTCCCAAATCTCCCCTCTGACGGCCCAGGAAACCTAATTTGACTTCATTTAATCCAGATCAGAAGCAGAGATGGTCTCTGTGTCGTGACGGTGAACAAAGCCATGTTTGTCCAGAGAGAGGACATTTAGTTTTGAAATGCCATAGGGCTGATTTATGTTTAATCAGCAATAAAAGTGATACTTCGTTAAGATAAATACATTTGAGCATGCTGGCTCACTGTGGGCCTGTGTGCATGACTTACCTGAGTCATCTTGGCCAGGTCCAGAGAGGGCCGCTGCTCCTGGGCATCCTCTGGCCTCCTGCGCTTCATGCCGATTTTCTTATCGATGACACAGGGCTGGGACCTACTGCGGGCCAGGCAGCCCTTCCCTGGGGACCTCTGTGCAGCTCGCCTCCCCAGCTCTGGAGTGGAGTCTGGAGAGCTTGTCTCAGATGCCTCCTCTCTCTGAAGCTCAGGCAGGCTGATCTGCTCATGAGACAGGGACAGGGGCCGGAGGAAGTGCTGGTGCCGGGAGTGCTGCTGGTGCGATGGGGGAGATGTGGGGGATGCTGGGGAGGCGGAGAATTGGTGGTGGAGAGGCAGGCGCTGGGTGAAGAGTGGCAGGTCCAGTGGTCCATCTAAGGGCAGGCTGCAGCGTGAAGGCAAGCTGAAGCTGGAGCTGCGCTGCATTGCAGGCAGAGTACTCCCTGAGTGAGCGTTGCCACCGCGGACACTGCCTCCGCTGTGACACCTCCTCTTCTCCACCGCCGTCCATAGTCTTGAACCCTGTGGTCGCCAACTGGACCGGAAACCTCCAAACTCATCAGAGAAAGACAGGGAGCGACACTGGCGTTTGCTGGGTGGAGCAGCAGGAGCCTGGCTGGGAGCTGTAGTGGTGCTAAGACACAAGGGTCTTAGGTCAGCACCAGTCTTGGTGCTGTCCCCCAGGTTGAGGTCTCTGATTAGGCTGGTGATGGCAGTGGAGGAGCCTGGCTCCTTGGCCCAGGGGTGGCTGCTCTGCTCAGGCAGTATGTCCCATAGAGGTCCCTGCTGAAGAGCACAGCCCCGGCCCATGTCCAGCCACCTGTCTGCTTCTGCAACAAAACAGATCCCATCTTCAGATTTCATAAAAAAAATGTTAATGCCTATTCATAACACTATATTTAAAGCCACACTGTAGAGTTAGTTGATGAAAAATACGGTCACAATATTCACAATATACTATAATGACACTGTAATGTTGCTGTATGTGCAACACAGACATTAACTGAAGCATATGCTTGTATTTGCACAGCCATGTCTTTTAACACAGGGGGTAATTACTGCAACACTAACTGAGCCAAAGGGAAATTGTTGACATAGGCAACAGCATATTCAATTACAGTTTGCCTCCCGTGAGAGCGCTGTGCAACGTTGTGTGAAGGCAGGTGCACTCTGATCATAAGAGGGGGATGAGAGACACACACCCAAAGAGAAAGTGGACGAGTAGATAAACAGTGAAACCTGATGAGGCCCATTATAAAATGAAATATGCCATTCATTTAACATGGACCACAGACAGAATCAGGGATACACCCGTCATAAGTAAAACAAGGCCAAGAAGAAGAGAGAACCTACCCACAGTTCCACAGGAGAAGAGGGTGGTCCCCCTGCTCATGGTGTGGAGCTCACGCTGAAAGTGAGTAAAAAGAGGCTCAGTCAAACAGTATCAAATATACTGTACATACCCTGTGAGTCATAAACAGAATGATAAACACATGTATCTTGTGTTTCTTTTTTATGTAACAGATTCTAAAGACAGAGAGATTATCAGATAATTTAACCAATTGTGGTCGGGGAGTTGTATGATGTGGGGGCAGAACCCAGACTGCCGGGGAGCGGACATTGCGTTTGTTTTTGTGGCTCCACACTTCCTGTTTTTGCCTCCAAACGATCACAAATAGCTGTGAAAAAAGTAAACTTCGCAGACTGACTGTAATGAATCATAGTCATCTTATGGAGCTGAGCTGCAGTTTGGGTTTAAGGATTTGTAAGCAAGAGTAAATAATACAGAATCTAGAAATCTGATAGAACTCACTCAACAAAACAAAATCCTAAAATGCTCAAGATGTCTGATTATTAAAAATAAATGTAGATGTAGTAATAGATTGATTGGATTTAATAAGTGTGATCTTTTGAGACGTGACTTTTCAGCGATCTTTGGCGTACAAAGGTTCTCACGCGTCTGTCTTCTAAACTGACAGTAGCACCTCTCAGCTTTCGTCTTACAGCTGGGTGGTGACTGTCTGCTCAGAAAACAGAACAAAAATTCTGACATACAATGCACTGACTCGCCTTGGGTCATTACCACAACAACAAATGTTTCCTCAGTCTCCTCAGACTTTGAACTTGAAAACTGGGTTAGGTTAACACAATAAACGGAATGAATTTGTAATAAATTGGCAACTTTGTGTTTTGTGTTCACACAAAGTTATTCAAGGTAGTTGATATTCAGTAATGGAAAGTAACTAAGTACAAAAGTAATAGTATTGTACTTAAGTAACATTTTTAGGTATCTGTACTTTACTTAAGTCATTTTTACAGTGTATACTTTTACTACTCTACATTTGAGACCAAGTATCTGTACTTTTTACTCTAACCCTTCATTCTGTTTTAGGGGTTATTCTGAGGTCGTTGATGGTGACATTCTGTCTGAAGGTTTTGAGTTCAAGCTCAACAACAAACAAAGAAAAATACTCACATAAAATTTAAGAAATGTATCTGGATTGACCAAAATAAAGCAAAATTCTTTACCAAAATTACGACATTTAATATGCAAAACTGGTCTCATAAGCTGCATGATGTACTTTCTTTTTACTCTTAAAGTACATTTTCTAACAGGTACTTCAGCACATTTACTTACTTAAAAAATCTTACTGTAGATTTTTATGTGATACTTTTACTTTCACTTGAGTAATTTTATTGCACACATATTTGAGTAAAAAAACTGAATACTTCTTCCACCACTGCTCATATTACAACTATCTTCATAAAACATCAATAAGATTCAATGTTTTAATTGTTCGTCTGGATCTTGTTTTTTGTATTTGAAACAGCTAAGCCAACTTTAATCAATATCTGGGGAATAGCACTTTTATTTCAGTTTAATTTGTGTTTGTTTTGTATGGACAAAAGTATGAATTTGTTTTTGGCAAGTAAAAAAAGAAAAAAAAAATCAATAGAGCCCGGGATTGTGTCGACCCACCTCAAAGAATTTTCAGTTATCCTATTTTGAAACCAATGGAGAATTTAAAATGCTAAATACTAAACATCGTTCATTCAAAAGTATTGATACTAAAGTGTGATAAATGTATTTACCAATAGTGACCCATAAGCTAATTGGCTCTTTTACTTTTGAGGGCTAATGCATTTCTATGGACATTTGGCACATCTGGCCAATAACATCAAGTCAATAACGTTTGATCTCGAGCTCTGTTTGCTTTTAGCCTGGGAAAGCAATGTAAAAGTTCACATATTTTTCCTCACCAGCAGTCTCTCCTTGTTCTTGGACCTTACATCATTGACACCCTTCTTCTTTTCCAGTGTTTTTGAGAAGATGATCACCATGTCTGCTCGTGTCTGGTCAGGTGCAAGAAAAGCCCATGGGCGACCATCTTAGACGAGAGGAGTTGGGAGGAAATGGTGCATTTGAGCAGAGCAGACGACAGGTTGGTGGCCTCCCATCTGCAGAGCTGGCCTCAAATGCTGACAGAGAGTCACACTTCAGCGGATGCGTGACTGAAAAACATGCAGAAAAATCATAAGTGACACAATTAAACACATTTTAGCAAATTCAAATTGGAGGAAAGAAAAACTTCTGTAAAGCTGCATGTTTTAAAAATATAACCTACAATTAACTGATAATGCAACTGAACTTTCCATTGTTAGGTGTTACTACCCAAAAAAGTGACATGCTAACTTTTACCATTTATATAGGACCAGAGTCTAAAGAAAAAGTGGTTTTAAAATGTCTGACACTTTGGCTCTTTACAACTTGTATATATTATCCCAGCTAAACCCTTCTGCACACTAATGCTAAAAGGGCAAGCGAATGTGTTTATCCATTACAGTCAGTTGAGGCCACAGAACTTATGGGAACCTTGGTGGAAGGAAGAGCAGTGTTTAGAACAGCCTGACATCCACATGAGTGCAGATGTGGCTAGCAAAACGAATAGAAACGGAGCATCATTCACTGCTTGCGGTGACAATGAAATGGTAAAGCCCATGGTAAATGGTAAAGCCCAGTAGCAGTTAACAAAAACTATTAAAACACTGAGGGTTAGATTAGATTTGAGGCAGATGCTCCATATGGGGCAAACATGTCCAGACATGTCTTCTAGTGCAGCTGATTCTGCCCCATGATAACTGTACAGTGTAAATAAATAACAGCCAGGCGCAATATACCACAACCTCACTGTTGAAGTGATGTCAGCAAACACATCTAAAAAGTATCAGAAGTTAATTATATGTGACTATTTACACTATAATTTGCCTGGCCTCCATTCTAATCTCCATGTATTATTCAATACTGTCGATTAGTCTGGAGATGCCGCCACATAATTTAACTTCAGCGGGGCAGGACAAACATGCGTCAATCAGACAAACAGTGGACGTGACGACAGCACCACGAAAGTACGGTCTGTCAGTCCAAAATGGCGTTTAGCTGTAAAGCTTCCTCTCTCTGTGGTTTTAACGACCTGGTCATTTAAAAGAGAGAAGCCCTGAACATTTTCTCTGTCGTGAACACCATCTTGCTTGTTATTGCTTATAATCGCAACACACAGGATGTGATGTTCTCCTCTCGCGGCTCTGATTGGCTCGGTTGCCGCAAAATAGAGAAAGTAGAGATTTTAGCGATCATGCCCATACCCACTTTCTTTTAAAACTGAAAGATATTGAAAGATAGTGGCAATGGCTGGTCAGGCTACACTATAATACCCCAAGCTTACAATAGAAAGCATTAACATGACCACATTAAAGTACATCCGATTTAATTAACATGGTGGCTAAGTTGCAAGCACAGCAAGAAGGTTCTGGAGTCGACTCACGGGTGCCCAGGCCTGTCTGTGCGGAGTTTGCATGTTACTCCCTGTGTCTGAGGAGGTTTCCTCCAGGTACTTACGTTTCTCCCATCAACCCAAAATATGCACAATAGATAAAATTCTTCAGCTAAAGTAGTCCCGACAGCTTTCCCCATGCAGCATCATTTCATGGGTCAAATGCAGAGGACATATTTCCCTACAGAGAAGTGTACTTTCACCCTAACAGTTTTAACTGGAAAACACAGGGACTGTTTTAATTTAACTACATCAAGCTAGCCTAGCGGTTAGCCTATATCTTCTCATCTCCACAATATCCAAAAGAGAGATTGTATGGTCGAGTAAAGCCTGTTTCTCATTACCCAGGCCTCCCTTATGTTTGGTAACTTTATTTATCCCAAGCCAATGCCAAACACAGAATTAACCCCTGTAACCCTGAGCCTGAACTTCACTCCTTCATTAGTGCACCCACAAACACAGTGACCAATTAGAGAGCCTCTTTGTGGGCCCTATCCTCAAATCTACTGCAGGCTAATGACAACTTTCTGCAGTGGAGCAACACGTGAGGCTAATGGATCTTCCAGGCGCACCATGCTATCGTACGCATGTAACATGTGGCTTGATGTTAAGTTAGGGCGGTTACACTTACATAATGTCCCTTGGAGAGTATGTTGAGCTCTTGAGTACGTTTTGTGGTCTTGCAGCACATGACGAAAGGAGAAACAGTATAAAGATAAAGATAAAGAAACACAGTACTTCTCTTAATTGCACTTTTAGTTCAACATTATTTTCAGATCCTTCTGCTTTTTAACCCCATGACAACTATAAATGTTTTGTGTAGGCCTGCCCCCAAACCAAACGCTAGCATATGACTCCCATTATCTCCATTTATCCCAGGAAAATCAGTGGAGCACAACTGGGCCTCTGCTAGTGGCGCTGCTGGTTGGTGGAGACTCGAATGCTGATGCCATTTTCACATCACTTTGTTGATTAGTTCTGACATTGACCAATAGACAAAGCAATAGACCAGTGTATCCATGCAGCAGAGGAGAGGCGCACGCAGCGGGCACATGTAAAGCTACCGCGTACTCTTGACAAACACAATTAGAAGTGTGACATGTTCTATTAAAGGGCTGGAACACAAACTAGCAAGTGTGAATGCATTTAGAGTACGAGCATGCTAACCTGTTCTTGTGTGTGCTGCCTGGCAAGTAGGAGGTCATGGGAGAGGGCAAAGCAAGTGCGAATTCAACCCCGCAGCCATGCTTACTTAATGAAGCGGCTCGACGCGATGGGGGTAACCAGAGCTTAATGGGCAGTAAGAAAAAATAAAAGAGGGAGAGAACTGGACCGCACTTGTGTTGAGTGTTCTACTGATCAGATTTTAACTGCCCAAAATGAGTTTACTCTGGCAGCTACGTTTCACTGTTTGAACAAGATTGAAGATAGCAAGATAACTCCACAGACAAGTCAATCTGCATGACAGCCAGGGAGACTATTGCCTTTTGTTTGACGGGTTTGACACTTGCGGAATTAGATCATGCTACCATAAATACCTCAAGATCAGCAAAACATTAGTACTTGCCTAACCGTCTGGGTCTCACGTAATATCATTTGTGTCAGCAGCATGGATGAGTTACTTTTATTAAATTACACACTGAACATTCTTGATTGTGTGTCAAGTAATGCTATGCATTTTCAGAATGCTTGGATTAGATTAGGTTAATTAAGGTTAGTTAAGGGAAAGTGCAATTTCTTAAACTGGAATGATATGATAACTTTCAATCATCTTTTAAAAAACTGTACTGCGCTGATAGCTTCAGACATGAAAAGAGGTTGTAGGTCTTCAAGCTGCAGGTGCAGTATCTAAAAATAGTCATGTATTGCACACAAAGAAAAGATTAGGATTTGAATGACAAGTAGAATTGAAACTAAATTTGTATTTGAATATTATGTAAAATATGTAGTAATACTATTTTTAATGGTCTCATGGCCAAAAACAAACAAACTGAAAAACTATACAATGCAAGGACAACGGCTTGAGCGTGCCACCTTAAAACATGGGCTAGGTTTGCTCTATATTATATTTTAAGCGAGAATAATGGCTCTCCACTTATAATCACTAGTCCCATACAAAAAGACATTGTACATACCAAATGTTGCATAACATAATTTACATTCCAGATTTTTCTCAGCAACTGAGGTAATTACTAGAAATAAGATACTGCATCGACCTTTGCCATCATATGGCCCATGGAACATCATATTGCCCTGTACTCATTACTAATAATCCTTGATAATCTTTTAATTAAATCACATACTTTGACTTAAGTTAAGGACACTATTAGTTGTATCTAATTCAGAGCCAAAGCGTAAATTTCATCAGCTTTGTGTACACAGGGGTGCAAACACCAACTCTTGGCCAACAATGGCCACTGACTTAGTGGGGTGCTCTAAAGGGCAGCTAAGATAATATGGCTCTGTGCCCAGGCTGTGATTTGTACAGGCAGATGAATAGAAGCCTATTTGAGGCCCCCTGAAGCTTGATGACGGGGTGTTTGGTGTCCATCACCAATTGGCTCTGCTTTCTGCATACTTGTGTGGCGCACGTCTGGTGTCAAGACTTTGATCAGTGGCTGTAATGGAAGAAAACAGTGCCTAACTAATCCAATACAACTATCCTCAGTGCACACAAAATGACAAAAGCCTCACCCACAATCTGTGTGGCCCATGGCTCCTAATCATGAAAACGGACAATTGTCCCTAAATTACAGTGGTTAAAAAATGAATGTCGTTGTGACATGGACCTTTGTGTTGAGAAATCCTGTGGTGTGGATAGTTAATTCAGTGTCAACACACAGCCAGCCCTCCCTATAATGAGGTCGGGGTCGTAAAAATGGTCCTAGGGAGGTCAAGACATACCATTGAGTCCTGTGGCCATCACCCTAGTAGCCACTCTTGGGAAGCGACAGCCAAAAACAACAGGCCTTTGCAGCACTACATCTTCAGAAGTGCATCTGCTGTAAAGTGCTCACTTTGTCAAACTTTATGCACATTCCTAACAGTGACCATGAACCTGAGTGGTAAAAGCTTTCCTCTATTCAAACATTACTCACTTGGAATAGCACAACAAGTTTAATGGTAGTAGTCACCTATAAGAACTGTCCATTACAAAACATGCAGTTACAATAGTTTTAGTAGTCTATGTAATAGTCCACTTGACATTCATTGTCACTGCTTAGCTAGCATAAAGAGGTGCTACAGAACATGCAAGAAAGCCTTTGCACTCTGCCTTGCTTCCCTTGTGGTCATATGCCACATGTGAGAGAACTGGGTGTGGAATTTAATTATGAAACTCACAAATAATATATATATATATATATATATATATATATATATATATATATATATATATATATATATATATATATATATATATATATATATATATATATATATATATATATATATATATATATATATATCAAAGGCGGTCTAAAACAAATTTCCTTTTAGTTACTTTGTGGACTTGTGCAATGATGCAGATAGCCCAAGCGATTCATTGCAGAAAAGTGTAACTGATGACCGGATAATAAATTTAGTATCTGAAGTAGCCCTACGTGTAGTTATAAAATGGTCAAGACTTTCACAGCCATGCTTTTCTATGATATGCTTCATAAAAGAGAGGCCAAGTACAGTGTTCCAGCGAATTGAATGAGTCTCCATAGCAACCTAACCCAAACAGACGATAACAGTGGTGATGTGAGAAACCCAGAAGTCATTTAACTAGTGACGGATTATCTGAGCCACTCACTTTTGCTTTATCTCCTGGAGTGTGTCGTCATATAAACTGAACTGAAACGCAAACCTGCACTGCTGCATGGAAGAGCTCGCAACACTCTGCCTCAGACTGGCCTTTGGTTAACAAACACCCTCACAACACTGACAGGAGCAGGATCAGGTGTTGCAGGTTGAGTTTAACCGAAAAGTGCGGGGCCCATGTTGCCCCCTGGGGTGACCCTTGCATGCCAGAGTTTCCATACATCAAGTACCCCACTAATTACACTGCCCCCCCCCCCCCCCCTCCATATTCATGCTTTTCCGCTTGTGGTTTCTTCCATTATCCACGAGTGCCTGTCTGCTATGCACACTAGCCCTAATCCATGAGGGATACATTACTCGAGAGCCTTCAGCACTAGCCAGAATCTCCCTCCTCCCCTCTTCCACTGCTTAAAATGCTGCGCAAGGGGACCACTCCTTTTGTTGTGTAAGTAGGTGATGTTATACAAATGGCCACTACCAATCAGTGAGCGATAAAGTGACAGTGCCCTCCAAGGCAGTTACATAATATTATAATTTTGAAAGCGAATCACAAGGGAAAGGGAGTAAAAAGCATATGTCGAGAGCAGCAGAAAGAAAAGCACCAGCCACATACCACTGCTCCATTCATTCAGATGGCTCAGCTTCAGCATATAGAGACTATGCTGCTAGAGCTCTGAGTTTAGACGGCAAAAAAGCCTGATGCAACTGCTATTTATGTCTGAAAACAACTGGATTTGCAAATGAGTGAGACAGAGTTACACAGAAAAAAACAAAAAAACAACAACATTGCAAATCATCTGTCTAATCCATCAATCAATGCAAACACTTTTAAGTTTAATAGCCTGGCCGGTCAAATGTCAGTGTCAAATTTGTAAATGTGTGACTGTTGCATTCTTGCATGTGTTAGCATAGCTTAGCCACAAAGATCCATTCATAGTGACTTGACGTAGGCAGGGATGAACTTTCACCACGCCAATATCATTCTGACCAGTCTAAGTTACTTTGACTATGACTAATGGAAACTATAAACTGTGCATCAATTGTTAATTGTATTATTTAACCCTTAAAGATATCCTAACCAAACAATGTATCCGTTTGGAATTGAAATTGGGGGTGCACTAGAGAAGTTACATCTTCTCTAGTGGAGGGTCAGCCACCAGTTTGTCTCTATGGAGATGTCATTCCTTTGTGTAAAGTTCTACAGTATTGTACAACAAGTTAACCTCTCTTGCATTTCATTACAGGTGTTTTACTGCTATAGAAATACCTTGAAAAACATGTATTCTTACTGTGAGCAAGGTAACCACTCTACAAATCATACTTAACTTGTTCTGGTATGCTTGACTCCGTGGAGATAATTAGTTTAATGGCAAACATTCTTAAGCAAAAACATAAAGAGAACCACCCTTCTCTATAAAAGTTTCACAGTGCAACTTTAACCTAATTGAGGCACTGGTGAACTGGTGCCAATGTGGTCAGCTCACTCTGAACTGAAGTGAAATTGACAGGCCCTGGCCTAGACTAATCCATTCTAGTAAAGAAGGCTAAGCAGACAAGTGGCATACTAAATACTACATTCATTTTGGCCTCAGTCTGGAATGACCTACAGGTGCATGGAACACATACACAACATGATTTGTGAGACATCATTATTTACTGCAGAAGTCAACAGCAGCAGTTGTGACACATGTCGCAATTGGTAATTGGCCTCTTTGTGCAAGCAGGATCGTCAGGACTCACTGGCTCTGTCTGAGGTTCAAGCCTAGACATGTTCACACAGCCATTTAAGGAAGATGTGACACATTAAATGTCAAATTTGTATGAAAGAAGGTCAAGGTGTTAAATGCAAAGAAACAAATGCAAAATAATTCCAAATAATTAACTACTGTCTATCAATTAAGTACAAAGTTTAAAGTTAAATTAAGTGATAAGGTAATACTAATGTCATGGCAGCCTTTTCAAACCTTAAAAAATTTGACATTTAATTTGATATATTATTAATTATTGCATTATTAAAAACTAGGTAGGTATACTTTTTATTTCAGATTTGTTTCTTCTTTTCTGCATACAGCACCGTATAACATTCATACTTTTATGATTTTAAGAAATACTATTTGCTGCCACTTTTGTGTCAGGGCATCAGGTACAAAGCCTATAAATTAATTAAATCACTTTATAATAAGAAGCAGAATCCCTGCTGTTACCCCAAAAGGAGAAGGACAAATATACACACATATACATATATATATATATATATATATATATATATATATATATATATATAAAATCCCTAACTTCAGCAGATTTTGTGAATGTATTTCTTATTAGGAGTTTGGCAAGTAACACTGAACTAGAACTGTCTGTACAAATGGAACTCTCACTTCCTCCTTTCAGGAAAAACAATCAAACACTGTTTAATATTCCAATAACAATCATTTTTGATTAATTTGTATTGTATATTTTGTATTTAACTAACACAAATAGAATGGCAAACGACTGACCTGATCTGATATGTTTCATTTCCTCTAATATTGGCTATGTTGTAAAATAATAATATTGCAGTCATACAGAAAACCTAAAACTCAACATAATGTAACCAGTGGCCTACTACTGTCTACATGCCTTACTCATGTATGAACCATTAGCAACCATGTAAACTCTGACTGGACCATGCATGTATCTCAAACATTCCCCTGTGACAGATGGCGATAAACCCGGGGCCCGAGGGAACAGAGAGTCAATCATTACAACACCGGCCACAACTTGGCCTTTGTTTGGCCTGTAGAAAAGTTGAAGGGACGGCTCACTATCACCACCACAGAGACCACAGCGGCCCGTGTTGATGGGAGCATTCTTCCTGCATCCCAGAATGCTTTTCATCTCTTAAGCAGGGCCTGGTGCCTGCGTTTGGGGGTTGGGGGAGTGCTTCTCTGGTGTATGTGAGAAAGCCCCTTTTCTTTTCACGTCTTTGGCACTGTGGGCGTCGGGACGGCAGACTTACAAATCTATCATGTTAATGAGCAAAGAGCATAAGAACATTGAGGTTATTATTTACTGAAGTTGCTTAAATATCATGAAACAGAGGCATTTTAGACTCAGTGAAGGCTGTGGGGTCATAGAGAATAAAAGGGAAGTGAAAATGAATAGTGAGAAGCATGGAAGCAGACAGGCATAGCTAACCATCCTTTAGAGTGAGCTTTGCATAATGCCCCAGGCCAGAGAGGTAGGCCAGAGAAAGAGAGCAAGGGACAGGCAACAACACTGAAAGATACAAAGTACATATTAACACATGGGCAACAAGTCAAAGTGAAATATAGAGGAGGCCAAACAGAGAGGGGACGGCGGCAGCATGTGCGTCAGTGTGTCGACGGAGCCACAGTTGTACACACGCACAGAAAAAGGACAAGTGCCTGGCTCAGCACACAGCACACAGCTGCCCACTGACAGAATAGGGCTCTTAGGGCCTTTTGCCTGGGACACAAAGACGCTGCCAACGTGCAGGCCCTGCGCACACATACATCCCTTTAGACATTCAGCCACCTTAATTGCCTCTATAAATTACATGTCTGAAACTAGACTGTAGTGTAGACCAACAACAGCGTTAACCTATACTTATTCATGTTTTTAAGGAATTTTGTCAAAAGCTTAACACTGTTCTTCTCATGCTTCTGTAATTACATACTAGAGATGAGATGTCATTAAACTTCAGCCTCTCCATCATGTCAACGCTTGAAATTAAGCTACACCTTTAATTTGAGAGAGTGATTTCTCGAAACAAGATTCCTCAGACTGCTACCACTACTGATATTTCCTGTTTAGTTAACTGAGCCAGCCAGGCATCCCCTAAGAGCAGTGAACAACGTCCAAGTGCCAGTGAGAGGAAACTTTTCTAGGTGTTTTCAAGCACAATTTGGGTTAACCTTGTTACAAAACTTGTTCATCTGAATTCTGTTTATAGTGTACACAAAAATCAAGTACTTTGCAAGATTTCAAGTGTCAACAGGAAAGGGCCACTTCCAAGTAGAAATGTGTTATTAAAAGTAAATAAAGTAAATCTGAAAGCATGCCTAGGTTGACTTTTACATTTGACCCATTGTTGGTTGGACAGAGGCCACTGTGGCAAACTGACATGGAAAAACCCCTGGTGTGGTGAGAAAGTAGGAGCACAAGACTTGTATAGATCTCATGCTACAGGTTGTGGTAAGCTCAGTGTGTGTCTCTGATCTACCACACTGCAGTCTGTCTGAGACAACAGCCATGCACACAAACCAGGGGACTTTTCCTCTTTAAGTAGCTTTTTACAGAGTATTTCAGAGAGCAACAGGTAGTTTAGGTCAAAATGCAGAATGTGTTTTAAACTTACATGATGTCAACGTGATATAGGTTATTGTAAAGACTATGTCTGACAATAAGATATCTTTAATTAAAAAGTTGCCAATACTTATTTATCCTCATCAAAAGCAACACAGGACATAAGGACAAAGGTAATCACATCGACCTTCAAATTCTTTCTAGTTGATATTTTGACTTGTATAATCCCACAAGACTTTCTGTTCCAAAGTAAAGTGCACAACAGCAGACAAAGTAGACCAAAGGTCCCAGCCAGCCAACAAGTTCGAGACAATAACAAACACATTGCTATAACCTGATGGTGAGTCTAAGCAAACTACCTGGCCAGCCGATGTTCTGTCGAAGTTAGGCCATCTTCAACAAAAGAAACAGTAAAAAACATCTGCTGTTCAACTTCTCAGTTTGGCCAGTTCAGCAGTGCCAGCACAGGACTGAGCAGACTGCGAGCAGCTGAGAGCTCGCCACTGCTTTCAGCCTTCAGCAACAATATCCGCGTTTACACAGGACACCCACTCAGAGGGGCGGCCTGTTAGGCATGACGCACAAGACTCGCACTTTACCACATCATATAGTCAACTACAAACGTACGCTATGAACGGAAAATGGTCATTGTGAATACAATGTCATATCAGTTGACTTAATTGGAATTTAGTATAGAAAAATGTCAGTGTGTAATTCGTCCACCCCTTCATTTATGGTACATTCCACCTTGGCCCTCCTCCCATAGGCATTTACTATGGCCTACTCTTTTTCAACTCAACTACGATGCTCAACTTTCATTCATGCCTCCTTGTTAAATTACCCCGTTTATTTTTCATTTTGGCAATTGTATTTGCACCACTTGTATGTGTTTTTAAAGGACATTTCTAGAAACATGTTTCTTCAACGATGGCACGTGCTTGTACAGCCTGCCCAATGTATGGATTAGTAACTTTCAGAAGCATAACAATAAAATCCCGCATTACTACTTTAAATGCATTTAATACTGATTATGTTTTTAACAAGAAACTATGCATGGCTGAGAAAGCAGGATGAGAAAAAGTCAAACTTAGGAAAGATAAACTAAAGTAGCCCACATTGGCACAGCTTCCATGGAAAACTTCTACATCACAGAGTAATTCAGCCAATCCTCAAAAATCCTATTAGAAGACTTTCAAACGTGTTACCAAGGAGATGAGAGGGGGGAAACATAAATATTTGCTGTATCACACTCCAGAGTCAAAAGGAAAGCACAGTATTCACAATCACAGCAGTTGTGATGCCACCAATTGGCTGTGGTACCAAGTCCAAACCATATAGGTTAATGTTACATGTGGGAAAATGTGCTGCTTCAAGGGCATGCCAACCAGGCAGTACTAAATACAGCAGTTTGGTTTAGATTGAAAATCGTAATTCAAAGCTTACAGAAATTAACTTACTAGTGTGCCTTATCGTGTCTCATGAGTGTACTTTTGTGTGGGTGCTAAAATAAAAAGTTACAATTTGAGTTTATTTGGAAAAACTATAGATGCTTGTGGTTTTGTTCTACCGTTTGTAAAACATCTGTTAAAGCACATATTTAACAGGTGTCTTAATACTGTCGGTTGATAACACTTTCATGCATAATAAGTCACAAACTGCCTCAAAGACACATACTGGGGATCTCACTGGGGAACATGAGACTGGGCTAAGTTGCCGCTCCACAGGGAGGGTCTACTTCATGGGAAATGTCTTAGAGTGGTAAACATACGCTGAATATGCACATCCAGGCAGGATATCCAGAGCCTTGTAAAATTGCAGCTGTAATTCTTGTAAAGCCATATGTGTTTACCCGAAAGCATACAACAGCAACTCTCTTTGGGTCACAATCCCAGCTCCTCATTAGGATCCAGTGTGGCAGTTATTAATGATACCCTTTACAAAGGAAATGGCAGACAACCTCAGCAACAGATGCCACAGCCTCTCTCTATTTATTTATGATGCCAAAGAACTCAGGACCCCAGGCTCTGCAGGCCCCCAATTGAATCAATTAGGCAAGGGCAATTTTTTCACATGACTTGAAAGACAGATGCAATTATCTTCCCAGAAAAACGCAAAAGTGTTTTTAAAGGATGGACCAAGACATACCAAGTTTTTGTCTTGTAATGTAGTGGCAACAGAGTAAATCACACTAGTGCACAATATATGTTGGTCAGAAATCAAGTACAGAATCTAATAATAGTAATATTGTTATATGTAAAATAATAAAAGACAAAATGACCATAGCATGCAGTATAGAAATTATATTTTTCTATGCACATAAGACTGTGATAGCTAAATAAAGAGCACTCCAGAAAAGGGCAAATAAACTGGATATATTTAAAACAAATTCTAACATCAATGCACTCTTCTGAAGACAAGCGCTGTCACAATGCTGCCAGTTCGCCCTCCAAACTTGAAAGTGGGTGTGGGCAACTCTTCTAGGAGCTCAAATCCTGTGGGGGTAAAGACCGAACAAAATGTACAAATGAAAAAAGGTACAGTTTTTAATATTCATGCATAGAAACACTGTGCTGAATAGGCATACAGGAGGGTTAGACAGTGTGGGGAGTTTAAGGCCAGCCATTCCCCATCTGTTGTGTGTCCGGAGGCCCAGCAGAGACAGGCTGACAGTGTCTCTCGGCCCCCTGCTGGTTTGACACTGTGACTGCACTGCACCCACTGAGCTATGGAGCACTGCCTGAACTGTTGTCGCCTGCAGCCTAACAACCTGCCAGGTAGCGGTCTTATTTGTGTCATTCTTGTCTGTGTTTGACTATATGCACACTCTAAAACTCAGTAAGAAGCATTAAAGCCATAAAGTCAGTCTCCAAGGAATGGCAAACATCCAAACTAGAGGAAGAATGACAGATTATTGCCAGGAAGTTATTTGAAAAATCCTCGTTGGGAATTCTGGCTTGAATAAAATTACAAAAAAAAAAGATAACATGGTAGACGTCTATTATACCGACCCTACAATTACCCAACTTAATACTTAAGTTATTTTGGAAATATTAATTTCATGCCATTTGAAATTAATTTCAAAATTGTGTGAGAACGTTGAAAAGAACTGACTCAAATGTTTGATATCACTAAAAAGAAAACTAAAATCCCCCACTTAAAAAGTAAGGTATGTAGCCTGCACAGCGCTGTAAAAGAAAAAAAAAAAAAAAAAAGGTACTACAATCACAACTGAGCCTGGGTTACCTATGCCTTCACCTGTATACCTAAACCAAACGACCAAACTACAAAACTAAACAGATGTATTTCTCCTTCTCAGTATAAGGACAGGCCATATGTTCAGCTCCTTCTCCAGAATTCCTTCAGCTGAGCTGCAGAGGTTACGCCAGCACCGAATTATGATTGGTGCAAGTGCTGGGCTTTAGGTAGTGATTATTCAGATCAGTGAGAGGACGCAAAGGTTTATACCAACTGAATTTCAGCACTGAATCTGGAAACCAAGATGAGAGACTCATGCAAGGCTCATTCTGTTTTCTGATTAGATAATTGTCTTGAGAACCAAACACCAAATGTCAACATCAACAACTTGGCCATCATGTCCAATGTTTTTGTTATTGAGAATAAATCATCATAACAGTTGTTCAGTGAGAGCTATAAACGTCAAATTTAGAGAAGTCCTGTCTACACACCCTACATGTAAAATATTTGATAATAACCCAGTAAACCGGTTTCTCTCACCGTCCTTAAATCGTTCTAGCAGTTGCTCTTTGGTCCAGTTGCATGAAGTAATAACAAATAATCCTTCATCATTTAAAACGCTTTTCAAAGATTCCACATATAGTCTTTTGCTCTCTTTAGCGTTGTCTGGGTTAAGGCTTATTGCATCAAATGTCCCTTTGTCGATGCACACATCATATCGCTCAAGTTTGCCTTGACAGCTTAAGAAATCCACCTCCTGAAACAAACAGAGACAAGACAAGAGAAAACTGGGGTTAAGACACAAAAATAACACCACATTCAATACAACAGCTGTATACATATTGTCGACATCAATCAAGATTAAATACACTCCCTGGTTTGCTGACAAGATGGCGGAAAAGGTTGCTGATCTCCTATGCTGCATGTAAATGGAAACATAAACTCTCTCTAGCAAAAAGTCCACGTTTAAATCTGTGAAACAAATAGTGTTTCTTTGTAGCTTAACACACACTAGCGAGAAAAATTACACTGGCAGTCCGCAGTTAGAGATGCCAACCCACTTCCCCTCTCTCGTCCACCATCTACCTCCTCGGACCAGAAAAGGGTCAATATTGACTCCAATGGCACGCTTTCTGATGAAAAAAGCATACAGTGGCTAAAGTGTTCACACACAGAACATGTACAGTACTGCGCCTCAACATGAGACACACAAGGGAGTAACTCTCACTCATCACATGTTTTAAATCCAGCACCAAGTCTGTTCAACTTTTTCACACATGTTGGTAATAAGATGTGTTATATCCTGTAACTTTTAAGTTGATTTTAGAAGACTTCCTTACTTTTAAGATGTGTCCTCTGGTCCATAACACAAGGCCAGTCATTTGAATAAAAATATGAATAAATTTGATTGCGCAAAAAGAGCTATTAGTATGCATACACTCAGAGTGGACTCCATGAAGAAGTTGGTTATTCTAATATTGTCCATAGGTTTGTTGTAGGTGTGTATTTACCAGGGTTAAGGAGAAGCAGGCTGTAGTTTATCATACATATTCTAATGCAGCTACTGCGATGGGGCTGGATCATGACATTGTACAAAAATGTCTTGACTCACAAAATTATCTTCAACATACCTTAACAGTTACATCCGTATGACCTTCAGTAAGAAGAATATTTCTGGCCAGTTCTACAGAGGTTTCTGAGTAATCTATCCCTATCAAGTTTTTGAATCCATGGTCAGCCTGGAAAGCAGAATGCAAGAAAACTCTCAGTAATACTGTTACGCTTTATTTAGTTGAATATGAGTCATTTCCTTACCAGTGTAACTAGAAACACACCATTTCCTGTGCCGATATCCAGAATAGATGCCTTTTCTGGGATCTTTGCTTTTTTCATCCATTTAATCACACGGGTCATGCTTTCTTTACCAAACCTTAAAGAAATAAGGTTAGTGTATCATTAACATGATCATTTTGTTATTGATGACTTAAACAGTTACTCATACTCAGAGGTGGGTAGTCCTCAGTTACATTTATTCCTATTCCATTTTTTCTTTGTTTGAAGTAACATTATTTCAGTTAAAGTGACAGTTACTATAGTCCCATTGTGACAAAAGCTTGACAATATTAGATTATTTGAACATTTTGGTTTCTTGTACAGCTACTTCAGATGTGATTTAATTTGTCTTTTTTGTGGTCCATCCTTTGAGAATACTAGATTTGTTTAAACCTAAATTGTTCAATGGTTTGTACTTCCAATAACATTTACTTCAAATTATAACACAGACGTTACGTTGAAACACTTTTCTCAAATATTTTTATTACTTGAGTAATTGTCTTTGGACTACCACCTTGTACTCTTACTTGAGTAAAATTATTTTTAAGTAATGTTTCTAAATTTCTTACTAATCACAAAAACCGATTGCATGTTGATTACCATATCTCACCAACATCTCCAACGTCTTTAAAGTTCTCCAGTTCTTTTTCATAAGCTCCATCCCAACTGTAAAAAAAAAAAAAAAGCAGCAGTAGTTAGATGCAGTCACTGGACACAACAAATTCTTTCAAACAGTTCACACATAAGTCACACTACACTCGGAAAACATGACGGCCTGATGTGTAGATGAAAATATCGGATCGTATAACAGTATAACTGTCAACAGTCATTGTGAGCTTACAGAGCGAGCCATGATCTTCGCTTCTCACACACACACACACTTACTATTCTTTCGTTCCGAGCTTCGAAGATGACAGCTCTTCGTCTAAACATATGTCCTCCTCTGTATCAGATGAATTTAATGTTCCATGTGCATTCTCTGCAGCGTCCTCCATTACCAAAATGGACTTGCAAGTCATTTCCTACAATCCCCACAACCCCTTGCTGCAATAGCGTCGAGTAGCGTGCTTTTGCGACCGCAGGGGGCGTTGGGATGGGGATGTTTCCATCATGGCGGCATCCATTTCAGGTTATACTTTTAGTTCTGTGTGTTATCACAGCGCTAACAGCAACTCCGATCATGTGAGTATGAGGGACGCTGTGGGCAGACTCCTGTGCAGTCATGGCTTTTGTGTGTGTCTCTGTCTGGCGTGTGTGATCGCGCTGGGATGACATTAGTTTAGTGTTGTTTTCCTCTGTCATCATCCTGTTGCTGTGCTAGCGAGGCTCCGTCTATTTGCTGGAAGCTTATGTTTCATCAGGTTCTATCACAAATATCACAAACGTTAAGACCTATATTGCTTTGTTGTCTTGCATAACCAATCTCTTTGGGGGTATTTTTTTGTTATACCACTTTTATTTTAGGTATTTAGTACTAGAAACGTGATTTATGAACAAGAACTGTTATGTGTAAACTTTAGCTTTCAGGTTATAACCAGAGAGCTGTCAATGGGCTAGTTCTGCTAGCAGAGCACTTCCGCATGTCTCTGTTTTTATGATCTGAAAAATACACGTCGATCCTCTCATTTTAACTGTACAAAAGCTATCTACTGTAACAAACCGGTGTTTAAATGTAATAGTCAAGTTATCACCGGTTTCAACAATAACTCACTTCTCATGGCACAATCCTTCAGGCCGAGGCAGGTGGACACTACAGTCAGGTTGTTTACAAGTCTGCCTACATTCCGCACATACTTAGACGGAACACGACTGCCATGATTTCTTTAAACTTCACCAGCTCTTGTCATTTGTCTTTACGTATTCGAATTTTAAGCATTGAGCATTTTATTTTTAACTTTAGATAAGATATTCCCATAATTCTGTTCAATATATTATAGACACAACTCTCTTCAAAAAGTAACCCACAAACAAGACATCTCACCTTAAACACACTCAAAGCAAAAAAAAAAAACTATGTATAATATATCAATTAACCCTGAGATTAATGCCCTAATGTGTTAAAGGATGGGTCAAATGCAGAGGACAAATTTCCTATGGGGACCATAAACTCTTCTTCACCGTCATCTATCAGCTCTCACAACCCTAATTTTCTACATTCTTTCACACAGGAGGGCTTCCTTTTAGGTGAAGTAAGGCAAGAAGAGACTATCAGCATCAGTGATGCCCAGATTGCCACTGCAGAATTAATACAAGTAGTTGGTAAGGCTTGAATCTAATTGGAAACATGTCTAAATTATTGTTATTTATCGCTTGGAGCAAACATCATTTTTTTTTTCTTTACAGAAATCCATAATCACGACCCTTGTGCAGAGTTGTTTAGGTAAGTTGTGTAAACATATTTACTTTTTGCCTCTAACTATACATGACATAACACACCTCTAGTTACTCATTAGTATTGTTATGCCCCTTATTCTGAAAATTCACTATTTGACAGTTGGACAGTAGGTGGCCCCAGATCTTCATTTGGGATCACCTTGGTGATTCCTCCCTTTTTCTCATCTTCATACAGTATTTTATTTATCATGTCTTTTTATATCTTAGCTTTTATGACTATGCTGGAAAGGTGAATGAAGAAAGTCTTAACAATATACTCAAAGATCGACGAAAAGTAAGGCCATTTTGGCTCTTTTTTTCTGTAAACAGTAATGATGAATTGGATCATTTATTCGCTTATGGTCTTTGCAGGGTGTTATTGGCTGGTACCGGTTTCGGAGAAACACTCAGCAGCAGATGTCCTTTAGGGAGCAAGTCATTCACAAACAGTTAACCCAGTTGCTTGGTGTCCCCGACTTAATCTTCCTTCTTTTTAGCTTCATCTCTACAGCCAATAGTTCTACACATGCACTGGAGTACGTGCTGTTTAGGCCCAACAGAAAGTAAGTCATTACATTTAACCTGGCCTCTAAATACAAGGCAGAAGTTTACTTTTACACATAGACATTTTGTTTACATCTTCTACACATCAAAATAAAATGAAATTTATCTGTGAAAAGTTTATGTTAGTATTTTTGGAATGAGTCAATTCCAGAGACTGTTTCTTTTCATAGCAACTGTAACGGTTTTGATTGAGTAAAAATTAGAACCATTTTTTTCCAGTAGGTACAATCAGAGGATTACTCTTTCTCTTCCAAACCTTGGCAACACAAGCCAACAGGAATACAAAGTGTCCTCAGTGCCCAACACCTCAGTCAACTACACCAAGGTTATCAAAGAACATGGGTGAGTACAATCCTAGTATGGAGTCAAGATTCTGAATATAACATAAGCCTGGAGGCAGCCAGTGTGTTTCTTTCAGCAATATGACAACAAGTGGTTAAGGCAAACTTGTAGCATTTTTTTTTTGGCTGAAGAGCTTTCATCAAGAGCACACCAAAAGGCTTAAGAAAACAATATTTTTATACACCTCTTGTGTCACAAAGTAACACAGAATAAAATGTATTATAGTATAGCAAACACCATGGCACAATTTAATGAACTTTTAATGCACACAGAAGTCAATGTGTTCTCCATATTGTTTCAGAGCGGAATTCTTTGATAAAGATGGTGTGATGAAGGATATCCGAACAATCTATCAAGTGTACAGTGCTCTGCAAGATAAAGTGCAGGTAAATAGAAACATTTAACAAACATTTACAAATTAAACCATAATTACACTTTTTTGCTATTGCAGGCGGTGTGTGCAGAGGTAGAGCAGAGTGAACGAGTTAAAGAAAAAATTCAAGAAGATGTGAATAAACTCAAACAAGAAATTGCTCTCAGGAAACGGAAGACTGCAGAAGAAGAGAGGAGTAAGATTTTTTTTTTAAATTAAATTTAAAGTGCATCTGACAGGTTAGACAACCCATTTCACAGAATATTTAACAGAATTATATTTTTTTTTTTTAAAAAGAAAGAAAAACAACTAAATTTTTAAAAATCTCGCCACCTTTTTACTTCCTGGTTAGACATCGGCAGCACATGTGACATTGGCAAAGGTAATTCCATTACTGTTACCTTGCAACCATACTGTTAAGAAGGGCTTAAGCTCATCTAATTTAAACAGTAGTTATGAATAAAATTATTTAGTTAAAGAAATGTTCAAATTGTCAGTAGAAGATGCTCCTTTTGTGTGCATCGCATAGTCATTTTGGCACACATTTAAAAAATATCCAGAAAGCGCTTTGTTGTGATGAGGTTTAAAGAGACAAAGCATAAAAGGGCAGGTGGAAATGTAAAATAATTTCTTGATGTGTCATAGATGATAACTAAAAAATTTTAAACCAATTTATCTCACTATTTGAACAAAACATGTTTTCCTTTCAATGTGGTGTGCTTGCTTACATTTCAAAATCCCACTCTTTTGTTAAATAGGACTGCGAGAGGCTCAGAATGCAGACGCTCATTCCACTCCAGAAGAGCACACAGATCCTCCTGAGGTGGCCCTTCTGTCCAGGATAGGCTTCCACAGCCCCTCTGCTCCGCAGAGGCCCAGTACCTCACCAAACCCCCCGTCTTACGCAGACCTCATGTCCCATGACGACTCTCTGCTGTCCTCCTCCTCCTCTCCCACCAGTGCTGCTCTCTTGCCGCGCCCTCAGGCTGTGGGCTCTCCTGGACATCCCACACCGGGCCCGCTGGGGATGGACTTGGGTTTAGGTCTTAGCCTTAGTTCAAGTCCCGTCCCCGCCCCAAACTCTCCATACCTCGGTAACGGAGATGGGTCGAGCTCTGATTCGTTGGACAGACATGCTGCTGGTCAGGAAGATGATGATGATGATGAGGACGACGATGAAGATGAGGAGGACGAGGACAGTAGTGAATATGAGAACTTAGTGAGTGAAGCTTCTCTACAGATGGTGTCTCACGGGCGACCAGCTGCTCTGAGCCCTGATGGTGACGCTCGTGGTTCACAGGCCACATAGGAGCGTGACTGAGGTGTGAGGGACAATTCCAGTCACATGTTGCACCTTGAGAGTGGTTACACCGAGCGATCAGAGACTGAAGTGGACACAAGAAGTGCCAGGCCTGACTGTGAACGGCATGCGCAGGTTGTCGTCCGCTGTGTGTTCTCTCTGTCTTAGTCTCCATTTTAAGGGGAAATCAACAGGTATAACTCGCTGGTGTTTAATGTTTTATTTTGTCATTTTGGAATGGTGAATGGTCAGGGTATTTACACGGATGTGACAATTAGCTTGTTTGTAATAAGACAGGTCCTTTTACAGTCTTTCCCATGATAATGATTTCTTTTATTTTCATATTTGCTTGTCTAAGTACCCATCCCAACCACAGCTCTTGCACTTTTTTGCCTTTTTTTGTAACAAACCGTTGAAGTTAACAGCAAAGTGAAAGTATTTTGCGGCCTTGTGACAATTTTATTAATGAAGTAGACAAAGGGTTAACTTTTTCTTTCTTCAAGTAATTTATGAATAATTTCTTTAACAGTTTGGTATTTCTTTCATTTTGATTTAATGTTGCTCTTAAGTAAAGATCACTTGTGTAAAATGATTGATAGAAAGACAAAATTTTACTCTGCCATTTCCGTAATGGGTGCTTTATAAATATATATACTTATATTTTGTCAGATTAATAGTTAATCAAATATGATTGACGAGAATGTCAATGTTGTGTTCTTTTTGGATAACACTGATCTTGTATGCGCCTTGCTGCACTTAACATCATCGTCAAAATGCATTTTAATGCTATACCAATGCTGTCATGTGCCACTGAAGTAGTTCTCTTTGTCTTCTGTTTGTGTGTCGTACAAGGTTCACAGGGCAAACACAATGTACTGTAGCTTTACTAACCAGATGCTTCAAGTTCCCTTTTTGCTGCTGCAACACAAAGAGCTAACACTGCATCTGTCTATCATTCTTCTTATAAAAACTGGCTGCTACACCATCTTTTTTTCTGTTTTTCTCTTAAACTGCTGATCCTGTACATACAATCCCCTTCTCTCTAGTCTTATACTGACTTTCTATTAAAAGTCAGAATTGATGGCGTTGTTGCCGTGGGAACAGTGATCTTTCCCCTGACTTGGTGTAGCTGACAGCAGACCTCATGTTTCTGGACCTTGTTTCAGAGTCCTGTGCTTCCACTCAGGGTAGTATCTACCTTAAACACTTTGTTTTGGGTACAGTCATTTCAGAAGACAGTGCCCATAACTAGAACTGGCACCCTTGAAAACAACTATGAGGACGTAGATACATTTGTATCCTAACTTCCGCAGTTTTCCTGCAGTGATTTTTTTTTTTTTTTCCAAGATTTGTAGGCCACTGGAACAATCCCCCTGACAGATCCTTTTTTAAGCTGATTGACAATATCAAGTACATAGTAATATTTCTGAAGACCTAGTTAAAGTATGATCTATTGCTGGGCACCCATGTTCACTAAAATAATAAGAAGTCACTGAGATATACTGTAAAATATTCTGTGAATTCAAAGGAGTGCCAATAACTGTCTCACATTTCATTTTAAACAACAAAATTTTTTTTTTCTTTTCTTAAACAACAAACCATTCACATTTTAAAACTAGAACTGTTTATATCCCTGTTTGCTTGTAATTGCTAGGGTGCTGTTATTAGTGGAAGGCACTGTATATGTAGGCCACAAAAATATACCCAAGTGCAAGATGTAACCATCACCCATCATTGCTTCCTGACTGATTATTCCTGAAAGAGGACCTGTATCTAACAGTGTAAAGTGCAATTTTATGGCTTTAATTTAACTGGAATCGTAATGAGAAATGCCAAACACATCAAGTAGTATTTTATAACAATGCTGGAAAAAGACACCTTTGGAAGGCAAACCCCAGTTTAGGTGTAGTTCTATTGTAATTTTCGGATTGTATTTATTTACATTTTTGGCATGTCATCATTGGGTTATGTAGGTACATTTTTATTTGCCCTAAAGTGTTGCTAGTACTTAAAATTAGAAGTTTGTGGTAAAATGTTTGATTGAAACACAATCATATGTTACACACAATTATTATTTTATTTCCGATAAAACTAACAATATATTATGAATGTACAGGGGATGTGGGTAGCATTCAACCTCTGATTGTCCTTTGAGGGTGCGTTCACACTTCAAAATTGGGACGGAACTGGGAGTTAAATGTGGACTAGACCAGGATTACTATTAAAGCAAGAATACATTTTGACTCAAATTGGGTTAAAACTAGGATTAAAAAAAGAGCAAGTGTGAATGCACCTTAAGTAACTTAAACCTAATAGGAATTTGGGATAGGCGTGTATGTTTCCCCCAATACTTTATATCTATATTAAGTAACACTTCTCAGACTTGTAGAATTACTAGTTGGTACTTCCTGTCATTACTCTGCAAAATCCATGATGCGGAGTGAAAGCACTTTCACCTGAATATTGTATAGCCTACTCAACTGTACTCTGACTGTATAGAGGACCGTTTATCCCCGTAGACATTTGACACATTCATCCCTCCCTAAAGCACAAAGTCCAGCTTCTTCTTATGGTTTCTTCTGGATTTGTGCGCTTAAAAATAGATAAGGGCAAGAGCGCATAATGATTTTGAGGATAATAAATGAGAAATGCATTCAATGTGCTGTATGTGTCTTCATTTTGCACCATAATGTCCACATACTGTAGGCTTAGGTTATGTCTTCAGATGTTCAGATATTGCCTTCGCAGTTGTAAATGTAGAATCATTAACGTTGAATTGCATTTGCGGAAATATTCAACACAGCGACAAAACAACAGAACATTTCCCTTCTCATTCTTTCTGCCTTTGACAGTGGCGTTGTAAACATCACCTCTGTAAACAAGACAACGTGAGCTCAGCATAGATCTGCAATTTCAACAACAACAAAAACGAAAATCTAACTGAAAACGTCTATCCTTGCTCCCACTGAGAAAAAATGCCTCCCAAAATCACAACATACAGAAAATAAACACGTAAGATCTCCCTCATATACTGCAGACTGCAGTATTTTCACGATGACATCATTCTTTTATCTCCTCTGAGGCAATACCACGTGGTTATTTCCCGCAAATGCAACAAACTCCGATTAAACTACTGCGAGTAAAATACGTCTTCCATCAATCAGTTACAAATCTGCAAAAAAAAGTAAAATTTGAAAGATGTGAACCTCCGTAGTTACAGAGGCAGTCGCTTGTTTTGCTTTGAGCCTTTTAATAGTTGGAATGAGAGACGTGGGCGCTGATTGGTCAATGCAAAGGAATACACAGCGCTCGTCCAATCAGATCGTCCGGCAGATTCAGGTGGTAAATCCTGCTCCTGCCTCTCACTGTAACACGGCCCTGGGCTTTCTCTTCTCTGTGCTCGCCTCGTAGTGTATTTTTGAGCCGTGCCTGGCCTACCTCGGCTGTTTCCCTTCCCCTCAGCCGCCATTAAACCCGTTTCATCTCGGTGTGCAGAGGACGAGGACCGCACAAAAATGCTATAGAGAGCCGGAGCGCGAGGATCGAGGGACGGGACGAGGGGGGTTGTTGTCGCTGCTCCGTGGAAATGTATGGACCTTGAAATGCCAAACGAGAAGTAAATATGCGGCTGGAGACGAGCAAGTGAAGGAGCCCGAGTGCGGACTGGAGTGGGCTTCTTCTCCGCAGGGGGAGGAAGCTACTGCCGTGTGTGTTTTGGTGGCAAACGGAGAGCGTGATCACGGCAGGAAAAGGTAAGATCGACAACTGTAGCTGGCTGACCTCGTTGAGTTTTTGTCGAGGGCCTTCTCCAAAAACACAGAGGCGGAGAGGGGCATAACATAATCCCATAAGGTTAGCGAGCAGCCTGCTAGCTCCCCTCTGGACTTTACAAACAAACCAACCGACCAACCTACCATTCGTCTGTTAGTATCAGGTTAGAAAGATACGTTTCTATAGTAATATGAATGTAATCTAGCGTTAATAACGTTTTGCAAGTTAAGTTAGTTAGCCAGTCAACTGTGGACCTAATGGCTGAATAATCATCAAACTTGGGCTGGTTTGATAATACATGTAAGTAACGTCAACAGGGGCGTAATGAGGAGGAGAAGTGCAAGTGAAGAGGTCTGTGTCAATAAGTGTCCAAAATACAACAATTATCCAATGTTGTTGTACAGGTTTATTAGTTGCATCGCCTCAGAAATGAAAAGGGAATGGTAAAGCATATTATTGCCCTTTGATATTGTGATATCGTGACACCATGCCATTGCAGTAGCTACAATAACAATATCACAATTTTCAGAACTGTCAGTACTTGTGACCTGTGTACTATGCAGTGACCTTATGTTATTATGTGAGTGCTGGGAATATAAAGGTAAAGTATTTCATTTTAGTGTTACATTGGAGATGTGTATTAATAATACACTGGATAGACGTCACAAATTGTCCAGTTTGGCTGTATATGTTCAGTGTCAAGGACAGCACATTTCAAAACTGTGTGGAATTTGTCACCCTGTGTTGGTAAATCTGCAGCGTGATGTAAACCCTGCACACACGGAGTCCTTGTCCCAGTGCATCCAGCTCTTTATGTCAGGTGCTCACAGTTATGCATAATATTGTTGTGGCATTGTACAGTATGTAGCC
Source organism: Rhinogobius similis (assembly GCA_019453435.1). Lineage (NCBI taxonomy): Eukaryota > Metazoa > Chordata > Actinopteri > Gobiiformes > Gobiidae > Rhinogobius > Rhinogobius similis. The sequence goes on from CM033634.1 coordinate 24,522,964, forward strand.
ACAGTTGATTTTAATCATTTAGTAATTGGTAATAGGCTTTGGGTGAAGTCAATTGGAGTGCATCAGTGGGTGAGTGAGGCGGTCATGTGCCTCCCTACTGGGTGTCTGCTTTCATCTGTCCTTGTCTCCTGTTACCAGCTCAGTGTAGGACACATTGGCTCTGTGTGTCCAGCGTCTTACTGTATGTGTTTATAGCCGGGGTCAGGTAAAAAAAATTATGTCATCATACTGGGGCTTTTTTATAGGAATAAATGTATAATTAATGCAAGTTGCAATTATATTTTGTCGCTGTGTCTGAAAAATAAGAGTAGACTTGAGTGCAAATGTTCCTTATTATAAAATTAAAAGAAATATTGAAAATGAATAAAATTCATAAGTTGTGCTTAGTTGCAAAATCAAAACTACAATATTATGTGTAGACTCTGAGTTACATTTCATTTGTCACGTAATAACCACCCCCAATTTTGACTAAGACTAATCCAGTGCAGTAAAATGAAGCTAATCCCAGCCAGGACCAGATGCCCCACGTTGAGCCCATGACTGATGGAGCCATTTGTGAAGTACTATGCTGACTATTATTCAGTTCAAGTTCAAGTTCATCACCTCTTTTTATGTTTTCTCTTAAGATATAAAACACGACTGGAATTGTCATTGTACTGAAGCATAATGTTTTGCTACATTCTCTGTGTGACAGGGTGACTGTGTGCCCTCCTTGAGAGTGGATCTGCCGAGCTGAGTGCCCTGTGACGGCGGGGAGCCTACCCACAGCGGCGGAGCGACGATGAGCGAGCTGGCTGCCAAGTGGGCCTGTGAATACTGCACATACGAGAACTGGCCGTCCGCCATCAAGTGCACCATGTGCCGCGCTCAGAGGCCTAGTGTGGGGGCCATCATCACTGAGGAGCCCTTCAAGAGCAGCCCTGCTCTGGATGCCAGTCTGCACCAGTGGGACTCACCAGAGCTCAGCAACAGCCCGACCCAAGGAGGGTCCAGCCTTCTCATCTGTCCTGACTCCAGCGCCAGGCCCCGAGTGCGCATCGCAGATGTCCCGGAGCCCAGCAGCAAGTGGTCCTGTCACATGTGCACCTATCTGAACTGGCCCCGCGCCATCCGCTGCACGCAGTGTCTGTGTCAGAGGCAACAGGGGCAGCACCAGCACCCACAGCACTCCAGCCAATCAGGACTGCACAGCCAGCAGCCACACAGCCCCACAGAGTCCCCTCAGACCTCAGGCTCAGGCTGCCGCTCCTCGCCCCCCGCCTCCACCACAGACCCCTGTGAGGAGTACAACGACCGCAACCGACTTAACACGCACGCACAGCGCTGGTCTTGCAGCGCATGCACTTATGAAAACTGGCCCAAATCAAGGAAGTGTGTGGTGTGTGACCACCCCAGGCCCAACAGCCTACTGGTAGAGCCCATCCAACTGGCCTCTGAGCCTGAGAGCCAGCCCCCCTCCTCCATCCTGAATGAGGACAGGGACAAGCGGCGGGGTGTGAGTGGGCACACGGTTGGCCAGGGGCTGGTGGGTGTTGGAGGGGGTCTAGGTGGGTGCAGCAGTAGTCAAAGGAGGTCACCCCCCACGTCAAAACGGGAGTCAGACGTCAACATGGACTTCCAGAGAATCGAGCTGGCATCTGGGGCTGGCATTGGCAGTAAAGAAGAACTTGAAGTGGATTTCAAAAAACTGAAGCAGATTAAGAACCGGATGAGAAGGACTGATTGGCTATTCCTCAATGCGTGTGTGGGTAAGTGTGACAAAGGATACAAACTCTCTTCTTAGCACGTCAATATTTATCATCTTCATTATGGTTTCATTGCCCATGTGTTTCTATATATTTTACACCTTTCTCATCACACACAGGTGAATTTTAGTGGTTGTTTGTGTTTGTGGATGGCAAGCATTAGGCAGTGCTGTGTGATATGTTAGAAAAGGACAAAAAGGTAAACCATCGAGGGCATCTCACAAATTGTATCTCTTGACTCCTGCAATAGTCATTTTTTATCAAATGTATGAGGCTGTGCACGAGGCAGGCAATCTTAATCTACTTTTTGGTGCTTGTCACAGTGGATGAGTAGAGATTAGAAATGTATTCAGCTGTAGTCAAGTACTAGGGGTGGGTGATATATATTGACAAAAATTGAATATCCTCTGTATTTTTTTAGCTATGCAGTATATGATGGCAAGCTAACAGACCACATGTCTTTAAATATATTACTTGAGCTTTATGTGTCAGATAAATGTGAAATTACTGATATTTTTGGTATAGTAGTACACCCTTTACAACGTTATAGTTTAGGTTAGTTTAGTTTAGTGTTTATTTGAAGAGACAATGTACAGAGACATTAAGCTCATAAAAAACAGAGATGTTCCGCACCAGATTATAGCTAAATAGCTAGTTTCCATCTGCAGTCCCTGATTTACAAGAATAAATAGTACAGTGCAAACAGTAAAAGATTAGTAAGATCAATTCACAAATTATAACTTACATTTTGTCAATTTTCATTTTTAATCAGCTCTTTTTGCAGCATTTTTTAAAAAACTGAACTGAAATAGAAAAAAAATGACTATGTCAGATATGACCTTGACCGAGATTAGACCCTATGTTGAATGTTTGAACATGACTGTAATGATTACAAAGTAACACACTATTTAAATACACTGAGTACACAGACCTGTAAATCGTGACTACCTCCTTAAAGTATTGTAAAACATGTATTTTGCCATTTTAATTAATCTTCTCTGTTTTACAATGACAACGCCATAAAATCTTCCCCTCAAATACTCTGTCTTCAGTTAGCGTAGTGTAAAAATGTCCCCACTCAACCAGCAAGTGTCCAGCCACCCACATTGTGGAGTGCTGCATGCAGAGTGGGAGGAAGAAGGATAAATATTATAAGGATAACCAGCCAGTGCTTACTCTTCTCTTCTCTCACTCATCCTCATAGCTTTGTACTTCACATACCAATTCAACCTTAGTCATTATGGACATAAAGTGTAAATTTAGGTTATAACTTATAGACCCTTCCATTGTTTGTAAACAGAGAATTCTAAAAGCTTGGGGCTGTTTCATGAAACTGGCTGACGTTTTAAAGTCAGATTATTTTGTTGTCATTGTTTAATAAATCAGACTCACTGAAGTTAAAACTGCATATTTACTAAAGAATTATGATTTATAATGACAGACAGACTACTTGATATATGTGAGCCAGGGTTGCCAGATGTTAAATAACTCTCGTATCTGTACCATATTATTTTGTATCATTTTGACACCTGTATAATGCACTATCAATAGTTCAAAAACTCCCAAAATGTGCAATTATTTCAGAGCACCAGATAAAGTCCTGTTTAATACTTTCTGCCATTTCTGCTGCGCTTCGGTGTTGGTTCAATCTGGAGTCTGAACCTCAGCACTCTCGGTGCACTTTATTTATCCTGTTGGGACAGAAAAACTGACCCAGGATCAGTGGTAAACATCGCTATAAGCAGACACATGTTTAGAATTGTTTTCTGACATTTGATGGGTTAACACCGACATGTGCTTTCTGCTAAAACAGTTCGGTGTAATTGTGTTGTGTTGCTATCTTGTTAATCATTCTCTAAAGGGGAAAATAGAAGTTGTCAATGGCGTTAGAATGTTGATATCGCATTTGTGGGAAAATCGGAGCACTGACTCAAGAGACCCTTTCTTTGTTTGGTCTATGCTTTGAATCGTGTCGTATTGTATTGTACAATAGTTTGGTTCAAAATACAATAATTTTGGGCTCTCTGTACAATAATAGGATTTTGTGGATTCGGCAGGAGAAAGATTAAAGTTAGTCCAATAAACCTTTGAGGCATTCCGCATAGATGTGAAAATTAAAAGTCCTTTATTGCATTACATTACATGGATTGCCAACGCGCCTCAACACAACACAGCGTCTTCATCAGGGCACAAATTTGTGAATGAACACCAGGTGCAACATTACTAAAGAATTATTCATCACGGATGATATGACCTCAACCAAAGTTCAAAGTATAGAAACATCCACAAGTGCGGTCCAATCTATACACCACAAAAGTTCTGTTGCAATTTGCAAAGAAGCGATATTGAAAAGACTTAGTGAGATTCGAATCTGAAAAAGTTATAGTTCGATTAATATGATAACTGTTCTCATATTAATGTGATTGCAGGCTCCATACCTGAAGGTACTGCTTGGTTTTTTTAAGGAAGTGAGTGTGTTTGTGAGCAGGCTTGTAGTTTCTCACTACATTAGGGTAGAGCCCACCTGAAGGAAAAATTGGAGGTTCTGCTCAGAGACGGATCACAAGATAAAATGTTCCAGTTATTAGTGATTATCCTTTTTGTACTTTTTATTTGATTTGTTGGCTATGCCATGCACATATACATCTTTCAATTTAGGCCTCTTACTGTAGTCATTACATGAAGTCCAACTTTATATTACAAGAAACAATGAGCCTTACCTAATTTATAAACTAACATTAGTGAAAATAGTTTTTTTGTGTAGAAAAATACTCCTTTAGTTCGGAGTAATAAAATTATAAAGTTGGCCCAAATCCTGATCACTCTTTTTAATTCCTCTTTACTTCATGGCGGCTCTTCAAACGCAGCTGAAGACGATGGTGGCAGCACCTGGCCGCCAAATATCAATATCCCAAACTATGAAAAACGAGGGATGTTTTGGCAGCTCACTACCACTCACCCTTGTTAAAAACCATGACCTTGTGTAGCACTCTTTTGCATTAATAACAAGTTGGTGTAATCCGTCACTCTTCCAGGAGTGATCCAAGATGTCAAGACTTTTTGACTTCCATCCGAAAGTCACTTTCACTCTGAATGAGCTGGCCTGAGATTACGGTATTAACGTTAGATATTAGTGCCAAAATTAGCATACATGCTAACACCTGCATAATAAACAGGTGCCAGTGATATTGTTCTTTATTTCATGGAGCACAACAAATATATATGTATATGTATATATATATATATATATATATTTGTTTATTTAAGGCCCAAAGTCACTGGGATAGGCTCCAGTCACCCACGACCCCTAACGGGAATAAGCGGTAGAAAATGAATGAATGAATGAATATTTGTTTATTTACTTATATATTTTATTTTATTTATTTATTTTTTGCTGCTTCAATTTTAAGGAAAAATATTCAGCATTTTTCATATTGCTCTCACTGTACTTTTTGCCATCTCATGTTTATAACAAAAAAAAATCCTATTCATTCTATGACGGGTGTTATCAGCCACTATGAAATGACACTTACTGAGTGCATCCAGCCTGTAGATGACGCCAGCACTATTTGTACAATGTAATGAATTTAGCTTTGAAAAGACGTTACCATGTGGATTTGCTGCAGCAGTTATTGTGTTTAGATGGCAGAAATGCTCAGAAAAAGTTTAGCGATGATTTAAGGACTGAAAACAACGGAACATTCTCGGATAAAGGACGTAGATGATCCGAAAACATGTCAGAAAATCCAGGAAGTTCAGCAGGAAATGTGTTTGACGCTCAGAGGGGGGAGAATTTTCTAATAAAAATTCCTCAAAACAGCGTGAATGCACCTGAATGCTACTTCAGGTATGTTTTTGATGACGGAACATTGTAAGAACATAGTTAAAAAGTCACTGTAACAAAATATGTGTCCTTTAAGTGGGACAGAACGTTTATGAGTGTCTGGTTTTGTGTTCAGCTATTCTAAACATGTCACTATACTACACTACCCGATTTCATAATGGCACTTTAATTAAAAAAATAACTATCAAGATATAATGAAATGTATCATAGAACACCCAAACTTGACAAATCCTGGTTTGACACCTTTCTGTCATAGCTTTTCCTGAAAACAATATTACAAACTGCACCTGTTTGCTCTCCACATTCCTGTAGATATGAGTCCGAAGGTCAAGGGACACTGGTGATAGTTGGCTTTGTGTGTCTGAATCTTTTACTTTTTGCCCCACGTTTTTGCAACTGCTTGTCCCTGAACACCCGGGACCCATCTGGAGGGCAGAGGGGTTAGCTAAATGGCATGATAGAATTTACACTCTATCATTCTAAGATTATGAGGATAAACTTTTAGCACAGTCACAGTTTTGCGCAAGCTGACTGAAGTTATTTATTGATGGAATAGCTGTAGTACATGTTTACTATGACACAAGTCAACAGACACATTTTAGGAAAATTCACGAGGTCTATATATGCAGAACGCAAAATGTTGTACACTTTGGTTCCAAAAAGTAATAGTCAGTGCTATTTCTGTTGTATTTGTGGTAATGCTGTCTGACCTGGAACTATCAAATCACATGTAAAATGTATTTAGAGTTATAAAACTTATCAGCTGTTGCTATGAAACTGATCACATTCAAGACAGAGCAAAGAATAGCACCCTTTGAAAATGCTAAGAGAAGGCAATTTGCTTTTGGAATGAGAGCGAGGAAAGGAGTCTGTATTCAGTCTGTTTATTCATTCAAATTTAATGTGACCCTATGCTCAAACAAAACCAGGTATAGACAATTTTTAAATTTAAAGAAGTATGCATGAATCATAATAAAATCAAAATTGTAATCTAATCTGATCCAGCCAATTGATATGGCATGTTTCTGTTTCTATTCATTTAAGAATTGTAGTATACACAGTAGATCCATGCAATTCTTTGGAATTGCCAGCAAATAAACAAGGCTAACACTAAGATGTATGAATGGATCTGTATTGAGACAGGGAATGTAAACTAGCTACAATGCAATTTTTTACAGCAGTCCTTGCAGTATATACTTGATTACATGTCTCTTGCTTTTCTAACTATAGTCGTATACTTATTGCAACAGGTTTCAGTACTCTGTTTCTGGATTTTCTGATCCTAAGCCAAGTGGTAACATTGCACATGCAGCATATGCTAAAACAGGCCTTTGCGTCCTTGGTTCTCCTGCTGTGACCTCCAGTATAAACACACGTGTTTGTAAACAGCAGCCTGCTCTGATAAGTCATTTCCCTGCTCGACCCACGGGGCTAAAAATAACAGTGTTCTCACTGGGCCAGATAATGTCATTGTTATTGTGGAGTAAGTGAAAAGCGCTGACCTTTGCCCTGTTGGGATGACGTTATCAGCATAGCCTTGTCCTATATGTTGCACGATGTTAGCGATCAGCAGAATCCCCCGGTGCTGCTGATATTACTACAGCCACCTCTGCTATTGAACGCATCGCCATACTTCAAAGTGCCCAAGCCTGCACAATGAGAAAGGAAACAGCAGCATGGTCAGAGGAAGTGTATGTGAAAACCGGAATGTGCTAACTCCAAACAAACTTGCAGTGCTAGTGCTTGGGGTGAATGCTAACTAAGGCTGCAATGGATGAGAAATGCCCCAATGGACAGCTCTGCTACTGTAGCTCCTTTTTAAAAGACACACAACGGTGGTTTATCTACAGCTACAGTGAATTATTTATTTGCTGACGGCACAATTCTTTATAACTTTCATGTCAAAAAGAATACTTTATATTAAGACTATGTGCTGCTATCTTCATGCATAATGCGATGACGGATTACCATTCTTTTAAACCTCATTCCCAGCTTACAACAGCATATCTGAACTGTAATTGGTGCATCATTCGTCTATAAAAATATGTTAATGTTAATGAAACATTAGAGCTTTTAAGAACATGGACCATCCAACTGCAAAGACTTTTTCTGAGCAGCTGCAGAAGTTGATCCATTGCCATTCCAACCCAAAATTTGTCTGGTTTAAAGAACAATGTTCATATTTCAACATATGATAACCAAATACTATTTATGCATTCATTTATTTAAGTTAAGCATCTATGTACAAGGGCCAATGAATCATGTTTGCTTCATAGTCACCATATTCCGCCCCGCCCACTTTTGCCTCTTTTTATGTTTATGATCCACACTCTTGTAGTAAAGGGACTTCTGCTTTGATGCTAACGGTGTTTGCGCAAATGGCGAACTGGGGAAAAGTCTCTCACTAAAACATTATATAAAGTAAATTGCTTTGTCTAAAATGTTTAATGTACATGTGCAAAAAAAAGTCAGCAATGCTCTGATTTCCTGGGCGTCCTGAAAACGGCTTTTTAGTCCATGTAGAACTTATTTTCTGTTGAGCTCACCTGCTCCTTGTTAACTACAATGGAAAAAGATGGCTTGCGTATGGCAACTTCCGGAATAAGGTGAATATACATTATGTTTAGGCTTTTAATGGAGACATGTTATGCTTTTTTCTAGTACTAGTAATAACCTATAACAAATTAATCTTCATTTTAGTTTACCTTTTGTTCATTGTAAACATAAACCGTAAAACAGTGGACTGTTGGAGCCCGCAAGCCTCTGCGTTCCTAATAGGAAGTGACCATGGAGGCTGTTCCGAGCTGCCATTCTCTTTCTGTTGGGACACTGGTGCCCTTTACTCCGAAACTGCTTCTGTCAAACTCAATATCTTGGAACTAAAATGTCCGACACACTCTACATTATCCTGGTGTTTTTTTCTGTTATGTTCTTCATAAATCAAAGTTATTAACAATAATAACTGACCAATCAGGTGCTTCCTTTTCCACAGGTTGGTTTTTGCTCACGTTGGCAACAGATTTGATTGACAGCTAGCGCTGCATGTTGCCACCGTCTGCTCAGCGGAAAGATTTCAGTGATCTAAAATTACTTATAAATGTAAATATATAAATGGGAATATTTACTTCCTGTTCAAAAATGCAGAATTGATAAGCTCTTCATAGTGGAATTTTACCGTAGCAAGCACCACATTTTTTCCCCCTTGGTTGTATTCTTTATATATTAAAAATAGAACGTCAGGTGTCAAAATGTCTTGGATAGGGAAATTGGCAGGTTTATTTTATTTATAGTAATCAAGTCCAAGATGCAGGACAATACAGGATCACTAAAATGTGGCTACAATCTCATGAAAAGTTGATATAGTACAGTATTTTTAACTAACATGTTTAAATTAGAGCAATTAGTCCAGTGTACTGTATGGACAGTACAAATGTCAGGTAAAAGGAAAGTAGACGCAGTCTGACTTGAGACGGGAGTACAGGCCAATTTCAGGAAGGACATGGCCTCAGAATACAGAATACTCTTGAGCCATGTTTTGAATGTCAAAAGCAGATATAAACAGAAATAAATCATTTCTTACCAAACACTGACTTGATCTTGTGATAAACCGCTGTTTTTATCTTGTGGTGGTAACTTATATGTTGAATACAGACAAAGTAACAAAGCTAGCACGTGTTAGCTACATTTACTTCCTGTTTATTGATGCATTGCACAACAAGACCCCAAATATTATATTTCCAGTGCATAATGGATCTGACGTTATCCAAACCAAACACATTTCATTCAGAGATGTTCGAGCGCAGGGTAGAGGCCACGAGAAGTGAATTAAATGCAGAAAAGCTGACAATAAATCAAAGTTGTTTATGGTTTACTCTAGCTTTAGCCACGTTTCACAGCCACAAACTTATGAACTGCCGACATTGACCTCATGATAAAATATTAGAATTGAGGTACGATTTATTAATAAATGAGCTGAGCTTCCAATCACAAGCACTGACCACATTTATTCAACAAGTAGCAGAAGCGTCTCCTCCGTCTTCATTTATCTGTGTAGATCTTCAGGTGTCGGTCTGTTGCACATTTGCACCTTGTGTTGAGTGTAGGCACAGTAGTGGCTGCAGGGCTCGCACACCCACTCTAATGTCTAATGGACTGTTTTGTGAAGAGCGTTTGTGATCTCCTGCCGCTTCCATTGTAATCTCTCTCCCTCCCTCTCTCTCCTCATCATTCTGTGTGTTCGCCATCTCCACATGGCAGAGTCCTTCCACCCACACATACAGAGATATTATGCAGCCGAGTGTTCTGTGTGTGCGCGCATGTGTGGTCTTTTTTAAACATGGACAAAAGAGCAACAGTGTTTTATTGTTGCAGAATCTACAAGAGCATACTACTGGGGCTACTGGAAAGCTCCACATGATTAGTTGGATAGATCTATCAGACTGTATTACAGCACTGGGAAGCTCATTTCAGTCCCCAGAGTAGGTTTACCAAAGAAGACATGTCCTGTTGATTTAAAGAATAAAGGATGGTGTAAGTGCATAGTGATTACATGATGCAATAGCACAAAACAAGACAAAACGTCAGGCAGTACTCGTGAGTTCCCTTACGTTTTGTCAAAATTTACAGAGAGGAAAAATAAATGTTTTGCTTCATTTTGGTGTTTGTGGTATTAACAATTGTACATGCAACAGAGATAACAAATATTACTGTAGAGACATTTTGTACTGTACAAAGCAAAAATATCATCTTTTTTAAAATCACATACATAGACTGTATAAAAATCACTGGACACCTGGAGCTAGTCGCCGCGTTCCAAATAGGAAGTGACCATGGAGGCTGTTCTGGCTCCATGCACTTTCTATTGGGACACTGGTGCCCTTTACTCTGTAAATGCTTCTGTAAATCTCACCATCTTGGAACTAAAATGTCCGTTTTGACCATAGACATAAAAACACACTCTACATGTAACTGACCAATCATGTACTTCCATTTCCAGAGGTCTGTTTTCGCTTACATTAGCAACAGATTTGATTGACAGCTAGCACGGCTATGGTTGCCGCTGTCCCCTCCCGCGGAAACCGTTAACAACCTCGCTCCTGATTGGTCCGTGTGGTTGCCACCATATGGGCACTCGGATGTCCAAATATGGAGTCTGGCTCTACTTTAGCCGATATAACTGCTAGCCACTATTGGCTTCATTTGGCAGGAGCCAAACGCTTTGGGTGACTTCACACGTCAGAGATCCACTGATTTTTTTTTTTTTTTTTTTTTTTAAGTCTATTATTCCAAACTATATCTTGTATTATCAACTTCAGATAAATCTCTTGCATTACAGTTGCCTTGTGAATGAAATTCTTTTCCTAATGTTAAATAGTTTAACTATATAATAACTGTAACACAGAACGTTCTCGGCACAAGGCTGTTCTTAAGATAAGTCGCTTTGAATCAGTGATTCCCACACTCCGACTCCGAGTATAAAGAATCAGGGTATTTAACTAAAGCTCTCATTGGATTTGGATTTTATTGAGCTAAAGGTAAATATGACTGCACTGGTTATCTTCAAGATGCTTTACTTGATTTTTGCTGTCTCAAAAACGTGTTTACAGCAGTCCACGTGTATCACTCACTCACCTACTGCATTCTGAGCAATCTAATTATCCCCCACAATGAGTTTGTAATCACTTTTCACAATTTTCATAGCGCAGAGTCCAGTTTACTGTAAGTTTACAGAGAATAAAACACTATAATAATTAGATGCAAACAGAGCACAGTGGTCTGATTCTGACCCTAAGCTGCTTATACAATATACTGGTGAAAGACAAATTTTACTTCATTACAAGAAAAAAAGTATAAGGAACTTATAATATAAACAATTGGATGTAATATCCGATGCTTTTGTAATTAAGAATAAATCAGCAGTTAAATTGTTAAAGCTATATTTGATGTGAGCAAAATCTTACATATTTCCAACTAAAACACACACATATATATATATATATATATATATATATATATATATATATATATATATATATATATATATATATATATATACATTTCAGAGGATATTCATTATTGTTTTAGTTGGAAATATGCACAGAACTCTTAGGTACTAGTCAGTGTGAACAAATAGATGTAAAAAAAAAAAAGTTGCCTCCACTAATTGAGCTCTAAGGCAAGCTGCTGCACATTTAGGTCTCAGTGTCATGAAACCTACTCCTGACTCTGACCATTTGATGAATGTCCTACCACTCCCCCATTTCACGCTATACTGTCCTGCCAAATAAAGCTTATGGGCCAAAAAGAAAAGTGACCAAATGCTGAAGTGTATGTCAGATTGAGAGCTTTTGTAACAGTTGTGCTTTTGTGGTTCTCATCTGAAGGTGTGGTGGAGGGCGACCTGGCAGCTGTGGAGGCCTACAAATCATCAGGAGGAGACATCGCGCGGCAGTTAACAGCAGACGAGGTTCGCCTTCTGAATCGACCATCTGCTTTTGATGACGGCTTCACGCTGGTTCACTTAGCCATCCGCTTCCAGAGGCAGGACATGCTGGCCGTGCTGCTCACTGAGGTCTGTAGACACCAGGCCGCATGTGGAGAGACTTATCCCATATTCAAACATCTATTTAACTCGCAACAGTTTGGTGGAGACCTGACAGGACAGACCAAAGCTTTGACATGTTGTATTTTCGTACTAATTGTCAACTTAAGCTTAGACTGCCCTGCTCCATGCCATATTTTTTTCAACTTGCCCTGAAAAATGCAGCGTCTGAAAAAGTTCCAGAATGTTCTAACCCGGTGATAACATGTAGGTTCTGTACCTTTACAATAATGCATTTTAACAAATGGATTAGAGTAATCATTCTTAAATGAACCAGGACTTCAAGTCTTTCACATCCTCTCTCTTTCTAACTCTCACTCTCTCACTCTCACTCTCACTCTCTCTCACTCACTCTCTTACTCTCCCTCTCACTCTCCCTCGTACTCTCACTCTCTCACAGGTTGCAGGAACAGAGCAAACGTGGAGGAAGTCAGCCTAAATCAACTCACTCAGAACAATTGTGGATCTAGGGGATGGCGGGAATAGCACAGACATATTCTCAGTATTTACACTGTAAAATACTGCAAGTTTTATATAAATCCGAGTCATATTCACAGAGAAATTAGCCAAATGAGTAACTGTAAATAGACCCACTAAAATTTAAAGAGACACTGTAGAGCGGACATGTGAGACGGCAGTCTGCATTTTATAACCCGCCCCATAATGAAATGATAATCTCTTGGCCTGTCTGCCCCAGCCTGACCAGCGGGTAAAACGCAACGCGCGCATCACTAGTTCCACTCAGACCTATTGATTTTCACATCAAAAATGGGTATGGAAGAAAACAAGTCTGATTTAACTTCAGAAAGATTCTGTCAACTAAATGTGTTTGAAACTTGAACGCTGGGCTGGCTGTGTCTGCTACAAAATGTGTATTTTTATTATGTTACCTATAGCGACTTCAGTGACAGAGCTCCTTCTGCAGGTTTCTGCAGGAAAATGCGCCGCCTTTTTTTTCTTTCTTCCTTTTTATTGAAATACGGAAGTACAATGGCATACAGAAATATTTCATGTTGCCAAATATAAAAAAGAGAGCCAAGGTTTCTCAGGAGAGTTGTCTTCGAGTCGGCGTTTATAACCACCACACAGACTTACAGACATTTAGAAGGTAAAAATGGTACTTAGTTCTAGTTTAAGTGATATGATGACCAAAATTGCAGGTAGTCTGTATTAAACCTGGACAATGGTATGGTATGGACAGCCAAGACTGAACTTAATGTGTTGGTGGATAACATGCAAATATCCCAGACAAAAGTTCCTTGTGCTTATTGAAATTGCGTTCCTTACATGTTCAACATTGATGTTCAAACTGTAAACTGAAAGGGAGACTCACTGATTCCTTATTAGGACTGCCAAATGCATCCCAATTGAATAAAAATGGCAATTTAAATGGTCACAATTAGCAAATTACAAAGGCTGCGATTTTTAAGTCACATAATATTCCCAGATAACAACAAAATATCTGTATACTTAAAATGTGAACTGATCTTCTATCAAAACATACAACGCAAAATCAAAATTTAAATAATTCAGCCCTATTCACCTTATTCCGCGTCATCCACTATCTTTTTGCTACGGATCTGCAATTCATACATAATGGGACCTCCGGTTTGGCGGGAACTCTCTCTTTGCTAAAATAATATATAAAGTAGACTGATTTGTGTAAAATGTTCAATGTAAACATACAACAAGTTCACAATGCACCGATTTCCTGGGCGGCCTGAAAACGGCTTTGTTCCTGTAGAACTTATTTTCTATTGAGCTCGCCTGCCCCGTGTAAACTAATACAAAAGGAAAAAAGACTGCGGTAACTTCTGGAACAAGGTGAATTCTTCACTCTTTGGCAGATTGCTAGGATTCACATGAATGAATTGTTTGGGCTCGTGCACAGCTTTAGAACAGCCGTTTCAATAAAGCGATGCACAGCCAGTCGTTTTTTATCCCAAAACGTTTCATAGTGATGCACCAGGCTCTTTCCTCCACATTTGTGATCAATAAAATCTTACAATCAGATGCGGACAGCACACAACAGTCAGGTTTTGTCACAAAGTTCTTCTTTTACCATAATGCTCTATAGGGAAAAACTAATTTACAAGAAAAAAGTCAGGTACTGCATCTTTTAATGCAAGGTTAATATATGCTATCAATATGCTTCTGCATTTTGAAGACAGCTGAGTGAGTAACTAATGCTTAAATGCCTACTTAAAGTGGCCTAATGCCTGCCTTTACAAGTTGTGTGTGCTTTGTCCTTTATTTATATACATTCGTATTGATTAGATATATATTTTATGTATTTGTTTTCATAAGTAGTTACTGATATGTGCAGCGTGTGCAGCTTAAAGGCTGTCTGCAGCTCTATGTCAGTGTGTGATCCCAGATTATCTGCACACACCTCTCCTCCCACTCTCTACACTGTCCTACTTTCTCCTGAGGGCACAGAGACGAGACACCGCCACAACGACCCAAAATGATCTTTAGTGCCGTTTACTCTTACTTACCTCCCTGTTTATGCTAGGAATGTAACAATAACCAAGATATTGTGATACTGTTTAGTCAAAAGCCTCACAATAATATCATGGGCTGTCACAGTATAGCGAGTTACAAAAGTGCATGTGACAGTTAGACTACACATTTCACTAAAATCACTAAGAAAACCCTGGACTTGTTCTTTGCAAACACCAAGGACGCTTATTCTTCTTCTCCTCTTCCCCCCCTGGGCAAATCGGACCACAACCTTGTACATCTGCGGCCTGTGTATGAACCCATCGTGCACAGGCAGCCAGTCAATTGCCCGTGTGGTGAGGCGGTGGTCTGCTGAGGCGAGAGGCTCTGAGGACTGCTTCAGCACCACTGTGTGGGCAGAACTTTATGACCCACATGGGGGAGGACATCAACTCCATCACAGAGTGCATCACGGACTACATCAACTTCTGTTATGAAAACACTGTACCCTCCCCGCGCGGTCGGTGTTTTCCAAACAACAAGCCGTGGATTAACCGTGACATTAAGGCTCTGCTGAAGGAGAAGAAGAGAGCGTTCAGGTTAGGGAACAAGGAGGAGCTGAGGACTGTGCAGAAGAAGCTGAGGAGGAAGATCAGGCAAGGGGAAGCCAGCTACAGGAGGAAGATGGAGGAGCAGCAGCAGCAGCAGAACATCCAGGGAGTGTGGAGGAGCCTGAAAACCATCTCAGGTTTCAAGCCCCCCCCTGTCCAGGCAGAGGGGGACCTTCAGTGGGTTAACGATCTGAATTCTCACTTTCTGAGATTTGATCAATCACCCACCCCTCCCCCCGCACAGCTGCACACCCCCACCCCCACGGCTGGACAATGGCCCACACCCGATCCTCTTCACACCTCTGCTTAGGTCCATCAGCTCACCATTCATCCCCCCACCAACCCCCAGCGCACAGTCACCCCACCCACCCCTGTCCTTCACAGCAGCACAGGTGAGGAGAGAGCTGAGGAGGATTAAAACCAGGAAGGCAGCAGGACCAGGCGGCATCAGCTCCAGGCTCCTTAAGTCCTGCGCAGATGAACTGTGTGGAGTTATGGAGAATGTCTTCAACATGAGCCTAAAGCTGAGGAGTGGTACCACAGATTTGGAAGACCTCCTGTGTGGTACCAGTGCCAAAGACACACGCTAAAGACCTCAGCAGCTTCAGGCGGTGGCTCTCCGTCCCATCTGATGAAGACACTGGAGGCTGGTCCTGGACCACCTCCGCTCCACCGTGAGCTCAGCCATGGATCCGCTGCAGTTTGCGTGCGGCCTGGCATTGGAGTGGAGGATGCCGTCATCTTCCTGCTGCACGCTCTCTCTCTCACCTCGAGAACCCTGGCAGCGCTGTGAGAATTCTGTTCTTTGATTTCTCCAGCGCCTTCAGCACCATCCAGCCACTGCTGCTGAGGACAAGCTGGAGTCGGCTGGTGTGGACTGTGACCTGGCAGAGTGGATCCTGGACTACCTCACGAACAGACCCCAGTTTGTGAGCCGGGATTGTGTGTCTGACACTCTGACCTGCAGTGTGTGGGGGCGCCGCAGCGCACTGTCCTCGCGCCCTTCCACATCACCCACTACACCACGAACTTCAGACACAACACGGACAGCTGTGTTCTGCAGAAGTTCTCTGGCTTGACTCCTGCCATCATCGGACTCATCACGGACGGCGGTATGACGCCAGAGTACAGAGAGAGTAACGCAGGACTTTGTGGACTGGTGTCCAGCAGAACCACCTCCTCATCAACGCGGGGAAAGACCAAGGAGATGCTGGTGGACTTCGCATGACGCCACTCCACTGCCCCCTCACCAGTGAACATCCAGGAAGGGACATTGAGAGAGTGGACTCATACAAGTACCTGGGTGTTCATCTGAACCACAAACTGGACTGGACTCATAACACAGGCACTGTACAGGAAGAGTCAGAGTCGGCTCTACCTCCTGAGGAGACTCAGGTCTTTTTTGGAGTGTCAGGGCCTCTCCTGAGGACCTTCTCTACGACTCTGTGGTGGCATCAGCCGTCCTGTGCAGTGTGGTCTGCTGGAGCAGCAGCACATCACAGAGAGGAGAGGAAGAAGAAGCTGGACAAGGTCATCAAGAAGTCCAGCTCCGTCCTGGGCTGTGCTCTGGACTCAGTGCGTGAGGTGGGGACAGAAGGGTCCTGGCTAAACTCACGTCTATGCTGGACCATGAGTCCCACCCCTGCAGGACGCTCTGTCTGCCCTGGAGAGCAGCTTCAGTGACAGACTGATTCACCTTGCTGTGTGAAGGAGAGAGGTTTACTTGAGTCTTTCCTTCCTGCTGCTGTCAGACTTTACAATGAACACTGTTAGCCCTGAACATTTGTCATTCACCCGCTACAATCATGTGCAATATAATTTATCATACTATTAATACACTTTTACCTCACTATAGTCACTTAACAATACACTTAAGCCACTTTAGTTACCATTTTTACTGTAAATGAGAGTGTGCACTTTATACTTTATATTGTATTTTTTATGACCATGTTTATTTATCCTATTTTATTGCATGCGCCTATTTCTTTCATTCCTGTCCTAAACTGTGTGTTGCAACAGTGGAATTTCCCCATTGTGGGACAAATAAAGGATCTCTTATCTTATCTTATCTTAAAATGTAGAGAATATGATTATATTGAAGGTTTTACTAAAATGTTGCCCATTTTCCTTCAGTTTGCCAATTTTGGTGAAGTTTAGAATTGTACAAACTGCCCTTTGACTTTGATAAATATTTATCCACACAAAGTAATAATTAGAAAAACATGAGAGCCTGTCATGTGTACTTGAAATGCATTGTTTTGATGCAACAGCAGCTAAAAATCACTGAAAACTTTGTCTTAGACCATGATCCTGTCCTCCATTTCAGAGCGGACAAGATGAAGATACTGTCCCCATCAAATGTTTAAGACCAGTTGAATAAACGGCCCATTTTGCACGGTTGGATCTTAACAAGGTTCCAAGTAGACAAAAAAAAGTCTGAGTAAACATTGCATTGAAAGCAACAATTAAACTGAAATAAGCTGTTCTGCAGCTGAACAAAGGTTTAGGTCCACAGGACCACAATGCTGATCCAGTGTCATTTCCTGTATTCCGTTATTCACACAATCATGACGTTCTTTTGATTGGCTTTGGCTTTGATTGGCTTTATTTCGAGCTTATGACAGAGTGTTAGACATTTGGTTTACAATTACACATCATTCTTGTACACCTACAAATAAATGGGTGCATACACAAGTTTGTACATGATTGCACCCACATTTGAAAGTCCACCATGTGTCCATATTTCTCAAGCAAATCCAAGTAAATCATGTTGGCTTGAAATGGAGTGGGAAAACGTATTACCCCAATGAACATCACTTTGCATTGTGTGGTGGCAGTGATTTTGCAGTAAAGATATGACAAAGTTACATACATTTTCCAGAAAAAAAGGCTCTCGCATTTGGTTCTGTCTTCTGTTGTACATTTTTATCAAAAGTAGTTTTACCATGATGACTGACACGCAGCAACAGGCAACAACGCCCCCACCCAAGCCAGTCCCACACGCAACAAGCCGACACTGCAGCAGCAGGCAGTGCAGTGGGCAGTCAGGCCAACAACACATCAACCCTCACAGCAATGGAACAAGCCACCACTCACTGACTGTTTAATAAACTCCAGTAATGGTATGATTTTGTAATGACAACAACCAATAGTGTCACAACATAATAAAGTGGATTTTTGTGACTAGCACATATCCAGTTTGGCCATATTCGTGTTGATAGTGTTCCTTGTATCGCTCCCTGGTCTGAAACAGATCAGACCATGACAACTGTGGCTATCATTGCTCTGCTGCTGCCCAAACGAGATGGTTTAGGTTTTTGCATTTGACATTGCTTGGCGACAATGATGTTTGCTCCTTATTAATGTAACAAATTCACATCATTGATGTAATAACCCGATGCACCACCATCGAATGCCCTCATGAGGTTGGTCGCCCTCCCTCCACATCACCAACTGCCACCACAGCACCCACTCTCCCATCCAGGACCAGCCCAAGTGCCGTCGCCATCACCCGCCACCACGCCTTCAACCACCCTGATACCTAAGTTCTCCTTATGCAGAGTTTCCTGTTATCAGATCCACATTTGCCTCAGTCGACTATATTTTTGTTCATATGTTATAGGCTACTGTACAAGCCCTTTATTATACAGAATAGTGGCACTACTCATTCCTGAGTTCATGTTTGGGACTTTGATTTCTGTTTTGAGGGGGTTTCGAGTTATTTTTTGAGGTGTGGTCCTTTTGATCAGCTGCAGAACAGCCCATTTCAGTTTAATTATTGTTTTCACTTTTTTTTTGTCTCTCTTCCATTTCTTGTTGTATATTGAAGCTCTACCTTGTTAAGATCCAACCATGCAAAATGTAACTTTTTCCATTTATTCAACTGGTCTTCCACTTTTGATCAGAACTGTATAACTGGAAGTGTGACTGTAATTATTATTACCAAAGGCGTGTCAAAGCATTTTAAAAGGAAAAAGTATAATTTCATCACTATCACAATTAATGTTGTACCGTGAGTAGTATATTGTAATGATAAAGTACCAAGAGATTTGGATATTGTTACAAACCTAGCTTATACCCCTGGAAATGTGTGCAAAATATAATACAAAATAAGTTTGCAATATTTAAAGATCTGTTGTCTTCACTGATCTTTCTCTGTTTATCCACATTTGGGACCTGAAGTACATTCACTTCGAATACATTTTTTGTCACTTTAAAAATTACAACTTGTACAAATAATTGGTATTACACTTTCAGCTGCAGACTATCTTTTCTTGATGCATTTGTCTGTTGCATGTCCTCTCCGCGCAGGTGTCCCAACAGGCAGCTAAGTGCATCCCAGCCATGGTGTGCCCCGAGCTGACGGAGCAGATCCGCCGTGAGGTAGCAGCTTCTCTGCACCAGCGCAAGGGGGACTTCACCTGCTACTTCCTCACAGACCTGGTCACGTTCACGCTCCCCGCAGGTGGGTCTGCCAGCCATACAGGAGCAGGCAGCTCTTAATATCCAAATGTACTGTATAACACTTAAGTTATTTATTGAGATATTGCCTAAATTGCATTTTCTAATTGATTGTCTTTTTATTTTTGTTTTTTGTGTAATTCATTCATTTAAAGCGAGCCACAACAGGTGAATAGGAAAAAATCTTTAATTCAATTTGAAACTTCTCCTGTACTTTACTCACAAGAAAAAATGTATCACGTTATCAAGTTTTTTCATCATGCCTTTTTTGCATGTAGAAATAAGGCATTTTATGTGTAAAAACGGCCAAAAATACACATACTTGGGACATATAAATCTGAAAAGTGGTAAACTAGATTTTGTAAATTTTGCTTCTTTTTTAAAATTTAAAACTTCAATAAATCAGATTTAGAATTAGATATAAAAAAATCTTGTTGAGTCCAAGATTTTTAAGTTTGGTTTATGTGTAGGAGCTACTTTAAGTAGTGATCCTTATGTCCCTAGAGGAGAAAAATGCATTTTAAGAAAACGTTACAATGTACCAGAGAAATCTATGGATGAAGTGGATAAATGAAATAATAAAACATCTTCAGGAGCAGATTGGACAAGTTTGTTGTTTCCACATGAAAGCTGATATGTTGAGCGAGCAAACTGACCAAAAAACAAAAAAAACTTTAAAAATGAGTTTTGCCTGTAGTGTTTCACCTTAAATAACTACACATTTTGGTCCAGAATTGTATAATATTTATGCATGTTGAGAATTGAGAAGCTCAAATTTCATCAGTGGTGAACAAATGTTCCCTATACTTCCACTGACTGTACATTTGAATTCAGATCAGATAATGTGTTAATCATTAAAAATGTGTTACAGCCAACATAACTCCTGGGGCCAGTATTTCAAAAGCTTGGAATCCAGATCTAAATGATCTGGTTCTGATCCATGGATCAGAGATTTCTATCCTCAAAACTTTTCTGGATAGGATCAAAATGATCCTGATCCTCTTGGATAGGGATTTCCAAATCCGTCCTGCCCACAGGAAACAGGAAGTGATGTGGGGAATTTCACTGAAACAAGGAGGAGCTGGACAGTTATTTCTAAATTTGTGGTGAAGGTTCATTCTGTCTTCTATTTTTAACAGTTTTGTTACTAAAGATAATATATATGATATGTTATAAATATCATTGTAAATCTTGTGTCTAGCAGATTAAAAATACTTACTTATATATATGATTACATAATGTTAAACTAATAATAATTCCCACAAAACAGTACAGGAAAGTGCAAATGCTTGTACAGATGAAGGATACGCAAGTTCACAAGTTTCTCATACAGTGAACCTTTTATGTATGAGATCTGTCATGTTTTCAGTGTAAAAATCTGGGTCAAAGACAGGATTTGATTTGCAATTCTGGATTTGAATCGTGTTTGAAATACCCAGTTTCAGATCAGATTTTGAAACGGTCTAATTCACCTGGATTAATTCTGGTGGATTATGTTTGAAATACTGGCCCCTGGTGCCCAGTGACATATTGCTCATTATATTTACCATGATGGGGTCCATAAACTTGATAAAGTGGTCACATACAAACAAAGAAAGTGAATAGTCCAAAGTGTTGTTTCTCTCTGGACTTCATCTGAGTGGCCTGGTGCACCCGAGCCTGTCCCTGGCCTGCCAAGTGTATGACAGAATGCTTGTTTTGTTTACTGGCGCTGTATGAAATTGCCTGTTGTTCTGAGGCTGCGGGGACATAATGCTACATTTGTCTGTCTGCAACCACCAGGAGTCGGAGGCAACCCTTGGCTCTTTCTCTCAGTGTCCTCGCAAACTGTCCAGTACCAAACCAGATTAATTATTCTCACCACTTTCTGCTCACAGTCCCAGCTACATTCTGTGGAATATAATTGCGCGTTGCTCGTGGCTAAAGCTGAGGATTTGTGTTATGTGGAGTATTCAGGACAATGCAGCCCTTGGCATCTGGCCACTATACAGAGGCATTCTGTTCCACAAAGTCAATGCATTCATTTATTTTTGCTGAAGAATGAGCTACTGTTGACAAGAGTTCTGAGCGTGCTCAAAAAGCCACTGGCTATTGTGAGAATAACAAAAACACAGCTACAACAGAAGAATATTTCTACTTTGCCCTTTTTGCTATTTTATAATTATGAGTTCATAATGTTGTTGTGTTTTTTGTTTTTTTTCTTTCAGACATCGAAGATTTGCCTCCAGCTGTTCAGGAAAAGCTGTTTGATGAGGTGTTAGACAGAGATGTACAAAAAGGTAAGCGTTTAAGATAAGCCAGCAAGGCCCATTGGTTTTGCTTGTGAATTTCTTAAATAGGATATTTTGAAATGCAATATTGATCTAAAACAACTTGGTAAAATAAAAAAGTCTGCTGACCTTTATGGTATACTGTCAACGGCATCACAACACAGTTCCATGCTCTTAGACCATGCTAACGGCCAGACCATTGATTGCTACAGTTCAAGGTAGCGAGAGAGGAATTTGTTTAATTTGTGCGAAAATAGCTACCCAAGCTGCTGGATCCTATGTGTATCACTGTTTCAGAAGAAGAAGGAAGTGAGTAAAAAGCAGTGGGGGTGTCTGAGGGGTCGGGGAAAACGCAGAGGACACTTTAAAAGTTGATTTTGCATACTCTGTCTCATTTAATTTGTTTGATTCTTTGGCAGTGGTCAAAAAACAACAGAAATAGACAAAATAAACACATTCATTTACTAAAGTAACTTGTTAAACGGTGCTTACATAAGCAAACCCCCAGTTTATCTCCTCAGAACCTGAGCCCAGTGTTAGCAGTGTTGTGTTACTTGTACTTCGAGCCGACACGATTCTCCTCTCCATTTGTCTGTGTGCCAGGCTCAGACCTTCTTTATCTCCTGCACTACTTTGCCTCTGCCCTAATCAGCCTAATTGGGTTTTAGGATTCATTAGATCCACACACAATGATTTCAGCTCATTCTACACATCCACTCTGTCACATTATCACATCAATGCTACACTACACTCTTACTGCATTTAATGTTACTAGATATCTTAACATTTATTTAGCAAGTTTAATAAAACATGATGGACAAATGTTAAACACACAACACAAGCTTTGATTAAATGACTGTGGGCATAAAAGAGAAATCAAACGTAATCAGCTGGGTCTGTGTGTGAAAAATAGTGGAAACTTTTTCCACAGTATGTAAACATTCTTAGTAACCCAAGTGGTTGCACCCCATATGTAACTGAAAGCAAAGCTCAGCGTTAGTCACGACCTTATAATACCCCTGGATGTTTGAGTAGTCCTGTATGCTGTGGGCCTGCTCTTCTGAGCAGCTGACAGTGCTTGCTAATGTGGCTCTACATGTGTATGAAACCCAGCCTTCTTCAGTAGGCTTTGTCATGTTTCTAATGTTGTTTTGTCACTCTATGCATTCATAAATATGTTTATTCTATGGCATAAAAACAGTTCATAGACCAATCTTTCTGTCTTTAGAACTTGAAGAGGAGGCTCCCATCATAAACTGGTCTCTGGAGCTGGGCAGCCGGTTGGACAGTCGCCTGTACGCTCTGTGGAACCGCACGGCAGGGGACTGTCTGCTGGACTCTGTGCTCCAGGCCACGTGGGGAATCTACGACAAAGACTCGGTCTTGAGGAAGACACTCCACGACAGCCTGCACGACTGCTCCCACTGGTCAGCTCCTCACTGCACCAGGCTCAGCCCACACACACGCACACACACCACATGAAGGCTCCCACAGAACATGCACTTCTTTTCATGTCTGCTTTTAATGAACTGTGAAATAAAAAAGTGTGTTGAAATGTTTGCCCTCGTAGTATAGTAACCATATTGTTAAATTGGGAAACTCCTGGGAATGACATGTCAGCGTACTGACTTTGTGTGACTCATGTCTTTGTTTGAAATTGTGGGTTCCTCAATGAGAAAATGACTATTTAGATGTAATGAGACATAATTGCCATCCAGCTTAAACCACAAGAGCAACAAAGGGGCAGATTGACTAAAGGCCCGCAGTACTAAAAGTGTTTTTTGCAGGTTCTACACGCGCTGGAAGGAGTGGGAGTCGTGGTACTCCCAGAGCTTTGGCCTGCACTTCTCGCTCAGAGAGGAGCAGTGGCAGGAGGACTGGGCATTCATCCTGTCCCTGGCCAGTCAGGTACGCACGCTGCTACAATCTTCTTAACACTTGAATCCTTCACACGGGATTTTTAAAAAGAAATCTTTTTTTTTTTTTTCAAAAATATCGAAGATGTATAACACTGTTGAGCTGCCTCTTGGCCAGGTCTCCCTCAAAAAAAATCTCAAGGGACTTTCTGGTAAAATCAAAGTTAAATAAAATACACAATCACCAAACTGCACTTGCTTCACCACGAGATTGTTTGATTGAAGGCAGAGAATACATTTCCATAATGAGGGATTAATAAATTATACCTTACCTTTACCTTAACTATAGCTTTTTAAGTTTCAATTTGCAAAATGTCTTGTTCTGACTTCATGTTACATTCAGCACCGCCAGTGTTTCTATTCCATTAGAAACCATTTATTAGGCTGCACAAAAACATGATGCTGCAATTTGCTTGTGTTTGCCCCCAGCTGGAAAAAGACATTTTGCTTTGTTCACAAATAAATACCATGTTGCCATGTTGTTAAAAGGTTATCAGGGAAAATGAGAAACAAACAACATTTTTTTTTCTATTGATTCACCTGCCAAGTGCCATCTGTGCAGTGAACAGTATTGTTTTTGCACAAGCATTGTCGACTACAAAGGGTCACAAGCCAGTGTCATTTGGGAGAAGTCAAATCCACTTAGTACATTTCAGTCCACCCCGAGAGGTAGATGGTACTGCTGTGTGGACCCGGAAGCAGTTCGTAATGCAAACACAGAAATCTCCAAAATTCTGCTCAAAATTCTGCCTAAACTGCAAAAACCTTGACAGAGGGCTAAGCTGCAAATGCGACATTGTAGCGATGTAAGACTTCAAAGGCCTAATGCTTTCACCACTGCATACTTAATGCATCTTGCCCTTCTAAGTGCATCCTGTCTGTCATCAGCACTTCTCCTCTGCACAATACGTGACCTCATAGTGCAACTATTTGGGTGGGTTGTTGTTGTACATTATCAGAGTGGACGTGGAAATGCATTTGACGTTTTTAACAGCCGTTGTGTAAATTTAACCAGATTCCTTTTGTCCATTTCTTTGCAGCCGGGGTCCAGTTTGGAGCAGACCCACATTTTTGTTCTTGCACATATACTTCGTAGGCCCATAATCGTCTACGGAGTGAAGTATTACAAAAGTTTCCGTGGTGAAACACTGGGGTACACCCGTTTTCAAGGTAGGTTTACATTCAGAGAGTACTTTGCATTGTGCTCAAAAAGCTTTTAAGTGTGATGTAGTGCTTGCTGTTGCTGTGCCAAGAAAAACTACACTTTCTTTGTGAAAAATGTCCGCAGCCTACATGTGTCTGCATTGCTGACATAGCTGACATAACTGCCGCTGTGAACTGTCCCTAATTGGTATTTGCAGCTTGTATTGGCCTAATGTGGTCATTCTAGAGAGATACAAAAACAACTTTCTGTTCTGTCTGTGATGTATAGAGTGCCATGTAAACATAGTATGAACTCAAGTCCAGCCAATGGGAAAAGTCGAGGAAAACAGTGGACCCTTATGAGAGGCAGTAAAAACAGTCTGGTTTTAATTCAGCGTTCGGGGCTGGGCCGTGTGATGGACGAGCAGCGCGGTTACTGTTGCCAAGAGCCCAGATGCAAAACATTACCCAGGGAGCTGATGTAAATGTGAAGTGTAGAGGCCACAGCGCAGAGAGGTGAGCAGGTGAAGGCGGACATGCACAATGGTTACTGGGACA
Organism: Rhinogobius similis; assembly: GCA_019453435.1. NCBI lineage: Eukaryota > Metazoa > Chordata > Actinopteri > Gobiiformes > Gobiidae > Rhinogobius > Rhinogobius similis. The sequence continues at coordinate 24,548,555 of CM033634.1, forward strand.
GCTCTGTGTGGTTTATGTTACAGTGCTTTTATCTGCTATCAGCTTTGTCCATTGTGTACTCCTGAAATGAGATACACAAGTGCTCTCCCACTGTCTTTAATCTCTCTTAGTAGGCCAGTGTGTGTAAACCTGTGCACTGTGTCTGTAGGCCGACTGACTATGAAAGAAACATATGGACCAAACTAGCAAGAGACCTGTGTTGACTTGAATTCAAACACTTTATTTTATAAGAAAAACGCATCTGATTATTAGAAACACCTTGCAGCGCCTCTAGTCCTTTCCTTCCTCAGAATTTACATCTGTAGGTAGCAGCACTAAAACTAAACCCTAAATTCAGGATTCAAATCTTCAGATCAGGCAAGGACATCTAAGGCTGTACAATATTATTGCCATATTTCAATAAAGAAGTTGTAAAAACGATGGCATTCATTTTTTAGGACGTCTCTCAGTGTGGTCGCATGCTCCCATGGCAGTGTCTATCAATCTTAGCTCCATATGTCATCTTATGAAATCATCAAAGTGAAGATTTTCAGATGTGTAATTGAAATGTTGAAATGAAATGCTTTGAAATGCAGGAGCATCTCTGTTGTGTTGCAGGTGTGTACTTGCCCCTTTTATGGGAGCAGAGTTTCTGCTGGAAGAGCCCCATCGCTCTGGGCTACACGCGCGGCCACTTCTCGGCTCTGGTCGCCATGGAGAACGACGGCTTTGACAATCGAGGCGCGGGCGCCAACCTCAACACGGACGATGATGTGACCGTCACGTTTCTGCCGCTGGTAGACAGTGAGAGGAAGCTGCTGCACATCCACTTCCTCTCTGCGCAGGAAGTAAGTGCCATTTTGATCTTAATTGATTCAAAATGTTTCTCTTTTTTTACTTCAAGAACATTCTGCTATGTTTACCCAATTCCCCTTGTTTCGCTTCTTCAAAATAATGTTGAGTGTAGCGGCCAGCCAATGGCGCATTCTGGAATTAAATATATTTTTATTTAATATAAGAATAATCTCTGGCAGACCACTCCACTAGTCATAATTATAATGATCGTTATAATAATATCCTTCTTTTCTCAACATGACTTCGTACGTAGCCTTCGCACCAAATTTCCCTTATTGCTTTTCATTTAAAGCAGTACTCGCTGTTAAATTAGTGTGAACACCTTTTTTTTTTTGATAATTTATTGTAGAAATCAAATATCACAAATGTAATAGAAAAAAGGAATACAGAAAGGCTTTTGTGCAATTTTCCATCAAACGACCTATTATGTTTGTGCCATGTGTTTTGGGAGTGTGTAATTTCATTTCTCATTCCCCTGTTTGTACCACTTGCTTCATCAGACAGTGTTTATTAAACCTGTTCCATTTCACAGAACAGGCCTCTTCTGAAATGGCCATTTTACAGATGATGACTACTCATTTGTACTCATACTCACTTGTTTGTGAGGAAATTGGTGTTCTCAAATTGTAGCTCTGAAAGTCGGACTTTCAGATAGCGGGGCAACAGTCAGTCGATTATACTGTTTTCTTGAGCAATAACCAAACAAGTTATAATGGCAAATAATGAAACCCCATGATAAGCTCCATAATTATCCTAATATTACTGTTTAAAAAAAAAACACATCACAAAAGCAGCATATTAATCACAGCTTACTTAACCCCACCTCAATCAAACAATACTACTGTAACTTATTATTAACCTTTATTTAAAACAATTATAAATGCCTCCAGAATGAATAACTCTAGTGGACGACCAGAGACGATTTAAATGATTACTGATTATTTGTACCACTTAATATTAGTAGTGTTCTTCTCCCAGGTTGGAATCATGCACTTCTTTGGGTTTTAGGAAGATTTTATTATTGAAATGTGTATCTCTGTATCTATATATGATTGTTTATATAGTTGATATGTCATTATTTGTATCTAAATTTATCTTTAGATCCCAGAAAGAATAGTACCAGCTTGTCTGCGCCAATGGGGATAATATATATAATAATGATCTAGTTTGTCAGTCTGTGCTTATTGTAGTTGTGTTCTTGAGCAAGACATTTCCCCCTTCTTGCCTCCAGTGTATGTAAGAGTGTAAAAAGTATCTGTACTTAATACAATTTTACATCAGATACTTTTAACTTTTACTTCACTAGTTTGGTTTGTACTTTCTACTCCACTACATTATTAACTAGACTAAAAAGTAAAGTACTTTTCTACTTTGAAGAAAAGGCTTTGGAGAAAATGGGACTCGTAGGACAGAGTGTGCTGTTTGTTGGATATTTTGTGTTGCCTGTGGGTTTTCATCTCGTTCTAAATGAAAAAAGGAAATGAAATGGAAATGGAAATTGGAAAAAAAAAAGGAAAAGCAAAGTACTTTTCTGTAGGTTTGAGACCGCCTGAAATGGCCGTGGTGACATCCTGCCTGAGAATTTAGAGTTTTACGAGGTTCTGACAAAAAAATTAGTTCAGTCGTTTCCTTTGACCCAAAATCTGCACAAATCTTTGTCATGATCACTACATTTGATGCTTTAACAGTTCTCAAAACCTGTGTGAAATATTTTTTTTCTCTAAAAGTACATTTTTCAACTCATATACATATGTGATACTTTACTTTTTTGCCCCTGTCTATACAAACTTGACCACCACTATGTTTCCATCCTTTTCTGTCATGTTCATTGTATCATTAACACGCTTTGTTTGATAAAAATTAAAGTGTTGTCCGCTTGCCGTTGTTGTGCAGATGGGTAATGAAGAGCAACAGGAGAAGCTGCTGCGGGAGTGGCTGGACTGCTGTGTTACAGAAGGCGGGGTCCTGGTGGCCCTCCAGAAGAGCTCGCGGCGCCGGAACCACCCGCTGGTCACTCAGATGGTGGAGAAGTGGCTGGACGGATACAGGCAGATCCGACCCTGCGCCTCTCTGTCCGACGGGGAGGAGGAGGAGGACGACGACGACGAGTGACGAAGAACGGACGGGGAGACACTACAAAACTCAAAACACAAAAAAAATCCTCCCTGACCTTTTCTTGTTTCAGTTTCAACGTTAGTTTTTGCTTTTCCCGACACGGGCAAACTGTGAAAGCCTCACTTCTCGACAGAGGACTTTGCTATTTTTTTTCCAAACACTTTACCACAAGACTGACAAGAAGAAACTAAAGAACGAGTTTACAAATGACCTACAAATGTAACGGAAAAGGAAATCTCTATCTATAGATGTTAATGCATGTGGTTGTTTAAATAAAAAAGTATAAGGAATTTATATACCAGCATTGATTCAAGTCTTTATAACAGTTCAACACGGGCACTGACTAAAGCACACTTCCAAATTTTGAGGTTTGTAAAAAGTTTTTCTTCTTTGGGACGGGCAGGGACAAAGCCAATATCACTACGTGCGGCTCAGGATGCCCACTAGAGAAACAGATGTGTATAATAATAGTAATAATAAGAAGAAATGACTTTAATCCTTATTAATAAGCACTGCACATTTATTAAAACATTTCTATATAAATATTGTTGCTTGAATTTAAGGTCATATAAAGGGAGGTTGTTCCCTTTACAAGCTACTCTCACCAAGGTTTAGCACACAACCATTCTGATTGAACTGTGTGTGGGTTCAACTTTAATCTACATATATTTATTGTTTGAGCTAATAAGTTTTGATTTTCCTGTATCCCTTTCTCCTTTTGTGGATTGTTATTTTATCCCTCAAATCTCAATGAAGACATTAAGTTGCACAGAAACATTGTTGCCGTGAGGAACGAAACATAACGTGACCATCAGTGAGAAGTTTACTTTCGTTGTTGCAGTACCTCAAAGTGGATTGCCTAAAAATCTGGTGCTTTATTTTTTGGGCAGGCGACTGGGAGCGGGAAACACATTACATGTCCGTTATTTCTAATCTGCTAAACTCTTCAGTCTCTTTCATCTTTATGGTACACGTCCGTTCTTACACGTCCGTTCACTTCCTTGTATGCGCCTGTTTCTTGTCTTTACGTGCAACCATCTTTACGTTTCTATGAAGCCGTCGTAATAGACTGCAACGTAAAAACCAAAGTGACAAAAAAGAAAAAAATTGTGTTACTTTACTTTTTGCCGTGAATGTTTGCATTTGTTTTTCTTGCCATTGTGTACTGTAACCTCTTGTGTTTGATCCGAGTCATACATGTTCGGAGCACCTGTATGTTGCTTTGTATTTATGCAATAGTTGCAGTTGTGACTATGATGGTTTGTGGTTTAGGCCTGACTTCACTATAAGAGTGTAACGCAAAGAACAGGCAAAACAAGGAAAAAAATAAAGGAAAACCTTTTTGAATGTCCAACTAAAATGCCTCCTGTTTTGCTTTGACATTTTTTGTCATTGACTCATCTATAGCCTAGACTTAGAATAGATACTCAATTGCAGTCAATTCCACTTGACGCTCCTGTAGCACTCTGGGCTCCCTCTAGTGGTGCATATTTGCATAACTCAATCAGTAACTCCTTAGAACAGCACCAACCTTTCAGCAATAACAAAGCACTTTCATTGTTTGAGCTTAAATTAACTTAGTTAAAAAAAAACTCTTCACGCTTCATTCAAGCGGTCACTATTCATCATGATCCAAGAGAAATTGAAATGTATTATTTGGAACAAAAATGTAGAAGCAGACAACCATTTACTCATTCATTTCATTTGGTTTTGTTTGATGGGAGGAGGCTGAGAGGAGATTCACAATTTTCCCTTAATCTGACTTTGTTTTCCACTGATCACTTTTATCACGACAACCTGTTGTGTTGGGTAAACAATTGTCTAGAGACCACTGTGGTTTAATGATTAATAAAGCACTGCATAATGTAGCCCATACAAGCACTCTTGTGCACCAAGTAATGCTTGATATCTGCAGCGCACTATCTAACATATACCTAAGGGCAGACTCTTGAGTTGTTTTGGCAGCTGAAGTATCGACGGCTGGGAGGAGTGTCTTTGAAGAGGGCACTCTGTGTTGCACATTATAACAAGCACAAACTATGTAGTGATAACTGCAGTCTGTAGCTACCATGTTGCACATACTAGTTGTCAACCCAAGTACTTAGACTTTTTAGAGCATACTGGGGTACACAATCAAGACTGAGCAAAAAAACAAACAAACAGTAGACCTATTAAAAAGACAAACTTAACTACTATGGAAGGCAAGATTCATTTTTCCAATTTACCCCAAAATGTGTGCTAACAGGGTACACACATTTGTGCTCTAGCTCATATCGTGCTACTGCAATACAGACTTCCTCTACATATCGTCAATCTTTCCCTCTCTTATATTTAAGTCATTAGTCATGGGGCACTCAGACAAATATTGATGAAAGTGATAAAACCACTTCGTCAAGAGGTAAAAACTGAAGCCTCGGGTGAGAGATAACAATCACAGACTTTCTTTGTTTGGATTTTGATAATCTAAAGCTTGAGATTATCCACAGACGCCGTCCCACATGAAACCAGTGAAAACATTCCACAAACCGGAGAGTTTAATGATCATGAGAACAGTATGTTTTATTCATTGTTTCCAGCTGCACTGTATGCTATGTTCACCTTGTACAAGAAACAAATACAACACTCACACTAAAAACCAAACAATCTGCTAGCAGCCTTCTCTTGCTAACGTCTCGGAGCTAAAGGGATGTAACTGTTTACGTGTATGTACTGCCACGGCGGCCATTGTGGGGCTAGAGCCGTGGCTGGATTCAATTAAAGCAGAAAACAAAGAAGGAACCTAGAAGGAGAAGGGCGCCTCACATAAGACTATGATTATAAGAACATTTAACAAGGCAATACAAATCTAACAGGAGCGAAAACCTCGAACATCAAAAAACCCACATTTGATATATAAAAAAATAACCACAATGAGGAAAGGAGATGACATTAAGAGTTTTTCTGCAATAAAGGGGAGCCACATTTTTTCCTGAGAATTTTTTGTGGTTGGCAAGTTGGCAAGACAATTATGGGACATAATTTAAAAAACAAAATTTGGAGCTAGGATTTCATTTTGGGGCCAAACTGTTTTTATTTCCCCTTTAAACGTCTCTACATTCAGGGGACTCCAGCCACTATGACATTTCGGAAATTTTCTGACAGTTCTTGCGCACAAAACTTAAGATTAATTGATTTTCTTACACTGAAAAAAAAACAAAGACAGATATAATTCACTTAACATAAACAATAGAATGTAAAAAACAAGACATGGAAGAGAAGGGTGGAAGAGGAATTGTCTTTGAAACTGGAGTTCGGTCTTGTAAGTATGTCCCAAGAACCTCCATCAAAACATCCACGGAAAGGAAAGCTAAATAAATGGGAAAAAAACAGAGAGTTGTTGGCCATTCCTCGTCTAAGTGCGGCAGTCCAGCACCACTGTCCTCACTCTCTGGCGTCTGCTGGTCACTTCAAGATGGCGGCGATTTGGAAATGTTACTGTTGTTTCTGTATGCTTCCGGGCCCTCGTTCGTTCGTCCGTTCCCCGGCTCACGGCTCGGTCATGTGCTCTCTCATCGGGTCGCCGTGTTTGGAGGGCTGGTGAGGGGAGGGGGCCTGGGATGGGTGAGGGCCAGGGGGTAAAGGGTGAGCGCTGATGGGCACTCCCCCCGGCACCAGGCCCTCCATAGGACCGGGGATACCGCCAGGGGCCACACCCATGACGCCAGGGGGGAACCTGAAAGAACAAGGGAGATTAGGCGTGACGTTTACACCCGCTGCGTGTGCACATTTGATCAGTAAGGCCGTGTTGTGCTAGTTAGTTGAGAGGTGCTCGGTAAGGATTTGTTTAAACTGAAATGTAGAATGGGAAGAATGTAATGGGTTGGTTAATTTATAAGAAAAATACCTTAAAATGTGAATGTGAAGATCGCTAAATCAGTGATACACCTGAGTTAGAGTCTAGTAAAACTTGGTCCAGACTCATGTATTTTTTATAGCATGGAATACAATTCATTCTTGCCAGAAGGGTCCTGAATAAGTCATAACTCAATATGTAGTCATCAGTTTTAGCACTGTTTAAATGATGAGGGACAATTTAAATCTGGTGACTTTTATTTCTGCTATGTACAGTCTGGAATGTGTGATGCTTAGGGGTGGGCGATACTGACAAAAACAAATATCTCGGTATTTGTTTGGAGTATCTCGATAGTCAGACGATATTATGTCAATCCAACAGAAACGTGTTAAAATATGTCTCTAAACGTATCAGTTTAGGTTTAATAATCAGACAAATGTGAACTGTCTGGCAAATTATTTCACCTAAAGCGCAGATCACCTTATATACTTATTTGAAAGTTGAGTTGTTGTTTTTTTTCTAACAATTTTGGACTAATAACAATATACTTACTATTCAAATTTAGCATACTTTCAACACATTTACAGTATTATCTAAATTTGGATATATTGCCCACCTCTAATCACGCTTAGATTAAAGTGTTCAGGACTGACAATGGTACAATGGCATTGCTTTGTCTGCCAATCGGCGCTAAAAGCGTGTGTGGTTGTGTGCGCAGGCTGTGGGGGCAGGACACATCACACTGGGGCAGTCACTAGGGTCACTACAGGTGAGGTACACAGTGGTTTGGATGGGTGTTACTTCTGTTACTGAGGTCCAGCAGTTTTCATTTACCTTGTTGAGATTTAGGTATATAATTTGTCCTGCATTCCCCCGGTTGCTATGGTCTGTACCATGGTTTGGTTGACTCGGCTGCGTGAGAGAAGCAGGGGGGGCATTAAGTGTGAGAATGGGATCATGTCATTTGGATTAGGAGCTCCATCATTCTGAATACTGTGACAATCATGAGTCTACCCTCGCCCTTTAACAGTCGGCACCAGTGAAACACACAGGTGACATCGGCTGCACCGACCTGTAGGCGGCGCCGTTGATCTCTGGGTGGACCTGAGGCGGTGGCTGCTCCATCATTCCCCAGGGGGCCGAGGTCACAAAGAACTCCTTGTTGACGCAGTTTCGCAGACTGTCAGGAATGCGGCCTGTGGCACAAGCAGTTAACGTTCAGCAAGCAAGTCATATATTGTACAAGAGCCGTTTAGGAAGATGCAAAACATGTTTCAAATCATCCAATAAATGCAATCTACATGTATTTAACTCAAGAAAAGAGTTAGCTGTGTTCTCCAAAATACATTTTAGATAATCGTATTAAACAGGCAGCTTTATTTATTAATTAAGCCTGCACAACTCTTAAACAACTCAAGTAGCCACAGCTGCCCTGGGGCAGTCTGACATAGGCCACCACCAATCATACACTCAACATCAATATATCTGCAAGGTTGAGTTCCTAAAGAATTACACAACACTATACAGAGCACCATAATTGACATGGCGAAGAGTTTAATTTATATAAGATCAAATCAAAGCTCGTTCAGCTCTGCCTTGGTGTGCCCTCTCTGCTGCCCCCTGCTGTTCAGCTGAGTGGGTGCCACATACCTGTAATGGCTCGGCGGATCTCTGTGGCTGCAGCCTCCCTCATCTCCAGTGAGGCCTGTTCACTGTACCAGGCTGTGTGCGGAGTGCAGATCAGGTTAGGGGCGTCCTTTAGTGGGCCTTGGGAAAAACTGACAAAACACAAACAGGAACAGAAATACTTTTAGATACATTTATTAAGTGCCAAGTGCTCGTATGTGAACACTGTGCAGAGCTCATTCAAAAGTCAGCAGTACAGTGTTGTGAGCACTATGCAGCTGTTTCAGCTAAGTGCACATTACTTTTACTGTTAATTTTACTCATGTGTTTCTCTAAATAGGAAATTTGCCACTTTGTTTCAGTAGTTACGTATGATGTTGTAACAATCACCTGAAGGGCTCCGACTCGTGCACGTCCAAAGCTGCTCCGCGTATCCTGCCTTCTTTCAGGGCCTGAGCCAGAGCCTTCTCATCCACCAGACCCCCTCGGGCGGAGTTGACGAGAAAAGCCCCCTGACGCATCTGCAAAACAAACAACACTTATAAACAAATGTCTACATTCACAGGCGCTGTCAAAATGTGGCTTCTGCGTAGGAGGACTGTTAAACATTACAAAAAGGAACAATGGGCTGTCAGATATTATATGACAAAGTGGTGTTAATCCTTCCCCTGAAGCCTCAGAGGACTGAACACATGTTCACAATGTAACAACTTCGCTTAACATCTCACTTTAATAATTGATGGGCTAATTACTTGGGTATATCTGAGAATACATATTTGAAGAGCTCTAGAGATTTTAATAATTTAACATTGTGCTACTTCAAGTTGCATTTCCCACAATGACCTGAAGATGGCACCACTACCCATCACAAAATGTTTGCCTGTCCCATTTCTCCACACGTCCATGAAATTCATTTCTACGCCATGTACTCCATTTATAAAAATAACACCCAAGGGAGGAGTTGATGCTCGCTCATCACTTAAAAAAACATTTGAGAGGTTCTTAGTTCATACTTTTAGCTACGCATTTACCAGCGTGCAATCTGTTGTGTGCAGCGTTATGCTACGTTTGGCAGTAACACAAGGATGTGATTGAAAGCCTCCCACCAGGAAGTCAGTCTTCAAAGTGTGCAGCCCGGTGAACTTTTGACTCTTGGTGCTGTCGAGTGTGGCAGACCTGTCACAGGCAGCTTAGCGGCTGACACCGTGAGCGAGCAGCCTGGTTAACTGGCACGGAGGCGCGCCTGGCAGCACATGACTTGGCCCCACTGTAGCGTTTCTTGGCTGCCGGGCTCGCTCACTGCTTTACTGGCAAAGCTACAATAGGTGTGGTCGGGGGCTTTGAACGTTCTCACATAGATCATGATCCCTGACAATGGAGGAGGATGGTAGAGTACGGCGATTACACTTCGTGCTGCAGGGAGGAGGACAAGCATGTTCACATTTCAGATGATATGGACACACCCAAAAACTGAAGACTGAGGTCTAAAGTTGAAAAAGTTGATATTGGGTCTGTAGATTTTGCAAAGACAAAAAGCTTTGAGTTTGTGGAAAAGTGCAATATAAATTGAATGTATTTTATTATTATAATTGTGATTATTATGGTCATAATGATTGTTGTTATTATGATTGTTGTTATTATTATTATTGACAGGTTTTTCTGACTTTCTTTTTTTTTTTAAGTGCATTATGTAATTTATCTGGTGGGACTTACACCATCTGCTTGTTTCCATGGAGATGTCACTTGCCTGCATGTCCCACAATATGGAAGGGGCTCTGTGCACAGCAGCAGTTTCTCACAGCTTATTAAAACAAAAACATTTTAAGAAACATCCAATTCAACTTTAAAGTAAAGACTATCTGATCGGTTTTATGTATAGATTACTTTGTTATTTCTTTTTATATTAATTATGCCACAGAATTAGCATTAGTGTTAGCATTGACCCACAAACAAACCCTTACAAACAAAGAAGCGTCCAGCGGTGTTATATTAGGTATTCACCTCATGTGTAAAGTTTCTAACTTCAGTCATCAGCGACATCCACATTCAGCTCACTGTTCACTGTGTGATCTTTAAGGATCTATTCATTTTAGTGTGACTCGGGGAAAAAACCCTTAGAGATAGAATTGGACAGGAAATACTGGGGCTAACATTTAAAGGGGCGCTATGTAGTTTGCTGGTGGAGGGTATGAACCATTCTATTCTCCTGGAGATGGACAAAAACCAAGCAAGCTCCTGGAGACAAGCAGTAAACCAAGTACTATTTGGTAAATAGAAACTTATTTAACCAGATAAATGAAACAAAGCTGAGTTTATATCATACTGTAGAACCATCCAGGCAAAACAAAAATAATTTTATGAGAAAACCAAACGATAGACCCTCAACTAGAAAACGTACACAGTGCACATTTAAGATAGCCAGGCGCTTTTGTGCACAGAGCGCATTCAATTTCCATCTTGCATTTATTCAATTACAGTGTTTTTATTGTTAAAACGATCATTTGAAAAAACAAATTCTTACTTTTTTCCTCAATTTTGGCAAAATGACTACAGATGAAAATGAGCTCAAATCAGCAAACATCCAGGTTTAGTGCCACTGTTTGTCTTTGAATAATAGCAAATGTAGTCTTTGCTTATTTAACCTTGGTAAATCTGAGTATTGATTCAGACCAAGTTGTAACCACTGCATTTGTCGACAGACTGCTGCTGCTGCCTGTTGCGGAACAAGCTGAGCATTCGTCCAGCCTTGACAATAAGATGTTGCTGTCATTTACTGTCTCTATACATCCTTTCCGTGTGCACATTCACAGCGCCTTAGCTTCCATCAAAGTCTACTTAAAAGGCTCTGATGGTATCCAGCTCTGAAAGGATACAGTGAAAGAATGCTAGCGCTCTGCCAAGTCAGTGCCATTTGACTCTTTAAAGCCACTGCAAATCTGACTTTGAAAGAAGAAAAAACACAAATATCTTCAGTATTCTTTCTCGTTTGATTGAGGGCAGTTTCCAAGACCTTATATGCTGCTGTGACAACATAAAAAAAACAAAAATACAACAAAACAAAAAAAAAATCAAAACATTTTAGCCGGTAAATTAGCATTCCACATTCTTCATCATCCAGATACCGCATTTTTTTTTTTTTAATGCTGTTTTCTGGCTGTGTTTTACTGCCTTTGGATATACTGACATTTACTGGACAAGTGACAGAATGTACCACTGGTCTTTGTGTGCGTTCTCTTTGTCATGGTGTAGAGGGATGATATAGACTGTACATATTTTATAAACCATAAGAACACAGTGTATAGCAATAAACTACCAAAATAACGATTACAAAGATCTGATGAGAATAACATTTTCCAGAAAAGGTGAAAAGTGATATTTCTACACACGCACGCACCAATATTTGTCTTGCTGTTGTGACCGATAACAGATATTTGCGATACCGATATTTACACTTTAAAATCGTAGCTATACCCACAAGTCTATCTTAAGTTGAAGTAAAAATCACAAGTGAACTTTCCACTTTTGTTATAAAACTAAAAATAACAAAATGTGTTCATCTGGGTTATAAAATAATTGGTTGCATGATTGCATTGGACATACAGGCCTATTTTTCTGTCTGTTCAAAAAGACAAATGTCAAATGACAAATCCCCCCCTGACATTGGCTAATACCGATATCGATGAACCCTTCCTACATGGGCGATACCGACACTATGCCTAGTCAAAGTCAAGCGTGATGTCCAGTCACAGCGCGGTCACCTGTTTGATGGTGAAGTCGTTGATGAGGTGGTGGTTGTGCTCGTTCAGGTTGCAGTGCAGAGACACACAGTCGCTCTGGTACAGCAGGTCCTGCAGAGTGTAGACCCTCTGAACGCCCAGAGAGCGCTCCAGCCCGTCCTGCAGGTACGGGTCGTAGAAGATCACACTGAAGCCAAACGCCTTGGCCCGGATCGCCACTGCCTGCCCCGTGCGACCTGAAGGGCAAAACGCTCAGATGAGGATCAAAGGCATCTCAGTCACCCAATACAAATAGGAAAAACATAACACATTTTCAGATTGTCTTGTTGGAAAAAAAGCACAGTATTGCTTAATATTGTGTTGCATTTAAATAGGGATATATCAATATTAAAGGGACTGTGAGTGTTTTTTTTCCCATGTAATAATATAAAATCTGTTTTGCGCTTGCACAAATATTGTAAATGTAGCTAAACGTGTGAGTTACGTTACTTAAGTGAGAAATACATGTGCACTACAGCAAAGTGTTTAAAATGAGCAGAGCTAGTTATGTTTTTACACAGGTACATCACCTTTAATATCCGGTCAAATCCACATCAAAATGCCATTCCGATTTTTGAAAAAATAAAATAAAATAAAAGATCTACTGAAAATCAGCATGTCATGTCAAACGATCCTTGTACATTTGTTCATTCAATACAGCTGCATATTTACTTAAATAATAAATGATCAGTCTAAACGTGGTTTTGAACGCTAACACACATACCAAATCCGATGAGGCCGAGAGTTTCTCCTCTGATCCTGGCAGCCCCTGACGCCACCTCCCGGATCTGCTCCACGCTCTGGACCCGCGTGCCCTCCCGGAGCGACTGGTACAGCCACGTGTTTCGTCGGTACAGGTTGAGGATGTGACATAGTGTTGAGTCCGCCGTCTCTTCTACAGCGGCTGAAGGGATGTTACACACGGCAATACCTGCAAGACATCCATATGAGCATGGTTGAAAACAGTATAACTGTGGGAAAAGTGATATCCCAGTGAAGTTTAAACTTAAACTGCCGGAGAGCAAAAAACTCAATTTAACGATTCTTCGCTGAGACCATGACCACATCTTTCATTTTCTTTGATTCCTTTTGGTTGAAGTTGTTCGTTTTTTACAAGCGTCACAAACTCAAACTTTCTGAATGAAAATGACAAAACAGCCAGACAAAAAGGCTCTTTGGACCATAGATTGAATTAAAATACTTAATTTTATTTCTAAAATTGTCACGCTTATATTTTTTTAAACAAATCTAATAATCTCGACATCCCTACTCCCGAACATAAAATGCATTGTTTTGTTGCTTAAAGTTAAAAGAGGAATCTACAATCCCATCATCCTTTGCTATGTTTGAACTCTACATCAGAAAATTAAATTATTTAATACTCAATTATTCTTAGAATAAATTAAAAAAACAACAACACAATGACAATAATAACCAACCAGTAATAGTGTTATAGCAGAGGTTAAAAAACACATTGTGAGATTTGGTTATGGCTACATCCTTTGCATAAAAGAGAACAAGCTAATTAAGAGGCTAATTAAACCCATTCAATGTCATGTCTGTGTGTGTGTCTACATGTATGAACACAAATAATTAGAATATCAGAGTTACTCCCACTCTCACGGCAAACATATGTGGAAGGGGGGCAGCGGAGGCAGGGGGGGCAGCGGAGCGTTCAGAGTGTGGGCATCTGTTGTGCGCTCTCATAAGGCATTCTGTTTCAGTAAATGTAATATTTCCCATTACATATGTTGTTTGTGATCAGAGTCAAGGGCCTGGCGCGTGTCCAGAGGTGTACCATCTTCATAAATAAATGCTTTTGTTGTTTAATTCATCGCACTTGGCGTCAGATAGCGGCCAAACTAACCATGTGGGAACTTAGCGCACCATGTATGTTTAATACTGTAGCGCATGATTTTTTGAGAGCTCTGAAGATTTTTTTCAGTCTTACCGAGTTCCCCGGCAGCCTTGATGTCGATGTTGTCGTAACCGCTGCCGATGCGGATGATGATGCGCAGGGCCTTGAACTTCTCCAGGTCTTCTCTGGTCAGTGTGATAGTGTGGTACATCATGGCTCCCACCGCCTCGTTCAGGACCTGCAGCAAAACATAAACCCTTCATTAGATTTGTTCTTCAGGAATAGTGCAGAGTAGAATTGATTTATCTCACAAATGGAATACGGCTGTTGACTAATACAGCTGTGAACAACTGAATCTCCGTTGCATCCTTAAATATTATAGATCAAGTACAGTAAGAAGCAAGGGACACCAGAAAAGTCCTGATTGTGCCTTTACAAATAAATGTGGACACTATACATTTCAGTAGCATGACCTAAAATAATGTACAGTGTGTTTCTCAAAAATGCCTCAAAGCAATAGTATATTTTTGTATATACAAAAAAACAGCAGAAGTAAAAGTAAACTTGTATGCCCTGAAATAAAATGTATCTGGTTCTATGTCTTGATGGGGATACAGTACATTGCAACATGGTTAAAGGAGACATATGTTGTTGTTTTTTTCAGGTACTTGGTATTGACCTATAACATAAGACCATCATTTTACGTTTTAATAATAGACAACTGCAATATTTCTCTAACAAGTTAATAATTAAAATGTGTCCATTCACTTCCTGTTCAAAACTACAGAATTTCCTGGTGACATTTCACAGTAACAAACATTGGATCGTCATGTACATGTTTTTATTTTTGAAAAGTGGCTGCGTGACATTTCAGAACTCTACATGCATCACTCAGTCTTGATTTTTCAAATAATCTCCACAAAGTACAGGGAAGTGGGCGGGGACGGGGGGTAAATGCAAGTTGCTCTTTTAATCCACACAAGGAGGGGTTTCATGTATGCTCTGAAATCCTATTTTCTATGAAATTGAGCTCTTGATAAATAGTTGCTCCTCGCGTCTCTTTAAAATACTTGTGTGACAGTTTTGTTTGAGGCGGCTGTGTTTATAGATGCTATTCTTCATCTAAATGCAAATGGCTGGTTTATGTGAGCGCTGTAAACTAAGGCTTGTCCCTGTGTCGTGATAATGAGGAGCTGAAGCTGCTTTGTGTCAGAGAACAGAGAGCCAGGAGCAGCTGGGCACAAACAGGTTCAAATTCACCGGCTGCTAACGGAATTAAGCTAACCACGCTGGATTAGCATAGCCATCAATTTGTCCTGAACCTTTTATTGGTACTAGCTGCAGTCTGAGATGGTAAACTCAAGGTTAAAGCGCTCCTTCTTGTGCATTAATGTCAGATCAGGAGTCACAGTTACACAATAAACACCATTGAACATACAGTATAGTCCAGGGCTATTTAACTTCATGTCCTCTGGGCCGGTTAGATGAACACCTTTGATACAGTTTGGTGTCGCACAAAATCTACCCAATACTAGATCTGTTTCAATAATGATTAAATACAACAGAATTAAACTGGGGGATGCGTTCACACTTGCAACAATTTGGTCCTGTTCTAAACCCAGTTCAGTCCTGATGTAGCTTTGGTTTGATCATGGTCTAGTCCTGGTTTTATTCCAGGTTTAGTTCCGGTTTAGTCCCAGTTTTGATGTGGGCTAAGAGCAAATGTGAACGCACCCGGACCAGATACCAACCAAAAAAGTATGAACTGTACAAACTAAACCAGTCAACAAGAGACAAATAAAAAACAAACAATATCTTTTTTAACATTTGGAAGATGGGTAGCAGAGCAGATTGCTCTAAAGTTGGACAGACCTAATATAGAACAAGTAGAAAGAATTATTTGGACTATTACTGGTTTAATCTTTACAAGTTTAATTGTAAAGATATTGTAGTATTGTTATTGCCTTAATTGTTCCACAGTCACATGCTGCTTGTTGACATGAAGCACCAACATTCTCGAGCAAGTGATGGACCCTCCACCAGTACAAGAGACATTTATGTTTTTTCAAGTACTTACTATTTTAATTATAACATAAGTAGATCATTTACATTCTGTTTATCATACACCACAATCTAAAACAGTTCAGTAAAACACACAGGTCCATAGACGTCCTGCAGATAGCCACTTCACTGAAACAAGCAGCACACTGTCATTTTCATGTTATTTTTGAAAAATAGGGGGTAGGTGAAAACAGGAATTTTCTGAGCACTGGAGTCTCAGTTACAGGACAGCACAGGATCACTCAAAAATGCAAGACTCAATATACAACCAGCGGTGAGGAAACCGTTCTAACAGGGCTAAACGCTCACTGAAGTTGATTTTACACAATATGTCCACATTAACAAACTGATCATCTGTTTTTTGAGTCACACAGTAGGACATTTGTCATGTAAATCATAAAGCGACCGGTCAAATGTCTACCAATTCACTGAAAACTGACACGTTGTATCATTTGGAGAAACCATTTTGTAATAAGTTCCAATCCATTCAATCAAAACAGAGCTTTGAGAGAAAAACACATTATATCCATGTTATTGTTCTGCGGGGCTTTCGTTGGGTCTTGTTTGCTTTTATCGCTGCCTATTGTTGCTTTATGTTCCCAGACATCTATCTATCAGAGCATTCTTTCCTGTGAGAACACACCTTTCAATGTGCCACGGTTTATGTGACAAAGCATCACATCAGCCTTTAGTCTATTCTGTCATAATTTACTAGTTTCTGTTGATGTGCGATTTGCTTCAATTGTCAACTCTCTTATAGTGTTATTTGAGACACTAATGCAGCATTGCCAACAAGTCTCGTAAAAGAGTGAAATTGAACTGTTCTTTTGCTGGAACTACAATAGAATCGTCTTTTTCTGTTACAGCACATTCCAGTGTTTTCTTTGTGCTAAAATTCAGACACTTGACTGAACAATGGTGCAATGATCATCACTCGAAAGAGACTAAACCTGACAATATCTTTGCTTTAGTCTTCCCAAGGACACTCTGGTCTGAATCGTCTGCTGCTTTTGCCAACAGGTAGCACTCAGGCGGTTGTCAGCCGGAGCCGCAGACACCGCACCACTTTACTTGGGATCTTTGTGCAGAGATTTGAGTTTCGACAATGATTTTTAACTTCTGCAGGGGCTGAGTGCATCCCTGCATTCCTCTCGTGTTGTCGTAGGTTAGAAGTAATAGGCACTTTTTAAGGCGACAAACAAGAATAATGTGTGGAGTTTATTACATTTGTCAATTTATACTTATACTTATATAACTACTATCCTTTTATTGTCCTGTGTTGTCTTTCTTGTAATGTTTTGTTATTGTCTTGTGTTACCTATAATCTGGCATATTTAAACTCTAATTTACATGTGTTCATTAACATGCACTGTCCCCATCAAATAAATACATAAATAGTGTTCATTCAGACATAACTTAATATTTAGCATGATGGCCATGATTTGAATTTAACAGTGAAAAGTTACTCTTCATGAATAAAAACAGGACTGCACATTATGAGAATTAGTAAAGCAATATTTGATAACTCGATTGACTATTAGGTGTATTATTGCCATATTGATTGAATAATTTCAACAAAATGTTAAAACAAAAATGTATTGTTATGATTATTGAGAGAAGAAAGATCATGATTTCATGATTATTCGTGGTTGTTACACTACAACCGCTTTGTTTTTTGCACAAGTCTAAGTTTATGAAGTCAAACGTTCAGGATGGAAAAGTAATGATGTTCTCAAATAAGCATCCGGATAAAAAGAGTACTTTACATGGAGTTTGACTTTTTGGAATGTAGATTACACTGAAAATACTCATTGTTGCTTCTCACAATTATTATTTTTAGGATTATTACAATTATTTTGTGACCTAAATAAACACGATTATGGATGAACAGCATAATCTTGACATCCAAAATTTTTACTAGTGCAGTTCATTTTATTTTCTTTCATTTTAATCTCTATAAAGAAAAATATCTCTGCAAAATAACAAACCTTGAAGCCTTGTCAACAACATTTTCCTGTGAAGATTGTGTCCTCTAATACGGCGATAATGCTCATTTTGAACTATATTGTGAAGCCCTACAGAACTAATGATGTATTGTGTGTCATTTACTGCTGAAAGATCAACAAATCCATGAGCAAGTAACATATATTTCATAAACCATATGCCTTTTACATTTACTAAACCATGTCATCTGTTTATTTTCCAACTGACATGTTAACTGCACTCTTTATGAATAAGTGTCATAAAAAGACTTACGACTCCTAATCCTCTTTTAATTGACTTGTGTAAAAACTATTATGATAGAGTTTAGTGCTAAAGCTTGTTATGGCCGGCTACAATGACGTCATTCTCTGAGTGGTGGTTACTGTTTTGCCCAGCGCAGGTGTTCATGTGCATTTTCCAACTCGGACTTTTTTTTTTCCCTCCTCAATCTTTCCAACGCCACATGAATGCAACATGAGTGCCCCATCTGTACCCTCTGCAGTGTAGTTATGGCTTTGGGAACGCTGCCAAATCCTACACTCCCCAAACGGGTCCCGCCCACCGTGGGAGAAATGGCACGCATAGGAGGTGAAGAAAAAGTTGAAAAAATGACTTGACAAATGATTGGATGGAAATGTTAAGGGAATGGGATTTGCTTTTCAATTTATGTTTCATATAAATTCTGCACATTTTAAATCGAGGACATGGGAACTGTTCAAAGAGAATCCTAATCCCCACAACATGTTTGTAGAGGTCCAAAATACAGGCTTAACAAGATTTTGGGTTTTTTGTTTTTCTACTGAAAGACAATTATAATAGTGATTACAATTTAATTGCTATTAAGGTTGCAACAAGCGATTATTTTAGTAGTCGACAAGTCAGATTATTATTTCTATTGTATGTCAGATTTTTAAAACCTTTTTAACCAAATAAGTTTAAAATATGATGACTGAAGGCTTCTAGATAAGAGAGCATTAATACAATAAAGTGTATTACTGAGGAAAATCCAAAATTGTGTTTTCTTTTTTGACATTTTGATTTGATAATAGGGACGTCACGATTTTTAGATTATTATATATAATAATGATTACTGAATAACTTCGTAATCTTGACATTCCTATTTAATAATGCCACTGTTTATGTTGTAAAGGGTCTTTTCGTATTTTAGAGTTTGTAGAGTCCCCATATTAAATGCAAGTGTAAAAAATAAGACTACAATTATGTTTTATGACCAATTAGTCACACTTAATCGATTAATCGTTGCAGCCCTAATTGCGTAATACATTTTGTGCGGTAATAGTTGAAGCAGCGTCTTTATAATAATCGAAGGACTCCTTAAAGCGTTCTGTTCATTTTCTGGAATACATTTTCACACCCTCTTGGTCACAATGTAGAATTAGCCCAGTGTACAGACAGTAAAATGTTTCACCCACTCCAGCTCCGAACAATTAGACTAGCGTTTCTATTAGCCGCCTCCTCCTGATTTAACGAGGCGTCCAGCGGGATTAGAGCACTGATGACACTATTACACTTCAACTGAGAGAGGGAACAAGCCGGTGCACAAATATCATTGAAACTGTACAACTATTTCGAAATGTATACTGAAAGGATTAATTTGCCGGGGAAAAAACGTGCATGTTAACTTTGCTAATCAAGTTAATAATACACGCAGAGAAAACCAAGTAGTGCTCTCCAAACTTCAAATGATTAATATTGTCAGAAGCATCGAAAATTGAATGTTCGGGAAAGATTAGTTTTAAGAAGTGCAGAGCAGTAGTTAGCAGATCTTGGCTTGTGATTGCTTTTGTAATTAGTTCAAGATGTACAAATGTTCTTAAAATGAGCTTGTAAAAACAGCTTTGATTCATAAGAGATGAAGTGTGAGGGTAGATGCTGCTTTTTAAGCGGGTTTTTGCATTGATGTCATGTTTTTTTTTAAGAATGAGCAAAAGCATTACAATGGATGGTTTTAGAAGAAACATATTATGCTTTTTTTGTTTTGTTATTAGCCTTTAAACATGCTATTGAGGACCTTTAATTTGCCATCTCATGCTTTGAAACAAAAAATTATTATTTATTATGGAAAAATTAAAGCTTTTCTCATCAGTCTGGAAAGACACTTAGATGGCGCCAAGCGCTTAGCTATATTAGCTCTTGAAGCTTGTGTGCTACTGGTAATTATCAAGATAGCAGCAGCAGTTATTGTGTTTAGACGGCAGAAATGCTCAGAACAAGTCTGTGATGATTTAAGGATTTAAGGAAACAGGAAAAGATTCTCGGATAAGTGACGTATATGATCTGAAAATACATCCCAGAACAAGGAAGTTCTGCTGAGAGTGTTTTTGACGCTCAGAGGGTGAAGGATTTTCTGATGAACATTCCTCAAAACAGCATGAATGCAGCTGAATGCTACTTCAGGTGTGTTTTTGATGATGGAACATTGGTGGAACATTATTAGGACATGACCAAAAGCTTAAAAAAGTCACTATAGCAGAATATTTGTCCTTCAAATAAAAGATCAACCTTATCGTACCTACCTTACACTTTTATTGACTGTACATGTGTACAGGGCTTGGTGGCCGATAGAAAATTCCTCCCTTAATTCCTTCATAAAAATATGATTTATTTGTCCAGAATCTTCCACAGTATGGAATTATTATCTATGGTGCATTTTGCACATTGCACTATCTGCCAACTGTACATTCTGTATATAGTCTATCTTAGTCTATTTTATTCTTAATTTTATGCATGCCTTTTTATATATTTTTTATATTTTATCCTTTGCTTTATGTTGCACCTACGCCGAAGCAAGTTCCTACGTTTGTGAATTTCACTGACAATGGCAATAAACAATTTCTGATTCTGATTCTGATTCTGATTATTCAGTTACAGCTGTTCAGCTGTAGTCATTGTTCATTGCTGTTCACAAGTTGTCCCTTTCTCCTGCTCAACTGATGCCTGGCTGCTGCTGCTCCAGTGATGACTGGACCTTAGATGGCACAATCCTGGATAACTTACTTACTGTATTACTAACTGCTGTTGTGATTTTGGGCTCTAGCATAATAATTTGATTTGATTTCTATTGCTCAACAAACATGCATTCTTACTATGAGCAGGGTTGCCTCTCCACAAGTCTGTAATGGCGTCCCTTGGCCCTTTAATGCCACAATGTACAACATTCCAGGCAAAGCAATAACATCTCCCTGAGAACAGTAAGGTGCGAACCCTCCACCAGAAAAGTTACATACTGAATCTTTAATTACAATAACATAATAATAAAACAATGGCGCAGACTGAGCTTGCCTGTACTGCCAAGACAGTTTCCATGAGTGGGCGTTTGTCTCTAGAAAGAAAGAATGTTCTCACACGACTCAAACAAATCAACAATCTTCCCCTTGTAAGCGTAACAGTGAGAAAGACATTTTCACGCAGTAGAGATGTTCAGGTGAATTCACAAACCTTTTCGTGGATCTCCTGTGTGGACTGGGCGTCGCAGAAAGCCACTGTTGCCAGGTCCTTGAGGATGGGCATCTCCACGGTGCAGTCGCGCCCGTCCAGCAGCGCCACGAGGGGGCGCGGGTGCATGGGCCCGTTCATTATCTGGGGCCGAATACCTGCAGGGGAGGAGGGAGGGGACTTAATTATGTTTGTGTGAACTGCACATGGGAAAAGAAAGGTACGCGACAATGTAACAGTATCCACAACTTCTAACACGGCACTGGCTTGATATGAACTCATGGTGTGATTAGGCTTGTTACACTGAACGATGATGCGAAACAAGACAATGTAATATAATTATTATGACAGGCCTAGTTATGAATACATTGCTATATTATGTGAGTGTTTCCTTAAGACTCATTTAGCACAATCATTGCTGTCATATTTCAAATTATTAGTAAGTGTTTAAGGATGATTATATGCAGTAAAGTTGTCAAAAATATTCATACTGAAATAAAAAACAACTACTAATTGACACTAAAACTAGACTAATCAAATAGGCCAATAATATTTAAAACAGATGGTGAGCTAAAATAAATACTGTTAAAATGGTGTGTTTTTTTTTCTCTAATATAGACTCTAATATAGAAAGAAATGGCCAGGTCCAAGAATTGTGAATTAAGCCTTTTAGTTTTTTCTTTGTAATGTAATCAATGGGGAAATCTGGCTCTTGCCTCCGAGTCTGACACAATCACATTTTAAAATCTGAAAACCACCAATTAATACCAATTTATAGTTAGTTTGGCCTTTCCTGAATAGAACTAGAGTAAAACTAAGACAACTACAAATATTCAAGTATAAAAGTGTAAGTAACCATCATTGTGGTTTCCAAATCTGTCTCTGAAGACTCTTCAGGATTTTAGTATCATGACTACACTAATCCTACTCCAGCAAAACAAAGCATTTTCATTTCAGGATCTCCAAATCGGATTTGTTCTCAAGAACCAAAACTGTGACTTTTGATACTGCACCATCACACCACCGCCTTCATGGTTACTTGCCTTTTATTTATTTATATGTGGCAGAGGCAGTCAAGTGAGCCGCAGAAGAGGCAGTAAAATGTGAGAAATGCCTCTCGCAGCAGGAAATGTACACAGGGGCGAGCCGGTGTGTCGGACTTGATTAGGCCAATATAAAAAACGCACACACACACGCGCACACGCCCCAAACAGCAACTAAGCACAATCAATAAGTCTTAAAATGGACTTTCTACTTGCGCCCACTATCATCATCTCCCTTACCTGGCAGCGCTGGTCGATATCACACAACACTTAGACACAGCGCTCCCGATATGACTAACCCCCCTGTTTCGCTGTTATCCACACTGTTACCAGGCAACAGGTCCTTTCACCCCATGAGGTCATCCCCTCCATTATCCTATCACGGTACAGAGAAGCTGGCAGGACTTGGATGCGAGTGATGTGTGTGTGTGTGTGTGTGTGTGCGTGCTCTTCTCCTGTTGTACACTCCAGATCTTGTCGGCACTAGACACAAATCTCCAGTCCTTTTGATTTGCCGAAAAGAAAGTCGAGGCGTTTTGGCTCGGGGGTAATTGCCAGATTTGTTCTCTGCTTTTAGGCAAGCCTTATCTTCTAAAAGTGCAACAGCTTTCCACAAGTAAAACACTAATTAATCTGGAGTGTCTTTTTTTGACTTTCTGCACTAGGACTTGAAAAATATACAGCAATAAATTTGTGATTTACGTCTGAAATTCGGTTCACAGTGGACTAGGGCTGCAAGATTCATCGCAATCGAATCGAAATTGCAATTTGAATGGACGCAATAAGCAAATTGCAAGGACTGCGGTTTTTAAAGTACCACAATTTCCTCCACAAAAAAACTAAATATCCTGCTTTATTCTGCATGAAAACTGCGAACCCTGTAATTTTAGATCTGTACAAACATGTTCTGAAATACATAGTTTATCAGGGCATACTTCAGTCTTTTGACAACTTTAAACACAAATCGCAACTCTTTTTAAGAAAAATCTATTCGATATTTTTCCCAAATGGTTCTGCTCTACAGCGCACATTTATAACTCAACCGGGAGCATTAACAACTGAGAGAAAACTTGAAAAATGAAACGTTAAACAAGTACAAAGTCATGCATTTCTAAACGTGTATGCAGACGTCTAAACTACAGCGTTAGCACGTTTTATTATTTATATATTGCAGTCTAAACTAATTGCAAACACAAGCCAACATATTGCGATTCTGGTTGGATTGTGATCACGCTTCCCCACTCAACGGATAAATATGTACAATGTGGAGCAAGTCTTACTAAAATAAAGGGGGGAAGCGAATGGAATAAGAGGGCGGGGGTCCACACACCAGCCGGCTCTGACTCCCTGCTGCCTGTTGTCATGGTGATTAGAGGATTTGGGCAGGATTATGAAATATTTTATTTAGTGGCATCTGCGCTGCTGGAGAGGATGTCCAAGCCTTGCACTATGTCTGTCTCTGCTTGTCTCCTTTCGTGCACCGGGAGGAAGCTAACGCGCCTCGAATGTGCCCGCGCTAAAACATGCAATAATGCTCGCTAGAACACCGGCCAATTTCACAATGTACTGAACAATTTGACACCGATATCAAAACCAAAATGATGTTTATTTAGCGGAAGAATGTAAGACGGTGTGTTCCATAATAAAATTGCTTGATTCACTCGATATAAAGACAGCCTAAGGTAATATAAAGCACGTCCTGCGTCCAGCCCCGGGGCCAATTGTAACCAAGGTCAGATTTTATAAGGGCATCAGCTCTACAACACTCAAAATCCAATAACCATTACGCCGCTCTGTTTTGACCAGTTTAAACCCAAGAGCATGTACATTTGTTCTACCGGCCGAGAACCGCTGAACTGCTTTTATCCTTTAAGTACAATTCTAATGTTGTTGAATATTCAAATAAAACATAAGAACACCCGCGTTCAAGCTGAATGACTACACAGAAGTGAAGTAGAGTTCATCCATTCAAAGCTCGCCAAATAAGGACATCTTACAAGTGAGTAGTTTAATGAGTGGAGTAAAGCTGAACATTAAACATTAAAGTACATCTCCTTAGGCATTCTGAGTTGTACATTTACCTAAGATTTATTAACAATCTTTTCATTGTCTATGGGATTTAGTTAAATGTTAAACAAGTTCAAGTTTTCTTTACAATAAAAACATGCATTCAAAATGGTCTTTTAGGGACTAGTCTGTCATTCTATCAGGAAAATCTTATAGATCTCACTTTCTTCACGAAAATTGGCTTCTTCATCAACAACAAAATATCACAAATTTCCACTCAAAATATTGTAACAGAAGCAGTGTTTCTGTCTTACCATGCCAAATAATGTTGTTGTTTTTATACATAGAAGTGAAAGAAGTATATTTGGAAAGTTCATTCTGTCTTCTTATAATAATTAACTTGTGAGTTTCTTCTAATAAGACAGTTGTAAATAGCTATAAGCTCATTTACATGTTTCAGCAGGAGGACTTCCACCTTCGTCAGAGGAGAAACATGTAAGGTAAATGAGCTTATAGCTATTTACAACTGTCTTATTAGAAGAAACGCACAAGTTAAGTGAAATATGAGATCTCCCTTTTCATATAAGAGCTAAAAAAAATTACACAATTAAATCTAGTGTTAGGTTTTACACCAGTCTAGATTTATTTGTGTTCCAATAAGACTACAGTACAGACCAAACCAGAATCACTAGAATTCAAACATTGTAAGCATTCAAGTGGACGATACTTTGAAAAGTTAGTCACAAAAAAGCCCACGTTTCATTTTATAGCCACACTTCCCTTCCTCACCTGCTCATTTTTACATCACTGCGTTTATGTTTTGCTTACTCCACTCATCACTTTTCTGTCGATTTTACGAGCTTTATTATCGCTTTGAGATTGACTTTATAACCACAGCTTGTAAAAAGTGAATAAAGAGATTAGTATTTTATCATTTGATTATATTACACACATTAACCGTGTTATTATTGTGCTGCTGCACTTCATAAACTTTTAACAGCATATGCCACAAGGAGGACAACAACAGCAATAGTGCAGGTGAAGAAAAGAATGAAAGGGAATAATGTCAGTGTGACCTTCATGTTTGCGTCCGCGTTCGAGAGTGAAAGCGTGCTCTATTCTCAGCACTGCCGTGTGTTTGTGCCGCCAACACACCTGTGGCTCTGCAAGCGCTCCCCAGTCACACTCCCGCTGGGTTCATTATCGCCATTTAGACCCGCTGTCAAAGAATATACCTCAGTTTACAGCGAGAAAATGAGGCCGACCCGCAGTGATGAAGATTAAAAAAGGGGAGTGCAACTGGATGTACAGACTCTTTACAGCTATGGGCTGGTGAGAAAGCAGCATCACTACTAGAACTGGGTCAGAAATACTGTTGATTAATTATTTCTGAGGGGCTAATGGCCTTCCTAGAAACTAATAAGGCAGAACGTGGCACAGCATTAAACACATGATGAATCTGCATCTAATTAGCTGCTAACAAGGCTCTTAATAAGGCCCATAATGACTGTCATACCTGAAAGCTTACTTAAAGAAACTAGGCACTTTCAGGTTTAAAAAGATGAAGTCTCATCAAGAAGATGTTATCAATCTCTATCTTAAATATATACATTGCATGGGAATTATTTAAATAGCTGTCTATATAATCAACTGAAAACAAAATCATGAAAAGAATGCATCATGTTTTACAAATCCTAATTGATGATGTAAAGCCACTGTGAGGCAATTCATAGATGCAATGTGTAATTTTATGAAACTGCTCATTATTACTAACCGTAATTGCACTTTTATTTAGTCAAAATAAAGACAAATTTTAAAAATTGGATTAGGATTACGTTGCAATTTGCAATGTTATATCACCAAATAACAGAAGTTGTCATGAAACGTTTCATCCACAATCAGAGCTGCTGATTTGATGTACACGTTCCAAAGGACTGTATTTTATTTTCATTTTTTAATAACAAACAAATCAACATGACTTATTTTGTAGGACATTTAAATTCTAACTGCGTGGCTTAAATATGTTTCAGAACAAAAATCTGCTCTATGAAATAAGTCAAGCAAATGATAGAGGTGAAATTCAAAAGACCTCAATTACTCCACAACTAACAACTACTAACCTCGTAACCCAGAGCAAACTGGAGCCATCACATCCACTGAGCCTGTCTTAGGTAACTGCTCCCTCCCTGTGCAGTTCACACAGCAGCTGGCCTCCTCAGCGCTACATGGAAAAACTGATATGAGCGTTCCAAAAAAGGGTTCTGTTCATGCATTTTTTTTCCTTTCGCTGACTGCTGTTTGTCCTGCAGTAATATCAGCCATCCCGCTGGGTTTGCATTAGCCTGAGGAAAACAGTGTGCTGCCTCTCCACCCATACACAGTCCCATCTGACAGCAGACAAAAGCCTATATTTTCTCTATTTGGAGGAAAAAGAAAGCCCCATGGAGTTGGTTTAAGTGTTGTTACATAAACTTTGCAAGCAGTAAAAACAAGATGGTTTACATTAAGCACAATGATAGTTTGGCAGACGAGCGTTGGGGATAGAAATGCTAATTGCCTGTGCCAATTTCCTGTTATTGTACTCACAGAATTTATCGCAGAACAACAGCTCGCATTGTGTGAGCGCCAGTAAGTAATAAAGAATCTCCAGAAAGTGCTTGAATGGCTAAATGTAAACCTTGTTTGCCTTGACAGCTCCGGGACAGCTGATAGCCTTATCCAGCAGAAGTCACATGATCTCACATCCCTGGAGGGGGGAAGCTTGAATGAGCTTCAGGTTCATATACCCAAAGATAATCACTATCTGGGCCGCACTCTGGGAAGTTGAAAAAACTTTTGGCGTTGCTGGCAGGATTGTTCTCCACCACAAATGGATTACAGATGTTCCAGACTAAAAAGCCCTCTTGGATTGTGACAACTGAAACAGAAGTGAGCGCTTTAAAAGGAGGGCTCATAGAAATACGCCGGTCCTTGGTGAATACTCCTCGGTGTTTAATTCTCCAGTTTGGAAAGGGCTGATCTGGAAAAGCAGCTCAGGAGGTTGTAGCTGCTGCCAGACGCTCTGAGTCAGTCTTCAGAGGGAGAGGGGATCGTTTCCTAAATAGAGCACCAACAATCAATGAAAGAAAAATAAACCGCTCGCTCCAATGGCAGATTCTCCCCTTGGGTCTGAGAAGCAATCTTTAAACTGGTATTTCATAACCTCTCACCCCATCAGTTATCTTTACGTCTCTGTAAAAAGCTATTTTCTGGCAAATAGTTTGCAGTGGTTTTTGTGGTTTCAGGCTTTTCCAAATTGCCCAGCCTGGGTTTATGAAGGCAATTTCAATGGGAAGTCAATGCACTCCCTATATGTTTTTGTGGATTGTGTGGATAAACTCAACCTAAATAGTCCACTCTGGGACGGCAGGTTTTAACAAACGTAGCTGCACAATTTTGCTTCTGTCAATAATGACACTACATTGGCTTTGATACAGTCTGACACCCCACCTTAGTGCAGAGCAAAACACATTTGGAACTTGCTTTATGTGTGCTCTGTTCTTCCTCTCCTATTTATAAAAATGTGTTGAAATACCGACAACCTGCATCTCCCAAAATGGTGTCATAAATGTCACGCTCTACTCTCCCTCGGTGTTCCCTCCATCAACAAAACAAGAGGAAGTGAGCAAGACTTTTCCATGGCGCGATGATATCAAGGCCTCCGCGGTGGTCGCTGAGTTCACAAGAGAGATTTGAGAGGAACTCCACTCTGCTTCTCTCCAAGTTGAAGTGGCGCCAAGATGGGCTCAACGGGCTTAGGACCAGGTTGTGGTTACCTAGCAACACTCTAGCTGGGGGCCGCAGAGGCAGGACGGTCCAAAAAGGAGAAAAATGAAGGAAGGGAGGAGGGTGGTGAGGTTTCATTTGTGATACTCAGTCTACTCTCCTAGGGCAACCTGCAAAAACACCCAACCTGGCAACCCGAATGAGATATGAAAGGGTTGAACCCTTTCATATCTCATTCTCATTCGAACAATGTGGCATTCATGAGGCGCTTGGACAGGACCAGGTTGGGAGATGGGGGGTAGGAAGTAGACGGAAGTGCTAGCTTTGTTGTGCTAAGTGTTCAATAAAGCCAAACAATGAGACGCATCAATCAGACCAAGGATGATAATATTAATGAAAA
Organism: Rhinogobius similis; assembly: GCA_019453435.1. Lineage (NCBI taxonomy): Eukaryota > Metazoa > Chordata > Actinopteri > Gobiiformes > Gobiidae > Rhinogobius > Rhinogobius similis. Next base: position 24,577,311 of record CM033634.1, read on the forward strand.
AAATAAAAAATACTGAAAATGTATATTTGAGGAGCACTGTAAATTAAATTATATATCGCTTCCTCTTATTTGATTGATGTTTAAAAGGTTTAACCAACAAAGTGACATGCAATTATGTTGCTGCTTATTCATCATTGTAGTGTCAGAGCTGAATCACTTTCTGGAAATATAAAGATTGACCTCAGCCATCTTCCTGTTTTTGCTCAACAGCCCATTCACCTGTTTGCAATTCCCATTAATCGGATACACTTCTAGTAAATCGTACCCATGTTAGCAGGCATTCTGAGCTCTGATTTTGGGGAGTGACTGCTTTCAGGAGTATGTTTACGACCCGCTGGCATGTGCACAAAAAGAAGGGAGGTTTTTAATCTTTCTCATCTGGCAGACTGTCCTCCTCCCGGCCCCCAGAAGGTCCTATCAGCATCCAGCTAACAGCACTGCCACCCTGGTCCATCTCTTGTTCCACTATGCGGACACACAAAGACCTTGATTGTACTTGTGTTGCCTCCCTCCCCCGAACTTATCACCACCTAAAAGCCGGGCCAAGAGTGTGACGCCGGGGCGAGAGTAGGCTTCAACTATCAGACAAGTGTAACGGGGAAGAAAAAAAATAATAAAGCAACACGCTGACACAAAGGCATGGATGATGTCACCAGTAAAAAGCAGGAGACGAGCAGATGAGCATTCAGGGTTCAGATGACAGATTTGTCTATTTGGCTTCCAAAAGCTGAAAGACAAAAGCAACTGTCAGAAGATGATGCACTTGAGCTTGGGTGCAAGAGGAGATTACAAAGCAAACACAATGCAAGTTAGACACTTCAAAAAGGATATACAGTATGCCAGATTGTAAAAGAAGCTCAAAAATGACAAGCAGGAGTATGTCAGATACAGATCAAGTAACAAAGAAGAAATAACTGTCAGAATTCTTCTTTGCGTAGAACGTAAACACAAAGTAATATTCTTGCAATCATCCAAATTAGCTGCAATATAAATAAAGAGGAAATAAGTGTGATGAAAATGTCACATATTCCACCCCTAATTAAGCCTTAATTATTTTTTACTTAAAATGTCCGTTTTAGTCAATTCTATCTCACTCCTACATGTAAAATCAGCAGTGGAATTAAAGATAATCCAACAAATGAATAAAACCGCCATCTGGAGCTAAACTTCACCTTCCCCGTTCACCTGTCTGACCTATTGCCCTGTGAACCCTCCTACATCCGTTGCTGCACATTTTCAAGACTCGAGGCAAACCCCGGGAGCACATGGGTTCTTGCCTTTACAGACATGCTGTTTTCATGACACACTCCATCGCAAAAACATAAGAGGCTCATTAGCCTTAAACCCCCTGGTCCCGACTCCTCCCCCGCCTCCCAGCATCCTTCGCAAACACCCCAGCCTTTTTATTATTAGCTTTCATGTCCACTCACACACATGCGAACACGAAACATGCCCCTTGCCTGGGAAATGTTGCCTCCACATCCTTGCGAATCAGGACAGATACATGGCAGGGGGGTAAATTCTCAAAACAGTTTGCCTTGGGGTTATCCACCACCCCCCTGCTTCCTATTATCCGGTTTTCTGTTGCCCTTTTTTCCTCAAAATCTTCGTCACCTCACTCCCAAGGGCTCCATTTCTTTCAAGGGAAAACGGAAGGTGGCACAAGGGGGCAAGGAGGATGGTCCACGACGGCCAGTAGCGACTAGCGAATCCCTCCAACTCTTAATAGAAGAAGGCAAGAGAAAAAAAGCTCTTCTATTCGTCTCCTGCCAGGAATCGCCACTTGTGCGCGCTCGCTCCGTCCTCTTCCAGCGCTTTTGGCCACATCACTTTTTCCTCCCCGTCTCCAACGTCCGCTCCCGTTAACGCGGTATAGCTCTTCACGGCAGGTTTTCGGGGGCTATTCATCCAGACGTCAGGCTCACTTGGTCAGCCTTTTGTTGAAAGAAAGAGAGAAAGAAAGGAGAAGGGGTGGGGGATAGACAGCAAACAAATGGGTGCCACAGCTTCGCCGAGGGAGGAGGGACGGTGAATACTAGAAGGAAAAAAAAAGCGTGGTGACGGCGAGAGGTGCAGCGCTTCTGGCACACGTTCGACTCTACAATTCTCTCTCTAGCCTTCCTCCTCACTCAACATATTTTCCCTCCCCGTTCCCCTCCCACCCTTTTGGTTATATTATTCTCAATCTGGCCTTCACGGTCTTTTTAAAAGTCCCAGCCCCCTTCCCCAACTGCACAGCCTTTTCCTCTTTCAAGATCTCCCTCTGTGATTTTTATTTGGTCTCGTACACTCCTTGGCATGAGTTTCATATTGGGTTTGTGTTACTGTTCATCTAGTCATTTGGACAACATGAGAAGTAGAGGAGCAAAGAACACATACACCTGCACTTGGGAGAATGAAGAAAAATGGGTCCCTGTCAAAGTGTCAAGTTGTAGTAAAGGAAATCCTTCCAGGAGAACTAACTGATCCCCGGATTCAAGCGGCACTGACAGATTAGCATGTTTACTACAAGAGTGATTCGAGATACTAGCTCTGTACTTAACCCTAGGCAGCGACAGATGTCTTAAAGAGACTTAAGAAGAAAAGGTTAAGTAGACTGTGTTCACCACAATAAAAGTACTATTGAAAGAAGAAAACATCACATTTTGGCCAAATTGACAGATATTTTAAAAGGAAAACAATAAACCCGTAACATTCCATCGATAAATACACACACGCAGGAGAGAAGAAACCCCAGTCAGAGCTTTGGTTGCATTGCACATTGGTAAACAAAATTCCTCAGTCAAGTTGTGAATATCTTAAGTTAAATGTTGTGTCCAATATGAAGCACAATACTTACAGTAATGAATGAACAGTAATAAATCTAATAGTTTGCACCGTATTGCATTATTACAGAAAATGTCTGAATGTCCGAATGCAGACAGTGTTTCAGATCTGTACACTGACTAACTGCTGACACATTTTTCCATGGCACAATAATGATTAGCACATTTTATTTTTTACATTTTCTCAAAGCCTTAAAATCAACACCCGCAAACATAACTATTTCAGTGGCGACAAATACATACTGTAGTTATACTTCAAGTGAAGATTGATAATACGAAAATACATTAAGACTGAGATAAAAGGGGCTTGTTCTTCGTGGCATTGGCTGTTACTTAAACTACCATGCTGAATAAATCGTGCAGCACTACAAACCAGAAACCCTGGGCTAACATTAAACATGTCCACACATTTAACATTCACAGACATTGTGTGAATGCAAATCATAATTGTTAGCACTGCATATCATCTACAGTACATATCAATATCACATACATATCAATGCTTTACCTTCAAGTGGGACCTTGTTGTGCTATGTGTTCAATACTCCTCCTGCTATGAGTGTCAGTTAAATCTCAATTAAGTTATTAAATAATCACTACCACAGAGGAAAATGTACAGCAGTGTAGCATTTGTTGAACTGGATGAAGTGGATTGAATGTATTTACCGTCCACTCAATAGGCAGTTTAAAAGGCTCCATTCAAGAGGTTTGATTACAACGTGTAACCAGAGCCCACAGTCCGAAGCCTGGAGGAAAAAAAGGTCCATTCATGAAAAGAGAGTACTTGGAGGTGAGGAGATCGAGGGGGGGTCTACTGTATCGTTTGACCTCTAAAAACCACCAACGCATCTACCGCCTGTGATCTGCAAGGTGGGATGTTGCCAAATGATTCACGCAATTCAGGGGGAAAATGGTGAGGAGAATGAAAATGAGAAAGCACAGCTGCAGGTGGACAACAGATGTGTGGAGGGGCTGAGCATAAATACTTATTAGTCCATTCAAGCCCAGTGTGCACGCATCCAAAATAAGCCATTTTCAACCTGGATCATTCAGAGCCAACTGGTATCATTTAGAATAATATAAAAACAATATGGAAGACATGGGTAAAGAACAAAGTTCAAGGTTAAAGGGAATCTTATTTTAAAGGAGCTATACCTCATTTTTACTGTTTTGAAACGTGAAAGACAGACCTAATGCAATCCTAAATATTCACTGCAATGAGTTTATAGCGCGAGTCTCTGAGCCCAGAGATAGTTTTGCTGTCTACTGTTTGTAAAGGTAACAAACAATAGCATGATAACTGTGCACTTCCTGCTTCTTGTAGAATAAAACACTCTATAAGTAGATACGGAGAAAGAGCTGGGGTCTAATTTTCACCCGACTAGATGCTTTTATAAAATAAGTGTACTGTGGAACAGATTCATGCAAAAAAAAACAACAAATTGGATACATTATCTAGTTTTTCATGTTTCAAGACGGTCAAAATCAGTAACAGCACCTTTAACCAAAATGACCTCAACAACAAAACGGAGCTGAGGTGAAAAATATTGTAACATGCAAAATTAATATTTAAATGTTTGGTTTCATTCTGTGTTTGAGTCATGTGTTTTAAATAACCTGAAGATGAGGGTTTTTAATAAGCTTAGCAATTAGGTAGGTAGTAAAAATTAAAATTGTTAAAATAATAAAAGTTAGAGTTGCAATGATTCCCATGGGTAAACAAGAGGGAAGTCAGTGTAATTTTTTTTTGTATTCAATTTGTGTCATGGTGTCATTTTTTTCATACTTATGCCGGCCAACTGAAGGAACAGTCGTTAATACAAAGAGAGGCAGTTTCTGTGTGTTTCGTGAACTTCTAACCTGCCTTACAATACCTAGAAGAGGTTTAAAAAGACAGCCATGATGGTGTCCTTGTTATGTTTTATGTTCTATTTATGGGTTGAACCAACTACCGTATGACATATAACAATGACGGCATGAAACTATATTGATAATATTTATCAACCTGACAATATTTAGTTTAGCTGTATTTTTCATTTTCTTCATTTTTCTTCTGTTCACAATAAGCCTCATAGTAGGAACATTTTCAAAGGTAGTCATCTGGACACACCGTTTTTTTAGAAATCAAGACGTTTCAACTGCCATCCAAAAGTCATTTTCAATCTAAACTTGATTTCTAAAAACGGTGTCCTGATAACTACCTTTGAAACCCTTCCTAACACGAACCACTACTGACGAATGAGGGATTACATCGAAAGAGCCTCGTAGTTCGATTGTAACTTTCGGTGCACTCGACCACTTTTCCAATTCATTTCATTTTTTGCTCAGCGCAGCCTGTGTGAAATCTTTCCTTTTACTCACTTGTTGAAAAAAACTGAAAAAACAATCCTATTCCAATCCCGTGTGATCTGAACACAGCTGTGAGCGCCTCTCGAGACATATATATTTTCCAAGTGCAAATGAGATTCATCCACACCTCCAAACTAACTCTGCTACCTTTTGTTCAAACAGCCGTGCCGAGTCACATGGCCAATGCAATGCAACTGTCTCTGCTTTGGCTTAAGACCCGTGAAGATTCCATTTTTTTCTGAAGATGAATAATTTAGGGCGAATCCGGGACTGGTAGGAGCGGAGAGGGCAGATTTAATGAGAATATAGGAGTCAAGGAATTCACTTTTGCATTTAGATTTTTTTTTCTCTTCAGCTTTTTTAAGGCACAAATCTTAACGGTACGAACGACCCTGTGCCTTTCTTTTCTTTACATGTGCTCCCAGAAGCAACAGTTAATCACTCCATGTCTTGGTGAAAAGGACGCACTGGGCACAGAAAAGCTTTTTTTTTTCCTGCCTCTACAGTCGGACTGGCTTTCAAGGACTGTTCGCTTTTGTTGATCTTCGGCAAATCGTCTCTATGCCTGGCAGGCTAAAAAAAGCAGGATATGTCAGGTGTCAGGCCTCTTGAATGCAATATAATATCAGAGTGTTTTTGAGAGCATGAATGGCTTCTGTGAGCGGACAAATTTTAAACCTGCTGCAACGGTTTAACTACAAATATAATGGCTCGATTTTATTTGATGAATTGTATTAGTCAGATGTGTTGTACTACCAAATTCTGTGCTGAAATAAGCGTACATTTGACCAAAGGGGACATTTTCCATCAGATCTATTGTTTGTTGGTAAAATCTGTGCATGACATGAGGCCGTTGTCTGTAAATTGTTCGTGACAAGTATTAAAGACCAACCAGACAATAGAAGACTCCCAAAGCATATGCAAATACTTATTCATAAATTATAATATGACAGGTAGAAGCACAATTTCCTACTTAGGTTGTCATATTGAAGGGTATGCAACAAGTCTCTCCTGGTTGGTATGAATCTTGATTTGTTATTTAAATTTGTTCATTTACAGACTCCCTATTTACCAATATTTTTGATTAATCGAGCTTCTACTTTCCAGCTGTCTTTAGTTACTCTAACACCCCTTTCTCAATTTTCCAAAAACCCACAACCACTGTCACAAAATAATTGGCTGAGCTGGATGTACCATTTATTTAGAAACATATTTCCTCCCGTTGCTTTTCTCCTCCGCACTTTCTTAAATCAGGCGGGTGTCATGGCAGAATAATTTCCTGCAAAGATTAATTTTCTTACCGGAAGATGCGAGGCGAGGGGAGACAGCCAAGGAAACAAAGCCACAGTGGCATGGTTTAAGACAAAGAATAAAGGCAAGATAAAAGAGAATGAGAAGTCATGATGTAAGTAAATTTGAACTGAGCAGAGTCCAAAAGGCAGTCAGATGTATCATATTCATTTGAGAGAGGCACTGGCTGATATTAAGAACAACATCTGGTGTGGAGAAAAACTCAGCTCTCTTCCTGAAATGACACGGCCTAAGCCACCTGCCACAGGCAAAGCAAACTGCACACACATTTTTGTGCAAATAAATACCGTCTGCATATCTTTGATACAATGAAGTAAACAAAACTGAATAGTAAGAGCTGACAGGAAAGGTTTCAATGTTAAAAGCCACAATTAGAATAATACTATACCAGCAGTGCATGTCCTCATTCTATCCAATGAGCAAAGACCTCAAGGTTGTGACTTTGCTAAGCTGTCCACTTGGTTTGGAAAATGAAAAAGTACTGGACAAACAAAGTCATACCAACCAAGCCAGCAAACCAAAATGACCTTTAACTGCCAGCTTCAGGCCCAAATATGACCATCAAAAATCTTACAGCAACACAGTTTTATCTCCACACCAACTCTATGCCTGACTGACAGCTGTCAAAGTGCCCTTTACCCTTCCCCCGTCTGACAACAAGCAATCACTGTCCCATAGTCAAGCGCTGCCCTCTTAATCCTCACTCAGTGCAACAACTGCACACAGACCTGCACGCTGTTAATACATAATCTACCATCTCCAGGACTAATATGTCGGACCCTCCCCCACCATCATACCAGGGCCTGGCCCAGGAAGAAGATGACGGCTAGTGTGTCACGCAGAGTGGAGCTGACCTTGACTGGCAAGGGGTCCACTGCCAGAGTGGTGGGACAGGGGCCAAGTGACTGCAGGAAGTGAGCAGGAGGCTGTCATGGGGTGTGGGGGATGGGAGAGTTCTGGTTAGTCATAAAGGCAGGGCTCCATTGCGAGCGCAAACAAGAAGAAGGCATGTGTTTATACAAATATGTTAGGTGTTATGTGCTTCGGGGAAACTAAAGAATTTGAACTGATAATGATGAAACATGCCATACTCTTATCAAAATAATACTTGGGGAGAATCAATACAAAAAGCATGTCAGGAAAATGGTTCACTTTTTAATCAAGTGCACAAGCTCTACTGTTATTTGTAATTTGTTGTGTTGTATGACAATAGACTAGCCCCTTAACCAGGAGCAAACTGCCAACAATAACCATCCAAAAGCATGTTGCCTAGCAACATACAATTTAGGAACATGCTTTCAGAGCAGCCTCGCTGCTGTGTCCATTAACAGATGAAATTACCAAAGCTACAAATGTCAGCCACATGCAAATGAAGTCTACCATGCTGACAGTGTGTATTAACAATGTGCTCCAAGTGTATGTGGCAGACTTGAAGAATGCCTTCTCAAGCATGTGTCCATCTGTGCACAGAGCAGCATGTTTTGACAACTAGGCAATAGGGCTCATTCATAGCTCTCCTGGGTTTGAAAATCAAAGGGATGAGAACAAAACTAGCTCAGTAAAACGATTTGTTCCCAGTGCGACTATTACTTTTACAACAAGACTAGGTACTGCGCACAGTGACTGGTCGATAGACCAGTCTAACAGAATCCGTATTTGTGGATTAGTGTAGTAGTGGAAATGGAGGATCTACAGGATTAAAATCCTCTCTTCGCATTACTAACTGCATAGAGAAAATGATACAATCACTGATCAGCACCATCATTTGATTTGATCTACACAGCAATAATGCTGGTCTATAGTTTAACCAATGCTGCCAAACTCGGACACAACTGTCTTAATTTTACCATCTTAATAACAAGATGGTAAAATTAGTGCAGTCAAGTAAAAAACTGCAATCAAGTACAAAAAAATAAATAAATAAATAAAATCTGTATGAAAAATGTGAATGTTTGTCTGTCATTGTCTGTCTCTCTGTGTCAGCCCTGTGACGAGTTGGCCACTGTCCAGGGTGTACCCCGCCTAAGGCCCAAAGTCACTGGGATAGGCTCCAGTCACCCGCGACCCCTAACGGGAATAAGCAGTAGAAAATGAATGAATGAATGTATGGAAAATAGTGCAATACTATGCAAACTGTTCCTGGTCATTGAAGCAAAACTCAAAAGCTCAAAAGCTCAGCAAAGATTAATTTGTTGTAATCTGGAAATCTGGATTATAACTTCAGAATTCAGTCTTTTTGACTTATTTCTGTGCAATAAAAATGTTCACTAATTAGTATATTTTTTACAATATAATATTAAAACAACATGGAGAATAAAGCATATCGTAGAATAAATGAGTCAAATATCTCATTTCAAATCTGACATAAGGCAGCACTAATTGCCTTTCACCATGAGTCAATAGTACACACAGACCAAAGTGGCACCACTCATGTTGACCGTAACAAAACTGTAAACATATAAGCTGATTTGCCAAAGAGAATTATGACATCCACAGTAAAATAAAAACAAAATACTATTTACTTGTATCTGGTGATGCCATTGTGGACACAATGACAGGCGGACCAGTTCGTCTACTGAGCTTCTGGTTAGCAAGAGCAGCACTTTGGCTTTGACCAGGGACTCCAACGGGGACAAGGGCATTGTCTGGGACGGAACCTCCACCTTTACGCATCATCTGAGGACTTGGGTGAGGACTGTGCATGGGCGACATGGGCATTAAGCTCCTGTCTCTCTTCATCAGCTCCATGGGCACAGTGTAATTAGTAGAGTAAGCTTTAGGTACTTGTTGTGGCGGCTGTTGTAAAGCTGGCATTGAAATGGGCATTTGTTGGGGCATGGCTGGCAGTTGATGCATAGATCCTGCAATGGCGGGCATTGACCCAGACATGTGCTGGGGCATAATTTGCATACCTTGCATGGGCATTCCTGGGACATTCACCCCTGAAGAGTATGCGGACATTGGTCTTGACTGAACAGGCATCATGGCTCCTACATAGGGCCCAGGAGAGCGAGGGGGCTGTCCAGGAAATGCTGATGCCTCCAGGAGATGCTGAGAGGGAGCACTGCTGGGCCTACGACCCACTGGGTCTCCTATTCTTGGGTTGATGGTTTGCATGGGAGCAGGTGTTTGCGGCGGCAAAAGATGTGGATCTACAGTCAACGTTTGTGGTGGATGCGATGGATGATGCTGCTGCTGCTGCTGGCTATAGATGTCTGAGCGATGGCTAAAACTATTTGAACGCCCTCGCATTGGCGTCTGCGGCTGTGACAACAATGGTGGGACTTCTATAGGGCGCTTGCAATTTTGAACTACCCGAGACAATACACGAGCCTGACCAAGGTTAGGTGCTACAGTGCGGACATCATTCTCCTCCATTACTGCAAGCATGCTTGTAGAGTCAAAGCCTTGCTGAATAAGAGAAGAGATGGTGCTTTCTGAGAGGCCCTCATTTCGTAACAGAGCCAGAAACTCAGGATCAGCAGGCTTCTTGGGATCAGCTGGCAGGGTAGTCTGTGGGGCAGGAGGAAGAGGAGCAGGGACAGGACCAGGCAGTGGTGTTACAGGTGGTGGAGCTGCTACAGCCTGGACAGGGGCAGGAGCGGGAATGACTGCGGTGGCCTGTACTGGGACAGGTGCGACAGGATGAGGAGCAGCCAGAGGAAGATTAGGGTCAGCCATGGGCACTGAGACTGCAGCTGGGAGGGGCTGTTGCTGCAGATGTTGCTGTATTTGTTCTTGCTGGATTTGTTGTTGAAGTTGTTGCTGTTGTATCTGCTGTTGTTGAATTTGTTGTTGCTGTTGTATCTGCTGTTGTTGAATTTGTTGCTGCAGTTGTTGCTGCTGTTGCAGTTGTTGTTGATGCTGCAGTTGTTGCTGCTGAATCTGTTGTTGCTGAATTTGTTGTTGATGTACTTGCTGTTGTTGTTGAACATTATAAGTTGTAGGAGTAACCATGCCCTGACTGACAGGGTCAACCACCAAACAGGTGGCTGACTGCTGCTGTGGATCCAATGGCCGCCCATTCACATCAGTATAAACCTGTCCGGTCACAGGAGGAGGCTCACCTGCATAGCGTGGAGAGGCATGATCCAAAGCATAATGGGCAGGTGATGGAGCTCGTGACGGTATACGTTGTTGTCCATCAGGCATCATTTTGGGAGTACCAGGCTCCCTGTAACCTCTGTTCAACTCATGAGCAGTTGGTGGAGGTGGTGGAGGAGGGAGAGGCGATGAAGGTCCCTGAGGTCCTGCTCTGCCACTCGGCCCATGGTCCCAAGCAGCCCGAGCAGCAGGTGTCATGCCATAATGTGAGCCAGACCTACTGAGAGGATGAGGAGGTGGTGGATGGTGCTCCGCTCTGTAGAAAGCTTCAGGGGGGCGAGGTGTCATAGCCGGGTCATGGGAATAATAATCCTGATGTGAAATAGATCCTCTATGAGCCATGGGTCCCCTTTCGTATTGATTGAGATCAGGTACAGAGCCCTTTCTTACCCCTCGTGGATCCGTGTACACCTGTCCGTACGGTGAGTCTTGGTAGGAATATTGTTCACGTTTTGAATCCAGGTCAGGAGGACGCACCCCTGGTGCAGGCTCGTACCACCCACCTCCCTCTCCGTAAGACAGAGAACTCCGCCGACCAGCTATTCTCGCCTGCTGCTCGTATGCGCTCTCAGTCCTGTCCCACTGACCTTCATTCCCCCCTAAAGTATCCCAACTGTGGGAGCGACCGAGAGGCAATTGCTTGTTAGCGACCAGCATTGGCAATTAAGAAAATCCCAAAGGCCAGAAGTATATTATAGAAATCAAGGGAAAAAAACAAAACACAAAAGTTAGAAGTCCCTTATGTCGATCCGCATTAAAAAAAGAAGCAAAAACATCAAAAGAGAGATGCACGTGAATGAAACTGGTCTATTGTTGCACCCGATAAGGTAGTAATATTGTAAGACCACACTATCGAGTGACTCTCTCAGCAGGCAGTTGTTGAATATTTAATCTCTGGTCATGCTGTTTGTTGTTCAGGAGGAAAGAGGACACCCCTTACTAACACAGATCAGCGCAAAGGTGGTCATTTAACCGAGCACCAGGAGAACGCCTACGATAACCAAATAACTACCCATAGAATAAAACAAGGAAGACGGGGCAAGCGAATGGGATAGGCTGGGTTAGGAACTGGGATGGGCCAGGGCTTGGACTAATCCAATAGGGTTTATCTTTCCCTTCTCTGGGACATTTTACTTGTCTGCCGATTGCTATGAAGGATTACATCTAAATAAAGCCTGTTTAATTCCACCTCCCACTGTGACGTCACATGAACCAGATTCAGGCGGATCTGATGATTGTGGCGGTCACTATGATGATGACGATAATGCCAAAGATGATGTCCAACCCCCACGACCCTTGCATTGCTCTGGAGCCTCTCTTACCTGGTGGTGCGTCGAGTTTAAGTCTTTGGTTTTCCGGATTCTAAGAGCAGGGAGGGTAGGCCGGGCAAAGCAAGGCAGTCGGCTCCATTGAAAGCAAATGGAATACAGTTCTCTGAGATAAGTCCCATGTGCTGTCAGTAAACATCAAATCCACTCTGATTGGACACTAATCCTTTGGGCCCCATGCTTGCAGCAGAGTCACAGCGTAACTGCCGGCCAACTTACTCTGAAATGTCCTTGATGGCTTTGAGGCTCTTTGCACCAAGACCCCGTTCTTCACAATCCAGGATCAATGACCTGCTGCTGATTCCGCCCATTCACTTATACATGCAACAGTTCCATACATTTAGACATGTAAAAAAGTATATTAATGTTATGACTTAAAATAACTAAATCATTATTAAAATCATTAACCAAGTAAGACAACAACATTAATATATGACTGTATAGAACCTCTTTGTATTGGCTAAACTCTGTACCTTCCGTCTTTCCCAAAGCCTGATCCCCTTATGTTAGAGTTCAATAATCTGGATTGTAAAAGGGGAGGAGTTTTGTTTGTTTTTTTAATCCAAAACTCGTACAACTGTTAACATACTACTTTTGATAAATTCATGCCAACAGGGACAATAAATACAAAATGACAGGGATCTCACAACGTCAAAGTATATAAATAAATATAAATTCAATTTTTAAAAATATATACCGCTAATTGGTTTTATGATTATTTTCTGAATGTGTGATCACATTCTGACAATGCCTTATCACATAGATCAAGTGGAAAGCAAGGCTATTAATGTTATAAGCTATTAGAGGGTGTAGCTACAAACCTCACTCATGTCTTTGTGGTTTGAACCTGATCTCTGCAGAGGAGAGGATCCCCGTTTACTAATGCATGAAAACAGATGTAAAGTGCGGAAGTGCTCTTTTCTATTCAAGTCTATTTCAATTTTTTATTTTTTTTGGCAACCATGAGGAGATCTATCCGGAAATGTACTGCGGCAGATTTAGGTATTACAAAAAAATGTTTATTGTAGAACTCCGTGTAGTCAATATTTTTAATCACAGTTAAACCAATTAGATACAAGGATCAAAACAGGAAATAATACTGGTGCTGATCCACAAGGTGACTGTAAAGTCTGATGAAAGCCGCTCAAATCTGCAGATGACAGGCTTTTGGGAGGTTCAGAGGAACCCAAGTTGACTTCATATAAAAGTAAATTAAAATAGGACGGATGATGAGATGAAGGCGCAAGGAAAAAACTGATAAAGATGAATTATTTAATCATGGCTGAGCTGAAAAAAATCTTTGAAGTCGCCCCAATCTTATTAATAAGGTAAACTTGTGCCACTTTTTGTAATCATATTTGTCATTCATCCACAACAATAGACATGAATTTTGAAATAAAACCCATATTGCATTACTTTTCTTCCTTACACATAGATGAGAAGCTAATTAGAATTACAAGGGCATGTTCAAACATTCAAGTCAGTATATATTCATAAAGACAATTTCAAGGGCAACAGTCTATAGAGTAAATGTGATCCCTTGCCACTTGCCCAACCGCTTCCTGTCTTCTTCATTACTTCTAGTTCAGCTCTCGAGAGGCGATGGCTCTCAAAAATCTCGTAAAGTAAACCTCAGATAGAAGGCCATAGGTGCACACTCTTAGCCAATGTCTAATCCTGACTGGAAAGCAAATCTCAGGGCTGTGAAAGCCTCCAACTACACAATGTTTGACTTTTAAGTAGTAATGTTCGGTTTGCCACATTTACCAGGCTATGCTCACAGTGCCAGATTCACTCTAACGCAGAGATTTAGGAATTAAAGCAGAGGATTTTTGAATAAATATAATACCTCCCAAGTAGACGTGTATGAAGACCAAATATTGAATACGGAGTGGAGAACTGGGAGAGCACAAATGATTGGGTCATATAGTGTATTTCAGTACGTTATTCAAGTGGTAATAGAATTGTGAATATAACATGACTAATAGAAATCATAGTGGGACTATCTTGTATAATCCTCCACAGGGTCATTCTGTATTAGTACTTTTATTAAAAAGAACTCTAAAGAAAAAAGGTTATGCACAACAAACTAGAGCTATTGTATTTATTCAAAAGGAACTCATTAATTTTTTTGGGATGTTTTACATCTTTTAATGTTTTGTAATCTGCATTTACACACACAAAAATACCACCTACTTCTATTTTTTCAGCGCAAATAATAGCAACTTTATACAAATTTGTTTCAACATTAGTGAAGTCACATTACCTGCTAACTTGATTGATGTACAAGTTAGTCTTTTCACCAGTTGAAGATGTAACGTCTATAAGGAAACTTTAAACGATTCAATTTAAAGCTATTCTAATGCGGGCAAATAAAATCATTTAGACCTTTGGCACCGCACTTACAATGGGCCATTCTATGTGCAAAAGAGTAATTTAACTGTATAATATGTGCGTGCCTGCTTTCTGGAGCTATAGATTTCTCATGCACTGAGCCAATTTGAAATGTGTTGCCATTTACACGCAGCCATCAGACAGAGCAGGGAAACACATACCCAAACACCCAGAGCTTCACAATCCTGGTTCCTCACTCGAGCCCTTTTGACCCTGCTCCAGCTCTGCGCATTGACAGCGGCACTTCGTTAGTGTCCCTTTTCATCCACACACGCAACCTCCTCCAAAGCCGTAGCCTTGGTCTGACGTGCATACATGAATAAAAATGACACGCAGCTAGTTCAATGGGAACAGAATAGTGCTGGAGAAATAAAAACAACTGTCTGTTCGGGCCGACGTGAATTCGGAGCATGGTTTGAATGTTAAATGCAGATTGGTTTTTGCGTGTGCGTGGGGCAAGAGGCTTCGACTGGAAATGGGATTACAATAGCCACATCACTGCAGAGAACAATGCTGTCAGATAAATTGTAATGCACACTTAACTGATAAAACGCACAGAGTTGGCTTGTGGGCGACTCCAGTGGGATTATTTTGCTCTAAAAGCATCTCCATAGCCACTGCATGGACTGCAAAATGGAAGCTGACAGCAAGGAAGTTTCTACTTATTTAAATTACAATTCAGTGTCTGTGCATTATTCTATGCTCATGGTTTTCTTTTGCTTTTATTATGTGTGCTATTGCTTTATGTGATTTTGTTTCTTTTGGTTATAGCTTACTTCAGTTCAATTATTCACCCAGTTTATCAGCACTTTCACAGGCCAGAGCAGAGTATTGCCATTAAAACAATTCTTGCTAACAACGACTAACATGCTAACGGTGCACTAGCATTTATTCCTGATTTTCTGCCAATAAAATCGCTAAATAATTGAATGCAGACAGCACACAACGGTATCATATTGACCTCAAGAGCAGTAGAATACATAGTTTACCTTTTCATCCACCAAATGGAGGGTTAGGGTCAGTGGGTCAAACTTTGCAAAGCAGGCCATTGCTAGTAGATTGGATGTTAAGAACCGGAAAGATATCTGTTGACAAAAAAACAACTCAGTCCTAACTAACTAAATCATGTTAGTTACTTTTTAGTGTGGCGAGTGGCGTGATACAGACACCCCTGGAATTGTCTCCTATAAAAGCATTTTACTAATTCGACTAGTAATCTATGCCACACATTATTTACAATACTTTTTTTTAAGCTAAATGCCGCAGTAAGATACATTTCTGCCAACGCAAAGACAAGCAACTGCAGACACTAGATACAGGAAACAGACAAATGTGAAATTAAAAGTATTCAGAGCATAAAAATTATAATAATGTTGGACAAGCCACAGTGCTACAGCAGACTTCCCTCCAAAAACAACACGTCTCTCAGTTTTCTTCCCCCCGATGACTTCATACCAGCGCTGGATGCCAAAGTGTGAGCTGGGCTGGGGGACAATGGAGCAAAAAAGGAGGGAGGTCGGGGAGAACACAAAACCACAACTACGGGAGAGGGAGAGATGGAAAACTGACTGTTACTACTGCAGCTTAGAAGGATTACTTGAAAGTTGGTACAGATACATTTAAACAAAGACAACTATTTAACCCGATAAAGTGGGCAGTACTGTAGAGTTTGTAATTTCAAGTTATAAAGCAAGTGGCACTGTGGTTACTCTAGTTCACATCGACACAAAGGTTGGTCTAAATGGTACAACATAACGTAATAGAGCATAACCACAAAGCTTTTCATACTGTCTATAGGTCATTGTCTATATTTATACATCATCCCATATATCATATTAAAAAACATTTGTTTCGAATTTGCAAATGATTTACCAAACTAATACTTTTGGTGTCAAAGAATATCTAATAATAATAACAATAACAATAATAATAATAATAATAATAATAATAAAATATAATATAATATAATAATATGAATATCTAACCTAGGACTTATTGTCTACCATTTTACATGACCTTTACTATAGAGCAATACGCCATCATAAATTTGCACTATTAAGAGCTTCCAATCACCTTTCAATTAAAAAGTTACCTTAATTGTTACTCACAATTCACAATGCCAAAAATGTAAAGCAATAATCTTCCTAACAGATATTTTTAACACAAAACGAAACAGTGCTGAACCAGTTTAATCTGCCATCTGATTTAGTTGATCCGCAGCAACAGATTCCACTACCCCACCTTGTGGTGTCTGCGTCCAAGCACAGATTTACAACTTGTAAATCAACATTCAGGAACATGCTGTCACATCACTGCACCGCTCGCCTCCATCTCTGCCGGACCAGTCAGTTAACACTGGCTCAGCCACACTGCCATCAAATTGTGCCGCTGCCCAAGCCAAAAGCATGCTGGGTACACAGATGGAGCAGACAGAAGGACACACGGGAAGAGAGTTAGACAGAAAAAAGGGGGATAACAGAGTACAGGAACTGATGCTCACAACAGATGTTTACCACAGTTCCCTTATTGCACTTACACTTCAGCTGGCACATCACCAAACACTTTACAGATGGACTACTTGTACCATATACATTTGGATATCTGATATGTAAACTAAGGATTAATTGAAATATGTCCAGGAGGCAATAGCAAGTATCAAAATTCTTTAATAAATAATACATCTTGGAGGGCAGCATGACTTAAAAAAGGATGCTAGAGAAGGCTATGAAAAAAATACAAGGCTAATAGAAGCTGTATTCTGCGTATTCTGATGTTCCAAAGATAGAAGCTGAGCAATGACAAAAACAACTAAATGGTGTATATGTCTCATTTTAAGACGACTACAACATCAACTAAAAAATAGCGCATTGAATGTTAATCAAATATTTCCTTGGACATTCTGAGGTTGTGGTGAATGAGAAAAAGGCACTGCGGGCACTATTCATATTCAAACAATTCAAGCTGGACCCACCCTACAATTAATAGCCAAAACAGCAGCCAAGAAAAATATGAGAAATAACATTAGTCACTGGCTGTTTCTTGTTACACTTTTTCCACAATAAAGAAGTGCTTAAACAGACAACACTGCCCATTAAAATGTGACTGGAGCGCACATTCCTGTAAAAGTTTTCAAATTGACTGCTAAATTTTGATGTGCCACTTCACAGCTAAACAGACTGTGTGTGACTCGACTTTTACACCAACTAAAGTCCAGTTTCAAAGTGACTGAGGAGTAATTGATTCACGATTTCGGTCTGTCTACGGTCCACACAAAAATCTAAGATGAAAGGGAAAAGATAGAGAGGGAGGGACTGATAATCTTGTCCGAGGATCAGTTATCTTCAGTGGAGGCACATTCACGGTTCGGCTCAAAATGCACATTCCTGAACCGTGACTCCTTTTGATGGAAGTAAACAGGCACATTTGATCAGCCATTTCCAATTGAGTTTAGACGGGTAGGCACAGCTCGGCTGGCCACTCATCACAATGAGTCGAGACGTAATCAATGCACTCCGCTGTGAAACAAGTATTGGATTGACACAGTTATCCTCAGAAGATAAATGCAGATTAGGGAAGCTCCTCTCTCTGCAACAACGCAATCAAAAATACACCCTCGTCTCCTTGTTTTTGTCAATACACATGATATCAACTTTGATTTCTATTTCACGCCTCAGTCCCAGCACTGTTTACAGATAATACTGGCTGCTTTTGACATTACGCCGCACAACAGCCCTGTCCCTCTCGATGTTTTTTATTTGTCTGAGGAGATACAACTCTACCGTGAAAACTCCATGATTCACTCCACTCATCTTTCAATGTGAATCACCCTCCCCTGGACGGTTATAGATCAGCGGTGATGACGAAAGGTATAAGGGCAAAATATTCCACTAACAATACACTTAGGGTGAAAAACATAAAATAAGTAGTCTTGATCACACAATAGTGACTACATTTAGTCGTTTATGGTGAAGACAACAGTTTTAGCAGTTTTAGCAGTAATAATTGTTGTGGTAATAGCTACAGGTAGTGGCACTGGGGCTGCAACAGCACTATATTTAAGTATTATGTTGTTTTTTTGTTAAAAGAAATTCAAATTCACAATTGTTAGAAATTGTAGAAATGTGATGAATCTGTACTATTTAAAGTTTAACAGTGCTGTCTTTGTTTTAACCACAGCAACAATTACCACATATTCAAACTCAATATTTAATTGCACCACGTTGACCATGTTGTACTGCAATGCATATTTGATCAACGCAGGGTAGATTCACTTCGGTTCAGGCGATAACACCCGTCTAATGACCTGAAACCCGCACCAGACTACTGGTGTCTGGGAAAAATAGACTCCTTGCTGATTCTTTCCGCAGAACTGTACCTTGCCCGGACCCTCGCCCACAGCAGGGGTGAGTTTGTGGGACCATGGCGCCGGCCGTTCTCTGATTGGCTTGTAGGCAATGAGCGAGACGCTGGTTGGGAGATGGGAGCGGGAATAACGTGAGAAGGAGGCTGTGGCAATCAATAACAAATGACAGTAGAAAGTTTGAGCTGTTCGAGCACATGGCAGTGGTTCTTATGAGTGCAGCGCTGGGCTGAGAGCCAGTGTTAAAGAAACACACACCGTATGACATGCACGGCAGACACTAACAAGAACAATCTGAAATTAAAATTAGGCACACCGGGGCCTAATGTTGTATATAGTATAAGTCAGTAGTAGACATGATAGATGTTCAGCTTTATCAATTCTTATACTTTGCAGGGTTTAGGAGAAGACTGGAAAAAACAGATCCCAATATGTCATGTGACTATGGAACAGCTCAAGTGGGCTGGGCAATAAGCCAGAAATATTAATATCATGATTTTCTTGGAGCCGAATCACAATTTCAGTTTTATCACGATGCATGTAGAGGTGGGAGCTATATTAAAAAAGGATAATATCACAGTTGTTGTTTGTATATCTACAACATTTGGATATGGAGTGCAAGAGTCTCAGATTAAAACTATTAAAAATGAGCTCAAAAAGAAACCAAAGCATCTAGTGTAATCTCCCAAACAGAAGTATAAGTGATACTTCTGTACTTTTGGGATTCATTTTATGGTTTATTCACGTTTTGTGTGATATTTGAACTTCAACAAGACATTTACAGACACATTTTAGTGTGGTTACGTTTTACCTATATACAACCACAAACACTGCCATTTTGAGCGTGGATCATACTGGCAAACACAGCATAATGGTAGCAGTGGCAGTGATAAATAGCAGCGTTGTAGTAGCAGCAGCTTTTTACTTTTACTTTGAGTTGTGTCTAGTATGATTTAACAGTGAGAACACCATGATTCACCGTCTTTATCTCTCAACATGAATCACCCTCTAGACATTTTTAAAAGCACCAATACTATCAGGGAAAAAACCTACTTGTACTCACTTTATGGTTGATAAGTTGTGCAAAGCGCTGCAGAACCTTTGAATAAATGCAAAGCAGAGGGGAAAAAACACTTTTTAAGAATGTTAAGCACGCTGGCCTCTTTGTCGGAGCAAGATGAGTGGATGAGAAATATCTTGGAGCGTACGATACTGGCGGTTTGGAGTGGTCGGCGATGGCACATGTGGCTCTCATTCGCAGGCTGGAAACACAGTGCATCGCGGCTTCGTTCGAGCAGTTATTATGTTGGATCTCAAGTAGATTTTTCCTTGGAATGAACAAAGCTAATGGAAGCTTTCTAATTCTGCGTAAATAGGGTTTGTTGAGAGAAGGTTCATTTAAAAGCAGCGAGGAGGGCAGAGCTAAAAGAAAATGAAACTAGTGTGTGTCTGTCCTCTGCAAAATACAAAATTTAATTGAAATGATAGATGATGATGATGATCAATGCCATTTTCTTGGCAACACAGAGAGGTTCTTCCTAATAATAAAGATACATTTAAAACTGTACCCATTCTACCATTTATTACAAGAAAAATTGAAAAAGTACTCATACCCTTTATATTTACTTATACTGTTCAGTCCTATTACCGCCCTAAACTGTAAGCCAGTTTCAAACAGGCTATATATTTCACTAATGACATCATTGTTTTAGTTGCAGATACTGCTCTGTTGGACATAAAATAATAGTGAAAACACAAGTCTATTTGATACAGGGAAAGGATCAGCCAAAAGGTAATCCTATGGGGTAATACAGATGATGACTTTTGCCATGACATATTTTATTGTGATCCGACCATCGCTGCACAGAGAGGTATGAACAATAATGACATCATACTTTGAGTCATCTTCTGGACATCGCTGAATAAACTGTGCTTACATTGAACGACTGACAACCACTGGAGCGTGCGTTGTATCTTTCACCGATGGGAAAACTCCACAAAAATAAGAAAGTGCTGTAGTATTTTATGAAAACTAATAGAGATATAGTGCAGGGGTGTGGGCAATTCAAAGTCATTAGAAGAAGGAAAAAGCTCATGATAAACTTGCATGACTGATGTGGTATAAATGAGCTCGGAGTACCAGCTTTGACAGGCAGCCATTGGGTTGAAATAAAGAAGAAAATCTGTGCTTTGTCTGTGTCGTTTCTTTACAGGGAGACGCACAAACACAGCCACAAATCAATGGCACTGTAATCAATCAGGACTCTGAGGAGTGCTTCAGTTTATTACAAACTCCCTACTTCATCTCAACAGTAATCTCAAAACGAAGACTCTTTTATTCAACCATCAACCCACTCCCGGCCTCTTCCTACAAAACACTTCCACATCTCTCCCCTCGCTGTTCTTAGACAGCCTTCAAAGAGCCAGTTTGAAGCAATGGTTGGTCCCAAGGCGCCTTTTGACACACGAGCGAAAACACACTCTTATGCAAACGATCCCAGTGGCTTTTCACTCAGCGCAGAATAAAGTCTCCAAACAGGGACAGTTTAGTTATAAGACAAGGCATAAATGGAGAAACGTGCTGTACCTTCGCAGATCCGGTCAAGCCGCTGGCGCTTCACTTTGTGTTTGTCGGCCAGAGCCATCCTGGTGCTCACGGAGGTGCCCTCGGTTTTCGAGACTTTCTGCCCACCGCTGCTCCTCCTTCGGTCCTATGGTTCTTCGATGGACAAAAACTTAGATGGATGATGATCTGTTATACCTAGAAAAAACAATGTTTAAATTGTGATATACTGTATTTGAACGTCTGTTTTCAAAAAGTAAATGGAGGCAAAAGTCCAATAACGCAAAATGGGTTATTGTCATTTACAAGGCACCAAGTTAAATATAAAAAATAAATGAACATGGATTTTGAGGTGTGGAACTGCATAATATATCAAACAAATATTGCTATCGCTCTTGCTGCTATCACGATATGCATAAAATGTCTGAAATGTTTAAAATGTCTCAGTAATATATTTTTATTGTTTGCAGAGTAATGGACAAAGCAACTCCAGGTTTTAACACTAACACCAACACCAATGTGTGTATATTTGTACCTCAGCTACTATATTTTAAAGTAAGAGTTGAGTTATCCCTCATATCTGGAAAAGAAAAAAAAAAATATATATATATATGCAAATGAGGAAAAAATATTGCGATAATATTGTTATCACAATACTTGACACCCATATCGCACATCGCAATAATTTCCCATATCCTTCAGCCCTACTGCATACACTTAACATAAAATTGTTCATGGAAGAAAGCTTAAAAAGTCTACTCAGAAAAAAAAGTACTAATAAAAAGTCGAAGATAAGCGTGGACTACAAATGCCAGAACATAATTGTATTTAAATAGCTAATTTTTGTGCTTGAATGTACTTTATTCTTATTTATTTTTGTTGTTTGTATTTGTATTTTGGATGTGTTAAATATTACAGTGTTGTCTTAATTGTTGTATTTGTATTTTGGATGTGTTAAATATTACAGTGTTGTCTTAATCGTTCTGATATAGATCAAGACGACCATTCTATAACTATTCAGGAAAATTTTGTCCCCCAATTCAAACGATTATCTAGATTTTGGATCCATTAGTATCTGGGTTTTGATACTTTTGACAATCCCAATGTGTAGATTCCAACCAACCGAAGCCAACTGATTTCAGATGATTCATTGCTTTATTTCAACCTACACCTTTGAAAAAACACCAACCCCATCAGCTCGGACTCCAAAAGAGCAGCCTGTCTATCTTGAACAATAACAGTCTCCTGGTGGTGATAAAATGTCTGACCGGAGCCTGTCTCAGGTGTTTTCTCTGAAGACCATTTACTTCAATAACTGCGATCGGCCCCCTCCCCACACATGTCACAGCTGTCACCTAACCCTGCAGAGACCCCGCTGTCCACAAGAGGGAGTGCCACCTCAGAGCGCACCAACAATCAAACCAAGCTGAAAAATGTCATCTCTCCAACCCCCCCGAGATCTGAACCCTGTCTAGTAAAAACAGACAAACAAACAGTGCGCAAATAAGTCGTTTTACCGATCATTTGAGTTGCCGAGTGACTAAAGAGCAATCATCTAATTGGTTCCTGCTGCAGCCTGAGGGACATGGCACAGTTTCGGGAGCAGGGAGGACTGCACGGGACGCCGCTTAGGTGTAGGGAGCACATTGTAAGAAGGAGAAGGCGAGGATGACAAACAGATACAGGCCCGGCAGTGTGCATGGACTGGGAGGGCAGCGAGCAGGAATGTGGGTCAGTTAGTCAGCAGGCGGAGGGGAGGTTGGATCAGCAAAATGAAGACACAAAGGGAGGGAGTGGGGGGTGGGCTGGCGAGTGAGAGCCAGTGAGAGGAAAAGCATCTTCTGACTCAAGCAGCACTTCCAATAAAGGATATGGCACATTTCACATTTCAATGGTCAAATATCAAGAACGAAAGACTATTGGCAAACATAATTTTTTAGCTCAAACTGATTCATTTCTCATAAATTATTAAGTCTTGATTGTCTTAATTAAGTTACAGATACATGAAAAATGAGACTTCAGCATTGAACTTGAAGTGATGTAATGTAATGTAATGTAAAAACTAATAAGAGCTGTCAGGCCCCCACAGTGTAAATCAATACATTTTCAACCCAGAAATAGTAAATAAAGAGACATAGTTAAAATCTCCGTTGAGTTATGGCTGTCTTGATCCTTCTGGTTTCACCATCTTTGCCAGGAAAATGACTGGAATTTATTAAAAGGTAAAAAGACAAATTGGCAAACCATGCATTTACTTGACAAAATGGATATGATTGAATCAGTTCACTGCTGATGTTAAGCAAGTGGAAAATGTGTTGTGGAGTGAGTGTTAGATGGCAGTAAATATTAAAGTGTATTAAAGGTCGGTTTCCCACATAATGTTGAATAGACTTTTTTGTGCCATTAACCTCGTCACACACGCGCTTACATTGGCCTTTTGCTTTTCCAGTTTGAGTTCTTGATGCTTAAGTGTTTGAAATTATATGCATTTGAAGGTGCCAATAGTTGATATAAATGTTATATGTGGTGATATAAAAATAAATTCTTTATTGGCAACTGATAATAAAAGTGTGTCATCCTCTAACAGTCAATATTAAAGGCTGAAAATGTGTTTGCACAACATTCTTTTTGATAGACTTCCACTTTCGAAGTGATTTCACAACCCTAAATATGCAGTTAGCCTAATTAATATGCGTGTGTGTCACAGTAATGAGTATGTGTAAAAGCAGACTATCAACGGCTCTTTCCACAACTCATTTACATGTCAGTGTGAGTCCAGTAAACACGGACACAGCCATAGAGACTTTAAAGTGAACCAACTGGTCGTGTTTACCATGTTGTGATAGCGTTTCACAAGCTAAGTGCTAACTAATTTGAACAGAAGTCCTATGTTGTTCCTGGTGTGATTTGTGCTGAAGTTAACTTTTATTCCTGAGTTAGAAACTGAATTCAGTGCATTTAAATCTGGTGCTGCCTCAGTAAGAGCCATCAATGGCAAACGCACACAAACAGGAGCGTCACACTGGTGTTGCGGTCAAGTGCACTACGCCGTCACAGACACACTAACAAAATACTACACAGAGAAATTGGTGCTGCACTAAATATTAGTGAATTGGTCTGTCTGTAAATTGGATACAATGGTTGTATTCTAGAGCTTAAGCTGTAAAATGAGGTATAACATGCCCAGGTGGAATATCAGCCATTTCTGAGTTTGGCCAAAAGCCAATTTTTCTCCAAGCGCTCATATCGGTAGATAATATCGGCCAGCCGATATATCGGTCAGGTCCTACTATTACTTGCTGGGGTAGCAGCACAATCATGATAAAGCTGTATCAGGATTCTTGATTCCATTTTTATTTTATCTTACTACAATTAATATGGGTTTCAGTATTAGTTTCAGTTTTCAGTTTCAGTCTATCTAGTTTATTCAGACATTTTCTCAAAGGCTAAAATAATAAAAACATTTACATATAGTCTGAAAAGGGAAAGCTTATAACGCCAGTCCATACAAGATATGAACAAAGAATATCAAACAGCTGCTTTCAGTTTCAACATCTCATTATATGATTTGTAAAGTGTCTTAGTGTTCTACATTCTTTAAACTCCTGGTCCAACTTATTCCATACATTAACGCCAACAATGCAATGCTGCTTTTCATTTGTTTTTTTAAACATATCACAACCTCTGAAATTATAATCACTTGCCCTCTTTTGAAACAGGTCTTGAATATGAGTCAATTAAAGTCATGTTTGCATTAGCGTGGTACGGCGTGGAGCGGGACAGTCCAAGGTGTTTTCACTGAACAAAAGTGAACCGTACTGCTCTGTTTGAGGGGTACTAGCTCCAAGTGTGAGCTGGCTTGGTTTAGAGCGCTAAAGAGCGAGATGATTGAACGAGAGAGAATAAAAGAGAACACAGACTCAGGTGAAAAGAAGTGGCAAATAGTAGATATTCCTCACCAAACGCTGACTTGTGAAAAACCGGCGTATTTCCAGAGACCATAACTTTGTTTACTGAGCTAACAGAGTATGCAAAACAAAGCCAGCACACTACAGCGTGTTTTTGCATGATGCTAATTTTATTAATAATTATTATTTTATTTATTACTTTGGTATACATTTTTCCACACCTCTAGACCACATATAACAATACAAAATATATAATATTTGTTGTCATTCAAGAACTCTTTAACCTTATAAATAATTCCTAATGAGTTACATAACTTTGCCGTAACATAATTTTGCATTAATATGTCTAGATGTTATTTAATTTTGTTATTATTAATATAATATCAATTTAATGAACATATACAATACACATTTTTAATTATTGCTATTTAACATAAAAAAATGAAAATTTTCTTTCCACCAAAAGTCCGAACTCTGCTCCAAACCACATACTTTTAATAATTGGCTGTACACATCTTGATTAAAAATACCCAAAAATATCACTGATGATTAGAAATGAGTGAATCTCAATATCAATAAAAAAAATTCATAAAGCCTTGTTCATTGCTGGAAAACTGCATCACATCAAATCATACATCAAGGTTCTAATAGCACTACACTGTACAACTAATGTTTAGACAATGACAAAGCACCTCGTAACACTTTGTCTTTACTTACTTTATCCTTATCATAGTAAGCAACTGGAGGAGAGCCAAACTGTGCTCTGAAGCATGCCATGATTGTAGCTGTGGCAATAAACCTTCACAGAGAAACACATACAGAGCACTGGCCTCTTCCCACAGTGTTCAAACGCGTTCTTTATTTAGTCTCCGCTCTCAAGTGCTGCTCTCGCTCGACTATTTAAATCATGATGTATCGAGATGTGCGCTGTAACTACAATTAGACCCACTCGGCTATGGGAGGTGGGAGGTATAAGCTGCACGGCAATATGGCTGAAATGATGAATGGATGCTGCGTTTCTATTTGGCCAGCTGTTGAGGCAATTTCCCAGCTGCGTGATTTTTGGGAAGAGGGCACCGCAGCCCAGTGCATCTCGAGAAAACACTGGGAGTTCGATTTGGACTCTAAAACACTACACTACTCTGTCCGCCGCTGACAAAAGCACTCATGTCTGTCTTTAAGTTAACGCGCGGAGACTGGGGCATTCCTTCCTCCTCCTCCGCAAGGTAAGTGTAGCTGCCAGAGAGCGCGGAGCCACATGTGGGAGTTGGAGGAGAAGTAATTGAGCAAGAGGGAAGGCAGGAAGTAGTCAGTCAGAGGCGGGGGAGTCGTAGCAGCGGCGGTGGTGATGGTGGTGGTGACTATGAATAGACTGGAGGAAGAGAAGTACACGGACGGGCATCGCTCTGCCAACACTGGAGGTCACGGGAGCAGCTGACCGCCTTCTTTGAACTTGAGCAATAACTGCCTCTGCCTCACATCAGTGCACAGGTGGCTCCAGTAAGAAATACAAGTATGCAAACAAGACTGGGTCCTCTGTGGTGCCTCATCCCCCTCTGTGGTGTTACCATTTGACTGCTCAGCAATGTCTGCAGTTTAAAAAGAAAGAAAGGCATCCTACCCAACACTATTGAGGGCAAAGTAAACAATCAAAGAGATAAAGAGTGTAATCGATTATGCAGAAACAACAGAAATGAACCGTTAGAGGTAGGATAATATGTGTGAGGTTAGCCTTGTATTAGCCATGGAAGAAAAGGTTTTAGAGGTTAAGCATTGAGGCGTTTTGATTGCTATCAAAATTGCTCATTTTCAATCTGAAGGTACTGGTTCTAAGAGCTAGAATTTAAACTCTTTTGACCTAAATTAGTCCTGCTGCCGGGTAGTTCAACTCTAGTGTTCTCTGGCACACTCTCTCCCTCACAGCTTTTCCTGATTAGCATTTGACTGGCTTTTGGGTTTGAGGTGGCTATTGTAAACAGAAGGTACGCTGAATCTTAATACACAATTTCCGATTAAAAATGCGCTGCAATTAGAGCTGGGCGATATGGCGATAAAAATCGAATCGTGAGCTCGTCCTGTGACAATTTTTTTTCTATTCTACAATTCTATTTTTGTGAAATCGTTGTATTCACCGTTTATCTCTTTAATGCAGTTGTCTGTTCAAACACACTTTTTCTCCTGTTGTTTAGCCTCTGAGCAGATAACTTTATTTACCTCTTAAAGGCCAGGGCGGCACATTTAAACCAAATCCACACAAAATTGCAATTTTAATGGATGCAATTGTTTGCTATTTTCGAAGTGATAATAATTTCTTCCACAAACAACAAAATGTTTGATTTAAATAAAAACTGCTAACATTGTAGTTTGGACTTGTACAAACATGTTCTGAAATAAGCAACAAAAGTGCAACCAAAAGCGATAAAAATGCATTCAAAAGCAACAAAACTGAGCCAACAGACAAAAAACGCGACTCCATCCACCAAAATGCAACTGAAAGCGACAAAAACATGACTAAAACACAACTGAATGTGACAAAAACATGACTTAAAAAGCAAAAACATTGGTTTAAAATGTGAATTTTAACAGAATTCTACTACTAATACATAAATCACAAATCTAATCACATTTGCACTGGTCAGAAAAATCACAATTACATATTTTTCCTAAGTCGTGCAGCTCTATTATAAGCAGTAGAAATATATATAAATGAAAATACAAAGTGAACACGAATCGTGGTCAAATCAAAATCATGATCTGGCCCCAAGAAAACCATGATAATATTGCCTAGCTGCAATTTTTACCTGATGGAGGATCAGCCAGCTGCTTGTCTCCATGGAGATGTTAGTGCTTTTCCAGATCCTAGGTCTAAACTAGGGTTAGCAGCTTTAAAACATAGACAGGATCATTTGTTTACAAGGGAAATTGTATTGATTGCAAAGGAAAAGTGTAATTTGCAACTATTCAAATTGATTTCGATTCGACTAGATTGTATCTTGTATCTCTAGCAGACGGCTGATTGTAAACTCCAATTTGAGTGCGTTCTGTATTGATACTGATATAGTATTTTGTCAATTGGATGATTAGTTATTTAATGTAATGCTCACTGGTTGGCAGAGAACAACAGACACGACCCGATACCAGTCCAGCAAGTAAACAAGTTGCTGTAATCCCTCGTTTGTCCAGAAGTGGTCCATGGAAGAAAAGGTTCCAAAGGCAGGCATGGACCACTCCTGGACAAATGAGGGATTACTCCAATACTTTTAGAAGCAAATTCTGCATTCTAACTTAGCATTACAATAACTAAAAAAATAAAGTTAATAAACAACGCCATCTTATAGACTGCATGGGTAACCAAGTATGTGATCAATACATAACATTTTCCAAGTCATTTTAGACCAGGAAAGGCCTTTATAGAAAAATTGAAAGATGAATATCTTCAGTGAAACTAAAATGTTTTTTCTTCAGGGGCTGTCAGCTGTGATAAATGCATTACTGTTGCCACACATTTACAGCAGCACAGTTCAATTCCCGTGTTGTGTCTGAGAGAAACTATCCATTAGCACTTTAGGGAGCGTGACATGAAACAAACTATCCCTTTAACAAATGGACAGACTATCACATTTGTTCAGATGAGTGGCTCTCTGGCTGCACTATAGTTTGTCTTTAGTTTTATATACTTAGTGTTTTTTGATGGAGTGTCACCGAACAGTGTCACACAGAAAATGAGGTGAAGAGAGTAGATAAAATCAGAGATGAAAAAAACCAAACAAATTCTATAATGTTACTACTTATTCAATTAATTGTTTACCTTTGAAGCACAATTTTTAAAGAATAAATCCTTTTCAGTGTCTTTATAAGCAGCTGATCCAGGTATAACACTATGAAAAATATAAAAGTCCAAACTTACACATACGTTTGAATAGTTTTGATTTATTGAATACAAGAATGTGCAAATTATGAAGCCACAATGGTTAAACAAAACATAGATCACTTCTGCCCAAACATAAACAAACACCAAAGACCTAAATGAACCCTAACCACACCAAATAAATCGAATGGAAGAAACAATAACAGCTTCTACACAACGCAAAGTAGTTGCTTTGGGTTGGGTTATCAGACAAAAACAACACATATTTGCAGGACAGGGTTAGCCAAAGAACTAGACTGTAGCAAAGGTATTGTTTAGTGGATTTCTGTCATGGCAAGTCAAAAATATTTATTATATGTATAAAAGTAAGTTTGAAATGTCAAAAAGAAAACAATGAAAAGATGAATCAAGCCAATGGGATTGCCAAAAATGAGAAATATTGAAGTAAAGTCACATTGTTCCATTTCATGTTGTTTATCAACTCGCCTATAGCCACAATCTTGTCCTCCCCACTTTTTTTTTTTAAACCTGTGTTATACCGACTGTAGAGGTGGACCCACCTTGAAAACCACTGATGGAAGTCAAGTGTGCACCTGGAAGCGTTCAGACATGACAGCTCAGGTCCAGACCCTCTCTGGTGGTCTCAGAGGGACTGCAAACCCCCCTGGCTCAAAACAAGAATCCACTATTCAGCAGTTCCACGCACCATTTTAGCCCAAACCCCCAATCTGTGGTATACATGACTTCATTTCCATAAATTAATTCCAGAGAGTGACTCATGTGACAAGGGGATACACTCCATTTGAGAGCCAGAGGAAGAAAAAAAAAAGTCTGCTCACGGCGCAGGTCGAAAAGTCAACAACAACTTTGAGCTCATCCAGAGAAGTGCCAGAGAAGAAGAGAAGCTATTCTACTGCCCTTAACACAATCACTGCTGGAGAGTTACAGACTGAGAACTGTTATGTAACTGAACAAAGACAGACCTGGGAGACACGCTGGAGGCTGCAGGAGAAGGAGAGGAAAAAGTCAAAAACACAAAACACAAAGGCGTACACTAGGGTTCACAAGAAGTTGGAGGGCCTTAAATAACTGCATTTACATGAAAAAAGCAGATTGTCTTGCCAAAAGAAGCAGGACTTCAGTTGTATAATGTGGGCTGCTATTGCACTGGCTCATAAAGTTGCCCATGACACTGTGGCAACTGTAAAGAGTTAAGGCTGCTCGATTAACGAACACATAATAATAATAATCACAATTATTTAAATCATATTACTGTAATCCCAAAACATATATATGTTGAGAGCAGGTGAGCATTGAGCTTTGATCGTTGAGCATCTTTTCACCTCAAGGAAACACATATGTGCACATTTAAGAGTTAATGTTAATATTCTTATTCTACCTCAATTACACAATGTAATAGATTAGTGCAATAAGCAATACATTAATTGCACAGCCCTAACCTACTTCACGAAGAGAAATGGACCATTTTCAAGCAGATTTAACAGTTGTTAATCTGAAAGAGAACCAATGGTAATGTTTTCAGTGACATGGCGTAAACTGAGATAACATGAATACTTACCTGTCAATGTGGAATGTAGGCATTTTTTCTTGATACAAATACGCAAATATGTGAATCCCAAAAATCATCAACGTCTCATTTTGACAAGTGAAGTAGCGCAATAACAATAAAGCTTTTTAAAAAACTACAATCATAAATAACCAACAGAGCCAGACAGTTGTTCCATACTAACAACTTCCTCCTTGTGTCTTACTCCTCTGCAAACACAATCAGCACGACACATATTTCCATATCAGTGTCAGACACAGGCCTGAGTGCACCGAGCATTACATGCCGTTGTTGCAGCTGTTGCATCAGGTTGAGCCCTTATGAATTTGTAACTTCTCTTTCTCACTGCCACAAGTAGAAAGACTTTCCCACACTTTTTCTGCGGCACTTCTCTTTCTTCTGTTTCTTGTCTTTGCGTTGAAAAGGACTTGAAAAGTGAGGCAGCCCATGAGATCTTGTTTGGGCTGGTATTAATAGTGGAAAAAAACAGAAGGAAAAGGAAAGTGGAAGCAAAAAATGTC
This sequence comes from Rhinogobius similis, assembly GCA_019453435.1. Taxonomy (NCBI): domain Eukaryota; kingdom Metazoa; phylum Chordata; class Actinopteri; order Gobiiformes; family Gobiidae; genus Rhinogobius; species Rhinogobius similis. The sequence goes on from CM033634.1 coordinate 24,608,409, forward strand.
TTTATCTTGGTGGGGTCGTTTCTCAGAGGAAGGCTTTGTGAGATGAATTGTTGGCTCAGCTCAAGGTTAAACTGTTGGAAGTAAAGTGCATGACATGTAACATGTATGAAAATAAAAGTTCATCTCAGACTCAAAATGGGTCTTTGTGTTATATTCACAATAGAATTATAAATCCTTTGTGCCTGTTACACAATGTTTGACAATATCAGAATAACACTGTGTTTTTATATTGAGCAAATTGTGGCTTGACAAGAACAGTTCCACTGAACCATTTCCAAATGTTGAGTCACTAAAAATGTCTTAAAGCGATCGACAAGTAGCTGTAAGGTATAAGTCAAAGATTCAAAGAATTGTAGTAATATTTTTAATCGAAAGGTTAAACCCAATGCCACACTGTAGACTGCCTTCAACACTAACATTCCATTCCATAAAACAATGTATCTCGGATGTAAAACTCCAACAATGGAAATGATAGATGGACACCTGCGGTGTGTACTTTTGGCGGCAGCAAAAAAGCAATAACAAGGAGATGGATGACAGGGAGCCCACTGTCAAGGACTGTACTGAAAGAACTTTGGACATGAGAAAGAGCAACCTTTGCACTGAATTGAACAAATGGGATAGATACAAAAGAGGACATACCAGAATTACTTTCTAGCAACAACTTTATGTTATGGTCTTTTTAGGTTCTTGCTCTGTTTGTTTTTATTTTGTTTTGAATTATTAAAAAACACACAGAATAAAAATAAAAATAAAAGGAAACAAAAAAATGTAATACTAAACTTGCAGTCTTGCAGCAACAATATATTTCAGCTCGTGAGTGCCAAAAGCCCATGTTCAACCCATTCACCTCTCGCTTTCGTCCTGTAGTGTTGTTTATTTTTCTCTAGAGGTTTGGAGTGTTTGTAGTGGATATTCTGTCATAGCTAATCATGTTGCCCAACTTATCCAACAGTTTCAATGGGAAATCTATTCATGCAATATCAAAATTTGAGACCAGATTCAACATATGGGTGGGGGGATATTGACACGAAAGGAATGTCTTAATATTTATTCATTTTTATTATAATAATAGCAATATTTAGATAATCTTCTCACAGTTCATCAACAATGTGCCAGCAAATGTCTTTGAGTGTCTTTGAAAACATGAATGGACTATAAAATTAAAAAGGACCAAAAGATTACACATGCTGTTTCTGTCTCTTTATAAATGATATACAGTGCTTGATATACTATTTTTGCATATCTCAAAATCAAACAAATGCACTTTTTTTTCACATATCTCTATTTCCACTGATCACTTTCTTATTTTCTAATTAAGTGGTACAAATGTTCATCCTCACCATACCATACAATCCAACATAAATGATGAAACAATCAAACTTGATTGCAGTCCTGTATCCTGGAGATAGCTTATTTGGGTGCAGAATTTAAAAGCACTGCCTAAGGTCTTCTATCTGGCAGCAATCCAGTGTGTCATTATATTTTTGTTTCACTTGTTATCTTTTTGTACAGCCTAACCTTTTGTCCACACTATAAAATTACAGATTAGCACACGGCCTGTTTGGTAGATGGCGTTTCAGTGGGCAGTGGCTGCTGTAGAATCTCATTAACACCGTGCACATTTAAACACCAATAGCTTATAGTTAACATTTGAGGAGTAGGCTGCGCGCGCGCGTGTGTGTGTGTATGTGTGTGTGGAGTGTGCAGGAGCGGCAGTTTCCCAAAGTGACTGCTTAAGAGGCTATGATTTATGTCCCCTGAAAGTGCAAGATAGCAGAAAAAACAGGCAGGAGAGGGGAAGGTGGTTAAGGTTCCTCTTCTCTCATTAATCGGATAGTTGGGGCTCCGAGGGCCACGTAAAGCTGTCTCTCACCCAGCTGATTTACAACCTGCCCATTCGCTGCCAGCCACTCTTCTCCCTCCCCGCAATCCTCACTGTCTAAATACAAGGCCTACTGACAATTACATCTCTCCTCTTTCTACCTGCCTATCATCGCTCTACCTTCCGTCAGTCCATCCATATCCATTTCACTGGCTTTTTCATGTCCGCCGCTGGCACATGCCGTCCTTTTATCTTTACGTTTTATTTTTTTCCTCATCATTTCCTCTCAAACCCAAATGAGACTGCAGCGCTGCTAACTGCTGACTTGGGCTAATGCACAATTTTGTAATAATGCCTATTCGTTTAAGTCACCCAGGAAACGCATAATGGTGATATTATTGAGCGCAGCAGCCTGTTAGCCTTACCCACCAGGCCTTTCACCGTGGCCCGCATTCCTTCTCTACTTACATCTAATCAACTCAAACAAAGTCTGGCACAAACCTCCGCTGGGATAATTGGCTATTTATTTTTTCATAACACCATCACAGAGCATGGACCGCTGAGGACTCACTACAATATATTGCACATCCAAATTCAATAGAAAGCATTGTAAACATGTCACACAATATTACACATTCTCGCTTATGGGCAAGCAAATTCATATGGACACAACCACAATAATAATCATATATAGACAATAGCAGCGCTGGTTTTTGGAGGTCGTGGTTGTTGTTGGTGATATCTATGGTAATGTATGAGATGCCGTGAACATCATAGTTTTAAGCCACAATCATTTGGCGCAAATCTTTTTTTAGCTCTACAAACCACTCCTCGCCGACACTAGTCATTAGGGGTGTGCTAAATTAGCGATATTATTGACATTGTGAGTATTTCCTTGTGTGTTTTGCACAAGCACTATATTTTGTTTGCTAAATCACAGGTTATCATTATATTATCGTTACATTATGGTATAGTGAGCCATTACACCTCCCATAATCAAAAAATTAACACAAAGTTATTAGAATGTGTTATGAATTAGTATGTGTGAAATGAGTTACAAGACAATACCTTGTTTTATACACTTTGTATAATGCATGACTTTATGTGATATTATATTATGTGATATTGTGATAAATGGCTGATGAGAAACTTGTTATCAATATATTCTATGTAATATCTTATGGCATACAATTAGGGATAGTTTGATATAATTTTTTTCACCACTATTCGCTATTGGTCTTGTGTGTCCAATAACTAATTTGCAGACATCAAAATTAAGATAATAATTTATAGCAGGACCCATGACTGAAAGGTGGAATAGCCAGACACATATGGTCTATCAGTATCAAAACAAACATGGCCGCTTGCTTACTTGCTGGTTTGAAAATCCTCTCCCCTCCGACTGTCAACAGCACTTCCTGCTGAACTCTCTCAATCAGTGACAGATCATATACATCGCTTGTCCAAGAATCTCTTGCCATTTTAAGTCCTTAAATCATGGCCAGACTTATTGTGAACATTTCTGCCGTCTAAATACATTCACTGCTACAGCTAGGCTAATCATCGCCTCTCATGGAGTCTCTTAAAGTGATAAAATTGTGTATAGCATGCCCTGAACACCTCCCCAGGGAGGCGTCCAGTTGGCATCAGAATAGATTCTCAAGCCACCTCAGCTGACTTCTCTCGACGTGGAGGAGCAGCACCTCTACTCCGAGCTCCTCCCATGTGACTGAGCTTCTCACCCTATCTCTAAGGGAGCGACCAGCCACCCAGCAGAGGAAACTCATTTCGATCACGGTAAATCGAGAGCCAACAGTCTTTCGACTCAGCTCTTTCTTCACCACAACGGTCCAATACAGCGACTGCATCACTGCAGACGCTCCACCGATCCGCCTGTCAATCTTGCACTCCATCCTTCCCTCACTCGTGAACAAGACCCCAAGATACTTGAACCCCACCTGGAGAGGGCAAACCTCCTTTTTCTGGTCGACAACCATGGTCTTGGATTTGGAGCTGTTGATTTTCATCCCAGCCGCTTCACATTCGGCTGCAAACCGTTCCACTGCATGTTGCAAGTCCTGGTTTGATGAGCCATCAGAACAACATAATCTGCAAACAAGCAAAGATGAGATCCTGTGGTCCCCAAACTGGACGCCCTCCGGGTCCTGGCAGCGCCTAGAAATTCTGTCCATAAAAATAATGAACAGAACCGGTGACAAAGGGCAGACTTGTCTTGTCTGACTTACTGCCGGCAATGCGAACACAGCTTCTGCTCCGGTCATACAGGGACCGGACAGCCCTTAGCAAAGGGCCCCCGACCCCATACTCCCAGAGCACTCGCCACAAGGCACTCCGGGGCACACGGTTGAATGCCTTCTCCAGAGCCACAAAGCACATGTGGACTGGTTGGGCAAACTCTCCCATGAACCCTCGAGCACCCGATGGAGAGTATAGAGCTAGTCCAGTTTTCCATGACCGGGACGAAAACCACACTGCTCCTCCTGAATCCGAGGTTCAACTATTGGTTGGTTCTCCTCTCCAGGACCCTGGAATAGACCTTACCGGGGAGGCTGAGGAGTGTGATCCCCCTGTGGTTGGAACACACCCTCCGGTCCCCTTCTTATACAGAGGGACCACCACCTCGATGTGCCAGTCCAGGGGTACAGTCCCCGACTCCCACGTGATGTTGCAGAGATGTGTCAGCTTTGTTTATCAGCCAACAATTGTTCTTCACGCACGTTGTGCCGTGCGTTGTGCCGCACATAGTCCAATGAGTCTTTGCAGCAGCGCTGGTGAGCTCTGTGTCCACTGTGACTGAAGAGCTGAACACAATCACAGTGCATTCATTTCATTCACTTAATAGTTTATCACTACGCTTTAGCTGCTTAAAACAAATATATAAGTTCATATTGAGTTTGATGCAGCAACAGTCAACAGGTCTTTGATATGAAAGAAAGTCTTTCCCATGTCATCATTATACTGTATAACCTGCAGGTTGTACATCTATGTCCACAAATTACTATGAGAAAGCTATTGATATTATGATATGATTGAAATAGTGATTATACTTTTTATGTTACATGCGGCCTGCGACCCACCGTGAGTGTTAAAATTCAGCCCGCGGCCCACCCTGCTTTAAAGGATTTAAGAAGTGTGTCTGATCGCGCTCGCTGCCACGATGAATAGCAGGTGGAGATACGAGGAGCAGAGCTCTGAGCGTCAGGTGGATGTTTCACAGGACAGTGCTTTAAACCATGTGAGTAAAACAGAGAAAACACTGGTGAATGGATCGAACTATAAATTAATGGTGTGAGAGATGGGCGTGACCGCGCCGCGTCCATGTGCAAGACGTTTATGTTGTACATTTGTCCCTCTGAACAAGTTCCTATACATTATTATAGGACTATTCAAAGATAAAGGCTGTCTCTGCAATAAAACAGAACCTTCACAATGCACTGCTCATGTCAGAGCGCGCAGTAACGCAGAAGCCTGTGGCGGCATATTATAAAAATAAACTAAAACTCCGGTGTCACACCGGACCCGTTGGGACTTGCGGGGATCTCTCTAGAGGGCAGACGCGGAGTGGCACTCAGGACCTGGAGGGAGCAGTTAGAGAAACTTCAGGATCAGGCGGGAGCAGGTTGAAAAGCAGGTCCTGTGCAGGTCTCTTCAAGACATTCACCACGTTTGACCGTTTTATATCAAAATAAGTGTTTTTATTTCTGTTTTGCAAAATAAATCGATACACGCAGAAGACTACCCTCTGCAAGCGCAAAAACATTCTATCGACAAATTGACCTGTTTCCATTTGATACTTTTCCTATGGAAGAAACTACTGATACTGATAATATCACTAATAACTCATCCCTATGGCCTATGTACAATACACACAAAACACAAATAAGCCTTTAAGCACACAATCCCATAAGCCTTGACGTTAACTTGTCATTTTTGTTACAGTCCTTCAACCTGCTTCAATTTACCAACAACATTTTCCACAGCACTCCAGGAGCCAGCATTACATGACCTCATTAGTCAGAAACTACTATTCAACAATCTAAACAAATTCTAAGATATGCTGACTACAAACGCCAACTGTGTGCCAGAGTGTTACTGTAAGAAACTCAAAGAAAAAGCTAATGCCCCAGAACCGTGCCAAAGTATTAAACCTCTGCTGCAGTTTCAACACTCTTGGCCCTTCAAGTCGAGTTGGAACACTTTTTTAGATCTTGGCTTGTGTACATGATTAATTCTTTTGTCCTGCATGGCCACGTGGATTTTGAGTTGGCAACTTCTACAAGTCATCTTTAAACTATTACAAACCATCTGTTGACTTGTTGAATTAAGCCATTTTTAAATAAGTGTAGAGTTTTTACACATTTGTTCAAGGCTGGGCAAAAACGATACGTTTGCGAGATGAAATATTCCCAGTTAAAAGAAGCAATTAGCAACAAAAACACAGCATGGTTGATGTTACTATAAAGTCATGCTCAACCTCCCCCATTATCCATTAGGAGCATTACAGAACAGCACTATCTCCATAATAAAAACTCCATACGCATCTTCATGATCCCACTTAAAATAGTTTCCTTTTAATTACGCACACTTGTACATTTTGGCGTGTTCGGGTTGTGTAGCGCGCTGCGTAATTGGTGAACTTGATGATCTGTCTTCCTACCAATTAGCTGCTGAGGACCTGATGCATATGCAGTGCTGGTAAAAAGCAATTAATCTGCAAATTAAGCCAAGATCAATTAAGAGAGTGAATGTGAATGTTTTCAATGAGTGCTTGTTCAAAATTTGACATTTCTAAAAGGAGGTGGATCGCGACAGTATGATGTTATTCTCAGCGGGAGAGGCAGGGATGCGCATCTGGCTACAAAAAGAGTACAACACCGTGAATGATCTTTTTGCAGCGCTTCTAATTAGTTTATTATGATGTTTATAATGCAATATCATCACATCTAGACAGTTGTTTGGGACAGCTTCAAGATTAAATGTTTTTGGCAGCTAACCAAAAAGCACATTATGTCAAGAAAGTATGTTTTTGCTAGCGTTAATTTGTTATTTGGATCCCCCTTTTCCTTGATAGAATTAGGAGAAGAGAACACATGAGTAGTTAACATCTCATAAACAATTTCAAGTTCGATTTAAAAGGTGACATCATGCTTTTTTCAAATACAAAGTAACAAACTATCCCCAATAGATAATAATTTTCATTGACTTCCTGTTCAAAACTGCAGAACTGATAAGCCCAGCCTCTACATAATGACCTTTCACCGTAACAAGCAGCAGCTTTTCATTTACATGTTTTTATTTCTGAAAAGTTATTAGATGATATTTTTGAATTCACCCAGAATCATATTTCTTTTTATGAGCACTAGAGCCTCAATGGCAGGACATTACAAATTTCTTATACAGGCATCATTCAGGTGGCCATACCTGCTGTCAAAGCCTGATCTAGTCAGATCTCAGAAGCTAAGTGATACCAGGCTTGGTTAGTACTTGGATGAGAGACCGGTGAACACCAGGTGCCACAGTGGGGCAGCAGAGACTCGAGTAAAAACTGCTGTTTCTGTGTCCTTAGGCAAGACACTTCACCCACATTGCCTCGTATAATTCTAGTGCTTGACTGAGTGATGGTGGACAGAGGTGCCAATGGCACAAACAGGCAGCCTTGCTTCCGTCTGTTTGCCCCAGGGCAGCTCTGGCTACAGTAGTATCTTACCACCACCGAGTGTGGAGTGAATGAATAATGCATTAGATTGCATTATAATATTATTATTATTATTAGGCCCGAGCGCCACAAGCTGGCGAGAGGTGGCCTACAGCTGCTAGTGTCGCACAGCCGCGGGAAGTGCGCACGAGCGCGTGACGAACTGCCCAGCCTAAGCGCGCCCGCTTCGCCTAAACACTCACCAACGCATTCTCAACCCATGCACGCCTGGGTGCAGCTACCCAATTAGCAGTGGAAAATTCGAAGACATTATCGCTGTAAACTGGCGAAAGTATGCACACTAAATCCAGCCGCCACTAAAGCTGCTGCGCCGCTGAGTCGCCCACTAATGCGTTTCTCATCTCATGCACGCTCACAGTTTCATATAACAATGTAATGCAAAACTGAACATACATTATTGCAAATAGGGCCAATTAATAGAAAGTGTATGGAGTTCACTCGAGACCTCGAAAGTGTCTCCATTATGACCAGGGAACTACACAAAACATAGGAAAGCTGCCACATGCTCAAAATGTATAGTTTGGCCAAATTAAAAAAGGGGAAACATTGTTTCTTCGCATCGAATATTATTCTTCTTTCTTCTTCTTGGGACCAACTCTATTTTTCACCTCCAGTGAACACTGACGAAAAAAGTCAGGAAAATTTAAAAGCACTCCTGCAAAAATTGTGCTTCTACATTCTGGCTATTTCCGATTTTTGGTAGGTGGCCCAGGTGCAATTAAAAAATATGGCGCCAGCGCCTCTGGGCAAGTGTACAAAAATGCATTAAGGACAGGGAAAGTGCCCAATTTTTTTATCGTGAGAATCATAAAATTGGCAGAGAGGTAGATAAGTGACAAGAGAAGCAAAATATACTACTGGTAACGCCAGTCCGCCCCAAATCCAATTGTCGGCCATATTGGATCAAATTCGCTAAACCTGGGATTCAGCTGCTTAAAACTGCATTCTTTACGCACTCCTCCTCTAGGCTGCTTTGTCTGCCCGAATGCAGTTGAAATTTGGTGAAAATGAAGTTGAGGAGTGTGGCATTAAAAGTTATCCAAATCAGGAACTACATACTTTTGATTTGTCTCTGTAAAGCGGCAAAGCCTCAAAATTTGCCCAGAATTCCTGGAAATTTTTCAAATTTTTAATTTTGCTCCCCATTTCACTTATAAAGTCCGAATTAACAAATTTGAATCAGTTGTTAAACTCCTGCCTGAAATCTGCTAGAGGTGAAAGAATTAAATTCCGCTGTCTAGCTCTTCAGATTAAAGCAAACTTTTTATATGGGGAGCAAAAATTTAGTTTTTAGAATTTTTCTTGCAATTCTTGCACAGACCCCATTTTGGCCTCACCGATCAAAAAAAAAGCCAATTAGACCCATGTCATATTTGTAATGCTGGCTAAGCCGCACACTGACCAAAACATCCCTATGTTGTCTTTGGGAAAATTTGCAAAATGGTCAATCTTCAATTTGGATGATGACAATGATGCAATCGAACTCCTCCTCGGGCGTAAGTCTCGACCAACCTCAAACTTGGTGACAGATAACCCAGCCTGAGGAGTGGGGCCTCAAAAGTTATTCCACATTTTATGGATGGCAAGGGATGCTCCCAAAAGTGCGAGCAAAAAAAGGTGCCCAAACTTGTACAAACGACAGAAATATTCCATGTTATTCCTATGGGGAAAATGTAAAATCACCCTGTAAATGAAACTTTGTATTTTAACCAACTCTCCACCATCCTGAAATTTGGTGAAAATGATCTTGAGGAGTGGGCCATCTAAAAGTTATCCAGGATTTTAGCACAATTGGTTACACAGGTTCTTTGTATGTGCAGTCGCGCAAACTTTTGACCAATTTTTACACATTTTCAGTGAAATATGTATGCAGTAGAGAAGTGCCGTAGCGCCACGGATCTGGGCGGCAGGTATTTTATGGCGAGGAGGCAATGCCAGCGTAAGCTCGTGGCGCTCCAGCTATGGCGCATGCATGGCGAGGGTCGTATCATTGCCGCCATATGCTAGATTTATTATTAGGCCCGAGCACCACAAGCTGGCGAGGCCTGCATTAGCTCGTGAGTGCTGCGCATGGCACGGTTATAAAAAGACTGGCAGCATCAGCGGCACAAAATCGAAAGGCCAAGCTGGCCGCCTACACTTCCAAACACTCACTAACGCATTCTCAACCTTATGCAATGCCCAGGCATGCCACTAGTAGTGGGAAAATTGAACATTATCGCCAGAAACTAAGGTTCTGGTATGGAAAAGGTGCATGACAGCAACGTGATTAAACTACGCACACGGGGGATGGCCGCATACGCTGATGCTATCGCCATCCCCAATGAAAGCTTCTGCAAAGTGCTGAGTTTCCCAGTAATGCGTCTCCAACTCATGCAATGCTCAGGCATATAACAAATGAAATGTAAAAATTTGAAGACACACAATATTGTAGAAGATAACAGAAAGTGGAAGCGGAGCCCTACTGAAAATCTGAAAGTGTCCACAGTGACCAGGGACCCATACCAAAACGTATGGAAAAGCTATGCTTTCTCTCCGAAATGTATAGCTTCAGAAGTAAAAAAAGTGTGGAAACATTGTTTTCGCAGATCTTGAATATTATTCTTCTTCTTCTTTCTTCTTCTTCTTCTTGGGACCAACCCCCCTATTTTTCACCCAGTGAACATTGACGAAGTCTCAGGAAAATTTGCACACCTCTAAAAATCGTGCCTCTCTACATTCTGGCTATTTCCGATTTCAGAAATTAAAAATATATACATAAGGCCTCATAAAAGTGTACAAAAATGCATTACGGGATAGGTGAGTGCTCCAATTTTTTTTTATCGTGATCGAATCATAAAATTTGGCAGAGAGGCAGATAGTGACAAGAAGGTTGTAATATAATTTACGGGCACTGGCCTGCCCAATCATCAATTGGTCAAAGCACATATTGGGACATCAAAATTGCTGAACCCCTGATTCTTGAATGCGTTTAAAAACTGTCACATGATTTCTTACTGAATCCTCTTCCTAGTATGTTGTCCCAACTGTATGAAATTTGGTGAAAAATGAAGTTGAGGAGTGTGGCACATTTAAAGTTATCCAAATCAGAACTTACTGCTTTTATGGTCCATTGCCATTGCCTCAAAAGGTCAAAGAAATTTTGCCCTAGAATTCCTGAAATTTTCACCCTTAATTTTGCCCCATTTCACATAAAGTCCCGTAATTGTATCAAATTTAGAATCAAGCAGCAAACTCCCCAAGCTGGAAACCCTACTAGAGGTGAAATAATTGAATTTTTATGGCCATAGCTGCACGCCTTACAGATCAATAAAGCTTTTTATTACTTTATATGGGGAGCAAAATTTAGCTTTTTAGAATTCTTTTGAAAAATTTTGGCACAAAATTCCAATTTTTGCCTACCGATCAAAAAAAGCCATCGTGTTTAATCCAGACCCATGTCATATTTTAGTATCAAGGGTTGCACTGCAACACCAAAACATCCCTATAAAAGTCTTAGTGGGAAAATTGAAAATGTCTCAAATTTGCATATTTTTCTTACTACGCATTTTATTTAACTCCTCCTTCGGCGTGAAGTCTCTGACCAACCTGAAATTTGGTGAACATCTTCCTGAGAGTGGGGCACTAAAGTTATCCAAATTGAGCTGGGATATATTATGGTCTCCGCGGTGACGGCTCCCCAAATTCTCGGCAACATTTTTGAATAGACAGAAAAACCCATGTCTTATGGAAAATCTGTCAAAATCAGCCCAACATTAAACTCATAGTATTTTAACGCACTTCCTCTCAAGGAAGCCTGACTAGCACCTGAAACTTGGTGGACAATCATCTTGAGGAGTAAGCACCAAAGTTATCCACATTTTACATGGATAAGTAGTATTTGTCTCGCGCGAAGGTCACAAAGTGCCCAAACTTGTACAAATGACAGTAAATGCCCATGTTATTTTCCTATGGGGAAAAATGCAAAATCACTCAAATCGTAAACTTTGTATTTAATCTATCTCCTCCTCGGCATATTCACCATCCTGAAATTTGGTGAAAATGATCCTGAGGAAAATATCTAAAAGTTATCCAGGATTTTAGCAAATAAGACTATAGGTTCTTTAGAAAAGTGAGCCGGCAAACTTTAACTAATTTTTACATTACTTTTCAGTGAAATATGAGCAGTAGGAGGCGGTAGCGCCTAATGGATCTCGCAGCAGCTATTTTATGAGGAGGGAAATTAAGGCTTAGCTAGCGCCTCTGGATGCAGAAGTAAGTATGGCGGCCTATGAAGTAGGTTTGATCAATTGCCGCTATGCTATATTATTATTATTATTATTAATCAATCAAAATACAACTTTAGGTGCATTAATGATGAGGAAACACTGTTGTGACAAGGTTAAAAGCTCATTAACGTTGATTTTGAATAATGTGTCCTTTAAAGTTATGTACAAGAGAAACACTGCCAAATGTGTCATGATCTGTATCTTTTTTATACAATATTCAATATTAAATATTAATAACCTGTTGATCACACCAGGTATAACACCTTATTATTTTCTTGACTTAAGAATATGGTTGCAAGTGGAAGTGAAGTCAGAGAAAATTCCTGTAAATGTCATTGGAAATAATAAACAGTAGAGCTCATGTTCCTAAAGATAGTAATGAAAGCGATGGTGTCACAGTAACCTATGGAATGTGACAATACGCCAGTCACTGTATAAGGACTCCAACAGGCATCAGTGTTAATTAAGCCATTAATGTAGTGCCTATGGATTTCCTTGCGATTAGTCGTGTGACTGACAAAGTGAGTGATAATTGCAGTGTACTAGCTGAGACTCCATCAACCTGCTCAGAGCATTACCATCTTGTTAGCTCTTGTGAGCTATTATACGAGCAGACTGCATGTTAGTCGTGTTAATGGGGTTAAGGAAAGGCCAAGTCGCCCCAGAGGCCGCCTATCTGTGCGCCGAACACCATTGACCTAGATTAGTGCACCCTCCGCCGCGACGCCAGCACTGTTAAAACACAGCCCGCTCTCCTGTATCCTGCCTCTCTGTCTGCCTGTGAAATGATTCCATCTGTCAGTCTCAGCTGGGCCCACACAGACGTGATGATGGCAAACCGGGGCCGAGGTGGCTTTATGGCTGGATCCAGTCTCCAGGGAGGGGGGGCTGCGCACTGATACTTTATACTATTTACAAAGAGTGGACACGCTAACTTCGGTCAACAGCTAAAGTGAAGTTGTGATTATGCTGGACTTGATAAAAATAGATAATCATGACTTTTTGTCCTGTTGTTCTTCACTTTCATGGTACGCAGAGAATAATAGCAGGGTTTAATTGGTTTGACATTACAGGAATACATGTTTTAGTTTAGCAACTGCATATTATCTACAGTTATAGTCAACGTCCTCCTTGTGCAAACGTTGTGCTGAAGGAAATAATAGTCTCATTCTTCAAGGTAATACAATAATATTTAACAACAAAACCACAATGATTATCTGATATATAGGTAGTATAGAGGCCACATTTTCTAGTACAGCTCTGACTGCAATGTCCAACACACCACATCTGAACAAAAGTAGTGAAAAATCAAGCTGAAGATTTGAAGAAAGAAAAACGTCAATGTTTTTATTGCATTTACATAAATGCCCAAAGCTTGTGTTCTGAACTGTACAGTTAAAAAAGAAACTGCAGATGTTTATTTTGCCAGTAGTGAGGAAGCAAATGAACTTTGACCCGATTCAATTTCAGTTTAAAATAATTTCCCGTCATGATCATATCAAAAATCTTTACATATTTTTTTTTGTAAAACTAATTTTAACCAACAAATGTCTTTCAACTTCCAATTCTTTTCATTTCATTTAAATTACAACTTCTGGGCAAACAAGTAAAACAGTTATTTGTCTTTAAAGCTTTCATCGCCACATGATTGGCATATTAAATTGCACAACTTGCTTGGCTGTTGGGTAACCTGAGTCACTGACCAAGGACAGCGACGTCCACACAGACAATCAGAGAAAAGGCTGATGTGCACTTGAGCCACCTGCGAGAAGGAACACGCAGCAGTGAGGGAGACACAGGCAGCACGGGGGCACTGATGGATTAGAGCGCACTACTGTTATTTAGAGGAAATAAAGGACACAGAGCTCAGCGATGGAGAGACGGGCGCGCAGAGGTTAGGGCCGGAGAATAACCAACAGAAAGCTCTGCACTGCGAGGTTTCTGATCTAAAACTTCCCCTGGAGGCTGAAGAGACCTGAAAACACACAAGTGCACCTTACCACCAGTTTATCATAGAGCGCAGAGAAATGAAAACAACTTCCCTGTGGCATCTTCTGAGCAAAAATAACAAAACAAAGCCCAGCCAAAAAAAAAGATGCAGCAATATTATCGCTTCCTGAATAAAGCGACCGATGCGTGAAATTCAACTGAGACGTTCCCCTCGCTACATCAACTTTAAGGCTTCCAAAAACAAACTGATCTTTCTAACCGTAATGCATAGTGTTGGATAGTATCTGTATTTTTTTTTTTTATTTTATAGGATTAATAGTTGCTTTTAAAAGTGAATGGATGTGTACAACATATTCCTTGTGTCAGCAGAAGCTCGAACAAGGCAAAGTCCCAACACAGTGCAGCATTTCTCTCTTACTAAGGGACTGGTCTGTCTTCAGATGGGGGAAAAAAGGGCAAAATGTTTGTCACTATTCAAATGATATGAATAAATGCCTTGTCTCACGTGTGAATGTTTGGTGATTGATGGGGCTGAAGAACATGAATAGAACAAAACAAACATGTGTTTAGCATGTAAAAGGAGCATTTTACGAAAGTGACAAAAATCCAAACTGTAGACTGACTCCCAGGGGAAGTGTTTACCCAGCAGTGAGTAGGAGGGTCTCAGTCAAACATTAACCCTCTGTAAATCCTCTTTGTTCGGGATCAGGAATCAAACATCTCCATACGGCAGCAAATCAAACATCCTTCGCAGCGAACAAGCTGATGAGTTGAAAAGCCAACCGTCCCACTGTGCTTCTCGGCAGCGCAGAATCAAAGAACTAGCCTGGGGCTCACCAAACACTGATAATATCCATATTCATAATGGAGATATAGCTAAGGTGATAAGACGCCATCGCTCAGCTTCACCACTCACATTGTCAACACTTTTGAACTGGGGAGAACTGACAAGATAATACACCATTTTATGTAACACAAGAGCGATGAGAGGCAGAACAAGGAGATATAATAATTGCCGCTATGTGATTTTGTGCATGTGTCAGTGCAGATACAGCAGTGATCCGGAGCTCGTCTAAATCAATAGGAAGTACAGTCTCTCTCTTAACTGTGTGCTTTAGGAGTCAAATGGATCCATGGACAGCTGCCAGATTTTCCTGTCTGGATGTCTGCCAACATTTAAGCAAGTAAAAGGCTGTTAAATGCATAAAAAGCATGATATGAAGGCACTTTAACCTAGTGTGTTATAGTAGCGATAGCATGCAGCAAAGGTGAACTTAGGGCTTTTCGAAAACAAACTGTATGTTCTTTGGACATGCCAATCTTCACACATTCACCCCCTGAGCATGACACATTCAATAAATCAACACAGCCAGGAGACCTTTTTAACTAGTTTCACAAGAAATGACACTTGTGTGTGTCTTTAAAGCAAACTAGCAGGGCACTTGTACACTTAAAGTGTGTTCTGAACCTCTCGCCTTTTTATGTGAGACAGTGTCATGTGTGCCAAGTACTGTTAGCAGGTGAACATTAAAGCAGTAAACAGAAATTAAAAGCTCTTTAATATGGATCTTAAATATGGAAATAATGAAAGGGCAGATATGCTTGTTGTGAACAACCTGTAATCCAGTCTAAGAGCTAGAAGCAGACCAAGGCCATGAGGCCAAACACAGAAAGCCGGTCAAAGTCCAGGGGGATTCATGGCACTTGTGTCTGGCCTCTGTTAACACATGGTGCATAATAAAACAGGGACCTAGAGCTTCACTGCAGGGCTGCCCAGTCCAAACCCCAGGGGCCCAGGCTGAAACAGCAGCCCACTCTGACACAACATCTGAAAGCTTGTAAAACAAGCTGTTAAACTTTATCTGCATCATAACCATAGCTATAATACTCTACAGATGCCAGATATTCAAAAACTCCCTGAGGGTTAGCTCTGAATATAAGCAATTGTTTTTGCTTATGTGCTGACATAATCACGCTCATAAAGAAAAACATCCTTATTTATATACAAACTTCAGACTCATCTATAGCAGTTGCCAGAATTAAGTGATGCATTGTCCTCACCGCTCCAGAGCAGCACTCAGACCAACGGACTGGATACTGCAATCCTCCAGATTCAAACATCCTATTAGCCTGCACATTCACCCAGCTATTAGCATTTAAATATGCAGGAGCTGTGCTCCTTTCAAAATGCCATTTTTACTCTGCTGCAAGGAGAGTTCCAGTTGTCATAAACAACTTTTTTTCAAGGACCTTTTCAAATGTCAGGGCCAATCAAACACAACACGACAGGTCTCTGGGTAGAAAAAAATACAGCTCAGAGGGCAAAGAAGAAAAGAGGACTTATCATGCATATTCATGTGGCGAATGTTTGCAAAGGCAAAACACTGTGTGGTAAGAGACAGCTAAAAAAAACGCATGCTTTTTAACTCTTTTCTCCCCCTCGGCGCGTCCAAATGTCAATGTCACATAGCCACAATAGCTGGGGCTCTGAGTGCCCACCAGTGACTCCCATAACTCAGACTTCTTTCTTCCTTTCACGCCGTCAGCAAATTCAGCCAAAAAACTTTTCTCTGTGAAGTGGTGCTCAGCAGAAAGGCAAACAAACAGAGCCATCTCTCCACTGGCCCAGGCCCACTTCAGCATTTTAGACATCTCTTTCACGTTGTGCTTCCCTAACATCAGCAGGATGGATCCTCCTGACACAAGTCTATGTCAGCTGGACTGAACAGGGCGCTCTCTCTGACACAATGAAGCCCTTCCTCCACAAGCTGCCATCTCGCCGCTGAGACGCTGAGGCAGGAGAATACCTACCGTACAGGAAGGAAGGAACAAGAGAAAGAGGAAATAAAACACAATACAGCTGGCTGAAGTTTCACTGTGTATGTGTGTGATCTTTTGAACAAATTTCACCAGCTCACACACACAGAGTGGGATCTCTGCTCTCCACTGTATCAGCCTCTGTTTCCACTTCCTGTCTCTTCATTAGTCTCTGTCTCTGTGGCTCCAGCAGGGCACTGTCATCCAGGAGGACATTATTAGCTGTCAGCATTTACAAGCAGCGTAGCAACAGCAGCGGCAGGAACAGTTTCATAACAATGCTGTGCAAAACGCCTCTCCTGTGTCCCAGAGTGGAGAGCGGGCAGTCCGGACAGCCTGCTGCGTGCAGATGGTGCTTTGTCTTTAGCTAGTTCTCCTCAAAGTGACACACAAACACATACGGTGGACACACATAGTTGGACGCCAGTGCCGCTATTCATTCCTAATCCACCGAGGTTTGCATGAAAGTTAATGGCAGGTGGTTAAAGCACTTACCATGGCAAGAGAAGGAAGGAGGGGTCAGGAGGAGAAATCACTGTTGGCAAACACTTACCATGGCGGAGTAGAACATTGCTTTTAGATTTTCAACTGCACCCTTCCATCACTCCGCTCTTGCATAATGCCCACCAGTGCAGTCGAGAGCAATTAGGGCTTCTTTGGAGGGAAATGGCTGGTCATTAACGAGGAGCAGTGACGGGCGACACACTGCGATGGTTTACACCTGGTGGGAGGTTATTAGACGGCCAAGTGGTGTGAGCCAACTCCCAGTGACATAAATACAGGCCACGGTAAACATCCTCCACTGCACCCACCGCTGATATAATGAGTTAATAATTTAAGGAAATGCTTTTTTAATCATCCAGTGTCCACACTCACTACGGGTTTATATAAGCCTTGACATTAATAATGTACAAGTGAAGCTTTACTCTGCAGAATCTAATTGTTTTATTTCACTTTTGCTTAAACATTTACTTACTTCTGGCGAGATGGGTTTACATTTTTAGAATGGCACTGTTCTGTTAACTACATTTACAGCTTTTCATTTTGGTAATGATATTATAATTAATCTAAACATTTGAATAAATTGCACAATAAAAAATACTCAATTGTATTCTTTACTTGAGTTGCACACTAAAAATACATAAAAACTATATGCTACACAGGATAGGTAAATAAAATCTTTATCTTTCTAAACTTTACTGTACAGTAACATTAAAAGTATTGTAGCGGCATATTAAGCAAACAAATTGGATTCTAACCTCAGAATTTGGCACTGTTAGCAGAGTATATCATGTAGTGTTGTCTCAATTAAAAACTTAATGTTTTAAAATACAGCCCTGGCATATAATCCACTTGTTTTCTGGCCACTGCTGAGACGATGATAAAATACCTCATTGTGATTTGGCAGAGCTGGCTGCTTGTGCATTGCCAGTGTAGCCGGAGCTTACAGCACCAGTTTTAAAAAGTAAATCACACATTAAAAGTAAATGTTTCCAGCAAACAATGGATGCTGTTTCTGTGTCTACCTCATCCAAAAGTACACACGTAAACTTAAGGCGCATCCTGGGCATGTGTTGGCAGATTGGGCAAACAGGCTTTATCTGTGTAGGAAATCACACACACCTGCTGCCTTCAAGAGGTCACATCAATCTTACTCAAAACTAGTCTTCACAACTGGAAGAAAAAAAGACAAATTATAACCCAAACAGGTGCAGAAAAGTGGAGCCATTATGCAAAATACACTGCAGGGTCTGTTGTGTTATTGTCTGCACTCAAGAAAAAACTACAACTCTTAAAAATACTACAATACTTACATCTTTGAAGTGGCACAAAAGTATCACATTTCTACTTTCAACCAGAAGAACAGAGGAGGAGTATTGTTTTGACAGGTGCGGCGAAGGGTGCTGTCGTTAAACAAAGAAACACTTAAAAAGATGAAGATTTGCAGCTGTTTATGCCAAGGGTTAGTTTTAATCACACCTGGAACTGCTGCGCCTGTGCCAGCGCTTTATATGTGGGTGACACGAAGCTGTACATTTTAGCCCCTTGCAGATGGCACAGTGTAATTTCACACCCATTACCTCCTTCAGCACAATGCATAGCTCTCTCACATGACTGCGAAATCCTCTCAAACCAACTCCTACGGGAACTTTTAGGAGCCGTTAGAGCCCTGGCCATTATGGGAATTCTCAGTAGAGTTCACAAGAGCTATTTCAGCTGCGTCCAAATCGCAGTGTTAAATGGGAGTATTAGGCTCAGAGAATATGATTAACCAATTGTAATTGCTTTGCCTCTGCGACTTCAAAAACAGCCGGTCGATTCGCTGTTTCGTATTCTTTCCTCAGCTTGCCTCAAAATTCTGCCAAGATTCCCTGTTTGATACGTGGTAGAAAAAAGTAGGACATGACAGCAATGCAATAAACAGCATGGGCTCCCTGTCCAATAACAAGACGGCGTTGAGCGGAGTGAGAGACAGCACCTGCGCTTTCAAAAGCTATCATCTCTCCCTGCACCGCTGCTCCTGCTTTCCCTTCTCTGTTCTGAAACACAGCAAAAAAGAAAAAAAACACGCACACACACACAGAAATGAGTGGCTACGCAAGCATGTAGCACTGCAGATCAGCCGTGTACAACAGTGCTCTGTACAAGCACAAATCATGTTCGTAATCACAGCACACTGACTCCATCAGCCACCAGGGAATACGTGTTGAAGCAAATGAGACGCAAACACACACATACACACGCGCGTCGACAATGATAGCTGCTATCAAACAACCTGTACACTAGGTAGGAAGCATAAATATTAAAAAGGCTTGGTTTTACATTTTCGTGGCATTTTAGACCTTAGCGATATAAATCAAACGACCTGATAGGAGCTGTCATGTACATTGTGATGCTGTATGTGATGAGGTTTTGTTATTCCACACTGGGGAGGCCAGGCTTTCATATGTGAACACAGGCAGGCCACAGAGACAGGAGAGGAAGTTAGAGCCCCTGGGGAGAGAAAGCGGAGGATGTGGGGAGAGTACAGCGTAGGCTACAGTAAATACTGTGTGCTAGAAACACGACAAATACTAATTAAAAATAAAGAAGGGTACTATTTGAAATCCAAATTTTGAAATGAAATAACATTAGCTTCCTTTTATGTAATGGATAACTGTATTCCATTCATATTATAGCATAACAAAGCCCTCCCTAATATGTTTGTATGTTGTGCCTATTGCGTGTAGGCTGCTCAATTATGGAAAAAAAATCCCACTCAGGATTATTTGGCTTATTATTGAAATCACGATTATTTAAGCGATTACTTCGCCACTGTCAAAACAAACCTGTAGAGTCTAAGTATTCATGGGTTTTGCAACATTTTGAAAACTTTGGTTTTGGTGTCCCCATTCAATATAAAGGTGAGCAATATACCTTTTTTTTTTCTTTCTTTTTTTTCTGCCCTGAAGGCTTTATTTGACAGGACAGTAGTAGGAAATGGAGAGAGAGGGAGAGAGGAAGAGAGAGAGAGAGAGAGAGAGTATAGACATTCAGCAAATGGTTGAGGCTGGAAATCAAACGCACAGCACCGCAGTGGCAACAACCACACATGTGCAAGCACTGCACCACCGGCGAGCACAATGTATCGAAATTTGGATAATATTGTTAATGTTGAATATTGAATATATCATCATATCATTCATAGAAAAAAATTGACAAAAAATAAAACTAGGATATATGATATTTCTGCACTTTTGTGATTTAATTTACTGGTACTGACATTTCCCATCTGTCATAATTAAATGTCAACTGATACAAGTAGCTGATAAAGACATATTTTAATACCGGTACATTTAATATAGTCTGAAAATTGTCCTCAGGAAACTCCAAAAAATATAAATATATTCATTTTTGTCAATATGGCTCACCCCTAGTTCAAACTATACACTTTGTTTTAAATTGTCAATCGCTATAGCAACGGTCAGAATTTTTAATCCTCCTGAAACTCATGGACAGACCTAATGCTTTATTAGCAATGTTTTGTGACACTTTTGCTTTCAAAGTTACTGTAAATTAGAAATAGCAACACTTTTACGCAACACAATTAATTGTATTTTTCGGTAACAACATTTTTGTAAGTGAACAGAGTCATTACTGAAAAAATATATATTTCATTAATTGCACAGCCCAAATGGCCACTTTTATTTGCAATCTAAATAAACTTTGTTCTTCGGAATGGGTAATATTGACAAAAATCAGGATATATGAAGATATTTTTTGGAGTATCATGTCAAACAGAAACATGTTACAACATGTCTTTAAATGTATTAGTTGAGGTTTCATTATCAGACAAATGTGAAATATCTCTAAAATGACCTTATACTTTTTTTTTAAGTTTACAACATAACTTTGTTTGCATTTTTTTTTACTATAAATGATATACTTGATATTCAAATTTTGCATATCTTCAAAACAATATTCGCGGAATTATCTACATTTTTATATATTGACGACCTTAATTACTTTTACATGACAATTCAGACATATTTTATTCATGTTACTTTATCTATCTTTTATGCGTGTGTTTTCTTTTCATCCTATAATATTTAATGTGCAATTGAGCTACCATGCCACCATCTAAAAGACAAAAACAGTGGTTTCAGCGTTGCCATCATCATCTGACACACTCCAAGTTCGAAAAGCAAACATTTACCGAACTCCTGCATGTCTCTGATCCACAAAGGGCCTTTTCTGTGCGTCCAGACTCCTTGCTAAGTTCCCCTGCCTGTAGCGACAATGCCCACAGGGGGAGAGAGCAGATGTCCGTTGCCAGCAGCACATCTGCATACAGCCTCAAATCCCCACCCCTTCACTGGCCAGACAATAGGGCCGCCCTCCTCCACCTCCTCCTGCACCGCCACCATCTCCTTTTACGTGCAGCTCTCCTCCACACAAGCCTCCAAAAGAAACGAGTTTGTCAAAAAGCAAGCGCTGCCAACACTCAACCTGGCAAAACATTTAAGCAACACACACAATGTAAGTTACAAGAAAGGAAGGTGATTTGAGTAGGTAAAATGATCAACATTACTGGAATAAAGAGTTTAATCATCTGTAACATAAGTACACCTGTTCTTTTGATAGCAACATAAATTAATTTCTGCAATGAAATCTATTTTTGAAACTATTTGACCATGCAGATAATGCCATAAGGTGCTTCTTATAACAGCAGTGAACTTGCATGTGGTAGCTTAAATTAACTATGCTATAAATTAGCCTACTGCTTGATAAATAGATAAATGCAATGTTTAAAGAAAATAAAATGTATTTTTTATATCTGTAACAGGTGTTCAATAGATAAATGTGATTGTCTGTCTAATTGGTCTCAATCACTTAGAGAAGGCAACAGGGTGTGCTCACACATGCCACCCATAATATCCAAAACTTTTATATAGCATTTCAAATAGTCCAGGAACTTTCCCAAATGCATTGCACCCTATGAAAAACTTAAAGAGAAGTTAAAGATGTTCCCAGCACAAAGTGGACAAAGTGGACACGAGCTCATTAGGGAGTTGTTAAGAGCGCTGTTCCCTCATCACTGGAGCAGCTAGAGGAGGACATGCTAACACTGCTCCACCTCCCGTGTCCCTCTGCGCTGCTGATGGCGCAGGACACATGGACAGCGATGCGAGGATTGCTCCAAAACTACAGCGAAATATACATTTTAATACACCTTGACGATAATGGAGTCCTACCTCGACTGGCTGTTTACTGGGAGTTCACACGTCGGCTTTGGGGGCTCCAGGAATAGCATGGCAGGCTACGCATTTCAAATTCGCTTGTTATCTCGGATTTAGATAATGATCCACCTTTAGATGAACTTAATCCTGAAGGCAGCGGGACAAGCTCCGGTGCCGAGAACACGGTAGTCGGTGTTTAACGCGGGGAAGTAGCCTCTGCTCTGCCTGGTTATCCCGCTGTTTACTTGGACGCTTCATAAACACTCCTATTCTTTTCCTCCTGCCAGAATTGAGAGGTGTGTATCAGTTTGCTTTTCCCTTTTTTTCTCGCTCGCTTTTTTGAACGAGGCGGAGCCTTTGCCCACTTGTCTCGCGCACGCGGCTAGCGCGCTCACACACCGCGCGCGCGGACCACAAGAGCAAAGAGCAGAAGAACACAGGAGCACCATGAGGAGCACAGGACACAGAGAGGAGCACAGGACACAGAGAGGAGCACAGAGGGGAGCACAGGAGCACAGAGAGGAGCCCAGAGGGGAGCACAGGACACAGAGGGGAGCACAGAGGGGAGCACAGGACACAGAGAGGAGCACAGAGGGGAGCACAGGAGCACCATGAGGAGCACAGGACACAGAGAGGAGAACAGAGAGGAGCACAGGAGCACAGAGAGAAGCACAGGACACAGAGAGGAGCACCATGAGGAGTACCATGAGGAGCACAGGACACAGAGAGGAGCACAGAGGGGAGCACAGGAGCACAGAGAGGAGCACAGGAGCACAGAGGGGAGCACAGGAGCACAGAGAGAAGCACAGGACACAGAGAGGAGCACAGGAGCACCATGAGGAGCACCATCAGGAGCACCATGAGGAGCACAGGACACAGAGAGGAGCACACAACACAGAGAGGAGCACAGAGAGGAGCACAGGACACAGAGAGGAGCACAGAGGGGAGCACAGGACACAGAGAGGAGCACACAACACAGAGAGGAGCACAGAGAGGAGCACACAACACAGAGAGGAGCACAGAGAGGAGCACACAACACAGAGAGGAGCACCATGAGGAGCACAGGACACAGGAGCACAGAGGGGAGCACAGGAGCACAGAGAGGAGCACACAACACAGAGAGGAGCACAGAGAGGAGCACACAACACAGAGAGGAGCACAGGAGCACCATGAGGAGCACAGAGAGGAGCACAGGACACAGAGAGGAGCACAGGACACAGAGAGGAGCACAGAGAGGAGCACCATGAGGAGCACAGGACACAGAGAGGAGCACAGGACACAGAGAGGAGCACAGAGAGGAGCACAGAGAGGAGCACAGGACACAGAGAGGAGCACAGGACACAGAGAGGAGCACAGAGAGGAGCACCATGAGGAGCACAGAGAGGAACACAGGACACAAGAGGAGCACAGGAAACAGAGAGGAGCACAGAGAGGAGTACAGAGACACAAGAGGAGCACAGGAGCACCATGAGGAGCACAGGACATAGAGAGGAGCACAGGACACAGAGAGGAGCACAGAGAGAAGTACAGAGACACATGAGGAGCAAAGGACACAGAGGAGTACAGAGACACAGAGAGGAGCACCATGAGGAGCACAGAGAGGAGCACAGGACACAGAAACACAGAGGAGCACAGAGACACAGTGAGGAGCACAGAAGGAGCACAGACACAGTGAGGAGCTCAGACAGGAGCACAGAGGCGCAGGGCACTTCAAACACACCCCTGTGGCCGCAGACATGGGACGGTGCATGAGTGTGTGGGGATTTTCAAGAAACACACTTTGATTGGGAAGGGCCATGGTGCTTCAGGGCTCCTCCTGTCTTTCTTTTCCTTTCACTTAAAACTTGGACTGTTCTTGAAAGACATCTGAAATAATGTGTCACCAATGACCATCGGAAAGTTAACACAGACCCTGCTCACTGCACACCCTAGAAAAAATTATGTCTAACCAAGCATTTATTTTATTTTATTTAGAACCGTACCCAGCATGTTCTCAAACAAACTGACAATCCAAAAATACACTTCCTATCAATTTCTGAATGGCGTCCCCACAAACCACCTCAAACAGCCTACACTACCCAAAGTACACAGTATATCCTATAAAAAGGCATAATAAATGAGCGGCGCGTGAGTGGCAGGCTGGCAGCCCATGGAGAGGTAATTAGATGTTCATTAATAGTGTCAACATACAGTCACAAATATTTAAGCCCTTCCTATTTGCTCACTGTATTTGTCCCCATTCAGCCCATTCAGGAACAGAGAACACCCGGTGCAGCTGTGCCTTGATGTCATGCTCTAAACATGCAATCTATATTCTTCATCCCACATCCCAGTGTCAGCAGACGAATGTACGCAAACTCCATTTACCGAAAGTGCATTAAACGCTGCAGATGGCAAACAGCATCTTTTAAATTACCACAGTCATTTTGGTACTATTGTATTGTCTCCCCCCACAACACCAGTGAGGCTCGGCGTTTTCAAACATCTTTTCAGAATAAATAGGCAATTCCCTGCTCGATTTATACACCTTTTGTTTTGCGTGTTTCAGTCGCTGTCACGAATCGAGTCGGTGTGTGGTCCAGTGCTGTCCGGAGAGAATCTTTCCCTGTGGTCACTTTGTCCCCAGCATAATGTAAGTAGGCAACCGGGAATGCACCCAAAAGAACGAGAAAAAAAGAAGAAAAAAGACAGGCGACAGCAACCCCGCGTTTTTGAGATTAATGTGGACCTAAGGGAGGTTTATATATGGAAGTCAAGCGTAAGATTATTCCTTCTCAAAATCAATAAAATGGCATTAACAAATCAGATCAGTGTGCCAAGAAGAAAAATGGCTGAATTTGCAACGTAGCGTGACCCATTTTGACAGAAAGTGACATATGATGAAGTATGTAATGCATATTTGTTGCCACTCTAAATTCAATTGCGTCACGTGGGAGATTTATCTACAATGCCTTTTTTATTCTGTTATTATAATTGGATGCATGCGCTGCTGCAGATTGAGTTGTAAAAGTCTTGGTACAGGGAATTGATTGTGCTGTGTAAAAGGCTAAGTGATCGCCAAAATGTTCTCTATTGTTCACTGTTACCTCATTGTATTTTGAAGGAGTGAAAAATCGACAGGGGATAAAAACAACTCAACTTCTGAATAACTGTTTTGGGTGGAATTTACTACCGATGACAACACGACACGCAAATCCTAGATATATTATGCTTTTTTTTGTATTTAGTACGAGACTATACCATTCATACGTCAATAGTTTACAGTTTGTTCATTGTAGACCGCGACATCGATCAGAAACGACTTAATAATAGAAGCAGATCCATTGACTTCCTGCCCCAACTGCAGAACTGAGAAACCACTTCATAGAGTACTCCTTCACCTATGACATTTTGAACTCTATATTTGTCTGTAAACGCAAGTAAGTACGGAGCAGTGGGAGGAGATAGGGGGTAGGTGAAAACGGCAATTTTCGGACAACTAAAGCCTCAAATGTTGGACGATACAGGATTACGAATTATGAATACTGTATATCAAAATATCCATCGAAATGTGTGTTAAAGCTGGAGTAAGTGATTTTCACACCGCAAAAACGGAAGTGGGTTTTAAATCTGTCTAACTCTCACAAACCCTTTTCACATGCATTCATTTTAAGGTTTAGAACATCTTTTTTGAGACGACCAAGTGAAACCCACAACCAATCAGAGCGCTACTTTTGGTTATTACTTCAGGGTTGACGCGAGAGTTGATGAGAAATAAAATACGGTATTGTTAGCCGCAAACTCCACAGCGGTCTAATTTTGTCAGAAAGTACTGCTGTTACACTGTACTCTTTGGTGGAAAACACAAAATGCACTCATTAACAACAAAAAAGGTGGGGACCCCAGTTTTAATGTTGAGAGAACAACATTATGACACGCAGTGGTGGAAAGTAACAAAGTACAAAAGTAAAAGCACTGTACTTTGAATTTTTTAGGTATCTGTACTTTACTTAAGTCGTGTTGACTGTGGATACTTTTTACTTTTACTTCATTACATTTGAGACCAAGTATCTGTACTTTTTACTCCACTACATTTTATAAGTGCACTGAAAAGTAGAAAGTACTTTTCATTTTGTTTGAGGGGTTATTTTAGCGCGTTGATGGTGAAATTCTGCCTGAGGGTTTTGAGTTCAAGCTCAGCAACACGTAAACAAACGTAAAAAGTAAAGAAATGACTTCGAATAGACCTTTGCTGACCAAAATGAAGCAAAATTCTTTACCAAAATGACAACATGTAAAACTGGTCTTTGAAAAACTTTTACTTTTTGCACATACACAAACAGTACACTTCATGTGATACTTTTACTTGAGTTATTTTTGGCATTTGTATCTGTACTTTTACTTGAGTAACAAAATTGAGCACTTCTTCCACCACTGAAGTTGAAATCATCATAAAAGCTGACTTGACATAATACATTCCCTTCTAAATAAATAAATGCACATCATTAAAAAACGAAATAAATGTAACACAAAAATACTAGCCTACTGGAGAAATGCTAATTAATTATACTGTTTGTTCTGACTAGGATTAAACAAACACCAGAGATTAGCCTGTACCCGAATGTTACACACTGATTTGGTTTTGTTTGCACATGACTTGTTAAGAGCTGACAGTCAGACGCACACCCCTCTAATCTCTCCACTGTACACTGGGCATTTGAGAGGATCAGTAGTGTGTGACTGCATATTTCTGCAGACAGACATTATTTCTTCCCTCAATTCCTCCTGGCAGAGATCTGAGTATTTGACCTTTTTAAAATGCAAAGCGATTCTTCTTACTCCGCGGAGAGTGAGCGGTGAGCCTCATGATTGTGCTACTAAATTTGAGGGACTTAATGCAGTAACTCATGAGGAGAGAGTTTTAGTGCACCTGCCCGGGTCTCTGCTAGCCTACGCCGGTACAATAACACCTCCAAGGGTTATGTTAATCTTTAAAGACGGATTGTTACACTCTTCGGCTCGTTTCAATGAATATTCCGCCGCAACCTTGAATCAGTGTGTTGCTCTTAAATCACCTCATAGCTTAGCATTTCCACTGTCTCCTCGCGTCAAAATAAACTACATTGTTCAACCTTCCAGCTTTCCATCAGTCAAAAGCATTGCCGCCACATAAATCACAATTCGCCAGACAGTTATTTGACTAATGACAAAAATGTTGAGCTAATTTGGTATTAGCATAGCGCTTGATGATTAGCAGGCGCACAAAAGTGAAGATCGTGTACAAGCCCGGGGAACATAACAGAATGTGACATACATAAGGGATATTGTAATGAGAGGCTTATGGGGGTGTAATTTACATTTTATTATAATGTCAGATTGCTAAAGTATGCCATTGTGCACCGTGCGCCTCCGCCACTAAGTGCACACACAGCCCAAGAATGTGTTTTTTACGTTGCTTTTTGAGATGGCACAATGCGATTCAGACGGCAAACAAAAGCACTCTTGCCGCACTCACGTCGCCTGTAATTATGCCGGAGCACATTAAGGCCTCTGACACGTCGGTAGCGGCAGCAGCAGCCGTAGGAGACACTTGGATACCTAACCCGCCTTGGACCGGAATGTCAATGAAGCACGTGTACTCTCGACGTTTGTTTGATTGAAGTGTGAAATCGCTTAATTAAACTAGAGCGTCAAAGCTTTTTTTTTTTTTTTTTGCTCCTACATGGATAGATTAGTGTATAATGTTGAGGGATGATAAAGTTCGCGCGTGTAAGTGAAGGCCTAAGGAAGAGGTTTTTGAGACAAACAACAGCGCTGAACCTGAGTTAAGAGTGCGTTCACCCTTGCACATTCGCCACATTCAAATTGGGATTAAACCAGGACTAAACCCGAAAAAGAAAAAAAACTGGAATAGGACAGGACTCTACATCTTGACAGGACATGTCAAGATCAGGACCAAAATTGGCTCATTTTGGCACTAAATAACAACAATGAATTAATGCACCATAGAAGTTGTCAGAGGCCACAGAGATTCAGTTCAAATGAGGTGAGCGACTATAAAAACTGATAATCGACCAATCTTTAACTGAACTATAAACTCAAAAACACATGTCAAGACCTTTTTATAACAAAGACCGTTACATTAATATATACATTAATATATCAAAATGTCAAAAGAGTATCAATTATTCCTGATTTTCATCAATAATACACTTCATTCATAAACATTCTCTCTATCTAGAAACCTTCAGTCACCATATTTCAACCACTAATTGACTAATAATGTATTTTAAAAGTTTGAATATACAATAGAAATAATAGTTATCGCTGACTAGTTGACTATTAAAATAACCGTAAACCCTAGTTGTGTAGCTGCCAAGTAAAGGAAATGTAACCGCTGAAAAGAAGAAAAGTTGAATGAGCCTAGTAAGAGCGAATGAACTTTGAGGATCTTTCTTAGGTTTTTGTATAACCATCTCTCTGTGTAATCCATCAAGAGACAACAGATGGAAATTCACATTTTAGCTATAATCTGGCTACACTTTAATTGTTGCAGATGTTCATAAATAAGCACTCTCCCTATAAAATACAAATTGACAATTGATTTTTATTTCAGATGCACTTCCTGACACAACCATTTATCCAGATTTGGCTTTGCACAAAACGTATTCTTTCACTGATTCAAGCAAATCACATCAAACATTGTGCTTAGCATTAGCCAGCAGCGGTTCCAAGATTTCGGCCAAGCATTGTGTTCAGGGAATTAGCAAGTCAAGATTTAACGCTTTCATGAATAGTACTAGTGTCCCTGAACATTTCATTGACCAAAACATGCGTGGCACATACAATCGGAGTCTATCTCGTACCAAATCACAAAAACAGGAGATAAAACTATATGAAATACCAAAACTTTGCACAGAGAACAATAACGTTATATAGAAAATTGTTACGACGTCCCTTAAAAGATGCTTGTTTTTTGTCCTTAGTGTCCCGGGGCTCCAAATACATTCACACGGCTTGAAAGATGGGATAAAGGGATGAAAATATAGTGTGCAAGGTGTGTGTTCTCACTTCAAATAACCCTTTTAGTTAATGAGATTAAAGACTCTGATGTTGAGGTTATGAAGGAGCTGTGTGGAATGAAGAGGTGGAGCTTCTTAAGTACTGATGAAATACACCGTAATACCACAGATATGGGGGCAAACTGAGCCTCCTTTTGATCCAAAAACTATATTTTGAAGGATAACGCCTCTAACAGAAGCGTTACAGTCAGCCCATGTATCGCTAAATAAAAACCATAACAGACGGAGTTGTTTGAAATGTCACAATCTATATCACACTCTTTAACAACTGACATTTCCCACATCCAAACAATTTACTTCATGCTTCAATATACGTATTTTGCAAAACGGCACAAGATTTTCTCCACATTAACTATGCATAATAAAGCCATCCATCCTCGTATAATGTGTGTTGCTGCCTTCTCCCGGGAGTGGTACTTGCACAGACTGCAGCTTGTAGGTCTTTGTTTACGACAAGCCTAATGTAATTATATTCACCACCTACATACGAATTAGCATGCAAAGCGTGTCGGAGAGGCTGAGAAATACATGAAGCAATGTGACTTGGTGCAAGTGTAGGTTAGCCTTTTATTCTCCTCACCGCCTTGATCCCTAACAAGGCCCTATTTGAGCTTGCACATACAGAGGCAGACATTAAAGCGGGACAGCGGGAAGAAGTCTAGTGTAGCTCTAGCCGCACGTTTGCCGACACAAACACACACGCGCACAGGTTTCATAGCTGAGGTTTAACAGGCAAGGCCCTTATCTCGGCTCAACAAACTCCTCGAATGATGGAAATGTTCTCAGGATGTTATCTTGTCCTCTGTGGAAATGAGATAGCCAGCCACCTTTATCGCCGCCCTCAGACTCTGGAGAGCTCCGTACTGCCGTTAAAAACACAAGGGCCACTGGGCAGTCAGGGGGAAGTGACCAACTGTCCTGGCAACTACCGACACCAAGGGGGCAGGAAGTGATCCAAATACTGGCAGTGAAAGGGAAAAGGATTTGGGCAACTTGGATGGACGCATGTGTCGGTTCTGTACATTTAAATGCTGATTGATATGCTCTGTTCCTGTAATAAATAAAAAGAATAAGAATAAAATAAAGGTAGATTACATGTTAAAGTCCACTTATTTTAAAGTGCTATGAAAGAGGTCAAACCCAAGTATACGTTCACTTGGAATAAACAGAAAACACCTGTAGCCAACTGATTTAGACTACACAAGATATTTATTCAGGGTTTTCTATTCTACTTTTTTATTATTCGTTTTATTGACTTGACTTTTATACTATTTGTGCAATGTATTTGCACAAATTTGTTTGTTATTTGGTGAGTTGGTGAGTTGGATTGGATATAAGTGTCACAGTAAAACTTATAAGATAAGATAAGAGAACCATTATTTGTCCCACAATGGAGAAATTCCAGTTCAAGAACAGCAGGAGAATAGAAACACGCAATAAAAAACAAGATAAATAACTATTAAAAAATACTTCAATCTAACACAGACTGCAGGTGGAGCAAAAATATCACAGGCAGGTTCCTTACAATCACGTCGATTATCACGTCTTTGCACTCGGTTCCTAAAGGAATATGAATAATGGACTCACAGAATAATAATTAATGAAGAAGGGGAAAAAAATCAAACCTATTTTACCATTTAGAATGTTATGAGAAAGTATTATGCATGCAATATGGAGTGATATACGTTCTCTCCATAGTCATTTTCTTATTCAAAACAACTGCAACTGTCAATATATCGTTGTAAATGCCTAAAATACACAGTTAATTTCACATCGGGCAACATTAAGCAGGAAAAAAAGGCCTTAACATCACAGTGGTCGTTTCCCAAGAACCCACATGTCGTACCATAGCAACACAAATCTTATTCTTGCTGCTCTTAGTCCGACTATCTGGCAAATCCACCTCTTGTTTTCAAAGCTTTTTTTTTTTCTTCCTCTCTAACAGGTGCAAAAGCTCTCAACTCCAAACATCAAAGCGCCGTGTTGCACCTGCGAATAAATCAAATGCTTTGGATCCAGACTGGGGGCCTCAGTCCCAACACCAAAGACACACAATTCAAAGTGTCTGATTTGATATGCATGAGGGGACGGTCTTTGGTGGTCCAGCGCTTGTTTACGAAGATATGTCTTTTGTCCTTGGTGGAAGGTCTGATATTCCATCAAGCAACTGTATTTACATATATGTGTTGCTTTGCGTCAACAATGATGAAACGCACGCACGGCTCGCTGTAAAAATGCATTCAGCGGACTAATACGTTGACATTTTGTGAATGTGGTAGACGCTTTGGTCAGCATAAATGGATTTCAAATGTTTTTTTTCTCTTTTCGTTAAGTCAGTTTTTGATTAAAGTAAGCGCACGGGGTCAGCAGATTGATCGGATGCTTTCTAAAGGATGACCAATCTGATAAGACTAGGCTGTAATTGATGTGAAAAGGACACGGAAATTGAATAACATTTTTTAAACTTTATGAAGCTTGAAAATACTTCAAATATAAGCGCATTTTGAAGGTTGGGTAGTGCCACTTGCCTTTATTTAACGACAGGTTTCATCTCCTCTGCATATTATATAGGCGTGCCCAGGTTGAATCGCAAGTATCCCAACTATCCTTACTGGCTAGAAACTATTTTTCCTCTCTATAGTTTTTGCCAGGTTCACGGTTTATTTCATTCGTACAATGTGTTATTTCAGATATCTATTTCATATCTAATTTTTCTTGCCATCTCCTTACTACATCTTAAGCACCTGTGTATACGCAAGACATTCTTTTAGTTAAAGGGTCGAGTCACTTGTGTGTGTGAAGTTGTGGCAAGTGAGAAACCAAGTCTGCAACCTGAGCCACTGATGATAGTAGAGGCAGTCAAGACCAGACACATCCAACTGTCAGGCTACACTCTGTGAATGAACTTTGCCTTACAGTTCGAGGCTAAAAACAACAACACAACTGACATGCTTAATTATGTGCATTATAAGGCTGTAGTCGACCAAACAAATTCTTGGTTGACGACAGACCTGCTTTATCGACTGATTAATAGACAAAAAAATATCTAAACTATGAAGTATTTGTATTTTATGTATTTATTAATTAGATGTATATAAAATTGATTCAACTCATGATCCTCTCCAAAATCTTCCACAAACTCACTCAAATCTTCTCATTTCTCAAGATTTGCCAGTGGAACAAGCAGTTTTTTCCTTCTGATTTCGCGCGAAGTAGCTTTTTTTTCTTTCACTCAATTCTTCTGTTTTTCTCATTTTAGGTAAAACAAGACATTTTATGCTTGTTCCATTGACAAATCTTTTTTGAAGACAGTCAGAATATCCTCAAATCAAGATAAAAAATGCTTAATTCAACCACTTACTCATTTATTATTTAGATAAAGTAATTGGTGGTGTAATAGCCGAAATTGGGGTTTCACTCATTCTACATTGCTAAGGTTAACTTTGACTTTAACTTAGTCGTATCTGGTGTTTGTTCCGCCTGGCCGGAGCCCATCTGACCCAGTTCACTTGTTTAGATAAATGTCATCTATGTCATAAGTTAATCTTCCTCCTTGTCTTGATGTAATCTGTTTGTGTTTTGACCATTATGTGATAAATTGTATATTGTATCTTCATGATGTGTTATCTTCGAGTATAAAGCGCTTATACTCTGAATGTGTTGTATGCGTCGTGCAGGGAGAGATTACTCTGTAAAGGGACAGACGTTATTCACTCTTGGTACCAGTGAATAAATTTACTCTTTGATCAGACTCATTCTCTCCTGACCTTTTTTATGGTTTTTACTTGTTTTATTTAGAAATCCACAACACCTATTTTTCCACAACAGTGGACTGGACTAATAAAAACGTTGGTTGACTAAAACACCATCGACCGATGAATTGACCAAACGACTGAAGGATCACAGCCCTAGTGCGTTAGAGATTCAATTGATAAAGTAAAGTACATCTCCGGCGAGCGATAAGATAAGTTGACGGACTTGTGAGTAAAGGCTGTAATAGTCCCTCTAGGTTTATGGATCTGGTAGTAATAGTGGAAGAGGAAGACGTAATAGGAATATGTTGTATGACTGGTGTTAAAGGGTTTGTAGTAGTTTTGCAAGTCCAGTCTTCTACTTTTAGTGTCAAGTCTTTTCACCAAATTACCAAAAAAGACTCATATTTTTGCACTTTATATGACTTTTGTGAATGGTTCGTCTTTTTAAAACGTCCTGGTCACATCTGTATCAACTGAGAAAATGATTGTACTGCATTTTTTGGACAAGAAGCATCAACTCGTGTCCAAGTCGAGTCCCAAGTCTTGCTTCATTTTATCAAGTCAAGTCTCAAATCATCAAAATAGTGACTCAAGTCTGACTCGAATCCAGTTACAACTTGCAAGTCCACACCTCTGTTGGTAATAGGCCTTTGCATTTGGATTTCAGCGAGTCTGAATTGTTTTCAGATTTGTAGTTTTAAGGTGCACTGTGTAATGTGTATCATTTTGCCTGGAACCTGCTGTAGTGTGGCATTAACATGACATTTCCACTTGTTTGTATTTAAAAATATTTGTCTGAGTCGTGTCCTTTTTTTCTCCGAACAAGTTCTGCCAAAACCTGGTTAGCTTACCTGCCCCAAAGCCCTAAACCTAACCAATTAAACTGTTCCTAAACCTAACCCTAACCTTACCCTAATTGTGAAAAAATATATTTTTAAGTGGGTTTGGGGGGAAATGAAGCATCTACGTCTATTACAAACTGGTCAAATAAACACTATGAACTGAAATGAAACATGTTTATCTCCATGGAAATAACCTGATGGATGACGTCACCGGGCCAAGCTACAGTTCAGATCCGAGGAGATGCAACCACACTCACAGTAAGCGTACATGTTTTTCAAGCGATTTTTGAGAAAGAAAGGAAAAAAAACACTTCCAATTGACCAAATCCAATCTAGACAAGTTTATTGCCATGTTGTGGAACATTACCATAAAAGCTACACACTGCACCTTTAATGCATCGTTTATGAGCCGCCTACCTCTTACTAACTTACTGTCAAACTCAAATAAGCATAATGTTATAAAAGTAACGCACGCTGAATTCCTCTGCTATGTAGCCTATATTAAATCTCCTGGTATGGTCCTATCAAATTACCTCTGTATCCAGGGATCCAAAAATCTGATATTAGACAAGGCTTTGAGTCCAGGTGGGCATGAAAAATCCCTGCAAGATATCGTTCACCTTTTAAAGTAGTCTAAGAAACTCCTCAAACGTCAGGGCTCCGGCTAATTACAGCAGCTATAAAGAGGCTTCTGAGAGAAAAGCCCACGTCTCCAGTGAATACTTAAAGAAAGAAGGCAGCTGGTCACATCGTCCTCGGGAGAGATACATCAGATATTGGAGAGAGGAGAGCCGCAATACACTTCACTTAAGAGCCATTCTGCGCGTCTCTGTCACTCGCTCCCACGCTTTTTTTCCCTTTCTCGCGCAAATTCATAGCTTTCATTCCTACGGGGAAAACAAACCCTTACAACACGGCTGAATCAAGCTTAATTTGGTTTATGTGTTCTAATTTAATGTATCGATGTTGGCGTGCTATAGACCAAAATAGGATCTGGGTTTCTTAATTATTTCCCAGTGGGTTTTCACTCACCGCGCGCGCATTACGCATGGGTTTTGGTTCGTCTTGGCACCGGCACATGTCAGCGACTCTTCAGGCTAAAGGGAAATCACGCACGAATGGCGCCCTCTGGTGATGATGCATGTGCACGACCATGGCATGTAGGCTGTGTCAGGGCTGTGTTTGACTGTGTCGCTTCTAAAAATGACAATTCAGTTATGGTTCTGCATGGTTGACTAAACAATTGTCTCTCAGATGTGTTGGTCAATGTTAATGCCATTTTTAAGTTATTTTGGGGATATGCAAATGTGGAGATCATGATTTATGATAATTTAAAGGAAAAACTAACAGGAAAAACAGGAAAAACTAACTTCTATATAAAAATAAAAGAGTCAACTTGTGTTAGCCTATAATTTTTGCGTTAAAATTTACAGACATTTAATGGATTTCAGCACATTTTGGATGAATTTTCATATTGTCTGAATATCATTGGTCTAATCTATAAAAATGTTAAATAAAATCAATATTGCCAGCCACTTCTCAATTGTGTAGCTGCAGTAAATAATGACAAATTTACATGTTTTTCTTAAAGTGATGCTTATGAACATGCGTAGTTTAATATTTTGAGCTCTCTGAAATCAGTGGGTAGGAGCTACATCTAGAAGAGCAAAGCAAACAATTATTTAGTATGGACTTATATTTATGATTAATTGATAACACTGAAAGGCAAATGCAACAGTACTATTTTATTTGAACTTGACCATCATGACTTTCGATGGTGGTATGCACTCTTGCGATGCATAAAAGTTTTATCACAGTGCATTGAATGTACACGCGCACACATACACATATAGATACATTGATCAAGCTGACTCCCTTGTACACGCAAAGAATCAAGCAGTGAGTAGCAGTTGAAGATACTCACATCACTTAAATACTAGAATAGACTTTGAGATGGCTTTGAGGTTCTTTTTAGCCAAGTCTGGTTGTTTACAAAGTTTATAAAGTTTGGTATACTTTATTTTTCTTCAAAGATCTTTATTGAGATCATGTTCTTCCAAACCACAAGAAATAATCCTTCCCTTGGGCCTGGGCAGCCTGTTCTGACTTGTGCTGGTGGTTGCGTGGAAACCTCCTGGTGCCGGTGGGCTCATTGACCTGCTTCTCCATGTAATCGCCCATAAAGATACTCATGTTCTCCCCAGGTTTAGTTTCGGCGCCCTCGTGGCACAGACTGAAATGGGACCTGTGCTGGCTGTCCCGAAAGGACTTCCGGTGGACGCCAACCTAAAAACAAGTTTCAGTTTCTTTTCACACTAAATTCTTCAGAAAAGAGATACATATTTGGATATTTGGATGTCTGTTCTTACTTGACTATAGGCGAGGATGCTGTCTTTTAATGCATACTTGTTGTCATGATCGGAGCAGGGATATTCTCTGGATTTCTGTGGAGGAAAAAAAGCAATTATGCAGCCAGAAATGTAATTTTTCACGCACACATTTCATAACCCTAGATATGTTGATGTATCTTTGTTAGTTGAAATGGGTTATAAAGATAGTTTTGACATTTCTTTTGACATTTCTTGTGCCGATTTTATTAAAGGTGCACTATGTTTTTTGGTGAAAGGTCCATCACCTGCTCATCTTCATTTATTCTATTACAGGTGTTTTTATTGGCAAAAATATTTAGTTTGAAGGAGTCACCTTAAAACAAAAATCAGTGGCAATGCTGTAAAATAAAGTTAGACATTTTGTTTTAACATTTCTTTTTTTTTAACAGTATTTTGCCCTCAGATTTAGCTGGATGTGACAGTAGATGACAAGGCGTGTTTTGTTTCAAATGAAAACTAATCTAACTGTAGCCACATAAGCCACTCTGACAGAAAAGAAAACCAGGTAAGCCTGTGTAACAGTTCTAAGTGTGTCATTTTTCAAGGCAACAACCTGGCCCTTGCAGGCTTTCAATGTTTTATGTGATAACTCCGAGAAACCATGTAACACAAAGCACAATAGCATAGCCTACATTATCTACACACACCTGCTGAGATTTCCATTTAGGATAACGCTCGATCTGCAAAGCCTGCGGCACTGTTGATTTCACTTGAGTCAGCATGATGCCAGTGCTGGTACAAGTCTCTCGGCTTCCCACCTCGCTCCCCGCTGAGTCTGGATGAGCG
Source organism: Rhinogobius similis (assembly GCA_019453435.1). Taxonomy (NCBI): domain Eukaryota; kingdom Metazoa; phylum Chordata; class Actinopteri; order Gobiiformes; family Gobiidae; genus Rhinogobius; species Rhinogobius similis. The sequence goes on from CM033634.1 coordinate 24,645,560, forward strand.
AACTGCATGAAAAAAGGACAAAGAACCCATAACTTTCTTTCAAGTGACTACAACTACACCAATTTTGTACAAAAGACATCTCACCCATTTTACGCCACGGTTGGCTGGAGCAAACTGCCTGCCACCTTTTACCATTTTGTCAGATTGGAGCTTTGATTGAGAGCTTAAACTACAACAGAGACACAATCTAAAAGTCACCAACTAGTGCCAAGACCGGTGACCATGGAAACTGGCCGTAAACAAACAACCTGAAATCTGACCTTGGTTTGTCATGGAGATGTGCAAGGACGAATCTGCATACGTTTTCATTTGACAGACATTTAATGAGAAACAAATCTGACAATTTCATTTGCACGTACAATAAATTTAATTAAAGCAAAAATTTAGTAATATTTTCTCACATAAGCATAGTAAAACAATTTAAAATTGATGATAACTTTAAAACATTGAACGAAAATAACATTTTTAATCAAAAGTTGCCAGAATGAAGCAATGGACACATTCTAAAATTTATACAGTAAAAAAAGCTATCATCAGCCAGTAATTAGGTTTTTATCATAGCTCAGATTATTATAATTTAAACAGAACATTTCTTGTGTGAAATAAATTAAAATCAAATTCAGACAGTACGACATTAACAGCTTTCAGCAAGTATATAAACATGTTTTTTGTCTAACATAATTGACAATAGTGTACAATAGTAACAAGAGTTAGGGTATAAATTGAAAAATGGAAATACATGCAGTCATTTTGATTCCTTTCTTACCCACACTGATCACTGTGAGTTATTATTGTACAGAATTTTGTGCAGTATCAGCCAAACAAGGCGTCATCTCAGGGACAACTGGCTTGTTCATTTCCTTGTGTTTCTTGATGTATCTGAGCACCCGGTGCCACCTGAGGAGAACATGGATCATCATCTGTAAGTCAGCTGTCAAAGAGCAAATATATCCAAAACATTCTTTTATTCTTGTACAGGATTTGTTCTTGTCCTTTGAGATTCTGTCTGATACTGCATGATAAATACATTTCTGCGAATGAGACATATCTACTCAGGTGATTTACAACACTATTTTTCAAAACGTGCCATGTACTTGGGTGGCAGTGGAGCAGAACACAGATTTGATAGAAATTACACATCATCCATTAGAGTGTGTACACTACAAGTATCACCTAAGAATGTATTTGGTTGTCCGAGTAACACCAGATCTACAAAACAAGGACTAAACCGGGACTACACACTTGCTATATTAGTTCTGAAGAAAGAAACCCAAAGCAGGACAGAAATAGTGGATTAAATAGACTCTGAATTTAGCAAATATTTAAACTAGAGGAATCTGCGTACCACCTGAAGGAGCTCATGTACCACCAGTGGTACACACACCACAGTTTGAGAACCACTTATCAAGGCACATTTTTTGCAGAGCACCAAATATCCACCTAGAGACAAAACTGTATGAATTATCTATTAATCATGGCAACTTATCAACAAATACTGAACCAAGATGCCGGATTTATTCCATGATAATCACAATGTAATCATTATATATAGCTAAATTGACTTTTAACCCTTTAAATAATGTTTGCGCCACAATAACTGACCCGTTTAGCTCTTAAATGACCTCATAACGAAGCTGAAAGTATGACATGTTACAGATGCACATGAACATACTGAATACTAGGGCTTGGACCATAAAGACTATTCAGATTAACGTGAGCTTGTACCTCTCCTGTGCTTTGTTGTATTCATTGACTCGGAGGGCCTCCTCGCTCCTCCTGTCCATCCAGCGCTGCAGTAGTTGGTCGTTCTCTGTTTGGACCTGCGCCAGAGCCTCCTTCAGTCTCTCCTGCTCCTTATGCAGCGATGCCAGCTCCTTAGACTGACACTCCACTGTGAATTCATACTCCGACAGAGTGGACTTTAGGCTTTTACTGCCCTTTGCCAAACGGAGAGCCTCTTTGTGGTAGTGGGTTACGCTAAAATGAAAGGCAGTGAGTTAGTAACAGTGGTATCGTGATAAATAGGTAACCAAAAACACAAGGATTATTAGAGTACCGTGATTGCCAGTATTGTATTTCGGCTTCTTTTAAATACAGGACAGCAGTAAGGTCTGAGACTGTCTGAGAGAGCTACAAAGAAGACAATAATTAATGATTGAATAGCTTTGGACATGCCATTGGTGGAAAGTAGGCTAAAGGGAAATGTGACAATAGCCACCCATGCAGTGTTGTTGTGTCCTTGGCTAAGACACTTAAGCCATCTTCCACCTGGTGACTGATGTATGAATGTCCATGTGTGAGTAGGCGAATGGGGGTTGGAAAGAGCAAGAATAATCATTACAAGTGTATCAGTGTGTTGTGAATTCCATCAAATTATGAGGTTCCTGTTATTTCCAGCTATAATTATATATAGGCTACTTTTTAAGGGTAGATCTTAAAGGTAGATTTGTAGTAAATCTGCAGTTGAATGAGATAGTTGTTCCTCCTTGAAGAGAAAAGGCACATAAAACGTAACACGTAAACAACTGGATTAATTTGCTTTGTGTGAAATGAGACAGTAAATTGCCACGCTGTTATTGCCATTGTACATCTCATAATGACACACAGTCCATATGGTTGTTTTGTCTCATATCAAGTTTATTTACGACAATTGTATAATTGGGACTATTTAATTTATTTTGGAGATTATCACTTGCTAAATTCCTTGTGTTCCTCAACCCATACTCTGTAGATTTTCATGAATTTTTGTTTTATTGTTTGCAATAGTAGATAAACTCCATCCAACCTTTTCTGCCAGGTGTTCACTCTCTCTCAACTGCAAGTGAAGGAGTTTTGTTTGTATCCCGTCTTCAACTCCAACTTTTTCTACGCTGTAAAAAAAAAAAAGCAATCAACCAAAGATGAAAAAAAAATAAACAAATAAAAAAATTGTTTCATACTTTTTGCAGTGAATCTCCTCCAATATTTGACTGCGAAATTCAAGACGCTCCTGTGTGTCATGTACTAAACAACAACAATAAACAAATAAATTATAAAAGAACAAAAAACAACCTTGATAAGCTTGATGACTCTCACAGCATGTGAAGACGCCTGTGAAGGGGGCTTTCTCAATCTCGTCCCTGAGTTGGAGTCGAGAACGCACGTGACTTTTCCAACCCAACATTGTAGAAAGAAAGTACAATTTTCACACCCAAAACTGCCTCAGTTGTTGATCAGTCAGGCTCAATGTGGCGTGACCGAGGCAGGAGACTGTCCTGTGTCCAGCATCTGTCTGCAAAGTTTCACAGCTCCGCCCCGGTCCAATCAGCTGCTCCATGATCCCCAGGACAAATATGTGACATGAGACCAGCGAGGCCATTGGCGCGGTACCCTGTGGACGTATGCTGCCACCTACTGGCATTTAATTAAGTACAGGACAATTGGTCAAATGACAGGTTTGATAGAAAAAGTTCTTTAAAAATTCAATACAAAACGCAAGATATATTAAATTTGAACTAGGGAAATTTATTGACTGTAAGCATAAGATTGTTCAAACTCTCTTCATTATTTCGATCAATAAATACAGTAATTAAACAATTCTACAAAACGTAATTAAATGAAATAAATGTAAAAAAAATAACGTAAATTCAGGTTATACACTAAGAATGCACTAAATTTTTCTAGAACGTGCATACTGAAAGTACTTCCGGGTCGTGTCGAAGTCCCGTCATATTTTCCAAATGGCACGAGTTTTTTCTTTTGTTTTACTGTTCTTCATCAACACCTAAATATCTTGCACAAACAATCATTCTTTCAAAATAGAAAATACATTTGTACTTCAAAAAACAAAACAAAATCCGAGTATTTGCTTTGAGAAGACCCGGAAGTTGTTGCTAGCTGATTATGTGAACGTGAGCTTTAACAACAAACTGTCGAGCATCTGAAACATCTGATGGAAAGACTTTTGTCAGCGATTAAGTGACAGCAGATCTTTTGGACAAATTCTTTAGATATCGGTGTAGTCAAGCAGATTATACACTTAACTTCATTTTCCTTGTGAGGCTAGCTGAGCAAGCAACAGGAACACAGGCAACATTTGGTGGTATCAGTCGTGACACCTCTAACATGATCATTAGATAGTGGATGAAAATAGTCCAGAATGAGCTCTTCATCGGCCGGGGACAGAGATGCGGACATCCCCTTGGACAGCAGCTCCTTGGAGGACAGTGGACACACATGTACAGGAGAGAGCAGTAAACAGGTGAGCTCACACATGTCTATGACAGTGGTCGCACATGTGCACAAGAGAGCATTAAACAGGTGGACTACACACTTTAGAGGCTCATTATTATGATCTGTGCTCTGGTCTGAGGAACCTTTTTTAAACTGTATGATTGGCAGCTGATTGCTTGACATTCAGTAATAAGGCAAGAAACATTTGGCACCAAATGAAGTATTAACAATGGTAATAATAATACTTAATATTAGTGTGCCTTAGTTGTATCAAGGGGCTCATTGCTTGTTCTGTTATTTAAAAAATTGAAAGATGTGTAATTGTACGTGTAATTGCTGTTAGACCCTATTTTGTTGTTGTTGTTGTTGTTGTTGTTGTTGTTGTTGCTGTCTACTATGTTTTCAGGTGATTCTACTCCATTCGGTTTTTTCTAAAATACCATTATAGAGTACCAAACTTACACTGCTAACTGCAAATGTAATGTATTTATGGGTCTTTAAATTAAGCCAGTCTCAATAAGTAATTTTGACAAAATTACTTAGAAAACACTTTTCTAAATGTACAACATTGTAGAATGAAATGTATAAAGTTGCATAAACCAACTTTTGGTCTTGTACAGTATATAATAATAATAATAATAATACATAATACACAATACATACATAAATAAATACATAAATACCCATGAAATGTATTATGAAAGCAGCACTTCTTGTCAAATCAGACTACTGCATGCTGTCTGAATGTTGTTGTACAACATTTTATCAGCGCAAACGTGTAATAAAGTGCCATGTGTGTCACTACATCACATTTTGGGATGAGAGCTGATTGACTGTGCAAAGATTGATCCATCTTTCTTCACTTTTCTGTTTGAAAGAGCTGTTCTACAGCGGCGCTAATTTGTTAAACAGATTTTTATCAAATAAGGACTATTGGTATTCAGATTGGAAGAAAGGGGGTAAGAATTATATCTCTAAAGGGACCAAAAACTATGCATTATGTAACTTTTCTTGTGGAGTGTTCTCCTCGTGCTCTTGTCCAGGGAGATAATGCTTTGCATAGAACCTTCCAAAATATGGCTTTATGTAGCTCCATAGAGATCAGAAGGTGATGATATCTGGCCAAGTGACAGGTCAGGGGGCAGTGTGTACAAACAAAAAAAGCTACGTATGTGACTTTCCTTGTTAAAATTTGTCATCTATAAAAGCACAATTTAACTTGAAAATCTGTCAGGGTCCTGGAAATCTGAACTTTGCATGTGTGGGCTTTTAGATATGAGCCAGAAGACTAAGCTTGAAAAAGCGAGATTCTCACTTAAGTCAGCAACTTTGAGGGAGTTTGTACGTACACTTTTAGTCAGAATTCCATGTTAAGTTTTATAAATGAAACCCCAGTTGTGTGGAGATGGCAGCCCGCTCACAGCAAGAATACATGTGGGCAAGTTATTTTAAACACCTTTAATTTAATAAATCCAAGATTGACAACACTCTGGAATATTTCAGGCCAATTATCTCCATGTAGAAAACCAAGTGACAGGCCCTCCAGAAAAGTTGCATAGTGCATGTGTCAAGGTTATCACACCTCCACCAGGAAAATAAGTCTGACAATCTTAAACCTAACTGCACTAAAATGATAGAAAGAATGAAGGACTTGTGGAGCAGACCCAAAGCACAAATGGTATAGCATTGGTATAACTTTTATACCAATGCCACATATTGTCAAACGCTTTTCATCCTGCAGGAGACAATGATCTGTTCTGGCAGCAGTGAAATAAAGAGCAGGGCGGTCGTGAAGTACTCGGCTGCCCCACCTCCGACCAGTTACGCAGTGCTACAAGAGAAGACTGACCTGAAACTGCCTCCTGCCAACTGGCTCCGGGAGAACCCTCAGCTGGGCACTGCTGGCACCACTGTGCTGGGCTCTAGCAGTAAGAGCAAGCCATTCTCCAGGTAAAAGCTCACTATATTTACTGTAGCAATTGCAACACGATTTTAGCTATTGTGTTATAATATAATACATCATTTAGAATTCATACACTCCACTGTGGAGTCTATGCAAACAGCGGATGCTAATCATTGTTTACTCTTGGCTGGAAGTAGAAAACTCGCTCGACTAATTGCTGCAAACATTTGGAGCAGATGGCCTCCCTTGTTGGTCCGGATGCTCTGATGAAGATAGATTATTGCTAACAGCAGAATCCATATTGGGAACTGTTTGTATTGTCAAATCACAAAGGGAAACATTTATTACAGAGCAGAGTCACTTCTGGGACTCATAACTTGACTCAAACATAATGACTGATGACTTGGAACTAGACTCAGACTTGTAAGTTTGAGTGTAGTGACTCATGGACCAAGGACTTGAGATAAAGTATACTTTATTAATCCCTCGTGAAGGAAATTTATTCCCTGGTCCTCACAGGTCGCCCCAGCGGCACTGATACAGAGAGCAGCTGCAGTGCATGACTCGACTTGGACTCAAACTTATTTTAATTACTTGGACTGCACTCAGATCCTAAGTGAATTGGATTTTGGACTCAAACAAGGAGCACTTAAGTGTGACTACAACCCTATTTATTTATTTTTTTTCTTAAGCAATTTATATTTAATCAAGTATAGTGATTATATTTAATCAAATATAAATTGAAAAGTGATCACAGTTATTGCCCCAGTCAGTTATAAAAATGGTTTAAACAAAAATAATGTAATCTTCTGACTCGTCTTGCACGACAAAACCTGCACATTTTAATACAGTGGCTTTAAAACATGAGCAAAATATGAATATTAAAATTATAATTACTTTTTACTTAGTTTACTTTTGACAGTGCACAAACAATAGTTTCAAAAAAAGCTTAATTTCATCAATTGTTTTTTATTGAGCATGTCTACGGTTTATTGCCTATTATTATAATTGTTTTGTTTTCTTGTCTTGTGTTTATTTGCTGATGATAAACCACAGAATTAATTTTGTTTTTGTAGTTTCGGCATGGCCTATGAATTCATTGATTGCATTGGGGATGACGTCGATGTCGTGTCAGATTCAGAGGTTTGTCTAATTTTAGCAAAAGTACAAGCAAATTTTTTCACGTTGTTAATACATTTTATTTATTGTGTCACATTTAGAACATAAAGAAGCTGTTGAAAATTCCTTATAGCAAGTCACATGTCAGCATGGCTGTTCACCGAGTGGGAAGAACGCTGCTTTTGGACGAACTGGATATTCAAGAGCTGTTTAGGAGGTCCTCCCAAGTAAGGATGATGGGAATTATCAAAATAAGCAAGTAGGCAATGTATTTTTAAATTGTCATTTCCATTTTGCCTTATTTAGACAGGAGACTGGGCATGGCTGAAGGAGTTTTATCAGCGGCTAATGGATCAAAAGTGGCAAAGGAAAAAGAAAAGTAAAGAGCATTGGTATCAAAAAGCCATTCTGTCAAAGTTTCTTTACTACAGGTATCAAGTATTCTGCCTGTAATTTACACATTTCCAAATGGATACATATTTTTTGACATGACAGATATTTATTTCAGTATAAATGGTGACGGAGCTGCAGCGCCAGTACCAAAGGACTTGGTCGATGATGATGAGGAGGAGGATAACGACGAGGCAGAGGAGCTGAGGTCTTCATGGCCGACCACCCTCACAACCTCCCCTCCAGACGAGGACGATTCAGCGGCGGCCAAAGAGGTCACCTAAACATGCAAAAGCTGCGTCCTTATATAAGACATCACAGCGCGTGCTTAGTCATAACTTACCTGTGGTTGTTGTTGGAACAGGAGAGCGTCTCTGTGGACAGCCAGTTCGCCCTCGGTCATGTGTCGACAGTTCCCAACGAACAAAACCTTCCTACACTTTTCAACGAAGGAGAAAACAGTCAGGTAAGAACTGAAGTTGTCCACAATACTACAAGTTTAGGGATGTCAGGTTTAATCGATTAAGTTATTGTGATTACGCAGGTCAGTTGTGAGGATTTACATATGATAGACCCGCTGTGATCATATGCAATGCAAAATAAAACTTTTTGGAGCTTTTTACCATGTTATACATTGTACCCGCATCATAAACACACCAGGAGATGTATTTAACTTAATTCACGCTTGTTCAGTGAAATACTTGGTTCCAAATTCCCCAGTTTTGTGTCGTCGAGATCTTCTGTGCTGTTTTTAATTCCACAAATTATTGGCAGACTGTGCATTTCTGCTGTCAAATTGCATTAATCACAACTGCATGCTTACATTAGCATGTCAGGTCAAGCTAGCTTTTGTTCATTGCCCCTTTGCAATTCCCTCTGCTGCCTGTAGATATATTATTTTAAGTTATAAAACATGAGATGCCAAAGTAAAGGGAGGGTACGCAAGAATTTAATGTTTAAAGGCTAATGAGAATACAATTAATGCTTAATATGTGTCCTGTAAGTTTAATTGAACATAAATTTGTTTTTATTATTTCATGCAGCAAAATTGAACAAAGCCAATCACTTAATCACAGTTAATAATCTATTATACCGTGGGATTGAAGGGAAATATGACAACCTCAACGTTTCTTATCATAATGTTACAATGAATCAACGGCTTAATATTGAGAAGAATGTAGAGCTGTCACAAAAAACACTTTGAGACAGAATTTGAACACTTGTTAACGACAGACCGTGTGCCCTTTGTGCGTATTTGACAGGGTTTACGAAATGACTTTGTGCGTAACATCATGTGGACCTTTGAAGACATCCATATGCTGGTTGGCTCCAACATGCCCATATTTGGAGGCGGGCGCTATCCTGCCGTCAGCCTAAGACTAAGGTACTGCATTCTTTTAAAATGCAATCCACATATGTCATACTGTGTACACAATTTGTATTTTTTCTTTGCTTTTAGGGACAACAATAAGCCCATCAACATTCTGACCGGCATTGATTATTGGCTGGACAATCTCATGTGCAACGTCCCCGAGCTCGTCATGTGCTTCCACGTCAATGGCATAGTGCAGGTACAGTAAATAGAAATTCGCCTGCAAATACAATCTTTGACTCAAAATATCCTTTCATTCTTGCTTTGTCCTACTTTTTTTTTTTCCAGAAATACGAAATGATAAAAACAGAAGATATCCCCCATCTCGAAAACTCCACGTTTTCAACCCGAGTGATAAAAGACATCGCTCAGAACATCCTCTCTTTCCTCAAGTCCAACTGCACCAAAGAGGGACACACTTACTGGCTTTTCAAAGGTCTGATCTCAATCTGGAGTTGATTTATGCCCTTTCCAAATGTTAATTTCTGACGGAGCTATATTAAATTTTCAGCCAGTGGGAGTGACATTGTGAAGCTTTATGATCTCACGACGCTGTGTGAAGAGGCGGAGGAGGAGTGTCAGAATCCCTTCACTCTGCCTGTGGCTGTCTTACTTTACAAGTAGGTCAACTCCATTTAGGCTTGGGAAATATATAGCTGTAGTGTTCAAAATGAGTTTCTTCCTTCGCTGATATACTGAATACTTTATTTCTAAGATACAGTTGATCTATATTTAAATCTCTCTTGCAAGTCAAAAATGACATTTGCCTGGTATCTTATAGAATGAGTTAATGTTATTCCTCATTCGTCTTGTAGAGGTGGCCAATCTATTTAAATAAGCAACATTTGAGCATCAAGTATATCTTTTTACAGTAAAATTGCAACAAAAAGAGTTGATTGAAAATAAAAAGTAATGTAAACTTTCAAATAACAAACACAAGAGAGGTCCTTGGTAAAAAAAAAAGGCTACAAAAGTAGTAAGATCATTGTCCATTGTCCTTTTTAAATGTTTTCTACCACATCTAAACATCACGTATAATGTATTTATCAAGTTATTTTTAGTTTGTAATAGTAGAATAATAAATGAGAATAGAAATTACATGACAAGGATGTGTTATGTGTGGCTTTTCCCTTGATTTTACAATATATTTAGCTATACATTTGTTTATTTTTAGAGTGGCCAGCAACTTAGTGATCAAGGCCCACCAAAACAGAAAGCACTACGGCACAATCAGGACTCTGCTTCTCAACTGTATAAAACTTCTGGACCAGGACAAACATCCGCAGGTATTTTCTCCAACACACAAACGCGTACTCCTAAGTTACCGTTTATTTGTACAGAGCAGTACCACGTATTGCAGTTTAACGGGTCGCTTAATTGTTCCCGATTGCTTCCTGGCTCACCTTTTATGTTTTTTCGGCCAGATTGTCGCCTCGGCCAACTGCATGCTGTCCGAGCTCTTCCAGCTGGACGACCCCACCGTGGAGGACGAGGGCGAGTCGCTGCGGGCGGGAGGGTCGGAGGACAGCTACAGCGATGAGGAGCGGGAGGAGGAGGAGGAGGAGCTGACGGAGGAGAGCGACGAGAACAGCTCCTACGCGCGCACTCAGCGGGACAGTAAGGCCGTGGCCGTCATACGCTCTGTGGTGGAGCTGTCTGTGCCCGAGAAGTACAAATCCACTCATCAAATCAGAGTAAGACACACACAAACATATACGCTAAGTTTATGTAATACCTACACTGATTACGGCCATAATAAAGCTTAAACAAACACTGAATTCACGGCGAACAAAGAGTTTATTAAGAATGATTTAGGCTTTGTTACTTAATTAATACCCTGACTTCTAACTCTAAGTAGTTATTAAGACTAAATCATTCATATAAACTGTTTATTATGTATTGAGTCTTTGCATGAAAAAGTGTAGTTATTATAAAGTGGTTCCAAATAACTATTTATCGAATGATCGTGACTAGTCGACTATACAAATTATTGTAGTCGTGTTTTCATTATCATAAACCTTATTTGGAGTATACAAACATAAAAATACATACGAAAATACCTTTTTATAACAAAGAAAAGGTTATCTTTAATAATGCCATTTATTATGTTGAACAACAATGGCATTATTAAATTAAAATGTAAAAAAAAAATAAAAAAATCAGATTTTCATTATTAATACACTTTATTCATAAATAATCACTATCTAGAACCTTTCAGTCACCACATCCCAACCTTTATTTGGTTAAAAAAGTCTCAATATGCAATAAAAATAATTGTTTGTCTAGTAAACTAATCAAAAAAATGATGAGTGTGTGACTCCATTACTGTAGATGTGATGTTTAAAGGTGCTTTTCCCTTTTCTCCCCACAGCCAAACTGTTCTTTTCCTATTTCTCAAGACAAAGAAGAACGATGCAGACATGTTCTAAGTTATGTATTAAAGGTAAATTGCTAGGTATTATTATTACAATATGCGGTTACTGTAATCAGCCTGGACGACAATAAAGATGTAGTTTGTTTGTGAAAAGGACGTTTGTCTTTGGTCAAAATTAACCAACAAGGCCGAACTTTTTAGATTTTTGAATGTTGAAGTGCAAATTTAATCGTGAGGTTCAAAGTATACGAAGACAAGAGACTAATAAATGTAAAACATATCCACTTACAATGAGTTAATTTTTAATTGTATTACTATTTATTTTTATTGCTCTCTGTTATTATATTGCGTGTAAGTTAATGTGTAATTTCCCTTGTGGATCAGTAAAGTTTGTTGAAGTTTGAATGCTACTGATTCCTTTCAATTGTCTGACTAGGGTATAAAGGCGATAGACCTCACCGTAAAGAAGGAAAGTGACCTGCCTGCTGCGGACCCAAACACCCCCATCCCTCTGAAATATGAAGAGAGGAGTACAACCGGAGCCTGTGCGTCTGAAAATGGACTCTCACTACTTTTAGAAAGAAGTCAGTATCCATGACGCGATCTCGCTCAACCATTAAAAAAAAATCCACCATCTTTTTGAAATCTAATAAATTCACTTTCCGCCTTTAGCTGGGATTGTGCACGAGGACCAGAAACACCCCACTCGCTCCGGGATGATCCCCGGCTCATGGCAACACCGGCTGAAGATGCAGCTCTTTCTCAAAGCCTCCAAAGCCTACTACGTTCTCTCTGAGGCGGCCACAAATCTGCTGAAGTACGGCCGAGCTCTGCGCTACATCAAACTGTCTCTGCAGTGCTACGGTAAGATTTTAACCTTACATTTAGCATCAGTGACTTACTCTACATACATTTACTTACAAATGTTTTCTGTTGGTCAATTTGGCTTTGATTTAAACTTGTTTAGGCCCTTTTTATAGAAAATTGACAGACTTAGGGTAGTTATGATGTAAGAACATTACATTATATTCTGTAAATTAAACAAGTGAGGACATTCCCACACCCAGACACTGGCGGGTTAAGTGTCTTGCCCAAGGACGGCAATGGCAGTATTCACCTGAGGGAGCTGGAAATGCACTGCCAGCCTGCAGGCCAATAGATCTAACCGCTCAACCAAGGAAGTTAATGTCAGGAGTGGGATTTGGACTGCTGACCATTCTGTCAACGAAGCTACTACCACCACCATAAATTTAAACACTTTGGTCGATTGGACAAAGGATGTCAAAGATCTTAAGTTGAAGAATTCTTTACTCGACTACAGTCCTAGGACAGAATTACTTTGCCCTTAAAAAAAACTAATTGAAATTTTCTGTTAAAATAAATATGAAAAACCAAAATAACAAAGTCTTCTCCCTGTGCGATCCCCAGACGCGTACTGCTCCATCAGCGGCGCTCTACACCCCCACGTGCTGTACTTCCACAGCCAGTGCCTGTCTCTGTGCGGGGACATCCAGCTCATGTTGGCCCAGAACGCCAACAACCGGGCGGCCTACCTGGAGGAGTACAACTACCAGACCAAAGAAGACCAGGAGATCCTTCACAGCCTGCACCGGGAGAGCAGCTGTCAGGGTCCGTTAACTGCACTCTCAACTGCACAAAACATTTAGCGAACACATCCATTATACTGACATGCAGCTTCATTTGATTGCTATTCTGTCAGGCTGTTGGATAGATTTCTGACTTTGTCCAAATGCAAAGTGCCAGACACAAATATTGGCACCCCTTGTAATAAATTATGAGACAAATGATTCAAATTCTTAAAAAACACAACAGTTGCTTCAATCACCCTTGGTTTTATGTGATAATTAGATCATTAAAAACTGCATTGTCTCCCTCCTTCTCATCCGGCTTGTGTGTTTTTCCTTTTAGCCTTCAACATGGCTACAGACCTGGCGATGGACCCGGAGTACCAGCTGTTTGTGAGCTGCAAGTGTTACGAGGCGGCCCACGAGCTGCTGCTGTGCGACGCGCTGAAGGACGGCGCCGGGGAGCAGCTCAAGCAGGTGCTCAAACGACTGGGCAACATCCGCAACGAGATGGGAGTGTTCTACATGAACCAGGCCGCCGCCATGCAGACCGAGAAAGAGGGTACGGAGTCTGTATGTTGTGCGCTGAGCTCCACCCGTGCTGGTGACTTTAATGAAGGCTAGTGTTGCGGACTTGTAGCGCTGTTTTGGCGATTTTCTGTCAACTCTTAAAACTCTCCCGCAGTGGTTCGTTCACTTTTTGAAATTTGGGGCAGCATCCTACACATTTGAGGCTTTTTCTTTCAGCTTGTTTTTTGTTTGTTTGGGTTTTAAAATATCTTTCTGGCCTAAAGGCTTTATTTGACAGGAAAGCGTGAAATGGAGAGAGAGAGGGTAAAGATATTCAGCAAAGGGTCGAGGCTGGAATCAAACCAACAGTGCTGCAGTGATAGCGACAGCCTAAGCCACTTCACCACCAGCGAACACTCAGCATCCATTTGTCTTTAAAGTGACTCATGATTTATTCACTTAACGTTCTTTGTAGTTTATTAAATAATGAAGTCTTATTTTTATTCCATGTGAATTCAAAAGGTTCAAAAGAATGAATCTTTTCTTTACAAAATATACATGGTTTTGGGGCGACAGTTGCTCTTCAGTGTCAGCCTGCACTTGTGTGTGAATGTGTGATTGGTTACTTGATGTAAAGAGCTTTGAGTGCCTTGAAGTAAAAAAGCGCTATATATAAATATATACTTCTTATATTTTAACAACTTCCTAATTTTTTGGCAAATGTGCCAATATAGATCATTGTAATCTACCACATAAAAGAGGTATTGTGAAACAAAGCACATTTATATTTCTCTTTGTTTATTTTTAGTGAAGAAGTCAGTGTCTGTTGCTGAACAGGAGATTTGGAAGAAGAGCTTTGGCTTCTTTGAGAAAGGCATGAAGGACTTTGAAGCGATCGGGGACAGGACCAACACTGCCCTGCTGCTGTGCAACACTGGCAGACTGATGAGGATCTGTGCTCAGGCTCACAGCCCTGTGTTTGACGACCTGAGCAGAGCTGAGTTCTCACCAGAAGAGGCACTCTATTACAATAAGGTCCTTCAGGATTTTCTATTTTCTGTTTCCAACCAATTTCACAATTCAAAATGTGTGGATGTGACAACGTTTTGCCAATAGTTGGCTTGTCATTTTGTTTATGTGCCAACATTGTAATGCATTACTCCTAAACTGCTATCCTGCAGGCCATTGACTACTACCTGCGTGCAATGAAGTCTTTGACCACCAGAGAGAGCCACCCAGCCGTATGGGACAGCGTCAACTGGGAACTGTCCACCACTTACTTCACTCTGGCCACACTCCTGCAGGACTACGCCCCACTGTCCAGGAAAGCTCAGGAGCAGGTGGGCACTACGCATACTAAATATATACATGCGAAGAAAATAAAATGATAATAATAGTGATTTTCTGCATTTAGATTGAGAGAGAGGTGACTGAGGCCATGATGAAGTCTCTGAAGTACTGTGACCTGCAGACAGAGTCGGCCCGACAGCCTCTGTACCAGTACAGAGCAGCCACTATCCACCACCGCCTGGCCTCCATGTACCACAGCTGCTTCCGCAACCAGGTACCTGCAGCTCACACCCAACAAACAAAAATGCTCTGGTGTTACACAAGTCCGGACACTGTGACTAACATCCGCATCGATGTACTGAGTTCTATATCAAAAAGCTTATTTTCAAATAGAGTGCGCATACATCTAAACCACCTTCATTTGAATGTGACCTCAGCAGCAGGTGCAGTGTGTTCATCACTTCTCTCTGTGACAGGTGGGAGATGAACACCTGAGGAAGCAGCACCGCAGCCTGGCCGAGCTGCACTACAGTAAAGCGGTCAGTCTGTTCCTGAGCCTCAGGGACGCTCCGTGTGAGCTGCTGAGGACTCTGCTGGAGAGAGTGGCCTTCGCAGAGTTCACCATGGCAGGTATGACAGGTGTAGATGCCCCAGTGCAAAACACAAAGTTATCTATATTATATATAAGGAGACTGTAAGTGGGGATTATATTTCCATGGTGTATAAATATTATTCTTTGTGCAGGTCAAAACAGCAACGCGGCCAAGTTGAAAAGTCTGACTGCGGCTTTGGACGTTATGACTGAGACAAGACATGCTTTCCAGCTCATTCATAAAGAGCTGATGGAAGAGGAGATGGAGGTAAATATTATCATTGTTTGGGCTCTGTTTAACTGTAAAATGTGTATAAATCCTAAGCAACATACATCTATTTAGAATTCAATTTTCAGATTTCAGAACTGTGTATTTTTGTCACTTTTTGGCAGTGAACAGAACAGTGAGATTTAATTTGATATCAAACCAAATCTTTCCTGATTTGTCGCACCCTTTTGATTTTCAGCTCTGGTAATAATTTGGCTATTTGCATTTTAATTATTTTGCCTTTACTTCTTAATTAATCGATGCTAAAGAAGGAGACACAAGATGTGACTGAAGCAGGAGGCTCCTCAGATTTGGCGACTGATGACGGTTCAGGACTCAACATCCAAGAAGTCATCAAGTTAATTGGAGTTTTTGAACCAAGCTTCTCTTTCCTGTTGCTCCAAGTCATTAAAATCCTCACTACAACAAAACGCAAACCAAGGTGAGTGGAAATGAAAGCAAAGACCTATTTCTTTGTTTAATTTCATGCTTGTTACTTGTTGACTGACATGAACTGTGTTTGTTTTAGCACCAAGGATGAAGAGTTGCTGAAAACCTTCAAGAGTGTCTATTCCAAGTTATTGCGTGCTGAGAAAAACGCCCCTTTGCTCACGCGGGTTAAGTTTTACATAGAGCTCCTAAACCAGCTGAAGGCAGAAACTGAAAGTAACAATACAGATTCATAGCAAAAAGCTTAAATATGACACAAATTGCTGTAAAAGGATCTCCTCTTCAAGCTAGAATGATTGCTTTTCTCCAGCGACAGTGACAAATCCAGTATCACCTTACGAGCCTTTAAATTGAGAATCTTACAAATGTACACACATAGTTTTTTCTGCAGTATTTGTCTGCAGACAATTTTGTTTCAGTTTGGGTCAGCTTAAACATTTCACTCAAGATTTTCATTACGAATCTAAAATTTTCATGGTTTGTTTAAGAGTAGAAGAAAAATTGTGAACAATTCCCCACAAGTGCCCATTGTGCAAATTCGCACAGATTTTCTAAATTATTCCGTGTTCTGTATTTTTTCGCAACTACCTTTGTAATATTGTATTAATGACTATTTGATTATTGCCGATGTGAAAACCAATGTCATAAAATGTGATCAAAGATTTTACACAAAGGATTCGTTGTTTTACGTTTACTGATCAGTCAGCCACCAGCATTACATTGGTGTAAATACAGTTGAATTCCTGTCGGAGGCTTTCACGCTATCGTGTGCAATAGAACAGCAACGGTCAATGCAAACTCAAAGACTAATGTTATGTACAGCTGTTAAAAAGGCATGTTTGGCTGTGACTTGTAAAATAAAACTTGTATGATAATTTTAACTTCATGTTGCTCTTTTTTGTTGAGTTTCTTTATACACTTAACAAACATGAGCTTTTTAACATGTTCATAATAAAAAAAATCTTTCTCTTACCATAATAAGACCAGTATAATTTATTTATTGTACTTGTGAGTGACTGTAAGTGACATGAGTGGAAAGAAAAACACAACGTTTGATAAGGTGCGGTGAAAAGTCTGATAAGTTAACTAGCATAAATAAAAACTGACATATAATAAACTTCAAAAATAACCGTACGTAGTCCACAGCATTAAAAGTACTATTGTATGACACAGCGGTCGTGTGTGTGCTCCTCCTGGTGGCTGCTCTGTGTCACTGCAGCCTTCTCTTCAGGACACATGCTCCGGTCCAGAATCTGCTGAAGCAGGTCTTTGCTCTCACTCGACGGCAGGTTGTAGAAGAAATACTGAGGCGCCATCTCAATAAATCTGAGGAGGAACAAACAAAACCTTTATATGGAGTTCTTCTTTCACAGTGGAATACAACTTACAGTGTCATGTAATAATCGATCTATTATTGAGTCACGATGCAATTTTCTGACGTTCCCAGAGGAATTTGGTGATACAGTATCGATATCATGGGCTTCTGTATAAATATTTTGAGTATTTTTTGGGTATATTTTGCTAAATTATTCGATGACAGCACTTTGTTTGTATGCGAAACATTTGATATATTAATTGTTTTCATGATTAGAATGGTTGTGTTTTATGTAAACGTTGCAAAAGTAGTGGTTAACAAAAATATGGTTTGTCCTTAAAAAACTGATATATTGGAAAATATCATGTGCAATATATTGACACACAAAATAGTGATTCATGGACCTCTGTGGGGGGAAGCAATCTATTCATTTTAATGTAGAACAGCAGCTGTATCAATCGCTGTTCAACAACTACAAGAAAAAATGCAGACTTAAGGCGTTATACTGTGCCAAATACAGATACACGGACATGGAGAAGAATAAAGCGGTAAAACGTCACAAATGTGTACAGTTATGCAAGAATGTTAACAGCAGCTGCAGGTTAAATGCTACTACGATGTTTTTCTTTAGGAAACGCCAGGTCAATTAGGAGTGGAGACTCGACCTGAATTAGTTGTTCTTAAAATACTCACAAATCTCCAGGAAATGTATTAGAAGAGAATTTTATTTTAATTTATTATCATATTGTGAGCCATGTATTGTGTTTTGAATCATGAGCAACTCTTTAATTCCCAGCCCTAATAGACATAAACATAAATATGAAACTAATGATCAATTGATGAGCAAAACAACAAAGCTTGTCACAATATGTCTAACAGTTAACAGTTGTAGTAGTAGTCGTAGTAATAATCTGTGGACCGTGAGCACTTCCTCCTCCCTCTCTTTGTACATTAGGCTGAGCTCCACATTGTCAGACATGTGTGATGTGTAATCCTCTGTCCCAGCATCTGATACAGTGGACAGGGATTACCAAACCTTCTGTGCCACCAGCGTCACGCCCATACCACACTGGGATTTCCCTGTGAGGTCCAAATGTCTGTGACTGCCAATAAATCTCTTGAAACATCGAGTAAAAATCTACCTCAGACAACTTGGAACAGGTCCTATATTTTTCGTTTTGTTTGGTTATTTTTCAACTACAACATCACTTTAAATGTCCTGTTGTAACTTAATTAAAAAAGATAATTTACACATACAGACAATGCGCTCAGCCTTGTGTTAATAATTACATATAGGCGTGTCTACAAGCTGTGCAGTTAATTGTCAGTAATATGTTTGGCTCTTTTTAATCAAGAAGTCCAGAGCCAATCCTCTGTCAGTAAATGAATGTGGTCTGGAGCTGAGTTCTTACTTTGGAGGAAGAAATGTGAATTTGCTTTTTGTGTTAAATGGCAAAGATTTAAAGTCTGTCTTGTTTATGTTCATGGAATTAACATTGAAAGCCGTATGTATTTGTTTTTAATGAAAAGACAATATCAAAACGAAAATCAGGATCCAATCGATACGTGAAAAAATGATTTGTGATGATTTTTTTTGTCTTTTCACCCAGCTCTAATATAGAAACATAGAAAATGCATGTATAAAAACATGTCTGCTCGCTTTAAACTTGCTACGCTGAGAGAACAGAGGCAATTTGAGTGTTGAAATGATGAGAACAAGTTTGTTGAAGATGTATAGGCTCAGAAAATACTAAGGGGCTTCGTGGATTACAATGTGCTGACAGAGCAGTGAAGGACAGGTCATTACAGACAGACTACATACACAAGAATATTGAAACATACAAGTAAATTGTGTGGTTAAAAGTGTTTTCTTATTTATTGTACTTTTTTAATTATTATTTTTATGTTTTTTCTTTGCTTTGATTTGACTGGTTTTATTGTTTTAGGAGTAGTAAGATCAAATTGAGCACTTATACGTTTTGTTGTTTTTTGATGTTTTGTGTCTTTGAAAAATGTTCTGTTTATATAAATGAAGTGGATTTGGACGTACGAATGACAAAAAACAAACAAAAACACACGACTCTAAGTATGCTTTTGAAGAAGTTCCAATGATACAGCATTGTTAGATTATAAAAAGGTCAAAAAAGTCCATTTAGCATCATTTAGAGCCTTCAAAGAGGAGCGGTGTACTCACTCGTGTGGCTTGATTTGCGTGACTGTGCGGAGGCAGTTGTCCTCAGAGAAGGAGTGCTCGTGGAAGAGGACCCACTCAGGGAGGCCCAGTTTGGGGCTCTTGGGGCCGTAGCAGGAGGCGGGGTGTATCTGGGCGATGTGTTTGTGAGTGAGGATCAAGTAGTTTCCACAGCCGTCGACGTCACGTGCCACCTGGAGGACACAAAGGACACATGAAGTGACTCTTGGGAGGAATCGTGCAATGGAAAGCCAGGCATAAATCAGGACCAAAAGTAATCTATGTGCAATCGATTACCATGGTTACATGTTACCACTGAACTACAAAACGACTGTCTAGCCTTTGTAGAAAAAGTGATTAATTTGAGCAATGTTACAAGTTACAAAAAAGCACTGTCAAGATTGAAACTTTGAAAACCTTTGAAACTTTTTCTTTGATGGATCACTCCTGGATGAATAAGGGATTATGACGATCAATATCTAGCCTTGCTTAAAATTCAGAACTTTAATCTGGATTTATAGATTTACGTTTAGTCTTTTAGTTTACCTGGCACACAATATTTCTCTGGTTTCAAAAACATTTAGCTTAAAATAAGAAAATACATTTGGGGATAAGAACATTTTATTTACCCTATTAGTACATTTATGTTCTAAGTAATGTATTGAAACAAGTCATAAACATTTGGAAACAAGAGAAATATTCGATGTCTTAACCAGTCAAAACATTTAAAATTAAGATTCATTTCCAGAATTCAAGTAATTTGAACTAAACATGTATTCATTTTTTGCTGTGAGTGAACTAACCAGATGCTTAAAATTATTCAGATTATCCAACTAAAATCTGAGCCATATTTTAAAATTTTATTCGATTCATCTACAGACATAGAATCCATTTTAACAGAAGTGCACTTTTATTATTTAATTTGCATAAAACCATTATAACTACAGTAATTATGGCTTGTTCAAACCCTGATAGACGCCACAGTGACCAAGGAGAAAAAAACCTTATCTCTGCACGACTCCCGCAGCAGTTTTTTTGACAGTTCAACACAGTTAGACATGACCTGACCTGCATGAAGAAGCCAGCCAGCAGAGCTCTTTTAATGTTGATGGTGTTGTTTCTTGAACCAAAGGCCGGCAGAGAAACGGGCAGCTCGATCCTTTTCAAAGTGTCTACGAGCTCGGAGCAGAGAGCCTCGACGATCAGCAGCGCACTGTGGTCCAGGTAGTTCTCCTGACACCACTTCTCCACGCTGCAGTCTGAGAAGAAAGAAGGTAGATATAAATGACGTGCCGCTCTCAGGCAGCCATTTTGTGTCTGTTTCCAAAGCTCACATGGGTCCTGCTGGGTTTGGGTGAAAGCCTTGTAGATGTTAATGAGGGTGAAGTGGTCTCCTTCTGGGTGCTGAAACTTCATGTGACACTGCGCGGCCTCTGGCTTCAAGTCTTTAGTGGGGACCAAGAAACAAGATGGAGCTGGGAGGAAAAACAGAATCAAAAAATGTCATATCAAGTCTTGCTGTGGCTGTAGAGGCTTGCAGTTGTGAGTATTTTATATTTTAGTGTCTTGTATTGACTAAAAATAACAATAAAAAATCTATTATAGTGAGTAGTGTTTTGCAGACAGAGCAAAAAGAATCTTTCACACATTTTTTAACTCAATGAATATCTTAAATGAATGATTAGGTAAATAAATGTTTTTGAAGTGAAGTAAATATCATAAATATATTGAAATGCCACTGATACAAAAACTCCAAATCACATAAATTAAACTCTATTCCAAATGAACCATATTGTAAAAACATAGAAAACCTGAGCTGTAGTAAATAAAGGGCAGAATGGAACACTTCAGTAGTTGTAATTTTTGCATTTTATATTTTAATTATTTAACCTTCTACAGCTAAAATCTGTATGTATTACTAAAAAATGACAAACGGTTCCTGAATGTCCAAAGAAATTGTAGACACGATATATATTGAACCTTGGAATATTGTTCTAGCTTACATTACAAGACATTCCATTATGAATATAACAAAAACCTAAATATTGTGTCAAAACTGGCCTCATCCTTACAGAGCACCTGTTGATCACATTTTTTTGACCCACTGATGCACTCAATTTCTCGTCTGTTTTGCATTATTGTGATCATCATCAGTTTTAAAATATATCATATACTGTCAAATACTTTTTTGCTGAAAAGTATGGTTTTATTGCAGCAACAACATTAAACATTAAAAAAATAACTTGAAGAAATAAGTGTCATTTAACTATTTTATATCTTAATTCTTTGGAATATGAGGGTAATTAATCGAACCAAAGACTTGTCAAGGCATTTCAAAAGGGAAAAGTCAAATCAAATCAAATCAATTTATTTTTATAATGCCCAAAATCACAACAAGAGTTGCCTCGATGGGCCAAAGTATAATTTCTACAATTCTGTTAACCTCTGCACAAATACATTTAGATTTATTTGTCAAATAACATTTTAAACACAATCAATAATGCAATAAAATGTGTTTGAATGAGAAGAACCTCATCTAAAGCCAGCAGAATGTAAAAGATAAAAGCTCTTACACTGTTCCACACATAGCACAAGATAAATACAGTCACACATACAAGGAGATTGCATAATTGCTCATTGCACACTGAAATTGCACTGTATCCTGTCATAAATTGTAATATAAATACATTGCGAATACATTTGCATACGGTTACATCTCTGGAGCCTATAGATGTACTGAACTGTATTCATTTGTTACCTGTTACCATGGCAGCGATGATGACCACCTCGCTCACACAGTCGAACTCACAGGAGGCCAGCAGCGTTTTGGCCAGCTGAGGCTCCAGGGGCAGCTCGGACATGATGATCCCCACCTCCGACAGGTTTCCGTGGTTATCCAGAGCGGCCAGGTAGTCCAGCTCCTCCAGGGCCTGCATCAGACTGCTGGGGTCTGCAACCACAAACAATCGAGAGGATTTTACAGCCGACAGGGTTTGTTTAGGAAAAAGCAGCTTAGAATGCTTTTCAAACTGAACTGATGTTGTGTGAGCTGTTTCTTTTAGGTGTTTCTTCAATAAAAAAACAAAAAAACAAAGAGTGAGAGTCCTATGAACATTGTCTGTCCTTTAAACGTTGTCCTGTTTTTTAACAATGTTTTATTATGTGCAAATGTTTTAATGGTGTGCGCTGTAGTTCAGTTTGGCCCAGGTCCACCTTAACTCAGAAATTTAGATGTTTTTTCCACACAGTAAATAAAGGTTTTAGAACTCAGACTCTACATCTCTCGGACTCTACATTCTTCAAATTATCACAACTAAGTACAGGGATGTCGGCGGGGATAGGGGGTAGGTGAAAACAGGAAGTTTCTATGCACTCGAGCCTCAGTTGTAGGACAATCCAGGATAACTCAAACACACAAGAATCAATGAAAATACAACTTTGAGCGAAACAATGATGAGGAAACACTTTACAAACATGGTTAAAAGCTCATTAAAGTTGATTCAGCAAAATATGTCCCCTTTAACTTATTTCCACTCCCTTGTATTTGTCCTATATGCATGATTGTATATAGTGTATATATTTGCAGCTTTCTTTTACAAGTCCTGGATTAATTACAGAATGTGGGATTTTTGGATGTGCATTTCATGTGATAATCCAAATATCTGACCCACTGAGGCCTCCCCTGCAAAACCCTCTGCAGATTAGCATTTTTATAATCCCCTCATCCCCACATCTGGCATGTATCACTATGCTAAATTAAAACTCTTTCATCACACAAATAAGATTTCCTACTGTGCATTTTGCGACAAACATGTTTACGCCAGACACAATCCGTCTCTCACTGGCGCTCCGCAGTGCTTCTAATATCAGTTAATGGGAGTCTATCAGAGCGTGTTGTGGAGGAGGTGAATAAAACAGGAAACAAAGCCCAGGAAGCAGGTCAGCGCTCAGAACAGGAGCTGTCAGTTCGGCTGTGCCACGCTCCATCGCTCAACAATAACTAAAAGTCTGTTCACTTTAACAACGGGATGAGACAGAGAGCGAGCCAAAAGAACAGAGCAAATGTTCCAAAAGTGAGGACGGCCCACACAGCCGAGGCAACGGGCTGTTCAAATCCAGATTCAATTTCAACCTGATTCTGATGCTAAGGGAAAGGCTCAATATAATACCTATATCAATAGCTATTTCAAGAACACAATGATAAAAAACAATAGAAAGTCATTTTAAACACAAAATAACTATACTTTCTTTAATATTACCGTGTGGTCTTTGACTAGATCTTATAAAGTCAATTCAGGAAAGGTCCAACTTTATCCAATTTATATGATTTTTTCCTTCATCAATAATTGTTACAAATAAGTATCTTGTTCCAATATTCGTTTTAGTATCTCGGTATTAATTGTGTAAATGGCAGAAGCTTTTAAAAAATTGAATATTTTATAAAATTTTCTGTCAAAGAGAAGAACAACTAAATCATGTAAAAAATCTTTAGTATGTTATCAAATTTGTTGTTGAAAGGTGATTTATAGTCTTACAATTGTAGTTACATTTTTAAATTTTGTATGTTTGTACATGAGTAAATTGTGTATTTTCCCTAAAAAAGCATCTTGTAAAAGCAGCAATTTGTCAACCTAGAAGTAAGAGCTGAATGCAGCGCTCTGATTGGCTGTTTGATCATTGTCTGTCATCACTTTCACAAAAGCTGTTTTAAAGTGTGCATGTGCCCAAATGCTTGTGAATATTAAGTGAAACTCATGTACTCCAGCTTTAAGCAGGACCAAAGAGTGAATATATTCAATTTTTATTTGTATTATTATCTAATAGTAATAGCATAATAATAATGTTGTCTTCAGTACCATTGAAAGTTTGCAAATTGCGTGCTTGCCAGTGGTGAAGTGGTTCATTTTACACTATATCTGCCCTGTCCAAAAAGTAAAAAAAGAAAGTTTGCTTGTTTTGCATCATATTTTAGTCTCATTTCAGATTCAGGAATGCTATATCTGTAAAAATAGGTTACAATACATAACATAACATTAAAAGTGTTTCTTAATTTCTAGTTTCAGTAACAGAACAACAAAAAATGCTTCCACTATCCCTACTCCTGCTATTATTATTGATTATCAAAGCACCAGCTGAGGCAAGACACCATTAAATCCTGATCTGCCTGGGACCAAAGAGACTTATATCGAAGTGTGTTAAACGTGTCACAAATTTCCAAGACTGTAATGTGCTTCTTTTATCGCTCTCACCAGGTCGATCGATGAAGTCACAGTGGCCCAGTCCGGCTATTTCCATCCTCTTTAAGAAAAGCACTGTAGACGTGATGTTAGCCTCCACTATGAGAGGCCGAGTCTCCGCGGGGAGCTGCCTCTCCTCTGGGTACAGACACAAGCACTTGCCTGTGGGAGGAAAAGACTTATTTAGAGAGGAAGTTCACATTAATTGTTGTCGAGAGTTTTGTTCACCGGCATCACCTGTGGGTCCCGCCAGCTGCCGTCTGCTCGTGGCTTGGCCTGCGCTGATTGGCTGAATGAGAACGGAGTTTGTTCTTATTCTGGGATTGTGCACCTGAAATAGAAAAATGAAAAGAGCTTAAACTTGTATATTTTATTACACCATGTCAAAGTGCATTCTTTACAGGGAAATACAAGTGTCTATCATGTGTTTTGTAACTGCCCTGTTTTTCATAAATACTGGTCTAAGATTAATGAGGCACTGTCTTCAACACACTTTAAAACAATGTATCTCCAACAATGGAAACAATAGATGGATACCCGTGGAGTGTACTTTTGGCGGCAATAACAGCAATAACAAGGAGCTGGATGACAGGGAGCCCACTGTCAAGGACCGGACTGAAATAACTTGAATGAAAAGACTAACTTTTGCACTGAATTTGAAAATGGACAAATCTGCTGGACACTGGGACAAATATAAAAGTGGCCAGAGTGACTTTATGAGGAGTACTCTTTTTGGTTTTGTCTGTTTGTTTTTACTTTGTTTATGTTTTGCATTATATAAAATAAAAAAAAAAGAATGAAAACACATAGAATTTGACTATAACATGATTTACACACAAATTGCACACTATTAACAAGATGTGTAAAGGTGGAAAGTGGATTCTCATTTCAGTCCCTTTGATACCATTTTCAAGCCTTATTTTCACACGTGCCCTCAAACATATGTACAGCGGTAAAAGTGATATTATTCTAAGCGTATAGGTCGTCCCCATTTCAAATTTTATCAATTCGAAGCAACATTTTAGTTACTGTTGGCAATTTTATCCAGGCGAGTTTTCCTTAGACTCACATATCTCCTCTCCAGCCCAGTATCGATGACAAATCTGATGGAGTGGACTGCCCAGAAGAAGTCCTCGTTAGGGCTGGAGGTGAGGAACACTCTCCTCCTCGACCTCTGGCCCTGGCCCTGCCTCTCGGTGCCGTCCTGGAGGCTCCCGGTGGTCCCTGGGTGGACGGGGACGGGCAGCAGCTCTCCCAGGACAGAGGGTAAACTGTCCGCCTCATGACTCAGGATCTCATGGGCTAAATTAATTTCCTGAAATT
Source organism: Rhinogobius similis (assembly GCA_019453435.1). NCBI lineage: Eukaryota > Metazoa > Chordata > Actinopteri > Gobiiformes > Gobiidae > Rhinogobius > Rhinogobius similis. The sequence goes on from CM033634.1 coordinate 24,671,692, forward strand.
AGACGACAGAAAGCTTCTTGTTTGCATCCGGATCACCAAAGCACTTGTTTGTGACATTTTTGTGACAGACAAAGGCAAAAAAAGCTCTGATTCTGACATATTCCTGCATGTGTTCTGATCAATTATAGTAACATGTGGAAAAGAAAAGGTGTTAAACTTGCTGAATAAAAACAGAAAGAAATACTAGAGGTGGACAACAGATCAAAATGTAGATCATATTGTGACTATTGTTTTGTTTTCAAGATATGCAAAATTATATAGTAAAAATCCTACAAAAAGTTACATTGCACAAGAGTATAAGGTGATATTTCTGCAATTTTGTAATTTTATTTCACATTTGCCTGATAATTAAACATCAACTGATGCGTTTTGAGACTTGTTTTAACACATTTCTGTTGGATTGACATAATATTGTCTAATTGATAATAAAAACTAAATTAAACTAAAACTAAAACTAAAACTAAAACTAAAACTAAAACTAAAACTAAAACTAAAACTAAAACTAAAACTAAAACACAGAGTTATTTACGTTGCAATTATTGTAACCAGTATGTCATTGTGTCTGTGTTTTGTATTCTTTAAATTTGGCAATGGTGGCTGTTTACCTTTCCGTTTTTTGTGTGAAGATGTTGCTCAAAACACACTAAAATGGTCAATTATTCATTTAAAATCCATGAATATGACAAGGCACACCTGGGAAAACCTCAAGGCACACTGGTTGAAAATCAATGCCCCTAATCAATACATAGTTATTGTATGGCAAAGAAAGTACAATACCATCAAGCGATTTTATTTTCTTTGATCCATTTTCACGTATTATATAGAACTTCTAAACTAATATTTGGTAACTGAATTAAATGAAAGATAATAGTAAGCAGGAACATTATAAGTTGAATGTTCATTTTGTAATTGAAGTATTATATTCCACATTTAGGAGCCTGCTTTTACCTGTGTAGTGACCAGAAACACGAGGACGTCCCCCTCGTCCTCAGCGCGGTGAATCTCCAGGACCAGTCTGAGTGCAGAGCAGAAGTAGCCCTCCTGAGCACCGCTGTGGACCGCCTCGCCCACCTCCTGGTCCTGCAGCCGGATGTGCGTCGCGGCGGCGGAGGTGAAGTGTGCGAGCAGTTTGGGGGCCGGATCCGTGGCAGTGAGGACCACCACCCTGAGCTCCGGCCTCTGCAGACATATGTCCTTCAGCAGACCCAGGAGGACGTCTGTGGACACCGTCCTCTGGTGGGCCTGGTCCACCACCACCACGGCGTAGTGCTCCAGCAGGGGGTCGGACATCATCTCCCGCAGCAGCACGTCGTCTGTGCAGTACCTGTGGACACAAAGCAAAGGAGACTTGTCTGTGAAATGTGCCTGGTGATGAGTCAAGTTGTTCAGGTATTTCTCAAAATATTCACAAATAAAAAATGTATTAATAGCCTAGAATCAGCTTAGTTCACATAATGTTTATTAAGCAGGTTTAATTAAATGTAGCAAACAGTGTGGCTTTGTGCAATGAAAGGAAATAGCAAGATGGGGAATGATAAAATGTGCAATATTTAAGATTTGGACAGATTTTAGAATTAACTTGCTGCTTGAAGGACACAGGAAATTACATCCCTTGCTTTTTCAGTGCCATATTATCAAGAATTTAAGACATTGGAACTAAGGCACTTTTTTCCTTACACTTTTTTTTCTGACTGTAAAAAATAAATGTGCAATGATTTATCTGTACTGTGTTTAACATCATGAGGAGGATTTTCTGTGTAGTGCTGAAGACCAACCTGAGGTGCTACTCTGGCTACAAATGGTGAGCCAAAGAGTCTCCCCCAGTGGAAATGAAAAACAGTACAAAAATACTAGAAGCCTATGGTTATAATTATCCTAAAATATTGAAGAATAGACATAGGCTTAAAAACTAACTTCTTCACATATACTGTAATTACTTTCTCCTTTCACAGTTTGAAAGGTCTACAGCTACTTTAAGTTTTCACTTATGCAAACAGATACACAAAAGCAAATATAAACTGTATAAACACAACAAAATGTTTGGTCGAATAATCTTTTCTTTTCAGTCAGAGAGGAGCCTGGAAACCCTTGACATTCAATCTTTATCTTTCTCCAACAACAGCGCAACATAAAAGCACGAACTTGAGAGAACGGCATCATAAACAGTCTCTCCAGCTCCAGCCATATTAGAGTAATTTACTCCGATAATTAGTTTGAGAGAGGATTCGGGGTCCGCCTGTTTGTCTTATCAGCCCTCTTCAGCGCTCTGAGCTCTTTTGTTCCCGGGGAGAGTTGTGGAGAGCGTGCAGAGGAGAGGGTGACATATGGGTGTGCGACGGGCAGCTGTGAGGATCACCACTGAAAAGAAGAGGGGGCCGGGGTCTTTTGTTGTCTCCAATAGTGAAAGGGCACGGCGATTTAGCATGTGTGACAGTGCAAAATTTGGGTTTCTCAGCAACACAGGGAAAGAATCAGTGATGTAAAGAGAAGCAACAGTTTGTCGAATAAAGGTGCAGTTAAGATTTGTCAATCAAAAAGGAAAGAAAATGTGTTTATTGTTGCATATGTTGCCACTAAACTAAATGCACACTGACATCAGTTACTTGTAGGAACTAAATTAAAGACTAACAATGTTTGAAATGATGCTGTAATGCCACTGTAATTGTCTGAAACTGATTTAAAATTGTAAATAAATGACATGTGGCTGTAGTTTATATTACTTTACTTTACTTTTGAGTTAAACAATTGACTCTGTTACCTTAAAACTGTGTCGTTGGCGTAGCACGTCTCCAAAGGAATGCTGTATCCGACTTCGTGCCCAATGTTGACGTCCATCTCGTCTGCCACTCGTAAAGCCAGGTCCACTGCTTGCTGCGCGTGGATCTGTGTGCACACCACCATCCCATTGGAGTACTGCTCTGAGAGGCAAAACTCAGCGCACCACTGGGGAATCTGAAAGGAAAAGAACATTTAAAAAGTTTGTATTGTTTTGGCGTCCGCTGGAAAATGCGGATATCTTTGCACTCACTTGAGAACTTCGTCCGGTCTTGGCACAGCCGCTCAGCCACACAAACTGCTCCTTCGCCAAAACATCCATGAATTCATTTTTAACTTTCCACGCCGGCAACTCTTTCCTCTCCTCCAGCAGCTTGTAAAATCTCGAAGAATACGGCAATCCATCAAACTGATTGAGCTCCAGAATATCATCATACTCTTTGTCCACTTCACCGAGGCTTTCCGAGTCCAAATAAAACTCCTCTTCTGTTTCTTGCTCCATTGTCAGCGGGATTTAAGATTCCGGAGTTGCAGAAACATGGGCAGAAGGAATGGCGTGCTGAAGTTTGGAAACGTCCTGTTCGTGGTGTTAACTGTGGAGCCAAATGAGAAGGGCTCAGCAGGCGGCCAGCCCAGTGTTGTCATGTGGTCAGTAATCCCAGAGAGGAGCGCCCGGCGTCAGCAGATGACACACACACACACACACACACACACACACACATGTTGGGTTTGTATGCTTTTAGGGGACTTTACATTGACTTGCATTGATTTCCTGGAGACTGATTTGAGTTATTACTTGCCTAATCTTCACCTAAACCCTAATCTTAACCTATTTTAATCTATATCTGAACTTCATATCATATTGTTGATCTGATAATGAAGGATATTTCTCATGGAGACTTGATTTTTGTCCCAGGGATGTGATAAATACCCGCCGCCCAAGAGGACAAAGAGAACTGGTTCCCATGCACAAGCTGGAACATGAAGAAGTAGGAAGTTAATTCTACCACATGCTCTATACAATTCAGATATTTGTTTTAGTTTAGGAGGATGAGCTTTCAAGCAGGAAATATTGTGTGCAAGAGCTAGTGTCAAGTACGCAGCATATAAGCCCATGTTATTTTTGCATTTAGTCTTTGATTGACTGGTTGGTTGGGTTTTGTGAATGTTGTTGTGATGGTGTTTTTTTCAGGTAAACATTGTAAACTGTAATAGTCTAAAACAGCTAAATAATGGAAACAAATGGAGACTTCCAGTTCAAACCTGCAGAAATGGCTCCGCCTCCTCATAGTGACATTTCACTGTATCAAGCCACAGATTGTACATTTTTAGAGGCTACATGACATTTTCAAACCCTACATGTGTCACTCAGAGTGTTAATTTTTCAAATAATCAACGCTAAGCACAAACAAGTATATGGACGGTGAAAGGAGGTTGAAATTTTCAGAGCACTCAGTTGCAGGACATTGCAGAATTACTTTGACATGCAGGTATCAATCAAAATCCAACTTCGAGTAAACTAATGAGGAAACACGCATGTAACATGTAAAACTCATTGAAGTTGATTTTGCATAATATGTTTCCTTTCAGATGCTTTCAATCTCTTCTTTCAGATCAGTGTTTGTTTGGTGTCATGCCTTTGCGTGTTTCAACTTCTTGTCTGCTGTTATCTGACGATGACTTTTTGTCAAAACCAAAAGCCTATAAGGATTATAATTCATGTACAAATATTCATCATGCTAATAAGCACAAAATGAATAGAAAAGTATTAGTAAATGCTGCTATAGACAGCATCTGGTTGTGAAATGGCAGAATGCCTTTAAACGTACTGTTAATGTTAACTATGTATTGCTGATGTTCAAATTGACATAAAAACGGCAAACTCCAAATCTAGTGGCATTAAAGACTTTCTACCATTAATGTACTTACGTTCAAAATCACTGTAATGATCAAAATCCCCCTACAGGTGGCAGAGTAGTACAACTAAAGCATTTCCATGAGAGAAATGCCAATGCCTCGCACTTTGTGATTTATGAAAAGAAAAGAGATAGGCAGACATTTAAAAAAGATTGATTTACAATGGCTTTGATCATGTTACAGTTACACATGTGGGACTTTATGATAACATTTAACACTTGTACAGCAAGATTCTCACCATAGAGTTGTAGTGTACAGGGTGAGTCGTAAGACAGTCCTTCCTTAAAACAATACATTACAGGGAAATCACAAACTTGAAAGACAATGTGAGAGTATCGCAGCAAACAAAAAACAGACCGTAGAAAAGCAAAGAATAGAAGGAGGAACGTATGGAGAGCTCATGGCACTTAAGTCATCCTCTCGGCTCACAGAGAAGGCTAAAACACGACAAGACAGTTAACATAGCCAGCGAAGAGGCAATTATTTGGTGTCTGAAAACCAAAGTGAATGTGTTCAAACCACAGTCTCTGCCACAGTCCAACAACTCGGGAACAGGACAATTGTGTTTTCACTTACAACAAAAATCCACTTGGAGAAAGGAGAGGTCAAGAAAGGGTGGAAAGATGAAGAAGTCAGATGTTGTTCAAGGCTTTGAAATAACGGTAAATAACAAATTCAAAAATAGTTTTATGTCATTAACGGGTTTACAGCTGTGTTGATTCCCGCATAGACAACTTAATATAAAATAACTAAGTGAAGAAATGGAAGCCAGATTCTGTCACTGTGATCCAAAGTTGTGTGTCAGTGCTCAGCTCCAGTTGTCAGTATCTCCATTTATTTTGCATTATCTCAATAACAATATTAATCTTAACAATGCACTGAGAATGTGCTAAAATGTGTCCTTAAACGCCTCGGTTTACGTTCAAGTATTGCAGAAAACGTGAATGCGCCATAAAATTAACCACAAAAGTGCAAAAATGAGTTTGGGAGTCATTTTAATTATAAACGCTATTCCAGATATTCTAATTTTGCATATCTCCAAAACGACAGGCCTCACTATTATTAAACAAGTGCGACTCTTGAGCAGGAAATACAGTCGTTGGCTACATTTCGCATTCATTAACCGCAGAATAGGACTGAAATTTTTTATCATAAAGCAGCGGCGTTCAGCTTCACTTGATTGTTAAAGGTGCATTGCGTAACTTTTCTTATAAATGGTACGCCTCCTGCATGTTTCAATGGAGATGTTACAGCTTTGCCTGATGTTCCACAGTATGTACATTTATATTTCATTGCTGGAGTTGTTAATGCTCAAAATACTTTCACGGATTTGTACAATGACTGCGCTCGCCTCTCGATAGATCTGACCTGTAAACTGCTGTTGATATACAGAGAGAAGTTGAATGTCGCACTGTGGAATATTCCACACAAAGCAATAACCTGGTGTGGACTCTCCAACAGAAAAGTGACACAGTGCACCTTTAAGAACCATGAACTAAAAGTGGTTTTATAAGTATAGCTCATGTTAGAGGTAGGCAATCTATCAAATAATTGTTAAGATTTTGAAGATATGCAAAATTTTAGTATATCATTCGTCATAATTAATTGGAATAAAGATAGCTGATTAAAAAAATAATATATAAGGATAGACTTATGTGGTGACAATGGGAAAAAGTGATATTTCAGCAAGTTTGTGGATTTGTTCTACATTCATTTCATATTTGTCTGATACTTAAACCTAAATACACGTTTTAATTGCCAAAATATTCCCTACCACGTGCAAAAGCATTTAAGACCGCTGTAACAAACGTCAGTCACTCAGATCAACCATCTATTTATCTACGGAATTGCTCTTTCAAATCATCAAAGTGGAGGCGATATTTCAGTAGAATCTTTTTAAACAGTGACAGAATCTGGAGTGCGTGAAGTCAATAGAAAAGTTGTGCTGCGTTTCCCTTTATGCCTACGTCATTACATGTTCACATCATTGCTTATAAAACATCATGTAAGCAGTGTCACTAAGAAAAAAGTAGAAAACATCGATACTGAAACAAAAGAACAATGTTGCAGTTCAATAATAAATAGTTAAATAGTTCATTGGTACCTGAGTGAGGACAGAGCGCCGTACAGAGGCGTAGCACCAAAAGCGCCAGGTCAGTCCTCGTTTGTTTCACTTTCAACGTGAAAGCGCTCCTCTTTAGTGTCTTTAGTGCAAACCATAGAGTCTGTGTGGAAATCAGCTCGTCTATAAAAATGTTCAGGAGTCTGTGTTCTTTGGTGGTCTGTAGGGCAGCGCAGGGACAGGCCTGGGAAACAAGACAGGGACTTATTACAATGATAGAATTAAAGCTTTAGACTCATCAGTATTTCCTTGTCAAGAATGTTTAATTGTGTGTGGTTTTCTTTTACTTCTTAAGGCGAGAAACTGCAGGTGAATGGGAGAAAATCTTACATTTAGAGATATCAATTTGAAACTTCTTCTGTAGGTTACTTATGTTAAGGTTCATACATTTTTATAAAGAAATAGGGTATTTTATGTGTAAACACAACCAAAATCGAACATATATGTGACACATATATCTGAAAATACAAATAGAACCGGGTTTAATTTTCTTGCTTCATTCTGTTGACATATGAGAAACCCCAAGAAGTTACAGAGATGATTTTAGATATCTTATTTAATATTTGAGTAAACTTGACATAACAATTCCAATTTTTTGTTGAAACTTCAAATAAATCACATTTAGAATTAGATCTCAACAAATCCTTCAGTTTGATCCACCAAAATCTCGTAAAGTCAAAGTAGAAGACAGTAAAGTTTGGTGTGCGTAGGTGCTACTTTAGGGACTGATCTTTATGTCTCTATGAGAGAAAAATGTAGATGTAGATGTAAGAAAAGAGCCATAGAAGATACAGGGCATATCTTGTCCCTGGCGTTGGCCAGGGGGTGGTTCCAGGTTGGACTTTTGCTATCTTTACGGCGGTAACACTAGCTCAAAGAGGCTGTACTTGTCCACTGGAGGCTGCAAGGGGATGTGACAGTCCATATATGGTGAACGTGTTTGAACCAATGACTGAGAACTGTGGCATTTAAAAGGCCGTCAGTGCAGGAGATGTTTGCCTCCATGGCACATCCAGGCAAAGAAAGAAGACAACGCTTCACAGGAGGAGACACTTGTCAACAAACAAGTTTTTTGACAACAAGTCAAAGAATGAGCCAGAGATCACTGCCACTCTGCGTCTGTCCTATCGAGATATCCCCGTGGGTCCCAAATTTTTGGTTTATTTTTTTAATATGCCACCAAAGGCTACAGTGTTGCCATGCGCCCTCAGATAAGAGCCGTGCCTTACGAAGGTTCTGTTTTAGTGCAGAGACAGCCTTTATCTTTCATAAAGCCTCATTTACGTCACTTGAATAGTCCTATAATAGCCATCCATAATAACTATCCATTCACCAGTGTTTTCTCTGTTCTACTCACAGGGTTTAAAGCACTGTCCTGTGACACATCCACCTGACGCTCAGAGCTCTCCACCTGCTCTGTTCTTCACTGCAGCGAGCATGATCAGACACGGGCTCACACGCCAAACACATGTCATATGTCATTTGTGCTTGTTTTATTAAGATTATCTGGACCAAATCAGGATAGTAATCGACTGCAGGAAACATTTCTCATTTTATGTTTTTCACTGCACTACTTTTGTTTATTAGTTACGATTCTGGCCATTCACAGAATGCGTCACACCTACATTTGCCTCACTCCACCTCATATTTTTGCATGATCACACCTCTTAGAGCTCCGCGCCCCATGATGTCACAGTTTGCACTGGCGCAAAACATCATCATTAATGCCTGCGCCGCGCTACTACCAGGGGTAAAATAGAGCCCACAATGTCCAAAATAATGCTATAGATGCAAGTTGTGCAGATGCAAGTAAATAATTGTGCAGATTGGAGTACTTTGTTATTTCCAGGTGAAAGCTTTGCAAAAATACTTTTAATTTGTCTCCTTTTGAAATACAGCAATGTCTTTCAAGGTTATGTTGTACAAAATGAGACCCCTGCAGCCTTAGTTAACCTATTAATTGTCCTATTAAGTATAATTTCATTCAAAACCAAGACATTCGGGTTAGAAAAAGTGTGTTTGAATGATGTTTGCATAATTTAACATAATCTAATAAGTAGTAGTCTTCTAAATGAAGTTACTATAGTTTACCTGCTGGGTAGAGGGATGGTGGGGGGAGGTCTGGGCACAGTGGGTATAGGGATGGGCCGGGGAGCAGTGCTGTGGACTCTGCTGCCCCCTTCAGACAGACTGTTGAACCGGCGGGGCATCCTCAACACGGGGTCAGCAGGGAGGGGCTTCTGTGGCGGGCTGGGCTTCTCACACTCCTGCACACAAAGCATAGGTACAACTTTAATTCTACAGATTTCTCTCCATTTTTTTTTTACAGTTTTGTACCAGTTATGAGGAGTTAAAATGACCAAAAACTTAACAGCAGTGATCAGAGTACTATTCATTCATCCACTCTCCATGCTCCGTGGTGGTGATCTATTTATGGAATAGAAAAGTGGCTGCTAATCTGCATCAAAAGCATATCTGGCAACCACCGATCACTCAAATACTACAATCAGGCAAAAATATGGGTACCATAACTTTTAACAACTCGGTTATAGAATTCAAACACCAACTTAAAACCTACTGAGTCACTGTTGTTGGGAAACAGTGTGAGAAAATAAAAGACCCAGAATTATTCCTGACACAATGACACATTTTAAAGGGCTACAGAAAATATCACTTTAAACTACTGCCAACTTATGTCACTTTATGCCTATTCTAAATGCACAATATTGTAAAAAAGATGAGCTTCCATAAATGAATAGCAGTATGAAACACAGTATGAATTACTTATTCAACCCTTGACAGCTCATATTGTTAGGAAAATAACAAAGATTTCTCCACTAGCGCAAAGAAAGTCAATACACATTGAGAGTTGTCATTTGATTGTCACAGCAAACATCGCCTTTTTACTTAGTGTAGAATGTACATAGAAGGACCTTGAAAGATACAGTTGCATCTTTGGGGCTGATCTTTCTTATAGTGTTATTCCTTTTCTCTCTGAGATTAACTGCTGGAAAAGGCCTCTACCTCTGCTTTTTATGAGGATGTGTTTCATCATTGTTCAGACTCGTGTGGAGAAAGATAACTTTTGTCAGGAACATAATTTTTACTCATACACATATAAATAAATCAAGAAATGTGCCAATAAACATCTTGGTTGAGGTTTAAATATGAACAAAATGAATGACGCATAAAATTATGAAAAAGGGATAGAAACTTTCATTTTATACTGTAGCCTTATTTGAGAGATTGCACTTGACTAGATGTTTCTGACTCTTTTTGAGGTCACTTTGAATAATTTAATAAAATTGATATTCTACTGTTGCATATTTCCTAAACAGCTGCGATATTTTCTTGATATATCTTCCGCCTCTCATTGATGTAAAAAGTATTTCCAGGATAACGTCTCCAGAAGCTCTTGTCAACTTGTGGTTCATATTCATTTATGCAAAAAGGCAGTCTTTCAATACATTCCGTAACTAAGCAATTCATTGATATAATTGCACTTCATTATCTATTGCCTCAGAAAACCCTTTGACTCACTTGATTTACTGAAACAAATCCCAAGCTTTCGTTTGATCGGGTCACCTACAACAGCACACACGAGTCAAACTCATTTTAAAAACACAAACAAACATCCATCATCCATGAAATTCTACAGTGTCAAGAGTTTTCCAGTTGTTTTTTGTAGATAGCAGTACATTAAGCTGAAATCCACTATTTTTATTCATTTATGCATACTAATGTAATACAGATTCAGATGTGGCGTTCACTGTTTTCCCTCCGACATTAATTTAAATACATCGTGGCCCAAAGCACATTAATCTTACCTTTAAAACCTGTATGCAAAGTAAACCTGTGAAACCAGAATAATGAGGCATGCCACTTCATGACTTGCGTTGAATATGGATTAGATGTAAAAGGAGCTGTGGAGGTGTGGCACTAGAGGGCACTGTGTTATCGCACTGGCCTTTCTCATCTACAGCAGAGTGGTGCCAGGAGAAGGTTATCTCCGTGAGCTGGTGCTGTGTGGTAGACTTCCATGGGTAATCTGCCCAAAACAGGAGTCCCGTCTAACGCCACAAACAGGCTCAATAAATGCAGATCAAAAAACTTGGTGCGTTTGGTTTTCTATTCGGTATAAACGTCTTTAATTACAATTCCAATTTTCAAGGATTTTTACGATAATAACTCCTGCCACGTGGACTCAGCAAAAGCATTACTTTCAGTGTTGTTGATTGTTGTATGTTCTAAACTAAAATGGAACCTTTCTATCCTCTGAAAGTTTTGTTATTATCTTAGTTTTTGATGACAACGAAGAATAGTTACTTCTCTTGAATTCAAGCTTATACTGGCCACTTTTGCTGCTAATGTCTTTAAATGCCAGTTCGAGATAAAAATGAGCTAACGACAAAACAATATTTCCAAATTCCAGTCATGATGAGTTTGAATGTTCACTCTGTTCAAAAGGAGAGAAACAGACTGGTATCGATGGAGCTGATGGATCTTTACTTCACATCTTAATTGGATAGTGCTTTTTTTTCTGAAGATAAATGTCCTTTATATTATGCAGTGCTTGGTAAATGCAAAATTGCAAGTCCAACCATTTTGCGATAACTACTAGAAGAACAATTGCCAGGGACACCAGTTTTCAGGTACATTATTTGTTAAAAATCATGGTAAAAAAACAACTGTCTCACACAATCCCAAACAGTTCCCTGTCAAAGTGGATAAAGAGTGCAGAACCAGTTTCTGTGCAATATCAGATGACACAGTGGTTTTCAGTTCAAACTAAAGCATGTTCTTGGCTCATGGTTCAAAATCAGATACAAACCTTTAATAATATGATATAAACCAATAACTATGAGGAAAAGAAAGACAAAGATAACAAAAAAGATTAAATCAAGCAAGAAAACAAAATAACAGGAAAAACCAAGGACACTTTGACACAACTATAACCATCACAGCTGACCTTCCCCACCCAATTAACCCTGCTTTTGAGCAGAAAAAAACATCTGTAAGAGCCTGTCCCCACTGCTATTGCACTTTTAAAGAAGTCACGTGTCACTTCTTTATTCATCAAACCTCTTTTGTTTTCACATGTTGTAGACAAAGTGAATGTATGTCTGAAACATGTCTAACACAATTTTATGTTGTTTTTTTTATGACAATAAAGCCTTTTGAATTTGAAACATTACAACTTATAAACTAAGAATGAACACTTCATAACACCTGCCACCTAAACAATAATTATAAAAGAGCTATCTATTTGCACAGCCAGTTTGCACTACTGTCTATCCAACTGTACATTTCTGTATATAGTCTTAGTCTATTCTATTCTATTTTATTTTACTTTATTCTTAATCTTAATCTTATGCATGCCTCTTTTTATATATTTTGCTAATATTTTATTCCTTGTTTTATGTTGCACCTTACGCCACAGCAAGTTCCTATGTCTGTGAATTCTGATCACTGACAATGGCAATAAACCGATTCTGATTCTGATTCTAAATGGTCTTGTTTAATCCCTTCCTGAAAAATGTCAGACTTTCAAACCCAGTGCCACTAAAAGCCAGCGCGGAAACTAGACTGTTGTCCACAGAAATGGACGTCAAATGTCACCAGTTTGACATTTCCATTTGAATGGATCCAGCGCAGCAAAATATCACGACTGACCAATAATGCGGTATTGACTGAAAGACCCTGAACACATCAATTACATCATGTTCCGTCAAGCGTATGCAGCGTGTTACCGAAACCAATAGCTACAAGAATGGAAATCAATCCAAACTGGAGATTAGGTCACATGTCCCTCGAGAGCTATTAAAAACATGCTTCAATTTCATTTCCATTGCATGAGGGAAAGCAAAAGAATCTCCAAAGATCTAACTTGGTTCAAAGCACAATAAGTTGAGGGTCCAGTTCCCAGGAGGACATTGTTTGCGAGTTTGGGGTGATGCGTTCAAGCGGCGAGGGATTTCACTGATCACAGAAATGGGGATAAAAGTGAACATTAATTGGAACTGACACCGATAACTTTCACATACAGTCAACAAGCCACTGTTGCGTGAAAATGCTGGTCTCTGGAGGAATCTGTTCAGAGAAGGCTGAGATACAAGTCTGTTTACATTTGCATCAACATCCAAAAGTTATATAAATCATACTCTGGAGATGACGCTTTGGCATCCAACAAGCTGTTAGGAAGGCTTAACCTAGTCACTCTGGCACGCGGTATCTATTCACTATTTTTATCGATAACATGTAATAGTGGACGATATTGACAATAATTAATATATTTCTTTTATAATCCTGATAGCGAGTTTTGCAATCTATCAGAAATATGGTAAAACTTGCCTGTAAATGTGTTAGTTGAGGTTCAACTGTCAGACAAAATGCGAAAAGACTATAAAATCAACCATAATAGGGTTAACATATCCCTTTATTCATCTTATTTGAATGATGTTTGTAGCATTTTGATAGTATTCTTATTATATACAAAATATTCAGCACTGAATGTCTTAATTTTGCATATCTTCGCTACAAAAATCTTGATATCTTGAATACGATATCCTCCAACTCCATTTACACTTACTATATATTCTGTGATGAATCTTAACATTGTCCTTGTGCCTAACAGCAACAAACAAAACAAAAAATAGCTACACTCTAACTTTATATTATAATTAACCAAATTGCCAGTCCTAATCTGGACAATGCAAACAGCAAAAGAATAGCTGTAGGCAATGTCCATTATTGCTTTTGTGTTTGAGTTAATAAAGTTGATTGGGGTACTAAAATAGATAAAGCACAGACAAACAAGAACTTAAATGTTTCTTCAGTCTATTATGCAGTTCTTTATCTATATGTGAACATTTAAAGTCAACTGTTTATTGTTAACTGTGAAAATTATAAGCGCTCCAGAAAAGGAGAGCTTATATCAGAGGTCGATATGTCTTGGAGCACTTCAATGATTAGAATCTAACAGTTTTATAAAGTTTCCAGAGCCACAAGTAGAGATGAGGGTGATGTTGTGATGTACCAATGCTGGTATCGGCAATATCAGAAGGGTTTATTGTTGGCTTTATTGTTCCGATATGCAAAATGTAACTGATATTTGAAGTCTTTGTTTGCCTTTGTGTAATTTCCAGTTTATCCTCAGTGCAACAGGTTTGTCCTTTTGAACGAACTAATGAGTAAAAATGGAAAATAGAAAGCAAATAGGCTAAAAATATGGCCGTTATATCCCAGATGAAATATATATTCCAAATTGCATTTAACAAAAACACTTAATTTGTGAACTTTATAATAACTTAAAGTTCCTAACAGGACTATTAATTTAACTAAATATATTTCAAATTCTGCTAAAATCTTTACTCTTTACTTCACTTCCTGGTTGTCACACAAGGAAATTACTAAGCAACTATCCTGTACACTGCTCCACTAATGTCACAGATTTTTTTTTTTTTTTTTGGACATTTGACAACGAAAAATACATGTGAACACCTTTATTTTGTTGAATCAATGTTTAAAGGGTCAAAAAAGTAGTTTGTATAAATTGTGCATAACCTTTGTCTCCCTAGTGTGATGTCATCAATTTGTTTATTTACGAGAGGTATTAATGCACAAAATAAAGTCAAAATTAGAAAATCATATAAACCTGTCATACAAACTTTAACATGAAATTGTGGGCTTTGTTATAGAGTTGAAAATCTCAATATGAGACTAATTTATTAGGTACTGGTTCCGAAAATACACTACCAAACCCTATTATGTTGCATTCTGACACTGAAGAATCCCCGTCATGTTCCTCTAAAGAAACACTAGCTCTTTATCTGGGAACAGAAAGTGAGAGACAAAGATGTAAAGGAGCAGAAGTGTGATAGAACCAGGGCCGTGTGCATTGCAATGGCACTGCTGGCTCAGACCACTGCAGTGTTGAGACATTCGGGCTGTTCACATGGCTTAATTCAAAATGAAAGATTGTTGTGTCCTTGGTGACTGCAGAGAGATCTATGAGCCCGGGGCCTATAAGCACCTTTCAAAAAGCCACACAAGCAACTGAAAAATGCATGTCTGTCCGGCCAAAAGCAAAGCCATTTTTCTGACTTCCTGTAAAGATGGCATTTTTTGGAGAGGTGGAGTCTCCGTCATCCAGGCGTGTGGTGCAGCAGAACCTACAGTGACGAGGTTTTTTGCCCCACAAGCCTCATATAAGTATATTTGCTGGACAGGCATTGGAAACTTAAGCATTCTGTGGAAATGCTAATCAACAGGTGCCAAGCTGTTTCATACATACGAGCTGGAACACAGTACGAAGTTATCTCTCAGGATTAATGTGATGCAACGACACTGAGAAAGTCAAAGACAGCAGGTGAGCACAGTTAAGACGGAGCATGGTGTGAAATGTAAATAATTCAGAATCTAATGGTTCAAAACTTCATAAAACATTGAATAACATTACAGCATAGATCTATCTTTTGAGTGGTGAAAACTCCTTGAAATGTTGCCAACAACAGGAAACTGAAACCTATGAATAAACTGTAAAGCTTGGATGTTTTTCAAGAAGCAAATCATGTGTTTTTGTATTGCGCTCTGTAGTGCAGCCATCTCAAAACATGCACAGTAGTTGAAAATATCTAGCTGGAGTGGTCCTGTACAAGCCTAGCTCAGGATCTGGAGACGGGGCCCCAGGTGCTGCACTGATGCCCATTTCAGACTTTCTGAATGTAAA
The DNA here is from genome assembly GCA_019453435.1 of Rhinogobius similis. Classification (NCBI taxonomy): domain Eukaryota; kingdom Metazoa; phylum Chordata; class Actinopteri; order Gobiiformes; family Gobiidae; genus Rhinogobius; species Rhinogobius similis. Next base: position 24,687,234 of record CM033634.1, read on the forward strand.
ATGTTAGGGTCAGGGTTAAAAAGTGATGCGGTTAAAATAGTGAATTATGAAACGATAAAAGCATGTACTCGTGAGATGACAGCAATTCAAAACTGGTTGCAAAAAGCTTCTCTTTCCATGTTATTACTACATTTCAATTTCAATTTTTGGTCAATCTTATGTGATATATAGGATATTTTTCCATAACAAAAACTTCAACAACAAATCAAAGTTATTATTCAGGAGCAGGACCACACCGCAAGAAAATATAATTATCATGATTATTTTGCCATAATTGAATTACAGTCATATAATCATTTATATATATAAGGGCATGGACGGTTATCTATGTAAGCATCTAGAAAATGAATTCATAATTGGTGTAACTCTACTACTAAAGCCTACCGTCACAAAGTTTCAGACACTCTAACAGTTGATTCAGAAGATTTCTTAGAGTCCGTTATGTTTGACCTGTATGTTAATCACATTTACCCAGAAGCCCTATTTATACAGACCTATCCCGAAAACACAGTTTGACTCCGCTCTCTCGACCCCACCCTGCAACCCCGTGTCTATTATTCTGTCTTTCAGCCTTAAGTCATCGCCATCTACAGAAGAAGGAAGCCCCCATCTGGAGTCTCTCTACCCAGCATTCCATCTATCCATTTCACCATAAATAAATATTCATATTAATTGCATAATTTTGTTGTGGTGTGGTCCATACTAGTGAAAACATTTTACTTGTACACTTCCATGAAATCAGGTCATCTTTGCATTTTATCTTTACATTCTACACCGTCCCAAACAGATCTTGCTTGTGGGCTTGTTTTTGACATCCTTTTTGTCGCATTAAATTTTCAAAACCATTCCAGTGAAGCAAACTGCGCGGGGCACATATTAGAGTAAAAACATTGTTTTGGCAAGCCACTGATATTTATAGAGCACGCACGGCCTTTCAGCTAAAGTGCATTTGGGGTTGGCACACGTCTCCAAGTTGTAAATGTTGATTCGTCGCAGTGACTGATGCAGGCAGGAATTGCGCTTACCTGAATAATTAATCACAAATATAAAAACAAGATGTATAAGATGTCACTATCACTATATAACAAAGTGTCACATCAGGAAGCTAATGTCCTGTGAACCATCTGCCAATATCTGTGAGGGCATCCCATAATATAGGTTCTATGGCGTGCAGGAATTGGACGGAGTGAGGGAGCAGACGGATTTACTATCTATACTGCCAATTCAGCAGAAACCTTGCAGCAGTCATTGGTTTTGCTGTCGATATTTTAGGGCTGACCACAACACAGAATTACAGAGGCTTCCAGGATCTGATACTTGTAACAAAAATTGATTGGCTGAACCTGAAGCTATTTTAAGCCTTTCACTGTAATTTACATACATTTCCCATCATTATAAATCATGTTCTGTTCTGTACCGCTGGTTCCACTTAATTTGAGTGTAGTATAAAATTAAGGCTGGGTGATAGATCACGTTGAATAAGGGATTTTCCATGTAGTCGTTTCTTCCATGTATCAACGTCGGAGTTAAGATGTGAAGAAGTGTTATTTTCCAAAGTAAACCAAAGTAAACATGCAGCTGTGTGAAATGACATACTCAAACAGATACTTGATTAGTCATTTTAGGCCCCAAATCAAACGTAATCAGACAGGTATTTAGTCAAAAACATCATCCAAAATTCTAATCTTTTCCTGCATTATTATTTTATTTCAATCCTGTGATGCACCTGGGTGAAAAACTTTTGATTGAACTTCTGATTATCAAAATTTTCAACTGCAAGATCTGCGAAATGAAATGTTTGTTTGAGTTTTGTTTAGGAATTTATCAGTCGCATTTGGCCATAAAACACTTCAGGCAAGACAAGTTTATGTGAATTTCAGGGGTTGTCATCCGGACGCTGTTTGAAGATCGAGACGTTTCAACTTCATTGTCAATCAGGTGCCCAAAATTCTCCAGAATTCGTCGATGTAATCCCTCATTCGTCCATTCGTCATTACGCCTGGACGAATGAGGGATTACATTGACGATTTATTTGAATTTGTTGACTCAGTTGCTCTATAAAGTGTTTTATGACAAGATGCCCCTAATTTTGTGCCCACAAAAGTTCTCAAGCTTCTAAAAGCCACATTGACTTCTCTTTTTCAGAGCCTATTGTACATGTCTTTTGTGGTATGGGAAACCCGGAGGAAATGTACACAGGCATGGGGAGAACATTCAAACTCAACAACCTGTGCTGCCCAGGACTTAAACCCAGGACCTTCCTGCTGTGAGGCTAGAATGCTAACCGCCCCACCACTATGAGTCATTTACATATATAGCTTGAACAGGCTACTGTATTTCTGTTGTTGACTGATGAAGGAATTACTGGAGTTCTGCATCATATACTCGTGCATTCAAACAGGTGAGAGGCTGAAGTCTTTTGCTCAAGGACCATGTCAACAACAACCCAAAACATGCACAATAGGTAAAATTCTCAAAGTAAGGTGATTCTGACCAAGCCTTGCTCAAGATCTGGAGATGGGTCCCGGGGCACGGCACTGCAGTGCTGGTTGAAGTTTGTGTTAAATGCATAAGACAAATTTCCTTAACCTAACCTAGTATGGAGAATGTATTCACCATAAATAAAACAGGTTATTTAACTATTATTTAACTATTTGAGTATTAAACGCTTGATTACTCTTCTTTTCCAACTTGAGTCCCTAAGTGATGACATCTTTAGGCTGACTTTAGGAAAGTTTACGTGTTTGAGAATACCAGAACGTATGCATCACTTCATGTTTCGTCAGATTACCTCAACAACCGACAACAGACTCTTTGAATTAGTTGAGTATAGCTACTCTATTCATTGTGCTCTACAGAACTGAAAGTGCATCAGTCACTAAAACGTAGTGAACATGATTGTATTGTAAGAATTTATGAAAAATGTTGTCTATTTTTCCCCAGTTTGACAATTTTGGTGAATTTTGTATTTGTACTTCCTGGTTGGACATGAGCAGCAGATGTGATCGGACAACTATTACCTCGCAACCATAAGGGCCATAATCCATATAAATTAGACAATAGTAATGATCTGATAAATAATAATACCTGATAACACCTTCATTTAGTTAAAAGATTGTTTAAAATGTCAGATAATTGTGTCAGAACTCAGCAAGAAAATCATGAGATCCTGTCATATGCACTTGAACCTTTACAAAAACGTACCTGATCCACTATACAGGAAGTCTGCTGGCGGGGCAAGCTGTGAAAGGGCGGCACCCTGGATGGCGAGAGCACGGAGGAGTGCACCGGCAGCAGGTGGTGATGGGGGGGCAGAGGGGGCAGAGAGGGCTGTCCCACGCTCAGCGACAGGGGCATGGGCTGACTGATGTGCAGCGGCTGGTACAGGGGCAGTCGGCGCAGGCTGTGGGAGTGGAAACTGTGAGCGGCCAGGAGAGGCTCAGCACTCGGGAAGGAGGGCTGAAACACACGCAGACAGAGCATTTGTTTAGGTAGTTAATTATCTCCAATCTCTCCCTCATTATCTTATTATCATGGTACCACTAATTAGAAGACCATTACGCTTGTTTGTTCTGTTTGAGCTGAATTTCACTCAGTGCCTCTTGTAATAGAAAGGCCTCTGGTGTTTAGAGCATTGTAAAGCTAACTATTGATAGGAGATTTAATTCAGTTCTTCCCAATGATTAAAGTATGTTGGTAAATGGTAAAAATGTATGCGATTTTATATATTAACTTTCCCAACAGAAAAAAAACAAAATAATCTAACATAAAATAACAGTTACGGCTTTCCAGGTTTTTCTACTTTAATTGATAACTACATTGTAATTGGAAGTACATTGTCATTCAGTTCTATTGTGCTTTTGATTGTTCCAACTTTGACATAGCATTGCTGCATATTTTACAGTTTATCATACACCACTGGGGAAAAAGTAATCTTTTGTTATGACTGGAAAAGTGTAGAAGTAAAATGTTGGCACAATAAAATAACTGGCTTCAGCTTTTAACTCTGGCCTTTTATGGTTCTGTGTTATCCTTTTGTAACGTTTTCCAATGGACTGTTGCACAACGTCATCTAGCAAGGTCAGTGCAAGCGTCAGTACTCCCTGTCTAATTATTTCTTTTCAAAATGAATAAATACTATAAGATCAGGCAGTGAACAACAGGTTACAAAACAGGGAATTTAAAACTGTGTGTGTTTGTAAAGGGACACGTTTGGCACAGCAAAACAAATTAACACAATAAATGAAAATGAAATAATAAATAATCTTCACATGAAAACAATCAGACAGTCTTTACTTTTTTTTTCTTTCTGTTTCACAATTTAATAAATGTTAGCATTAGTGCGCTGTTGTGCACAGAGCCTATTGTCTTCTGTGTCACCTGCCAAGGAACAACAGATGGAAATTAGCATATTCAGTATTATCTGTCATATTTACACTGTAACTGTTACAGATGTTGCACTGTCCCTGTATAGAAAAAAAAAAGATCAACAAAATGATGGCCGGTCATAACGCAACTTCTAGAGTAGCCCCTTAAAAGCTGTTAATATTCACTGACATCAGGACATTAGCATAACAATGGATACTTTCTCAATTTGTTATAGATCAAAATGAAGATATGTAAAGGAAAGAAGTGCAAGCCTCTGCCATTATCTGTATGACAAACAATGATGTCAATACCAACAAACTATTCTCCACTGATGTCTCAAGCCTTCTCTGATTTGCTCCTCTATCGCAAATAAACATCGGCTGTAATTGCTATATCCAGGGTCTGGCTATTGCATTTTAATGGAACAATCTCTCTCCTTCACAAGTCCACTGCCAGCTGTCCACAATAGCCTCATAATTAATATTTGAAGAGATAGAAATTCACAAAGCAGCATGCATCACCTTGTGCTGTCAACACTCAGACCTGAGCAGGAGAAAGGAGCAGCTTTGTAAACGCTCTAATGGAGTTTGTCTGTGATTGACGTGCCGCGCGGGGTGGCAGAAAGGAGACGTGGATATTATGGCAAAAGCGTACGAACGCAAATAGGAAAATCATGTTGAACTGGTTTAGTAAATGATGTTTTGTGACAACACAGAAAGACACACCTTGTAAATATTGGCGGTGGATGGTTTGGGAGGAGGTTTACGAAGCGCTGTGCGTCTGTACAAGGACTGGGATCTGATGGGGCTGGTCGGCCGGCCGCTTTCCATAGATCTAAAGAACAGGAAAATGAAGAAATGTTTACCAAATGTATAAACAGAGAAGTTCAGAAAGAGTTCATTTAATTTCACAAGGTATAACTGTCATGATGTTATATTTAAAGATTTCCTATATAACAATAATAATATGTGATATAACTACTAGGGCTGTAGGTTCTTAGTTGCTTCGATTAATTAGTTGATAACCTCACGAGATAAAGCGAGATGATGCGTTTTTTTTTTCACACAGACTGTCACTGTCACATTCGATTTTGACAGGATTGTGGAAGCCAAAGGTGAAGTCCCCAAACAAACCAAAACAAACATGGCGGCACTGACAGACATACTTCGGTCTATTTTAGCACAAATACCGACTATTAGTTAGTTAGTTTGTGATTTTCTTAATGAAACAAAATGGTGGTCGACAGTGAGCTTAGACAACTCATTATTTTGTTAAGATTATATCATATACATTAGGATTTATAAGGGTCAGCAGAAAACGGTGAAGATATGGAGTGAATTATCTGAGGATTTGGTAGTGAATCATGGGTTTAATCTGCCTTTTTACATATGAATACACAATTTCTTAGTACTTTTCTGGATTAATAACAGTTGGTTTTGCATGAACTCCTAAGCATTCTAGTGAGTGCAGTTTGGGTCAAATACAAAGATACTTGAGCTTTTGCCACACCGTCTTTACAGCTGAGGCATGTCAAGACAAGAACTTCTTTAGTTGATTGACCTAATAACTACACATTAAGAGAGCAAACACAGGGCTTAATGCAAAATGTGTTGTACATTATGACACCATAGCAATTTAATGACCTTTACCATGATGTTTATAACTCTAACTCTAATACATGGTTATTTTGAGGTCTGGTTGTGTTATAAATAATTACCTGAGTTTCTCTAAGGTGCTCTTCTTGTTGGCGAAGAGTAGCCGCAGCAGAGTCTTCCTCTTGATGAAGACCAGGGCAGTGACGAGCACGAGGCTGAGCAGGGTGACCAGGACGGCAACAGTGATGACCACGCTGTCGGCTGATGCCACATATGACAACACGCACATTAATACACACACACGCACATCTACAGCACAAGAGCAACAGGACACACGCTGTTAAAGGTCGGCCGCCATTTTGGGATTGTATTGTTAATGTATTGTTGGATGAAAGATGAAAAGGGTGGATGGAGGAGGAGGGTCAAAATTTCAAAGCAATTTCAAGGTGCACGATGTAACTTTTCCTGTGGAGGTTACGCCAACTGCTTGGGAATGTTATGCCTGGAATGCTTCATAGTATGGCATTAAACCTAACTACACTTATTTATGCCTTAATAAAGCATGAACAAAGACTTAATTCGTAATGAGTTAATAGTTTACTAAGAATGATTTAGGCTTAGTAACTACTTAACTAAGAGATTAGGATTAGAAGTTGGGGTGTTAATTAAGTAGTTACTAAGCCTGAATCATTCTTAATTAACAATTTGTCTACTATGAATTAAGTATTTGTTTATATCTTATTAAGGCCCAGAAAAAGTGTAGTTATTATAAACCTTTACCCCCCAAAAATGTGTTGTTATCATCATTATATGGTAGCTAATTGCAGTTTAAGATGTGATTATAGTTTTTATTAATTTATATATCTTTTTGTATTCAGAAGGAGCGCCTGATACAATCTATAAACAACCTACATTTCTTTGCATTAGGGCAGTCATTCTTTAGTTTAAAAAAAAAAAGATTTATACACACCACAGCAAAAAGGAGAAAGCATGAAGTGCAGGAATTTGGGGAGTGACTGCACAGCTAAATCTCTTATGAAGATACGATTTACTTCTCTGTACACAAGGATTCTAATAATTTCAATAGCCTTTGCCAGCACCACGCTATGCCCCTTTAGTTGACAAACTGATACACAGGGCAAGCCTTTGTCGACCAAGAATTTCTTTTGCTGTCAATCTTACGAGGATTTTCATTCTGTTCGTTTTTCAGTTTGTAACATGGTAAAACAATGAAGAACTCAAAACATGTCTTGGCATGATGGTATGAGGTGAACAATGACAACAGTACCTGCCAGCCTCATCGGCCCACTATCAATGCTCCCTCCAAAACCAGCCTTTTCACAGAATGGAGGTGCCCAGTGCGCCTCACAGTGGCAGTTCTTCTTATTGTTGCACACCTGAAAATACAAAACATGTAAATTACTATTGACGCTTCGAAACCTTTCATGGCGTCTTAAACTGTTACGGTGCTAGGCTTATTCTTCAAACGTCCCAACATTTTCCCTTTTGACACTTTTGTGTTTGGTCATTTTGCAATAACAACACATTTGCTTCAGTACATATTGTCCAGCCCTTGTAGTAATAGATAAAACATGTGTTCCGGAGGGTGCATCCATCCCTTCAAAGTTCTTGAGTTTCCAGAGCTGGAGTCTGATCCAACAGGACTCCCAGGCGACATGAGGCGGTCCAGCTGTCAGTGGAGGGGGATTTGTACATTTAGCTGCAAAAATACAGTGCAGAAGCCTTCTCCTTCCCCTACGCCCGGGACACTCCTTCAAACTGGGGTTAAGCGATACTTGGGGGATCACAAGAAGTTTTGATTGAGTAGGAACCCTATCTGTATTTGTGTAGTGGAATATAGCACTCACCCGACATCTCATTGAAATATAAAAGAAAGGGAGTTATCTGTGGAGAGGGCAATGACATGAACACAGCGGAAAACATCTGGCTTTTATCATCCTCACTTCAGCAAAAGCTTTATCAGGCAGCTATAGAACAAACTCAGTGTTTTCTCTTTAAGTACAAAAACATCCAGGATCAAGAGGCAATTTGTAAATGTCAAACACGTGTGAACAGGCAACAATATCTTTAAAAACTGCCATATGCTCAGGATGTACGGCAAAGCAAAAGCACAAATATATTCCTGTACTGAAAAATCAAATCAAATGAAATTGTAATTCATTGAGTAGAAATTGTAACGGGAACTGATCTGTTACCAATACAGTAACTAGTATTACAGATTTAAATCTCATTTACGTCTACCATTTACATCTATTGATTATAATGTGCACAAATAAGCATCACTTTTTACATTTCCAACTTAAAATTTGCTTGGGCAATGCTGATCAGTTCAGAGAAACGTCAAATATGTAATTACTTCCATAATTCACCTAACGGAAAAGAAATAACAACTCAACAGAAGAAAATTCAAATAGCTTTCAGCTTTCAAATAATTCATACCTGAGAAGTAAACACAGCATGAGGTAAGAATAACTGATGATAAAAGTGGATTAAAAGTAGTAGTTTATGTTGCTGTCTTCTTACATCAGTGAAAACAGGGCATGTAGAAGCAATTGTTGAAAATACTGAAAAGGCTATGAAGTTCTGAGCAGAGCAAAAGTATAAAGATAGAGCTTTTAAAAACAACACACACACAAAATCAGGAATACGAGACATACAATTTTAGATCTAACTGTGTTTTCACAATAGATACATTCAAACTAATTATGAAAAACAGCCCTGCCATAAATGACGCCTCTAACAAAATGGACTTCACCCCAGACAGTGGACTAATAAAGATGGATTGGGTAAAAAAAAGTTGAGTTGCTTCCATAACTCAGCATTGCAAAGTTCTGTTGTGATTGGGCACATCCTGACCTGATTTTAAATGACTAATAGTAAAATAAACTAAATTCACCAGCTGGTTAAACAGTTTGACAGATTGTGCCATCTAATTAACACCAGCCAATGGAGGTATAATGTCTTTTTTGCACTCACCCCACGTCCGTTGCACTTCCCGGAGCATTCGTGCACGCCAAACACACTCACATTCTGGCACTGGCGGTTCAGGCACACCTATAAAAGAAACAATCATTTTGAGTGGAAATTAGATTCAAATTTTAGACAAAAAAGAGCTGTATTTCCAATAAAGTTTATAGGGCCTCTGTGGCTAAAGGTAAATGTCAGGAAAGATTTAAAGCTTTCTACACACAACGCCAAATGAGTGATGCTTACTTACTAAAGGATTTCACAAGTGAAGCAATAAAGTTAATACTGGCTGGTAAATTGCACTTTCTAACATCGCCCCCAGTGTGGTTTATAGCAGGAGTTGACATAAGGTTTTAAAAGTGAAATGTTGTTTTACGGGTTTGGAAGCAAATTTGATTACTATAAAAGTTGAGTTAAAGCGTGCACATAGGACCACATGAATATTGTACCCACAGACTAATGCATTTTAGAATGATGTTGTTGTAAAGTGATCTAAAACAAAAAGAAATTTATTGGAATATAATGCGATTAGAGAATGCAGCTAAACCTCAGAAGTTATGATTTAGAAATGCACTGACCCCCAGCTGTTGGAGTTAGAAATAGTAAGAGTAGAAATATTGGGAGACAGTTACCATATGTTGTTTATCGAACACTGACCAGGATGGCTCAGCAAGTAAGACATCTTCATAAAGACTTAACTAAAAGTCTTTCTAAACTTTCTCAAAACATTATACTACTGTGAAAACTATGTCTAAAACGTAAAATATATCAAGAGTATTTCAAAACATGAGACGAGACCCCCCGGGAGGACCACTGTGAATAGGAAGTTTATAAAAAAAGTTTTGTCTTAATCCCTGTGACATTGAAGTGATGCAATTTTGTGCAAGTCTGTAAAGAAGATTGCAATGAAGATATTCACCTTTTATTAATCAGGCAAATCATTATGACCACCTAAGTCCAAAAAAAATAGTACTGTACTGTATCCAAATAAGAAATGGTGAATCAGTAAAATGTGTAGAAGAAGTGGGCAATATATCGAAATTCAGATAATATCGTGAAAATCAGGGTATAATGTGAAATTTCATATTTGTCTGACAATTAAACCTCAACTAATATGTTTGAAGTAATGTTTTAACACATTTCTGTTGGATTGACATGATATTGTCTGGCTATCAATATCAGAAATCCAAAAATAATTTAGATATTCACTTTTGTCAATATCACAGTTGTGGAATAAATAGAATTTGCCAGAAAGTTGAGAGGCACGAGGCTGGAGTTGTAACGCAGGAGAAGTTAATTTCCATCAGTTCAGGACCTGGGACCCAGAGACGTGAATCCTGAGACACTGCAATTGTGTGCATTCCAGTTTAGTCCTGTCCAGTGTGACTATGCTTCTGCTGCAGGGAGTCATGTACCCCTGATGTTGGAGGCCAAGATAAGGAGAACTGAGCTGGCAGTGTTTGACTGGCGCAGGGGAGGAATACTATTTTCTCCCACAATCGCACCCCCCGAGATAAAGGTTATCTGATTCAACAGACAACCACAACACATAAAAAGTATAGCCACCAAAAATTCACAAATCTATATCTATACACGCCTGTTTAGTATAGATTTGAAAGTGGATGAATGCATTACTCCATTTTTTTTTTGCTTGAGTCAGTCCATTCTGCCAAACTCATTGGCACACAAATTTAACAACCTTTTGGGAAAGAACAAAAGCCTATGACAAAAGAGGCACCTCAGGCCATCAGAATCCAGTGGGGAATACTTGGCTCACGGATAATGTGTAACTCTTAGTTCATGCCTCGCTGAGACAACAGCCAGTCGACAAGCTGACCTGGCACACACAGCCCGCGGGGGCACAAGGGGGCTCTGGCACCACGAGCCGGGAGCTAATGCCAACGCTTTATGAGGACTTCCAGGAGTATAAGAGCCCACAGTTGTGCCACTGACTCCAGCCAAGATTCCATCACATAAGCTGTGGGATCATGGACGGACTGGGAACCATCAATTCCTGGGCAGTATTGGCAGTTTGAGGTGGGGTAAGTAATGTTGGCATGTTGCAACAGCCAGAGCACACCCACTTACCAAGGATTTCTAAAGATTCCACCTAGAACAAGGGGGTTTGTGAATTCATTTACAAGGCAAGATTACAAGATAAGACTTTCTATTTTCTATCACAGTTCAAAAATTTAAATCTGAGTCCAAAAAAAAATAATTTAATAAAAGTAACAATGGAAAATGTGTCACTTTTGAGCTTGGCTTGTTGAAAAAACAAAAAAACAACAACAACAACAACCAAAAAAAACCAAAAACCTCAAACTACAAATGCCCTTTGAAAATCTCCACTGATATTGTTTGTATTTCTTAGTCTTTCAAGTCAATAGTCAATAAATTGTAATTAAAACATTCTCACTTTCTCATAAATACCTTCTTCAACATTGACATTCCATTTGACTTTAAAATTATAATGTATTTAGGATGTAAAACACCAAAAACTATTGATGGATACCTGTAGAACGTACCTTTCCTGACAGAAAAAAAAGCAATTACAAGGAAATGGATGACAGGGACGGAGCTAACTGAAATAACTTTGGACGTTCACAAAATTGAAAAATGACTTTTACTTTGAACTTGAAAATGGAGACATTTGCAGAACATTGGTCCAAATGTGACGAATACATAGGACATATGCTGCTCTCTGGTTCTGTTCTGTTTGATATTTTGGCATAACTAGATAAAACATTCTGACATTAAGACCAAATAGGAGCATCTGCCGTTTTTGCCCCCAAAGCATTACTCACCATCCCATCTCCACACTTGGTTCCAGCCAGGACCAGCCCAGGGTCTGGCATGTCGTCCCCGAGATACACATGAGTCCCCCTGCACAGAATCCGGCCCCCTTCCTGCAGCGGGATGTTGGTTTCTATGGACACGGCGTTGGTCCCAATCACAGGACGATTGGCTCCTCCCTGGCACTGGATTTTACCACACTTGGCATCTCTGTTACCATCACACAGGAAGCAAGAGTAGAAAAAAATATATTATTAATGGTAGACAGTAAAACAGTGTCTGAAACTGAGTCTTGAGAGATGCTGCTTCAAGCCTCAGGGATTTCATTAGTTTCTACACTAATCAACCCAGAGAAATCAGACAAACATAATACATGAATAATTAAGCACTATATCTCACAGAAGCATGTTTCCAGATCAGATATGAGATCCCAAAAGTAAAAATGATTGCCAGCGTCACTTTAATATCAGTTTTGCAGCGCAGTAAATGTCTGTACCTGTATAGTGAGGCTGTGCAATATTGTTAAATTGCTGGGAATGCTATCACCCATTACAATATCCATACTGATTATAGTGGCATACATGTTTTTGTTGTGCGTTATACTTTTGTCATGAACATGTAAGTAGTCCTAGTTTATGCTCATCTCGATAAAGGTTTATTTAATCCAGTGGTTCTCAAATTGTGCTGTCAATTTAATCCACACTTTTATCTTCCTTTGGGTTCATCCTTTTTAGGTCCGGGGTAGACCTGGAATAGCCCTGTATTAGACTAGATGAAAACGTAGCAGTGCCAAAATGGTATATCAAAATGATGTCTGCACAATATGTCACAAAAGTGTCAAAACTGCAATATTAGCTAACACAATAATAGATATCGCAACCAACAAAATATATCACAACACCAAGATCATCCAACTAACCGAAAAGTACTGTTTTTAATATGAAAACATTAAAAAGGCTGGTATTGTCTCTGTTATATTTTTATTTAAACACATTAAGGCATGAATGGATTTGTTTTAATATAAGTGAAATAAAAGTATATCATTAAAGTAAAAAATATTGCAATAACATCAATATTGTGCAGGCCTAATTAAACACTACAAAAAATCTTCTCCTTTTCCACATCTCTATTCCGGCGCAGCTGCACACCGCCTCACCTCGCGTCACATTTGGCGAAAGAGCCTTTGGAATCCTTCCCGCAGTTCCCATAAGGGTCTCCAGCAGAGTTGACTCTCTCGAAGCAGATCCCCGGAGCAGGCTTGGCTCCTGCACAGAAGACGCGAGGAGATGGAGCAGGAGCACAGACATGACGAGCTCGTGTACACTGGCTCGTGTAGTTACCTGGTCCCCACAGAGTGATACACTGCTGCTCGTGCGTCTGACAGATGCCGTTGTAGCAGTAGCCCTCCACGTCATGGCACGAGTGTCCGTCATGGAGGTACACGTTGGCAGGGCAGTGGGGGCTGGCACCGGTGCAGAACTCAGAGAGGTCACACGAGTTACTGGACTCTCGGCACAGGGTCCCGGCCGGTTTGAGCTGGAAGAAAAATGTCACATTACAAAGGATCTATTCATTATTCAGCCGTAATAGTACAACAGCATTTGAGGCAGACCTCTACTCTGATAATGTTCAAATCTAGGTTACAAATGGTTTTATATGGTTATGCATACGTCTGAAAGGATTTTGTCTGCACTCTTCTCTTTAATTTCTTTCATTTTAAAAAGGAAAAGGAGGAAAGGAAATTAGGGCATTATTTACCAGATCGCCGTCGCAGGAACAGACTAAGTAGAATAAAAAATTCTTTTGCTATGAAACTATACCTGGACAACTAAGGGATTACACAATCACTGATTTATTTGTTTGCGTAGTGACGTAACGCTCTTTTCTTCTTCTATAAACAAGAATTATTTTGTCCGCCTGTTTTGCCTTGCTTTGAAAGAAAGTATGTCACAGGAACAAAAGACTTTAGTTTAATTTGTTATTTTATTTTTGTTTTGTCACGTGTTTGCAAAGTCAGTGAAATCCACCATGCTTAGAGCAACACACCTGCACTTAAAACACAAGGATTTGAAACACTGGTGTGGCCCCAGCAGCAGGTAGATTATGTACAGTATATTTACTGCACATATGTAATCTTTACTTAACTGTGCTGGATATCTCTTGAGTTAGACAGGCTATAATACATTGTTCTAAGATACAAACATAAAAATGTGTTTTTCTGTTTTCCTCCCCAAAAATTGTATGTTTAAAAAATGTACACATTTATGATTGTGAGCCTTATAAAATGCTTAACCTTCATCATTACATCATTGACACTTCTTTGAAAATGTGCGGAGCTATATGCAATAAATGTACAATAGGTAAAGAATTCAACCAGTGCAAGTACAGGAGCATTTGTAGATTACCAACTTTCCTTTAAAAGTAATTCCACTCAGTGAAAGGTCTAAGTACAGAAAGAACAGCCTAAGTGCACTTAGTCATCTTTAGTTCTCTGTGGGAAATCTGCGTCCATCCGAATAAAGGTTTTCTATGTCAAAGAAAAAAAGTCACCTCTGATAAGCTGGAAGTGAACTTTGCGCAGTTGTGCTAAGCTTTAGTGATGTAGGTTCATAACACACGAACAAAAAACATTTATGATTGAGGAAAATTATTCATAAAAGGTTGAATGGAAAAGCAGTTCTCAGTTTGAAGGCGGAAATGATTTCTTACCATGCAGTCTTCACAGCACTGTCCATGGGCACACACGGCGTCTCCCTTCAGAGTGCAGGTTGTGGCATTGCAGCAAGGATTCATACATTCCTGAAAGAACAAAAAAAGTGGTTAACAGATATGTTATCACTGTCTTGACAAATATTCCCATGAGACTTAGTGAAGACTTTTCTAGGTCAAAAGAACCCATTTCCTGTCTGGAGAGCCTTTTCCTCCTTGACATGACCCAGTGACTTTTTGGGAGATTTGAAAAATAAAACCAGGAAATGCTACAGATACAAAAATAAATGCTTCTGAATGGTGTTGGGTTCATGGGAATTGTGCTGTGAGCTTGCTCTGTTCTGACTTCAGGGAGTGGAAAGAAAAGTTTCACAAAACAAAAACAAAAAAATTCAAATGCACACTCATTCCAAAAGTAACATTCAGGAATATTACAAGCATTTGTCCTTTGACCAGAGGATAGTCTATAAAAAATCTGCCAAATCATAATTTTTCAATTCAATTTCAGTTCAATTTATAAAACAGATTAAACGAACAAAGGAATTCAGCAAATGTATAACTGTCCCAGAGCAAAAAAAAACCTACAAAAAACACTGTGGGAAAATATATAAACCTTAGGGAGAACCACAGTGGAGGAAAGATCCTTCACTGCAATGGCAACTTCCGATAAAAGAAAGCACTCGACCCAGATAAAAAAAAAAAAAAGCTACAGAAGTTTGAGGTTGATGCTATTTTTATTTTGTACACAATTATTTAACTTACGACTTACAAATGACTCCTTTGTTACCAGTTGTAAAAAAAAAAACAACCTTCATGCATATTTTCAATTATTACGAAAGTTATAATCATTTGTACCTTGAGTTTGGCCTGTCACAATAACACATTTTAAAGACCGATATATTGTTACAGAAAATATCACCATAAACAATAATATTGGAAATGCGTTAGGCCATTGACACAATAACACTAACGCAGGAGATTCATTACACCTTTTGAAAACAGCATATCAAATATCAGCAAATCAATTTCAGAATTAAAGCGTTAAGTAGTTGTTGATTATTAATTATTGGATCCTCCTCAGCTCAAAATTTTAATAAAGTACAATAAATTCCTAAAATATTACTTGTTAATGCAAAGAAAAGTATAATGTTCAAGCGTTTATGTACTGAACAAAGTCACAGGCCTATCTAAAGTAAAAAGATAATGAAATGTATTGTCAATTATAACGATTATCCCTAAAACCTTCCTATGGGTGTAAAATGTACAACAGAAAACACTGAACATTTTCGGAAACTTTGCTTAAGCTACTTCTCATTCGTTGCTGGCACAAATGGATCTATAGTAGAGTAGGGTGAAAGCTCTATAGAAGAATCAGGCTGCAGGGAGAAAGAAAACAAGATGAGAGAAGATGTGCAGGTTACAGCTCATAGACCCCGACAACACTTCAGAAAGCTCCCTCAGTATTTATCTTTTATTAGACGCCAAAGCACATAAAGTGTCTTAGTGGAGCAGTGTGATAGTGCCCACTATTAACCATCAGTTGTGCTCCTAAATGTGTAGGTTTTGTTGTGCTGGGCTAATGGAAAAACATGTTGATGACTGAAACGGGTTGCGTTGTTACTCGTTTCAGCTAATGCGTGTGTTTATGAATCTGGCTGTTTGTCGTCCCAGCGCTGATGTAAGTGATGGCCGCTTTTATTTTGTTGACTAATGCGCTGGCAAATCATGTGGTAGTTATGTGGTGACATCATGGAGGGTGAGCGGGGGCAGAATGGCAGCAGAAATACTGGACAGCGTTTAAAGGGGTGGGTTGGGTTTTAGTATGGCCAGAATACAAAATGTAATTTGTCAAGTAAGGCCTGTGCAATTATAAAAGCATTTTTATAGGGACTTGCCAAATTTGTGTCCAATGGTTTTTTTGTCGGGATTTTCACAGTGAACTCATTCTGTTGTAACAAACTAAAATACAACTATTTTTTAACATTTTAAATATCAAAAGTCATTATGTAGAGGCACAAAAATAAATAAATAAATAAATACGGTAAAGAACTGACCTGGATCCAAGATAGGATTTCAGAATAATAATAATAAATAAATAATAATGTATAGTTGATTTACTATTGGCTGCCCTCCAGACTGAGATGATCTATATAGGATTTATAGTCTGGTCACCTCTTCACTCTTCTCTAAGGCCAAACAGAGTGAAGCATTGGAAATTTGAACATTTGAGCATTTGAACAAAATCCAATGCCACACCTCTAATTGACAGCGATAAAGGACCTGTACTTTATTTTAATTTATTCATTTCAATTTATTTTATTTTTGTAGCGCCACATGTAGAAAGCAGAGTAAATAAACAATTTTCAAGAGAATTTAGCAAATGGATAACTGTCCCATTGCATCCCCTGTCCTTCTTGTCAAGGAAAACCTACAAAAAACCTTCTACTCAAGACAAATGATCTTTACTTCACTGAATGTGTGGAAAAAGCAGCAAAAATAAGAAAACAATGAGAGTGTAATTTATAATAAATTATGCATTTTACAAAACGTTTTGTTGTTTGTTTGTTGTTGTTTGTTCGTCCAATCAGGCGTATTGTTCTCTAAGAATCGTGAGAAAACAACGTGCTGTTACTATCTCAGACACTTGATTCTCGATCATGGCGAGTGGTCATCAAGACTCGCAAAAAAGCATAACGTAAGCAAAGATTGGAGGACTGAAACTTTACTAGACAGATGTTTTTGACTCTTGGTGCAATATCAAAATGACAGAAAGGACTAAGTGTACGGGGTTTGTTAATAATTCAAACTACAACATGTTCCTGACTCTTGGTTCAAAATCAGGCACAGGCTCTTTTTTAGTGCTTTACCCATTCATTCATGCATGTTTCAGTTTTTTGTTTTTTTTTCTGATTGGTTAATCTGCCTGTCAATCACACCCATCTGAACTCGGGGATATGCACTTGGGCCCCAGACTACGTGTCTTTGTATATATATTGGCAGGCAGCATTTCCTGACCTATTATGGCTTGTCTTAGTTACAATAAGTTATAATCTTAAAACAAAAACAAAAAGCTGATTTCAACGAGTTTCATCACTTAAAAATAATAATTTATTTTCTCTATTACTAAAAAATTCCCCCAAAATCCACCTAATGATTCTGAAGTGCAAGATTTTCACCATAAAACAAATAATGAGCTCTGGGCACAGTTTTACCCTTCACTGAAAAGCCATTATCTTGTGATGTATTCATTGTGAAATCCTATTCTTGTCTTACACCTTTTTTAAACCCCAGCTGCTTGGCTCCGTCTGCGAGTGAACCTGCTTCCCATATGTGATTCTCTCTTGGCTTCCTCCTGGTCCTGTGGAGTGTGAGAATGAGAGATGGAGCGTGCTGGGGCAGGTAGTACGCACCACTGTGTCGAGCTCGGCCAAACAAGGCATCATCGCACTTGGAACAATAGCACGTCTGTTTGGATCGCGGTGCTCAGGTGAACGCTGGTTTGATTAATGACTCGGAGAAGAGGGAACGGCATCACTGCAGCGTCTTGGCCAGCGCTTTTGGGAGATGGTATGAATGACGTAAAGAGAAGACTTTGGTGGAGTTTATAAGAGGCAACTTTTGTTTGAAGGACTCAGAGTGATGGCTTAAAGATTTTAGATCTATTTTTGTATACAGTCTATGCTAATAAACCATTTAGGGATATTACAAATGTCTCAGCAAACTGTTGGACAAATAAAGTAGTAATTGTCAGTATTAGTCAATCAGTTATTGTTTGGACCTGGTGTATCCTTTACCACTGTAAGAAAAAGAACTAGACTAGAATTGTGCTTTGAAGTAGGTTATATTTAGTATATTTTCCTGTAAATTTTTCCCCATAGATTTTTCAAAAATTAAATGAATAATTATAATAATAATACAATGCCGAGGGGTAATCAGTGACCACAAGACTTATATTTTATTTAAAATCTGTTTCTGAAACTTGATAAACTGCTATTTTTTTCAGTGAGCTGTATAACATTTAGCAAAATTTTAAGTTTTAAATGAGTTTTTGGATGGAAAAGAACTGTGCATAAGTTACAGACATTGGCCACAGACATGCTGCTTAGCCTCTGTCATGCCTTTAAATGTTTTGAAAAGTCTATGGCGAAAATTGATGGTAAATTTACTTCTGTAAAGTCTCTGAGATTTGACTGTTGATTGCACTTTATTTTATTATACATATTTATATTATTTGTTAAAAGACTGAAAATATTTTTTTCACGTAAGCTACCCTGAAACGGATCATGTTCCCACTTATGTTCCCATACTTTGTTAATGCTAGAACTCAATGCATTTTAGACCAATAATACAATTCTGTTGATTTATATTACAGATATATCATTATTTCAAGAAAATGCATTAGTTTTGATTAATTTGGGCATTTTATGACAGGATTAGCAACAACAATTTCTTGTGAATAAAAAACACAGAGAACTTCCCAGCCTAAAGCACTTGAGCTCCACGCTGCGGTCCATACCTCTGGCTCTCCGCAGTCGCACTCCTCTCCCTCCTCCACGTAGCCGTTGCCGCACTTCTGTCCCCCGTAGAGCACCTTGACCTCGGGCATGTTGTACAGACACATCCCCACACCCTTCTCCAGGCTGGCGGCCAGGTCCTTCTTACTGCATGTGCTGAACACCGTGGGGAATGGATACCTGACAAGATTAAAGGGACAATATGTTAGTAGGCACACTTTTAGTCTCAACAAAGAATACTTGAGGGAGTGGACAGAGAATGTAGTAAACAGCAGCAGTGTCTCTAAGACGGCTTTATTTGTTGAAAGCATCAAAGAACAAGGTTCTTGTAGCCATCTTGTTCATAACATGTTCCATCAGACAAGGAAGAGTTGCCTTAAATGCCATATGTTGTCCTAAACAACACACTTCTTTTCCAGTTAAAAGGAGGAATACATGGAAAATGTTATAACATTGCAATTATTGTTTGGGAGATATAGAATTGCATTAGAGATTAGATTAGAGATTAGTAGTAGATTGTATATTCAAATATATATATATTAAAAGAGCGCAAAAAGATTAATTTTGTAAATAAAAAGTAGAGTTACTTGTAAGAATGAGACAAGACTATTTCCCACAAGACAAGACAAGATACAAGATCGGAGCCACGATTTTCAAATAATAATAAATTGTGCTTTTAATTGACAATTTAAAGAAAAAATATGATGCATTTTTCATACTGTTATTATCCTTTAAACGTGCTCTTGAACACCTTAAATTTGCCATCTCATGTTTTGAAACAAACATAAGGTCTATTATGGATTAAATGAAAGGATTTATCTGCGGTCTGGCCTGACATGCACTGAGTGCATCCAGTCAGCAGATGGCGCCTAGTGCTAAACACAATTTAGTTGTAAGCACTTTAAGACACAACGTTCAGGCTAGTAGTAGCAGTAATCGTGTTTAGTCGTTTTAATCGTGAATGTCACTGAATGCTACTCCAGGTATGTTTTTGATGACGGAGAATTGTAAAAACATGGTTACCAGCTCAAAAAAGTCACTGTAGCAGAATATGTGTCCTTTAAGCCTCACAATGTTTGTTTTAAAAAGGTCAGCACGTGGCTGAGTGGTCTGAGAGTGGAGTTTATATGTTCTCCTGTGTCTGCGGTTTTCTCTACGTCCAAAAGCATGTTGGTCAGGTTGGACCACAGTGGCTCAGGATAAATCATCAATCTGATCCATTTAATTTTGTTGTACAAATTTGTTTATATAAAGACCGTTTGTTGTCATTGTAGAAATGCTTTTCTCAAAAGTATTTCTCAAAATGTGTCGCACCAGCACTTAACATTTTTTTGTTAAGTGCTGGTGCTGATTTTGTCTGAGGCAAATAGCATCTGACAAAGTCATTTGTAAACAAATGGGAAAACAACTCACAATCTTGTGGCAATTTTATCTCGCTAGTAACTTGCAATCTAAGATATTTCTGCACTTTTGTGGTAAATTTTACAGTTCTTTCTTTTGTGTTAAACTTGAACAATTTAGCACATTTTAGCACATTTCTAACAGATTGCTGTAATAACGTCTGAATGTCGTCAATGGGATGATATAAAGGTAATAATCTTAGTAAACGCAGCCCACTCTTTATTCACTCTCTGCACTCAGAGGTTATTTCTGTAAGCAAAGGCCGAATGAAAGAGACATGACTGCCATTTTGCATCAACTGCCTCTTCGATCCCCACCAATTACACACCACCATCATTGGTGCAAAAGTGACTTTCCCACCTGCCCTCCGAACCAGACAAAGCAACATGTGTTTTTTGGAGGCAAAAAAAACTGCACATGACAAGCGCTTTTGAATCCTGTCCATTTACCCACATAAAGAAGCTCTATCCCGGGGACACATTTTAGTTCAATGGAAATCCTGCTTTTGCTTTAATTTAGAAAATGAAGCTTATTTGCATCAACAGGTGCTCATTCTGCTGAGTAAACCAAATGCACAGACAGACTCTCATTCAGAGTAATGAGAACTGTAATTGTCCACAGAAAGTATTTGTGAATCCATTCAAGATAAGTCTCCAATTGAACACTATTGTGGACGTATTGCCTGAAAAATGAGGCACAATTTTAAGTAGTGACTGCAGGGGAGATTATATTGAGTCCGTGAGTGTTCTTCGTCTGTGATAAAAGAGCAGCTTGGATCCACATCGTGCCTTAATTTCTCTCAGTGGTGGAGGTTTCTACCTGAAGTGCTGACTAATGTCTAATTTGCTGCGCGGCGGGATTGAATTTGAAAATGTTATGAGTTTTTGAGGATGAGACCGTGTGATATGCCAATAACAGCTCCAAGGCTCAGGGGAATTGTCATCTCTCCAGACTCAGCTTTTGGTGCAGCTCCACTGAAAATAAATACGAGAAAATGCGATAAACAAAAACACTGGAAAATTTAGAGTTGGAGAGATGCAAAGACCATAAACAAGAGTGTCTTACATTTTTTTAAGTTCACTCTCAACATTTGTGTTATTTTGTATTGGTAGTATTTGGTACTGTCCATGAATTAGTTAATTCGCCATAACTATTAAGAGTCTTCAAAATGGCACCTGTAAACAAGGAGCTGAAACCCATGAATTGCTATTGGATTTGACCACAATTGGTAACTTCAACTTGCCAATTTTTCCAAACAAATTGACAGTGATTGAGAATATCATTGTATAAAACCCAAATTCTAAATGCTTCAGTTTAAACAATTGGAAATTTTCTACAGCACACAACCTACTCACTGAAAATGTACACTTATACAAATTTACCCTACAGTTCATCCAGTAAAATTAGGTAAAATGTATTTTATTTGATAGAATCAATTCACAAACACGTTATAAACAAATGCTAGTCTTCATTAGGGCTGTAGTTGACTAAAGAAGTTCTTGGTCGACTAAAGACCTGTCCTATCGACTGATTAATCGACTAAAATAGGGTGTGGCAAAAACATATTAAAAACTAGGAAGTATTTCCATGTATCTGAACCAAACTGCACTCAAAAGACCACAAATGCACAAGAGTTCATGCAAAAACAACTATTTATACAGAAAAAAACAAGGAAACTGTATTTATGTTAGAAATATACAAAACAGATGAAACTCATGACGTCACTGCAGAATCTTCAGCTATCTCACTCCATATCTTGTTGTTGTCATATAAATTCTTTTGATCTAAAATCTTGGTCGACTAAAACACCATCGACCGATTAATCGACTTAACGACTAAAGGATTACAGCCATAGTCTTCATCTTCTCAAATGTCTGAGCCGAATGTAAAAACTCACAAGAATATTTTCTTGTGAATGTTCTTGTGTCAGTTTAACCTTGGAAGATCTTGTGGCTCTTTTGTGGTTAATTTTACAGTCCATTCACTTTTTCTGCAATACTTGAAAGCTTTGGCACACTAGGTATGTCATGATATCGGATTCTATTGTTATGATTATTGTGGAAAAAAAAAAAAAAAATTCAAGATGACTGAGATCATGACCTAACAACACTGAAATCTTTAATTTTCTTTCATTCCCATTGTCCAACATGTTACAATTCCTCAAGTCTGTGACACTTTCTGAATGACAAAATAAAGTTAATGTGACAAAAAGTTATTTACATTTAGATCGATTGTTTGACTATAGATTGAATTAAAAAGACTGAATTTTGCTTCTAAAATGGTCCTGATTATTATTTTTTAGCACTTTTAGCACAATTACATTATGACCTGAATAATCACGATAATGAACCGAATAATCCTGACATCTCCAGCGGTACGTGAGCTCCTTCAGGTGGTACGCAGAGTTCGACCCTCTGAATTTAGAGTAAATCTAATGTCCATTTCTGTCCTCCTTTGGATTATTTCTTGTCTATAACAGTATGACACGTGTGTAGTCCTATCTTAGACCTAGTTTAGCTCTAATTTAGACCTAGAATAGTCTTGTTTTAGACCTGGTTTAGATTTGGTGATACTTCTTTTATATCTGGAGTCCCTGAACAGTTTGACGTTAAAATACTAAGAAATCAATGTGTGTTTTTATGCAAACACTATTTACAACTCCTCAATTCTAGAAAGCAAGACACAAAAAGAGACCTCCAAAATGAAATGCTGTTTTTGTAGAAGTAAAGCGGCTTCCCTCAGCTTAGTTCACACGGCCACAATGGGGTGTTGTCCAGCTTTTGTACCGACTGGCAGCCAGTGAATGTAGCGAGGGCCCACATCAGACAGTAATATGTTAGGCCCCTGTAAACTGTAAAGTCTTCAAATCAGCATAAAACCATGTACTTTTGCAAAAACCTGGCATTGGAATAAGTAAAAGAGAAGTGGTGAGCCGAGCCAGGGGGATTTGGCCACATCAAAATGCATGGATATTTAGTTGAGTATAGAGACGCTTTTCCTAAGGGGGATGAAGATAATGGTGAAAGCATTTGATGGGAAATGAGAAAGCAGGGTGTTTTCAGTGCCAAACAACAGAGATTTCCCCGAAAAAAACATAAAAGCCAGAAAAAACGTCCACTTCTAACAGACGCCCTTGGGTACAACAGCTCTGTCCACTTCACTCAAGCTGCCCACCTTTTGAGTACAAGCTTTCATCCAGTCAATTTTTTTTTTCCATTCTGCCCTGGTCTGCTCTCCTTAATCCACTGGAGTTTTTTTTTTTAACACCACTGCGCTATCAGTAAAAAGAGATTTACTGTGCGGAGCGTGGGGGAAACAGGCTTTAAATCAAGGACAGACAGCCTATGCAGATCAGACTGGTGCAGAGCAAGCCAAGCCTCTTGTACAGAGCGTGGACCGCGGCTGATAACACAACACACGCGTGCTTTAGGTCAGGACGAGTCAGAACGGGTTAAGAGCCGTCTGCTTTATTTTAGTGACGGCTTTATTTCAACAACCTGCTGAAAGAGAGACATCTTCATCACGATATGACTGAGAAGATTTGCGATAACGATACAAAAGACAGTGGCCCAGCTTTACTAAGACAGGTTCTAAATTGCGAGTACTACTTAAAATTCGCACATGCTATTTTGTGGGCGTGTTGCACCTTATTTGCCATGAGACGTTGTGCGTAGTGTCAGTGGAGCAAATCTGATATGTAAATGAGTTTACTGCGGGGAAGAGGTAGAGCAAATGTGCCTCGGATGAAGGGCTGTAATCCTTTAGTTGTTTAGTCGATTAATCGGTTAATAGAGTCTTAGTCGACCAATATTTTATTAGTCGTCCAGTTATTTTGTTTCAAGGATTTATATGTCAAAAATAGCAAAAAACACGATGATATTGACTGAGTTAGCTGAAAATTTTGGAGTCTAACAAATAAATACACTGTTTCCTTGTACTTTTCTGTATAAATTGCTGTTTTTGCATCGAAAATATGAATATGGGATTTTATTGCAGCTTCAGTGAACTGCTCCTGTTCAAAGCGACACAGATGAAAATCCAGGCCGTGGCAGGTAAAGTGCATTTTTATATCCTCTCCCCTCCGTCAGAAATACACTAGGCTATTATTTTTTGTAGTAGGCCTATTTATAAATGAGAAAAACACAACCATTTGAAACCATTTTTAATGCCACATTGACGTGTAGACTGCAATAGTCTGCTTATACCTGCTTTTCAGACATACTAAATTTTCACGCAGTTTTGCTCCTCGCAGTCTTGATAAATCAAACAGCGCCCGCAAAACAATATCATTTGCATTTTCTCTCACTTTAATTTTGCGTGTTTGGGCGAAATTGCATGTTCATAAAGTTCCACGTGCAAAATTTGTGCTGCGGACTGAGAGAGACGCAAATCTCAACTGCACGCACATGCAACCCATTTTGCACCTGACCAAACGCTTAGCAAATCTGGGCCAATATACTTCACAAACCTACATACATACTGCATAATAATAATAACAATAATAAGAAGAAGAAGAATACACAGTACACGTCTGTATAGTCTTTGATACACATTATACAAACTTTTTAAATCATGAGAAATATCACAGTGCATTTTAAAAGCAGACTGTGTGGGTTTTGAGCTGATTAGGAGGTGAGAACATATGAGTGCACTGATTTATTATTCTGGCTTAATTTGCTCTGTTGAAGGTTAGTTACAAATATATATTTTTAGCCCCCACATCATTCCAATCCATTTCCTTCATGTCTTGTAAATGACAAGTAGAATTTATGAGAATGAGAAAATATATTTGCAAACTACACTGATATTGATGGGTGAAATTATGTGTTGGATATTATGTAGAAATGTTTGTATTTGATATATATATATGTATGTTAGTACAAAAGAGGAAATGAAAAAATGAATGGAAATGTAATGACAGTACACTCATTTTATTATGAGGGTAGACTATATTTTAAAACTTCCTCTTACTCCTTTTGAACATCGTGGACTTGAAGTTAGAATATTTTTGTTAGTGTTTGCTTTTTTGCCATTTTGATGTCATTTCAGTTCAATGCTACTTTTAAAATGCTCAACTGATGTTCAAATAAATAAATAATAACTTTGTGTACAGCTAAGATTGTAGGCTGAGGAATTGTAAACACCATAATAAAGCCGGTGCTTGTACATTAATGAAGTAGCAGCAGCAGCAGGAGCTTTGATTCTCAGGTCAGAGAGCAGCGCACATGGCTCATTTGCATAATAAACAAAGCCCATGAATTAGTCGGGTAGTTAGCCTGAGTTAGTTGCACAAGAACGTTTTGTCAGTCAGCCACTCCACGGTGTGTCAGTTTAGCTAAAGTTCAGCTTCCACTCCACAAACACTGTCTCTGTCGTTATTAGAATTTTGAGCGTCTGCAAAGCCTCCAGAGTCAGTTTTTAAGCTGCTTCGGGCTAACCAACAAAAATATAAAAAAGTTGCTGCAATACCTGTCAAAGTTTGGTATTTTCAAATTACATAAATCACAAAAAAACAATTTATACAAGCGGTCAAGGCAAAGAAAGAAGAAGAACAAGAAAGTAGACAGTCTGTTAATGGGTAGTTTATTAGACTGCAACAGTAATTTGGTTTCTCGATCTAAGCTTTGGTAAAATGTGATGATATAGTAGTAGTGGTATTTTTCGTTGTAAGCAGTTTCGTCATTAAAAAATCTACATTAATAATTGAGCTGGACAAATAATCCTGCCACACTTAAGAAAATTACAAAGTGATGAACCAATTTAGTCTTCATTTCACTTTTCACTTAAAAAACAGCTGAATATTTCGTTTTTTTGATAATTACATTGACAGACTGTAATGTCAATGGCAAACGGCAATGATCCAGAGAACTTGCTTGGTCAGTTTTCCTCTAACTCCGATGTAGCATACTAGATTTAACAGTCTGACCGTCTTTTATGTCGAATGAAGTGGAGCTGATGCCAACACCCGGTCAAACTTGGGTCATTACGAGTTCCAAAATAAAAGGACAGCAGTATTAGACTTTAAAAGACTGCAATGACATTTAAAGCCCGTTTAAGATCACTATCCACAAGTGAGCAATGAAGCCAGCCTGGGTCATTCAGATGCTTCAAAGTCACTTTTAACTGGAGCGTTAGGAGCCATAAAACTATTTGCACAAGAAGCTTTACTGGTCTAAATTTGTAAAGGCTGACCAAGCAAATTTTAGAAGTGTTCATGTTGACAAGGTTGCTTTTCTAATCTGGTACTGTTATAGAATTAGTCACAGGGATGTTTGTTAAAAGTGCCACACATTGTCTTTTGTAGAATATGATGGCTACTTTCATTCAAGAACATTCACCACATTTTACATTAGAAGGCAAAATAAGTGAAAACAGTTTATGAATTTAACAAGACTGGTGGTTACACATTTTCTCTCTTATTGTTTTGAACTAGAATGAAAAACAAAAAACTAATGTGTATGTTTTTCCGTGCACAAAAATCAATGTGGCTTAGCCCTGGGCTTTCAGAACCCATTTCTGAACTGATCATCCATAACATTCACAATTTTTCAATTATGTTTTATGTTATTTGCACTGTGTTTTGTTTTACTATGCAGATGAAATATGTAAATCTCTAAGAACTTCTGGCAAGACAAATATTATGGAAGACTTATTCCTGAGGTGAGAGGATAAATAGCACACAAAACAGGAAAGAAAATGGAAATTAAAATGTATTACATAGCCATTTTTATTTACTATTTTTTTGTTACATCTTCTGCGCTGCATTGTGAGATCAATTACCGGCTCTGACAAATTGCTGAACGTCCTACCTGCTCTTCTCTCCCATTTTATGCTGTGCTCTGGTCAAATAAAGTCCCAGGCTAAAAAATCCTTTAAAAACTCTCACATCTTCCATACCAATACCATACTAATCATCACCAAGCGATCATTTAGCTAAAACTCAAATCTACACTGCAAATCAGCACACATTTACAGAATCAAAGGCATTAACTACTTTACATGTCTTACCTTTAACCCAGCCATGCTTAAGTCGTCTCCTCACAGCTGATCCCACACCACTGCCCAGAAAATGACCCCAGCACAGGCCTTCCCTCTCCCCGAATAATCATGACTCTGCAGCCACACTTTACTCTTGTGGAACTAATTTGGCTGTGCACAACAGTTAGCCCAAACCTAATTAGCCATCCAGCCTCCTGCTCCGCTCGTCTCTCACCTTCACTAAAGGCCATGTAAACGTCTTTGTAAGCTGTGAGAACGGCACCTGCGTGTTCTCAGATCATCACCTCATTACTGTCAAACGGCCAGGTACCCGACAGACAAAGGCAGAATGTGCGGCGTTATCTCTCAAAGTAGCTACTGTATTCACCGTATCACAATGAGCCAACAGTAGTCTTTTGTTAGCAATCTGACAGGAATCTTATAGAACGTTTAAACGCAATACAAGTCCATTTATTCTTTTTCAAAGGAAAGTACCAGTGAATGGTGATAGGGAAAATTGTATGATGTAATCTCTGCTAAGCTTTGTTTGAACATGTATTGCTGCCTGGGACACAGGAATAAAAAAATAAAAAAACAAAACAAAACAAAGCAAAGAAACAAAACAAAACAAAACTGACAACAACGTGGCTTTAGGATATAATAAAAAAGTGATATTATAGGCAGGACTGAAAGACGCAAAGATTTACAGATATCTGAAATATAGAAGGAGATGAAAAGAAAGTGGCAAACAAAATAATAGTCTAATGTCAGCCATGATAAGATGTCTTACATGTCGCTTGTAGAAACCTTGTAGAGGACAAGAAATTGCTCTAAGTGCTCTCAGAAGTAGTATATATGCAATAGAAAGTATAAATACAGACCAGAATGCAATACTTTCAAGACTGACTGTATGTAGTACATTAGTACTGAGGACTCGGAAATAAGAACGCTATAACACAAGACTTACTTTTACAAAATAATACTATAAAAAGCACTATCTTTTCAAGACAAAGAAAGAGACCGAACATTTTGCCCCATTTAAGATAAAAAATAAAATGAAAATAAGTCTGAATGCCATTTGTTTCCCAATTTTTGTAATGTCCATTATTATATCAGTCCAGTCTTAGATGGTTGGGTCATTTTGTGTCATCCATATTTAAATGGCCTTTTCCCTGCTGCAAGAAGTATCCTCTAAAGGTATCCATTTATTGTATCCATAGCAGGGGTTTTGAAGTCCAGATACATAGATCTGAAGAGTTTACAGTGCTCTATTGATCTCAGTCTAATATTTCTGACCGGTAGGACAGTCTCAAAACATATGGTGGGCCACCTGGCAACACAACTCCTCCAGCAGTTAGTGTTTCCCCGTGAATAGTGGGAACTTTGACATGGAGTTATGAAATACTGTGATACATTTTCCAACAGACTTTCCTCCAAACATGATTTTGTTGTCTTTCATTGTGATATAGATTTTTCCATTCTTCAACTGTCAAAACAAAATGATCTTTCCCACTTATTTTGAAATCAGAAGGTTATAATGGTCAGCATTGCTTTGTTTAATTGGCTGGTTGTCATAGCTCTATTTATGTAAGTACCTGTTAAAGTCCAGTTTTCTGAGTCAGATAATCTATTTTTATTATTATTTATTTTATTATTATTTTAGGTATGCTACTTTTTACTATATAAAGTATTTTTCAATAATGATACAAATTCAAATACCTTCACGTAAATGTACTGTCTGCAATAACAGTATGTTTTGAAGATGAAACCTGTCAACTAAAAAAAGAAGAGAACATCACTGCGTGTCGGTCTAATGTGTCGTATGTAATTGGTTGGTTATGTCTTCTTTGTCTTGTCTTGCCTTGGAGCCATCATGAGACATGCACAGTCAAGCAATGAGCTTTTAGTTAAAAGGAAAGACATATCTGACCTTTCTGCATTGGTCTCTTAAAGATTCAATATGGGCAAAAACACTTGAATTAAACGGACATCTATCTACTTCATTTGTTGCCCAAGCTCCAGAACCACTTTAAGATAATGGCAGTTAGTTCCCCTTCACCTCACTCAGGCCAATTTGTGTTTTGCTTAAACTTTTAGCCTTTCCACAAAGCTATCAGTTATAGTAGTGCATTTTAAGCTCTATTTCTAATGGGTGAGTACAGTATAGCTTAGCTTGTGTTTCTGTTCAGCCTTACGAGATAAAAGTGTGAATACGGTAGCATTTAGAAAACTGTTAAGATGGTAAATACACAAATCAAACTGGAGTGCATTGGTCAATTTTAGTTTAGTTCTAGACAAACAAATCTCACTTACGTAAATCTTTAAAAAATGTCTTTTTTTAATCAATAAACTATCAAAACTTCTATTTTCTCAGTCACACAGCAAGAACCATTGCTTTTCTAATCTCTGCTTAAAAAGTTGGGGTAAAAATGGATGAACCTCAACCTTTGCCGTCCCTGCTAAAACATACTTTATGCTATAAATTTGCTTGTACTAGGGTATAGGTTAATCAATAATCAGGATTATTCATGTCACAATATAAACGCAAGAAGAAAATAAATTATAACAATTGTTCAATCCAAAAATATTGTTCTACTTTTGATCAATTATTATTAATCTTAGTTTAAAGGATGAATATCATGTTCTAACAATGTTCCATCATCAAAAACATACCTGGAGTTGCATTTAGGTTCATTCACACTAGTTTGATGAATCCTGGTTAGAAAATCCTTTCCCAGTCCCCGTATTATTCTGAAAATTGGATTTGATAAAGCTGGCCACATACTTAATTAATTGTGATCTTGACAGTGTGAATTAAAGATAAGATATTAAAGTAAGGATTCACTGTTGTTTGGTCAAGGAGTCAATAATCTTGAAAACTTGTAAAATCTCACAATAATCAACGTCAATAACACAAATTTTTTTTTATTGTGATACTATTTTCATGTGCGCTTCATATTTAATCCTGACCACAACATGCTTTGAAACTGTTCAAGGATTACCCAAACCAACGGTCTTACTTTCTCATACGTCACTGAAACATGCTGAGTAAAATGTCCTCTCCGTCTCTCCTTTTCTCTTCCGTGATGCAACTCTTACCTCATCTCTCCAAAGTCTTCCCCATTTTAAACATCTGAGAACAGTCCCACCGTCCCACCGATCTCCCCTCATTGTTCTGACATACAAATCTCTGGACAGTCAAAACAGACGGAGTTATTTAATAACTTCTTCACTGTCATCCACTTCCACGTCTCACCTCTGGCTCCTGCAGTCTCTGGTGTAACTATGGCACTAGAATAGATAAAGTAAAGAAAGAAATATATATCTTCTTGCACAGCCTGTCAATCCCGATCTTAATGCACCTCAGTGTAGCTCCATGTTGGTGCACCACGGCCCTGATTGCAGCTGGCAGCGTCACAGATAATCATGTCATTTGGATGCAGCCTGCCCCGCGCACCATTAGCAAGTCCGAGCGCCCAAATACAAACTGCAGACGGAAAGCCAGGCTACGGTAAGTGGGCCTTTACAGTCTACATGCATCCAGACAGAAGCCTAATGGACGGAATAACAATAAAGTATTAGATGAAATGCGGGAAGGCAGGAGGGAGGGGGTCCGGGTGTCTGGCTTTGTTGACATGGGAATGGAGAAGGTAAATGCTATTGGGAAAATATAAAGGGAAACAATAAATGAGTTATTTTTATTTAAGGCGCACTATGTAACTTTTATTCTTTCCTTAGAGATCAAGGATGGGCCGATATGGAGTTTTTGAACGAATACTGATCCAATATTTAGTTTCCAATAGCTGATATTAACCAAAACCGATATTTAGATTTTAAAACCCATAGCAATGCCCACAAATCCATTTTAACTGCCATTTTAAACCAAATATTGGCAATTGTTTTTAATATCTGCCAATACCAATATAGCCAAAAATCAGTCGATATTGTTAAATACCAATACTGGAAGTGATATTTAGCCTGAATAATGGAATTAAACTTGCAACTTATTTATTGATTGGATTACATGCACTTTTTACGTTCACGAATACATTGCAAAACAGGATCTTATAGAGATTTAAAGTTTTGTACTTTTTTGTTGAGCTTACTTTGCACTGCATTGATTCAAAATGGAATCTGCTTGTGCATTTCTCTTCAATCAATTTCTAGCCTTGGAAAAAATATATACAGTTACAGCATGGGGCATTTCTCCTCAATGTCAACGCAAGTGAAGTGACTTTTATCCACCTATTCCTATATAAATTATGAACGCACATTATTTATGCATGTATTTCACAGGCACATTCAAAGCTTTGGAACTTGATTTAACTTAAGCAATGAACTGAGTGATTAGGCTGGTATCAATAAATCTCGTTCATGAATTCTGCTCTTTCAAAAAGGTCAATATAACATTAACATATGAATAATGTGGAAATATCGATAACTAGTCCTTTGGTGTTTGGTAAAGGTCATCAGAAGCATTGTAAAATGTTGCCACGCAGTCCTTAGGGGGTGACAGTAACTACCTCTGCCATGCATTAAAATTCCAATGTATATACTGCATAATGTATGAGTGAATGAATCTATGGGGCCCATCACGCTTCCTTTAGATAAATGTTTAAAGAGGAGCTCAGTTTGCTGCGGCTGTCACAGCTCAAACTACTGTTGACAGTTCATCTCATTCGTTTTTTGTAAAAGGTCACTTAAGGTAACACAGTCCATGCAGGCACCCTCCTATATTATTTATATGGTCAACACAGAAACACTACTACGGGTTTTTATGAACTGGAATATAAGTATTTTGGGGTTTGCAAACACTATCTGAGGAGCTGAATACTGCTCTTTTACAGCTTTTGGGTTGTCGTCTTCTTGTAGTGTTAAAACCGTCCTACTAAAGAGTGTGCTCCCTGTAGTGCTTTGTGGAGCCTCAACACGGGAGTAATGAGAGTAAAGGCTGAGTGTGAGCGCTGGAGCTGAGCACAGACACTCAGGAGCAGGGGCCTCTTAGCAATAAAACCATGTCCAATAATTAAAGTAATTCGCAAGTCAGTCCAGTCTGTGCTAATCTCTTACTCATGCCCAAGATTTGTAAGAAGAAGATTATTTTTGAGGTTGCAGAGTATTACATCTACAATGAACCAAAATGCAGGAAATGACCTCATCTGCTCAAAACTTTCCTGGAAGAGAACCCCCAGACCTTACAATAATTTAAAAACAAGCTGAACAGTAAAAATGTAATGTTTTACTTCAAAATGTATTTATAACAACAAACGGTAGGCCTACTTCTTTAAATGTAGTTTGTCTAATTTGTGGATCAAATAATGGGTCTTTTGCTGTTAAATGACATAGACCCCTGGGTTAGAAATATTTTCAACCATCAACTAATTTACAACAGCAAAAAAATAGTATTTGTAGCATTTTGCGGTTAAGATTACAACAGAAGAAACATCGCTGTATTTTTTTCTTTTGTTTTTTAATCTCCTTTTTTTGTGTCCGTGGTGCACTGGTTTGTGCAGTGAGTAACTTATGTTGGTCACAGAGAGTAAATGTAGGAGATGAGGTGGTGATGCACCGTGAGTGAGTGTTATCTGCTCGCTCTTACAAACAGCACAGACAGCATCAGAGTGAGCCCAGAGTTATCAGCACGCACGAGCTCGCCGCAGCAGAATGAGAACACATGCCTCAGTCAGTGTGGATGTGTGGATGTGTCTATTGTGTTTGTCAATTAAGTTTTCATAGAGGTAACCTGTAACAATGAAGCACCACAACAATTCAAGAACTAATTGAATTTATCCAAGTAGACTTCATTATCATAGACCAAGTTTGTTTTGGAAAAAAAGTGTTTTACAAAAAGTTAACTTAGTCATTCAGCACGGCACCTTCTTATTACTCTCATTAATATTTCAAAATTCAATAGACCAATTTTTATTCTCTGCATTTCATTATAAAAAGGTTGCAACACTTAATTATTCTGACTAACCGGAATCTCTTCCAACTCAAGTTCCAACCTAATTTTGAAAACTGCAGAATTGTCAGAGGGTCAAATCTCAAATTAAGGTCAACATTGTCAATACGATTTCTGCCAGGTAAAGTTAAGGTTAAAGATTTAATTTTTGATTGTTGAAATGTTCCCTGGAAGCCAGAAGGAACAAATTAGAAGTATTATTTCCCCTTCCATTCAACTCGAACTGTCAATCGGAGAGGGTAAATTGTATTAAACTATTTTTAATCTCCAGTGTTGGGAATGACGGTGCTTAAGTATAACAACATTACTAACAGTTTTATTTTTCATGAACAGGTTTTATTAACGCTGTTAGAGTTAATGTCAATATATCAGGGCTCATTATTTTTACTTTGAATTGCGGCAGCAATAATTGATCAGACGCGCTCTTGTCTCATTCAGAGAAGCTACAGTTGTGCAAGTTTTTTTATTTGTTTTGAGAAGTAAACATGCAGGTGACTAGGAATTAGACATGATGATTGGCTAAAAGAAAGATTAACTGTAATGGTGATTAATCAGTAACAGTGTTACTGATTACAGAGTGACAGAGTGTACAGACTTTTCTGAGTCATTGCTTAAGCTCGGCATGCTTAGGGTCATTTGGCGACTTACGACAATGTGGGAGTAAAAATATTTTGCCTCTGGTTCATTGGAAAAGCAACTTAAGTAACAGTAACAAAGTGATATTACTCAAGAAAGTATGGTGTCAAAAACTACTGAGAAGTATTTTATTTATTAATAAAAAATATACTGCACTGTGTCAAAATGCTCACTATTCACAGGGAAATACTGGCTCAGCCCACCATTATCATGTGTACTTTTCAGAAGTACTGGACAGAGATAAACAAAGAACTGCAGAATTGGCATCCCAATTGATTTCAGAACTATGTATTTTGGCCTCAGTACTCCTGCCATTGACTGTGAACGGATACCTTTGGAACATACTTCTGGCGGAAGAGAAAAGGGCCATCGCGAAAACAACAAACTGAACCAACAATCAAGGACTGGACCCACATAGTAATGGTCATTACAAAAATGAAAAAAACAAACAAACAAAAAAAAAAACCCGACACCGGACTTGATTTGAAAATGGACAGATTTGACTAACTTTGGACTAGATGTGTGCTGTAACTCCAATGGTGTTACAGCACACATTGCTGCTTTTGTTTCTTTAGTTCTCTCTCTCTGTCATGTTCCGTTTTTATGTTTTTAGTTTTGTTTTACACTTTAAAATCTAGGATAAGTAAATGTAACTGAGAACGACCCACCTAACAAGTACGTCATTCAATCTGGCTTTAACAGGTTGTCACGGTTACTGCAATTTTCTCAACTCAGCCATTGATCACAGTTAATTTTCTTTTTTCCTGCTTTCAAAAATGACTCACTTTTTTAAATAAAGCATGTGCGCATGTTTCAGTGAACAGGAGCAGTTCTCACCCTGTAGATGGAGTCATGATGCAGCCTCCTCGGTCCACAGTCATCCTACATCCACAGCCGCGCTCCGGAGTGTCGTGGTTCATCCCAAAGTTGTGCCCGAGCTCATGAGCCAAAGTAACAGCAGCACCAAGTGGGTTCTCTGAGTGATCCTGCCAGAGCAAAAATGCAAATATATATTCAACTGTATCTATTTGAGAAGTTTTTCAAATAAACTGGGAGTGGGAAATAGAGAAAAACATGCATAAGAGCCAGTTTGATCAACAGATTTAAAATGATTTGTTTATTTGCACAAAGTGTTCAATTGCACTATCTTTATCTAAATTCATTTCATGTAAAAGCACCTTTTCTTCAGAACAAAGAACAGAGGTGAGACAGCGAGAGGCAGGTAAGTATTCATTTTGAGATGAAAGATAATGTATGTCATTTATTTAACTTTCAAGAGCCCTTTTATTGAACACATTCTGTCAAAAATGTACCTGATATTTAAGTTCAAAGTCTTTTTTTTTGTTAGTTGCTTTTATTTGTCTGTTTATGAATACTTTTATTTATTAATTTTTCTGAACAAGCAGCATTTGTTTTGTTTTGAACATTATTTTAGCCTGCTCCAACGTCTTCCTCTCCTTTTGTTAGCTGCTATTAGGTTTGTTTGTTTTGTGTTTTCAAACTAAATTGAAAAGCTCTAAAACATATACTTTATTTCAATTTATGTCAACAATGAATTCAGCCCCCTCCTTGAACCGCCACCTTAACGTGGTGGAGGGGTTTGAGTACCCGAATGATCCTGGGAGCTATGTTGTCGGGGGCTTTATGCCCCTGGTAGGGTCACCCATGGCAAACAGGTCCTGGGTGACGGGTCAGACTAAGAGCGGTTCAAAAGCCCTTTATGAACAGTACAACAACAAGGTCGCACGTCGCCGGATCGGCGTTACCGGGGCCCCACCTGGAGCCAGGCCTGGGGTGGGCTCGACGGCGTCTGGTGGCCGGGCCTTTCCCCACGGGGCCCGGTCGGGCACAGCCCGAAGGGCGGCGTGGCGTCCTCCGATGGGCCCACCACCTGCGGGAGGATTCATAAGGGGCCGGTCGAAGTGATCCGGGCAGCAGTCGAAGGCGGGGGGCCTCGGCGACCGGATCTCCGGATGCAGAAACTGGCTCTAGGGACATGGAATGTCACTGCGCTGGGGAAGAGGCCTGAGCTTGTGCGGGAGGTTGGCGCTACCGACTAGATATAGTCGGCCTCACCTCCCACGCTGGCCTGGGCTCCTGGAACCCGTCTCCTGAAGGGCTGGGCGGCTCCATTTCTCTGGCGTTGCCCTTGGGAGAGGCGGGC
This sequence comes from Rhinogobius similis, assembly GCA_019453435.1. Classification (NCBI taxonomy): domain Eukaryota; kingdom Metazoa; phylum Chordata; class Actinopteri; order Gobiiformes; family Gobiidae; genus Rhinogobius; species Rhinogobius similis. The sequence continues at coordinate 24,723,342 of CM033634.1, forward strand.
TGATGTGGAGGCTTGCTCATAGCCCACAGCTCAGCCGTCACGTGTTGGAGTTCACCCCGTGAGCGAGAGGTCGCGTCCCTCCGCCTTAGGGTGGGGGACAGGTCTCTCACTGTTGTAGCGGCCTACGGGCCGAGCAGCGGTGCAGAGTACCAGACCTTCTTGGAGTCCCTGGGAGGGGTACTGGACAGTGCACCGCCCGGGGACTCCGTTGTTCTACTGGGGGACTTCAACGCCCACGTGGGTGCGACACAGTGACACCTGGAGAGGGGTAATCGAGGAGCGGCCCCGCATCTGAACCCAGTGGTGTTCAGTTATTGGACTTCTGTGCTAGTCACAGTTTGTCCATAACGAACACCATGTTCAAGCACAAGTGTCCATCAGTGCACGTGGCACCAGGACACCCTAGGCCGGAGGTCGATGATCGACTTTGTTGCCGTGTCATCTGACTTCGCCGCGTGTCTTGGACACGGGTGAAGAGAGGGCGAGCTGTCAGCGATCACCACCTGGTGGTGAGTTGGATCCGCTGGCGGGGAGGAAGCGGACAGACTTGGCAGGCCCAAGCGCGTGTGAGGGTCTGTTGGGAGCGTCTGGCAGAGCCCTCTGTCGGGCAGGGTCTTCAACTCACACCTCCGGGAGAACTTCTCCCAGATCCCGGGGAGGCTGGAGACATGGAGTCCGAGTGGACCATGTTCTCCACCTCCATTGTCAATGCGACGGCTCGTGGCTGTGGTGCAGGTCTCTGGTGCCTGTCGCGGCAATCTCGAACCCGGTGGTGGACACGAGTAAGGGATGCCCGTCAGGCTGAAGAAGGAGTCCTATCGGGCCTTGCTGGCTTGTGGGACTCCTGAAGCAGCGACAGGTACCGGCAGGCCAGCGTGCTGCAGCCCGTGCGATTGCAGAGGCAAAAACTTCGGGATTGGGAGGAGTTGGGAAGGCCGCTGGAGAGGACTATCGGTCGGCCTCAAAGAAATTCTGGCAATCCGTCCGACGCCTCAGGAGGGAAGCAGTGCTTCACCAGCACCGTTTACGGTGCGGGTGGAGAGCTGCTGACCTCGACTGGGGATGTTGTCGGGCGGTGGAAGGAATACTTTGAGGATCTCCTCAATCCCACTGTCACGTCTTCCGAGGAGGAAGCAGAGGCTGAGATCTTGGCGGTGGACTCATCCATCACCCTGGCTGAAGTCACTGAGGTGGTAGGCAAGCTCCTTGGTGGCAAGGCTCGAGGTGGATGAGATCCGTCCAGTATCTTAAGTCTCTGGATGTTGTGGACTGTCTTGGCTGACACGTCTCTGCAACATCGGCGTGGCGGTCGGGGACAGTGCCTCTGGACTGGCAGACCCGGGGTGGTGGTCCCTCTGTATAAGAAGGGGACCGGAGGGTGTGTTCCAACCACAGGGGATCACACTCCTCAGCCTCCCGGTAAGGTCTATTCCAGGGTACTGGAGAGGAGAATCCGACCAATAGTCGAACTCGGAGTTCAGGAGGAGCAGTGTGGTTTCGTCCCAGTCGCGGAACACTGGACCAGCTCTATACTCTCCATCGAGTGCTCGAGGGTTCATGGGAGTTTGCCCAACCAGTCCACATGTGTTTTGTGGATCTGGAGAAGGCATTCGACCGTGTGCCCGAGGCGCCTTGTGAAGTGCTCGGGAGTATGGGGTCCGGGGCCCTTTGATAGTGGGCTGTCCGGTCCTGTATGACCGGAGCAGGAGCTGTGTTCGCATTGCCGGCAGTAAGTCAGACCTGTTCCCAGTGCATGTTGGACTCCGCCAGGCTGCTGCCCTTTGTCACGGTTCTGTTCATAGTTTTTATGGACAGAATTTCTGGGCCAGTCAGGGCGTGGAGGGCGTCTGGTTTGGGGACCACAGGATCTCATCTCTGCTGTTCGCAGATGATGTCGTCTGATAGCTTCTTCAAGCCAGGACCTGCAGCATGCACTGGGATGGTTTGCAGCCGAGTGTGAAGCGGCTGGGATGAGGATCAGCACCTCCAAATCCGAGGCCATGGTTCGACCGGAAAAAGGTGGATTGCCCTCTCCGGGTGGGTGGAGAGTCCTTGCCTCAAGTGGAGGAGTTCAAGTATCTCGGGGTCTTGTTCACGCAGTGAGGGAAGGATGGAGCGTGAGATTGACCGGCGGATCGGTGCAGCGTCTGCAGTGATCTGAGGCGCTGTATCGGACCGTTGTGGTGAAGAGAGAGCTGAGTCGAAAGACGGCTCTCGATTTACGGTCAATACGTTCCTACCCTCACCTGGTCGAGCTTTGGGTAATGACGAAAAGGACAAGATCGCGGATACAAGCGGTCGAAATGAGCTTCCTCCGCCGGGTGGCTGGGCTCCCTTAGAGATAGGGTGAGGAGCTCAGTCACGGGAGGGCTCGAGTAGAGCCGCTGCTCCTCCACGTCGAAGGAGCCAGTTGAGGTGGCTCGGGCATCTGTTCCGGATGCCTCCTGGACGCCTCCCTCGGGGAGGTGTTCTGGGCATGTGTCCCCACCGGGCGGCCCAGGAAGACCCAGCACACGCTGGAGGGACTCACGTCTCTCGGCTGGCCTGAGACGCCTCGGGATCCCCGGAGGAGCTGGAGGAAGTGTCCGGGGAGAGGGAAGTCTGGGAGTCCCTGCTCAGACTGCTGCCCCCGCGACCCGGCCCCGGATAAGCGGAAGAAAATGGATGGATGGATGAATTCAGCGTTTGTACACCATTTTCGTCAATTGTGCAGGCTTTTTATTCAAAGGCAGATTATCTTTAATGATATACTACAAGTCTTGCAACGTTAAAAGCCAAAAATGTGTTGACTATACGATAAAAGAGCCCATCCATAAATGCGATTCCTATGCTCTTCATGGGAAAAATCACACACTTCCTTTAACATCGGGGGAATGTGTCAAAGTTGAGTGTCTGATTAGAGGGCAGATCCCGCAGAGGGATGGGAAAACTTTTCTCATCTCTGCTCTGTTTACCAAATTCACAGACCAACGCTCCCCCACAAAAAAGATCTCATATGAGTCAGGACAACTAAATCAAAACTCACCAGAGCCACCAACATTACTTTGCTGAAACCATGACCCGTAACTTTGGAGATTGTGTCGCTTGTAACCCAGCAATGCTTTGATGGTTCCTCCCGGATATCATTTTTGCGGGAAGAAAACCTCATTCTCGAGACAAAAAAAAAAAAAAACTAAGATATTGTCAGCTTCACAACTGGCACAAAAGAGGCCACATGACTTTTAGTTATGACCAAAAAACACATTACGCCGGTACAAGCTGCGAAAATGAAAAGTGCATTTGGAGCGAATAAAAGGTCTTGGTGGCTGGTGAGAGCGAGATGAAAAACGGCCGCCCTCCTCCTAACTGGTTTGCGCCGCTCTTCTAATCTCTGTCCAAACCATCTGCCATCTGTAAGTAATGGGGAAGAGAAACATCTGGAGATGCCTTGAAACTGCCAGGCCCAGCAAAACAAATATCTACTACATCCACTAATGGGAAATGCACATCCCTATAGGGTCTGGTTGTGATGGCTTATAAAGGATCATCTCTGCTTTTGTGAGGGAAGGGAGGCTCACACCGAGTTAAGTTACAGCCCCGGGTGACATGTGCTTGTCGGTGTGATTCAAAATGCACCGCCAGGCTTTTGAATAAACAATTTGCGACCAGATATGAGACAAAAACTAGTATTATTTAAATGTTGTGTCCTTGGAGTAACCCCTCTTTAGATGTGTCGGGAGGAAAATCAGAGAGGCTGCGTGAAATTGAATGACTTTACAAGGGCATCTGCAATACAGTGCCCTGATTTTCTTTCTTTTGTGGCTATTTACCAATAGAAAAGTGTATGTGTGCTAAGTAAATATTGAGTGTATGTAATAATCCACATCTAACCACACGGTTTAAGTACAGAAAAAAATGTATGAAAAATTATTTTGCCTGACCGCCATTGCCTTGACAGTGGAGACAATTTTGAACCAATCCAATTCAATCTAACATGTTTTATTACTGGCGTTTTATTGCTCAAAATACCTTGAAAAACACAGGGTCACCTCTGCACAGATCTGACCTGAAAATTGTAAAACCCGTCACTTGCTTTTCTCAATGGTATGTTAAATGTTATAGTGTGGAGCATTTCAGGCAAAGCAATAACATTTCCAGAGCCTCAATCAGAAAAATAACATGGTGCACTTTTAAATCTGGATTTCCAGGGAATGAAAACAGACCAACCTTAGACCTCAGACAATCTTAGCTGGAGGATTTTGTCTATTATGCATGTATAGATAGAGGAAACCTGACCCTGGTTTGGCTGGCTGCACTATCAAAATGTAGAAATGACAAGATAAATAAAAAAAGTAATAACCTAATTTCAGGTTAGCGCTATTACCACTTGCTCTCATGCTGCCGGGACAGAAGTCTACACTGATACAATCGTTCAGTGTCGATGAAAACGAGGGTGAGGGCAGGGTCGGAGGAGGATGAAGGCTGTAAACTCACCATCACAATCCCTCCAGACTGCTCCACGGTGCACATGCTCATGATGGGGGCCATGCCGATGGTGGTGCCCTGAAAATAGACCCCGCTGCACGGGGCAAAGGTCATGAAAAGTAAGAAAACAAGTATTAATTGGGATAATACTCTCGACTCTGGATCAGTCAGGTATGTTTTGAAGGTTTATTTTTCAAAATCCGCAGGAAGCGTGTCTAAACTGTGAAATCATTATTACGCACATCTCCTCTGTGTCTAGTCATGTGACAGATCTACCAACTGTGAAAGCTTAGACCAGGGTTTTCAATTACATCACCATTAATCATACATTCTACAGCCTTATCAATGTAACTGTCTTAGTACTATTTATACAGTTGTATAATACTCTAATAAAACTACATTGTACTGGTGGTGACATTGCCTGTTACTGTCCAAAACAATATTATTTCTTTCTAAAGGAGGTTGGTTCGTTCATGTGAGAATAGCTTCAATCCACTGTAACATTTGCAGTGTACCATACAGGAACAGAATGGGACATATTGGACTGCAGTAATAGGAACAAAGCTCCAGGGCCTGTCCTATTGCCCTCTACAACACAATGTAAACATAGAGTGCTTGCAGTTTCCAAAAGTTATATGCTGCAAATGCATTTCCTGATATAGTTCTTTCAGTGCAGTACCCTCAGATGCCCCTTAAATATAAGGCCACATGTGGTGTGTGCTCCGTGCATTTTCTAGTTTAAATTGATACTCCTTTAATGTATTTTGGTCTGATTTAAATTGTTTTTATATTTTTTTCAATAAATTTAGAGTTGACCTTAATGAATCCTCAAGCAATGTCTAAACAAACAGCAGATAAACTAAATTATGGTGATGATGTATTTTTGCTGCAAGATTAATCACAGTCAAATTGAAATTTGAGGCAATTAGCAAACTGCAAAATTGCAAAGGCTAATTTCATCTACGAACAACAAAATATCCTGTCTTATTTTGCATAAAAAACACTAACTCAGAAGTTTAGATCTGTGCACAGAAATAGATTAGATTCTTTTATTAGTTTGTAATTTTTAGAAACTTGTCAGTACTCTTGGACATGATTTAAATGTAAACTTTGAACAGAATCCTGTCACAATACTGTCACAATTAGATATTATTCTCAAATTGTGCAGCCCTAATTTATATATAATACAAAATAGACAGATTAAATCACATGTATGTTGTACTGTATGTTGCTTTAATCTTTTTTCAGTCATGCTGAGATGCTTTGACAAACGAAAAGTTAAAATCAGAACTCTGCATGCTGTCTTCAGCAAATTATAAAACATTTTATAAACGCAAACTTGTAGAGTTAGTGAAAACCTACTTCCTCATTTCACTATTTTGGAGCAGTTTTACTTGTTATTTGACATTGTGAATAGTTTTCAAACTTGGCCGTTATATAAACCATGTCTCTTCCCCATCTCTGCCCACCTTATGAGCTGGGCGTTGTCATGTGGTCTCTGCGGCAGTAGCTTGACTTTCCTCCAGTCTAAGAACTCATGCAGCGTGGTGAAGGGGTCCTGGGTGATGGGACATTTATCAGCGTCGCTCCACACCTCCAGACCCACCAGAGCTACACGGATGTTCAGGGCCCGGTAGAACTGAGGGAGACAGGCACAGAGAATCAGGGGTAAACATCATCTGGTGCACGGCACGCTTGTCATTTACTCCTGGTGCTGTTCAATCTACTCACATTTAAGCACGGGATGTGTGATGTTTGGCTGATATTGTACGTTAACCTTGAGGAAATATATGGCAGGGTCAGGGCATAACTGCACCGCTGTTTGGTGGATTAGGGATAAATTGCTAGCCAGATGAGGTATATATGAGAATGAGACAAGTGATGTGGTATATGGCTGCAACAATTAATTGACTAATCGTAAATTGTCGACTTTAAAAAATAAGCATAGTCATATTTTGTTTGATAATTGTAATTGCTATCTGAACTATACAGACTCTAAAACCAATTCCGAAAGACCTTTTATAACAAATACAGCAGCATTATTAAATCAAAATGTCAGAAAATTATAAGTAATTTCATAAATAACACAATTTATATGTAAATATTTTTGTCTAGCAGCCTGCAGTTACCATATTTCAATCTTGATGTGGTTAAAAGTGTATTTAAAAAGTCAGTTTGAGTAGTTGTTAGTTGTTAGTTAGTTGTTAGTTGTTAGTTAGTTGACTACTAAAATAATTGTTAGTCGCAGCCTTAATGTCGTAAATTAATACTACATGGCTACTTTCTGTTTTTACTTTCTTTTTTAATGTAAAACTTCTTATGCATTTCAATTTAACAGGCTAGTATCAAACAAAACATAACAAAACCAAACTTTAACCCATGAAATATACTTTCACACTTTCATAACATATTATTCCAGTTTTATTTTTCAATCAAATCTGATGTACTTGTGTTGCAAGTGAGGGAGAGACATAGTTTGTAATCAAAGATGAAAACCACTGGAGAGCGACTTCCAAAATCACATTGCAAACTGAGATTCAACTTCATATCCCGTTGGTTGCACTGATGTTACTTGTCAATTAGTTTGATTACATCAGAAGATTGAATTCAATGTTTTATAGCATTTGTGGTGGAAAAGTTCAACCTAAAATCTTTATCACAATTTACATCAATGTCACAATCACATAATTAGCCAGTTTAATCATTATGAGCTCATCTGTAGCTGCAGAATATTTCACCTCAGAACGCCTTTTCCGTTATCAGTTACCCATGCTCCCTTTCAAACCCCGCTTGCCCTCTTGCACCTGCTAGTTACACGTCCACATCCACAGCACTGGGACTGCTTGTGAACGGCCTAAAAGCAGCTGTTTTAGTGGGACATTAATCCATCACACAACCGGGCCTATTAATCTCGTCTGGCAGCCATATTTCTATTTTAAAAGTGATTTATCCCTCCTGTGCGATGGGAAGAGGATGCTGTACCTTGTCTACATAATTCGCAATCTCCGCCAGTCGCTGCTTCACTCTCTCCACGTCTTTCCCTTGCTTCTGAAACTAGAAAGAACAGAAAATTTAAACAGTTAGCCCAATTGCACGTATCAGTCAAGCGCAAAATCAAAATGACTGCTTCATCATTGTTTTAGTGAAAATATTTACAGCGAGCGCATTTAGTGAGTGCGCAGGGCCAGACTGTCAAGCTGTGACCATCTGGATGTGGACAAATCTCCCGGTGTTAGAGTGACGAATGGTAGGGCCACGGGGAGCGAGTCTATTGGCAGATCTGGCAACCGGGGAAAAGCTTCGGATCTAAGTGTTGACCTTCTGTTCACACCCCGCTGGGAGTTCATCCAAAATGCACTTTTAAGAGGACCTTGGGCTGCAGAACAATTGATCGGAATAATGTGTAGACTTCAATTGATTTTCATTTGCATAGGAAGGGTTCAGGGTATTGAGGTAAAGATCAATGGTGCTACGTTTAAAAAAGTACATAAGAAAGTATATAATGTTCCTTGGTTCATTGAAACAACAGCAGAAAAACTTAAAAGAGATTCTGTATATTCTGGTTTTTTCAGGTATTTAGTATTTAACTATTACATAAGATGTTCATTTTACATTTTGTTCATTGTAAACCGCAGAATTTAGTAATGGGAACAGCTCCATTGACTTCCTGTTTAAAACTGCAGAACTGATAAGCCCCGCTAATTCATTGTGATATTTCAATGTAATGAACAGAAAATTGTTATTTACATGTTTTTATTTTTGAAAAGTTACTACTTGATATTTGTGAACTTGTATAATTTTTCGAATAATCTCAACAAAGAACAGGGATGTGGGCGGAGATAGGGGGTAGGTGCAAAGAGGGATTTTCTGAGCACGCGAGCCTCAGTTGCAGGACAATACAGAATTAACAATCAAACATTCATGGTTCATGGTGTGTGCGCGTGTGTGTTGACATTTCAGGAGTCATAATGGAGGTTGGATGACGATAATAAAGGTAAATCTTTAAAAATACATTTGATTATTTAGATTATGAAACTGATGTGGTAAAATTGTACAAAAAATGTAAAAATATAAAAAATACAAAAAATATTTCATAACTATTTCTCCTTGGGGCTAAATAAATGTAACGAAGGAACGACATTTGAAATGTCTGAAAATAAAAGAAGCTTTAAAAAAATGCAGTTCACCTAAAAGTGTTTCTTGCTCTTATAAATCATTGTATAATTTTACACATACCTAAATGAAAATCACAACAAATAATGGAAACTTTGAGTGTGAATTTGGACCGTCGTGATTTTAAATGATACGTATTACTACCATGTTTTCCAGTGTATCCTCCAAAAAGGCTAAAATAATTGTACAATATACATTGCTTCCCAGTTCTTCCCGTTCATACTTTTTAAAGGCATCACTACATGACATTTACATAGTATGAGTCCACATCTGGTACTGCAATGTCTCTATATGTATCTGGTCTATGTGAAAGATGTGAAGAGCGCAGTGGATCTGGCAACATCTGTGTTCTCACTTATAACAGTGCGCCCCATCACTCAAACTTTCAGAGTGTAATAGATAGTGAGCCAGGTGCATTTGTCTTCTGGGGAGAGGATTATTCTTGCTTTTTCAAGTCAGAGATCCATCACAAAGACTTTCAAACTATATTTAATCATTTCAAAGCTATTCATTTCACGGTGAAAATGTAACTCCATTTCTTTTGACTTCTCTCATCTAGGATTGGTATAAAACTTGCCTTTTGATCATTTGCATATCATTTTTAACTTTGGTACCCCACCTGATTTATGTAGATGTAACTTTGGTCTTTGTATCTGAAACATGACAAAACAGTTTGTCATGTTTCAGTCAGTATTGAACTAATCTCAATTTATTCAAATAAAAGAGAAGACAAAAAATACATTGTGACAGTTTCATGAATAATGTTATAGAAGTAGGGATGGGTATCGTTAAGGATTTATCTATACTACTACTCTTATCGATCCTGCTTATCGAGACGGTATTTTAACAGTTCTCTTATTGGTACTTGTACACACAAAAAAATTAATAAAAATTAATTTCATCTACAATCGTTTATTTCTCCACTCATTTATGCTTGATTTATTTTAAACTTTCTGATAAAAACGGACGATACTACTACTACTGCCAACTAATTGAAACTTATTTTGAAAATAGTTACAATTTAGGACAATGCAGTAGAAGCTTTATTCCACACGGGTTAAATAAATGGCCAGCACATTTCAATGCTGTGTCTCTTGGTGCTTGTAACTGACTGAACACAGACTGACACAGTGATGTGCAGATTACACGTTACAGCACGTGCACGCCATGCGGCCCATGCACGGCTCGTCGCTGACTGTTTTCATCCCGTGCACTTGAAATGCCGGCCCCGAATGGCTGACGGCATTGGACTGTTCTCTCCGCATGTGTCCGTGAACCGGGCCGGGCGCCACAAACAGAGAGACGCAGATGCACAAATGGTTAGATGTGTGGCACACGGGCACAGCAAGCATATTTTGCAACTCATATTTGACCGTGCGCGGGCACGATTCCTCAGCACTGTTAAAAGCACCGATAGCACTGCAGATTATTAAGACGTGGCACCGGTGCTGTTATGAAACCGGGTCTCGGTACCCATCACTCCATAGAAGTGAGAACATTTTAAAATAAATGGAATGTTGACACTAATTCCATATTTGGTCACTTTTTTCCCATATTTAATTGATTTATTAATATAATGTTAAATGTATGTATATATTTGAAATAAATCATCCTAAAATCAAGCACATTCACCTTGGATCAACATAACAAGTGAAAGTGAATATATGGAGTTAAAATTTAAATACATTTTTTTTGCGTATTTTCTTGGATCAACATAAAATAAATGAATGGAAAGGTGACAGAATACATGAAGTTAAAATTTAAATTTAACTGTTTTGCGCATTTTCTTGCATAGGTTTGTCACAATAATTACTGTATTGATTTCTTGGACAATAAATGAGAGTTGGCAAAGTATTTTTTGGGGCTCAATATTTATTGTGTGTACATTTTCTTTGCAATAATATATTATAATAATCATTGGAATATGATTCTTTGAGCTGTAGAGGGTTGAATAAGTAACATATTCGACTCATTAAAGATACTAACTAAGTACTTATTTATGACCGCTCATGTTTTTTATTGTATGGGATGTAAAAAAGGGTTTTCTGTGATTATCCTGCTTTAAGGTCATCTCATATATAGATATATTCTTGAGCAATATAGCGTACTTAAAATGTGTTATTGCAGCGTCGCATCCTACATTCCTTTGTGTTTTGACCCCTGGCATTATATTACAGCAATATTACATTGTTTAGAAGATTCAAAGGTGTGTTGCTAATCCTTGTTCGAGAGTGACAATTATTTGATAGTGTCATACGAAAACGAAATCCTTCTAAATGTTGATCAGACAGTTTAAACTGTTATTTGAAGCTTTATGCGGCCTTCCAGTCACATGGCAACACTAGATTTGACCCCTGAATCCTCCCAGACCTACAGCCCTTTCAAAGTGGCTTCTCTGCACTCGTCTGTTTCCTGTTTCCTGAACGTGGGGCTGGGAGAATCATTGCGAGCTCTTCCTGTCTGTGCCATTGGACCACACTACTGGTTGCACACTGACCTAATTCCCTGAAGTCCCCGGGGAGCTTCTCTGTGTTACTGCAGCTTACCCAGACTCTTCCCCTACGCTAACAAACCTCCCCGTGCGGATGTCCAGTCACTTTGCACACAGCAGTCGGCCGCACAGGAGCGTTACCTCTCTGTTGTCGGCCACGATGATCAGCTCCACGTACTTGGTGGTTTTCTGGGCGTGTCGTTTGTGCTGTGGGAAAGCAAAAAGATGTCACAAAGTTCAAATGCGCAAACTAAAAATGAGCCAGCTAAAAACTTGTGAAAGAAGATTACAGAATATTTAATAAACACTTTTGCACTAGAGACAAGAATCTGTTGGATGTTGTTGATTTGCTGCTAAATGTTTTCACTGCTGAGAGGTCGGCAAAAGGTTTCTCTAATTTTGCAAGTTCACACACAAAAAATTTTGTTTACACTTCACTAAGGTGCCAATAGTTAGATGAAAATAAATATGACAACTTGATAAGGCTGTGACAGTTATTTTAGAAGTTGACTAATAATTTTTCTTTAAAAAAAAAAAAAAATTTCATTTAATTGACAAGTCACAATAAAAATAAACAATAAAAATACATTTTTAACCAAATAGAGGTTTAACTATGGTGACTGATGGCTTCTAGATAGAGAATACTTACAAATTAAGTGGATTATTGATGAAATGCAGGAATAGTTTAGTCTTTTTTGACATTTTGATTTAATAACGCCACTGTCTTTGTTATAAAAAGGCCTTTTCATATGTGTTTCATATGTAGTTTGTCTAATTTTTATAGTTGACTAGTCATGATGACAATGACATACTCGGTGTACTATACAATATAAAATGAAATAGTAATATTTTATAAAAAATCTTAAATGCAACAACAAATAATCAAGTATATTTTCTTTCCACCAAAAGCAAAAAAAAAAGCAAAAAAAAAAAGAAATCAACATTCAAATCAAAACGTACTCGTGCAATCAGTTTTAAATAAAAACTGAACCATTATGTAATTTGATGGTTGAAGTTTTTCAGTTAGAAACTACCACATAGTTAGGTAAAAGGGCAAGATTTTAAATAATTTTGGTATTTTGATATGTCAAGAAAAGCAAATCCATCCAAACTTCTATTTACAGACTCACAGTTTAATCACACAAGGCCCAATTCCCAGACCAGTTAAATTGGACTTATAACATGCTTTGACATCTTATTACAAATTCCATCTGCATGTGTCCAGCAAAACATATGCACTTATTTTTCTGGCTGAAACCTGAAAATGCCAAAGTCATAGCGGTACTGAATTCCTCCTGTCGTCCGCTGTGTCCCGTCCCCTCAGAACATAAAACGGCGAGGTCATTACGGAGTGCACACTTATAAGTCTTCCTACCTGACATAAATTGAGTTTGGTTAATGTTGGGTACTAGGGGCCAGATGGATACTGCACCTGTTCATTCAAATTACAGCCAAACCTTCTGCTTCCGCCATCCCATTTGGGCTCAGAACATACATAAAACCAGCCAATGGCAACACCTTTAGGAAGTTATCCAAATCAGGATCATGGCCAACCTGATAATCTTTAGTCAAAAGTCATTTATATTTCATCAGATTTACTTGTGGAAGTGGCCCAAACCAAGCAATAACATCCACGGAAAGAGATCAAAAAGATGAATTACTGTATGTTTGAAAGATGCTCTCTGCTGGAAGGAAAACTCACCCTTGTGTGGAAGGACTGGAAGGGGTTTGTGATGGCGTGATGCAGAGGGGAGGAGATATTGGAGAGGTGACCACAGGACCCTGCAGACAACGTGAGCTCCTCTCCTCTGTAGATGAAGTGGTCAGGGGTGTCGCGGCCCGGCACAGGCTCCATGATAAATGTCCTGTTCGGAAGCGAGATGAAGCCCCTGCACACACACACACAAGCGCACGGCTCAGAGACAAAGTCACACGGCGCAAGTAATATCCTGGTGTCTGCGAGGGAGGACACGTCTGTGGCAAGACATACCACTTATTACCAAGAGCAACTTTTACATATTGTATGTTATTTTAATAGTACATTATATAAGGCTAGCCCTGTACATGTGATAATATGTAATATGTGCAATACTGTAACATAATGTGAATTATTCCTGGTACAAATCACGCTAGTCCCTTCACCTGCCATTTATTTTTGTCCATAAATAGCAATGTACACAATCATAGTCAGGGTCACTTATTGTGCATAGCAGTGTTGTAGCCTTTCACTCGACCTGCACAGTCTGCATTCAATTTGAGTCTATTGTTAATACAATAGTTGTTTATATAGGTCAATTATATGCTTGGGTCTTTTTAATCAAGAGGTCAAAAGTCAGTCCTATGTCTGTAAAAGAAAGTGTTGGAGCAGAGTTTAGGCATTGGAGGACCACGTTTAACTTTTGAATTTTTTGTGTGAAATGGCAATTATTAAAAGTCTGCATTGTTTATATGTATCAAATTGATATTGAAAGACTTTTTTGTTTCTGATTAGACAAATTGTTCAAGATGACAGGGGGGATTATCATGATGTATGTTGTTGTCACACTGCCCAGCTCTAATTAGCATGACTTATTTTTTTAACATTTTATTAACTCAACTACACAATTTTGAACTATAGTTTTAGTTTAGTTGTTTTTTTTTGTTTTTTTTTACTTAATCACTTATTTTAAAAGCACCTGCTTTGTTTCTTTCAGTCATTGAAACCGTCACATTATCACTGTCTTAACATCCACATTTGAAAAGCAAACAACTGCTGGCTTTGGTCTAAGACAGGGGTGTCCATTCTATTGTCCAAATTGTGGACTTCAGACCTGTTTTTGTTGGCCCTGCTGAGCTGGCCCAAAAGATCATTGGCAGTACTTTTTACATTACTTTTAAGTCTTTCACTCAATAAATTTCACTTTCTTGCAACATAACATTGCATTGTGACACAGATCTAAAATGACCAAGCCTTATCTAAATGTATACAATAGCTCTGTCAAAGCTAAAGTTACATGCATCAATATGAATGACTCACTGTATTAACCACCATTTTGTGGCTTTCCTCTTCATACTCTATGTTTCAATAATCAGCCCTCAGTTTGGACACCCCGATCAAAGCGATCAACAAATCTCAGCATTTGAGATAGCATTATGAACCTTAATTCAATATTTTTATGGTACTGTACTTTCAAGAGTTCCTCTTTTTTGCCCCAGTAGAACTGTGATAAAACTTATGATGAAAAGGGTCTTATTTCTCCGTGATGTATTCTATTAAAACTCTTTTCCAAGAACATAGAATGGATTACTTTCACATTATAAGTCAATGCTTTCCACATCTGTCAAAAAGGCCTGGTTAATTAAGCATGCAAGTGCAAAGTGTCCTGAAGTCTCTTATCTTTCAATGTTTCTGGTCATTAGCACCATCTCGATGCCAATTACTTGCACAAGAGGAGCACAGATATTTAGCGCCTCTCTCTGCGGACAGGCCCGATGAGGCGTGACATTTTGCTTGTTTCCTGTGGGCGTCCGGTGGCACATACTAACTATCAGATGACACTCTTGAAGCTCTTAAGACAGACAGGATGCTTCTCTGAGTGACTTGCGTAAACATGAACAGTGGGGAAGCACACAACAGTTAAAGGCCAGTGTGGAGGTGCCTCTTGAATAGCAACGCCTGATTACAATCCTCACCGAAGAAGACCGGAGCAGGCGCTGAGGGTGACGTCCGAGTCCGCCTGGCCCTGGACCTCGCCGTGATAGTAGCAGTTATTCTACAAAACAATCACATCACAAAGTTAAGGAAATGGAAGGATAATTCATTAATACACACAACAGGGTTTTTATGTAGCATCAGTGAACTTGCAATTCAATAGTGATCTGAAAATAAGAGAAAATATAAAGTTAAAACAGACTGAATTTGATATCTGCAGTATAACAATAGCACAGAATGTCATACTAAAACAATAACAGATACAGACACATATTAATGGCAGTGGAAGCCAAGATTAATTGCAATCTAATCAAAACTTAAATAGTTGTGATTATTGAGTCAATTATTGTAAAATATCTTGTTTCCATGCACATGAAACCTGCTAATTCTAGTAGTTTAGACCTTTACAAAGATGTTCTAAAATGCATATGACTGTTATATTTGTTTAGCAGTTCATATTTTAGTTTTCTCTCAAATTGTAATAATCCGGGTGAATTTAACATAAACAGTGTCAATCATAATTTCAAAACATCATTTTCAAATCTAATCGCAACAGCAATACAACGACAAAGCAAAAAACTGTTAACCCGAACTATATGGCGAAATAATAATTTAATAGTTGAGCTTGGATGAACGTCAAAAATCGATGTTTACAATGAAAATCTGCATTGTTTCTTGAAAGTGTGCAAAAAGTCCATGGAGATACAGAGGCAAAAACAAGTTAAAACGTAAACGATAAGCTATTGGGTAACTACTGGTAAATACATTCAACACTCGGAATACTTTTAAATTTGAAAGCATCTTAAAATCTCATTTGGTTTAATGTTAGGTTAGCAGAAAATTCTAAAAGATGTGCCAACAAAATCTCAAACGCAATAAAATCTGAAAATTTGCTATTCCACATCCATTTTCAGGCCGCCCAGGAAATTATTGCATTGCTGACTTGTTGTAGCACGTCTACATTCAATTTATGTAATATTTTAGCAGCATGACAGTTTCCTGATTCGATTGCGTGAAAGGAGCGCAAGCCAAACCGGAAGTGCCTTTACAACAAAAGTGTGGATCTGTGGCAAAAAGAGGAAAAAGTCAGCTGGGTGGCATAAAGTGAATATGATATTTATATCTTAGAACAGTGTGTGTCCTTCCTGAGATAAAATTTTTTTACATAATCAATAAGTTACATGCTGTGTTTAAATAGCAATCCCACCACTGATTCCTACAATTACAAGTTTTGTATTAAAAGAAGAAGAAAGAAAAGCGGCCTTGGTCTCAATTTTCAAAAGGCTATATCCATTCAACTAACTGTTTGTTAGCGTAGTCCAGGCTGTGTGAGTCATTCATTCACTCTTTGTCCACTAAAATCTTTACACTAAAAACATTACTCAAAACTACAGCGGAAAGAAATGTCATCAGGATGGGAAATGACATTAACGTTGTAATTGTTTTCCTGCAGAGCACTACGGAAGCAAGAGAAATGAGGACATCTAAAGAGCTATGTTAAAATAGTCTCACTTAATATCGAGGACCACTCCAAAATCTCTCAACCGGGAAAAAAGGCATTACCTGGAAACAGAAAAAAAAAAGGTTGCTGGGCTCAACTTGACCTAAATTACCCAAATGGAAAAGTGACGTTAATCATGCTTCGTTCTTTGCCTTAATGGTTGTACAATAAAATATTTAGATGTTCGGGGGCCGCCTTGAGGTACAGACAGAAGAGCAGAGATGAAAGGCATCAGGGTTAATTGTGCTCAGGGGGTTAGACTTTTAAAAGTTGAGAGCGGAATGGAAATCTGAGCATTCTCAAAACTCCTAGGACAAACAGTTAAATGAACACGCGACTGATTAAAGCCGAGCCGAGATCCTGCAGGTGCACAGCGTTTAATAAGGAGATTACACGAGTGACAGAGGGAGGCACGAGGAGACGATTTCACAAATTAAAGGCAACAGGGGGAATGGCAGACTTATTATGGCGCAATATAAACGTGGAAATGTGTTTAAGTGAGCTGTCATACGGCATCCACGCTTCAGTGAACTACCTGTGTAATTTTGAGCTTAGAAAATCAAGCGATTATGGTCACTAATCTTGTACTTAAAGATGCACTATGTAACTTTTCTGGAGGGAGAATGTTGCGCGACGTAGTATTTAACGTGTCTATCTTGTATTATTCAATTACAATTATTGTTCAAAAATCACTCCAAAAGTTACATAGTGCATCTTTTGGTCTGGATAGTACACATTTAGAAATTCTATTTGGGTAAAACAATGTACAATTGAACTAATATAGATGAACTGTTTAATGGAAAAACTGGTGAGTATTTTTTTGTGGGGTGAATAAACTGCCCTGGTATTTTTAAGGGAACAGAGCCACAATTGCAAAAATAGGCCAGTGACTCTAACCTGGCCATAGACAATCTTGTTTAGCCGGTGGTTTTATATTGTCCTGCTTATTTAGGATTATTTTTTGTAGATTGGAGAGTGTCACGACCCTATCCTGTCCCCGTGTAGTGTTGTTGTTACTTGTGCGTGCGGCTCATTCTCGCCAGCTTATCCTGTTTCCAGCCGGTCACCTGTGCACCTTGTAGTCTTTTCCTTTTTTTCTTTCATCTACAACACAACATACAGCACTACACACACAGACCTATGCAAGTCTCGTTGAGATCATCCATGAAACTGGTTAGTTTGTCCAGCTTGTCCAGCAGTATGTGCTGTTTGGCGTATTTATAACCGGGTGATGAAAGAGAGACAGTTTTCTCATGTGATTCATTGGCCCATTACAAAAGACTTCAAATGACTTCAGGACAGTGTTTAGTATGACATTATTCTGTGACATCACTCTATCATTGAAGCAATATTCAGCGCATAATATAACGTTTATGAGCTGTGTGGTGTTAAGAAATAATCTAGATGTTGGTAGCGTTGATAATGTAGTGTGACCTTGGTGTGTCGTTCATATAAAGACATCATTCATGCAACGGTTAAGGGTGTTGCACATTTTATATAAGCACAATTAGAACAAAAAGTAATTCAAAGTGCTTTACATAATGGAATAAATGCATTAAAATCACCAAAAAGATAGATACATAAATAACTGTTATTTAAAAGAATACAAAATTACACTACAACTGTCCAGTCTAATAAAAACTACTGCCAGAAAGATCTAAAAAAAAAAAAA
The DNA here is from genome assembly GCA_019453435.1 of Rhinogobius similis. NCBI lineage: Eukaryota > Metazoa > Chordata > Actinopteri > Gobiiformes > Gobiidae > Rhinogobius > Rhinogobius similis. The sequence goes on from CM033634.1 coordinate 24,741,334, forward strand.
AAGAAAGAAAGAAAATATGTCATATGATTGCTTAGTTTGAAGAAATGACATCACACTTTTGAGAAACACGTTGCAAACAGCTCACGTGCGTGAACACATTTTGAGCTAAAATAAGAGGATTCTAGACTCAAAATCCTGATAATCACGCTGTATGTAAACTGCTGCTTATCAACAAGTAGGTCAGAGGCTCTATGCCAGTCAGTCACAAGAGCTTTTGGAGCAGGGAGATTCCAGCCAGTCAAAAATAACATTAGCCATAAACCTTGTCAGCTCAAAAGTCCACAAATGTTTTAAGAAAAGGTGGCTCCTCCTTGGGCCATTCTGAATGCGTCAGTTTTTACAGCCTGACTGCCCAGGCGCCACTGTAGGTCGAGCTGCCCATAAATGTCAAAAGCACTGGAGTTGGCACCGTACCGTAAAGTTGTGAGCACCCGTGACTGCGCTTCCATCCTCTCGGTAATGTGTCTCTGTGTAATGACTCGCGAACAGTCCCCTAAGAAGAGAGAAAGAGAAAAATAGATGAAACAAGATATTCAAGTTGACTTTTTATGCTGGATTTTCAGGGATAAAGCTGTGTTAGACATCCGAGACAGGATCTTTTGTGGAATTTTACACTGCAAAGGTAATATTTAGAAGGGGTCATTTTAACCTGGTTATAATGGTGTTTCCTTAACATTAGTTTACTTAAAGTTGTACTTTGATTCATGCATGTTTGTGTAATCCTGTATTGTCCTGCAATTGAGGCTCGGAAAATTCCTGTTTTCACCTACCCCCTATCCCCGCCCATATCTTTCTACGTTTGAAAAATGAAGACTTGCCAATACATTTTCTAAAATGATGCCTGTTATATCAAAATATCACTATGAAGGGCATTTCAGTTCTGCAGTTTTGAACCGGAAGTGAACAGTTTGTTGTGGTGTGGAAGTCAGGCACATACTTCTATTACTAAGCCTAAGGTTACTTACTAAGTCTTAGATCAATATCACAGTTTACAATCAACAAAATGTAAAATCATGATTATGTTATAGTTCAACACTAAGCATCTGAAAAAAATCATAATATGTCTCCTTTAGAGTGGTGTGAATATTAATCTTATCAGTATTCCACTAGTTTGAGTCAGTGTCTTTGTTCATGTTGATTTAAATGTATTTGATGATGACTCAACATGTTCAACATGTTTTGTATATATTTGTTAATTATATTCATATATTTAAGCCAGTGAGTGGCACCTTTAGATCCATTTGGGAGCGTGCCATAGAAACTGTACTTTAAAGTCATGTTGTCTAATTGTTTGTATCCAACAAGGATGTTAAATATATGTAATGTCTATTTGTCTGTGGATTGTGTAGCTCTTGTTCAGAGGAGTGGATGTGCAGAGGATTGTATTATGTAGAAAATTGCGCTTGAATGTTGTCTATTTTCATTGTGCCTTTAATATCCAAGGCACATTTCTCCATTTGGAAAAATAAAGGCTTATCTCCATAGAGACAGAAGTAAGTAACGGACCCTCCATCAGAAAAAATGCATAGCGCAGCTCTAATATGTCATCGAAATTAGTAAAAACATTTCACAAGATGGACAAATGACATAGCAATACCTGCAAAACACACAAAAAGATCTAAATACAAAACAAATCTAATCTACTCAAAACTGCCAATTCATGCATTTAAACTCATGTATATTCAGTTTTTGCAGTGTAGGTGATTTCTTGCGTCCCTCTGGCATTCAGATAGACGGGAGAGAATCCCCGCTGAGGTCATTATTTTGGGCACGTGCACTGGAGTATATTTGAGACACAGTGTGTTTCTTTGCTCCTCGGGGCGTGAGCAGATGGACGTGTGAACCCCACCCAGAGCGCTGGCAGAGGAGTGGCAGGAACACCCGTCCTCCGCAGCTGCAAAATCACTCTGACGCTGGGCGGAATGATCCAAGAGAGAGAGTGGGCGGGAGAGAGGGAGAACTGTCAGCACAAGTCAGAAACACATTTTGAGCTCTCTATGTGATGTTATTAATGGTGAGTTATAGCAACACAGAGGGGGAAGTGTCCAAAAGGCACATTTCGGAAGTGCTGTTGTGTTGGTGGATGTAAAAATAGAAATAATAAGCATCATGAGCAAAAAAACTCAACTGTTCATTATCTTCGTAAATTGAGGTAGTTGTGAATCCAGCCTTTGAAAACATCAACTATGCATGAGCACTTTAAAATAAGACAAGCTTCAGGTAATGTAGGGCTGTCAGTGATTACTTTTGCAGTCGACTAGTCAGCGATAATGTATTTTTCAAGAAGTTGACAAATCAAGAGATTATTATCAATTGAAATATGATGGGCAAAGACTTTCAGATAGAGAATATTTACAAATAAAGTGAATTATTGATGAAATCCTGAAATTGTTTTTGTTCAGTTTGTTGACATTTTGATTTGCTGATGCCACTTTATTTCTTATAAAAAGATATTTTCGTATGTGTCTGTGTATGTAACGATTATGATGAAAAAATGACTATGATTATTTTCTACAGCTGAATAGTCAAGATTAATTGATACTTGTTGCAGCCCCAGGTAATGCATCTTCCATCCGCTTGGATGACATCAACATTAAATAATTTCAGAAGGTTATAGATTTCTGATGGTGCCTGTCTGATTGTAGTTTCTGGTGCCCAACGTCTCATTTAAATCAAGCTGAAATTTGCCAAACTCATTTTAGGGCTGTGCATAGGAAGCACCTTGATCATAAACTCTTGCTGTTTGTAATATATTTTCTATTATATATATTTTTTGCAGTTTTTAAAAGTACAAAACAGAGAAAGAGAACAAAATAAACAAAAGCCTCAAAAGGCATCCAATGAAGCGCCAGTCAGATTTGTCAATATGTCTTTTTTTTATTTTATTTTTTTACTTTTTTTATGTCTATTAGAAAGTTCTTGATTGTTGGTTCAGCTCGTTTGATCTATTTTTTTCGCAATAGCCTTCTTTCCTACCACCAATATGCTTCAAAAGTATCCATTTATTGTATCCATGGCTGTTTTGAGGCCCAAATACATGGTTCTGAAATCAAGTAGGATGCCAATGCCGAAAACAATTCCTCTAGTTTTCAACTTCATTGGCTTACAAGAAAGAAATAAAAATGAAATAGATTGCTATCAAACTGTGTGCTGGACTGGTATAGGTAACATTTACAAGCTGTATATGCAAACACTGTGTTTCTGCGCATCTGCCAGACATGTCAGGTTCACATATTGCTAAAGCTGCTCTACCAACAACAGGGTAAAAACAAACACGGAGAGAGAAATAATTGTGTGTCTTGGGATTCACACCTGAACCTTTGACCTCAGGTAGTACAACAAACAAAATAAATATTGGAACACAACAAACAAAGGGCCTGATTTATCAAACTGAAACGCAGCACGTTCTAGTTGCAGGCTGGTTGCATGAGATTTACTTATGCATAATATGCATCATATGAAGCACAAAATGTCATCTTTGGAATGAATTCTCATGGAAAATGTATCACCGTATTTTATAAAATCATGTCAGTGAGCACATTATTCACAGTAAACGCTAGATGCTGGAGAAAATGTGTTTTGGAACAGCCCTATTATTCATGAATACTGGATTGAGATCAATGAGGACATGCAAACTGTCTTTAATACTAACATTCCATTTGACTTTAAGCTAAGTATTTGGAATGTAAAACACCAACAATGGATACAATAGATGGATACCTGCAGTGTGTACTTTTGGCTGTAGAAAATACATACACAGAATTACTTTGCTAATCTGATATACTGTATAAATGAGAGTGCATAGTCTAATATGTAAACTTATTTTTTTCACTTCATTCAGCAAAATCTGGCACTAAGTTTTCCTCCACTTTTAGCTCATCTAAATCTCTTCAAAGGTAATGTATTCTATATTGATGAATGCCAACAACAGATGCACATGAGACTTCCCAGAGCAGACAAACTGATTGGTAAATGTTGTGAGATGTGAGATGTTGTCTATTATCCCCCCGACCACGACTAAAAACAACATGTTTGAGCCTCAACTGACATTTATGACCCATTTAAACAGAGATCAGTCCTCATCAGTCTGGGCATCTCTGCTCTATCTGCCTTCATTAAATAAATATTATCGCTTTAATGTGCTTTATCGTGCCATTAGCTCAGAATAACCCCAATCTGATAAGCAGGCAGTAATCACTTCAGCTTAGCGACTGGCATGATAATGGTCATCATAAGTCATACACAATTCACGCACAGCAAAAAGTATGGACATTTTACATACAGTCATGAGTGAACTAAAGAAGCGAGAAAATGATTTAGCCTGAAATGAATAGGGTTGTCAAAAGTCTCAAAAATCAGATGCTAAAACTAGTACTGAAACTAGATACTCATCTGAAGTATCAATGCTGGAAAAAAAAATCAGATAAACAGGGTCAAATTAGACTTTTCCTGAACAGTTTCAGAATGATCTTGAGTTTTATCAGAACTATAAGACCACATGGTAACAAAGAAAGAACTAAAAGAATTAGAACTAGAAGAATTTTGTTTTGGAAATTATAGTTTAAAAAGGGCATTTCTAGCTATTATTGTTATATCAAAATCAATATCGAGAATTGAGCCTATTCTGTGTCAAAATCAAGATTTTAGTATTGTACAACACTAGAAATTAGGAAATAAATTGGAAATAGTCGGCAATACCATGGAAAAACAAACTCTATCCCAACAAACTGTTCAAATATATAAAATTGTATTATATTTGTGCATAATATGGTTGAATTAATGTCCAGTTTTATTTTTGCATTTTTCTTGAGGCCACTTCTAGGACACAGAGGGCATTCTAGCCATCCATTCAACCATAAAATTACCCACAAAGGGGCAGAAATATCACTTTATACCCTTGACTGGGAGTTTACAACTAGATTTTTAGCTCTTTTTCAATAGTTATATATACTATACTATACTATACTATACTATACTATACTAATATACTCAATATTCTAATTTTGCATAACTCCAAAACAATAATTGCGATATTATACATGTTTTGATATAATATATTGGACAGCCCTAGCTAAAATAATCAAATAAATTGGGGAAAAAAAGCCATCCCAACAAAGTTAAGAAATTAAAACTACTGAAATCTGAAATTGTATTATATTTTGTCCATAATTTGGCTGTTTTTTGTGGAGGTTTTTGCATTTTGGAGAAAGTTGCTTGAGGCTGCTTGTATGACACCGAGGGCATTCCAGCTTTGAGTTTTACATGATGGACTCAGCCTGTAATCAACTGTTTGGCTTGGGTACACAGGCTTTACAAGGCCATGAATATTTACTATGTTTTGGGCAGCCTTTCTCTCTCTTTCTCTCTCCCGCTCCCTCCTGGCTTGTTACATTTCAGCTCCATCATATTGGACTGGAAGTGTTTTGTGCATTCCAAAGCGACCCTGTTGGTGATCTGATGCGCGGTGTTTTAATTTACCTTCTCATCCACCGTGAAGAAAAACAGAAAAAGACAAGACACTGGTTCCATTTGGACTTTTCTTTTGGTTGAGTTGGCCATTTTCATCAGTCAGCCCATGCTTCAGTCATGCCGTTTCTCCTGAATATGTAGTCATGTTCCTTTCGTTCCTGAGAGCTGGATAAAACCTTTCCATTATTCCAAATTTTGTTGCAAATAACATGCGCCCAATCACGCACAATTTCAGCTTCAGTGAGGGATGAGTCAGATGACTAAAATAGTAGTTCAAATGGACCTACGTAATATTTGACAGATCTATGGAGAAGGGTCTGTCATCTGCTTGTCTCCATGGAGATGTCACTGCTTTGCCTATAATGCCTCCTTTTTGCTGTAGTCCACATCAATCTGTACAATAAAAAAATGAGTCGACTAATAACAACATTTGATCAACTAATGACAACGTTGACCAATAAATTCAACTGTATTCAAGAACTCAAACCTGTAAGACATTTAACACAAAAATAAATGAACCTATTACGATTGCTATCAAGATAAACTTTCCACTTTTATCTAAAAAGAAGTTCAGGGATTTACCAGATTGAAAAACGGTAACTGTTTTAGGTTTTGGTCTTATTCAAGATGCACTTCAGTCCAGATCATAGTATACTCTGTTATGCTCTGCAGGCAGCATGTTAAAGTAAGTTTGTTATAATATTAAACAAAGTATGAAACCTGCCGTGAGCAAAAATAACGCCATAAAGTGACAAACACCACCGAAAACTTGCTGACAAAAAGCCTTGCCTTTTCAATGTGGCACAGATCTTTTCCAATTGCTTCCTGAGTCAATAAACATCGACTGGAGGCTGCTAAATGTGTGTTGCGAATCATTAGCCACAATCTAACATCTAATTAAAGATTCGCTAATAGCCGCCCAGGTTAATAGTGATGAATGGGCGCCTCTATAATGGCTCTATGGAGAAGAGGAAGATACAGTTAGCATTAGTGCGCATTCACAACAAAAACGCTAGTGAACTCGGTTCAAATGGGGACCAGAGTTGCAGCATTCACTACATTCATTTACATGCACAGAGGTCCTGGAGTGCGCTAAACAACCAAACTAAACTCCAGTTCCGGTCTGCATAAAGGTCAAAGAACTGTGATCAGCGCTGAGAGACTTTTAGGGACGTCTAGTATTTTAGAACAAGCATACATACACATACATATAACCACAAACATAGATAGCGACACCTCATTGACTTGGAGCATTTGATTTGACATGAGGAACTTTGTTGCGTAGTAGTTTTTACTATTTTAATGCAAAACGTTTTAATGCAACAAATCAAAACAAACCACACGCGCTAGACCGTGGTGGAGGGGCTGTCGTTTTTTGTCTGTGCTGATTTAAACTGAGTGAGTACATGTTCAAACACACAAGTTAGTTGATTAATCGCAGCTAATTGATTATATAAATAGTTGTCAACTAATTAAGTAATCGAATAATCATTAACTGGTCTATGCTCAGGCTCCGAAACATGCCATGAGCTGAGAGAAGAGATCTTATTACTCAGACAGAGACAGAGTAATCAGAGTGTTTTTGATTAAAATACCCTTTCATCCATAAATATTCTCCACAAAGACGCCCTCAAACGACTTCACTTCAGCTTTATCGGGGTAAAATTCAGTAAAAATCTCATATGGGCATTTCGCGTTCTAAACAACTGATTACTACTACTATTGATTGCCAAGATAATGGTTAGTTGCAGCGCTGCTAATATTCTCCTGTCGGTTTCTTACCACGTGCAGATGAATACCTCTCAGAGTCTGTTCTTGTCTGTATTGGACTGCCCTGTTACTTGCAGCATCGATATGTGATGGACTCCACATGTGTTAGGATGTTTGGGATTTGAAACAGCACATCTAAATCTTACTTTATGGATTTACATGCATTTTGAAAAATTGGTTTAAATTGGACTAGGCCACTTATTTAGCCTGCAAGTAACTGTGTATAATTATCTTAACTGGAGTGGTTTGAGTTCACAATACACTCTTATCAATCCAGCTACAATAATGTATCTCCTCCTCGTCAGTGGAGGCGCTCCGCATAGAATCAGACGAGAGGAAGAGGAAGTGACTCCTTCTTTGGTCAGTGAAGCCTCTGCCTGATCTGTGACATGTAAACTAACATGGAGAGGTGTTGGTTTTATTCTTTGGCTTTTATGGATCAACCCCACATCGGAGAAGAGTACGAGTGGAATGCCCTGGGCTCGCTCCGAATGCTCAGGGTAAAGAAGACGTGATAAAAATATTCACGGTTAAGGTTTAACAGGCTCTAAAACGAATGGTATTACAGCTTAGTGGAAAAATATAGGCGACTTTTTCACATTAAAGCACACTTCCATTTAGCTAAACTTTATAATTTATTTTTAAAGTTGTGATCACTAAAAACAATGGTATATTTTCAGGTAATCATAATTAATTCTAGCATCTTTGAAGTCTTTCTGTGGGTCAATTGTTCCATTATCGATCTCCGTGCAAGCTTTGTGTTTTCATTGTACCTCTCAGCATGGGCTGCTTCCTGGTTTTGTTCCAATCTCTGTGCAGACTGCTTCAAAAAAATAACTGCCTTTTTCTTCTATCTAACATTTTACAACTCTATGATTGACTGTATTGTTAAGAATGTGTGCTTTTCAATGACCTTTCACCCTCCACCACAGAATGTGTCGTCATCTTTACATCCCTTAATTGAATTTCTGCAGCGTATTGCATCTGGTCAAAGAAAAAGGACCCTACACGTACACAACACAAAAGACACAAGGACACAAAAGAAAAAGTCATTATAGATGTTTTTCCACAAAAAGAATATACTTTTCTGATGATATCAATGTAGAGTACAATATGTTTTTGCGACCTTGAAATGGAGAACAGTAAACTTGTCTGAACAAGAAGTATTTTATTTGTTGGACAGGAAGTAAATAGTGAGAGAGAGATTGACAGAGCGATATTAAAGTGCAGAAAAAATGATTTAAGGAAAACTAATATGCTTCTTATTCTCACGTTGACAATGGTGATGTAGAAGACAAGATATTACACAAAATTACATTTTCAATTTTTTCTCTGTTGCATGTGGATTCAAAACTCAAACTATTGAGGCCTCTGAGGGTCATGTGTTACCCCTTGTGTACACTGACTCCGGTCCGGTCGTGGTCCGGGACCTGCGTGGGTCACTTGCAGATTGCCTGTTACGCCAGCTCCGGTTTACTGCGGTCTGTTTTTGATGAAAGCTACGCAGATTCTTGTGGTTTTGCGCGACATGAATGACATGACATGAATGACATGACATGAATGACATGACATGAAAGCTGCATCAGACCGCTGAGGAGTCCGGCAAAAATAGACTGGGCTGCCGGACCCGCGGCTGCAGTCCTTCGAGGTCGGTGTACCACGGGACGTTGATTTTAAGCACTTTCAAAGTCCTACAGGACCTGCGTGGGTCCTGAACCGGAGTCGATCCAGAGTCAGTGTACACTAGGCATTAATACTGCTAGTAGTCTGCACAGACATTGTAAAACTATGCAGTGTGATCATTGTGCAAGCTAAGATAAATGGTCGATTTGCAGAAAGGCCATACATGGAAAAGAAGGAACTAAAAAGGCTATTTTGAAGCATATTTTTGATCCTGAAAAAATCAAAAAAACATGCTTAAAACAGTTAAACCATCGCAGATCATTTGAAACCAATTATTGCAAAAATAAGATTCCCAGTTAAAAAATGTTATTAATGCGCTCTATGTGAATCCTGCATCTTTTCCTATTACAGTGTACACAAGCACGGCACAGATAAAGCAGCTCCAAACTCGCTTGCATCCAGAAAACCACCATGCCCTATATGCAAATTTCACACACGGCGCCTCCTCATTTCCATATATTTGACTCTATGCCTCTTGTAATAACTTACCATTACACAAAGGCCCCTGAGCACCAAACCATTTGAGAGAAGGATCGCAGCTTGGCGCGGTGGTGCCTCTGCCTTTGAAGACCGCTAACTTAGTAATTTCTCTTTAATCCTCCTCTCCGCCACAAGCCTAACCCTAAGCCTTCCTATAGCTCCGGCTTGTTACACTACTTAAAATATACTTTGCAAATACGGGACTGGGGACTTAAGAGGTGTGGTTGACATGGCTAATTCTATTTCCTCATATGGCTGCATTCAAAATTGATTTATATACTGAGTGTCCCTTTGGATTATATAGGTTTAGCTCTGGTTATGCAAAGCCAAGAAACACAGGAGGAGGGAGGGAGAAAAGCAGAGAAATAGCAAAACTCCCTGGACTGCAGAATTAAAGGGAGTGCCTCCACTTCACACACGCTCTATCTCTCTCTCTGACACAGTAATCATCCCGGCAGCAGCAGCCTTCCTCTGTGCACGACGCATTGTGAGTAAAGTGTGTCCAAACAAGTTATCTGACACGCAGTTCAAAGACACGTCGACTACAGCCAGTGGGAGAGATAAATGTTTATTCAACCATGGCAGTCCAGGGAGAACAACTGCAAACGTTCAGTGGTTAGCGGCGTAGCCTGGTAGCTGTTGGTTGTGATGCTGACGGCTAGTTGTGGCTAATTAGCGAGGGGGGGCTTGGTGTAGGGAGACGCGGTAAATAAACAAAAAAGGCTGTGTGTGGATTGTAGTAGGAAGGCCACAATTATGTACAATTATTATTTGTGGGTAAGCCATATTAACTGTTCATCAACAAATTGTTCTGATACATTGCAACCAAATATTTCTAAATGTAAAGCTTCAACCCTAACCCGCACTTTGATACAAACAAAAAAGTTATCTTCAGGAGTTATTAACTTAAGCCTCGCTCACTATGGGGCAGGGTTGGCACAAATATGGTTTACATGTGGGTTGCCAGTCACACCAAGCATGAAGAACTGTTATGTGTGTTTGACCAACACAGGTTCATGACTTCACATGGGTATGTGCGACAATTACTTGTCTAATGGTGTTAAAACAGAACACTGGTGTTTCCGGGAAAAATAGACTCCTTGCAGACTATAGATCTGCGCCCAGAGTGCTACGGGGTCAACGTGGCAACATGCATTGATTTTCATGACTTTGGAGTTCTTAAGGGACCTGCATGGAACGTGCTTGGGTCCCAAAACACATTAGGTATAAATGTGGTATCAAGCTAACTAGTTGCTTGATTTGACATTCTACGCTGGATGCCCATGCCTGGATGGCAAAGCAATCAATGGTGTGCGCTTAGGTCAAGATTTGAACCAGTTACCATCTGGTAAGACAACAGACTTCTCTTTCCCATTTGCTTCACGTTTAAGACCTTGATTGACATCAGAAAAGTTGAAGTTGGGGACAAATTAGTACTATGTGTGGTGTCCAGGCAATCCTTAAATGAAACATTACGACCATAATAACTGAAGCGGAAAACCTAAGTGACATCTCATTTGATCATTATTCAAACCAATTTTGTCTGATTTCAACAATTTAGCCCTAACTTTTCTCTTTCAAACATGAGATTTCACTAAAAGTCACGTTGGATCAGTGGCCGATAATGCCTTTCCAATTTACACAGCCAGGCGAGCTGCAGACCAATATCAAACAAGCAGTTGATGGGCCAAAACTATTTCAATATTGACTGACCAAAGCAAAGATAGCGGTCTAATGAGTGCAGAAACATCAGTTGAAATCACAAAGCCGCTTGTTCGCTTTTCAAAACGAGTTCGCCAAAAGCTGCGGCAATTTTCTTCCAATGACCTTGCTGCCACGAGGATATGAAAGAAAAATTAAATATAAGAGTAGACAGAAAGGAGTTATTCCATTGCATTGTTTGGAGATAGAGGGATACCCTGGATGACCCTTAAGAAGGATTCTGTTTGGAGTGGAAGACAGGCTCCGGTGATGAGTGGTGGATTTGTAACTGGAGTCTGTTATAATGCTGACATTTTGCTTCTGATCCGCAGACTGTGGGTCTTTGAAGTGTTCAATCAGCCAGGGAGCAGTGGCTGGATGTGTCTGTTTTCCTCCCTCTGTCTCTCACCTCGGGCGCTGCATAGTTATGTGTGATGCGGTGCCCAAGGCCAGTGGAGGCATCGCATCAGTAAAACACACCACAAGGAGAAAGTTGGAGAAACCGGTTCCCTGCAAAGACAATAGGGGATTCTGGGATGGAAACAAAGGTATATCTTACTTCTTCCCAAATTGGTCTCAAAATCTCAAAGTATTCCACCCTCAGTGCCAAGTTGACCTGCTCACAAATAATCGGTTTAATGCTCAATCACAAGTTCTGGTACAGTTAGATAACAAAACGTAATCTTCTTCAGCAGAAAGACAGTTTCTTTAATCTTATCATATGCTAAATACTAGTATATTCACCTTATTCCGCCCCACCCACTTTTGCCTCTTTTTATCTCTATGATCGGCACTCTTGTAGTAAAAGGACTTCCGGTTTGACGCTAACGGTGTTTGCGCAAACGGTGAACGAGAAAAAAGTATTTCTCTAAAACCTTAAATAAAGTAGATTGATTTGTCTAAAATGTTTAAGATACACATGCAAAAACAAGTCAGCAACGTACCGATTTCCTTGGCAGCCTAAAAGCGGCTTTTTAGTTCATGTAGAATTTATTTTCGCCTGCTCCATGTAAACTACAATGGGAAAAGATGGCGGCGCATATGGCAACTTTCGGACCGGAGATATAGATCACAACCATTACAGGAAAGATCAAATTCTGTCTCGTGTACAGTTGGGATGGCAACATTATTTGGTCAATCCATGATTGTCATTATTTAGTTCACAATATAATTGTAAGAGCGAAACAATAATAATTGTGACTGTTTTAGAAGTACTTAAGTCATTTTAATTCAATCTATAGTTTTTTATCTGTCTGTTTTTGTCACATTTACTTTATTTTGTCAATCAAAAAGTTGTATTTCATAAAACTGGTCACAAACGTTAGAAATTGTAACATGTTAGACAATGAGAATAAAAGAAAATGAAAGATTTCTTTATTGTCTGGTCATGGATCCAGTAATCACGGATAATCATTAAATCGGGTTGTTTTTTCTCACAAAAATTGTAACACTAAATCTGATCTTGTGACATCCCTAATGTACAATAATCTTCTGTTCATTCATACCTCTTCAAAAGATCATTTAATTTCAAGGCTAATTTTAGTCGGTCATCAATATCAAGGTATCGCTTTTTTGATAAACCTAGAAGTAAAAACAGGAGTGTGCAGTGCTAGCGGTAACAAAAGGACCCATACGGAAGAGTGGGCGTCCTAGCTCTTTGTATTTCTCCGCTGAAATGACATATGAACAATGCTTCTACGGTAAAAGATGATACATGGTGCTGCGAGGAAAAGTGAATGAGCTGGTAATTGACAAAGAATGGGAAGTTTCTCCTTGGGAGGTGAAGGCAGCTGATGAAAAGCGTCTGTGGATAGGACACAGGTGATAAGTGGAGGACGTACATGTGTCGTCTGATCACTTTATGGGAGCCGAACACAGCTAACTAAAAGCACTTGCTCTTGAAGATAAATGTATATGTGAAGCAACAGAATGACTCCACCTGCTGATAGAGCTTCTTTAAATTCACTTCTGTCACCTTCTCCGGAGCTAGCGATTTGGAAGCCATTTACCTCACACACAATCCTCTTCTATTGTCATATTCTAACCTGCAATCAAAGTCAAAGAGCTTTACAATTTGGGAAAAATATCTAACAGCAATTTTTTTGACCAGTATAGCAATTGCGATTCGATTTGCGATTTGTGTTTTAATAATTGGATTCTGGGCTGAAATATGAACTGACAAACTAAAAAAACGGAACGTTGCTTTTTGTCACATTTTTGCCTCTTTTGTCATGCTGTTGTCACTGATAGTGCCATTTTTGTTACTTAGTTGTATTTTTGTCACTTTTAGCGTCATCTGTGTCACTTTTAGTCACATTTGTGCCCCATTAGGACACATTTTGGCGCGTTATTTTCACTATTAATGGCGTTTTTGTTGCGTTAAGATGCGTTTTTGTCACTTTTAGTCATGTTTTTGTCGCTTATAGTCGCATTTTTGTTGCTTATAGTCACGTTTTTGTCACTTATAGTCGCGTTTTTTGTTCTTTATAGTCGCATTTGTGTCACTTGTTTCAGAACATGTTTTAACAAATCTAAACTACAGGATTAGCACTTTTTATTCTGAAAAAAAGTTTGTGGAGGAAATTATTGCACTTAAAAAATTGCAGCCTTTTGCGATTTGCTAATAGTGTCCATTAAAATTGTGATTTTGATTCGAGTTCAAATAATTGTGCAGCCCTAATTGTTAGTCCACTAAAAGAACAGTGGGTTGAATTTTATGGTTACTAACTTAATGGATAAACTCGGAGTTTCCAAACAAAGACATGGATCAACATGCTAACACAACACACAGGAATAAACCCAAAACCTTGTTGCTGTTAGGCAAGAGAACTAGCTAGTGTGGCAAGATTTTAACAGCTAAAATGTAATGATTAGAATCCTAACACATATCAAAATGTGATTATTTGGTTCATTAAAGTTGCACATGTTTCAGTGTTAAATCAACTTGCTTCTATTCTCAGATCTAAGAATGGACTATTTAATAGCTGCTGGCCTTCACCGCTGGAATGTTTTGCAGCTATTATTCCCATATTAAACATATAGAGTATTTTTATGCAATCTGCACAAAGACAGTGATCTCATACTCCCCCTGCGTCCTTTAAAGGGAATCATTTGTGAAAACTGTGGGAGTGAAATGGGTCTAGGCCAAACCCTTAACATCACTCAGGGTATTGGTCAGCTCGTGCAAAATTACATTCTGGCATTGCTGTATACATAAATATTGCACCACTGAGAATTATTAGTCTTAAACGTGTGCGCAAAACAGTTCTGAAGTGAAATGTGTGGTTAAATACAGCTAGCATTACCTCAACAAAAGAGAATGACGCTCAAGGCTACACCATCACTGCTACTAACAGCTGCTCAACCATAAACTTTTTAATTGCCTTTCCTAATTGCATTTCTGATCAATATGCCACGGTTAAAACGGCGACTATCTTAAAACCTATTAATGTATCTTTATTTGCTAATTGGCCCCGTGTAAAAGTTAGGCACATTACTGGAGAACTGTATATTTGAGTTATTATGTATTCCACAGTCACCTCACGTCAGTTTCATTTCACAATATTGCTGAATCATTAAGTGCTTTAAGTGCTAGATCTTTTTTTTTTTATAACTATTTTCAAAGGAGGCGATGATTAAAAGGTGAGTTTACACTGTCAGTCCATTGCAACGACTACAAATGGGAACATATTTTGGCTGATTCAGTATCTTTTTGACTTGACAGTGCTGTGCTCGCAATTACTTTCTTTCATGTAATGGTAGTCCTTTTACAACTTTTAGATTGCTTCTAGATTAGTAGCTAAAACGGTTTTATTTTTATTTTATCTAACCTCTACATCAGAAAGTTATAAAGCCTCTGACATTCTTCAGCCAACTCCAAACCTTATTAAAAGTTAGCAAAACCGAAAGTGGAGTAAACGCAGTAAACTCTGCTTCATGTACTGTACGACTGCTCGCTGTAAAAAGGGACTGTTTTTCTCATATTCTTCTTCAATATTCCCATCCATAACTCACTCCACACCGAAACTAATGAGTGACTGGGGATGTACAAGGGAGGTGGCCTATTATTATTCATTGAAAAAGAGTAAACAAATGCATAAATGTTAATGTCAGAGGGTTCCTATCAGTCCAATTAATCTATAGCTGCTCCCCTGGGCTGCGTCATTGTTCAGCCATACTTTTTAATGTCTTGGGGGGATTTTTGCAATTAAGAAGCATGCAGGAAGAAAATATTAAAAGATAGTTCTGCCACTGTTTTATTTCTCCTTCTCAGTGTCTTTGATTTTCCACGCACAAAGCATATTTATAATCATCAACTCCGCTCCTTCGCCGATCTGCCGTTCTGTTTGAAATGCAAAAAATAAGCAGCTTATGCCATTTTGCTTTAATACACCTTGTCACTTCACTGACTGCTCCTATCCCGGACCATCAGGAACCCACGGCTTCCCTCGGCTCTTAAAAAACGTCCTGCGCCATTAAACTCACACTTGGCACTTTTTCATGGATGCCCGGGCCGATTCCCCAATAAGATAATAGCATCCGATCTGTCATTCTGCGCGCCATTAGCTCGCAAACATGCAGGAGAAGGAAACTTTCACTCGGGCTGATATATCATTTTAAAATAAGGTTTCGGGGGGTGAGCGATCTGTCAGCGGCCCTGATGTAGTGGAACGCCAGTCGTCACGGAGACAGACTGTGTATATTAGAGGGACGAAAGGGCCAAAACAAAAGTGTTTGGTAAATATGTGCACTTTGTTTGATTTTTGACATTTCTTTGATGTGAATGCTCATGTCTTCTGGCCTTAAACAGTGATGTATAGATGACGTTTCTCTGTGACTATAGCAAATGTAATAGCTAGGGGAAAGGTTGCCATTGCTATTAGAAGTTGAAGGCAGCAACAAGAAAAAGACTTTGGATGGTGGGTTGAAGCCAGTACCCCTACAGTATGGAGCAGACTTGTTAAAGACATTGGAGTTAGCCAGGCAGAGATTGGACCAGACAGTAATTAGTTATCCAAGAACCTCCCCGTGCGGCCACACTGAGGTTAAGGGTGACAGTAGCTCAGTTGTAGTCGTACCCGACTACAGTTTGAACCGCAGTTTGAATCCGACTCCCGACACAAACATTGTTGAAGTGGTCACACAGGTTGGCACTAGGATCGCAGCTCCATCACGTCAAGTTTGTTGAGGCAGAAACACACTATATAAATGTAACTTTTGAACCATTTTTATGCCCAAGAACAAAAATAATAGTATGCACAAGTGGGAGAGGTGACTGAACTAAAAGGAGAGGGTGAAAGACTCTTATATGCGCACACTCAGAAATAGGGTTACAAATCACTATAGACCCGTTCTACTCGGTGGCAGAAAGGATGGCACGCGTACATTCCATGCGAACAACCCACAGAGCCGTGAGTTTACAGCAATGTCCTTCCCTCTGTCATCCCCACTTCACTCTATACTGTGCTGTCTAATAAAGCATTGGGGCCAAATAATCCCTCCAAAAAAAATATATATATATAGAAAAGAAATATAGTCTTAATAATGAGATTAGGGATAAATTCACCTGGGTGCTCAGAGATCTGCGTAGCTGGTCTGCCCCCAGCCTCTTCAGCATAGTGGTCACCCAATTGAGCCCCTAAAGGTAAATGTAAGACATTATTGAATTCGATAGAAAATGTATTGAAAAAGCCACGAGTGACTTTTTAAAGGATCAATAGACAACAAACAAATTGACAAATGGCAAATTTCTGCACTGTGACCTTTTGTTGGTTCGCTTTGATAAGTAGCACATCATAATGATTGTAGCTATTGATGGTGTAAATTGAATCCCACAATAAAGATTTAACGCCACCAAATCCATGCCAGAATGAAATGCAGAACATATTGCAGATGCACAGAACCTAATTAAATGTAGCAGAATGGTGGCTGCTCAGATCGACAGACTGCCTTTGCGCTCCTGTCAATAATCTCTGCATTTTACCCAAACCTGGTGAGAGATGTTGCTTGCATTAGCTGTCTCCGATAAACACCTGTGCAATGTAAAACCAGCTGCAGCGCTTCTCCGCGTCGGGCAGAAGACAGGCGTCCTCCTGGGCCCGATATAAATGACCTATTCTGTGTGTGGAGCGGAGAGACGGGGGATGAATCACACAAATAGCCATTCCTTCTTCACCGCTGATAATTAACACTTTTGTACTATGCTTTTACAGCAATTTGGCCTTCCTCCAGCTCTGGGATTTTAATATGATGACAAACTTATGGCTGAGATGAAGTCATAGACAGATGTGGGCTTGCATATCATCATATCTGCGAAGGTCAGGCGTGCTTTTTATTATCTTGAGCAATCTCCGGGTAGCGAGCGGGGCCGCAATAACTCAAGTTCACTCATCACATTGTTTCCTGCTGATGTAGATGGATGCGTCCCTAGATAAATATAGACATTATGCATCATCAACAACCCCACTCAGCCTTATCACAACTTCCATTAATTTACTGATTACCTACTTCACGATAGTAGGTCAGTCCTCCTTTTGACGTATGTGGTTATTTGAAAATTAAAACTGGCAGGGAGACTATAGAACAAGTTTGTCTGAAAGAAAATGAGTGAAATGCATATTGCGCTAGGAAAGTTCTGACAGGTTGGGTGGTCTAAAAATACAAACATGTTCAAGAGGCAGTTCCTAGAATTATTGGATGCCCAAGAGCAAAATCAATTTTATTAGCTGTGCTGCTCTTAATTCTGCCACTGAATGAAAATAATGTGAGAATAAAGTTTAAGGACAGTTTAGTGAATCGCCAGCACCGATAGAAACATCACAAATATCAATTTTTAAGGTGAGACTCACAGATGAATAGGAAAAAATCTTCTTAAACTTCTTCTTAATTATTTACGCATCTATGTGTAAAATTACCAAAAATACACATATTTGGGATAGTTAAATCTGAAAAATGCACAGAACCAGGTTTACATTTCTTAGTTAATTTTGTACACATATTAGTTTAAACATTTTGAATATCTTATTTTAGTTTTTAAGTACTAGACTGAAAATTGCACAAAAATTCTAATTTCACCTTTTTACTTAAAACTTCAATAAATCAGTTTTAAAATTAGATATCAAAAAATCTTGTCGAGTCCAAGATTGTATAGTCCGGTGTGTGTAGGAGCTACTTTAAGTAGTGATCCTTTTGTCCCGAGGGAACAAAAATGCATTTTAAGAAAACAGCCCTTGAGGTTATAATGTCCCAGAGAAATCTATGGATGAAGTGGTTTCAATGGAAGAATAAAACTTTTTTTAGGTGCAGATTGGACAAGTTTGCTGTTTCCACATGAAAGCTGATATGTTGAGAGAGAAAAGTGACTAAAAAAACAAAACATAAAAAAAAAGAGTTTTGCCTGTGGTGTGTCGCCTTAAGATATAAAAGTTGCTTGCATCTCTCAGTGAAAGCAGATTCATAATCTTAATATTTTTTTTTGTATTTCACATGTTTTCCTTTTAACTGTGAAGACGCTAACAGTTAATCCAAGTTATGTATGCATCCCTTGAAGAAAAAAAGTCAAATCCACTCTAGCGCGACACAACAAATGAATTTATAATATAGGAATAGGTGGATTAGATTGAGTGGCTGAGGAAAGGACGCAGTGAAAGTGCTTATGCCAGCAGAGCCCTAATCGTTCCTGTAAGCTAGTACCCTTGACAGGTGACCCGCTCCCTGTACACTCCATGTTTAGTTAAAAGCAGTTTAAATCAGGAGATGATCCACTCTGCGTGCCTGGGCATCAATGAGAACAGACTGAACAAGCGCACGTTAAATGTTTATTTTTAGTGTGCGGTGGCCATAACATCCTTCCCAGTCCCGCTGAGCTCTAAAAATAGGAATAAACAAATACATGATGCCATATGGTGACATCCTGCTTATGCTGTATCCTCTGTGTAATGTTTTGTATACAAAAAACTGGTCCATACTGTACACGGTCTCACACTGTGCATTAAAATCTCATCCTCCCTCCACATCTTGAGATACATATCGATCGTCGTTGTATGAAAAGTGAAGTTTAGACAGCTTCGGACTTGGCTCTGTTATTTGGAATCAATCCTGCAAAGTCAAAATAGTGCCACTCTAATCTTTTCTCCGAGCAACACCTCATACTCCCTTCATTCCTTGTTGTCCTTCGAGAAGGGCCAACTTCCCTCCCAAGGACATTTTGCATTAGCCACATGCTACTCTCGCATTGACTAATTAAACATGGCAGAGGGCGAGATGGGATCGTTCTCTGTTTTAGCTTTATCGGTTAATTCAATTGGACCTACAATCATTTTATACCGTATAAGACTATTTGAGAAAAAGTAAAAACAAAATGAACATCCTATTATATTCCAATAATATCAATAAGATGACACAAACATAGCCTTGTTAACCCAGTCCAGGCTTATTTTCAAAAGGGAAATGTGCAGTATATGACACAAGATGACATTTTTGGTCAAGCAGTTACAAGAAATAGCTTCACCTGTCTGAATAGTTTATTTTTTCCTTATTTTCTAAATGAATCCTGTCAGAACACTGTTGCCACTATTGCTTAGATAATGTAATTGTATAGCGGATACAAATACTGTTTACTCAACACAGCTTAACAAAGCAATTAACTGACTGGATTAAAGAAGGAGGAGCCATCCCAAGCACATTGCCTTGCTCTATTTTTAAAACATATGCAAATAGGTGTAGCAAAAGAGTGTGAAGCAGCTAAGAGCTAATCCTTTAGCTTGTTACTGCCTTGTATTTAACCTTGTAATAATAGGTGAATAGATTGCGGCAGGCTGAACAAAACACCTTGGCATGGGATTAGGCACCTTGGCACAGGTACACATGGACTGGCATCAAACCCAAGCCAAGCACGTCTGTGTTCCTCACCGGTTTGGCTCTGACAAGGTCTTGGGTTGCGCAGTGACAGAACAGCAGCACAGAGCGAGCACGTGGCCGTATATGTGTGGAGAGGCGTAGGAGGTGAGACAAGAGAGGAGAAGGAGGTAGCAAGGTGATGTAGACAGGAGAACCCTGGCGATGCGTCAATGAGAAATGGCATTGGCACAACAGGCATCACAAAGAAGAGGCAAGGGGAAACTGCCAATGTGTCTCATGCATCTACACTGCATAGGGAACATATTTGCACTCACCTGTGGAAATGGGTTAGTTAATACAAAAAAAATATACAAAAAAAAAATTAATTATAATCTAAAGGAGTTTTTCTCTGTCTGGGAGAGTTTTAGCTTAACATAAACATTATACAAACAAAAATAGATCAAAATGTATACTTTGATATAGACATATAGTCTAAATCCCTGTTCACACCGCAGCAACAAAATGGTCGCCCCTAGTTTGTCACCTGTGTATTTTGAGGACTGTCGCTTTGGTTGCGGGACTTGGACGCCAGTCACTGCTAAAAAAAAAAAGTCACAAGCAGACGTGCAGCGCGACCAGCGCACAGCTGACCTGCTGCTGCCCCACTCCTCTTTTCTTTCTCCCTCATGTCCTGTAGTGTCCCTATTCTTCCACTGCTTCCTGCATACGTCCTCTGAATAAACATATGAACTCATCAAACCACAAACTAGCGGCAATTATGTTGGCTACATGACTAGAAAAAAGACGACAAATATTTCACGGCTCCAAAGTTGTGCTTACTAACTTACCAGACAATCCAATCCTCTGGATGACCTTCTTCCAGGTTCTTGTTCCTGTCTCTGTCATTCACAGCGTGACATTATAGAGCTCTGAGCACCACAGACACAGTGAGTTTATCGTCCATTCTTTGCCGCTGTGTGGTTTGTTTTCGTCCTTCTTCCCGAATAATGAAATACGTAGTTAGGTCACTGAAGCGTGATCTCTGATTGGTTGCCATCCGCAGAGGCGGCTGCGTTGGTCGCAGAAAGTTCAGCTTTGTTTATCTTCTGCGACGGTTGCGCGAATGAAGCGATTTTGCTGCTGCTCTTGTCGCGCAGCGTGACAAAATCGCAGGATTCCCGCCGCACCAGTCGATCCGCAAAAACGCAGTAGGCTTGGGCGCGTGACACCATAGACTTTACATGTCGCGTTGGTCGCTGCGGTCTGAACGCGGCTTTAGAAGTGATAAACCCCATATTTAAAAAGTTATCTATTCTGTAACACATTAACAATTAACCTAATTTGTTACCAAGCCAAAAACATTTTTTTCATAATTCAGACCCCACAACAATCTCAGCTGTCCAGCCAATAGGGTTTCGTCTGGGGTCAGGACTCTACTGAAAATTAGATTCCAAATCTCAGTGGGACTATCCTGGTTAAATAAAGAATACATTTAAAAAAATAAACCTTCTTAGCATCCTTTTCAGACGTTCCAAAACTGAGACATGTGCTTGAAGTAACATTAATATAGCTCCTTTGTGCTTGTGCCATGCCGTATTGTAAAGGTCCTGTGTCCACTCCATTGTCAGTTGTGTTATTGAAATGGAGTGCATCTTTCCCACAGAAACCACATGAAGGATGTTGCTATGGGGATTTAGTCCCTAACATAATGATTTTGTTTGGATGTGGCCGTGTGTTTCAAAAGGCTTTTTCCTCCTTTTCTTCCCTGTTGCAGAAGAATGAAAGGAAATGTTCTCATTGAGAAACACATAGTCTACAGCTCACAGCTAATCTGAGACGCTAATTAGCAATGGTTTGTATTGGAGGTGATAGTACAGAAATAGCTTTTTATTTCTAAAGATTGCTAAATGGTACAGGAATGAATAACAGTGACAACAGCTGTTTGTGCAGTGGGTTTTTCATTAGAAAGAAAACAGTGAAGTACACTTGAGTTTTTCTCAATCACAGCCTCTGTCACAATAACATGCTCCAGATAACGAGTTACTAGCTGCACATTTCAATGAGCTAGACCTTTTGACATTTTAGAATGCTACTTGAACACTTCCATAGCTAAAGCAAATACATATTTATATCAGCTGTCTTAAAGGAAACATATTCTGCTACAGTGCCTCAGACAGGTTGGACTACTCATTTAACTAAAATTAAGTTAAGATAAATATATTTCAAATTCTGCTAAAATACTTATACTCATATGAACCACACTGTACGCTGGGCCAAAACTCCTCTAATGTCACAGATGTTTTTAAAGTTTAGAAATAAAAATACAACTTTTTCTGTTGAATTAATGTATAAAAGGTTAAAAAAAAAAAAGTAGTTTATTTTGTGTAAATTATGCATAACCTTTGTTTCCCTAGTGTGATGTCATCAATTTGTTTACTTCCTGTAACTTTCTTCAGATTTTTCAACTTTTTTCCACAAACTGCTACTTGATTGGAGTAAAACCAAATAAAGACAAAATTAGAAAAATCATGAAAACTCATACACGCTTGAACACACCTGTTCTAACAATGTTCCATCAATCAAAACCATACCCATTCACGCTATTTTGGGGATGTCCATTAGAAAATCCTCCCCCCTCCGAGCGTCAAAAACACTTCCTGCTGAACTTCCTGGATCTGGGAGGTATTTTCAGATAATCTACATCACTTATCCAAGAATCTTCTGCTGATTTAAGTCCTTAAATCATCCCCAGACTTGTTCCGTCTAAACACGGTAACTGCTGCTGCTATCTTGATAACTGCGTGTACCACATTAGTTTATAGAGATAATATAGCTGAGTGCTTGGCGCCATCTACTGGCTGAATACACAAAGTAAGTGTCTTTCCAGACTGATGAGAAAAGCTTTAATAATAAACCTTTTTTTTGTTTCTTTCAAAACATGTTTCTTTCAAATCAAAGGTACTCAAGAGCATGTTTACCGGCTATAAACAGTACAAAAATGCATAATATTTTTCTTTCAATTTTATGATGACAATATGTAAGATGCATTTGGGGAAAACGAGGGAATAAACGAAGCTAAATTGATCTTATACCGTTTGAAAGAAAATGCTTCTGCTAGAACAAAGAACAGTGCAAAAGTATCCATAAAACCCTCAAATACATATTTTTATATGTACATTCTGAATATCTTGATGTTAAATATGGTTTCAAATGGCATGTAACATAGCATATTAGAAATGAAAACCACAAACTTTTAAGAGATTATACCCTCAAACTGCTCTCTCTGATCAAAAACTGGGCCATGGTAGAAATCTCAAATTTTCTGGCCTCTCATATTGAGGCAGACTCGTTCCCCCAGACAGTTCCATTGAAGTCTTTAATTAAGACTAATGTGGAATGTCCCATACAGCAGTCATTAATCATGTGAACCTGCAGCAGAGCCATTGATCAGTGCCATTCTAGGGTTTCAGCTTCTTTTTTGTGGGAGATATTTTAAGGACTTTTGCTCTTTCAAAGTAATATAGTTAATTGTTAAGACAGCGGTGTTAGATTTTCATCACTCTGAAACCCTGGATACATCAGGGCTGGAACGGCTCTGAGACAGTGCACAGTTCACAGCGGTGCACAAATATGCGACGTGACATGGCATTCCCTGAGTTCTATAAGAAGAAGGGAACACAAATGACTAATGGAAAACATCTTGAAACTGTTGTAAGAAATAAACTAAAGAAAAAAGCAGATGTGTAAACACACAAATCTCTGATCAAGCTTTTCCAGCTAAAATTTATGTTGATATAGATACATATAATCAAGGAGTATGCCATGTTACTGAAATTTCGATATTGATCATGAACCATTAATAAACTTACTTTCAATTTTTTTGCTAAACTAGCTGAAATGAAAATGAAATGCCGCACTAAGAAAATGCAGGTAAAATTGTGGATGTAAAGGGGGTCAAAATTACACAACGCACAAGTATGTTTAACCCTGGGCTCACATTGCACATGGTGACACTCCGGTGCAGTGACCGCAGCCGTTCCGTAGCAAAAGTACAAGAGGAGCTCAGACTGCACGCCATGCAGTGTGGTGGTGCCGGCGGAGGAGGTGCTCCAGATTCCAATTCTTTTTGTTGGAGCCCACCACAAGCCTTTTCCCTGTATTAATTATTCGTTTTTCGTGAGTCTTTTGAGTGGTCGATCAAAGCCGGTGACAGCCATCGCACCGCAAGAGCAGCAGGCCTCATGTGAGCTCTCACCACAACCCCCGATTTACATCAAAGTAGTAACAGTGTGCGGCATACACAGGCATTAGCGCAGAAATATTTAAAATAATAATCAGTCGGACAATCTACACCAGTGATATCATAATAATTACAATACATGCCACTCAAATTAGGTTGAAGTTCAAATTTTGTCCACGCTTTTTAGCAGGGAAAAACAGGAAAAAGGCACGTGGTGTCACAATAAACTTCCGATGTGTACTAAAAACAAGTGACTCACGTAAACAATGAGCGTCGCATCCTGATCGCGTCCAGGACCTGGAGAATGACTCAAAGACTCAATCTGTCCAGTTCAGAATTCAAGTGACAACTAAAACCTGTGGACAAATATAGGACCAATACCTGGCCTTCCTACAAAAAGACACCACACTAAAACATCCAGTCAAAATATATGAAAGCCTCCAGAAAATCAGAACATACAAGATCAACTCTGAAAATTTGAATGTGGACTCTGCTGAACTCAAGTGCACAACTATGATGACCTTTAATACCACACAGCTCCAGCACTTCTCCTGGTTGTTTGGTCACAACACAAGACCAGTTTGTGACAAGAACAAGGAGGAAAATGCATCTGACCCAGAGATCATTTGATTTTAGAGTGTGAAGTGAAGAGAATGATAGGTTGATGGAACCGTAGGTTGATGGTCGAAGCCATTCTGACAGGGAGAACATGCAAAAGACAAAGGTCAAACGTCTTGCTGTGAAGAGAGGGCTGCTGCTTTCCTCCCTTCACTTTTATGCCTGTACATTAAAAGCCACCAACTTCTTTTGCGGGACACAGCCAAGTTGCTAGCAAACAATAAATTATTAATTAGATCTGGTGGTTTGTTTACCCTGTTGAAGAGCGCAATCATTTCACACAGTTTTTGGAACAGGTGGGCTCTGAAGTGGTGCCAAGAGAAGCAAATAGTCTCAGCGCTATCAGGGAACTATAGAATGTATGGCTGCCAAAACAGAGCATAAACTGCAGAAACATTTTGTAGATTAATTGGCATTAAATGGAATAGAGGCAAACAAAAAGGTACAAAGACTGTTTTGTTTTTACTTACAAAAACGCACTGTATCAGGAATACCCTCAGTGAATTTATTCAGCTGAATTCAATTTATTTATTCATTCCATTGTATTATCTCTAGAAAAATGTAATTTCAATACTAGACATAGAATTCATGTAGATATATCTTGATTATCCAGACTTGGAACTGCCATTAAGAGGCTCCTATTAGCTTTGGGCCCTTTGTGGCTGGATTCTTTTTTATTATAACGTTAAGTCTTACCATTTCCAAGTATTAAAATACCAGGGCTGTAGTCGACTAAAGAAATTCTTGGTCGACTAAAGACATGACCCACTGACCGATTACTCAATTAAAAGAGGTGTGGCAAAAAAATATATATAAAAACACCAAACTCTGCAGTATCTCCATGTATCTGACCCAAACTGCACTCAAAAGACCAAAACTGCACAGGAAAAACAACTATTTTTACATAAAAGTACTATGGAAAAATAGTATTTATATGTTGAACTCCAAAATCTTCAGCTAACACACTCCATATTGTCTTGTTTTTGCTTTTCTGCCATATAAATCCATTTAATCTACCATATTCTAGCACTGAATGAAATAATAATAATAATAACAAAATTTGCCAGGATAAATAAATATACTGTATTAGGGGCCCATAAAGAAGGTTTGGACGAGTGGCCCAGAATTTGGTGCCACGGCCCTGGGGCTGTAACTAACCATTATTTATGACTAGTCAAACAATTATTTCTATTGTATATTTAAACTTTTTATATACATTATCAGCCTCGTACTCTTCGCAGGCTCCTAAAAAAGGCTTTTTATCTTTTTTTTTTCACACCATCTAAGCCTAAGAACAGGCTCGATACTCAATACGGATTTTGATGCAACAATAATAATAATAAAACACTCTTATTTTAGACGGTTAGTTGTGATTTCAAAACTAGGAATGGTCGATATAACAGTTCCAGTAGCGCTTTTAGGGCTGCAGTCGACTAAAGAAATTTTTGGTCCGATTAGTCAACTAAAAGGGGGTGTAGCAAAATACACCAAAACTATAAAGCATCTCCATGTAACTAATCCAAACTGCACAACAAAAACACAACTGTTGAGTCCATGCAAAAACAGAAAAGTACAAGGAGACAGTGTAAATATACTACATTAAGACTACAAAATCTTCTGCTAACACTTCTTGGTTTTGCCAACTGACTAAAGGACTACAGCCCTGTTAAAAAGGACATTGATCATCGGGAGTTGCATCAGTGTAAAAAGCTGCTTTGTGCAATCCTTCAGTCATCCAGGAGAGTTAATTGGAAAAACCGGTTGTCAAAAAGTGGTCATCTGGACTAGGTTTTGATTTGAATACCTTTTTTTCTCACAAGAGAGAGAATTGGCATGTCTTCAAATCAAATCCAGATGAATACTTTTATTCACAGCTACTCCTTGTTTGTACTAAAAACAAACAAAAAAAGAAGCTAGTAACTATCTGAATTACCAGATTTCCCCCTCTCAATCGGATAAGGACATCTGTCATATTATTAAATTAAATAAGATCTTGGGGATTTATTGCAGCTCAGCATTGGCATTTGATTCAAGTCTCCTAATAAATTTCCTTCTTGCGCACTTCCTCGTCCTTCTGGAATAAATGGGTCATGCACCAAAACAAAGGCCGTCCACACTAGAGGTCATAAAGCACCTGTTCAGAGGCACGGAGGCAGTATCAGGGGACACATCTGTGCTGACAGAGAACAGGCCGGATGGGACAGGCGCAGTGATACCAGGCCTGAGACTGCACAGACGGATGAACCGCAGCTGATACGGGTCATCTCAGGCCAACACTCGGGAGAGGGGTCACTCAACACCAGGAGGCTTTTGTTCTATGTAACATTCACTAAAGGAACTGCTTAAATGTTGAAACAAACAAAACAAGAGCTGTGATTGTTTCATTTGTGCATGTTTCAGTATTCGTATTTAGTTTCTCTCTCTCTCTCCCAAGCTCAAAACACTTGTGGTAATGGAATTCAAGAAGCTCCTTGTTTTTAGTTTACAAAGCACCTACACCAATTCAGACAGACCTCAAACAGTATCGGCATCATAAACATGCACATTGTTAATAGCTGGCATTCAACACAAAAAGTCCTCCAAAATCTCTGCTCCAAACCACGTTTTATTGACAGAACATTGGCTGTAGATATATCAATTAAAACCCTAAACATATCATTGATAATTAGACATGACTGAATCTCGATCTCGAATATAGAGTTTACCCTAAGTCCGTGAGTCAGTTGTTTGTGCAGTTGCCTCTGGTGCTGATGGAGCGAGCTGTTCACAAAGCTCCGTGCGCTTGCTTTTCTTTTACTTGTTAAATTTGATTAAGGTGTTACATTGTGGATGTAGTGAAAATTTCAGCGTTTATATTGCCGCAAGTGCAAATAAGTATTTTCTTTTCTTCATTAGCTTTGAGTGCTGATTGGTCATCATCCACCGCTCCTCCTTTTCCTCCTGTGGCACAAAGACACCCTCCTTTTGAGTGCAAATGCCGAATACAGAAATACCAGTAACAGGGGTTGCAACGGTTGATCCACTAATAGTTACTAGTCAACTTAAAAAAATAATGGTAGTCATATCTAGATTAGTGTTATAATTATCTGGACCATAAAGACTCTAAAACATATATGAAACGACCTTTTTCTAGCAAAACAGTGGCATTATTAAATCAAACCTTCAGAGTTTCATCAATAACACACTTTAAAACTTCTCCATCTAGAGGCCTTGAGTCACCATATGTCACCCTTTATTTGGTGCAACGTTTTGAAGAGTGAGACAGTGTGTGGGATTTTTTTTCTTCAAGCTAAGTTCCGTGCATCGTTAGAAGTTTAACAGGTTGATTAAACAAAAAAATATGTGCCGACTAGTTAAAATAATTAACAGCACACAGAAGGGACAGCACTCAAAGACAACCCATGTGCGCTCTTTGTAAAAGGTTTTATTCTGATCATCTTTGCGCTCAAATTGCCTCTTTTTCAATCTTGAACTGTATAGCTTAAGACATTACCAAAAGAATTTCCTCAGTGTTCCAACGCTTTCATATTTAATAAGAAGAACGAAATGCTTGTCTTTTATAGCGCTTTTCCAGATGCTCAAAGTCTCATCACAACTTCTGTAGCCACTTTCCCGGAGGTGGACTGACAGAGGTGTGGCTGCCAATCACTCGTTCACACAACACATTAATGCAAGGAGGGAGAGGTATTTCACTAACTTGACTCATAACCCCGACCATAAAAGTAAGTTCTACCACATTTTACACCAAGAGGTCGATGTGTGTTTGTTCTAGTGTTACCGGTGCTGGCAGTCCATCTAGTAGTGGACCAGATCCATCAAGGCTTTGTCAATATCTGTATCCCAAAGCAGCAGGATAAAATATTACATCTCCACTCCCACTGAATAAGAAACACTGGCTGGAACAAGACCTGAATCAGCAATGCCATCAGTCACTCTGTCTGGGAAGTGGAGCCTTGTTCTCTCGACTGGAGGAAAGCAAACTTCACTGAACAGCGCCTATCTGTATCTGCAGTGAAATTAAATAAACATGATTTGATAGGACTTCTGAAATGACATGCCAAAAAATGATAATAGTAATTTAATTAAAACTACACACAATATTGATTATTCCCTCTCGCATATTATTATGGAGCAGGGTTTACTTGGATATGTTAAATGGGGCTGAACGCATTTGGAAAACAAAATTAATTACAGTTGTTGATATTGTTGCAGTTGGATTTGATTCAGTTCAGCGTGCACGTTTTAAGCTCGCCCAGGAACATTAACATTTGAGAGAACACGCAAAAATTGAACTGCTCAACGCTTATCGAAGTCTAAGCTGCTAGGTTTGGAAATTGAATGCATAATCATGATAATGATCCCATTAAGGCAGAATATGTCGTTATATAGCAAGGCCATTATAATACATAATACTGTAATTGCAGCCTTTGCTATTTTCAAATACCTGTTTCTCTTCGCGCGTGATTAATATTGCGGCCCTTGTGCCCCCTGACCTATTTATGGTGATAAAAAAGCTGTCTGTGCATTTTACTAATGTAAATTAAGTAGTCCAGTTCCATCTGATAAAAGGGTAATTAGACAATGGCCATTTTAATTTGGTGCAATTGTGCATGAACATAAGTGGATTTATGGTAAATGATTATATTTTTCAGTAAATCTGTCTGTCACACTAATAATAAAAGAGCAAAATGTACTTGGACATTAAAGGGAATCAGCCACGTGTTTTATTCTATTTTATGGTTTAAGAATTGATTTTACTTCACTATGTGCCGCTCTTTGGAAACCGCTTTCGTTTAAAATGTGATATAGAAATAAAGTTGATTGGATTATATTTTTAGCTCTCATGAGGCAACTAAAACATTATTTCATGCAATATGGGTGAAAGAAACATACTCCATAAGATGTTTTTGATGTAAATGATTATTATAACATGATAAATAGTTCAAAAAAGACTTAAGAAATTACAGATGAATAAACCTATTGTATAATATGCATAATATTCCTTATGATTCCAGACCTGATCCAGTGTCCGTTTTTAATAGAATCTATGAGTGAGTGTTGCTAAAGGTCAAATGAGACAGAACTGGGACTTCATAGCAACTCTACTGTATATCTCCAAATGTCATACAAGTTAAACTACTTCCTTCTCCTTCCCCAGTCCTATCTATCTCCATATTTATGAACTCTCCATGATCTGTGGGCCTCGTTTCACAGTCGAGCGTGCAAGCTGGAGGGGGAGTGATGAGAGAGGACACGGTACTACGAAGAGGATAAGCATGTCCTTCCGGTATATCTGTCAGACTCTTTATTTTTAACAACTTTTCATGTCTACTTCACTAGTACAAAGGCGCCAAATCACTAAAGTACATCATAGCTTAGACACATGCAAATCCTCCTTAGCTCTCAAGCGTAATTTAGCATATTTATTGTGTGTGTGTGTGATTTTAAGATCTGTAGAGTTGGGAGATAGATCTGCTATTTCAAATGTTTTTAGGCATGTCATAAACTACTGCTCCAGAACATATTGTGATATATGATATTCCACTGGCACAATAACCTTAAAGCAGGATAAAACCTTTATGAGCTGCAGCAAAAAATAGCAGAATGAAATGACAGTAAATGACAATAAACCCGAACTGTTATTATCCAAAGATAGGTATAAATTCAAATTGCTGCTATTTCTATGCTTAATTTCAGAGTCCAGTTATTTTTTCCACTACACAACAAACTTCAACCAAGCCATTTGCAGAACCAAAAAAGTCAAGATATTAAAGGGGGCATATATCAACTTAAATCAGGGGTTTTGACCTTCTTACAATAGTGTTTATTGTATTTCGTTTTATTATTTCATGTGTGTTCATTACCTGTAACTGAGGCTTGAATGCTCAAAAAATTCCTGTTTTCACCTACCCCTTATTCCCGCCCACATCCTTGTGCAGACATGGTTATTTGTCAAATTGAGAGTGATACATGTTGTGTTCTGAAATGTCACATAACCACTTTTCAAAAATAAAACCACGTACCTGACGATCTGCAACTTGTTACAGTGAAACGTAACATGAAGAGGTGGGGCTTATCAGTTCTGCAGTTTTGAGCAGAAAGTCAATGGAGCTGTTTCTATTTCTAAGCCATTTTAGATCCGTACTGTGGTTTACAATGAACAAAAAGCAAAAAGATTATCTACTTATATTGTAGTTTAATAAGTACCTAAAACACAATATATCTCCTTTAATTTTTGTCAATATAGCCCATAGCTGCTTATAGCCCACTATATAGGGGCTATAAGCAGCAGTGCCTATTAAAACAGGGAAACTCACTCATTCTTAACCAGGGACAGGATCAGCTGTTCTCCTTCTGCCTCCACCAGCAGCTGCAGTGATGAAGGGTAGCCCTGAAACCCAAAAAAAGAAAAGAAAAAAACAGGCATGAGTTTTTTGGAGCTGGAGAGCAGAGCGGATCTGAGCCATCCGGACTGTGGGGCAGCATCTGTGTGAAGTTTGACCTTATTCAGACAAACAGAGCAGGATATGGCAAGGTACAATAGTGTGCACGGAACAGGAAGAGACGGGCTGCTTCCTACTGCTGCCTGGTCTTGACAGAATGTGTCTGGCTATAGCACTGAATGAGTTTTGAATGGTGTTTTTGGAAAAAGTTTTGAGTTTTCTTTAAAAACTGTTTTTACCATTCAAAAGGCAACATTCATCTTACAGCATTCAGAGTATCTCACAATGCTGTATCAAATGTTAGTGTTAAGATTATTGTAAGAAGAAACATCACAATAAAACGAGTATTCACAATTATTGAGACAAAACAAATATAAAATCCTTAGTTTTCTTTCATTTTAGGACAAGTTATTGTGATAAACAAGTCACAGATATACATTTAGGGGTACTTTGGAATGAGAATTGTATTGAAATGACTTAAGTTCACCTCTATAATAGTCATGATTATTCGTTTATAGTATTAAGATAATGGACATGATGCTGAATACAGATGAACCAGCTAGGAAAGCACCATCACAGGAGCCATCTGGACCAGGAACAGAGAGTGTGGTTATAAAAATGCATTATTAAAAGTGTAACATGTATTATCTAGACCTAAATTTAAGTGGGTTTACTTGTTTTTGAATGTCCAATAACCACTCTTTATTTAGGTTTTCTATACATCGTGCAATCGCGTTCAGCTATGGCATGGACCGACTTGATTTGATTCTATTGCCCTTGGCCCATCAGCGCATTCAGAAAGCCCACTTTATACAGTTTAAGAAATAAAGATTGGGCTTCCTCTATCTTGTCTGGCTAAAAGTAATAGAAAGAACAAAATGTCAGACACGCTCACTGAAATAGATTTATGTTGTAATGATTTATATTCAGCAGCAGTGCGCCATCCCTCCTCTGTGACACCTCTGTGGTCTGCAGGCCAGTCCGGACTTTATTGAATAGGCCCGATCGGAGGTCAGCCCTGTGTGGAAGTAATAACTCAGAGACACTTTACAACTGCTTGATAACCTTCTATTTGTGCGAGGCTGAAGAAATCTGTAACCCATAGTGCTTTAACCCTTGCTGCATTGCGCCCTGACCGATAAGAGAATCAAAAGAGCTCCTGCAGTCAGTTTAATTTAGGGCGGCCAACCTACAGATACCCTTATGTCAACTCCGGGAAGTTAACATTAGCAGCCAGTTAAGCTTTATATCTGATGTAAGGGGCATAACTAAATAAGATGGATCTACTTTTTCCACTAAAGAATACAAATGTGACATATTTCTGTAGTTGGCAGAATGAGGTGCTTATAATTAAAATCACTGTCCTTCTTTGAGAAGCAGAAGGCTGGTGGGAAAAAAAAAAACTGAACTTACAGATGGTGAATTCTCCACACCAAAAATGGTTGATTGCTTGGGGAGTTCTCTTAATGCACTTCCCTCTCCTCGAAAGGTTAACGCTACAGCGGAGGAGGTCCAACTTCAAACATTTTGCCTGCAAGTTACACTCTTTCATGAACATAAACTTTACGTCTATCTTATTTTGATAATCCACTGCAGAAATAGCATTTTCACGGTGTAGTTTAGCATGCTTGCTATCGCTGACATTTTGTGAATGTGTCAGAGTTAGTTTCTCATACATAACAAAGTAGAGTGTCTCGTTTTATAGTAAAAATCACCATTACAATCATAAGACTCATAATTGAAGTCACAATTACCTCAAACTATTTTTCCATGCTGTAAAAAAATTACCTTTATTAAACAAAGGGTATTATGAAAATTCAACTTTTTGGAGCTTTCTACCATGTTATAACATTATTCCCTCATCAAAAACATGCCTGAAGTGGTTTGAGTAGAAAACTAGCCAGATCCTATTTTTGAATCGTTCTTCAATGCTCCGCCCACAACCAGGTGATGCTGGTGATAGCCGCAAACAGCTACAACACGGACTTGTTTTCACTACTTTTCTTTTTGGCTTTTTTATTGAAAATGTGTCTGGACAGAAAGTGCAGTTGGATGGACAAAAGACACGCTTATTTTTATGCTTTCCAGGGACGAGGCGAGTATGGGTGACTAGAGAATGTTTCAGTGAAGGACACCATCGGAGAAAGTGTACTTTGTTTATTACACCATTTTGCCAAGGACTATGGTGTCTTCAACAAAAGCATGTTATGACGATAATGAACAAACTGAAACATGGACTCTAAAGAAGGATTTCCTCCTAACAAAGTTTGGTGAGTAAGTTGCAACTTGTTTTGGAAAACTTATTTGGCTGTGATTCTTTTGACCAGCGTTTAACTATCGCACAGAAATAATTACATTCTCTTCTCTTTAATGTGTCGTAACACTTCCGTTTGAAAAGCCTATGAAGTTTAGAAAAGTGACTTTTTTCTGGGTTTTGTAGGGCAGAACAAGCGCACATCATAGCCATAATTTTGAACGTAACTTAATAATTGTATTTTTCTTTTCTTTGAATACTAATAATAATTGTAATCACAAGTTTAAATTAGATTAATTGTGCAACCCCTTAACAAAGAATGTTCAATAGTATGGTTTTAAAGAAAAAATGTAGATCCGCACAGCAGTTCTTTGGCACACATGGAACACATTTCTACATCACATGGCATTTTGGGTGTGAACACTTTTTCAGACATAGTAATATAGCTTAAACAAACACAAAACAAATGTTACAGATGAATTTGAATGTTGTTGTGTAGAGATAAAATAGAATTCACTGAATTACAAAGCAAAATTCTCCTTTCTTCCGAACCAATGCCTTAATGTCCAGAACAGATTCATGTTGTTGTTTATATATTAATGTTGTTGTTGTATTGAATTCCAGCATTTTAAGGATGTGCTGTTGCAGTCCTCAAATATGCTTTTTAAAAAATGTTACATTTGCTCAATTTAAAAAATGATACGCTGCCAGTAGACTGTTTCTCGCTGCTGTAGGTTTGCCGTGACTGATGAAAGGCTGACGAGGTTCACAAATTGTTCACAGCATGTTGCGCCCACGGGCCTAACTTGTATTCAATAAACAAAGGCGAGTATACATATAAAACATGGAGAGGCAGAGACGCCACTACAGGGAGTGAGTATACAAAAAGAAAAGGGGATTTCTTGTGTAGTAGAAGGCAACTAGGGAGGGAAGTGTATACAGTGGTTACATCAAGCAGAGAGCAGTACATGTGTACTTGGCTGAACTCTTGGAAGTGGGCTGGTACACTGAGTCATGGGTAAGTTTGGTGCTGGTGCCAAAATGGTTATGATTTCATTATTGTTGTGTGTAGGTTGAATGATTTGTTTCTTGCAAGAATTACATCAGGGGATAATGCATAATCTGTCATAAAACTTGAAGGGCATGGAGCAAAGGGTACTTGACAATATTTTGTACGCCTCCATGGGGGAAATCAAACCATTCATTTCAATGTAGTAGAGCTGCTGTTCTGTTCAACGACTACAAGAGGAAATGTGCTAAATCCAAATATGACGACAGGGAGAACAATACAGTGGTTCATCGTCTTAAATTTGTAAAAACAATAAAAGAATGCTAACTGTACTCGGTACGGCTCATCTCGTTTAGACTCAGTTGCGACTAGACGTGACCCAGTTGTGCTTAAAATCCACGTCCATCAAAAAAGAGGGGAAATGCTTTGTTTCCGACTGAATTAACAAAAGTGTTTTCCCCCCACGCCTGGCCATGCCCCACACTATGACGCACTGCAGTTTGTATATCTATATTTTGTGCATAGAGAGAGAGAGGGATTGAGAAGATTTTCAAAACAATAATAACTGTTGTGACTTGATTTGTTGATAGGATGGATGGGGAAGTGAACCGGAATCTATTGCAAGGAATTCTGTTAAAAAGGCTCATAGACATCTTCAAACTAGACCAACCGATGCATTTCGGTTGTATGCCTATTAATGTAGTTTAATTATGTCACATCACAGAAAATCTCCCACCAAGCTCTGATCAAAACATGAGAGGCCTGATAAATTCCTGAATGAGTATTTATTTACCCTGTTTACAAGCTGGCTCAGTGGTCTCCGCTCCTTTCCTTTCAGAAGTAGAGGTACCGTGGTCTCATAGCGTTGAGGTTTGGTCAAGTTTTCCAATAACATCCTCTTCTCATCCAGACTGTTTCCTGTAAACACATCAAAAACAGTTCTTTGTGAAACTCAAGCAGTTTCTGATACCACAAGAAATAAAGGTCAGGAGTCAATGTTGTTGGTTTGCATTTTCAATAATTCAAGCAAGCCAATCATGTTTTATTTGTAAAACACCAACAGGGCCTCACAGGGACTCAATATGACATTCAAAAGCGATAAAGCACTGAGTAAAGACGGTAAAAGCAGGAGATGTGCGCTATCCCAGAGGCCCTTTGCAATAAGACTGCCGCCGTAGACTTGTTATCAATAATAAATGTTCAGTGCAGTTTGAAAGAAGTTAGTCTTTTGCTAGCAAGACCATAAAAATTAAGAGTAGCATGCTTAATCCATATTGTAGGTTGCAAAACCGCATGATGGCTTACATGTTTATCTGCTTAACCATTGAATCTACAGCCTTTAAATATGGACTGATGAGAAATTATTTAAACAAGAAGCAAGTTTTGTGAATTATGAATACCGTCTGGGGGGTTTGGTATACATCAGCTTACATTTGTAGAGCACAGACAAGAAGACATTTCATATTCAGGAGAGGACCCAAAATGATGCCAAAAAGTTTAAATGGGTAAACAAAAACTAACAATTCAAAAACCAAGAAAAGACTAAAATATTGTTGTTTTTTTGTTTTGTTTTTGTGAAAATGCAACCATGGGTTTAAAATCAGCAAATTCGTCAAGGGGAATGCATTCAAAATTCATTCTAGTACATTTATTAAAATGAATGGAAAAGAGAAGGTAATTTTATTTTGATTGATAAGGAAAGGGCAAATATATATACTTCTCAATGACAACAAAACAACAAAATCACATGTTTGGAAAAAATTCTGTTGGAAAAATGTATCCTGTTTTGTGCTCACTACTCACAGGGAATTACTAGCTCTGCAGAAGAAACTGTGGTTGTCAAGTGGCCCACCATTACCATGTGTTTTGGGGCTGTCCTGTTGCTCAGAAATGTCATGTCAACAAAGCACTGCCATCCCTATTGATTTCAGAACTATGTACTTAGGCCTCAAAACTTCTGCCATGGACATGATCAACAGATACCTTTGGAGTATACTTTGGTGGCGGGAAAAAAGGCCATTACAACTGCCCACATGGATGAGACAATTTGTGCCAATGACTAAGAAATGGACCAACATAGTATTTTATATCCGAAAAATGGAAAAAAATAACTGAATCACTCAATTTGAATATGGACTTGTTTGACAGACTTTGGACTAAACATGGACAGGAACGTGGGACACGTGGGAGTTTTTAATTTCTTATTTTATGTCTTGCGCCACTATTTTCTATACAATTTCTCCCCCTCTCTGTGTCAT
Organism: Rhinogobius similis; assembly: GCA_019453435.1. Lineage (NCBI taxonomy): Eukaryota > Metazoa > Chordata > Actinopteri > Gobiiformes > Gobiidae > Rhinogobius > Rhinogobius similis. Next base: position 24,778,097 of record CM033634.1, read on the forward strand.
GTGCTGTGTTTTTGTTGTTAAAAAAAAAAATAACAATTTGGCACTGGTCAATTAGAAAAGTAATATTACTTGAATGATGAATAGCACAAAATGGTCAAAATATAGCAAAAACAAAATCAGAACTAATTAAAATTAGTTCTTATTTTAAATACATCTGAAAAAATCTGAATGGTAAATATGGAATATGGATAAATGTTAGACGCACTGCTCCACTCACCTTATTCCAGAAGCACCACCATCAACTGTGTCCCTCCTTCAACAACAAATACCATCTACATAGCCTGGAACATTTTACCCAAGTCAACATACTTTATATCATATTTTAGTGGCAAGACTTTTCCATCATTCTCCACACACTACAGACAAAACATTTTTAAAATTATTTCTTTTTTAGTCAGTTTGCTCTCTCAACATAGGCAAGATTTTGACGGAACGTAGCGATGTCTTAATTCTAAGCCTGATTTATTAAAGGTTAAGTCAAAAAATGAGGCAAAATTAGATTTTTTAGGCCAATTTTCAGGCAGGTCTAGTTTATTCAAAAACGAAATAGGTATCAAAAAGATATCTAAAATCCCCTCTGTACTTTTTTTGTAACTAATATGTGTACAAAATGAACCAAGAAATGAAAACCTGGTTCTGTCAATTTCAGATTTAAATGTCCTAAATATGTGTCTTTTTTTTAAATACATAATTTCTGTATTTAAAAAACACTACATGAAAACTTTCAAATTGATATAATTAAAGATTTTTTTCCTATTCACCTGCAGTGTCTCACATTATGCTATAGTGACTTTTTTGAGCTTTTTATCATTTTATCATCATCATTAACGATCCGTCAGCAAAAACATACCTGGAGTTGCATTTAGCTTCATTTACGCAAATTAGAGGACTGTTGGTTGGAAAATCCTCTCCCCTCTGACCGTCAAAAACACTTCCTGCTGAACTCCCTCGATCAATTATGTTTTTTTCCCTATTTTATCAGAGAATTTTTGGCTTTTCTGAGTCATTAAATAGACTTGCTCTAAGCATCTCTGCCATCTAAACACAATCCCTGGAGTGATAGCTTATCAACATATCAAACCATTGTGCATTTACATGTTTGTGTAATTGCCTCTGCAGCCAGTAGTTGGAGCCACAGCCAAGTTAATATAGCATCTCCCAAGTCAAGTACTGTATTTGTACAAATCCGTGGTCGTCAGAAGCAAAAGGTGAATAGATTACTTTGATATGAACACAAAATAGGTTACTAATTACGTTTGGTACAGAATTGTTCCTACTTCTGAAAAAAACTCCAGTTCTAAATTATTACTTGAGTACTAATGAAAGCAGTCTGTCACAACCATAACTTTTCCCATTTTCCTAGATACCTCTTGAGATCTCAGTTCATAGACAACTGGAACTGGTAACGCTAGCAGTGTCACTGAGCACATCCGCGTCCTCAGCCCTAAAGCTTCACTTGGACCCACAGGCTGAAGAGACTGTGGCAGCAGGCAGTGCAAAAGCCAAAGAGGGTGTTTGAGGTTCCTTGCCCCCCACTGTCACTAAAGAACATAGAGTGTTGTTTACCCCCGCGCTGGCTAATCCCCTGAGATGCTAACGTAAAGCGTGTTTGTATCCATGAGTGCGTGTGCATGTCAGGCAGGGAACAAGGGGAGTTTAGCAGAGCATCGAGAAGATTCTGTCTGACATTTGGTTTACCTTGTCTCTCGGCAACAGTATCAAGCTCTTTTAACCTTACGGCTTTTAATATGCCTTTCGCCGCTTCGCTTCGGGAAATGATACAGCATAGTTATGTTTACAAAGAAGGAAAAAATGTTAATGCGACATGATTTTGTTTTGTTTGGCTTGAGATACTAATTAAAATTTTATGAGCGGAGCTGGTACATCTACAAATGAGAGAAAATCGCAATTATTAGATCTAAAGCGATGTTTGTTGTTTCAAATAACAGTAATCATCAGTGTTGTTAAATTAGTTTAAAGTGTATAGGGCAGGTTGTTGACTTGATTTACCTCTTGTAAATATAAATTATAGTTTTACACCAATCAGGTCGCTGTTTGTGGAGAAAAGTTGAAAAATCTAAACAAAAACAAAACAAAATGATGACATCACACTAGGGAGCCAAAGGTTGGTAATAATTTACACCAAATAACTTTTTTGACCCTTCAAAAATTGACTCAAAAAATAAAGGTTCACATGTATTTTTATTTATTTCTTGTGACATTAGATGAGTTGTGGTGCAGTGTACAGGATTTCCTAGTCTGATGTCATCATTTACAACCAAGAAGTAAAATAAAACCCTAAAGAAATAGCTAAACTGGGGTAAAATGTGTGAAGATTTTAGCAGAATTTAAAATATATTTATCTTAACTGCATTTTAGTTAAATGTGTAGTCCAACCTGTCATGGGCACTTTAAACTCTAACCACGTGGCAATGCACTGAGGCAACTGGAATAATGACATATTACTCTGTTTATCTAAAAGATGACTAATAATGAGCAGATATCCATGACTTGTTTGGGTAATTCACATCCAAATAAATGTAGCTAACGACCGTGTGACATGCCTGTGTTATATGCAAATTGCAAACAGACGGACAATGACAGACGGAGAAAGGGCTGAGTGTAGCAACAGCCAGCATGGGAGCGAGGTAGATGCCTTGTGCCTTGTTTGCCAAAAGTCAAAATATACTATAATATTTGCAATTCTTTATTTTGAGTGGAAAAAATACGCGTTTAATTTCAATGCTAATCCGATATCAGCGTCAATTAGACTTTTACATGGGCAACAGGACGTCAACAGAACCATTCATTCATTTTCTACCGCTTATTCCCGTTAGGGGTCGCGGGTGACTGGAGCCTATCCCAGTGACTTTGGGCCTTAGGCGGGGTACACCCTGGACAGTGGCCAACTCGTCGCAGGGCTAACACAGAGAGACAGACAAGGACAGACAACCATTCACTCTCACATTCATACACTACGGGCAATTTTAGAGTTGTCAACTAACCTACACAATCATGTCTTTGGACGGTGGGAGGAAGCCGGAGAACCCGGAGAGAACCCGGAGAGAACCCGGAGAGAACCCGGAGAGAACCCACGGTAACACGGGGAGGACATGCAGACTCCACCCAGAGAGATCGTGTGATGTTGGGGTGGTCCGGGATCCGAACCCACGGTGTTGGGGTGGTCCGGGATTCGAACCCACAATCTCCTTATTGAGAGGCAGAAGCTCTAGCCACTCTGCCACCGTGCACCCCGTCAACAGAACCAGTTTCTTCAAAAGATGTTAAAGTCTATGTGACAGGTTAGACTACACATTTTACTAAAACGAAGTGAGCATGATTATATTTAAGATTTTACAAAACATTTAGCATATTTCTCAGCAGCTTGACAGGTTTTAATGTTACTTCCTAGTAGGACATGGGCAGGAAATATGACATAGGTATATGACATCTCTGTATTTACAATGGCATGTCGCTTTTTGATGACATCACAGGGGGATTCTGGTTTAGAACTCAGCTTTACTTCCTGTAATTTAAAACTTGTATTTGTGTCTTCACAAACTGCAATTTCACAACTGTAAAACTATGATAAATATTTACCACTGGTGCTATCCAACAAACTAAGCCGTAATTAGAAAAACATGAGAAGCTGTTATATAGACGAAGTTGTAAAGTGCAATGGGAATAATAATGGCATATTTGATATTAGATGTCACACGGTTGAATGACACGCTGCAAATCTACAGCCGCGAGAATGATATCTTCAATTCAATGGAAAACGAATCAAAAGAAACCTTGTATGGGTGGGATTCCAGACTCATAAAACAGGCTCACAAAAGGCTGTGCACATGATCCATGCAGGGTTAACAGAGCGGAATACACAAAGCAAGCTGTGAAGAGATGAAGATCACCAGTGCATGTAGTGACCCTGGGTAAAATATGCTAATAAACATGTTTCTGCCCAACTTGTGATCGCTGAGTCGATCTGCCATGACATTAATGTTAAAGGCAAATGTCTTTTTGTTGTTTATATGCTTTTTTCCCCCAAATTATAAGCAGGAAAACCCACATATCATTAACTATTATGCATACTGCCACACACTTGAATAAGGACAATGGTTCAGGGCATAAAAAGAAAAGCTTAATAAGGCATTTGATGTTAATGTTTCAGAAAGTGCTTCAACATGTGCTAAAAGTAATTTGATTTTGAGTGGAAATCGCATTAAACAAACATAGTGTAAAGGAAAGACTTCCCCTCTTCTCACTGATATTCATTAGTGTGTTTCAGGAGCTAAATAATCCATGTGTGTTCATTCAATAAAACATTTGAGGAATGTTTGCCTTAGGATGTTCAGCAACTACAAATATTAAATTGCCTGATCTTGTTATTGAAATAAATCTGCGGCTCAAATCTTCAGTTTTTTTTTGTTTGCTTTTTTAGCCAGAGGCACTTGCAGCACAAGAAAGTACAAACACCTATACATCTTTTGGCAGAACACGATGATCTTAAACCCCTCTACACAGATTCGCTGATTTAAGGACACCCTTTTTTATTAGTGCCTCATAGTGGGAGCGTGTTGCCAATTAACTGCTGGGTAATGGGAATTAAAGCAGTACTCCACCTTGATCAGTGGGGATACAACAGAGCCAAAAACATAAACAAATGAAGACACTTGGCCACACTGCTGGGTATGAAACTTTGTGGAATGATAATAAAAGTTTACTGGCAACTTGACTTTTTAAACTCAACTAAACTTTAAAAGTTCAAGTTTAATAGAAGTTCACATTATTTAAACCGAGAAAATACCACACCCAATAGTACACCCTTTATACCTTTATGATGTCACCCATAAAAATGAAATGGAAACTATGATATATATATATATCTCTAAAATATATTGGGTCACAGATAAATGATATAGATATAGTATAATAAATATATTATTTAATACTGAATGAGCGTCGTATAATTTGTTCTGCCACGTCAAAATGCCATTGAACATTTTTCAACCTTGAGTTGGGTCAAAATTCCGTTAATAGATATTAGTAGATTTGTGTGTGTGTGTGTGTGTGTGTGTGCGCGCGTGTGCGTGTGCGCGCGTGCGTGCGGGTGTGCGTGTGTGCGTGTGTGTGAAGTGACATAATAAACTTAAATGTCAGTGAAGACATTATTGTCGTTATCTGAAACTTTTAGTGCATAATCCTTATTAAATAATTACTTCAACTATCCAACTGAAGAAAAAAGCAGATAACGCCCTAAGCAATAAAAAGAACACAAATAAATAAATCATGTTTACATTGCAACAATGCATTTCTCAAGGTATTTCTCTATCTTATGCACTTGCTCAGCAGCATTAAACATGAAACCATGGTCAGGTGCAAAATGGACAGAAGGTCAGATGCTTGAAGGACAGAGCTTAAGGCACAGGGCGATGTGGTTAACGTAGGCTGACAAGAAAAGGCAATGAAATACCACCTGTAATAGAACATTACATACAGTGCACTGTGGAAAGTATGGAGGTGTGGAACTCCTTCCCAACACATTACAAATACCACACGTACTGATGTTTATAGAAAAGATTTTATTGGAACATTGCAATGAAATTATATACAATTTTACAATATATCTTCTAAATGGTTTATTTTTATGAATAGTATTTTTTGTGTGATGCTTTTAACTGCATGTGTTTTTTATGATGTGGACAGCCATTGCCTTGAACAGGGATCCAAAATAAACGAACAAACAAGCTAAATGCAATGTATTACAAAGGATGACCGTTTGCAAATAAAAGGTTAACCATGACGCGCTCTAAGTTTAAACTTTCAACGTTTGGATGAAAATGTTTAATATTCATAAATTAATGAAAGACAAATTCTGCATCCTCACAAAACGATCTGCAGGTGCCTGGCTCTGAAAAGCCAAATTGGCAGTGATTGCCCATTTACAAGAAAGTGTGGAGTTTGGGGAAATTGGTTGAGTTTGTACTGCGTTAGTTTAATTACAGTGGCTTGATTTGGTGACAGTGATTGTCTGGACAGGTTTAACATTTGTATCTAGTTTATTTTGAGAGTGTTTGGAAAGGTTTTATGAAGAGTTGTATGAAACAGAATGTGCCAAGAGACTCATCTTCAGAGGTGCACTTCCCAAAACTGTTTACGATTCAAATAAAAAGCGGTATTTTGGGAAATGTTTAGTCACAATTTTAGGTACCAAGTTAGACATAAATAATCATCAGTGTAAACAGCAAAATGTTAGATACGAATCCCACATTGTATTCCATAAATTATGTTTTTATATTGAATGTATTGGTCACCCTTCACCACTTTTCATGTAATCCAGTGTAATAGTACATGAACTACTAGTGTCCATGTTATCCCAACATGGCCCACAGTTTGAGGTGTCCAAATCCTGTTTAAGATTTATAAATGATGAGGTTTTAATATTAATGGTACCTCTTTTTCATGTCTCCAACAAATCTGTCACAATCCCCCTTAGACTAATTGCAACAACTTTCTTCTCAGCTGAAATATAAAAGTACTGAGACAAAAGTGGCCCCTGCAGACTTGACTTCCCAGGTATTTCTTCTCCTACTTCATAACAGCTGCCTGGAGAATAAAAGGGCTGATTATGGATTTGATAATGGTGAAGATTTAATGCTCAGTATCTGCACTGCAGCAGCCACAAAACTGCACCCATTTACCATGTCCAGGGCTGCATTCAGACTCTTGCTGTTTGCGTTTGTTGGCTCAGGACAAATAGGGCAATGGAGTAAATCAGAAGATGTTTCGACAACAAAATAGGAAGCCATTCTACTGTCTCCTTGGGCAAAAACCGATATGCCCATGGGTTTTTTAATGGTCGATAACAACGTTTTTTATCCAGAACAGCCAATAAGCTCTGCCGATATTTTGAGATCAAGATTCAGTCATGTCTCATCGTCAATTATTCGGTTGAGGGTTTTTAATCGAGATGCATGTGATATGGAGCAGAATTCAGACTTTGGATGAAGAAATCGGGCTGTTTTTTCAGTTAAATGGCAAGGATTAACAGTCTGTATATTGTTTAAGTTCAAGAAATCAATACTGAAAGCCATTTTTATTTGTTTTTGAAAATATAAATAAAACTGAATAGAAAGTGTAAGCAAACCATTTCCTCTTTAGATAAAATACAAACGATTATAAGCAGAACATGTTAAGGTGCATAGTTATGCATCATGTAACACACGTATTATAATATAGTCAAGAAGATTAGTCACAGACCGACACTAAATCTACTTTCTGAAGTTAAAACGAAATGAATAAAGATGTGAAATGTTTTATCTATTAGATCTGAGAGGAACAAAGGCGCTGTACAAACACTTGAGTCTAACATTCAGTAGGAATCCAATTAGACATTCTCTGTGAAAATACCACTGACCTAAATACAGCCGCTGCACCTACCTTGTGCCCGCGGTAATCAAAGGAACAGTGGATGAAGACGCTTTGAATCTTTTGCTTAATAAAAATGTATTAGAAAATCTACCTGGTTACATCAATGAGACTTTGTAGTGTTAAACATGCAGTGCCTGTGTATAAATTATGTTGGTTCTTTCGTCAATCTGGAGGAAATGTTTTATGATGGGGCAACTAAACCTCTTAAAGTAAACTGGATCAGATTGTTTAACGGGTAAGGAAAGAAAGATTTGGAACGAAACTACCATTGTTCTTACAAGTAATTGTGATTAGATTTGTAATTACATTTATGATATCAATATCCAGTCGACAGTGCGTTTAAGATCCCATACAGAAGCGGTGACACCTCAGATCAATAGTTACATTCAGAACATGTTTTGTAGAAGGGTTTTTTTTCTGTCCAGGGGCTGTGAAGCATTTCTCTGTGACCTGTTCATGTTACTTCTGGCCACACTGCCCTTTGAGAAAATGAAACGTAACAAATTGACTGTTGTAGTTGTATTAACTTTAAAGGTTTAAAATGTCAAAACTGCTCTCACATCATCACATCTGATCTTCCGTGAACTATGTCAAAATGATTTCCTGCTACTTTTCTTTTAAATGTCACTCTATGATACTGAAATAATTCATATTTTAAAAGACCCCATGATGAACCCTCTTGTGCTAAAAATAGTGTGTATTTTTTGTAGAGGCCAATAATGGAGAGGTGAGTCATGACCATTGCAAAAGCCTTTCTTGAAAGCCAATAATACATGTGTAATTATTCATGAAAGGGGCTGTACCCAATTTTCATGTACTAAAGTAAATTTAGTTTTACTCCAGTACAACTAAAGAATCTATTTGCGGGAAAATTAGACTAATTAGCGTTTTATACTTATACTTTATACTTATATAAGTAGGAAGTGTGCTGTTAGCATGCTAGTTGCTGTTAGCTTTACAGTGACAGCAAAGCTTGCTCTGGTCTTTGAAAGTTGTGAAAATGCAGTTATAAAGTCAAATCCAAATGTGAATAGTTAGGATGTTCAGAATGCATTAGGAAAGTGAGTAATACATGTAAATCAGGTACAGCACCTTTAAGTTAAGTCAACAAAAGAAGAGGAGGCATTTTTTTTGTGAATCTTACTCACATTTTTACATGTAACATAGTTTTGTCCAAGTACAATTATACTGTAAAATCAGCTCTTAGGGTGACAATGAGACAACACTGAGCTGTCTATGTTTAATTATAGAACATTTTATTCTCCAGGAAGTGCACTGTTAGCATGCTGGGTGTTGGTAGCTTTACCGTGAGGACGAAACTCTCTCTGGCCTTTAGGAGTTGCAAAAAGACGCTTATAAACTCATTGTAGTGGATAATTAGGATGCTGGAGATGCATTAGGAAATACATGCGGACTGCAGCAAAGAGTTTAAAATTAACTAGTTCTGTTTTTCAAGTTTTAAGATAGTAAAAACCAGGTACAGCACCTTTAAGTTCAGCAAAAGAAAACAAGCAATTTTTTTTCCAGAATCTTTAAAGGTCCCATATTCTGCTATTTTCCCCTTTACACAGTCTATCGTAAGGGCTTTGTTGATAAAATTTTGCGTTGTGCAATATCTATAACATAATAGTTTCCAAAAAACACTCATTTCTTGGACTGGCCCCCCTCCTTGCAAAAGCAAACGGCTCACTCTGAGATCTGACCCCCCCGAACAGAGAGCAGCCTGCCTCCCCCGCCCAACCCACGAGCCTCCCCCGCCCAACCCGCGTGCCTCCCCCGCCCAACCTGTGACGAAGCCTAGAGCGGAGATGGTGCGCATGCGCCGTGTGCTCCGGTAAACAGCGATACACAAACACGGGAATAAACCTTTTATCCGTCCTGACGGTGCGTCGTGCTGAGTCCTACGTCCTGGATCTGACCTGGAGTTTGACGTGCTCCAGTACCTCAACGACGGACGTTGCCGTTTGGTAAATAACAAGCTAACTCTTCTATCTATCGTATCCATCGTGTAATTACTGTGTAGCATTAGCATTAGCTGTTTTTATTCTTGCGGCTGCGTGCTTCCTGAAGGCATGGCTTAAACACCGCGTCATCCTTGTGAAGCGCGTCATCCTTGTGAGGAGCCCCCGTCTGCCTGCTCAGCCGAGGGGGACGGAAAAGACAGTTCTCTAGCGAAAACATGCGGGAATCAATCAAAAAACCACTTTGGGCACACATACGAGGCCCAAATAGCACTGTAGGAAGGTTAAAACCTCTGAAAAGTCGATTTTGCATGTTATGGGACCTTTAAGGCTCAAGCTTTGGACGTTGTTACCAAATCATTTCTCACATGATCATCACAGAATTTCATTTCTAAATAGTTGCCCTTTAATTGGAATCACTGCTGTAGACACAAACGCGTGACATTTATCAAAATAACTCTGAACTAGTCCCAGAACCACACTCAAAACTCAAGATGTTTTCACTCTTTTCAACAACGGCCTCTTAAACTCCCTCATTACTCACTCGCAGTGATGACCCAGAGGTAATTAGAGCGGACTTTGAGGAGGTGTTAATCCTACTGCGGCACCCCCTGGTTCATCTCCACATGGACAGAACAGGCCTTTTTGTTTTGAGCAGCAATGGGGGAAACCCTCTGTCTGAAACAACATGAGACAACATGAGTGCAGGATGGTGGGATTTGCCTGTGCGTCCTGTGGGAGGCCCAGTGGAAACACCAGTCCCCACACTGTTCTCAGCAGATTTGGGAATAATTTCTCAGTGCTATAGGGAATTCTGAGCGGGGATTTTGAGGATTAGAGATGTAGTAAAAGATTCTAATCCAATACACTTTTGTGGGATTCACTGAATATCTCCTTCCTCAGTCCAGTCCTGTGTGTTTGCTCACCACATGCTGTTTTGATTTGAAAAAATAGTGTTCTTTAGAGCTTATCCACACAGCGCTTTCAGCCAATCAACACATGAGTGATGGCAGAGCAGGTAGCACAAACCTCTGTCAATCTTTCTACAAAATTGTATATTGCAACAGTGAAAGTGTTGTTTGAACAGAATGAAAAGAAGCAAAACAACTTCCCAGCAGAATATGGTTGCGTGTGTAAAGTAAAAGTAGTCTGTGTTTTAACTGGAATCGATTCCACAAACAGGACTGGTTCTCCCTGTAGCCCACATCTATCACACAAGAAACCAAATGTAATAGAAACATTCCACAGTAAACTACCTTTTTCCAGGATTCAAATGTATATCAAGATATTGATCTTTATGTCTAGAACGCACAAGTCACTGTAGATCCTTCCCGCCTTTGGGGCATTGAAGGTCACAACATAGTAGGTAGATGGTAGGTAGATGGTCACAATTTAACCAACCTTATGAACGATTTTTCATTTTCTATGCAGTTCCTGAAAGAAAATGTACAAAACCAAAATTGTTCAAATGAATCCGAGCGTATGATTGATGAGCCTTAATAATTCATCGTTACTACCTCCAGACTAAACATATACTGTTATCGTAAACCAGAGAAGTTTAAACTAAAGGCCTGCTCATTCACATCACCTGCTCCAGGTCTCTCCATCACTTGCACTGACCCACCCAGAGGTAACAAACCGATCTGGACACAGCGCAGCTTCCACCTCCAAAGGTCCCCAACTACAAAAGCCAACTGACCTTATATAAAATTCATTCAGTGTTCTCTTCCTGCGATCAAAAGCTTCGACAATAAAATGGTTTTAAAGCATTGCCAAACTCCAGACTTGGGCAGCTGACAGTTAATACTTGGACAGTGAGGAGCGATGACCTTTCTGTTGTGAAATTATTGATGTAAGGCGACCTGGTGGTTTGCTTCGCAGCTCTGAGTGTCTCGCAGTGAAAAAGCTGCTGTTGCATCAGACCACTTTGGTGTTCTGTCCTCCGTACTCCCATCAAAGAAGAACTTTCATGAGAATAGAACTTCTCCTTCAAAGCAAAAAGACGCGTACGGCACAAACTGCTATTCAAAGAAATCACTTTTACACCAAAACTACTCTGCAGTTTTCTTCATTCATTTTTAATGCCATTTGCACATTGCTGGTATCTGTCACCATTCTGCTTGAAAGAGTAAATGGTGGTGTGTGGAAGGTAAGCAGTGACACTCATGATTGGAGCCTTGTAGCTGTTTTGTACCTACTTTGCATGCCTTGCATGTCATTCACACCTGGGCTTTATCCCATTTGTAAGCAGCATATTAGCTTTTCAAAAGAAAATTGCCAGTAAAAAGAAAAGTCATGCAGAAAGACATGTTCATAGCTTTTGAAATATTTTTATTGTACATACTCACACGTGTACACTGACAAACTATTCTCAGTCAGTCTTTCTGAAACACAGCCGATGTAACTCCTTAACCTCCCTTCCATGACTCTGTATGGCTGTGGTGAATTCACGCTCAGAGGCAGATGTCCTTGTCGTTGAATCATAGTTGTTGTAAGTGCAAAAAGTGTAAAGCTGTTAGCACAGCTGCAGGAAACAGGAGACCAGTTCAGAAATGAACCAAGATTCTGATTAGTAGTCCCTATTTTTACATAATGTTTACTCCACAGTCAAGAATATTAAGACCCATTTTTTTATTCTCTGACCTTTAACACCATGTAAGTTCTTCTGTGTTGATTTTGCGTATTTTTGCTATTTTATAGTTTTATGGTTTGTTTTGATTTGATGTTTTTTCAGTTCATCAAAATGAAGATCTTTTAAATAATGAACTACAAACTACAAAATGACAGCGACTGAAACAAATTGTCGCTGTACCTTGGTGAATGTCTATTTATGTCACATATTTTGGTCAGTGTCTAATAGTTCTAATGGCTTTTGTTTTCTTTTGCTGAATCCTTTTGACCGGACGTCAATCTTGACAGCCTTTTTTCTTTTTTAGTCCATAAGCTCATTACTACAGATGCCTTTGAGTATTACAGTCTTGACATCTGGAAAGGCTTAACTTTTTTTCAATAACACCATATCTATGTGGCTTGTATTTGTGGCTCCACTCAAAAACACCAGCATCTATTACCTCTGTGATCCCATCCTCCTTGGGCTGTGTGGCGCGTGGTGAGGACGAGAGGAAGAGGCTAAATCACCCTGATGGCTATAATGACCAATGATGCCTAACGGGAGGAGACGTCTCTAACTGCGTCCGCGGCTCCCTCGTGGCGAACAAATCAATGCCAGCTTGTCCTCAAAATGTCAACTGACAGCAACTCGTAGACTTTAAAAGACAGCCTGGGCGAGGTTATTTCTTAAATGGCTTTAGCAGAGAAGTTTTTGTAGCAGCTTTACGTCAATGCTCCGAGCCACGGCAGACGATAGGTGTGACTTACATCCCCAGGAAACTGAATTGAAAGATAGGCTGCAGTGCTAAAGGCTGCAGACACCGGGAGTAAATTTAGATGTTTCAAAGTGATATTCCAGGATTTCCGTAGCAGGGTTGTCCTTGAAAAAGTTTACGCATATGGAGGAGGTAAAATAGAAGCATGTTCAACTTCCAAAAGTGCAGTAAAGGTATTCTATAATGAGAATAGTCTGAGCAAAAGACTTTAAAAACTTTAAAAACATCAAAATCTCAGAGTAAAAGATCTGATGCTAAGTATCTTGGAGCTAGACTATTCAGTTAATGGAGAATTGTGATTTTTCAGGTCATATGTAATTGTAAGAAAAAAAGTGAAAATTGTTTACAATGAGTCATTTCGGCTCAAGCTAAAAGTACTTTTTTATCTGGCTCTTTATGTGACAATATTATCTCCTTTTCATTCAGAAAGTTTGATTTCATAAAACTCGACTTGCGAAAGAAAGCTAAACACTAACACTAAAATCTGATATCGTGTCATGCTTAGCTAGTGTGCACAATTTGTTAAAACAGCAAAAAGTGCAAAACAGGAAAAGCAAAAAGTGCAAAGAGGGACAAAATAAAACACATTCCTATGGAAAAATTGACATTCAAGAGCATAAATTGAGAGCTTGCATCTGCCTCCTTCTCCACAACTTTAATGACGGTTGCCAAGAGGAAGTTAAAGGGCTGAAAATAAGTATGGTGGGAGGAAGAAAAAGATGTGCAGACCCTATAGAATCCAAAAGGGCAAAGGGGCATGCTACGCTAAAGCAAACTTATCTTTTCAGATTTCCATACATTGAACTTTCCATCCAAAGCATCTGGAATATCACTTGAAGGCCACTTGGTCGCTTCTAATCGCCATCTTCTCAAGTTTGTTTGGACAGCGCAGACAATCTAATCTTTCTAATTAATTCTGTCTGATGGTGTGGCCTGACCAGATGATATCCACCCCATCTAATCCAGGTCATTCAGTCCCCTTCTAATTATTTATTGAGCTTTGCCTTGCTTAGAAAATAGACTAAGAGTGGTTGATATTCCGGAGGAGAGACAAAGAAAGATGGAGGCCATGAACGGGGAAGATTCATCAAATATTTGTAAACATCGGCCGCTGAATCTGACTCCTTTTGGGAGTTCTTTATTTTTGGAGTAATAGTTCACAAGGTAAATTAGCTCTGAAGAGAAATAGGCTTCATTTAAAAGTGCACATGTGTTTTTTTTTTTCTCTGTGTAATTAGTAGTCTAGTCTCTAAATAAACAACTTTTAAGAAAACTGACACGCATTGATAGGAATCTGCTAATTACCAGACCAGGGAGGAGAAATGAACCAGAAGAAAAGCAGAGACATCATTAAACTGATTCTATACAGTTATTTTTTGACTCATCCCTTTAAGATTTTGTCAGGGTTGCCACAATAAACCATCCATGTTATTTGGCAATTTCTTTTATATTGGATGCCCTTCCTGACGCAACAAGGCATATCAAACTGAGGATATGGGATTAAGAGTGACCATCCGGTTGTAGGACAAACGCTCAACTCACTGTGCCACAGTCAATACACTCAAATGCAATTATCATTGTTTAAAGGAGACATATTCATATCAGGAGCTTTTAACAAAATTGTGTTTGTTTTCCAGTCTCATTTAACTACTTAAGTTAGCAGACCTGTTTCTTTATCAAGTCGTTTAAGATCAATATTGCGATTGAAGATGTCCAAAAAATAACAAGGATTAGAACTATATGGCAGACAAAAGCACAATATTTCTTCTTAAAAAAAGGCAAACTGGAATTGATGCAATATTTACTCTCATTTTCAACAAGACACTTTCAATCACCCCCGCACTGTTATTATTACTTAATGCACCACTTAGCCTATGGTAACTGCTAGCACAACGCTATTAGAAATAAAAAAGCTGATCACAGTGAAGTCTTGGCACGCAACAACGACCATTTTGGCACAAGCGGATGTCAGATTATTTTTGCGGGGGCGCACGTTCAGTTTTAGATCATCATCCTCCATAACAGCACTAAGGCGAGCTTTGAGCCATGTCAGCAAGGCATTATCTAAAATTTGGCTCAGCTTCTGGTGGAATACTCATTGTGAATCTGGCTAGAGTTCTGCAACCAGATTTAGGCCACTACTGTTCATACTTCAGGTCCATCTGGGCTCAAGTGCCGCAGTCTCACAACCGTTATGAGCCCTGCTGATGAGATCGTGGTTTCTTCACTCAACGCTAATCTCCACTAATGTTGGAAAAGCCCATAACAAGCATTACAGGGAGTTAGTGCAGTCAATATCCAGCAACATCAAAGACTACGAGCTCAAGACTCACGCTGCACCAATGTAGTAAACATCTGTAAGATTCCAAGAAAATCATTATTTTTCAACTAAAACACAGAATTCAAGTTGTTACTCAGCAGTGAGCAATCAGGACATTTTAAAAACCAACAGCGAAGTAAATTCTAACCACAGTTGTTTTTGAACAAATAAGACACAGAAGGCGTGATGTCCCTAATTGTAATGAATAAAGTGATAAAGAACAGAAGGAGAATAGACCTGTAATCATAATAATGGACATTAAATCTGAATTAAGAATATACTGACTTGTTTTCTAAATTATTTATTATTTCTTTATTTACTAGCAAATTGGGGATTTAGGCGGGATATATCTTGAGTGAAAGCAGTTACACATACTTTATGACAATGCACTATAGTCTCTTACACTAATTCACCCATTTGAAAGTTTAAACGTCAAGACAAAAGGTACACGCCAACTGTAACACCAGGAATGGACTAGATCCAAACTCAGAGTGACAATGCAAACTTTGATGATATTAAATAGACCCTAGACAACATTACTGCTCTGGCAATATATGAAAATTACAACAAACCCACAGAGAAATTTAACTCGTACTATTATGATACTAATGACATATTGAATAGCATTAAAGTACAGCAAGGAAACAGATTTAAATCTTACTTAATGTTCAGGGGTACGTGAGCACCTGTAAGGGTTGCCAGAGTTGAAGAGCATTTGAATATAGAAATGTTGACGTAGCCTACATTTTACATCCTTAAAAAAACATTTCTGTAGGATAACGGTGGCATAAATGACATAAAAATCAGAAGTTAGAATTCGCAATATACTAGTAAACAGATTTATAATTACAGAAGAAACACCAGTACACAACATACTGGTGTTTGTCTCACATACTACGGATGTGAGACAATGCTTAGGGGTACTCAGAACAAAACAAAACAACCACACCATAAATAATTAGTACCTGGGCATAAACTATGTCCCATAAACACACTACCCTCTCAAAATGGCATATTAATTCAGTGGATTAAATTAAGCAGCTGCAAGAGTGTAAAAACATCCTGTTGGAGTTGTTTACAGAAGTGAGGATGAGGCAGTGGATGATAAACCCATCAGTCTATCAGCCAGCAGAATGGACATACTTCCCCTTATTGTTTCATTCAAGCAACAGGACTCGAGTCAAGGAAGTGACTGTCTAGTTGCAGCCACAAATAAATAAAATATAAATTACTACTCATAGGCTAAATACGCACACATGTACAGTGCAAAATATCAGAATTAAATTGTATGTTTTTACTGTTTTTCTTTTGTGAACTTGAACACGTGTTTGGACTATTTTCTGTCGAGAATGTGCACTACAAGATTACAATATTTTTTGTGCCACATCACTGCTGACTCCCGAAAAGCACGCGCGCGTACAGTAATTTAATTAACTACACCCTTGTGCCTTTTAAATCGCCATAAATAGCATTCATAAATGTAAACATACCTTTTGGAATGTGGCTAATTGTTGTGTCGGCATTTTCCACAGATGCAGAGAGGCACAGTATAACAGCGAAGACCCCACGAGCGAAGTTCTCCCGCCGGCGCCACGCTCCCATGATGCCAGCCCGGGTTAGGTGAGGTGAATCCGGCTTGGGCTCTCCGTTCGCACCGCCTGACGCTCGCAGCCACAGCGTACAGCTCCACAACGGTGAAAATACAAGGCAAAAGTGTTCACAAAAGCGACGGGGGAAAAGAAGGCAAAAGCGACAGATTCCGGACAGAGAAGACTCCAGCGAGATGCAAGCTTGTCACTGCAATTAGGATGGAAAAAAAGTTTCTTGCAGGTACAGTAGCACAGTGAATGTTGGTATGAGGAGAAGAGGTAACAAAGTTAGTGTTTTGTGTGTGAAAAGGTGTCGTTAAGTGACAGAAGTTGCGGTGAGAAGAGGAAAGCAGAGAATGAGCGATGTTGGAGCGGAGAAGAGTGAAGCTGTGGAGCAGCCTCTCTCTGCCATGTGCACGGTGAGCTCCGCTGGGTCCTAACGCCGTCCACAGCCCCGGGCCAATCAGCTGACAGACACAAACATGAACACACTACTGTAGCGACTGACCTGACCAGCATCAGGGCGGCACCAGATTGCAAATGATTACATTATGCCATATGGCTTTTATTATGGCTTTTACTATTATTGCAATTTTATACTTTTTGACATAATCATTTCAAATACTATGTTCATCGTTCATGTATTAGTTTACAAGTTTGATTAAATACAGAAACATTTCTGTCAGATGGTGTCATGGTTAATACATTACAGTCACAGTACAATATAAAATCACAAAACACAAACAGACAGACAGACAGATATATAGAGAAATCACACTGGAACACTCACATCTCAGAATTCCTTGGAAAATTGGACCAGATTTCAGAACCCTGAGTTCATCCGAGTTAGACAATCTAACATGGTTGCGCTGCCGTTGAGTCTTTGCAGTTATTAATTCAATGTTATACTAATGTTACTATCGTCGACACTACACGGTCGGAGCTAATGACAACAAAAGCGGAACTTCACTTTCAAACTTTGATTTATAACCTACAAATGTGTCCAGGTTATACGTTTGCATAATTGAACATTTTGGCAGATTAAGCACTTTCCTGGTTTATATACATTATAGTGTACTGTAATGTTTTGCTCATAGGTGCGAGTTCCAACCTCTGGGGACAACTAGAACCAGCATTAAGCTCCATAAAAATGAAACGCCCCTTGTTTAGTCCTGACCCTTGTCCTCACAGTCCAAGATGGTACACATCGCACAAACATTTCAGATATGTACATGTCCTAGGCCAATGGAGAGACGTGCACACAAGCAGAACAGCTTTAAAGTCTATTCTCAGAGCCACAGGAAGCCAGTGCAGAGACCTGAGTACTGGACTAATGTTCTTGTACTTCCTGGTTCTCATCAGGACCCGAGCAGCAGCATTTCGGATATACTGCAGCTGTCTAACTGAACTGTGCTGTACTTGATTTTGGCAATGATGGTTAAAGGCTGCTTTTATTGATTTGACGTGGCTGTTAAAGTTCAAGCCTGAGTCCATTATTACCCCTAGATCTCTTAGTCTATTTGTAGGTTTTAGAGAGAAACTATGGAAGGGGCTACTGACACATTCTCTGTGGGCCAAAGATGATTACTTCAGTCTGAGTTTAGCTGAAGAAAGTGGTTTTGCATCCACACTGATGTTTTGGATGCAGTGACAGAGTAAATCTACTCGCCTATATTCACTGTCCACATTCACATACTTGCTGTCAGTGAAGCATAAATTTAACTTTGAGTGTTTTCTGCATAATTATGGTGTGACACACCGCTGCTGTATATTAACTGGCCTAACGGCAGCATATAGCAATAAAATAGAAGGGGTCCCAGGATTAACCCTTGGGGTACACTACAGGTCTGAGAGTGTTTATATGATTTATTTTATTATTTTTTTTTTTTTCTGAAAAATTACCTTGAATTACCTTTTATATGTCATGTTCTTCAATCGTTTTATTCTTGTGATGAGAGTTCTGATTAATGTCTTAGCTAGTTTCTGATTATATGGTTGGCACATTTCAGGATTGGCCTACATTCTCTTCTGCCAAGTCAGTCTTCAATAAATCTAATCTAAAAATCCATGTACACAGGAACTGAAGGCAGAAAGTGAAGTATCTTGCTCACCAATACAACAACAGCACAACAGCAACATGTATTGCTACTACAGGGCTTTTTTTTCTTTAACTGTTTTTTATTATTAAAATGTACACAGATCATTACATTACATTTTGTTAATTGTAAACCTCATATTGATCCGAAATAACTTTAAACAGCTCCAATCCAAGATGCATGTAAACTGATGATGGGGGAACGTTGTTATAATGTCGTTAAAAGCTCGCTAAAGTTGATGTGCTCAAATTTACGCTTATCTTATTAGTGAACAAAATCCAAGCATATAAACAGACTGAAATTAGTCTGCACGTCTCTAAAAATGTCACCAATATGATATATTTATTCTCAAATTGTTCAGTAATTGTCAAATCTAACTTTCAAAATGAAGAAGCTCGCTAAAATCAATTTATCTTGTAACATGGAAATGAATGCTCAGCAATTACTGTGACAAGCCATCCCTTATGCTGAAATACCTGTGCTGAGATAGTCTTGTCTGTCCTCACACACAGATGAACCAGCACCACACTGGCCCCATCTGTGTGTTGTGCACAATCCAGGTCTGGTTTGGACTAATCTTTTTAGTCTGCTTCTGCTGTAGGCACAGAGCCACAGATGTCATAGCAGTAGTCGGTCCACTGAACTAAAGCTAGACAAACTGTGAAAAATAGTGTTGCATTGTACTAGGCCAGGTCATTTTCCATTTCTCTAATCTGTATTGTTTTCAAGCATTTATACTGAGTATATTAGAAGAGCAGAAAGTTGACCTGTTTTTCTTGTCTAGTATTATGAATGAAAAAATCATTTAACAATTTGTTCTAAATCAAAGGACAGTAGAATAAATCAGAATTGTCTTAGTTTGACACATACTGGATTAATTGCTCTCTGATGTATTATGCCCATTGAGTCACATTCATCTCATATAGATTTAAATTCCAAACCAGAAATATTTGTTCAGGCCTCCTGTCTGAGGTGAGTTTGCATCTTCTTTCTAAGTGGAAGATTAATGAATATAAACTTTCAGCATGCTGTTTGATCACTGAAGACATCAATAATTCATTTTTTTTTTCTTGCAGGATTTTCTTTTAAAATAGTTGGAGAAATAGCTCTGTACAAGTAAGTCTCTTTTATAATAGGTAATTTCAAGCACAAATGTACCTCACTGGATGTTTTCCCTATGCTACTGTCGCTAGACTCACATGCCACGGTTGCCAGTCAAATGACTAATGATTTTAATCAGCGGCTCAGCTCAGATGCTCACAATTAGCCACGCTAAGCTCTGCTGGTTGGTCTTTTGTAAGTCCTTTTTCTGAGCCAGACGTATCGGTTTTCCCCTCCAGGCATCCAAATCAGTCAAGGCCATGTGTGAAGCCTTGCCCAGACCCTCAGCGCGCACACACACAGTCCACGTTCTGCGCAGATAGCAATGTGACAAGGAGACACATGATGGCTGCAAGACTGACAGCAGCCCTTCTCCGCGTATACGTCTCGCTGTCAGTCCCTGCTCAGCCTCTGGAACCAGCCCACATGGCAGCATAACAAACCTCCCATGGGAATTACTCTCATGAAGGGCCTTGATAGGAACAGCGGCAACAGCAAGTCAGCAAATTTGAATACGTGTAGTTTTTAGATGATACAACACCTTGCTATAGGCAATAATCGATCATCTGTGAATGTCACTTATTTAAAGGAACAGTGCACAACTTTCTATCTCTGTCAAAACACTGAATCAACTTCTTATAGGCCGAGTTCTGACTGTAAATCAGTTATTGTCTATGAAGAAATTTGCTCTTTTTGTGCAATATGTGGTTATTGCTCGATTACAGTTCCAAAGTGGTCGTTCCAGTCTTGACGACACCAATTTTGACTCAAGTAAAAGTAGTGTGTCTTATTATAATATTGAACACAAGTCACTGTTAATTGAATTGAGTCCTGCAATCAAAGACTTCTCCCTCGCCATTCTCACCCCTAGAAGACTTAAATGCTAAAGCAATATCTTCCAGCCTTTTGTCCCTATGTGTGGACCACAGCCTCCTCTGTTATTACAATGTCATCTCTGGTTTGGAGCCTGGTGACAAAGGCCCCTTTCACTCAGAGATGTGTCTCCTGAGTTCGATTAGCTTGGAATTTCGCTGTTCCGGATGGGAGGTTCCAGAGGCCTGCAGGCGTACATAGATTCAATGACAAAACGCTGGCCCTGCCTCCCTCCCCCCACCCTTTTTATAATAAACATCTACTGTACCAATGACACGACCAAGGTGTTTAGCTCAGAGCAATCACATTCAATATCCTTTCTCAATTATGCTCACAGCACACATGCACTGTCCCTTGAAAATATCACTGGTTTATCTTTAGAGCTAAGTATAAATATTTGAGAATATTGCACTTTTATTTCTGTATCGTTACACAGACTAAAAGACTCTCGGATTTTCTTACAGTTGATTAACGTGATAATCAGCTTATTAAGTCTTTTAATGATTGTCTGAAAACTAAAACATGAATATCCTTCTACAGCACTAAGCTTATTTACAGTCTATTAGCAATGTCTGCAAGGTAGATTTCATTATCTCTCAAGCATTAGCCCGACAATTAACAACATAAATTGAATTTCAGAGTCCAATTTAGATGCTGATCTGCAAGATGATGTGGATGTCCTTCTGTCCTCCTGTGTTTATCTTTGCAGAACCTGATCCAGAAGTTTCTGCAAAAGAAGAAAAAGCATTAATGCAGAGTTTTTCTGTGTGTCATCAAAACTTTCTTCACCCCGTGTCTCCTAAGAACTGCTGTGCGTCACCACGGCCCAACTCCTGCTGCTAAATTGGCTTCCATTTCCATCAACCTCGCCCCTAAGGTGACCAAAACTCAGGTTGGGGGAATCATAGTATGTAATCACCTCATATTTACGCAATCACAAAAATCCCGCTGCCAGACAAAAAAGTACAAACTGCAAAATGCACTAAAGTTTGTCAGGAAGTAGCAACGTTCCCTTTTTCTCAGTAAGGTTGAGGTCTGGCTAATAGCTTTATTTGAGAGGTGCTGAGGTCGGGCCGCCTTCATAACTGTAATATAACTGCTCCATTTCCCCAAGAAATAAAATATTTTCTTGTATACCACTGTTGACTGGGCTGCTATAGGTGATAAGCCATACTGCAACACAGATGTAGCCTTGCCTTTTTCAGTAGATTATACATCATAAATAACATTCACCAAAGATAATACTGACATCTTATAGAGCCACATAATCATAAGCCTCGATGATTGCGTAATTATCTGCAAGAAATTGGAGGCATCTCTTCACATTTTTCATACGGCACGGGGCTGTCACTGAATTCATTGTTGTGGTTAGGTCATATTGGAATGATTCACCTTTGGAAAAATCTAGATAGATGTGTCTAAAACAGCATGTCCTCACCGAGCTTCTATTATGCATATTCCTCTCACTTAAAGGAAACATAGTGGAATTGCTTATGAATATTAACAATGCTATTTCACATGTATTTGATTGTGTAGACAATGTGATGGACGGGGCACGTATGACATCAAAACACATCAAAGTAGCGACTGTAAAAAGGCTTGTCCTTCCCCTCTGGCAGTAATTACAGTAAAATGCTTTTCACAATTCTTATAAAAAAGCCCCTGTCAAACAGCTCTTTATAGTCTAATACAGGAGCACTCTACTGCAGTGGAAGAGTGACCTCTGCTGGAATATATTTGAAACAAGGTATTTTATTTCACTGCACAGACATTTGGAATCCACATTTCACTGCACAATATTTACATTCTAGTGATAGATTTATTGTTTTGCGCTTGATAAAATTATGTTGAATTACTACCACACTCTTCAGGCCTTAGTTTCACAATTTCACAAATTAGAAAAACGCTATATAAGTATAATACATTATTATTATTACAATTTAATTTTGAGACACGAAAAAAAACTTCATTTTCTTCACTTTAAGCCAATTGTTGTTTCAGCAGCACAAAAAGCATAGTACAACAGAAACCAGGTCATTGTCCTCAGTGCAACCATTAAAGCCCCCAGTATATTTTTAGCCAAAAATAGACAAAAATAAAAGCATGTTTATTTAAATGTATTTATTGCACAGAAAACCTTTTTTTTTTTTTTTTCTTGAACATATCCCCTAACTGTTAACGGACTTGCATCTCCTCAGACCTGACTACTTGAGCCTCCTCCTGCTTGTTTCCATGGAAGTGTTTTTTCCTTGGTTATAATATTCCACAGTATGGCATGAAACATATCTCCGTGGAAAAAGTATGCTTTTAGTTAACCTTTGATTTTCATGGAATCATGCAGAAAGTGACACACTGTTGATTTAAGACAGCAATGCTAAAGGCATAGGCTTCCCTGTTTTTATGTTTGAAACCTGGGAGGACTGCTCCATTTTGGTCATATTACAACAACTTTTTTTGGTCATAATTTCCCCGTACCTTCTTATAGACCTCTGCTCTCAATCTGTTAGTTTGCGATACAGCTCGTCTTTTCTCCTCCTGCTTCCTCTTGGTCACTTCTGGGAGCTTGTTGTAAATCCTGTGCATAAAGAGGCAATATAAAATAGTGGAGTGAGACCATGGCACTGAAGTGAGAGTGAGTGAGTCTATGCCAACATCAGGTCTGGCACATCGCAGACAACAGCGAATTATCTAGTTCTAGTTCGACCGCAAAACCTGGATGCACTGATAAACAGGTCTCACACACTCCCCCCTTTCAGTCCTTCAACTCCTGCCAATTTGTTGCGAGATCTCCACTGTCAGATAATGTTGAGTTTGAAAAAAAAAATTACCATGGGCAGGCATCATCTGATCAACCGTGCTTTGCTAGATAAGGCCAGGGAGGGAAAAAAAGAGTAGATAAGGCGGACACAGGGTGGCTTATATTGCCTGTCAAGTCATCGGCCGTTGTTTGTGTCTTAGATATCTACAATTCTGAATGAAAAACAACAAAACACATCTGATGGATAGGATCGCATATGAGAAGAAAGAATGAGGAGGGGAAGACTGACTGACAGGTCGAAACTCACCGTCTGGACCTCAGCTGCATCTCCCTGCCCGATATAGTCCGCTCTCTCGGCTTGAAAAGGTTATCTAAGAAACACACACACGCACACACAACAAGAATAAGAAATCAGCATTAACATGTAAATTATGCGAGCCATTGCCAATAGAAAGGACAGTGAGGGATGTCTTTACAGGTAGAGATGCATACAGTACAAGGCAATGAGCATATAGTTCTACTTTAATTTGGGAAGTGTCAGTCAGTATTAAAGCTGTATGTAATTACTGTCAATAACACAATGTGGTCTTTCTAATTACTTGTGCTGTTTTAAGGTGCAGCCTTACCCAATACAGACAGTATTGTAACTAAATTTGGATCAGTCAGTCTTTAATTGTAATCTGCAGCACTGTACAACTCCAACAATGGAACCAAAGTGCCTCCCAGATGTGCAAAAAAACCTCATTACTATTCCAACAAAATAAATTTCATATATTCTGGCGATAGTAACACAATAATTGAAACAAGCACTTTTGGGCACTTTCTTTTTTGTATGGAATTAGTATTGTGAAAGTTATTTAAATGCTGGTATACTAGTCAGTAAAACGAATGCATAAAGTTGTAATAATTGGTAATTTAGCAGAAGCAGTGAAAGAAAGAAATGTAAATGTATATGTTTCTCGTAAGAATACAAAGTTTACTGTCTAAATTATTACAAATCTTATAATTCTAAATATAGATTCTTTACGATTTAGTGTAACTAAAAGTGCATATAAAGTACTAAATTACTGACGCCATAAAAAGAGCAATAGTTTAAGATAATTTTATTTCTTCCTAATATCTGTCTGAAATGCTTTTAAGCTTTGTATTTTATGGGTTCTGGGAAAGGCTCTTCCTGCTGACCTTGTTTAGCTCCTGAAAACCAATTGTCTTTGCCCTGATAAAGATTAATTAGGTAGAAAACAGTGGAAGCAGAGGCTCTGGTCCTGCATTTGCAGACATGAAGCAGTAAAAAGAACTCAGATATGTAATGCTGATAGTGGCCAGCAGAGAGCAAAGTTGGATAGATGCCACACTGACAGAGTGAGAGGAGGATGGGCTGTTCCCTGGAGCAGCTGTGGATGTCAGGAGGGTTGAATTTAATGTAGATGTGGATCCATGACAGACCTCTCTGCCACTCATTCTATTTTTATTTCCCTGAATTATAGATGACTGGAATGTCTGATTTGGTAGGACTTAGGTAAGAGTCTTTTCTATTAAAAAGTCTTCTCAGGTTATCAAGTCAAATACTGTATATTTTGGTGGGTTTGTCTTTTATAATGAATGAAAAATAGCTTATTGCAATGAGGAATGTATTTTAAAGAACAACTCTGAAAAAGAATGGCATCAGTGACCCACTGGCTTGATGTTTTGCCCCTGCATTGACAATTGTAACTTTAGCTTAAAAAAGTCGGGTCGGAACAGCTCCAAAGCCTCCTGAAGAACACAGCCCAGAAGAATATAAATACAGTAAAAGGTAAGCATAAAAGGTAAGCACAATCATGTTTAGCAGAATTTCATGACAAAGCATTTAAAGCAGGAGAGACAGACAGAACAGACAGTGACAAATAAGTGATGGGCAACGAATGGTTGATTGACTAAAGGCTGGTGATTCTTCTGCTGCAAAAAGAATGGCATCAGTGACCCACTGGCTCGATGTTTTGCCCCTGCATTGACAATTGTAATTTTAGCTTAAAAAAGCAAATCCTCATCTATCATTTTCCTTTTATGTTGTAATAGTCTGAGTTGAGTAGCCAAAATTGTTCTCAAATAAGAGTAACATTACAAAATTATAATACTCAAGTAAGAGCAAGTCAGTGTAATCTCTCATTTGTCCAGGAGTGATCCATCGTAAGTTTCAATGGTAACCTCTGAACAATGTTCTAAAAATAATTTCAAATTCCATTGGAAAGTAATTTTCAATCTACGGATCTGGAGCCTCATTTATAAAGCTTGCGTACGCACTACGCAGTGTGTAGCCCGCCCTCTGCGCCATCAGTGGTATCTATAACACTTCCACTAGGCGCAGGATTTTGCTTATCTCTGAGAAAATGTTCTATTGCCAGAGTACCACCCAACTCTAGCAATAGGAAATAAAAGATTTCCACACTGTTGCTTTAGGTGCACTCAACAAAAAGCTACGGTTTTAAGGTAAGTTGCTAATGAATGAATGAATGAATAAATAATGAATGAATAAAGTGACCTGTGCTCATTTGTAAAAGCTAATCTGTGCACAGTAATGTTTGTTATTCACCCCGCCCTTATTTGCCTCTTTTTGCCAAAGATTCGTGCTTCACGAGTCAAGACACTTCCAGTTTGGCTTGAGCTCCGTTCATGCAAGTGGTGAACGAGGAAAAAGTCTTGGTGCTAAAATATTTTATAAAATAGATTGATTTCTGTAAAATGATCATCTCCTGGGCGGCCTGAAAACATCTTTGTAGTCCTTGTAGAACTTATTTTCTGTTGAGCTCGCCTGCCCCATGTAAACTAATACAAAAGGAAAAAAGACGGCGACCCTCACGGCAACTTCCGGAGTAAGGTGAATAGGTAAGTAGAGGCTATCATGCTATACCACAAGCTATACTGTAAACTGTAAAAACAAACTCCTGGTGTTTCTCTGTGTTTCAGGAGGTATTGCAGCTCTCACCGCTAAGTGGATCCGGTGTGGTGCAGTTCCTCCTGTGTTTGCCTCGATCTTCCCCGAGGCCATGCACCGGGCCTGGGCTGGAGTCACAATGAGCTCTCCTTGTCCTGGCCCTCTGCTCCAGCTTCTTCACCCTGCCCTGAGAACGGCTGATGAAGTCGGGTCGGAACAGCTCCAAAGCCTCCTGAAGAACACAGCCCAGAAGAATATAAATACAGTAAAAGGTAAGCATAAAAGGTAAGCACAATCATGTTTAGCAGAATTTCATGACAAAGCATTTAAAGCAGGAGAGACAGACAGAACAGACAGTGACAAATAAGTGATGGGCAATGAATGGTTGATTGACTAAAGGCTGGTGATTCTTCTGCTGCAATGGAGGGTTGTGGTGTGCAGTGGATTTGACTGAAAGATGGAGCAGAAAAGTAAATTTTGTATATTTGGGATTATCGCCAACAAAAATAATTGCCATTTTACCACCAAAAGCTACTTATCCAGGACATTTTCTTCTTGATCATTGTTGTAAATGATGAAGTGATACAACAAAGTACAACAAATTATTCATAAGAAATCAGTCACGTTTTTATAACTCACATTGTTTAAGAGTCTGAAATGTAAATACTTATTGTGTATCCCTAGAAGTAATCAGAATTATTTTGGCCATGATAAATGTGACTCAAAGTTTCATGTCAAGACAGCTGAGCAAAAGTGGGTTTTGCAGTGGCTCAGAGTGTGGCCATAAACTGTTTTAATCTCGGTTTTGACAAGTGCAAATTTGTCAAAAAAGTGCAGAATTGTTCTTTTCTCCTTGGGCAGGACTTTACTTATCCCATCTGTGAATATGGTGTGTGAGTGGCTGGTGGTTGTTGGAGTGGTCAGTGGTTGTTGGAGAGGCCCAGCTTTTGTCAGTTAGGGTTAAAATAGAGAATGATATTTGTTAGTAGTTTATATACAGAGATCAATATCAGTCTAGTCACTGTTTTCATCTCAGCGAGTTCAGATGGGCATGATTGACAGATGGATCAGCTAATCAGAGACACACATGATCCATATGTATCAAATATGGCTGGTTATGTTGAAAACGGTAACAAAAAAACATTGCATATACTGCAGAATAAATAAGTGAATCGCGAAAATCTGAGGTGAGAGAAGTTTGACTTTGTTCTAAATGAAAAGTGACCAATGAGCTCATTTGTTTCATATGTGACACTGAAATAAACAAACCTGATTGCATGGTTCTTTTTGAGTTTGGCTTGAGGCCGCTGGAGGGAGTGGTGACCAGACTCACTTTTCATAAAGTATTGCAGAGGTGTATATTCTAGGAAATACACACCTCTCCCAGGCAAACAGATGTAGCTTAGCATTACCAGTTGTTGATGTCTAAAGTTCTGCGGTTTGAGACAGAGGCTTTTTAAAGCTTGTAATGTTCAATACAAATGTAAGGCATTACAATTATTGAAGTTAGAAGGTTTTGATTAACTGACAGCAACAGACGGCAAACATAGGAGTGAAGTGTAAAACGCTGACTATTTGTGAATTAGCTTCTGCAGCTTCATTATACTATGTTTCTCATTGACCCTTATGCAAAGTATAAATTTGATTTTGATTGAAATTGTATTGACATTATTGATTTTTCATGTTGTTCCCTTCTAATACACGCTGCTCTGTAATTGCCAAAGATGTGCAGCTGGTAATATGTCTTTGGAGAAGCATTAGATTAGAGTTATAGTCACCAAGGGGAATACTAAATGAGCAGCTCACTTTGTAAAACATGAAAAATTGACTGAATAAAGTTTCATAGAGAAAGAAATTTATTCCTCACAATATTGTAGGAGAAGAAATAGCCTTAGCTGTAACTGAAATTCAGAATCTTTGGAGAGTGAACTTTAAAATGAATCTTCCTTTAGTTGCAGTACAATATGCTGCATGTTCAAGGAGCAGAGGCATTTTTGTTATAGTTTCATCTCTTCCAGCATGTCTCTGACTTTAAAACATTATTTTAGTTGCAATAAGAATGGAGCAGTAACAGTGTCTGAAATACTT
Source organism: Rhinogobius similis (assembly GCA_019453435.1). Taxonomy (NCBI): domain Eukaryota; kingdom Metazoa; phylum Chordata; class Actinopteri; order Gobiiformes; family Gobiidae; genus Rhinogobius; species Rhinogobius similis. Next base: position 24,806,614 of record CM033634.1, read on the forward strand.
TCTCTCCAGGGTGTCGGGTTGCCATGTCCTAGCTCTGGGTGACCGCTTATAAACACTGGCTGGAACCTTGAGGAAGCCCTTGTTTTTTATGGCTCTTTTGGCAGCAGTGAAGTCGATGTTGGATTATTTTTGGATGTTTGCACAAGGGAATGGGGATCCCTAGAGGTAAGTAGGTAAATAGCATAGCAGTACATAAAATTACTTTAAAAATATTAATTACTTATTTAAGGAGAACAGTGCATTTTAATAAACATACATGAGACCCACACATGGTTGGTTTACAGGGCTTAAAGAGCTGGGCAGGGACAGTATATGATGATGCTGTTATGGCTACTGTTACTAACTATTCATTCTGACTCTGCAGGAAAATAAAAACTGAAATAATAGCGATGGATGGATCAATATCAAATATTGACATATTGACAATGACAGAGGTGTTAAAAAGTACTGATTCTCATGCAAAGATATCAATACTTAAAATGATTTGTTATTATATTTAACCCCAACCTTAACACTAACCCTAAATTATTTGAATCCACTTTGAATCCATTTTAATCAGTTTATCTGCACATATATTTAACAGTTTAAGCTGTGGTAGAACAAACTCCTATATACCAGGCAAAATTCTTTAAAGCAGGAGATTCAAAGTATTTTAATACAAAACTCAATGTATCAGTATTGAAACGATATTGGGATCTTTGCCATAGTATTACTTGGTATCTGACTGAAGCAAAAATCACTAGTATTGCCCATGACTAATAAATAATAGCTAGAGAAGCAAAAGGGCTTATACAGCTGTTTACTTTTACTAAAATTGCATGGATTAATCATCACCATCATCAACTTTTACTACAGACATGTAGTCCAGAGTTAAAACAGTACAACAGTGAGAAAACCCATCCCTCCCACACCATGCACCAGAATTTGTATCTGTGTCTCCGCAGTTCAGACTGGTACCGTGCAGGACTGAGTTTGATAATATTGTTCTTACAGTCACTGAATCGGCAGATGAATCTTTACATCATGCAACACAAGGCTGCCTGAAAAGTCTTGATCCCTGCTGAGACAAACAGGTGACTTGTGCTTTCCCATCTTTTCAATAACATCATTATAACCAACATTTATTTTAGAAATACTCGCTCTTTTGTAGTTTGACCACAGATGTGCTGCATGTAATATAGTACAGTACGCTTAAAAGACTGTCAAACCTGCGCACGACCATGTTTGTCTGTGCATACATCATGTGACACGGTCTGTAGATGTCGTCATCATCTAACAGATCATCAGAAATAAAATGCCCCAAATATTCATACTTGTGACAAACAGTTAGCACATTCCCGCATAGCACAAACTGACGAAATTTTACACATTTATATTCTTTTGTTCTACAGATCATTATGACACTTTTACTGGCATCATAATTTATATCAAACTCAACACCATACTTAGAGCAGACATTGAGAAGTTCCTGGAGACCTGCAAGATCGTCTGCAAACATTAGATGGTTCACTAAAGTAAACCCAATCACACTTAAGTTGATGTCACGTGTATTTTCCAAAACTTTATTATCATCCCTTTTTTTTTGTTTTATTCCATCCAGAATGTTGTATATAAATGGCCTTTTGAATTATATTTATTATTACATCTTTCAAAAAACAATTAGATTAAGATAATTGTGGCCAACGCTGTAGTAGCACTCCAATTTCCACTTTTATAAGACTGTCTGATGCTGATTGGCTGTTGACTTAAGTTTAGAAAAAAGAGAATATTTTGTGTTCAGATAATTTAATTTCCTGCAAGCTGCTTACATTGTGCCTCGCTCTCGCTCTCTCCATTTCCTCCATTGTACTATATCCATTCAACAGGCAATTATTTATAAGCTAATCTCATAAAAGGCATATGGCTCCTACTTGGAGGCTGAGACTCTTGGCTGCTCCATCCACAGTGTCCTCCTTCAGTCGGGAATGATAATAGCAGGTCGTATACGTATTCAGTGATGCATCCCCATTAGGCTCGGTGCTACAGTTTTCTTCCTCCGTCTCGCCACTTTGATTGTCCCATGGTCCAGCGTCTACTTGGGAATAATAAAAAGAGAAAAGCACATAAAAACACAAGTAGAAAAACAAAAGATTCAGCTGGCATGGGTTTCATGTTTTTACTATGTTAGAGGACAGATACAGACCTAATGAAATAGCCCTGTATTCTATCTCCTTCTCCAGACTGACTTATGGCACAATTTTCACTACATTCCCGCACACCATCCCTGCTTTTATGATCTGGAGAAGCCCGGAAAATGAACAGACCTTGCACTGACCCTAACACACATACACACACTAAGGTTTCTACTCATAGACATAGAAAAATGAATAATGTAGAGGATGACAATGCATTCGTCCTGCACCATAGTCTTATCCTTTTTCCTGTTATACATACATGGAGGCTGAATCCCTGTTGTCGCTCTGTGATATACGGGTAGAGAAACACAAGCAGCTAGAAGCGTGCTCGCGACTAGTTTGACATGACTCACTGTGCTTTGGCCTGGAGGCATACTATTAAATGGAGCCACCCCCAAGGCCTGTTTAAACAGAAGCAAGAAATGAATTTGAATACAATGCACACAGACAGCGAAATAATGTTAGATGAGTTATGTAACACTAAAAGGTAAATTGGTCTAGAGAAGATGTACAGTGTGTTTTAGAAGTGACAGCTTCTGGCAAGAAAATTACTTAATGAGTAAACACAAAGAGTATTGAAGTAGGGAAATAGCGTGTTAATTTTGCATTCTTACAGACATACTTAGTAATGGAGAGTCTAAATATAAGTTAACAACATTACTTGATAAAATTACTGCAGTTGAGTAGACTTATTGATTTGATAGACTGCATTTTTTGAGTAGATTTTAAACCTGTGCTTATACTTGTAATTCGGTAAAATTGTTGCATTTTATTGTAATTAGTTACTTTTAAACTCAAAAGCTGCTGAGAACAGTCCCATTCTAAGTCCCAAAGCACAGTTGTCACACGGATGTCTCTGCTCCTGCGTCGCCAGCGCTGATTGGTCAGAGCTACATAGTTTGATTGATCAAGTTTTGTATTAAAGATGGATCTAAGAGGCTTCTGCGAGTCGCTACTATATTTTTATGTGTACTTTTTACTTAAGTACAAATTAGTCAGCAGCATGTAACTGTGCTTGCATTTGAGTATAGAGTTTTACTACTCTTTCCACCACTATGGTTTATAATATGCAAATTCAGAGGTCTCAGTTTCTTGTTATAGGCACCATTTTGAGTACTTTTGACCTTTCAGAAGAACGAGCCTAATTATTAATCATCCTGATACCCATGGATATTTACAGATGTTGACTTTGTCATTTGTTAAATGACTAATTAAATTGTACATCAACATAATTGGTAAAACCTGGATCCAATCAGAATTGACCTCAGAAGCTAAGCAGGGCCAATAATAATAATAATAATAGTATAGCTTTTAACTACAGCTAATGATAATTGTAACAATAACAATCTGTTATTGTCTACAATAACAGACTGTGTGTTAGCGTTAAAGTCTTATCTTAGAGATAACAAAGCAGTACAACATACAAACAAAGATTAGTACAGCATGAGAAAATGTTAAAAAGTACAAATCCCCTTCTGTGAACAATTCTTATTTTCTGCAACTTTCTTATAACCTTGATTTTATTTTAATTTTCCAGCACCCGGAGATTGAAGTAAAAATAATGCAAATACAGGGTGCACAGCGGCAGAGCGGCTAGAGCTCTGCCGCTGCCGGACCAGACCAACATCACATCTCTCTGGGTGGAGTCTGTATGTCCTCCCTGTGTTACCGTGGGTTCTCTCCGGGTTCTCCGGCTCCTCCCACCGTCCAAAGACATGACAGTGTAGGTTAATTGAGAACTCTAAATTGTCCATAGTGTGTGAATGTGAGAGTGAATGGTTGTCTGTCAATGTCTCTGTCTCTCTGTGTCAGCCCTGCGACGAGTTGGCCACTGTCCAGGGTGTACCCCGCCTAAGGCCCAAAGTCACTGGGATAGGCTCCAGTCACCTGCAACCCCTAACGGGAACAAGCGGTAGAAAATGAATGAATGAATAATGCAAATACATTCTTTTTTTCCTTTAGATGTTGCATGACGTCCGTTACAACATTAGCAGTCTGGAGGGATGGGAAGCATTTGTTCTTCCCCTTTATCTAATCTCCTCAGACTGCTCTGGACAAAACACATTTTAAACATACAGTTAACGATGTGAGGTCCATTGCTGATACATGCAATAAATCAAAATAGGCTGTGACAAATCAGACACCTCCCCTTTTCCACATTGGAAATTTTATCTAACGTAACTTTCAGGAAACGTGAGGTAAGTATATATGTACATAAAATGGCATGGAAGCTATAAGATTTGTTGTTGTGGAATGATGAAATGCGTACCTGTATGTAGCCTGTACTTGAAATTGCTGTGGGTTGCTCGCGCTTCCTCATCTGCATTCCCCTTCTGCCTGGTAGTCTTTATGTAAGGGGGACTTGGCCCACTGAATGTCAATAATCCAGGAGTGGCACTGTGGCACTGCTGGTCTGAGTCGCCGCTGTTATGAGCTGGGGCTATTTGCTTGACCTTGTGGCTTTTCTGCCTTGATTGAACACCTTTGCTGTAACTCAAACCGCCACTCTCTCTCCACCTGGAAGCTCTCCTATGATTTGTGCTCTTGAATTTCTTTACACTGGAGATGGCAAGAAGACGGCAAGACAAGGTAGACATGTGCAAAGCAGCCGGGTTTGTTTTGAGGTCTTCCAGCGAAATGGACAGCGACTTGACCAAGAAGACGACAGAGCGGACAGAGCTGGGAGCAACGTCAAAATGGATGCAGGAGCAGAAGGAGGTGCTATTTGATGCACGCTTTGGCGACCCCTCCAGATTTCTGTCCTTTTCGCTTTGCACGACTTGTTCTTTTCTCCTTCCTGGGCCTTTCACTGCCAATCTATCAGATGGTGAGTAGGTCTGTCTCAACGCATTTGGCTTCACAATACTCGAAGTCTGTCCGCAGAAGTCCGCTTGGGAGTTAGTCATTTTAGTTTTCGAAAACCCTCCTTTTCCGAATGGCTGAGGGGTTAAAAACCTCATGGACGATGCACACAAGGTATCCAGCGCAGTGGAGACATTTTGGGATGGATTAGAAGGAGTTGGATCGGGTCCCACCACATCTGGGACACTTGTCGTCCTGAGCAGGCTTGAAGCAGTGCTGCAAGAAAAACCTAGTGCAGATTGTGAACTGGCAGCTGGCGTTACTGCTGCAAAGGAGACACTTTTCTTCTCCTTATGCCCCCGCCACACGGCCCACGACATGACATTCTTGTGCACTGATGCGGCAATATCCTTAGAGAAAAAAGAAAAAAGTCACTGAACAAAACTAAACAAAAGGAAATCAAAAGCATGCTGAACACATCTGTGACTATCAAAAATGCTATCGTCACTCGTCATTAACTTTTTTTTTTTATTGCTTGTTGCCATGACTGCGATGGGCAGCACTTAAGACTAAATTATCCTTGACATTTAAAATCCAGATTACCCCATGAGGTGATAAAAAGTATGCCTTTTTGTCCCTTCCTATCTTTAAGTTCAGCTTTTTTGGTCAACTAAAATCAGCTACGTATAATGTGTTACTGTAAATAATAAACTAATTTTATCAGTCTGGAACCTCTCCCAAATATACTTTGTCTTTTCACCAAAAACAAGATATTTTTTTCTTAGATAGATTTACATAATCTTGCTGAATAAATTGTATGTATGTCATTTATCTAGATATAACTTTTTCTTCTCGGCCACTGTACAAAAACATTTATCGTTTGACAAGATAAGCTTTTAAGTCCATTAATGGGCACTGCAGCTTCACAGTCGGACTGAAAGCAACACAATAAACTGACATTAAACTGGACTAAATGATAAAATAGGTGGGGTAGTTTATGATAGATTACAGCCCTTAGTCACATTCATACACCATCAGTCTGCGATAGTAAATGGGAGATTGTTCTTCTCGCGCTCTTGCTTTGGCATTCATTACCAATCCATTTATCATACACCAAACAACATTTAGTTTTCATAATCAGGCTTTTGTTGACAGTGGTGCTCTTTAAACCACATTTCAACCGAAACCAATCATCGCGGAATGTGCAGTGTTAACAAGGAGAAAATTGAAAATAATTAGGTTTATATTTCATTGTGTACTTTGTGCCTTCGGGGAAATAATTTGCATCTGGAGACAGAAAAATAATGGATATCAGAGGAGATATTTAACACATTTTTACCTCGTAGATGTTGGCCTTCGGGTCATTTGAGACTGTTCTATTATGATGGACTTCTGACATTGACCAGGTAGCTTCTTCTATTCCATCTGTAAAGCAAGGAGCTATGTTTTATTCACTGCTGCTCCACTGTACTTCTTTATTCATAGTCAATGACATGAAAGCCCACTTCAAAGCATTATTCCTGGATCCTACAGACAATTATTAGACTTACCTACTCATCACAAAAGTGCGCTTATCTTGTCTCTCGGAAGGGCCTTTTTGCTAACACTTCAAGATCACATTATGCACTTCCAATAGTTCTGCCATTTTTTTCCCAGGCTCACAGGCTACGTTCATCTTTCATATTTTTGCAGCCACTTTGATTAAAAAGTATACTTTCTAATGCTTTACTGCCTTAGAAGCCTGGACAGCCGTCTATTTTCTATACAAGAAATAACGCTGATGGTTACAACTGAATGGATCATATCCCATTATTAGTTTACATTACATACTTTGACGCCACACTTAACCAGTATTCAATTACACAACAACTATCTACTCTACTCTACTGTGAGGTAAGATGAGTGTAAGCCAAGACTTACCCTGTCCTGAGTTTAAAAAAACAAAAAAAACAAAAAAAAAAAACATTGATTGAATAAAATAAGTTAATTTTTTTTAACCTTTATTTAATCAGGTTAAAAACCCACTGAGATCGATATCTCTTTTTCAACGGTGACAGTGACAGTTATAAAAATACATAAAAACATTTACACATTTACATACGTAGGTGATCTTCAGCTCTCTGCACAAGGGTGCACTGATTGCTCGGCGCACAACCACAATTAAGAGAACCTTAAGACAAGAGCACCTCTGTTTGTCCTGGCACAGAGTTCACAGTGATGAGTAAGTCTACCACAGCCTGTCACTAATCTTAATCTTAGATTGTTTTATGGGCCGCCAGTTGAATAGAGGTAGATGTAGGTGGTGTTCCAAGTCCACTGTCTAACGGTTAAAATTGATTCATTTATTCCTCACCTCATAAGTTAAAAAAATTTAGATCAATATCTGACTATTACTTTTACAGTTTAACAAATGAACATATCAACCAAAGTGGGAACGCTAGCTGTGCAGATGTGGAGGCAAATGCAGTACTAGCATGAGAAACAATGTATATTTTCACTGTGATAGATTTACACCATGCTGAATATAGTACAAGAAAAGTAATTACGTTTACCCCCCACTCGTTCCACTTTGAGGTGAGTCACATGGGAGGCTACAACAACCACTGCCCAAACAGAAAATTTACATGCACAATTTCTGCCCCTTTTCCTTTGATTTATTTTATGCCGCGCCAGCAAATGTAACGGGTGGAATAACAACCTTCATATTATGCTCTAATTCTATAAACAGGCATTAGATAAGAGTTACTGTGGCGAGCAAGCCTAGAGGAGGAATTACTGCAGAAAGGATATGTTTTACATGGAATAAAACTAAACAAATAAAAGTAGATAGAAACTAAAATGGATATAAGTGCAGTCTTCTAATTGAATATTATTCGGAGAGCATCATTTAAATAAACGCCAATGCCATGTGAGATATTGTCCTTGTATATTGAACTAATACAGCTTGTTTCTCATGCCAAACACTACTAATGCATAAATGTGTCTTTGTTTTGTTCTGTCTCACTTCTCTGTTGTAATGTGCGATATGCAAGTCCCTATGCCATTAACACTGGTCCCACACTGCAACTACTCATAGCATCAGTGAATTTATATCGTAGTATTTGTGTTTCCTACATTGTGCAACATGGAGGATTCGTTACATTACATATTGTTCAGGTGTTTGTTTTTTCTTTATGTAGCGAGCCTATCTTTGACAATTTAAAAACAGAAGATTGTTAAAATTCTGGGTAAAACCTTGTTATAACTAAATGTTTAATAACTTGAATAAAGCATGAACAAAGACTTCATCACAAATAGTTTATTAAAAATGATTTAGGATTAGCAACTACTTCATCCCCTTCATAAGTAAGCCTGAATCAGTTTTAACAAGCTATATGTTTATTATGGATTAAGTCTTCATGGTCTGTTGAGGCTAATTAAGGTGTAGTTATTATAAAGTAGAACCAAAACATGTCCTATAAGCATTATGGTGGTTTCAACAGGCGTAGTTGTTTTGCATAGCCTTTTTTGTCATTTGTCATTATAAAAACTGGCTCTCAGTGGGCTTACTTGTATTAATGATATAGCTTTTCGTGTTGTTCGTTTCAAAATGCATTAAGAATGGAACTAGGGCTGCATTCAATGAAATTCTATTGACTGAAAAAAAAAAAGACTATTTATACAGAAAAGTTCTTGAAGACAGTGTATTCATATGTTAGACAATTGTAAATTAGATCAAGCTCATGATCCAGTCCAAAATCTTCAGTTAATTCACTCCATAGCTTCTCCTTTTTACCATGGTCCATATTAAATTCTTTTAATCTACGTAAAATAACAGTTGACTACTAAATATTTTGTTCGACCAAGACTCCATCGACTGATTAACTGACTAAAGGATTACAACCCTAGGGACTACAGATGATGCCTGCATTGCTATCTCTGGCACGTTCACATGCTGGACCAACACATTAGTTAATTAATGTGCAGTGTCCCATATTAAAAAGCAACGTTTTACTGTATTTGACAACATTTTGAAGACTTTTGACCATTCAAAAGAGAGAATTTCGTTTTTTCATCATTCATCTAAACCCATATATACATAGTTAGACTTACACATTCACATCATCAAGGTTTGAGGCTGTATCTTAATGAACTTCAGGTTTGTGTATTTCATGATTACAGAGCATTGCTTCAAAATGAAAACTAATGGGCCCTGGGTTGTGAATACTGCAATCATGCTTCGCAATAATGCATTTGTGATGACAGTATGAAACCAAGCTTAAATAATCATTAAAATACCAAATGGCTTCTTTGAATATGAATGAGGAAACACATCAAGAGTTATTGGCCATGTGTTCCTTATATGTATTCATGTGGCGTCGTAGCCCTCCAGAAAAATATGATCAGTGACACTTCCATTGCCAACCAAGCTCTGTCAGCGCAAATAGAAGGACTTTGTGTATGCATGTGAGCCAGGAAGACTGACTGAGGGACCTGGCGAGGTGTGTCATGGACCATACGCTTTTTGTAGTGCACGAGGAGAGCAATAATTGAGTGAACCTTTTGTGCTCTTGACAGTGGCGCGAATAGAGAGTTCTTCTGCGAGGGCTGCGGGTCCTAGCTGGTTAGAAAGCTGTCAGGCTGCGCGGAGAGCACCGCGATAAGCCCTGACTGTGAAAGGACAGTTTTCAAATTAGGCACACAAAACGCGGCGCTTCAGATATGTCACCGTGCCAAATTTTTACAGTTTAAAAATAATTACGCTCAACTTTTTCTTCCTATAATTTGTCAGTGTCAGCTAAGTTTACATTTGTCAAACCAAAAATATCAGGATTCATTTAAAATAGGAGAATAGGCTAAAAAGGCATCACAAAACATCGCAAAAATGTATTCTGAGCACTATTTTTTGTAATATATTCTTTTGACTTTATTTATGATGTTACAGTGAGATTCCGCCAACAACCTGACAAACGCAGAGCTGTTAATACAAAGGAAATGCTGTCTTCTAAAAATAAGCTATGTCGAATACATCATGGGCCACAGGAGGCTAATTTGCTAATCACACAGAACGAGCACAGCATTGCAAGTAGATACTGTAAACTAAGGTGAGAAGAGGATTGTTAGAGATTGTAATCACGGAAGTATTGCAATTCTTGTGTGGAAAAGCTAGGATTACACCATTAGTGCCTAAGTAACACAAAACGTCTGCTAAATTGCAATCACAAAGTAGTTTCACTCACAAAAACCAGTTTGTTGGTTAAGGAATGGCATGAAATGTACTTTGAACATGATCAGACGCTATCTTATTCCGATAAAAGTGCCTACTCTACACGAGCATCAAGCAACACTTTCAGCGTCATACAAGTGTGAGTGTTTCCTATATTCTCTAGTGAGGTCACGTTATGGTAGCGTACATAGCCTGCTGCTTTCTGTATTAGAGCCATTTATCAAGCCAAGTCAAGTGTGCTGTAATATTTGTGACTAGTGGTCAGTGGAATGTGGTCACACAGGCCTTAATCTGTTTATATGACTGCAGAAGAACTAACTGCCCATAGTATTTCTGCTTATTTAACATTTAATTAAAGACTTAGAAACAAAACAGTACAAAAGAGCAACAAAATGTACACAAATGTATCATCAACTGAGCCATAAATAAAAAGTGGTAATAAAGCCGGCCTCCTCTGTATTTATTGCTGCAGTTAAAGGCTTGATTCTTAGAGAAATTAATATGTTTGGTACCACTAATTATACCAAATTAGAAAAAAATTAGTGCAATTATTACATACTCACCTGGATTTAAAGTGCATGTGACAAGTCCTTATTATATTATCACTTAGTTTGGTGAGATAATGCTTGCAGTATATATTTATTATAGTTTTACATCAGTCAAGTTGCAGTTTGCCAGTTGAAAAATACAGGAAGTAGTGCTGACTTCTTCTGTTATCAATAAATACCGTTATATTTTAAAATGCAGGGACAATTTATACACAATTGACACCTTTTTCTGACTGTTTAAACAGTAATTTAACAAAATAAAGATGTTATCAAGTATTAGTATTTGTCAAATCATAACTACTTTTATTTTAGCCCTTGTTTACTTTATGGTTGCTTGGTAACAGTTGTGGAATTACCTCGGTTGCATCTTGTCCAACCATGGAAGTACAATTAAAAATGTCACCAAATTTGTCAAACTGGGAAATATAGGCGCTTTTTTGTTCCATCTTAAATGTAATCATAGTCACCACGTTTTAATAAAAATGTGTAGTCTAACCTGTCACATGCACTTTAATTTTTTTTAATTTTTAATTACTTAATTACTACAATTGTTACTCTAGTTTACATCCAACTACTACTGCACAGTACAAGTAAGCATAAACACTGTATCAAGTCAAAAATCCTTACCTGAAAAATGAGATGAAAACAGCTTTAATGAAAGAAACACACTTTCCAGTGGATTACTGCAACTGACCTGCAAGGCTCTTTGTTTTTTTTTCCTTAAGTCTTTGTAACAAACAAAAGCCCCTCTCTTCTGACATGAGGCTTAACGTTCATAAGCTAAGTCAACTGTACAAACCGGTCCCTGAGATGTCCTTGCAAACAAACCCAGCAGCCACTGAAGAACTCAAAGCAGTCTTACTTGATATTTTTCTCATCTCTTTACTTCTCTATTGCAGTAGCCCCTGGCCTGCCTCCTGTCCTCCACTGTTCCCCAGGGCTCAGGTAGCAGAACAGGTGACTGGCTCTCAAGTTTCACAGCCTCCACTGCCACAACTTATTAATGGAGTCAGGGGCCCGCCGACTGCTCGAGCCCTGCTGTCCTGAGTGACGCAGTGAATGCACATCTAAAATAACAACTACTCCCACTTTTGCTTTTTTTCTTGTGAATAGTCCAACTTGAAATCTGTCCCAGACGCTACTTAAAAATTGCGCATCCATAAATAGGAGAGGATGTGCCGGGTGTGGATGGAAGAATGCAGAGTTAAAGAAAAACTATAAATAAATGTCTGCATACAGATAAAAGTGCTGAATATTTGGATTGTACTATTTCTCTCCAAATATTAAAGAAGAAGGGTGGTATGAATATACAAGTTTGCAACATGTAGTGTTGCAGTGTTGCAGTATGTAACTTTTCTTTTATAACCTGCTTTTCTCCAAGATGTTATTGCTTTCCCTGGAATGTTCCTTGTTTGTCTCTATAAAGTATATATATATATATATATATATATATATATATATATATATATATATATGTTTTCTATAATGTTATATATTAACATTATATAAAACAAAACAAAAATATAACACTGAAAATCGGAACATAGTCCCCAATGTGTTGTCTAGCCTAATTGTCACAAAGTCTATCAAATATGTTTAAAGGTCATTCTTTCCATTTTTGAATGCCAATGGTGTGTTTTGGATATGGGTACAACATTATATTTACAACATTAGAGCTGCAGAAAGTCGGTTTAGCATATGAAAGCCCCTAAATGCAAATGTTCCTAAACATTTATAACTTTTTTTTTTTTACAGTAATGACTCACTGTAACCGTAACAACGTACCTTAATTCTGGAAAAGTTGTCGTCTTTCACTTTCACCTTGGGACTTCACAGAATCAGAAACTTGCCCACGTCCAGTGAAGATTCACAACCATTTTCTTCTGTCCAGTTTCCCTGCATTTCTGAGCTCAGTGTTGTACCTTTGTATATTTCCATCTGAAACTTTGCCATGATTTGAAACATCCCACTGAGAAATGCTTTTTACCTTGAAAGAAAAACAGAACGCCTCTGCCTCTGTGCCTACTCTGAACACAAAGTATAAAAGTGTGTGGGGTGGACCCTGACTCAGATAATCCTATTAAAATTCTTACGTTGTACTGAACAACTGTACCCTTAACTCCAGCAGCAATGTCACTTCTCATTTGATGGCCACTGATTCAAGTTTCAGAGGGATTTGTGCAATCAATACAGAAGTCCAGAGCCGTGCTGTGTTCATTAGACAAAGACTTCAGGACAGCACTATGGGACCCTTCATCAGGAACACCACAGGACTCTGTTCCACCCTGGGCTGGAAGATTGGCCTAAGATTATGACCATTATGTAAGACTAATTCTTGCTCTACATGCTTTGAAATAGTACATTGTAAACATTTTCATCAAATATGTTGGGAGTTTTTTATTTTCATATTGCTGCACAGCAGTTAAATGAAATACGCATGGGGTTGTGTGATCTAAGATTCCCGACTATGATCATTTTCTGAATGTCCTCCCTGCTCTTCTCCCCCGTACTGTCCAATCCAATGAAGTTTATGGGCCAAAAAATCTTCTGTTATTTGGATTTTTTGTCCTGAGTCACCCAAAGTCAAGACAGTAGTCAATACTTTTAGCTTGGGTTTACTTTTTTGTCCATTATGACCACTCTACCGCTGAAATATAGCCACTCTTCTGGATTGTTGTTTTGTGAAATAAAGAAACTTTTGTCGGGGATCCAGGATACTAACTTCATCAATTCTTTACTAGCGAGTCTGCTCATCAAGCCCTCTGTTCCTCTTCAAGCCAAACTCAAACTAAACTGTGCGATCAGGTTGGTTTATTTCCATGACGCATGTGAAACAAAGGGACTTGTTGGTCATCAATCATTTAGAATAAAACTTCTCTCTGTTTTATGCTTTGTTCTTTGATTCTGCATCCGCAATGTTTTTCAGTCCCTGTGATATTTTATTCATACCCAGCCTTGTTTGTTATGATTCAGACGGACAATGTGAGTCCCTGATTCGCTAATCCACCTGTCAATCAAGCCCATCTGAAGTCGGGGGAGATGAAACCGGTACTCAGTCTGATATTGATCTGTGTAAAAATACAGAGCGATATCATTCTGAACTTTCTAAGCATCACTAAAGTTTGAAAATATAGCCTTGACCTCGATGTACGTATATGCTTAGGATTTTTCTTCCCACTCTACATGAAAACACTTTAAGGTTTTAAGTTGTGATTGTTGCTCTACAGTCTGCTTCATTTATGTAGTGCAGGTAGAGCTTTGTACACAATGTTGAGCTGCAGAGAGCAGTTCCAAAGCGATGTTCCCAAATCCCACATCTTTGTCGATAAACTTGACGGAGGATTAGCCAGTGAGAGTAGCTCCACATCTTGATAATACTGAGTTGATTTGGTGGAAGTGAAGGAGAGCCAGCTGGGGTTTAGATTAAGAGTGTTCCACAACAGTTTGTCTGCAATTACGCCACAACAAATGAAAAGCCAACCGAGCGCTGCAGTGACAGTGACACAGGTAATGTGCACACTCAGAACATCTGGCCCTCTGCGCTATTGTCAGTAAGTGTCAGCCGCCGCACAAATAATATATCACAACTTTGCCCAAGTGTGAAAGCTCCCTGCTGCACTTGAAACATTTATCTGCTTTTTACACCGTAGGAAAGACTTAAAAAGCATGTCGGACGTCATACGTGCTGCAGGGGCCACCACAGACGCGTTAATTACCTTGTCATTTAAACCAAATCCTCTTGATCATTGTGGATAATAACTGACAAGAAAATCTATATGCATTTAATGACAAAGTATTATACCGTTTGATTTTGCTCAACAGAGCTAGAAAGTCAGAGAAATGTAATAGTACTATTATCTGATATTTCTAGATTTTCTTTACGTCAGATATTAAATATTATTATTATTATTATTTAAATATTTTTGGCCAGTAAGTTTTATTTGACCGAAAAGTACAGCGTGAAATTGGGGTAGAATGTAGGGAAAGACATCAGTAAATTGGGACTAGGCCTTTGGGCTGCACATTGTTTTCTATAATTTTCCAGAGGAGCGTGAATCAGCATCCGCCACAGGTTAGCAATGTGCTTTTTGTCACCTTCAAATCATACATGACTAACAAATGTAATGAAAGAAAAACAGTGTAATGAGGTCGGAAACCTTGCTATCAACATAGTACATTATCTTAATACCATGTACAAACTTAACTCTTGTGCATTTATGCCAAACTTCAAACATTTTCATCAAAGATTTGTCTGGTTGTCAGGTTGTCCAGACTAATGTAAAAAAAAAAAAAAGAAAGAAAGTTAAAAAATATAACATATTTAGGTCAGAATTCCATCCATTAAATATTAAACATTCAGCAAGTAGCTAATAATCCCTGCACTGCCACTTCTGAATGGCACTACTACTGATGAAGTCTGATATTTGCTAATTTGCTTAAATATTTTTCTTCTTTTTTCTGCATTTTTTTTTTTTTTTTTTGTATGGCCTAAAGGCTTTGACAGGACAGTTGTAGCATGTTGTAGTTGTAGAATGAATGAGAGGGAAGAGACATTTGGCAAGGCCAAGAATATCCCCTATCCACTGCACTACCAGCAAAGCACCTGCACATTTCTTTAACTCAACTCACAACAACAAAACTATTTTTTATTTATTTATCGTTTAAGTAACTATTGTGGTGAAGATAGAGCTGATAGAGCTCAATTTACCGGTCACCTATGGTCATGAGTTCTAGGTAATGACCGAAAGGACAAGATCGCTGTGTCTAAATGAGTTTCCTCCGCAGGGTGGCTGGCGCTCCCTTGGAGATAGGGTGAGGAATTTGGTCACATGGGAGGAGCTCGGAGTAGAACCGTTGCTCCTCCACGTTGAGATTAGCCAGCGGAGGTGGCTCGGGCATCTGTTCAGGATGCCTCCTGGACTCCTCCCTCGAGAGGTGTTCTGGGCATGTCCCACCAGAAGACGGCCCCAGGGAAGATCCAGGACATGCTGGAAGAACTACATCTCTCGGCTGGCCTGGGAACACCTCGGGATCCCCCCGAAGGAGCTGGAGTAAGTGTCTGGGGTGAAGGAAGTCTGGGAGTCCCTGCTTGTTGCCCCACAATCCGGCCCCAAATAAGCGGAAGGTGGATGGATGGAAGGATATTTTAGTAAACCAGGATCTCATTGAAATTTAGTTTTTAGTGTCAAAGGAAACGGGAGCACAAACCCAGAACCTTATTGCTGTTAGGCTAAAGTGCTAATCGCTATGCCACCATGCGTATACAACTCTGCTACTTGAACAGTGAAACTCTAGGGAGGCTGTGGGCTGTTAGATTGCAGCCATTACCCACCGCAATAAAACCCCACGGAGGTAACCTAGGGACGTGATAATTACCTTGTCATCTCAGAGCAAGAATTCCTGTGATGACTACAGCTAGATGCCACAGAGGGAAGAGCAAACAGTACTTGGAAAAACAAGTGCGTCTTTTGGTGGACACTTTGCAAGAAAACATATAATTTTGTAACTATGTCAGAAGATAAGGGCAGGCCTATAGATTTGCATCACAATGTAGATATTTGGCTGAAGTTTGCAAGTCCCCTGACATGAACTTATCTTTTTAAGTTTACCCCTGAAAGTTTTTATTGATTGGAAGGTCAGGACTTTGTGATGCCAATTATAAATGTTTACCCTCTTGGCCTCAAACTATGCGGTTATTATTTTGGAAAGGGGAAAACTTGGAAAGTGTCTAGATGCAGTCTGCTACTCAGAGAAAACTCACTGACCTCAGTTGCTGTACAGTGTCTACACTAATATGTCCACACTTCTGTATGCTTTTTTCCCTTTTTCGTTTTTTTCAGTAATAACCTTTTTTTTGCACTCAATTAAATCTAAAGGCTACCAACCAGAACCTTGCTTGACCATTACGTCAATTTGCATCTCTGCTCATAAATAGGGTGACCGCCTTACATATTTGTAAAAGTGCAACAAGTTGTGTGTTGTTGTGGGGGGCTCGGATAACTGAAGCTTATGAACAAAAACTGTTAAAACATGAAATTATTTTATTTTATTTTATTCCCAAAGACACAATAAAAGAGATTGGAATAGCAATAGGTCACATAATATCGCAACCCAGAAAGTCAGCACACCCAAAAATACTGGATTTTCTTTACAAGAAAAATGTATGTCCTTGTGTTTTCTATTCTAATCTCACTTTTTATATCATTTATGAGGCACCAATAAAAAGTGGGAGAGTTTTTAAATAAGTCGGATGTGGGAGAGGAGGCTAAATAGCTGTGCAGGTCGACCAAAAGAGGCACAGGTGGTCACTCTAAATGTTGAAGAGGCATAGATTATGATAGTGATGCCCGGCAGGTTTATTTGTAAATCACAATTTGTACACAAAGTAAAGCAATAAGTGCTTAAGAGAACAACAAAAGATGCGTTAAAAGCACAATACAAATAAATCCATATCCATAGCTAAACAGAACTGTTATTGTCAGAGCAGAAACCTGTCTCACGTCTTCATGAAGATCTCAGCAGTCAGTAATTCACTTTTTACAAACAATAAAAGTGCTTTTACAAACGTACATACCAAAGGGTGCCACAAAGAATACATTTTGGATTGACCTCGGCTTGTAAGGCTTTGCTGCAGCTTTGCATTTACAGAGGGTAGATAGATGACAGATCGATGTGACACTGACAGGTCAAAGTCAATGCCATGGACTCATCTCAGTACGGCCTGGAAACTGCGCGGTGGAAGACATTAGCTGGTCATTACGTCAGTCTCATTATCTATAACGATGGTGAGTGTGGGCATATATAGCGATAACATACAGTCATTTCGTCACTATGGAGTGGTGTATGCTCAATTGTATTATATGAAATAAGTCTGTGAATGGAACCGCAGTGAAAAGATGTCTCTCTAAGCAGTACCTACAGAAGTGTGCATCACAATTACAAGGCACTAACAATGACTTAACAGTTTATTTATAACAAACCTAATGATGTATTTTCCATTAATTAGTAATGATTGTATTTGAAAGTTCCATGCTTTTTGCTGTGTTATATATATCAATATATCAAGGTTTTAGTTTAGTATGTATCACTAATCCTGTGTTAGAACTTGCACCACAGAGTAATGTTTTCTCCAAGTTTCTGAGTTCCAATCATCAAGGTTTGAATACATTAACCAGTATATTACAGTAACAACTCAATCATGTAATAAAAACAATGAAAGTGCTCAGCATGGGTCCTTAAGTTAATTTATTGAGCCGGACATTGTTATTACATTTCCAGTTTATAAAACAGAACAGAAGCTCAGAGGCTGTGCAGGAGCAGGTTCACAGACCGTGAGTGGACAGTAGAGCGCAAATAAAGGAGGTTTATCTTCACCAAACGCAGGGTGCAGTCATGTTCAATTTTCTAACTTGGGCTGTAAAATTTCATCTTCCAAGTAGAGAAGGGTGTATCAGTGAAAATGTACAAGTCAAAACCTGGAAGGAACACACCATAATCGTCATAGAGAGTGATATAGCACAGAACCGAGAAGAGAATAACTACACCTTAATTAGCATAAACAAAGACATTCATAATGAACAAGTTTATTAATGATGATTTAGGCTTAGTAACTTCTAAATTAAAGGGTTAGTAGTTAGGGTTAGTTACTAAGCTTGAATCATTCTGAATAAACTATTAGTTCATTCTGAATTTAGTCTTTGTTCATGCTTTATTAAGGCTTATAAAAATGTAGTTATTATGTTACCATCGGGTCTAAAATGGAGCAACAAGGGTATTAAACGTACTGTATCTTCATTTACACTGCATTAAATACCAAAGCTAAGTATTTTAGATAGAATAATTGCTTTTAACAGTTACCATCGAGACCAAATCACCGTTGATTTGGTCCATGACACATTACAGTGCAGTACTTGTAAGCCATGGGTCTGAAATCATTCGTTGCACCAATGATGTACTGAATACCAATTGAGAATCCCGCGGAGAAACAATGATGTGTCTAAAATCACTGTAGTGTGGGAGTCTTTGTCTCCCTCTGGCAAAATATTGATCTCAACAAGAGCGTCTTAATAGTTTGGACCCTCCAAGTCTCAGTGCAGTGGATCAGTGTGACTCCTGCTGGGGCGTACTTTGAAAGCGTGTTCAAACAAAATGGCTTCTTTTATTAGATCTTAAACAACATTTCAGATGCTTAATGTGAGGATTTTCTGGATTTTATGTAGACGTTAGCGGTGTTATTACTTCTTCTTCTGCTCTTTAGCGGGTGGTGGAGTGCACACAAGCGTAAGGACAGATTTGAGCTGTACCTACAGTGTTGAGCAGAATTTATTTACATAACAATGTATTTATACAGAATACACAATATCCCATCAATAATACAAACATAACATAGATAAAAATTCGGACTATTGAGCATATTGAGTATAAGCCGCACCAGCCATATTTACAAAGACAATCAACTTTGTACATAAATAGGCCACACCTGTCTATAAGCCGCAGGTGTCCACGTTGTAATATGAGACATTTACACAGAAGGATGGAACACGCAAAGTTTTAATTGAACACAAGCCTTTTTCCAAACGGTACCTGTAACACGACATCATCAATTCATTGATGACAAGCTCACGTGCAACAGCTCTATTTCCTTCTTTGGCTCCACATCGATTGCTTTTAACTTAAAAGCTGCATCATATGCATTTCTTTGTGTGTTTTCCGTGATGATGGTGTGCACGTGATGCAAACTGACTGTTCACAACACAGTCAAACTAGAGTATTCATCCGCGCACATGCATCTTTTTCACTGGTCTGTCAAACTCTTGCGCTTCCTGCTAGAGCGCCCCTAGAGGCCGTTCCCGGACAAATTTATAAATTAGTCGTATCGCTGTATAAGCCGCAGGGTTGAAATCATGAGAAAAAAGTAGCACCTTATAGTCCATATTTTACGGTAAATGATTTGTTTTGTACTTTTTTGTTTTGACACTGTACTTGTTGCTTGGGTCTAGTCTTCAAACCAAGCACAATTACCATTTTGTACGTTGATATATGTTTTTCTTTGAGTGTTATCTTTCACTGACTGTAACTGCCTCATCCTTTTACAGGCAAGTCAACAAAACATTGCAAAGACAAGGACACTGAGGCTATTGTAATTTCCTTCAGTTCAAAGAAAAAGAATTGCAACCAGATTAATCCACACTTTCAAGAGCAACTTACACATTGCTCCTCAGTGTAACAACCACACAAAGTACACTATATTTTTTCTATTTATCATTTCGGAACCACCTTGCGCTTGAACTGTGCACTCCATTTGCTAAAGTGACTGACAACCTGCGGAGGGCGTCTGACTGCATCCATCAGCAGTCTGACAAGGCCCACATAACGTATGGCGGAAACAAACACTCAGTAAATTAAACCCTGCAATTAATGAGAACTAAAAACACGTGTCGTACTGCGCCCGGGCTTTCACGCCTATCGACTGCCTGCTGATTTCCCCACCTTGGCGAATACCGTCGGGAACGAGTCGTGATCAATAGGGTCATCGATTCAAATTAGCAACTCATGAAATATGCGTGAGCCATTGTTGGAAATACATGCTCGCTATCGACTGCTGCCACTTTAGCCATTACTTGTATTGGTCCCGGGGTTGATTGTTGTACTGTAATAATGCGGGTAGGAATCCATGGCGTGGTAGAATCCAAATATGGAGGCTGTGTTGCGAAGCGGCAGGTCATTCATTTGGGCTGATAATTGTGTTCGCTCAGCAGATTGGACGTGCTACACCTCCTCGTCTGTCGGCAGAGGTTTCCCGACAAACAGGCAGAAGATGCACGACGCTGTGAGAAAAACAATAGACAATACGGGCTGTTGTACAAAAGGGGAGTAGCAGAGACAAATATACATTAGAGAAGGTGTAAACGTAGGTGAGAATCTATGCTGACATATCAATTTGAAACGTTTCCAAAGACATTAAAAGGTTATATACAAGACTATATTTATATTTACTGTATTGCAAGTTTCCATCAACTCATTTTTGCATAGATTGTCTGTGTTTAAAAAAAAAAGAATAATACGTAGAGCCAGTAGAGTTTAATAATGTCTTTACAAGAGGATTTTACAGCAGTCTGATGGCAACAGCACGGATAATTCCCAGTGTGTCTCAGTGGAGCAGATTGCAAGAGCTCTTGCAGCTGACCAGCACACTGTGGAGCCGGTCAGAGGTAAACATCCAGATTTTGATTCTGGACAGCATTTCCTCCCCCACACGACAGTCAGAGTGTCCAGCTCCTACCCCACAACACATCAGGCCTTATTGAGTCTATAAGTGCGGCTCACTGTGGGACTGCTGCCCCTGCCTGATTATTATTTCTTAAAATTTTTTGTTGCTGTACTAAAAAAAAGTCCACTTAAAACAAGCAAAATAACTGTTCATCTTTGGCTTGAAATAAGAAGAAATGGATTGAAACAGAAAACTCTCAAAATAAATCAATACAGTTTTTCCAGTTTTAGCGCAGTTGAATAGGACAGATGAAGAATTATTATGGCGCTCTCATGAATATAGCAGAAAGAGAATGTTGCCTCACACAGCTGATGTGGTGAAAGCAGAGCAAGTAAAAGTGCTGATATGTATTGAGGTAGTTCTTTAGACTCTGCACTTTTCATTAGGCAAACTTTGTCATGGCCCATCTGTTCCTTCTTTTTGCTAAAGTGAATCTATCACGCGGCATGTCTGCATAACAATCTGTACTGATATAAAGGAGGGCTCTGAAATATGAACAGCACATTGCGAGAGAGGCAAGGCAACCCCAGAGAGCCACCATCTTGGGATTTTGGTTGCATACTCTTAGTGCTTTTAGTGCTCAGTGCTCTTCAGACCTTTGCTGACCGCTCGACTGGCAAACCACCAATAGACCACACAGAATCCAGCACATTAGCAGAGTATTACTCATGAACTAATTTGTTGATAATCTTTGCACCATTTATTTCAATACAAGGCTCAGTGGACCAGAGCCATATTCAGTCAGATAGCCTTTTCTAAATGAGTAGACCACTAAGAAAATGGGTTTTATTAGGGCTGGGCGTCATTTTTTTCCCCTTGAATTGATGGATCACATTTTTTGTTTCAATTTGATATCTTCTTATTAAAACTTAATAACTACATTTTATTTCATTTCATCCACATAAACTAGGCAGGCCTTAATCAGTGTCATTCAGCACAATGTATTATCTGCTCCAAACCTCATGCTTCAACTGAGGATTGGCAGCAGATCTCTTGATTTCAAATTGTCTTTTCATTGACAGTTTACAATTAGATCTTGATTTCATTCCAATTTTTAATTAAATAGCTTTTGGTTTAGTTCTGAATTCGGTGACACTTTATACAAATTTCATTTTTACCATTCTTAATAAAGCATGAACAAAGAATTTATAATGATGATATAGTTTATTAAGAATTATTCAGGCTTGGTAACTAACTATCATAATTTTAAACCCTTAATTAAGCAATTACTAATCACTCTTGATAAACAATTTGTTATGAATTCAGCCTTTGTTCATGCTTTATTAAATCTAATTAAAGTGTAGTTATTATTAAGTGCTATCAAAAATTCTGGAGCTAATTTGTTTGCACTTGAGCGTAGATCTTTTCCCAAATTACACATAATTCAAATGTTATAGCGCTTGTATTGGATTGGAATGATGGAAGTGGTAGAGAGTGAAAGATTAAACGAAACAAATTAGGTATGCTTGGAGTCTGTGTTTTTGTATAAATGCTGGATCATACTTGCAGCAGGCCCAGCGAACATGCTTCTTCTTTTGCTTTCATCCTTTATCCTGTGTTCTGGTGACAGCATAAGAATGGCGGATCCTTCTTTAAAGACTTCTCAGGACAGGCTCCATCTCTGTTCACTTGCTCCTCAAAGCCCGTGTTCTTTGATTCCTCTCCTGTCAACTGAAGTGCCACAGAGGAGTTTCCAATAGGCTCTCTCATCTCGGGGCGGCATTTACTGCTGTGGGATTGCGGTTTCGAGGAGGCAAGTGCACAGAAATGGGACACTTGCACACACATCACACGTCGAGGAACAAAGGACTAAACCTAGACAAGCCCAGGACTAGAGCAGGACCAAGCTAATTCTACATGAGGACGAAATTGGGCTCAAACCGGGGCAAGTGTAATCATTCAGAGTGTGACTTGTCCTCTGATGAAAGTGGACCTATGAAATAATAAGATAAGCCAACATTAGTAAAACACAAATTGGCAACAACCCCCAAAAATCAAGTTCTCGTTGACATATTAAGCTAACCACCGCTCCGACAGACCGGCAGGACCCAGTGCACAACCTCTTCTGCAGAAATAATTAGCGCAAGTATGTGTCTGGGAGGGTTCGGGCCGGGAGTTGATAATCAGAGTGCCTGCCCAAATAAGCCAGCGCTCCCACAGAGAAGGAGTAATCTTGTGGAAAGAGATTTGACTGATGAACCGACCAGCCAGTGCATTCATCATATCCTACAGTGGATAATTACAGCCATTTTCGAGGTTAGGCTACCTGTCTGCTATAATTTGACAGGCCCGTGCATTGTTTATGATAGGAGGAGATAGGAGGGATTTGGAAAGATATATTGACTGTATTGTGTAATGTATTGTGATAGCAAAAAAGAAAAATGACAAGAATTCCCTCAATGCATTAGTGTATAGGGCAGTGTTTTTCCCATAGTCCAGTTCACAGTCAAAGTAGCCCGGTCATAAAACACTACATAAACTATAGCTCAGTAATTGATCTGAGGTGGACACGCGGTTATGTACAATAATGGTGATGAGGCCTCCCTGGTCAGCTATAAAGCATAAACATGTTGCGGTTATAGAGGCTGTGATGGGAGTCAGCTAATCATGACCGCTTAAGAGTCGCCAACTACGGCAGGTTTCACAAATGAAAGGAGGGCTGAGCGTGCGGTACAACGTGGTAAACATGCGGTTAAGGGACCATCTGCCCATATGGTCTGCAATTATGTCTGCAGCAACACAGATCAAAAGAGAGAGCGAAAGTCTATTGTGAATAAGGTGGTTGCACTAACATTGCGCTTTTACATTTTTTTTATTGAAACATGCTATTAGTGCTAGCTTGTGGAATGGTACAGGCTGATGAAATACAGACGTTTACAAACAATGGAAGAGTCTAAATGAATTTGTTTGGAACTTTTTTTTCATTCATTCATTAATTTTCTATCGCTTGTTTCCATTAGGGGTCGTGAGTGACTGGAGCCTATCCCAGTGACTTTGGGCCTTAGGTGGGGTACACCCTGGACAGTGGCCAACTCGTCGCAGGGCTGACACAGTGACACATGGACAGACAACCATTCACTCTCACAGTCATTCACAAGGGACAATTTAGAGTTACCGCTCATGCATGTGTTTGGACGGTGGGAGGAAGCCGGAGAACCCGGAGAGAACCCACGGTAACACAGGGAGGACATGCAGACTCCACACAGAGAGATCGTGTGATGTTGGTCAGGTCCGGGATTCGAACCCACAATCTCCTTACTGGGAGGCAGGAGCTCTAGCCTTTCTTCTTTCAGATGAGCGCCCATTTAATTGGATTTTATTTCATTTTTTCTTTACATTAAAAAAATAAAAATAATAATTAATATAATCATATTTTTTTTTTTTTTTTTTTTACTTGGTCAGGCCACTTGTAGAATTCGTCTGCTTTGTGTGAAAAGTAGTAATTTCCCTTAGTGTTGAGCTGTAAGAGACGGCCTTTAACTAAATAACTAAATTGTACAAAGCTGATTATATACCAGTGCAACTTTTTATGCCAAAAATGCTTCACATGCATACTTGCCAGTTATTGTAAAAGTAGCTCACAAGTGACTTATTCAATGCAAAGACGTTGGTTCATAATTGATGAGCTGAGAAGCCTCTGCCGCAGGTTGCTCTGAGCAGGGAGCCTGGTTGTTTATAGATGCCCTCTGTGGACCGAAGCGTTTTGTGGATGAGACTCATTAGAATGAATGTGTCATGTGGCAAATGGTGACAGTTGTAATGCACTGGGAAGCACTGGCCTGGTCCTGGCAGCGGTTCACAGGGTGGCCATCTGCAGCCCATGACAGAGAGCAGAGCCAGCGCGGCGGTGTACAAGTGTGGAGGGAGCAAACACCCACAGACACCTCCTCCAATCAATTTACACAAGCTGGACCGTGCAGGCAACCACTATTGTGTCCAGCCACAGTAACATGTTCTGAATGTGGACCCATTACCCCCAGTTCTATAGAAAACCTGTAGAAGAAAAGATAGATCCACACTCTGTGAATGTCTTTGAGTTATTCATGGCCTAAAGGCGCCATCGTTCTTTCACTTTTCACTGCACCATTTACTTCCATTTAACATCAGTCAGGTGTGAGGTAATGACAAAAGCCAATATGTAAGAGAAACTGGGAGGCAGAAAGGAATCACACTAGAATTCAATGTACACTCTGAATTATTATGGGCGGGCCGTTCAAAGCTCTAATTTAAAGGACCATTATTAAGCAAAACCCATTGTTGAGCTATTAGCCATGTTCTAACATTGTTCCATCAACAAAAACATACGTGGAGTAGCATTTAGTTTGATTTACATTGATTTTATGACTACTCAATTGAAAATTCTCTCCCTCCAACACTGCTTTCTGAAATCCTTCGATGTGTGACGGAAATGATAGTTGATGTCACTTATCTGAGAATCTTTTGCTGTTTTAAGTCCTTAAATCATCGCCAGACTCGCTCTCAACATTTCTTCCGTCTAATCACAATAACTACAACTCATCTTTACACTTTACAGTAAGTAAAAACTGCATATCCCAATGCAGTTATTAAGTAATGTTTTTCTATGTAAAAGCATTTTATTTTTTGTTCTAAAACATGACATGCCAAACTGAAAACACTCAAGAGCAGGTTTAAAGGCTAAAAGCAATACAAAAAAATGCACAATATTTTTCCTTTAAGCTTTGTCCTACATCCAGGGATCATGGGATATTGAACAAAATAGATTTGTATTGGTAATTTTACATCACTTATGCCTACAGGATCCGTAGTAGCGCCAATATGATCTTAGCGCTGCTGTCATGTCAGAGATCAGTGCAGGTGTAGACAGACTGAAAAGGCCTCAGACTTGATAACATGGACACGGTAGAGAGTTTATTTAGCACTTTCTTTACACTGCCGAGTCCAGAACAGTCCTCAACACCGCAAACTGGAGACAGACAGGTGTCACAACTCGTGCAACTCATTTGTGTGTGAATTAAAACCCGACAGACAGCTGAGGATTCAGAGAAAGCCATCCATTTCTCAGTCAATATGCTCCGACCACTTGTATGAGCCAAATGATTATTTACAGCCTGCTGTCAACACACAACATATGAACACACTGCGACTGTGAGGCGGAGGGAGAATGGGCAGTGCGTATTTCAGGCATGTTAAAGCTTATCTGAAACATGCTTTACGATGGGAGCTAAAGTTACACAGGGTATTCAGGTACATTGAATTAGCACACTTAACGTCATTTGAGCCCAAGAACATGAACATTAGTGTGACAAGGTGATTGGCTCGTCACTTGTAAAATGCACTATAAATACATCAACAACGCCAGTAGGAAGCACAGAAAATAAACAAAATGTAGCAAGTAAAAATAAGTAAAAATAGAACAACACAGGTTTGTTAATTAAAGGGCCTGTCCCTGATTTTTTCATGTATAGTAAATAATGAAGTAAAATGCTGTCCCCTGTCTTTATCTAATTATAGAGCAGTTTGTATACTTTTGCACTTTTACGCATACATACTTCATTGTGATGGTAAAGTCAGCTTTGGTCTCTGAAAACTGAAAAAAGCAGTAAGTCATTTCGGTGCTCATAATGCAGTTGTTAAGTGAGCAATACAAATTAACTATTGCTGTTTTTAACATTTTTAAGGCAAAAAAAATGAATGTTGTTTGGATACTAGACCACTGTTGATGGTGTCTTGCACTAGCATGTTCCTTTATGTAGTATAATAAATCATCGTACTTGTCCAGAACTACTTACCCCCCCAAAAAAGTCAGAGTTCAACACAACAGTAAAGACCTACTTTGCAGTTACAACTCATCAATTACAGCTGATCAAAGTAAATTACTGTCATAAATTAGTAGTGAATTGAAGGCATGTTTGCTTTTCACTTTGCAAACAGAATGCGCCTTTTTATTGCACTTGGCAGAAGCAGTCACCGCCCTGGCGTTAATATGAGCAAAATTGGTTGGCATTATGTAATCGTCTGAAATCTGTCGTAAGTATTTACAATTTTAGAGCGTGAGCATGATGCAAAACATATCGCTTTTGATTGGATTTTTCTTTTGTTCTTGAAGCCAGAAGAGACGTGAAATTTGATTCATCTTCAAAGTGGAAAGTTTGAATGTTTATAATATGTTACATGCCTTGTCAATTATATTTAAGTGAAAATGACAAGTGCCAAGAATACCATCCTCGGTTCTCTTTTTTGAAAATACATTTAAAAGAGGCAACCCGACTTCTTCTACAACAATGGCAGTGCATGCAGCTACCATAATGAATGCCATTTGTTATAGTTTTTGATAAAACATCCCCAAAATGAGATTCTGTTGTTTTGAAACATTTGTATTTTCTCTTGTCCAGCTATATTGTAATCCTATTTATTTGCATACAGTATATAAAGATGAATGCGAGTTCTGGTTGTCAGTGATGTATTGTAGCGAAACGTACAAGCACAATGAAAAGCACGTACAGCTGAGGTGAATTCAACTGAAATTCTATTTGCAGTTGGCTGCAAATCTGCTGTGAGCTTGAGTTAAATATTTGAAAAACCTAAACTGTACTTTTTTCCTCCCATCGCAAGAGCAGCTGCACTGGAGGGGTGATACTAATGCTATTTTCAATCTTATTACTTTCTTCATCACACTACTTACCGCCGGACACCTCAGAGAAATGCAGATGAGCGACTGGCTGAGAAGCACCTACAGCAATGTCCCGCTGTGTTAAGTGAGTTTGAGATGGAACGTCTTTAAAGACATAGACGCAAGTCTTTGAAAAGTGCACTACTTTAGCACACGGCCCCCCACATGTCTAACTTAAATAACAATAGTGTTTGTTATATTTGACCACATTGCATAAACTGTTTTCTTACATAAATTTCACTCAATTGAAATACGAATATTTATCATAATCTGAGTAAGTAAAGGTTAAAAAAAAACTCTTACAATAGAATAGGCCTCAATGACACAAATGCAAAAATAGACTGTTTTGACCTATTAACCATGTTATAACATTGTTCCCTCGTCAAAAACATACCTGGAGATATATTTAGCTTTATTCATGCTTGTTTGATGAATCCTGTTTAGTAAGTCCTCTCCCTCTGAGCCTCAGAGGACTCTCAGTTTTGTGACATCATAGGTAGAGATCGGAGATAAGTCCATAAGTCTTTTGAGCATTTCTGCTGTCAAATCACGCCCAATACAACTGCTTACTTTAGAATAACGGGGGCAAGCTAGCTTTCGTATATTTGGTAATTCCCTTTGCAGCCAGTAGATGTAGTTCTAACACAATTTCTGATAAGGGATCGCCTCACTTATATAGTGATGTATGCTTTCATTATATAAGAAATATATATATATATATATATATATATATATATATATATATATATAAGAAAATGTCCTTTAAAATAAAACAAAATACATTTTCACTTGATTGAGAAAAATGTTATTTGCATTTAATGAAATAAGAAAAGACTAAAACATCTTATTACACTTGATCCATGTTAAGTTTACAATGCACACATAATCCTTATTTAAGACACGTTGTGATTTTCAACTGGAAAATTTGCTCCACATTTGGATTAACAGGATATAGCCATTACATTTCCTTGTGTTTTTTGTCTGATAGTGCAGCCAAAAAGAAGAAAAACCCTGAATACACGTCGTGGAAATACGGTAAATCTACGTGAGGGAATTAATTGCGAGTATTTAAGATGTTGCCTGCTTTAACCCAACATGCAGGGTTAGCTTGACAGAGAAATTCACGCCAAACCAGTCAGATAACACAAGACAAGTCGCGGAATTCAGCTATAAAGCTTTCCAACCAGGTGTCCAATCCTTTTTAGTCACAATAACTGTACGCCAGCAGCAGCAGCCTCTCTCATGCACCGATTTGCCCTCCACCTAATTTTGCACTTCCGTCAGTTTAAGTGCATCTCTAGAACGCTTCAAATGTCAACTATGTCAGGCTCGGCTTTCGTCGGGGGGCACCGATTATAATATGCGCGAGCTAAAGAGCACCTGTTGCTCCCCTGACAAGCGGTTCAGAGGGCATATGCCTCGGTGAAGTAAGCCTGTTAATAAAAGAATAGACAGAGCACATGTGTTGAGCTGCTTTACTTCACAACGAGGATTGATTCTTCCATTTCACATTACAAAGTGACGTGAATAACAATATGAATTACAATATGAATCCAGATAATTACATAATGACATTACCTGCAACTGTATACTAACTTATAATCATATAATATTTTTAACACTTCCTCTTAACATGAAATGAATTACTCTTTTTATCCATTTTAAATCTAACTTATTTTAACTTGTACACATATTTGTGTTTTTAACAATAACCCATGAAATAAATGTAATCAAATCATTATGGTCCAAAACAAATCATTTCAGCAAAAGTCCAAAAGATGGCGCTGGTCTCCATAAGCTTAACTTGACCGCCATGTGCTTATTACGCTTAAACAATTTACATTTCTAGCACTTGGTAAAAACCTCAAGGTACATCTTAATATAAAATTAAATCCAGAAACTGCAATATTGAATGAAACCCTTTCACGTATGTTCTTAATAAATGACTATACTGTAATCAAGTGGTTCACAATAAAATGGATTAGCTTAACCACGTTGTGCCCTCCTTACATTTGACCATTAGCTGGTTAGCTTACAATACGTTTCACACTGTACTCAAAAACCCTTTTCAACTCTGTTTCACTTTTAACCACAGTACTCACGGCAACCTTAGGCATCATATAACTCTAATATTTAACATAAATCATGTGAATTTAGTGTTTACAAACCTGTTAATAAAAGAATAGACAGAGCACATGTGTTGAGCTGCTTTACTTCACAACGAGGATTGATTCTTCCTCGGCTGCGCTCAGTCTACCTCCTACCAACACTGCGCGATATACGCCATCTACTAGTCAATGAAGGAATTGCACTTAAAAACTCAAAAGAGATTAGAAAACCACATGAATACTTAATAACAGGAAAATAAATGATGAAAAATAAAAATTTAGGGGTGTCTGTTATTCAGTTGCACTTCAACCCTCTACACACCCAAGTTCTTTTTTATTTAATCATACACTGGCTGATAGCACTTGTTTTTGCCGGAAGTAACAGCAAGTAGGTCGATGATCAGACACAGGTCGAACGGGCAACGAGAGGCAGTAATTACACATCCTTGTCACACTGATTAAGGCAGCACTGTTTTATTATTTATGAGTAAAATAGCCTTCAATATAGCGCACAATTCTAGCTCAGTGGGAGACAGTTGCTCTCTATCCTTGGGCAAGACACTCATGCTGCCCCACAACCCAAGTAGGACCGCCATCATAAGTGTTTCATGATATTGTTTCGATTACTTTTTTCACGATGTTTTCCGATGGTAACTGCGTATTCTTCAGGGTCACGTTCCCCTCGTGTGAAGTGGGGCTGAGATATTTTAAGTGTGCGCAAATTTTGTTGTTTGATGTTTTGCTTTATCACGCCCAGAAACCATTCAATAAAATACTTCAGAGGCAAAGTGAACGTGGATTAGAATCAGCGGCGCGCTATAGCTCGTGGATACATAAATCATGTATTGTTAGCACATCGGGGAGGTCATTCAAGGGCAGCTATTAGCGCACCCATTTGTTATCTATAACACTCAGACCTATAACGAAAAAATATGGTTTTATTGTTTTTACCTTTATGAATGTGATGAGTTACAGCAATAGCATCCACAGCCATAAATAACTACTGGGCCATCCAGAGAAGAATGGGGTGCCAGATGGCTTTGTCATTCTATAGGAGGACACGTTTTATTCAGTGAGCGTCCTTACATGACAAGAAGAAAGCCATTATGTAAGAAATTACAGAACGAATACATAATTAAACATATGGTCACAAAGAATAAAACAATATAGAGAATTTTCTTTAACTAAGTCTCCAAAGTCATCCGTTTAAGACTCGAGATTCTTCAGTTTAAGAAGCGACTGTTACATCAACAAACAGATTTACAAAGCGCCAAATACCATGGAATACATAGCTATGTGCCATTGGTCTGGAAAATGCAAGATAATATCACTCTGCATTTTTATACAGAGATCAATATCAGTCTGGTCACTGTTTTCATCTCACAGAGTTCAGATGGGTGTGATTGACAGGTGGATGAACCAATTAGGGAGACTGTCAAAACGAATGTGGCTGCTTACGAGTGAAAAAAACACATTGTGGATTTAGGTAGATGCAAGGAGCGAACCACAAAACTTTGTTCATTTGAGATGAGAGAAGTTTTGTTTTGTTCTAAATGACACATGATCAATGAGCTCATTTGTTTCATATTTGTCACTGGGAAAAAAGAACAATCTAACTGCAGGGTTCAGTTTGAGTTTGGCTTGATGCACAATGGAGGGCAGGGTGACCAGACTCACTCTTCGTAAAGAATTTTAGGAGCGTGTATTCTGTATCCCCAGCATATACTTTCTGTCACTTATAGCAAAATCTAAATACCTTGTTGCTTTGGTAGGTTATGATAGACTTCTTAAAGTGTTCTGTACTAACCCAGACCCTACTGCTGCAACAGGAAAAACAGTTGACTTTAATTTGGCCTCAAAACTACTTAGGTTTCCATTTCATTGATGTATCGTTCTTACCTTTGACATTTTTTAACCAGGCCATATCTCAAACCTGCTGTTGTAAAACTGACTATAGAGTTCCACAAATGTGTCTCTGAAAAACCTATTACAGTAAAATATGCAAAGAGTCTCTAAATAGTTATAGATAGCCTCACGTTTGGTCCTTGTACAGTACATTTTCTTCTTCTTTAAAATGTAAAGAGCGTTGAATCACTGCATATTCCTTATATTTCTATCTGTCTAATAGGACAGAGAAACTAATCCCTCTTACTAATTTGAATGTACAATGCAGCATCTAATTATCTTGAGGTTGCTGTTCTTGGTATTTACATAAGCCACCATGCTGCTTGACGCTCCCTGTGGTGTTGGTGTATCACTTGAAAAAACAAAGACATTTTCTAAATTTGCTGCTCCGTACACGCTCATTCATCAAAAATACCAGCAATATCTTTGGAAGTGTGGCCTGACTTTTAATATTAACAAGGGCAGTAAGTATATGAATAGCCTTTGTTTTATGATGTCAGACGCAGGCATCAGGGACAGGAGGATTACGCTCTGATCTACCACGCAGGGCTGTTCAGCTTGTGCCGCATAAGCATTCTGGGAAAAATAAATGCACCCGACGCAGCGAACACCTCCACTGTCATACTTAACCTTTACACCTGCGCTCTCGAAGGCCCGCTGGCAATGTCAGGCTGATTAGACTTTCAAAAGTGTGTGTCCTGTAGACGCACATTTAACAGCAGCACCATAACCCAAGCGACCCGGCAGGGCAAGTGCTTTGTACTTTCAGCTTTACTTAACGTATTGTTTAAAGACAAGAATCCATTTTGTTACCTCCAACATCATGGTGTGAGTATTTTATTTACAGTAGAGTGACAATTTGTTAAAGGACACATATTATGCTAAATCAACAACTGATGAGCTTTTTACACGGTTAAAATTGTGTTTCCTGATCATTATTGTACTCAAAGAGGTTTTTATTATTCACGCATGTTGGAGTGATCCTGTATTGTTCTGCATTTGAGTGGTTAGAAAATTCCTGTTTTCACCTACCCCCTGTGTCCGCCCACATTCCTGTATTTATTTGAAAAATTAAAACTCTGAATGATTCAGGCAGGGTTCTAAGATATACATATAATAATAATAATAATCCACTGCTTGTTATGACGGCGAGGCCTATCTTGCCTGGAAAATCTAGAATGATATCTCTCTGTATTTTTATACAGATGGATATCAGTCAGGTCTCCGTTTTCATCTCCCAGAATTCAAATGGGCATGACTGACAGGTGGATTAGCGTCCATATCAAACCGAAAATGGCTTTTTACGAAGAAAAAAGAAAAAGTGTGTGCGAGTGTGAAAAAAAACATCACAAAGGACTAAAAAACTTGGCTGATTTATGGAGAATAAATGAGCAAAGTAATACTATGAGTTTGTTCTAAATGATAGATGGCTAACCTGATTGCACCGTTCTGTTTGAGTTTGGCTCAAGACGCGACAGAGGGCATGGTGACCAGACTCACTCTTTGTAAAGTGCTGGAGAAGTGTATTCTGGATCACATGCCAGGGCTAATCGGCTGCAGTTTTGAGCAGAAGTCAGTGGAGCCATTTCTATGTTGATCAATATTGCTGTTTACAATCAATAAAATGTAAAATGATGATCTACTTATGTTAACGTTCATTACTAAGTACCTGAAAAAAGCACAATATATCTTCGTTAAGTAAAAGTTACAAAATTATACGCTCAAGCTCTTCCCAGATGGCAGCACTGGCCGACTAGAATATTTTTGCTGTACTATTTATATGTATATGTACAAAAGCAAAACAACTCATTCATTTCATTACATCAATTCAAATAAAACCATATTAAATAGAAGTGACCACGTATACAAAGTCTGCCCTTGACTTTTCCATCTTAACAATCCACATTTGTGCTTCTAAGCTCCACTCCAAACACAGGTTCAAATGATGCTCCTTGTGCCTTTCTCTGCTCTGGCCAGGACACGAGGGCGTCCCACTGTAGTGCAGAATCATTAGCACATACCTTCGACCTCCCTCTTCTAGCTTTGACTAATGCTGCGCCGTGGGCTGTGTCCGGTCTGTAGAGGCAGCTGCGAGCGCCTTTGGAACAAGATAGAAGGTTCTGTTTATCGCGGGCCGTGTGTTTGCGTATCGGGCTGGATCATCATCATCTGCACAGCGTTGTGCATATGTGGTATCACTGAGACAAATGATAGACGCACTGAAAACGTCTGTCTGCTGCTCTTCACTTCCTCACAGTTCCCATATATTTTCCTGCAGCTAACCTACAGGGTGATAGAGTGAGTGCTTTGTGCAAATTATGAGGATTAAAACAACAACTGTAATCTGTTTTTTTCTGCATTTTCTGCAAGCTGGACTAAAGAAGCTGCTTCAATGAGTGGCGAAACATTTTCACTCTTAAAACTTTTGCGCATTTGACCGAATTAAAATTTCCTTTGCCATAGTACACAACAACTTTCAGCCCACAAGTTCACTTGCTGTATCCACCTTATTCCGGAAGTTGCCATACGCGTCGCCATCTTTTTCTGTTGTAGTTTACATGGAGCAGGTGAGCTCAACAGAAAATAACTTCTACACAAACTAAAAAGACGTTTTCAGGCCGCCCAGGAAATTGGTGCATTGTTGACTTGTTTTTGCACGTGTACATTAAACATTTTAGACAAAGCAATGTACTACTATATAATGTTTTAGCGAGAGACTTTTCCCTTGATCGCCATTTGCGCAAACACCATTACCGTCAAACTGGACATCCCATTACTACAAGAGTGTGGATCATAGGCATAAAAAGAGGCTAAAGAAGGTGGCGAAATAAGGTGAATACAGCAGTTTAAAGTGAGAGATCTGGTACTGTTAGGGCGTATTTTGGAGAGATTAGACAAGATGTATTGCTACAGCTTGTTGATTGGACAGAGCTTCACTTTCTGAGACCATAGCTGCCCTGCCAGATGGTTAGACGGCTGCCAATCTGCACAACCACCAATAACACCACATTTATGTATGGACAAAGTGTCTTTCCCAAGGACACAATGGCAACACGCACTGATCGGTGCTAGGATCTAACCATAGTTCCATAGTTGGCGTTCAAGCTGAATGAACTGATCAGAGGTTAAATATACTGTATGTATTAAGAAGCTAACATGACACGGTTGTACATTTTACTTAACGTTAACGAGAAAGAACAAAAAAAAAAAAAAAAAATACACTGACTTGAAAATCTATGAAAAAAAAAAAAATCTCCCCACATCTACAATCACCAGGCTGCTATTCATCAGTCCATGTTTTCCAGAACGGCTCTATGCATTTGTTCAGACTTGTCCAGTTCGTTATTTTGAATATGATGTAAGCTTCTGTCATCCACGCCTGTAATGAGAGTACTTCCCTCCCCTTCCACAAGAGGAGGATCAGTCTTTAAATCAATCAAAAGTTTGAATGTGACTATGGGTTCGTGAGAATAGACCAGTCCAAAACAAAGTATCTTTAAGGCCTATGCAAGCTGAAATCTAATTATATGTACGTAATACGGCAATGAACTTCTGATATGATTTGAATTATGTAATAGTCTTTAAACTTTAATGAGTGAATTGCCTAGAGTGGCCGCTTGTTTTAAAATGAGTATTTTAAAGAAGTCAGGTTGCATAATTCATACAGGGCACCTTCAAACAAAGCAGGATCGAAGAGCTTCAGGATGATACCGTCTTCCATAATTTACAAAAATGTTCATTGACTTGCTAAACGACCATTTCTCTTCTACTCCCAGCACATATGCATCGGCTTATTCAACCAAGTTCAGCTCAATTAATAGTTGCTCACATTTCACAGCATTGTCTTTGCCACAAGAGATGCCTCAAAAGACAAGTTCCTGAAAACTTTCCCAATTATAAAGAAACTTAAAAAGCTTGAAATACGGATCTACAATTTACGTCTGTCTGTGGATTAGCTAGAAGGGCTGCTAATGATCGCTGCATAATAGATGAGTTTGCTACACTTCAACGTTAAGTGTAATAGTTTATTCTTGTGATGCATTTGTGTCTCAGGTTCGCTCAGTACTGGGAATTATTGTTTCGTAGATCTTTTTAGACTGCTTGGAAGAATGATTGTACAAGGCTGGGAGGTACATGTATTTCATTGATCCGCAAAGGGAGATTTGTCCCATGCATTTGACCCATTATTCTTCAAATGCCACGGGAGAAACCTGTCAGGTGCAGACAGGCTCAATGCAGATATGGAGATCGTGAGCTACAGGCTTGTCAAGCTTTCTGTGGTTTATTCAGCTCCTGTCAAAAGGCCTAACTTTAGAGAGAAGCACACTAGGACAACTCAAATCAATTTTACTGCTTTTAATCACTATTTTCTTCTTTTATTGTTGTTGTTTAAGGAGCAATTGTGATACTAATGAATTTAATTGATTATTAGATTAATCACACTCCACTCATGTAATTTAAATCAAACCATGTCATTCAAATAAAGGTATTTAAACTCAATTTATGCGAATCAACAAATTTTTAATAAATTATTCTTAATATCTAACTTATTTAATATAAACTTTGGTTCTGTTATGATGTATACCTTACTTCTTTCAGTCAGAAAACCTTTTTGAGTGAGACGTATTTACCTTGACATGCTTGGGCTGCTATCTGCGAGCCATCTTCAGAACTGTCAGCCGTCCTGGAGGTGATGTGTCACTTATCAGCTGCTGTTACTTCCTGAGGCGTGGTCAGACGGACGGACCTGGCAGGAGGCTCAGACTGACCCCGCCTCCTGTCGCCGGCGGTCTATGAAGAGGAGTGTTGCATGTGTATGAGAGGAGGCTCCTTCATCTCCTCCATCACTCTTGACGGTGATCATGCCTTGTTTCCTGATCCATATCAGAGCACTGCGAAAAGAACAATCGTATCATGGACTAGGACGAAAACAACAGACTGGATCAAGAAGGCCATTGAAATCAGAAGCGAGCGTTTATGCAGAGCGTAATATGCGTTTTTAAGTAACAAAGTACTTACCAAAAACAGTTATGCCCTAAGTTTATCAAAGCATACATTATAGTAAACAATAGAAACTTATAAATACTCTCAAGTCCATCAGAATATTCAGTGTATCCTACCAGTGGTGTCTTTAGTTGAAGCTGTGACCTGAAATCCTTTTTGTGGATGACTGAGCGTTACCAGACCCAGGTGAACTCCATCACTTATGGAGGGAGTGCCCTGTTTGAGGGAGCGCTTGTTCTTCAGCAGGTTGTAGCCCAGCTGGGTGGGTTGGGTTGTCAGTTAGCTGTGATTTGACGCAACAGTCAGGACCTCCTTATTGAATTCTTGTTGTCTAGGTTACTTAATTGTTGTTTTCTTCTTCAAGTCAGTAATTAAATTGGTTGTGGTAATTCTAATAATAAGTATATTGATTTATAACTTCGACAATCCTTCTCTCATTGACCTTACCTAATTTGACAGGCGGTGGAAGGATCTTGCCAAGGGACCCCACAACAAAGAACAAGAGAGAAAATCAAATCTGGTAAAATGTGCTAAAACTGTTAGCTTTAGGGCAACAAAATGTTTATAGGGCACAGTTTTATGTGGGTAATCTTCGCACTTACCTCTGTCTAGAAATGAAACGTGTTCTAGCAAGTGTGGCTTGTTGAGAAGACAATGAGCTCATGTGATGGTAGTAAAGAAATCTGTGATCGTAGTGAAGAAATGAGTGTAGGATGTATCTGCAGTAGGACAGGCCTGGAAATAGCTCCAACACAAGATGTCTTTACACAGTTAGCTTCTGGTCTTCGACTGGATGACGTGCTGGAATGACTTGTGAAGTGTCAGACCATGTTAAGAAATAGAATCAAAGAGAGTCCCCGTGTAAACTATGTACAGCAACTGATTCAACCGCATTACCAATATCGCTGATGACAATCCTTTTCTATACACAGTGCCTTGACCAATTTCCCACCTTTCCGCCCTCCGTTTGTGGCTGGTGCGTCGGCGACTTGGTAAGTGGTCTTGAAATTAATTTGAGCTCCACAGCCTTTCATCCGGCGCTGTGATCCTGCTGGTTTTCTCTCAACGCTTTTGGAGTTTTTCCCTGTTTTTTATAATGGTTTGAGAGATTGCTGGCAAGGGTGTTTAAGATCGCGGACAATGGGGAGGCAGACAGCTTTGGCTGGCGTTTCCGAGATGGGGGGAAGCGATTGCACCCAGCTAATGTGCAGGTGCTTGACAAAGTGGTTCAGATATGGATCCCAGCTCTGGACCTGATGAAATATCCCCCACGCACATCACTAGCCTTTGAACAACCACAAAGACAGCTGCTGGGAAAGAACAGGAATACAAAAGTGTTTACGTCGGGATAACTGATGCTGTGTGGACTTGGTGGTGAATGAAGCTAAAGACGTATTTTTAGATTGTTTATCAAAACGCAATGGGTTATTGATGAACAGTTACTGCACTGTTACAGTATGGTACTGAGAGGCTATAAAAAACTGAATTGAAATAATAACTATGAACATGTACTAAAATAGAAGAGTACAGATAAAATCAAAATAGTGTTAATTTTGACCAGTTTTGCACTTAGTTTTAGCCCAAATTTAGTCCAATATTATGTATGTCTAGCTTTAGCTGGAATATCACGCATGCTTTGTAAACACAATTTATTCCTAAAAAATTGGAATTGTGTTAATATACCTTAAGTAGAAAGCACCAGACTGTAAACCCCTTATCCTGACCCTAACCCTTATCTTACCTAACTTAACTATGTAGCTATAAATGGATAAATTATCCCTGTATTTAAAATAAATATGAAATATGAATGAAATATGAATAAAATAAAGTGTTTCTTTTTGGCCACTGGATGTGACAGAGGGGAGCTCCACTCAGCAGCCAATGGCAAACCTCCACTTCACACAGCTGGACCCTCTTGGACTTGTTCCTTGGACGTTTTTAGTAAAATGTATTTTATGGAGCTATTTGATTGAAAAAGCTGTGGAGCTCTAATTAATTTTGAAACTGTGTGAATTCATTTCATTCACACGGTTTCATTTAGGAGTTTGGCCATTATTCCCACTCATTTTCTTTTATTACGTTTTTGGTTTTGGAAAACATCAGCACTTAACACCAATAAAACAGATTTCCACAAAACTACAATTACTGATCATCTCTGGAATTGTGTGTAATAAATAATAAAACAATTTTTCCCAAAAACCTTTAGACGGTCTATTGCTCAGACTTTTTCCAGAATCATGCAAGCAATGCAAGCAGGGCAGACTAAAGCTCATAATCTTGAAGGCAATAATTACAGACAAACATAAAAATAAGGGGTATAATCAAGTGTGACCGCCACAATTGAAAATCTGCTCTCGTCAGTCACCACTTCCACCTACATACAGGTAAAACATGCAATTAACATAATCACAGCAAAGGTCAGACCTCCCACAAATCGTGCTCACAACACAAACAGTGCTTCCTCATAACAGCTCAGACTGGCTGTTCATGTCACAAATTCATGTCATTCTGTCAAAACAGGGACATAGCGATGGAAGCTATCAAGATTTTGCCTCCAACACACACACACACACAAGCAGACAGTGTCCATTCTGATCAGCTGTCAGCCCAACCAGACGTGTTTCTCCAGCAGGGAACACATGACTTTTAATGGTCAGGGCAAAAATGTCCTGACCAGTCAAAGTTAGTAGAGCTCAGGCGAGTATGGCATATATACAAGATAAGAGAATTCAGGTAAGTATGTCGTGGATACAAGAGACTGTAGTATTATTACAATTACTATGATTAGGCCTGAAAACCTAGGGCTACCTAGAGCTCCGGGCAGAACATTTGAAAAGAGACATGTCACAAAATGTACAAGGATAAAAGACTGAAAATGACTTCTTGAAGGCAGTCAAAACATCTGAATATGGAAAACACTTCAGATGACTATTTTTGAAACCTTTACCATAATTAAACATGTATCATCAGTCATGTGAAGTGCATACCAGACTTTTTTTTTAAACAGCTAATTAAAACAAACATTTATTAATATACATGGCAATAGATGATGTGTTTTGACCGTTTACTTTAATGTCAGTCCTGAACTAATGTTTTCATGCAAGAGTTGAGTGCTGCTTGAACAGTTGTGTTCAACAGTGGATTGCCCACTGCAGGCTCTGCCACTTAAAAGATGTTGATTTTGATTGGCTGCTAGTGTGAGCTGTCAGTCAAATTACACGTGTCACTTGCGTAATTGGCCTTCTGATTTCACGTACGTCCGGTCCACTGTGTTGTTGCCCCTTGTCGTGCTTCGTCTCCAGGTGTCATGGTGCACTATGAGCTTGCTCGTATTATATTTCAAGCTCCAGGATGTTTGTGGCTGTGCCGGGTGGTTTGGCTCAGCAGTGTGATCTGAGCTGCGTAATGCTCAACTTCAGGTGCCAGTCAGAGACATCGTCAAGGTATTTTACCATCTTGGCTTTGATTACATGCAATTTCCTCAGTGTGTAACAACTTTACCACATGTATTGATAAAGAATTAAAGGATTGATCAACGGGTGAAAACAGAGCACCAAAACGAGCTGTTAAATTATTTCAAGCTAACTTTATTTTTATTTTTTTATGAATATACATGATACACATGCTGTAAACACGCCGGATTGTAGGGCTAAGTTCCATCCATTGTCCCCCATTCACTCTCACAACACACATTCATTCACCAGAGTACTGGTTGTACTGTTGTACATGTTTTTAGTGTTGGGGGAAACCGGAGCACCTGAATGAAACCTACGCAGACACGGGGAGAACATGCAAACTCCACACACTCGAACCCAGTGCTGTGAAGCGAGAGCACTAACTGCACTATGCCCACACATTTAATAAATAAATGTCATCCATTGACTCTCTGTGTCTAGTCAATGGATGTGCATGCCTCATTCCAATTGGTCCTGAGCTTATCACATTAATGATTGGCTATTAATGGTGTTAAAGCTAATGTCAGAAATGACACACACTGCTAGAGGAGCGTTGAATAGTAAGAGTGTTAGCTGAATAGGATGAAGATTTTTTTCTGAAATGACAACAACCACAGGGATTAAGTATGGCATTTCAAGGAGATAAGTTTACTATATTGTTGCGTGATTCTCAGCATGCCTCATTCCACTTGGTCCTGATTCCTATGATGTATTTTGGTCCTGACTCCTATGATATATTTTGAGAGGTTATGGAAGTTTGATGAGGAATGTTGTACTTTCTAGTACTTTATACTCACATTCAGTTCTCGTGTGGGCTGTGTGTCTGAGGTGGAGGTTATAGTTGTCATGGTTTTTACCCTGTAGTGGATAAGAAGCTCCTTAGTTTTTAATTTAGTTTTAGTTTATTTATTCCAGCCAATGCAATATCAATAATTGGTAATAAACAATTAATACGTTCCATTGCAATAATGTACAGTATTGATAAACAAATCAATTTAAGGCAGCTCAAAGTCAAACTTGAGTCCTGCCCTCTTCCTGCTGTTTGACATTTAGTTAGATAAGTGCAATAAATCTTTATTTTGCTTCCAAAGTGACTCATCAAATGATTTTGCATTGATAC
Organism: Rhinogobius similis; assembly: GCA_019453435.1. NCBI lineage: Eukaryota > Metazoa > Chordata > Actinopteri > Gobiiformes > Gobiidae > Rhinogobius > Rhinogobius similis. Next base: position 24,847,858 of record CM033634.1, read on the forward strand.
ATTTGATGTTACATGATTGATGGACCAGAGCCAGTGAACTGTTTGTGTCCTCAAGGCTTAATAGATGGGAAGTTTGAAAGTTAATGTTAGAATGTATGTATCATCTGAACAATGAAAAAAATGTGTGATTTTATGACTGACTAATATTGAATACAGTGCCTACTATACTATACTATCTACTATACTTCTCAGCTATGGAGACACTGGTGGAGTTGTCTCTTGAGAGGTCAGGGGCATCTTCTAGGTTCTTCTTGTGTTTTTATATTGTTTGTTTGTTTGTTTTTTTATTATGGACCATGAGTGTGAAATAAAGATATGAGTCTATCTATATTTTATATTTGAAAATGCTTATACAAAATATGTTTTAGTCCTCTTTTACTGTGGTGTCATTAACCTCAATAAAAATGCAATAAAATAACATAACATACATTTTTTCCCCATTTTGTGTAAACCCAATCTGGCAGACTATTATCAAGTCTAGTATGGATGGACTTGACACATCTGATAGAGTCACGTACAGTGCAGGAGCTGATGCAGAAGGTGAGAATGAGCCCAGGCCTTTCAAATGCAAATGAGCATGTTCAGAAGTGAGAAGAATTGTGAAACACTGAGCTATAAACAGATCCTTTGCTTTCTGTGGCGTATTCTGTTTTGCTGCAGAGTGTAGTCTGCAGCACTTGAACAGTCACTGGAGCTGAGGCTGATGGGACATGTAGCAGGAGGGACAAATGTCTCCAGCTGCGCTAAAAAGACAAAAGAAATCATGGATAGTTTTGTCGAAAATGGTAATATAGAACATTTGCCAGTCATACTTGCTTCATGCAAAAAAATAAATAAATAAATAAAAATTAGACTCCAGTGGTAGAGTTTAACAAACTGATATCTTAGAGGGCAAAATGTGTACTTTTTATGTATATTAAGACATGGATATTTAAATCTTAAAATGCTATTTAGTTTACTGTTCATGCAGTTTATTTCCACTTATATGGTGTCATACATCAATCCATAGGTGCCCACCCCCCCACAGGCTTATGGGATACACAGTCCACACACAGCAGAACAAAAGAGAACACCGTGTATATACAGTGTTCTCTTTTGTCTAAGTCGGGCATTTACTGAGCCAGCTTGAATACATTAAACAAATACACCAGTCTGTCTTCATCTGACAGGGCAAACAAAGACAAATTAGAAAGCACTGTACTGCACAGATTATAATACAAGATACAACAATAAAAAATAAAAAAAATCCTTTCCGATGTCATTTCAGTCACAGTGCATTCCTCAGAAGTGGAAGTGTTCGTCTCCAGAGGCAGAGTCCCACCCAGAGTCCCACCTTTAAAATATATGCACAGCATGGACAGAGCAGACTTCAGAGCGGTAGATAACCCAAAAATTGTGTTTTATGTCTAGAGGGAGTTGAAGTGTGTTTTGTGGACCTGTTTAACCCAAATACATACACATGTTCTGCAGTCTATGGAAATATAATCTATCTAGTAGGAACATGGAGCTGATATTGTTCTTGCAGAGCCTTGCAGTGGATTCATCATTGTCTCCAGGCATAATAGATATCACTGCTATTCTCTGTCTATCCACCTGATGCATCTTCCCCTATGTCTCACAAAAGAGGACTGAACTCTTTTCAAGGGCTCTGTGGATGCTTTGAAAGCATCCTCTGGCATAAAGAAGGGACTCAACCAAGGTCTGGTAATAGGACAAAATATAGACATACATGTTCATATTATCATTTAAAAATGTCTGTGCATTCTGTTCTTTTGCAAATCATGAATATGATTATTACCCTCTTCACTGTATAATTTAAACCTATATTGTTAGCAAATTGTTGGCAAATTAAAAAGAGAGAAATATCACAAGCTCATTATCCTGAAGAAAAGGAATCTTGATAGAAAACCGTATCTGTTCCCTCCTTCGGTGAATTTATGTGGTCAGTAAGTAAGTAAGTTTTTGGTTGAGCTTAGAGTTGCAGTCATCAGAAAATCACTGCATCAACATTTAACTATCATGTGAAATTGGCAGCTCATCACAAGGTCAGACAACAAGTTGATTTGCTAATATTGTGAAATATTGTCATTATATTACTTGAGAAGTTAAGACCTCCAACGCTTTAACAATAGCTGTAGCTTCAAAGTTAGACAATCCCAGGACTGAAATGATCCAAAAGATTCCAGTGAAGGTGTGTGTGGAGTTTAAAAACACACAGGAGCACTTCCTGTATTAACACTTAATGACATCACAAGGTGGAACAGAGTGTTTGCAGTTTGAGTGAAGAACATGATTAATAAAGAAAACAATTAATATGGAGGATTTGTTTGTTAAATGCGTATTAATGAAACAAAACACAACTTCAGGAATGTTGTTGTGTAAACTTATTCATTAATTATAACATAGATTGAAAAAAAAAAGTTATAAACCCTTTAAAAACTCTTTAGTCTTAAATACATCCCCAATTATCAAGCACAACATAAATAGAATAATTATACAGAGATTAAAACCTTAAACATAGATTAAAACCACTTTGTAGTGCCAATAACATAGTTGCTCAATTGCTATTTCATTTGATTCTTCTTCTTGGTGTCTCTTGTGCCGTTGCTTGTCTGAGTTGAAGTGACCTTCTTGGCTGGAGATGGATTTGGACCCTTGGCCTCCTTGATTTGGCTCACGTTATTAGTTTCCTCTTCATTTTCCTCTTCAACCTGTTTACATCGCTCTGTTCTAAAGACCCCCTTGTTCATGAGTCTTGTGCCTCCTTCCTTGCATTGAGAAACTTCTGCGTAACCTTGAGTTCTTGTCTTTCTGGAGCCAGGCTTTTCTTTCTCCTTTCAATTATGATCCCCCAGCTGATCAGTTCCTTTCATGGTCAGCTCCTTTCTTCTCCTTTTCGTAGGCGACCAAAAGCTTTGTCCGTTTCTCCAAAATCTCGGCGGTCTCTTCAAGCCAGGTGTATTCTTCGGCTTGCCATTTCTAACAACATTAACTCGCCATTTCATCTCTAAGTAGGACTCATTTTGTGGAAAACCTCTCCTCTCTTTTCACCAACTTGTTTCTTTCCTTCATCCAGGCATTTTGTTTGGCTTGCCACTCTCCTCGCTTTTGGTAGACGTCCTTCTACGCCAACTCCTCTACATATCTCTGCCCTCTCTACTGGCAGGCCTTCGCTTTGACTAACTCCTCTACATGTCTCCTCTCTTTACTTGCGAGCCCTTTCCTCGGCCACCTCCTCCGCACAATGCACCTTTCTCTCCTGACTTTATTTTTGGCCAACAGCTCGTGCTCTCTGTGGAAAATTTGGATCTGGAATTCCACTCCTTTGTCTCGTGGTTGGCCTTTTCCTTGGCCAGCTCACTTGCCATTTTCTCTGCTCCTCTTTCTCCTAATATTCTGTGTTTTCGGCCAACAGCTCCGACTCGGCATAATGACATGTGGTTAAGGTCTGCGTTGGAAATTTCCTCGATTTCTGACGATCAGACTTCATCGCGCCGTGTACCAGCCTTGATCTCATCCGCAGCTACAACTCTTGTGTCACCGCGCTACTGGATCCACGCAATTACCACAATTCAAAGCGTTGCAGTTGCACTATTTAATTATGGATCAACAGTTATGTAAAACATTTATCAATAAATTAGAACACGTCGGTGACTGCTGCAGCAATTTGTCATCACTCTGGAGCTCCTGCAGTCCCGTGAACCTTTACATGTACCGTGTGTAACCTTAGGGGCGGGACAAAGTATGTAAGTAAGTATGACAAGACCGCTTTGGACACAGACCATGCAGTGGGTTGTGGTGTGAGCGCCGGAAAACAGGAATCCACGATATTAGTGCGGCTAAGCTGCTTAAACGGAGCACTCGCTGGGCTGAGCTGATGTGGGCTGGCACCAGACCCACAGCTGCTGCGAGTGGAGTGGGCGGGGCTTAACGCTGACCAGATGCACTGCTTTAATCAAGTATGCTATTTATGAAAAGTCGGCGCTAATTGTCAGGGCTGGCGCAACAGGGTCATGTGACATCAGAGCTCTAAAAAGGCCGGTGCACTATGTAACCATCTGTTTGTCTCCATGGCGATGTGCAGAAAATGTGGAACTCTGATTGGTCAAAAGTCCACAAAATGGTGCTAATACCAGAACATGTAAATAAGATAGATTATAGCTACAAAACTAATTTACATCCACAGTCACTTGGCAGGAATAATATTTTATAGTATCATAATAAAGTATCTTGATGGAAAAAGCAGTTGACGCCAGTTACAAGTCAGATCTGTGGAGAGGCAAGCTTGCTCACATTACTTAGATTTCTGAGCTAATAACACACGCAAATGAATAGACACAAAATAGATAATGATAAATACATGCCATATCATGGAACATTCCAGGCATCTCCATGGAGACAAGCAGGTGGCGGACTCTCAACCAGATAAGTAACGACGTACACCTTTAAAATGAGAGTTTTAGATCAGATGGTAGAACACGCGCATTTATAATTTCTGCGTTTGTAAATCAAAAAGAATCTCAGAAATCCTTGTGCATGTCGATAATGTGTTAAAACGCCCCCGTTTGGGAAACACACAGAATAGAGGCGTCCGCTGGGGTGCTGTGGACAGAGGAGTGGATCAGGCCAGTCAGTCTGATGGAGTGGCTCTTCAGGGATTGTCTCTTCTTGATACCGACGACTCATCCCATTAGAGAGGAGACAGTGGATGCTCTGCCAAGTCTGCGCCACTAAAGCAAAGACGGGTAAATGTGCCTTGTTTGTGCACTTACTAGTCCTGGAGTGCTTAAATCCTACATCGTTTTCTCAAAACAATTCTGACTGGTCTTGCTTCAGTCACTTGTCAATGCCATTGTTGTTCAGAAATAGAACGCAAGCATATTTTCTCTGCTGTAAAAAGAAAAAAATCAAGCCATACTCAGGTTTTAGCATTCATCTGGTTAGAAGAATCGTATTCTTTCTAACCGGATGAATGCTTTGTAGTTTTAACTAAACAAAGGTGGATTCGATTGCTACAGTAGCTCTATTGGAAGAGTGCTCGTCCTCGGATCCGAATATTGAAAATATTAAATTATTATTTATTTTTATTTTATTGTTTTTTAGACATAAATGGCTTAATAACCAGTTATAACCCATCCTTCAATGCTGCTGGGACAAACTGTCAAAAGACACCAGGACTTTAAAGCAAATGTTTAACCCCTTACCATGAAACGCCTGACTAAATGGAACCCCGATTCAAACTGAAGCCGTTTCTGAACCCTTTGAAGTACAAACAAATGGCTGGACTCTTGTGAAGCTGAGACTCTGTAGTGTTGGCCTCTGATGCCTGATTTACTCTAATTAAAAGCGGCAACAAGCTCTGCACAGAGGAATATCAGATGACAAATCTGGCCTAAAGTTTCTTTGTTAAATATAAGAGTATCTGGAGGGATGGTTTGATGTTGGTTTGGGCATTTGTTGGGTTTTGAAAATTCCTTTTTAAAAGCTGAAGCCAGTTTAACTAAGAACAAGATTTAGGGACTTGTAATAGTGTTAAAAAGTCCAGAAGGAATCTATATTAAAAGTGTATTACATGTTTTATTTGTGGCCCTGTTTCATCACAGAATGATTGACTTGACTGGAAATACGAGAGTTTCAGTTGTCTTTTTATGTTTCATACGCCCAGCAGCTTGATAGTTTTCTTTTATCTGATGGTAGACAAAACGATATAGATTGAGAAAAAGTCCGAGCCATCATCAGCACTCAGAGGTTATGAGTCGAAGCAATATAAGCAATTTGAAATGTAATTTGTATCGTCATCTCTGCTTTGAATGACATAATGATTGGAAACTGTTGCCTCACATATGCCGCAGCGCATTGAGTTTGACAATTTGCTGAATGTCCTTCCCTCTCTTCTCCGCATTGACATGAAGAAACACAGACACACACAGGATGGTTTTAGTTGAAAATGTTTAATATTTAATGATGTATAAACAGTAGAAAAATGCATAATATTGCACATCGTCGTAACTAAATTGCACTTACAGTACAGATCTTTGCATGGGAGAGTGCTGTCACGCTTTTTTGTACTGGTGAGAGAGAGAAAATGGATCCTTTTCTAATCAATAACTATAACAATGATGATCTACACAGTGTATGCCTCTGAAACGGCTTTTGTAACAAGTCCAGTGTCGTTGCTACATGTTGAACTTCGACCGTAGCTGGTGTCTGCTGTTGTAAAACCGCACACTGTTAAGTCCCATTTGCACTGTGGATAGCCCTTCTGCACTCATAGGGTTAGTGCATCCAATAAAATAAATACATAAATAAACATTAAACTTTACAAGATGGCGTTTTGAAAGAAATCGACAATACAAATCGGCTTTCTTGCAAGTGATTCCGCAGCTACGTGAAGTATACTTGTTCCAAAAATATAGGAGCTTTTGCTATATGGCAGGCAAGATATAATATAATCAGGAGTAGAAATGTCAAAATAGCCTTTTTTTAAACTTTGCATTGAGACGGAGAACAGCTTCGAAGTCGTCATAGAAAATACTCTGGGTTTTTCTCTCCAAAAACGGGATATATTTTTCCAGGGATAAAAACTCACTTACCCACAAACCCTTGTGTTTTTATAGACTTCTGTTCAGTACATAAAGTTGCAAAGCGTTTGTTTCAAAAATATCAGCTTTTTTGTGAGAGGATGACTCAGGGAAACTTTGCTGGCTGGTTGGCACAACTAGCTTTAAAGGAGAATGTTAAAAAGCAGACAGAGAGTGTGTGTTAACGCAAGCCGCAGTGAGTTAGAGAGACGAGATGATGGGAGCTGATAGGGACCAGGAAGAGCGGGAGGTGTCATGTACTCCGAGGCTTTTATGCCTGTTTCTTTCAGTCTTCAAATTGTTTGTGCTTTGCCGGAGTCAAGGTTGATGTTCATTCAAAGATTACAGCTTCGCTCATAAAAAAGGGGGACCCCAGCATGGCGCCTCCTCTTGTTGCCAAGCAATATGGTCTAAAGGGGAAAAAAGATAGTAAGTATGTATAGTGCACTGAAAAGGGTGAAGGCAAAGTAAATGTAAGCTGAGGTGACATGTAGGAATGTGTTAAATAATATATACAGAAATAAAGCAGTCAAATATTGAGCAAAATGATGTTTAGTAATGAGGAACAAATTATATTCTGACGCAGGGTTTTGCCTTAAAGCTGGTCTGTTGGAGGGGTGTCATTAGTATGTGCGTTTGAGGTCGGCAGTTTATCTAATACTTTATAATATCATGAAGGCTGTTTTGAAGTAGGGATGTCACAATAACAAATTCTTGTGTTACGATTATTGAGAGAAAAAGCACTACGAAATTAAATTAATATTCACAATTACTGAGATTATGACCAAACAACAGCCAAATCATGAATTTTCTTTCATTCTTACTGGGAAACATGTTTCTTTTTCTCAAGTTTGCGACCAGCTTTACTTTCTGAATGACAAAATGTCATTAATGTGACAAAAACAGACAGATTAAAAAGTTATTTACATTTAAATATATTTTTCGGGTTATAGATTGAACTAAGAATACTAAACGTCTAAAACAATCACGATTATTATTTTCTAATTCTTACCATTTTATTGTGACCTGAAAAATCACAACTTTTGATTTAACCTAGCAAATGGCATCCCTACTTTGAAGAAAAATTAGAAAACTTATTATCATTTACAAAAAAAAAAACATCTCAAGATATGCTAAAAATACTTGATTAAAAGTAAAATAACAAGCTGCAATCTTTCAAAAAAGGGTATTAAGTGATATTTCTGCACATTTACTTTTTTCCACATTTGCCTGATAGTTAAACCTTAACTAATTCTTTTCAACACATTTTTGTTGGGTTGCCAAAATGTATTCTGATTATCGTTATCCAGACACTCCTCAAAAAATATCAAGTTATTACTCTTTTACTCAGTATTGCCGATACCTAATGTGCATCTCAATAGATCACGAACATCGCAAAAGAGTCCGACCCAGCCATTTCAATTTGTAAAAGCGCCACTAACTCTTTAAACTATGGCGTAAAACAGGGAATAAAGTCGGCTGAAAAAAGTCAAACTACAAAAGTGCGTCAAATACAGGTACCATGATGAAGACATAATTAGATTTGAATGACCTGTGTATTAAAAAGCTCACCAGATGAACAGTTGAATGGTCGTCCTCTCCAGCCCAAAAAAGATAAGACATTCCTTTTGTTTCCAGAATCTATCCAGAGTCATTCCTTCCTGTGGGTTTAAATCCCCATCTTTTCGTTCATCGCAAAGACCAACATGTGCGCAGTAAAATGTAGTTCCCGCAGCGTCAAAGTCTTCAAAGGAACCAGAGTTTCCAGCGAGCGTGCTTCTTGGACTCGGATTTGGACTTCCTCTTTGGGGTGGAGGTGAACACTTCGTTGGGGTAAGGCAGAGCGGGACACTGCTGGTCCATGGGGCACAGTCTCTTCATCAGGGGCTGAAGCTTGTCCTCCTGCAGCTTGAAGTCCAGCTCGACACTGCAACGAGAGAATGCAACATGAATTAGACATTAGGGCTGTGCAATTAACTGAAATTTGGTAGAATCGAGATGCGGTCGTTTCAAATTGCCAAAGAGATGCTTTTTAATCGAGAGGACAACAGTAAACAAAGAAAAATGTAATTGAAAATCCTAATCAGTCACCACGACAACATTTATCTGGATTATATCCTTTTGATTCCGCCATTATGTTTTTTGTGGAAAGTAACAAATAATAAATACTCATGTTACTGTAATTGAGTAGATTTTTGGGGATAATAGTATTTTTTCTTAGATTTTTAAACCTGTACTTCTACTTGAGTGTAATATTAGCATTAAATTTCTTTATATTTAAAATCATAGGCGTCCCCATTGTCCATTCTTTTGATGATGAGAAACGTTGGTCCGTGCAACTCATTATGCTCCAAAAGTATTTATATATATTTGTTGCTCACCACCAGTATACATTTTAATTGAATACATTTTTACATTTGCAATTTACAAAACTATTTTATGACAGATGTTTCAAGAAATGCATAGACGTTATCTGTGAACGCATCAAAATAGTTGAATTTGTCTCGAAGCATCAACACAGACAATGATTTATAATGAAACAACTGCTGTTTGTGCTCAATGAGAAAAGTGCAGTTTTGTGGTCATTCAAAATTAGGACAGTGTTTTTGTGCATTTCCAGAGGGAGGACTAAGACCCAAAAGATGGACCACTGAATTGGGACAAACAATCACTGAAACAAACACTGAACAAAGTGGAACACACCACCAAAAGAGCTGCTTTCTAGGATTTCCTTCCAAAGAGTATTAGAAGTTAAATGTTAATATTGTATTGTGTTTGTGTTTGAGAAGATCATTACCCATAAAGCCTTGTGAAAGGTCAATGGGTAAAACAGGAGCATCCACAGAAAACATAATGTGGAAAATGTGGAAACTGCTCAAAGAAATGTCCCACCAAACCTTGAACCTTACATGACACCCACTGACGCTGGTTTCTTCTTCATCAGCACCCAATCTAAAGCACGATTTGGTTTTGGTTTGTTATTTACTTTGGCTTTGAGAAACGGTACACTTTAATGCCATTATGTATTTACAGGAGTTGTATACCTGTAGACCAGCAGTGATTCAACATTTATATTAGACTGTTACCAGTTAAAATATTAACTAGAATAATCGTCATCAAGACAATACACAGACTGCAAATCATGCCCTGTGGTGAGAGGTTTTAAGACTCAAACAAAGCAAAACTTACTTCAAAAGAAAACATGAATATCAATGTTTTTGATCAAAAAAGAATTTACCTTGTGGCATTTTGGTTGTGTGGGAATTCGATTCGCATAAGTGGAGAATGAGGGAAAAGTCTTGCTGCTAAATATGGTTTAACATTGGTTGATTTGTGTGAATTTGTGTTCTCTGGGCGGCTTGAAAACTGCTTTGTAGTCTATACCTTATTTATTGAGATCGGCAGCTCTGTGTAAAATGATACACGCAGCAAATACTCACGTTATTGTAATTGAGTGACTATTTTGAGTAATTGCTCTTTTTTGAGGAGATTTTGAATGTGTACTTGTACTTTTAATTGAGTATATTTTTTGCCATGAAATTGCAATTAGTTACATTCACTAAATCAGTGTTTCTCAAACTTTTTCAGTCGCAACCCCTAAAATAACAGCAGTTCACATTCGCAACCCCCAAACACAACAAATAGGCAACACGCAAAGTGATAAATTAGCCTTATATCTAATGTTTGATTTTATTTAGAGAATACAGACCTAGAAAAATGACTTTGATTGGTCAACAAATAGGAATCTAAATTCACCACTGCATTTGCATTTCCTAGTTTGAGAACCGCTGCACTAAATCACTATAAAAGTACAGCACAAATTCAAATTGTCCCAATGTGCAGCTGTCTCTCCTTTCTAAACAAACACCCAACATCACTTTAATCGGGTTTTGCAAAAGATTGATGACAGGTAAGTCAAAAAAAAGTAAAAAGTAAACCATTCTGAGAGGTTTGAGTAGTGTTTTACCTGCATACCTTGCATACTTTTTACTTAAGTACAGATTTGGTACAGTACTTGTACTTGTAATTGAGTCGATTTTTATTCATGTATTTGTACTTTTACTTGAGGACAAATAATCAGTAAATATTCAGTACTGCATCGAGACGTCTTAACGCAGTGCCATCTTATCTTTATGGGTCTAATTTAGTATAACACCTTATATTTTCGGGCATGTCGACACTAAACAATAGGATAATCGCTAAACTAATCCATTACCAAAACAACAGTTCGCTGCATATTAACTCAGAGAGATATATACCTCAATTCTTTTGAGTCCCTTCACTCGGCTCTAAGTGATTTCCACCTTCTCCATCCCCATGTGTCATCCACTGCAGCCCCGACAGACCCAGGATGGAGGCAGGTAGCACAGCCTCGGCAGACTGCAGACACCTGGGCAGCAGCACTTATCACTCTCTGCACATACACTTTTCACCGGCTCCCGCACAGTAATAGAGTCTCTTTGCATCACCTCTGTATTCCTTATGCATGCTGTCAAAAAGGATTTTCCCAGCATAGATTATATTTATATTAAGAAGAGGCAGAATCTGGGTTGCTCCCGACATCCCCAGGCCACCGGAGTTATCTCTTGCCGCTCAGTGCCGTAGTTGAACTTACCATATATTTAGTTAGGCCGGGTTGAGTGAAATCCAGCCTAATCCCATTGAAATAAAACCACCCAGAAGCCAAGCAGACCCTGATTAACAGCACGTATTCAAGCACAGGATAAAGGCAATATTATACGTCATCTTTTTTCATTTCGTTGCTATTGATTTGTAGGACCCGGCTAATGTATTTGTTCCTAGAGTGTGCGATTCGCTTTCAATGCAGCAGAGTGGAAGCAGAGAGCATAAATCACCCGCTTTGCATCTGCCAAAATGATAGCCTGTGACTAAAGATATTTCCAGGTTTTTCAACTATTATTGCGCTGAATGACATCTGCTGCAGCATAGACAGAGACAACATTATAATAGTGGTGTAGAGTGTTTCTGGAATCGTGCCTTTGTTACAAATGACTGTGTTTAATACGCGGGAGAATAGAATCAAACAATATAATGGTGATGACTGGTTTCAAAAGGTGCACTTTGGATGTACGTCAGCAGAGCCCATTCACCTGTGTTTCTCTCTCATGTCCTTCTTTATAACGATACTGACCATTACAGACCAGAACACCTCAGAGGAGCTGCAGTTTTCAAGTGGCCATTATACAGTTGTTTAAACTTGCTTGCTGGCTTTTCTAACAAGGCAACAAGGAGAAAAAAAACACAGACCAAAACAAACTACAAAAAAAAAAACACTGCTTATATCCTTTCTTATTGATGGCAAAAATATCTCATGGTCATGAAAGTATGATATTTAAGTCTCTGAAGTGTCTTTTCAGAAATGGTTCAGAGCAAAGTCCGAGCAAAGTCAGTTTTATCTCTTGACTCTGGGTGACTCTGGGTGACTCTGGGTGACTCTGGGTGACTCTGGGTGACGTGGGTGACAAACTTACACAACCAGCTCATACATACTACCAAAAAGACAGTTTAGTGTAGGTTTGCTGTTACGGACTGACGTCACTGTGAAACCCATAGAATGAATTAGTTAAAAAGCTACTTTTTCTGAATTTGTAAAATCTTTAATGAGCGCAAAAAAGAAGCTTTCAGGTTCTAAAAGTTAAATGAATTGACAGTACAGCACAGACTAATATACTAATACTAATATACTAATAATATAATATACCCACATGATACTTGCAATAGAAGAGTGAGCAGTGGTTGTAGGATGTTGCCTGGTGTTCATAAGATTGAACCAGTCACTCTTCAGCTCCAAACAGCACAGCTGCTACTGCCCCAAGGTTGTGGATTAAGATGCACACATCTACTTCTCCGCCCTAATCGTCCCAGCTCACATCTGCTCTTGTGTTTTTGGAAAACTACCAAAAAAAGTAATTATATGGTACACTTGACCCACACTTGACCCATGCTTCAGTGCTACTGTGTTCAAACAAGCAAATAGTGTAACACCCACAATCCTCCTTTAATTGTTGTCATATTTACAAGTACAGACTAATAAAAGCCATTTTGTCATCCAAATACTCTTGTAAAACTTTCAGACAACTGGGCTTATCCACATATTTGCTTTTCTTCTCTGTTAATTGGCTCGATAAACCCAAGACAAAACACAAAACAGTATTACAATGCTATGAAATGCGACCAATGTTGTGCTCAAAGGATTGTGAGTAAATTGCTCATTTGCAGACCAAATCCCTGGTTAGGACAACAGCTAACAACACTGTGCCTGAGAACAATTGAGAATCCCCACTGTACCATGATAAAAGAGCAAGTTCCCTGGCTCATTTTGCTCATGCGGCGGTAATGACCTTGCAGGACAGACTTTGACAATTCATGCATGTTTAATGATATGAAGAGAGAAACTGCTCTTCATTCAGACTGGTGCAGAAAAATATAGTGCATCATACAATATATTTGGTTAACAAAGCATTAAATATGTTGAAAAAGAATATTGGTCTGTGCCAGGGGTCTGAACCTTTAACAGCAAAAGAGCCCAGTTCAAACCAAGTGAAAGTCGGTAAGAGTTGCAACTATATCAATAGATACAGATAGGTCTACTGTGACATGTTTTATAGACATTTTGGTAGGGCTCTGGGGGTTGTTCCCCGGCAAACGATATGTCCTTTCCTGCATTCTGCTGCATTTTAAATGTAATATTTTTATAAAACTGTTTTACCCAGCAACCTCCAATATAATCTTTATTTATTATTAATCTTGGGCTGCCTGTGAAACATGAGGAGGGGATTTGCACTGGAACGCCGAGGTAAATAAATGAAACTGATTGTTAGGGAGCACACTCTTTTATCCGAGTCTGACCATACTTTTTATCATGCAATAAGAACAATGCATTTTAGGACTGCTTTGAGAAGAGGCTCGCCGCCACATGCACATGCCCACACACAGACTGTAGCACCCAACACACCGCTGTTCACTGACCTGACAGCCCAGTCCTGCCCCCGAGGGCATCTGAAGCCTCACGCAGCACTTTTTATAAATTGTGGTTGAGCGTTTGTGCTGTGCCTCGTGTCAAATGATAAATACAGATTACCATTATGCTACATAAACTGTCTAATTTAATTTAAATATAATTTTTTTTTTAAATTAATGACACACAATAAAATGTTTGTACTCTCCAGAGGCCTTAAAGAGTTGCATGTGGCCCTTAAGATGTGCTGGTTGTGCCATATCATTGCCCAAGCAACTGCAAAGAAAAAAAGGTGTGTCCAGCTATGGTCAGTCCTGTATTTTGTAGTTATTGGTCTGTAGCAAACAAGTAGCAGAAAGTTCAAAAATAAGGAAGAATTTTGCTTATTATTAAAGGTACACTAAGTGTTATAATAGTCCATAGAAGAAAATGTTTCAAAGGTTGATGTCTTGACACTTTAAAATGGAGTCATTTCGACCTCCATCTGGGAGTCTTTTTTTCAGATTGAATTACTGCGGGTGAAACCTGAGTGTACCTTTTCTGACAGAGTGTCTGTCACCTGCTTTTCTTGAAGATGTTATTGCTTTACTTAAAATATTCTTCTTTTTGGGCAACCTTTTCAGTTACCCTCGTAATTGTCTTTATTTACATTTCCACAGCTTTCCAGCTTTTGTAATTGCATCACATGCCGCTATTTGTGCACAATTAGCTCCAGAGCCTCGAGACATGTCCTAATTTAAAGCTTTAGCCTGGCAGCCTATACCCTACACCGTGTGGTCAATAAATCGTGGACCGTAGCAGCTGCAGACTCTAGGTAGTCAATCTCTGGGTTTTAGCCTGGCTCCTTCTCTGCAGCCACCCTCCCACCCCCTGGTCCACTGCAGCTTTATGCCGTACATCACCCCAACAAATGGGGCATACGTACAGCAGGGTATGGGAGACACAGCCTGGATGAATGGAAGATTTATCAGAGGGCTAATCCTATAGAACTGTCCTTTATGTAGCCTAAGGAGGTGCACATAGCCGTTTAGTGAGTGACGCATGAAGAGAAGTGAAAGGAATATTACAAGGAATAGGTCATATGTAGTACGTTTACACGCTGGAGATTTGAAGCTGTTACATTTCTGGGTGCAGATGCAAGTTATTAGATTAGGGGAAGTCACAGGGTGGCATCGACACAGGCATCCATCTTTTGAAGTGATTTGAGGGCGGCTTCATATCACATGATCTAACACGCTTCTTGGAGACAGCCAGGAGATAGCGCTATTCTCTGGTTAAGTGGTTTGAGCAGTGTGTCAGTCCGACGATGGTGTCATGACGTGGTTCACTGCTTCATGAAGTAAACTGCACATCATTTTAGGTTCAAGCAAACTGTAGGGGTTGAGTATGGTTCCATTCCAATGCTTACGTTGTGGGTTTGCAAATAGGATCCTTGTTTCAACTACTCCCATTAAAAACACAATATGGTCACTTCTGGGGCCAGGACTCGCCCGTAAAAGAGCTTCTGGTTAATTAACCCTGTAAGACCTGTCATATTAAGCTCGGCATGATTTTGCATTTTTGCTTCTGTAGGGTCATTTTTTGTACTATTAAGTTATGTTATACATTTATACAACCCTCACGCTTCAAATTCCTGCAATATGTTATTAATGAGACCATGTTTAATATTTCAAATAACTAAAATGGCCAATGAATCACACAAAAAAAGAAGGAGGAGGTCAGGAATGTGTGCTTTTTAAAGATAATGTTGTCCTCTTTTATGTGCAAAAAGAACCATATGTCTACATGTGTTAGTTTATCAAATGCACCGCTTTGTACGTTCAATATGCTTGGTAGTCTGCTACTCTTGACCCATCCTTTAATGCGGTTGGGGATACCTGGCAGGAGCAGTAGCTGGAAGGAGGATAAGGATGACTTTCAAATACAACCTTAGTCTGAAGGACATATCGCTTTGGGTTCAAGAACAGCATGCATTTCTCCGTATGACATCAGTATAAAGTCCAGAGGATAGTGTGCACATGAAAAGCCATATTTAAAGGCTTGTTATTTGGTATTTCTGTTTGTACTTTAGGCAAGATTTACAAGGACTATCTTGCCAAATTACTACAGGCCTACCACAGAGCATAGCGAGGGAATCTTAGAAAGTTTTTGTCTGCTCGGATCAAAGCATTGCCGCCTCTTCTTCTTATCATGCTGTGCAGAGTTACAAGCAAACTCTCAAGCGCAGTAATCACAATGCGCCGGCTGGATCCACTTTGGGGTCCAAAAATGACTTTGAAAAACATTTAAGTTCAATATGATAAGACATTGGGACGTAATTAGCACTTGTGTCCCACGCTGAGATGCTGTGGTTGTTTTTGGCGAGCGACTGTCAAGATCGCCTTCTCTGTTTGTCTCGCTAATGAGATTGGGGTTATCTAAGCTGCACTTTTGTAGGAAGAAGGAAGCAATAACAAAGCTGAGACGACTTTCCTGTCTAATTCAAATGTCAGAGGAGGATTTTGTGCATCTGATTTACATGGGAAACTTTTCAACTGTTACCTGTCGGCGGCGCAGAGTAACTGTCTCTGTGGTGATTTAATCTTCTGCTCTGCGATTATGTTACACTAGCTTGCGCCTGAGCTACTCTGCTTGTCAACGGAACGGTTTCAACTGGAAAAGAGTGTGAATCACAGGAAGGACTTGAGCTAAACAAAATCTACTTCTGTTTTAATGAGACTCAAAATATAACTATATATAAGAAGCATTTAAATGGCTAAAAGACCCGTCACTTAATGAACATGCTCAGTTTATATAGTTTGCTCTTGTTGCTTTATCTGACACAACAATATTTCTGAGTTTACAAACTCATAAATTCATCTTGTGCCGCTTCTGCATTTGCGAAGCACTAGATGACCCGTCCAATCACGGGGCAGCATTGTGGGTTTTTTGGAAGCAAAAAGCGAAGCTTACATGTCCACACTGATGAAGGTACTTCAGTGCCAGCCAATTTTAACAGAAATGTGGACTATTTTGTTTTGGAAAAAACACTGTATAAAGGGCAGCTGTGGATGGGAAACAGTGTTTTTCTCTCAACTGGACTCAAGAAAAGTTAGATTTGTCAGTTTTGTTCTGCTATTGTGACACTTTTCCCAATCAGCATAAAGTAATCTTCTAAAGAGTCTACCCTCCCAGATTGATAATGTGCAAGGTTCAAATCAAGAGTGCTACACATATCAGTCTGGCTTTTGCCACTCTTGTTTTCCCTCATGTTGAAAAATGCTATACTGTTCAGAAAAGGAATTAAAATCTGCCGTCATTCTCATTTGACTAGTTAAGATTTATGGCAGCAAAGTAATTACCTGTTTGTTCACATTGTACAGAATAGTTATCAGATACAGGTTTAAGAGCTAACAATATGCATAGCTTGTGGATTGGTCAGTGATTAAAAGAGGGTGTGCAGGGAGAGTGTGGTGTTGTTGATATGCAAGAATAAGACATTTTCATCTCATTTGTGAAAGACAGTGCCAGAAATTACAGCTACAGGACAGAATGAAGCTAAACCCTAATGCAGGGACATTTTTGATACTTGGAGCATTTACCTCATACTGCTATGTCATAGTGCGCTTTTACATCGTGCCACATGGGCCTGATCTCAAGAGAATAAAACGCTTTACTCTGAAATGTGACCGTTTGAAGAAGACAGGTAATCACGATCACATGACCAGAAGCACAGCACGCAGAGGTAACAGCAGCCCTCCCAGGAGCGGAAATCACTCTGCCTGACCGCAGATACAAAAGGCCGAACCGCTGATCTCTGAGCAGCAGCTCCTTACCTTGCATAACTAAACACATGATTAATCTGCCATTCAGCTTTCCATCTCCAGACGCTTCCCTCTGCTTGTGTGCTCAGATGCTCTTAGATATAGGGCTGTTGTTTACTCAGACGGTTGCTCCCCAGAGTCGCCCGTATTCTATATACTGTCGAGTGGGTCCATGCGATGTGGTAATTGAGCTGATTCACCAAGTGATTAATTGCCTAATAATTGCAGTGGTGCGTGCCGCTGCATTGACTTAACTTGTGGAGGCTGTTGGAGTAAAGTTATGTATGCAGAAGGTAAGTTTGTTAAAGCTAAAGTATGGGCCAGGATTCTATCAATGGAAAATCTTGTTTTACCTAAAATATGGTGTGGAGTGGTTTAATCGCTGGCAGGCATTTAAAGGAACCATATGTAACTTTTGCATTACTTCAATTACAGATGTGTTGCAAAAATGTAATGCTTGACAACAAGATAAACCAATTATAAGACATTAAAAGCACTGGTTACTTGTTTATGCACTTGTAAGGCATTTACTAGCATTTGTCGATACCTTACATGTTAAAAAGTACAAATACGTGAGTCAGTGTGTGTTTGTGTGTGTGTTTATATATACAAAATGCGTGTAAGAGCATTAAAGAGGCTGTACCTGATCTTTACTGTTTTGAAATGTGAAAAACAGAACTATTTGTTTTAAAGTCTTTACATCAGTCACATGTATCACTCACGTACCTAATGCAGTCCCAGCATCCTAAATATTCACCACTCAGAGTTTATAAGCACTTTGTTATGCATACCATAACGGACTGTCATGGTAAAGCTAACAAATATTAGCATGTTAGAGGAAACGTTGTTGTCTCACTTTCACCCAAATAGATGCTTTTACAATATATATGTAAAGGGGCAAAACTGATTTTACTTTAATTATGCAAAAAATTAACTAGTTCTGTTTTTCACGTTTCAAAACAGTAAAAAACAGGTACAGCGCCTTTAAGAAGCTGTTTATTCAACTATTTTCACTGTGTACCTTCAGGATGAATAGTCATTGCTGTGGTAATAACTGATGGGAATCCAAAATAAACTAATAAAATAAAACAACAATAACCACGTGATATATGCTTGTAAATGTCTTGTCTTTTAAGCATTACCATTTTGAAAAACATCTATTTTTGTGCTCATCGGTGGTGCAGTGATTGAGAACCATACACAAGTAGTTGCTACTGCGTTGCCATGGGTACGATTCCAACCCCTGACCTTTTTCCGAATGTCTCTCCCCTCTCTCTCCCCATTGAATACTACAGCTAAAAACAAACATTCTTAAATCTGTAATCGACGTGGCTTCTCCTCAGATCTGAGAGTTATTTTGTGACCTGGTAGCTGCTGGAGATAGGTTTAATGCCATACTGTGGAGCATTCCAGGCAAAACACGAAAAGTTTGACATGCTCATTCAAGCCACGTTGCTCAATTGTACCCCCAAAGTTGACACATACAGTTTGTTAAATATTTGCTGATGATACAGACAAGAAAACAGCACACGTAACTAGAAAGTAAAAGAAGCTGAGGAATGGAAGTATATGGTAAAGTAAGGAACAATGAATGCATTTCGTTGTTGTTGTTTTGTTTTTTTCAGCAAACGCATAAACAGCCTCTTTTCTTTTGGCACGGTTGGGTGATGGATGAAATTAGGTAGTGCACCTTCCAGTCTTTTTGATAGAGACGCAAAAGTGCTGTGTCATGGCGAAATGCATACTTTCTGAACGAACACGTTTTAAATACTTGCGGTAAGTTGGGACTATATTTAAAACCTGATCTGTCAAGAATTCAAGAAACCGCAAGAGCCTTTTCTACCTAAAATATGACATCTATATTTCCCCATATCCAGGCATCTTTTTACACTATATCTAATGATTCGTAGACAGTCTGCAGTTTTCCTCCCCTTGGGCCTTTAACAGAGCCGACACTTATCTTAAGGCTGAGGACAGTTCCTTAGATTCATTATGTCACTTTGAGTATAGCGTATCCTTCAGCTCACTAATTACACTGGCCGTCACTGCTGTTAGCCTATCAGCCCGCCTTTGTACCTGAATGTCTGCCTGTCTGGCGCGCACACGAAGCAACCGGGGCGCTTGACCTTCACGTGTCAGATGTCAGCGTTCTTGGCAGCATCCCGACTCCCAAATAGTTTTCATCCTTAAGATACAATTTCTCGAGATGAACTGTGAACCAGCCTTTTCACTAATAGACTTTCAGAGCAATTAAGGCTACCTAAATGGTCTTAACTGAAAGCTGGAGTTGACAGCAAAGTCTTTCCTCAAAAACAATGAGATACTAAAGATAGGGTGAGAGGCGGGGGATATAAAACAATGTGTCCTTAAATTGGATCAAGGGCAGCCTTGAGGCGTAGGAAAGATGACCCCCTTAATTTCCCTGGAATCGTCGACAGCTACGTCCACGGGATGATTCATGCGGTTGTGGACCAATACGATAACCTGACACTATTCTTTGGCACATGTAGCGGTGGCAATATTTAACCAGGTAGGTCAGTTAAGAACACCTTCTGGTTTGCAATGACGACCTGATATTGCCATGAGATTTGGATGAATAGCAGCCCGAATGAGATAGATTTGAAAGAGTCCAAACGTCATGAACCTGTCCCTGTGGCATCTCTGAGGTTGGAGCAGTGACAAAGGTTAGCACCGCTCTGTGCACTGCAAAGCTTCAGTTTGGACTTTCCGCTGTATCGCCACGGCCCCCGATGCATTAAACTGTCATAGTCAGTTTACTATAACTATTAGGGGCTGAAAAACTCATGACATAATCAGTAGTGTTTCGTCAGGTTCGTACAAGCGCTCAAAGGTGGATTTAAAACAAATAACGTGATTTTGCGATCATTTCTTACAATTTCATGATCATTTTGTATCACATTTGAGCATGAAATTACATATTACTATCAATTTCGCGATAGTTTTGTATGAGATAACTTTATGATACTGCTGACTTTATATATCCACACCAATGGCAGCAATACACTTAGGAAATGTAAAAATAAACCAAATTCTAAGTCTCTTTCATGTCAATTAAGGCAAACCTGTGCTGTCTAGAAATGACAAGTAGACTTTTTTCCCCTTAAATTGGGGATGGCATTACTCATTAAATTTAAATCTTAACCTAGATAATTTGTGCCTTCATCTGGTCACATTTGCGATGGTCAAAAGTCATCAAAATTGTGTCTAACAGGACAAACTCTAGTGAACGAACACGTTGATATTAGAAAATTGTATCATGGACTTATACATCAGATTACACAACTACTGTATGTGCAAACTATGGATATGAGGCATGCACTAATTGGAGACACATTGTTCCTCTTTTGGAAATTCAAAGTGGTCCTAATTGTAAGCTAAAAGCACTTGTTGATTCTAAGTTATGGCACTGAATACTAAACGAGTGAACTGAAGATATTTATGATAATTACCCTGGCAGAGTCGCATCGCACAGTGACTGAATACAAGCTTGCCTGCCAACCTCGACTTTGCAAAAGTAACTGCGACAACCAGTGAGATGAGCTGATTTTAACAAACAGATGAAGTGATAATTACAATTCTCCACTTAATAAGGCTTTGTGGCACGCGTGGCCATTTTGTTCAACAGAATGGGGACTTGTGCCATTACTGTAGCAGAGACTTTGTTAATTAAGCAGCCTCTCTTAAATGACATGCAGAGTTGGCAGGATTTGGACATGATAAGATTGGTGGAGTATAACACAAAAATCATATCTTAAAATGTTTGAACCCACAGAATGCGTCAAAGTGTCTGGTTATTCAGTGCATTCCACAGTGAAAAAGTGCACTTATAAAACAATTGAAAAGACATATTTTGCCAACGTTTTTAACAAACTGTATTCAAAGGTTTAACTTTTCTAGTGATGGGCACGCCACGTCTCCATGATGATGTTAGTGTTTCATAGTTTGGCAATAAACTGATCTATCCTCCATTTATTCAATAATAGGTGTTTTAATGCTCAAAAATACTGCAAAAACCATGTATTCTTACAGTGAGCAGGCTTACCTCTCCACAGATCTGACCTGTTACATGGTAGCATGACCTATTGGTGTCACCTGCTTGTTTCAATGGAGATGGATACAGTGGATATTCCAGACAAAGTAATAACATCTTCATGAGGACTAACAGGACGTGGACCCTCCCCCAGAAAAGCGTCACTGTATCTTTAAGTGTCGACCACAGATGAAAGACCACAGTTGCTGCAAAGTAGCACTTCACCAGGTTGAAAACTGTAAAAGAGAACGGTGGCATTTATAGCCTAGCAGTGGTTGACCCTAACCCTTTTGTTGGTTATTTCCCAAAAATGCAAGTAACTTAAAAGCAGTGCTTTGCATAAAACAATGAGTGAGACATATTGTTCTTAGCATTTCCCAGAGAAAAGAAAGCACTTACTCGAATTGTTCCTCAAACTATAAACAGATCAATTTGTCTGGCGAATGACAGAAGAGACCAATAAACTGAAAATGTTGCTTGAATTTGAAAAGAGTTGGGAGAAGTAGTCAAAATGAGAGCTAAATGTTACAATTAAGCTTATACTATCACTACTGCAACTAACTAACTGACTTCAGACTGGCACAACAAACATGGGCATGGTAAGAATGCAAATGTTACAGTTTTAGGCCAGATGCTCTTTTGAAGCCAACAGCATAGATGTGAATAAAGTGTCTTGCCCAAGAACACAACAGCAGCAATGGTCAGGTGAGGTCTGAACTCTCAGTAGGAGGATGAGGCTTAACCCAATGTGCCTCGACACTTTTGACTGGTCTTTTTGGACTTGTCACCTTGTCTTAGAGTGCAGAGGGGCGCTGTTATTTTCACATTAGCCCTGCTCTTGGGTAATTACTATCATTCTGAAATTGCATCTTTTTTTCCTTTTTTTGATGGGACAATCTTTTTATGACACATGTTTTGAGCAGATTTGTCACCAAGGGAAATACAAGCCACCTCAAAAGTCCAAAGGTTGCAATAATATGTGGCTCTATTACAGTGGGAAAGATGGATTTCTGTTGGGTGACATCTCGCTCCTTGCTCTATATGGCTGCTGTGTTTTTCCAGTGTTTTGGGTGTTCAGCTGTCGGTGGCTTGTTTGGGATTGCGGGGGAGCAGCGGTGGCAGGGTGGCAGAGGTCTGGGTGGCGGTGACAAATGGCACGAGGTTACAACAGCGACTGGATTTAGCACCTGCCTCAGAGCCATCCTCAGCTCACAGGAGATGACAACATACTACTACTGCTGCCTTTGAATCATGGGCTATTTTATATGTCAGCGAGCGGTATTTGTGGGCTTTCTGGTAGTTTTGAGGTATTACTGTGGATCTGCATAAGTAAACAGTACAGGTATCAAATATGTTACATTACTACTACCATTAGGGATGGGCAATATTGACAAAAAGTGAAGAGTGAATGTGTTTTATCCTGATGACAAAATTATGGCAAACCATCCAAAATGTGCTAAAATACACCAGGTAAATCTCACAGTTGAGGTAATGGACAGCACAATTACCTGACCATGTTAAAAGGGAAAACTATATCATGAACTGGAACAGGGCAAAAACAACAGTCACAAGTACAAAAAGGAGGCGATTGAAATAGGAAGCAGAGCACACATCATCAGAGGCGAGTGAGCTTTGTCCTTGGCTTACACCTGGGACTCCCTTCTTCACAAATCACATTTTGAATGGTCGCAATTACTGAATTGCAAGGACGGCAATTATTTATCTCCTTTGCAAACCACAAAATATAATCTTGTTCATTTTTCAGTCTTCTCTTCAATTGCAGTTGCAATGTTTGTAGTATTTTTCCAAAATCACTCAGCCCTAATTTATTATATTATTAAGGTTAGTCAGTTTATCTTCAAGTTAAAGATTATAAAGCATGTGATGTTTTTCTCCACACCAGCCGTAATCACATCGATCACAACCATCCTGTTTGGACCCGCACTGTATATCAGCAACAGCAGCAGCAGAGCTTTCAAGCTCCTCATCTTCTTCATCTCCTCCTCTTCACCACCACCAACAGCAAGGTCCCTGGGGGGTATTTCCTTTAGCTCATGTTGACACATCTACCTGCCATGCTCCAGGCACCCGAGTGTATCTATGCTATAAACTTTTTATTGCACCTCACTCTTTCTCGATAAGATATTATTCAACGTATTCCATTTTGTTCAACTGTGTACCAAAACATCGAATACATTTTCAATTCACACCCTCACACGTATATGCCATATCATTTTCACAGCAAGGAAACGCTTCTTCTTGTGTAACCACCTCCATCCCCACATCTGATATGAAATCCCACACAGTTAGCTCCTCATAAATAATAAATGATCAGTTACCTGTAGATTATGCACGCACTGTTTCGGCAGGTGTCGCAGTTAGCCGTGTCCTGACCGGTCCTGTACGTCAGTCTGAAAAAAGATAAATAGCAAGAGTGATTACAAGTTTTTTCTTCATTAGCGTACAAAGGCAGTAGTTCTCTCCGATTTAATTAAGTGAGCATATTTGATTTTACATAACTGGATTAACTCGCCTGGCCTTGACATAGTTTTGCAAATCTGTGCCTCTGTCTTGAAGAAGTATGTAGAGCAAATCGCTGAATACATTTGATATGATTCATAATTCATAAGTCAATATTGCATGACACTTACATGCGCTCGCGTTTCATATAGAGTGATATAGAATTTGAATGTCCTGTTGCCAATATATGCCCATGCGATAAGAGAGCGAAAGTGAGAGCAGAGCGAATCAGATTTCAAATGGTCTGGAGACAGTACAGCCACACACACGATAAAGTTCCTTGCTGAAGTGAGCTTAGAAAATGTAATTCTAAAGTGTGATTTTGTACCACTTCTATAATGCCCCAGGACCCAACGGTAAAAGAACATAGCGATTAGCAGGACAGTGGCCTGTTATATATTCTTCTAGAGAACTGATACCCAGAGTACTTTTTGCTTATTCATCGTCCTTTACTCAAATACACTTTGTACATTACAGCGCTGACATAGAGACATAACGACAACTGTCATTTTTACATTTATTTACTGTTAACTAACGTACAGGGCTATCATTAAACAAAATCTCTATGATACTTGTAAAGAAATAAAGTAAGTAATATAAAAAAAAAAATTGTGTCCAGAAAAGTAATATTTTATAGATTTTACACTTGTAGGTCCAGAGAGAGTGCTATAGTATATGTCTACAATTGGCATTAGGCATTCTCTGCACAATGACTAACTTTGCTTAAGGAAATGTTATTATTAGGAATTTATGAACGTTACCATTGTCTTTGGTATCACTTTATTATAACCACACCTTAATTTGCCTTAACAAAGCATGAACAAATAATCTTTCTTAATAATGTATTTGTTCACTATGAATTAAAGGCCCTGTACCTGATTTTTATTTACTCTAGTTAATATAAATTCTCTTTACGTTACACAATGTTTGATAGAAACAACTTCATGGAAGATACACTGGGTTTGTAATGTATAATCTGTGCATATTATAAACGCTTTTTGTAAGGAAAAGATTAGTGCAGAAGCGTTTACCAGGGTCACCTCCTTACACATAGACCTCAGACATATTGTACACTATGAATCATGGGAATATAGCTGCTTGACTCTATCCCAGACATATGTTTCTCTGTCATGTGGGTCAGATCAGTCGTTTCTGAGTCATGGTGCAACATTGAAAGTGTGAAGTGAAGGATTGTGTGGGCGGGGCTAATGGTTCAAACAAAACCATGTTCCTGTCTGACGGTTCAAAATCAGGTACAGGACCTTTAAGTCTTTGTTTATGCTTTTTTCTAAGGCAGGAATGAGTGTAGTTATTACAAAGCGTTACCTTGTCTTTTATCATTTTGTTGTCAATAATGTTTGATATGTATTTTGTAAAATGCGCCAAGTATAATGTAAAAGCAGCACTTTGTATCAAAAATCAAACAACTATGGACTGTCTGCATCCATTATAAAACACTTAATTTATCACAAACATGGATGAAGGATTCTGATACATCACAATTTTTATTAGGGATACTTATTTGGATAAGCATGCGTTACTTGGAAAAAAAATATGAATACTATGTGCTAAGGATCGGGTTTCATTTCATTACAACCTCAAATTAAAAATGCTTACACCCTCATTTTAGGCAGGTTAAATTATAACACTTAATAAAATAAAAGTCTAGTTCTAGTTCTGACCATTTTCACGTGAGAAAACACCATATTGCTGTTAACCAAACGATAATTGCATTTCCCAGGCAAGTCTTGTGTTTACAATTATGCTTTACTCCCAAATGTAGAGGGCGCTCTTGGGACAAACACAAACTGAAACTAAAACAGAGAGAAACATCCTGGAGGCATATGCACATATCCAACTCAATTTACTGTGGACGTAATGACCACAAAGTGCACAATGAGACACAGAGAAGATGAATTACCTCTCTTGTGTTTATGACATACTATGCTGCAGGCTTCTTTTATCATAATGGAACTCCACAATGGCCCAGTGGTGAATGTAAGGTAAATGGAGACCTGCGCCCATAGCTAAGTACACCCACAAGCTTCCCATCACTCATTTATCATGCTATATTTCACCGTAAAGTGCACACAAAATGTATATATTCCACTGCCTGCTGCATGTCCGACTGCAGTGTTTATGCGATGGGAGGGGCCATGCATGTAATTGCCGGTTGTCACGGTAGCCCCGTGGACCCTGATGGATGGCGTGAGGTGGGTTTGGACCACGACACAAGAGGTGACCTGAGAGAAGGAGGAGATGGTGAGAGGAGGAGGGAAGGAGGGAGGGAGAAGGGATCGAAAATGCTGATGGGAGATCAAGGTCAACAGGTTTATTCATTCAGCCGCCGTATGTCCAAAGCAAGTGTCGCTAGAACAGCTGGGGATGAGGACAGTAACTCATCTCCACGGCAAGGTCTCGGTCACTGCGTCAGAATTTAAAGAGCTATTACCTAATGATCGGGGTAAATTAGGATACATTTAAAATCGTTCTGTTCAGAGTCTTAAATGAGGCCAAATGGAGTTGTACTGTCACCTCACGGTCAAGCTGTCTAGAGTTCAAATCTGGATTGAGTCGAATGTCCAGAAGTAGATGCAGTAATACAAGTAGAGAAAACAAAAGCAATCATTTGGAGTATTAGCTTAGTATATTTTTCAATCTAATTTCAGTTCCGGCACACTTTTTCATTGTAAAGATGCACACCATTCACTAAAACCTTATCAAGTAACTCCATTTAGAAAAAAAAAGAAGTTTAAATAACGTCTGTCAGGTTTTGTGCGTTTTCTGGGTCCAAAATTTCACTTCAGTAGATTCAATGGGCCATTTTTCCAAGGCACACCTGAAAATTCCTCAAGACAAACTAGTGTTCCCTGCACACCGGTCGAAAATCAATATTGAGTCAAATTAGCGATAGACTTAGATGGATCCTAACTGTTTCAGTGAATGGTTCCGTATCTGTGAATATCACAAGATCTAACCTGAAACTAACTGGAGCAGGACTTTCAGGGAGAGGAGACATTGTATTGTAATGTGAGCTTTCCCCACAATGAACTCATAAGGCTTCTGTCACCCTCAACACCAAGAATAGAGAGAGATATGTTGGGAAAGGAAGAAAAAAAAGGCATTTAACTGTTTTTAAAGTACCAATTTTCCCAGAAGAGCGGTTAGTGAATTCTTCACTGTCACTAAAGCACTATTTCAGTTTCAGTAACATAGTGCTCTAGTGATTCACCTTCATAACGGATCCTGTGCAGATTCTCCCCATATGTGAGCTTTCTCTGGGTTCTCCGATATCCTCCATTAACCCAACAAAACGCAGTAAAATCGACTAATCCAACAGAAAAGTCCTGACCTAAACCTATGGCTCAAAATCTAGATAGATGGGTCGAATGCGAAGGACAGTAAAGCCTTGGACTTCACCTTGGATATTTGCAACAGATTGGATCAATTCGCTGTTAGAAACTCAAGGTCAACAGGTTCCCTCACCCCATCCACCCCTCTCAGTCATTTGACCCGCAGCAGGCTCACAACAATGACAACGTCCCGGCCGTCGTATCATCATTTATTACGTCTCCTCTCATAATCGAAGCGTATTAGTCTAACTTCATAATCAATGCGCGTTCTCAGCATGGGAGACAGCCGTTCCCTCTCGCTTCTCTGCGTGTGTGAACCCGGTGCAATGTCACACTGATTCATTCCCAGTGCCTCGCGGAGTGGAAAGAATAACTGCACCTTTGAAAGTCGTTTTGGGAACAGACTATTTGCTGGCACAGATTCATGGGCTGTTGTTTGCACACGTCAGCTGTCCTGGGATATGTCCTGTCCTCACCCTTTGAGATCCAGTGTCTACTCATCCTCCCCCTCCAAACGAACTTCTCCTGCTCCATTCTGTTCCGCTTGGGTCTGTAGCTGGATAATATTTTTAGGCGTTTATTTATAATCTGTAAACAAAAGCTTAAATCGAGGTCGGGACCCATTATCTAAATTGATATGTGGAGTTTAATGCATTTTAATTTGGATTTTGGAGAAGGTCATATAGGACACTTTTTGGCTCTAAGGGAAAATTAGTCCACAAAAAAGTCCCGTTTTGACTGGTTTGCTTTGGAGTAGATCATGGTGGCACTGAGGTCCTGGCTTCCAGAGGGTGCTGGCTCGTTTTAGGGCCCCGGGACGCTTAAGAGAAAGATGATTGGACAACAGAGAACAAGGGAAAAAGCAGACTCAAGGAGAAAACAAAATGGTAAAAAGCAAATACAAAGACAAAATAAATATTTCTCTCTAAATGCTGACTTGATCTTGTGATAAGCTGCAGTATTTCGAGAAGTTTATTTGTCAAACTGTTCATCTACGCACAGCACAGCATTATGTTTCCAGTGCATAACGCATCTAACATTATCCAAAACCATCACTTTACATCTTTTTGTGACTCGTTGAGATCGCTTCAAGAAAACGTATAATTCACATATTTTATTTATTAAGACACGGTGACGCCAGTTGCTCACGTAGCAGACCCCTTCAACATGGAACCTCGGACCACCATTAACAGAAGTGGCCCGAGACGCTCCAAAGAGAATCAGTTCAGGGGGAACCAGGCCAGTCCAAATGTAACTTAAGGTGTGAGTTCAGTTCTAAAGCAATGTCTGATGAGGTTTGTTTTCTGGGATTTCTGGCAGATATTCATCAAAAACAAATCAAACTCTGCAAGATTATTCATGGTTTTATGTCGCATGAGTTCTTCCGGTTTTGATTAACTAAGTATTTGAATAGTTAAACGCTTTTTTTGAATCACTCTGAAACCCATGGATTGTCAAAAAAGTCTAAAATTATTGGCGCTGAACAAGGATGGATCATTTACAGGAGAGCTTAAAATTGCAGCCATGTGTTCTGATCAGGGGTAGCATGAACTGTTTTGTCTTTTTTTTGTAGACTTCATCAATATTGACACATTTTGAAACAGATTATAGTTTCCAATTCAACAGTCTTCCAAAACGATTCTGCCCAGTTTTACCGTGGAGTTTACTGGATGTAATAAAGCGCCGTTTTTGTAATGCTAAACCAGTCAATTTTGAAATAAGCTGGAAATGATTGGCTATTTTTGTTTGTTTGCCGAAGACATTTGTCTCCAAATAAAATTATACTTTCTTCTCACTAATTGTTTTTCATTTTACAACCTTCTGCTTTTTACAGTTTTTAGTATCCGTGATGTTTCCACCAGCCTTCTTTCAGGTGCAATAAACCCAGTGAACTGAAACTGCCTCCGAGCAAACAACAGACAAAATAACACGGTGATGAACACGGTGAATCATTTAGCAGCTTTAGACACACACTCTTCCCCAGGAACACACCAAAAACCCAAAAGGCCCAAAAAAGAGTGAATGGAGCTCGCTTAAGTGCCACTAACAGCCACCTCTTCGAATACAAAGAGCTGGAAAGGATGTGGTACTGCAGCTTCATTTGTAACGCCTGAATTCTATTAGCAGAAAGCCACTGTAGAACTACTTAACTTAGCAAGAGACACCCAGTACCAAATGCCATCTGCCTAGGGACAAATTAAAGCCAGACTGTCCGAGGTTTCTATTTGTAGCTTATTTAATTAAAAGGGAAAATCTGAACTTCTTCAAAAACACATTATGTCAACTTCCAGCCCTTCAGTATTAAGAGCAGCTTGTAATTTAACATTGATGAGCGTCGTAAACAGCCAACAGGAGTGATCCTGTCGCGTTGTTTGGCTTGAACTGTGATTCTGAATCTGACTGGAGGCCATTGGTTGGCACTGCTACAGGCCATGACTGTCTAAGGTTAAGGTAAAAGTTTGCTTTATTGGTCCCACTGGGGAAATTTGCCCTCTATGTTTGACCCATGTTTGAATGGACAGGAGCATTACCCGGGGACACATCTCCACATCTTGAGCTAGGCTTCCTCAGGACTACCAACTGGAGGACTTTGCTTGATGTGCATGCTTTTGGTTTGATGGGGGAAACCAACGCAGAAAACCAAAGAAGACTCGAGGCTCATAATAACTAATGTAGTTTTTCTGATCTGTAATTGTACCATGCATATAGATAGAAATCCACGAACAGAGGGACAGTTCAAAGACCAGCGCTCTTGTATAAAGGGGGCAATAATAAGTTGGCCTCACAGCTGGGGCAGAGGATCTGGGAGTGCTTCTGACATTTGGTTTGCGTCACCCACACGCGCCTCATGGCATTCTTCTTTTGTCCGACGAAAGAAAAAACAAGAGAAAGAAATGCTGTAGGACATTTAAGTTTAGTCGTGCACCTTCAAGCCTGATATAGCATTATACTGTACAATTCTTTTCTTTATCAGTACTTCATCCATACAAAACGTTAACCAGAACAATACTGTTTTGGCTCTACTGCATTAATGAGTATCTACAGCAGCAGTGGAAATAGTTTGGCTGAAAGTAAACATCCTCCTTCATGTTTATGGGTTAAGAGTTGGAACATCAGCAGGAGACACCGGAGACTAGGTCAGGGCATTTCAGAAATTGCAGGTCTTGAGATTTCCTGCAGGTCAGTAAATATCACCTAACAAAGTGGTCCACGGGAGGAACAGTGGTAAACTAGTGATCGGTGGATTGCAGCTCATCCGTCCGACAATTTACTGCAGTTAAACGTAATTTTTAGCATTTTACCATGTGCACGTTTGAGCAATCCAGCATATTTAGATTCTCCCTTTTAAAAGATTAAGAAACGTTCACCGGTTGGGGCCATATGCTAATTCATGAAGCTCCTGTGTCTTTTTAAAGAACAAATGATATGCAATGTTCGTATTGGCCTTTAAACTTGCTCTTAAGTACCTTTACTTTGGCAGTAGCTCTGTCACAATAATTACTAATGACACATTGTTCAAGAAATGAAAGATGGGAAAAATATGTATCGCGTGTACATTTTTTTTGTGCTAATGGAGAATTTTCGGTTAATTTATTGTAATACAATATGATTTGAGCTTTAG
The DNA here is from genome assembly GCA_019453435.1 of Rhinogobius similis. Classification (NCBI taxonomy): domain Eukaryota; kingdom Metazoa; phylum Chordata; class Actinopteri; order Gobiiformes; family Gobiidae; genus Rhinogobius; species Rhinogobius similis. The sequence goes on from CM033634.1 coordinate 24,878,767, forward strand.
AGCGTTGAAATAGTAACTGTGATTATTTATTTACTATTTAAGAACTATTGTACATTTAGAAAAAGGGTTTAGTGGGATTATCCTTTAAGGTTATTGTCTCAAAGGAAATAAATAAGTTTATATATATATTTCTTTATAGGGCTGTACAATTAATCATATATATAATTATACATATTCATAATTATACAATTATTACTCTATTCAATTACACTCCTGGAGTAAAGCCAGTTTTCTAAAACATTACTAATAAAATATTTGTTCTATACTTTCTCTTCACAAATATTTTTACTATATAGAAGTAATTGTTCAAAATAATCGTGATTATAATTTTTGCCATAATTGAGCAGCCCTATTTCTTTATTTATGATATTCTTTATCTGTATCAATATATCGCTTTTCCAAATTTGTTATCGTGGCAGCAATGATTTATGGTCTTAAAAACAGCGCAAAAGATCTCGGAGCCCGTCCTATGACATCACAGGTCAAGGAGTGTTTTTCTGAGGCCCAAAGGGAAGAGGAGTTACTAAACAGTATTCCACAAACTAGCGTAAATGAAGCTAAATGCAGCATTTTGACAAGGGAACAATTGTTAAAAAAGTAAGTTTGCACAATATGTGGCCTTTTAAAGCACATGCATTTTCATTCATATCTCTACATTATGCAGTGAACGAACTTTGACTCTAGAATACATTGTTTTTCACTTTATTCCAACACATGGGGGGAATATAAGCGTGTGGCCATATTATTATTCTGCGTCTTATTCTCTACGAAGGTGATTTGAACTTGGAATTACATTGTCCTTGGTGTATATGTCTCTGCTATTGTGCTTTCGTACTTAAAATTCCTCTCTGTTTGGCTGCCCATCCGCGGACAAAGTGAAAAATGAGCGTACATACAAGCAGCCCGCATCTCCACCTCTGCAGACGGACTACAGTGTTCCTCCCTAATAGCAGACGCTGTTATGAGAAGATGAAAGGCAAAGTGTTATGAGGCCGCACTAATTGGGCCTTTAATGGAACTTCCACTGCGGCCCACTAGGGTGCCTTGTTCTGGAGCGCGGACGGATGAGGCTTACACAGTTTGCTTTGTGGGGCTGTGGGTTTTAGATACAGACACGTACAAAGATCCTTACCGATGCAGCGCTGCACAAGTCGGGCCGTGGATGTGCTGTTATAAACTAAAGCTACATGCTGTGGTGGAGGTGTGTTTGGAAAAGAACCCGCCGGTCTTTTGATTGTTTAGTTGTTTTTTTTCCCGTGTTATAGAAGTAATGATTTAGATCCAAATCATTTCCAATCGTCACGAGTTCTTGGCTCATTTATAATTAAAAATGTGGCTTTCAAGTAATTGGGAAAAATACATGAAGGCAGCCCGAATGAGTGTTCAAACTGTGATTTTAAAAAGTTGTAATTTACTCTTTGCACAGCTGTGGATAAATCTCTTTTAGTGCAAAAATAATTAGGTATCTCCTCCTTGGGCAAATTGACTAAATTAAAGATTTTTTTTGTCAGATTTTCAAGATGATATACAGCGAGATATCTTTTTTTCTACATAAAAACTCTTCAAATGCATGTGAGCTAATGTAAAAGCTGATGTTTACATATAGGTTTGATTAGGCCAACAGTGTGAGCATGAATAACTCACTGGAGACATAACTGCCGGCGAATTAAACTTATTCACACCATTATTTGCTTGATGGACATTCGGCTGACATTTGCTGCAAGAGCCGTGCAACACAAGACGCAGGATAGTCTTGTTACTTACTGTGGAGGACACTTGACTTCAACATATGTGCATCCTGAATACTAAACGTGTGAGGTATTTTGGTTGTGCTCGTGTTGGAGTAGTTTGGAGCATGTAGTGGGAGCCCAGCGCTGTTTCTGTTTTATTTATGCCCTGTCAGCTGTGAGCACTTCACTGTCAATCACTCATTACTCAGAAATAAGGTTAGATTGAAATGTGATCGGCATGGTACACTGTGTTTACATTCCCATGATGTAAAACTCCATGTGAATGTGAAGAGAAACATCTGGATCTACATATTCATGGGTGTCAGCTTCCTGTCAAATACAACATTTCAAGTACTTTTTAGATATAAAAGTTTGTTTTAAATTGTCCTAATTTCTCATCATTCTGACACCCATTGATATTCTGTACGACACAGCCTGTGTTTGTGGTTTTTTGTGCTGCCACAGTGCTCCATGTTTCTGTTAAATTGTATGCTCGCCTCATATTCAATAACTATAACGCTGATATTTAACCAATCATCCTCTCCAAATTGAGCCTTATAAACAAAGATCTCCTACATATACAAGAATACACAAGAATACACAAATGAATACAGGTGATATTCTAAAAACAACATGAAGAAAGGGTCTCTAGCAAATTGGAAGTGAAGGAAGTCTGGCTCCCATTCACTTTCTATTCACTTTCGTCATTCCGGATTTGAATCAGGATAAGAACAATAATAACTTTGGTTATGGTCCGTGGTCCGTTCCAGCTCGCATTTGCAACACCCAGCACGACTCGTGGAAACCCGCCGTGCGAGCAGGAAGGGTCGTGTACCTTCTACAACCTCGCTCCTGATTGGCTCCGCGGTTGCCATGAAACACGCACCCGGCTCCACATTAGCCACTAAAACGTCTCGCCGCAATTGGCCTCAATTGGGTGGAACCAGACAGTATGGCGTTGTTCGGCATTGTTTACCAATATACACAGTCTATATGGTTTACAATATAGCATATCAGTACGTAAAGAAATATTTAGAATTGCTATTATATCAGCAATATTGTCTTGCAAAAAAACGTTCCTGCTTTTAAATATAATTGCCAACATGTAGGTAAAACTCATATAAGAAAGATAAGGAAAAAAAAAATGGTAAAGGATATGAATAAACGAGCATAGCAATATTCACAATCCACCATTCTGTACCACTACTTTTCCACTGTGTTTTATTTAGAAAACTAGCTGTACTCACCCCTCTCTTTGCGCCTCTCCCTTCTCCAGCTCCTGTATGACTCCCAGTAGTACCTTGATGGTCTCCTGGCTCGAGTTGATGAGCGTCTCCATGGCCTGCAGCTGTGCTTTGATATCACTGTCCCCACTCGACGTCCCAGCAGTCTCGCCCCGGGCCGCCCTCGCGTCCCCTGTGGGAAACCCCGTGCCCCCCTGTCCTGTCTGCTGAAGTTTTGATGAGGCCGAAGAATGCCTCGTCCTACAATGCCCTTGCGACTGCACGGAACACTTGGCGCTGTGCGGAAGTGTCTGAGAATGCTGTTCACTGAGCTGTCCACTCTTTTTCCTCTTGCAGCTCACAGACGGACTTCCTAAAGACTCCACGTGCGTCAGTGAATTCCATGCGACAGGACCAGAACCCTTCGCTTTGCCATCGGAGGCGAGTTGGCGCTTGGAGGAGGAAGAGCTCGCGTCCGGCTCGTCTTTGCCTTTGTGTTTGGTTCTTGTTGATGTGGGAACGTGGCACTCCGATTGAGATTTGGACGGAGGACTGCGCGGATGGCAATCGTCGGGGAATTGCGACGATTCTGGACACGATGGGCCGTCCAGGCAGTTGGCACTAGAAAGGATATCCTCGGTGTCGCTGCTGTCGTCCGTGTGGTGGAGCAATGCTTTAGTCTGACACACGATCTTTCCTTTGACTTTTGAAGATTGCTCGCTTGTTTCTCCATCCTCAACGGTTTTTATATCGCTCAAAAATCCATTGTTTTGTCCTTTATAATTCTCCACCAAAGCAGTATGTTTAAAAGTATGTCCCTTTTTCCTTTCAAAGGGAAAAGTCTTGTATCTTTTGGTAAGATCCGGTGACGTCTGCACACCAGTACTTTTAGTCACATTGGGAATAGAGCGTCTGGCAGGCATTGTCATATGTTTCCTATGTGTTACTTTGCAAGAAATTGATCGAGAACGCCTTCGCCGATGTTCATTCTGGGCCTCACAGATGTCCTTAAAGCGCACTTGTAAAGCCTTGTTCCTCTTCTTCACCTGCGCTTTGCCAGATTCTGTGCCGGACTCTGCGTTGAAGCTGTGCGACTGGGCCGTCTCGCAATCGGACTCATCGGAATTCGACACCACGTTGCATTTGTTGTCCTCTTTGCTCACCATATTTCCTGTAAAAAAAGTAAAAACAGATTAGATATCAGTCTGATTAGGTACATTGCAAACAACCAATATCTAGCCTTGCTTAAAATGACCTGAATTCAGAATAATAATCTTAAACTGAGTTGTTTTGACCAGGTTAGAGTTAGTTGCTTATGCGACGTAGAATATTTTACTGAATTCAACTCATTTCAGATTGGTTACAAGATTATTTTGCTTGGAATAAGAAAATAAATTTGCCATTGAGTTAAGTAAGAAATTATTACCTGATTGGCAAATAATTTGGCTTAAAATAAGAAGAAATACATTAAAATAAGTTGGAAACATTCTTAAACAAGTAAAAAAAAAACTAAATAAATCTTAATTAATGTATTGAAATTAAGATCAATATTCTGAATTCAAGTCATTTTCATTATCGTTGTGTTAACTTCATTTAGGTTTACTATTTTATATGTATTTATTTCCAAGTTTTACTCTAATTCTATTTATTAATTCCCGGTATTTATTTATCTATTCTTTTATCCATTTTAGGCTATCCAGTGTTTGCTCTGAGGGGCCCTGGACGACCCTCTGCTCCTGGTGCAGACAGCTCCTCTGATGGTACTTATTCAACCGGTGCATCTGTACTCAGCCTCATGTATCTTAGAGTGTGTGTGTGTGTATATGTATATATATGCGCATAGACACTCTTTTGGCCATAAATGTACTCCACCAGAATCCTCAAAAGGCTTCACTTCAGCTTCACCTGCATCAAATCTAGTAACAATAATCAATTCATCGAAAGAGTAATCGCTAGACTTGACTGACAGCCCTAGTTCAGCTCTATTCTAAGACCTTGATTTTATGACTCTCTTGTTATCTCAACCAAGGTAAGACATATGCAATGAGAAATATTCATGGCAAATCTAAGCCTGATTGTCAAATTATTCAAAATTAGTCAAACCTACTCAAATAGGTACACTAATTATGTATCAAGTCAGACAAATCTATCTTGAATTCTCCAGAAAATTGCATTTCCTACCTTATTCTTATTACCAATCGACGTGCTTTATCCTGCATTACATTTAAAAATGATGGTGACCTGGCATAACTGAACTGAATATCTAGCACTACGTCACAGCCTCACAGATGAGCGTGGGCAGTGAGCTCTGAAACAGCTGTCCGCCTTTCGGTCGGCCTGAGTTGACCTTTGATTTGACAGCTTCATAATAGGCTCAAACAGGAACTTGTATGGAGAGGAAAATGAGCACTTCAACTAAAGCAAATATTTGTAGTTTGGATTGTCATGGTAAAGTTTATGGATTTATTTGGAGGAAATTTCACAAACTTAAAAAACCCACTTTTCCTCACACAAACGACAAAATGACTGTTTTACTGAATTACCCACAACTTGAAATAATTGTTCTTATCCACCCCTCTTCACTGCGCACTGCAACTTTAAACACAATGCTCCATTACAATCAATGAGAGGGTTCTTAATCAGGCGAACAAAACCAAGTGTTAAGTCGTGCTGCCGGCCAGCCTTCTCTGCAAGAATTAGGAAAAAATATTGTACAAGTTCTGTGTTTTTTTGGAAGTCATTTTAAAACAAGGAAATTTACCTCCTACCATGAGGGCCTATCTGTGCTGGCTTTGCATGTTCTTCCTGTGTCTGTGGGTAGGTTATGAAATGTTTCTGGTACAAACCTTTTTTCCAGACATTGCATTGTGGTTTTATTAAAGCATGGATGACATGAGGTGGACATATTTCCCTTAGTTAATCCTAAAGGAGAAATTTTTATGTAAAATTGACTTTTAAATACGGTAGAATGGTGTTCCCTCATCATACACGTACTCTGTTGTACAGTGTTTTGATTGACTGTGTGTTTGAGTAATCATGTAGTGTTGTATTGCATTTGGAGTATACTCCAAATACACCTTCTATCCCCAACCACTGCTTTGTATTTACTTGCCATTATTCAACAAAATCAGACTTCGATTCATGCATGTTGGGGCCAAATGTGTCTAATGGCTAAAAAAAACCTTCTCAGTTTATCAGTTGTAAACGAAAATGAAGTAATTTCTGTTATTAACCCTCATGCTTTCTTCGTTTGAGCAATGCACATTTAGTCAAAGAGAAATATACATTTTCATATCAGGAAAAAAAAACGTATTTTATTGAAAAGGTGGGTGATGTTTTGGACCTCCCATGAAAGTTTCATAGCAATGAAGTAAAAAATAAAACAAAAATGTAGATGGGGTCAAATGGGCCGGAAGAGAGCGGGAAGGTTAAGCAGTTTTAGATCATTTTGCAATAATAATTAGTTATAATTATATAGTTAGTTTACAATGACCAAAATGTAAACGAATTATCTACATCTATTACATTTAAATACCCGAAAAAATGAATAATGCGTCTTCTTTAACTTTAACATGACTTCTTCTTCTGCTTATTTCCTTTTGAAAATATAAAACAAAAGCCCAGTTAATGCCTACAACAACCTTATACAAATCAAATGCATTGAAAAACAGTTGGGATCACTGGAATGGAGAACAACAAAGCAATGCTGCGGTCCATGGACTGTAGAGAAATGCAAACAAGCCCATAACACAATAAATAATGAGGGGACTCCATGCTGTGATCTCACACTAGGGCGCGCTGTCATTCTGACACTCCAGGTAGGACGGCCCAACCGGCATAATTCAGCTGCCGAGAGGCATTACAGTCTGTGTGCGACTTTGGGAGGGAGGATAGAGAGTCAGCAGAAGAAATATGTCAAGAGCACTTTATCAGGAACATCTTCTGCTCTCAAATGTCCCTGTGCTGTACCAAAGCAACATACAGATTGTCATCATGAATCAGAAAAAGGCTAGGTATTAGAGCTGTTCAATACTTGATACATGGGTTCTATTTATCTGCAAAATATGCTTCAAAGATGAAGGTGTTTTTGAAGAGCGTATGTGAAGTGTTGTGTCACATTTCTTGATGACAAATGGGGTTTCCAGAGTGCATCTTCTTTTTCTTTTTTTCTTAGCTACTTGGCCTGGATAAGTAGAATCACTTTGTACTGGCTCATCTGCTCCACACCTCTCAACTATAACAATAGTCCAAGCACAGATGTTGGACTGTAGTTTCGAGTCCTTTAAGTATTAGTCAAAAACTGAGATAAAGACTGTGAGAAGTCTAAGGATTCCAGGCCTTTCAAGTCCAGTCAAATGCATTATATTTTGAGTATTCCAAAATTGTCAGCAGATTCACTGTACCTTATTTATACCTTTTAATTTTGTTCTGAATGTTACAAATACATTTAAAAGGTGACGTCTTCCGCATTTGAGAAACACATGCTACAAACAAACAGCTGTGATTGGATTGTCCCAAAATTGGTTATGTGATTCCAAACCTTCCCACAATCGAACCTAAAGGAGGAAGAAATGGCTCGCCAGCAAGTGTTTTGTGGCAACAGCGACTTTGATTCACGGGCGTAATAGTTTCATTAAAAAAACAAATCGGCTTTTCTCACATAGCATAACAAGCAAAACGCTACACTTCCACAGTCGAGTTATGGTCCGTGATTCGTTTAAGTAAGAAAATGTCAGGGGGGAGGGCTGGTCAAGGAGAACAAATTGTGAAAATAATAACTAGAATCTAAACTCTGGAACACACAACAGCATATTTCGCCCGATTTAGGCCCTGACTTGCTTCCTCACAAATTCTGGGATGCGTGACCCGAGTTTGGATCCTCGTGAGCGGTTTTATGCCGCTGTGCTCTTCATTTGTATCAGGAATATCTACAATATCATAACCATTAAACATCCCGCCGCAACAGTCGAGCAGAGCGTCAGGAGCGAACGGAGTGACCACCACGAGATACAAACACGGGAAATAACCTCTCAGCATTCTCATCCATGTCCATTTACCCAATAGTGACTCTGATAGTGACTCTGCAGATGACACCCAGTCCACAATACATTGTAATAAATACAGTTTTAGCACCACAAAAAAGTGTAGATTAGTAAAGCTACTGGATGTTCGCCATGGTAAGCGTGACAATATTTCCAGTGTCGTCTAATGCCAACTTTCTGTGTAAAAGACTGTTTTTGATCCACGTTTTACGAAAAAATAATAGCACAGTTTCGACTCTGGACAGAAACAGCGAGAAGGGTTGATGTTGACAGGAGTTCCATCCGATTTGGTTTAATACTCAACTATCGATCCATCACCCTATCCCAAACCTTACCCAACTTAACCATGTAGCAATCGTTAGTTAATAAATGATTCACGTTTTTAAAAATGTATTTCGTTTTAGCCACTGGATATGACGGAGTGTTCGCTTGCAACTTTTGGCTCTGAAGTCTTTGCACTCTGAAGATCATGAGATTTAAGAACTCAAACTATTCTCCTCGAGTCTGTGGTCTCACTTTTATAAATCATTTAAGACTCAAAAATCCTGTAGTGTGTTTCAGCCTTTAACAAAGTCATTAAAAGCTAAAAGGAGGTTGCATAATGAATAATTACATCCCAAATAAAAACTTCAGTTGAGTCCAAATCTCCTCCATCGTCATCTGCTGCTATCTTTCTGTAACCCAACACGTCAAACCCAAAACAGTCGCAACAAAAGACACCCGACATCTCTATAAACACAGTTGCGTTATTGTGGAAAGAGTGTGTGTTTTATTCTTTGATATTTTATGTATCAGTGATTTCTGGGATGGTTACACAGATCCCTCTGATGTGGGACGCTGTGTTGAGATTGTGCTGACTGTAGCCGTGCCAGATCTGCCATGAAATTTTCAGCACACAAACTACATTATTTATGACAAAGTTTTTTGACAGGGACATATTTTTTAATACTAGACTTTTTAATCTGAGGCAAATCATAACGGCGCAGGCATATGCTTTTATTCGCTTGTGATCAATGCCTGCTTATCCGCACGGAAACTTCAATTCTGCATGCTGATAATAATTAATCAGGCAGAATGTTGGATGGATGTGGGATGCCAACGCGTCCCCGTGAGAAATACTGTTACACCGGTCGATTGATGCCATTGCTGTGATCCTATTGCTTGTACATAAAATATATACATTAAATGAATTGATGTGTTGTACGCTTTCGAAGGCAATATCAGAAACAAGCTGGTTAATCATGTTCATATGATAGGAAGACACCACGACATAAATATACCCAGTGAATCATGCAGGATGCTACTGTTCCGCTCTACGTCTCGCAAAGTAATCACGTTTTATCAATGGGAGATACTGTAAATCCGTCAAAGCAATTGTTGCGGGGGGAGATTCGTACTTGGAGAGAGATTTCGGTGTACTGTCACTTTTACGAGCCGGCGGCTAAAATCCGTAAAAAGGCGATGAGTGAGTGGATTACCGTCATTAGCATTCTGATCTGCCATCGAGATTCAGAGCGGCGCGGCTAAATGACCTAATGAGTGACGGCCTAGCATGTAATCACTGCATAATGGGGGTGGAGAATGGAAAGAATGTATATTATTACAGTGAAATCTATTAGGGCAAGAATAGGTCTGTAACTCAGGCATGATGGGTTTGATACAAGTTCTTACAAAACTTCCAAATACTTCCAAATAGATAAGCAAAAAGACTGTATTTTTAGATAACAAAGTTGGTGTATATTTTTTTAGAAGATGAATATTTATTACAAACAGGGAAGAGAGTGTATATTTATTGGTTGCAGAGATCAATCAGCAAATAGCAATCCTTTCAGTGGGTTGTGTTCATGTTTTTATCATGTCATAATCTCAGATGGCAGGAAAAGGCCTCTGTAACTCCACGGGAGAATCATTGATTTTGAAATAAAATAAAATAAATAAAGTCCATATACGGAAGCTTTCCATTATTTGTCATATTAATCTCTACTTCAACTACATGCACACCTTCGGAGTTGAATAATGCCGCCGCTTTCACAGGCTTATGTGAATTAGCTTTTGTTTATTTAGGCTGACAAAAAAAGACACTGCACGCAGTTTTTGTTTCATGTGGATAAGCCTAGTAGTTACAGAGATGTGAAGGATGGTTGAAGTGTGAAATATGGAGCAAGAGAGAACATTTCAAACTAGTTTCGATACTAATAAATATACTCGATTCTTTATACCGATTTCGATACATCAAGGACCTCTAAATGCTCTTCTTTAGGTCAAGGTTTTAGACAATAGACTGACATTATTAATATTAAATAACATTGTGGTCTTATACTAGTTCCGATAAAGCTCAGGATCATTCTAAAAATGTTCACAAAAGGTCAAATTTTGTCCTGTAATCAATACTTGCTCAAATGATTAGTATCTGATTTTGATACTTTTGTCAACCCTAGAATAGACATTTGTCAAAACACCAGACTGATACGTTTATATGCTCTCTTATTCACAAATGCTTCAACTCAAACCTCTATCATTATGGATTCAGAAAGTCTCCAAAACTACAGCGCCAGGCTCCTTCATCATCGCGCCATTTTATCAGAGGTGAAAAGATCCGGTACATTTTATCCCTCGTTGGCCAAACCATCTGACCCGCGCTAACCCGGACCATATTGTGCCATGAAACAAAACAGTAGAGTCCATCACGAAAAAGCGTGCGTGTTCCTTGGGCCCGCTGCCACGCATTTCACCTTGTCCTCTGTCCGCCGTAACCTCAGCCAGGCCTGCGCTCTGATTAAATTGAATATATTTAGAGGCGTCTTGCTTCATCCTCCTCCCTATTAACGCCGGAAATAGCTGGTTGTAACTTTGCCTTGAGAGTCGGATGAGTGAATCAAATCGCAAGCAGGGCTCAGTCTCACAGAAAACACAGGCCCTATCATCTTGTTTGGGGGGATTTGGCATATTTGCAGCTGACTCATTCTCTTCGCTATTTGTTCTAAAACATGGGCTTAGTCTGTACTTTGATTGCGCGAGTTGTTTTGTCGGAAACTGGATGCAAACGATTGGATTCGATTTGGATTGATTCGCGTGTCGTCGTGTTGTTTTGCGGCGGCAAACTCTCTGGCATCCGCAGGAAGTCTTTCTCTAATGTAGTCATGTATAGCAGCTAAGGCGCCCTCCACAAAAGGAAGTAGGGGAAAAGCTACTTCAGTGACTAATTATTGGTGAGGAGCAAGTCAGATGGATAGAACTAAGCCGCTAGACAGACTCCTCTGACATATTTAGATAGCAGGAATCTTCTTTGCCTTGTCGCTCTCCTCAAAGCGTCTTCCTCTCCTCCACTTCTGAACAACCCGCTATATCTCAGTTAATGACCCGGGGTCCTTCCCTGATTTGGCCCGGGCCGGTCCAAAGGATTATGAATAATGCATTGACTCTAAAATTGCGAACGTAATCCCTTGAAAATCTCCTTATGCGCCCTGCAGACCAGCGTTTGTCTGTTACAATTGCCCTTCGGTTCTTTGCGCTAAAAGATTCATGTCCTGGAGGGGCGGGAAAACGTACCGTAAGCAATCCTGAATCGAGCATAACATTATGACCACTGACAGGTGATGGGGATCGCGGAGATTATGTGTTCAGTGAAGCTTTTGTTAGCGGACGGGATGTACAGGTATTATGCAGCATGAAAGGCATAGAAAAAAGGCTGGTTTGTATGAGAATTTGAGCCTTTTTGTGTCAGCTAAAATAAATAATGTTTCCCCTAAGCCTTCCTTTTCTCGAACCGTGTAAAAGTAAAGGCGTTTAAGCATTTTTCCGTAACAGAAATGGCCGGTAACACTTTATTTAATCAAATATTTAATTATATAGACTTAATTCATAATGAACAAATCGTTTATTCAGAATGAACCTTTCATAATAACACATTTTGGAGTGTGATACACTACGATAATATTGAAACTACTTTACGCCACAGACACAATAACTTGAAAGCAGAATAATCATAGTGAAGTAAAGGGATAAAAACACAAACTGCGATACAAAACATTGGAATGAAACACTAAAGTCGTTTGTTATAATCATTAATGGGTGATAGATATGTTAATTATTCTACCCTCTGTTACAACCCAGCTCTGCTAGGGTAGGGGAGGTAACAAAATAAACCAAAGATGGGAAAAGGTTTAAATAAAGATGCAATTTAATGAACAGGGGTGTAAGGGTAACATAACAGAACTAAAACAAAATCAAACTAACAAAACATCACAAGAGAACAAAACACACAAGTACGGGAACTGCCACTGCAGCCCTGGTACACACAGACAAATACAGCAACTGCCACTGCAGTCCTGAACACACAGGATATCAACATACAGGTGCTGCCACTGCAGCCCTGACACAAAATGGCATACTGGCCACACAGGCCAGCAGCCCTGACACATAATGGCATACTGGCCACACAGGCCAGCAGCCCCGAACAGGTGCGCAGAGAGTCCTTAAGTACTGGGCGGGACCACAGGTGGACTGATTGGCCCTCCAATCAGTGGGCCAGGAGGCAGCAGCCAATCACGTTCGACTTGCCTCCACTCTCCAGCAGGACCTCCCCAGCCAGTTCCACACAAAGACACACAATAGTCAAAAAACACAAAAGGAGGCATGATCTGTAGGCCTAGGGCCGTAACACCCTCCCCCTTAAGTTACAAATAATATTTGTAATTAACTAAATTTGAGGTTATACTTACTGTATGTTGAGGTTGACTGAAAGGTGGAAAACTGAGAGGTGGAAAACAAGCCAGAACTCAAGAGCCAGGGCTGGGTCTAGACTCAGGCAGCAGAGGCAGCTGCTCCAACCTCCCCTTAGATGGGCCAGGCACCCTAGGAGCCAAGCCCCACCCCAGGGACAATGGAAGAGGAGAGGCTCAGAACATAGGAGTGTGAGCGGGTGATCAGGCCGACCACAAACCACACCTGAGGCTCACTCAAATACAAGGAGTCAGACATTAGGGCTACCACCAGGGGCACCACACATCAGCCATACAGGCAACACCAGGCAGCAACATTCCACCAACCAATCACCAAAACATCAGTACAAATTTAGAAACAAAAGTCAAGTCAATTCAAAAAACTTACCAAATACAAACCTATTCAAATTACATCTGTAGGATCGGGTGTTATGGATCCCGGACGAGCCCCCAATTGTTACAACCCAGCTCAGCTAGGGAAGGGGAGGTAACAAAAAAAAACAAAGATGGGAAAAGGTTTAAATAAAGATGCAATTTAATGAACAGGGGTGTAAAGGTAAATTAACAGAACTACAACAAAATACAGACGATATGTCAGTCCCAGAATGCATGGGTCACACAGGCCTAACAAACAAAGGCCCATAAACAGAAACGGGTGACAAAATAAAAAGGAGACATGACATACTAAACGAAACAAAACACACGTGCCTCAAACCACACAGAACACAGGCGCTGCCACTGCAGCCCTGACAACAGAGGCACAATATGGCATACTGGCCACACACAGGCCAGCAGCCCTGACACATAATGGCATACTGGCCACACAGGCCAGCAGCCCCGAACAGGTGAGCAGAGAGTCCTTAAGTACTGGGCGGGACCACAGGTGGACTGATTGGCCCTCCAATCAGTGGGCCCGGAGGCAGCAGCCAATCACGTTCGACTTTCCTCCACTCTCCAGCAGGACCTCCCCAGCCAGTTCCACACAAAGACACAATAGTTACAACCCAGCTCTGCTAGGGTAGGGGAGGTAACAAAATAAACCAAAGATGGGAAAAGGTTTAAATAAAGATGCAATTTAATGAACAGGGGTGTAAGGGTAACATAACAGAACTAAAACAAAATCAAACTAACAAAACATCACAAGAGATGGGAAAAGGTTTAAATAAAGATGCAATTTAATGAACAGGGGTGTAAGGGTAACATAACAGAACTAAAACAAAATCAAACTAACAAAACATCACAAGAGAACAAAACACACAAGTACGGGAACTGCCACTGCAGCCCTGGTACACACAGACAAATACAGCAACTGCCACTGCAGTCCTGAACACACAGGATATCAACATACAGGTGCTGCCACTGCAGCCCTGACACAAAATGGCATACTGGCCACACAGGCCAGCAGCCCTGACACATAATGGCATACTGGCCACACAGGCCAGCAGCCCCGAACAGGTGCGCAGAGAGTCCTTAAGTACTGGGCGGGACCACAGGTGGACTGATTGGCCCTCCAATCAGTGGGCCAGGAGGCAGCAGCCAATCACGTTCGACTTGCCTCCACTCTCCAGCAGGACCTCCCCAGCCAGTTCCACACAAAGACACACAATAGTCAAAAAACACAAAAGGAGGCATGATCCGTAGGCCTAGGGCCGTAACACCCTCAACAGCTTAAATGTTCATCTAATAGAATGAAAATAAGAAGTTACCCACTAGTGCATAAAATATGTTGAGCCCCAAAAATATTGTTCAATCTATTATATATTGAACAATAAGTCGATTCAGGCCTATTACTACAAGTACTTACAACATTTTCCAAACCCAACTCCTTAATTAAACTATTACTAAGCCTGAATCTTTCTTAATAAACTATTAGTTCATTATGATTTAAGTCTTCATTCATGTTTGACTAAAGCTAAGGTGTAGAGTGGTACGCAGTTATCCAGTTTTGCTACTTACAGTAATTTGGGACAATCGTGGCTTAGGGTGATAAGAGTCTAATAATCGGAGGGTTTTTGATCCCATTTCTGGACATGCCTTTCATACGGTCACTGTGTCAAACTGTGGGCTGCTGTGGCTGTAGTGGCTTGCCTCGTGGAGTGCAGGGAAAAAAGCCACATAAAGTGTATACAAAATGAATCAATAAGAATATATTTACTTTACCAGGAATGAATTGGAAAAGAACTGATTCCACCTTGACTGAAAAGAAGCTGGAAAAAGCTCTTAAACCTTAGTCTCCCTATAAATTGACCATGTTTCTGTACCCAAAGTGCAATGACGAAACCATGAGAACAGGAGATCACACAATTCCAATTACGTATACAGAAAATTCCTTGTACACTGTGTATTTGTCTGTAAATATTCAGATTATACTCACTATTAACTCCTAAATCTCAAGATAACGAACTCCATGTCTTTTGATTTTTGCTGTTGTGAATATGAATATTAAAATCACCCCAAAAACGAATTGACTAAACAACAACTTTGACCAACTAAACAACTAAAAATCTACAGCCCTGGATACTGAAAGGTGTGGAAATGAGATCTGTGATTTAATAATGTTTAGGGAACAAATTTTTAGGATGTGTCTGTTGATGTTATAATGTAATCTCCAGTGGCGGACTTACCATTAGGCAACAGGCCACAATTGCCTTGGGCCTCCAAACTGAAGGGCCCCAAATTAGATGCTCTTCCCGATCATCATAAACTCAAGGCTCTGTAACAGTTCCCTCAATGTCATAGAAAAAGTACTATCAGTATCAGCTGGAAAATGTGTTAAAATGCACCAACATACAAGAAATATGGTCTGATTTCTTAAATATTATTCTGGGGAAGTACCCCCCAAACCCTGTTTAATGCTATTTAGAAGCTTTTCCAATACCAAATGTATGACCCCGCCCGACCTCCACACGTAAAAACAAAACAAAAACAACAAAAAATTTAAGCTTTTTTCAAGAACAAATCAAGAGACAGACAGAAAAGTTACAGAAAATCACACTAGATGAGGAGGGGCCTGTATTTGATTTTGCATTGGGCCCCCAAATTCATTGGTCCGCCACTTGTAACCTCAATGGGACTTTCCAGGTTAAATCAAAGTGTATTAGAATAAATAAAAATAAGAATATCCAGCATGTTACAGCTTGTATTAGCCGTCTACTAAAGCGATAATCAAAATCCATCAAATGACCACACACAAAGTAGAAGTGGTCACAATCTTCTGCCTGACGATGACCACTTTGCTTTGCCTCCATCGACCGTTAACGGATCTTTTTCCAAGGCTTTGTGGGCCTTCAAATCGCTGAGTCAGGATTCGCTGCTCCCTGTTGCAGTTGATTCTCCTGCTTACATAGCCGAACATGCTTGTCAGCCAATATCAACACAATAATTACCCGAGTGCATCTGCGGGCGTATCCACACGGAGAGGCCTGTCTAGCCACTCTCATTAATGTTTAAGTAATGCCGTGATGCCTCCCTCCGCGTGCATTTAGCCGAACCCATCCAGCCTCGTGTCAGCGCAGCTTCCTGGACCTGCTACCGATACATACCGCTTTGGATTGGCTGGGAACGATGGTATGCTAAACTGTGTTGGGAATGACGGCGGTTAAGCATGATGCTTAACTGCCTGTGCTAACTGCGTTGTCGGTAACGAGTAATCTGGCCAATTACTTTTTCCTCTGTGGTAATGCTGTTATGGCTGTATATGCTCTCGTTTCATTCAGCGGAAGTGCAAAGCGTGTTATGGGAAGTGAACAGGACAGACGCGAAGAATTAGAGATCGTGTTGAGGTAAATAAAGAGATTGACTGTAAGAAGAAGCGTGTTGTAGAGATTTTCCTGACATTTCATTGGTTTGGCAGACAAGTGCTCTGTTCCTGTCTTTCAAAAAGACATGAGGAAAGGTGTCGAAGCAAGTACATTTTAAAAGGGATGTCTCGGTCCAGTTTTTTTTAACTTAACTCATCTCACAACATAACGATCTCATACCAATCTTTTGATGTTTGTAATTTCCGGTACCAGTCTCCGATCTCCGATGCGATCATCATTTTTGATGTATTTATTGCCCTCAGTTTAGTTGTGCCTTTATAAATAGTCAAGAATGCAGTGCTCCAGTTCCATTTTAATTAAATCATTACCAGTTTAAAACAGGCCTGCATAAAATAGTCAAATTATTTGTTATAATATAGCAAAAATAATGTTTTAAACTATTCCACAAGTTCAAAGCATATTGTGAGAGGTTAGGTTATGTTTTTAGTCCTTTCTTTAAGCCAGTGTTTTTTCAGCATATTACTTATGTTTGATGCCTGAGAGCACATAGCTACTTAAAGCTAAGTACCTTCATAGACAGAGCTCCCCCTGCAGGCCTCTTGTGAAGATACACTGTCAGTAAAAAGACGCAAAAGCTTTGTTTTCCTTTTTTTTTTCCCTTCCTTTTTTATTGAAATAAGGAAGTACAATCACATACAAACACATTTCATGTCACCAAATATAAAAAGAGAGCCAAGGTTTCTGAGGAGAGTTGTCGTCAGGTCGGCGTCAGGAAATGTTGCAAGACTGATTTTGTAAAAATGTTACTGAGTTCTGCTTTAATATCCACTTTAATGCACATTTAACCAAAGTTTGGATTTCAGTCTTACGGCTCCACATGAAGACATTGTAGAGATAAAGCTAATACTATATCTGTCATGAAGAGTGATTTTAGCTGCATAGAGCATGTTTCTGCTGCTCTGGGCTTTTGTAGCATTAGCAGATGCATGTGGAGGGCGTGAGGATGCTGTTCACTTACTGATTCACTGATTCCCATACAAGCCGATACTCTATAGGTGCCAAGATCAGCAGCGAGATCAGGGCATCCCTAGATTTTAAGGATAATACAAAGAGTTTGCAACTCTTTGTGATGGAAGTAAAAACAGCAGGAGTTCCACGTGTTTGGAGTTTACAGCTCACTACAAAGACAGGAGAGTGCGGATACAGCCGTCTGCTTGTGCAGTTATTTTAATATGTATTTGGCAGAGGTTCACCTCTGGTTTTACAAGTGCACAAGCACTGTCATGTAGCGTGAACATGTGTGTTATGTTCTGATATCAGCATGCGTTTGGTTAATTCGCCTTGGCTGCTGCAGAAAGGTTACAGTTTGCTCTGCTTGTTGTGCGTCCGTTATGGTGCTTTTGGTTCTGTGGAGGAGAATGGCTTATAAGTTGTGTTGGGTATGTTCCTTCAAAAAGTAAATAGTTAAAATTAACCGTTGCTTCTCCCCAAAAGTAATAGAGTTAGTAATGTATTACTGAATGATGAAAGTTACTAGGTATCAGGTAAAGTAACTATTAAATTACAAAAATCTTCAAAAATACAACCACTGCTGCTTATTCAAGTTTAACTGGCTATGTTCAGCGTTATTTAGCCTGTAAATGCATCTACAACCATTATTATGTTATAAGCAATTCTAGTCCAAACACAATCTGTACGTCACAATGAGACAGGACAAACTGTCACCTTTACGCAGCAGATGTCAAACACATGCATGCTACATGACAGTGTACAGTACACACTTGTACACACCAAAGTATTATTAAAATGATGGCACTAGCGCCAGCAAAAGTAGAAGTCCATTGTCCACACTGGCCTGGCTCATGTCTTTTTGGCGATCTGTATACTCCAAATGCACATGACTCTCCCACTGTTTGTTGTCTGTTTTTACTTCCATCACAAAGAGTAGCAACATATTCATACAATCCACACATATGCTGTGTGTTTGTATAAATTTAATATAATATTGTATAAGATTGCACAAGGCCACGTCTGATGACAACCAATGAAATGTCAGGAAGGTTTTTACACCCGCCTAACGTTGCTTCTGATTTGTCACATTTACTGTCAGTCTCTTTTTTTAAACAACTCTCCAATTCCTCATCTTTCTCGTGTTCACTTCACTTCTCAAACAACAGACTGCAGCTTCTCTGAATGAGACGAGATCAGAGCGTGGCCAATCCCCGCTGCTGCGACTCATCGTAAAATAACAGTTTGCGTTTCATTGACAGTAACTATAACAGCATTATGGCAGAGGAAAGAGTAATTAGTTAGATTACTTATTACTGATAAAAAAATAAGACCGTAATCGTGTTATACTTAAACTCCATTATTCCCAACACTTGCTATAACACTGGTGGTGATTTGAAGGCTAAATACGGTTGACTATAGCTCAGATTTTACTCGAACAAGCAGCAGTGGGTTTATGTTTGGATTATTTCAAATATATAACTGAATACTTACTTTATCTGGTAAATAGTTTCTTCCATCATTGTTCTGAAGGGACTGGTCCAACCCTGATGCTGTGCGAGGTAACACCGTATGACCATGTAGACGTAATCATTATATTCTACTGCACCGCATAAATTACCCAACGTGACATTGGGCCATCCTGCCGGCGCTCATTACCTATCCGTCTTGAATTAATATGGCGGACGGTGCACAACATACATCTTTCACGCCTGCACGGTAAAGCCATAATTGCCCCCACCTGAACTGCATTTGTGACATCCCCCGCCATTGCAAAAGTCTAACCAAATCTCAGTTATTCCAGCTTTAAAGACACTGGTAGCGTTTTATTTTGGGTTATCTATACCGGTCGAGCTGCGGGCTACACCTGTGCTTTATGACTTTGGCTTAAAAGATTTATCACAGAACAGCACTTTCGGTTATTGGGGGAATAGTGGAGTTTTTTTCTTTCTTTTTTTTTTTTTAAGAAGGCTCTCTGTCTGTACTGGTATCAGCTGGATTCGAGCTCTGCCTGTGAAATGGATCCACGGGGATTGAAAGTTGTGAGGGAGCGAGACAGGAGACCGTGGAGAGAGCTTCACAATACAACCCTTTAGCACTTCTTTTAGGCAGCAGAAACTTTTTATTGGAGTACATTTTTGTCTGAGATTTTACTTGAAATCCTCCTCAGATCAAACGTCTTTGTTCCGCGGCGATGAATAACAATTGTTAGAAGTGGCAGTGGTAGTAGCAGTAGTAGTTTTAGCACTTTGTTTAGGAGTCAGTATTGATAAAAGATGCAATGATGGTTGCAATAGAAGTAGCAGCAGCAGTGGCGCTCTCAATGCTAAACGCTTGCAGATTTGTATGATAATGTTTCCAACTCTAAAAGTATTAGTCATGTAATACCCAAGGATGCAATAGCAATTCCAGTAAGTAAATCATTGAATAATATCCAATAAGATTACATAATTCTGTAAAAGCTCTTAGTGGTGCTGTGGCATAGCAGTAGAAGTCAAGAATAGTCATAGTAATATTGAAAGTAGCAGTACTAGTTGGCGTTGTAAAAGTGATTCTGGTAGAAGTCAATACTGCTGTGGCTGTTTCTTCACTAAGTACTTTATAGTCCACTTAACTGGTTCGATTGGGTAGTAAATGTTGAAATATCGTTGCAGTTTCATTTGGTGCTGATCACGATCTCCCCACTCTCCAGGTCAAATGAATTTATTGAACCAAAAGAAAACAGAATATTCATCCCAAATGATGCAGAAAGTGCAGGAGACAACAAACGAAAAACAACAACGTTCTCCTATTGGCCAGAGGAAGGTCTCACTCTGTCACTGGATGTTTGGATTTCGGATTTTATAAATATGTTGGAGATATACACCCCACACTGGGCCATCAGGGGCAGCGGTCGAGGCTTCCTGGCAGGAGAAAGTTTTCTTCAGAGGGCACGAAGGCAGCAAAACTCTTCAGGCCGACAGAGCAGTGTTTTTCAACCTTTTTTGATTTGTGGCGCACTAGTTTTTCGGTTTTAAAGATACCACGCCACACCACCTACTACTGAAACGTTTCCAAATCAGACAGTTTGGTTAAAAATATGGTGTATAATGTGCCAAATAATATCTGTGTCACTGTTTGGTTCTTTAAATTTGGCTCAGGACACTCCGAAATGGTTAATTAGCCCAGTGTTTTTTAACCTTTTTTGATTTGCTTAACACTTGTTAATTGGTACAAGAGATACCACGCCACGGCAAATCAGAACAATTAGTTGAAAAAATATGGTATTTAATGAGCCAAATAATATTCTTGGCAGTAGTGATGGTTTTCAGTTCTTTTTTTGGTGCAGAAGTTGCTCCAGACACTCCAAAATGGTAAATTGGTCAATTACATCTGCATTTGTGACTCTGCTCGCTCAAATTGGAATTTTCTTTCAAGGCACACCTGGCAAAATCTCGAGGCACATTAAAAAGACACTAGACCATTATACGTGAATAAATCAGAGTACATTTCTTTTTACTTTAGGGGCTCATACACACTGATTAGTTTGTAACTCTGCTGTTTTTTGTGATCAATCCCAAAAAATATTTTCCTGTCTGATTACATAAGATAACAGGCTATTCTCATTTCCTTTTCACAAAACATCTCACAGTCAATTTCTCCCGTTTTGATCTTTACACTCAGGTTTATTTTGGTCATGCTCAGTGCGCTACGGAAGCTTGCTTGAATCAAGAAGTGCCAGTCGGGCCAAATCGAGGCCAGTTACCGTTCGTTTCACAAGCAAACCGCCACGGACTCTGCTTGCAGCCGCGCACACGCCCAATCAAACCGGACTCGTAGCTGTTCTGAACCTGAAATTTAAGCCCCCTAATCACAGCAGACGTCGTACTAGTAGTTGCAGGGATTAGAATAGTGGCTTTATACTCAAAACGTGCATCAGGAGCAGCAAAGATGTAGTAACAAATAGCAGTAGTAGCATTAGACGTAGCGTATCCAAGCACTCAATTAACTGAGTACTTTTATGCAAGCGATATAACTGGTAACTTAAAAGCGATAAAACTACAACTGCGTGCCCCTGGGATGCAGCAGACCATGTGAGGATATATGTTGAGTGCATCACCCGAATGAGCTTGTAAACAGGCTGTAAATATGCTTGTGGTGCAGCTACGCATGGCCCCACAACATGCAAGGGCCGCTCTCCCTGGACCTCAGTCAGCAGTCCAGTCCAAAGCTACACAATGCACGGATGGACACTTGGGAAAAGAGAATTGTTGATGCCGTGTATTGAGTTCGATCCGTTTTCATTCAAAGACAAATTATAGCTATTTGTAATGTCAAAGAATGGCGTTGAGGGAGAAAGATGTTTCGTAATGACGCAGCGTCCGTCAAAGGTGTATTAAGAATGAAATGGATGGGTATTGGGAGCGTGGTTAGTTGTTTGTATATTTTCCCCATTAGCACGCCCTTTTCCTCCGTCTACTCGCATCTGAATTGTCACCGCGGCAAACAAACGTGAAAAGGATGTGTTCAAACTTCCACGACATGACATAATTGGGATTAAGCTGTGACTAAATCAAAGGGATTAAACCAGGACTAACAGGACCAAACAAAGGATTAAACTGTGCTCAAACCGGGACTAAACCACGACAAACGCACCCTTTGTGTCAGAGTCAAAGGCGCAATTAATTCGCTAAACTCCACTGAAAATTCACCTTATGGAATAGATGGGTTATTAAACTTTTTGCTCATCAGAAAGTGCATCAGTCATTTGTGTCACGTTTTGGCTTCATCAGTGCTTACATCACAGAGGAAAAATAAAGAAATAAAAAATACATCATCTAATCTTTTAATGCAACACTTGTAGAACAGCAGAGATGGACTGATAAGTGTTTTTTCATGGTCGATGCAGCACTGATGCTGATCTTTGAGAATCCAGATAACAAGCTCGGACGATATTTTTGTGCCGATATGTAGGGTTGATTTTGCACATTTTGCCGCATAATGTCATTTAAAATAGCTACTACTGCACCCACAGTCCTCTCTGCACTAAAGTGTTCAAATAAATAGGGCTGCAAGAAGTTCCAAAACTCCCCATGAGCTGAGAAAAGAAGTTTTATGACACAAATTGGGCTGCAATTGCATGAAAATGATGTGGAAATGTAGCGTGCTGGATGAAAACGCTCTTTTGTCCATGAACGTACTCCACCAGGACGTGCTCAAGCAGCCTCACCTCAGCTTTATCTGGGTTGAATTTAGTAAAAATCCTTTGCAACTAATAAATTAATGGAAAGAATAATGGCTAGACCAATAGAGTACCTACATAATGGCTAGCTGCAGCCCTACAATTAAAGCTTTGAGCGTGTTCTTGAGCCAGCAGGTCGGCCTGTGCTGGAGAATTAAGGTCGATAGCCCATACGCTAAAAAGTGCAGATAACATCTATCTCTAATTCACACGCGGACTCCCTCTTAAGGAGCAGATGGTTGGTGAAAGGACTATTTAAAGCCCACTGCACAATACATTGTTCAAAATGTGAGAGAAAGTACAAACTCAGCGCTATTTCAGTCATTATCAATAATTTAATTTACCGTATTTACAGCACAGATGTACTTTATACATGCAGGAGAACTTTCTCGCACACACATAAATCCCAGCCCCACTTTTTTACCTTCATAGTAATACTCTTCTTATTTTGTTTTCTAGCTTCTTTTATGTTGCCATAGCTGTCTTTGTAATGTTGTATGATGTGCAGAATAAAAGAAGGCAAAAGGTGTTGTCACAATACTAAAATTTCCAAGTCGATTTCGATACTAAAGAACATACTCGATTCTCAATATTGATTTCGATACCACCATGATGATTTAAAATGCTCTTCATTAGACAGCAGATTGGCTTTTTAAAATAATTGCACACTCTTTATTAAACCTTGTCGTCAAATAAAGCTCAAGATCATTCTAAAACTGTTCACGAGGTCCAATGTTGTGCTGTTTATGTATTATTTTAGTATCGATACTTGCTCAAATGAGTATCTAGTTTTGATACTAGTTTAGTATCAATTAATATCTGACTTTTGACAAACTTAATTCTGAATACCTGCATTCAAATGTACTTTGTATCGTGTTCTGTTGCGTGGGCTAATCAGAGTAATGTATTCTGAACACAGTACATTCACTTTAAGTAGCTTTAGGCTGTATTGTAATGCAAAAAAGCGACATAGTATTAAATCAGGCTCAGCTTTATGTTTGTTGCACCGTTTGTAATGTTGTCACTGATTAAAGAAAGAAAAAATGCACAAGATGTCACAAGAACTGGTTTTACTTTTTCCTAATCTAATATGCACAATATGATGGACCTAAATTACTAATGATCGAGGACCACAATGTCTTTGATTTGAGAGAAGTAATTTTAATCCAAACACCACCAAATGAAAGAGTAACTGCATCAGATGGAATACTGTCACTCAAAATTAGCAGGCTTTTCTGAATATGCATTTTTGGCACATATTTTGCAAGGCCATCGTCTGTTTTAGTCACTCAAATCGTTACTATATTTCGATTATAAGGATTTAAATGGGACAACAGCAGAAAGAAGAAGGAATGGTCTATCTGAAGATTTGGGAGTGAATCATTCATTTAATCTGCACTTTTTTCATATAAATAAATAAAAATAAAGTTCTTTCTGCATAAATACTCTCGGGTCTTGCATCTTGGAAGTGCTGCTCGGAACAGATAAAGTTTTGAGCTTTTGCCAGTCTCGCACCGCTTCCCCAATCGATCTTTAGTCGACCAAGAATTTCTTTAGTCGACCGCAGCCCCAACACTGAAAATAAATAAACAAATTGGCAAAATGCTGTCATGTAAACTGCCAAGAAGCGCAGAAGACAATACGACCACTCTGGACACGTTTGTAGGAAAAAAATCAGAGAACATTTTGCAGTTTCATATTTATTCAGGCTTTTCAATCTATGCAAACCAATCCTTGATGCACGACGAAGCCCCTTTTAAACCCAACTTGACTTCCACCGCACTGTCCCAAACTGCACCCAACTCTGCGCCTCATCTGCCAGCGTGAAGGAATGACGTGTACGGGGTAACGGAGACGCACTAGACGCGGGGAGGGGGGCTGCCTGCTGCCTTCTGCCGGATGTCTCACCTATAACCGCCCCTACGTGCACACAACGCGTATACCGTGCGGTTACCGGGGGCTTTACCGATCACCACCAAGTCCCATCACTCACCACAAGTCACAGATTCATCAAATTCAGCCTTGAGCGTGACTCTGCCGCCCGCATTTCACACATCACAGTCTGCGCCACTGCACGGTTAATAAATGATCAGGATTCCAGCACTCTTTCCAAAGTACAATATGCACTGAGCGAGGTTTTGGGGGGTGCAACTCGTCAATAATGTTCGAGTGGAATTGACAAGAAGTGGCGACCATTACGCGCCATTAAAGCAAGACTGGAGATAGATCCATCGTCTTAAAAAAAGAAGAATTCCGTGTGGTTCATGTTCATACAACGTGTCATGCAATTAATCCGTGCCTACATCTGACAGTCGTGTACGCATGCGTCCGCTCCGGATTTCCAAACTATGACTTTCCCTCCTAACTTACCTTGAAGAGCCGATTAGTGGCGCGAAGGACGTCAAAGCGCAGATCCCCGGCGTTCATCCGTGTACGCGCCACGAGCATACGCCGGGTTCCTGTCCATCCAGCGGCGGCGGCGGAGGAGGAGGAGGAGGAGAAGAGGTGAGAAGAGCGGGGGGAGAAGAGGCAGCTCGGGCAGGCTGCGGGGTGACGGGAACGACCGGAGTTGTTGCACATCCGGAAAGCCCTCGGTAACGGCGGTTCGAAATGTGTGCCAGGAGGACGAAAGACACGGCGCGCGGAGTGGACAGTGGAAGTAGTGGTAGACATCGCCTCAAAAAGTCACCACGTCCTCGCTGGAGAGTGGCGCACCCCCGGTCGTGTTCTCCATGCCGGTCCCGTCGTTCGTTCCTGCGGCGCGGGCACTCGCCGGTGGTTTTACGCACGCACACGCACTCCAGAAGAGAGCAGCAGCAGCCTCCATCTCTCTCCCCGCCGCTGTGCCGCTGTAACGTCGGTGCTGCAATGTGTGAGGGAGAGAGAGAGAGAGAGAGAGAGGGGAAGAGGGTGGGCTGTAGGTGCATGAGTGGGGGAGAGCGGGGGAGAGAAGGTGATGATGTGGAGGAGGGAGGGAGGGGTGAGAGTCTCTCCAAAAGAAGGGAAAGTCCGTCGTGTGGAGTTGCCAATCGCATCATCATCGCCATATTCTCGTCACCTCTGAAGTCAGGGGTTGCCAGCGTGAGGGGGAAGAGATCAGTCTTTCTGGCCAGAGAGAGAGGGTCAGGTTATCTAAATGAGAATCTGCGCAAATGAAATGGGACAAATAACAAAGCAATGATCGGAAAATGGTTGGGAACATAAACATTACGATTCCTTTATATTTGTCTGATAAGCTCTTGTTTGAAGATGTGGTCAAAGAGTGAAAAAAAGTACTGCATTTAATTTCTTGAGTAAAAGAACAAACGTAACACCAATCAACAAGTAAAAGTTAGGCCTACTCTGTTAAAATATTAATTAAAGCCCTAGTACTTAACTTTCTAGCCAAAAGAGTATGTTATTTATTTATTTCATTTTGAATGTTTTTAGTGTACAAAAAAAACATGTGTCCTGGCTGTGGGTGGGCTTTACTTTACTTTTCCTTAGTTCCTAAGTTAAAGCACTGAACAGAGTTAATTTTCAATTTCAAAGAGAAATTTCAATGTAGTTTTAGTCTAAAATTTAGTCAAGATTTAATCAAACAACTCTTTTCAGTTTTAGTCTAGTTTTATGCTAATTTAGTCGACTAAGTCCATTATATTTTCAGTTGACCAGATTTTTTTTTTTTCTGTTTTAATGCAATAAAATGTGTTGCATTGCAACATGGGACATTCTCAGACATGTTTTTTGAATGTAGAGTGTGTGGTTTGGAGCTCTTGGATTGTTCTTTTCATTGTTTATGTTTAGTTTTTATTGTTCGCCAAAATTTCAGTCAACAAAAATATCTTCTTTTGGTCATAGTTTTGGTCGACGTAAATGTATGTAATTTTAGTCATCTTTTTAGTCATTATTTAGTTTTGATTTAGTTTTCATCAGCAAAAATATTGCCATACACACGCCTGGAAATGAATGCTTGTGAATATTAACAATGTCCGAAGGCTTTGTGAACACTTGGGACGAGTTATACATTTAAAAATATGTGTTGTGAAAATCCAATACCTCAACTTTAAGTGTTGTAAACTTTGCATTATGTCTTAGTCTATTCAATAATTTTTATTTCATTTAGTGCATTTTGTCAGACTTTTCTGCACTTATTGTTAAAGAATTCCTAAAATAGTTTAAAGCAATTAAGTTATAACAGCAACTCTCTGGAGTGAACATCCTGAAGCTTTAAACGGGACAAAAATAATTGAAAACGCCTCAAAAGTAATGAGCACTTTGAGCCTTTTTAGAAACGTAGTGGACCAGAAAGTATTATATTTACATTTCTGATGTAGTGGACTCAAAGTACTCAGCTAAAATTGTACTTTCTTACTCTTAAGAGCTTCGAGAAAAAGCGGTTATGAACTGTCCCAACTCTTCTGTTGACACCAATTATATAATCCTAAGGGCTTTGAAATAATAACCCTTTTTAATTGGATATCCGCACTTTCATATGTCTGGCACGCTGTTTGTGTAGACAGAAAGGTGGCTCTAATCAAGAAGTAGAGCTGGATATTGTTGTGGAGAGATGAGCAAAGCATGGTGGGGGAAAGGAGGGGAAAAGCCAAGAGGGCAGAAGTGCTAATGAGAATCAGAGAGAATGAAATGATGAGGCGATGTAATAGAAACAGAGAAAAAAAAGAGGATATTGATTTCTCAGATGCGATAGGGATTAATTGCTTGGTGGTATATAAAAGCGCAGATTTTAGACGTGGGCAGTGCTTAATATTACACTTGAGATTAAGTCTGTTTAGGGGGTTTGTTGCATTGAAAGTAATTCCTCTAAAGAGCAATATTGCATTAGGAAATGGCATTAATAATAGACAATTGAGGTTCCTAAAATTAAAGTGCATAATAAAGTAGAGTGCTGTGAACAGTGGTTGAATTTAAAGTGATCTAAGGTGAACGCCGTGTTAAAAGTTTGACAGTAATCTCAAATCTGAGAATTGGGTTTTCTGAGCTGTGTCGGGAAGAACAATAGAGTCTGAGCGGTAGAGTTTCAACTGATGCAATGAAGGTAAACTCGGGCCACTTACAAAACGAAACCGTTGTCTCGCACAGATCTTACATAAGGATCTTCAAGTGGTTGTGTCAAGATGTTGTATTGAAAAGTGAATTTTAAAAGGGCTTACTGTTTTTTGACCTGAAACCTGTAATAATCCTTTTAAGCATTCAAGAACTGGAGCAGGGTCCCCCACCGCTGCTTTGTGGTTGGACGCTGCTTTTTGATCGGTCGCCGCAGTGGCATTGAAGCGCTGTCAAATGCAGAGGACGAAATTCCTTTTAAGGACACTATACATTCATCTTTAGGTATTACTTTTTCCAGCAAGTGCACCTGATGAAAAGTGTTCACTTACACTGAAAGAAAATCCACCCGTCAAGGCCTCCAGGTACAGCAGTAGTAGTAAACAGAGCAGGAGAATCATAGAAACAAATAAAAACAGAAATTATCACTGGCTTCAAAAGAGCAGACTGTTCTGGAGCTTCTGTTCCAGAGTTCTCTAGCTGCATAAAACTGAAATGATGAATGATTCCCCATATTTAGTCCTGACTCTGGCACCAGCAGGAGGCCGGTCCATGTTTAGTCCTGACTCTAGGCACCAGCAGGAGACCGGTCCATGTTTAGTCCTGACTCTGGCACCAGCAGGAGGCCGGTCCATGTTTAGTCCTGACTCTGGCATCAGCAAGAGGCCGGTCCATGTTTAGTCCTGACTCTGGCACCAGCAGGAGGCCGGTCCATGTTTAGTCCTGACTCTGGCACCAGCAGGAGGCTCGTCCATGTTTAGTCCTGATTCTGGCACCAGCAGGAGGCTCGTCCATGTTTAGTCCTGACTTTGACCCCAACAGGAGGCCGGTCCATGTTTAGTCCTGACTTTGACCCCAGCAGGAGGCCGGTCCATGTTTAGTCCTGACTCTGGCACCAGCAAGAGGCTCGTCCATGTTTAGTCCTGACTCTAGGCACCAGCAGGAGACCGGTCCATGTTTAGTCCTGACTCTGGCACCAGCAGGAGGCCGGTCCATGTTTAGTCCTGACTCTGGCATCAGCAAGAGGCCGGTCCATGTTTAGTCCTGACTCTGGCACCAACAGGAGGCCGGTCCATGTTTAGTCCTGACTTTGACCCCAGCAGGAGGCCGGTCCATGTTTAGTCCTGACTCTGGCACCAGCAAGAGGCTCGTCCATGTTTAGTCCTGATTCTGGCACCAGCAGGAGGCTCATCCATGTTTAGTCCTGACTTTGACCCCAGCAGGAGGCCGGTCCATGTTTAGTCCTGACTTTGACCCCAGCAGGAGGCCGGTCCATGTTTAGTCCTGACTCTGGCACCAGCAAGAGGCTCGTCCATGTTTAGTCCTGACTCTGGCACCAGCAGGAGGCTCATCCATGTTTAGTCCTGACTCTGGCACCAGCAGGAGGCCGGTCCATGTTTAGTCCTGACTCTGGCACCAGCAGGAGGCTCATCCATGTTTAGTCTTGACTCTGGCACCAGCAGGAGGCCGGTCCATGTTTAGTCCTGACTTTGACCCCAGCAGGAGGACGGTCCATGTTTAGTCCTGACTCTGGCACCAGCAAGAGGCTCGTCCATGTTTAGTCCTGATTCTGGCACCAGCAGGAGGCTCATCCATGTTTAGTCCTGACTTTGACCCCAGCAGGAGGCCGGTCCATGTTTAGTCCTGACTTTGACCCCAGCAGGAGGCCAGTCCATGTTTAGTCCTGACTCTGGCACCAGCAAGAGGCTCGTCCATGTTTAGTCTTGACTCTGGCACCAGCAGGAGGCTCATCCATGTTTAGTCCTGACTCTGGAACCAGCAGGAGGCCGGTCCATGTTTAGTCCTGACTCTGGCACCAGCAGGAGGCTCATCCATGTTTAGTCTTGACTCTGGCACCAGCAGGAGGCCCGTCCATGTTTAGTCCTGACTTTGACAGCAGCAGGAGGCCAGTCCATGTTTAGACCTTACTCTACACCAGCAGGAGGCCCGTCCATGTTTAGTCCTGACTCTGGCACCAGCAGGAGGTCAGTCCATGTTTAGTCCTGACTCTGGCACCAGCAGGAGGCTCATCCATGTTTAGTCCTGACTCTGGCACCAGCAGGAGGCTCATCCATGTTTAGTCCTGACTCTGGCACCAGCAGGAGGCCGGTCCATGTTTAGACCTGACTCTGGCACCAGCAGGTGTCATCTGTTCAGACTGATTCACCCTCGCTGTGTGAAGGAGAGGTTTCGCAGGTCTTTCCTTCCTGCTGCTGTCAGACTTTACAATGAACACTGTTAGCCCTGAACATGTGTCAGTCACCCGCTATAATCATGTGCAATACTGTAACATGTGTCAGTCACCTGTTATAATCATGTGCAATATAATTTAACATACTATTAATAGACTCTTACCTCACCATAGTCACTTACTGTATATAACATACACTTAAGCCACTTTAGTTACCATTTTAACTGTAAATAAGAGTGTGCACTTTATACCTCATACTTTATATTGTATTTTTTTATGACCATGTTTATTTATCCTATTTTTATTGCATGCACCTATTTCTTTCATTCCTGTCCTAAACTGTGTGTTGCAACAGTGGAATTTCCCCATTGTGGGACAAATAAAGGATCTCTTATCTTATCTTATCTTATCTTATCTGTGCTTATACCTCATTAACATCAACATAATGAAAATGACCCAATTAAAGTAAATGTGGTGTGAAAGATGACACTGATTGACAGGTGCTGTCCATCTCTTCTTGTATGTTTCAAAAGCTCATCCCTCCATCACCACTGCTACCATTTCTTTGGCCTTTTTCAATATAAAATCATTTTGTATGTCGCTAAAACAAAGGGGCCTAAGGCAAAATGCTCTGTGCTGGAGGGCCAATATACAAGCTACATGTGGGCTTTATTTTATGTGCATTGAAGTTCAAGTCCATTTTTTCAACTATGGAAATGTTCAACAAAATGATGAAGTTGCATAGAATAAAGATTAATACCATTCTAAAACTGTTCAGGAAACTTTGTCCTTGGTAAATGTTGTTTATTTCAGTATCAATATTTGCATTCGATAGCAGTTTTATCAATTATGTAGGTTTTGAGTTTTTTAATTAATATCCTTTTGAAAACCCCGCATTGAGGACAAAATAGCACAATGTTTGAGGCACATAATTCATCTCCTGCTCTAAGTAAAATAAAACTATGGCCAGACTAAATTTACAATGCGGTGATACATCATCATCAGTTTTACAGCTTAATCAATGACCATCAAGTGGCCCCAAAAGCAAAAGGACAAACCAGGCTTTACTTCCATAGAACTTCAAATATTTTAACTATACTTTGTCAAACTAGTTATAGCACAGTAGAAAAACATGGACTTTAATAACACCAATTGTCTTTTTTATTGCCATATAGTTGGAGCCCAGTGTCTAATTAAAAACTGGACAAGGACGGAGCTCTTTGGCTTTGAGCAGTCCTGACTGTAAAATACTCCTTAGATAAAGACACTGGGATGCAATTACTGGCACCCGATCCAAAAGTGTCTGGGGAGAGCTCTGTCAACTGACCGTCTATGTACGTACAGAGAGGGGAAGGAAGATCCAATCACCAGAATCACAGGAGACACGCGTGATAAGGGCCGAAGTGTGCTGTCCATCCCGCCATCAACACAGAACCAGAAGGAAAACTTACAATTGTTTTCTCTGCGATTTTAAATAAATAAAACAGAACAGAAAAAAATGATGCAACCAGAGAAAGAGAGAGAGAAAAAAGGCAACAAAAGACATCCAATGAAATAAAGGCGTATAATGTCCAATGTTGACATCTAATTAGGTCCAATGTTAGATTTGTACATTTTGAAATTAAAGGTCCCATAACATGCAAAATCGACTTTTCAGAGGTTTTAACCTTCCTACAGTGCTATTTGGGCCTCGTATGTTGTGCCCAAAGTGGTTTTTTGATTGATTCCCGCATGCTTTCGCTAGAGAACTGTCTTTTCCGTCCCCCTCGGGTGAGCAGCAGACGGGGGCTCCTCACAAGGATGACGCGCTTCCCAAGGATGACGCGGTGTTTAAGCCATGCCTCCGGGAAGTGCGCAGCCGCAGAATAAAACCAGCTAATGCTAATGCTACACAGTAATTACACGATGGATACGACAGATCAAAGAGTTAGCTTTTTATTTACCAAACGGCAACGTCCGTCGTCGAGGTACAACAAAGCCCTTAGAATAGACTGTGTAAAGGGCAAAATAGCAGAATATGGGACCTTTAAAGTGCCGCTGACAGGTTGGACTACTCTTTTAACAAAACAAAACAAAATATAGGTTTTAAAGGTCCCATATTCTGATATTTTCCCCTTTACACAGTCTATTCTAAGGGCTTTGTTGATACATTTTTGCGTTGTGCAATATCCATAACATAACAGTTTCCAAAAAACACCCATTTCTTGGACTGGCCCCCCTCCTTGCAAAAGCAAACAGCTTACTCTGAGATCCGACCCCGAACAGAGAGCAGGCTGCCTCCCCCGCCCAACCCACGAGCCTCCCCCGCCCAACCCGCGCGCCTCCCCCTCCCAACCCGCGACGAAGCCTAGAGCGGAGATGTTGCGCATGCGCCGTGTGCTCCGGTAAACAGCGATACACAAACACAGGAATAAACATTTTATCCGTCCTGACGGTGCGTCGTGCCAAGTCCTACGTCCTGGATCTGACCTGGAGTTTGACGTGCTCCAGTACCTCGACGACGGACGTTGCAGTTTGGTAAATAACAAGCTAACTCTTCTATCTCTCGTATCCATCATGTAATTACTATGTAGCATTAGCATTAGCTGTTTTTATTCTGCGGCTGCGCGCTTCCCGGAGGCGTGGCTTAAACACCGCGTCATCCTTGTGAAGCGCGTCATCCTTGTGAGGAGCCCCCGTCTGCCTGCTCAGCCGAGGGGGACGGAAAAGACAGTTCTCTAGCGAAAACATGCGGGAATCAATCAAAAAACCACTTTGGGCACACATACGAGGCCCAAATAGCACTGTAGGAAGGTTAAAACCTCTGAAAAGTTATGGGACCTTTAATTTGGCTAAATTACTACTAAATCTCTGTTTATTAGTTTATTTTAAATGATGACATCATGCTAGGAAATTACCATGCAACTTCATTGTACACTGGGCCAAAACCCATCTAATGTCACAGATTTTTTTGATTTTTTTTTTTTTTTACAAATAAAAGTATATGTGAACGTCTTTATTTTGTTGAAGATGACTTTTCCCTGCTGCTAAAAGTATTTTGCAAAGGTATCCATTTATTGTCCGTTGGCAGGACTTTTGAGGATACTTGAACTTGAATGGCGAGAAACAAAAGCCAACTGCAATGCTTTGTTAGTATGATATTTATGAACAAAACACATGATAATGGTGGGCCACATGTACTGACTATAACGTTTGTCTTGAACACATTGAAAACATCTTAACTCCACAACCTAAAAACATAAGTAAAAGAAAATAGTCCTCATAGTCCCAGGTAAGTGTTGAGAGAATATCAAACCAGCAGAGATCTGGGCCCCAAGCAAAACATTACAGGGGGCCCCCTTTGACACACTCCACAAATCGCGAGATGTCTTACCGGTAGTTATTGTATGTGAGAAGACAGTATGTCAAAGAAATATGTCTCACACCACTGCTCTTCTGTTCTTCTGCTGTTCCAAAGGGTGAAACTGCAGTCAGCTGTCAATTAAAACCTACTACTGTTGAAATGATTGAGCCAATATAGATTTGGAATCCCTCGAGAAGAGTCGCAGGAAGCGTCGGGGGTGCAGAAGGCTGGAAGTTATCCGTTCAGACCCCCACGAGAAGATGATGATGATGGATAAAGAAAATGATCCTTGTAAACACTAGAGGTGCAGTTCTGTCGTTCTCTTCTTTCTCTGGATTTTAAGAAACGGCAGAGAATACATGGTTCTTAAAATGGGTGTGAATGAATCAAAGCGCCACTCCATGTTTGTTTTTGATGAAGGATCGTCAGTGTAACGTTACAGCCCCTTTAATCTATAGAGGATTCAATTGTTCTTTTTTAGCATCTTTATTCATTCCGACATGTTTCAATTTTTGCATATCATTGTTTCCTTAAAGCTTAGAAGTTTTCGGGGTGAGCGGAGAAAGAGAGAAAAAAAAAAGACACAATTCTTCTGTTTGAACATTCGCTAGACCCACATTTGAATGAATCCTCCTGCTAAAGCTGCAAGTGAGAAAGGTAAAGAAGTAGGTCTCGCAGACAGCTGGCAGTAAATCCGCCCAACGACCACTTTTAATTTCCTGTGGAACCAGTCCAAGTGTCTTTGTTTAGAACTCAGCGCTGCAGACTAAACCCCACTCACAACAGCAGCATTCACAGGCCAACATTTGCATTTAGAGCAACCGTAGTAGCGTTTTCAATGGTGATGTTTTTCTTTTGTGCAGTTGTGAAGATGTCAGTATTTTCATTTCAATTTTGACCTGACGAAAAAGAAGAAAGAAAAAGTACAGGTCAGATTCCTCTTTTTTGTTTGTTTGTATTTTTATCAAGCCTGGATTAATGCAGTGAAGTGGATTATTAGAGGGTCCGCTACCTGTTTGTCTCTGGAAAAGTTATTGTTATGTCTTCTATTTTATGCATCTTCATGGAGATGGATCAAGTTACAGGTCAAATCTGTGGAGAGGTGACCTACTCACTGTAAAGATGCATGTTTTTCCAGTTTATTTTGATCAATAAAAACATGTAATTACATAAATGCTAAATGGAAAAGTTGAATACTGTGGAACATGCAAGGCAAAGCAGTAACATCACCATGGAAACAAGCAGGTGGCGGACTATTCATCAGAAAAGTTACATAGTGTAAAGAGACCCTTTACCCAAAATCAAACAGTCATTCAGTTAAAACAGTTTCACCCACTGAGTTCATTCTCTCACTCTAATGTTGCACCATGACAGAGAAACAACTGTCTGGGACACTTGAGTGATTCCAAATGATAACATTCCGACATTATGGAAAGCTGATCTGTCTAGTTTATTATTTGCAATTAGCTGCTAATACAATTCAAAGCGTGATGATGTGTTTTTCTGAATCAGAAGTAGTGAAAGTCACATGCAGGGCCTTTAATATGCAGCAAATAAATAGACAAACAAACAAATGAAATACATTCTTGACCAGGTTTACCTCTGACTCCGAGGCATAAAACTTGATCATTCTCATTTATTTGTGTCATAAATAAGAAAGAATTGGTTATCAATCAATTTAAAGAGCAAATAAATAAAAAAATTACGGATGTATACCGTTCATTTTTGAGTCCATTCCAGTAAGTCAATTGCAAAAAAAGAGAAAAAACGAAATTTTGACCATATACCGTGTGTGAAAGAGTTGAGTGACCCTTCTTTGATTGACAGCGAGTGGCAGATACTGCACTGTGAACCTGTCAACTCAATGCAAATGTCTTAGAGCACGCTATGGCACCAACAGACTTCCAACCCAACCTAATGTGGGGCTCCATTGCAAACAGCCAGTACATATGTCTATCAAGTAATGGGAAAGCTACATTAGCAGAGTTTGTTTGTATGGCATAATGTGACGTTGAAGTCCCTTTATGGAGCTGACATCTGAGGCTTGCAATTTGTGTCAATGGTTTATGTCTACCATTCCAATTTACAGCTGTCCATAGCCCGCTGCAGCAGCCATAATGACAAGTGCAAGTGTGTTGTTCCACTATGAAGCTAATGCAAATAAAGCAGAATCAAACAGGAGTTAAAGGTGCAGGATGGAACTGTGCTGGTTTCCTGCTTGTTTCAATGGAAATGATGCTGCTACTTCTGGAATGTTCCACAGAATGGCATTAAACATATCTATATTGCAAACATTTTCATTTCAAGTGTTTTTATTGCTTATTCTCTTGATTGGATTTAATGTCATACCATGGAAACAAGCATGTGGTGGACCCTTCAAAACTATAAAGCATCTTTACACAACATAAACACGTTATAAACAGTGTATAACGCTCACTTCCCCATTGAGTTTCTATTATATTTAGATTTAAAGGCATGGTGTGTAACTTTTTTGCTTTTTTTCCTAATTTTTGATGGTTTTGTTGCAGTAAAATTGTATTTAAAAAATGTTCTTCAAATGAGCGAATTTACATGTCCACAAACTTAACTCTTACCTGGAGGAGCCTTTTCCTGCATGTTTTTGTGGAAATGTTGGTCCTTTTGCTGTAATATTCCACAGTATGGCATAAAACATATCTATCTGCATGGAGAATGTTCAGAAGTTTGATTTTGACTTTCTATTTTCATGGAATTATGCAGGTGACTTTCCATCTCTAGAAAATTGCATACTGTGCCATCAAACAAACCATAATGCACCCAAAACTTAAGTGTTGACTTCAAAGTAATGTATTATGTTATTTTGTTTTTAATCTGAAGCAATATTTGGATTGAAAGTGGATAAAATACATACACAGACATTATGAATGTCTTATCTGGAAGACTTTGTTGAGATTGGTAACTGTGACTCGGATCACATGGGCTTGACCTGTGGGGCACCCCAAGGGTCAATCCTGGGGCCCCTTCTGTTCAACCTCTACATGCTGCCGTTAGGTCAGTCAATACGCAGCACTAATGTGTCTTATCACAACTGTGCAGACGGCACTCTACGTCTCACTTACTCTCACTCTGTCACTGCATCCAACAGATCAGTGTGTGGACGCAAAGCAACTTTCTCCAGCTAAACTCAGACTGAAATCGTTGTCTTTGGGCCACAGAAACAGAGAGAAAGTGTCAGCAGTCACCTCCAGTCTCTCGCTCTGAAACCTACAAATCAAGTTAAAAATCTGCGGGTCAGACTTGAACTTTGACAGCCACATCAAATCAATAACATCAACAGTTTTTTACCGTCTAAAAAAACATTGCCAAAGTCAAAGGTATAGTGTCTAAACCAGACTTGGAGAGACTTATCCATGCATTTGTCTCCAGTAGGTTAGACCAGTGGTTCTTAAACAAGGGGTCGGGACCCCAATTGCGGGGTCGTGAAATGATTTCCGGGGGTCCCCAGATGAAGGGAAAAACTGATACAATAGTCTTAAACAAGGCTTGACACCTTCAAATGCAGTGGTAAATGTAGATTCCTATTTATCGCCTATTTCTAGGTCTATATTCTCAAAATAAAATCAATCATTAGATATAAGGCTAATTTATCTATTGTTATTCTGGGGGTCGCGACTGAAAAAGT
This sequence comes from Rhinogobius similis, assembly GCA_019453435.1. NCBI lineage: Eukaryota > Metazoa > Chordata > Actinopteri > Gobiiformes > Gobiidae > Rhinogobius > Rhinogobius similis. Next base: position 24,915,714 of record CM033634.1, read on the forward strand.
TTGAGAACCACTGGGTTAGATTACTGTAACGGCTGCTCACTGGCCTCTCCAAACGAGCGATAAAACAGCTGCAGTACATCCAGAATGCTGCTGCTCGAGTCCTGACTAGAATCAGGAAGTACGATCACATTAGTCTGTGCTCAGGTCTCTGCACTGGCTTCAGGCTCAGAGAATAGACTTTAAAGCTGCTCTGCTTGTGTTCAAGTCTCTCCTTGGCCAAGCACCAAAGCACATCTCTGACATGTTAGTGTCATATGAACCATCTCACACTCTGAGGACCTCAGGGACCGGCCTCCTGCTGGTGCCAGAGTCAGGACTAAAATCTGGGACAGTTTCCCTGAAGATGTGAAAGAGGCATCCACTCTGACAATGTTTAAATCCAGGCTAAAACAGTTTTGTTTAGATGTTCATATGACTGAAGATCTATCTGCACTCTTCTCTTTTATAGCATTTTTTCTTTAATGATTCTGTATGTCTTAGTGTGTTTTGTGATTTTAATGCCATTTTTCCTGTTATGTAAAGCACTTTGAATTGCCTTGTGTACGAATTGTTCTCTACAATTAATCTTACCTTGTTTTGCCTTGCCTTTATGTACTATTTGTCATTTGTATAAATAGAATCCCATAGAAGGCAAGCAATCTTAAAAAAAAAAAAAAGGGTGGAAACTGTCAGCAATAAAATGACTCTGAGCTGTGACAGATATAACAGCGACACAAGACCGAGCTCTTTAAAGCCTGTGTAAGCTGAGTAGAAGTCGCCACTGCATTTCCCCAAAAGCCATAGGGGAAGTTGTTATAGTCCTGTTCTGCTGACTGTTGTTGTATTGATCTAATTGTATGAGGTTTGCCTCTAGCGCTGCATGTTCACAGACTTATGACTGCACAAGCCCGGCCCGTGACACCCCTCTCAATGTGGCAGTGGTCGTGTGCGGAGAAGAAAATCCCTTCTGCACGTTTTGTAGGCCTACAGCGCGCCAGGCTGCCAAAAGCTGTACAAGGGGAGTGTCCAGATTTATGCATGAATCCCTCACGACTGTCAGCTTAACCACTGGCTTGGATCCCGCTGGATGGCCCGAGCGTTTTGGCCGGCCAGGCAAACTTTGAAAAGATCCAGTTCATTTCATTTTGAAAGAATGACTGACAAAACCACGGGCGAAATAGCAGATGTTACAATGCTAAATCCGAAAAGCTGACTTGCATATAGTAAGTAGTGTCAAAAACATGTGAACTTGAAAGACTGCACAAAGTTGCTTTAAATAAACCGTGAAGACGACACGTAACATACTTTGTCTGTGACACATATAGATCATTATTCTAAAAACAGAATTTTCGGTAACACTCTATTATAACTACACTTATTCCTGCCTTAATAAAGCATGAATAAAGGCTTAATTCATAGTGAACAAATAGTTTATTATGAATAATTCAGGCTTTGTAACTACTTGTAACTACATAAGCCTATGACAGGTTGGACTACTCACTGAACTAAAATGCAGTTAAGATAAATATATTTCAAATTTTGCAAAACTTCTTTACAAATTTGATCCCAGCTTAATTTGTAATGTTTTTAATTTTACTTCCTGGTTGTAAATGATGACATCACAAGGAAATTAAGAAGCAACACACACTGTCCACTGGGCCAAAAGTCATCTAAGGTCACCAGTTTTTTTTATTTCACAAATAAAATATATGTCTTTTTTGTTGTTGTTGTTGTTGTTGAATTCATGTTTAAAGGGGCAAAAGAGTACTTTCTTTATGCAAATTATGCTAAAACCTTCCTCCTGTCTTCCTAGTGTGATGTCATCAATCTGTTTACTTAAAATTTTCACCACAAACAGATACCAGATTGGTTTAAACACTATAATTTATATTTACAACAGGAATTAATACACAAAATAAAGTAAAAATTAGAAACACATCTGTCATACACACTTTAATAAACTATATATTCATTGTAAATTAAGTCTGATAAAGTCATGCTTTATCAAGTCAAATTAAGGTGTAGTTGATACAAAGTGGTACCAAATTTCCAGGACAGGAACGATTCGTTTTAATTTAGTATCCAAATTAGTTTAATCCCATTCGTTCAGGAGTGTTCCATCGCAGAAAAGGTTTAAAAGGTCATCACCTGGACACTGTTTTTGTCCAGTCCAAACAGAGTCTAGAAGACGACCTTTGAAACCTTAGTCTCCAAGCACTGTTCCTCTACATCCCTGAACAACTCTGCCTCGCAAACCCCACTGATATAACATAAAAGATTGACAGCATTACCAGGATTAGGAATTGGAAAAAATGATTCATTACAATGGTGTTTTCTCGCGAGTCGTGTAGGTGAGAGGAGTGAGTGGAGTCAAAAGCTGCTCTCAGATTCCGCGTAATCCCCAGGTGAAAGGCGCATGTTTGCATTAGCATATGAAACAAGCCAGCAGTAAACATGCACTTCATTTTTATCGCTCATCTAAATTATTCATGAGCTATTTTTCCACTGTATGCAGCGAACTCACCGGGATCAGTTCCAATAAGATCACTGGATGGGCTCAATCCTAAAATAAACAGGCTTTCACACTTTGAAAAGGCTGCTGGCACAGGCACTATGCTAAAGGCACCTGCTGGAGAAAGTTGGCGGTGAGCAATATCCCAGATGCAGTGACCTTCAAATCAGCTGACATCACGACAAGCATTCATATAATAGATCATAATCACGTAAAAGTCGGTTTTCGGTGGCGTTGGTGGTTGCTGTAGGAGATGGAAGATAAATTCAATGCATTTTATTCATTTTAACTTGCGCTCACCATTAGCATTTTGTCCATAGTTGCTGTTTGCTGCAGCATATGGAAACTATTGTGCCTGACAATGACCAGATACACAGGGAAACGGCGTACAATGACGTGCGTTATAGATTCTTATAGTCAGACCTGCATTCTGCTTACGTTGCACAGCAGTCTTAATTTTTGCAATATTTGTGAGTTCGCGAATGGACAAAAACCCGGCTAGTCTGCTCCCGCATACAATCACTGTGAATTCAATGGTGGATTGGACCGGTTATGACACAATTGTGGTTTGAGGTGGAAGTTATAAGCAAAAACACCCAAACAAACCAACGGTAGCTAGTATTTTGGAGCAAAAATATGGACTATTTGTCTTGGAAGAAAGAGCAGAGGGAAGCACTTTGCACGTTTGTGAATGGTGAAAAGGTCTGTGCTTTTCGCCAAACTTTAGTACTCTTCTGCCTTCCTCAGAAGTGTCAAATTATGTTCAAATCACATCTCATGAACACAACAACATTGAAACTGCTCTATTCCGCCTCGCCCACTTTTGCCTCTTTCTTGCCACAGATCCACACTCCTGTAGTAAAGGCACTTCCAGTTTGACGAGAACCCCGTTCAGGCAAATGGCGAACAAAGGAACAGTCTTGCTGCTAAAATATTATATAAAGTAGATTGATTTGTGTAAAATGTTTCATGTAGACGTGCAACAACAAATCAGCAATCCACCGATTTCCTTGGCGGCCTGAAAACGTCTTTTTAGTCCGTGTAGAACTTGTTTTCTGTTGAGCTCGTCTGCCCCATGTAAACTAATACAAGATAAAAAAGATAGTGGCACCCACGGGAACTTCCGGAATAAAGAGAATAGGATATACAGCAATAAATCATTGTTTTGGTTTTCAAGTTCCCAACGGCAAACCCTTGTTCCCAATGGTCTGGCTCATTCATACTGTCCCCAATGGTCTGGCTCATTCCTTTTAAGAAATCCAAAATGATTGTCTTACTGCGCCCCACTTCAGCAGCGATGGCGTGCGGCGAGTGGCCCTGCTTATGCAACCCAGCAACCCGACCACGTTCAAACTGAACTGAAACTTTTTGCCTTTGCCATCAGAACATCATGACAGTGTGAATACCTGACAGAAATGACTCTGAATCCATATTTTTGCACAGATTTGGGCTTTTAAAGACATGTGGTTCTAAACTTTTGATCAGCTGCAGAACGGCCTATTTCAGTCTAAATGTTGTTTTCAATAAAATGTTTACCCAGACTTTTTCATTTCCGTATCACTTCCATTTCTTGTTGCTTATTGAAGCTCTACTTGGAACCTTGTTAAGATCCAACCATCCATTTAGTCAAGTGGTCGTAAACTTTTGATCGGGGCTGTAGCTGTCCCAGTGGTTTGACTTATTCATACTGTCAGTCTGGCTCATTCATACTTTCCCAACGGTTTGGCTCATTCATACTGTCCCCATGGTCTGGCTCAGTCTGTCCCCGATGGTTTGGCTCATTCCTACCTGAAACTGTGCGGATGTAAAAGGACCTCCACTCTTCACAATTAGGGTAAAGGTAGGGCTTTGGGCCAGGTTATTTAATCGGGTCTCGTTAGAACTGCGTTGTGAAAAACAATTAAGCCGTTTGGACACTGCCATGACATTCCAGGAGTATCTACTTTTTTAATTGCTAAATTGAAAGTATACCGGTCATATTCTTCTTTCTCTTCAGCTTCTAGTTTTGCTTTTGTGGCACCTTCTTCATTTCAGGTTGAAGTGTTGCACCCTTAATTTTGGATGAATTATGATACTGGATGCGGTGCGTGGAATTTTGTTTTTGTCAGTCTATTTACTAATAATATCCTTTTAATCACACCATTTATGAGCGACACAAGCTCCAATGCACCCACCACTTCCTCCCCTCCCACACTCTCTCACTCTCATAACAACTGCCTGGCTTCTTTAACACACACACGGCACACAGTTTTCCATAATGCACATGATATGATCTTTGGTAACAACAGTTTTATTTAATATCCTAGGCTTTTGTTCCATGGCCTAGTTTGCTGCTTACCTCCTCACCACTCCCAGTTTTAGCCCCGCAAACTGCATTAAGAACTTTACGCCATTAATCACCATTAATGACCGTGCGAAATTAACTTAATCTGTATAAAAACTCCCACAATGAAGCTGGCAATAACGTTGCTTGAAACCAATTTTCGATTACTCTGTTAGGCCATGTAAACACAAAGTGGATAATCTGTGGAATACAAAATATGTTGCGTAACCCAATTATTTTATCATTACCGGCGTATTACCTTCAAATGGGCAGATGTGGTTATTTTGACATTAAAACTGCGTACGTCTGAGCACATTTACGCTGGAATGAGATTTCAAACTTAAAAGTAATGTGTGCGCATCAAAAACAATCATTTGCTGCTCTTAAAGCTTTTCAATATGGTTTCTGCCCTCTGCTGACAACAAAAGGGAGTGCAGTATTTCAAAAACACATATTAGCAGGTCAGCTATTTTCAGTATGATGCTAAGTATATGTGTCGGGTTTGAGGGCCCCAAAGCCTTCACTGAGCGTTAAAATAGCTATCATATATTGCAGTTGTTGAACCAAATGCTGTGTGTTTTTAATAAAATATGAACTGAATTGTTACAAAGCGTCAAGCCCAGTTATTGCGGCGTATGTGTCGCCGCTGGGCTTGGTGGTAGGTGGTGTGCCATAATGAAGTTACCTCCTGCTGACAGGAAGCATGCCCCTTTATGTGTGTCCCGTCCTGTCTCCAGATTGTGCCCTGTGAGTTAAAGGACCTTTTGGCTTGGTTGGAATCCTGTTTTAAAGTCATTCAGGATGTGCACAAGCAATTTTAAATTATCCTAAATTAATCTCAAGTAAACTGGGACACGTGGAACAATAAATTAAATAGTAATAAATCAAATGCTTAATATATTAATGTAAAAACCTGTGTAGGGGAACGTATTGTGTCCTCGTAATTCCAGGTGGTGTTTCTAAAATTATAGCTGGGGTACCTAATTTTTAGAAGTACTTTATTTAAATGTGACTTAGCTCCTATCTCACACAAACACTTTTTTCAGACAGAAACTCCTGCGACGAGACAAAAAACACTTTATTATTAGATCTGTCACAAATTGCTGATTCACAAGATACTCTTTAATACTATAAATTAAAATGAATCCACCAAAGTAACCACTCTGCTTCACTAAGAGAAGTGGAGTGAAATGAAGTTAAAAAAAAGCTATGTGTAACTTTTCTGCTCCATGGAGATGCTAATGTTATGCCTGGAGTGTCCCACAGTATAGCATTTAACTAATCTAACCTGGATTCATACAATTGCAAAAAATAGTCCTCAAAGAGGACTTCTTAATCTTAAAAACGTTGCATGCACCTTTAAGATACATCCGTTGAAACAATGAACAAAACTTGACTCTAACTTTGTGTTTTTGACATTTGAATCTTTCATAAAAAGACCCTTTGTGGCTTCATGGCGGATTCCTTTGTTAGTGACTTTGCTGTGGTGTAATTGGTTGTCTTTGAGCGTGTTTGCATATTCTGAGAGCAGCAGCCCTCCCGGGACCATGTTCAAACAGTGCTAATCTGGCACTGGGGACACCACTGGCATGTTCTGGCTGGTTCAACAAGCAGCAGACAGGTACACGGGGAGCGGTGTGGTACATGGGCCCGGAAGTGAGGGGAATACTGTGCCCTCTGATAGACAAATATGAGCAAAGAAGGCTGGGAACTATTGCTAAATGTTAATAAAACTTGAACAATAAAAACTTTGCTGTCACTGGGGAGGTTATACAAAAATGGTCTGGGGTGTGATGTAGTTCCTGGCCCAAGCAAAAACAAAAAAATACAAATGGTTAAAGTTTTTATTTATTAAAAGTGGTTAAAGTGTGGTTTGCTGATTTTCTATATGTATATTTTCTTACTTCATATGGTGGGATGAAACATTTTGTGAATATAAATGATCGTTTTAGACTAATCAAGTTGCAGGTTCAGAAGAAAGGTAAAGAAAATTCTAAAGAAAAAAGTCATGTCATCCTAAAGTTTGGCACAATTTACAAGAAACATTTTCTGAACACTGAAACGTTAATAATATGGTGTTCTCATATGTTTTTATTTGTCAAAAAATAATTTCTGTAACATTCCCAGTGGGATGTCGTAATTTATAACTAGGAAATACAATTATGAACCCAAAAAAATGGCTAAACTGGGACACATTTGAACATTTTTAGCAGCTTTGGTAAAATGAGGAATCCAACCTGCCATAGGCACTTCAAATATTTTATACATTTTAAAACTTTTTTTAATTCAAACAACATATTCTGTCATTTCAATTGTAAAAAGTCCTCAAAAAGGTCAGGATTGATGCCCATGAATGCTCCTGCGAAGACTTTCAAACACCAGGGAAATAACACTTAATATCACATAATAAGACTTTTTCAGATATCAATCAGTGTAAAAATACCAGTGTACCTGTTTGCAAAACTCAATTTTCACAGATTAATCCACAGAACTGCATGGATTCTTCAAAACTGCAACCCAAAGTTCAGCTCCTGACATATTCCCAAGCCTTACATAATTTTGCGCAGACTTACATAACACGACCGACAATTTATTCTTATAGCTTTCTTCATAACATAAGCACGGGCAATTTTTGTAATCTGAAAACACACCTCTTGAGATAAGAAAAAAACATCCTCGCTAAAGTTTCCACCCTCTCGGTTGTGCAGCGCTGGTCCGTTCCTCTGTTCACTGCCTAACAGCCACTTAACTATTTGCATATTCTGCACATAAAGGTCTAGAGACTGTCAAATTATTGTGAAGTCTCTGCAGGAGTGCTGACAGCGAGCGTCCACACAGAGCAGAGGGGAGCCGCGCTGGTCTCCGAGGGCAACCGTACCTCCTCCTCCATCATTAAACACATAATGGCCCAGATTTTGTTTGCTCCCGACTCCGTGTCAACAGCGTCTGCAGGCAGCGGATGACAACACTTCAAAGTGAGGGATGATCTTGAGCCGCGCTGAAGCTGGATGTACCCACTTCCCCTTTCCCTCTGCTGGCATCACCGCCGAGACTGTCACAATAAAACGTCGCTGAAGTGCGATATGTAGTGCTACAGAACATATCGCGACAAATGATAGTCTTGGAAGAACATTTGAGCGGGATGCTAAACGCTTTTGAACCAAAGAAAAACTGTATCTGCAAGAATGAAATAGCACGATGAAACATATTTAGTGTCAGTAAAGAGTTATATGCTACCATCTGCAGTTCGAAAGATATTGCACTGATACAATGCAGACAGAAAAAAGTTTGATATTTGTTGCAGCAGAATTTGAGTTCATCATAACTGTCTGACAAACCTTTACAGTCCAGAAAACAGTGGAGAAACAGAAGGGTGAGACGGGGTGAGACGGGGTAAGACAAAACAATTGATGCAACCGTGCTCAGGCAACCTCAGCTAGCATTTCCAAGATGGAACACGATGCTTGTGGGGCCTTGACGGCGAGCCCGCACCTAAACTGCAGGTAACCAGCAGAGTCTATGGAGCCTCCACCGTGACACTGGGAGCACGGAGGGATGAGGGACAACAACAGGACAATCAGGAAGTGTGAGAGGTCAGAGGGTGAAGGGGGAGACCATTATGGACACATGCTACTGCCATCTCCTGGTTTAAACTCCACACTGCCACAAGACCACCGGGCGAGGACTCTGTTGCTCTTGACTCGTCACGCTGGAACCAAAATCCAAACAAGATCGAGCGTTACCGACAGTTGTGCTCTCATACCTGCAGACAGCAACACCACGGACAAACACCACAATGAATCTGCTGTGTATACTGTATGATTCAGTGTTTATGCACACCTTCACACACTCTGTTTCACGCTCTTCTTTTCTTTGTATTTTCACTGTGTTTGGTTCCATTTAGCTTCTCTTTTATCCTAAAGGTATCGTGTGTACGTCCACGCTGTAAGATAAACGTTTCAGAAGTGAAAGGAAAAAAGTGATACTCTGCTAAAATACAGAAACATACTGTCATGAGCTTAGTGCCTCCTCCCTCCTGTGTGTGTGTGTGTGTTTCCTCCTCCCCTCCTGTGGTGTCCTTGTTTGGAGCTTCCTGGGCATGACTGATTGGCACACCTGGAACCCATCTGCAATCAAGCATACACCCTCTGCAGTACAAAAGCTTGGCTCATTCATCCACACCCTGCCAGATCGTTCAGTCTACTTCCGTGGTGAACTCCTTGGCTTTTTGTATCTCTCGTTAGTTGTCTCTTGTGGATTTTTGCTTACCAAGGACTTTTTTTCCTCCAGCCTGCTCCTGCCTGCTATCCTGGTTCTCACCTGTGCTCCTCGGTCCTTCCTGCTCCCGCCTGCTGTCCTGGTACTCACCTGTGCTCCTCGGTCCAGCCTGCTCCTGCCTGCTATCCCGGTACTCACCTGTGCTCCTCGGTCCAGCCTGCTCCCGCCTGCCGTCCCGGTCCTCACCCGTGCTTCCTGGTCCAGCCACCCCCCCTCAGCCAACTCTCAATAAATAATTCTGTATTGATCCATATCTCTGGTCTGCTTCATTGGGTCCGCCTGTCGTTACCTCCTAACACATACAAACCCATCTACATCTGTTAAGACTAAGTTGAGATTCGACTGTAATTAGATGTGCTTGAAATACACATTATCCACCATGAAAACTTTGTAAAAGAAGGAGAAATTTGCATCTCCAGTTTTCCTCCATCACAATGTCCGTCTGCGTCCCAGGTGAGAACTCACCAAAGAAGACCAATCAGAGCGTTACTTTGACAAAGACATTGGCCACGATTGCACTTGGATGATCTTACATTATTTTTTGGAAATGAATAGGAACTGAAGATGACTCATATTCATGCTGATCTCAGAATTGTGGTAAATACGCAGATAACATTTTTTATGTTTTGTTTTGAGTTGTCACTATAACCCTATCTCCTTTTTTTTTTCTTCCACCAGATGCTCTTCCAGTTGCAACCAGCCAGATTGAGTTTATTGCCAAGTTAAGTTTCCGTGTGTTTACATAACGGCTGTTCGGAATGTGGAAAACTCATCACCTGAACGTGACATAAGGAGAACATGCAAACTCCACACAGACTGGTCCTGTGTTTTAGTTTTTTTTGCTGTTATCCCCAGTTATGCAAATTTAATAGAGCTTTGCAACCACATCTTTGATCATAAGTATGCAGTAAAAAAGCAAAATAAAAACGCCTCAGAACCAAACAAACAAAAAATGTCCCCTATAAAACTAGAAATGTGTTATCTTGTGATTCCCTGTCTATGTTTCCCTGCTAATGTTGTCAACCGCCTTGTGTTTTTATAGGCTCCGTCTCCAGGTTTATGATCTGCCTTGAATGGTGCATTAGGTTTGATGGTTTTATCACAGCTCTTGAGCAGAGAACAGAGAGGGAGACGTCGAGTGAGAGTATGTTTCTGCTTTTGAGGAAAGATACAGAGTCGTTCTTGAACATTATTAATCCACAAGTTAATGACATCAGAGAGAAATGGGACGTATATGTGCCGTAAAAGGAGGGTCGAGATTTGCGGTCTCAGTGGGAATTCTTCTCCGGCTGCAGCGGCTTTGAAGTCTTGCACACAAATTTAATCATTCTCACTCATCTGTCTGTTCCGTTTGAGTTGCCTGCACTAACACCACTGGCCATTGAGCAAGACGTAGAGAATGTGCTCGATGTGATGTCCGGGATTGACCTTCCACACTCTACTTTTCACTTCATTTCAAGGCATTTCTGATTGTTTATGAAGCACATTAGTAAAGCTGTTTCTGATGTTTAGCTAAGACTTTGTGGGTAAAATCTGAGCCAAAAACCTCCCTAAGTGAACCTGTTTTAGGAGATAAAATTGTATTGATGGTAAGTTTACTTTATCCACAGCTGCCTTGATCCTAACACCACACACTCGTACTTAGCTTAGTCAAGATGGATGAGTATCTTTCTCAAGGACCCAACAACATATGCATTGGTTGGAGCAGAGCTAAAGCCATGAACCTTCATATTATGAGGCAATGTCTACATGAGTGTGTCACTGCTCACTCTGAACCTCTGATCTTGTTCAAATGTTTACTGTCTATTAATTGACTGCATAAATACAGAATTTATATAAACAACAAAATGGGTATTAAACCAGCAACCTTCAGTTTATTTTATTTTTTCTTTATTAAAGAGGTCAAGTTATATAAATCAACTTTTATGAGTCATCACAAGCTTAAACAAAGGTGTATTTTGAGTTATTCATAAGGGTGAATAACACTATTCTTATTATTCTGGAAGTTGCCACGGGTGCTGCCATTAATTGTGCCTCTCCTTTCAGTTTTTCTCAACAGCAAAAGAGTTATGTACAGACTACAAAGCCGTATTCAAGTCATCCAGAGAATGGGTGCAGTGTGGACTTGTTGGTGCTCATGAAAATGTAACATTTTCACAAATCAAACTACTTATTGTACAGTATTTTTGTGGCAGGGCTTTTCTATAGTTCTCCTTTTAAATTATTCAAAAATGAAAACGGGCGGAATTAGGTGTATATTAGTGCTCTTTCTGTTTTCACCTATATCCCCGCCCACAGCTGAATTTACTTTATTCTTTGATATGTATTTATTTTTAAGCTGAGCTGTGTCGAGGGGTAAGGGGGAATCAGTTCCACAGTTTTGAACCAAAATGTTTAATCTTTTTGAGCTTTTAACCATGTTCTAACATTGTTCCCCTTAAAACATACCTGGAGCCTCAAAAAAAACTCTCTATTCAGAGTTTTCCAGATTAGAGAAGTATAAGAGTGGTAGAGCCCCAAGATCTTCTGCGCTGTTTTTATACCCATAAATCCTCACCGGACTCATTCTGAGCATTTCAACCATCAAATTGCGTTCATTACAACTGCGTGCTTACATTAGCACGTCGGGGGCAAGCTAGATTTGTTTATCTCCCCTATGTAATTCCCTCTGTCATGTGCTTTATTTTCAGAGCTAGAAAATGAAACGCAGAAGCAAAGGCGCTTAAAATTTGGGTTTAAAGGCCAATGATGCAACAAAAAAAATGCATAATATTTGACCTTTAAGTCGTTTTAGACAAATATTTCAAATTTAAATGAACAAAATGTAAAATAATAATAATATACACATATATATGTCACGGAATATAAGAAAATACAAGAAAAAAAGCATGGCATGTCTTCTTTAAGGGATGAATAGTGGTTTAAGTATATGCAGTTATGATAATGATCTTAAGGGAGCTGTTGTGTGATGACCTGTAACCAGCCAGTCATTAAGACCCATGAGCACTCAGCACACACACACACATGCACACACACATTTACATACACACATTTACATACACATGACATAGTGACAGGGCTGGGAGCACTTACATACCGTATAGAGAAGTGCGCGGGCTGAATATGAATCCTAATAATAACGATGCTCGTACATTAGCCGCTCAAGGCCTCAAATGATTATTAGATACATTCTCTTCTCCAGCCTCTGCATTCTTAAACTCGCAGTCGTTCCCAGCGTGTGAGCAAAACCGAGCAAAAGTTACAGCAAGAAAAGAGAATTCTACACTGTATAATGAAACTATATGTGTAGCATGGCAACTTTCAAAACTTTTCAAAATGTGGGCAATCAGGCTTAAGTTATGAATATTGTTGTCTATTACAGATTCACAAATATTTGTCTTTTATATTGAATAGAAGGTTTGTACTTTTTTTCGTACACATGTTGAGATAAAAAACAAAAATCCATAAATGTCACAAAATTAACTATGAAGTCTTCTCAGTGGGACAAAACGTACGGAAGCTTTGTGAAAGGCAAACAAAAACAAATAAATAATGGCACTCCATTTTCTAAGTTCAAAATATTTTTCCTCCAGTTTGAGCTTGCAGATGAAAAAAATATAATAATAATAATTTGCACTGCTGATGGGTCTGCAAGAGAAAAAAACCACACAAAAAGTGTACTTTTATATTCCTCGCTGTCAGTGGGGCTGCTGAAAAAAAAATGATGGTTTTTTTCTCATTGTCAGAGTGAAGGAACTACTTTATGTAAATATTTAAAGTATAAGAAAAAGCTGAACTAAGTTGCAGCTGCTGAAAGGCACGTAACACAAAGTCTGGCAATTTCAACCAATTTGTGGCGCGCTGAGTGGCATGTGTCTGGAAATTTTGGCAGAAACAAAACAGCAATATATTTTTTCATTTTCTCCCTATTATGTCTTGTCATGGCTGAACACCTGCTCTTCAACACTGCATAAACACACGCTTGAACAGTCACCTGTTGACAGTAGTCTTTGTTTTGTTAAAGCATAACTCAATAATAACTCCTTTGCGTTAAATCATTGGTGTCTTTTTCATCAAACCCAGTATTTTGAAAACTATAAAGTGCAGCTCCCCGGTGATGACGTATTTCAGCTCAGCACAAATCCCACTTTGGCATCTCCCTCGCGCAGGGGAGTACAGTCTATTATTTGGCAGAGGTTTTACTTGCTCTGGACACCTACGTGGACACTGCATATCTCTTCAGCCTTGGAACTAATATCAAGTCACTCAGAATTCAGAATCAGAATTTGACGTAAATGGTTCGACTTGAGGAAATGTTGCCGGTGAATATTGATGTAATGAAGAATCGTGCATGTGTCCCTTTGTCTGTCAAATGAAAACAACAAGTATGTAAAGTCAGAGCAAAGAAATGGCAGAGAGCTGTACACGTATGTGCCAAAAGAAAAAGAAAGTAAACACGCAGACCTGATCCAGAAAAGAATTGAACCAAAGACCTTCTTGCTAACTTCTATGCAGCCAGTTGCTTCTGTGGTGGTTCAGCTCGGTGACAAGGCTCCAGGAGTGGATGTGATCCGTCCTGAGTCTCTGGATGTGGTGGGACTGTCTTGACTGGGCTGACTCGTCTCTGCATAATCGTGTGGCGGTCTGGGACTGTACCCCTAGAGTGGCAGACTGAGGTGGTAGTCCCTCTAAGAAGGGGGACCAGAGGGTGTGTTCCAACTACAGAGGGATCACACTCCTCAGCCTCCCCGGTCCGGTCTGCTCCAGGGTATTGGAGATTAGAATCTGACATTTGAACCTCGACTTCAAGAGGAGCAGTGTGGTTTTGGTCGTGGAACACTGGACCAGCTCTATACTCTCCATCGGGTGCTTGAGGGTCCATGGGAGTTTGCCCAGTCCACATGTGCTTTGTGGATCTGGAGAAGGCGTTAGATTGTGTCCCTTGTGGTGGCTTGCATGGGGTGCTCCTGGAGTATGGGGGCCCTTTGCTTGGCTGTATAGTCCCTGTGTGACTGGAGCATGCCAAATAGCTTTTGAGTTATTAACCATCTTGTCTTCTATTCTAATGCTCCATTTCAAATGCCAGTATCACCTTATAAACAATACACCTGAATTTGTTCATAAAGTGGCTAGCACATTGTACATTTGAGTACGTCCTGTTTGACTTTGCAAAAACGACATAGAAATTAATCAATCTAAAATGGATAAATACTAAAAGATCAGGCAAACAGTGAGTGGATGTCTTTGAAACATGCAAAGACTTTACAAAACAGGTGAATAATGTTTCCAGGACACTTATGACATATTCTCATAACAATTTATAAATAAACAACCAAGATGAAATTCCATGCACAGAGCTTATAAAGCATGAACAAGGACATATTTCATCATGAACAAATACTTTATTAATGATCCAGGCTTAAGGAGTTAGGATATTGTAAGCCTGATTTGTTCATCATGAATTAAGTCTTTGTTCATGCTTTATTAAGACTAATAAAAGTGTAGTTATTATAAAGTGTTACCCAACATTTGTCTTTACTCTTCTAATTCTAGAAAATGTCAAATGATGTACATATACTGTAATTTCTACTGTAGTCATGCTGTAAACAGGCTGCACATTCCTTACAGTCTTCTTATCTCCAACACGGCCCCATTACGACACCTGGGATCCTCATCATCGGTCCAAAAGCAGCAGATTGCATTGAGTGCTCCATAATGACAGCTGAATCACTCCCCCAATAATCTGTCCCCATTCACTCTCAGACCCAGAGAGAAAATGTCGCAGAATCCCTTCCCCACATGCGCCGCTGCTGCACTGGTGATTCCCTCTGACACTGGACACTTTACTCTTTTTAACATCAAAACCTCGTCCGGTGCGGTCGACGTTTATGTGAAGCAGAGGAGGCATCTGTTCAGGAGTCTGCATTCTCGCTATAGGCTGCATGAGTCAGCGCTATACAAACATTCACGAGGATGGAGAGCGTACAGTACAGCAGAGGAAGCGGTCGCTCAAGATCTGAAATGATGCAAATGATCACCAACAGATTGTGAGACTTTTGATAACGCAATAACACAAAATTCTGATTATCAAGATTACGAGTTAGCCAATATTGTTTCATCCCTAATGGAAATACAAAGTTTCACAGGATTGCCGAAAAAGACACACTTACTCCTCTGCTTTTATCAACATTCAACTGGGCACTTAAAATAGCTCAGATCCCTCAGAGTTGGAAAGAAGCCATCATTAATATCTAAAGAAGGGAAGAATGGGCTTGACAGTGTCTCACGGAACAATCTCAATCCTGAACGTGGACTGTACACTGTATATACACCCCACTTACGTCTAAAAGAATGGAACAAATACTGTCAAATTCACAATGATCAGACAGGATTTATTAAAGGTCCCATAACATGCAAAATCGACTTTTCAGAGGTTTTAACCTTCCTACAGTGCTATTTGGGCCTCGTATGTTGTGCCCAAAGTGGTTTTTTGATTGATTCCCGCATGTTTTCGCTAGAGAACTGTCTTTTCCGTCCCCCTCGGCTGAGCAGGCAGACGGGGGCTTCTCACAAGGATGACGCGCTTCACAAGGATGACGCGGTGTTTAAGCCACGCCTCCGGGAAGCGCGCAGCCGCAGAATAAAAACAGCTAATGCTAATGCTACACAGTAATTACACGATGGATACGACAGATAGAAGAGTTAGCTTGTTATTCACCAAACGGCAACGTCCGTCGTCGAGGTACTGGAGCACGTCAAACTCCAGGTCAGATCCAGGACGTAGGACTCAGCACGACGCACCGTCATGACGGATAAAATGTTTATTCCCGTGTTTGTGTATCGCTGTTTACCGGAGCACACGGCGCATGCACCATCTCCGCTCTAGGCTTCGGCACGAGTCGGGCGGGGTAGGCGCGCGAGTTGGGCAGGGGAGGCAGCCTGCTCTCTGTTCGGGGGGGTCAGATCTCAGAGTGAACCGTTTGCTTTTGCAAGGAGGGGGACCAGTCCAAGAAATGGGTGTTTTTTTGGAAACTGTTATGTTATGGATATTGCACAACGCAAACATTTATCAACAAAGCCCTTAGAATAGACTGTGTAAAGGGGAAAATAGCAGAATATGGGACCTTTAACAAACGACAAACCCAAGACAACGTTAGTCGATCTCTACACATGAACTGACAGCAAAACGAAGCGGTAATAATCACTTTAAACGCTGAGAAAACTTGATTCTGTTAGCTGGCCTTATTTATTTAAAGTGGGAAAACATTCAAATAGATGCCTTAGTAATAAAGAATTTTGGGGCTCTTTACGATAATCCAATATCAAGAATTAAAATGAACACTCACTTGACAGTCTGAACTCAGAGGAGTGACACAGGGTTGTGGTTTGTCCCCCCTTTTGTTCGCTTTGTTCTTGGAACCATTGGCCCAGGATTAGACAGTCAAAAACAATGAATCGTGGCACAGTTGATGAGGTGGAACATTAAATCGATTGTTATGCGGGTGATGTTCTATTATTTTTTAGCAAAATCAGAAACTTTCATATCAAATGTGATGTATTTCTTTCATAGTATTTTTGTCCAATGTCAGGAAACAAACTGAATGTACAAAAAAACGGAAATTCTTTCTTACTGGCGACCGCCCTTGACCTGCAGAAAGACCAACCCTTTTAAATGGCAAGCAGAATCTCTGAAATATTTGGATGTAGTCAGTCGGTCACATTTTTTTAGAACACCATGTCAAATTGCGCTCCAGTCACAGGGAAATACTAGCTGCCGGAGAAACTGTGGTTGCCAAGTAGTCCACCATTATCCTGTGTTTTGGGACTGTCCCATTTTTCAGAAATACTGGATTGAAATTAACAAAGCACTCCAGACAGTTCTTGACATCGCCATCCCTCTTGATTTCAGATCTATGTTGTTTGGAACTTTTGGGGCATGACAAAAAAAATGGATGTGACAAACTGAACCAGCAAACAAAGACGGCCTGGACACAAATTAGAAGTCACATTCGTAAAAGAAAAAAAGATCTTTGGACTCAATTTGGACTGATTTGGGTTTTTCTTTTTTCTGTGTTTTGTATTGAAAATGTAAAATGGAATAAACAAAATAAAAATAATTAGCAAAAAAGTTAAACACAACAAAACAAAAAATCCATTCTAGACCTTCACCAAGATTGTAAAATCCCTAAAAAAATCTCTCAGTATAACATAACAAATCGTTATTTCTAAGCAGAGTGTGAAGTTTGTCAATTTTACCCACAACTCAAGGATAAACCCAATTAAATTTGACCATGGTAACACTTGGCACACTACAGCTGATAATTCAATAATCTCGAAACTGTGTTAGCTGAAAGAAGAATAAAACATTCAGTCAATAACTTTTTACTCTTTACAACTTCTTCCTCAGTAATACATGTGCGGTGAAAAGAGAAAACGTACCCCAAACACAAGAAAGAATTTCTGATCCCAGCGTGCTACAGGGTGTAAAGCTCGCAGGCGCTAATTGGATAGAGATAATCATATCAGGGACACGGGTCAGTGGCAAATTGTTCCAACAAGAAAATTACCAAAGAATGCCTCTGCTCACCTGCTGATTCTCACGTAGCTACCTACAAATGAGATGTTTTCATAATTAGAAAGAGCTGTCAAACCCTGTGAGTTCCAAAGGGGGCTATAGTTGCACGATTGCGAAGATTATTTTTCCTTAGTGATGCTGGCATTTTGACGCTGCATCCTCAAAAGACAGCAATGATAATTAGGAAGCCAACGATGCAGCCCCAGAGATGTACTGTGGTATACGCTACTCGAGCTGCTTGTTTGCACAGCTGGTGGAACAGACAGCCACAGTGTCCAACATCAGTCATCTACTCCGCGTGCAAGTCCACTCATGGCCCATTGTTGTCGTAAAAGGACGGATTATAGAATCATAGTGCATTGTCGACTGGGAGAAAAACACAGCTCATGCCGATGTGGTGGCATGTGTTCAAAATGATAGAGACAGAGTAGGATGAAACTACAGCAGTGGTGGAGGAAGAGGTACTCACTTTTGGGACTTAAAAGGGGACTGTACTGTATGTTTGATGAACATTTCACCTTTTCACAACATGTTTACCTTTGAGAAATCCTGTGTAGTCCTGCAGTGAGGCTCGAGTGTTCAGTGTTTTCACCCACCACCTATCCCCGCCCACATCCCTGCATCCCCTTGTTTAAAGCTGGGGCTTGAACTCCACACAACCTTTTGGCAGGAAGTTCTCAATGAACGTGGTCAAACCATGAGGAAGTACTTATTTATTAGATACCTGCTTTCAAATGTACTGAAGTAAAAGAAAAAGTACTTGAGTAAAGTACAGTTACCTAAAAAAACACAATACTTTTGTACTTTTTTACTTTCCACCTTTGACCTATGTTCAATATGTTCATTTTAATATGATCTGTGTTTTGTCAGCTTTTATTTTATTGAATTTTAACATTGTTTTAGATATGTTTTCTTTTTTATGTTTTGCTTGAAATTAAGTGAAGTTATTATAGGCTTAATAGCCTATAATAACAGATGTGTTCTTCAAACACCATGTGCAACAATAACAAATACATTGGGACTTGACATAAACAATTAAAAATGCTGCCCTGCTCTTATGTTCCACTCATATGTCTCATATTCACTGTACCCTGAAATGGGTAAAAATGTTCCTTTGCTCCACAAAGTTATGCCAAAGTGATATAACATGGTGGTCACCACAAACTGGCCCTTTTTGCTCTTAGCTCTTTTAACATACAAGCTTTCACGCAGAAACAACATTGTCCAATCTGCACCTCTGGATATGTGGTTATTATTTCATTGAATCCACTTGCATTCATGGACGTAGATGGGACATTCAAAGGCCATTTTCTCAAAATGTTATTTTTCTCCCATAGGGACATAAAGATTATTTTTTACACGCAAACATCAGGCCTCCAGGATGAAAAACTTGGAATACTTTTGTCTCCTTGCATTTATTATACTACAGAAAAAGTATCAAACGGATACCTCTGAGATAAAGATTTTATTAGATAATGGACGCAGCAGCTTGACTTAAGTATTGTTGTTCAAGCTGTGATTTACACTCCACCAGTAAACCTCCTCTGGATGTAGTATGCGCATGTTACAGAGAATACTAATGCGTACCTGCAGAGAGATGCACTGCGCTTGTAAAATGATAGTGTCTGTGATCCAGGGCTGATTCAAGAGCTTGCACTTTGCACCCAGAGGACAAGCAGGAGGCGCACTGCATAATGTGCCCCTCACACTCTGATCTGTCTGTCTGTGGGAGTATTATGTGATCATCTACACATACAAAACTGTTCACAACATACGCACCTAACTGTTATGTCTCCAAAAGAATTTAGTTTCCACTCGCTACACAGCTTGGTTCGTTTGTCTCTTTAAGTAATTGTCAATTTTATTACATCTCAGGAAAGGTCAGTAATCAGACAAGCACCTGGCACACCATCTGGATCCAACATTTTGTACACTGTTACAATTTGAGGAATGGATTTCTCCTTGGTTATAAAAGCTGGACTCTTTTGGCCTAAAAAACTGTTTTGGAATTCATGGGATTATAATAAAACAGCAAACTGCTACTAGCGAAACAACAAGCAATGACTTTTTACTGGGAAAATCGTGCTGTTTGTCACTGCTCAATTTGATGGAGAAACACCATCTGCGGGACATGTGTTTTAACCAACTTTGAGCAATATTTAACAGTAAATAAATCTTTATTTGTAGAGTAAGTCCCATCAAACAAGAAAAGCAGAATAAAGGTCATTCATTTTTCGATGCTGTGGTGGTAACAACTAAATAAGATAAAACATTTCTACTGGAGTTTAATCAATAGCTATCATCATTACAATCATATAAAAGTGTTTTCAAATAAACTTTTTGGATTCTGATGCAGTACAGATCGTGCAGCCATACTGTTTTATTTTTTATACTGTTTTACTATCGCCTTGAACACGATAAAGAAACCAATTATACGTTCTTGTATTTCGTTAATCCTTGATATTTACTAGTTCAGTGGTAAAATGGTTCTTCAAACGCTGTATATTTATGTATGCAAAGTCCAGTCAGTGCCGTAATGATGTTCTGTTCTCTATTCTGTCCAAAACAATATGTACGCATTGAGAGACACTTTTATTTTCTCAATTCTTAAAGGCCTTTTAACTGCCTACATCCAATTATGTCTGCAAAGAGATGGCTCTACAAAGTAAACCACAAATCTGAAAGCGTATGACAGTGACTTGCTTGGCGTAAATACCGTGCAGATTAATGGCACTGGAGTGTGGCGCTAAAGGGCACCAGAGAGGAGAACAATATTGACAGATCAGTGTAACGACTTCATTTAATGGCAGTGTTGAAAGTGTCAGGAAACGCACTGAATCTACATAATTAACCTCTTAACCACTGGCTTTTACACAGCAGGTAATGGTCCACAATTACGGCAAGTAAAGTAAAATAGCAATTAGTGTGCAGGAACGTATGGCATACAAATGATCCGAATTGGATGGGTTATTGTATCAAGTAAAGCAGATGATAGTGCACTGAGCAGGTGAGTTTGGATTATGTCATTATGTGTGATTATGGAGGGGGTGGATAATCTGAAAAGATGAACGTTATGTAAATTTGGGATATAGGAACATGTGGTACTCACCAAATGACATGACATCACGTTCTTTTGCAAAATGGGAGGTTTGTTTTAATACTGCAACTAAATATTTCACTGTGTGCATCTTAACAATATAACGATTACAGTAAATAATAATAATTCCTTCTAGATACTATTGAATATGTTGTATTGCACAACTTGCACAACTTGATGAAAGAAATGTGCATAAGGACACATACAATGTTATATTATAATCACAGGACACTCCCATAAACAATAATTCCCATTTATACTGGCTACTCAGTATTGACATTTGAAAGTTGTGGAGCCTAAGGGTGAAGGCATCTGAGTAAACACATGTAGACTGTGCTCAGTGCCAAACCTGTCTATGCCTGATCACTCGGGTGTTGACAGTGCTTGGTGGAATGCAGATCTCAGATGGGGTCTGGTTAGTACTCGACAGACCTCTGGGACCACCAGGTGCTACACTGGGGCGGCTCTAGTGCAAACTGCTGTTGTGTCCTCAGGCAAGACACTTCACATTGCCTAGAAATCTGGTGTACTCTGAGTCCAAACAGAACACTAATACACAGTCCAGTGAGAAATGAATAAATGGTCTCAAAATGTCCAAGATCGATATGAAGCCTTAAAAATTGTTTATTAGTATTGATTTTTGCACAGTATCAGTATCGATACCCAAATTAGCTCTGAGTCAGTATTGACATATTAATGCATGGTATCGATACTGAGATCCTGCTGTGTGGTAAATAAAACAACTGGTGTAATGAGGATAGATTTTCAATGGGAAGTCTGTAATGAAACGATTAGAGGATGTGCTGGAGCGGACAGCGCAGCAGTAGCTCCACAATCAGAGAGGCAGGAGGATCACAGATACTGGAGAAAACCCTTTATCACACATTTCCTGTTTCTGATTGTTAAATTAGAAAAATGAATCGGGCGGGTGGATACTGTCAACAAAGGTTAGTATTCTAGTCTTATAGTTCGATTGCAGAAGCCACACATGCACTGCTGTGATCGCCTGTCAAAGCCCATTGTGTGTTGGGGAAATCTTTATTTATTCATCACCTGTGGTGTGTCCCTCAGTGCCGCATGCACACGTGAGACATTATACTGTCTGAAAACACTGCAGCTTCACTGTTACATGCTCAAAGATGTCCTCTTTGGAGAATTTCATTAGTGATATAGTTGTTGGAATATTCAAATGAATGATATGATTATACACTTCTTATGAACAGACCTTTGCTTTTGTCACACCTCCGCACTCTGCAGCTGTGTAAGAAGTGCCACTGGTGTTACTGTGCTGGGTCTGGTCAGCTGATTTACACAGATTTTAGCACTGTCCTCCTACTTGGAGCAATAGGACAACAGCACCATCTGCAGTCCGACGTCTTCAGAGCTGTATCCCAAGTGTGGGAGAGTTGACATGCCCTCTCGTCCCGAGTTACAGACTGGTATGCACACTCCTGGTCCTGAATGATGGTACCTGTGGCTCTCTGTGCTTATGAGTTCAGTCCCAGTCCATGAGGTGGTCTGACATTGCAGATTTGTTCATGGTGGGCTTGTCACTTAGTGGCTTGGATGCATGTTTTGGCTCTTTCTTTTTCACATTCAGTTTTGTTATTTTTTCCTTGTACGGAATGCCTTGCCTGTTTTGCATATGTATGTTATATTGCAGGATTTAATATATTACATTGCATTGCATTTTTGAACTAACAACTGTCGTAGTTTCGTGTGCTCAGGAAACTAGTACATTATTCTGCCAGAGGACCTAATGAACTTAAACAGATTGTGCAGGATATGATGTGGGCACTGACCAGTGGCCTGCGTCTGCTGGTGCTGGTGAAAGAAGCATTTTGTATCAAGCTACTATCACAGTTCCTTATCTGTGTAGTGGTGGCAATATGCAAAATGGGTCTGGTGACAGTGTGTAAACTTTAAAAACTCAAAGGTACAAAAGATTAGGTGCCCGTTGCACCTGACAGATTGCTACAGCAGCACTGAAGGATGGGTCAAATGCACAGGACAAATTTCCTTAAAGCTGGGACACTTGAGTTTGTAATGGAAAGGAGTAAATCTAACTTGTCCATTGCTCTCACAAACCATTGGTGATCAGCCAATCAGAGCACTGCTTTCACAAAATATACTCATGAAAAAAGCACAAAAAAAGTTATGCTCCCCAGCTTTAAGGGGACAATAAACTGTAACTTACCTTACTTTATCTTTGTCACTTAGTGGAAAGAGTAAACAAAACTTTTACTCTCAAATAAGAAAACACATTACTAAATGCTGGGTGTCTCAAAACCGGCCACACATTTGTTAAAAAATACTGTCCTCCCACCTCTACTAATCATTGAAAATGGGGCTTGGCATCATCACCCAACAGAGCAACAAGTGTAAACAAACGGAGCTGCGTAGAATCCTTCAAACTCTCCGGATCCACTACATAACAGAGAGTAAAGCGTGACACATACAGTATTTCCCTGCAGTTAACTGGAGCCCAATGCAAAATCAAAGTGTCTTCCTGTGTTATTAAAAAGTGTATCGGTCCCTCCTCGCTCCTGTCAGGGCAGCGGTGATGTATATCTGAGGTGGGCTTTTTTCATGGTGTCTGTGTTGAGTAATAGCCCCCAGTGCACGGCCCCCTAATTGTTCCTGTCAGCCTGCTAAATCACCGCGCTCCAGCCTCCTCTCCATCACACTCTCCTCTTGCATAAGTCCACTATCAAATACTGTTGGAGGCGGCCTCAGAGCTAACCGTGCTATGCCGTAATAACCCCGCTAGTGGTGATGTGGAGAGCCCAATTAACAAGCTGTCTCCACACAGCGTTCGGTCGCACTGTTATGCTTACGCTGCAACAGTTGGCTTAGATTATGGCTTTGTGCGATGGTAATTATTAATCCTCAAGATGTTTTGTATATAAGCTGTGAACGGTTGGACCAAAGTTTAAAGTGTAAACACAACTATCAAAGTCTCAAAACAACTCACAACTTTACTTTATTTTACTATTTCTTTGTATTTATTATAGAGAACAGATACAAAGAAAAAGAACAAGACACAAGGCCAAAAAAAACAAAATAGATGTAGCAAAAAAGTAACAATACTGAAAAAAAAGTCAACCAATACCTTATAATTTATTGGAAAAGTTACCTAGTGTACTTGTCCTGAAATTGTTAGATGATAAGAAATCATCACGGGTAAGGAACATTCATTTTTAAACAAACATGATTTAGAAAAAGATTCATTGCATGAAAGAAATAAATATTTTACAAAATGACTAGAGAGAGAAGAGGATCTTCATGTACATTATATTTAGATATTTATCTGTCCCACAATGATGAAGTTGCAGTTTGATAGCTTTGATGACAATGATTTTTGGAAACAAATTACCATTAAAGTTAGTGGCGCACCAATATGGACATTTTTGGCCGATACTATAACAACGTTATTATTATTATTGAACTAGTTAGGGCCAATAATGGATATTGGGCTAACATTTTCTATGTCTGTTTGTGTATTTTGAACACATTATTTATATTTTAAACACTTTCAAATATTTTGAACAAAGAAATATAAACTCTCCCCTTTATAGGTTATTTCTAAAATAAATCTACTTTCAAATCAAAATAACACATACTTTTTATTTGGGAAAAAGGAAAACATTTGATAGAGCTATCATTTATTTAGCGCTATGTTTAAATATAGGTAGACTGTAATCTTTAATATGATTAGTCTTTACGGTAAAATGAGCCTTGACTCTTCCATTATTTTATTCAAAGTCTCTATGCGTGTGACGTCACACTGTTTCTCCTCCTGTAAGCGCAGCTTCTCGTCTGTGTCTGTTCTCTTCTCTTCTTCTTAAAACCTCTCCCACAGAAATAATTTGGAGTGAACATGTCTAAACTGATCGTTTAGAGCAGGCATGTCCAAACTCAGGCCCGGGGGCCAAATGCGGCCCTCAGACCAATTTTTCTTGGCCCTTAGGCTTCCTGGTGAACTGGCCCACTCTGTCCTGATAAGTACTTTTTACAGCACATTTCAGATTTTCTACAATTCTAACCTAAATAACTAACATTTTGGTGCAATACAGACCTGATATTAAGACACTGAGACTGAATGTAGATGTGGTGGAGCTTAAAACATCAGATAAATGAAGCTTTTATTAACGTTTCGCGATTGATTTGTGGCCCTCCGCTTGGTCTATATTTCAGTATGTGGCCCTCGTTTGGACACCCCTGGTTTAGAGAAAAACTAGTCAAATAATGTCTGAAAAAAACATTGCATTTATTGCAGGTTGCACATTTATTTAATGATAAGTTTTGTCTAAAACATTTCTAGAGCTTTTAAAAGTTCGTAACTTTGTCATTTCTGGGTCTTTTAACTCTGTATAAGACTGGACTGAAGTTTGCAGGTTGTTCTGTTTGAATAAAGCTGCAGAAAGCCTCTGTGAATGGAGCTGCTGTTTTCTTCCTGTTTCTGCAGAGGGATGGCAGAGTTAACGCTTTCATCACCGGAGCATAACGGAGCACTGTTCTCAGTGCTTTTGGATGAACCCAATATCACTCAATGACGTGAAAATAGGCTGATACTGATACTGGACCTATATATCGGTGCATCCCTAATTAAAGTTGTTTCTTACTCTTAAGGCGAGACACTGCAAATGAACAAGAAAAAAATCTTAAATATCAGTTTGAAACTTCTATATATTCATTAAGAAATGTTTTCCTAAATATATAAGTGATTATGTGTAAAACACATAACACATATTCGGGACATATAAATCTAAAAAATGGACAGAACCAGGTTTAAATTTCTTGGTTCCTTTTGTACACATATTAGTTACAAAAAACTCTACAGAGATGATTTTTTATATCTTATTTTGAGTAAACTAGATCTGAGTGAAAATTTTCTCTCATTTTTTAACTTAAAACGTTAATAAATCATAAAAAGTAATAAAAAATCTTTAGTAGTGGAATGGACAAATCTCTCATGTTGAGAGAGAAAACTGACCAAAAAGAAGACTTTTGCCTGTAGTGTCTCGCCTTAAGTGGAGCCAGAGCTGTAGTTATGGTGATGAGAATCTGAAGAGGTGAGACATATTGGCGATTGAACAATGTCTTATGTGAACAGACAGGGACCTGGACTGTGTGGGAGAACCATCACAGCTACAACACTTCCTACTCAGACTCTTCACCAGCCTGGTAACACAACACAGCCCATACACCGGCATTTGGGTGCCAGGGATTGTCATTCAAACAAGTTTTTATTTCTCTGTTATTTATTTTAGGACGGTCAACAAGAGGGTCACAGATTCAATTCAATGTATCGATTCCTTCATTTACAGCCTTTCATTCAGAGTACCAGACAATTGTTTTCATTGTCTCTGCTGAGCGAGACAGGAACATTTTGTAAAAGTCCAGACATGTATATTTGAGACAACTGGCCGACAGTAAAAGGAGCAGATATCAAACATTAACTCTGTGCATTTTGGATGGAGCCTTGTTTATTATTTGTTTGCAGTTGGGACTTCTGCAAACATGGCAACCGACTGCAACTACATCCTCTAACACTGTTTCTAATGGACCCGGAATGGCCTCATTTGGCTCCACTGGGCTGTTTCATGCACTTTCCTGTCTAGTCTAGAAGACATTTGGAAGTTTGGTGGAAGATAAGAAGTAGCTACTCAAAAGTGCCATTTTTCATAGTGTAAAGCAGCAGTGACACAGAGACATTCATCCTGCAGCTCAAAGTTGAATTAAATCCTTTGCATGTTACCGTTGTGTCTGTTGGCTATACACTTTGCACTATACCTGCCTGTACGTATGTTGATGTTTTGTTGCACACAATGTTAGTAGCCTTTTAGCCTAGTAGTAGTAGTAGTAGTAGTAGGCAGGTAATAGGTGATATAGTCTTACTTTTTTCACCTTATTCCACCCTGTCCACTTTATGTGAAAAGTCTCACGCTAAAATAATATATAAAGTAGACTGATTTGTGTAAAATGTTCAATGTAGACGTGCAACAAGTCAGCAATGCACTGATTTCCTGGGCGACCTGAAAACAGCTTTGTAGTCCGTGTAGAACTGTTTATTTTATTAAGCTCGTCTGCCCCATGTAAACTAATACCACGGAAAAAAGATGGCGGCACCCACAGCAACTTCAGGAATAAGGTGAATTCGATTCAGCAAGTCTTGTTAGGGGCGTGGTCTGTCGTAGAGGAATATCAGGGGAAAGTATCCGTTGGTTTAATAGGAAATGCAGCTTTTCCTCTCTTCTAATACATTTGAATTATGTTTAATTTAAGCACCAATTAAAATGAAATTACAACTGGGTCTTAACAGATGTTGTTGACCTGGCGTTTCCTCAGAAAATTACACAGATTGTTGTTTAACAGTGGGTGAAAAAGCAGCTCTGACACATTAAGGTGAAGGGTTGTATTCCTGCACGGAGGTGGAAGTGGGTGTTCCCTCAGATGCTGTTCGCTTTGGAGCGGATTGGTTTAGAAAGTGTCCACTCTCTCGACTGAACTTTACCGTCCCGTTGAAGAGCTCCAGAAAAGACCTGCAAGGTATATTCCACAGCTCCCGTTATGGTTTAGTTCACATGGATTGGATAAAGAACAAGACAGTAAAAAGCTGGCATAAACAGAAAATAATAACTTGTGATGAACAGCCTATGTGTTGCGTCGACAAGTTTTGCGAAACAAAGCTAGTGCACGTTAGCAACAGCTGCTTTCTGCATTTCGTAAAGAGACAATAAAATGTGACACAGAGGCGCAAAGACATGAAAGTAGTTTCCTGTTTGCTCTATATTTAGCTCTCTCAGCACCACAAACTCGGAATTACTAAACATCTTTTTGTGATTCACAGAGATCGTCCTTATGATGAAAATAATATTGGAGGCATGATTTGGATTTGATTTACTGCAAGCGCTCCAAAACAACTAGAGACAGTCCATGTGCCTTAAGTCTTGCCTCAAGGACACGGACGCTACAATAGCAAACATCGAGTGGAAGTGATATTGCACCGCTAACCTCAGTAATAGCAATTGTAGTCAGAGTCTACGCCTGACAAAGTAGTCTAAAATAACAAAGACAATGGAATGACAAGAGAGCCCAATCCATCCTACTTGTGGGGCTCTTAAAACAGGAAAAATGCCCTGGCCCTTATATGGAGCAGGCCTCAGTCTAAGCTTGTTTCCTGAGCGCTGATGGCTGGGGGGCAGGTCCATTCGAATGCTCGAGACTAGCTCAAACATGAAGGGTCAGCGGAGGTCGTGGCACTATTAGCCTACATCTGTACATGCCAAATTCAACAATACGACTCCAGCATGCGATATTTAGCTCTTACTACACTGGAGGCCACTCTGTAGAAAGCAGTTTGGAGGTTTGAATGTCATGTCGTTATGGTAGGAGGGGAAAGGTCGAGGCCAGTTCATTTAAGACGTAACACATGAAGCCAAATGGAAATGGTTTTATGGCTGAAGGAAATTGTTCTGTGCCCTCAGAGTACATGGTTTGGTAATGGAGTTATTAGGAGGGTAGTGGTACTATAATAACGTTTATGAAAAACAATGGACATATGCTTTGCAAAATGGTATTAGGTGATGTATAAACATGTGGTGAGTTCCTTCAAAGATTCTGTTTAAAAATCTTAAGCTTTTACTGTAGCAGCATTTATCACATATATGCGTGCAGCAGGATTGGAGCTGTGGGCACAGGTTCATAAATAGCACACGCCCTCTGGCGTATGAACAAATATATTTAAGACCCACGTACATAGAACCCGGCATGCCGCTGTGTTTGCCCCAAAAGGAGAGCAGGGTGGAGGGGAGCCAGAGAAGCAGAGTGGATGAATAGGCACCAACGTTTGCCACATTCAAGAGAATATAACATAATGACCAAGAAATGTAATCCTCTTGGAATCAGACAATGACAGCAATGTCTGCCCTGTTAACTTTGTCAAATGAAACCCTGTTCCGCTTTCGGAGACAGACCTTTCATGCTCTGTGATTAGATGTGGTGAAGTGGCTCTCCGCGCCGCTCCAGTTGAACAAATCCAACTATATCGCAAGCGGCAGCGCCTCGCAAAGTTGTCAATCCTGCACTCTCCCTGGCGGCACATGGTAACAGCCACATACCACATTAATAGGATATCAAGCTGCATTTGGCCCTCACCGCGTACTGTGAACGCTCTTCAGACTTACCAATATGGTTGTGGCTACACAGATAAATAATGCTGCAAAAGTAATAAATATGATGTCAATTACTGATGCCATTTAACCTGAATTAGATTGTATTTGTTCTTATGTTGTTATCTAACACTGAGCTTGTAGTGAAATTAAACAGTGACTCACTCATTAATCACACAGCAGTGATGAATAGTGCAGGGGAATCCCAGCTCTGAGAGGGGCCAGCACAACATCTCCTGTCTACTTATTCTAATAAACCAAATGAGATGAAATTTTCAGAAGTTATGATACGGAGCTAACGACTGGGGCGTCAGAACCTTTCTAACAACACCAACAATCTACAGTGTAATACGAGCAAAAAGAAATAGTCCATACAAACATTTAAATCATTTAAAGCGATAGTGCTTTGCAAGGTGTTGGTGCCGCTCCAGTAAAAATAAATCTAACTACCTCGCAAAGGTGCAAATCCTGCGCTCTCTTTGGTGGCACAGCAGTGCGCTCCCGCACTGATTTCAGGCAGCATTTGCCGCTCACCGCGTCCTGTGTGTACGGGACGAGTAATGGTTTGGTCTAGACTCAATCGTTTCATTGGGATTGCTTTTCTGTGTGCAAGGCCTAGCAAGTCATTGATAATAGTAACAAATAGTAATGGTCCTTTTCACGTTGTATTACTTATGCAATTCCTCAAAATGTGCATTAGCCATGTTATAGTTTTTATCTTAATATTGTATTCTGAGAGATTCATGCATGTTTGAACAATCCTGTATTGCCCTGCATTTGATCAAAAGCCACTGCTTGCTACTGTAAACTGCTGCTATGACAAGGCGGGACTGGTAGCATGTTTTGGCAAAATTGTCTTAAGGGGGGGCCTGTGTTGAGGTGATGCTCAGAGTGATGTAGGGTCGGGGGCAGGCCAGAATACTTTCTGCGATTTTGCACAATAGACCAGTATATATTTTTAAGGTGAGACACTGCTCGCAAATAGAAAAAAAACATCTTTAATACAGAGATGTTAATTTGAAAGTGTTTACAACATTCAACATTTCACAGGGAAAAAGACTGAATACTATTTGTCTTTGACAGTAAGTTTCTAGTATGTATGTTGCAGAATTTCAAGGGCACTTAATGCAGCAATTTTTTGAATGATACTACATTTGGTTGAATAAATTCATTATTCAAAATCTTACATTATCTTTTAAAGGTACGTTTTCCTGCTCTTGGTCCTTTTTTTACATTATAACCGTGCATTTCTCGTTATCCTTTTTGATGAGAGCTGCGGACATAAATCATGTATTTGTGACTTTGATACTGCAGACGACTAATGCCATATTATTTAGGGCATGCCATTTTCCCTCCCATTATATTTTACATTAAGACCCGAGCGTATGAATCATTGATGCTGTTCTTTACCATCTCCAGAACAGGGGATTTACTAGATCATAGTTACTGTCACAGCGTACCATCTCCCCACGCTAATGTCACAGAGGCTATTTGTTGCTGGTTTGTCTTGAAACGAAAGCGCTGTTATCAAATTGCTCATGCAAAGTTGATAATTGTCATATTGTTCCAGGCTGCACCCAAGGGTAACCACAAGGACTGAGAATGTGGGCACTGGGAGTTGGGAGACGCAGCAGCATACGGCCAGTGATGGATGTCAGTGCTAAAGAAGGCCATTGGAATATTAATATGAAATCTCCAGCGTGCACCAAAACACCGGGGAGCCATGGTAATAAGGCTAAACATGCACAATGACATATTCTAAATGGAGACTATTATTCACCGCTGTATCAATGGAGAACTGGAACAACTGTAATGTACTGATACCAGCCAATAACACTACACGTGATTGAAAATGGAAAACATATGAAAAGCGTTCTGTTAGGATGAATATAAATTATGGAGCTGTATTGACACTAGGGAGATGAAGATTCCAGATTGGAGGCATTGGACGGTTCTCTATTTTTCATATCGAGAACATAATGTGTGCCTATCAATAGGTCACAGTAATTACTATTGACTCTTCCAGGAGTGCATGCAGCCAGGTTTAGATTCCATCACATTCATTTGATTGGGAAAGCTATTTTAAAAAGATACTTTGGTCGTTTGTAGACAGCTCAAATATGCGGTTGTTGTTTATATGTTCATCACATTTGCCAACGAGTGATAACTGCGACATCTAACTAACTCTAGTGTCCAGAATAATGGAAGATTTTAGAAATATTCTGAGGTTGGACACATATTCTGCTACAGTGGTTTTTTTTAAAGCTTTTAACCATGTTCTAACAATGTCCCGTCATCAAAAACAAACCTGAAGTAGCATAAAGCTGCATTCATGCTGTTTTGAGGAATGTTGGTTTGAAAATCCTCTCTTCTCTGACTTCTGCTGAACTCCCTCAATCGCTGATATTTTGACCGATTTTCTATGTCATTTATTTAAGTATCTTCTGCTGTTAGTCCTTAAATAATCGTCAGCTGTCTAAACAGCATCACTGCTACTGCTAACCTGATCATAGTGTCCAAAATCCCTTAAAGGTCCCATAACATGCAAAATCGACTTTTCAGAGGTTTCCTACAGTGCTATTTGGGCCTCGTATGTGTGCCCAAAGTGGTTTTTTGATTGATTCCCGCATGCTTTCGCTAGAGAACTGTCTTTTTTGTCCCCCTCGGCTGAGCAGGCAGACGGGGGCTCATCCCATGGATGACGCGGCTTCCCATGGATGACGCGGTGTTTAAGCCATGCCTCCGGGAAGCGCGCAGCCGCAGAATAAAAACAGCTAATGCTAATGCTACACAGTAATTACACGATGGATACGACAGATCGAAGAGTTAGCTTGTTATTTACCAAACGGCAACGTCCGTCGTCGAGGTACTGGAGCACGTCAAACTCCAGGTCAGATCCAGGACGTAGGACTCAGCACGACGCACCGTCAGGACGGATAAAAGGTTTATTCCCGTGTTTGTGTATCGCTGTTTACCGGAGCACACGGCGCATGCGCACTATCTCCGCTCTAGGCTTCGGCACGAGTTGGGCGGGGGAGGCGCGTGAGTTGGGCGGGGGAGACAGCCTGCTCTCTGTTCGGGGGGGTCAGATCGCAGAGTGAGCCGTTTGCTTTTGCAAGGAGGGGGGCCAGTCCAAGAAATGGGTGTTTTTTGGAAACTGTTATGTTATGGATATTGCACAACGCAAAATTTTATCAACAAAGCCCTTAGAATAGACTGTTTAAAGGGGAAAATAGCAGAATATGGGACCTTTAAAATGATAACAATAACTAAATAATGTGAGTGCTAGGTGCCACCCACTTGCTGTATAGACACAGTAAGTGTCAGGACAGACAGCAGAGATGCATGTTCATTTAGTCCATAAGAAACTTTTCTTTCTTTTTTTTTTCTTTTTTTTCAAAACACGAGATAGCAAATGTTATGGTAGGGTTAAATGGGAAGTAACAAAACTCAAGGTGGAAAAAGGTTTAAATAAAAATGAAAATTTAATGTAAAATTAATTGTAAACTTCGATGAACAGGGAGATAAATGTAAAGCAACAGAATCGACCTAAGAAAACAAAAGGCAAAAGAACAATGACTAAATACTTATGTGTCTCAAAATGTACAGGTCACACAGGCCTACCAAAACAAAGGCCCATACACAGAATCAGGTGACAAATAAAAAGGAGACACATGAACATAACAAAACAACAAGAAAAAGAACACAACTCGAAGTTAGTGTCCAAAGTACAGGCGCTGCCACTGCAGCCCTGACAAACATGACACATGGGGATCTGAACCCGGAACCTCTCACATCCCAAGCAAGAATCATGCCCCTAGACCTGGGGGCCGTAACAGCAAACTTAAGATACTCAAGAGTGTGTAAAGGCCAGTAACAATATGAAAAATGCATGCTACTGGTAACAATCTACACAAAACACTTCTACACGTTGTAATATTTCCTGACTCTGCTTTGGTGTTACTCACGTGTGTTCAATGGTTTCAGTCACCAAAACTGTTTATTTTAGAGTATGCAATGTTTGGACGCTGACTCTCCCATTGAAAATGCATCAGAGCTAAAACATGGAATAGCACCGGGCTAATGAAACAGCATTTTGTTCACAAACACTGTAAGGGTCTATCGATTTATCGTATATATGACAGAAACAAGTGTATATTTGCAGCTCAATATTTATTGTGGATGTTTGCTTTGCACTTTGGTAGACTTTGGTATGATTTTTAAGTTAGTAACTATTATGACTCATTATCGATACCAACCAACCACACAAGTGTTTCATTGTACTATTTATTTATTGCAGTTTAAGGTTTTTTATTCTTGCTGTCATTTATTGTGATACTTTCTGTTACATAAATTCACACTTCAAAAATGTTTTATTGTGACAGATTTAGACACCAAGGTTTGTGCCTGAGCTGCAGAATTTTGTGCTATACGCCCCTGGCTGCAGAAGTTTGATCAACTTAGTGCACATTCATGCTTTGCCTCTGGTAAGTATACTTTGTTTGTGGATATGTGAATGTCACATCACCAGATTGGCAAAGTACTTTTGATTTATCAGTTTAGTTTAGTTTACAATTTCAGACAGCAAAGCAATATCTCAAATGCTCGGAATGAGTCTGGTGATGATATGTGAACTTAAAAACAGAGCAGAAGATCTTGGAGCTCTACCTGTGACGCCACAAAACAGGGACATTCGGAAAGTGTTTTCTTAGGACTTTCTAAACAGGATTCATTAAGCATGTGTGAATGAAGCTAAGTACATTTCCAGGTATGATTTTGATGAGGGAACTATGTTAGAACTTGGGTAAAAGCTCAGAAAAGTCACTTTCGCATAATATATGTTTTATAAGTACATCCTTGGTATTTCCTCAAGGACAAAATGTTTTCCCTTATATGTTTCTAACGAACGTTTCACATAAGACGCGATATAATAAAATACTAGCAGCTAAACACACACAGATAAAAGAGCCTTTAAGGGCAAAATATTACAGTCAAGGACACACACACTTATAATGGAAGGCTTAATGTTGGAAATAATAGTCTTATTGTTCATTTCCATTTTACTAACACTACATAAATCATGAACCTTTCAGTAATTTCATCGTATCGACTTGAAATAATGGGCACAGAACTAAATTTAATTATTCTAGCAATTGTGTTTTATTGTTGGTGCTTAAAGCGTTCTCCCGAAATCGATTAAAACTTAATAATAGGTCTTTATTTATTATCTGTTGAATCAAAACATCCCTCAATACACTTCGTTGTTGCACTTTTGACCATTTCCACAGTGTTTAGTTATCGATTCAACAGTCGACCTACAAAGTCTGGGCCAAACTTAATCCCAGATGGACAAGTGGATCCCATCTCTGCACTTTGAAACTCTTTAGTCGGACACACATTCCCCCAAACAGCGGTGTGTGCTAAATGGTCTGATGAAGGACTGACACTTCGTACGGAGGATTTGCGAGGCGGGACAGAATGTGGTGTACCTCTGCAGAAGCCTGGCTGTTCTACACACTCCACTGTCACTACAAAGGCAGACGGGACAGGGCCTTTTCCTGCACTTCGTTGGATCCTCTGACACACGAACGGGCCGCGATGGAACAATGACACAGGACACACGGAGGAGAGAAAACAATGAGGTTTGGAAATGTGGAAATACTGTTGGTTTGCACGGTTAATTAGGCTTTTACTATCAAGGGAAATGCTTAGTGATATTTAACAAAGCGTACGGAACAATCTGGTTTTTCTCCATGGAGATGTTATGGCTTTACTTGGAATGCATTAGTGGGAAGTGACAAAGTGACAAACATTTTTAGCTATCCACACTTTTCTTAAGGCGAGATGCTGCAGGTGAATAGGAAAAAATCTTAAATTTAAAGATATCAATTTGAAACTTCTCCTGTAGTTTACATTTTGTGAAAAAACTACCAAAATTGCACAAACTTTAAATCTGAAAAATGGACAGAATCAGTTTCACATTTCTTGGTTCATTTTATATACACATTTGTTGCGAAAAATGTTTTGATTTCTTATTTAGTTTTTGAGTAAACTAGATCTGACGGAAAACTGACCTAAAAATTCTAATTTCAGCAAACTCTTTCGACTTAAAACCTTAATAAATCAGGCTTAGAATTAGACATTAACAAATCCGTCAATATGTTCTGTACAAGGTTGTAAAGTCTGGTGTGTGTAGGAGCTACTTTAAGTGGTGATCTTATGTCCCTTAGATTCAGAAGAAAAATGCATTTTAAAAGAAGGGCCTTTGAAGTGACAATGCCCCAGAGACATGTGGATTAAATGGAAGAATCAAACATCTTTAGGAGCAGAAGGACAAATTGTTTTTTCCGCATGAAAGGCTGTATGTTGAGAGAGAAAACAAGGAGAAAAAAGGAGAAAAACATTTGTAAAAGAGTTTTACCTGTAGTGTCTCGCCTTAAGTGCATTTTACAGTGTATACTTTATACTTTTACGATGTTTGGGGTCAGGTTTCTATTCTTTCTACTCCTCTACACTTGTCAACTGGACTGAAAAGTTAAAAGTGCTTTTCATATATTTTGAGGGGTTATTTTTAGCTTGTTCATGGTGACAACCTGACTAAAGGGTTTTAAGTTCAACCAAATTGACTAGAAAAAAATGAATGAAAATGAAATGGAATTGGTATTGTTGACCAAAGACTGGCACAATTCTTTTTCAATACCACTAAATTTAACGATTTTCACTTCTCAAAATCTACGTGAAATACTTTAACTTTTTAGTCTTAAAGTACATTTTCAAACGGGATTTTAGTAGACATGTGCAACTTTTACTTTTACTTGGGTAGCTTTGCTCCTGTATCTGTACTACTTTTTTCCACCACTTGTAGTTATTTAGTTATTTATTTTTTCATTTGTAAACAGAATCCTCAAAAAATGTGCATTGTTATTGTGAGCGGACTTGCCTCTCTCCAGATTTAACTTGTGAATTGGAATGGCATCAGCTGCTTTTCTCCATGGAAGACAAGTTTAATGCCATACTGTGGAACATTCCCGGCAAAGTCATCAGTCCACCAGTAAAGTGAGTTCACCTTTAAAATAAAATTGCTCCTGCTCCACATGGTCTCACAAATGCATCATCGATATTAACGATAACTTTTAACTTGCCATCATTTAAACCTGTAAAATAATGACTGTCTTCAAAACATGTCTGTCTAAATTCTCTAAAACAAAAAAGTGCTTTGAATAATGTTGGCACAGTGACTCATGCCTTACGCCTCTGAGCGAGAATGTCCTGGGATCGATTCCCCTGCGGCGCTTTCTTGCATTTAACTGACTATTTTGCTTCACAATGCTCTGAAATGATGTCTTTGTTTACTTCTTCCTTTTTGGCGTACGTTAACGATCTCAAACTCCTCCGGACGTGAGTTCTTTATGCATGTAATTAGGTGCACTGTGCTGTACTGTATAGACTGTGTACTGCGGGGGAAACGGTAAACAACAATGTAACATGAAAAATGCATTTTGTTTAATCTCTTATATTAACACTCACCATGCCGCTGTTATAACTTTTCTTCTTCGTCACGGAATAACAACTGGCCTATTCAGCGTGTAGAATCGGACGCTTTCATGCTGTTTCTGAAAACCTACATTTAAAGTCAGACAACCCTATAATTAGATCAGATTTTTGATGTTTGAGGAAATAAAGCAATCTGATAATCAACATTTGGTGACGTGTCAGTTCTTTTTTTCATTTGGACTAACTTTTCTATTTGGTAAACAAAATACAATCATTCAGTCTTTTTTCTCTTTCATTTTTGTCTTTGCCTGAGTTTGCCCTTTTTGTTTTGTATAATTTTAAAGGGGATATATCGTAAATCAACTTTAAGGAGATTTAAAGCTTGTCACAACAGTGTTTCCTCAGCATTAGTTTAGTCAAAATTGTATATTGACGGAGTTTTGCATGTTTGAGAATTCCTGTTTTGTCCTGCAACTGAGGTTCGAGTGCTCATAAAATTTCTGTTTTCACCTACCCCCTATCTCCGCCCACATCCTTGTATTCAGTGGCAATTATCTGAAAAATTGAGGCTCTAAGTGATACTTGTAGGTTCTAAAATGCCACTTCTCAAAAATAAACACATGTAAATGCTGTTTTAGTGTATTTGGCATTACCACGAGGAGGAGGAGCGGCTTCTCAGTCCTGCAGAAGTCAATGGACGTGCTTCTATTACTAATCCGTTTTAGATCAATATTGCAGTTTACATTTAACACAAGGATCTATTTATGTTACAGCTCAATACTAAGTGCCTGGAAAAAATCATAATGTCTCCTTTAATCAGATTACTCACATCAGATGTTACTGTTTCAATAATTTGATGGCATCAGAAATCAGATAATGATCAGATTTTTTGGGTATTTAAAAACATAGCCACTGAAAGCAAGACGGTGACATGTTGGCTGAAAGTCAAGAGAAGTATTCAAGGATACATAGCCAGTTAAGAGGAATTGAATCTCCAACACTGGGTGACCTATATTGCTTAGTTATCCTTGCTTTTTCATCCTTTTTGAAGGCCTAAGTCTTACAGCGACTTCTGCATACACTGCTATTTGAGTCCTGCCCTGACTTTTGAGGAGAAGGGCCAGTATCGGCTCTCGAGTGGAGCAGATGTTTGGCACCGTGTTTATTGTTGCACTTGACTGCGTCCCTGTATCTCTCACAACTTTTATCACCAGCAGCGAATCCTGACATTTTACTTCCTGCGCCGGGACGAGAGCGAGAGACAGAGAGAGCGATGGAGAGAGGGAACACACCGACTCCTGTGCCTTTCATGGCGCCACTTTGAGCTGTTCACACTACACCACTCACCAATTTCACACCACAACACTCCGCGCTCATGATAATCTGTGTTTCAGATGCTGCGCAGAATATTTGTTCCTCTCAAACAGTTTGACTTCCAAGACTCAACTTCGGAGTACAATACAAACTCTTTTTTTTAATACCGACATAATTTGTATAATGTCAAGTTTGTTTAGTCCTTTTTACCTCTAAATAATGGGCAAAGGAACCTACAACTGATAATTTAACTTCACATCACAGCAGCCCGGAATTTACACCTGGAGCATATGTGCGTATATTTAGAAGCATAAATTTACACCAGAGACGTCAAAGCTGCCCCTACTACGCTACGTCTAATCTTCTCACGATTTAAACACTAATCTGCTTTAGATTGCTTACATATTAAATGTTAGACAAAGTAGGTATCTCGTCTCGTACTTTTTAACCGTTATCGCTTCCATTAAATCGGACTGTCATCTTGTCTCTTCCCACAGTTATTAATGTATTAGTGACACAGTAGTAAGTCATGGAAACACATATACTTTAATAAATGGTAATACAAATAAACTTCATCCAGTATGAAGAATGTAAATGATCAGGAAACATCAACATTTTCTCGAAACATGGAAACTGAGCTGTAAAATAAAGTGATACCATATTTGTGTGTGACCAGGGGCGTAGATAAAAATTCTGGGCCCCAGGTACAAACCCTCTCACATAGACATAATTTTACATATTATTTATTTAAACCTACAAATTCAGCTATTACTGTTATTTTTCACTCACTATTGCTATAAACCCTACGATTCTACATACACCTAACGATAACTCACAAATGTATTCACCTTATTCTGCCCGCCCACCTTTTTTTTCTCTTTTTGCACTTCTGTTGCAAGTTCACTCTGGTGACAAATGGAGGAAAAGTAGATTGATTCGTGTAAAATGTTCAATGTACACATACGACAATTCAACAACGCACCAATTTCCTGGGCGGCCATCTTGTGTAGCTAACAGCTTATGATACAGTACCGTTTGTTTTTTATAATAACTACTACATCAATGTCACAAACATCTTAAATTGTATTATCACAATAAGAAAATAAACGAACTGCAATTTATTAGTTTTATTACTATACTAGTTTTATTAGTTAACAACTTCGCTAATATGTGAGGGGGTGACCCCAGATGTCATGCACATAGTAATTATAATTTCTCAAGAACTTTACTCAACCACAATGCAATTTACTACAAAAAAAAATGGAGTAAAGCGGGGGGAAATGCAACTGAGAAAAAAACCATCACATGCTTTTGAGGATCCTTCCTTGCCCTGGGCCCCGGGTAAACCAGTACCCTTTAACCCCCCGTCTGACGCCCCTGCCAGTAACTATGCCATGCTATTAGAAAACAGAAGCAACCCATCTGAAGTGTTTTATGGACACAAATATGCCGCCGTTTGTGGAATCAAACCGGTAACATTCAGGTCAGTGGGTAAAGGTCGCTATCGGCCTCTAAACCTCTGCTGAGACTATGTTTGTGGCATCAGCATGTAACTCTATTCACTCATGGCTCCAACAGAGAAAAACAATCCAGGACGCTTCTATCTAAGTCATTACAAATCAAATGGAAGCCAGTGTTAATTGAATTCCCCTGCTAAATTAATTCATTGTGTATAACAGAGTGTGTGACAAAGCCGCGGCTCATGACTAATGACAGGTGGATAGTGGCGACGAGAGTGCGTCGTCTGACATTATCTGAGGTGGAGGGGGCTTATGCTGATTGAATCATAGAAAAAAATAATCCTCATCATTGATTCTTGCTTGTTTGTGTGATCTTATATTGTCATGCATCAAAAGTAGACAAGGGAAGGAAAGTTTATTCATAGAGCATAATTTGAACACAAGGTAATTCAAAGTGCTTTAAACAACAGGAAAAATGAAATTCAACATCATCATGCAAAACTTTAAAAGAGAAGAGTGCAGATAAACAGAACAGTTTTATCCTGGATTTGAACACTGTCAGAGAAGAGGCCTGTCTCACATCTTCAGGAAGTTTTTAGCTGCATAAAACTGAAACGCTGATTCCCCATGTTTAGTCCTAACTCTGGCACCAGCAGGAGGTTGGTCCATGTTTAGTCCTGACTCTGGCACCAGCAGGAGGCCGGTCCATGTTTAGTCCTAACTCTGGCACCAGCAGGAGGCCGGTCCATGTTTAGTCCTGACTCTGGCACCAGCAGGAGGCCGGTCCATGTTTAGTCCTGATTCTGGCACCAGCAGGAGGCCGGTCCATGTTTAGTCCTGACTCTGGCCCCAGCAGGTGGCCGGTCCATGTTTAGTCCTGACTCTGGCACCAGCAGGAGGCAGGTCCATGTTTAGTCCTGACTCTGGCACCAGCAGGAGGCCGGTCCATGTTTAGTCCTGACTCTGGCACCAGCAGGAGGCCGGTCCATGTTTAGTCCTGACTCTGGCACCAGCAGGAGGCCGGTCCATGTTTAGTCCTGACTCTGCACCAGCAGGAGGCCGGTTCATGTTTAGTCTTGACTCTGCACCAGCAGGAGGCCGGTCCATGTTTAGTCCTGACTCTGGCACCAGCAGGAGGCCGGTCCATGTTTAGTCCTGACTCTGGCACCAGCAGGAGGCCGGTCCATGTTTAGTCCTGACTCTGGCACCAGCAGGAGGCCGGTCCATGTTTAGTCCTGACTCTGCACCAGCAGGAGGCCGGTCCATGTTTAGTCCTCACTCTGGCACCAGCAGGAGGCCGGTCCATGTTTAGTCCTGACTCTGCACCAGCAGGAGGCCGGTTCATGTTTAGTCTTGACTCTGCACCAGCAGGAGGCCGGTCCATGTTTAGTCCTGACTCTGGCACCAGCAGGAGGCCGGTCCATGTTTAGTCCTGACTCTGGCACCAGTAGGAGGCCGGTCCATGTTTAGTCCTGACTCTGGCACCAGCTGGAGGCCAGTCCATGTTTAGTCCTGACTCTGGCACCAGCAGGAGACCGGTCCCTGAGGTTCTTACAGTCTGAAATGGTTCATATAGCACTAAAATATCAGAGATGTACTTTGGTGCTTGGTCATGGAGGGACTTAATGACAAGCAGAGCAAACTATCAAGCTGCTAGGCATGTTGAAGAACATGAAAAGAAAGCAATAATGCTTCCAGTCAAACCAACCAATTAAAGACTTTTATTCTGCCTGGACTGTTTACTTTATTATTGGTCCTTAAATCAATTTTTTGTTAAATTAAAGAGGAATTGTCAAAAGAGTCAATCAGTCCATCCCCTTGACACCTGCTCTATTCCTTATATTTACTAAAGAAAATCTATATGGGTCTTGTGGGATTTAAAATCTGATATCCCTCTGTGCAGAGCTTGTTACCACTAGAGTAAATCAGACACCAGAAGTGTTTCAGCTTCACACAGTCCAGTTATTTGATTGTACTTCAAAGGTGCAGAAACATCTTCAGTTTGAATAAGGGCTCATTAAAGTCAAGCATTTTAGGAAAAATAGACCTGGGTTTAAAAGGACACATATAATGCAAAATGTACTTTTTAGAATTGTAATATTGCATCCCCCTTAAACATACCTGGAGTCATGTTTGTTTCATTTATGCTGTTTATGAGGTTGTCTAGTGCTAGTGCTCAAAAAGCGCTCAGATTTTTTCTTCACAGGTGAGAACCCAGCCCTCTCCTCTGCACTTTTGAGCTCAATAAACCATCACCGGACTCTTACTGGGGTTCACCACAAACACATAGCAGTCACGTTGCCTAAGGGCTTCATTTATTTATGTTTTTCAGGGTTCATTTCTATTTCCATGACAGCAGAGACCACCCTAACTTCTAAATACCTCATTGGGATCATAGGTGTAGTTTGTAAAGTATTTTGAAGTGCAGATTTTGTTTCAGAATATGTGAAATACTAATGCCAAGGCGACCAAAAGCATGTTTAAAAGTCTGTTGTCAGTGATATTGTCTGTTGTCATAATCACTTGGGAAATTAATTAACCTGATGATCCTTTCCTCTATATTTCATATTCATTGTTGTAAACCATGCAAATTAAAGAATATTGTATCTTGCATTTAACACTATTATTCTGTGTGCCTTTTCCTCCTGCAGCAGTTTCTTTCCTCCACAGTTCGGGCCAAATCAAATACAGTGGTTTTCTCTGTTGGTGGGATGAAATATACCTTTGTGGTGTGTATGGAATGGGAAATCCCTGCAGGCCGTGAAATTGACCTGTGTAACATGCTGTATGTGTAATCCCACACAGAGCCAGGGGATGTGGATCCACTGGGACTCCACGGCGTCTGAAGATAAGGCCTAATCGTGTGCTGTGGAAAAGTCACAGACATGAGGCCAGCTTCAAGTACAGAATGTGAATATGATATGTGTTTTATGCAGCAGGCCATGGTGAGATTTACAGTACAGCGGGGTAGAGTAAAAATTTTACTTGTTTTTGCAGAGACAATTCCACATCACCTCATCAATCTTGGAAAAGGTGGCCATGAGAACGATTGGTGCATGTGTAAATAGGTGTTTTACTGACTGGTCAGTGTGGGAATTGTTCAACCAATCCTGAGTTTAGAAAATGTGTGTGTGTGTGGGGGGGGTCTAGATACTTTATTATGAGCTGAATAACTGTGCATCTTCACCTCTTTCATAACTCAAGAACATCAAGCTTGTGGTAGCTTTTTATTTTAGTCACAGCACTGAAATCAGAGCAGCCAAATGACCTCCTGAAATGTCACCGACAAGTGAAACTAAAATTTAAAGTCAAGTTGAGCAAGGTCAGTGTCAGGAGTCAACTGGACTGGACTATGAATTTATAGGTTCTTCAGTGGTGAAAGGGAAGATACAAAAGTAAAAGTACTGTACTTAAGTCAGATCATTAGCTGTCTGTGCTCTCATTTATACAACTTCATGTGGAATTCTGATTTAAAGTGTACAGACAACACTGGTCTGTGGCATAAATAAAATAAGTGATTGATAGGGGGCACATGCTGTGTCCGAACCAGAGAGGGAGAGCAAGAGAGAGAATCTGTCTCAACAGTTAATGCCACAGTAACTCAAAGTTTTTAACTGGAAACTAAAGTGAAGGTTATTGATATAAGTGCCCCAGTGCAGTAACCTGGCTGTGCCAAATGAATTCTCGCAATATTTGTGAGTTCACAAACTCCACCTGGACGGTCTCCTGCTGTTAGGGCTGCACCGGCC
Source organism: Rhinogobius similis (assembly GCA_019453435.1). NCBI lineage: Eukaryota > Metazoa > Chordata > Actinopteri > Gobiiformes > Gobiidae > Rhinogobius > Rhinogobius similis. The sequence continues at coordinate 24,958,669 of CM033634.1, forward strand.
GCTGTGTGCTGGACCAATCACAATTGTGGTTTGGGCAGAAGACAAACAGACAAACCTAAACAAACATGGCGGCGCCGACGGACGTACTTAGGGCTATTCTATTCTATTTTGCTTTTGAAAACGTGCACATAGAAGTGCTTTGTGCATCTGAGGATGAGGAAGAAGTCGGTGCTTTTCTCTCAACCGGATTTCTTGATTTCTCTGCTTGTTCCACTTTTGCGCCACTGCGACCAATCAGTTCAAATGTTCATCATAACGTTACGCATTTTCCCCAAACAACATCAACGGGGGCCTGTCCAGATTGATAATGTGTAGAACTAATTCAGAGTGATATATATCAATCTGGTATGAGCAGGTTACAAGTGCAGTCGTTCTGAATTAAGAAATTCAAGTGGTTCTGTGCCGCCAAGGAGTACCCCAAACATTTTAAAACCAAACATGTAATCCAGCATCTCTGGAGAGCCTGAGTCACTTTTTCTTCCCAGTTTGCCTCAGATTAAACTGTGTTTGTCAAATGATAGGCCAGCTTCATTCACGCTAGTTTGATGAATTCTGGTTTGAAAATCTTCCCCCTGCGACCGTCAAAAACACTCACTTCTTAATTCTTTTGATGTGTGACGTTTTTCGATGTGTAACGTGACTCCGAGAATCTTCTTTCCATAAGTCCATAAATCATGGTCAGACTCGCTGTGAGCATTTCTGCCGTCAAATCGTGATCATTACACAGCTCAGCACTGCTCGCACTGCTCGCATCACAAAGCATTCTGTATGTACAAATTTGAGTAATTGCCTCTGTGATAAAGTTACATTGTTCTTACTATCATACTTTTAATTCTAAAACATGAGCTGTTAAAGTAAAGATACTTAAGAGAATGTTTAAAGAAAGGTAACAAAACAAATAATGCATCATATTTGTTCTTTAAGTGAGAATCTTAGATCTCCTTTTGGTTCATATTTGAAAGTCCATGCATGCAAAGTTCAGAGCTGTGGCACCCGACTACACATTTTCAAGTTAACAAACTTCATGTAGAGTCATGTACATGTGCACATGCTTTATAAATGAATCCCCTGTATTACATTTTACAGTGGGTTCTTTTACTTTTCCGTCTTGCCAACAGTTTTAGGGTTCCGAGTTCCAAGTCCTGCCTTTGAGCACACAAAATTGAGCTATATCAATGTCAGCACATTTTTATTTTATTTCTGTAATTCATAATATATAAAAGACATCATTAGTGACATACTGTTAAGCATACTTTAAAAATGAATGAAAAAGAGCAGAAAGAAAATCGATCTTATGTCATCTGCCCCTTTTGTCAACTTGTACTTAACACTGATGAGGTTTAAAAACACATTACACAATTTATTTGCATTTAGTAACATTCCATACTTATTATAATAACTTTTATGCATTTTTTGTTAACAAATGAGCTCTTTTCGCAGCATTGCTTCGTTCCATTACCTTCGTTCTGGGTCTGAGAAAATTGCTTCTGATAAGCAATAATCTGAACAATTCTTCACAATTTGACGCTTTAATAGTTCTCAAACTGTGGGAATTACTTTTTAGTCTATAAGTACATTTTAAAAGTGTACTGCATAATTAGGCAGGTTTCAATGTGATACGTTTAAGTCATTTTAGCTCCTGTATCTACTTTTATTTAAAGAAGAATATTAATTTTCAATAATATTTTTCATAATGTTTTTATTCTTTAAACATGCTCTTGAGTATCTTAAATTTGCCATGTTTTGAAACAAAAAAAAGTTTATTATGGACTTGGATAAAAGGATTTCTCTGCTCTGTGCAAAGACAGGAAGTGTTTTTCACGCTAGAAGGGGGGAGGATTTTCATACCAACATTCCTCAAAACAGCATGAAAGCAGCTGAATGCAACTCCAGGTATGTGTTTGATGACAGAATATTGTTAGAAAATGGCTAAAAGCTCAAAAAAGTCACTGTGGCACAGTGCTTCTGACCCTGGTGAACATGCTTTTGCAGTACTAGAATAAAGTGTAATTGCCCAAAACAATAAAACAAAGGAGGAATAAATCAATTGATCAAGGCCCTGCAGCTGATCCTCGTCCGTGCGGGGCTGCCGCCCCTCCTCCACGGGAGCGGGCAGCCCACCAAACGCACACCAACTGCCTGCCGCGCGTCATGGCTCTTAAAAAGGCTATAAAACAACTCGGAGATGTTTTGAATGTGAGTAAAATGTGCAGATTACAGACAATATGAGAGACAGAGCGCGAGGCTGTGAGGAGAGTGAATGCTAGAGTGAATGCAGGAGAGCATTCACTCTCTCTGCGGCTGCTGCAGCTCTCCTCCTTCTCCTCGAAGTTTTTAGCGGTGTTTCTGTCAGTCACAGAACAGTGAGCTATCTGTACTCACCGGAGAAGTGCAAAAAGCATGTGTTTTCACATGTGTCCCAATTCAACAAGTTCCAATCGTGCGTGCACACTCATAGAAAATAATAGAGACGCCTAATTTGCGTCCCCATGTCCTTTGGCCTTAGTTATTCTTCTTGTAAGTTGATCTATATTTCTTTCTTTCTTTTTTGTTTTGTTTTCTTTAATATTAATAAGGATTCAATATTATGCAGAGATGGACATAACAATTTTATAGACCAATGAAACTATTTACTAGTCAAGGTGGAGAGTGGGAGGGCAGGAAATGTTTTCTTCTTCAGGAGGGGCGCAACAGAAAATAATTGAGGACCACTGCTGTAGCAGAATATGTGTCCTTTAACATGGAGTACTTCTTCCACCATGTATTTCTTTTTATGTTTTGTTCAAACTCGAGCAAAGCAAATACAGTTTCCTTTTTAATTTGGCTATAGCAGAACATGAGATAATTAGACTGAACAAAATGATCCCATATTGTAATCATCAAATCAGTGGTTTTTATCTCCAGCAGAAAAAACACCAAACGATTTAGTCTACACAATGTTTTGTTTTGTTTTTTCTTTGCAAAATGGAGCTCTGTAACATGCAGGTGTGTGTATTACAACAAACATTATGCCCCTGATGGTTATAATGCTGTGGCTGATCTGTGCGCCATAAACACATCTGACTAAATGCCCCGCTCCCAAATGTGAAAGTGTCACTGTAATGAAAAATTCCCTTTGTCTTCCCCGTGTTAGTTTATAATGCATGAAGCCGACTGATGTGATGCTTTTTGATGATAGCCTGCAGCCACTCTTAGCCCCATCTGAACTGTCCTTTTGCACACATAAGAAGCATTTATGAAAGAAAAATAATCCTATATTCTTGATCTCACTTGTTTTAGACAGCGAATTATTTTGACTAAAGTCGTTTTCTAAACCACATCAAAATCTTTTTAAAAAACACCTGGAGTCACAGCTTTTCATCAATATTTCAGCATCATTTTGGTCATCATTTAAAGCTTAATGGGCAGTTCCACCTTGTGATATCGTTAAGTAATAAACCAAAAGGGCTCCTCTATGTTTTTCTTTCTTTTTTTCAGTCTTCACATAAAACACAGAACATGACACAGAGAGAAACTACATCTTAAGATCGATTTGCAGGGGATTAGTTTTACCTCGGGGCATCTGTAAAATTTAATTTACCCCACGTCGTGTGTGTTTAATGTGAGCATTTGCACGGGATAAACAATGTTAGAGATTTACTTGTTTTCATGGACGTTATTTAATATTTATTTTCATGTTAAATTGTTATTTAATATGACAGGAAACCTTATAATTCAACCATATTGCAAGCATTGCGTCTATTTTCAACTATTTTAGGTTTGTTTTTAGCGTTACGCAGCATTACCTGTGCTGTAGTGTGAGACGTCACTCCTCAGCACGCTGTTCAGGTGAGAATAACATCCACGCCATCAGATTTTTTATGTAACACCTGGAGCTTCTTTCAGCCCCTCGATCCAAACTTTGCACCAAAAGCACCTAAACTTTCCCATTAGAGCCTCCATGCTGCTCGGTCAGGGTTGTACCTCCGGGTCACGTCTTTACTGCAGTTTGTTTTGTGTTTTTTACTTTTTAAATGTAGAAAAAAACAATAATTGGATTGCCGAAGGTTCCATGGTGAATCAGTAATATTAATCTAATCCACTTGAACTGATATAAGATACAAGGCACGGACTAAAAACATTCCAAATCACAAACGGGATTAAAATCACTTGTGAACCTCTGAGTTTGCAGAAATACAGTAGATAAAATCAGGTAGTAGGTAGGATTTTTACAGAGATTTTCACTGACATGAACGATTCACACCAGACTAGAAACTCAGACGACGTTCATAATTATAGGAAAAACTAATCCCGTACAAAAAGGGCTTTAGAACAGAAAAGAAAAACGCTCATGTCCCGTTTAGTTCAACGTCTGTTAAATAAGTCAATTTTCTGATGGTCATTTTTTCCATTTTGCAAATCGTTTTTTCACTTTTTACCAACTCATCCAAATAATCTCAACACTCCTTCCAACTTTGAAGATAGCAGTTATTGATTTGTCGTCTTATTTATCCTGCTTCACTACTTCTTATGCGGAGAACAAGTTATTATGCCCTCTGCTGGAAAATCATGCCGTTTTGAAGAAATCTATAATTACCATTACCTGTTTTTCAAAAATAGTATTACCATGAACTATACCAAGGCTTAAAATGTCCAAATACAACTTCACAAAGACTGAATAACACACATTAGACATGCATGCGTCACTGAGAGGAGCTATAGTTGAGCATTTCTCTTTCTGAGCACACTGAGTACATGCAGCCGGCTGATTACCGCTCCAGATCGGGTAAACAAAAGGTTATGTTTACCACAAGAGTGTACTTGGTGCGTAATGGCGCCTGTTTTTCTGTTACAGTCGGCTGACCCTTCTTTGTCAATGTCAAGCTTGCATGAATATATATGCAAATCTATGATAATTCAACCAGTGGTTACTAATTATGATTGCTTTGAACAAGTCTGCATTATGTTAGTTGGGTTTGGTGTGGAAAATGTGGCAGTGAATGAAAACAAATTGAACTAAAACTCGCTCAATAGAAACTGCCCTGGTGTAATTCATCCCACTAAGCTTTTGTGTTGTCTCCTTTTACTAATCATTATCATATTAATCAGGTTCACAGTGTATGCAGAGAGCCTCATTTATTATAATACATTCAAATAGGAATCATCACTTGATCTGATCTGAAAAGTTATATATTCAATTATATAAATAAATATATAAATTCAATGAAAATAAAAGTGCAGAATGTACAAAGGGTCGCTGTCATTTAGATTAACGAATGGAAAACATATATATATATATATATATATATATATATATATATATATATATATATATATATATATATATATACCTGACAAAGACAGACAGACACCACTGTCATGTTTGATATAGCACTGTTTTATCTTAAAACATTTTGTATTTTATAGAGCCATATTTCAGTGGAATCAGCTCCCTAGCTGAACTTAAACATCAACTCAAGGAGACTTTAACAATACAATTACTCCAGACAAATTTTCTCAAATTTTTTCTTCTTCTTTTATTATTGAAGTTTATATAACCATTACCCTTAAACATGCTCCAGAGATACTGGCTGTGTATGTGTGTGTGCGAGTGTATGTGCAATAATGTAATAATGTGGATTGTGCAATTGTGCAACAATGGAGACATAGTGTGCAATGAGTGGATTGTGCAATAATGTGGATTGTGCAGCGCTGTGGACTGTACAGTGTATTTTTTAATGTAATATATTTGTTTTATCGTTGGCCCTTTTTTAACCCCTGTCCCTTGGGGGGAGTTGTGTTTATATCCATGTTGTATCATGTCTGTCCATCAACATGCACAGTACATGAACAACTGTTGTATCCTTGGGCAAAATACTCCCGTGCTCTCTAGTCTACACTGCAACACAAGACTTGTGGCAGCCGACGATGGAAACAAATAAAAAAGCCACACAATAACCTAAAACTTGTTGTTTTGATTTTGTGCTATGGCAGCAGCACATCTCAACTTCCAAATGAACTAATTTAACTTCAATGCAACATGTAAGTCTTTCCTACCAATCAATATTGTAATGCTGCACAAAAATAAGATCAAAAACACACACATCTGTAGATAGATTGTTAAACCTGATCCCTTAATACACTGAGATTTTGCACTGTATATAAAGTGTTAAATGAGTTGTACTGAAGTAATTTTAGGGCTCCTCTTTATTTGCAGCCTCTACAAAGGAGTTACAAAACCAACTGTGGAGCAGCCTTCTCTGGTGCATGACAAAGCATACTCACCTTGTAATCATTTTGAGTTAGCAGCCTAATTGCTATTGATGCCAGTATGTGGCTCTCAGGTTTATGCCTGTGGCTGTTGGCGAGAGACTCCCCGTTTTATGAGAGCAGGGATTGAGAAAGTTGTGCGAGGAGTTATTCTGATTATTAAAGCACTGACAATCCCAGGTAACTTTGCTTAAGATCTATAGATTTTTAAAGCCAAGAGGCACGCTTTTGAACTGGTGCATTAATGCTATTAAAATTGACTCGTTTGTCTTTGTGTGGTGTTAGATATTGACCTGTTAACACAAGTTTTGGTGACACAAAAGTCTAAATGTCCGCTGATTATTCTAAACTGTGTTTTTTGAGCTTTTACCCTGAATGTTACAATGTTTACTGTATAATGGTTATTGTATCCCGGTTATGACAGTATTGTGGATATGGTACTACATGCGCCTATAGATGCCAGCATACTCACACCCCTGTATACATGTGGACTGATGGTATTCTGGATATTTAGAGATGTAACCATGGGAACTAAGGCACTGATATGGCAGGTAGTTAAACATATCACAATCCTTACAAACTTATGACTTCTTAGCACGTTATCTTAACAAAAAGACAAGGTACACTCAAACATTGAGCATCAGTCTGTCGAGCTCAGTGACAGCTTCAGTAAAAGGTGTTTATAACAGTGGAAAAATAAGTCTGAGTCCCACAGCGTCGGTTCAGTCCAAGAGCAACACAGACAGTCGCAGAAATGAGTTTGCTGTTAAAGGTTGCTTGTATTGTGCAGTAGACAATTTGATTGTTTATGATGATGACAAAAACCCTGATAGAAGCCCCACTGGTAAGAAATCAGGATACTGCATTTACATAGCACAGTATTCTGGATACTCGGAATATCCCAGTGAGAATTTCTCACAATCAAGATACTGGAATCGGGATACTGCATTTACATGGACACAGGAAAAAAACAGGATACTTAAAAAATGATTGCATTCACTGACAAACATTGCATTCTGCTTTGTTTCAAGGTTACTTTACGTTACTTTCTTTCACAAGTCTAGCTTTAATTCAAACTTTCTGAATGAAAAACTAATGCTATTGTCACATAAACAGCAGAATACAAAAGTACTTTACATGTAGTTAGACTTTTTAAGATTGCATATCGAACCAAATCCTCACAATTAGTATTTTTAGTACTTACGATTACATTTTGACCTGAATAATTATGATTATCGATTAACCAAATAACCTTGACATCTCTACTTACAGTTAGTTTGACCATTTTTTTAATATTTTTAAGACGCAGAACGAGAAACTCATTTTGCTCAAGCATCAAGATGTCAAACTGTGAAGATCAATAATCTCTGGACACAAGATTGTTACGGTCCATATCTGTAACTTTAAAACTTAAATAACGAAAACTAAACTTGCCCCAGCAAATCACCTGTCTCTTACTCCGCTGTGATCAAATATGAAAGCCCTCACGGATTTACCCAGACTAATAGGGCACAGTGTATTCTCTCTGCCACATGATTTAAAACATACAGTGTTGTTGCCTGTCTAGTGAAGGCCTTGTAAAAAAGGGTAGCAGAAGTTTAGTTCAAAGCCTTCAGAGCATGGTTGGAAGCAGACAGGAGCGGCGATAATGAATGGAGAGGAGCTAACCGTCCAAAACTTTCTGGGCCCATTTCAGTCGGGCACAGAAATGCTCAGAGACGAGACAAAGTGGTGGTCTGCGGATGACTCGGCCTTGAGGGAAAAAAAAAAAATCATTCCATTTTTTTTACTTCATCTGTTAGTGCGGCTTTTACCTCATAACTGCCGTAGCTCTAATCACATCTGCTGTCGGGCCACGTCCCAAATTTCCTGCTCCTTCCTGTGTTAGGGTCATCGGGCAAAACCGTAGGCAGAATAGTGAAGATGTTATAAAAGAAAAGCTGTAGTCAGTGAGAGAGCAAGTTGTTTTAACACCAAAGTAAATGTTTGTCTGTTCTTTGGAGGTTAATTTACTGAACAAGCCTTCTGGAGTTTAATTTGCTCCGACAAGTTTGAATTCAGAAGCAGTAACTTTTCTGTTGTTTTGTCATACGTATGCTTTTGTACAGAGTTTGAACTTGCACTGAAGATCATCACTTTACACGAGCTCTTTGTAAATCCCCTTTCTCTAGTCTTTAAATTTAAGGATTAAGGAATAACACATCCAACGCTTAATCATTCTAATAAGATTAATCACAGTCCTCCGTTGCCAATGTATATTTGACAAATAATAGATAATAGTTTATGTCAGTGTTTCTCAGACTTTAGTAGACAAGCTCTAAGCAGTAATCATTTCACATGTTTTACATTTTTGGGTTAGTTCCTCATATCCACAGTTCTTAGTCAGATCTACTGCACTGCAACAATGGCGTAGTCCTATTTTAATCCCAGTTTAGACCTGAAATATTACTAGTTCAGACCAAAAATATAGTTATAGTTTATGTTATGCCCCATTTTAGATCTGGTGGTAATTGGAAAGCCGAATATTTTGTGTTACTTGGTGCAGAATGCTTAAGAAACCCACTTGTACCCCATCTAAGGCTTATTGTCACTGTTACATCCATTCTTTTCTTGCAGCACCTGAAGAGTAGTTCTCTGCCATTTTTGTTTCATAAAAGTAGCGCTCCGGCTGCAAAAGGTCGGAGACTCCTGATTTGGGCTGAAGCTGCAGTCGGTCAGGTCTAGGTTCATCAACACTATGTGCCCAAAGAGATCAGCTGATGATCTGAACAAACTGAACGACCAGGTTATTTCCTCAATGGATTCTTCTTCACTGACTCCAAGATGACAAGGCCAGGATTCATCAACCTCACATTGTGGAGGAGTGGTTCAGGAGCGTGAGGCATCAGTATCTTTGGGATGTGCTGGAGAAGGCTTTGTCACAGTCTCAGTCATCAGTACTAGAGCTTTGTGAAAAATGTATGCAACACTGGGTGGAAATTCATCTTTTAACATTGCAAAGGCTTATTGAAACAATAGGACCAAACGACTTCCTTCCTGTGCACCGAAGGCACGCAGTTGTAATGTACACTTTATATCTCTGACAAAAAGTTATTATTAGTTATTATTTTGAATTATATAACCCCATCAGACAGAATCAAGGATGAGTTTGAACTTTCTTTATGTCTTTGTTGTATTTTCTATCTTTTAAATCCAGCTTCTTCAAAAGACACAACAGCCTGGAGAAAGTGGCATCCATATTTGATAAAAAAGACCATGACTGTCTTCCATTTCAAAGAGCAGATTTGGCTGGTGTAACTGACAGGGGCTTCATGATTGAGCTGATTAGATTTGCTGAGGAAATGTCAAAGTAAGCGAGGGCCTTTTCCGTTAACATTTCCTGATGGTTATAGTGAGCCTCTGGAGTAAAAGCAGCAGTACTACAGAGTCCCTGGACTGGTCTCAAAAAGAGGGTTGTTTTTATTCGAAACCCACTGGCCCTGTGCCAATTATGTCTGGCAGAGGTACAATCAGAACAGATGAGATTTTAAAATATGCAGTAATCCGGAATCAGAGCGATGCTGTGAATAATGGTGTTCAATTTAGGCAAAGATGATCTGGTGCTATATATGCTGAAATGACTTGAATTATGTCTGAAGCCTTAGGTATCTCATGTCTAATGCAGACATCAAAAGCTTTATTGTGTTTATGTAATAGAAAACGAAAATACATTTGTGTCTATTTGGATTAAGTACCGTGATATTGATTTCAAATTTGCTGATTTAGGTGGGGACCTAAAATATATTTACCAATGTGCTGCTACAGCAAAAAACACCAAACCTTTGAAACAACTGACTGATGCAACAGGGTTCATAGATGGACTCTTTTTTTAGGTGCAAACAGAAGTAGTAGAAGTAAAGTAATTACTTCACTTTTAATTACTAGCTCACATTCCAAATTGTCGTAAAACGTATTTATGTCCCTGTCCCTTCAAAAATAATTACACAGGTCCAATACAGAACTCGAATGGTCATCCACCATAATCTTAATCTTATTGCTTTAGGAGTTGTACATTTTTATCACTGTTCTGGCCTGAGTCCTGTTGGAAAAGTGCAGAAGTGATAAAACATGCATGTAAGTGAGCAGAATTGTGTGATAAGAGCATTTATCACACCAGTGGACCACTTTAAATACTCAGAAGGAGAGGGAGAGTCCCTGAAGCAAGGTAAGCCCTTCAGTCTTATCATGTGTCCTATGGATTTACAAGTGGGCGAAATTAACATCAGACGGCCAAAATCAACAAAGACTGGACTGCATATCCCACTCACTGTGTGCTCTGGAGAGCCACACTGCAGTCCAATATTTACCATACATCTGAGTCTAAATTCAGAGATTTATGTAATGTTTAAATTTGTACAGAGTGGAAAAACTGAAAATATTGTACAATGGTGATTGTAATTATACCTCAGAACGGACCACATTTTTAGATATTTTTTTCTCAATTATGAATTATTATTCATTTTCCAAAGGAAATTGTACATGGAGATTAGCTAAAAAGAGCTTTGACCTTGAGAGAAAAGTGGCAGCGTAAGTGGTAGTTCGGCTAAGTGTTTCCGAGGTTGTATTTGTCTAAGTTGCAAACAGTCTTACTATAAAAGAAAAAGGCACTGCAGAACTACTTGTACTGGGTCACAGTAAATACAATGAATACTTATAATCCAATACACAAGTACAATGTTGATCATCACTAAAATGCTCTATATGTTTTGAGGAAACAGTGGCACAGTCAGCAAGCGTTTGCCCTCCACCGAAGTGGATTGTGGCTGTGCGTTTTATATACAACTAATAGTAATAATGATAATAATGCATTTGATTTATATTGCTCTTTTTGGACACTCAAATAAGCTTTACATTGAATTATTTATTTACTCTATAACTTTATTAGTCACAAAGCACAGAAGCGAGGCTGAATATCTGCACCGCTGGCCATCACCCATCACTCACACACCATGAGGACAGAACCACAGTATGCACAAGTGGAAAAATCAATCCTCCGACTCTCAGGTCAGTGAGTGAGTGCTCTCACCTCTGAGCCACTGCTGCTCCAGCCTGTGGCATGTCCATGAGTACAAAACAAACCCCTGTTACTCCTGTTGTCTCTGTTTGTGTGGAGCGGACCCATCGGTAGAAATAAAATTTCTCCCAAAGGAGACAAATAAAGCATTAGTAGAAGTATATATTTAACTGATCCCAGTGAGGTAGTTTATGGTCTCACAAAGCTGCTGGGACAACCAAGAGCAGCGGGCAACCACAATGTGTCCTCCAGCTTAGGCCCACCAGCTGAAGGACCCACTCACGGTGAACACAGATACTGGAGGCAAGGCGGGTTAAGTGTCTTGCTCAGTGACACAGCAGCAGACACAACAGCAATATTCACCTGGGGGAGCTGGAGTCGCACAGTCAACCTATGGACCAGTGGATCTGATTGCTCTGAGTGAGAGGAAATAGAACCACCAACCTTCGAATCATAGGACGAACACTGAGATGCTGCCTCTGCTGTTGTGCATGTTTTGGGTTTATGGGAGATACCAGAGTGATTGAAGTAAACCCGCTCACACACAGAGAGAACATGCACATGGGAAAACTCATGTATACATCCAGCCCAGGACTCCAACCTGGGACCTTGATGCTGTGAGGCTAAAGAAATGTTCTACCAGTGAATATCAATCCTGAACTGTGTGCACTTTTGCCAGTTAAGACGTTAGCTAAAACCGTCTGAACTCATTTGGTACTTTTTGGGATGTTCCTTGCCATTTCCCATAAAGTAAAGTGCAGCTGAGCGTGGTGTGTTTAATGGCTAGTGAGGGAAATAAGACCGCCATCCTCAGTCGCGGTGCTATAGGGTCGATACACAGTGCAGTCCCAGTGGAGAAGTACCGCTCCAGACGTCTCTACAACAGCTCAGAGTGTGGCCTTATTAAAAATCCTTTCCTCTGAATATCATAACCCTTTATCTCCCGGAGTATAATGCCACTTTTAGCCGATCCAAGCCAAAACCGCACTCATTTGTGTCTCATTCCAAAAGTTATTTATTTATCCCTTTTTATTTGCAAAGGCTTATCAGTAAAAAACACAGGGGCTGCTGAATCCTCTTTGCTTCACATTAGGGACTGTTTAATTTACTCCACGCACACGGCGCAGTGATAGGAAATGAATAAAAAACAATATGCAGGGGTTATTGAACGGACTAATATTCTACCTGCGAGGAGTGATATGTTTTGGGGGAAATAAAAGACAAAAAGTGCGATCACTTCTCTGCATCAGCTAAACAACAGAACTATTGAAAAAGGTTTTGGCTCATTTGTTGTTTATAATAGTTCAAGTTTGAGCTGTTATAGAACAAAAGGTACAGTATTAAGAAAAGTATGAGGGTTGCTTCACTGTGACTTTAATTATTTTCTGTTTCTTTGGCTGGCAGGGCATTGGAGTCTAGTTTTCACCCATTTTGTCAACATTAAATTGAATACCAGTATAAAAATGAGCAAGATATTTATGAAAACGTACTTCTGTGGAATCCTAAGTTAGAATTTTGATCTCACTATACTTCATCCACCTCAGCTGTGAACGTTCGAAATCAGAAAGGCCCTTAGCTCACAATGGAAACTGTTATCTTTCTTTGTTTCTTTCTGCATGATATTCAGCTTTGCAAACGTAAGATGAAGTTAAGGTTGAGTTATTAAAGTGATAATATTGTCCTGGTGGAGAAATGTCATCAGCAAAATGGACACTGCAGCAAAACAAGCCAAGTTTTAGAATATTGAACTGTGTAGAGCCAATACATGCACATTTTGCTTGTGCATTACAAATAGTTTGAAATCTACAAATATGTGCATACCTTGATTAAAAAAAATACATAAAGCTGATAATAGCTTATTATATGATTTGGTTTGGAGAATGATATTAAGCAAATTTGACTTTTAAGAGCTTTTAACCATGTTTTTCAATAGTTTTTCACGTTTTATCACCCAAGGTTATATTTAGTGTGATTCATTTTGGGCTAACTGAAAAAATAAATCCACTACTCCATCCAGCTATGAACTGCAGCTATCCGGGGAGAGGTGGAAATCAGAGCAGTGGTTTTCACTAAGCGGACTTGTTTCTTTTATAAGGCAAAAGACTACAGACAAAACGCCTTTTTTGTGTAGCCTTTGGTGTGGAAATATACAAAATTGTCCAATCTACTCCCAATGGTGTTTAATTATTACATTTAATCCACTTCATTCATAGGTCTCTCTGGGACATTGCAACTTCAAAGGTCGTTTTCTTAAAATGCACTTTCTCCCACAGTGATAAGGATCACCACTTAAAGTAGCTCTTACACACACCAAACTGTATAATCTTGTACACAAGACTTTGACCAAATATACAGAAAAATGTGTTGATAAGTCATTCTAAACCTGATTTATTCAAGTGTTAAGTAAAAGAACAAGGTGAAATTCAAATTTTTGGGACAATATTATGTTATGTTACATCTAGTTAACTCAAAAAAATAAATAATAATGTAACTAATGTGTGTATAAAATTAACCAAAAAAAAACCCAAAATCTGGCTCTGTCCATTTTTTCTGATTTAAATGTCACAAATACAGTGTACGATTTTGACAATTTTTACACATAAAATGCCTTATTTCTATATGAAAACATTATATAATCAAACATTTGTAATACATACACACAGGAGAGGTTTTGAATTGATTGATTTTTTTCCTATTCACGTGCAGCGTCTGCCCTTACAGGACACATGTTCTGCTACTGTGACTTTTTTGAGCTTTTAACAATGTTCCGCCATTAAAAAAATACCTGAAATTGCATTCAGTTGCATTCACACTGTTTGGTGGAGTGTTTATTAGAAAATCCTCCCCTCCCTCTATCTGGGACGTATTTTCAGATCATCTACGTCACTTATCTGAGAATCTTCTGTCCATAAATCATCACCAGACTCGTTCTAGCATTTCTGCAGTCTAAACACGATCACTGCTCCTGCTCACCCGCAACACAGCGTCTTCACTAAATTGTGTGAGTGCTAGGCACCATCTACTTGCTAGATGTACTCAGTAAGTGTCATTTCACACAGGCTAATAAATCATGTAATTTAATGAATCTTTTCTATTTTTTAAAACATGAGATGGTAAATTTAAGTTACGCAAAAGCATGTTTAAAGGACAATAACATTATGAAAAATGCAGAACATTTTTCCTTAAAGCAGAATAGAGTAACATTTTTACCTTATTAAACGTCTGTGTAAGTCCGTGTGGTGGTTGCATATGTATGTTTGTGGTGTTTGAAGCTCTCACCATCACCCCCTGTTGTCTCTGCATGGAAATCAAGCCTTGCAACATTTTCCAACACCGACCCGAAGACGACCTTGGCGTTTTAAAAATTTGAAATGTTTTTGTGTGTTATTGTACTTTCTTATATCAATAAAAAAGAGGGGGAGCTCTGTCGCTGAAGTCAGTTCTGTTTTAAGTCGTTTTAGATCAATATTGTGTTTTAAAATGTCCAAAATATTAAAATAAAATCACCCACATGAGTCTGTCAAAAAGCATTATTTTTTAAAGCCACATTGCAGTTTGTGTGGTTCTGACATAGAACTCTGTGTGAGACACAGTTCTTTGCCTGCAGCTGTAACTAAACCCTGTATCACACACTGTCATGATGCATATTAAGGACCAATCCATTCCAACAATAGCTCTTATACCTCAGCTTGACTGCTCAAAATGCTGGTCTCATTTTCACATCAGGCATCAAGCAGGACATTATCACCAACTCCTCCTCGCCTAAATCTCTATTAATTATTGAAAGTGTCTGGTTGCCATATGAATTACCGGTAAAGAGTTTTGTTGCTCTGTCAGTGGTATCTTCAAACTTTAGGAGATGAGTGATTTATCATGAGCAGGGACTCTATCATGCCCATTATTACAAAAGGAATATTTGGAGAGCTGCCACACTCAAACAAACAGCCCACAGCCTGATGATGCAGCAAATCAATAGAGCGGAGCCACTGGGAAAGTTATTTCAATGGCGCTGATATGGAAATTGTTTTCTTATTGGCAAGATCAGGCTTCTGTTTCATACAGTTTTTACATGCAGAAAATACTTTCATATGCGTTATCTAAAATGGGCAGTATACTAGAACGAAATAGTTTTGGTATGTCAAGCTATGCGAGGAACAAAGTGAAACCGCTTTCGTATTCTGGACAGTTCTCTAAATTCCAAATAATGTATAAGAAACTTGTGTTGTTTCAGACACCCAACTATTGGTGTCTGAGCCCCTCTTCTGGAGTAGCACGACTATTAGCAACATTACTCAGCCTTTAAAGAGCATATGATAAGTTACACAATTCATCTAAATGTAGTCATGATTGTATCTGTTATGTGTCTGTTGCTGTAAATTCTACCTGCATTTTTATAGGTCCCACATTGTGAGCTTTTAACCTCCTATTAGTGTTAATTGCACCTCAAAATAGTCCCCCAAGTATTTTTTACATTCGTGCATTTAGCAGATTTAATCATTTGAAACAGAAGAGAGGTTTTCAGAGAGTGAACATCTGCATCCACAGTCATGAGAAACGCGCTACTGTGGTGACTCCGCCTTCTCCAGGAAGTGTTCTCAACCCAAAATATTATCATGAATGCGCAATAGAGTTGACAATGAAACAGGAAATTAAGCAAAATATTGGATATTTAAGGTATGCTACTTATTCATGACACAGACAGAGGTGTTCTGTTTTAGAACTCAGCTCTTACTTTCTGTAATTTTCCACTTTTATCTTTCAAATTTTCTCCACAAACTGCCTCTTGACTGAGGTAAAAGTGTGATTAATATTTATCACAGGGACTATCCACCCAAACTAAGTAATAAAACCAAAATCTTGAATTTAAAATGAACAAACCTCCTAAAGTAAAAGGTTTAGGACTGCGCTTGTCACTTGTAGTTGTTTTGTGTTTGGTTTTATAGTCTGTGGGGTTTGCATGTCTCAAGGTGTTTCAGTAAGATTGTTCCCATGGTGACTTGTGGTTCATAATGGTTCCCACTTACACAGTGTCTTTCGGATGGTCATTTCTAATTATATGTCGTGAATTTATGACACGTTTTACCGCCCTATGCAAACACCCATCGACGTGTCACCTATTATATTATACAGTCCTCCTCATACAGTTTAATGGAGCAAAAAGGTGACTTATGGTTGTCATTGTCATCCGACTTCATTCATTCATATAATGGCTGTTGGTACATTATTGTTTCTCCTCCTTTGAGACTTGAACAAAACCCATTCTGACTATCTCCAGCCACCCTTCAATGGAGGCTTGAATGAAGCAAGAAAGCACCGAGAACTTCAATTATTTACGAGCGTGCAAGGTTAAAAGGATTAAAATGGCTAAAATAAATGTGCATGTGCCTCGTAAAAAAAAAAAAAAAAAGGAAGATGCTTTTAAAAGGGAATTCGGTTTACGGGTTAAAACAGGGCTCTTTTTTTTCTTCAGACTTTGCGATACCTGCCTCGACCTGCTGATTACAGGAATAATCTTTTCACAAATTTTAAATAAATCAAATTACAGAGGAATTTTTAAGGCATGTTGAAATTTTTAAAAGTCTCTGGGGTGCACCGGCTGCGAGTTTCGTAATCCATTCCAATTTGGATGTTATTAGAGGTTCAAGCAAAGGGCACTCTATGTTTACAGTCTTTGCTCTCTCCCATTTTCGTCTTTGGGGCGGCTTACAAGAATGCCGGGTTCCCCTAAAGCGGGATGTTTACGGAAGAACCTGAGGAGCGAGCTTTGTATCCGTATCCTCTCTTACACGGCTAATTCGACACCCAGGAATCAGACTATCATTCCAAATCCAGACCGAAGCATGCATAATGTTGACTGCTTTGCATAAAGATTGAATAGGTCAAAACAAATTCTCCATGTGAAGGGGGATCACACCTGGTGGTTCGCTCTTGTCTGGTGCAGATGGGGGAGGGAAGCCTGAAGAGTTCCCGCTGCATTATTGTCCATTGATTCAAAATGATCCACGCTGTATGGGAGATGTTTGGACAGAATACAGATTAGAAGCAGGAGCCGGAGCTGAAATGCTTGTTGCACCAAGACAAATAGTGTCAGGGGGGTAATGGTGTAACATATGGATTGGATTTGTAGTTAGGTACAAATTCAGTTATAATTTAGACACATAAAGTAATTTAGCCCAGCTCTATTGCTACATTCAGGTCTCTGCAGATAATCAATTATAGTAAAAATTGTTCCTTATTTTTGACATGAAATGATATTATTTGCACTAATCAAGATGGATTTCTTGGAAGTATCAATGTACTTCACTCTACTTCATTCACTGACTGTATTTCAAAAATAGCCGTAAAATTCAGAATAAGATGGCACTGTTTTATGAGAATCAATAGAAAGCATATAAAAAGTTAGGAATATATAATTAGAATTGTGGGATTGAAGATTGTCTAAGGCAGATATAGACTGGAATGTGGAATTATATTAAAGGCATGGTGGCAGAGTGACTAGTACTCACAGCAAGAAGGTCGCCGGTTCGACTCCCAGCCAGACTGGACCTTTCTGAGTGGAGTTTGCATAATTCTCTCTTTGGGTGGGTTTCCTTCAGGTGCTCCGGTTCCCCCATCAACCCAAAACATGCACATGCACTACGGTAGTCCTTAGCACACAGATATGGAGATGGGTCCCTGGGAGCCTGAGGAGATGTCCCAGTGGCGGTGAAGGATGGGTCAAATGCAGATGACAAATTTACGTACGGGCAAATAAAGTGTAAACATCCACGAATAATATTCTACTTGGCACTGTTTGTGTAATTCCTCAGTTTCATTCAAGAGTTCAAAATACTACTGATGTCGGGTGAAACTCTTTCAGCTCTTCAAACCTAATTCAAGTGACTAGTTGTAACCTTTTTGCAAATTCTTTCTGTTCTGCTTATACATTGATATGCATTATTATTTCTGTCCTCCATTCATCTTTGACCCAACAACAAGAAGTACAATAGATAAATAAATAAAACAAGCAAACAAGAGCAATGTATAAAGTCGTGAAAAAAATGTGCCAAACAAATTAATACGCTTATTTCGTTGAAAAACAGCATTCATAAGCTAACATAATAACTTAGAAATGGCTGACTTTTTCATTTTGTGCTTGCCTCATGATGAAATATTGAAACAGCGGACATGTGTAATGTGTTCTCCGCTCTCGCAGAGAATCACTCTTTGAGCATGAGAGTCCATTAACTGCTGGTCCACAGTGCATTTCAGAGGCTCATTTTGTTTCACTCTTTCTCTGTGTGTTTGCTCAACTCATACTAATAGATATTACATTTCGAGTTGCTATTTTTCTGTTTTTTCTCACTCATCTTCGTGCATCCATATCAGGACATTCTGTTGAATTTTTCCCTCAGCCTTGGAATAAATAAAATTGTTCAGCTGTGCATGCACCTTCTAAAATATTCAGTCTCTTATGAATGTAGCCTATTATGAGGCATATAGGGTCTTATGAGCATTACATGATTATATTAGAAAATTACCTATGTGTGGTAATGACTTCACAATGGATAACCCCATGTTTAACATGTTGATTTTCTAGTGTGTGCTGATCTAATCTCTTTTAGATATTCACTTAGTCGATACATCCACTAGGTCTCATGAAGATTGATTAATCCATTTTGAGAGTCACACACGTGAAGAATGAGGAATGATTTGCTTTGGATAGCTCACAGCCTAAAGACACGTTGCTGACATTTTATCCTGGCCTGATATTGTTGCATAAAATGTACTGAGACACATTTGATTTATGGAAAAATAAATATCTATTCATGTGTTGGTGGCAGCAACAGAAAAGTGATTATCTTCTGTAGTCATCCGAACTGTAAGGTTAGCAGTCTTTCTATATATCGTTAATCACACAATTTCTTTATCAATCCAATTATATAAAACACAAAGACTCCTTGTGACCACTAATTTGAAGCCACATTAACACATATATTTGTGACAATGTCCTTGATTTATATGGTAAATTCTGTTGACCTGAATACAAAATTATTTTACACTACATGTTTAAATAATAGAGGTCCAATAATCGACCCCTGAGGGACTCACTCTCATTTCATATCATTATAATTCAAATGTATATATTTCCATTCATTCATTGTATTTTTTTACAGTGAAAAAGATTAACATACATTAGTCATGACTGCCTCAATAATTAACTATGCAGCAGGCTCCTATTCTGCATCAAAGGACCAAGAAACAACAACCACACAAGCTGCAGTTCACAGTCAGTGTATCAAGTGTAGCCTTAAGCCAAAAGAACTTTGTATTCCTTTAAAAAATGTGCTTTAAAGCATCTTCTCTTCAAGTTAAGGGAGGTCACCACTGCAGAGCCTGGTGCAGATGGAGGAATGATCTATGTCCAAAGGTGACCCGAGGCCGGTCTAGTGTTCAGACATGTGCATGGTACAGTGTTAAGAATGCCAGAGCGGAGAACACATGGTTATTTTACATAAATTTACTTTTTCTAATTCAAACAGTGCATTTCAACGTCTCCTTTTGACTTGCAGTTGTGCTAATCTTGGAGTGCCATCTGGACAAGAGCGCTAATCTAACATTTAGAGATTCCACTAAAGTCGTCTGGGTGTTCCCCTTTGATTTGTGCCTGTGGAGTGATGCAGTGGCGTCGGTGGCAGCTGACTTTAAAAAGTAGTTGCGTTCAGTGAGGTTTAGGAATCGATAAGAGCTAGCCAGCCCACTTAGGTGATGTGCGCTGGTTGCATAATGAGCGGGTACACCTCTGTGGGAAAGTCACACGGTCAGAAGAGGAGCTCTGATTGGTTCTGTCGTTCATCATTACCAGCCCTGACCTCTCCTCAAGTGCACTCCGGCTCTGCGGCAGTGTACAACATTTATATACAGGAGAAATACGTGGAATAATCAAGCTGCGACATGATTGGGAGTTCTTCGTTATATCATGAGCCTCTGCCAATTTTCAGTGCCATTTGAAAAGACAGGAAGTGTGTATGAATAAACATGAGACATAGACTTTGCATAAAAGATAGATGTTCCGTGCACTAGTTTGGTGTAGTTTGTGGCAAGGCGGGGATTATAGGAAGTTGTTGACATGAACAAAAGAAGAATCTACTGCGTGACGTAACGTGTTGTGCAGAGTAATATGGTTCTGCAGGAGATGATTCTCTTAAGGTGATGGGGGGGAAGGAGGATGATTGTTGACTCCTGAAGTGGTGATGAAACGAGCGTTGTTGAGATGAACAGTAAGGTTGTTCTGCAGCTGAGGATGAGGGAGTAAGGCTATGATTGTGATGGGGGTAAAATGGTTCTGTTTTGTAATATAATAATAAGACTGAGGAGAAAACAACATTTGCCTTTGAGGTGATGGAGGATGGAGTGAAGAAACAAACCAGCTGTGGTCTTGACTTGTATTGATTGGAGAAATACCAAGAGCTCTAAACTTCCCCCAAAGTTTTGTTACACTGTTCTTTTACACAGAACAAAAGAAATAGTCCAGTCTCTGCTGACTTAAAATCTCAGGGCACGGATTACAGTAAACAACGTCTGTCTGTGAGTGGATTTGGACTATTCAGCCGATATATAGTGATGAGTTTTTTCAGTTGAATTACTTTTGTGGAAGTGTGGAAGTACCTTTTGTCCTATTACATTGCCCTATCAAAAAATAAAGTTGCCACCTGGATCTGGGTTTGCTGCAGTTGGTCAGGTTTAGGTTCATCAACACTATGTGCCCAAAGAATGGGATCAGCGAACAATCCGAACATCCTCAATGACCAGGTTATTCCATCAATCTTCGCTTTCTTCTTCGCTGATGGCACGGGCACATTCCAAGACGACAATGCCAGGATTCATGGGGCTCACATTGAGACAGAGTGGTTCAAGAGCATGAGGCATCATTTTCACACATGGATTGACCTCCACAGAGTCCAGATCCGAAGCCCTTTGATGGGATGTACTGGAGAAGGCTTTGTGCAGTGTCACACTCTCCATCATCCATGCAAGATCTTTGTGAAAAGTTAATGCAAAACTGGATGGAAATAAATCTTTTGACAGAAGATTATTGAGACGAACATTTGCTGTAATCAAAGGCGGTCCAACTACCAATTACCTTTTTCTGTGGCTACTTTTTTTTTGTTATGCATTATATTTTGAAGTAACACTTTTACTTTTAGTACTTTCATTTTGACCTAAGAAATACAAACTAGCATTGGATTACATCATTACTAAGCACAAATAAGTTGTTGCTGATGACTTTAAATCACTAGACTGCAACACAATCTCTCCTCTCCTTGAGTTTTCAACAGGAGCAGGATGAACACTTCACAAACTGCTCTCCACACGTTGCCAGATCCCACTGCGCAGGTAAAGGGCTCTGTTGTTCTGTGGAAAAATGTTATGCATAATGTGATTACGGCCTCCACTGGGCAGGCATTGGAAACACATCTTACGCCTTTATTAGTCCCTCTATTCAGAAATCGGCATCAGAAGAGTAACCCGGTGCATATCCAAATGTTTATTGTCCTATAGGGGTATAATGGGTGGGCTGGCTCTGCAGACTGATGGCCTTACGCTCCTGTGTGGTCTGTTTCCTCAGCACTGCCTTATTAAAGCCTCTCTGTGCTGTGTCCTTACACCTGCTCTGGAGTCTGCGGGCCTGCTGTGCTGCACTTAGCTCTAATACCTTTCCACCACTTTATAATAGATTTCCAGTGACGCCCTTGAGGAGAGTAAATCTGTCTATAATTTAGTATAAATGTAATTGAAGTAACTGTGGTGCAGATCAGAGCATGACTTATATGAAGAAAAGCTATTTAATCAGCTTGTTCAGACATGACTTGCGTTCAAAGGAGCAACAGTGGCTTAGTGGGTTAAGAATGTGCCCACTAACCAGAAGGCACAACATTTGAACCTTGTCTAACTGCATAGGTTGGCGAAACACAGGTTTTCCTCTCCAGAAATTGGTTGCAACAGACAACTTACAAGCATAAAATATAAGCACCAATAAAGAACAAATCATGTGACTTATTTATATTGTCATTAGCCTTTGAACATGCTCTTAAGTCTTTAGTTTGGCATCTCATGATTTAGAACACATTTATTTAATATAAAAAAAATAAAATGGACACCCGTATCTCTACTGTTTCCCACTCTGCTCAGCAAAATGAATTTAATTCTGTCTGTTTGCTGTGGAACCTACATGGACGACTAAGGATCTACGCAAACGTGTCTGTCCCACTATACCCTTTTTCAGTACTTTTTAAGATGTATATTTTGTCATTTTAACTTCATTCTATTCATTGTATTCATTCTGATTCATTTTGAGAAGGAAATGTCAGGAATTGTCCTATAATTTTGTGGGTATAACCTCTACATGTGAACCCCAAGGTGTTCCGTGCTATAAATGGAGGAGAATAGAATCCTACTCATGAAAGTCAATCCAAATATACTTATTTTTTCTGTGTAAGGGTGGATTTGCAGCCTAATTTTAGATCATATCACCATCATAATCTACTGATCAGACTGGTGTAGTGCCCACAGTTTCCTCCTGCTTGTACTGCAGTAAGGAACAAGTTGTGACAGGAGAAAGTGAGTTCAGTGGGATGTACAACTGACCTATTGCACCCAGCTCCCCTTCTGTCATCATCTATCTCTGCATGTTCTCAGCGGAAACTCGAGTCCGAAAGAGTGGATGCTGTTCAAACTGTCACATTAACCTCCACAGCCCTGAGCCTATTCACGGAGCAATCAATGAAGTCACGTTTTTTTAATTATTTGGTCTTGATTAAAGCAACATGCAACATTAATCTGTGGTTTTGTTCTGCTGATGGCGGCACTCTTCATCTATTTCCCCTCAAAGCCTAATCAATATTTAATTGTCCCCGTCTTTTATGTGGGGTGTCTTAGGTTAACCTTAAGTATATGCCAAGGACCATGGTGACAGCAGCTCTACTTCGTGGGATTGAGTTGTTAAATAATTCAGGTTAGTCAGGACGGGTAGTCATTGAGAGGAGACTTTATGAGTCATCTTATGCAACCAGTCATTTACATTCTCTATAGGGTTTTCAGACTGCGAATTTGTTTGAAGTAGTTTGTTTAATTAGGTTTGTTTATCTCCAACCAGAAGGTAATTTGTCCAACCTGCAATGGAAAAAGAACAAACAAAAAACGATTGATTCCTAACTTGAATCATAACATACCAAGCAGAGTGTTTGACTTCTTGTTGTTGGGTAAGATGAGGAGTGGTGATAGTTCCATATTCGGAAATCTGATCATTCAGAGCAACTCCAGAGCCAATCAGAGTAAGGTTGTTGAAGTTACTAAAGTTACCCTTTCCCCTGATCTGCTGGTTTCCACCATAGACTTTCATCAGTAGTGTGCGGTGACTTTTATGAGCAGGCAAGCAGGCTCAAGGTATTCATCAATGCTGAACTTGCAGTAGGCAACTATTGTCATTTTTTAAACATTTGAGCAGCAAAAAAACATTTGAAGAAGTGACATATGACAGCTGTACTACAGGTGTGTAACGCTCTAACGACACATGTATGCAGAGATTTGCGATAAAGCCTCATGTGTCACAAACGTTACTTTAAAGATCCTATATTCTGCTATTTTGCCCTTTACACAGTCTATTCTAAGGGCTTTGTTGATAAAATTTTGCGTTGTGCAATATCCATAACATAACAGTTTCCAAAAAACACCCATTTCTTGGACTGGCCCCCCTCCTTGCAAAAGCAAACGGCTCACTCTGAGATCTGACCCCCCCGAACAGAGAGCAGGCTGCCTCCCCCGCCCAACTCACGCGCCTCCCCCTCCTAACTCGTGCCGAAGCCTAAAGCGGAGATAGTGCGCAAGCGCCGTGTGCTCCGGTAAACAGCGATACACAAACACGGGAATAAACCTTTTATCCGTCCTGACGGTGCGTCGTCCTACGTCCTGGATCTGACCTGGAGTTTGACGATCATGCAGTACCTCGACGACGGACGTTGCCGTTTGGTAAATAACAAGCTAACTCTTCGATCTGTCGTATCCATCGTGTAATTACTGTGTAGCATTAGCATTAGCTGTTTTTATTCTGCGGCTGCGCGGGGCTTAAACACCGCGTCATCCTAGTGAAGTGCGTCATCCTTGTGAGGAGCCCCCGTCTGCCTGCTCAGCCGAGGGGGACGGAAAAGACAGTTCTCTAGCGAAAACATGCGGGAATCAATCAAAAAACCACTTTGGGCACACATACGAGGCCCAAATAGCACTGTAGGAAGGTTAAAACCTCTGAAAAGTCGATTTTGCATGTTATGGGACCTTTAAAAACAGTCCTCCGTTAAACCAGATGCCACAAAATTCACCTGTCACTTCCAGATGACGCAAATGAAAGCCACATCTTTCCTGAAGAAACGTTGTATATTTAAGTGCAGTTTGTCCAAAACAGCCACAGATCCACTCATTCTTCTGTAAAAGTTACGTTATTCCTTCAGCGCTGTTATAGCTTCACAAAACCTCGGGTCACAGATGAACGTTCCAGTAACGCCAAATCAAACCATCCTTCACATACAAACGAATGGTGAATTCCAATATTAAAGTATATAAAACTTTTATGTCTTGATATTGACATCATTTATCTCCTCTCCTCACTTGTAACATGTAAAAGCAAATGTTTAGTGTCACTAGATCAGAAACCTCAACTTGAAGTCAATAAGCATTTAGCAAAGTAGCCAGGTTTACGTGCTAATTATTATCTTAAATAAAAGCCATTGTTGTTTAGACCACAGTGGCTTTTAGCAAAACTTTGACATCTCGTACTTTACATCAAGGAACCATTCATAATTCACACACCCCAGAGTACAATGACACTTGCCCAAGGACACAATGGCAGTATTCATCTGAGGGAGCTGGAGTCGCTCTGCCAACCTGTGGGTCAGTGGATTTGACCGCTCTGCCAAGGATGTTGATGTCAGGAGCGGGATTCGAACCATCAACCTTCGGATCAGAAGACAATCTTTCTTCCAACTGAGATACTGTTGCTCTGTACCATCCGGCACCTTATTTATTATTCATAAGTGATCGAAAGAATGACGCTCAAACGCAACGTCTACTTATGGTTTTATTTTTTAATTTTATTTGTATGTCTATGATTTCCACGAAGCGGGCAAAACAAGGGGCCATGCTAGCTGTAAATCAGATCTGTTGCTAACCAGAACTGGTGTGGACCTCAGCGAAAGAAGGCCCCTGATTTGTCAGCTTTTATTACTTAAATTTTAAGGCCAGAATGAAGAGTGTGACAGCAGCAATTACAAAGAAAGAGGTGCAAACATTTTCTGGCTCCGTTACCTTAGCACAGCATATTGAGTATTAGTTTGATTTGTTATTCTCTTATCTCTTTGATTTACCTTTCGGAGCCTCTTGCGTGTTCAAAACTGAGAGAGGAAGAAATGAATCAAACAGACCTTTCACTATCAGCTAATAACACATACCAGCAGAGGAATAACGCGGAAATCAGTAGCTTTGATCCAAAAGGTTTATTCCCTAAGTTTACAATCTAATACAACTCTGGCACCTGCTATGCCATTATTGAAAGCTACGTTCCAAGTCTGCTTCCCCTGAAAACGCGCGCCCCAACATAGCAGGTTGCCAGTATTTAACACACAATACAAAGTTGCAAAAAATGTACAGCGCGCTGTGATTGGTCCAGCACCCATCCGACTCCCTCATCCGGAGTTTCTCTCGTTATCTCCAGCTCTGCATTTTTCCTTTGGTCAACAGAAAGTATCTGTGTGGGAGGTGTGAGACCAGCAGTCCTGTTTGACTGTCTCTGAAGTTGTTTACTGGAGTGTGACCTGGGCTTAAGAAACAGAGGGTTGTGCACAAACCACACAATATACTTCTGACTCCTTCATTCATCATTATGACAATACACTTGTGAATAAACTCATATTAATATAAAAGATGAAATGTTGAACTCTTCAGTTCCCCCTTCTGAGGTCGAAAGACCTCATCAAAATATTAAGCAAAACAGCATATATGCAGAGACCTCATTAAAATATTAAGCAAAACAAAACGAATACAAAATCCTTATTCATCAATGAAATCCACCCCACATGTACCATTACCACAGCCGTCTTCCTCATCAAACCACTCGAGTGCTCTCCTGGCCTTCAGGGCATAATCATCCTCACTCACATCGTCGCCCCCTTCAGGCATCTCTCTCAAGCCCACCTCTGGAGCCCCAGGGTGGCTATGGGCATTAAAATATATTCCTCCAGAGAGTGAGGTCATTGCCTTAGAAATCATACTCCTGAAAAGTGGAATAACACAACAAAAACAAACAACACACAACAGCAAAATAACACCAACAAAAATAGCCAACTTCTGAAGCACATTGAAGCTGTTAGTTGATTTCTGAAATGTGACATGCCTGCAAATTGCAATCTCTGTTCCGTTGTCCGATTAGTGGCTTTGGTCCAATTTACAGGCATGACCCATTCCTTCCATTTGGAATACTTGCTAAATGAATTACAGCCTGGGAGCGAAAAATTAAAACCTGACCAAAGTGGTTGTCCTAATAGGCACACTGTCTCTTCAACTGATACTGGCAGTGGGACCGATTGAGGGGTTTCACCGGAGTGGTGCGGTCTAAAAGCGCACACCCAGCAAGGAGTTGTTATGTTTATTTTGTTTGCTGTATAACGGGCCAATTTCAACCATTTGTTACCATGGGGTTCATGTCCTTCTACTAGTGAACGTCGCCTCCTGGGTCCATGTCCTTCTGAGGGAATAGGCACAGTCACATTAGTTAAATCATAGAACATCACATTAGAACAATTGTTACCTTGTTTTTCTTGATTCTCGAAGGTTCGTTTAGCATTGTCTGTACATTGTTTTATCCAATCTAAAACCTGTTGGGTGTGGCCTAGTGCCTTCGTCTTTACCAGTAGAGTGCCTTCATGATCACAGTATATGGCCACACTTTGCTTTTTCATGTTATCTTTACAAGTTTTATATAGTACTTCCCGCAGCGACTCCACTGGATGATCCTGAAACAACCCTGCGCATTTATCTATGTTATCCAATTGCATCAACAAAGGACAGCCTATGGAGGCGCAGATAAACACAAGAGCCCACACCCACTTAGGTAACGTCATAGGTCCTGGCTGTCTTAGCCAAGCAGAGAAGCTGTTAATGTAGCTTAGATGAGTCATGTCCTTATCTTGGTTCTTCCGTTGTGCCTGTTTGTTCGTCTGGTCCCCCTTCAGTGGGGCTCTCAGACCCACTTTTGTCATAGTGAGGTTTAATGTGAGACCAGTGGTACCACTTGTCACTCCTCGACCTGTAAGGCGTGTGCTGTCCTAAAAGTCACTTTGTAGGGTCCCTTGTAGCGAGGTTCCGTCCAGGAATTCCTGACCCCTTGTTTGATGTACACCAGATCTGGAAGGCCAAAAGTGTGGTCATACAAGACTGCGGCAGCTCTATGTGAGGGCAACATGCCAGTCAGTGTCTTAGTTATAGATTGGAGAGCTGCAAAGTATGGTTTGTATTGGAAAAAGCTCAGTACTTCGGGCAGTGGTGGTGACCTGGCCGCCGCCAGGGAACCTGGCATGGCCCTGCCATAAACTAATTCGAATGGGGTGAAGCCGTGTCTATGATTGACCGTGGTTCTCATGCACAAGAGTGCATTAGGCAGCAATTGGAACCAGTTCCTTTCATTGTCATGTATCATTTTAGCAAGAATTTGTTTCAGTGTGCGGTGTGCACGTTCAACTTTGGAGTTGCCTTTCGGGTGATATACAGAAGCAAAAGTTTTGTGAATGCCCAGTAGGTAACACACCTTTTTCACGTCCTTTGCAGTAAAGTGTGTCCCAGAATCAGAATGAATTTCAGTAGGGACTCCATTCTGTGACCAGTGTTTTAATAACCATTTCTGCAGTCTCTCTGGCACAAGGATAGAATTCAGGCCAACCTGAGAAGGAGTCGACAATCGAAAACACGTATCTCTTACCATTCACCGGGTGTCTCATGTCGGTGAAGTCTATTTGTAGAATGTCTCCTGGGTATCTACCTACCTTTGTGTGTCCCAGCTCCCTGAGACTGTGAGGATGTGGATTATACAATGCACAAGTCCGACAAGTGCGGACAAAGTTCCTACAGATGGCAGTTGGGGAGGGGTGGTAGAAATTCTCCTTTAGAATGTTGGTCATGGCAGCTGGGCTAAGATGGGAGGGCCCATGTATCTCTGCCAATGCCTCTTGGACCACCGCCGGAATCAAGTAAGGGAAACCTGTTGGTCCGCGATGAATGCCATCCTCATATAAGTCTGCATCTTTGTTTTGTCCCCAAAAGTGTGAGTCCATTGATTTTTGAGCCTGTAATAATGTCTCCGTCACCTGCAGACACTGTGTGTCACAATTCCACGGTCTGTCAGTCCAATATGAGTCCAAATGTAGTTGCAAAGAGTGAGCCTGTCCAGGCGGAAGAGTGTCAAGTAATGCCTGCAGAGAGTGCCAGATAATTTCTGGCATCCAGAGTAAACCTGACTCGGTCCTAATAAGATCATGTTCAGTCAGGGTAGCAATTTTTGCCCATACATCATGTGTCAATACAGGGCGGTAGTTCTGGATGAGATGGACCAAAGCCAAGGCATCAGTGTGTGCATGTCCAGGCGGCAGAAAGCTTCCAGCCTGTTTGGCTGCAATATCGGCTGCATTATTCCCCAAAGCTGTGATTGAGGTCGCTTTAGAGTGGCCAGGAACTTTAACAACTGCCACAGCAGTTGGCAAGAGCAAAGAGTTAGATAGTAACTCACACATGTCCCTATGGGCCACCGGTGTGCCTCTTGCTGTAAGGAAGCCATTCCTTCTCCAAGTTGGTAAATCTCTGTGGATAAGACCACAAGCATAGGCGGAGTCCGTATAAATTGTGACTATGTGTCCTTTGGCCTGAAGAAAGGCCATGTGTATGGCCATAAGTTCTGCATATTGAGCGGAGGCCGATTCAGGGCCCCAAGTGGCCAAGGTTGGTATCGTTTTTGAATCAAGAAATTCCACCACAGCTGCCGATGCCTGCAGTGTTCCATCCATTGCTCTATGACAATGTCCATCTGTAAAGAACAATCTGGAGTCCGGAATAGGTTTGTCAAACAGGTCATCCCTAAGCTGAGTTTCAGCTTTCGAGAAAACCTCGCACTGATGCAGAGTCCCTGAAACAGTCAATCCTTGTGAGGAGTTGGCTGTGTCGTCAGGCACAAAAGTAAGATTGGGTGCCTGCAGTTCACTGGACAGTTTCAACTGACGACTTGAGGTCAGAGCAAAAGAGTTAGACAGAACGTAGGAAACCACAGAATGGTTGGTGTAGATAATGAGGGAGTGCCCCATGACCACATGAGCCACCTTTTTAAGAAGTTGTGAGAGGGTGGTGGCAAACAATGCACAGTGGGTTGACTTAGAAGCCACCGGGTCCAACAATGTGGACACATAAAGAATGATAGATCTGTGTCCCGAGCTGGCTTTTTGCCAAAGAATGCCATGTCCTGAATGTGCAGTCAAAGAGGTATCAAAATGGAAAGGTTTTGTGTAGTCTGGAATAGCTAAGTCGGCACAAGTGGCTAGTGCTTGTTTTAGTTCAGTAAAAGCTAAATCTGTCTCCTGCGTCCAATTTAGCCGTGCTTGTAACTCTCTCACTCCCGCTTCCCTGATCATGGCCCTCAACTCGGCCGTCTTCCCAGTGTAATCAGGTACATGGTACCTGGAATAGTTAGCCATTTTTAGTCCTAAAAATGAGAGCATGTCTTTAACTGTTTCTGGCCTTGGTGCCTGTAAGATAGATTGTTTCTGATTTGGGGTCGGCTTAACAAAACCTGCTGTAATTATTTTACCTAGAAAGAGAACCTGTGGTCTGCAACACTGTAGTTTCTTTTTAGACACCTTGAACCCATGCTCACACAACCTGGCTAACACCCTGTGGGTCATCTCGAGACAGTCTGTGGCACTTACAGAGCCAATTAAGATGTCATCAACATACTGAACGATGGCAGAACCAGGCAACACTGATGTGTCTTTGAGACATTCTTTCAGAATTTGGTTAAAAATGCCGGGAGCATTTTTATGCCCTTGTGGCAGCACCTTGTACTGTAATTTCACTCCTCTACGTGTGAATGCAAACTGATATCTACACTCAGGGGCCAAGGGGATCGTAAAGAAGGCATGTTTGAGATCAATCACTGTGTAGTATGTCATGTCTGGTGTTAACACAGATAAGCATTTGTGTGGGTCTGGAACTGGCAGCAAAGGAGTCGTGGTCACGTCATTTACTTTCCT
Organism: Rhinogobius similis; assembly: GCA_019453435.1. Lineage (NCBI taxonomy): Eukaryota > Metazoa > Chordata > Actinopteri > Gobiiformes > Gobiidae > Rhinogobius > Rhinogobius similis. Next base: position 24,989,287 of record CM033634.1, read on the forward strand.
TAAGTCATGCGCCATCCTATATGTACTGTCAGGTTTTGGTACTGGATTAAGCGGAGTGTTCCAACTGGAATCAGACATCTCCAACACTCCCGCGTTCCAGAGGTCAGTCAGGGCCTCATCAACTCCCCTCACCTGTGCCTGATTTTTAAGTGGTCTCTGAGGTACATAAACATGTGCATCCTTGGTAACTTCCAATTTGACAGGTTTAATTGTTTGACACTTGCCAATGTCAGCTGGTCCCTGTGACCACAGAGAATCTGGAAATTTAGAAAGCATTTCTCCTGCCCCGTCATGATCCGTAAGTTCCCTGCCATGTGTCCTTGTGATGAGTTCCTCTTCTGCCAAAATTATGTCTGTAGTTTTACCAGTTACTACCTTATAAGCCTGATGTGTTCTGCTAAATCTCAAGTTTGACAGAGGTGTCTGCTCCCAATCTGGAGCAGAATTCAAAATATGTGTCAGTGGTCCCATTTCCCTTGCCTCATGGCCGGGACCGAGGAGCAACGACACATGTGGGTCAGACAGAGAGTCCCTTTTGTAGTATGCTTCTAATTCCTTTGGTAAAATAACCGGCGCCACAACTCCTGACTCATGGACATAGAAGTGTGTAGTTTCAATTTTGTACTCGTTGCCATTAACATTCTCATTAAATTCTATCTGGTAACTCATGTCGTTGTATCTGTCATAGAAGAGGGTCACATGTAGTGGATCTGCTGGAGGGGAGTAGGGATAGAGCATGGAAAACCATGGCTTCCACTGTAACATTTTTGCATAAAGTCCCTTCATTTCCAGTGAATCTGGTTGCAGAAGTCCCCAATAAATAGAGACACAAGCATCCGGTCCCTCGGGTGTGGCCAAATATAATCCAGCACGATAGTTGGGTGTGCACTGCACGGCATGTCCATCAGGCCATGTGACAGTCATTTGTTCAGGTTCGCAGTGTATGATGGCTCCTGTCGCTTGCAAAATGCCTCTGCCCAACAAGCTGACCGGCGTTTTGGGTGAATGAATTAACGAGGTTTTGAGCTGTTGTCCAGCAATTTTCATAGTCAGTGGTTTTGTCAAACGTAGAGGTGTGGGTTTACCCGTGAGCCCCGCCAAGTTGATGCATTTGTCACTTAATTCCCCAGGTCGCACGCTCCTCAGGGTTGAATGAGTCGCACCCGTGTCGACCAGCATCATTAAAGTGTTCCCACTCACCTCCACAGGAATAAACGGCTCAGGAGTGGGGCTGGGACTCACTGGGCACCCCTAATCCTGATATCCATCATAATTGTAGTTTCCAGTAACAGGGTACTGCGTGTACGCCTGCTCCTCCCATGGAGGTGGGGCACCACGTCCCCGTCCTCTTGTGGGCTGTCCCCTCACCTGGGGCCCTCCACCACGGGCTCCCCTCTGGTTGGGACAGTCTCTTCTCCAGTGTTCGAGACTTCCACAATTGAAGCATCCATCTCCTCTTTGTTGGGTTTGTGCATACCTGTATTGACCCTGGTTACCATAGCCTCTCCCTGCTCCCCTTTGTCCACCTCCTCTTCCTCTAGCATTACCCCTAAACCCCCCATTTCCGTGGGCGTGTACGTGAATGTGGGTCTGGTCGAATGTCTGTGGTGGTCGTGGGGGCCCGTAGGCCTGAGGTTGGGTTGCGTATAACACGCTTGCTGGTGCTGGGGCAATGTTTGTATCAGTTTGTGAGTCAGGGGTTGTGGCCACCATCTGCCTTACAGCTTTTAGTTCCTTTTTGGCGTTTGTTGCCTGCTGTTTAGCTTGATTTACCTGCATTTTTAAAAGTTCTTCTTGTAGTTTCTCTGTGTTCTCTCTCTGTTCTCTATGTTTTTTATTAAAAATGTCTGCGTGATGTCTAAAATATGTGAGGAACATATCAGGATTCGCTGTCAGGCCAGGAGTGCCCTGCATGTTTTCATTTAACTGTTTGGGCAAGGCTTCCAAAACGCCTTGTAGGAATAGGCAGGTCGTTTGAGGTGTGCGGTAAGGATGTGCATGCATGGAATTGGTATACGCCTGAACACACTCTTCCATAAATTTATTTGGGCAGGCACCTGGTTGAAAAGGAGTCAATGAGGGCGGTTTAGGCTGTGGTGCTGGATATAATGCCTCAATGTGTGCCAGAAGTGCTTCTGCTAATGGGTCAAAAGGTTCATGTACTGGTAAATTAGTAAGGGCTGTGTCTCTTAGAATTCCAGTAACCACATGTGCTGGAGCACATTCTGCCAGAAGACCCTTAATGTCCCCTACTGCCAATGTGTACGTCTGTGTAGCCGCTTTGACTGCCTGAAACCAGGCTCTTCCACCTTGTTGGAGTGGGGGTATTTTACTTTTGAGTAGGGCCAGCTCTGCACATCCCAGTGGTTGATATGCCAGTGGGAAAGCTCCGTCCTCCCCCTGCGTCCCTGTTTGCACCAGTGGATAATTACCATAAAATGCTGGCTTCTTTTTCTGTGGCAGGCAAGAGGCCAACCTCGCCTGTGTTTCTATGTCTTTATCTTTTCTTTTTAATTCTTTGCCTAGCTCCTTTAATCGGGTGGTGAATTCTTCCTGTGTCTCATCGTCCTCTTTTTTAGCTTTTTTGTATTTTTTACTCTATCACGTATCTTTCTCTAGAGAGCTGTAGTAGTCTTTCTTTTGCTTCATAGGTTTCAGTATTAGCTTCCTCCTCACTGTCCTCCTGACAATATTGTAAGCTAAGCTTGGAGGTTTGTTTGGGGCGGGCCACCGACTTCTCCGTTTTCAGAACCTCCAGCTTTTCCAATAGGGCTTGTGAATCTTTCTCCCTAGCTTGTGTCTGTTCCTGTTGTTGTATTTTTAAATCTTCCATTAACTGTTCGAGCTCGATTGTTTTTCCTTGTGTTTTTGCTGCTTCACCTAACAGCTGGTCTTTAGCTTCTTGTAGTTCGATGATAGTCTGTTGAACAGCGGTTGCTTTCAGTATTTGTTGGGTCATGTCATCATTCTCCAGGTCTTCTGGGGGGTTTCGATTGATTATTTTGTTTAATGTGCCTTTTTCCACCCTCGTAAGCGGGGTACTCGGCTGAACATCTACATCCAATAATCCATGTAGGCTTAATTGCGGGTACACTCCACCAGATGGTGGTGTTGCCCCGTTGTCTTTGTATGGGGGCGGGGATTGCTGTGCGGGTGGAGCCGAAGGCATCGGCCCTTCTGCCTTGGCTCCTCCCCTTCGTGTTGGGCTGAAAATCCTTCTTCCTATCGTCCACTTCGCCACTGCTGCTTCGCATGTTTTCTCATTTTTTCCAACTTACCTCGAGTGGCACGCGCTTCCTTAATCTCAGTGGCGCCTGCGCTCCTGTTTTTACACCCACTCTTCACAATTATTTTTAGCCATAGTTGTATTTCCTTATTTTCAAGCCTTAATATACTATAATCTCCGTTTATCATATACTTACTCTCCGTTTATCATATACTTACTCTCCGTTTATCGTTTCTACTTCTTCTTTAATGTATTCACTCATAGAACTTTTAAACTAAGCGTTTTAACAGAATTTACTCCAACTCGCATTTTAAGCTCTGCTTAATTAAATCGAAAGTGCCTCTAACTCACGCGCTTTTGTACTAATTTTCTTCAGACTCTCTACGCGCTTTGAGCCTTATAAGAGTTTTCTGACAGCCCCCAAGTCTGTCAACGCTTCACTCAAAAACGCTATATTTCAAGAGTTTTCTGACAGTCCCCAAGTCTGTCAGCGCTTTACTCAACAACGCTATATTTCAAGAGTTTTCTGACAGCCCCCAAGTCTGTCAACGCTTCACTCAACAACGCTTTATTTCAGTCTACGCGTCCGTATCCTTGGGAGGTCCTACCTACGTCCCCGGAGGGTTTTAGAGGGTCGCCGCCCCACGTGTAGTCCTTTTAAATAACCGTTTTAGGTCCTACCTACGTCCCCGGAGGGTTTTAGAGGGTCGCCGCCCCACGTGTAGTCCTTTAAATAACGTGTCCCTATTTCCTTCCACCATCAATTTACAGATTTTAACCGGTCACCGGCCTCTCCCAAAAAATACTATATATCTAAAATTTGGAAAAATCAGCCAATAGACATACTTTGACACTCTCAATGGAAGTGAATCAAAAGTTGTCTTACCTTAATCTATGTGTGGGCCCAGGGAGTTGCCGATATCCAAGCCGCGGAAGGAAGACTGGCATGTCTCACGCAACGCTTTTTGTTTACGGGGACAGGTCCGACGCCGCGTTCCTGTCCACGCTGTTGATCCAATTCTCCCCTTCAGCACGCCGACGGTCACCAATTGTAGAAAATCTCCTATTTTCTGGCTCCGTTACCTTAGCACAGCATATTGAGTATTAGTTTGATTTGTTATTCTCTTATCTCTTTGATTTACCTTTCGGAGCCTCTTGCGTGTTCAAAACTGAGAGATGAAGAAATGAATCAAACAGACCTTTCACTATCAGCTAATAACACATACCAGCAGAGGAATAACGCGGAAATCAGTAGCTTTGATCCAAAAGGTTTATTCCCTAAGTTTACAATCTAATACAACTCTGGCACCTGCTATGCCATTATTGAAAGCTACGTTCCGAGTCTGCTTCCCCTGAAAACGCGCGCCCCAACATAGCAGGTTGCCAGTATTTAACACACAATACAAAGTTGCAAAATGTACAGCGCGCTGTGATTGGTCCAGCACCCATCCGACTCCCTCATCCGGAGTTTCTCTCGTTATCTCCAGCTCTGCATTTTTCCTTTGGTCAACAGAAAGTATCTGTGTGGGAGGTGTGAGACCAGCAGTCCTGTTTGACTGTCTCTGAAGTTGTTTACTGGAGTGTGACCTGGGCTTAAGAAACAGAGGGTTGTGCACAAAACAACACAATATACTTCTGACTCCTTCATTCATCATTATGACAATACACTTGTGAATAAACTCATATTAATATAAAAGATGAAATGTTGAACTCTTCAACATCAAGGAACCATTCATAATTCACACACCCCAGAGTACAATGACACTTGCCCAAGGACACAATGGCAGTATTCATCTGAGGGAGCTGGAGTCGCTCTGCCAACCTGTGGGTCAGTGGATTTGACCGCTCTGCCAAGGATGTTGATGTCAGGAGCGGGATTCGAACCATCAACCTTCGGATCAGAAGACAATCTTTCTTCCAACTGAGATACTGTTGCTCTGTACCATCCGGCACCTTATTTATTATTCATAAGTGATCGAAAGAATGACGCTCAAACGCAACGTCTACTTATGGTTTTATTTTTTAATTTTATTTGTATGTCTATGATTTCCACGAAGCGGGCAAAACAAGGGGCCATGCTAGCTGTAAATCAGATCTGTTGCTAACCAGAACTGGTGTGGACCTCAGCGAAAGAAGGCCCCTGATTTGTCAGCTTTTATTACTTAAATTTTAAGGCCAGAATGAAGAGTGTGACAGCAGCAATTACAAAGAAAGAGGTGCAAACATTTCAATAGAATAGAACGTACCAGCTAGCGGGTTAGCTCTATCGACTTACATACCGTCTATAGGCAAGACACACCATTCTGTGTGTTATTGCAGTGAGAACAGAACAGAAAGATTAAAGATGAAGAGTAACTGAGTAAATGAATAGCCTAACATACCACATTGTAAAGCAGTTTAGAAATTTTGTATGATTATTACTTTGAATATTACTAATTGTTCACCGAGTACAATTCAAAACCAAAACCAGTTTTTCCACAACTGCCCAAAAAATTGTCTTTATCATATTATTTGTAGCATGCACGGCTTCCCAACAAAGATGGCCATCTCAGCTTTAGTTCAAAAGCTCAGTCCCACCAGGTTTGGAGCAGAAAATACGGTGAACGGACTTTGGAGATTTCAAAACACAACACAGTCCACAGTCAGGAGTAAAAAAGTTGTGAAGGTGCCAAGATTTTAATTAGCCCACAGCCTTAATGTTGCAGAAGAATGGCCACTCGCTGCTACAATAACTCCTCACTAACTACTCTCCATGACCAGTGTGAAGTAAATAATACAGCACTTTCTAAACTTTAAAAACAGGAAATGTAATCAGGGCAGCCATTCATCTTGGAGTGGAAATAGTATTGTTAAAACAGATTGCTGCTGTGGACTTATAATTTCTGAAAGGCAAGCTTGCAACAACAAGAGCGGTAAAGTGATAATAAAGCAAAATAGTTTTCTAGTAGAAGTTTGTGTAAAATGTGATGTTGGGTGATTGCGTTTTGCAGACGAAAGGTGGATTTAGTGGGTCATGGTCTGGGGCATTTCAGTTGCAAGAAAAAGTATTGAACCTTTCCTGATTTCTGCTTTTTACATATTACATATTTTTACACAGCACTAAAAAAATACTTTTTCTTCAAACTATATACAACAAGAACAAGCCAGTTTCAGGGCACGCTGAGGATCGTTGACTTGTTAGTTGGTGCACATGGACGTCGAACATTTTGTATCTACTTTATATATTTTTTTAGTGCACAAAAGTGGGCGGGGCAGAATAAGGTGAATACAGGGGACATAGCTACATATATAACACTGTAGATACCACTTAGGGTCTTGATTTTCAACCAGTGTTTTGAGGGATTGCCAGGTGTGCCTTGTGAGTTGAAATGTCGTGAGCAAACTTCAGAACCAGAAACAGCAAAAAGATGCAAATTCTCTATTGCATCCATTCCCAAACTCGGCAATCCGACGATCCCTCGGGGCCCCCCCAATAATCATTTCCTCTATATTCAAAAGAATATGTAGTGTTTTTCTCTTTAAATTTACACTTAAACATAGAAATAGTAATGACGGTGGGCTTAATATTGATTTGAAGTAGTAGATGTTAGCAAATATATTATGTAAAATGGTTTTCAGGCTCCATTTTCTTTTATGATTGTTATGTGGACAACCTTTGGGCACCTGCAGTACCTCTGAGGCCGCTCATGGGGCCCCGAACCCCACTCTGAGAAGCGCTGCTCTATAGTGCCCGACACAAACATATTTACACCTCTCTATTCTAATTGGAGTCATTTAATGGTGTTATTTGTTGATGGTATTCCATGGCATCATTTTACCAAGAAATTGCATCTCCATCTTTCAAAAGAGGTTGAAAAACGTTGACTTTCAGAGACACATCTCTCAATGTTGCTGGAAAAACCTGAGTGGCAAAGGTTGACAGCACTGCAGCACCTTCTCCAGAAGGATTATGCTTGGGAGTATTTACTTGAAGTAAATTGCACATGTTTTAGGTTGATGGGGAAATTGGAGCACTTGAAGGAAAATCATCTAGAGACAAGTAGAACATGCCATCTCCACAAACCTTTCCACCAACCGAGACTTGAACCTGTTTGTTAACTTTCTTTTTATGGAAGGAACTGACAAACAATTTGCCACCCTGCTGCCAAACTATGCTAATTGGCAAGAATTCCCCTCTTTGTACTGTTATGACAGGCGAAAGATACGGGATAAATATGGTTTTCCTCTCGGGGGAAGACTACACTGCTGGTGGATCCACACTGGAAATCCCTGCCATGCTGATGAAGGTTTAAACAGGAACAGCTCATAATGGGGTGATCCTGGGTGACTTATCCAAATCCCTCACTCATCTCCTTTTATTGCCGTTCACCCTGTCCCCAGCGGCAGCCTCACACATGGTGGGCGAGCGCCAACATATCCTCCATGTGGTGCTAGGAAATTTCAAATGCCTAGTTAATGTGCAAAGGCGATGGACAAGAACCTGCTCCAAGAAAGGAAAGGACTTTATTTTGACCAGTGGAGGGTCAGCTACCTGTCTTCAAGGAGAAGTTATAGCTAACACAGCTATAGTTAACACAGCCTCGAGTTTTCCCAAATCCGCCATCTTTTGATGTTGGATTGGCCTCTCTTTTACATGACTATGAGTTACATTCATTCGTTCACCGAATTCACGTTGAATCTGCGGTCCACTGGCACAGGAGGAGGTTTCTCTGCGCAACCCTGATACATGCAGTGATTGGCTGTCTGCAGTCCGCATGCAAGTGACCCATGATCGCAAAAAATGCACAACAAACTGTCAGAAAATTGTGGACGATTATATAGCTTTACCTCTGAGTGTGGCAGTAGTATAAACCCGGAGTTTTGGTGCAACACAAAACGATAAATAATAGCAGTAAAATATGATAAAATATAGGCATGTGTAGCAATATTAATAATTGGGTAATAATGGTGGATATTATTGCTCTGCCTGAATTGTTTCACATGTGGCTTTAAATCAATCTCCACGGAGACAAGCGATGTTATTAAGTTACACGTCAGATTTGTGGACAGGCAACCCTGCTCCAACAAGAAGGCATATTTTTCAATCTATTTTTTTGAATCAATACGTGTTTTGATCTTTCTGGCTCAAAGGCTTTAGTGTGACAATGGGATAGAGAGTACAGGCATTCGGCAAAAGAGTTTAATGCCATACTTTGGAACATTCCAAGCAAAGCAATGACAACGACTAGAAAACTTACACGGAGCACCTTTAAAACTAATTAGCATTCACCCCTTAATATGAACTTAATGGAACAAAGTTTGGGATTATTTATGCATGCATTTATCAGTATGATACAGTGTTTTTGGTGTCTCATTATATCCCAGAATTTCATGAATTAATCACTTTGCAACACGTCTGCCTCTTCCAATTACATTATTCTTTGCATGAGCAGAATTCCATTTTCACACTTCTGTGTCTTACTCAACTTTAAAATTAAGGCCGGGATCTCTAATAATGATTCAGCCACTTGTCAGATTTTAGCACTAAGGGTCACTTATTAGTCACTGGCTTTCTAATTAAGGTTTTCTTTCACACATTGCGTAGATTAGTATCAAAGAAAGTACACATTAGATTAAAAAATATTCCAAAATCATGAAGTATTACCTCTGCCAAGGCGTTGGTCATCATATCTCGCAATGACAATATACAGCTTGTTTCAAAATGCTTCAAGAATGTCTTTTTCCATAAAATTTCCATTTGATTTGGGTCAAAAAAAAAAAACTCATGGCCCAGTGTTGACTTTTTAATTCCACTAACATGTTTCCCCAGCACTGTATTTTAAGTGAATGTTATCGAGTGGTTTACAGTGGGTGAGCTGGTGGACCTTTGGTGTCTGCTTTGCATTGATTACAGTTGTTTTCTGGTCTGTTGCAGTCACTAATCCATCACACGTCTCAAGTGCAAAATGTGTTGATCTCAGCAGCTAAGAATGTCAAAGAACAAGATCTATTAGAATGCATTTTAACGGGAAAGAAGTAAATACCCGTTCACTTCTGTGGAAATGTCAGTAAAGCAGCAAACCAATTACACACATTAATCACTGTTCATGTGTAAAGTGTAATGGTTTTGCCAGATAAAAGGAAATTTCATGCCTTTGTTTATGGGAAGTTAGTAAGTGTTAAAGGGGACATATGTAACATCAGGTTATGATGGTATTTCCTCATCACAGTTTTAGTTGTATTTTGATTGATTCATACAGATTTGAATAATACTGTGTGTGTGGTCCTGCATTTGAGGCTTGAGTGCTCACTTATGCAAGTATAAAAATGCATACTCTGCATCATCAAACTGGATGTTGTAAATACTTTAAAATATCTTGGGCATATCCTGACTGATTGTCTCTCAGATGATGAGGACATGTATCGTCAGTGCCGTATGTTGTACACACAGGCCAATGTTCTGTCCCGGAAGTTTGGCTGCTGTTCTGTTGGCGTGAAAGTGACTTTGTTTAGAGCCTACTGCACTACACTGGACACCTATGGATGAACTATAAAAAAATCCAGTTTAGAGAGACTGAAAGTGGCCTACAATGATGCTTTAAGACTTTTGTTAAAAAAGCCCAGATGGACCAGCGGCAGTGAACTGTTTGTGCCTTGAAGAATCAATACACTGCAAGCTGTCTTAAGACACCTAATGCATAAATGTATGTATCGTCTAAACAATTCAAAAAATATTGTGAGGAAACACTGGTATAGTTAGAGGAACTTAGGGGCCTCTTATTAATGTTGCTTTTTAGGTTTTTGAATTGTTTGTCTGTCCGTTTGTCTTTTAACTTTGGACCACGAGTCCGCAATAAAGATCTATCTATAGATATAGGGTTAAAAAATGTCATAGCTGTTTTTTAATAATAAAACACAAATATGAAAATCTGCTGGTTGTTACAGTACATATATTATTGTTTAAATAATAATAATGCCTTACATTAGTGATGCACTTTACAGACTTGTCGGAGTCTCTCAAAGTGCAACACTGTTGTTATTCTTTCAAACTCAGTGGTGGTAAACCACTTATATAGCCACCACTTCCTAATCTGATTGATTGATATCATATGTGTATCACTCTGAATTTACTTCAACACATTATTAATCTGGACAAGCTCTCACCGAAAGCCGTTGGGAAAATGCGTAACGTCATGACGAACATTTGAACTGATTGGTCGCAGCGGCGCAAAAGTGGAACAAGGCAAGAAATCAAGAAATCCAGTTGAGAGAAAAGCACCAACATGTTTGTTTAGGTTTGTCTATTAACTTCCGCCCAAACCACAAAGCAGTGCTGTGATTGGTCCAGCACACAGCGGCTCAAACCCAACAGCAGCAGACCATCCAGATGGATTCTCAAGAGTTTGTGAACTCACAAATATCGAGATAATTCATATGGCAGGGCCAGGTTAACCTCTTCCCAGACTGACAGAAGTAAGTATGTCCTGGTTTTAAACTTGTCAATTGAAGAAGTATTTAAATCTATCAAACTCTGTCATAGCGCTCACAAACCTGATGGCACATTGCTAACTATTCACATGCATGAAGACAACATAAAGTAATGTAATGAAGTTCTATCTTCTACTCCACATGAGCACCGTGAATTTTTGCACAACTGGAGTTAAAGAAAAGAAAAGTATGCATAAGTATGAGCTATGCAAAGTGGAAGTTGGAGCGGGTTATCAGTGAAATCAGACAAAAAGACAGTGGGTTTCTTAATGACCGCTCTACGATCTTGGGCATAGTCACTGGGGCTCAGGGCCGGAACAATGTTATCTTCAGCCCAGAACAAAGAGGAAACGCCACCCCCGTCTACTTCTCTTTGAGCAGACTTTTAATTGAAACGTATCCCCTCCAAACTTCAGCTTCTAATGAAGTCCTTTTAACTCTTATCTAACGACGCTGGGTTTGTGTTTGAGGGGATGTGGAAGCTTGTGTGATCGAACGAGAGTTAATAATACTGTTATAATGAACTAAGAAGAGTAGAAGTGGTTTGCCTCACTGAGGACAATGACCAGCAGGATTCCATTATGTGGTAAATAACTATTTCTTTTGCCTCATTTCTATGTTTTTTACACAGTTATTATTGTTTGGGTGTAATCAAGAATCTGAAGAACCTTAAATGAAAGAATTTTAATAAAGCCTTTAGACCTTTGAAGTATTGCCTGGTGTGCCTTGAAAAATAACTAATTTCAATTAAGTTCATTCCCACATGGACTTTATTGAATAATTTTGATTATTTAGACATTTTAGATTATACTGAGCAAACCTCTGCACAAAAAAGAAAGCAAAATAAGCAAAGAATCAGCCAATAGCACAGACATTATTCACCACATTGTGTACCTATTCTTTTTTATGGTGTGATTTGAAAAGCCTAGACTGTATATACAAGTGGACAAAGGGACTCCCTGTAGCTGGAGTCAATTTAAGCCAATCGCAGCTAGCTGTTATACCCGCTGATGTGGAGCTGGGTTTCATATTTAGAAATTGCAGCAATGTGTGGTTAGGAGAGGCAGGTGAGATGAGGCACCGACAAGAAAAAAAGTCTCATTGTCTAAAAGACCAAATACACATACTTAATATAGTTTATATATTTATCTATTAGTTACTTATTCTTTTCGGGTGATTTCTTGTGATTTGTGGTGAGCTTGAGCTTTAAATCGCAAAATCTCTCAGTATTTGTGGATATAATGTAGAGAAATAGGAGATGAGGCTTGCTGCACTTTGACAGCGCAGCCACAGACACCATCAACAGGAAAGTTCATTCAGCTCGTTCACTCGCTTTTTCACTTCAAAAAGTTATTGTACATATTTGTAAATGCACTTTTTTTTTTGAGTGCTTGATCATCTTATCATCAGGAAAAGGAATCTTGTGCAAGAATGTCTTTTAGCGAGTTAATTTGTCTGTCTGTAATCTGTAATCTGCATTTGTGTTTTGAACAGACGTGAGATGAGGCTCACCTCATGCTCTGCCACTGTCTGCGCGGGGGCGGGCTGTGTGAGGGGGCGGGCCCGTGTGAGGGGGCGGGGCTGTGGCTGCACATTTAGTGAGACAAATATGTAAGTTTAAACCAGATAGTGTCAAATTTCACTGCACAGTTTAACTGAACCTTTTTACAACATTAAAATAGATAATTAGGCTACATGTAAGTATTGTATTGACATTAGGTCTAGACCAGTATTGATAACATGCGCCTGAAAGAAAGCATATGGTTTAGCCCACTTGATTGGGCGGCAGACTGTGGTGCAAGTTTGAAAATTTGTCTGATTTCATTTTTTAGTCTTCTTCTTTGCATAAACAAACAAAATACTACATTAAAGTTCAGTGTTTTTTATTTACAAACGTAACTGTTATATGTCAGATGCCTTTCTTTTCTTTACTGGAAATAGGTGCCAGGGTTTTAATAGAAAGTGAACAGGAGCCAGCCTCAAAGGAGCCAATTCCCACCCACTTCCTATTTGGAACATGGCGTCCAATGACTTCTAAACACAGTCCATGGTTAAAAGGTGTGATTTGGTTCTAGAGGGTGGTCTGCAGTCTTTTAAACCAAAAAAATGTACCGTGACTCAAAAAAGAAAAGGCCGGGGGTGTCCAAATAACCTCAGACCAATTTTTGCTGGCTCTTTGCCTTTTTGCTGAATTGGCCAAAATAATGTGGTAGTTTTTATTGTGAAATTAGCAAAAAGTTGTGCTATTATAACTTAAATAACAAACATTTGTTATAAAATGAATGTCTCAAGACTTATAAAAGGAATGGCTCATCAAAACCAAATCAAATACACATTTTTGAATGATTCACTTCAATGTCTTGTGGTTTGTGGCCCTCCGCTCTGTATATGTTTCAAAATGCAGCACTCGGTAAAAAAAAGCTTTTACAAATTAGGTCCTCCAAGGGATATGATCTGGCCCTCAACCCATCTTACAAAAATATAGAAAATATTTTATCTCTTGTTATTGTCCTGGTTTAGACCTGGTTTCCAGCCCGAGGACAAAACCATTCGAAAATCTGGCCCTCAGTAAAATAAAGTTGAATAGCCCTACTATAGACTACTGTTTTTGATTCTATAAACAATCATTTTTATTGTATCCCAGCACGGTCTGTCAAAATCAACCATCTTCTGTCCGCACCAGGTCATTATCATGTAAAACATATTAGTCTTTTGAGTCCAATATCGTGGAACAGGCTCACAAAAAAAAAAACCTGCCTACAAAGTCAACTTTTGGAGGGTGACATGCCTCAAGAGAAAAGACAACTCGCACCTCGACAATCCGTACTCTAATGCATTTCTCTAGAGGCTAAACGTGCTTATTTGTGATCACACTCCGAAGCCACCGTAAGGTAAGAGTTCTAAAAGCCCTCTGGTACATAATGCATTGCACGGGACAATGCACAGCCCCATCCTCTGACTGTGATCCCTCTGAGCCAATAAATCAGTAAAGGTTAACCCCCATTGCTCTCCATTCCCAATAGTGGATCCACAATATGTCAACTGTGCAGCACTGTTACTGTATCTTAACCACACGCCTCTTCAGTTCCCAGAAAGAAAAAAACCAACACAAAAAAAAAAACAACAACTTGTGTACACCCTGAGAACGCGCGTGGGTGGTTTGAATGGGAAGCTACATGCTGTTTGCCATTTTTCACAGAAAGCCTATCTGCTTGACATAATGCAGGGGATCCTTTTCACCGCGGCGCATGACTCACTGGGTAAGTTTGCGGAGTTTAGTGCACCGCCGCTGTTATTAGATAAGAAATCTACTCAATTTTTTATATCTTCCACAGAACACCGGGATGACAAATAATGAATAATTTAAATGGGATGGTGTCTAAATGTTATAGCTACTGTAGAAAATGGGGTGGGCGTGTGAGATGGCTGGTTAGGATAGTGGGACTAGGTGTGCAATATTGTAATATGTCCTTGCATGTGCAGTGATAAGAGCGCTGGGAGAGTAGCGTCAAGGAGAAAATACACGCTGAGTACGTTATCAAAATATCAAGGTGTAGCTTACATTTACAAATAGGAAATGAAACGCTGTTTAAAATGATAAGCCGGCTGCAGTTTACAGTGATGACGCAGCAAAATGGGTTCCAAGGTGAAACTGCATGAAGTGTTTTGTCTGACGGTTTACAGATGCGACATCAAAATGTTTACAGTCAAATTGGAGGTAGTGATCAGTTCATTCAGTGTCACGTGATTCGAGATTTCTGTCGTTTTTGAGCTTTTACATTATGCATTACATGTTTTTGTTTTGTTGCAATTAAGTACGGTGTTCGTTTTCTGTTCTCTCTTCATTGCGTTTCTTTATTCACCTTATTCCGGAAGTTGCCGTACGCGCCGCCGTCTTGTTTCCGTTGTATTCGTTTACACGGAGCAGACGAGCTCAACAGAAAATAAGTTCTACATGGACTAAAAAGCCGTTTTCAGACCGCCCAGGAAATCGGTGCATTGTTGACTTGTTGTTGCTCGTGTTCATTAAACATTTTACACAAATCAACCTACTTTATGTAACATTTTAGGGGCGAAACTTTTCCCTTGCTCGTCATTAGCTTTAACGGAGTTCTCGTCAAACGGAAGTGCGTTTACAGACGGAAGTGTAAAAAACGGCAAAAGTGGGCGGGGCAGAATAAGGTCAATAGATCTTATAAAATTACAATAACTGCATTTGCACTTTTACAAACTGCACGTATTTTCTATATTCACATAAGTAAACCGTTTAAAGGAGAACTGTTATGCAAAATCGACTTTTAGGAACTAAACTGTATTATACTGTAATTGTTCCACATTGTCATTGAAGCACTCGAAGTTGTAGTTAGAGAGATTCATGTATATTTGAGTAATTGTTATTCACCTGCGGACAAGACATTGAGTTTCCCCGCTCCCCAGACTCCCCACCGAGTACACACCCACTGGTCTTCACTTATTTTGTACTGTAATTTTATTTTCTTAAAAGGTGACATTCGGCAGGGTTGCGTAACCATTTTGGCACAAATGAAAAAATTACTCTTCTCGCCCATCGTTTTAGATCAATATTGCAATTTAACATGTCCAACTAGAAGATAATGATCCACGGGTGACATAGATTAGAACTATATAGAAGACACAGCACAGTAGGTCTTCTTCAAATGTGAGATCTGATCAGTTTCCATCAAAGCGTTCGAGTGCATCGCTGTTGGTTACCTGTGAACACAAGCTGCCTCTGATGAAGAAAGATAAGTGTTTCTGGGCAAGTTTTTAGTTGGCCCACGTTTAGTTTTTAGCCTGAGCTTGAAGCCGGCTTACAGTGTGCAGCATTGTTTGTTCAGCTCTGCTTTTCTTGAGGATTTGGGGCAAACAGCAGCATAATGGGATTATTCTGTCTTTGTTCATGACCTGTGTCCACTCCAGTGCAGTTATGTAGTCTAAATGTCATATCGGTTTTAATATTCGCTTCATGAGGAAAAATATGTTTCTACCTTTCCACCTTTTTTTCAATAATCACATATAAAAACACAACACAACAAAAGAAAAAAAGCCAGTGTTTCTCACGATGGTCGTCTTTGGGCCAACGTCAGCTATTTTGCAAGGCTAGTTTTCTGCCCAGGGACAGCAGGGGGCGATGACGGACACTTCAAAAGCCCAGAAAATACATATTTAACCATCACAGGGACTTACAACAACATTTATTTAGGTAAAAGTGTTACTTAGTTGTGCGCAAAACTAAAATCCACCTGAAGAGGGTTGTTTATACGCCCGTTTCAGGTCGATTTTATGCGAATGATACTTTCCATCACCCGTTACTTAAACAAAACTTCAAAATGTGCATTAAAAATAAGTTGAAAGAAACGCAGCTAATAAGATAAACCTTGAGTAACAGAGTCAGAGTTTAGGTAACCGTTGAAATAAAGATTCAAGTCCAAATTCAAGTGTGAGAGTATTTCAACCGGGAAATGCAAATAGCTGCAGTGGGATGAATAACTGAATGCATTAAAAACACTGGGGAGAAGAGGAGGAGGTGAAAAGGCTGAGGAGGCTGTTTTGCTGCTACGGTGGGACAGAGGAGGAGTGCAGCATGAATAATGAGAATGTCCCATGAGGCATTTGAATTGATATAATTGTCTTGAACAGGTGACATGACTTCTGTGATTATGACTTCTGTTATGAGAATGCAAATAATCCAGACGTTCTCTCCTTTGTCTCTTCACATAGTATTGATACATTCTCTTCTGGAAATGTGAGCAAACTGTATTTCATCCGAGTAATTCAAACTCAATAGAAAGATCTTGGGTCTTTGCATATTCATTTTGGTTCACATCCACAGAATAATTAGACATTGATTATCGGTGTGTGGGACAGAGGCCGAATCATTACTTTGTGAGAAGAGAGTGGGAGGAGCACTCCAAGCACATTACTGTCCCTCACACACAAAGACAAGAGGAAACTTGCGAGTGAGTGTTTCTGGTGGGGTTTCTGCATGGATCTATTAAAATAGGGTATTGCTAACTTGTTCCGAGTTAAACTGGTGGTCACAGAGCGCGATGTAAAAAACAAACTACGGGTGTTCAGCTGACGATGCTCCTAAAAGGTTGAATTTTGTGGCAATTTTTGCCTAGTTTCATATCATGCACTTTTCTCAGTTCAAAATCCTTATGTTCTCTTTAAAAAAAAAGCTTTTTAATCTTTAGCTTCAGCTCCCTCTGCTCCGCTCCAGCCAGCTCTGGTATGTGGTACGTGACTGCATGGTCAGCCACTGGATGTACCGCTAAAGGTTAAAGTGGAGACATGCGCCAGTGAGCTCCACCACTGACTCAAATCTGGCCAGGTTTCAAAACTGGGACTTGGGTTTCTTCATCCAGTTTATTTCAGAAATTATTGGGCTGGGAAATTAATAGAAAGATCGACAGATCGAGATCGAGTCATGTCTGAGCATCAATTATTTGGGAGTTTGAATGGAGAGTTCCATAGCCAATACTCAATGTCAGTAAAAACGTGGTTTAGAACAGAAGGCAGACACTGGAGGAAGAAATGTGGTTCATTTAAAAGTCTGTATAGTTCATGTTCATGAACTCATTACTGAAAGTAATTTTTGTTTAGTTTTTGGAAAGACTATATGAAAAATTGTGATGATTTTTTTTTCATAACACCCAGCCCTTGAATATTCATCTTGAATATTCCACAATATAACTTCTTCCTTGCCTTTATCCAGTTACATATGTTACATACATACATACACACATATGCAGGGCCGTCTCTCCACAGATCTGACTTATAACTTGGCCTGGTGGGATTGCCTGCTTGTCTCCCTTGATAGGTTCAAATCGACATAGACAAGCAGGTGGTAGACTCAGAAAAGCTACATACTTAAAGAATACTCTAAAGAAGACATATAATGCCAAATCTAAATGTATATACAGTTTCCATCATGGCTGACACAGAGGTGACATTTTGTATGATTCATGCACGTATGGGTTAACCTGCAATGACCTGGATTTGAGGCTTGAGTGTTATGAACATTTTGCGTTATACACATAAGGTTGAAAATAAAAAATAAACTGCTGCTTGCCACAATGAAGAATGAAATCATCAGAGAATCATTTCTACAATATAAGGTTCAACACACTTCCCCTTTTTACCGATTTTTTTTTTTTTATTCTACAGATAAACAATTGCATTTTACCCTCCCTGATCTCATTTAAGAGAATTTTAACATATAGATTTGTCTCGGGTGTAGTCTTACATATTCGAAGGGCCCTACTTTCTGCTCCTGTCACCAATATGTGGAAAGTACTCAGTCAAGTCCAATACTATCAACAGCAAAGCACTACATCATTAGTGAAAACATTACTGGTGTGTTGAATTGCCTCCTTATTGCTTTCCCCATCTGTTATGTGAGGTGCGAATGAAAACTATGCCGATGTAAAATGCAAACTTTGAGACAGCGGTCACACTTGAAGCATTCGCAATTAAAAAGTTGTTTATCAGCGCTCCCAGTCAATGCACTCAAAGGCATAGCAATGAGCCGGCCCGCATTAGAATCAAGAGAGAGAGGGAGGATCAGGTGAAGGATGAGGGCTACTGCTACTTAGCTTTATGTGCTCTGTCGCATAATGAAAAGTGTTATTAATTATCACGCAAAAGCTTAACGCTAATTAGTGATACAGTGACGCCATATGAAGTCATTAGCGGAGCATGGAGTGTAGGTTTGCTGTGTCGGTGACATCATGTGGCCGGAGTTGGTACTTGAACTATGATACAAAGTTACTCTACCGTCATCCGATAACCCTAGAGCGTCGTCACGTTAGAGGTAAAACGTCTAAACTTACAGTAATGTATCTACGCTTGGTAAATTTTGCAGTTAGATTACATTTCATAACGTCTCCACTCACAGTTTGTGTCGTCATGAAGATGTCCTCTAAGTTATTGGTTCTTAAACCCTGGGAGTGCGCAGAATGACTCAGCAAAGAGATTTATGGAAGAAAAGAAACTTGATTTTTATTATTTGGATCTCCCAGGCTAAGTGTTTAAAATGTAAAACACATGCATAGTTTTAATGATGAATGAAGAAACTATTCGATTTTTTCAAGTGCGTCAGAGCAGGGGCTACGTGATGGATCATCTAAAGCAGGGCAATTCAACTTAAGGCCCAGGGGCCAAATCAGGCCCTCCAAGGGATATGATCTGGCCCTCAACTGTCTTTCAAAAATATAGAAAATATTTTGTTTCTTGTTATTGTTTTAGCCTTGGTGTAGTCCTGGTTCAGATCTGATTTAGGTTTAGTTCAGGTTCACGTATTTGCAGGTAGAACTGGTTTGCAGTTGGAGATGGCTTCCATGCAAACACTGTACAGACAATAAAAGTAAAATAACATAAGGTCATAGCTTACAAACAGTTATGAAGAGAGTGCTCCAGTGATGATCAAAAATGGGAAGAGAAAACATGAAAAAAAAAGCTGAAGACTAAAGCTCTACAGCGGCAAAAAAGAAAAAAAATAGAGATGCAAGTTACAGCTTATTTAGCAAACAAACAGCTTCTGATGGTGCTGTTTCTAAAGCGCTTTGTTTTACATTTCAGGTACCTTTGCCCAGATGGAAAAAGCTGAAAGTCCTTGTATAAAGGGTGCGACACATCATTTACAATAGCTGTGGCCAAGCGTCGGATCTGCCTCGAGTGCAGACCCTCCGGATGCAGCTGGGTGTCTCCAATCGCTTTACTACACCATTTAACAATTTGGGAAAGCTGTTTTTTGTCTTTGATGGAGAGATACCATGATACCAAACAAACAAACCTGCTTTCCAACCCAGAGGATAAAGCCATCTGAAAATCTGTCCCTGGGTTAAATAAAGTCGAATAGCCTTGATCTAAAGTGTCAGAGCAGGAGGTACAGGACTGTGAACGCCACCATTCCATTGTTGTATTAACTGAATTGAATATCATCTTATTATTGTGAACATTTTTAAAGACGTCACATGCCGGAGCTCATGTGCTTGCACTGTGTTTGTGGCCTGTTCTATTCCCGTGGTGTGAGTCAGTGTGCTCACTTTGTCATGACACGCTGCAGGTTCACTCCTCAGTCTGTGCTCTCATTAAGTGCCCTGTCCCCCGCTGTGCCTTCAAATGCTGCTTCTTCCACTCTCTCTGGAACACTCACACAACTGCCACTTGTATCCTGCACTTCAAATACCAAACCAAATGTGTTCAGATTGTTGCAAGTGGTGACATTTGTATTTGGGATTGTCAATGCTAAAATAACAAATCAAAACAACAACAAAGCAAGAGCCCATGAAGCGATATCAAACTTTATTTCCATATTATTCATCTATGGTAAACAATTCTCCCACTGCTGTGATAAACGTCTTTTCTTGGATTTGAAAAAGATGTTTTAGTCTAATCTGAACTGATTTGTCATTTGTAGCAGCTGTAAGTCAGCATGCCTTCAAGTGTCAGACTGTTTCCAACACATATCCTCAGGTGACAGAGCAAATGTTTGATCACTGTGAGAACAGCATCCAGTTCCTCCAAATCCTCTAAAATTGTGATTTAAAAGTGTGGGATCTGTTGATGTTGATTAGTGTCTCAGCTCTCTTCCCCATGAGTACTGTGTCATCTAAAGCAGTGGTTCCAAACCTTTTTTATGTTGCATACCCCCTAAGCTTTGTTTTACACTCAGATTACCCCTTAACTTGACTTTCAGGCAAATAAATGCGTTTACTAGTCGGATATAGTCAATTATTACTATTATAAATTTTAATTATGTGTAGGATCCAAGATACTCCAAAAGATGCAAAATTTACAATTAATGAGACTTTTTTATTCTGATAAAAGTACATTTCATCTTCATTTAAAACCTGAAACCATTCCAAGTACCCCTGGTAATCCGTCACGTACCCCTTGGGCTCCCCATACCCCTGGTTGGGAAACACTGCTCTAAAGCCCAAAAGAGGCAAACATGTGTAGCTAGAAAAAGGGAGTGAGAATAGTTTAAAAAAAAAAAAAAATTAAACCAATCTTTTCCAATAAGTAAAAGAAACTACCCCCTAACTACAGTATTGATTCCCAGGAATGTGAGGCCATAATAAATATTGGTAGCTTGATAACACATTCAGATTGCTGTATGTCAGCATTAAATTAAAACTATTGTATTCATTGCAAACTGGAAAGAAAGATCTGATACACGGTACACCACATTACATATGAGAGCATGAGGAGAGTTTACCCTGCTTCAGTATCTGAAAAGGCTGTTCTAAAAGTTAATATTGTGACAATAATGTATCACACTGTGCAACAACCTGTAACTAAAACATAACACACCATGTGACGAGATGTAATACCTGAGCCCTCTGACCCTAATGTAAGCATGTTCTACTGGCTGTTACACTGAGGCAGGTGTCACACTGATTTCTCACAGTTAGGCCTGTAGTTTTGACATGTTTCAGCTGCACTCTGCTGCCTTCTTCAGAAGTGATAATGCAATGACGTTTCTGGTCACTGGATGTAAACAGAGTGGTTCTGTCTTGGCACTTAGAGCAGGAGGACGACCATCTGCTGTCTGACTTGTTCAGAACCATCTCTCAGGTATGAGAAAGTTGGTATGCCCCTCATCACTAGTTATAGTCCAGTGAGAGCTTTAATGTATCAATAAGAATCTTTCATTCATTCATTCATTCATTTTCTACCGCTTATTCCCGTTAGGGGTCGCGGGTGACTGGAGCCTATCCCAGTGACTTTGGGCCTTAGGCGGGGTACACCCTGGACAGTGGCCAACTCGTCGCAGGGCTGACACAGAGAGACAGACAAGGACAGACAACCATTCACTCTCACATTCATTCACTAGGGACAATTTAGAGTTCTCAATTATCCTACACAGTCATGTCTTTGGACGGTGGGAGGAAGCCGGAGAACCCGGAGAGAACCCACGGTAACACGGGGAGGACATGCAGACTCCACCCAGAGAGATCGTGTGATGTTGGGGTGGTTCGGAATTCGAAACCACGATGTTGGGGTGGTCTGGGATTCGAACCCACGATCTCCTTATTGAGAGGCAGAAGCTCTAGCCGCTCTGCCACCGTGCAACAGAGATTCAATAAGAATCTCTGTTATATAAACATACAAACACCTCATGTCTGTAACTGATTAACTCTGATGATCTTACCATGCACATTTATTTTTGTTTTGAAATATTGCACATCTCACATTATTCTAACTGTGTTTTGCTCTTGTCAGTTTGAACGTCATGATCAAACACACACTTCCTCTTGTTAAGAAGATTTACTACATTACTCAATTAATTTCAGTATGCTCTAAAAATGTAAATTCAATTGCTTTGTTGCCTGGAGCGTACTTACGTTATGCCATACATCAGACTGATAGGTGATAAAGGTTTGGCATTTTGAACAGTTGTAAAAGTCAACGTGCCCTGCTATGCCACACATCCTCGGGCGACACACATGACAGAGCCCATATTTGGAGTTTGAAGCATCGCCACGGAAACGGGCAAACCAACTTTTTCAGATTAGCATATGTTCTTATTGTGGAACGGCTGAGGCATGCATCTTCTGTAATAACAAATGTACACTTTTACATTTGGCACAGCAGCGTCGAGAAAAATGGAGCACATGTGAAATCCATTACACAGGCCCATGTTTCTGGAATATTGATTCATTTGTCTTCGTGGTGGATGGGGCCGTCACAGCTGAAATACAGGTCACACACATCGGCAATAAATTGTTTTTATGTAAAATAAATCTGGTTCATGTTCGAAACTTGCTGTAACAAATACTTCAGCTTACGTCTGGTCAAGTTAAGCTATTTAATGTGTGTGACATGTGTTCTTCAATGTAGTGTTGTATTGTTGTACTGTAATAGACGTCAAATGAATAGTACTAAAAAATGCTAAATTGTGCATTAACTGTGTTTTTAGAAGATGATTTGTATTAAGAATGATGCGGGCACGTGATATGTTTTATAATCTAAAAGTCTATTGGAAAGTTTCTTCCTTAAAACCACAATTAAACAATTTTAAGGTAAATGCGCTGCACACAATTTAAAGCTGCACTTTTCTGGTGAGGAGTTTGCGACCATATCAACATATAATTGCTTTCCCTGGCATGTTTTATTTCATATGAAGGGATTTGGGATTTGAGCAATTTGACATCTCGTCAGCGAGCTAAAAGAAATGGTTTCATTTACCTGTCTAAAATACAATAACTTGCAGCTGTTGTCAATAAACGTTTTTATTTCAAATAAATCACAATGCGCATAAATCCTGTTTATTACTGCATATGAATGCAATGTGCATATTATATGACTAGGAAACAGTCTATATTTTCAAATAAGCATTTTAAATTGCCTCAGCTCCTGCTCTGAAAAGTCAGGCATCAAATCCTAAACAAAAGTCAACCCCCAGAGGAGCTCCCACATCTGTACTCTATTTACTGACCACCTGTTATTTCACCAAAGCCAGTAACATTCCCACTATTCCAACAAACACAAGGTTATGCAAATGAGCCCATTACTGCCATTGTCACTGCAACTTTGAAAACTTCACTTCAGTCAAATGTAATAGGTTTATTCTCACTGATTTACCAACCTACCCAACTAACTGCAATAAAGACCATAGCAGCCATATAATAAAACATTGTCAAGGAATCGTGTAATAAAACAATTCATTAAATAATATTGCAACCAATTGCAATCTCTGCCTTTAATACCATGGAACAATGAGTCAAAAATCTGTACCACTTTATGATGAGTTATCATAAGGTAAGACAGTAAGTTATAGTAACAAAGCGTCATCAGTTAATATGGTGTGCAGTTTGGCTTGATAAGTTGTCAAGTTTTCTTGTGGTAGTTAGAACAATTGTTGTACCTTATATTTATTGTTTCAGAAGCAGTAATTGAACTTACATTTTTAAGTTAAACTACCTTATTTCTTTTTACAGTGTGAATATAGGTATTTGTTCATTTTATTTAGCTAATGTGTAAAAAAAAAAGGAGACGAAAAAAAGTCATACTACTTATTCATTTATTGAAAATTTTACACAGGCTCCCTGATCTAACACTTGGCTTCATCCTTCCTTCCCATTTGTAACGACATAGTCCTCTCGGTGACATGCCCCCTGATGGATGGGGGGATTACTGCACTCTTTGGTCTCATGCACGCTCGTGTCCACAGCTTCTAATTGGCTAAGTGGACAACAAGAGAGCAGCCATCTTGCCTTCTTTCCCTCTGCTCTAGTCCCCCTTCCCTACACTTTTCTTGTCATTTAACAAATCTTGTCCCGTCACACTCAGAATGGAGTGTGTTGGAGATAAGTTACATGGGCCGAAGTCATTTAATTTGAACAGATGTTTTCCCGGCAGACTGACAGCAAGATCTTTTCTCCTGCTCCCCGAAGGAACTGCCATGAAGACATTACAGATGCTTGTGGTGCTCCTGGTAATCATTAGAACAGCACAGGATTGGGGCTGTTTAAAGATATGAACGTACACCATGGACATATGGCTGTCGGAGCCTGCGGAAATGGGATGACAGCAAAGGCCAAAGCAGTATACCTTGAAGCAGGGGCAGTGGTGCAAAGGCATGAAGGATGGAGAAAGAGGGAGAGTAAATGTGAATGGTGTGTGGTCGGCAGTGGTGTCCTTGTGCTGTCCAGAGATACATTTTTCTGTATAGAACTCTGTTGTGTGGGGGATTTGGAGAGTAATATTGGATTTGTGCTTATCTGCAGCGGGGCAGCTAGGCAACAGACATCTATCTCACCGGAGCCAACTTGTGCTAAGTACTATGCTTCAGACGTATGATGCAACTTTATTTTTGGAACTGTTAATGACAACGTAAGAGCATAATCAATTTAAAGATGTTTTAACCATGTTACAGTTGTTTTCCCTTCCCATTTACACTCTCAAACTAGTACGTGATCGTGACGTAAGAGTGATTGATGCAATTTTGAGAGATCTTTATTCTCTTGCTTTCAAGACGCCATTACTCTGAAATTAAATTCCTGTTTTCCCCCTCCCCCCATACACACCCACTACTCTTTGTTTATATGTATTGCCTTTTTCCCCCTTAAACAGTATTACGTTGTCGCATCACTATTTTGGCACAAAGAAAAATCAGCAGCGCAGTTTTCAACCGGACGTCATCAGCAGACTCGGTTCTTCATTTATGAAAGGTGCACTGTGTTGGTTTTCAAGGTGAACAGCCGTCACCTGACTTTCTCATCAAATTGTGCGCAATAAACTCATTCATCTTTCATTTGTCCCATTAAGTAAGTTAATATTGCCTAAAAAGTGCTTGATTTCTACGCTCCAGCAGCAAACTTCATAGTGCCCCTTTAACAGGGCTGGGCGATACAGTGATAAAAATCGAATCGTGAGCTCGTCCCTGTGACAATCTGCCGTTTTTGTGAAATCGTTGTATCGCGATTCACTGTTTCTCTATTTAATGCAGCTGTCTGTTCAAACACACTTTTTCTCCTGTTGTTTAGCCCCTGGAGCCTCTGAGCAGATGACTTTATTTACCTCTTAAAGGCCAGGGCTGCACAATTAAACCAAATCAACACAAAATCACAATTTTAATGGATGTAATTAGCAAATCGCTTTTGGAAGTGCATAATAATTTATTCCACAAACAACAAAATGTCTTGGCTCATTGAGGTCCATAGAGACATGCCATAACTAATAAAGGAATTTTAAATTTATAGAGAGTGCCTTGTTTTTTGTTTTGTTTTTTTTTTTGTATTTTTGCATCTACAATCCCTTTACAAAAGAGCACCTCTTTTACTTTTTTTCACTACTGTCTGGATGGCCACGAAGCGTTCCTTGTTATCCTTCGTTCTCAACAAAATGTCTTGCTTTGATGTCAATAAAAACTGTTAACACTGTAGTTTGGACTTGAACAAACATGCTCTGAAACAAGCAACAAAAGTGCGACCAAAAGTGACAAAGATGCACATACTCAATGCACCAAAACGCGACAAAAAGCAACAAAGATACATTCAAAAGTGACAAAAACTTGCCTATAAACATGACACAATGCACCAAAATGCGACAAAAATGTGACTAAAAGTGACAAAGACTCATTTAAATATGATAAACACAACTCAATGTGACAAAAACGCAACTAAAATCGACAAAATTGTGTTTTAAATGTGAATTTGAACAGAATTCTATTATTACAACATAAATCGCAAATATACTCACAATCGCACTGTTCAGAAAAATCATAATTAGACATTTTTCCTAAATCGTGCAGCTCTATAAAGGCAATAGAAAAATACAAAGTGAAGACGAAATCATGATAATCATTTTTTGCTATATCGCCCAGCCCTACCCTTTAAGTCACTTTTGAGCACTATTGCAATTTAAAATGTCCAAATTACAAAAGATCCACGTGTGTCATATATTGCAGACAAAAGCATAGTATTTTCTTTCAAATCAACATTGCATCCTGAACATGAACAGAAACGTGACCCAAAAATGGAGACTGAATCTTCTGTAATCTATTATTGATAAAACAGTTTGAAAAATCCTTCCGTCTTTACCTCATATTCAAACTTATGATGAGAAAGATTGCGCGGCACAGACTGACATTATACTTAATGCTTAAACTAGACATTACAAGCTCATTAAAATCCTCTTGTCACACTCGAGGCAACCTTTCTCCACTCAATTCTCCAACCAATCCTGAGCTATAACTGCCACTGACTTTGTCCCGGAAATATGTAAAGCGCTTGAGCACCCTTAGGACTTGTGTTTGTCGGCCCACAGGAGTCAGCAGAAAACTTGTGCTGTGTCTGGATCACTCCTTCACGTTGTGGGCTCATGGCTTTGTTAAAACATAAATAGTTTTGTTTCCAAGTGTATTATTATCTGACCTATTTTCTCATGGTTTGTTTATGCATCAGAATGTCCCAGTACAGCTACCATGGGATTTGGAAATGCAATATATTTTTAATGCCTTTTTTATGATTCCGCCGAAAGTCGCACCTGACCTTGTAGACAATTTGAGGTTTTCAACTTCAGAGGATGGAATATGGAGAATCATTGGGATCTGTTCAAAGATTTATTTATTTTAATAAGTCAGTTTGATTGATTATTTTATCAGGAATGACCAGGACTAGATTTGGATTTAGTTCCACATTTTCAGTCTCGTGTTTGAAATCAAAATTGCGATTTACAAATGTTTTTAGGTGCACTATTTAATCTTTCGGTCTGCCACCTGCTTGTCTCCATGGATACGCTACGGTTTTGCCTGGAATGTTCCACAGTATTGCATTCAATGTATATAGACAAGCAGGTGACACCGCCAGTTAAGTTAAGCAAGTTTAAAGGTCAGATCCGTGGAGAGGCGAACCTGCTCACAGTAAGAATGTATTCATGGTATTTTGTCCTAGCAATAAAAGCACCAGAAACTGAATAATGATACTGTATAATGACATACGTTATTATTTTAGTTTATCTACACATATTTATTTACATTTAATGTACAAGCTTAGAGGAGTCTCAATCCATTTTAAAGGAAAATATTATGCAGTTTTCATATTGTTATTAGCCTTTAAATATGCTCTTGAGTACCTTACATTTGTCATCTCATGTTAAAAAAAAAAAAAAAAAGTTTATTATGGACTAAATGAAAGGATTTCTCTGCTTTGTGCAATGACAATGAGCATATCCAGCCAGCAGATGGTGCCTAGTGCTATACACAATTTAGTTATGTTATCACTTGAAATTCCCCACATGAAGTTCAGCTTAGCAGCAGCAAATTAGATGACAGAAATGCTCAGAACGAGTCTGGTGATGATTTAAGCAGAAGATTCTCGGATAAGTGATGTATAAAATCTGAAAATGATCATCGACTGATCGAAGGAGTTCAGCAGGAAGTGCTTTCGACGGTCAGAGGATTCCTCAGAATGGCGCAAATAAAGCTAAATGCAACTCCAGGTATGTTTTTGATGTTGGAACATTGTTAGAACATGGTTAAAAGCTCAAAGTCACTGTAGCAGAATATGTGTCCTTTAATACAAACCTGGTTGGCATCAGATTGATACTGGATTGATCCTAAAATCACTGGTATTGCCCACTTTGTAGAGGAATAAAACAGCTTATCTGATGCAGTGCTTGAATAATAACTGCATTTCTCTGTTGTTGTTTGGTAGCAGCCATACCATACAATCTTTTTCAAATTGCTTTTATTTTCATGTCCACACCAGCTCCTGGATATTGAAAAACCATCAAATCTTCACCAAATCCACCACGAAAGCTGCTTTTGACAAAGTTAGCGGGTTCTCTGCTCTATCTCCTGACAATTTTACCTGTGTCAAAGGGTAATCCAATGAAATAAACGATGACTAGAGGCGTTTCCATCCCCAGCCCCTCAGCACAAATGCCTTTATGATACTATCAAATCACACTCAACTCTGAAATGCGACCTCAATAGCTTTGTAGTGGTAGATGCACTCCGCGTCATATATAAAGTGTTATAGCGATCTCGACAACGGAACAATGCAGCCGGTCGTCATTGTGTCATTATAAAGCAGCCTCCCGTTGTACATGAAGTGGTCCAAGGCTCGTTCTCGGAGGAGGAGATAAGCTGGTGATGGATGCAGCCAGATTCTACAGAGATTTCTTGGCCCCAAACAATATGTGACTAACCTTCTGCTATCTGGTGTATTTATATAAGCCATACACCAATCAGTTATAGCGTTTTGACCTGAATGCTATTGGTGGTCGTGATGTTAAATGTTATGGCGTTTGAAAGATCAGAAGAGGCAGTAGGTATACAGTTTGAGATAGCTTTGTCTGTGGTGCACACACGTTTGTAATAACACTCACTGTCATGAAAGTAAAAAGTCTACAGGCGACACATTTCTAACCCTAACCCTAACCCTAACCCTAACCCTAACCCTAACCCTTCACTAAAATGTAGTGGGCGTGATTATATTTAAGATTTTACTAAACATTTTGCCTATTTAATCCCAGTCAGTTTTTGTTATGTATAGAATTCTACTTCCTGGTTGGACATGGGGGATGTAGGGGTAATTCCACAACTGTTACCTAGCAACCAGACTGTAAACAAGGGCCAAAATCCATATAAATTACACAATAGGTATGATTTGACATATAATAATACCTTTATTTTGTTGAACGATCGTTTAAACTGTCAGAAAAATGTGTCAGTTGAGTGTTAACTGTCTATATTTTCAATGATATGTTGCTTTTTGAAGACATCACAGAGGAATTCCATTTTAGAACTCACCACTACGTATTTTAATCTTTTATTTTTCAAAATTTCTTCACAGACTGCGACTTCACAAATGTAAAACTATGATAAATATTTGGCCTACCACAGGTGCCCTAATTGTGTCATAATTAGACAAACATCAGAACCTGTCATATAGACTTTAAACATAAAAAGAAAGCATTAATCAACTCATTTCCAGTCAAATCGTGGGCATACTTGCTTACCAATGCCCAATCTCGTCAATCTCAGAAGCTAAGCAGGTTGGGGCTGATTAATACTTGGATGGGAGACCGCTGGAACATCAGGGCAAGACACTTCACCCACACTGCAAGTATAAAACTGATGGCGCGGATTAGCTGCCTCGCTTCTGTCAGTCTGCCCCAGGGCGCTGTGGATACAATAAAAGCTTTTCACCATCAAGTGTGGAGTGAATGAATAATGCAATGTGAAGTCTTTGAGTGTCTAGAAAAAGCGCTGAATAAGCACGATGCATTAGAATTTCATTTCAATTCCACAGGGGCTTCTTGACTTTATTACAAATCCCTAAATCTCATTTTTAGCGAGATTACAGATTACAACTGCTGCGATGCTTTTAGTTCATAGCAAGTGAACGTTTACAACTCCTGTCCCTGGTTAGGCTTTTCTACCAACCAAATACAAAAGATAGTTAAACACACATTCCATATATAAATACAGCGGCACAAATTCACGCGTATGCTCAATATTTCGCCTTTACTCCTAAACTTTCATACTATTTACAGGCGGGTACAGTTTTGATTTTTTTCAGCCAGCATTTGAGTTTGAGATGAACATTTTTAACTTAGAAATTCTCTTAATTTCAGTGGGAGTTCCACACTTTACAGCTCTTGTCCAATTGTCCAAAATTGTCACTCTGCTGCTTGTAAAGAGGAATTGTCAAAACCCAACAAATGCCCAACTAGTGTCAATCGGACCATTCCTCCAGACACCAGCTTTACTCCTTCTTATATTTAGCAAAGAAAATCTAGGCGGAATTTAAGATCTGTTTTTCCTCCGTGCAGAGCTTGTTATAATTGGAGTAAATAAGGCATTAAACTACAGTGTCCCAGCTTCACTAAGAGCCCAGCCATTTGTTTGTGCTCCAGATGGTTCAGAAACAGCTTCAGTTTGAATTGGGGCTCATTTGAGTCTGCCTTTTTTGGAATAAAATCAGCTGGAATGATAACGGGAGTCATTGATGATGTTTTGGTGTAATGATCTCATTTGTTTTGTTACAGCATCTGACAGTCGGGGTGTTTAAATGACCCAATAACGAAAAGAAGTTCGACAAACTCCACTGGTTCTATTTTACAAAGGCTGACACCAAGACACCCACCACAGTCACTTATAAGACTGATGTTGCCTTGTCCCTTAAAGGTGCACTATGTAACTTTTCTACTACTCTTACAATCATTCAACTACAGGTGTTTATATTAAAGATGTCGTACTGTGGAACATCCAAAAGTGGCCAATGTAACTTTTCTGTACTCGATTTTTTTGCATGTAATAAAGTAAACTCTGCATTGCTCCAGCACAGATATATTGTAAAAGGATCTATTTGGGTGAAAATGAGACCACAAAAAACTAATGTTTGTAAGCTTTACCCATGAAGGTCCTGTGATCTTCCTGTCCTGAGACTGAATAGTAGAGCAATACATTTCACTACAAAACAATAAATATATGGCACGGCACCTTTAACCTTTAATGTACTTAAACTGTAGCAGTGACGGTGCCTCCCCCTCCCCAGTCACAAGGACACCGGTGCGCTCCCCTCTCCATTGCGCTGCGCTCGCATGTACAGTTCACACAGTGCCGTTGCAAAGAATAAAGTTTTTTCGTTTCCCGGTCCACCAAGTCAAGTCAAGTCAAGTCAAATTTATTTATAAAGCACATTTAAAAACAACCACAATGGCCCAAAGTGCTGTACAGACACAATATAAAATACAATAAGACAAAAACAGACATGCAGAAACAAGCTAAAAAAAAGCAATACAAATGTTCTGCTCAGCTCGTATTAAAAGCCCGTGCAAACAAATGGGTTTTCAACAAAGTCTTAAAAATATTCAGAGATTGGGCTGTTCTAACGTCCAGAGGAAGACTGTTCCAGAGTCTGGGACCTGCCACAGAGAAAGCCCTGTCCCCTCGTGTTTTTAACCGTGATCTCGGGACCATGTTTGGGACCATGTTTGGTCCCTTCAAATCCACCCTCCAAACTCTCCGTAGCAAGCAACTCATCGTCCCCGCGCGCCTCGGGGTGCACACCGGTCCGTGCACTCCTCTTTCCCTCCTTCCTCTGCTTCCGCACACGTGGTTCCAGGTGACCGGCCAAACCGAGCACACCCTTAGTTGACTCAGATATAGCGCATTTGCGCACGGTTATTATAATCATGTCATCTAAAATAGTCTTTTTAATTCAAATGCTGTTTTGTCTTTGCGTGTGTATTCAGTGAGGGAATATTCTGCAAAGTTGTGAATATTATGAGAGACAATATTCTAGTGATCTATGGGATGAAAATGTTTTGATTATTTGATTATTTGCTTTTTTTATATAATGTTATGTAATGCCCGTGGGAGGGGCCACTATGGCCAGTCTGTGGCTGGTTGCAGTGAGGGCAACAGCACCCTGGGAATTAAAGAAAAGGAACCCATTCATCTGTAGCTGTAAATATGATCTTTGGTTTGTATATATCACTGTTTGCTCTTTTGGAAGCTGGGAAAATTAAACACTATCAAATTATATTTCTGACTTGGCCATTGTATCCAAGAAATGATCCCGCAACAGTAGAATACTTAACATGTACTACTTTCATAGAAAATAGAAACAACTTATGTTTATTTGAAGGTGCAATATGTACATTTTTATGGTCCAGTGTCCGCCACCTGCTTGAGATGTTACTTACTGAAATGTTCCACAGTATGACATCAAACTTATCTGTGTTTCATTTATTCAATGTAAATAAACACTTACGGCTGTTTGATTATGGCAAAAGTTATCATCACAATTATTTGGCTCATTATAGTAGTCACAATTATTTCAAACAATTCTATATTGTCAAAACGATTATAAAACCATTTGTAATGATTTAGAAAAGTGTTTTGCTCCAGGTTTTGAGGCATGAGGAGTGCATTCATAATTTTGAACAGAAGCTATTAATTGTATTTTTGATCACAACATTTTTGTCAGTGAATAGAGTAATAATTGAAATCGCGATTATATATACAATTAATAGCACAACCCTAGAAATACTTGTAAAAAACATGAATATTTACTGCAAGAGCAATCGCCTCTACACAGATCTGTCCTGGTCACGTCACCTGCTTGTCCCCATGGAGATGGATAACTAAATAATGCCATACTGTGAAATATTCCAGCAGACAAAGTATTAATATCTCCCTGGAGCAAACAGGTAATGGACAATCAAACAAGACAAGTTATTGTGCACCTTTGAAGTCAACATGTATTTCTCATCCATGGCTAAAAAGTATAAATGAAATACTTCGATGGCGAAGATTGTTGTTCTGATACTTTGTGCAAACTTGCAACAACAAAGCATTTCCCTGTCAAACCCTTGAGCACACAGCATCATGTCCTGTGTACACATTCATATAGGCGCTGTGCATATACTGTGCATATACTGTGCATGTTAAATACCAAATCAGTGGCTTTGGGATGGAAAAGCTGTCATATTGGGAAGAGGATGTTCCAATTGGAAAGGTCACTACTGTCTATAGAGAACAAATGAGGCCGCTAATGGTTTTCGCTGCCAGCCTGCTCCTGCCACATAAAAAGAGCAGGTGCCGTGTGAATCCTGATCATCCCGTCTAAGTGAAATCCCTGACGCACATCCAGAACAATTAAGCAGTGACGAGGAAGAGGGGGAGGATAGTATTTAGTGGAATATATCAAACTTCAGAGAAATTTAGACGGGTAAAGGTGTCAAAAGTGGAGTGCGGAAAATTGGGAAGACATAAACGAACACCTTGAACAGTGCAATTGTGCTTAAAACAGAAATGGATTGATGACAATATAATAAAACTGATTTTTAAATACGTTTTCAATAAGTGATAAGTGTATGTTAAAGCATCATTATCATCTACAACTATGTCTTTAACATAAGAATGACTATAATGATGATTATAATGTTTTCTTGCCTTTGTCATTTATTTGGACAGTAAACCAAGGAGTTACAGGTTCAATTTAGAACTGTCTTATAGAAACATTTGACAATATCATCAGTAAAACATTCAACATCAAATAAAGATTAGTGTTACATACATATTTTGGAAGATGAAAGCTCCCCTCCCATGACTGCACTCTTTGCAATCTCAAAAAGGGACTGCATTTTGGTGTTTATTGCCCAAAAGTTAAAGCTAGGATAGTGTTTCAAAAAGATTATTCTGTGCTCTCTGGAAATTTTGCTTCTAAACGACTTGCTCTAGTTTAGACCTCAACTGTCAGAAAGGCCATGCAGACTTTTTAGATTCAAAGCTGCAAAAATTCAAAAAAAAAAAAAAAAAAAAAATTGCATGTTTGAAATAAATTCATTCATTCATTCAAAAGTGTTTACTCCTCAGTAGAGTCACCAGTCTATGGCGGAATCTGTTCCAGGCGCCTCCCTGAGGAGGTGTTCCAGGCATGTCCCACCTGGAGGAGGCCTCAGGGAAGACCCAAGACACACTGCAGGGACTGTCTCTCGGCGAGCCTGGGAACGCCTTGATCCTCCTGGAAGACCTGGAGACATGTGGAGGGATGTGTCTGTGACCCGGCCCCAGATAAGTGGAAGACACTGTATGAAAGGATGGTGAGTATATTTTTGGGATTTGGTAGTATTTATTTACATGGATTGTATGTATCACATCATCCTTGCAATTCATATTTGAAAACAATAATAAATAGGATTTAAATAAGGATTATTGTTGTTGAAATATGTTTTTATTACACTAACTCTGCTTGAGTTAGAATCATTGAAAAACATTGGGAAAAATGACCTTGCTTTTTACAATGACACGCATAGATTTGTATGTACTTTGATTAGTTATGAGACCACTGGACCATAAACCATCCATGGCAGTCACTGCTGCACCAATTGTAAATGTAAGGAATACACACATAACTTCAACTTTCCATTGCAAACTTTGTAAAAAAAAAAAAAAAAAGAGATGCAGACATTCGTCGATGTAATCCCTCATTCGTCCAGGCGTGTTCCATCGTAGAAGAGGTTTCAGGGGTTGTCATCTAAGATACAGAAATTGTATATTTTGTTAACCCAAATGTTATTTCTGAACTATTTCCTCCGACTTTCTTTATGACAGAATATCCCCAAAGAGATTCCGATAAAAGAATGTTAGTGTGGAGATGCCATCTGCACAGGTGTACACACACTTGAATTTTCCTGCCACTGCCATGAATAATATCCATACCTGAATATAATTTCCAATACATGTGACTTTCTGAAAATGGGTTACTGCATTTTCTTGGTTGACAGTAAATGTAATGGTTAAAATCCAATTTCAAATGCAGACGTTCAAGAGGAAATAAGAGGAACAACAGAGTGAGGGCGAGGCAGAGAGCTTTCCTGTTGTGTCTCCAGAGTTCTACGGCTGACTGTGATGCCTGGGCTTCTGGACACTGCGCAGTCTTTTGTTCTGAGGACTGTTAACTGCCCTGACACAGATCTGCTGACTCTACCAGACTAATCCTCCTGCTGAAGCTGCACTGAGACCTTTGACTGACACACAAAGGCCACTGAGGAGCACAGTGAAAATGTTTCTGCTGCTGAGTTGGAATTAGACTATTTACAGTGCATTTGACCATGTCATTGGGACATACATTAAGCTCTGTGCACAGAATTTCCATTTCGGCTATAGATTTTAAAATGACTAGCGCATTGTACTGTACTACTGAGTACTTCCTGTCCAATTCTATCTCTGAGGTTTTTGCAGAGTCACACTAAAATGAATAAATGCTTAAAGATCAGACAGTACAGTGAGCTGCAGGAGGTTGTCACTATGACATGATGTTACCGACTTTACAAATGAGATGAATACTTCCCCAGAGACATTCCGTGTTGGCAAATGGAGGTGTTTGTGGGTCAATGCTAACGGTAATGTTAATTTAGAATCATAATTAAAAAATAATTGACGTAATCTATATTCTTCACTGTTTCTTTTAATACAGTTTGAGTTTTAATAAGAGTTGGCATTCACTTTGAGAAACAGTATCCAACGGTTACCCATGCTATACTGTGCTTCATTTGTCCGTTTCTTTTTTTTTATTTTGTCACCCTTAAAATCAAAATAGTTCAAAAAGGGAAGGGAAAAAGGGAAGTTAGGGTTAGGCTGTGTTAGGAAATCTGTATTCATCCCGTAACAAAAGTTTTAATAGCATAAGTAACCCTAACCATAAACATTCAAGATAAATAAGGATTCAAATAGACATATCAGGAAGAAATATGTCTGTTTAACCAAAATCAGAAACCATACTTCCACACTTCATCGTGACTTTTCACTTCTGATCATTTGCAAACGTAAACAACAGGCCACAATCAGTCGAGTAAATCCCATTCTTTGCGACACACCAGCTGAGCCCCGTCTCCGCGCATTTCACTAATACTATATATTTATGTTTGGAGTGTGTGCGCGGAATGGCTTCTGACTCAGCGTTTTCTGCCCCGCGGCCCAAATGCGAATTGAATTTCAATGAAAAGCGTGATATCATTCATCATTTTCTTATCACAGGTGGCTGTCTTATCGGAGGAGGCTGTCAGGCGCCGTTAAAGGGATGACCCCGAGAAGACGAGGAAGAAGAGAGGAGAAGGACGCCTCCTCCGCAGCCCGCTCCCTCTGCCCGGAGTGTGGACCGGCTCAAATCCCTATCATATCCACTCTGCGAAGGTTAATGGGGGATAAAGCATTTTGTTATACAGCCCGCTCTTCTGTCTACTGTGGTGTGAAAGCCAACAGGGAAGAGAGGGGGAGAAATTGATACTCCGGCCAGCGGTCACTACGCACCCAGCAACCTGTCATCAGAGGGATACTAGGGCAGAGCGGAGTGGAGGGTGCTTGGCGGTCAAGGGCACGGATGACCTAAGTGAACGCCGGACAAAGCCGTCGTCATAGAAGTGTGTCTGTTTCACTGCGGCCTTTGAAGTGAGGCAGGCCCGGGCTGACGTTCTAAAGCTGCTGGCCCCATCTTGTGACTGAAAGAGGGGGTGTTGCGTAAATGTGCCGTCCGTTATGTAACGAATCCACAGTGGTTAGGAGGCTCACCAGAGGGAATTTCTATGCTGCGTTTGATTTTGACCAAACAACAGTGAAATTTCCATTGTTTAACACATTGCAATCTGTCAAGTATGGAGCAGCTTTACAAAATCAAACCTTCTGGATGATAAAGTTAATGTGACATAAACATTCAGATAAAAACAAATACAATTAACATTTTGGTGTGCTTTTGTTGGAGTGCAGATTGAACTACCTAACTTTGAACTTAATTTTGCTTTTAAAATTGTTCTCAAAATTTCAGAGATTATGAAAAACTGCAGAGGTTTGGACATGCAAGTCATGAATTAGACTCGAGTCAGACTTGAGTCACTCTTTTGATGACTTGAGACTTGGCTTGATAAATGGAGTAAGACTTGGACTTGACTTGGAACACTCTGACTTAAGATGACTTGATGTTTCTGTTTGAAAAAGCAAATGTGTTTTTAAACCATTATCTCTCCAGTTGATACTAAGATGTGCCCAGGACATTTTTAAAAGAAGAACCCTTCAGAAAAATCATATAAACTGCAAAAATATGAGCATGAGTTTTTGGCAATTTGAGAACAAAGGACTTGTGGGCCATTGACTTGGAACACCCACATTGTAATACAGACTTTTGTTTCTGTTTAGATACTTTTAACTTTGAATAGCAAAACACAGACAGAGAAAAAAAAAAGTTAGGATAGAGTGCTTCACTAAGTCAAAGAGATGTAAAAATTATGAAAAACTAAGATGTTGCGTCCTGAAACTAGCCCTTACTGTCAGTATGTCATGTGGACAGATTCAGGATGTGATTTTGTGGCCATTCATCTGGTAGTTTATCAATGTTTTATTGTTTTTATATGCCACAGATTCATGACCTCTGTGCATTAAAGGACACCTGTTGCCCTTTTTTAAAACTCTTTGCCCTGACGAAGACCAAACCTGTTGGTCAAAACGCGTTGGCATCTGTCTTAATAAAGGACTTTTATTTTACTCCGGATCCTGACTTTTCCCATGCAACATTTTGACAGATACGAGTATCAGTTTCAAAACACAGACAGACACACATCTCAGACAGACAACACATGTCACACAATTTTACTACAGTACCATCCATTTGCTCTGTTGCTTGCTATATTCTGAAAGTGGATGTTAGAGTTAGTGGAAAAAGTAATGAGTGCACAGTTTGTGGACAAACCAATCACAACCGTTTATTCACAAAATCAATCAGATCCGACTTTGGAACTTCTCTCAACTCTTGAGTTTTTTCAACACCTAGTAAATTTGCCAAAACTGTATCATATTTGGCAATCTCTCACTTAAAAACAAAAACAGTTTTCTGTGATTTTATTCCACTAGCTTTAGCTTTAGTTTTCTCTGCTCAATACTGAATTCAGAGTTGCTCGTTTTCCAATTTTCTTCCTTGTGTTTGCTTTGATACGAGGCCGGCGAACTATGTGTTCTGATTGTCAATTTCACTCACCGGAACAAGGGGGTCGAGATAAGAATCCAGACAGACTTCCTTGTTGGAAAAGGTGAATTAATGGCTTCGCTGGCTCTAGGTCTTTCATTTTGTGATTACAATTTTCTATAATCAACATTTCAAAGCAGTCAATTATGCAAAAAGTGTTTTGCTAAAAGCCATTTCAATTCAAATGACTCTCTTGCCAAACAAACAGATAAATCGTCAACACACAACCCTAACGCATTTGAATCGTTAGAGAGTGAAATCGTTCCCAAAATAATGTAATGTTTGATTTGTTGTTTGGTTGCAGAAAGTAGCTCGGTCCTGCCATATGAATTCTTGCCATATTTGTGAGTTCACAAACTCTTGAGAATCCATCTGGACGGTCTCCTGCTGGTAGGGCTGCACCGGTCGCTGTGTGCTGGACCAATCACAGCGCAGCATTGTGGTTTGGGCGGAGGTCAAACAGACGAACCTAATCAAACATGGCAGCACCGAAAGATGTACTTTGGCCTATTTCAACACATTTACAAACTATTTTGCTTTTCAAAACGTGCACATAGAAGTGCTTTGTGCATTTGAGGACAAAGAAGAAGTCGGTGCTTTTCTCTCTGTGTAGAACTAAATTCAGAAGGATACGCATATCAATCTGGTGTGAGCCAGGTTATGCAGAAATACTTCTCCTGTCAATCTGGAACTTTGTAAATCCAGTAAAAGGCTCTGGCTTTTTTCTATCCTCAATAATTTATACACAATCTCTGAAACTCCAATAAAGTTTGTTAATAGTGGCTGATGTGATTAGTTTCTAAAGCAGTTTTCGCACATACCAGTACCAAGAACTAAGTCCCTATTTCCCCCGTCCCTATTTGGTTTAAACAACTCCCCAGTCTGCATTCTTCGCATTCACACAGTGATAGTGGAAAGTCAGTCTTACTAACTATAAAATTAACTTATGTAATTAGTTTTTGATTACTAAAGACTTTTTTCCCTCAGTCTGTTCCTTTTGATCTTTGTAAACCTGCTCATAGAACTGTGATGCACAAAAAGCTCAAACAAACACTGAATATAAAAATAAATCAATCATTCACAGTTCAGAATTTCAGCCACTACTAATTAATCAAGAATAGTATTTTTGGACCTAATGTATCCAAGCTTTTTCTCTGTCACATCAAAAAAGTCAGAAAACGAATTAAACCTATTCCCACTAAAGATAATGTTGTAAATGTTTTAACCAAAAGGTTCCTGGTCTGGTTTAACCTGGTTCACACCAGATTGATATGTGTATCACTCTGAAGTTCTACACATGATCACATTCTCAAGAGTTTGTGAACTCACAAATGTCGCGAGAATTCATATGGGGCAGGGCCAGGTTAGGTCCGACTGGAAAGTAACTCCCTCTGAGAAGGAGCTAAAACAGTCCCCAAAGTGTGGTTCCAGTCCCCAGTTCCTACTCTGTGTGAACACGCATCAAATGGAGACGGGAACTGAAAAAGGTTCCTGTAGTTGAAAAATAGTGTGAATTCTTTGCCACTTAACCTGCCACTGTGGAGTTTTGCAGTGCATGCTGGGATATCCTGACATTTGCAGGAGTTTTATTTATTTCCTGTTTAGAGATGATATTTGAGGACTTTTTCCATTCAAGATATATTATAATTTGTTTTGAATTGTTAAATTTCACAAGATAATGAAGAGTCTTGAAGTGCTTTATAAGACCAATGCATTATTATAATCATCATCCACTGCTCAAAGTTAATTGAGCATCATTGAAGAAAGGGTCAAATGCACAGAACAAATTTCCTGAACCTTAGCTTTAAGGATAGACTGCAGGTGTCTCTCACTCATTTGTCTCTGTCCATTTCAGTCTCCCGTGGGTAAAATACAGTGGCATATTGTTGCCAACTTTTAACCTAACTTCTTGAGCCTGTAATTAGTCATTAGTAAAAGGACAAGTCAACAGCCCTCTGACAGAGTAAAGCCTGAAGAAAAACGATTGTGTTGAGAGCCCATTAGAACAGCTCCCTCCATTTATTTTGTCTGATAAAATAAAGAGATTGAAGGCCAGATTGGGGAGTTTTCAGGGTTGTTTCGGGACAGGAATCACTTTTATATTCAGGTGCAAACATCCTCCTTCATAAAGGTCTCATCAGCCTTGAGCAGCCAAATGGATGTTGCTAATGCATAGAGCAGCTTAGCCCATTCTGTACGCTAATAGCCACATGAATTAGAGATTCTTGTCATTTCTTTGTAACAGTACTGGCAGTATTCTGATTTCGTAATATCAGAAGTTTTTATTTTGAGTTCCTGGGACAAAAATGCATCATGTTTTGTTGCAGTGGTATTTTCATCCTCAGCTCCATTCCACACTGGACACATTATTAAACACTTATACTTATTATATTTTGGGATAGAGCTTGTATTAAAAGCATTTGAAAGTAAATCTTCTTCAATCGCCTCCCCAAAAGTCCACCATGGTAAAAATTGGTTTGACTTGGTTCAACTAATTGATGAAAGAAAACACATCTGGCTTTGTTGTTGCCTTGGTGATTATTTTAAAGTAAATGATGAATAAATAATGAGGTAAATGGGTGGATAATGTGAGTATTCCATGTCTATGAGCAGGTAAATGAACCAGGTCACCCCAACATTGCTGCCATGTCTGGGAAATTGGAAACCTTCTGTTCTGTGGCTGCATCGGTGGAGCCATGAAAGAAATTGGATCAACACTGCCCTCAGGTGGAAGGTACAGTGTACTGCTTCTCTTCAAAGTCAAGCGCAATACATTGCTTTTTGCTGTAAAGGTACGTGAAGTTAGAAATACCTTGAGATTATTAGACTTAGATCCAAAGACTGGCTGCATTTTAGTGAGTTGTGCACAAGAGTATAGTAACACACTCGATTCATTTTTATTATTATTTTGTTTTCCGAATTTTCCGCCCTGCATTATAAGAAATAAATTCTAAATGTCATGTGAATTCTATTTCACATATTTAATACAATAACAATTACTGACGAATAACTAATGTGCTTTTTCACCATATAGCCAATATATATTTTCACTCCAACAGCTGGTTATGCTGCAACGAATTCAGAGTCAAACCAACTTGAAAAACTAGTTGTCACGCAATAATAATATACTACTACTGCAGAAACTACTACTACTACTACTACAACTACTACTGCTACTACTGCTACTACTAATTTAATAATAATAAAAACAATAAAAACCCACATTTTCTCTGAAGGAAGTGGGCTGCATTGTGGCAAACTTGAAATATGCATGAGTTGTTTGTGAGAAGAGAGGCTTTTAAACCGTGTCCTGCACTGCCTCCAGCCTCTGTTATTTTTAACCTTACAAAAAGCGCAAATGGCTGCGTCTGTGCTTTAATAAATGTTACATGAGCTGGAGTGACCATTCCACTCTCTTCTGTACCACCGCATCCTACCCCACAATACAAAAGGCTTCATCATTTGCATAAGTGTGGGGTAGCTGTTTCGCCTAATTCGTCCAGCAGGTGGCATTATTTAATATTATCCAAAGTCCTTGTTTGGCCTTTCAAACCTGAGGGAATTCCTCTGCAATATTTTTTGTGTTTCATTTGAAATTGAATTGTCTTCGAAAGCAAAGGACAACTGGAACATTGTATATTAAAAAATACGACCTTTCCTTTAAAAATATCAACTCACATTTACGCATATTGATAAAGGAAGATCTCTACTGGGAATACTTTAAGGTCAACGTGAATTCAATACAAAAACCCACGAGAAACAGCAATGTCAGAGAATTAAACCCTCACTGAACACGTCACATCCGAAAATGTCAGACGTCGTAGCGAAAAAGAAACCACAGGGGATCGAAATACGCACAAAAGAACCAAACACCCTCTCCCTTTTTATTTTTTTCCTTTGCATTGACCTGGCCTTTATAACGTGTCCGGTGGGCTATGAAGGAATGCGATGCTGCTGTGGTTAGTGTGTCCACCTGATCCATCCAGCTGTCCGCCCCGGGGGGGAGGGTCCGCGTCCGTGCGTCCGTCTCCGCAGCCTCCGCCGCCACATCGCTTCTCCATAGCACCGCTCCACACTCACGCACACGCACTCAGAGGCGCGCAAAAAAACACACACACGTCCTCCGAGAATTCACCGTGAAACGTGAACCGTACGGGGGCACACAAGCTTGACGCACTCCGGACGCACCGTCTTGACAACTTGTCTTTGCTTTTTGCTCTTTTTTTCCCCCCGTCTCCGCGGCGCTATGTGCTACGAGTCGCCGGCATCTTGGGTTCGATGCAAGGCGAGGTCAACGCTGTAAAATACGGTAAGATGCCGCGCTAAAACAATGTACCTTTTCGTGTCGCTTGCAACAACGCACTTTTATCTTTGCATGCGTATTTTCCTGCTCGTGCTGCTTTAAACGTTCAGGTTTCGCTTGTACCATTCCTCAGCACAGTCAACAACATCCACTGGCGTAAATATATGGGTTAGTAGAGCACAACCTCACGCTTTTCGACCACCAATAAAGAGCGTGTCCCCTTTTTCATCCAAGAGTCGTGACAACCACAGTGCCAGACAGTGCGTAATGGGTACATGCTTTTTGGAAATTAAAATTCTACCCGTGTGCCGTGTGGGCGAATAAAAAAAGATAGGTTTGGTGCATCCAGGGGGCGAGGACGCGCAGGCCCGCTACTGTAGGCGAGTAAACTGCGATAGATCACGTGTGGTGAGTAGCATTGCAAGGCTAGCATCCCAATATTGATCAGCACATGCCTATGGAGCGCGTTTAGGCTAATGCACTAACGAGCGGGAGGTTTATTTATGGGCACAGTGACGTTGCAATCTGACCTTTTCTGTATTCTTTCAGCATATAACCGCATTTGTAACTAATCTTGCCACTGTATATGTTTACATGCACTCCAGAATTTGATAATTGTCTTATATCTGGAGTAATCAGGCAGATGAAATGTCACGTAAACAGTGAGCAATCAGATTTCTCCCTGTTTCTTCACAGGAGTGTGCAGGATTTGACACAGGTTATGCAGAAAAAGGCAAACTAATGTGGCAAAGACAACAAAACAAAAGAGTCAAAATTCATTGTAGTTTGTCTTGCAAATACAACAGTTGCCCTATAAAGTTGATTAAATGACACGTGTAACCAGATGTTTTTGTTTATCAGATTTATCCTGTGCATGTAAACAGACATATCTACTTATTGGATTATCTGGTTATTCTAGTTGTCAGATTGTTACTGGCAATGTAACTCTACAAACTTAATTTTAGAATCAGCCTCATTTATGAACTGTTCTAATTAAAGTGTCACACAACCTACATTTAATTGCATGGAGAATACACCTAAACTGGTTCACAAAGTAGGGGTGTGGGGACCAATTCTTCTCTTGGTCAACAGTCTTTGGGCAAGTTTTATCATGAATTAGTCATGTTTTGTTTAGACCTATAGTGCTAGTTTTAGCCCTGATTTGGTCATGACCTGGATTAGTTCTATTTTAAACCTGGTCTTGGAATAGTCCATGTTCAGATCTGATTTTGTCCCATCTTGTAGGACTATTCATATCCAAATTTGATTAATTACACCTTGTTTGGACAAAACTGGACTTTGTTTGTCGTCAGTTTAGTCTTGATTTGGGAATGAATGAGTCAGGATTTGTTTACTTCACTTCACATAGGCCTAAATATTTTTTGAGACATTAGATTTCTCGGTGCTACTTTGACAATCTTAGAAGCTACAACACTATAAGGCACATAATTCCCAGTAGTGTAACTATTCAATCTGACTGGGTTTAATTATTCCTGTATGTTCCAGCGGTAGCAGCATTATTGATGCCACAGAGAAGCCAAAGTGATCCCGATAGTGTTGGACAGTTGACTAAAAGCTGTTGCTCAAGGTGTGACAAAAGCAATCCTTAGCTGTGCCAAAACGTGTCAACATGATTCTCCTCACTGCGGTGGTACTGTCCATTATAACCAAGTGTGAATGTGGTGAATTATCACAGGCGGCTGGGTAGAGCCAGAATTTAACTCAAATGAGGAAGAATTAGGGTACACTTTTTGATATTTAAGTTTTTATATTGTT
Organism: Rhinogobius similis; assembly: GCA_019453435.1. Taxonomy (NCBI): domain Eukaryota; kingdom Metazoa; phylum Chordata; class Actinopteri; order Gobiiformes; family Gobiidae; genus Rhinogobius; species Rhinogobius similis. The sequence goes on from CM033634.1 coordinate 25,033,061, forward strand.
AAAGTGTGTTGAAACTACTTCTATTGCATCTTTATCCAATGAAATATGACATTTTTTGGAAGCAATTTTACACTTATTCTGTAATGGCAACTCAAAATGCAGTTGTTTATGAAGAGATATATATATATATATACTTGTTCCCTTCCTCCATGAAAATAGGGATGTGCTGCACCTTATAAGAAGCTTTTTTAAGAAGTAAACTAATAACTTTCCACAGCTCCAGTGTACAAAACCTTCCCTGACCTAAATCAATAAAACCAGTCTGTGTTACCTATAGAAGTATAAGACATTGAGAAATACGTTATTGTTAAATTCAAAGAGGTTTTTATAAACAATGCAATACCCCAGTTTCACAGTATGTATTAGAGCCTTGTAGGTTTAACATTGTGTTGTCCTTGTCGCACTTTGCTGGAGAATTTGCATTTCTATCAAGAATTACCATATGTCCCCTCCACTGCAGCTACTAAAGCGAGTCATTGTTGTGAGAGACTTTGGAGGAAAGATCATTCAGGTCGAGCTTTATATAAAGTACCAATTGTAATGGCAACATATACTTTGAAAGCCACACTCACACATGGTACTGCTTATTCCTTTGTTACATGTGGGTGAGTAAGCTATAATGACTATGATTCAGCGTTGACCCTTGATTCACCTTTACATGACCTACATGTGTCATTTTCAATCCATTTGCTGCTGAATCACCCATATCCTAGAGATGAATCTATATATACGTCTATGTATACGTGGAAATAGTCTTTAGAGTTTTTAAGCCAATTTGTCCAATTGTGTCAATGTGATACCAACATGATACGATTTCAAAAAAGAAATCAATACATTTTTAAGAATGAAGTTGTTCTCACTCTCTCTTATAGGCCGGACAATGGCTCTCTACACACTGTAGGGTTGTCAAAAGTGGTCAAAAGTCAAATGTGGAAACTAGTATTTAATTAAGCATAATAATGTAGTGTTGTGACAGCACCACACTGTAGTCATTATTGACTCAGTGACTCTTCTGCCCTGGGGTAGACTGACGGAAGTGAGGCTGCCAATCTGCGCCATCCACAATCACACACAACACGTAGGCGACATGGGTGAAATGTCCTGCCCAGGAACAACATTTGAGTTCTGTTCTAACCACTGAGCTTTGGAGCATCAGGATACCCGTGATCCCATCTCTTAACAGCTGAACTCTGTGTGTGCATCCAATTGCTGCACAGACCTAGATTTTTTTTTTTTTTAAACTCTGTTTCATCTTCTCCCGGACGCCCTTGTGCCCCTAGGGTTAAAACCATCACCGTTGGATTTATACGCCAGGCCAGTGCACATGGATAAAATTAGACTCCGTAACATGTGGAGAGAAGACGTCACACTGACTTACAAACAACTCCACATTAACACTATCCTTCACCAATTCTTTCCAATGAGATAAAAGAACTGTCTTCAGCGATGTCTGTGTTGGTTTGACTTCATGATTGAGAGCCGGTGTGCCGGGTGATGACTGCACTCCTCATAAAACATTAATGACCTGCATGTTTCCTGTTTTAGTCAATGGGAGAAAGCCGCAGAGTGGAAGTGCGTTTGCCGGCAGTAATCGCAGCCTCATCTTTGGAACCACTTTTGAAAGAAGAGCAATAAGATAAAGATGGTTTCATTAAAGATTCCCCTGAGAATACAAGGAGAAATAGATTATGAATAACTTAACAGTGTTCATACATTTTTTATATGTATCATCGCTGTTGTTTTTTTAAATGAAAGATTATCGTTCCAAAAGCCTTACCCAATAGATTACATGCTATTTATTCTTATTTTATTGCTTCTTTTCAACAAACGTGTCACATGTTATGCTAAATTGGCCGTTTTCTTATTCTTTTTTTCACACAAGCTTAAAACGTTAACCTTAATTGCTTCGAAGGAGAAAGCTAACTCATCTGTTAATGTCACGTTGCTAAAGGTAGTGCTAAAAAAGCCTGTGAGATCCTGTGAGGAATAGATTTGCATTATAAAAAGTGAAATAGAAAAAAGAAAAACTGTACTTAAATCCACTCCAAACATGGCCTAAATGTGGCATGGATAGAAGAGGGCACCTAAGGGAAACGAGTGCTTTTCATACGATTACTTCCCGCTCGGTGATTTTGTGAGTCAGCTCGAGTTCTTTGGGAGATCCGAGGATGTGATTGGTGTTTGCTGTCGAAAGTCACATGGCTCTGACGTTTTGTTGTTGTAGTTTTTGAGTCAGACTGTTGTGAGCTGCACTGGAGGAAATGGAGAGTCATCAGTATTTTTCTAAAACTGGATTGAATTTCTGTGTGCTTTTGGAGTTTGACTGTGACACTTAGTTTAGCTCTCAAATGATTACCGTCTTATGTAATTATGGCTTACAAATGGGGTTGGATGAGAGGTTCAAGTTCCCTGGAAAAAAAACAAACTTGATTACTGTATTTTTCTGTACAGTCTCAGTTAGAGGTGGGCAATGTATCGAAATGTAGATAATATTGTGAAAGTTGTTTTGAAGATGTGCAAAATTTCAATATATACAAAGTGTTTATACTAAAAAAAGCGACAAAAAAAGCAGATTAAAAAGAGTTTTGTTGTAACTTTAAAAAAAGGATATGATATTGCACTTTTGTGATTCATTTTTTCAGACCTGCCACATTTGATATTTAAACCTCAACTAATATGTGTAAAGACATTTTTTTTTTCCTGTTGGATTGACATAATATTGTCTGACTGTTGTTATATAGATACTCCCAAAAATATTAAGATTAAAATTGTTGTCAGTATCGCCCAGGCCTATTCTCAGTCCTTTTGAAACATTAAATAACTCAGTAAGAATGTTTAGACAGCTTTGGGTTCATCCATATTTTTCCACTGAGATGATAATGAACAGTCATAATCAGTTGACTGATAATTACATAAATGCTTTTATGTAATGTTTTGTTTTATATTGTTGAAGTATTTGTACTGTCCTGATATTAGCTCTGTCACAATAATTACTATAATTGACTTATTGTTCAGTAAATGAGAGATGGAACGATATATTTTGGGACTCAGTATTGTGCACGTTTTCTAAAACTTGAATTTCGAACACAAATCAGGACAAGAGAGCAGACAAAAAAAATCATGAATTAAACGCAACAAAAAAGAAAGAAAAATTACGGCACAACCAAATTTGCATATAAATCCCATTTAGTCCAAAGTCTATCAAATTGTTCTCTTTTCAATAGCGCGGAATCTTTGTCATTTTATAACACGATAAGATTGTAAGTAATTTGTACGACTAATTATAGATACTAATTACTAGTGTTTCATTCTGCTATTTTATTTAATGCATCTTATGTTTTAACTCTATTGTACATTTAGAAAATAGTTTGCTATGATTGTCTGGTTTTAGAGTTTTTGTTTCTGTGGCGTAAATTATTTTCAATGTCAATCGTTTATCGTGCTATTTTTCTGTAACAAAATATTGCTAATGTGAAATATGTTGTCATGACAGGTCTAGCTGACTCTGAAAAGAAAAGCAATCAATCATTAAAGCAGTCCATTTTATTTCCAGTTGCATTTCAGTTTAACTTGATTTGTTGAGCCGGTGGAGCACACACTCAAATCGAAACTGGATCCTGCCCAGTTTGCAGCCACAGGATCTGTAAGTGAATCAGGCAAATGAACAGACGTCGGTGTCAGTTTCAGCAATATATTTGTGTATTTATCAAATGGAATTAGCGCTCTTTTATGGACAGGTTTCAGGTTAAACAAAGCATGCAAAGTGTTGATTTTTACCTCCATGTATTTTACATTTCTCAAGGGAGATATATCCGTAGCCCTGCTTGAATATGCTGATCAAATTTGAACGGAACAAGTTTTATACCTGGAAGTTTATGAATGTCAGCAAATGTCAATTTACTTTTTCTATTGTATTTGTCAAATGCACTTACTACCACGTACAACCAACTGCATCATGCACAAAATCAAATATGCCAATAGATCAGACGCCCGCCAGAATACAATCTAATAAAAGCTAAATCCATACACTAAAAAATAATATTACACTCTTGACTAGACACTATTTGTGCATATTGTTTATTCCTTTTGGGACGACTGAACTTGACTTTTATATGACTAAATTACAAGGCGACATCCTAGCACAGAGTATTACCATAAACCCAGCTTTATTGAAACTTCCAAACCATTTCTTTGGCCTTTGAGACTTCAGGAAACAGTGAGTGCTCATGTTTTACCTCCTACCTCTTTTTATGATTAATTTCCTTGTTATTGAAAGACTGCTCCAGCTGGGCTTACTGACTAATTCACCTCATCTCTCCTATTACTAACTCCTCTGTCAAGTCTCCCCGGCTGACAGTTAACAATATGGCTTTGTGCATCACACCTGTGGGCCGAGGGAGCGGAGGAGCGTGTGGGCTGCTTCTCAAAAAGTCGATAGAATAACAGGCAAGTCTTTGTGTGACGAGTGCAGATTACAACTTATTATAAAAGCAATGCGTTTCGGTGGACAGATTCATTACTGTTTGCACAAGAGGGGCACATAAAGCGGTCGTATAAAACATTATTAGCCCAGGTGTTGACGCTGACTCGAAGTGACGTTTATGAAGATGAGGTGCGAGTTATATGGAAAAGCGGCCATGTGCAAAGCTAACAGTGAAAATACTATATTAGGGCGTGTGATTAGCTTTGGAGATGGCGTTACAGAAGGTGCGCAGTGGGGGAATTGCAAATAAACAGTCTGCGAGAATGCAGGCAAACCGATCTTTTTGAATTGTGATGTTTAAAATGGCAAGGCTTCACTGGCTCATTTGTGAAATATTTGTAAATGGGAAGGGTGACAGTAGAGGTATGTTCAAAAACTGGAGGAAATATGTTGGGTTATTGAGCAAGATATTTGAAAGTGCATGTGTTTGGCATCTAGTGAATGAAACTAGAATTTGGTCGACTGGACATTCGACACTCATCCAAGTAGCTTCTTTGCGTCCTCTGACAAGGTTCTGGTAAGTCACTGCCTAATATCTGTCTGAAAGGAGGCGCTAACTGCACTGAAACTAAAGCACCCTAGGTTTTTTCTGTTCTTCAAGTCTTGAACTAAAACAAAAGTTGTGGATTTATTTATTTTGCTTATTTGGCAGGGACAATTCACTTACAAAATAAAGCTTGTAGCTGATAGATTCTAAAGTCAAAAACAAATGACATTAAACACATTTCAATGATATGAATACATCAGTGCAAATTTGATTTCATTTTTTCGCCCTCACTTGTACACTTTTATACGCTTTCACAAACTTTTATACTCTTTCAGACACTCTCACACACTTTTATACACTTTCACAAACTTTCATACACTTTCACACACTTTTATACACTTTCACACACTTTAATACACTTTCATACACTTTCACACGCTTTCATACACTTTCACACGCTTTAATACACTTTCACACACTTTAATACACTTTCATACACTTTCACATGCTTTAATACACTTTCACACACTTTAATACACTTTCATACACTTTCACACACTTTAATACACTTTCATACACTTTCACACGCTTTAATACACTTTCACACACTTTCACACACTTTAATACACTTTCATACACTTTCACACGCTTTAATACACTTTCATACACTTTCACACACTTTAATACACTTTCATACACTTTCACACACTTTCATACACTCATACACTTTCATACACTTGCATACCGCTTACAGATTAGCTCATCCCTTCAGATATGTAAGCCATCAATTTACCAGATCCCTGTTGGATGATCTGAAGAAGCTGCTTGGATGAGTGACGAAACGTATTCACTCTTAAAACCTTTTGATGTTTGACATTTGACAGAGTTACATTTTCTTTTGCTATGGAACCCACTCGGACGACGAGTAATTGCACACACAAATGACTGAAAGGCAAAAGGATAAATAGAAGTGGTAGAAAAGGTTTCAAAGGTCGTTGAAAGTCAAGATGTTTTGACTTCCACCTGAAAGTCATTGTCAGTGGCTTTGGATGACTCACGGATGGAAGTCGAAATGTCTTGATTTTCAAAACAGTGTCCAGATGACGACCCTTGAAACTTTGTTTACAATGGAACACTCCTGGATGTATGAGGGAACACAGAACAAATAAAAGTTAACAAAAATAAACAAAATATCGCAACATCGTCATGCTTCTAACTGAATAACAAAATTAATAAAAGAAAAATTGTTCAAGAAATGTGCGTAGTCATACAAAGATCATCATTTGACATTTTGTTCCTTGTAAACCACAATACAGCTTTAAAATGGCTTAGTAATAGAAGTAGGTCCATTGACTTCCTTTTCAAAACTGCAGAACTGATAAGCCCCGAAAAAGTCAATGGACCTTTTTCCTCCTCTTCATTGTGACATTTCACTATAACAAGCAGCACATTGTCATTTACATTTTTGTAAAGTGGCTACGAGACATTTTAGAACACAACTTCTGTCACTCGGAGTCAACTAAGTACAGGATGTGGGCGGAGATAGGAGACAGGTGAAAACAGGAATTTTCTGAGCCCTCAAGCCTCAGTTTCAGGACAATACAGGATTACTCAATACGTATTCATACAAGCAATCAAAATAGAACCTTGAGTAAAGTAATGATGAGGAAACACCATTGTAATAAAGTTAAGAGCTCATTAAAGTTGATTTTGCATAATGTCCCCTTTAACAAAATCAAATTGTATAATGTCTATGTTATTTCTTCTTTCTTCTTCTTCTTCTTCTTCTTCTTCTTCTTCTTCTTCTTCTTCTTCTTCTTCTTCTTCTTCTTCTTCTTCTTCTTCTTCTTCTTCTTCTTCTTCTTCTTCTTCTGGTACATAGGTCTCTGTATTCAGATCATATACTATAGGTGTGTGTCTTCTTTATTCGCTCACACATAAACGGCCTAATCTATAATACTGTCTCACAGAACAGCAGGCTGTAATAGCTTCTGGGATTGGTTTACACAGTGGAGCGTGGAGGATATTGTACATAAACAGTCTAGCCCTGCATATTACAACCGCTGTATAGGAGTTTATAGGCGGCGGATGAAATGAAATGCAAAGTCATTCTGCGAGACTGAAACCGCGCACAGATGCAGTCGCCCACTCAATCCACTTATCTGTGATTGAGCATTCAAGCAGTTCAAGGGAGAGCAGAGTCTAATACGGGATTAAGATGTGAAGAGTTGCACTGTATGAAAGACAATGCAGTGGTTATTTTTGTTCACTGCAGTAACAACATGTTCCATAAATGTCGTTTATATTAATTGAACTGTCAAACATTGCCGACAAGCTGAAAAATGATGATCTAACTCATAAAAGAGATTAAAGCCAAGGCCAAACATCTTTATTTTCTTGTTGCACTTGGCGAGACAAATGTATTTCTATAGAGCACAGTTCAGACGCAAGGTAATTCAAAGTGTTGTACATAAACGTGCTGTGAATTAATTTGATCGCATCTTTGGAAATTTTAACCACAGTACTGTATTGATTTAACATATAAAGAGGAATAATGGAGATGCTTTTCTCTGCTGACAATACTTGGGGCTTTACATGTGATTATTTAGATACAATCATATTCTAGCTCTGCATTACAGTTGATGGTTAAGTTCACTTTGGACCTGGTAAAGTCTACATTTAGTTTTGGTTTTGAAACGGTGATAGACTAGTATTCGATGAAGTAGTACATGGTAGGGTTGTCAAAAGTATCAGAAATCGAAATTGGTGTCAAAAATAGCAAGTATATTTCTTGGTATCGAATTTAGTTTGAAATTAGTTAGTTTTGTGACAACACATGTAGTACATTGTGTGAAAAGTTTGTGAATGATTGAAACACCAAATAAGCTAGAGTTGTAAGTAGTAGTTCTTACTGGGGTTGTACAACATTGAAAATGCTTGTGTGATATGCTATATGATTATCTACTTAGATATTGATATTTTTGTCATTTTATACTCTTTGACACAATAATTTCAGTTATATATATAGTTATATTACAATAAATGTGTTCATGCCTCAATGTACTAGTCAAACTAAAAAAAAACAAAAAAACAAAAATCAAGGCTAATATATTCATAATATATTAATTTTAATTTTAAAAACTAACTAACTAACTAAGAAGAAGTACTTTGCTGTCATTGTGATGTATTTGCTTTGTTGCAAAAGCAAATCTTTTTCAACATATTGTGCAATCATACTTTTTATTGGCTCTCATTTAAGTTCACCATGTATCTTTTCTGCTTGAGGGTCTGCCACCTGCTTGTCTCCATGGAGATAGTATTGCTTTGCCTAGAATATTCTACGATTTTGCATTAATCTTATTTAGTTGTCCATGAAGACAAGCAGGAAATACCACTCACGTACATGCAATGCATTTTAATGCTATTTTTAACAATTAAAACAACTGTAATTACAGCTGCAACGATTAATCGACTAATTGTGACTAGTCGACTATAAAAATGCTGATTGATTAATCGTTAACTGATCTATACAGACACTAAAACACATGTCAGAAGACTTTTTATAACAAAAAACTTGACATTAATACGTCTAAAAGTAAAAAAATGATAAATATATTGTTGCTGATTTCCATCAATAACACACTTTATTCATAAATACTCTCTCTCGAGAAGCCTTTAGTCACCATATTTCAATCTTTATTTGACTGATAATGTATTGTACAAAATAATCACCAGTGACAGCCCCACCTGTAATTATGTATGAATGTGTTTAATGCAGTACTGTGGAACACCCACTCCTGTTATTGTGGTGTATGTGTATGTGTGTGTGTGTGTGTGAAGGGCGGTTTGAACTGAGGAGACCCCAGGAAGATAGCAACTGATATTCAGGAGCTTTGTAAAGAGCTAGGATCTTTACAAACTAAACTAAACTAAACTAAACAGCCAAAGCAATAACATAATGATTCAGACAAGCGGGTGACGGACCATCCACCTGAAAAGTTACATTGTGCACCTTTTAAGAAAGTTCTAGTTTTGATCCATGGGTTGAGCAAGAGTTTATTTGAACCATCATAAATCCTCTAAAAACATACTAATCTCTCTCTATATTTGTTTTTCTCCTCTTTCCATCCAGTTCTCGACGATACCACATGACGTTTTGATCCCCTGCTCCAGAACTCATCGCCCCATCGCCTGAGCTTGTGCCGTGACCTGAACGAGGATGTGTTACTGCGGCTAGAATCCCCCCGGTGTGCGTCCCCCCTCCGCCCTCACCCCAGCACCAGGAGGACAGCCGCTAGGATTACCCCGCTGGCTGCTATGGACTGACGGGTCAAACGATACCACAGTGCGCCCCCGCTCTGCTTGGAAGTGTAAGTCGCAGTATTAATCTCCACCACCACACTCGGGCTCAATTGTGTTCCCAATCGATGCACACAGATCAATTGAAATTTCATCCAATAATGGCCAGTAATTTAATATTTGCAAAGTATTTACCTCCTAACTGGATTTACAAGCATTTCACTACATGATGCATTTGACCTTAAATCAGTATAATACCAGATAATGCTATACTTTAATCTATATGGGTTAGATTTATAGTACACGGAAGCTTAATCCTTTTACTGGCTTTGTGCCCCATATAGATATTGTTTATCTCTCTATCTATATCCACGCATTACCAGATCTTTGAATGTACATGGCAGATCAGAATCAGAAGACTTATAATATTTATTGTTAGATGTATGTCTAGATTAGATATATGTCTAGATTTTTTTTTCAATCAATTACCAAATCAGGCTGCAACTAACAATATAATGAGCAAATTTTTTTTTTTGATTAGTCGACTAGACAAACAATTATTTCTATTGTACATTGAGACCTTTTGAGTGTAATATGGTGACTGAAGGCTTCGGGATGGGTGTTTCCAGTGAATTATTGAAGAAAATCTGAAATGTTTTTGGGTTATTTTTGCATTGGGATTAATCAATGCCTCTGGTTTTGCTATAAAAGGTCTTTTCTTTTGTGTGACCAGTCACGGTACGTCATTTAATCATTGCAGCTAGGGCTGCGAGATTATGGGAAAAATATCTAATTGTGATTGCAGTTTGATTTTTGATGTTTAAAGAGAATCTTATTATTAAAACTATTTTTGACTGAAATAGGCCTCTGAACTCTCGAACTAATAAAAGAATTCCATGTATTTTCAAACACGTTTGTACAGATCTAAACTAAAAGTCTGGCAGATTTTATCCAGAATAAAACAGGATATTATGTTGTTTGTGGAGGAAATTATGTTACTTCAAAAATTGCTGCCTTTGTGATTTGCAAGTGGTTTCTTCTTATTTCACTGAACAGTGTTTCCCAGAAAATAAGAACATTGTGCTTTAGAATTCTCTGAAAAGAAAAGAAAAGAAAAGAAAGAAAGAAAGAAAGAAAGAAAGAAAGAAAGAAAGAAAGAAAGAAACAAACAAAGAAAGAAACAAAGAAAGAAACAAAGAAATAAAGTGACTTGGTTGACCAATACTTTTTGCCTGGAGCAGAAGAAATATATTGAAATTTGACATAAAAAAGTAAACGCTGTATATCTACGAACTAAATACATCTATTTTAAATAGCTCAAAACAACACACAGTATTTTTAATTAAAATAATATTCACATAGCTTTGTACAGTTTGGATACTTTTGCATATATAAAAAGGAAAATTAAACCAAATAAATATGCTAATCACTGAACTCAGAACCGTCAATAATAATATTGAATTCCACTGATCCCACTTAGTAGTATACAGATGGCTCTTCATAACGCCACGTCAAACTGTCAATCTCCCTGGATAACATTTTGCACGTCCAAGCCTAATTTATAGCTGTGATTTATACAACAGTGAACCTTAATCCTGTTACCGGCTCTGTGTTAGGAGTATGTCATCTATTATGGCTCTTATCTCTCAAACCCCATCTCATTCATCTTCTCCAGTGCCACTCCTCCTCTCTCTCCTGCTCTCCTTCTCTGTCTCTCTCATCTCTAACTGACATGTTCTGGTGGTGCTTCCGTTCCATCTTTCGCTTTGACTCCCGGCAACAAAAGCGCTGTGTCTTTCTGCTATTCTGTTTTTGCTCTGTGCTTTGTTCCCTGTCTTCTTGGAAACCAGAAAGAGATCTTTTATCTTTCAGGAGAACAACACATGTCGTCTGCTGTGTGCCAGAGTGGAGCTGTTAAGAAATCTTTTTTAGGACAAATTCCAAAACTAAAACTAGAATTATTTAGTGGAAAAGATGTAGACAGTGGACCTATCTTTTTGTGAATTTCTGATCGTGGGTTTGATAGTGGAGTTAACTTAGGTATTGTCCGATATAGACTTTTTGTGCCGATATCTGATATCTGGCTCGCTGCTATGGCTGATAACTGATATTTGACAATACCAATATTTAGAGTTTATGACTGTGTCTAATAGCTCTTCTATTTACATTTTTACTCATGAGTCTTTTCAAAAACATAAATCTGATGACAAACTTAGACGTCACATAAGCACACCAAAAATACAATAAAATAATAATTAAAAAATATCTGTACCAAATATCGTCCGATTTTTCTAAATCAGCTCATATCGATATTTGCGAAACTCGGACCATATTGGCCAGTGCTGGTCCTTGTTGAGTTAAATCATCTGTAAATGCAGAGGTGACAACTACACAATTGAATCATTTCATTGCCCGGGTAACTGAAGAGTAGCTCTGCAGAGTGAGTTTAAGCGTTTTCACACATGAAAGTACCAAGAACCAAGCCCCTAAGATCCCCAGTCCCTATTTAGTCAGAGGAATCACTCAGTCCTCCTTGCATGCGTTCACACAGCAACAGTTACTGAAAGTGGGTCTAACTGGCTTTAACATTACCATCTGTATACTATAGAGCTTTTAAATATTTAAATGTGTTTTTTCCCCTTCATTATATTCCTTTCAAGCTCGGTAAACCAGCACCTAAAACTGTGATGCACAAAAAACTCAAACTAACAATAACATTTACAATAAAACACTTCTGTGTCCAAGTAGGCTCATTACTTTTGTGGATACATTTGTTTAAGAAGGAATTTAAATTGTTTACCATCAGAGTTAATGTTGTTAATGCACTTGTTTTAACAAAAAAGTTCCTGGTCTGATTGGAACCTACCTGCCCCTGAGCAGGAGACAAAAAAGTCCCCAAAATGAGAACAAAGTCCCTAGTTCCTACTCTGTGTGAGTGTGCATCAAAAGGGGGACTGGAACTAAAAAAAAGTACCAGGAACTGAAAAAGGTTCCTACAGTGGGAAAACGCCTATACACTGTATACTATTTGGATAAGTTACATAAGTTCATAAACACACAGTTGGGATTAAATGAAAGTAAATTAAATCATTTTCAGTCTAGAAAACATTTTCATTTCAAACTTGAATCCATAAATACACATTTATTGTTATATTTTGTAGATTAATCTGATGCCGATGTTAATTTACAAGTTTATATTCCATGTTATTTCCCTCTCATTTGTACAACTGTACCTCAGGGATGTGCCGTACAAGATTTAGGTTTTCTTTTGATTTGATACCAAGCGATACCAAGTCGGATTTTGAAAGCTTCATTTGTAGTAAATAACACAGTTTGTCACATTACGACATGATACATTTTATGGTAAAATATAAATGGAATTTTCTTAAATAATCCTCTAACCTTGATGAAGGCTAAAGACACTTGGGTCTTAATTCTTGCAGAAATGTTACATCAGCAAACCATCTTCATTATTGTCCTCTGCACAATGTCATTGACGGACTCCTGCTGAATAATTTATGAATGGTACATTTTCATCAGCCTTATCATTGTTACAGTCAACTGCTGCTCAATAAAGCTTTCATTTCATAATATCTACTACAAAATCTACTCCTCATTATCTCCATGAAGGGGTTACTCATTATGCATCATGAGTTACTGTTTCATACCAGCTTCATACCAGCGTACGTATGGAAGGGATGGTATTCAATAAAAGGTGTTGTGCCTGTTGCTTATTGATGAACAACAACAAATATTGACATGTCATAATATGTCTGTTGTTATGATGCTAATACTTTTAGTCATTATTTATTTAAACCACTTAGTTTGCTCTGAACAGTAGCCTTTATATGGCTGTGCAACCAAGTGCTTATGTGATTGTCTCATTACTGGACATCGCATCTCAGTTTTTTAATTATGGCCTTAATTATTTTTAACTTAACATAAATTACTTTTCATCAATGCCATTTAACACAACAAATTGTCAAATATATTCCTGCAGCGACTGAACTCTGTTCCAAAAGGCATCTAAATTGAAAAACCCAAGAATATAATTGACAGTTTGATATGACTGGATCTCTTTTTATTTTATTAAAATTGACTTCAATCCCACTTAATTTGGACAAGATAGATGTCCCTCTAAACACTCAATGTAGCACTGCACTGTGTTGTTGTGATTACAAAAATAAAAACATAATTTCAATCCTGAGAAAAAAAGTTGACGCTCAATGACAATTTCAATACAACACAGATTTTTTTTTTCTTTTTTTTTTTTTTTACACAATAAAGAGTGATTTTCACCACAAAGTAATAGTAGTTTCTTAACGTAGATCAAGATCATTCTATTCAGGAAAGGCCCACTTTTGTCAGGTTTGTCAGATTTAGTTTTTCAGTATCAATACTTGTTTAGTTGATACTAAACAAGTTTTGATACTAGTTTTCATATCGATTTGCATCAGGTTGTTGATACTTTTGACAACCCTTAGCTTAGCTGTTCTCTGCAGTTGAAATTGTACCCCACAAAGCTACACTGTGTACACTTTGTAATATTGCGAGGAGATTGCAGGTAGTTACACCATTTGGGTTGAGGTGGGGTTGCTTTTTATCTGAATAAAGTCAAAACGTTCCACTGTACAAAGTCAGCAGAAGTACAAAACCAGCACACATCTGTGATTTGCATTTGGATGAGTAGATTTCATTACTGTGACACTGGGAGCGCTGTAACCTTTATGATATAATGAATGCCGTTCTCCCAGTATAGATAACCATCTGCTTCTTCTCGCGCTGGGGTTAGGCGTGGATTTATGCTCAGATGTTTACCGCGACCTTTGCATCCTGGAAATGTCAACATAGATCAGCCATTAGAGGTGTAATGTCTTTTTTATTGTTAAAACAAAACGTAACGACAACACACATTCATCAGCAGTAATGAAGATACATTCAGCTTTTTCAATACGGCTAATAGTACACATTCATCACTGACCTATTGCGTCTGGTACATGAGGGCGATGGCAGAGTCAATATGTTACACGACACTTATAATTTCATCATTTTCAACCACAAATGTTAGTGCTGTTTTAATAGGTGTCACTCCGCAACTTAAATCCTAATTAATGTTGAAAAATGGGCGCATTAGTGTACGTAACATTACCACGAGCAGAAGGTGAGAGCCTCTCCGGTTGCTATACAACGGGATCATGCCTGAGAGGAGTAATGCGCCTCTGATCTCGCAACTCTGGTGAAGCAGTATAATTGAATTCACTAAGAGCCTTTCTGTCAGCCAGGTGCACCACGGAGAAGTAATGACCAGGTTGTTATTTAATGGTTAGAGTTAAGACGATGACAGACATGGGACGGTGCAGCGGGAGGTGACGGGACATTAGCAGAATCCTTGTGTGTCTGTTTTCTTTTAAATGAGACTAACAAACTCTTAAATTCTCCATCATTCACACTGGAAATGTAAGTGAAGCTTCTTGCCCAAGGACACAATGATGTTATGCGATGCCAGTAGTTGTTGTCGAAATGTACGCGTCATTAGGGATGGGACAATGTTGTTTTTTGCGATACAAAGGGTAGACAAGATTTGTTTGTGGTACATTCTCTTCTAGGCCCACAGTTTTTCTTAATTTATTCCTTTTTCGTCCACCATCTGTCAAGCTGCTGGACATGTTAAACAGAAAAAGAAAGCCGTAACCCACTTATTTCCAGTCAAATCAACCATTCAGGAATGAATCAGGGTCAGTTTGTAAACCCACAACTTGAATGGATTCTTCCTGACCTTTTTTTTAAACTTTATTACATGTCCTCAAAACAATAATAATTACATAAAAAAGAATAGTTTCAAGTAAATCAGACAATAGAGGCCAAAACTATAAGGGTTCAGAAACAACTTCAGTTTAAATTGAGGCTCATATTAGTCAGGCTTTGGAGAAAACAGTTCCTATCTAAAGGGTTACAATGATAAAAAACTCATATTCATTACTTTCTTACTAATAATCATTGTTAACGGCAATTGTTTTGGCCGAAAATTGTGACATAAAATTTCTATTTGTTCCATGCCCACCGGCCACCCATATCATGAATATTTGTTTCTGTAAAGATTCATCCATGGCTTCTGATTAAGTACAAAGTCTTTCTATTACTGACCCCCTGTGGCTGTATTTGAAAATGCCACCTCTTCTATCACTAGGAGTGGGAGCTATATCAAAAAAATAATACTATCACACTTTTGGCTGTTTTGGAGATATGCCAAATTATACTATCAAGTCTATAATTAAAACAGTTAAAAGTTACCTAAGACAGTGATACTTGAAAATCCATTCTCATTCTTAGATTCATTTCATTTTCAATCGCTTGTTCCTGTTTGGGGCCGCGGGTGACTGGAGCCTATCCCAGTGACTTTGGGCCTTAGGCAGGGTACATTCCTAGATGATGCAAACAATTTTCAAAATCACCATATTAATCACCTTTTCTTTCTATTATGTATCATCCTCCTCTGTAATTTTTAAGGTTTTTGGCCCATAGGCTTTATTTGACTGGACATTGGAGCGAAAGTGCAGTGAAGAGCAGGGAGAACATGCAGCAAATATTCACAGATCGATCTCTCAGCGCTGAAGCCGCCACAGACCCTGACACACGCGCTGCAGTTTAGACCGCCCGACCACCAGGCAGCACGTCCTCCGCCTTTCTCTTAAGTGATCACCGCCTTCCTCAGCACAAAAGCGGGGTGCGTTTCTCCTTCTTCCGACTCCATCTCCGTCCACCTCATGTATCTTCCTCCCTCCTCAGGTCGACTCGGGGCTGACAGATCCGCGTGGCCTGCTCGCTGACCCACACCGGCAGTATGTCTCCTCTCAGAGCGGAGCCGCGTCAGTGAACGCCACACGCCCCGCAGCGTAGAGGCGTGTGCGCGCGATCGGACAGGTGCTGACTGTCATCTTGTTAACGCCGGAGAAGGAGGAGGGGCTCTTGGCTCCTCCAGCGCGGCACGGCGACGGCACATATGTACAGCCTTTGGCACACAGAACGCTGGCATAGATAGATAGGCGGGATGTGCGGGGGAGCCCTGTGTATTAGTGTGAGTGATGCCGTGGCTTTAAATGATGCATGGAGCTCTTTTTGTACAACATCTGTGGAGGTAAACATACAACGAGCAGGGAGTTGAAGACGCGATATATCATTTCAAGTGGCTGGGCTGTACAGTGTAAAAATAGTCAACTTTATTACATCTGGAGAGTGTGTCCATATGTGGCTCCCTTAAAAGCCAGATTTTCTCCTCTAATTGATTATCGCATTTGGCATAAATGTAGTTTTAAGTGCGTTCTGGTGGCTTTATTGCAGTATTTATCTACTCGCTGCTCTCGGCATGTTTTAGAATCGCTATTTTATCCTGTCTCAAATAAGGCTCCAACACACATAATACACTGTAGAAGTCAGATAACTCAATAATTGGATCAGATTTTTGGTGTGCGTTCACGTGCACAAAAGAAATCTGATCTTCAAAAACACCTGGTGACATGTGTCGGATAATTAGTGGATTTTTAGAGTAACTGTCGTGTTTGGAAGATCAAGTACAGTGCCTTTTAAAATAGCTCTTTCAATCGTTAACATTTCTCTTTCATTTTTGTCGTTGCCTCATTAGTGTGGCCTTTTTTGCGTAATATTCCTTGTCAAAACCTGGACATGTGTGAACAGAAAGGAAAGAAATCAAGTGACTTATATCAGGTGTAACAGATTTTTGGTGTACATGAAACATTCAGTTACTCCTTGTTAGTTTTGGTTATCTTCTTTACTTATCTTCTTCAACTTTTAAAAAGTAATAGCATTTTAAATGTAATTATTAAATGTGCACCAACATTTCTGGTGACCTGCTTGTCTCCGTGGAGATGTTATGTGCTAGTAATGTTCCACTGTCTGGCATTAAACCTATATATCTTGTAGAGTTGGGTTGGGTTTGGATTTTTTCATGGCTGATTGTTTAGAATCCATAGACACCCATGGGTGATAAGATCTGCTGGCAGATATGCAGGGATTTTTCTATTCATTTATCATTACAAACTGACTCACTAACTTGTTTTACGACAAACTGGATTAGAGAACATTTGTGCCTTACCCTCTTCGCACTAGAGCAGAAGTGTCCAAACTTTTTTCACAGACGGCTGCATTTTGAAACAGAGCGGAGCGGAGGGCCACAGACCACATGATAATGAAATTCATTTTCCAAAATGTTGCATTTGACGTAGTTTTGATGAGCTCTATATAATATATAATAGCTCATGATAGCTGACATTTTCCAATTTTACAGTAAAAAGTACTACTTTTGGTTTATTTTGGGCTAATTTAGCTAGAAGCCTGAGGGCCAACAAGACCGCATGGCTCTGGGCCATAGTGTCCAAACTATTACTGCTGGTCTCCATAGACATAGATAAGGTTAATGCCGTGCTGCCATACTCTTCATGGACACAAGCATCTTCTGCACCCTCCACCTGAAAAAGTTATAGTGCAGCCTTAAAATACTGGCAGTGTGCAGCACATAAAGCAGTCATTGTGTGTACATCATTTTTAGTTGTCTTATTGTGTCACAGATGGTATCACTATTTACATCTTTGATCTATATGTCAATACAAAAGAAATTTGTTAAAACATGTCTTTAAATGCATTTGTTGACATTTAATTATCAGGCTATTGTGAAATGACAGTATAATTAATCACAAAAGTGCAGAAATATCATCATAATGTATAATATTTATTCTAACTATAAATGATATTGCATACTTTCAAAACAACATTCACAATATTAGCAAATTTCGATATATTGCCCACCTCTAATTAGACATTTGCATGAGCAGACCCTTTAATTTATAATATAATGCATATCTAATTTCTCCACCTCCACCGTCTCCAAATAAAACAAAACAAAGAATATAAAACGAACAAAAAAAAAAGAAAAGAAAAGCAAGCTATAGCCCTAATTTACCATCACATTATAACTTCTGACATCAATGCATTTTATAGCTCATTGTTAAAGCTTTAATATGTGTCCGCTCCGAGCAAAAGCATAGGGAGATGTATTCATTGCGGGGCCCCCTAGGGTTATATGCAGAGATTTTTTCCACAAACATCACAAATTAGGCCCCTAGATGACCCATTTCCACACAAAATAAATTGACACAATGAATTATTCCATCCAATCTCGCGGCCCTCATAACGAGAAGGAGACGGAGAGGAGAGGATAAATTAGGACGCTGTGATCGGGCGCGTCTCATTTGTGCCATCAAAGTCATTTACGCACATTTGCTCTGTTTGCCCAATTTATTCTGTGATTTCTTACCCTCTTATGTGCACAAAAGGAAGAGAAATAAAGATATCGAGTGGAGCGAGAATGGAATTGGCTGCCGCTTTTTTCAGATGGAATCATGTAAGGATAATGTGTCCGGGTCAATTTAGGTCTGCTTTAGTGGTGAGGGTGGATTCTTTTCAAAGTCCTTTATGAATAACTTATAACTTCCATCTGTAATGAGGGGACGTCGAGAAGGAGTTGGGAAGGTTGCACTCAAGTTTAACGACTGTTGCTTTAATATAATATGACTCAGTACATTTATACTCACTAGTAGCATGCACCATCACAGCCAGTAGTGGAAAGTAAGGAAAATAAGTAAATATACTGTACTAAAGTAGATTTTTTTCAGGCATCTGCACTTTACTTAAGTAATTTCAATATATACATTAAAAAATCTATGTATATATTGGCATCGTGACACTGTGAGACTGCACGATGCATCCCAGGGGCTACTGTTGTCTGAGTCTGTGGACATGTGGAGCCTGGCCTGGTGCCTCCACATCTATCTGGGAGGCGAGGGCTTTGGATGCAGGTCTCTGTTTGAGCAGCTGACTAAGATCGTCCATTCCTAGGAGAACCGTCAGATGATCAGCTGAGCAAGGCACTGTACGCAGTATTTTGTCTAGGAGTGTCATCACAGCGTACATGATGGCACTGACCACCACATGCTCGTGGAACATCCTGATCATTGTCCTGCAGATAAGGACCTCGGCCGCCTCAAAAAGTAGTGGCGAAAACTTTCTGCCAGTCCTGCCTTTTCATAGTAGGATTTACAGGAGCAAGCAGTGACTTTTGATCAAATGCAGGACAATACAGGATTGTTCAAACTGGCGCTGCACAATATTGGAAATTATTGTGACATGCGATGTGGCTATAAGATCTGCGATATCGATATTGTTGAGATATTTAAATACACTTTTTGACTAAGGCTGGAACTAACGATTATTTTAGTAACATTTTTTAACCAAATAAATGTTGAAATATTGTGAATGAAGGCTTTTGAAGAGAGAATATTTAAGAATAAAGTGTATATAATTGAGGAAAATCAGAAATGGTTTAAATTATTTTTTGCCATTTCTCTTTGATGAAGTCACTGTCTTTGTTATAAAAGTCTTTAAGTTTGTGTTTTAGAGTCAGCTTAGTCCAGAGAACTACAACCATCATCAAAATACAAAATATTATTGTTTATAGTAGATTTCATGATTATACTAATTGTTGCAGCCCTATTTTTGATGCAGTAATGACTGTTATATTAAAAAAAAAAAAAAAAAAACATATACAAAATTGAGGCTAATTTAGTTTGAAAAAGCTAGATTTTGGTCACGTTTTTATTTTTAAAAAACCCAGAACATTTCTATCAGATGGCAGACTATGGTGTTGCGATATCATTATTGCATCAGCCAATATTGCAATATCGATACTTTTGTGATATATTGTACAGCCCTAGTTCAAACATGTATGAATTTCTCAAAATACAATAAGAGAAAAAAAAACTATGTAACCTGGCTAATGTGCAGTTTTAAGTATTGCATAATTATATTGCATTTAGAAACCTTAATTTGCATAAATGTGTATACGCTCACTTCAGGTTAATTTAGTTTTGTGTGCTTAACAGGTGAAGCCAATTTTGAAAGTTGGAAACAGGGATTTTCTGAACACTCAAGCCTCGGCTGCTGGGCAATACAGGATTACTCAAACCAATGAACCAAACAAAATGCAACTTTGAGTAAACTAATGTTGAGGAAACACCGTTGTAAAATTCATTAAAGTTGATTTTGCATAACGCGTCTCCTTTAAAACATCAACAACAAGATCTGACTTTCATAAATCATTGTCGAAGTTTTTTCTTTTTTTTAATCTCTCCTTGACAGCATTACAGTACTTTGAAAAAAAGAAACAGGTCAGTAAGTTCGACTGTCTAACCGCGCCTCTGTAATGTTCCGTATCAAAGACAATAGTGCAAAACGAGACGACTAAACCCGGATTCAAACCTGGGATCCGCGGGGAATCGGGTTACTGTCTGTCACCGCCGGGAGAACGCGTAGACTCGGTACAGTTTTGATCCAGTTTACATTCTGTGGTGCTTTCAAGTGCCTCTGACAGTACAAGACTGTGGGCACATTTCCCACAAGGAGGTTGAATGTAGCGGTGAGACACAAAAGCAGCGCTCTCTCAAGCCCCTTCAAAGGCCCGCACTCCTCTGCAGACGGCCTCACAGGAGCGGCGGATTTGATGTAGTTTGGCGCCTCCTTGTGGTTGATGTGGAGTAAGGCACAATTTATAAAACACAAAACAACGCAGTCAATACAAATGTGTTTTTTATTGAAGGTGAAGGAGAGTCGTGGTTTTATCCAAACAGATGCTTTGGTGTATTTTCTGTGTCGTGGACAATTCATGTGGAATATATTAATTAATAATTTTTTCTCAGACTGCACTAAGGGCAACAACAAATTAGAGAAACAATTCAAGACTATATTACTACTATTACTACTATATACTATGTACTACTTGCATTTATATGTTAACCTTTAAAAAGTTTGATTATTTTATCTTAATAGACTCTTTAAAATACATTCTCAATTCCAGAATGGAGGCAAAAGGGAAGTGGAAAAATGTGGATTAATCTCAGAATACAGAATAAAGGAAAAATCAACATGATTTGGTAAATGAAAACCAGTCAGATGCACGTGAGTGATATCTGAGCTCAGTTTACACATTTACAATTGGATTTTACATTATTGGAGATTTGGAGATTTGACAGAGACTTAGCATTTTTGATGAAGGCAAAATCATGTTTTTGAGGTTTAACTGAACAAATATTCTGATAAATGTTGACTGCAAATTTTTAACTACAAATTAATATTATTTTTCTAAAATACAATTCTGAGGCTAGAAAATAGTGTCTTTGTCCTCTTTTGTATTTTCTACCCTAGAAATTCTAAGTTGTTGCTTAATATTTTTTTACAATGACTTAAAATCATCAGCATTTAAATCTGCTGCCAGTTAAAAAAATATGTGTTATTGTTTTATTCATTTTCCTTTCAGTCGCCTCCATTCTGGATTTTTTCCAGTTTCTGATGACATTGCATAAAGGGTCAATTACCATACCATACCACCTTTATTTATAAGACACTTTAAAACTTTTCACAGTTGTGAAAAGTGGCGTACACAAAAACAAACAAAAAAATCACATAGTATTAAAAGCTAAGGAAAAAAGGTGTGTTTTTAAAAATGATTTAAAAATAGACAGAGACTGAGCCTGCAGAAACAGTCCCCACGAAACTTGTGTTTTGTTTTTGGGACAACAAGCCGCAGCTGATCTGCTGACCTGAGGGCTCCAGAGGGGGCATAAAGGTGGGTCAGGTCAGAGAGGTACGAGGGGGCAAGGCCATTCAAACATTTAAAAGTAAATACAATAATCTTAAAATCTACTTTAAAATACACTGGCAGTCAATGAAGTCAGGATACAACAGGTGAAATATGATCATATTTCCGAGTTCCAGTTAAAAACCGCGCAGCAGCATTTTGGACCAGCTGTAACTGGGAAAGTACAGTCTGAGTTATGCCTGAATAGAGCACGTTACAATAGTCCAAGCGAGTGGTCACAAAGGCATGATTGACCCTTTCAAAGACCTCCCTTGGCAGCATGGGCTTCACTCTGGCCAGTTGTCGAAGTTGGAAAAAAGTGGATTCAACCACACCACTTATTTGGTGGCCAAGTTTGAGCTCAGAGTCCATTTTCACGCCCAGATTAGAAATAACTGTTTTCACAAATTGTGATAGCGGCCCTAGATCCACCGGAGGAGCCTGTGAGGCACCAAAAATCACCTCAATTAAGGATGGTTGATTTTAGTATCAGTAATATCAGTAGCTTTTTCCAATATATTTAGATTTTTTTTGTGTGAAAAGTTTTTGTGCCATGATGTGTCTCATTTTTAGACTCTGTCAATAGACAGAGTTGTTTTCTCTTGTAGAGTTTTTTGTGTACTTTTCTACAACTCAACTTCCATTTGTTAGCCTTGTGATAGAATTTATAATATTGATGTATCGGTATCAACAAATAATGGTTATCACAACAGCATTATCATTGAATAAATCATGTCAACACTAAACTATAATTTTTTTTGTTTATGTTTTTTACCGTTAAATATAACAAGAATCTATTTGACTTTTTCCACCTTGTTTTGTTTTTCCACAGTGACCATGGTGTTGTTTCTGGTTGCGGTCTCTACAGCCTTAAATCATTCAACTCATGAGAATCAGACGAGTGGTGAGTGCTGTTTTTTTCTTATTTTTCATTTCCCTTGTGCTACTCAGAGTTCAGCCCCGTGGCTCCGTCTGAGGTCATGTGTTATACTGTCAAATGATTACAATCAACCTTGCTTTCCTCTCACTTGGCCAAGCACATGGTTAAGCTCAAAAAAAGAGATTTATCTTTAAAATTAGGATCTTTTCGACATGCTGTATTGTTGGCGCTGCGAACTTGGACATTGAGTTTGCATGTGGTTTGGCCTAAACTGTAATAAAAAGTAATAAACTGTTATAATTATAGGCTGTTTCATTAAGAGCTTGGACCTTGCCCCCACTTGGCCCTTCCTTTCATTTTTATTCCGTTTTTATTAAATTACCAACGTATCCAGACATTAAGTCATAAAATTAAGTCAGTGTTCACCAATTACTGTTTTTGTTTAGGTTTCGTCAGCAAAAATATTATGTTGAAAAACCATGGAATACTAGTTTATTTAAAATTAATTCAACTTTAATACCATGTGATGATAATATGCACATCATTATCTTCTAATCCGAGTCCAAAGTCACAAGTTTTCAGTTTTTAATTACTATAAAACGTTTCAATATGTTAAAAGAAGACATATTGTGTCTTCTTCTCCACAGAAAACCCCACTCACCAAGGCGCCCATGTGCTGCCGTCCACTCTGATCATCTCGCTGCTCCTCATCATCGTCGTCCTGCTGACCATCTACTGTCTAAGGTAACTCTTTATTTAACCGCTCGCCACACAAACTACTATGTCCTTCACTAAATTCTCTTTTGATAAAACAGATAGCAATACTGTAGGTGTCTTTGTGATTGATAGAGGTTTTTAGACTGTTGTATCACTGGAACGGTCATAACCACAGTGTGTTTGGATGAGATGTTCTTGTACAGTTTGATTTTTCCCCGGTGATTTCCCCCAGATTGAAAAATAGATCAAAACGCCCGGAAATCTCCTGCTCAGTTTTTTTTAAGCCCACACACCATTGCTCTTTCTGATCATTTCTGCACTCAAATTGGGTCCAGTGCTGTTCAGGTCAGTTTTTTCATAGTCCATGCCTTTTGCTGTAAGCAGAGGGAGCTCTAATGCAAGTCTAACTGTTTAAAGTGGCTTTAAACATGAGCATTATTTTAAGTTCTAAAACATTTATATTAAGGTGACCAAAATATAATCATATTGATGATTAAAAAATGCATTAATTTAGGCCAAAGTAACGCATGACAAATATTTAAAATCATTACTTTTGATTGAAAGTCTTGGTCAGGTTTTTGGGTTTTGTATATAAAAAAATGAACCAATATTTTGTTTGTTTCAATTTTGACTTTAAAAATATATATTTACATTGGGGCTGTTGTCGACTAAAGAAATTCTTGCCCTGTGCATCATTTACGGGCCGTCTGTCTCTATGATTTGACCATTATCTGTACCAAAAGTCCACCGACAAGATAAGATAATATGACGAGACTACAGGAGATCACGCGATTTAATATCCGCATCTATATTTCTCAGTCAAAGGACAGAATAAGAATAATCCCCACTAAAATCTCAAGATAAGTCTGGGACATAAATCCTTTAAAATCCCCCCAAATAATCAGTCGACCATACTGTATATCACATTTTATTTAACATCGAGAATGTTGTTTTGAAGATAAGCAAAATTCGAATATCGAGTATATCATTTATTAGAAAAGATGCTACAAAAAGAGCTGATTAAAAATAGAAATAAAAAAAACTTTCTGTTGTAAACTTTCAAATAAGGGTATTTAAGGTGATATTTATGCACTTTTGTGATACATTTGTGCTTACATTTCACATTTTCCTCAACTAAAACGTTTTAATACATGTTTTAAGACTTGTCTGTTCGATTGACATAATTTTGTCTGAATATTGCTGTCAGGATACTCCAAAAAACAATATCGCCCAGACATAGTCGACCAAGACAACATTATCCAATTAATTAACAATTAAAGGTCTACAGCCCTAATCCACACAATGGTTGATTTTTTTTCTATTTTGTTAATGGTGCCGGTGTTAGTGAGAGGCACTGTATGTGTGTCATGCACGTGTGGTTATAGGTCAGTGCACAGTGGAGTGGGGTGTTAGGGGGTGGGGGGGTCGGTGGTTTGGGAACAGGCGGTCTGCAGTGGCTTATGGGTAAACAGCTGCACCTCAAGCAAGACGGAAAACAAACAATGCGAGGTCAGGTTGGGCCGTGGACACTCATATGGAGAGTGAACGCGGCGCGGACCTAAGACAACATGAAGAGGAGCCGCTTTGCCTCTATCCCATGGTCCATATTGGTTTTGGAGATTTGTCGGCTCGAGATATTTACCCTTTAATCACTTTCTTGTCCTCCGCAGGTTCAAAAACCACAGGAAGGCTCTGGTTACCTCCGTGGATAAAAAGATCCCCAATGGCTTTCTGGAGGAACAAGGTACTATTGTGCATTTGCCTTAAAACGTAATGCCTGCTTTTAATTTTTATCCCCGTTTTATTTGATTTTGGACGTTCTTTATGGCGTTGGAAAGTTGTGAATGTTATGAAGTTCAGCTGGAACGCGTTGCCGGTGGACCCTTCACTTTCCCAGCACACGGGGACCCATATAAAGTTTCATTTAACAAAAAAATAAATACGTGGAATTCTGAAAGGTGAGACAGTTTGGTGGAGCCTGCTATGTGCGCCATGTTTACGACTCCAGAAATCATTCCTGTCAGGGAGATCTTAATGGCCGGCGTGTATGTTTTTGCAGGTGCAACCAGAGGGCTCTGTAATGCTCTCTTAAGGGAGACGTTAGCATTGTGACGGCTGTATTTTGTTTTGTTTTTTTTTACAGGGGAGCAGACAGTGGTCCTCCTCCCCAGATCGCCCTCGCCTTCCAAGAGGTACTTCCCCATCCCCCTGGACGCGCTGGAGGACGAGTACCGGATACGCTCGGCTGATGACGGCAAGCTCTTTAGAGAAGAGTTCAATGTAGGTTTTTCCTCCATTCCTTGGTCCGTGCCAGTGGTTTTAAAACTTTATGCAGTACAAAAAGAACCATAGAAAATATGTGGGTTTGTAAGTACGATCTGACTGACCCAGATCAGAACTAATCTAGATCTAAAACTGTAATAAAAAAAAGAACAACTCAATCTGGAGACACTATACTTTTAGGGTTTAGGATCACTTTTGAATAGCGCACATTAAGAGCAAACCACGTCTGTAACTTTTCTATTGGTGATATGTACAACTGTAGTTGAGAACTGATTTTCAGATTTGTTTTATGTGTTTGGTGCTAGACAAAGTCCATCAGGGACAATTAAGTGTTTCATCCATTCATTCACTACACAGCTTATATACTAAATCAATCAATCAATCAATCAGTCGACATTTTTTCAGCCATACAATTTCAAAGTTGAAGGCTACAAACAACAAAGGCATAAGGTTGTTAAAAGTACAGAAAATGTACTAAAACAAGAATTTAAACTAAATACTAATTTCAGCAAGTATCGATATAAAAAAAAAATCACAAGACAAAATTGGACCTTTTCTGGACAGTTTTAGAATGATCTTGAGCTTTTGCCAAAACTAGAATAAGAAGATCACATGGTAACATGAAGAAAATATTATTATTTTGTGTTGAAAATTAAAATTTGTATTATCATTGTGGTGCTGGAGTATTGATTCTATTTCTTAGTATCAAAATTGATTTTTAACAAAGACGTCTGTATAAAAACGTGAATCAATTCTACTATTAAAAATGTGATGCTTTCAGATGCTACGGAAATGCTAATATCAAATAAAAATCTATGGACAAAGAGAATGAAATAAGCTATTTATTTATTGACCTTTAATTAACAGGATATTTAACAGAATATATATTAAGAACTTTTCATAATAATGTGATTTGGACAATTACCACACCAAAACTAACCTAACTCCATTCCAAACAAAGAAACTATCTTATAAAAAACACTAAACAAAATAAGAACCTGAGTAGCATCTCTAGTACGTGCTCCACATGTTGAGAACCGCTGGTGCATGCCGCCACGGCAGCACAGGTCCACCAGAACCTTTGTAACAAGTACAGAGAGAAGTCGTAAAAATGTTATGTCAGTGGGCTGCCAGATATGAAAGTGTAAATCTCCTGAGATCTTCTGTCTTTTTTATAGTCGCTGCCGTGTTACTACCACCATGGGTCCTTTGAGGAAGCCAGCCGGGAGCACAACCGAGAGAAAAACAGATATCCAAACATTTTACCATGTGAGTGATTATCCCAGTTCTCCGCCATGTGATATTATTGTAACCTTTAAAGCCGCAAGTTTTATTGATCACTAAATCTAAGGGCAGCAGATGTGGGAAAAAAAATCAAAGTGTTATTTACTGGTCTTTTCTTCGCTCGTGTCGTCCGCAGATGACCATTCCAGAGTGGTGTTGAGCCATTTAGACGGGCACCCGTGTTCAGACTACATCAATGCGTCGTACATAGATGTAAGTATGGAAGGATTTCAGGATTTCTTGAATAGAGAGAGGATTCATTCATAAATATGTGCATTCTTCTCAAAACATATCAAGCAAGACTCTAACCTAGTTTTAGTTCTGGGGTTACCTCAGAATAGATAGTCAATCTATCTATTCACTGAGCCACCACTCTATTTATTCATCACTTTAGATATTACATAAAATAAAATACAATTAAAAACGGTTACTTCTCATCTTAATCATGTTAGCAAAAAAAAACCATCACTATTCCATCCACAATAAATAACAACCTAAATTAAACAATACACATAATATATGTACATGCAAAAATAATAATAATAATATTGCATTATATATACATCTCTATACATCTCAAGATAATTAAAAACATTTACATTTGCAAACATTCAGAAAGAAAAGAAAGATGAATAGAATAAGATTAAATATACATGTTAACTGTAAATTAATGTATTGTATTATCTTTTATGTTCATGTTAATTGGTGTAAACATGGCAGTAGTTATATTGCACGATTAATGTAACATTCAAATTTTGTTTTAGATAAACATCTGCAACAAAAAAGGGGAAAATCTGACATTTTAAAGTAAACATCAAATTTTTTTCAGTGCATACCCACATACATATATACATACAGTATAAATATGTAAGTTTTTACTTATATTCTTTAGTAATTCTGTAAATAGACCAAAAAACACCAGCAAATACATCCTTTTTTATGTTAAAACTGACAATACAATCTAATGAAAAACAAACTTGTTGACTTGTTATAATTTTACAGAGTGTAATATTTTCCTTTTTATCTTAGGGTTTCAAAGAGAAGAACAAATTCATCGCGGCTCAAGGTAACCACAGCTTGAACTATTTTTGTGTCTTGTGTTTTGTTATATGCAAATGAACATGCAATTTTAATATTCGCATCTGCTTATCAGGCCCTAAGCTAGAGACTCTGGCTGACTTTTGGCGAATGATCTGGGAACAGAAAACCGCCACTATCGTCATGCTCACCAATCTAAAAGAAAGAAAAGAGGTATGTCTGTAAATTAATGCCTTTTACAGCAATTTTACAACACTAATAAGCAGAACTAGGAAATGAATTAACCCTGCGATCTATAGGGCTAGCATACACAATTACTAAAAGCCCTTTTGTGATCTCGTGACCCAAAGTCAAGTGTATAATTTATTTGACCCTTTCCCATCTGAGGATCTATGCAAAGTGTCACCGGGCAGATTACTTAGCATCACATTAAATTTAGCCTCAAAGGAATGATCAATTGTGGGCTTAGCAGCAGGTTTGATATGGAAGAATAGAGGCAAAGGGGATCAATGCGGGAATAATTGTTGATGGATCCGCAGAGGGCACATGATAATTAGTCTGAGAATCTACTTAATGAGTTGAAACGTCACCAGCGTGATGTTATTGACTGACAGGGGAGCACAAAGTCGCTTTGATTGCCTCGGAATTAGATGCTGAAATATTCGCATGGCAGATACAGATGAGCGTAGACTTTGAATGCAAACTCAACTTCTCTGTTTAGCTTGGAGTTAGTGCATCCTTCTCGCATAGACAAACAAATTTAATGTCCTTTGGCACTAAATCTCCTCTTTGGTCCACCTGATTTTATCTCAAAGTGGCAGTAATGTCTGTCTTACAGCAAGAAGGTCCACAGTTTGGTTCCTGGATCAAGTAGAGCCTTTATGTGTGGCGTTTGCATGTTCTCCCTGTTTAGTTTGTAGTGTTAGCTGTTACTAGTCGACTATAAAAAAAAATATTGTAGCCGTATTTTGATAATCGTAATCATTATCTGGACCAGACAGACTATAACACATATTTGAAAAGACCTTTTATAAGAAAGGAAGTTGCATTGTTGCATTATTAAATCGATAATACACTTAATAATACACGTAAGTATTCTCTATCTATTTGGTTAAATATGTATTTAAAAGACACATTGTACTATAGAAATAATTGTTTGACAAGACGACTAATAAAATAATTGTATGTCGCAGTCCTAGTAATAAGTTAGTTTCTCTTTCAGTTACAACATGTGCAAAAGTGTCCATTTTGAGGCCTGAACTCCGCTGTAAATCTGCGTGAGACATGAGTGAAAACAATCCAAACATCCATCAGCAATTACTGCCTAAATCGAATGTACTTGTTTTTATTGGCATAATTAGTTTACATTTTATATAGCACTGTTCTTTTTCACTACATTTCAAAGCATATCTTTACAATTACCAAACAAAAAAGTATTTCATAATATTTCTACTCTTACCAGACCTCTCATTCTTAAAAATTGTGTATGTCAGGCCATCCACCCTTTTAAAAAAGGGATATGTTTGTTTATTTTTCTCTTCTCTTTAGGAAAAGTGTTACCAATACTGGCCAGACAAAGGCTGCTGGATGTACGGGAACATCCGTGTTGCTATGGACGACGTGACTGTACTGGTGGACTACACCATTAGAAAATTCTGTGTTCAATATGTAAGTAAAGTCATGGGATTTATTTTGTACTTCCCAAACATACTCATCGTATTATTTAACACATTTTAATTTGCACAGTAAAGCACTTATATTAACTTAGCCATTTTTGCAGTAAATATAATGCCGTTGTTTTCTAAAAGCTGCAGTAAGTGGATAGTTATGTTTAGTTTTAATTGTTGTAAATATCCATTCACATAATAGCTGTTTTGTAATTAAAAATGAAACACAAAGCGGGTGTGGAAAAGTAATGTCTCCCTTGGGAACTTTCTGGAACATTCTGCTAAACTCTAATAGGATGCGAAACGTCATAAATAAATGAAAAGCAGTATGGAACCACATTAAAAGGCGGTATATAGTGCACAGTGTGAAAATTATCAATAGGCAGCGTATTTATTATTCACAGTTTGCAAATGTGCACTGAATCTAGGAGAATTGCCGTATCCATTTTTCACGTCTTGGAGAAACATCTCGCAGTAGACGGCTCACAGAGAAATTCACTTTGTCTCCACTGTGTTTGAAGTTATTCTGTCAGACTCGGAGGAAAGTTTTGGTTTAAGAGTGGCTGCTTTTCCGTGCAGTCTTGTGTTAAATAGAACAAGAGCAGATAATAGCGTAGAAGAGATGCAAATACAAAATAGGACATTTATTGTGAAAACATTTTAGGTTTTTTAATATAATTTTTTACATGGTGTAAATGTCCCTGTTTTAAAGAATGTGTATTGATATTATAGATACAATAGCTGGTGGATTGGGAGCCTTAAGTAGGTTTTAGGGGGATAATATACAATTTAATGAATGATCTTTTAACCTTGTTAAAGCTGTTTTTCCCTCATTATTATTTACTCAAAATTGTATTTTGATTAATTGTTGCATGTTTTGATAATCCTGTGTTGTCCTGCAACTGACTCAAGTGCTCAGAAAAGTCTGGTTTCCACCTACCCCCTATCCCCACCCACAACCCCATACTTTATTGTGATTATTTGAAAAAGACTCTTAAATGTCATATAGCCAATATTCAAAAACAAAATGCATAAATGACAATCTGCTACTTATCAGTTCTGCGGTTTTGAACAGGAAGTCAATGGACCTGTCTCTAATTAATTCTAATTCTAATTAATTCATTCTTTCTAATAAAGCCGTTTTAGATCAGTTCACAATGAACAGAATTATGATCTCCTCATCTTGTCTCCTTATCCTTTAAAACCAAGCTTTTATTAGAATAGTGTAATTTTGACTATATTTTTGATATGTGTGGGAAAACAAAGAAATAACATCAACAGTAAAATCAGAGTCAAGGCTAAACAAGTACTGAATTCTAAGAAAAAAAAGAATTCGGAAATTAATGATCACATTAAATAAATCCTTTTTTACCTTCATGGCACTCAAAGCCCTTTACATCAAGGAACCAATGACTTATTTACACACAAGGTATTACAGTGATTTTTTAAAAACCCTTGCAATGTGA
The DNA here is from genome assembly GCA_019453435.1 of Rhinogobius similis. Taxonomy (NCBI): domain Eukaryota; kingdom Metazoa; phylum Chordata; class Actinopteri; order Gobiiformes; family Gobiidae; genus Rhinogobius; species Rhinogobius similis. The sequence goes on from CM033634.1 coordinate 25,064,368, forward strand.
ATGTAGTGTGACTATATTTTCAGAAAATCGCTCTAACTATCATTTTGAGACATTGTATAGCCGCAGTCCTTTAAACAAATTAGACCATTAAAAACAACATTACTACCAAATGCACTGTTTAACTTCCCTCCAGCTGCACATACATTTAACTTGATAAAAAGCCACAGCACTTATCCATCACTCTGAACACTCCACCAGCATGCCTGTTTCTGTGCTGCAGTGTATGACTCTGTGTTATTGCATCACAGCAGGGCAGTGATGGTCTGCGTGCTCCTCGACTGGTCACCCAGCTCCACTTCACCAGCTGGCCAGACTTTGGGGTGCCGTTCACGCCCATCGGCATGTTAAAATTTCTCAAGAAGGTCAAGAGCATCAATCCATCCTACGCTGGGCCCATTGTGGTGCACTGCAGGTAAATTATCGCAGGGTCTCGCGGCTAAGGGTTTTAATTGGGCAGAAAGGGACATTATGTGGTGGAGCTTGGTTACCATTATGTTGAATATATAGCGTTTAACCATGAAAGCATTGAAGGAAGCCATTTGGTTACAATTTTCTCATACATTTTTTTTTGTTTTGTTTCATACGTTTTTATACCAACTGCAGTAATGTGTTGCCCAGCGTTTGGTGTAAAAAAAAAAAAAGAAGTTATTCATTTTGTGGTAATAAGTGTAACATTAAAGGGGCTGTACCCAATTTTTAGTGTGTAAAAAAAAATAAAATAAAAAAAAGTCTATTTTGCCCCAGAACAGATATATTGTTAAAGCAGAGGCCATTGTACGCTGTATGCATCTCATTATTGAGTTTTTAATCTCAAAAAAGGAGGAAGTGTACTGTTTGCATGCTAGTTGTTGTTAGCTTTATTGTGACGGCAAAACACAGTAACTTACTCACTCTTTTGAAGTTGTTAAAACGCTTATAAACTCATTGCTGTGAATAATTAGAGTGCATTTGGTTTGTGAGCAATACATGTGAGCTGCTGCAAAGAGTTCATTTCAAGGTACAGCACCTTTAAGTGATTTGCTTCTACGCCATGCCATCCCAACTATACTTGTCTCAACTTTGGAGGTATGACTTTATAAAATTCCTCTCCTCAAATAAAACTTATACAGGAGAGGAAAAAAATCACATAAAATATCAACCTGATTTCGTACATTTACCAGGGCCACTTTAGATGAACTAGCGTAATTGGTCAGGCAGGATTTAATTTGATGGAAATAGGTTGCAATGGGAGGAGTTCCAAGACCCACTTTGCTAATAAAGTGACAAGTTCTTACTGGCCAGGCTACAAAACATGAGGTGTGCGCGTGTGAAACTCAATCTGCAATTTCCTCACCAGATTTCACTAAAAGGCCAAACACTTTCACGTCTTGTTTAATATTAAAACGCTGAGTCAATAATGATGGCTTTGTACCGCCACTTTTACAACTGAATTAGATCTTGGTGGACAGCCTGTTTTTTATTCCACAGGGCTTAACTCGATTTCCATCTGTTCCTCTGTACACTTAGTATTGTTACTGTAAGGCAGCCGGTGGTACAGAAAGTGCTGCAACAGGTGCTGAGGGAGAGGGACTGTTGTTCTAGAGGGGCCCGCAGAAAGAGGCTTCAACACCCCGCTGTGGAATCCCCGGCTCTGCCCTCCCCAAGGCGCTGCCCGCTCAAATGACCCCTGTAAATCTATTAGAAGGCTCCGAGGGCAGCAGAGGTGAAGCACTTTTACACATGCTCAGGGCTGTCCGCGCTGGAAGGTTGAGGGAGGTTGACGTCTCTATCTCACAGGGCGAAGTAGATAGAAGTATATTTCTAAACTGTTGTGGGTAATAAAGGCAGATATATCTATGTTATGACGGTGTTTGCAAACTGGGAGTCATTGTGAAATGCAGCTACCGGATCCTCCTCATTTTAAATAGATTTGAAGGTTTTGCATTATCTAAGGTTTTGATAAGTCTATGGTTAGTACGTAGAATGGATCATTTGTATTTAAATGTTGTATTTTTCCTGTTGCCACTTTGTAAACTTGACCTTGAAATTGTAAACTCCTATTAATATGTGTTTGCATTTTCAAAACCTCCTCATTTTAAAAGACTTTTTAAAGACATTTTTGCGTGATCTAACTTTGATAAGGTTGATAATAGTTAATGGTTAGAACAAGGAGTGTATATTTTTGTTTTAATATTAAACTTGACCTTTGAAATTGTTCTAAATTGTTTAGATTTTTAAAGAAAAATGTACTGCAATGGTCAGTGGTTGGTATGCACTGCTTAAATTCTGCATGTTCTTCTTGATCATATAATTTTTGTTGTATTGCATTTTTGATTTGCTAGATTTTTTTTTTTACCTCTCAGAGTAATTTGAGACACCATACTTTTACTTCTACTTGAATAAAATATTTGTCTGTGTAAAAGTACACTTTTCCTCTTCACATTGTAGGTAAGTCTACAAATGAAAAAAGCCTTATGTTGCCTTATATTGTTCCTTCACATATGAATTACTTTTTTTTCCCAAATTTTTGTGTTTTATGCTTTGAAAATATCAGGTTTATGCATTATTTATTATTGTTTTGTTCTCCCAGTTACATAAACTTCAAATTATAAAGCCAATGTCAGTTCTTCTTATAGTACTCTTAAACTCTTTCTCTTAGTAAATAAGATTGTGACAAGAAGAGGCGTGAGGTGCGGTCCTGTTCCCGAACCTGAACTAACTAAACTTACCTTCATGAAGAACTCTGTAGTTCACCCCTGACCCGGAGTTTACAAACCGCACTCTTGTATATCATTGATGTACCTTCTCTCTTGTAGCTTCCCCAGTGACTACCTTGTATCCTGTGTGTTTGCTCCACAGTGCCGGCGTTGGGAGGACCGGGACATTCATCGTCATTGACAGCATGATCGACATGATGCACATGGAACAGAGGCTGGACGTGTTCGGCTTTGTGAGCAGGATCCGGGAGCAGCGCTGTCAGCTCATCCAAACAGATGTAAGTGTTGACCTGCACTGACCCGCTGCACCGCGCTCTGACAGCTCCACTCACTCCTTCACCGGCCGCGTAAACAAGCAGCAAAACTATCCTGGAGATGAGGCTCAAATTGGTTGTTTTCAGATTCTAGAAAGTGATGATGTGGCATTATCAGATGGACTTAAAATAGTAAACTTCAGTTGACAATGGTACGTTTATCAAAAGGAAAACATAAGCGTTTATTATAATAAACCAGTCAGTGTTGCCACAAATACTATGTTATCTTCCATTATCACTAGACGTTGCACTGGATACCATGACATTCAAAGTAATTTCTACAAGAGGTGGGAGATACTGTATGTCGAACATATCACAGTTGTTGTTTTAAAAATATGTAAAATTGTAATATCAAGTATAGTATATTGTAATCTGCCAAACAAGAATATAAAGTGACATTTCTTCACATTTGCGATCAGTCCATTCACATTTTGCCACATACTTGAACCTCAATCGAGACAATTAAAGGCACCTTTTTGCAGATATCCGATGCATTATAAAAATATCATCTGAATGTCATTGAAATTATGCCAAAAATCAAATATCACCCAGTCCTAATTTCTGCTATTAAAGATTTTGTGGAAATCGCTGTTACTTCATTCAAGTCAGTGGCACAAATGCCCAGCTTTTCAAACAGCATGAGGCAGTCGGTTTACTAAATGAACTCCAAAATCTTGATATAATGTAAATTATACTGTCCTCTGCCTCTGTTGGTCTGAGCTGCAAAAAAACTTCACATAGAGCTATATATTATACATTCAGTGGGATAGTTTTAGGTTAATATCTCTGAAATCAATCAACGAGACCAGAAGACTGGCTAAAACAAAACTTTGCTGTATTAAACAATAAATTGGCTCTTATTGAAAATATTTAAAGAAAATGAGCCAAAGAAACTGTGTTGATTCATAGACCCACAGGTTCAGCATTTGATGATTTTATGCAGTTTTGTTTTTCACTCCTTTACTTATTAGTAATACTGGCCCTGTTTGTGGACTTTCCTATTGGATTTCATTTTAACATATCATCAATACAAGAACACTTCCTCTCCGTCATCTATCTATAGAATCTAAGAGCGACCAATAGAACGCCGCGATGTCATGTGACGCCCAGCCTCAGTGACAGTGGGGGGCTTTGATAAACTCACTTTGCTCCTTCCTGGCTGTCTCCTCCTCAGATGCAGTACTCCTTCATCTACCAGGCGCTGCTGGAGTACTACTTGTACGGAGACACGGAGCTGGATGTGTGCTCTCTGGAGGGCCATCTGCACCGGCTTCACAACACCAGGGCTCCACACGACAGACTGGGCCTAGAAGAGGAGTTCAGGGTACGTGCGCAGTGATAAAAAAAACACACCAAAAAGTCAAATATTTCACTGTAACGAATCGTCCCGCACAAGCCTGCACCCTGCTATGGAATATTTTTTCCTGGAATACTTGCCCTGGGTGCTGCTCTCGGCTGTAAATAACTGTTCTTTATATCAGCTGAAACTTTGGGGCGTATCCATCTGCCACATAAAATTTACACGAGCTACTTTATTTTAAGCTGTGTCTGTAGCAATATAAATAATAAGTACGGCAAAAACCTACATTTTATATATCTCACATTTATTCAGTCCGGGTTACCGCAGTCTCATAGTGATTTGGCAGTGTGCTCATTTGAATTTTCCAACCCAAAATCACATCAGAAACTCACAATTTTTTTTTTTTATATTTTGACTTTTGGTTTAGGGGTGCTGCTGTAAATCTCCGGCTTACCTTTGTGCAATGCTTTTATATACATTTTGCATATTGTTAAGTCTGCGTTCTCTGACACAATCTCTTCCCATTCATTTAATCTTAGAACCAACAAAAGTACACAGTTAAAGGATTGTATATACAGTATTTGAATTAAAGGGGCTTGTAATTGCACATGTTTTTTTTTTTTTTTTTATGCTATTGTCTTTTTGTTGAATGAAAAACCTAACAACTTTATCCAATCAAAGCTATTGCTACATGTGAACCAGATGGAAACAAGGCCTATCTGTGACTATCAGATTACCATACAGTTGTTTCTCTGTCATGGTTCAACATCACCGCAATAGAAGGGACTAAGAAAGCGGGGCTAATAGTTACAGAATGGTTCTGAAACACGCTCTATACTCTTGGTTAAGAGTCGAGGACATGCCCTTTAATAAGTATTTAACATTATCATTGTATTCTCACTATTATATTGTTTGAAAATTAGGCATACCGTAATTACTTTATTTTCCAGATTCTTTTCAATGTGACAGTATTCCCCAAACCTCCTCCTTGTCTTTGAGTGTTCAGGTCTTTGTCAACAATCAAAGTTGTACAGTTATTTTATAAATCAGCTCGGAATGAAGATAATAGACACAAACAAAAACATAAATACGCCAAAGAAATCAACTTGAGCTATGAACCCGCTTCAAATGATCAAGTTCAGCATTTGAGGATTTTATGTAATTATAGTTTTATTCAATCACACCTAACTTTTTTGTAATATTTCTGTTTTTCCTTGACAATATTCATCCAGATTATTTACCAATGCAAACCGTTGTCCAACCACCTCCAACTCATTTATCACCACCTTCTTGTTTAAACTTCTGCTCTCGTTTTTTGATCATGTCCGTTGGCATTGACTCCCCCTCTCTCTCCCATCTTCTCCTCTTCTTTTTCCACATCTTCTTGCCCCCATTAGAAGCTGACCAATGTCCGCATAATGAAGGAGAACATGAGAACGGGCAACCTTCCTGCCAACATGAAGAAGAACCGCGTGCTTCAGATCATCCCATGTAAGGACGGCTCCACCACTCTCGCCATTTTTATTATACATCACATCCAAGCTACTTCAAACACCCGGCACCGTGTGAATTTATTTTTTATCTTTTTTTGCCGAACATAGATTTCCTGCTAGTCAATCCATGTCTGTGTGATCAATGATACTTAAACAGAACTTGTATTTTTGACTTGAAAGTTGTGAGTAAAGTGTGGAAAAAAGAACGCAACTTTTTAAACTTTATTTTACAGTGCAGCTTGATATGAGCGCCAGCGAGTTCAAAGCTAATAACTATGATTTTATTTAACTTATGTAAAACTTTTTTACCCTGTCTTTTTTTTTTTTCTTCTCCAGATGATTTTAACCGAGTAATCCTGTCAGTAAAAAGAGGACAGGAGTTCACCGACTACATCAATGCCTCCTTTATTGATGTAAGCTCTCCCTCACGACCCAGCCCTATAGATTTCCCATAGAAGTATAAATAAAGCTCATTGTTGCCTTCACAAGCAATGCAAAATATGAGGTTTGCTGCTCTCCTGAAGTTGTTGTTTACTGGGTTGCTCTCCCCTGCAGGGCTACAGGCAGAAGGACTATTTTATCGCGACCCAGGGCCCCCTGTCTCACACGGTGGAGGACTTCTGGAGGATGGTGTGGGAGTGGAGGTGCCATTCAATCGTTATGCTCACCGAACTCAAGGAGCGAGAGCAGGTAAGGCACGCCGCAGCCTTGGAAAGAGAACTTAGGAAAAAAGTGGAAATGTTTTATTGGGTTGATTTTATAGAGGGGAGCTCTGAGGTGCTTGTAGTCCTGGGCCAAAGTCTTACTTAGATTTCACAGAACGGATAGAAATTGGTCTTTCAATGTGCATAAATATATTAAATTGTATAAAAAAGGGATTAGAATAAGCAATGGTCTTACCTGCAGCACCTGAAACTCTTTCAGTTCAGCCATAATTGCTCTTTTGTTGGAAATGCAAAATTAATATCTACATCTTTTTAGTGGAATGGAATTAGCCGAAACTCTGAATTATGTATCTAAAAAGTGATCAAGGTCTACTAGAAAACAAATTATTTCTTTCCAATTTCGTCATGCGCCCAAAAAAATCTTCTGGATAACAGCCCTTTTCACTCTTCATTGAACATTTTGCACATTATTTTTTAGGAGGGAACGTTTTAAAGGTTGTTAATCAAAACAAGACCTGATGACTTTTCCTTGTGACCTTTGTCAAACCAGGAAAAGTGTTACCAGTACTGGCCATCAGAGGGCAGTATGACATTTGGAGATTACACCGTGGAGCTGACTGCAGATTCACAGTGTGACACATTCTCGCTCAAAGACTTGGTGGTCACTTATAAAATGGTACGTATAGATTTTAGAACAACAAAGTAAATAAAATCAAGCATGTTAAATTCAAAGTTGTTTTTTCTGTTGCCTTCACTTGTCAGAAGCGATTAAGCTGTTGACATTTGACACAAGTATGACAGTGATGTTTAGCTACATGGATTTAACTGTCTGGATTTCCCGTCATGCCAGGAGAAGCAGTCACAACACGTTCGACACTTCCACTTCCACGGATGGCCTGAGATCGGAATACCAGCGGAGGGAAGAGGGATGATTGACATTATTGCTGCTGTGCAGAGGCAGCAGCAGCAGTCTGGAAACCATCCCATAATTGTCCACTGCAGGTGAGGAACTTCATTTTAACAATAAGACAGCAGCCAAAATCCTACATTAAATATGTTGTCTTTCTATTTTTACTTCGATTACTTGATCATTACACTTCACGAGGATTATCAGATGGAATTGCAATTTTATCAATAATTTCCTACAAATGTCTGTTACAATCAAATGTACAGTTTGCCTCGGTAGACCCGGTGTTCTCTGCCTAAACCACTTATGTGATCCCTTATAAAGACTTAGCAGAGAAAGCTTTGATCAGAACCTAGCTTCAGGTGAAGTGATTCTAAAGCAGCATGCCCCGCTGGGATTGATCCAATCCACCGATTCACAGTCAATTAAAACCTCTCAAAGTGAAATCTCCGCTGACTCCCACTATGATTAATCTGATAAGATGAGCTAACGACAGGAAATGGTGTCATCACTCTCTTCTATTCCTTCATCACCACTTGTCTAAGAGGGTTTTTAAAGCTTTTTCTGCTGCCTCTTGGGAATGGGGCTAACCCGCTGCAATCCCAAACGTCTCTACGTTCCTCTTCCGAATTGTATACCGAATGCTGCACATCTCTCTCCGTCTTTGCCCGCCATCATTGTAAACATTGACTCAGTCCAACAGCAGCCACCGAACTGATTAGTGTTAGCATTGGATTAGTCTCTTTAAGTGAGGATGATTATTACCGCTATTACACAGAGGTCACCTTTTCTCTGATAAACTTTTCCATTCAAAAGAAACAAATGTGCAAACTAGAGGAGCTGAGAGAGGGTGCCATCAAATGTATGCAAAATTGATTTAAACCAGACACTGATACAAACACACACAAACACACAATGCTCCTTTTCCCATTTAAAGTAATATGAAGAAAAAAGAACACACTTTAGATTATTTTTGATCATACTGTTCACTGCTGTAACGCTGCTGGCTGAAATGTAACTTTCCAGAGAACATAGCATCTGTTAAAATACAAATACAGGAGATACATTAATAAAATAAATTGTTCTTGTGTCCACTCCTATTAAATAGTTATCTAAGTACTCCCCTCTACAAGTATCTATGCTGCAGCTCAATTGGAATTCTGGAAGAAATCCCAGAGTTTTCCAAGGTCTTCCAGTGGGCATTGTGGGATGTGTTTGCTGACGGATTTGTCCTTGGTGTGCACAGTGCCGGAGCAGGTCGGACGGGAACCTTCATTGCCCTCAGTAACATTCTGGAGAGAGTCAAAGCTGAAGGTCTCCTCGATGTGTTTCAGACCATCAAAAGTTTACGCATGCAAAGGCCACACATGGTTCAGACTGTGGTAGGTGCAACATACAAACACAGTCATAGTCAGTTATTTCAAATATGAATAATGATTTGATCTTGATTGGTTCTTGCAGGAGCAGTATGACTTCTGCTACAGGGTGGTGCAGGATTTTGTTGACATTTTCTCAGACTACGCCAATTTCAAGTAATATGTGCTCCCACTGTTCATGGTACCTTTTTAACTTATGCAATTTTTCTGAATGTTATTTTCTAAAGCAAGCTCTTTTTACACTCATCGTCAACACGTGTTGTAATGTACAGTAATCTATTTTAAATGTGCTCCTAGAAATTTAAGTAGTACATTGTAATATACTACTGCGAGGGTTTGTTTACTTTAATGGCTTGATTGGGGTAATATATTTAAACAATAGGTTGTGTTGCAAAACAGCAGCATTGTAAGGGATGTCCATTAAATGTAATGACTTTATCTGTGTATACATTATATTGTATTATGGTATCATTTTATTTAAATGAACACATTTATATCTTATCTGTATTATTTATTTGAACAACCACAATGCCTTGGTCTATGTTACATCTGCCCTCATAAACAGGAATCCGATGAAACACACTATTCCATTTGACAAACTGCAAATGACCTCACTTCAGTCTGTGAATAACTTAACAGCAGCTGCCTGTTGCAATTTTATTCAACTTCACCAACCTTCCTTTTGCCTTTGGCAATATAACTTACCAGTTTGGTGCCTGATGCTGCAAACTGAAAACAGACAAATGAAACAGGCAACATTAATTATTCTTATATAAAACCAGAAGCATCAGACAAACCTAAAAGGTTTTACAGTAACTTTTATACACATTATTTTAGACTCTCCTGTATGTGAATGCAGTGCCATATGGATTAGAATGACAATTCTAATCATGCAAACTTGTCACCAAGTGACACATTTTATTGTTTATTTCAATGTTTAACTTTATATTTATTTTGTGACAATAGAAACAAATAGCCAATGTGCTATACAATTACAATTTTATTTATACATTGCATCTTTTGCATCATTAAGGAAAAGAGGGTACTACAGTATAAAATTGTTTTAGCAACTTTAGTGTAAAAATTAGATTATCGGTAAACAGGCTATTAGAAAAATGTTTTTTGAATGATAAAGAATAGTAGATATTTAGGGCTATAACATGAGCCATATCTAAGATAATTCTGAGAACTTTTGAATATGTAGTAAATTGTGGTAGCTTTTCTGCATAATAAATAATATATTTTTCCAATTTCCCTCTAGAGGCCTCAAGCTTCTAAGGACAATAGAATGTTCACCAGAAAAATACACTAGCCTACATGTATGTAGAAACTTGCTCTTGTGTTAATGTTCACTTCCTAAATCTGAGAATGGGTTTTATCAAATGTGAGCCTTTAGCGGATGTTTGACAGATTTCAAGTCACCTTGTTTGAATTCTACCTGCCCTTTGACTGTGTATGGACTTGAACTGCTATTTGTTGCTAAAAGCTGACTCTAATAAATTATAAATGGGCAGAAATGCCATATTACATCTTGTTGTCCTTTTATGTCCCTCTGTAAGGATGCGTTCAATGGCCTTACAAACAAGTGGGGAAGATGATGTTGTTTTATATTTAATGCTGTTTGAACACCCGCGGTGATGTCAGCATATCTGAGCACTTAGCCGGCTCCATTAGAAGTATTTTGTGTGCCATTAGTCCCTGAATGTGTCACACACCTGCAGAGAGGGGATTATGGTCCTGACAGCTGCCTCGTGCGACACCTATAAAACCCCCTCTGGCTAATGCACAACATGCTAACAAGGCAAACACAGAGGTGAGTGACTCCTCCGCACCCGAACTTTTATTCGATGGTCATTAAGTTATAATTACTCACTTTATTAATTACCGCCTGAAGTATTGTTAAGAATATGTTTTATTGTATTATAATGTACTTGGTGTGCTTTGGTGCGGTGAAATGGGAGGTTGTGACATTACATAGTTCATTAAAAAGTTTGTTTGTATCCCTCCGCAGCGGAAATGGAGGCTAGCAACAGTAGCAAAGTGATGGTGCAAGTGTTTGTGTTGGCGCTAGTGCTCCAGGTCACGCTGTCCCAGCACTGGTCCTACGGCTGGTTACCGGGTGGCAAGAGAAGCGTGGGAGAGCTGGAGGCCACCATTAGAGTAAGTATTTTAAAACAAGCACAACTGTGAAAAAAATAAAGTTGTTGGGTTTTTACAATTGGATAAACATGGCGCGTAATGCGTAAAAAGTTCGTTGCGCGCGCCAGATCTATTTGAAGGCCTTCTAATTTAATAATGGCTACTGGAAATGTCCGTTTTATTGTGCTTAGATGATGGGTACGGGAGGTGTGGTGTCTCTTCCTGATGAGACAAGTGCCCAAACCCAGGAGAGGCTCAGGCCATACAATGTAGTAAGTGCTTATTATACATAATTTATGACCAATGTCTACTTCAATTGTACAATATTAATGTGCGCTTTAGTTGTGTGTGCCACTGTGTTCCAAAGCAGCAATGACAATATACAAACCGTCCAGTGACTGTTTTTATCTTTTTCTTTTTGCATGATTGAGTACGTGCATGCGTAATTGTACCGTTTTGGGTGACTGTGGGTGCGCTTTGTCCAGCCTCATTTCGCGGAGCTCTTATAATGTTTGCCGAATGAAATATTTAAGATGCAGATCAAGCTAACTAAAATTTCAATCTTTTTAGATTAATGAGGATTCCAGTCATTTCAACCGAAAGAAAAAATTCTCCTCTGAATAAAAATGAGACAAACTAACAGACTGTAATAAGAAGCGATAAGATGAAGAAAGATGCCTTCATATATTTATGTATTCCTATTCATCACAGAGATGTCGATGTTTATGTATGTTACATTGATATCAACGTTACATTGTAATAAAGTTTTTGAATCAGATTTTTTATTTGCTTGTTATGGGAAGAGTGCTGCCTTTCCTTTCCAGTCAGTGCAATCATAATGATATAATAAAATATTAATCGTATAAAATGCCCTTTTAAAAGCCTTGGAATACATTCAGTTGTCTTTGTAAAGCAGCCACGACCGACAAGCATGACAAACTTGTGACACAACAATCTTACCATGACAACAGCTGGCGATTAAGCCAATTTATTAGAAATCAATGAGTTAATTAAATTTGCTCCACTTTTGGTAATTCCATTTTCTGCCACAGCAGTCAAGTGCAAACGCCATGTGGAAAATTACACCATGTGATCTGTATCTGCTTGTACCTGACAGTTGATTAGCCCCCCACGCAATTGAAATGTCCTATCCACATACAACGACCACAACAACAAAAACAGCTTTACTCTTCATTTAGGATAGTCGCTCTCATCCAAAACAAAAACTAGACTGTGCAACTTTTCCCCCCACTCCGTGCAGGAAATTGGTGTTCATTATAAAAATTGGAATTTCATATCAGGAAAGGAAAGGGAATCAGCAGGGGGCATATGTTTTAAAGAGAACTCATTTTCTGGCAAAGCCCCACAGACGGAGCACCATACTAATCGCCTAGTGCATAAGGGGCCAGGATTCATGAACTGTGCTGACACCGGGGAGGGCCGCGCATTGTTAGAGCATGGTTGTAATGCACACCAATGAACCCAAAACCCGTTCACACAACTGGGAGAAGGTGAACATTATAAAAAGCACATAGAATTAAAAGAAAAATTAAAAAACACATTCCCTTGCACTTCCAGAACAATGCCTGTTCATTTTCACATTTAATATTCATAACAGTAATTTGCATAACTCAGTCCCCCTTTGAAGCATAGTTTTTGAAAAGTACCTTATACATTTTTGACAAAGTTATTGAATGAAATCCACTATAGACCATGTTGTTTGAGTTTACCTTTCAACAATTTTGCAGCATCCTCATAAAAGATAATTATGCTTTTATATTATTTTCTCCAAAATATGACTTTAATTCAATTGCAGAATAATTAATGTTTACAGATAACACATGAAAAACCATAAATTCCCTTTAAAAAATCCCAAAGCACTTGCCGCAAAACTCAACTTTCTCTTTCCCAGTGTCCTCATCAAGGACCTGGCTAATTGCACGTACATCAGGACAACAAAACCTGCTGGTATCTATGTTTCCAAATTTGATTTAACCTCACTTTCTCCTTCCCAGACCCCCTTGTGGATATTCACTTTGTTTACCTCAAATTAAACTTCATATTGTTTACAGCCTCCCAGTCCCTGAACATTTTATAGCATTTTAGAATTATTTCTTTATTTATTTTTTGTAATGATTGTAGAGTTGGGATTCATTTGAACGTTTCCCCTCATCTGCATGAAAATTATATAATTAACTTTTGATTAACCAGCTCAGTTGAGTTGGTTCCCCCATGCACACTGGTGAATAGTACCCACCGCATTTTAATGACTGTTTTCCAATTGAGTGGCGACCTTTTCATCAAAGAGCCACAACTGGGGCTAAACAACGGTAGAAAATAATCACGGCCGAGACAATAGTACGGGGGCCGGTGTCACCCTTAAATATAACAGCGCACATAAAACGGCAGCGTGGAGCCCTGCCAAACGCCCGTGTTCCTGGATGCCCCATTGTCAACGCCGGGGAGGTCACATCCATTGGCATATAGAAGGAAAGGACAGGATACTGAGAATGGTCCATTGTTACGTGTCCTTGCTCTGAGGGAATTCCATTATGAAGGGCAATACATATTTGATACTTTGATTTTTGTCCCATTCATTTGCTTGTAAAAACAGAACATATTTGGATAATAGCTGGAGGAAAAAGAAAAAGGGAGGCGTCCAAGGCTACCAACGGCTGTCGCATTAACGCACCTGCCAATCATAGTCGAATCCGGCAGCTGTGCATCCCACCATCCAAATAAGCATTCTATCATATGCATAAAATTATACTTTTTCATTTCATCACCATTTACGCTCCACGATGGGTCAGGAGATGGAAACTTTTATTCACACTGTATGATAAAGTCATTTTGCAGGTGCTTGTTGTGACTCTTATTATGAACAGAATGATAATTTCCCCTAGAGGAATCCGGCACTGCATATCAATTGAAGTTTAGTGTGGGTCTTACTATGTTCCCGCAGGCTATAGTAGAAGGCAAAGTCATCTTCAGAGAGAGTCTAAATGTCAGGGAGGTCTTCAAACCCTTTTTTCCCCAAGCTTTAGTGAAAAGGCCCTTTGGAAGTACATCGTCTTGAAACTAAGATTTGGTCGAGGTGATGGAGAGACGACAGGCTTAATGTAAAGCAGTTGACAAAGGCATTAATTGGAGGATATATATGTGTGTGTGTGTGTGTGTGTGTGTGTGTTATACATATGTATGTGTGTATGTATATGTGTATATATATATATGTATACATATATATGTATACAGATATATGTATATATATATAACCAAGGCTGGATGGAAGAAATTAAAAATTAACTGACTGCTTGCTACTTGCTGTGGGGAAGCAAAGAGTCAGTGCTGTCATGTCTCAGAGTTGCCACATGGTGACACTCTTGAGCTATGAGTTTTGCATGTGATTCTGGCTGTCAATCCGGCAGCAATTCCATCAGTTAAGTTGGAGAAACTGTATTAGTGTAACTCGCAGAAAATCTCACATCAATCAAATGTGGCTTTGCAAAAAAAAAAAAAAAAAAGATGTTAATTTTATCTCAAATTTACAGATGGATTTTAGAGTTGATTGTAATGTTGTGTATGCTTGCACATTCTGTCAGAGATGGCATCAGGAAAGAAACAGAAAGTTAAAATTTGAAACATACAAACATTTAATTTGTTAAAATGTCGCATTATAACAATTTAATTTATTTTTATTGAATTTTTGCCCACAGAGGAGTTGGAAGTATGGAAGCATGTACAGTAGAATTGGCCTTCGCTTCTTCGTCTTGGCTGGCAGGGAACCTTCCTGTTGTGATCCGACTTCTCCGCTTTGATCAAAGAACAGTGTTAAAGCACTGGGAGAAGGAGAAGGTATGAAATATGAATGAATACAGCTGTGTTTTGATGGATATGTCTCAAAGTATCGCAGTAAGAGACGGCTAAAGGCCAGGAAATCTGTTTGTGTTGTGGAAATAGACTCTTCCTTGCTTGTGTCTTCGCCGGGTAGCTTTTCACTTCATATTTTAGAGATCCTTTGTTAGGATAGAGATCAACCCCTTACCATGCATTTGTCTGCAAAGCCTTCTAAGAGAGCCTAGTTCATAATGTATACCATTAATGACGCCATTTCCTTTGTTTGGTCTTGGAACTACCTCTTGAATGACTTATAGGCAGCTACAAGTCGAGGGATATTTATTATTTTTCTAGGCTAGACCCAAAGTTCTCACAGATGGAATCAGATCTTCTATGTGCGGTGATGGAGGCTTTGTCACTAGTTATGTCTGTGATTCCATTTCCTTTGCTACAGGCCCATTGGGGAACAGTGACTCATTTTGAAGTTGGAAGTTGATACTGTGGTGTAAAACTAATGTTCCCATCGGAATTAAGAAACTATCAGAGAAAAAAAAGTCGAGTTAGAAGAATGCATCCCTCGTACTGACTTTAATAAACAAAGATAATAAAAGGATACGCTCATATAAACAGAGTTATTAGGATAGGTTTAAAAGGGCTGTACATCTTTTTTTATATGGCAACTCAGTCGCTCTGTCTCATTTACAGTAATTTAAAGGCTTTCCTTTGTCATTTAGGACAGTATTAACAACGGGGCAGCCTTCCTGGACCCGTGGCAGGGCGGTCTCAGAAACTTTGTTCTGGGGCTTTATTAGCCTCACTAATAGCCGGGTCCCCAAAATGCAAGGGTCCGCCTCTGCTGGGACCGAGGGCTCAGATCCTGTCAGAGAGGGGTCGCACTAACCAACTGTAATCTTTAGGGTACTTCACTCTTGCCGACCTACATCTAACACCGGTTCCATCCCCCCTCGCTTACCCCCCACCGATGTCCTATCCCTCCCCAATCTGCTTTAGCCATCCCACCTAAGTTATGCCACCCTTGGCTCCATCCCTCCCACATCTCACCGCCCTCATGCCACGGTTACCCCCACCCCGCCCCTGCCTCAACCCCACTTTTTTTTAACCACCGACGTCCGGCTGGCCACAGCGAGGAGTGTGCCTGATCCTGAGCTAATGGCAATTAGCAGTGTACGGCAAGCTGTGGAAAAGACTGGATCCCTGTCCACGTTTCAACCCTGGATCACGAGTCTCCAGCACGACTTCAAGGCGAAGCGTGCAATTAGCTACAATAATGATAATGTGTTGTATGGGAACAAAGAGAGGGTAAAACAGACCACTGGTGTGAGAGAGAGTGGGGTGCTAATAGTAGGGGGGTTATTTGAATGCCCTAGTGCAGATAGGAGACCAAATCAGACTGATTATCAAACGTATGATGAATTACATTTTTCCTCTAATTATCCTTGCCTTTTATGTGTAAACCAACTGAGTGAATTTTGCATTCTAGACATCTCTGGTCAGTGGTCTTTTGGCGTCACACTGGGGTTACGGCTTTTATTTCCTCCATGAAATATACAAGGAGTTACTCATGGAGCTAAGCTGATACACTGCTGACACAATTTTTCCCTCGACTTAATTAAATACTTTGAAAGAATATTTGGCAGCAGAACAACAAAGGGGGAACACAGAGAACTACACAGTTTGATGGTTGGCTATCACAGATGTGTTGACGCCGAGTCAAAACATGCTGGAAACAAACCACAATACCCAGACCACAAATAAGAGCATTTCAACTCAATGTTGTGCACAGATCCAGTCGGGAAGCACACTCGCATGCCTTGCTTGTTGGAACACAAAGTGCAGCGCCTATTCTCTCCGCTGTGAGCAGAGACCATTCCTACAGTCTTACATCCAGAGGTTTATAGAGGATATTTTGCTGGGTGTTGTGCAAAACGAACCGTGTCCCCAGAGCTGCAGCAACTTCACCTTGGTGGAGTAATGCTGTGATATTCTGTTTATTCTTCACTCACTTCATTTTACTCAGAGGAAATCCTCTGGAGATGGCTTATCTTGGAGCTGGAACAGGTGCACTCTAATTTACTCCTATTGCTTGGGGAGCCCAGGGGCCCCTGTAGAGAAGAAAGTAGCGATGTAGCACACTCCACTGTAAAGCACAAACAGCCAGAGAAAGAGCATTTAATCGAAAGTGAGGAAAGCTGCGAGCTTTGAGCGAAACCATATCATTTGAATGCAGGAAATCTAATTTTTAAATATATTTTTTTTCTCAAGGAAAGGAACTCGTCATCCAATTTAACTTCTATTTGTTCAACACTGTTTACTTAGCTTGAAACTGTCATGCTACACTTGGCAAAGCACCAGATGATGCCTGGGACCTGTTGTATTACCCCTGCATAATTCTGCATAATCATTTTACCAATCCTACCCATATTCAAACCTAAAAAAATACTTGATGCACTTTGATATGTCCCGCTTTAGTTAAAGCGTACATAAATGCTGGTACCTTTGCCTATTTGTTTTGGTAATGCTGCACATTTTCAGTCAGGGAAAAAAGTTGTTTCATCTTTCACCCTCATCCCTGCACTCTGCAAAACAGCTAAGCTTTCAACTTTGAATTTACTCTCCAATTCCTTTTCTTTAGAGAACTATGGTTTTGAAGAGTGGAGCTGGTACGTTATTTGTTCGGTATATTATAAGTCTGAATTCAGTCAGTATTTTTGTTTTGTGTTGTTCGTCTCTTGGGAATTATGCAATCAAAGCAGATGCCTCAAGCAGTCTAGAAAGCGCCCCTTGTGAATAAGAGAAAATCTTGTACACAGCATTTTTGTATGTGTGTATGAGGAAGGGGGGCATGGCAACAAAGCAAATATATAGCATTGTTGTCTGTATATTACCTGTACACTGCACCTTTTTAAAGACATTGTAACTGCCTCACCTGGATACATTTTTTAAAAAGTGACATCAATCTATTCTATTCCAATAGTACAGCACTGCTAAAGCACTAACTATGTGACTGATGCAATGGAGGTTCAACAGTCATTGCTCTGAATCTCCAGTCTATTATAGAGAAAAGACTGGAGTTGCTGGTGGATGTTTACAGTGTAGAAAACCGACATCTCTCCCTCTACAAAAACAAATAAACTGAGAGACTGGCGTAGGAAAGACGAGAGCAGCAGGCTACAAGGACAACAAGAGAAATATCATATACACTTTTAATGAGTGTGCCTGCCCCGAGCTGCTGTTTTAATCACCTTTCTGTGTGACATAATTTGCTGCAAGATTGTATATGCTTGAGGGACTTTCAGTTCTTGTCAACTCAAGAGCATTTGAAGCAATCAATACCTGTCTATCCTGTGGCACACTCATAGTTGGCCATTAGGAAAGAGCTGCTTAAAGTAAGCTCAGCCAATACCATTAGCCCTAGCCTAAGGGCAGTTCCATGCCTTAGTCAGGGTAGGCACCTGCCCCCTTCACCCCCACCTCACCCCCTTAACCCCCTTGCACCCCTCCCCCTACCATTAAGAACCTCCCATGAGACATCATTTGGACACATCGGCCAAAGAGCACTTCTTTATTCCCTCTCTTTTCTTTGCCTGGCTCCAACAAAAATCAATACATCTCCCCTTTTTCTTATTTTCACAATTTTGCCTCAATATTATTCTCCACTCTGCCAGAAACCAATAGAATACACTGTTTTCCTCCTTTTTCGCCTTTTCATCTACAATTTCCTGTGACTAATGTCTTGGCGACTTGCGGTTAGTGGGGCAAAAATTGGGAAATAATTAAATTATCTTTTAAGGGGGGTGGGGTGGTGGTGGTGGGGGGGGTTCAAATGGGGTCCCACTGTGAGTGCAAATATGTTAAAACTGTTGGGTCATTGTGCATTTAGCGGATCATTTCAGCCCTTAAGCTCACTGGATCTTGTCTCTCATTTTTGGTTACACTGCACACTCAGCAAAATGTTTTGCTTGGCATAATGTTGGTCTTGTTCTGCTCATTTGTTTCTGACACTCAATGAGGAAGACATCAGGGCTCAGATATGTCCAGCGTAATGAGGAGTAAGTCTGTGTGAGTGCTGTTCTGCAGCGGTCATGTCATAATACTAAACCCCCGAGAATACAGCCATGTATACAATCATCTCACAACTGCTTCTAATTTTATCCTGAGGAATGAAGTTTGAGAACAAGTTCTAATATCACCTTGAAGGCCTCCAGTCAGTCACTCACTGCCCTCACTGCTCTCGATTTCCACTGGTGAAAGTGGGGTGCTGCCCTAAATCTGGGCCAGTGCTGTTTACGATAATAACTCTGAAGAGTGATAGCCGGTTCCGCAGCACTGGCGATTTCTGTGGCCGCCTATATCGATCGGGGCCCTAATGAGCAGCAGCAGAGCTGTGGCTAATGGTGTTGTGTCTGGTGTCTGTGGTAAACGCCCACGTTGAGATTATCATTCCCAGGGGGGGCACAGAAAGGTTTTGCCAGCCCAAGCCCTCAGGGTGCGAGCGACACACTTCAGGGGTCAAGGTAAACTATCAAATGAACAGCCCGGCCTTCCTGTCGCCTACTTCAAGGACTATAGTGGACTGCTACAAGAGAGGTCCACAACCATTCACCAGTCAATACAATGTAAACAAGAAACACATTTTGATGTGTATTCAACATCATACCAAACTGTTGCAACACTTTGTCACTTCACTTTGTCTAATTCCTCTGCAGTAGTTGTAAAAAGCTATTACTGCAGCTTTCATGGAGACTTCACCAAACTGCCTAACTGTTATTAAGAGACCACGATGAGACCTGGCTTGACAGACTGATAATGGCTTATTTGACTTCAGAGATCGCCCTGGCACAAACATCTAACCCCCTTCACATACCCATGGCAGTCATTGTCCTTCGCTATATGCTGCCATTCTGGCAGTCTTGAGTGACATCCAACAAGTTCAGCAGAATCCCATTCTAAGTACACACCAGACATTTGTATCTTCAGAAAAAATAAAACGTTTGCATTGTAATGATGGGAGATGTTGCTCCCTCCATGATGCTGGCAATGAAATGAAAACATACACTTTTGGGACACACAACTCGTAAAGCAACTTAAGCAATTAAGCTGATAAAACCACAGCAAGAATGCATCTTTACTACTGCGCCTTGTGCTTTGATTCAGCTGACTGTACCTCTGTGGATTATCCTTGACGGTGTTCAGCTCGGAGGATGCGTCAAGCATTACTATGGCACATTCTAATGAAGCCGACCCAATGCACAGAGCCTCTCGGAGTCATGCCCTGTTTGGAGTCACACTTCCATGTCCTGGCAAATGCTGAGCATGTAAAACAGAACTGTCAATTATTCAACATGAACAGGAGGATGTATGGAGTGACACAGGGGGTGGACAGGGGCCGACT
Source organism: Rhinogobius similis (assembly GCA_019453435.1). NCBI lineage: Eukaryota > Metazoa > Chordata > Actinopteri > Gobiiformes > Gobiidae > Rhinogobius > Rhinogobius similis. The sequence goes on from CM033634.1 coordinate 25,084,505, forward strand.
AAGCCTCAGGCAGATGGGGGGTACCACTTTGATGTTAGTGTGTGGGCCTGCAGAGTTGAGCAAGGTGCACTGGGTAATCTCCTCCAACAACCCCCTTCAAACCCGGCACTCCTTCAATTCTTCCTCTCTCCTCTGAAAGCACTCTGCACTCTTTAGTCCCTGTCTGTTTTAGTCCTCCGCTTTATTACTGTTGCACATAAACATGATGGTAGCAGGCACTGCTCACACATCAGCCAACACACAATGACATGAAAGGGAATTCTTTTGTCCATTAACCAAACAAGAGCAGGCAGCAGTTGTTAAAGATAATAAAGTTGTGAACAGTTGATTTTGGTGAAATAATGTTGTTGCAGTGTCACAGGAACGATATTACTCATTTATACAGTGAATAGCAAAAGTTCTCCTCTCTAGAGTCTCCTCTCGTAGTCATACAATAGCAAGCTTAATTACATTAAGTTCTGTGAAGAGGGAAGTTAATGGATGACATTTTGCTACACCATGAGTGCTCCTTCCAATAACAATAGAAACCCAAATAAGACCTAATTAATATGCATTGCAGAACCAATGAACTTAATTGTCAAGTTGCTTTTATCAACCTGTCAAAGGATTGACAATTAAAACAGCCTCAGTTAAAACTTTAATGAGAAGCAAGTAGGAGAGAGGGATGATGAGGGAACAAAAAGATGCAAGCTTCATCCGTCATGAAAGACGCTACAAGACAACTACCCATTATTATTTCCTATCAGGATAAAACTATGCAAATCACATTATGCATTTTTAAATAATGAGTCAATGAGTTATATTTAATTTATTACCTATACTCTTAGAATGAATATTTAACACTGTTTTGAAGCTGATGAATTCATCAGATAATTTGTTAATGCGCTTTACTAGCTGTATTTTCCGCCTGGAATGTCCCTCACATACTGCCTAAAAAATCTAAAGCAACGGTGTGTTGGAATCCTCAAGTTCAACAAGTAAACTTTAAGAAGTCTTATTTCAAATGTTATATGAAGAAGAAGATGAGGGTTGTGCCAGACCAGAGTATAGACCAAGGCAGCATTTTGACTGAGTTTCTCTCTCCACATTGACACCAGCATGTCTATGTTCCAGTGGGGCTCAAAAGTGCTGACTCACTCCCAGTGTGCTGGTTGTTGTTCTCCCTTACAGATGTGACCGTTAATAGGCCTGCATCCATAATCATTAGTGTGTCTCAGTGCACAGGTACCCGATGGGCCCCGTGCGTCTGCCATTTGGTCTCGGTTCACTGTGCTCGCCTGCAGATGTGAGCGAGACACACACCTGCTCAGGGGCTCTCAAACAGACCGCCACCATCCGTCACAGCTCACGCTGCACTCGCTCTGTCGGAACAAGGCCTTGGTTCCGGTCCAGTGGCCCTCAGACTGTAGGTCAGCGGGCGTCTCTCGTGATGAACCCGCCCTACCATGAATCATATCCTCTCATCCCTCCATACCCTCTTCACTCCATCCAATCCTAACCCATGCACTGCTCTCCCCTCAAACAACCACTCAAGCGCAATGAGGTCCTTCAGGTGAGCCAGGTAAAGACAGCACCTTAAAGAGAGACACAAACTAATGATCATGTTCTCCCACATCATGCACCCTCTCAGTCAATAAGCCACAGTGCACTTTGTAAAAAAAAAAAAAAAAAAATAACAGGGAAAGAGGGAATAAAAAAAACTTCCGTGTGGGTCTTTCACGGGCATCAGGCCACGCTTCACACTACATTTGTTGATGTGCGCATGCATGTGCACGTCTCATGCCAGCCCGCCTCCCATCAAGTCCTAATGAGGCCAGCTGGCTCTGTGCTCGGACCAAACCAAACTGGAGACGGCATCGTCCTGGCTCCCTCTGCCTTGTACACCCCCTCCTGCCTAACACCCACCCCCTTTCCTCCAGATATCTTGGAGAACCACGGACGGCTGAGCACACACGGCACATTTGGAAATGGCCAGTGTGTTTGTTAAAATCCACCATGTCTCCCAGATCCCTTGGCCGAGGCCCGAATGAGAAAGTCCGGGCTACAGCCTCAGACCTGCCTCCCCAGTTGCTTACTTCTACTACAGTGTTTTCTGCATCTACAACAGCAGCGGTGATGTTGAGGTCTGCTGTTGAACAGCGGAAAGGAGGAGATATACCCCGAGGCGCAGTCAAGGGAATATTGTTTCTGACTATGGAAGGAGAAGTGCAGCCAATGCTACATACATCTACAGTAACTGCAATAAAACTCACACATGAAGCATATCTCAGGCAATGTGTCATTTTGAAACCTTTTAAAATGCACATCTGGCTCCTTATTTTCACCATGCTGTGTTCTACTTTCTTTAAACATTTATTATCTGTGAGATAATTTCTTATTAGTCTACAGCAGTTAATTTCACTGCAGACTAATTAGAGCCATTCCACATTATTAACAAGAATTATTGGTGATAAGGGCCAAACAGGTCTGTCAAGAGACTTGTATTGTCCAGGCTGTTATTTGGCTGCAGTTATGTCCATGTGGGTGAGTAATTCCTCCCGCCTGCAATGTTTCCTTGACAACTAATAATATAGCTTCTCTGACTATCAGAAGAAAACCTGTGAAACATTTTATTTTCACAGTGAGAGCACATGCATATGCATTATCACATACGCAACACCACATAGTGTTTGTCCTTACATCTGTGTAATGTGCAATCACAACGTGTATGTGAAAATACATGTGTACACAAACAGACCAACGCACAATTCACATGTTCAGCCAATCACATGGCACATCTTATAGACTCTACTCTGAAGACATAGCAGACTTCTTGTGAGTTTTTTTTTTTTGCCCAGGAAGAGAGCCCAGACCAGGGGGAACACCTTAACAGGTAGCCCTGGGGTGCTCACCAGAGTTGGGGCAGCCAGGGGGAAGAGTGGCTGTGGGAAGCTGTACCACCACTATCCTCTCTGTCCACTGATTATGAAGCAGGTCCCAGACGGGTGCCTTCAGGAACCCCCCAGGCTACTCACAGCCTCCCTCTCCTCTGTTACAGGATCAGTCGCTGGGGGATTCGACTGAAGTGTGAACAGGGGTGTATGTGGGAGACGTGTAGAGAATTCTAAATAGGTGCGTGCCCCTTTCATTTATTGTCTGTCCCTGTTAAGTTTAGTCCTGGTTACAAATTCAGTGAATAAAGATGTGCATTATCCAACAAATTGTGATTTCGGATCAGTCTGATCTGACTTGTGCATTCCCCAGACACCTCAGCTGGGCAAACTTGAGCAAAATATTAAAACCATGACTCCAACCTAAAAGGAGCTACTTTGTATGTGCTACTAGATGTGAGAGGATAAGGTCTCAACACTTGGGCTCTGCTATAACCCCGTCTTGAGTTATGATGACGTCCCAAGTTTGCAAAAGCCCTCTGGCTTTAGCTATCTCTGACATGATGTGCACATGCATGTGAGTGTGTTTGTGTGTGGCTAAAACTCCTATCAAAGTCCAAAAAAGAAAGAAAAAAACCATAACTAATGAGCCCATTTAGCGCCCAGCACCTGACTTTGGCCCATGATCTCCGGGAGACATTAGAGGCAATTTGCCATCGACTTCAGGGCTCGTGTCCCAAACGTTATCAATGAGCTTGTCAGGTAGAGACCTAACCTCCCTTTGTTTCCTCCTGCACCCCCCTCTCGGCAGCGGTCCCCCAGCCCGCTCCCTAGGCCCCCGAAGAGGAACCAGCGGCATGATGTCACACACCTGTTTGGCTGGAGGCTGCGGCCCGGCGATGCTTACAGCCGTGGGTGTCACGTTGGCACCCCTCGCTCCCCCTTGTCGCCGCTTGCTACGCCCCGTGGATGTGTCAAAATGGCAGATGATGGTTGGGGTGTGTGCAGCTGCTTGGGAAGAGGAGTGCCAAGGGCGCTCATTTCCTGCGGTGAGTTTTAATTTGCTCTACTCGCGTCTTCTAAAGAACCCCCCACGCACACACATTCATCTACTCCTATAAACAGCCATCTTACCTCAGTGAAGACACACAGACAATCCTGCTCCACCCAAGGGGCTGGAACCCCATGCCCGAATAGAGGTGGGAGCACAGGGAGACGGGATGGTGCCAGACTTGAGTTTTTAGAAACATACTTTCTGAGCGACTTGAATAAAACTCCAAACAGAATATGTGCTCAAACGATCTAAGTAGTGCATGTACAAATCACTTCTCAGAAGTGTTCAGGTGGTATAAGAGAGCGTCATAAACCCTGCTGGTAAAAGGCGGCTCGCATCACTGTGGAAAGCGAGGGGTCTATGTCTCTTGACATCTGCTATGCAGTTGTCACTGGTAACTTAAATCCCCATTGATCAGACAGCTAGAGTGAATTTGTGCTGCTGTTTTTTCCTAAATCCCACTTTGCGAACAAACCCATTTTCACACGGGGCACACGCATATACCTGACAGTTACACCCAAACAAGGCTTGCTGTTTACTTGAGAACAAACACATAGATGCCAACCAGCAAATCTATTCTCAATACACACATCACCCCAGACGTAAAGAGATTCAATTTTCGCCTACCGGGAGTGTTTCCATTTTTTTACGCAACATTTTTTTTCGTTCTCTCCTGTGTCAAGACAGCTGCGTTTGATGTTAGCATCTAATATACAGGGCTAAAAAACTATAGTTTGCTGTGAGCTGACAGATAAAACAGTGCAAGACGCCATTACCCTGCAAAGCGGAATAATGAGGAGACCTGAACACACAGAAGACAGGAGCCCAGTTGAATTACCGTGGTCTCTCATCCAAGGTGGGAGCTTTTTGACAGCTTTCCAGGCAGCACAACACATTACCATACTGACGCTGCTCTGTAGTGCCAAAGAAAAGCTTTGATGAAAACATAACTGGGAAACTGGGAAATCTTTATATGTGATGTGTGTGTTGGGTGTGTGACGTGAAGTGTGTGTTTATGTGCATATATATACATGTTGGGCGGATATAGGAGTGTGTCAGAGCTTAAAAGTGTGTGTGAAACTACAAAGGCAGGACAACAATGGAAAACCAAGCAGTGTCAAGCTGTAACTTTATGTTCTCTAATTACTAAGTGGATACTGTTCTTGAATCTGCTCCTATTGGCCGCAATACAAGGTCTTATTTTTGATTTATATTCATGTTGACGATTCTTCAGTTATCAAAGTATTAAACCCAACTGACAATATATCTAAAAGAAATTCTTCAAGTGGAGAGTAATACTGCCAAATTTACTCTGCCATTTCATTAATGTGGTTTGCTAGTTAGTTATCCATATTCTAACAGAGTAGGCTTGATGTTAGATCTTTGGCAAGGACACCCTGTTCTGAGTTTTGGCACGGTACTGTGCCGCAGTATGCTGCTGACTCTGGGTCTTAACGACAGGCTAAACGAAGCGGGCGTTACGGCCCCCTGGATAGGTCATTACTCGTCCGTGGCCAAGAGCTAAACTGGAGCAGGGCTTTTTAAAGAGGGGAGCAGGTGTGTTTCACCATAGGGGCTGGAGCCGGCCCAAGACCAAACAGCCTTAACGGTCTTTATCTCCTTCATAATGAGGCCACGCTCTCCACACACCCAACTCACCCACATGGGCTAATGCTGGAGGTATGGAGACCCGGCCCTCCCCCTGGTTAAATGGTGACACTTTCAAAATGACCCGTGCCCCGAGCACTGGAAGATGGCATGTCATGAATGTAGATCCATGAAGTGCTGCTATATTTACCGTGACAATTTGACCTGGCTCGATAGTCCAAACTCTGCTCTAAAATATCATTGAGTGTGGGGAATGAGCTGACCGTTTCTTATTTAAAGGGAAAGTGTTAAACTAAGTGTGTGCAGTGGTAAGTCCCTCAGAGGAGTGTGTATATGTAGTGTGTGTGTGTGTGTGTGTGTGTGTTGGGTGTCTGTGCAGTGAGTGCGTCTGAGTGCTATTGTCCCTCTCCTCTTTCACCTGTCTGAGTGGGTTCTCTGCTTTGGTCCCTCTGCTCCCCACAGTCTTCTCAGCCCTGTCAGCCAAGTTGAACTTGATCAACATCAAACAGCATAGCATTCAAAAGTATTAGTGTTCTCTGTTGATGGGCCCTCTTGCTATCACAAATCAGTCCCTGAGCTCCTTCATTATTTATCTCTAATTCATCAGTGTTGTCTCCTCGCACACAGGCAGTAATGCACACACATAAAGTGGATGTGAACACACTCAGAGGACACATAGTGCACTGCCACTAAATCTCAGCTCACATTTAAAACACCACTTTTTCTGTACAAAGAGAGAATAGTGGACTAGATCAACTGGAACTGAGGAACCTCATGTGGAAATAAGCACAGTCTGAACAGAAAATGATGACTTTTATTCTTCTATTTACTGTATTTGATGGCACACAGTATTTAATTAAAATAATTTGTTATCAATTTTTAAGAGTTATATTGCAAAGAGTTCTTTTAGAAGCCATGTGGTTAACAAACATTAGTGAACACTTGCCCTCTGGCATTATTTGGACAATTTTTAAGAACTCAATACCGTTCTGTTACTTTATTCCAGTTATAAGCATCACTACCTGCAATTCATTACGTTTTACATCAATTTTGCTATTCTTTTTTAGTTTTGATGCAAGCCAAAAAATGTGGGGCAGCAATGGCAGTGGTTAGACCAAACAGAAACACCGTGGATCGATTCCCACTCAGACTGGTTCCTACTGTTGATCTGCCCTTGGGCAATACACTTCACTCAACGTGCCCATTTAATAAGGTATGTGAGTGATTGGGGACAGTCAGTGAGGCCGTTGACACATTCACTTCCATCAGTCTACTCGAGGGCAGCTGTGACTGTAATAGTAGTTTACCTCCATCCAGGACAGACTGCATGAATGATGCATTGTAAAGCGCTTTGGGTATTGAGAATGTGCTATATTAATCCAAGGCAATATTATTATTTTTGATTTATTTATTGATCCATCTATTATTAATTATTAGCTAATTTAATACTAACTATATATATATATATATATATATATATATATATATATATATATATATATATATATATATATATATATATATATATATATATACAAGTTAGTACCTTTCTATTTTCAGAAGCAGCTGGGATATCTGATTTTGAGGAAGTATTTAAATCGATCTAGTTTTAGCTATCACAAACCCTTTGTCACAGTATTAATACTCACATGCACTAATGTTCGGGCACGAACAGATTTTTCCAGGCAGTTTACCAGAGCGCTGGGCTTCTTTAACAATTTACTCTATATATGTGTGTGTGTATGTATTAGTGCTGCACAATATTGGAAATTATTGTGATATGCGATATAGGTGCCAAGCATTGCCATTAACGATACATTGTTGATATTTTTCCTCATTTGCTTATATTTTTCTTTTCCAGGTATAAAGGATAACAATTCCTCAACTCCTACTTTAAAATATAGTAGCTTAGCTACAAATACATACACATAGGAGTGTTAAAACCTGGAGGTGCTTTGCCCATTACTCTGCAAACCATACAAATAAAACACTGAGGCATTTTAAATATTTCAGACATTTTTTTCACCTTCATTTATGTGTGTATGAAATAGTGAAAAAAGCTATGAGGATTTTGAAACAAGAGCTTTAATAAAAAACACTTAAACATTGACGTGCCGTTTCTGTACTTGGCAAAACAGCACTTTTGGGGGTGAACGTTTGAGGGTGCATCTGATTGGTCAAAAGTAAAAACATCGGGCGCGCAAGAAACATAAGATGAATGCATTTAACCTCTTTAAATTGTCACGCATCTTTGTGATATGCATATCGAGATAATAAGTGTGATAACAATATGTTTTCGGTGTATTGTGCAGCCCTAGTAGCGATATTATTGTGATATTTAAATTAAATTTTTGACTGAGGCTGAAACTAATGATTATTTTAGCAGTCAACTATTATTTCTATTGTAGATTGAGACTTAGAATAACATAAACTTTTTAACCAAATAAATGTTTAAATATTGTGAATAAAGGCTTCTATAGATAATATTTATGAATAAAGTGTATAATTGAGGAAAAAAGAAATGGTCTACACTTTTCTGCCATTTTTCTTTAATAATGTCACTGTCTTTGTGAGTTTGTGTTCTGAACGATGACCATCATCAAAATACTACCTCAATTAATGTTTATAGTCAACTTCATGATTATTACTAAATGTTGCAGCCCTATTTTTGATGCAATAATGACTGTTATATTAAAATAAAAAACAACAAATACAAAACCGAGGCTAATTTAGTTTGAAAAATCTAGATTTTATTCATAATTTTCCCAGTTAAGTGTTTTCATTTTAAAAACAGAACATTTCAGATGGAAGATATATTTTGTTTGTTGCGATATTGTTAGTCAGCCAATATTGCGATATCAATACTTTTGCAATATATTGTGCAGCCCTAGTACGTATGTATGTATGTGTATATAGTAAAATTGTAAGTAGTAAAATTCCCTTCTCACCCTCCGCGGGTGGTCTCATCCATCTCTTAGCTCTGGTCCAGGGAGCTTGAGGGTTCTGCGTAGTATCTTAGCTGTTCCTAGATCTTCGCTCTTCTGGATTGAGATGTCTGCTGGTGAGATATATATATATATATATATATATACCTTAAATGTTCACCCCCAAGTACAGAAACGGTCAAAGTCAATGTTTAAGTGTTATATGAAGGTGAATAATGTAATGTTTAAAATGCCTCAGTAATTTATTTTTATGGTTTGCAGAGTAATGGACAACTTAAGGTTTTAACACTCCAATGTGTATATATTTGTACCTAGGCTACTATATTTTAAAGTAAGAGTTGACCACTTAATTGTTATCCTTTATACCAGGAAAAGAAAAATATATGCAAATGAGGAAAAAATATCGCCAATGTATTGTTATCGCAATGCATTTTTTTTTCTAAACATAAATCTGTTGTACTGGAGTTGGAATACTTTTAACTCTACATTTAGCTCTAGTTGACAAACTTTTGATTTCTAGAGAATGTATGATTTATATGACAAATATGGAGTGATACTTTTTGAATAAATCTTACTTTTAATTTAGAAGATTTTTGACGTCTTCAACAACCTGATCTTATTTATTTAAGCAGTGGTTCTCAATCTGGAAAATTGTTTCAGGGGATCTCTAGAACATTTGGGGGAAATGTTAAACTTATGGAACTAGATTTAAACAAGTATTTGTGTTTGTATGAATATTTGTATAATTTTATGGCCTGTTTTGTTTTCCTATAGTCTTATTTGTTCACAAGTGCCATTGGATGTTACTCCACTAATAAAGTAGTGTAGATGACTAAAAAAGTAATTAGAATATGTTAACATTGCTCCCGGCCAGCCCTCATTACTGTTTATATGGATGACTTTACAGTTTTCTTCCATCCGCCTACTGTCTGTGGTACTATTAGGATTTCATGTAGGACATATTACCATTTTTAGATATTACCTCATCCTAAGGTCAGCAGATAACACAGAATCACTAAGGACTGATTAGGCCCTTGTTTGTACTGTGAAAATGCTGATTATTGCAGCGTACCCACAAGGCCTTGTGTTTTTCTCCGAGCATTCTGGGGAAGTGAGTCCGAAAAGTAGCCCCCGTGGTGCGGGCGACCCCTGACCCAGCGTGGGCGATCCCACCAGATGTGGAGTGTGTGCTGGGACAGTGGCGAGGGGCAGCCGGTCTCACGCGGGGAGGCCCTGTCTCCCCAAACTGCCACAGAGAGCATGGCCAGAGGGCTTCTGTCAGCACCATTATCAATCATAGTCCCAGCCGCTCCGCACTCCTCCACTCTCCTCCACTCGCTCACTCTCTTTCACACTCTTACTTTTAGCGCTGTCTCTCACTTTTCCCCCATTCTCTCTGCTGCTTTTGTTTTTCTTTCACTTCTCCTCTTTGCTCTCGCAGATATCTTCTTTTCCACTTAAGCTCACAGATTCCTCTTCCAGGCGATTACTGTACGCCACTGTTGCTCCTGCCCCCTCCCCCTTTTCCTCAGCATACACACTTTAACCTTCCTAGTGTGACTTCTCTGCTCTGCTCCTCTCTCTAATCTCCCTCACCCCCTGCTTTGCCTCAGTCTTCGCACATACTTTTAGTACTTTTACTTGTCCTTTAAATCGACAAAGCAGATGCTGCAGAAGGACGCTACGGTTGTTCAAACCCAAAAGGAATACATAGAGCGTGATTTATCGTGCTCAGGGAATCTGATTAAAGAGAAGCGGAAATAGACAAGTGGACAGGAGAGCAAATAAAAAGGCACAGAAGTTACCATCAGCAAAAATATATATGTGAGAGCACCCAGAGGATACATTCCAAAAGATGAGAATAATTTTTTTTTTTTATCTGGGAGGAGTTGTGTGGTGTAGTGGAGCTGGAGGCCGGGGTCAGGACAGTTGGAGAAGTAGATGCCAGTTGTCCCCGCCATCCGGTGTGAGGTGCTCCTGACACATGGCACTGCTCCGATCCTTTACATCTGCAATCAGGGCAAATGGGTAACAGCCAGAACAACACACAACAACTAAATAAACAACATACCTGGGGTGGATCCCCTCCAATGCCGCACTGCCAGTCTGGCTTTGGTGCATTTTTAAAACATCACTAGGTAATTGAACTGGAGCGTTCACACTGACACATTTGCATGGTGTAAAAGGGGGTGGGGGGTGTGGTAAGCAATGGAGCAGCTGGTACGCACCAGTACGGCTCGGGCTCAACCAGTCCTTCTGACTTCATATGTAGCACTTAATTGGTTCCCAAGGCAAGAATGAAATATTTAGCTCGCACGTCCTTTAAAATGCGATTGATTTTGATCTGACAGCTGTGCCTGTCCCGCGCGAGGGAGTGAGAGAGAGAGAGGGAGAGCTGTCTGGGCTCGTTGCCTGAGAATAGCGCGACAACACCCACTCAGGCGCGCACAAACACCAGTGTAAGGCCACTGAATGTAAGGATCACTCATAGATGCCATATGCTTTAACTAAAGCCTTCTTTAAACCCCCCATTTAACCTCCTGCTTACAACAAGCTCCACAGTTTGGACACTCATGAGTCAAAACTGATTTATCTCCTTCAAAGTAAACGCACTTCTTCTCAACTTCTCAACTTATATTATTTTTAGTTAATTTCTCTGGCACACTGCTACACTTTATTACATATATTGTAGATCAAAATGTGTTTTGGAAAAATAATCTTGCATATGTGACACAGTATTAGCAAATTTGTTTTTTAATGACTAATAGACAGAATTAATAGACTGGGGCCTAATTGAATCAGCAGAGCTTTATTTTCTGGATAGCTGTTTTGTATGCACCAAACCAACCAACAGCTTCATTAAAAGTGATTTTAATAAACTTCTTTTCAGCTCATAAAAGGTAATGCAATCTAGGTGCATTTCAAAGTAATGATCATTTCAACGCGAGCAAGACATCCAATCAAATTGGATTAATGTCACTAATTATACGACAGAAGTGAGCAGCACAAGGCAATAGTGCGGTCACGCCATAACATGATAGAAATGCATTAAATGAAAAAAGCTGCTCGGGCTCCATGGCTGGGAACCTCCCCCCTGTCAAATTGACTAAGCTGCAAATTACATACAAACGGATATATCCTTTATATAACAGCAGTGATTTTCTGCACTTTATCCTACCTGTCAAGCTGAGAACATCACAGGCTAATTCTTTATTAAGTGAAAGGGCATCGGGGACCAGATGATCCAATTTAAGTACATTGGGCAGAATAGAAGACTAATTAAAACCCATATTTTTACATTATTAATTTTGGAACTTCACTTTTAATGAATGTGAAATGACAGGCCTTCCATTTATACACACATACTCTTTGGGCTGCTCGGCCTGGGAATAGGAGTTACGCGTACACTTGGAGGGGAGAATTTTTAAGCATCAGACTTCACATCCAAGTTGAGACAGAGGTGCGCCACTCTCAGCCAACTTGTGCGTCGCAAACACGGTCCCTTAATTGGGCGTATAGCTTCAGAACCGCAGCTTTATTTTGGGGGCTGCTGTGAGGCGTGAGACAAAAAGTAATCAGGACGTCTGTAGCCAGGGGTGCAACCTTGTCATTTAGCCCTCATTTCTGCGCTCAGTACCTGCAGAGTGGAAAGGAGAGAAAGAGGAAGGAGAGAAATGCGCCGCGGCCCACTTTCCAGTCACCTCTGCATGGAACCCGCTCGGCTTTTTTAGCAACGTCACCCTTAATTGTCCATCGTGCCCTTTAATCAGACCAATGCCAACACGACCCGGTTTTAGTGCTAACTTTAATTATCTCGCTGCTGCAGAGGGCTATCCAAAATAAGCTTCATGCATAAGTGTAAAGATGGGATTCATTAAAATGTGCTAAAGAAAATTAAAAAAGGCATAAGAAAATTGTTCTGCTTTCAAAATGGAAGCTTCCCCCGAGACAGTCGCATCCTCTCATCCACAAATAGGTACATGTCAAAGGCCAGTCGGTTTGTAAAATTGAGTCAAATACACAGAACACTGATATTTAATGCCTTTTTTCATATATTTTTCACACTAACTGACCCCTGCATGGAAACCGATTTTTTTTTTTTTTCCTCCGGTTTCAGGAAACTCTTGGAAGGCAAAAGCAACATCCTGAGTTGGTGAGGAGACAGGAGAGGTGCTGACATGCCGACAGGCAGGGGATCCTGGGAAAAGCCACAGACAGGAAGAGGCTGACTGACTTTGACCCCCGAGGTCAAGGCTGGGGGCTCGGCAACTGAAAGATGTTTCCAAGCCACACTCAGACTATCACAGAGTTCTACAGGAAATGACCGCGAAATACAGTACGCTGTGAAATGCGGGAGATGGCTTTTATTGCTTGTTGCTTTTGTTTGGCGCTCTGTGACATAAAATGCATGTTGGCCCTGAGCTATATTTGACTTATTTGTTTGAGGGTTAGTGTGTGTAATTGAGCTTAACCAACCAGCGCCTTTTCACAGTCGCTTTAATGTAAAACGAGTGGCTGTTCCATGACTAATAGATTATAGATTCAAGGAAATGCGTGGAATTGTGTGACAGAATTTAACCAAAGACACAAAAACACACCGCTACTCTGCCGCTCCAATTTCTGACATGTGTTTTGAATTGAGGGAACTTTTTCTGGACTTTTTTTTTTTTTTCTTTTCAAGGATTTGAGTCTCTGAAGGCCCTTTACAGTTAAACCAAATTAGGTGAGAGAAGATCGTCCTCTCCTCAGTCTTGCAGGAGCGCCCATAAATCAAGGCGTCTCCGCAGCTCACGTCTCAGGCCCGCCACGCTCTCGAGTCGGGACTTTTCGACGCACAAATGTATCCATCAAGAGTGGCCGCACCAGCGATCGATGGCTGCGACGGGGCCCTTCCCTCCTCGTCCCGCGTGCAGACGTTCTCCCTTTCTCTCTGCGTGGGAAGGGGTAAGAGGAACCTCATTTTAACTGGTTTTAGCCCCGGGCCACTACTGTGATTTTACCCCATGCTCCTGGCCTGACGTCATTAAAGATGCATGATGATGGATACCATGAAGTCAACCTCTCCGAAGGGTTTTTTTTGAGGTGGGAGACGGAAGAGGGGAGAAAATGCCTTGCTTGTTTTTCAGATCGCGCTAAGAATAAATCAAGACTGCTTAAATGTAGAGGTTGCAACTGGACGCATGTGACTTATCTTTGCATCAGAAGAGCGAGGAGCAGGGTGTTTTGTGGTGAATGCGCATCGTGTGGCCAGTTGGTGGTGCTCCTGTCTCAGCGAATTCACCAGCCCCGCTCTGTGCAATTCACTGAAAGCTACACTCACGCCTGTTACCAACCTGGACCGGAGCAAACAGGAGACAATGATGCAAATTTAGATCTCATATCAAGACATGCAAGAGGAACTGTGTCTTTTTTGCAGCTTTTTTTTTCTCCTTCTTTTCAATAGAAACTTGTATTCGCAGTTGCTAATTTTAGCGTCTTTCACTCCCACTTTTCATAATGTGATCAGCATCTTCCCCTCCCACATCGTGTACATGTTTATAAAGATGACGGCGGATATTCATGAGGCCCCTACTACAACAACACACTGAAACATTAAGCGAAATTCAAACGCATCGTCAGTTAATTTTAGTCTACGAATGTTCGCATAACACCGCAAAGTTATAAATACACCATTTCCGCAACAAAAAAAAGTGCAACAATGTGTAGTTTTAACTTTACTTTTTCATGTAACTCGAGCAATAGTGGACTTGTGTGTGCGTTTGCCGGGAAGAATCGGTGTGTTTCCGAAGGGACTGACAGGCCAGACATTTGACAGCTGTGCTCCTCAGGTTCAAAGGCCATGTCAAGTCCTGGATGAGCCCAAGGTAAAAATGGTTCGCAGGGCCCATACCAGTCAATGGGTATCGGACGCCCCAATTGAAAACAGGGGTAATGGGACCTCAGTCATGTGTCAGCGCTCAGAAGAGAAGTTAAATACCACCAGGGCCACGTTTAGAGGCTCCCAAAACAAAAGGGGGTTAGAAGTGGAGTGCTTGAACTCGTAAACTCTTCAATTTAAAGCTTAAAGGTGTCATATGCATGGTGCAGGTCTCTTGGTATGGGTACGTTATTGCTCTTCCCTACCACCTTGCCTCGCCTCCTACTTCCTCCGTCAATCCATGTTGCAGTTCTGCAGCGCTTAACCGGCAATCGCGTGCGTGCCGTCCCTGCTGGGGGAGCGCAATCCGGCCCTCACTGGAAGACCCTGAAATAAGGCCTTTATCAGCCAAGCCCACACAGTACCAAGGGGCCCCCGCGCTCCTCCAGCAGCCTCTGATGTGCAGCAGAGATGGACAGTGCGCTGTGGTCGTCTGGTCGAGCACCAGAACAAGGATTCAGCCCATTGTAGCATTCAAATTAAGCAGGCATCAAAAGGGGAGAGGAAGCTGTTGTTGATGTATTGTCTCGTGTTATTTTAACCGGCTTAACTCGAGCCTCTTCATGGTGGAGTGTTGTGGCGCTGGATGCCGATGATGATAAGTGGTGGATTCTGTGTTAAGACTGCTAAGCTGCTGTGCTGGCTGAACAACGCGCCCGTTTTCATTGGCTGTCGTGGCTGATTTTTTGGCTGTGGTTGAAGCGTTTCAATAGGTTACCGTGGATTTATCCAGTGGAAAGCGCTGACTTGGCTGTCCATGCGCAGCCGCTTCATGTCACCAGAGGGACAAACTGTTTATTTCATAATGCTGACTTCTTTTTTTTGTAAGAGATTTGATGAAAAATTAAAGTTCAACAACAAGCAAACAAAACTTTTTGTTACACTTTGAAAGCGGCACACTTTCCAACCCTTGAACTGTATTTATTGTCCATATTGTTTATCGCAAACTTATTTCATAGAAGCCATATTTCAAAACTGCATCATGGCAAGACTTCATTCACCAGACTTTCTTTATAGCAAACCTTTGTTTACACTTAAATAAACCCATCCCCTTTTATGCCATTTCTCCTAATCTCTTAATACCCTGGTGAAGCAACTTTTTTAACTGAATGCTCAAAATTGATAACAAACATGCTTCTTGATTTTTGAAGCAGTGGAATTGTTTTGGCAATTGTTTGGAATTTTAAAATAAGAGAAATAAAATCAACATCTGCTTCCCCGGAGACCTGACCCATTTGGCAGACACTGGTGTACGAGAACAATGAGCTAGTTATATGTTTAATATTTGTTTGTACAAAAGAGTACATTTAGTCATACATTTTCATTTATTTTAAAACATATTTTTCCATAAAACTTATTTTGAAAGCATATTATCTATTTTTAATTGTTTCATGCTACTTTTAACAATTCTCTTTGATCTTTTTGAATGTAATTAAAAATGCAAAATCTTTGAAGTGCTTTAATTATTATTACACAGTATACATAGTTGTAATAACATATTTTTAAAAATCTTTTTTCTCGTTGTTTGTTTTATTAGATTGTTGTTTGTTTAACATAATGTACGAAATAAATACAATTGTTAGGTTATGTATCATTTAAATCGTTACATTGTTCTCCTTTATTTGTTTTTGTTTATATTATTTACATTGCTGCCATAACCATATTTGATATTTAATCATCTCTATATTATAATTAACCCATCACAAAATCACTATTTATTGATCATCTATAATAATAGTGCCTTTGTAATAACTGCCTTGTGTCATTGAGGCCTGTCAAATTGAAATCAAAAACAGGCCTGTGTTTTAGTAATGGCGACAATAACATGCAAATATGAGTCATAAACATACACACTAGAGGAAATATGCCTCCCATAGCTTTGGATTACTGGATTTTATTTACTGTCCTCGTCCATAATGGCCTTGTAAAGACAGTGGAGTCAGGTTGGAGTACTTGTGAACAGCGCTCTCCATTGCGCGCTGAAAGCTGTCTGTTTAATTCCTCTCGTCTGTCCTCAGAGCTGGAGCTATTAAGTGCCTTCATATGTCAAGCCACTGACACCTCCTCCATTCTCTTCAGCTTGTTTAAGCGTGCCCCGGCATTGTTGCCCGCCGCGCTTGACGTGTTAATAGCTTAATAACGTAATCTGGCAAATAATGACACCTCATCACAAAGAGCCAGGCCAAATGTTTACAAGGCAAGCCGTAATGTATGATGACAGTAATCTGAATAAAAATGAATTTACGGGCCATCGTCTCATTCGCAGTAAATTTTCACTTCTCGCACGCACAACTGATGCTCCGCGGACACCTTCCTCGCGCTCTCTGGCTGTCTCATTACCCTGCCTTTCAAGTGGTGGGAGAAAGGGAGAGACGAGGAGGATAGAAGATGGAGAAAAGGGTGTGTGAGAAGAGGGAGAGGCCAAGGAGGAGAGAGCCGCTGATGGAGCTTGTTATTTTCAAAGGCGTATTCTGCTCCATTGTTTGCGCTCAAACAAGAATAAGGAAAAAAGGAGAAGTTCACACCGATTTCAAAAAAAGTCTCACTTCCTTTTTGACAGATGTGGTGTCAGCTTTGCCGTTTAATTAAAAGGAAATGGAGGTGATGATTGCAACACAGACGTGATCTGATATGATAATGTATTTACAATCATCAAGATGATCGTCATTAAGGATGTGTCAAGGACGAATTCATTGTGGGATTTGGGGTCTTGAGCTGTCAAGTGTATTTTTCTGAGGCAGTTGTGAGATTGTCAGGAGGATGCTGTGACGATGACAGTCACAATTAATAATTTGCTAAAAGAATGTGATTGAGTTTTATACACAGTTTTGTCACGGTGACTTCCAAAGCCCAGAACATTTATACCAACCGTGCAAATGAAAAAGGCTCAGGAAAAGAGTGAAAGAAGAGACAAAAATACCCTTGACACTAAGGCTATATGGGATTCTATTATTAAATGATTCTGATTTATTTTATGCAAGTCACATTAAATATTTCATAAGCTGTGCATATGGAAGGCTCGTCAAAACAAATTGTTCAATTTTTGACAATTACTACAACAATCACAGCCTTCTTTGACTGCACCTGTTTGAAAATGAATAATTTGAAGTCATTTTAATTGCTTATGTGACAGCTAATCATCAAGGCATTAATTTATTTATCGAGCTTCATTTGAACTTCCTCCTTAGTGATAACATATCCAGCCTTTACTCTCTAGAGTAACAAGATACTGATTAAACTGTAGCAAGCTCCTTCAGTATTATGCAGATGTGGGAGTGAGCCCTATGTGTGCCATAATAACATGCATGATCCGCAATAAGTCCACATCAGCCATGCAGCATCTCATTCAGCAAAACATGCACTTGTTGATGTGGGATCATGATGTCACCAAACGGAAATTTAGATGAAAACATATACAATCAATTTAAACAATTTTAGGGTCAGAAACAAAACTAACAAAAAATGTGTTGCTTCTCAAAACTACATTCTTACAAAGGACTGATTCACTGCTAAAATACATAAAACTGTATTTTTCATTCATTTATATAATACACTTATGGACCCATTTGTGAGTATTCAAAAAGGCCAATTGAGATTAGAGTTTTAGTTAGCTGCAAAAATTGCACTCAACTGAAATATTTATTGATCACTGAACTGAATTTGATGTTGAATTGTTTTTACATGATTTGATCTATTTTTAAACATGATCAGTAAATGTCAACTTTACTCATTTTATTTGATTGTTACTTGGCTCCATTTATACTTCAGTCCATTTATACTGAACTAAAATATTTAGTTGAATAAATTCTCGTCTTGCCCCATATATATTATTGATTGATGTGATCTGATTCAGGTCAGCATTAAATGTCTCAGTATCAAATTTTACTATTATGATTATTGCCAGAAGAAAAACAAAAAACAATTTAAAAAAAAAAAAAGTTTGAGGTAACGACGTTTTTGCGTTCTTATTCATCACACATTACTTCTTCACATTTGTGACCAGCTATACAAAATTGAACTTTATGAATAACTAAATAATGTTAATGTAACAAAAACACACAAAGTTTAAATTATTATTTTTTAGTTCTTACAATTATATTTTGACCTGAATAATTACAACGATTATCCATAATCAGCTTTAATTTGTGTATTGAAATGCTTTGCATCTTCCCATGTCTCTAATTTTGAAAAAAGTCTACAATTTCACTTTAACATCTCGGTGTATTTAGATCTACACTGATTCGTACTTCTTCTGTAAAGTTATTTGGATGTCACTTGTACACCCTTTAACTTCTCTGCTTTTAAAGATGTTCGAACCACACCATAAATCTGCTGGCACCGAAACAGCGCCCGAATCAAAGACAAAGTTGACAGTGCTGAGTTATGTGATGGAGCGCACAAAGTGAGGAACATCTGCCCCCAACTCTCAGAGAAGCGGAGCATTAGCCCGAGTGTTGCTAGCTGCTGGTGGCTCATCTGCAGTTGGTGGTGTGCCGGGATTGGTGCGATGGCTATGGGGAAATCAGCCACTGTTCTCCCTCTCCGGGTCCCAAGCATGGCCATTAACTGACTGCCAGCAGCTCTGGGAAGAGGAACAACAGATGCCAGGCACTGAAAAGCCTCCAGCTCTTCAGCTAAACCAATCCCAACTGGTTCGGGACGGGCCTCTGTAGATTTTTGGACATACAGCGAACAAATGTGGACATGAAAGGGGGAAGAGGAGGGCTGTTGCGGAGGTAAAGATTTGTTAACCCTCTTGAACTTGACAAGAGGAGGGAGCGAGACACAGATTAGCCCCCTCAAAGCTGGCGTTGGTAAAAGGTTGTTGTTTGAATATCTAAATGCATGTGCGCGCTCATGCGTGCGTGTCTGTGTTTGTTTACACTGGTGCATTAGCCTTTAAACCAGTTCCTCTGTTTCTATATGCAGACATGTACCATTCCAATGACAGCACATAATAATTACACACATGAAACCATTTAATTATGACATAATTACCTTTCACTACTCTGCCATCGCCCTTTCTGTTCTACACGGGCCTGCAATCAAAATGACAACACCCCTTTACTGCCAGGCCAAGTACCAGTGCTCACTGCGCTGCTCCACTGGACATCACTGCCCACTGCCTGTGATGTTAACACTAAACTATTTACACTTAGTTTTGATGATAAGCACGTCTTTCACCATCAAATAAAAGTATGGACTGACTTAGATACAGGCCTTTAGTCGATTTAGAGAAAAGGGAAAACGCTTTTCGATTCTATATTCAGAAGATGTTTTTTTACATAAATGTTTAGTTGCAATGTAACTGAAATGTGAAACAATACCTTTGCTGTTAAGTTTTTACTTAAGAACTCGATCAACTTTACCCATAAAAAGGTCAAAGATCAAGCTTGTTTGTATATAGTAGCTTTGGAACATACGTTGGAGTGAGACAAAACAATGCAGACAATTTCATACTGATATTTGACCAAAACTGCAGATGTTAGCAGCTTTGTTTCAAACAGAGATGTGTGAGTATTCCATGGTCTATTTCTGGAGGGCAGAAGAAGACATGCAACAGAAAACAGCTCCACATCCAACACTAAAGTACTGGACCCTGGGCCTCTGATGTCACACAGTTTTATGGAGAATTTCAAAATGCATCTCTGTATTCTCAGAATATATAACTTGTGTCTGACAGGCAATCGTTCTCCTACAGGGAACAGCCGTTTTTGACTGCATGAGTTTGGATCATGAGCGAACATTGCTCAATAGATATATTACAACCATTTGGCGCCATACTACACTGTAGCTTTAGTTTCATTTCCTCTAAAGGCACTATGTCGGAAAAAGGCCTGACACGTTTAAATGATTTAAAATCCATGTTGGCCACCTGCAGATACAAAATGAGCCTAAACTATTGAGGTGTTAACACAGCCTGCGGGTGCAGAGGTCGCCTGCTTCAGCGCTGCACATTAGGCTTGGCAAAGACAAACGAGCCAAAGTGATTTTGACCACATCAAACTTACAACATGGAAACAGGGAGATGACGGGCCACTGAAGGAGGAAGTGGAGGTGCTGGTACAATGTGTGCGCCATGCAGGGGGAGGAGGACGCACAAAGCCTGGGTAAACACAGCTAGGTCTGCATCTGGAACCAACTAAAAAGATGCTTAATAATGCAGAGGCGTGCAGGCGGGCCCGCTGCAGCTGTTGTGTGCGCAGGACCATGAAAGACTCTCCATCTGACAGCTGGCTCCATCAGCCTCTCCTCCACCGCTCTGCTCCTGTCCCATCCCGGCACGGCCCGGCCCGATCCTCTGCCATCCACAGTGGCAAGGAGACAGCAGATTAGGGATTAGCCAATCCCTACTATCCTCATCTGTCCCATCTGCCTGCCAGCTCGTGTCCAGGGAGACACGGGACATTACTGGGAGAGGGGGCCGAGACAACAGAGGAGACAAAGCGTCCTGGACCGGGAGGCAGCAGAAGTGGGACAGCGGAGGGTGAGCTGGAGGAGAATTGTGGGTGTCAGGAACATGAAGGCAAAGACAGGACGTCCAGAGAAGAGCCCAATGCTCTCCGACATGGAGCAGATAGTTTCGGGAATAAAAGATGAGAGGCCTCACCCCTCCACTGAACTTCAGGCTACTTTAACAATTTAAGTCAAAGCCATGATACATGCCATGATTCTGTAATCTCATGAAACATTCAGGGCGACCTGCCACTCCCGATATCCCACAACTCACCCATCGCGGCGCGTGTCTTAATCTGGGACTTTCAGGCTACAGGCGCCGCACCAAAACGTACTGGATTTTTCTGGGCAGAATGTTTCACCTGAACAAAGCTGGCACCCCTTTACGGCAGCTAAAAATACCCCCTTGTATTTTGTCTCGATATCAAAGAGACCACTTGTCTTTTTAATAATCTGCCAGCTCACATTTGGCAGCGAGCAGAAAGCGCACTCAGAGAAATAATTGCTGTTATCTGTTAGAGTCAATAAAACGGCTACAATTGCACGGTTTTAGATAAGAGCGCGCTGTTCGCCATGTGTTCACTTAAACCCAGTTCCACTGAATGATTTAGATATACGCGCGCTAAGTATCTGTGTATACATTATGAGTGTAATAAGCTCCAGGCCATTGCAGGCTATTGGAGGCATCACTCATTGAGCTAAATAACAAGGATGCTAGCTCTGCACACATGCAAATCTGCTCCAATCAACATTTGGCTCCTAACTCTTTGCAAGTGTTTACACGTCAGTCTTTGGCACACAACATCTACCACCATGTACATTATCTCGTATTGGGAGTTAAATATTTACTTCCACATTTTTTTGTTGTTGCCAAAAATAGAACATGATTGAAAATGTTTTTCAGTCGCTTAATTTTATTTTTTAATTTGATCAACTTCTTTCCATTGAATTTTTACCTTTGACAAACCTTACTGAGGTGGAAGAAAAGGCATATTTCAGAAAATGTGTTTTTAAAATAATTTGCTTCAAATGTGAATTTCATTCAAGTCTAGTTCACCGTTTCGTTTAATAAAGTCATACTGTGCTTCATATGACAGAGCACATAGAATTAAATATAGATTATACATGTGACATCTTTTAACATCCTCTTCTTGGCACAGATGATAATATTCCTCTACTTCATTTACACCTTTTAAATGAAATTAAAACTAATAATAAGACATTTGATATAAACCTGGATCTAAATTGTACTGAGTGTAATTAACTTTGTACAAACTTTAGATTCTCACTAAAATGCCCTGAGGATGATGTTTATGTCGGCCTATATATGATGCTTTTATATCACTTCCTCTAAACAGTATAGACTCTCAGAGATTGAGTTGCTGCTGCTGTAATGTAAATGTAGGCACTGGAGTTAAGTGAATGCTAGAAGAAACATTACACTTTTGTTTCATATTACAACGGTTCAAACTTAAGGGACCAAGTTTTTCAGCAACAGGGGATTTTTGCCAAAGAACTTGAGTCCTTTTTCCTGTGGAAGGCACCAGGTAGCTAACAGGCCCTGAGCTCCTGCCTGCTCCCAGTGTGCGCACCTTTAAATCACACCCAGGATAGTTGGCTTGTCAAAGCGCGCAGTGAGCCAGGCATCTGAGAAACATTAAAACACTTCCTCATGCAAGCGGCGCGTCCCACCGGGCTCACAGAGCAGGCAGAGCAGAGGCAGGAGAGCTCCTCTCAGGCCCACATCCGGGGAGGATACTGCTCAGTACCGCGCACACTCCCAGCTCGGACAGCGGTGCTTAATATTTTAATAGCCCTAGGCTGAGGCAGTTATCATCCAAGTGTATTCTTCTTGTTGGTGGATTTAAAACCCACTCTCTCTCCCACTCACTTCCTCTATGGCTCTGCCTCACTCTTTCTCACAGTTAAGATCCCGATTTGAGTTTTTAATTATTCTTTTTTGAATTCCCTAACCAGCTCTCCTCTGTTCTTTTTCATTTGTGCGGTGCCGTTTTTCCAAGACTCGTGCCCAGGGACTCCCTGACAGTGTCCTACTTAACTTTTCACTTTCTTTCCTGTAATTCGTCTTTTTTATAAATTTATTCCAGGGAATATCACTGATCAATCCAGCCCTTCCCTCTAAATACCTGCATTTATGTTGATCGTTCTCTTTCCTTTTAAACTAGAGCCTCACAAGAGTAAAGAAGTCACCAAATGCTCTCATGTGTAAAGCCCTCCGGTGTTTGGACTTACATGGACACCAGCTATTTTGCACTTGTCCCTAAATACAACTTTGACTAAAGCTGTTAGGAGGCAGTGCTGATACTTAAAAGAAGATACCTCATCTGATCCTCTTATCGAGGGTGATGGACAAACACATTCTTTAACTTGCTGCCCTGGGCAATGGAGCAATGTTGGATCAGACTTTTAAATGCAGACACAACTGAATCTTTTCGTGTAAAATTATATGTTTTACATATTTTAGGATTTAAATAAAAAAAAATTGTCATTATGAAACCCACAAGACAGTGAAATCATCTACTGTCGCTCAATTATGACTCACTGTGTTGTAGGTTATAACAGTTGTTGCAAACTGAGAATTTACTGCTATCAGAGTGCTTTTGCTGCCTCCAGTATGCACAGGTTGGAGCAGGAATTGAACCCCCAAACGTCTGGATGTTAGATTTGTGATTTGTTTGCGCTTTCATTTTGCACTTTCAAAGCAGTGAACATAATAGCAATCTTCATATTAATTTCATTCAACACTAGTAAGCCAAGCAATACTTTTGACC
This sequence comes from Rhinogobius similis, assembly GCA_019453435.1. Taxonomy (NCBI): domain Eukaryota; kingdom Metazoa; phylum Chordata; class Actinopteri; order Gobiiformes; family Gobiidae; genus Rhinogobius; species Rhinogobius similis. Next base: position 25,108,147 of record CM033634.1, read on the forward strand.
TGTTATAGGCTTTGGCTACAGAGTGGACAAACCGAGCAATGGTGACTGTGACATTAGGCCACGATAAAACTTCCTATGCTGTGAAAAATATCCATAATGCAGATTTTTAAAGTCCAAAAACAAATTTAAAAGGCAAAACTTTGAATGAATGTGTTTGTATAAAATGATCATAACTTTTATCCTTTTATCAGAAGGTTTCAAAAATGAATTGGGTGAAGTGGTGGGCAGTAAACTGAATGTTAACATGCAAACCAAAAATGTGATATTATTGTCTGACTTCAGGAATTATTACATTATTGAAATTACACGTAAACAGTAACATCTGATGTAAATTGATTTCTTTCTAATTGTTTACACATGTGAAAGGAAAATTGTTCAAAAAACAGCAAACTAATAAAAATTACTTATTTTTCTAGTTTTCACTATAGCCATGCAAATGTACCCACTGTTGAACTCCATTACAGACTTTGTTTCAACTTACTAAGAGGAAATTAAAACCAGCATGTCCAGTCGAGTGAATCATTCTCAATTCATCACATACCAATCTTCAAAATAGCTGCTAATTTGCCTTTTCAAAATGCAGTGCTCCCCACTGTTGGCAGCAGAGGGCGACAAATGCAAACTCCAAGTTGAAACTTAAGGGCCTATTTTAAATTAAATAATAATTTAAAATGCAATGCTAATGTATTTTAAATAAACAGTTCCAAGCCTCTACTTCTGAATTATTAACCCTTCATAATAACTATACTTTTCATTGTCTTACCCATTAATAAAGACTAAATTTACACATAGTAATTATTAAAATGAGTCATCCTTAGTAACTACTTAATAAATATTCTAACTCCGGAACCTCAAATGAAGTTACTAATCTTGAATCACTCCACTGTAAAACGTTACAGCCTCATTTAGTTTAAGTAAGTATGCAAATGGTTTTATTTTTATTATTATTTATTATCCACTTAACTAGCCACACGTTGTTGTCTAAAATAGAAGAGAGTTTACTCAACAAGAAGTAAAAAGTTGTGAGTTGAAAATAAAAAGTGCTTTCACCACATCTAGTTGAAAAACTTAGCAACAGCTAGTCAGGTAATTATACAACTTGTTTTACAAAGGCAACTCAAAATCATAGACATAAAAAATAATGGACAGACGATCGTCACTCCGCCCCATTCATGAAAATGCGGCTCAGTCATGGAGAATTCAAAATGGCCGCGGGTTAGCCCCCACCACTCCCCCTGGTGGGAGGCGGGGAGAGGCCGACTTTGGGGCGGCCTTTTGCTGACATACTGCCGTCGTAGCCTCTATAGTTACCGCCCACTCGTAGGTGTATGGCTGCGTCCTGACATTTCCGGCGCGTAAAGCCCGCCTTCTTCATTACATATGCAAGAACTTTAAAAAATCACAGCGGCTAAACCAGCCTGGTTCAAAAAAATTCTCCCCCCTCAGCGTTGTCACAGAGCCGTAAGCTAACGTTTGAGACCAAAGCCGTATTTTGAGCCAGGCTCTAAAGTAGGTTTTGAAACGTCTAACTCCCCATTGACTTGCATTGAATAATTCTACTTCCGCAGCCAGCCCCTAGCGGTCAGCACCAGATTGCAAACATGGCAGCCTGCAGTCGGCGGCTCAATTTGAGCGCGGTAGCCTCGCCCACTGCTCAAAATGCAGACTCTGTGTTGCTTAAAGGACAAATATTATGTATTATTTGTATTGTTATTAGCCTTTAAACATGCTCTTGAGTACCTTTAGTTCGACATCTCATGTTTTAGAACAAGCGTTTTGTTTTTTGTTTTCTGTTTGTGTACAAACAACAAAATAACATCTGTATTTCTGCTGTTTCCCACAGCACTAACAGAGTTTTGGTGCCATCTACTGGGAACATAGCGTTTACATAAGTTAAAAATAAACAACTAGAAAGTTCTCCAGGAGATGCTAGATAGCTACGTAGTTGTAATGATTGTGGCAGAAATGTTCGGTCCGAATCTGGCGAGGATTTATGAATTTCAAAACAGCACAGGAGATTCTCAAAGCCACGTCACACATCGAGAAAACGTCACACAGACGGGGAAATTCAGAATGTCGTGTTTTTGACCGTCGGAGGGGAGAGGATTTTCTAACCAGGATTCATCAAGCTAGTGTGAATGAAGCTTAATGTTACTCCAGATGTGTTTTTGATGACGGAACATTGTTAGAACATGGTTAAAAGCCAAAATCAAACGAGGTGATCTATTTGATTCAAATTAGGATTACTTCACAGCTTTGGCACTAGCACTTGAATTGACCTGTTACTTTTCATAGTGTAGTAAACTTTGTTCATTATGAATTAAGGCTTTGTTCATGCATTTTTAAAACCAATTAAGGCATAGTTGTTTCAAAGTGGTGCCTAATTATGTTTTCTTCCAATTCATTTGCAATATTTTTACATTTTAAAACATATGCTAACATGTGCATAAAACAGGACCTTAACTAATGACTGATTCCTCCCATGTTGTGCTACATAATATTTTTACCCACATGTCCACTTTTGGGGGAATTGGATTTTTGCAGGTGTAAAGAAAATGGGCCATGCAGCGTCCAGGAGTCTGCTCACTGCATCTTGGGAATGAGAAGTTCAGGTGGCCTCTTCTGTGTCCCGCTCTCCCCCAAAAGCAGACTTTTTCGGACCCCTTACTCTGGCGCATGTGCGTCTGCATACGTGTCCATACTAATGTGACAATCTGCCCTTTTTGTATTCTTTTATTTTCCATAGCGTGCGGCGCTAGGAGGCAGCCTGCAGGGAAGGGGCCGGGGTTATGGCATCAGCTGCGAGCCCCGGTGGAGACAGACAGCGCCGTGGGTTATTATGTTTGAGTCAGAGCGCGCACTCCTGGGATACGCCGAAAATATTGCCGTAACAGTTGTAACATTATCACAACCGAATAAATAAGAGCGGACCCGAGACACTTCCCCAATTCTTTTTTTTTTCTTCACAAAATTGCGCGGGCTTTAAAAAGAAAAAAACACACACACAACCCTGGAATAATTAATCAAATGGAAGTCATCAGTGCAAAGCGTCTCCTCCGCCGGCTTAATTGAAGTGTGCTAAACGCGGAGAGTGCTTTCAAAATTGAGAGGATGGGTCACTCGGAACCTCTGCACCTCCATAATGAAAGAGAAAAAGGAAGATAATAGCACACATAACCTCGAGCAATTAAAGGGCTCCAGAATGTGGTGAACAAGCTTTGCCCTCTTGGACACTGTTGACCCATGGTGCCCAACAAGGCCCCCGGGGAAATAAGCACTTATTAAAAATGGAGGAACAGCCACAATCCCGCCGAGGCTGTAATATGCTATAGAGTAATTTAATTCTACTTACATGTATCACTTCAAGCTTCCGGAGTATGAGGCAATTCAGCATTTCATTTGACAAAATATGACCTGTCGAGGAGGCGGAATATTAACAGCCAGATCAGATGTGCGGACATGCGATACGGCAAAGGGGGGGAAAAACAGGTCTGTGGAGTACCTGTGTGCAATTGTCATCTCCGGCGCGAACTTGAAACGAAATAAAAAGTGAGTTAAAAAATAAAATAATACAAAAAAATCGTCTACTTATGGGATTATTTTGAAAGTCTCTCTTTACCCTGAAAGTGACTGATGAAACACTTGTCTATGCCTGATCATTCTTCATAAAGGAAAACAAAAAAGTATACGGAATCGCAGTCCTGGCACGGGTAAGGGAATATTGGTTGTACCCTTCTCAAGAGTCAAGCTAAAATCCCATGGTGTGGATGCTCCTCTTTCTTTGTGCTCCGCCGCCGCTTCATCGCAAATAAACATACTGCCTGTTATTGTTTTCCCACAAGATCCAAGTTTTTAAAAGTATATTTTTTTTCATTTTTTGTAGCTCTTCAAAATGAAATACAGGTCAGTGTCCTACATAAGTTTGACGCACTTTTCGGAAAACATCTCGTAGCAGAATATTTTAGATGGTGTTTTATGTGAGGAAAGCTGTCACAAGATGTTACAAGTTTGCTGTCTGTAAATATGTCATGAGGTTTTATTTACATTATAAGGAAATGGTGAATAGAAAGGTTTGTACATTGGGCATAAACAATTTGTGGTCCGTGGTTCTGATACGGTACATTAAAATTACATAGTTATTGTCAGTTCATAAAATAACAAAGACAAATTATCCTTGAAAACTAGGGCTGCACGATATTGGAAATGTTTGCGATAAGTACTGCAGTATCGATATACTTTTTGGCAAAATAATTTCAGTTAGAATAAAACTATGCAAAAAAAAGGACAAAAGCGAAACTAAATCACAGCAAGTTAGACTGAATAAGGAAAATCATGAATAAAAATCAGTCTTTTTCGAAATTTTCTTTTTAAAAACTGCACTTTTTTGTCAGCACATTGTTTGTTGTGATTATTGACAAAATTCTTCCATCATTGCGTATTTATTCTATACTTCTATATTCGATACTTTTGCGATATTTTGTATGAAAGCTCGATTTTATTGCTGATGTTTCTATCCCTATTAAATACCTATACTAATAGAAATGTGTGCCATAAAGTACTTTTTTTTTTCTTCTCAAATGCGTTAGCGAAACATTAAACCCACTCTTTTAAAAGTGTAATTGTTTGCGTTTGGTAAAATAGTTAACCCCAATGGAACAGGCCCTTTTAGTTACCTTTACCCTTCTGTAAAACACATCAACATGTCCAAAACACAACGCCCAACTTTTAAACATACGGCCACACAGTTCAGGCAAAGAGGCTGGAAACGCAGACGCATGAATAAAACCACTGCTGCAGGGGCGCAATTCGGGGGTCTGCGCGGTTTCCTCGGCGGGCGCAGGGGGGTCGAGCGCGAGAGGTCCTCCTTGAACGTGTGCGGAGCCGCGGCCGTGTGCCCCGTGGACAGATAAAAGGAGTGATAGCACACGGGGGGATCGGGCAAGGACACGTGCCGCCCGCCCCTGGTCACCGCTGACAAGAGCAGGGGGACGCTAAACACACACACACACCGGCTCCGCGCTTTGATTTAACGCTTTTTTTTTTCCTTCTCTTTTTGCCTAATGTTAGCGAGGTAGCGGCGGGGTTACGGCGAGAGGGGAGGGCCACCCGAGATGGGATCAGCAGATCTGGGAGCGCTTGTCGTCATAAAGAGGGCCTGCGGAGAGGGGAGGCAGAGCTGGGAGTAAGTATACGAGTGAGTGAGGGATGAGGGGAGGGCCGCCACCGCAGAGAACAATCCGCACTGGGCGCCTAATGTTTCCATATTGATGCTCGGTAAATGGCTTCATCTGTCGGCGGCAAACAGCACAGCCCCGACGCCCCGTGTGCGAAAACTGTATCGACAATTTAATACGTATTAATATTAGATGAATGAGTCATTAATGGATGCACCAGACAAATCATAATACAGTGTCATAAATAGATTGAGGGCTTTAACAATTTATGGGCGCCAAAGTATTCATTACTCCACTGACCTATATTGTGTTTTCTACAGTTTATTATTATTACTTTTTAGCTGTTTTGTTTGTCAAATTACATGCTTTAATCTTGAACTGTGTTTCTTTTATTTAATTATATTTATCTTTTATTTCATAGCTCATCTATGGCAGCCCAGAAGGGACATGTTTGAACAAATAACCGACAAATATGATGATGAAATATGGTATAAATATTGGTGAAATATGATGCAGACTTCACCACACCCCAACTGTAAAATGTTGTTGATTTAATAGAAAAAAAAAAGAGAAGGATTATTGAGAGAGAGAAAAAATCACTACACTGCACCTTTAAATGTGCATAAATTGTTTAAATGTTTGTAAAAAGCAATAACTATACACATTTGCTAGTATAAAAAGACACCATCACACCACTCTGTTGATTTATTCATTTATTGATCCCAAAATGAATTAGGAATGCAGTGTTAATTACTATGTATAGGGAGTGTTAAAGTCTTTAAGCATTTATGATATTGGAAAAATGAGGTCACGCCTGCACACTTCCTCCAGACTCTGCAAATTTATTATTGACAACATTTCAATTTGTGCACCTGCTCATGTGTGTCAAATTGCATGTTCGTCTACGTTCAAATGTGAATGTTTTTACAGAACATTTTTCGATATATTTCTTTACCTTTTCCTTACAACATCAAGGCTGGTTTTAAATAAATTAACTGCGTGCATAAAAAAAAAGAGGAAACTGGGCTGGTTATTGCATATGCACAGTGTGTTTTGCAAACTTTGAACATAGGGTGATGTTTAAAGGGCACCTTCAGCCTCTCTAGAGGACAAAATGGCCCATTACCCCTTGAGAACAGGTTAGAATTTACTATGGTCCAAAAGTAGAATTAAATTAAGAATAAGCGTAAATAAGTGTGAATGACTCATTATCGAATGCATGAGAAAATAATGTGGCATAAAAGTAGTTTTATTATAAATAATGATGACAAGTCAATGCACAAAAGGGTCACAAGTCAGAAAGTCAGGTTAAAAAAAGAAATTAAAATAACTTAAAAATCAATATGCAAATGGATGCACACTAGGAGGTCTGTTATTTTCTGTGACAATTCCTTTTGTCAATATAATCAATGAACGTAATAGTAAATAATCACACAACAGCAATTTTTGACTCCTTTGTTTGAATTTTGCAGTTTTTCTGTCTTATACATATATAAATATATACACATATATATAAAATTATTTTTTTCTCTCTTTTTTAAGCAGATGCCTTTCCTTCTTAAAGGAGACATTGTGTTTTTAAACAATGTTAAACTACTACATATGTGGATCATTATTTTACATTTTGTCCATTGTAAACCTCAACATTGATCTAAAATGGCTTAAAATAGAAACAAATTCATTGACTTCCTGTTCAAAACTATAGGATTGATGAAGCTCCGCCTCCTCATAGTGACATTTCACTGTAACAAGCAGCGGATTGTCATGTTTTTATTGTTAGAAAATGTCTATGTGACATTTTTAAGCGTACATCTATGATCTGGAGTTTGGAGTTTTTGAACAATCATAAGTAAATACAGATAAGAGGGGGCAAATAGGGGGTAGGTGTAAACGGAAATTTTCTGAGCTCTCACGCTTTGAATGCAGGACAATTCAGAGCTACTCAAACATGCATGAATCGACCAAAATACATCTCTGAGAATGTTAATGATGAGGGAACACAGTTATGACAAAAGTTCATGAACGTCAACTTTGCGTTATATGTCTCCTTTAAAGCCAGTGGAAGTATATGCATTCATATCTTTCAAAAGGAGAAAACAAAAGAAAGCTTTTGGACAAGTTTTGATCCAGAGTCTGGTTGGTCTTTGAATGCCATTCTTAAATATAAATATACTGTATGTGGGTTTCAAACTTTGACCACACAAATCCTCAATTTCCTCACTTATTAAACCATGGTAAGTTGTTCTGGTGTGTTCAGTGTACCACAAAGGACATTAAAGGGCACCTTCACTGTCAACAACAAAAGTCCCACTGACCAAAGTTGGGACGTTACAACTTGGGAGCGGGAATGCATTTAGTACGCTGCACAAAACAAATAGGAGATTAAGCACACACCATGAATGACACTGAATAACTCATTAATGCGTGCAATGGAGAAATAATAATGCAGCTTCCTAAATAGCGCTTGGAGACTCGATGGCGTAATGAGTCTCAATCCAAAACAGTCCCGCACATCCCACTTGGTCCTGCTAAAGTCCTTACCGTGTTGGCTGCGCAGGTAAATAATCTTTCCCCTCTTTTCCAGCTAGTTACACTCGCTGTGGGCTGGGAGCTGATCTCTGCTCCAGACACTTTCAAGTCGACTTAATGTAGCCTACACGGGCTTCACAGGCTGTTTCATGCTCTTATGGAAAACAGGCCTTTGAAATCCCTCAGCAGCCCAATCTTAATCTCATTTGTGAATATGAGGCGAGCCCACGACAGGACCGGGAACATCCTCGTTTTCCTAAAGCACCGTTTCATTTGTCAGGAGATTTGGGCCGGTTGACACTAGAGGAGTGATTTAATTGATTTTAATCACACACCTGAGATGGGGAGAGCGAGGGGGCTGCCCTTAACGATTATTCGGCGGGCCTGTCCCGTGCTGCGTGCGCGTTCTCAGCCCTCTGTTTGTTTTGATACATCAGCATTTTGACGGATAGGACTTAGATTATGAACTTAAAAAGCAGTCTGGAATTTCAAACGCGACCTTGGACTTAATATGCCAATAGGAATAATAAAAGCATTGTTCGTCAGGGCGAAGGTGCATCCAAATGTGTGATCCTCAATAAAAGGGGTCGGCCCATAAGGAGCAGCAGACAATGTGGGTTTTTGATGGCCCGTGGTAGCTGTCAACTTCCTGACAAACTAGAGTTTAAATTTGCATTTTTCTCTGTTTGTGTTTCAGGAAAACTATCTATTATAGCGTGGAGGCATATTGTGAGAGAAATCAATTCTGGAATTGTAACCATATAGGCATATGATAACAAGGTTCTGTCAGTTTGTGTGCAGTGCTGAAATACTAAATTATTAAATCATAATAATACAATAATTATGTACCAAACAAATCGTATGAGAATATTAAAAAGTAAAAGCATTGTCAATATTGTCAATATCAAAACACAATTACACTTTTTTATTCTGAGGCCTCTATACATAAATGTGCATATTGTGTGAAAGAACATCTTATGAAAAGTTTGTAAGACTCCATCATTGAGTTATTGTTTGGTCTATGTCTACATCTTATTTGACGTAGTATAACTTCAGATCAATGATGTGCAGATGTTCGGGATATTGTTGCCCTTTTTGCCTCTTTGTCCCTCCCAGGAACAGTTATTTTTATATTTAATACTTCTTTTTAATATTGAAATGTCATTATTGGCATCCATGTGTAGTCTGTTTTTCATTTTTTGTCTGGCTTTTTATCCCCAAACTATTGTAATCAGCAGTGACACACAGGCACTCGCAGGAGGACAGCGCTCGTGTTAGAGAGACAATTCGACTTAAGTGCTTTCAAAATGTTAAAGGGCGTTTCACCATATCTGAACCGCTTTGAGAGAACCAAATCTGGGCTTTACGTTGAAGCATCCTGTGTCTGTCTGGGTCTCTTTTTGGTGACTTTCTGCTCGCATATGCTTATAAAGGACCTTATGTTGTTGGGAAATAAACGCTTACAGTTTGTCTTGTACGGAGTGTTTTGGAGACAGCGGTATATCCGTGCGTAATTGCGCACAGCACCCACAATATTAGGAGATAGCGATGATGAGGGATCCGTCTGTGCCATTTGTCTGGTGTTTACATTTTAATGTGAAGACAGTTGGACATTGAAGGAATCGTGTGGCAACTGGATATTATTAAGAAGTCGTTAAACTCACGCCTGTGAACTTTGTGTCTGGATTGGGACGATATCAACTGTTGTACATTAGGCTCCATCTGATGCGTTCTTCTTTTGCTAAAAATAGAATACATATTTGTGCGTTTCTTCACAATAAAGCTTACCATTTGTGTAGATAGCTGTCCCCTTCACACTTGTACACCAGCTAGTTCAACTTCATCCCAAAATAGATATATGAAATCATTTTCAATAGTGAAATGGACGTTAATTTTAATGAATGGCTGGAATTTTCAAACATATTTTTTGCCAAATTGACTGGCAATAAAGTGTCCTTTTATGAGGTTAGAGAAATGGCCCTCTAAACCTTCTGTGCATGTCATTGCTTTATAAAATGCATGTGTGAAATTAGGGACGGTCCAAAATAAATTTTTTGAGCCAATACCGATATCCAATATATGTCTTACTGTTGAGGCTGATAACCGATATTTGATGATATCCTAATAAGAACACAAATTTATGTTTGGTTATTCTAAACTTCCAAAATGTACTTTTCGCGTTAGTAAAAATTGTAACAGAAGGTATTTATCTGGGATATAAAACATATTTCTGCCTACTTTTTCCTATTAGTTTGTTTAAAAAGACAAATCCAGTGCACTGAGTACACACTGACTAGGGCAGTGCAGAAACAATATCAGTGCCAAACATCGGCTAAGTGTTAAATATTGGACCGATACGATATGTCGGGGGGAAAACCCTTCAATATCACCGATAACTGATATATTATACCTTTTAGAAATACTTCAAAGGATAAGGTGCAGCATAATTTGACGTTTGTCGTTTGTTGTAAAAACAAAGGTAGATATTCTCAAAGTGCTGAACAGTTAACAAGTCTGGGGAAGTGTAAATGTATCTTTAAAAACATGGCAAAGCTTCATGAACTCGTGCTGATGTATACCGGACACAGTAAGCATTTTTAGCTTCTAAAGGGGACATATTATGCTAAATTAATTTGAATAAGTTTTTAACCTTATTACAACAGTGTTTCCTCATCATTATTCACTCAAAATTGTATTTTGATTAATTCATGCATGTTTGACTAATCCAGGATAGTTCTGCAACTGAGGCTCAGAGTTCTCAGAAAAGTCCTATACCCGCCCAAAATCCTGTAGTTATGAGTATTTGAAAAAAATAACACTCAAGAGTTATACATGTGGGGTTCTAAAATGTCACATAGCCACTTTTCAAAAATCAAAACATGTAAATGACAATCCACCCCTTGTTAAGTTGAAACGTCACCATGAAGAGGAGGGACTTATCCGTTGTGCAGTTTTGAACAGGAAGTCAATGGACCAGTTTCTATTACTAAGCCGTTTTAGGTCAATATTATGGTTTACAATGTAAACAAAATGTAAAATTATGATGTTGCAATTCAATCTTAAGTACCTGAAAAGCATAATAGTACATCTCCTTTAAGCGCAATGTCGGCCCTTGAACACTGAAGTTAAATCTCTATTTTGTTCTTTTTACAAACTGACAAAGCAGCACAGACCTTCATGCTGTTGTCGGGTTTTGAAATTTGCCCTTTGAAAAAAAATCCTTCTCTTTAACTTACCTGCTGGAATAATAAAATGAATTTTCGTCAGTGTAAAAGTGCATCCGAACGTCCGCTCTCCAATAAAAGATGTGCTCCCACAAGGCGCCGGATACAATGTGGATTTCCTATTGCCAAATGTTGCTGTCAGCTTCCCGACAAAGTTGACTTATTAGCTCCAGCCGACTTGTCTACTCAATGTTTAACGGACACACACTGCGCAAAAGCATCCACGGGGCGATGCTCAACTTTGTAACTGTTTAAAAGATGAATTTTTCCCCTCGGCCTCTTCAGGAAGTTGGATCCTTCTCCCTTTCCCTCAGCATTTACCGCAGCAATTTGTTATGAAAATCTGGAGCAAGAGGGGAAGAAAAAACAGAGAGAAACCAGGACCACGTTTGTTGCAAGCCATTAGTTGAGGGGAAAAAACTGTTTGGTGGAGATTAGAATGCGAACCAACCCAGAAAAGGCGTTGCAAGAAAGCCTGGGGAGAAACATTTGAATATGTAATAAACTAATATTTCATTTATTTCTCTCACAAGGGAAGCTGACCATTTAGCTTCAGCAAATTCCGATCTGAATGCTGCGTTTGTAATGAGCGCAGCCAGCAATTAGACACGTCCGAAAAATGGATCGCAACGCAAATATTACCCGGCTTTTATTGCTTATAGTCGAACTGTGGATACCTTTTTATTGCAGCCAGTGTAAAAAGCAATTTTCTAATGTCTTTTTGTCCTCATTCCTTCATTTCTGTATTTTCATAGCCACGCACACGCTTGTATTTTATTCTTAGATTTTTCCCCCCCTGCTCCACATAGAATACAATGGCATTCATTCTTGATGAGCTTGCTGTCACTTTTAATTTCTGTTAGTTCTGCTAAAATGAATGACAGTCGGCCTTGTAATAAATATAACATGGGCTGCATAAAATTTTCACTGAACAAGAATGGGAGGCTCCAGTTACTAATTCCTTTTCAAATGTTTAGATTTATGGCTTTCTCAATGAATACGACTACATTTTTTTTTTCTTTTTTCAAACTTTGTGGCAGAAATATATTTACATCTCATTAATGAGCGATTAAGGGGAAGGGGAGCGCAGTTGGAATCTCCATACAAAAAGGACGTGTTTGGTGAATCTGCATACAGTGTGTACACAGCGGCTCCAACAAGCTTCAAATCAAAAGTAACAACTCCAGGAAGAGTCATAAATATATAAAGAATAAATATTTTGTATTCCAGATATGTGCATATTTCATCTCATGTTTTTATGATGTGTGTGTAGTGTAGATGTGACCTGTGTGCGGCTGCAAATGTTTAAAAGTACATATTGTTGTCATAAATAGTAATCTTATGGTCTATAAACAATGTCATTTTCGATCAAATATAATTGTCTTCTGACCTTTTTAAACATGCAGTGATTTAATTAAAGGTAAATGCAGTTCAAATATTAAGAATTCCCAATAGTGATCAAGATTACCATAAAATATCAGTGCGTTATTTAGGCATGTTTTCCCTTACAGTGTATATGACAGACACTTCACTTTTTATTCTACACTTTTCACTAAAACGGAGAGATTACGTACTAAATACTAAAAATGTTTCCTATTTTTCCCCAGATGACAATTTTGGTGACGTTTACGATTGTACTTCCTGGTTGGACATGCAGATGTAACATGTATAGCTAATTCCACAACTGTTACCAAGCAACCATATTGTAAACAAAGGTCAAAATCCACATCAATTACGCAATAGTTATGATGTGACAAATAATAATACTCGATAACACCTTTATTTTGTTAATTAATTGCTTAAACTGTCAGAAAATTGTGTCAGTTGCATGTAAATAGTCTCTGCATTTTTGATGGAATGTCGCTTATTGATGACATCACAGAGGGATTCTGTTTTATAACTTCCTGTAATTTTCAACTTTTCTTTACAAACTACCACTTGGCTGATGTAAAACTATGATAAATATTTACCACAGGTTCGATCCCACCAATCAAAGTAATAATTAGAAAAACATAAAAACCTGTCATATGCACTTTAAGTCTTTTTTTTACAGCATTTATTTATATTAATTCAAACGCAGACAGAGATCAAAGTCCTGTTGGAACAAAGTTTAGAAAAGAAAGCTGTAAATCTATACCTACATAAGCTCTTGTTGTCTGTTCACCTGTGTAACAACAAAGTACATTGTACACTTCCTGGAATCATGTTCCATTTTCGATTAGAGGAAGACTCAGCAAATACACTCTGTGTGCCTGGTTCAAACAAAGGTGAAACAGCAGGTACAGTGTTTACGTAAAAGTTAACATAAGAAGGTGACTCAACATGTAAGTTTGGAATTTTGCTAACGTGGTCATTGTTTATTGCCAAAAGGATTAAAAGCAAAAAATAAAATAAATATCTAGGGTTGGGCAATATTAACAAACAATAATAACTTGATACATTTTTGAGACATTCGGAGGATATTATATGTCATAATGTTAGTACTGGTTTTGTCCCTGGATTAATCCTGTTTTAGTCCTGTTTTGGTCTTTGTCAGATTCAACAGAAATGTGTTAAAACATGTCTTTAAATGTATTAATTGAGGTTTAAGTTTTTGACAGAAGAAACGTCACTTTATATATTGTTTGAAAGAAGATAACTTTATAACAAAAAATGCTGCATTTTGTACAATTAACAACATGCACAACAATATTAAAATGCTGCCAATCTGTGATGTGCTCACGACACAGTATCTTTTTTAGAGAATCCTGATGAAGGTATACATGTAAATACTAAACAGACATCTTGTTGTGTGGTTATGTGTATGCCAATTTGAAAACGTAACTTCAATGATAGGCCGACTGAAAAAAAAAAGAAAGAAAGAAGGGTAACACTTATAATGAGGCATGCGTACAAAGCATTTACACATGTTTATTAATCATTAACTAATAATTGTTGAAACTAACCATTAAAAAATGTTTAATAACAATCATTAACCCTGACCCTAACCTGTAAATGATAATTATATATAGTTTGGTTAATAGACATTGATAGATGCCTTGTATATAATGTTTCTATGCCTTATTTTTAAGTGTAACCAAAAACAGATAAAGTGGAAAATTTTAACAGACACAGCATTTTGTTTCTTAAAAGCATTGCACTTTGATTATCCAGCTTGCCATTGTTTTGCTCGCATATGGAAAAATAATTACACTTTACAACTCGCGCCATATTTAGTCTTATTCACTGTCCTCCTGATTCACTTTTGGTTAGGCGGCTCTCAAGACACCAAAACAGTACATATTTCAGATCATTTTCTGTAAATAATTAAAATTGCAGTTACTGTTTAACCTTTTTTTTTTTCTTCAGATTTGGTGCCATGACAAATATTGCGCATGTGTGTTCCCACCGCCCCCGATAGAGTGTAATTACTGTTGACTCTTATCCCTGAGTATGCAGTGTTCCTCCTGTCTGGATATCATCATTGACAGGTCTGCTCAACTAACCCAGAGAAACCTCCACATCACCTCGCCTTTTAGCTACATCAGCAAAAAAAAAAAAACACAAGACATAATGGTGCTTCTTCCTTTCCGACGTTCTTCAACCTAAAGTGAGAGTAATGATGGTCGGCTAATAAGACCCTCTTGCCGCCATCTTTGTTCTCCGTTAAGCAGGAAATTCGACGCTACCAGTTTCTTATCACAGCTCGAATTAGTTTGTTATGAGTTCCCTTACTTTGTGTCAGAAAATAGATTTGAAAAAGAGATGAAAACGTTTGGATATGCTCAAAAGAAGTCCTCTCTCAAAGGCAGCGCATCCTCAAAGAAGTTGGGGGAATCTCGTATTCTTTTTAATGTCTGGAAAAGCATGCTGAAGACATGAGCTACTGTATGTCCTTGTAGTGGCTTGTGCGTGATGATACATGGCGCAGGTCTGGGTTAGCCACAGGGTATCCCCAACTATCAAATAAAAGTGACATATTGGGCTAAATAAATGCTCATTGTCAGAGTTTTAGTGGCGACAGCAGGGTAAAATACTTTCGGAGCTTGTTAGCCGCGAAAACCGTGGCGATGGCTTGTTACGCTTTGTCATAGATGTTTTATACTTTCAATTAGAAAACAGTTCGGCCTCTGAATAATAAACAAGGGCTACAATACAGAGGGCACTTTTGAAGGGACTTTAAAACACAAGCTCGATGTTGTTGTGCTGTGAAATTGCCATTAACTGCGCTACGATTGTTGTGTCCTGGTTGATATGCCGTGGAATTACTTTTTAGGGTTCTAATGGTTGATGAAAAATGCATTTAGCATAATTTGAATACGGACCGGGCTAATAAGATGGCCCAAATCAGCGGCAATCCCCATTTCCATTCGACCTCATCTGGGTGCAAATGTCATTCATATTTTAGCCTTAACCCTTATTAGGACTGTCTGCTTCCCAGGTCTTCATGAATTACATTTTCAAGACTCCCACTCATCTTTAAAGACAAAATCATTTGAATTCCTAAAGATGGCAGACATTGACAGAAGGGGGAGAGACAGTGGAAAAAGTCTATAGAGTGGATTTGGTTATACTTTTTTCTTCTGGGCCTTTTTTAATGAGCTAAAATTCCCACTTCTTGCCATTTCCCTTGCCTTAATTGATGATTATGTTGTTACACAGTTGAAGCGCTTCCCTCTCTCCTCCCAGTCATTATGATATGGACAGGCAGACTCTTGAAGCTTCAAAGGCGGGACGCGGTGATTTAAGCTCAATTCAACTATCCCCTGGCCCACAGGTAAAAACCCTTGTAAACAGTGAATGCTAATCGCTAATTAGCCCTGTGGCTGAATCACACAATTTCTGTTTGAGCTGACCGCTGTTACGGTCCTGCTTAAGGGCATGTTGTATCTCTTTTGACGGCCCAATTAGAAATTCAGCTGCGGAACCATAAGGCAACCTCGTCATGAATATTTAACAAGACTGCCACAGACGCGCACGAAGGGGGCACTGAACCACATGTCATGGAGGGAATATTCGCCAAGTAACCACCAATCCATAGTCTCTTGATGTTTTGTGTATTAACGTGATGATCGCTGTTTTTCTAAGGCCCGTAATAGGGGAGGACTGCGGGTCACGGCGATGAGGGGGCTAAAGTAATAAGGGTCGGGTTCGCGCCACTGAGCGTCCAAATTAAATCTCCGGTGGACATGATGCTTCCTGACTCAAAACACAGCCGACACACAGGAATCAAACTGGAGTCGCCGCGGTTTCAGCTCAATCTGAGAGGACTGGCAGGTCTGTGCCACTGCCAGCGAATAATTAGGCTACTGTCCTTCACAATATGTCAGGCTAACTGAAGGAGGAAACGCTGCCTGCTCTCGCTGCACTTTCGCTCGCTTGCTCTATAGGGCTCAATATAGTTGCGCCCATTTGCTGACTCAGGATGGAGAGATATTTTGGAAGGTATAGCGTGGCAAATTCAAAGAGCGTGATGAAGCTATAACGTTGGCATTGTGTGCGCGGGTTGACGTAGCAAGCGTGGTGCTCCATATGCATGCCAATCTGCTGCTTTTCTGTTTTTGTCAACTTTAATTTCTTTCCCGCTGAATTTTGAGTGTTTTTTCATACCTAAGACATTGCTTCCCGGTGCATTAAGAAATAATGGGCTCCCACTTCCTGTTTCCACAATAATTATGATGCATGTGTCAGGTAGATGTCGGGTGTTATGCTGTAATTGGTATTTTAATGCACTACCTGCGACACCTAAGATTGATTCTTCATTTACAATAACACAGTAAAACAGCATGCCACCTTGCATAATTATTTCTGTGAATAGGAAAAGTGACTGTTTAAACTTTATTCACTCTCACCTATTCTTGTGCACGCCGAGCTGTGAAAGAGCTCCAAGAACAACACACTAGGATCCGTGCATTTCATCAGCCAGCTTGGTGTTGCCTGTCACTGAATTGCACAGGGTTCAAACACCTTTCTCAAGTAACCAAGGTAAACATGTTTTTCGCGCCTAGGGGCAATTGAATGTATTACCATGCCTCATGGTTTCATTATACAGGTATTCTGTATGTTAAACAGCTTTGCATACCAGAAGAAGATCTGCAGGATTTAGGTTGGGTGTCCACACTCATTTTAATCAAACTGCAGAATTCTCCAAGTGTCTGGGCTGCATTTATCCTCATCAAATAATCTTTACACGTGATTTGACCGAAGAGGAAACAACAAGTGTACAGCACTCGCCCCTGCACTCACTTAGCCCATATCACTCCAGGCAAATTGTTTTTACTTTAGACCCCACGACAGCAACTAAAGACCCACCTGCTCATCCAATAACAGCAAATAAACCACAGAGGCTCGCCTTCTCTTGGTTTCAAAGGGACATTCTCTAAGTTGATTCTTTTCATTTAATTCCTGCAAAGGGATAGAGCCCCCCACCCCCCACTCGCCCTTTATCTGCTCGTGAGAGTGGGGGAAGAAACAGAGGATTATCGATTTGCACTCAAACAGTGGGCCAACCTAAAAAGCCCCAATGAATTGTCACTCATTATTGAAATTATCAGGCACTAATTAAACTGGCAACCCTAAGCCCCCTGGGCTGTGCTCATCTCCAACTGAATTTCAGCTCCTCAGACAGTAATAGGGAAGCAGCATTAGCCGCTACTGGATGCTAATGAGACCTGGAAGCTGTCTCTCCCTCTTAGGGTTTCACACAAGCAACTGCTGAATGTGAACCACAACTACAGTGCAGCTCTGTTTGTGAGCACTTGATTGGCAGAATGAGAGAGAGAGAGAGGGAGAGAGAGAGATTCGACTGGCGACGCTGAAACTCTGCTCCTCCGAGTACAGCCTCAACTCTACATTCAGCAATAATTTGAGTACACTGATATGAAAGATTCCAGGCTTTTTGCACATAATGGCTCAGTATTTTCCCTGTGTCGTTGCTCCACATATCTCCACCTCTTTGTAGCTCCAGTTGTTGACTTTCTCCTCATGCGCTCTCCACGTCTCCTCTATGCGAGTCAACAGACATGGTACCAGTGAGAGCCTGACTGACTTTATCACATGGTACACAGCTTGTTAATAACTTCCTCTGACAATTCCTCCTCATCTTTGCTGATGACCAGGGGGACAGCCGTGATTGTCATGTTTGTAGGGGAAGAAAGACTCTAAACAATGATGTCACGTCAGCCTCTCTATTAAAAGACTTCATATTTTGAGCGGCATAATTAATACTCTTGGGCACGTCGCTTCCAAGTTGGCACTCCAGGCAAAGGGCTGCCACTCACCTGATAATTATTTTTGGAAATGGAGCCCAAATTACAGTGATTGACAAACGCAACAAAGCAGAGACAGCCTGGAGCACTGGTGAAGAAAGAAATGAGAGAATAGTTAAGTGGTTAATGCACTTTCACAGTGGATTTAAAGTTGAAATCGCTTGTCCTTTTATGTCTCCAATGGAACTCTGACTATAGGGTCAAACTACTTAGCCTCCTGTAAGTAGTTTTATTAAAGAAGTCTACTAAAAGACCGTTGCAGGAGTAATTAACAGTTTTATCATTTCTTTCTGGCATGGTTTAAAACTTGACTGAAGCTTTTCACATTGTGGCCAGGCAAAGATGTGTCCATTGTCAGAAGTTGCACTCAGAAATTCCGGTGTATCCAAGTGTGCTTTGACATCAAAAGGCAAACAGTTGTTAGCCTGTCGGGTTGTATCCATTAGACGTTGGATGGAGAGGAGCAGGATGCGTGTATGCTTTTTACACCTCTCGCCATGCGTAAATCAGCCACTCTGTCATTCGCCGCGCAGGAGAGGGGGAGGAATTATGTCAAGTTATTTGTTTTGTACCAAAATGAAATATTTATTGGGAGTGAACACCTACCAGGAACAGACGATAGGCCAGGGTGCTTCATCTTCTCGGACTCATATTTGGCTTCCACCTCCGCAAAGGCCAAAGCACGTCCTGGGGGTTTTCAGTGATTCAGGGAAGTCCGCAAGCTTTGAATCCACATTTCAAAGCCCATGTTGAACTGCAGGACTGTGGTGGAACTGGAGGGAGACATGTGTACACACACTCCAACCAATTATATGCTGATCTCCTCCGCTGCGTCCTGTGTTTGATGGGCACCAGATACATAACTTCACGCTTCCTAGTTATTTTCCGTATTTCCATGAAGCATCTGAAGGGCTGTGGTCATAATCAAATGTACAGGAGAGTGTGGAGGATTTATGCCTGTGTGGTGAGGAAGTTTTCCACTTAAAGACCTGGCAGCGAAGATGTGAAGTTACACTGCAGTCACCGGGGGTTGTTTTGTTTTCCCTCAAAACACCAAGAACACACACCATTGACCATAATTTAAGCTTGAAAGGCTGGTTTTAGAGAGAAAAACAGAACGATTGGTGGAAATCACAGGGAAAACATTGAGGTGGAAACATTAAATCCTGCTTGTAAAATCACATTTTAACTGTGTTTAACCCAAACGAGCTCTGACAGGAAAACCATGACATAGTTGTGCGGTTTGTGGAGACATTCCTTCACATCAGAGCTCATTGGAGAGAATACTTTTCATGGAGAGAGGCAGGAGAGTGGTAGAAAAAGGAAGTATTATTTGCCCATGGTCCAAGTGGACCACTTAAAATGTAGTATTATTGATAGTGGCAATAATGTGGCCCTCTGCACTCCGTCCTCTGGTACGTCATTAAACAAGTTTCAACAACGACTTCCACTCTGCCGCCAAACGCTGGGAAACACATTACAGGAGCAGGATGCTAAATACATTAACAGAAAAAGGTCGAAAAGCGAAAAGAGAGAATCAGTGTACCTTTGTCCAAACCTATTACAACACTGACCCCTCTGACTTCAAAGTAACAATGATTGAGTTGGTGTCATCGCAGGCCCGCACTTCTCTGCCAGTAGGCCTACCTGGAAAAGTCTTTTTCCGAGAGGGCTATCGTTTGATCATGCACGCAGGCGATGCATGTCAAGCCGGGTTATTCCCACAGTTAATATTCTTTCATAACCTGCCATGCGAGCTGAACTTGATTATTTTGGCACCTGGGCAAACAGCTCGCACATTGAGGTGGTGCATACAGTATCAGAGACCCCAGTCACCTGGGTGATCTATTCGCTGAAAAGGCACGGTTCTGGCAAAAGACTCAGCACCTTGGAGTAATGAAGCCAGCCCTACTCTGTGAGCATGGGCAGAGCAGGTTACATTAGAAATGCATGAAGGCCAATAGGTGGTTACCTTAGGTCTGCTCCAACCCATTTATATTCCATCAACTGATATCAAAGCAGGAAAATGTTTTTGGAGAGTGGAAAAAGCGCCGAGTGGAGGTATATTGAAATGTCCATGTATCAACAAAACATGCAAAAGTGGCTGTCAAGTCACACCCGGCATGTGAAAAACGTGCACCCGTGTCCAAGTTGATGGTAACCACAGAGGCGTTTCTTTGGAAGCTCTGACTATGGCTTGGATCACATAATGATTCTTTCCTTTAACAACACTTTTAAAAAGCATGGTGATTTTTTACTTTGCTGTCTCATTACCAGTGTCCACTTGGCAGCACACAGACACTGTGCTGCCCAGAAAGAAGGCTTGAACCTGGGCAACTTTCCTGCTGTCCACCCACCCTTTACTGCTTTTGCTTTGCCTCTCGGAGACTTGGTGCTTGCTTAATCATGATTAATCGCTGCCTGGATAATCAGATACAACATCAAAAGGTTGGAGATGACAGTCCAAGGACGCTTGGGAGGAAACAAGGTATACCCGGCATTCATTAGCTTTGGCATGGCAGTCATACATTAGCCCATAACCCTTTATTGTCCTAATTAGGCTGGAGTGGGGCTGCTAGCATTAACACTACCAATATTATACATATATGCATAGGATTTATTACAGTCACTCAACTTTGGGCCACACAGAGCAACCCTTATTCCAGAGACATTTATAGCCCTGGCTATTATTATTTTATTTCCTCTCCCTTTTCCTGCTCAGGTAGGAATTTGTCCTTGCACCATATTATGTTAGCTCACATCCAAGCACTAAGCCGGCCATAGTTTTTTGATTTACAAGCACTTACTTGAGACAAACATAAGACAGGTTCCACTACCTCCATTACTCTGGCCATCTCACTTCACACTGTGAGGTGTAGCCCATACTGTATATTTCATTTCTTTTTTACCCCCCTCCCCGCGTTGTTTTAAGTCTCCCTGGATGGAGCCTGGCTTGCGGTGCACCATTTTCCCAGCTACAGTAGCAGTGGTGCTGGGCCCTGTTCAACCCCATTATTTCTGGGAGCCAAATTCCCATGGTCCCAGGAACAGGCGTGCCAGCTCTGCCTTCTTGGCTCTCTTCCCTGGTATTGTTTCCTTTGTTACATCCAGAGCTGCATTTCAGCCCGTTAATGTTTGCGCTGGGAGGTCCAAATTCCCAGTGTTCAGCTTTAGAAAAGGTAACTTGAAGTTCAGAATGCAATCACTTTTTTCTTTTTCTTCGTCAAAATTGCGCTCACTTTTATTTTGTCCTTTTTGTTCTTTGTTTTGATGTTGTATTATAAACATTCGTAACAATTCCATAAAATTGTCAGAGATAAAATTCAAGCCTGCCGTCATTAAGTCCCTCACTGGCAATGTGTTTTGTTTTTCTTGTAGTAGGAGATTTGCAATAGCATTTTTGATGGGGCAATTATTTTGGCATTCAGAAATTCACCTTTTTAACACACGGAGAAATTAAAGATTTACAGTAAAACAGATGAGAGTAAAGTTCTCAAAGGGGATTATAGTCTTTGCTTTCAAATGTCCATATTTTTATTCACTCTTAAAATCACAGACCCATATCAAAAATTCAAAAATGTATTTAAAATGTATTAGTAACTTAAAAATAATTATTTGTTGTAGAGCAACTTGTGTCATCTCTTTACATCAGCTTTCATGTGACCCTAGAGGTAAAATACATGGCTTTTTATCTTTAGCCTTTTGCTCAGTTAAGAGTGGAATTTTTTACTCTTTACTAAGAATAGTTCATATTTAGAAAATGTTTATATTTTCTACAAATCTACATTGTGTTAAAAATGCAAGCTGTAAAAAAATTGAAAATATAATTGAGTTCCTGAAAGTAAATAAAAATTCAGTCTTTACTATTAGTATTACTTTCTGTTGAACTGTAAAATATCTCTATCCCAAGTCTAGCATCTGACAAATCTTGAGATTATACAAGTGTGATTATACATGGCCTATTATTACCATTTGGAGTGTGACTAACTATTCCTTCTTGATGACATTTCCCCATCTGTAATCCACTTTAGGGCCCATCATTCCAGCCTTAGCACCCTAACTCCTTTTCTCTGATGTCAACTCATGTCGCCACGATGGCAGCTCACACATGGGATTAAAACAGGGTTTGTTGGCTCAGCGCAGCATGGAGGGAGCATTTCCGACTGATGTTGGCTGTTCCACTCCGAGCCACAGCACTTGTCTCCCAGAGCGCAGACACGCCGGTGTCAGGTAATTCTCTGAGGAAGAGCCACACGCCCCTGCAGAGAGCAGTGGGGGAGCCTGTATCACATCTCAGGAGTTGTAATAGCAGCTTTGAAGACTCCAGTCCACTAATCCCACATCATGTGATCATGTGTCTAATAGAGCGACTCCTAATTCACAGCATTGTGGGGGATTTTTAGCTGTCACTTGCACCGACAGTGGTTTACACTGGGAGAGTGATATTTTTCCCCTTGTGATAATAAATACACAGCTACACACTGACACATTGGACAACAAGCACAGGCAGACAACACCAAAGCAGAGACATTTAAAATGCTGCTCTTAACTCCTCAGAAATGTGCTCTACTGTGTAATAAAATGATCAACAGTGAAACAATGTCTTTGTGCCAAACTAAAGCTTGTCTTAATAAGCAGTTAACAGAATTTATATTAGGTCAGTGTGTGATCAATAATAGTTTGTCAGGCACGACGCAGACAGTCTGATCACACATCACAGAGAAAAATACATTTGAATGAAATACCTTGAAGACTAGTTTTATCCAGTCGGAGTGGTCTACTCCATAGTCATAAGCTGTCAAGTCTCAGAAAAGAGGAAAATGCAACAAGACCCTCAGAGTATAGTGTGTGATCGTCACACAAGCCAGGTCTGCCGAGGCGGCGGGTGACATTTTTAAGTCCTTTTTGAGTGATTATCTCAGAGGTACTATGCACATTAAATGGCTGAGTTAACCTTAACACATGTAAAACCATTACGCTATTGACGACAGCAGTGTTTAATCCTGCTTTGCAGTTTGATATTGACACTCATGATCAAATGCTAAGCTCTGCTAGCAGATAGGTTGTCCCTCTCTGGGGGACTGGGAGACAGGCAAATGAAGCAGCAGCAGATTGATGAGAAATGAGTAATGTGTGTGTGTGTGTGTGTGTGTGTGTGTGTGTGTGTGTGTGTGTGTCAGTGCGGTGGCTGGAGTGGCTATGTGCGTGGATGTGTGTACTCTGCTCCTGTAAGGGATACTGCAAAGCCAATCAATTAATACTTAAAGTGGAACCAATTCTTGTTTCACTTGGGAACTTACTGAGGGCTTTGCCCCTTCATTTTAATACCGAGCTCTGCATTCCTAATTATGAACAGTGCAAATGGATGTTAAGCCATGCCAAATTAAATCTTAGTTCATTAGATATAAGCTCTTTAAAGATTGAAGGAAAATATTTGAATTTTTAAAAAGTTTCAATGTGCAGTGTCCCATTTTTAATGAGGACGTAGCAATGTGAGGGAAGAAAAAAGGGAAATGTCTTTGTGTGGATGAATAATCTACCCAATATGAAATATTAAGTCACTGTTTTACCCAGTGTTTCTCCTCAGGCTGCAGTGTTAGGCTGTATAATGGGAGATTTTCCTTTGGTGAGCTTCTGCTTTGAATAAAATACAGAGGTGCATGAAGGGGAAGCTCAACTGTCTAGAGGCAACTGTAGTTCAGAATTACATTGTAAATATATTCATTATTCCTCAAAAAGACATTGTTGACAGACGTCAGTTCCATCATTAGAAGTGTTGGCTCATAAAGTAAATAAGTCAGCTCCTTGTATTTTCTGCTCTGGAAAACTTTCAATTTTTAAACATGTTTACAGCAAGAACCTTGTTAGCATAATGTCGGCTTAATCTGAATGTGCTGCTTCTAAAAACTGTGACTCCCACTTACCTGTGGACTTGAATATGCTCTTTCCCTCACACCTGATGCACAAAGCAGATGTTCACCACCATGCTTGCCCTGCTTTCTCACTTCACCCGCCACAATCTAACTCAAATCTATAGAAAGTTTTATATAGTACTAATAAAACACTTTTTTTTACTTTACAGGAGCAGCACATTAAACGTGCACAATTTATCGCTGTGCTTGCATTATAGAACACCTCCGATTAGATTGTTGTGCGCTTTTCTTTGTAGTAATATCTTGTATTTGTCTGCTGGTGGTCGGGCGCAGACAGATCTCATTCTAAAATGGGACGCTCCAAGGCCCTGTGTCGTAGGAGCTTTACACAGTGTCCATTGTGTAACAGCTGTAAAACACAGACCAAATTATTATTAACTCCTCATGCTGCTTGGCCACCGCCCCTGATAAAGTGGAATCACAGAGCAACCTTTGGATTTTGGCCAGTAACCTTGGAGGGAGATGGTGATTGAAAACAGCGGTATGAGTCCAGGTTAGCCATTAGCGGATACGGCACAGGACCGAGCTCAAGGTGGCAGTGGCATTACATGGACGGAAAACGGAAACATGGGAAGTATATTAGTTACAAGACATAAATAAGGCCAAGCTTCAATTTAAAATAACTGCCATAAAAAAGTGGTCGGTGTAATCCGTGAAATGGTTTAAATTGTCATGAGTTGAGAAAGAGGGGGAAGTTTGTGGCAAGTAAGTTTCACGTCAGTCCTCCTTTAACGTTGTTGCCACCAAAAATGTATAGGATTTTTTTTTTTAATCACACAACAAAGTTGATTTATGCACAGCTTAAAATACAGCAAAACCTGGTCTCTCGACAGTAATTAGCATGTGCAATGTTTAAATAAAACAACACTAAATATAGAAGTGGCCCGTAACAAGGTTAACAGTTTGGAGGATAAAAAGGAACAAGAACACTGTTTGAAATACTCCTGCAAAGATATAAAAATACTATGATAATGGAATTGATCAAACTTTACTAAACTGCAGTGCTAGCATGTATTTCTTTTAGATATAGGCGCTTGGGATTGATATGTTTTTAGCAAATGCAGTAAAGTAAAAGAATGCAAAGGCACTAAAAGAATCCACGTGTGATAGTCATCCCCAGAGATGTAAACAAAGAAAAGTTACAACATGCTAATTAAGCTAACACAAAAATATAGCAATTTATGCATGGTTTATGATGGTTAATGAAATGGGATAAAAGTTTATAGGAAACTTACGTTTGAGTGCGGACGTAAACATGTCTATGTCCTTTGCTTTATGTTGCACCTACGCCGAAGCAAGTTCCTACGTTTGTGAATTTCACTGACAATGGCAATAAACAATTTCTGATTCTGATTCTGATTCTGATTCTGATTCTATGGTACAAACTAGCCTGGCGACCCGTCCCGCCTACTTTCTGCTCAAAGGCAGGAGGGTCTGGTCAGACCAGAGAGCATCAGACAACTGTCCAGTGTTGGGATGATCCAATCGTAGCTGCTAATTTGTTGCACAGGTCAATAAAATGCAGAAACATATCCTCTTGAATATCCTCCTAATATTCACAACAAAATCTATTGCTTCTTTTATCATTTGCAGAGCTTTGTGCTTTGCTCGTTAATTTGGCAAAAATCAATATTTTTCTCAGTAGCCGTGTGTTATTTCTTTCTTTTTTTCTAGGTGTGGAGGACTCTGAGCTTTAATTAAGGGATGATTTATAACTTAACAATTGCTACAGTGCTTTTACTACAGGAATTGGTAAATGCTATTCATTATTTTGTAAAAAAAAAAAAAACAGTTTTATTAAAACAATTTTAAAAGAACATTTTATAAATTATTTAACAAAGTCTATAACAAACTTTTAATAAAAATGTTTTAAAGGTCCCAGATTTTGCTTTATCTCAGACTAGCCTCACTGATTAGCTCCTCCAATTAGCCTCTTTGTTTAGCTTTTCTGCAGCTCTCCTGGTCCTCCTGGCTAATATAAAGCAAATAACAAGTGAATTTGCTACTGCCAAAAAGACGTTGGCGTTGCTTTATGTTCAGATTTTAAAGTCCACTGAGATGTAAATATTGAAAACAATTTCTAGTGTTTTTTATGTATTTATTTTTATCTTGTTTCATATTTCTGAACAATTGGGCAGTTCTAGAAAACATGGTAATGATGAGATACCTGGCACCACAACTTCTCCAGCAACTATTTCCCTGTGAACAGTGTGCACTTGGACATGGTGCATCAGCAGGCGCCACTTTGTAACAGACAAAGAAACCGCTCCAACTTTGTTGAGAAGGACAAGGGTTGCAGCCGAGGCAAAGAAAATGCCACTACATCGGCAAATAAAGTCAACTTATCGAAAGAACTCCTTAAAGCGTGTAACCTCAGATATCTGTGTATAGCATATGCACATCCAAAATGTATGCCATTTTCATCTGGTCACCACTATATAATATAAATCACTAGTTAAGTGTTAGTTTGTGAGGAAAATATTGAAAAATAAAGGAAGAGGCACAAGGAATCCCTCTGTCATTAATACACAAAGTTCCATCCAAAATGCAGGGACAATTTACGACAGAGGAGTGCATTTTTCTGACAGTTTAAGCAATAATTTAGCTTAACTGTGTAAATTAGACGAGTTTTGGCCCAAAAAGTAAAATGATTAACTTGTCAAACTAGGGAAAACTAGGTAAGACATTTAATAACATCTTTAATTATGTTTTGAGGAAATGCGTAGTCAAGGAATAGATTCAATATCAGAAAACCTGACACTTGAGATGAATCAACATTTTTTCCCCACACATTGTCAGACACCACATTCGTCCTTTACAAACCTTAGTGCATTGTGAATACATACTAAAACACACCCCGCTTCAAGCCTACCAAATAAATGAATGTAATCCACGTGTTACCAGAGCATATTTAGATGTGTAAATATAACCCTAAAACAAACACGAAGAACAGTTTGATATTTTTGAAAAGGGAAACCCCGCTAAGAACTTCTGTCACTCAGCGCACCACTTTACAGGAACTTTTTGATTCTCACTTTACCTGTTGGGGCAGACGGAGATGTCGAATTTGTTCTAGCATCTTTCAGGCTGATATGACACCCAAAACCCAAGAGTGACTGTGCCTCTTTCCCCGCAGGAGGAACACGCAGGATGATTTGTTGAGGGACCCCGGGGAGCGAGTGCGCCTTGAAAACAGGTGGCGCAACATCACACTGCAGCATGCCTTCAGGGAATATTTGTAGATATTCAGGAAATGCACAAAAACAAAACATTTCCCTGCGACAGAAGCGAACGCCACCTACTGTATGACACCGAGAAAGGAGGTGATTAATTTTGCTCTCCCCCAATGTCACTTTTCTCCAACTTGAGAGATATTTTTACTACCCCCCCTATGTTGATGAATGCTTTGTTGTGACTTTCAAACATTGGCCATGAGTCACCGAAAGCACGGGTAATACGTCGCGCGTCTCGTCAACTCTTCCCCAACCAACTCACTCAGTGTTGAGCGAGATAGGTCAGCGAGAACAATTTCTTCATTTTGACAAATCACTGGGAAATGTATTAGCACAGAGGCCGAACTGTCAATCCAGCTGCCCAAAGGTCCTTATAGGGTGTTTTGGTGGCGCTGAAAAATGATGTAATCAGCCCGTCCTTCCTTCTTCTGCTCTCTCCATCCATCCTCTCTAAAGGCCTGGTCCCCTTGGCCTCGCTCTGGATCAAGTCCCCATAAGGCCCCCTGACCCCGTTAGAGGCACATGATGGGCGGCCCTGTCACTTCAAATGGCTGCCCAGGTCCGGAGTGAGAGTAACCCCTCACTGTGAGTAAACCTCTGTGTTATTTCTGTTTTATGGGCTATGGCTGGATAACTGCATGGAATGGATGTGGACAACTTAGTTATTGTCACTCAGGGCGAGGGAGGGAACGTGATTACCCAGAACGGGAAAGCGATTGAGAGGCATGAAAAGTTTGGGAAAAGTAGGAATGTTTCAAAAAGTGAGGAGATATGGATGAGGAGCAAGTTTAAGAAGGCAGAACATGTGGAATGCATTGACTGCTATTTCTAAATACTGGAAATGCTAAATACTTAATACTGATACATGAATACGGGGTTACATTCTAAAATGTTTGTTTCGTTTAGTTAGGCCTAGTTTTTACGAGTTAGAGATCATGTACAAATTAATTACAAAAGAAAAGATGATCTGCGGTAAATTTAGCCCCTGCTACTTTCCAGCTGCAGTCACATTACATTTCAATTACAACTAACCTAGCGTGTTATTAACATTAGCTCAGTAGAATACTCAATTAATTCTCACCAGTTCAAATATACTTGATGGCTTCCTAAAATCACCAAATTAGATCGTATAAATATTCAAAAATGTGTGCTAATTTTTACACTGAAAATTACGAATACAATTTAGCTCGAATGATGCTGACACACAGCAAAAAATGTAAACCTAGCCATCTTAAATCCAGATAAAAAATGTAAATTAAAGTCATGTTGAGCAGATTGGAATGAGATTTAATTTCTTATGTGATGCAGAATATTTCACAGATTTCAATGTATTTCTGACTATGATTATGCGATAGTTATATTTTAAAGTAAGAAAATGTGCGTGCCAATGGGGAATGTAAAATGATCTTAACCCATACATTCAACAAATGTATTGAAACAAGTCAGAAATGGTTTGAAACAAGTAAAATCATCTAGTTCCATCAAATAAATCATCTTATAGTCAAAACGTCTGAAATGACTATTAATATATTCAAATCAAGACATTTTAACTCATCTAGAAATACATTTTTGCAGTGATATTCTGAAATGTGCTTTTGAAATATTTAAAGGTGCACTATGTAACTTTTCTACTGAGGTTTGTACTTGTACTTGTACTGAAGATTCACTCTAAAATGACTATTGTTGGAGTGGAAAGGAGATGTTACCATGGGGACAAGCAGGTGACGCCACACAACAGGCCAAGTTACAGGTCAGATCTGTGGCAAGGAGAGCCCAATAGAGGGTGCACAGTCTGAGAGTTAAAACGTGAAAAGGCCGACCGTGCAAAGGCAGAGGATCTTTTTGGGATTGTGCAGTTTCTCGGAGCAGTGGACCAGTTTTTACTTTTTTCACTTTTTTAAGCTTAATTGAGTTAATGAAAGATTGCAAAGAAATGATACAAGCAACAGCAACTCATTAAAGCCATCATGTCCAAACAAATATGATCCTGGGACCAAATGCGACCCTCAGATGAATTTTGTTGGCTCTGCTTCCTGGTGAATTTGTCCAGATTTCCATAAGCAATAGTTTTTACTCCTTACTCAAGTCTCAATATGAAAGGATTTGTTGTGAGACAGACCTCAGATGTGGCCTTCGATTGGCTTTGGACATCCCTGGACAGAAGCGGAAAGTACTGTAACATTTTTAGTTATCTGTAGTTTACTTTAATAAGTTTTACAGTAGATACTTTTTACATATACTTTACTTCACTTGCAGGTATCTTTACTTTTTACTCCACTACATTTTTTAACATGACTAAGAAGTAAAAGCACTTTTTTTTTTTTTTACTTTTTAAGACCGCCTGAAATGGCTGGATATATTTAGCAGATTGATAGTCTGAGCTGACATCTCAACTTGGAGCAAACAAAAATATACAAATAAAAACAGCTAAAAAATAAGGAAATCGATTCATTTGTTTCTGTTCATTTAAAAAAAAATCCAGATCAATGCTTTAATAGTTCAAAATATGCCTGAAAAACTCTAAAAGTAAATTTTCAAACAGCTACATCAGAACTTTTACTTAAGTGCATTTTTTTCATGTCATACTTTTACTTTTACTTGTAATTGTTTGCTCCTGTATCTGTTTCTTTTCTTTTCTCTGTATCTTTTACTTAAGTAACCAAATTGAGCACTTCTTTCATCCTTCTTTCATTAGGTTTATACCCTAACTCCGCACTTTTGTATCACCCAGATGCAAATCCTCAGAAGTAAATTCTTCTTAAAATGTTCCATTCATTCAAATAATCTCTTAATTAATTTTGGTTTCAGCAAAAGCAAAGGTCACGGGTCAACAAAAGATCTGAAAGCAGTTAAATAAATTGTATTTCCCATTGCCCATGCACAATCATATATACTTTGCCATACCTAGAGTGTGTTCAAAGGCATTATTTAAATTTCAATGGCTCATATACGATGTGTATTTTCACTTCTGGAGAGCCGGGCCTTTGATGGCGTGGAGGGGGAAGACTTGGGTTTGTTATTGAAGTAAAGAATAATAAGGCCACTGCGCATCGGCCCGCACTCTCCCCCGTACAAAGACCTTGATATGAATCCAATGCACTATGTATGCCCCTTCCAACAAGCAAGGAGGCCGGAAAGTGTGTGGCTTTTGATCCTGCTTTCCTTGTGTTGCTCTTTCATCTGACCCATCCTCCAAAATTGTCACCAGGACACAGACATCAGCTAATCTACCGTGGCAATGTTTTTTTCCACTAGCTTTTCTTCCCGAACCTGAAACAAAAATTTTGGCTCCAAACCCACTGTGCCTTAAAGGTGTGCTGCGCTACAGTGTGAGATAACGAGATCCGAAGTGGCCAAAAACACAATAGTTTGGAGTCTGTGCTACCTTCCTTCCATGAGTAAACTGTGTGGCATGTTTGAAGAGGTGCCAGGTTAGCTAGCAGTGCTATCCTTCTCCCTCAAAGGTAAAAAGCAGACTCGGCGTGGTGAACATGTCAGCGAATTATCCACTGTGAACAACTGATTGAGGCTATGAAGAGGAGGGCATACCAAAAGATAATATGTTTGCTTTGGAGCGATCCGCTGAACATACATTTTTTCTCCCACATAAATTCTCCCGGTCCGCCCCTCCACAGCCATGAATCCCCCCGTAAACACAGTAGCACAGCCCGCTAGTCTGCTTCTCTGGATTCAGCATTTCGACTTTATAAATTCCTGCCCTTCCACCTTAAGGGTAGCATTTATAATCAGAAATGTGAGTTTATATGTTCAATAAATGATGCTTTTGAAAGTTTTAGTGTTTCCACAGCACATTGCTGCAGTGGTATGGCTTGTTAGGGAGTAGCCACCTAAAGAACGTTACGGTCAAAAGAAAGTGCTGTGATTCAAAGTGATTGTCCGGACGAGCCAACCCTGACATTAAGCATCACACAAAGATTAAGTGCACTGGAGCCCAAAGTTACAAACTTGTTCAAAGTTTGCCATCCAAGGAAGTTGTAGTATTGGATGCCTCCAGGCTGTTTGTTTTGTCCGTCACAGCGGCAGAAGGCGGATTCCCAGTGATTTATCTTATACATATAAAAAGAGGCATTTATTCTCCAATGCAACAACCTAGAAAGGCTATTATGCCAGTCTTCCACATCGATTTTAGGGCAACCTCTCCACTCCAAGGTAACAACAAGGTATTCATATGATAATAATCATAATATGTCAAGTATCTGCAGCCATCAGAGATGCTAGTCTCAGTTTAATGATTCTGGGAAATTGAGGATTACCCGGGATATGAGAGCAAGCCTACAGTTTTCATATAGTGTGGGAGGTTGCAGGGCTCTGTATTAGTAATCACAGGGGAGAGCCGAGAGGTGGGAGAGAAAATCTGCTTCTTCTCTTCTCTCATTCATCATAGCAGTCCTCTGGTGAGGAAACATGGCAAATGGCCAAATGAATGCACTTCATAAAGCGCAAATGTCTCCTCTGATGTGCCTCTCACTGAGGATCTGCGAGAGGGGGGAAGATTTCCACAGATATATTATTGTCAAAGTCTGCTGCCCCCGCTTCCAAGTCTTATTATGATATTGTAGGAGATTTTACAATAAGATTTGGTGACTCCACTCGAGCCGTTACCATAACAATGTTACAATGATGGCAGCACTTTTCAATAGGCAGCTAAACTGAATGAAGCATATTGTCAGGCTGGATGATAAGTCCTTCTAAAGGAAGCAGTCGCTTTGAATGTTTTATGATGCAGTAATTTAAAGTGAGCAGACTTTAAATGGAAATAAAATTCTCCATAGGTAGATAAAAGTGGTGGCATAAGTACGTGAGGAGATGTGTGATAAGATGAGATAAGAATATGAGCGCAGTACAATAAGATGGTCAGCACCACAGGGAGGTGCTATGGATCTGCAGCCACCGCTCATGCACTTCACATGCACTCACACACGAATTACACTCACCACAAAGGCAGCTCAATGACTTTAGCAGCGCTCATTCTGCTGCTCACCACACAGACACATTTGGAGACAAGAGCAGAAATATTATAGGAAGGCAAAATAAAACCACCTATGTGCTTTTCACATTTTAAAATATGAAGGCATGCTTTAAAAAGTACATTATGTAAATGATTAAAATAGTGAAATTCTTACAATATTATGCACATATTAATACATCTAATTTATAATAGATCACTTTATAACTCAATAGGAGGTACATAGTTTAAATAATGTATGCAGTCTAATAATCTAGAAGTATAATTGGATTGCAGCTGTTAGAATCAAGAACTAATATTGATAAAATAAAACCTTTTTTTATGTCATATGTGAAATTATTGAATTGTATGCCCTGTTAATTTTCTTTCAGGGAAAGGCCTGTTTTTTGTTTTGTTTATCAACAAGAAAAAGAAATTCTGAACTTTTGAAATTGTCAGTAAATATCAGTTTTTGGGAAAATAAAAACATTCAAATGTTTTAAATAAATCATATTGTTGTATAAAGTCCCCTTTCTGCTAAAGTCTTCATCAGGACAAAATAAAACCTGTGTTTTAGTGTGTTTACATGGCAGAACTTTTCGGAAAAATGACCTGGGTCCATAACATCTTTGTCGAGATAAAATGTCCTTCAACTGCACATTTATGAAACAGACTCCACAAAGAGAGGTGCAAGTTCCTGAACTCCACACATACACTGGTCATATCCAGAAAGTCTATATCTTAATGCCATTTTTATCTTGGTGTTACCAGAATTTTTAACAAACATTTGTTGTCATTTTCCAAATTTTACAATAATTTAGAGACACTGATTTGAATTTCTTTTAACCCTCAGGGGATTCTATGTCACCAGGTAAAGCATGGAAACTGGGATATTGAACAATTTGATAAAAAAGTATATATATTTTTTCAGATTTCAAAAAACGTTTCCATTTAGGGCAGTGTTTATCAACCAGGGGGCACTTGGAGTTATTTATGATTTTAAATAAAGATGGAATTAACAATATTTTAAAAAGAAATTGTACTTTGTAGTAAATCTTTTGGATGGAGAATGCTTGTATACATTTCACAAAACTTATAAAAAATATATATATATATATCATATAATATATTAGTATAATTGACGTACTAGAGACAAAAAAGTCGAATAAAAAACATTTTGACTGACAATTTCTTATATTTTTGCATCCGTTTTTTACTTTCACATATGTTGCTGTCGTAGGTTCGCTTCCTGGCCGTAACTGTTTGCTGAATGTCTCTCTCAGTATATATTTCGCGCAACAGCAGTTCTGTCCTGTAAAGCATACAGGCCAAAAAACAAAACAAAAAACAAGGCAACACATTTTCCACATCCAGATATCTCAATCTTGATTTCTTCCTTGTGTGACTCTTTGACATATTGATGCGGAGCTAAAAAGACTACAGTCAACAGTATTATAGAAATCAATAAAGTCAATGGAGAAGTCAAAGCATTTTACACACATTTGAATATGATTTTCACATAACTAAAGAAAACCTATTTACACCCTCTGCAACATTAGCAGCTCAGCAGATGTTCATTGTTTGATTGGAGCAATTATACCTTTTTATGTACGTTCTCTCTTTGCATGCCTGTATTAATTACTATATTGATTCAAGTTAGCACCAAATGCCCAAAAACATAAATCACATGTTACACCTAGGAATGTGTTTGAACTAATTAAGAGCAAAAGCGCGTCTTGAAAAATAAATAGCTAGAATTGTCCCGTATTATTTATTCCCCACGCTGTCACAAAGCAGATTAAAGTGTTTGTATGTTCTAAGTATATTTACGTTTTCTTCATTCACGGTGATGAAGACTTTGATTTTTTTCTTTTCTCCTGGAAGCCTTTTTGAATCTTTTGTTCAAATGGACAAAGTCGTCAGGAGAGGATATTGTCTCGAACTGACTTTAAATTAGACGTTACAATGGCTCATTTCGGAAAACAATACTGTCTCCATGCCAACAACAGTGGCACCCATACGCCATTGTAGCCCGCGCCGTTTATCATGCCAACTTACAGCTAACAATTGGACATGTAAAAAGTGGAAGTGGCGAGAGAGGGCACGGGGAGGCGGCGGCGAAAGAGATCCAAGACGCTTTTTGGCTTGTATAATTACACTCTCAAGATGGCATATTTACCGTCTCTGCCAGCGAGGTCATGCCTTCTGTCGTAGTAAACGTAGTGAAGTATGAAAGAGCCAATTACAGCTCACTGGGTGACCTTTTAACAACTATTACCACATCCCATCAACACATTATCCTGATGGAGACGGCCATTCGGGCTCAGATTACGATATCATTGACACGTACAATCGAAGACGCACTTGTCGTTTTAAGACGGCGGCGGTTAAAGCGTCGTATTGCGGGCGTCGGCGTAACAAAAACAGACAGAAATACAGTGGGAGAGATGAGAGA
Source organism: Rhinogobius similis (assembly GCA_019453435.1). Taxonomy (NCBI): domain Eukaryota; kingdom Metazoa; phylum Chordata; class Actinopteri; order Gobiiformes; family Gobiidae; genus Rhinogobius; species Rhinogobius similis. Next base: position 25,142,908 of record CM033634.1, read on the forward strand.
AAAGGAGAGGAGGGGAGGGTTACGAACAATAGCCCTTTGCCGTATACAGTACATTAGCCGCGGATGTCAAGAACCCCAGTCGTTCCCAATAAAAAGCACAACAAATAAGACGTTGGCCTGTTTGTATTCATTATCAGTCAGCACATGCCCCGGCTCCTGCATTAAACATTAGACTGCCTCTGATGTCTGCTTAACAGTTTAATTCCCTCCCCGCCGCTCAGCCTGTCATAATAAACCCAGCGAAGCACGCACAAAGTCAAATAAGAGTGCGAGGGGCCTGCCTAGCCTTCCTTGCCTGCTCGCCTTTGTGCGTATATGCATGTTTGTCCGCTCGTTGTTACCGTAGTAAATGGAATAGTGTGCGAGGGAGGGACGGTCCACTTTTTCATAATAGACACTGCCCTCTACGGCCACTCCGGGTTTTATTGTAGTGTACGGAATGGAGGGAGATTGTTGTGGTAGACTTTTTTTTTTTTTAATCCAAGTCATTAAACCAAAGTACATGGCTGCTTTTACACGCAGTAAATAAAAGCTGGTATCTCAAAAAATGACTAGGAGTTATTTGTCTAAAAATGATGAAGTTTGTGTAAATAATTATGACGTTTTGACCAATCACAGGAGACGTTCAGAATTACAAATCAGGAGCGCCAAAAGAGCTTAGCCGTCAAGCACTAGGGAGCCCATTTGTGAATGATCTAGCCACGCAAAATATTGAATGAAATATTAATATGTTTGTTCCTTTACTTGCCCCTTGTGGTGAGGATTAGTATATTTCGCTCTAAATATTCGTGATTTCGTCTAGGGGCAACATGTTCCTGACCCTTAACCCTAGCCCTAAACTTAACCAAATTAACTGTTTGGGTTTATCTGTTTTTAATTTAGGATTTTATTTGACAGGATATAGTGGAAAAGGAAGAGCATGCAGGAAATTGTTGGAGCCGGACTAAAACTCACAGAGAGTGCAAAGGTGTTATCCACTCGGCCACCAAGCGGTACATGAACTGTTCCTTAAACCTAACCTTAACCTGATTTTGATTCATTTGCTAGCATAGCCACCAATTAGAGGGAAAGAAAAAAGAATGATAAGCTCCACCCCAGACTAAAGTCTCATTCTCAAATAGTACAATTACTTTTAAACAATATCGATACAAAAAAATAAGAAGTAAAAAAATTCAGAAAAGGAAAAAAGATCACAAAAATGACCAAAATGTATCTTTAAAAAATAAAGGTGGAATAATAAAAACAAACTTCAATCAACTTTGCTCATTATTATGGTCAATGCTAATGCAATATCCAATTTTAATCAAATGAAGGCCAGAATTGCTAATCCGCTGTTTAAAAAATTGGCACCATAGCAGATTAAAAGAGCCTGTACTGTATCTTTAAGTGGATTGTTGTGGTTTCCTTGTTTACCACTGAGCCTCTATAAGATAGTACACACATTAGTGGCTATATTCTTGCATGGTAAATCTGTTAAATCTGCTTCTGTGTGTGCCTCGCTGTGTGTATTTGGTCCTCCCTATCTCGCCGACACAGCCAGAGGTTGGCACAAACACCACATGGTCATAACAGTCTCCTTGAGAAAGGGGGACCGGGCTCTTAGGCTGGCAGCCCGGCCGCCTGGCACCGACAACAGGCAAAAAGAGGAGGGAACCGCCTGGGCACCCAAATCCCCCCATTCAAAAGAGATGATTGGATTAATTAGATAAATCCACTGTATCCGATGCAATTGTGTGTTGTCCAGAAATATGTTCATGTTATTGGTAAAGGTATGGCCTGTGACACCGGCGTTCACGGCACTAACATTGGCATAAGGGTGACCATCTGCTGTGTAATCTCAATATGAAGTCCTTCACTTCCAATAGACGGTTCTATATTCTCGCCTTTATTCCACTTTGATAATTTAATCCACTTATGAATTTATGCAGTGTGTAGCCGGCTGCGCTAATCACTGGCTATGAAAACAGTGCAACAAAAGCTGTCTCTTAATATTAATAAATCACAAGCCCGCGGTTGCGCACTGTAAATATGTTTCTGCAACATTATCAAAGAAGGGGAGGGTTTCTCTTATTTTGTCTCTCGCCGGGAAAATAGTGTAATTACCCCTTGGCGTTGCATGGGAGCTAAACACGTTTTACTTTTTCATGACACTTGAACAAAAATATACAATTTGATGAGATAAAACGCTGACGTCTATTATTCATACGCTAATCCCAGAATAAGGGTCTGACATTAGTAATTGAACGCGTTATTATTGTGATTCGTTTTGTTTCGAATGCGCTTTTATTTGTCTTCCGTAGAACTGCTGTATGTCTTTTAAAAGGCATGTTTAGCCGGCAGAATGTTAACTAAGGTAAGCAGTGTTGTTTTAGCCCCTCAGTAACCACGCCAATTATCTGTAAACTTATTTTTTTTCCTCAGACTTCCATGCATACTTAATGCATCCCCTGTTTCCCTCTCTTGCCATCTGCCCCCCCCTCCCCAAAACCTACCCCCATCCATCCCTACCACTACCCCCCCCACACGCACACACACCCCCCTCCAACACTCTGGAATTTTTATGAGATAGGACAAAAATGGGCACTTCCCTTATTAACATCTCACAGTGGAAATCAAATATGCAAGGAAAGTAGTGTATCTACTAATTAGTGCTGAATTCATAATTACTGTGCTCATTGATGGAGATACATTTGAATACGTTCATTTCCTTGGGGATGGAGGCAGGCTGTCCGGGATAGACTGGGAGAGAAGAAAAAAAAAATCCCCCCTTCACCCCCTTGCAGCCCCCCCAAACCCCCCCAACCCTTTTTTTTTCTCTTTTGGAAATTAGGGATCCGTGGCACATGGCGATACTACCAGAAGATCCGAAGTGCCCGCAATTTTCTTCAGATATAATTAATCAAGTGAAGCATGTAACCTAATGAATGTGTTTGATATCCGCTCCTATTCAAATATGGGCTTTATCGCGATGCTGCCCCGGAATTGCTCAGAGCTATACGCGCAAGACAGTGACACGGCGCGGAAATGTTCTTCAACAGTTCCTCTTTGCGTGTAAACAATATCCATGCTTGTCAAGGCATGTACAAAAAGGCAGACAGAGAGACACGTTTTAATTGCGGTAAATTAATAACAATTAAGCCGCGGGATGCTGGGTTTCTTGACGGAGCCTTGTTGTTGTTGCCCTGGAGATAATTTCACTGAGTGGCTTGCAATTGTGACAAGCAGGTAAAAAGGTAGGGACAGGCGTAATCTGACATTTTCACGGGTATTAAAAAAAAACAAGAGTGGCGCAGCTTCTTAATTAGATCAAAAATAAATTAAGAGCGTGCGTGTTTTTATGTGAGGAAAACGGTTAAATCCCTTAACAATATATGGCCATAAAAAGGGAGGAAACTGTAATTTTTATAGCTGAATGTTGGGGAATATGGGAATAAAGAAAAGAAAAAACTAATAAACAAACAAATGATTAAACTCAACTATGCCAGTTCAAAGCCTGGTTAAATGTACAAACATGGCTGGAAAAAGGTAATATGATAAATTATGAACATAATTGTAGTATTAACTAGTATAGAGATATTATTGTTATTGATTTTACGAGGTTAAAGGGTCAACGCAATGCAAATCAATGCATTAACAATTTAGAGCCGAATACATGTTAGTCCCAAATGAAAAGATTAGGTCGCTGAAAATAAAATATAACATTCAGATTTTCTTAAAATAGCTAAAAACATTTCATATGATTACTGATATCTGATGAATGGCTTTCACTATTTCAATGCACCAATGTAATGTTCCTTTAAGAACGTGAGACAAATGGACTTCTAGGAAAAGGGTGCGTATTGATTTGGATCAGAGTGAAATGGCAGAAAAGGAATAATGCTTGTATGAACCGAGCCTGTTATTAAAAAGTTGCCCTGAAGTTAAGATTAATGTGAGTCTGGTTGTTCATTTCGGGCAACAAAAATAATATTAAAATCTATCTAATCCACAATTTTGAACCATAAATTCATCTTTTGTCTCAATTCGTGCTGGGTTGCTGTAGCGATTTGGCATATTTAAGACCAGATGCCCTTCACACTACTGTTATTGGAATGGACAATGTGCATGGAAAAGCCACATCCATTATATGCGTGCGTGGGTGAAGTTTGAACTTGCTACCTTCCAATTAGTGGGTAAGCAGCTCGTTCACTACACCACTGTTAGCCCACATGATGTATATTTTTACAGTGCAAGATCAGTGTTAATAAAATGCATCTAAACTTTAAAAAAAACATTTATTGCGGACGCATGACAAAGAGCAGCAACAGTGAAACTTTACTTAAAGGCACTCTACCTAATTTTTACTGACTTTAGTTAATTTAATTTGATTACTTTTTTCATTGCTTACTTAAATAATACCTCTCTAGCATCCTAAATAGTCAGAGTGATGCGTTTACAATCGCTTTTCACAACTCTTTTTTCACAGTAAAGCTAACAATTATTAGCATGCTAACAGCGCACTTCCTGCTTCGAGGAGAATAAAATGCTCTGTAGATAGATGCAGATAAAGCACTGTGGTCTCATGTTGACCCGATTAGCTGCTTTTACAACATATCTGGGCTGGTGCAAAACAAACTTTACTTTATGACACGAAAACAAAGCAAAAAAGTCGGGTAGAGCCCCTTTAACCGCAACACTGAAGGTTATCCAAGACTTTTGACCATAAAAGTTGACGGATCACCGCCATCGAACTTTCCCCCTCAGATGACAAATGCGAGCGCACAGTCTGGAATGGTCCACTCCAGCAGACAGATAGACAAACGGACACTGCAGCGGGAAGAAGAAGAAGCAGCAGAAGATCCATAAGTCCTCGGCGTGACCTCAGCGTGTCAGAGAGTCACGTGACAGACAAAGACTCTCTAATTAACAGAGAAAACCGGAGAAGGCGCGCTGTAATGAGGCACCATGCTGGACCGGCCTCCAGTGAGCCACCCGGCCCATATGCAAGGCCAGCATCGCAGGAATTTACATACTGCAGGTCAATTGAACATATGCACACTCAAAACTGACTAATGACTTCCACTAGCACTCTGATTCGGATTGGCCGCCCGCTCGCACTATAGAACACTAATGAGCAGAACATTGGGGAGGTGTGTGACGGCAAACATTAATATATGTATCCAGACAGGGGTTCAATTTCAGACCTAATTTCTGGGGAAAAGGGTGCAAGTGCAACATTTCCACAGGAGCAACTTAAGCAGCGGTAGCTAATGTGGCACATATGGTTCTATTAAGATGCGTACAGAGGTTGGGTAATACAAAAACAATTACAAGTAAACTTCTATATGTGCTTTCACTCAGAGGCAGTAACTACAAATCTCTTTGGCCATGTGCTACTTCTTTTGAGTTCAAACTGTTTTGTGGAATAGAACAAATGTAAAATAATGCTGTAAATGTTGAAAAAAATGTTTTATCGCAATCTGAAGAACCATTTATTGTCAAGGAATGTACTTTAGCAATATGGTCCAACATTCATTCATTCATCATTCATTTATCTTAGTTTAAATTATATTAGTTCATAATTGTTTTATGTTGGACAAAGGAATGCCTAAAATAAGTAAGTGAAGAATAGTAATAAAAAAGTAGTAAGATATAGAATTTAGAAGAAAAATAGATTTTGTCCATACTGTAGATACAAAAAACAGAATGGATAGAGCAACAGTACAAAAACATTTTACATATGCATGGCTTATGAATTATTATGTGTTCATATTATTCATTTGTGAGCCATAATCCCTCAATATTTAATGTTGAATAAGTTACTTACAGTTGGACTTTGTAACGGCCACTGAACTATTGCAATTATAACTTTATTGCAATGATAAAGACAGACATGAACTATGTCCATGCACCTCTATATTATTGTTATTTTATTGTTGTGTATGGTATTTAGGATGAAACAGTATATTGACAGGCAAGAAGCACTAAAACGTTTATCTTCTAAATAGATCGTTTTCATAAGTGGACTTGAAAGGAACTTGTTCACTTCAAAGCACAACATCGTGCGCTGTAACTGAATTCATCGAGAGAATTTTGTTGTAAATTGTTTGTAATTGGTGGATTACGTTAAATCTAAAAAGTTAGAAGGTATAGCATTAGAATTTATGTTTTTGTGGTTGTCAAGTGAACATATTAATTATCTTTGCCTTACTTTCATTATTCATTATAGTTTCATTTCTGTGGAGAAGTTGTGACAATTTATCAAAGGCTATAGTGTCGTTTTGTACAAGTTCTTTCAATGCACACTCTGGATAAAAGTGTCCACAGACTATTGCATCATTTTATTCTCACAAAATATCTGTAACTTTGTAAACTAAAACTTACTGAAGCACAGAATGGTGTGTGGGGCCTTCGCTGTCCCTGATGCCCTGTAGATTCTCTCAAACTTAGTTCAGACGTGTTAAGCAGCAGTTGACAGAGCAGCTGACCAGCAGGGAGAAGCGCAGTGTCCGCTAAAGTGGCCGTATCTGTCTTTGTGCCGCACATTTACTCCCCAGCAGCTGATGCCCGCTACCTGTTAGGCCACCCATACACTATTTAAGTGTCCCCACAGCACCCCACGGTTCGGACAGTGTGGGTGCTCGGCAGGGGTGCGTCTCCATCTGTGTGGGTGCCAGTGTGCGTGGCCGCTCATGTGTATGTAAGCGCGGGAGAGAAAGGGCTTATGTTTTCAGGGGGGGCGACCGAGGAGTTGGAAGGTGTTAAAAGTAGGAGTGCTGTAGTGATGGGGGGTGCCTCTTATTTGGCTGGGTGTAAAAAAATGCCCCCAGGTCTCCTGATGGAAGAGACAGGTATTAGCTCTGAGACCTGGATAGTCCCAGCTTGCCATTAGTTTCCTCTCCAGCTGCACCAGGATCCGGACTATGAATCTGCCATGGCTGGTCATTCATCAGTTTCACAGTCCGCACCAGCACACACACACATTCCAATAACAACAGTGAAATAGTGAGTAAGAGACAGCCACTGCGAAGAGCTATAGACGCGAGTCCAAGTGTGAGAAAAATATCATGTCATACAGGGACTTTTACTGCCGCGATGGCCACTACACTTTCTCCCAGTCAATGGTGGGTACAGTACGGAGCATGCATGAGCGCAGAGATGCTAGCTTACGGCCGCTTGTGTACATGTGCAAGCGCTCGTCCACAGAAAGGTGATGAGACGTGATATAAATTAAGTGCGGGGTTTGCGCGCGGCCGATTCGCACAGTTGAGCTGCAGCCCCAGTCCCACAGAGTGATGTGGAACTTCCTGTCAAACAGGAAGCCCTTAAATGTTGGTCTGAGAGTTATGGAATGGCCTGTGGAAACATATTTGGGGAGGTCACATCCAAAGGTCAACACGCCAAGACTTTCCATGTCAAGGTCCTGTCTCCCTAGACCTCTCAAGTGTTTTTAGTTCTGCTGCTTTGATTTAATTACAATGTTTTATGGTCGCAAATCAACCCACGGACGTTTGGCTGATATTTTCTGACAACTCAATTTTTTTTGTAACTTTTTCTTCATGTTCTTGGGAATCTCTCTGAAAGACAAAAAGAAAATGGAAAAGGGAAATGGAAATAGAGTGTGGTGCCCTGAGTGAGTGAAGGCCACAGCTCTGTCATGTAGTGTGTATGCTAACTCAAAAGGAAGGACAGGTCCTAGCGATGCGGTCGCTTGGGTTGATGTGACCAGGACATGGCCATGGCAGCAGTGAAAGCCCGCTTGAGCCATAGTGACACGTCGTCTCCATCCATCTTCAGTCTGAAACATTTTACGCTAACTGACAGAGCGTGGCGCTTGCTTACCCACCTCCCAAAGGAAATAGTCCAGACTGGTGTCTTCTTGACATGCACTAAAGAGTGAGCAGTCCAGAGGTCCAGAGGGGCATTGTGCATTCAGTCCAAGACGAAAGGTTAGATCCTCACAAAAGAAAGACCACTTCAGGACGTATTGTTGAGAGTGACAATGACTTTTTTTCTCCTGCTGTGTTACTCAAGCAAATAAACAATTCAGTCAGCCCTTTTACATGTTTTTGTTGTGCTGATTTTGTGCAGCCACAGAACCCAGGTGTAACAGCAAAAGGATTTTATTCAGATTATTAATCAGATCTACACACTTTGAAATACAGTGTTATAATATATTTTGTAAAGCAACTACTTAGAACCTAATAATTTTTCACATCCAAAACATAGATATTTTTAACCTTTTTAATATCTGTAATAATCTAATCCTGTAATAAAAAACAAATAGCAGCAACTTTGACAAATCAATGTGTTTATTCCATAGTGTGTATTGATATTATTCCATTATTAACCATTGTAGTAATAAATGAATGCATCAAGAACATATGTGATATTCATAAGTAACATTATCTTTTTATTCAACGTACACACATTTTGGACATAAATGTATGACTGATGTAGAGGAAATCGGCAAAAATGACCTGTTTTTATTCAAACCGTACACAAAAAATAGCAAAAAACAAAATATGAAAAAGCCCCAAAACAATAATATTTTGCGCGTGTTAGGTGGACGCTGACACGGTGAATTTTGAGCTCATATCCTGTATCTCGGTCAGGTACCAAAGAAAAGGGGGGAGGCAGAAAAGGAGAATTGAGCAGTGGCTGTAGTAATAAATCACAGGATCGCTGGTGACATTCATACAATACGGATACAGTGTTAACTCAATGAGTCGGACAGCCCTAGCCTGTTCCTCCATCCTGACCTTGCCTCCCTGTCGTAATCAATCATGTTGGCACGGCACACACGCACCTTATTTATTATTACTGTGGACCCGCATGTACAGTAAACAATGAGTAGAATACATTGGAAAGAGTGGGAGAGAGAGGGGGGTCGGGGGGTGCTATTATAAGAGAGGAGCTAAAGGTCCTATGAAATAACCGGGGGGCATGTGTGTCCGGCCGGCTGCTTAAAAACACTGAACAGGACGTAGGGAGCATGCGGCGTGACCAAGCGTCACCAGAACGCAACGCAACACAACGAGCGCCGCTAACTGCGCTCACTGTGGCAAAGACGTGCTGTCGCGAGTTCACATTTACGAGTCTTGTTGTCGTCATAAAAAAAAGAAAAGAAAAAGGACTATCATAATCAAAATCATTGCAAGACTTTAGTGCCCTTCACACCAAAAATATGACATGGACTTGATATAAATGTGCTGTGTATGTCTTTATTTTATGTGGATTCGTAGACGTTTTGTGGGATTTTGGTTTGTAAGTGAATTGAAAAAAAAAATCCCAAATTTAGAGATATAAATTTGAAACTTGTGTGTAGTTTACTAACATAAATGTAAGGAAAATTATTATTACACAGTGTTTTCATATATAAATAAGACATTTTATGTGCAAAATTGTCAATATTGCAAATATTTGAGACATCCAAATCTGAAAAACGGATAAGACAAGATCAAATGTCTTGCTTGATTTAGCTGATATATTAGATGCAATTAAAAAACCTGACTAAATACTACTGGAAAATGGTGTAAACATTCAAATTTCTCCCAATTTTTTGGAGTTAAAACTACAGACTTTGAATTAGATATCCACAAATTCTTGAGTACGCTCTATGAAAATCTTGATAATTACAAGAAGTTTGGTCTGTGTAGGTGATACTTTAAAGACTGCCTGTATGGGAGAAAAAAATGCATTTAGAGAAAATGGCCTTTTAAGTTACCCCATTTAAATCTGTAGATGCAAGTGGATTAAATGAAGTAATAATATGTCTTAAGGCGCAGATTGGACAGCGTTGTTGTTTCCATGGGAAAGCATATATGTTCAGAGAGCAAATTTACCCAGAAAAAGTGTTGTGTGTGTTGTACATCTTATATTTATGTTGGATTATGTTATATTCTTAAAACTTAAATGAATAAACTTAATACATTTAGGTGCATCAACCTAAAATGTATCTGTTAAATAAACTTAAAGAAGTTAGTTTAAAAAATGACGGAAGATTACATAATACATCTATTTAAAGCCATCATTTTTCTTTCTTTTTTGTGAGTGCTCAGATTATTGGCCCGGCGTCTGACTCCATTCAAACAGTTTTTGCGGCGCCGGGCTCTTTTCATTTACGTCCCCCACCATCACATTAAGAAGCCGTCAGACAGATGTCATCGCAATCGCATGCCTTTTGACTGTTCTCCCTTTAGAGTTAATGTAATTTTACTTCTGTTATTCTCAGGTAGCAGGTGTATATCCGGAGTGACAAACCGTTTCCTTTGTAGGACTAATAGCTTCTAAAGTCAGTGTAAATTAACAATGACCCGACGCCATGCCTTCCCCGTAACACTAAGCATAACAATCCAGCGAAAGGCGGCCAAGCCAGTCAGCGCGGTGCAGTCCCATATGCAGCCCATGCAGGGGGCCTGTCTTGGCAAACGAACCCGGGCCCCTGAACTCGTCATGAAGGATGGCTGGCTACAAGGAGGGCCGAGGGGGAGGCACTTTAAAACACATACCATATGCAGTTAGGAAGAGCCTCATTTATCAGCTGCGAGAAAATTCCAGGGTTTTTACACCTCGGACCCCCCAGCACTTTCTCTCTCTCCCCCCAGGGGCCAGCCACCTCCTAACTGTACAGTGCACATGACAAGTCCAACTCCAGACCTGGCTTTAAGTGCACACCACATCTCCGATTTGTCCCCGTGTTGGAATAACAAGGAATTGATTCGGCAGGTAATGCACTGACAGTGGTGAGGAGGTGAGAAATAGCCGGCAAAATGCATTCAATATAAAAATGTAATCTGTCACGGCTAGTTCCCGCTTTTATTTCACGCTTGTTCAAAACGCTATGGCAATAAAATACATCAAGCTTAACTTATAGCTTTCAATTAAGGTTAAAATGCCCATCCTTATGTTTATGTGTTCAGATTTGATTTATTAGTTTAAGCGTCATGTCAATATACGGTAAATTTACAAACTTTTTCCTCTTCTTTTTCTTCATGATTTTCCCTCATTGTTTGACACTTTTGCCATTCTTCACAGACATTCAGAGAACGTAAAGGGGAAAAACAGAAGGAAGAGAAAGACACTGTATTGACAGGCTTTACCACAGAACCGCTTCCTGGCATAAACAGTGGCATGGGCCCCGCCACCATGAAGGCCCCCAAAATGACAAACTCCGGCTGTAGCCAAAAGCAGAATGGCAATACAAAAATAATTTGTCGTTGCATTTTCTGTACAGATTGATTTAATTTTATGACATGGATAAAAGGGATTAAAAATGTGTTTGTTTGGAACCAAAAGGCCCCCTAAAAGCATCATGCCTTGGACCCCGACACAGCTAGATACGGGCCTGCTCTAAAACAGGAACCACCCGTAAAGTACTTTTATTAGATTGGTGTTATTACACAGTAAACACTCTTTTTTTGGTGTGTTGTTTTACGAGTCTTTAAACCAGATTTTCAAAACAGTACGATGGTTGTAAATTGGTTGGCACACATTTGCAGTTGCTATAATGGACTACAGAGCAGAAGTTTTAGAAAGTGGATCTAGGTCACCACATGGGTCCAGGGTTTGATTTATTCTATAACATTGCGAGACGGGGCCAAAATATAGTACACGGTTTGACCCCTTGAGGTTCAGTAACAAAACTTTTCATTTCTTAAATGTTTTGTTTGATTGGCCAAAACAGCTCAAGACTAATCAGTGCTGGTTGTGGTGCAGTGGTTTAAGGTGTTGAATATGTATCATTGTTATACTACCGTGGCATTGTAGGTTCGATTCCCAGCCTTGACCATTTGCAAATGTCCCATTCTTTCTCCACATCTCACATTACAGCTGTCATGTCCAATAAAGTATTTGAGAAAGAGAACCAAAAATAATCAAAAAGCGAGGGAACATTCAAAAATCACAATTTAGTAATATTATTATTAGATTAAATATATTACATTCATTATTCATTATTAAATATTTTGGTACCAGTTTATAATAACTACACCTTAATAAGTCTTAAAGCACGTGGAATACTTTATTAATAATGAACAAATAGTTTTTAAGAATGATTCAGCTATGATTAAAGGGGCTGTACCTGATTTTTAGTTCATGTGGCCAATGTTTTGTGTGTAAGTAAAATCTGTTTTGCCTCAGAACAGATATATTGAAAAAGCATCTCTTTGCGTGAAAATGAGACCACATCGCTTTTTTGGTTTTATTCTACGAGAAGCAGGAAGTGTGTTGCATGCTAATGTTTGTTAGCTTTACCGGGACGGCAGAACTCACTCTGGGCTCAGAGCCTGGTTAAAAGTACTTATAAACTCATGGCTGTGAATAATTAGGATGCAGGGACTGCATTAGGAAAGTGAGTGATACATGTGACTGATGTAAAGAGTTTAAAATAACCTTGTTTTTCATGTTTTCACAAAATAATCAAAATCTGGTACAGCACCTTTAACGGTTTAGGGTTAGGAGTTATTCATTGATTAGTACTAAAAAAGTTGGAAACGTAAATGTTTTTTTTTTATGTGAAAAGGGGTCATGTTACATACTTCTTTCTGCTCCTTTTCTTTCACATGAATGTAAAGTTTAAAACATAATTTACATCCATCTTAAGTAATGACAGAAGGAGGATAGCAGCATTTGGGGGTGGGACACTTTTTTATGAAAGAAACCTAACTTGCCATGTTCATTTTCTGTCAAGTCCACACAGCTGGTAATTATTAAACTAATATATGACTAATAAACCACCACTTTATGATGAGTTAGAATTGTTTTTCTAACAGGGAAGCGGTTAAAGTTATTGCCAGTGTCCAGTAGTTAATCATAAACCCTATTACTTTTACAACAGATTTTATCACAGATTTTTGATTGCTCATCTCAGTTTCACCAGCCCTTTAGAACCCAAACTATTCATAGGTTTCAAGCTTTTGCCAACAGTCCTCTTTTGTTAGAGCAAACACGCGATCCAAATCAAAATAGTACATCTTTTTAAAGGGGAAACTCCTTCAAATCAAGAATGAATCATTTGCCTGAAACACTGCAAATACAAAATAAAACTTTCCCTCCTGAGCCAACGTCTTTTTAGTGACTTAGTTAGTTCTCCTCAGCCCTCTTGTAAAGTCCGTCAAGCGCGCCTGTCTCGTTTGCCCTTGTCCTCTCCTTCCTGTCCAAACTCCTCTTCGCAGTTGGACATCATCTGGCCCGTGAATGGCACATTGTTATAGGGCTTTCCCTCGGTGGCCGCGCGAGCAGATGCCACGAGCTAACGCTACAGCGCTCCCTGCACCAAGGTTGGTAAGCACTCACGCATTCAGGCACCAGGCACGCCGTAAATTACATCCCACCGCCGTAGCACACAAACACCGAGCAGGAGTCTGAGCCATAGACAGAACCCAAAAAAGGGAAGAGAACGATGGTCAAATGAGTGAAAATGACTTGAACTGACGTGTTGTGAATTTTCTTTTTAGATTTTGATTTTTGTCTTCAGGATACTCCACTAATGTTGGCACTATTGACAGTTCTGAGCGAAACGTAGATAAGAAATGCACATAAAACCTAACAATTTTCTTTTATATAGTTATAATTTACATGAACAGAATATTTTAGGTATATATTTCAAGTGAATTTCCCATATACATTTTTCCAAACATTGTGTCCAAGTCTAACAAGGTGTGTTTGGTCGTTCTGATTACTAATTTAGAAAATGTTCTTATTTCAGACCAGAGTTTGGACTATAAACCGGGACAAAGGGGCCTTTTCACTCTCCCACTCCTGGGATACTGTCTTGAAGAAGTTAGACTGCAGATGGCGCTGTCGTCCTGCTTCTACCAATTAAAAGACAGCGCCAAAACCTGTGTTAATAAGCTAAAAAGACAAGTCACAGCAACATGACGTGACAACTCTGAAGAAGACTGTCAGGTACAACAAACTCTAGTCTGAAACAAGAACTTTTTAAATCAATTGTGTTATGAAACAGCTTGGTAAAATCTACATTATATTATGTCTATCTTATCCCTGCGGTCTTTCAAAAGGATGGTTTAAGAGGCCCACAAAATCATAAATCACTGCTGGAAAAGTGCAGAAGTTAGTTGGATGTGAGTGTTTGAATGTAAATTATAATAAACCTGACAAAAGTAGTCAAATTGAAGATGAATCATTGGATTTCAAGGACTAAATTGTCTGAAGATCTATATAGAAGAAGGATGAAATTATTTGTTGGTAGAATTATCTGAGAAAGGCTGCAAAGCTGCATTTACCTCAGCACACACTAAATGTATTATTACATGGCTCAGTTTAGTCAAGTTTAAATAGTTTGATGTGAATGAATGTAACCAGGGGCGTTGGACTGGGGGGATAAAGGGTACTGGTTTCCCCCAGGGCCCAGGGCAGGGAAAGGCCCGCTAAAGCATCTGGTGGTTTCTTCCTCAATTGGATTTTTCTTTGATTTTATCTATTTTTGTTGCAATAAAATGCATTGTGGCTGAGTAAAGTCCTTGAGAGACTATATACAATTATGCATGACAGCCGTGGGCCCCATCACCCTTTTAAAAAATCATTGTTCACAAATAAGCCAAGTTGTTAACAAATAAAAGTAGTAATATATTTAAAATAGTGATTTTAATTAGCAGTCAGTGTATTTTCTGATAGTAATAATAAGTTTTGAGATGTTTGTGAAAATGGTCGAGTAGTTATTGCAAAAACAAACAGTATTATGTCATAATATAGGCCGGTAGCAACACAGGACATCTATGAATATTGTTAAGTGTCTGTAGAATGAACAAATGTAGAAACCTTAGGGTGTTTATTCTAGCAATAGTGGGGGAAAAATAACAGTAATAACCAAATTTGATGGGATAAATACATCATATACAAAATTCTGCAATAGGGGCCCACCGAGAAGGTTTGTTCATGGGGCCCTGAATTTGTTGCTACGGCCCTGTATATAATGTCAGTAGACTCCTATAGGTAAAATGGTAATAATATTCCTGATGTGTGTCTAAAATGTACTGAATGTAGAGAAACCCTTGTTCACAGTTTGTGGCACTGTAGAAAAATTGCATTTGTTCTGGGAGTAGATAAAAGATATAACAGAGAAAAAATGTTTTCCTTGGATCTAGTGTTTTTCTTGTTCTGATTGTACTGAGAGAAACATACATAAACCTAGTGACTGCTAAAAGAAGCATTTCATTTTATTGGTAGAAAGATCAGACCTACTAAGTGTGATATGACAGATGTCAACAGCCCTCCCATTGGAAAAGACAACATATGTTCAGAAGGGCAAACAAAACTTTTTGATAACCTTTGTATGTCAGGGAGTTTGGGATTTTCTGAATGAGCACAGTGATTTGTGTTGCCTGTGTGTTATGTATATTATTGTATTTTTAATAGTTTCAATTTAGTAGGAATAATTTTATTATACAGAATTGTTTTAATATTAACTCATGGTAATATTTATTGTAATATTTTAGAAATCTCTGTTTTGCCATAATAAAAAAAAAAGTCCTGAATATCACAAAGGGTTATGGAAAATGTAGCTCTACTTTTCTACCATAGACGGGTAGAGTTGACTAAATTTGTACTAAGTAAGATGTAATTAAAATGGATTATTAAAATAATAGTAAAAAAAATCTATTTATAATAATTTAGTAAGAGTAAAAAGTAAGTGGAGAAACCACTACATGAGTAACAGTTTGGACGTAAAACATAAAATGTGATTTCTAATAAATGGGTGATAGAAATTGGACAAACAAAACATTCATTAATGCACAAAGTCTGGTGTTTTATAAGAATTGACAAAAAATTACAAAAGCAAATATTCAAACTATATAATATTTAAAGCTTTTGTCACTTGAAGATTCACGGTGGGAAGTGTAACTAAACATTCACTCCAATAAGAGTACTGTTATTTAAGTAAACGCATGGTGTCAGAAATGTACTTTGAAAAATACTTCTGCATAAAGTTGCTCAAGTAAATATAACTGAGTAAATTAATTTTGTTTGTTTTTTGTTTTTTGTTGTTGTTTTTTTGTTGTTTTTTTAATCAACCCAACAAAGAAGGCAATTGCTATGGAAGATTTTGGATTTTTTGGGGATTTTAAATCATGGCAAATTTCTCCTGAAAAATGTTATGACTTTCAGTTGCAGAATTTCAGAGTATTCATTTTCAAAAGGAAAAAAAATCTCCTTTTAAATATCAAATGCATAGATTTTCAAGCCCTCAGATTCAACAGTTATAAATCCAGAGTGTAGAATGCACAGTGAATTTAGCGAAGCGAGGCATTAGCAATTGAATCAATCAAAATGATTGAATCTTGGAATCTTGAAACTTTGTAGTTAAATTTGAAAATCTATGCACTGAATATTTAAAAAGTAACAAAGCACTTCAGACTGTTTTCAATTTTAGAACTGTGTATTTGGGCCACAAAGCTCCTGCCATGGACACAATAAATTAATACCTTTAGACATACTTTTGGCCGTGGGAAAGAAGGCCATCACAAAGAAATGGATGACTCAAACTGCACCAGTTATCAAGGACCAGACTGATATTGCGATGTATATTTGCAAAAGGGAAAAATGACATTCAGTCTTAATTTGAAGAAGAGTCTTTTCGACAGACTTAGGACCAAATGGGACTTAAATGTGCCGTGGATCCCTTATGTTACTTTTGTTTTGTTTTTTGTTTTTCCTCTTTTTTATTTTGCTTTGTCTCTCTCTGTGTCGTGTTTTTAGTTTTATGTATTTAAAATTGTAAAGAAAGAAAAATACATAGAAAACATACACTGCAAAATTCAGCAGCAGAAATTTTGAATAAAAACAAGAACAAAAAACCTGAGTTAGAAATTTGACACAAACACAAATTACCTTCCCTAAACTACATCCCATGCTTACAATCACCTACATTCCAAAAGCCCTATTCCTCAGCACACTTTTCTATTTTAGAAAGTGCAGAGGAGAGAGAGAGGGGTCCCGCGCAGGCAGCAGGGGAAGTGTCCCGGCGAGGAGCTCAGGTCTGGACAGCTGGGCTTTGAACTTCTTACCCCGCTGCTCCCGGGGTCAACAGCTCGGTGGACGCGGAGGTCAAGGCGCACCGAGAGGCCGTCCTCCGCTGAAGCTCCGGCACTTGTTTAGACGGGGTCCCAGTGGCGTGATTACCTCAGCAGGCTGGAGGTGATGCTATCAGAGAGATCAGGTGAAGCATGCAGCGGGAATAACATGCACTTTACACTTTACAGCCAGCTCCTAAATACTTTTGATAGGTTTCGTGTCATGCTTTTCCCCTGGACGCTCAGTAATAATGGAATGTGAGAGGTGACTGCATTTGTTTTGCGTATAGCAGTGGTATAGAAAAAGGTACGAAAATATGCGCTGACAAGTAAATGAAAGCTTATAACGTGTCCGGAGAAAATTGCAGGATTGTTTTTTACTTCTCTGGTCTCCACTGATCTTGGTCCAGTATCCAGGGAGAAGGAATTTAAAAGAGTGGGCAGTGCCAATACAGAGTAGACTGTCTAAGGAGAAAATAGTCCAAAAAGTTCCAAAAGTAAATAGAATGATTACAGAATGGTGTAAGTTTCTTGATAGAAATATGCATAGTTCTATTGTATTGAATTTCTAACTGTGCACACTTCCCCAGATTGTCAGTTTTTGTTGCAAGACACATTTTACTACAACAACTAAACTGAAATTAAACTGCTTTTGGTAAGAATGGTTTCAAAGGTCATCCAGACATCCAGAAAACAAGATGCTCAGAAGAGTATACAAGGTAGCTTCTCAAATCTGTTTCTTCAGGCTGAAAATGGCTTTTTGGTTTTGGAAGTTGAAAGTCAGTGTCCGGATGACTACCCGTGAAACTTCATATCATGAAGCACTCCAGGACGAATGAGGGAGTGACATAAACTACTTTTATTTTTAGTGTATTTTTTGGCTATGCCGTGTAGATGATTCATCATAAGTCGAACTTTGCAGCATTTGTGGTTGTGCATCTGGAAAAGTGGAAGAATGGCCTTACAACTCATTACTTTAGGAAGCAGTTTCATTAATACAGATTTAAAAGGTGTTGCATAGGCCTTCATTTCTATGCATATGTACTTTAGCTGTAATGTTATTTAATTTGTATTTCTGAGCTTGAAAAACCAAGAACCTTGTTAATTTAAACATACATAAATACTTGTCACCTAATGTATCTCAATTGAGAACCAAAAACGTCACATATTTAGCCGCTCAACAAGTTGTCTCGAGCCACACTTAATTCTACAGTGTGGCTTTCTTGTTCCCTTGTTTCTTGGTTCTCTTTCCAATAAAGATTTTCATTCATTCTCTCCCAGCCGAGTTCAACACGCTATTTACCTTGTATTAGCCGACAACTCTTTCTCTTTTCAAAGAATCTTCCGCCAACCTTTGAGTAAAACCAGCTCTTTAAATACTTACTACGCCTGATTCATACTTGTAACACATCATTCCCTCCAAATCCATGTAATACCCTTTTTAGCGCAAAACCGTTCTGCACAAATGAACAGTTATAACCAAATTGTCAGTGTAAGAGACAAAACTCCAAACCAAATCAGTGAGCTAAGCCGCAGCAAGTATCACTATAGATCTAAGGCAAGGCACAATAAAGCCTGATTTGTTATGGTCTTGGGAAATACATGGCTCAAAATCCAATCAAACACATCACCATAGTCTATTTGAGGAAGAATCATCCTCTGCTACAGACAATATTTACACTCTCAAATCCCACGTCTAGTCCGCGGATGCACAGTGGCTCGCTAAGATATATGGGTTACTTTATTCATAGCACTTCAATTACAAAATCATGTATTGGGGGAAGAATAAATTAATAATAAAACCCCCTATCTGAACTTCTAATATTTTGCTTGGCGAAGGGAAACGAATTACCCTTTTCAGAACTGATGATGTATTACTAGCGTTTGATCCTTAGAGGTTTGGCCATGCTCACATTCATTACTTTCAAGTGCTGAGGTGTATCTGCAATTAGAAGCACCTTGCAGTGGATTTCTGACACTCCCGCAGACTTGAAACACCAGATCATAGAATCATCACAGCATTATACTGCAGAAGAGGGGACGCGCTCTCCTTCCGATACACGGCCGGAGATATGGGGGCTGGCGGGGGGGTGCGGGCTTAATTTAACCATGTGCCCGTAAGTGAGGAGAGCCGGTAAGCAAATGAGGACCTTTCATTAAATCAAAGGTGATTTTTGTTCTGCTAATGGGCGCCCCAAAATCTAGTGCAGCGGCGAAGCATGTGATCATTCTCAGTGGAGCCTCTATACGGCTACAGACCGGTCAGGGCTATTCTTATTACAGTATGCATAATGTAATGAGCGCGCCTGTTTCATTTAATCACACTGAGTGGACTGTGTTAGTGTTTCTTTGAAATGACAAACCCATACAAGCCGCGGCCCAATAAGAAAGGGAATAAATAATACAATCACTCAGTCGCCTTGTACACTTAATGCACTTGCTATTTCTCAAATGGTGCCCGTTTACATGGTGTGGTGCATTCAGTGCTGACTTGTCTTGTTTTTTCCCACTGCAGAGCTTAATTCTATATGAATGCCCAACTCTCAAATGTCTTTACGATTACGGTCCTCAAGAAGCGCTATCTTCTTTAGCTGTCCAGCTATTGGTGGTGACAGGGCCAGAATGGTCACCGCGGCGACACACCTCAGAGAGGCGAAGGAAGTTTGGCCAAAAAACACGCTGAGCCATTATGTTAAAGTAAACGACAGCACTTCCTAATGTCATTTGGCAGTGCTAGCGCTCAGCAATTAGGGCCTCTCTTAATGCGACGCTGGGAGCATTTCTCCTCAAGGTTAGCGCCTCATTTCCCCACGATGGGTCTGCCGGGCCGCACCAGATGCATTGTGGGAGCTGGGGGGCGAGAGTTAGGACAGGTGTCCGCCACCTTGGATATCTCCCCTCGCAGCTGGCACCAGCTGGCACCCCCAGTGCCCCATCCGGACGGTCTGCTCTCCTTCTCCAGTGAGGGAGGGGGCCGTGCGGAGGGAGGGGGGCATGTCAAGGGCAGACCTGCTACAAGCT
Organism: Rhinogobius similis; assembly: GCA_019453435.1. NCBI lineage: Eukaryota > Metazoa > Chordata > Actinopteri > Gobiiformes > Gobiidae > Rhinogobius > Rhinogobius similis. Next base: position 25,162,941 of record CM033634.1, read on the forward strand.
CACTCACAGGGCACCCATGCCATGACATGACCTGGCCACTAGGGGACCTGCCAGCAGTGAGGGGTAGGAGTAATGTGGTGCGGCCGGCTCCAGCGTCCCTAATGGAGCGGCAATGATGAGCCCAGCAGTGCCAGAGGGTCAGAGGCAGCCCTCTCCCACCAGAGAGCCCTGTGTCATGTCTGAAGGTGGTCTCCACGGAAACGTACCAGCCGTTTGGCCCAAAGGTAAATGGGGAAAGAATTTTAAAATTACACTAGTCAGTATTATCTATTTCAATATGCTTTAAACCACTACTGCACCAGTGTAAGCAGCGCCTCCATTAATATTCCACAACACACTTTGGAGCCTTTTAGCCCATTTAGTGGTTAATAATACTTCTTTATGCCCCATATAATTTGATTAAAATAGTTAACCATACATGCATAAAATGAGTTAGTACAATTAGCCCACTGATTACACTTACAAATACTAAAACATTAATTACATCTGCAATATAATGACTTAACTGCACCAAACAAACCAATCTAGTCTCAAAAGCACAATGACGTTTTCTGTTCATTCCGGAGACACTAAAGCTGTAATCAGACATCATAGGTAATCACCTCAACATGACTGAACCCTGTTTGCAGTAACCATTGAGACCAAACACAAATAGACATTAAACTGGACATCATCAGCAGAAGATAGCCTATAAAGAATTCATTTTCACAGTGTCACAAAAGTGCACACAGCATCTCAGAAACAACCCTCTTACAATTAAACATTCACTATGATTTTAATGTTTTCTCCGTATTTTTCTCTATTTGTTTTTGCTGGCGGGCTGAGCTCTTTCTGGGTGAAGGCCAATTGTTATGAATGCAAACTAACGGACTTGTCTGCAGTCTGGAGAAATCGCTTCACATTATAACCACATTATGTTCCCGGGCAATACACCGTGTTTCTCCACTCACGATGCCAGTTAATTCACTTAATATGTCTTTAATGGGGAACGTCTTTGCTTTGTGTAAAATGGCTTTCTGCGCTGACCATTATCTGAAATCAAGCCTAATGATGGCTCCCGGTTTATGATAACGACCATTATCTCCGAGACCACCATCACGTCTTGACAAATGATCAAATGATCGTGCACTCGTTTTTTTTTTTTTTTTTTGCTCGAATTCGTTAGTCATGTAAATTCAGACGCTCGCTGGGGTAGCTCTGTGTACAATTACGTGTCGAAGGCGCTCAGATTGAACTATAAGCACGCTTTTGAAGTTGAATAACGCGTCGCATCTTTGCCCTCGTCAGACCTTAATAGACTAAAAACACTAGAAGGGCTCTCCTCGTCTTCATGTAGGTAACTCAAAGGCAATAATAATAATTTGTGATAGCACACTCTTTGTCTGACGCCACGCTAAGATCCTTTGAAGTGCAGACTGTTGATTACTGTAAATGAGAGCTGTTTCAGGGTGGATTGTGGGTAATTATATGCAGTGCACCCCAGGGAGCAGTGCTAGGACCCATGGGAGAGGCGTTCCACAGGAGAGTGAAGCGCAGACAGAGCAACACATGCTGGGCCACCGATTCCCAGCGTGGTACAAGTCAACAGGCCTGCCTTTTTTATTCCTAATGTCTGTGATTTACATGAAAGCAACCGCTGTCGCCCAACCGCATCGCCGCCACCGCCACCGCCTTGTTGTAGACCACACTTTGATTGACAGCTTTTCATATTTTTTACAAGCCCCGCCCTCTCCTTTTCCTCTTGCTCCACCGCTAAAGCACACGCGCACACACACACACACACACTCCCACAACAACTTGATGATGATTGCAGCTTTAGAATGTAGCAGCAGCATATTGCAGAGAGTGGTAGTGGCAATGAGGAAGGCAATTACAGCCATTTAAAAGGGATATTACAAGATATTCTGACTATCTGTCTCCACTGGTAACTGCGTCGCCAAGTGTCCTGCTGGTGTTTTATGGTACATTATCTGCACGTGATGGTGAATTGAGTTTAGGTTATCGTAGTGACGAGATCAGATTTTGCACTTGACCTTATAAAACCTTATCTTATCTTAAAGGTTCTCTTATTTTAATCCTTTTTTCCTACTAGGGAACTTTGTACTTCGAAGAGCAAAAAACGAAAACAAACAAAAAATAAAACAAACTTTTATTTCAACACGTTTTGGAGATAAAAAAGAAATGTGAAAATATTCATCGCTTATTGTGCCACGAAATTATGTTTTGTTGTGTGATTTGTTTTGTTAAACTGATTTTTACTGTCTGATCATGCTCAAATGAATTGTTCCAGGAGGGATAAATAAAGTTGTCTGAATCTGGATCGGAAAGGAAAAAAAGAAAAAAAAAAAATCCAGGAAAAAAGTACCTAACTGGTTTATAGTTTTTGTAGTTGTGTATCACTTTTACACAGAATGTCTTGAATGTTTGGATGAGATTTTGTGCCATGTATCTATGCCACTGCTATTCTTTGTAAATGCGTTATGGTGTTTTTTTTTTATTTGCTTAGTTAATATATTTTTACCTATAACAATTAAACAGCAATATATATTTTTTTGGGTCCAAGTTAAAGTTGTCAACATTTCAAACTCCATTTTAACTCATATTATTGTATGATTTTACGATGACAATTCCGATTTAACTTTGTTGAGCAGAAATATATATTTGTTTTTCACTACTAGTTCATTTGTTGAGTTTATCAATACAAGTTTTAGAATAGATGAGTGCTTGGAAATCCCTTTTTGACAACTTAGGTTCAAGGTTTTCTATATTTTATATTTCTCCTACTCCTGAACTTACACTTTTACATTTTTAATTTTATGAATGAGGTGCAACTTCTGCACATTTTACTAAAAGTAATCAAATATAAGAAGATTATCAAATGTACTTGAAGGTTCACTGCAGTAATATCTTGATGCAGTCGTTTTGTCCAATTTGTTTTGCTGAAACATATGGATATTTTTGTAAATTTTTTAAGAAATATTCTTTAATCTTTGTAATTTCCCTCAAACACTTCCCACTACACTTCTCTCTATATTATGTTTTCTAATTGCCTTTATCTATAGCATATATACATTGGACATCAAATTCAAATTAGGATGCAGCGTTAGGCAAAGTTTTCCAATCACGCTGGGAGCCGCGCAATCTCTTTCTCCTCACTTGAGCTCATTTCTCCACTAATGACTTTGCCCTCTGATGCAAGCCAAGGGATCATCAAAGGTCCTTGAAACAAAAAGGGAAATATCGCAATTACTGGGACTTTCATGGCTAGAGAAGCAGATTAAAAACCCCAGCTCTTGTGTTCTTCTGACATCCAAACGTTGTATTCGATGTATATTCAAGTGCCACTGTGCATCATCGACGTGTCCCTCCTCTTCCATTCATCACCCCTACGCAGTGCATGATAATAGAATCAAATGTATTATGTATTACTAATCACATGATAAAAGGCCTTTCAGCGCTGGTTAATGCATGTAGATTCCAAAACGCTGCGTGTACAAGAAAAGTCATTGCCTTTTAACTGTTGGCCTGAGGGAGCCGAATTGTCCCCTAGCCTCCATAACCATTGACACAAAAAGGTCCCCAAACAATTTCAAATTACTGCTTTATTTCTCTCTCTTATATAATCCACCCACATTATTAAATCTTGCACCTTCTGGGAGTCGGCTGATACAATAATGTTACAGTGCTAAGATGTTTACATTCGAGACCCCGTGATTTCCTTGTTATAAACATGTATGCCCCCAGGACTTGTACAATGCATACTACTTGGCCCTAAATGAGGGGCTGGGTCATTTTGGTTTTTAAGGGGTCAATATTAACCTCAAGCAAAAGAAGAAAAAAAGAGAAAAGAATCACCAAGGCCAGTCGTTGCAGCCTGACTGAGCAGAAAATAGCTGCTGCAGTGCTGTTACTCCACTATTATACATTAAACATGCTGGTAAATATTCACAAGTCAGAGCATTCAAATGGAAAATATGGTTTGGGTCAAAAGGTCTATGAAAATGTTGTCTCGGGAGGAAGGTCCCTGAAGAATATAAAGGCAATGATGATAACCGTGGGGGAAACACCCATAGGGGACTGGGGAGAACATTAAGAGTTGTTTTACATGTTTGACTGTGGGGCCGCCATGATACTAGCCTGATAAATGATGGGCACTTATCAGACCCGGGCGCAGCTAGAGTTATGTACCATGGCTAATAGAATGTAAAAGTGCCATCAATTACAGACGCAGCAGGCTAAATTAACCAATAAAGTTCACCTAATAATTCTACTTAAGCATTTTATTAGTTAGCATATGCTGGTTAAACAATTGTGCAGCATTCGTTTTGTGGCGAGAAAAGCGGGGATTGTGTTGAAGTCTATGAATAGCCGAGCACAAAAGGTATGGAATAATAGGTGTGCGTCAGTTTTATTAGCGGCCCGTCTCGCTGACAGGATCACATGGCTCGAAAATTATTTCATCATGTTCAAGTCCAACTATGGGACTACGGTGTTATCTGCTATTTTTGTCTCTCTCGGCCGTATATTTCCGAGGCCAGGAACAATGTAGTCTGACAGACATATTCTTTATGAGGGGCTCGTGGTCTCTCTAATTTGACACAGTTGTCAGAGATAAAGCTCCTTAGAGAGTGTGGCCATGCTCTGGGTAAGAATGGGGATTAAATTAACACCCCCACCTTCACATCCTCTGACCCCAATACCAGAGAATAAAACATACATGCGACTCACTTCAGCACCCCGCGTCTTTCCAACTTCAGCTCTGCTCTATTTGTACACAGGCAACAACAACACACAGGTCTGATGGGGACTAACTCGCAAGGGCCTCAAGTCAGGTTAACATAAATACATGCTTACCTAAAATAATACTATTAAAATATACTATAAATCTTTACTCTGAATATGAGCAGTGGGAGGGAAAATCACTGCCTCTTATAAAGTGTGACAATACACTGGCTCTCCTTGGTAGTTTGATATCAAATGACCCGAGCACGTAAAATCAAATCAACATTGGAATGGATCATATCAAATTCTAATGAAAACATAATGTGCTCTTAAAATGTGTGTTGGCCCGGCAGCCAGTCATCCAGAGAGTCTCCCCCAGATGACGTGATGAATAGGGAACACCGATGGAATATGCATCAAAGTCGGGCTCATGATTTATGTAATAGCAGTCACTTGGACACTGATTAGCTGCTCTGTCAAGCGTGTAATACGAGAGGCACAACCCCTGGTTTATCAGTCATTTATCTGAAGTGCGTCCCGATATTATCACTGGATCCTAATGTCATCATTATGCCGCACAGCATGTGCGGGCCAGTGTGTCATGGTGCCGGCGACACTGCCTGTCAGGAGTTCAAGCCTCTTCATTTGCAAAGTGCTCAGACATTCATAGCACCATGTCAACAGTAAAATAGAGGAGCTCGCTCATATCAGAGATGGAGGGACAGAGGCGCACAGGCACACTTCATAAGTGGGCACTTGAGACAACACACACATTTTGTCACGTCTTTGTGGTTGGGGTTTGGCTTAGTGATGATCAGGCTAATTCTGCTGAGAGGAGAGGAACAACAAAATGTCAAAGTAAAAAGCACAAATTTATCAGGATGCTTTTTCATGCCTACTTGAGGCTCTGATAAAGAGAAATCAACAGAACATACCCAGTGCACTGGTATAGGACGTCCGGGGTATGCGCTGTGAGGCCCATAGAGCAGTGTGATTAGAATGCACACTCACACACTCACTATGAGAGCAGAGTGCCTGTTCAGTCTGTCAGGACTTTCCTGCTCTCCAAGAGAATATCTGATATCATAAATGACTTCAACTCCTCCCACGCCAACACTACGCTGAACACAGGAAGAGATCTGTGAGATCTGTGACAATCAAACATGAGGCGGATGGACAGAGCCACTAATAAACAGTATGTGACATATGACATAAAGGCAGGGCTTGTTATTCTCACACACATCTGGTGCAGTACTGAAAGGAAACAGTGCAACATATAAGTCTATCATCACTTTTCACAAACAAAAATAGTGAGGGAAACTGCACAGGAAAAAGAGCTCTTTGAGTCTCAAACAAAAGACAGCGGCCCGGCTGCCAGCTCAGACAGGGCACCACACCTTGGCAACGGTGCCGCGCACAATCAAAGGAACAGTCGTCATCAGAGGGCTGTTTTTAAAGGATATCTGTAAAAGATTCAAATATGTGTCATTATGGAAAACAATTGGTGCAGTGAGTTATTGTGTCCATTTTAAGCTATCTCTGCCTGTACATTATAGCTAATACATTTCCTGTTTTGATGTTTTATTTAAATTGATAAATTCACTGGTCAATAATAAAGTTTAATTGAAAAGGAAAAAAAAACACACATTCAAATTGAATGTTAAAATGTAAAATGTGTCAAGTGCGATTTTTGATAATAAAATAAAACTGCTTTTTTTTGTTTTTTGTTTTTTATCAAAGTGTAATTATTTGGATTTGGGACACTTTTTTTCATTAGCTGAAACTGGAACAAACACAAAAACTCTGGGTAGTGCCACATAGGATAATTGTTTGGCTTCTGATAGAGCAGTATTAAAATCATTTGAAACAGTATGGCTCAGAAGATCCAGCAGAGGGGGCTGCTTACTGCAATCATATGCTGATTAATTGAGCCTGATTCTCCCCATGCTGCGAACATAAGTTGTCCCACACTGTAGGCTACATGTTGGTATGTGGGTAAAGGTTACACAAGGCTTTATCGAAGTCACCTTTAACACAGGTAACCCTCCCATCATTTTTGATTAATATTAAGAAAACACTGATTTTCTGATTATCCCTCATCAGCCTATATCAAACTAGGTTATGTTCATTTTTATTAATTGTGCATGTTGCTCTCTAATTAGCTAATGAGAGACAAAAAGCAGGTTTAGAGCAGAAAAATGCAAATGACTCTTAGAAAATAGCACAAAAAAGTAAATGGCAAGGCTGAGAATCATTCTTCATTGAAATGTCAGAGATAAATGGCTCAAATGTCACATCAATTAAAACGGGGGACAGTTAGTAGTTCATTAAAGAGAGAGCCATATTGCACCGTCGGGTACCGTTGCCAACCCTTACTATCTGGGGCAGACTGGCAGCGGGTCCAGATGGCACGGAAATCCTCACAGATTTCAAAATGGTCTCTGCAGGGGTGGCGTTTCTCCCCGCTCCCACCCTCACCGCTGAGGCCCACGCCGGCCTACACGCTCCAAACGGAGGCATGCAGAGAACTGAGGACTGCTCCCAAATCCAACCAGCACACGCAGGACAGCAGAGCGTTTTAAACAAAGCGACACAAATGTTTTACAGCAATCACTTGCTTCAACTGCAATTCTGATATGTTCATATTATTAAAAATATCCACTTATACAAACAATAAAAAAGGACCATGTTAATAGGTATGAACGCCTAAAATGTCATTAAGGGTTAGACTGATTTCTCCTTAAGCTATATAAGCCTAGGCCTCAAATGGCATTATCAATACAACTGAAACGAATAATCGCGACTAGTTGACTGAGTTGAATAATCGTAATCAAATGCATTATTGTTATCCGGGCTATACTTAAACACATACCAAAGATTTTCCTCAATAATGTACTTTATTTGTAAATATGTTCTATCAAGAAGCCTTAATTTACTTTTTTTTAGTCTCAGTGTTCAATAGAAATACTATTATTTCTACTTAAATTGATCGTTTAGTGGATAATCGATTTAATCACTGACTTGTCAACAACTAAAATAATAATTTCTTGCAGCCGTAACTAACATAATCAATGTCCTTATTGACCATTTTAAAAAAGAAATAATAAACAATAAATATTCAGCATGATTTAGACTACAGGGTAAATACTTTAAAGGGAAACAATTGTGCAAAATTTAGACTACAGGGCAAATACTTTAAAGGGAAACAGATTTATAAAATTAGTGTATAAAATGTTATTATATGTGTTTTTTGTTTTTTTTGCAATTATACTTTTAAATATATACGTCTGTAGCCTAATAGTACTACCTTGTGACACTGAAGACCACTTCAAGGACCACAAATCCCAACGTGAGACCTATTAGAAAAGCCATCTGTGTCTGTCCCCGACGTGGGCGGAGCGGAGACGCGGCACTGACCAATGACAGAGCTGAAGAGGACTTTGGACTTTAGTCATTGGTTGCTTCGGCCATGCTTTCTACAAAAACAGGAAGAAGAGTTGCTAGATGTGCTGTGTGGTGCAGAGGGGCAGAGACGAGGCTTTGAAGCACTACATTAGCTGTAGGTAATGCGTGCAAAGTGTTCTATGTAATGTCATATAATCATTTAGTACTTTAGTCATCGATTAGACAGGCACCAGTTCAGTAAAAAATAGGATTCTAGCGGCTCGGTGGCCAAACACGTGGCTACACTGTTTTCATTAATGATTGGTAATGGAAAAGGACACGTAGGCTACGTTATAAGGCTTCGGCAACTACTAACTGCGCTATTCACTATAATTAACTTTGGGTGCCGTTTTTAATTTTCCATAGCCAAAGATAAATGAGCATGGAAGCGTTAGCGGAGCGGACACATGTTGCATTTTCACACCTGCGCTTTCTAGTTAATTAAGCAGGCAGGTTTGACCGGTAACCGCTCTAATGAGAAATAGTCCGATGATTGACGAGGGTGAGGAAGATGCCAATGACTTTTAACAACACAAGCTGGCTGTTGTTTGCTGTCCCTTACCGTGAAGAGCTCGGTAAACACCCAAGTGTTCAAGCAGGACCTGTGAGCAGACACTGATTAGGAAAACTACGCGCTCACGGCCCTCACTGAGGGCTGCTCTTATTTTTGTAATGGGGTAGTCTCTAGGACTGCAAATATCGATTAGTCAGCGACCTTTTTTTTTTTTTGCTTAGTCGACTAGTCAAACAATTATTTCTATAAGCCTAATATATTGAGATTTTGAGCCAGGTGAGGGCTTCAATTTTGCTGATTGAATGCCTCTAGGTGTAGAATTTTGAATTTAAAATGTACTTTAAATGACAATCACAAATTATTGCGATTAATCATTGTAACCCTAATAGTTTTGTTGTACTTCCGTATGAAGCTTTTTTTTTTTGACAAATTCCCCATATTGGACATCTGCAAACATTCATAAAGCGGCACAACTTTGCATTTTTTTGTGTGAAAACCTCAGATTTGTTGAATAAGTCTTATATTATATGCTGTTTAATGTATAGTTTCTGTTGTGTACACCTTTTCCGTCAATAAATTAATTGAAGGTCTTGGTCCCGCATTTCTATATCCACTTATCATTCAATAATAGGGTTCAGTATCATCATGCACATTTTCTTTGCAATAGTGGAGATCTGGTGGGTGTACTACAATACAATTTGCATTGTGGAAATTGCAGAGAGTGGAAAGGAAACTTATGTGGCTAATTATTAGTTCATTCCGCTATTTATTTGCTACGCTCATACCTTTTAATCCTTTTGGATATTTAACAAAAAGTTTTAGTGGTATTATCCTACATTATTATTACTATTATTGTGTCAGTGGCATGAAGTAGTTCCAATGTCATTGTTGATCTTGTTTATCTTTCTGTAGCAATATACCATGTCAAGTCATAGATAATCATGTACTCCTCCTTCACCTTCAAATAAACAAGTGACAATATTCCTGTAAATATATTTATAAGTGTATTTAAATGTCATTCCTATTCTCAGTAATGTAGCGGAAATTCTCCACAGACCACACATTTAAATGAAAGCACTTCAATGTAAATAAAAGGTGTTAAAAACTAATTTTCACTGGCCCCATTTTGAGTCTCTGTGGTGCTTCTCCTGCATTCTTCTCTCAAATGCATGTAGCAATTACTGACAAATATTGTGAAATAACACTTCTGAAATGTCTAATAAATTACAAAAAGACTCCTTTTTAATTCAACACATCTCACTCATCTTTTCTTCTGTTTGCAGGTCTGTGACTACACCTTTGCTAAACGGCAGACAGGAGTGCGCACTGCTTATCCAAAGTGCACTGTAGCATTGTTTGGCTCGGAAATTTCTCGCCTTTATTGTCAGTTGAGGCAAACCCCTGATGAATACAGTGAGAGCTGCAAAAGTAGGAACAAGAAAGTTGAGGCATGTTGACGCATTTGTGATCGCGTACCATGACAGATGTGCTGCTGGTGTGTGAAGGGGAGAGCTAAAGCACAGTAAATGCATGACTACTTTTAACACATAACCTTTGTTTTTTCCCTCTCTCTCAAAGAAATACTGTAGACTGTGTAATCTTTAGACAAACACACTAAATTTAGACAGCTGCAATTACAATTTATTACAATGATCTACTTTTTAGTCTTCTAATTAAGCAGCTTTTAGTGTGTGAAATGTTTTGAGAATAATGGAAAGTTATTCATTATTTTACAAAGATATCTGGTTATTTTTATGTCACCTTTTGTAACATTATAAACGTGTTTTAAATATTTCATTAGATCAAAATTTTAAATGAGGACAATGTCGGGTAATTTCATTGGCTTTTATGTCATATCTTTATATAATAGGCTGCTTTATAGACATGCATCTGAGTTTTGAGTTATTGTTGACAACTACTACAACTGCAAAGCTTTTTATGTTCAATAACAGTGATAGATATGCTAATTTGACAATTAATATGCAGCCATTGTGTATCTGTTTACAATGACAGTCCATAGGTGTTGTTATGAAAGAGTGAAAAATATAGATATTATTTTTGTACCCTTTAACCATTTTTTAAATCAAGGTTTCATGAAGAAAAGGTTCCTTGGAACTCTTACAATCAATGTGACCTTTATTTATTATAACCCCCATCTCTCAAAAACTCCCATATAACATAGTCAATCATCTTTCCTTCCCTCAAAGTAAAAATAAAAAAGGAACTGCTGTCTGGTTATTGCCAGTATCCATCTCAGTCGTCAGAAAAGCTGCACGTTTTTGCTGTTGTTAAGGGCTGGAAACCAGAATCCCATCGGAGTTGCACCCTAAGGAACAAATTTAATGCTAGAAAAACATCCCGGCCATCAACCAAAAATGACGGATTGAAAATAATGTCGAGCTATCTTGGGAATCCCCCACCAGACAAGGGAACAGACTGCATTGTTTTTCTCATTTATGTGATATATAGAACAGAAAGAGGGGAAAAAATGGGCGATTTATTGGTTAGATAGGCGTATTCTTTTCCATGCACAAAAGAAATATTGGATAGTAATGTTGGGATCAAGTCACATCATGACATTGTTTGGAGGCTAGGTGTTCAAATATGTAAGTCATCAGTCGTTGGTGGCCCGCTAGGTTTCCAATAGATCATTCAATGCAAATGTGTGTGGGAAAGTCTGAGCGCAGTTACCACATGAATATGTCAATGAACGCAGTGTAATTTGTGCTTCCTTAGCAGGGCGAAGAGATGAAGAAGCTGAGGGAGAGTCAGTGCACTCAGAAGACCATCTCATTGCTGAGCCCCCTGGGGAAGATCCAAGTCAGTGGATGTGAGAATGGTGTGCACACCATCCGGATCCTAATGGATGTCGCACCTGCTGAAAGGTACTGTACAACAGCCGGCCGCTGACGTGATAAACAAAGGTGTGAAATTTACAGGCAGACAGAATCCACTGCTGTGATGGAGTGCCACCATTCCTCATTGGAAGCAGGGCATTTTTGTAGATCCCACAAGAAATATCCTGGAGAAAGTTGGGCAAATATGAGCCGGCACTAGAAATATGAGGGGCACTAGAATACAGTTGGGCTTGAAATTAGATTTCTGATGGCATGTGGTTGTGATTCTTCCGGCAGTATATTTGAAATTTCAGAAAAATAACTTGTTTATTACCCACAAGGGAGATGATTAAAGTTGATGTCTGTAGGGTCACCAAAGGCCATAGGGAGCATGGACTGTCCCCCTGTTTATTTATGTTGCCTATGAGTTGTATGCAGGAGTGGAGAGTGTCAGCAGCACTCACAAATGTACTGTGTGATTGCATTTCAGCACTACTCATCCTTCAAGATTGTCACAACGCTGACAGTTTTACTCAAGCGATTGAAACTGATTAAACCCAGCATTAATAAGAATTTATTTCTTATTTTTACAGGTCCACATCTTACATGTCAGATTAGTTTTGATTAGATTGAAATTAAAAACCCATGTATCACAGATTCACATTTGATAAACTTGAATGGTTTGGGAAATTAAACCATTTCCAAATGCACCCGGTTAGGAAGTTATCCTTTTGAAACTGTATGTTCAAATTGTAATTTATGGAAACCCATTAATGACCTTGTATAAAATACCTCAACATGTGTTTCTTCCTCGAGTGTGGGCTATTTCCTAAAATTCATCAAGCAGTAAAAACATTCCACTTGTTGTTAATGAGTTGAAGGAAGAAAATTAATAATATGGAATTTTGATTATGGAAGATGTCCTGTAACCATTCACAAGCACCTTTTTCCATCTCCTCGTGAACGGGGTTTAATTTGTGTGTTCAGGTTCAGTAGGAATATGCAAATGAATTTAATGATTCGCATCACTAGATCATTTCTCAGTTTAATATCATTTGCTATGTCGGTCATAAGTGAAGCTCCGATCACATCGCTGTCTGTACGTTCTCAAAGGTGTGAGCAGGAAATCATTAGATGATATGTAGCAGTTTTATCACGACCAGTTGAATATTGCGTTATTGTCACAGGACTGGGACTAGAGCCGGTGCAGATATATGGAGTAACGCAAATGTAAACAGGCATTAAGGGAGGCGAGATAAAGTGACAAAATATAGGCTTATCTGTGCAAACGGCTTTACATGTAGATCTCACCAAAGCCTGTGTGTGGCTGTAATAGTTCAGATCAGCCCTTTCTATCGATTTATTTATGACATACTAAACAAGGCTCTCTCTTGCTTCGACTGAGGTTTGGGCCTGGCTTAAGGAGTCACCATGATAAATGATCTCGAGGTGCCTATTTTGGATAAAGAAAAATAGACAGCTTCTATGCAGAGCATGAAGGAGACCCTATGGAAGGTGTTAGGGAGCGATTGGAGCTTTTAAGGCTCACGGGCAGCACCGCATTTGTCCTCTGTGTTCTCTCACACTCACTATTGGCTGGTGTTGAGCAGCTGTGCTGGCTACACAAACATTCATGGCATTGATAGATAGTTATTGATAAATGCCATTATAGCCACATAAACGCCCTTGAAGTATTGCTTACACACCATGACCGTCAGCTCTTTCTAATAGAAACGTCTCAAGCCCTTTTTGCTTCCTAACTGATCTCAGGAACATTTCCTGAAATCAACCTCCTCTGCCAGTCTAACGACAGCCCTGAAGGCACCATCAGATGAACAAATTCATTACATCTCAACAACCCCTGTTGGGGCCCTCTGCACCAGCCTCATGTTAACCAGCTGGCTGCCTTTAGTTTTAGCATGACCACCGTGTTCACAGAAAAAATGATACACATTTTGTTTACAGGAGATTACTATTATCTGAAATATGATGCTTTGTGCCTCTTTCACACAGCGTACAGACACATAATACGGAGGAAATCATAAAGCACTTTTTTATTAGAGTGAAAAATGAAAAAAGGGCTGGACTCCTGCCCCGAGACATTTTGTGAGCATATTATTTTACAATGCTTTGATCAATTTGTCTGTCACGCTGCCTGAGATGTGGGGGAGCAGGAAAAAAGCAATTTAGCTTGTGAGGTCCTCAATAGAAGTGTACTACTGGAGCTGTGCATGACATGTTGCATTAGAACCTGAGTAGCCTTTATTGCTTGATAATGTCGCTCGGCAAGGCTGATATCAATCACCCTTTAACAGCGCTATGATATGTTTTATAAAAAGAAAAAGAACAATGCATGAAACATTTCTTAGAAAAGAATTGATCTAATTCAGCACTGAGGGATTTCTGCATTAACAACCTAAAAATATAGAAAATACACAAAATGTACTGTCAACTGTGCTCATTGCCTGTGCTCCTATAGAAAATAGTAATTAATTTTACAACAATAAACATTCTGTCTCATTTGCATTTAGATGTAAACAATATATTTGTGCTTCTAAATTCCCAGTGCTCTCACATCACGTGATCACGTGCCTAAAATCCTAAGTGGCTAAACCAGAATTATCACTGCGTTTGCCCAGACCATAAATCCTCCTTTTTTCTCTTGACACAAAGCCTTATAAATCTGTGTCTGATTTTTCACATTGTTTTTAGTTAATGATTTTCATCTGTTTGTTGTTGCTCTGATAGCGGCGAAATGTACCATATGCTCCGGCAAAAGACAAATGATTAGCAAATGAAATTCTGGACAGCTGTCTGACTGAAAGCGTTTGGTTGATAGCATTCTGCTACCATAATTAGCTTAAGCTTTGGGTTAATTAACTTTCTACCTGGATATGCATAATAATAGCATTTTGCAGAAAGCCAAGAAGCTTGCAGTATATCAGCCGCAGAGGCTGGCTTTTATTTTGTATTTCCTCTGCATATTTCAATTTCAAGAGGCAACTTAGCTCAGGAGCATCGTCAAATGTAGATTTTCCTCCCCAAGCCAGATAATTTTGAAACAATGGAGGTATATTATGTGGCAGAAATGCCATTTCTGAATGTAATTAAAGCGGATGAAAGCAATCACCCATTTTTAAAAGCTTTTGTCTTGCAAGAGGCCTACTTGTAAAAATACCATCAGGGGAGAAAAGCGGCAAAAGAACCCCCAAGTCCTCACACGTAGGCCTCAGAGACTCAAGTGAAGTACTAGAGTAATTAGTCTTTTGTATGAATTTGCTGGCCATGGTCATGATTAGTTAAGCATATGAGAGCAGAAGACTGCAGGAGTCTATTTATCAGCAGTTGTCCTCACAGCTTTCCTTTATCACTCACAACACTGGATGGGGCTGACAACAGCCTAATTGTTGGAGGTGGAGTGTTTTTGTGTGGGAGCCGTCACCTTAGTCACATGGCATTCATTTTCCATCTATGTGTGCCCTAATACCCAAGCTGTCACAACAGCGTTTATACACCAACACTGGTGTGAAATATGTGAGGTGATGCATTTCTCCTGCCTCACACTCCTGTAGTGTGCAGGGAATCAATGTCCTGCTTCTCTCTGAATAGCAGCGTGCCAAATGACTTTTCTGTCACACAATATAACAACAATGTTGGTATGAAACACTTTTGTAAACAAAGTTAAGATAAGATAATTGTAATAATGCATTTAATTTATTCAGCACTTTATAACTTGTTTTTTATTGGATTAGCATAAATATTATAAGATTGGTTTACATTTGCTGCTAAACTGCACTGTCATGCATACTGTGATCTGCGGAGATATTGAATGGAATCCTCAATAAGGCAGGAGGAGACTTTTTGACGTAGTCCCACTCCCTTTAGAAATGGTATGAATAATTCATAGTGTAATGATATTCAGATGATTCTGTTCTATTTTTCCTGCGTCCTTAGAATATTGTTTTGCATGTTTTGAAGTGTAGTACTCAGCTGCGTATTCATTAAGGTGCTGCTCCCACTGGCCCTTGGACCCATCTGTGCTCTATGTTTATGCCCACGTCTCCCGGGACTGTCCCAATCAGGCTGCATGTGCCATTTCCTGTGGAAACCAACACCTGTGTAACTCACTACCTGTAAGCCGCCCTCACAGACGCGACTCTGACATTCAGTCACATAAAAATGTGCAAATGTTGTGCTTTTAAAGGCATCCTCAGGGGCGGGACACGACAAGAGGGAGGCACGCGTCAGTTTTAGTTGCAGCCAAAAGCAGCACTGCACTTTTGTTGTCTTTCTGCCTGCTGTCGAAGTGAAGTTTCTCTGGTGCAGTGTTTGCACTAGTTTGCTTTCAAACTTGATTGGATTCTATATCTTCAACATGCAGAGTGTACAGTGTGAGACATACCAAGGCAATATGCACAGAGATGATTCTGCTCTGACATCTTGGAGAGGAGTACGAGTCAATTATGCCCAAGTGTTGTTCTTGCTTATCTTCCTGCGGCACCAAACAAGGATTTAGTCAAGGATTTAGGGGTGAGGGGGCGGTGGTGGGGATCATGGTAAGCGGTTCACAACAAAACACTCAAAACTCTTGGGAGCGGGCACTGATTTAAAAATAAATTACAGAAGACGAAGCGCTAACACTCAAGGGCCCTCAGCAGTGCTGGCGTACACAGGTGAAGATTAGCCTCCTCGCTAATCAGAGGAACAAGGCAGTAATTTGCTCTGAACACAGACAGCAATTAGGACTTGGTGACACTAGATTCCCATAATGCCTTTGTGCTTGACGTGGTCAAATTTTGACAGAGGCTATCCATGCAGGGTCAGTGTCCCCCCAGTCTCCCGGCCCTCTTCAGTGCAGCCTCTAAAAGGTCCCTGCAGTTACAGCGCTCCCTAATGTACTTTAGGCCTCCCTCACTGGCTCCTTACCATTCGGGTAATTGGAATCTCTTACTCTGGCACTTGAGAATAGAGGCTAAAAACGCTATTTGAAACTGCTCAGTAGTCTGTTGTAGATAAACATTGCTGCGTGCTGGAGGTGTGGATGCACTACATAATGGACTAAGAGTTAAGGCCCTGGTAATACATGCCTTCACTGACTCCTGTGGCGGGCCAGTTGGGAGAAGACCTAATTGTTGTGTGCTTTGTTGCCTACTCCGCACTATTTT
Organism: Rhinogobius similis; assembly: GCA_019453435.1. Lineage (NCBI taxonomy): Eukaryota > Metazoa > Chordata > Actinopteri > Gobiiformes > Gobiidae > Rhinogobius > Rhinogobius similis. The sequence goes on from CM033634.1 coordinate 25,179,623, forward strand.
ACTACCACCTTCATGTATTGGATTGAGCGCTGCAGCCTCTTCGGTGGACATTTGCTAATAAGAGTTGTTGGATATCTAGAGAGCAGTTTATCCGGCCCAGCTGTTTTTATTTTGAAATACCAGGGCACAGAGCGTGCATGGTAGTGCAGAATAGGAAGCATTCTTCACAGCTTACCACTCCAAAAGCTCTTGACTTTGGCACAGCAGTAGCGAGATAGGCATCTGAATGATGTTCAAATGGTTGATCGAGCTGCATTGAGCAAGTGGCTTACAATTGTATCACAGCCTGTGGCTCAGAGACCATCAGGATTTTGACATTCATAGAGACATGCTGTATTTTTTCCCTTTTTAGACAGTCATTTTAGGCTTTTTTCATGCTCTCTTGAGTCTTTGACGTCTCTGAGTTAAGTATCTGTGGCTATAAGGCTGAGGAAAATATTGGACTGCTTCTGCCCTTTTCTATTTCATCCTCTGACCGCCGTGTTCCCCATGATCGGTGAAGGAGAACTCTGGCAGCCTGTGTCAAAAGTGACAGCCCATAGAGTCAGGATGAACGCCATCACGCTTCACACACTCTCCTTTCTGTGCAATATACCATTACACCCTTCGCCAGATCCCTTTCAATTAAATGTTGTGCTTAACTTGCTTCATCCCACGTTGCAGTTGATAGAAAAAGTCCAACTGAGAACTCAAGATCCAAAACATGCCGAAGGAGAGATATCTTTTTTTTCTTCAGTGTCTCCTTTGATTGTTTCTCAGAAGATGAATGAAATAACCTCCAACATTATATAAATGTTCAATTCATTCTTTATATTAGAGTTAGAAAATAGGTAGAACTCTAAATGACTCCCACTTTACTCGGCCATGATTTATGGTAATTGGAAATTGATTGTGACAGGAGCACAATATTAGAAATTTTCTCAAATCACAATCTTGTATCAAGGGAAATATTCTTTTTACTGCGCCAAGTCCTGGCCAGTTTGGAATTAGTTTCTTATTTCCTTAAGTGTGATGAAACACCAAGTGCCTGTAGGACATTATATTAGTATTTTTACCAGTAGAGAAAAACTATGAAATGTGAAAAGTCTTATATTGATGCCTCTTATTAAAATGATATTTTTTTTTATATTTCAGACTAATTAAAGTGAATGGTTTATATACATGGGATGAGCCATTAGTTGAAGACAATATAAGATTGCCTCCCCTCTGAGAGGCCCCTTGTAATTAGGCCGACATTTATTACACATCTGTAATCTCTAATTTTCAAGGGCATACTTTCTTATGTGCCAGCCTGGGCTCCATAAAGATCACATGATGAGGCTTGATTGGGATTCACTGAAGCGGCAGGAAATGTTGCGAGCACAGGAGCTACATCTCTGCTGCCCACATGCTCTTTAAAAACAATCCCCCATAGCACCCAGAGGTGACAGACTTCAACACAACAACTGATGTTCACCTTTTATTTATTTATTTTGGCTGCTGTTTGCCGGCCATAACATGTACTGCATTGCATTAACTTTTAGCACTGTCAATGTCGTATCAGTCAAAGCAGCTTTAAAGCAATGGCGTCCTGGGCCGTGGACTGGGGGGAGAAGAAAATTAGCCGCAGTGACAAGTCTGAAGTGTGAGTTGGAGGTCAAAGGTGCCGAGCCTTAAGCAAAGGTGCTCTAGCCTTTGTCCGGTAGATTGTAAGGGCCTGCGGGTCCAACAGGAACATTTCCACACACAATATCCCCGAGCTGTCAGTGTGCAGCGGCTGGAACATCCTCTCAGAGAGAGAGGGGGAGCACAGGGGCAGAGGCAGCGAGCGCAGGGAACAGTGGCCTGAAGATCCATGCACAGAAAGAGAAGGGGGAGGGTGGGTGTGAGTGCTGGAGGTGGGATGGAGCCAAAAGAGCTGGAGTGGGAGGATAGAGAAATAGCGAGGGGCGAGGAGGGGCAGTGAGGGGAGAGAGGAGAGACAATGACAAGTAGGGGCTGGCTGGGCACTCACCCATGCCGACAGAGATTGCCATGAGCCATGGCCATTGTTTGAGTGGGGCTCAGGCTCAGCACAGGACCTGCTTGTGGGCTTCCCACTTTTTAGCACTCCTCTATAAACTGCTGTGTGGTTTATTTGGAAATGAGAGTATTTACACCTTTTACTGTATTTACACCCACTGTTAAACAGCACCCGGGAGACTTCCATCACACAGCCACAAACTAGCGGCCCAGCGTTTTCCCTGCAAACTGAGCTGCTCCGTCATAAGACTGCAGTAAAGCTCAGCTTCACATGTCCCATATAAAAGGCAGCACACACAGTGACCTGCACAAGTGTAAAAACACTTTAGGGCCGTGTCGTTACGGCGGGGAGGAGAGAGACGCCCTGTGTGTTTAACAAAGTAAATGTCTATTATTAATACCATACAGGATAAGCCAATTTTGAAGTGGGGGCACTTAAATGGTACTATTATTTATTTATAAGTCCTGTACACCAGTTAATGGAATTGGCGGCCTGCTTTAGATCCACAACACAGCTTGAGGTCCACTTTGCAGTAATGCACATGCTAAGAGAGGACCTTCCCAGTAGGGTCTTTAAGTGTCAAATATGGGTCAGTCAGCTTGCGTTGACCTGGGGGGTGGTCAGCAGCGAAGAGAAATTCAGCTGTTAAGTGATGCCAACTCAACCATCGGCAAATTCCTCCAAGCATCAACTCATGCTAAGATGCACGTCCAAGTGCGGCACATCACTGGCCAGCGCCGCTCTGGCCAAAAAATCCATTTATTCTTGTCATGAACTATAAACTAGACCCAAGCAGAGACGAGGCTGTTGTTGAACAGGCTCTTAACTTCTCTGCAGCTGCATGACTTTTCAAAACTCTTTTTACCACACACTGGTTCAGCTGTCTTACAGTTGTTTGAAATAAACTGTTAGCACTTTTCCTCATGACCTGACAATGTTTTCTTTTATACTTCATCAGGCAGGCCTTACAAAATATTTATCTTTTATAACAACTCTCGGATTACTGTCTTTTTATTTCCCATAGCTGGTCTTTTCTCTTTCACTGCAAAAATAAGTCTTAGGCCCAAATGACACTCACTACAAGAACATCTTTTATATTTCAAACACATCACAATTAACAACTTTGTTTCCGCAAATTATGTCATCTTGCATCACTGTCACCTGTGGCACTTTATTACACTTCCGTGACACATTTTAAGCACAAGAATTGAGCATTATGACCGGCCGGCTGATCCCCGCTCTCTTCTCTCTCTCTCTCTCTCTCTCTCTCTCTCTCTCTCTCTCTCTCTCTCTCTCTCTCTCTCTCACATCCCTCACAGGAGTGGCGCCGGCCCCTTGAGCTGCTGTGTGGTCAACGATAGCCCCAGTGAAACGAGCCCCCAGTTGCAGCGCTGCGTCCAATGGCTGCAGGCATACTTCAGCTCGCCGCACACCACCGGGACCCTGCCGCTGCCCGCCTTCCACCACCCGGCCCTACAAGGAGGTCCGTCATGGATAAATATTTGCAGAGCCATGACTGCGATCAGGCTTTCACTCTTAATTGTCAGTTACATCACTTACACTTGCTGGCCCGGCGTGTTATAATGAAGTATTTTATGGCTTTATGGGAGAGGGAGTTCGCCGAGTGGAAGGAGGGAGGGTTGAGGGGAAAAAAGAAGGAGAAGGAACAGAAAACGCAGAGCTGTAACTTGGTTCAGTAATCTGTGGCAGGCCTCACCACGCGTGTTAGTCTTGGCAAGCTTTTCCATGATTCTTGGCACATTCGTTGAAACTGATCGAATTCCACTCTTGACATTTTGAGACAGGAAAGGAAGCAGGTTTTTTTTTTCCTTTTCCTTTTTTTTTATTTAATGAGAACATGTGAATGGTGGTAAAGTTTTGAATGAGTGTATTGTAGCCATGACCAGTCACGTAGGGCGAGTAAAAAGGGAAAAATGCACAATTAGTGTCAGCTCATAGTCAAAGCGGCTCGAGAGGCGATGATTGAGGGCGCCGAGGAAGCAAACTAGGGATTAATTGTCCCCAGTGTTTGTTCTCAGAAGCAAACAATAGCGTGGCTTTGACAACTCATTTCCAGCGTCATATCTGGATGCTGTATTTTTATTTAAAACTATCTCAAGCTTTGTTGAACTGCAACGCTTGTTGCATTTTAACTTAAATACTTTGAGAAGTGCTCATTTAGAAGCAGAAGCACACCTACACATGGAGAAAGAAAATAACTAATGTATGCGTTTAACAATTGTGCCTCCCTTCCTCTGCAATCAGGCCTTAGTTGCTCTCTAATTTCATGCAGATCTGCAGTGCTTGAGTGATGGCATTTTCAATGAGCAGGTAGTCCATCGAGACCCTGTATACAGCTATGAGTCCCACGCTCCCGCAAAGGCAATGCAGAAATACATCAGGACCAATTACGATATCAACTTTCAGTGTGATTCCCTTCGCCACCAAGTGCTTGTGTACCAGCCCCGGGCTCTTTCAAATCGCATCTCATCTCAAGTCTTTGGGGTTTTAATTAAATTTCAGGATAGATGGAATTCTTCATTAGTACCTGATCTGAATAGGTGATTGTGCCATGCTCCACCTCTCTCCCTCGCCTGTTGTTTTGGGGCTGGGTAAATACTGGATTTAGGCATGGATTGCTCTCAATAGTCAGAACCATAGGCCATGCCGGTGTAAAAATGTTAAATGCGTGCATCTAGAGTATTTGTCTTTTGAGGGATGAAAATAATAGAATTTTTTTTCAGTTTAGTCACAAAAAATTAAGGATTAAATGTAGCCTGTCTGCTTTACAAATTTCTTCTACATCTCATCGCCAGCGTCTGCTTGGGAACAGAATACAAGTTTAATCAGGTCATTACAATCTGTGACAACCAACTTTTGTTTGCACAGTTATCTTGGGGGAGAGCGCGAACGAGGCAGCGCTCAGCAGTACTTGTCATGTAATATTGAGTTGTGACCTTCACTTGAAGTGTTGCCATGTTTATTTACACATTTCTGACAAAACAAGCCACTTTTCATATTAGCTGTCATGATATAGCCGCGCTACACAGGTGACATGAAAAGGAGACTCTAGGTGCCGCGTTCTATAGTGTCACAAAACATCACACACAAGTTGAGCCGTCGGAGGCAGAGCGCACGTGCACTGAACTCTGTTATTGTGTTTGTACGTGCACTCATCTTCCAAAAACACAGACACTTCTTAAAACGATGCATATTCTTATCTCATTAATTATACATCCATATGTAACAGACGAGAGGATCTTAGTCTCGGTAAGCGGCGCAGGGAAAGTGAGGGAGGGGGCGGGTTGAGGGGGAAGGGCGCTCTTCAAAGCCCAAATGACTGTGTTCCTGCAGGAGCCTGATCTCCCTCTGTGCACAGCGCAGGGTGAGATGAGACACTCACCAGGACTCGCCCCTGTGATGTGGAGAGGAATTAGGGAAATGAACGTTTTCAGAATATCGAATAATCAGAGAATCATCAGCACCCCGTCAGCCTTCAAAAGTATGGATCCTTCCAGACTCAAGAGACACTTTGACTGGGAGTCAAAGTCTTCCCTCCCATTAGACACAAAGGATAATGAGGTGCTTGAATTTCCACTATTGTCTTTTTATTCTCACAACCATGTATAAGGTGACTGTCAGCTGGAAGTCATTGCCCTAATCTATTGCTTTCATTAGCAAGGCTGATAAAATTCAATTTATTGTTTTCCCTTTTTGTTCTTCTTCAAAATTGCTCGCACATACAAAATTATGAGGTGATCAATCATAGATGTCAATATAATCATAATCGCTAGAAGCATTCGATTGGAGCGCAGGTCACTCTGTCCCTGCCGCTGCTCCGGCCCTATCAGCCAGCCTCGCAGTAGGTAATGATCTGTGACATAATTATGGGATGTCTGTAAACATGTAAGTGGTTCCTCTCAACTTTTATTTAAACAATTGACTCCAGTGAACCTGGATCTAAAGAGGGTCCTGACCTCAGACACAGTGTATTAGGCTCTTTATGAAGTATGGGGCTGGGGGACTGCTCTCCAAATCAGTGCTGGTCACCTCACTGACCCGCCTATAGTCTCTGTCACTACCACTGATGGGGGCAAAGTTCTTTAACCTCTGCACCGCTGATAGCTGCACCGACACTTGTTTTCCCCCAAACTGTGGAGCTGTGATACCCGCAGCAGAAGGGCTGATGTGGATCTGAGAGAGGTGTAAACAACCGCGCCGCTTGTTGCTCGCTCAGTGAAGGAGCTGAGTGAGTGCCGCCTTGACACTGACTTTGGTTGTTTGTCAATAACGATTGCATCAATAGGGATTTGTCAAAGCCATAGTGTGGGCTGTGTCTCCCTACCAGTGACAAAGCGATATCTGTACCGCACATCATGTGGCCAAATCCAGCTTTATGAGGAGGAATAATGCATAAACGAAATTTCAGGGGTGTATCTTATCTCCTCATAACATTAAGTCTGTCTGCGTAAGAGCCCGTCATCTCGCTGACAGCGTGATTATTACCTGAAAAATTATTAAACAGTACCTACGGGCCTTGTTCAAGACAAAGAACTCACATGGGTGCGCATCAATCAAATCTATCCCCTTTAGGTTTTACACTTATTCCCCCCAGTTTAGGCAAATTGCCTTGTTCGCGTGGCTTTGTGTAGCGGAGAGTGACTATAAGGTAGCAAGGGAGCCTGGGGAGCAAAGAATGTTCACTGTGTAGAAGAGAGACAGGGGGGTGACATGTTTTCACACAATGCCAATTTAGAAGGATTTCACATAGATCACTTGTCATGTGCTCTCTTAGACCATATAAATGAGAGAGAATGGGAGATCACTAATTGAATTTTCATGACTGAGTATGTATATACAGTGCAGACAGACTTTTTGTCCCTCTTGATAACGAGACTATTGTTTCAGTTCTTGTTCTTTGTAAAAAAAAAAGTGTTGTTCACTCCACACAAGCGCACCAAGTTTGTGTCTGCAGCCTTCAAAAAGTCCCACATTCTTCTCTGCCCTGTGCTATCAGCGCTGTACAAATAGGCCTTTCAGACGCCGCCTGCTAATCCAAAAAAAAGATAATACTACTGCTAACGTGCTAATGAAATCAAAGCCGTTAATGTGGTCTCTTAAGCTGTGCATGATTTGAAGAATTCTGCCATTTAAGTGAAGATGATATAATGAATCTACTCTGAATAGAAAGCAATTAAAAGGACAAATTGGTCTGATTAACCTCAAAGTCATCCCGTCGCCACAAATGGTGTGCAACATTCAAATTATTATTATTAAAAATCTGGAGCAGATTTGCAGTCTTTTTGGCCTCTCTTAATCCTTTTAAATGAAGGAGCGAACTTTTTTAATTTTAGCTGTGACCTTTCAAAGCATAACCCAGATTTTTCAGCTGGAGAAATTATTTTCTCACACCAGCTACTATTGCATGTTAATGCTGCTTCTAAGGTCAAATTGAGGGACATCTATGTATATAGTTGTTTAATGAATTTAGTCAAGAATAAAAAGGATTGACTCTGGGTTGAGTTCATGTTCCCGTGATTACAAAGTGTAATGTAGTGTAATAGTCAAGCATGTCATTTATGTAGTTATGTAAGCTGCTGTTGTTTGAGAATATTCCACGCCTTTTATTAGAACCCAAAACAAAACCAGTAAACATGTCGTTGAGACGAGCTTGTTGTGGCTGTCAGCCGCTTGACTTTGATTGATTAAATGAAGTGCTTTCTCTGCCCCTCTCCTCTCATGTCCTGTGCGTGTTGCCGCAGACACTTTCACGAGCCGCGTGCTGCACACTCTGCTGAGGGACGTGAAGCTGGGCGAGACGGTGTCGTACAAGCGGCTGGCGGAGATGGCGGGAAACCCCAGAGCGGTGCGCGCAGTGGGAGGGGCCATGAGGAGGAACCCGGTGAGTGACTGACAGTGATTGACAGGCCTCTCTCTTAGTTACTCTGTCACGTACAACATCACTCACTCATTTACATCAGTAGCTGCAGTCTATAATGTAATTTACACTATTGCTAAAGTATGTTTTAAATGCATTTCTCTTTTAAACTATTTTACTTTTCATGCCAATGAGGTAGGTACTGATAATACAATCCATAGTGAACAGTAAGCATGCTGTTACTTTTCTACATTGTGTTTTTTTACTTCATGTATAAATGGTTTATTCTATTTATTAATTTGGTTTATTTAACAGAGACCATGTAATCAATATTTGTATAAATAAGAGTTATATAAAACAGTGCATCTACACAACCAGTATAATTAAAAGCTAGTGAAGATTGAGATATATATATATATATATATATATATATATTTATTTTAACTTTAAATGAAAATCTGGGCACACTTTTCATACAAGTTTTTATTTACTTCTGAGACAAATAGTACAGTGATTATTTAATAGTGGACCTCCCATATTAACTGTACAAAATGATAAAAAATAGATTATTTGGAGTGACCGTTAACAGTAGCAGTTTTTGCCTGTTTTTGAACACATAATGAAGAATTCTTTCAATCAAAAGAGTTCATTATGTGCCCACGTCCTGACTCCTCATCTTCATGTCCCTGTTTTAGGTAACCCAGTGTAAACACAGAGGCCTGAGCTGGCCAGTACACTGCAGTGTAGGAGTTACATGTACGCAGCAGTGAAAGGGCTGGAAAAACACCTCGGAGGTGGAAGTCTACCTACAGCAGCACTCTGAGCCCACACCTTTTGTTCCCGTCTTTACTGTAGATGTTAGCAGTAAATCTCCGCTTCTTGTAGGAAACCTGGGCCGCATCTTTTTGCCCATGAATCCACTGTGTACAAAATGGAGGGCTAGAGGGCAAGTGGTGTGTCTTCTTTTGATCAAACTCTGTGATCAAAGGCCGTTTAGCTCTGCCCATGTAGTGCTGTGGGCACCACGGGTGTGAGAGGAGACGCTTTGCTGTCTGTGCTCACACATCTTTAGTCTGCCTCATGTCTTTGCACCTACAATATTACTCCAAAAATATATACATGTCAACCTACTTTGTGGACAGTTACATTTAGTTTCATTTGTTGGTGCAGGGCATGCATTCTGTGTTAGGAACTGGACCTTTTATTATTTATTTTGTCATTAATTATTGATTTGGTTTTTGTTCATTCATTTACTTTGTTATTTGGGTTTTTGTTAATTTTTGTATTCAAATTTTATTTTCAAACTTTATATACTTTTTGTTCAGACCTATAACACAAACCAGGCCTTTTAAAAAACTGAAATAAATGTAACTATGCTATGATTTGGTTACAAAACTAACCTGATAAAAATGAATTGCTAAATTGAAGAAGAATCATGTATTTTAGAACATGTTTGCAGCAGTCTAAACTACACGGTTACTATTTTTAAACATAACAAGAAAACCAAATAAAGACAGAATAGTTTGTTGTTTAAATAAATGGAACATTGAATTTGCTAATTGTGACCAGTCAAATTCCAATTTCGATTCGATTGCGATTCATCTCGCAGGCCCGGCGTTCACCTCTGCCTTTTAAGAGAGAGAAGGGGGGAGAAAAAAAGTTGAGCAGGCAGCATGTTACAGTCCAAATCCATCATTAAACCCTCTCCCATATCAACAGCAATAAAACTTTCCAAGCCCCAGATTAACCTTGCAGACAGAGAAATACAGCTCTAGTATTCGGATCAATACTGTTCCCCGGGTTCGGAGGGAGCGCGGGGGGAACCCTCAAGGCCTCCGGATCTGCCTCTTCACTTGGGGGGAAAAGAGCACTACGCCGGGCTTATCAATACTCAAATCCTGGTGCAGAGGAGGTGCCACGGAGAGAGGCGCGGATCGATCGGGCGCACTGAGCTCCTCGCAGCAGAAGCCCGATCCGAGCGGCACACACTGACAAGTAATTGACACTGACAATCTGACTGTGGATCTGTGAGAGCTGAGGCCGCGCACTCCCAGTCTCCCCAAACCAAAGTGCGCTGCTGTAACTGTAAAACATGAGCCTAAAGAAGAGCACGCGCAAGCGCCAGGATCAGGGCAGACAGGGAATGTACAGAGAGATGAGTAAAGATGGGCAGTGGAATGGTAAAAGTCACTTGCCCTTTTTAACATTTTAACCAGGACAATAATTTTATTTTAATGCTGTAAAAATATTAAGCCATCCCTTCTTGACAAAATTTCAACTTTAACTTTATTGAACATTTTAATAACGGAGTTATCAGTTTTTGCAACTGATCTCTTCTCTCAAATGTTGATCGAAAAATCTAATCGCAATTACACATTTTCCCCAAATCTTTCAACTGTAGTGAATGCCTCAAATGGAGAAAAATAATCTTGCAACCAGGCAACTATTATTTTGTATCTCTCACATCAATAATAAAACAGGGTCGCCGATAAGAATATTCTACAAGAAATAATTGCTGCTATTCTCTACTGTGTTCAGAATCCACAATGATGGAAGTGTTTTAGGCTGGGCTTGTTTAATCTTTCTCCAGCCATTTAGTTTACAAAGAACTCGGGACCCCCCTGGCAGTCATGTGCAACAAGAGTAAACGCTCCAGCGACTTCCTCCTCTTAATGATCACAGGGTTATCAGATCTTAATGTTGACACCCTCTGCATTGAATATTCATCCTGCCGCTGTTTTTGCCCATTAATTTTTGATTGGGTCTTTGCTTTACACTATTAAAGAGAGGAAAACATTGATACACCAAGACTGCGCTTATCACCCTGAATGGAGATGTGCACGCAATCAAACCAAAATGGCAAACGGTTCGATGGCAGCGACAAAACATGAAATAACGCACAATAAATGTTATTGTAATTACTATACAGGCAGTAATGAACACTATTTACTTGGGCTCAATATTTATCTTTATATTTTACTTGCATTTGTAGGTAACTTTGTCCTCTTTTTTTTTTGTAGTATGTTCAACCTGCAGTCATAGAAGGTTTTATAAATGACATAACTATTTCAATCCCCATTAGCAATATACTATGACCCATCATAGATACAAGCTATATATATATATATATATATATATATATATATATATATATATATATATAGATAGATAGATAGATAGATAGATAGATAGATAGATAGATAGATAGATATATAGATAGATAGATAGATATGATATATAGTGCACATCAAGAGTTGTGAGTGTCTTTTGTGACGTAAATTACAGTTATTTTTGAAACTCCATTAACTTTTAACATGATCATTGCTGTTGTTGTTTTAGAAAAAAATAATACATCTCCAAGTGTATGAATCTAAAGGGCATAGACATAGTTTTGGGTCAAATTGAGATGTGTATACCACGAAAAAGCTTAAAATGGGTTCTGTTTTCTGCCAAAAAATATTCAACTTGCAGTTATTGACTGAAAGCCAGACAATTCTCTCTGAATAGAAGTGTAAAAGGGCACTAGTGCATAAAAGTACTAAACAAGAATTTTACAGCATCAAATCTTAACGTTAAAATGTCTGTTATAATAAACATTTATTTGCTTAAAGTCACACTAATTATTCTAAGTACTACTACAATACCTATTGTAACCTGCTTTATTAAGACTTTTTTTTTAAAGACTTATTTAAAAGTTTAATCATTAAGTGTATTATTTGTGGAGTGTTTTGCTCATAGTAGTATATACATCTATTACCACAATCATATGAAAGAAGCCACAAATACATTTATTTGTTTTCATTTTTTAAAAATCTATTTATTTGTGTTGCTTGTACTACATATTTTGAGATAGGATCAAGACTTACTAGCTGGAGGACTAACCTGCATGTTTTTGGGTTAATGGGGGAAAAGGGATAATTATCAAATGCTTTTTAACTTACTGTGTTTTTCTGTATCATTTTCATATTTCTATCCTTGTACAAGTTGCCGCTTTATATGAATATTTTAACTTAAAGTAATCTTTTCTCCCCCTATAAAGTTAGTTTCCTTGCACTCTTTTCAGTTTTAAACTCCTCTATAAATCCTGACTCTCCTCATCTTGCAGGTTCCACTCCTCATTCCGTGCCACCGCGTCATCTCCAGCAGCGGACAGAGCGGCCCGTACATGGGAGGCAAGGGCGACCACCTCAAACAATGGCTGCTCACCCACGAGAGGCAGTGAGGGAAAGCTTTACCCAACCCAACTGTCCTTCACTCAGTACTACACACATGCACACACACACATGAAACACAAGGCCAGAGAACAAAACACCACTATAAACTTTAGTCCATTTGGCACCCGCTGTGGAACAACTGCAGTTACTTGTAAATATTCACTTCATATTCTTTTTTTTTTTTTTTTTTTTTTACAATACAATCTAAGAATAGAGTTGCTGCATAGTTAATGCGATAGCGCGAGTTGTTGCCGAATTAGAACGTACAAAAATAACTTAAACAGAGAACAGTAGGAATTACAAACATATGCTCCCGTGGGGTTCTGGTAATGTTTGCCAGCTAGTGTTGGAATGGTTTTTCTAAAGCATTATTATTCCCTTAAAAATATGTCTCTTGCATTGTTGTTGTTGCGTGTGTGTTTTTTTTTTTTTTTTCTCCTCCTAAGCAGAATTAGTCTTTGTACCTCACGTTGTTTTTTTAATTTCCTGCCAAGTGAATGCTTTGTTCAACATCCAATGATAAAGGCTCTGAATTTTTACTCGTACACAAAGCTTTGTAGTGAGGCATTTGTTTTTGTCTTCATTTAGATCTCATTGTTTGCTCTCCCCTCGACCTAGTCTGCAAGTATACATTATAAACTGTACTTGTCCTATCAGATGTGTTGAAATAAAACACCTTTATTCTCAATACCTAGCTTTTATCACCTTAATTGTATTTAATATAAAGTGTTTATTTTTTTTCTGCTTGGTGCAGTCCTAGTCTCACATTTAATTACGGCGTATGTCCTCCTCGCTCAGCAGCACCTCTCTCACAGCCGCCTGTATCTTGAGGAGTGTTTCCATTAGAGGGCAGTACAGAACGGGAAACTGGAATCAGTGTTTCAGCCTTGAATTCCTTCTGCACATTTAATCTCCAACTTAAATGTTTATGCGCTGCTTTATTTTCAGCGCAACACCATTTAATCCCCCTGGGCAGAATTATTTTGGGTAAAAAGACTGTTTAAAAAGGCCAGCAGTTGCAGTGTGTGTGAAAAGACTTCTTTTTTTATATATCAAATGTTCGGGACTGTTCTGTGAGATTTCTTTTTGACAATTTAATATTGACAGCTTTTTTTTTTTTTTTAGGTGTAATCCTTTCTTCTCCTGACTGTGTAATGCAGTTGGAGTGTGACCCTTGTGGCCTGTGGTAACTCCTCCTCTGTTCAGCTCAGGTAGCCTAATAATGCACCCTCCAAAAATAACCTCGCTCTAACCTTTACACAGCCCATTCAAGTGGCCCACTCACTGAATACATTTGAACTTAGCTGCATTTTTGAATGTGTTATAGGCGAGTTGGTGGCTGTCTGGCGGTCCTCTGCCATTGGAGCAGACTGTGGATGTTGAGGCAGTAGACAGGCAGATGAAGAATGGGCCTCAGTCTTTGCCTTCACACAGGGCTAATGATGCCTGTGGTGACTACAGGCTACAGTCAGCCCCCTAACGAAGGGAGCTGTGACACAGCCACAAGGGGTCCCATTTAAGGCAGCCACACTCTGAAGTGCACTGTAAGCACCCTCCTTTTTTGCTTGTGGCTAAGTAAATTCTATGGAATGCTATGAATTTAGCTGCTGAGATAGTGATGTCTGTAGCGCAGCTCAGTTCTTGTTGAAAAACAAGTCCAGCTTCAAAGCTACACACGCTGCCAGTAATTGGTGGTGTAATTGCGTAGGTACCGAGGATTCTCTTCCAAATAATTCACTTTGTATTTCTGCTCTTCTTGTGGTGTTTCAGTGTAGAACATGGTTTGCTGTGGTAGCACTATTTGTGTATTATTTTGTTGTGTACCACTACCATAGAACTCTGGCTCAACATAAAACAGAATTAGATTATAGAGTTTGAGACATTCTCATCATCCACGTCGTTAATCGCTGTGAAACCTTTCATTTTGGCCTGATCTGTGCCTTACTTCTTTGAGAGACTTTGTGCACGTGCGTGCGAGCATGAGCATGTGGCCGTGCGTGTGTGCACATGTGTATGTCCATATGTGTGTGGGTGAAGTGGATGATATTGAGTCTGACTTCATAAATCACCCAGACACTGATAAACTCCCCATGCACCCACACACCGCTAATGGGCAACCCTTAAGGAGTGTGAGTGTCTCGTGCGGCGTTTGATTCAACATTTATTAACCCCCTCACACACACACACACACGCCCGCTCACTTCACGCACACACTTATCTGAGCCCAGAAAAGGCAGGATACGCTTGGTGGCATCCGTGCACTTACAGCCAGGTTCTGACCTGGCCACGCTGAATCATAGCGCATAGTACTAAGATACATTGACTTTATACAGAACAACAATCAGTGCATTTCCTAACTCTACTGTGCTCCTCATAACTTATATCCTGACTTCAACTCCCCACTTCCCATCTCATATCCTGCACCCTCCTCATTATAGAGCAATTTTCTGCCCCCACATCAGATCCAAACAGCGCCTCCATCTCCAAGTCTTCATACATGTCACCTCATCATTCTAATCTCATCACAGCTCTGGTTGAGGTGCAGCGGGTCGACTTAATACTGTAGCTACACGACAAAAGTCACTTTTATTTCACAAAGTTTTAAGCACTGCAGTGAAAGTTTGTGAGTGTGAGTGAGCTTTAAGTGGTGCACATAGCTGAGAAGAGTAGCAGTGTGTGCCATGCAGATAGGCTCAGAGACAGACGCTCGCTCGCTGATAGTGGATAGACAGACATTAGGCTGCATGGGGCTTGGCTGTGCTATCAGGTTTCCTCCTCTGTGTGGGTCTGCTGGGACAGCTCGCCTCTGTGGCCCTGACACTGAGGCACCACGCAGCCAGCCACGACAGCTGCCACAGCAGCATCTAATACCAGGACACGCTACGCTACGCCACGCCACCACTACAAAGAGCAATATCACTACAGACATCCCACTCTTTGATGCTCAGTAATGATCTTTGTGTTCTGAGAGGGATGGACTCACATAGTGTATTTCTGTGTGTAACAAATAGAAGCTTTACTTTGTATGTGATGATGGGGAGGGGTCGGAGGTCTTGTGTGACTGTGAGAGAGTAACCTTGTACCCGTGTGTCATTGTAACCTTGTGAACTGCTGTGTAGTTCTGGCGTGCTGTAATTAGGAACGGCTGATGAGCGCCCATACATAACGTGAGAGCGCAGCCTGCGAGCGCTGCGCCGCATGTATCAATCTGTGACTCCACAGCGCTTGTCAGCGTGGCCCGGACAGTGTCTGCGCCTGGAGAAAGTGCAGGTCTAGCCTTGGTCATGTTGACGGAGGGGCGGCACTTCAGAGGCTCCAGGACCCCATGGCACCAGTCTCCCCAGTCCCCCAGACAGACTGGGAGCATCTGGGCTCTGTCAGCGCCTCTGGCCCCTGCAGACTCCGATCTATATGAAGAGGCGAGGAGTGGATTGGATCAGGGAAAGGGAAAATATGAGCCAGATTCCTCTGCCTTTTGCAAATGCATGCCAGTCAGTGTTTGGTGTGTGCGCACCAAGGCTTGATAACAGGTTGCACTGATTAATTTTGTATGACGCGAGATGGTGTATTGATTAGCTTCTCGTGTTGGAAAAAAAAAATCTTCTTTATAAATTGTCCAATTAAGCATTAATTAAAAAGAATACATCGAAAATATGCAACGCCTGTTTGGAGCAAAAACACATGGTGACTGATGACGATCACATTGACAGATATTGTTCCAAAGAAAGTGAGGAATGATTTGATCAAGTGGATATAGTTCCAAAGCAGCACCACACAGAAACTGATACACACACTTGCCAAGTCTAATTAATCCATACACTAAATTAGGAATATAAATTGTGGTCCCAATTTAACAAGGTCAGTCTTAACTTCTCCCTTTACACTTTATTTAACTATGTAGGAGGAAAAAGGCCCTATCAATGTGCTTTGCTTATTATGATTGACGATTGATGATTAAGTCCTCCAGCTGACACACACCAGCAAAGCCGGTGAGTTGGAATTGGATGTGACACATACACAGTTCTGCGTGTTAGGTAATTCGTTGACGAGGGGCCAAATTCATTTATGGAACAGCGGTATTGGCAGGCATGGACACTCTCTGCAAAAACAACGATAATCACAGAGGTTTGGCGCGGCGTGACAAGGACTCTTTAGGGAAAGGCCCTTACACGCTGCTTTGTTGGCCGTTCCTCCCCAAGATGTAAGATGGAAGGAAACATCCGCCACTGTTCTTAAGCTTGCTCAGAGAGGCACAGAAAGCGCTGCTAAACATCTTTGGTTTAAGGCCCAGTGATCAGGGGCTTTGAAATGCGTAGATTTGTATATAACATTTCTAAAGTGGTGTTTTTGTCCATACAACCCCAAAAAGCAAAATATGTCTTTGTTGAATTGATGATATAAAAGCCTTGATAGGTCCTGTATAATGAAACATGAGGAAGACCCCGTCTCCAGCCATTTAATCTCTTTTCACTTCTCAATTTTTCCTGCTAATGAGCCTTATTGACAATCAAACAGAAGCTGTCATCCCCCAGGATGCAACACTCCCAGCCCCTGCGTGTTTGTCATAGTGTCCTGGCAATCAGAGCGCCTGCAAGACCAGGCTGGCAGTTAGTGGTTCTCACAGCAGCGCTGCCTGAAAATGGCACACTTCCTGTAGAGTTGCAGCTGCCACCTCTGCTACTTCCATTACTTTCTATAGCATGCAGATGTTGTATCAACATTCCCTGCCAAGGGGACTGCAATAACTGCGAGATTCATGCCATGTTTCAGAGGCACGTCAATTTCTCAAGTGGCACAATTAAAGAGGGAAATACAGTACGGGTTTTCACAGGCACTCGAATCGGAAAAGGGCTGTTTCACTTTTTTCCAATGGGGGCTGTTTCATAAGGGTTCAGAAATCCACCCGATTTTTACTGGCCTTTTCCTGAGTGGAGCAGCTCTGTGCGCCTTTGTGCGGCAGACCTGTCGTGACCCACAGCGGATATGGAAATGGGGCTAAGGTTTTATGGGCCAAACGGATTGGACACAGTCAAGCTCAGGGGGCATGAATATTGGATGTTATTTCTGCTCCCTTTTTATGTAATCCATTGCCAATACATTATTAATAGATGATATCATATCCAGAAGTACTGGACAAAGCACTACAGAGGGGCACTATGAAAGGAGCTCTATGTGGTGCAGAAAATACCCTCACAGTGATATTATTTTATCACTGCATTCTAACACTCTCTGACCAGCCACTTCGCTGCTCTGTATCATTTTTTGGACTAAGTGAAGTTCATAGAGGGAAAATCTGGTGAACAGTGTCTCTCTACTAGGGTTAAATCCAGCATTTGTGGGTTTGAAACGCTCTGAAACATTGATGAAGTATCAAATGACACCCAAATACAAGTTTAATGGATTTTGAAGCGCTGGGATACTTTGCTCATCCTCTCGACTCGCAGTGAGTGAAGTGGAAATCTTTTGCCAGGATCTCAAGTTTTTCTTGCAAAAGCTGACTCCCAGTGTACAGTAGCAGGGGAGCACTGTCTTATCTGATGTAGCGAGTCACAGACAGGAGGCTGTGCAAATGTGGGACTATTTCACAAAAAAGGGTCATATCCCCTGTTTTGATTCAAATGCACAATTGTTCAAAAAAGGTCAGGCTTCCTATTTGAATTCATTGTCATCTTGTCGTTTTGATCTGCTTTAGCTGTGCAGTTTTTATGAGCCCCTATCCTACTATTGTTCTCCCTAACTCCTAACTTTACACCAGTTGAGAAATATGGTCTTTGTCAGTTAGAAGTATACTTTTGAGCTACAAGTTGTGAAGTCTGGCTTGTACTTGCTTAATTTTGCACATTTAAATTAGACATATCGGGCCAGTGACAAAGCGAGCGGATGCGTAAGGTAATATTCAGTTTTAAGGTCAGTTTGAATTGTTTTTTCTCCTGGGGAAACGGCAGATTGATAAAGAGCAAACAAAACCTCGTCTGAATGCTTGTCCTCCATGGCCTCAATGAAGGTTTCATTCCTTTATATGGTCCAGCCCAATTCCCAGCATGCGCAGCCATTGTGGCTCTTTCAACTGCTGCACTCCATTGACTGGCTCATTGTCCAATGGCTCTTTTGTACACCCGCTATCACCAGAGCACAATCTTTCACCTGGACACCACTGCAGCGCAGCCTGGAAGTGGTCACGTAAGGCCACGGGAGCAACATGTCCAACGCGGACACAATTAGCATGCTGCTAATGAAAAAACATTCACACTAACTTAAAGGTAAATCTAGCACTGCTGACTTTAATATGGCTGTTATTAGTCACGCTCTGGCAGCTTGCATCAGACAGAGATGTCCAATATTACTGCACAGGCGTCTATTATTGAGAGGAGACTTTTTAAAAATATAACAATGCACAAGCAGATGTTTGAAGCGTGGCCCTGGGCTACACAAGGCTAGTTAAGATCAATATTGCTTTCAATATTTCTTTCCTTTGACAGATAACCGGTACAGAGGAAAGTCTTGATAAGAGTGGCAACATATGGATGCGGCGTGCCTCGCTCCCGTTTGATTGTGTGACCCCACGACCTTTGCCTGTGTCTGAGAGGGAGGCACATGCTTCGGTGGGGGTCTGTCAGGCTCTGGTTATGGGGCATTATTGACCCAGGATTTATAAATATTTAATGCACACATTAAGATCATGGTGGAGGGTGGCCATTAGAGTTCTCCAATAAAGAGGCTCTCACGATGATTGAGTGGTATGGCAGAGCCAGGGGCTGCTACACAGAAACCTGCTGAGACAATATACTGTACCTCCAGCCCGCTGCCAGCCTGGGGAGCCCCAAAGTGCCAACTGCCGTGCACATTTTCCACTGTTTTAGCTTTTAATGAAACAGCCTCCGACACTTCTTAAAGAAGACAAGTTTGTACCACTGAGAGGAGGAGACCGCAGTAAGCAAGGTGATAGATTGTAAGTGGTGTATGTGTATCTAAAACAGTGAAGGAGCAGATGTGGCCAATTGTTATCACACACATTGGATTATCGAGGGAATGATTTGAAATGAAACAGCTCTTTGGGTATATCTGTCCTCGGCACTATCAGCAGTGTTGCCAGATCCATGCATGCTGCTCGACATAATAAGCTGTGATATGCTGATTGCCACTCAGGTTGAGGGCCTTTAATTGTGCATTAAAGAGAGAGGTGGCGACGGACAATGTTGCCTTGATGAGAAATTGACATTTTGTGACCTGGTCTCCGCGTCCACTCACGATGCCAGATAAGATGCTCAGTTGTTTTTAAGGAGAGGCACCATTCTTCTCGCGAACACTTGTATCAGTCCGTTTGACCCACTTGATGAGTATAGATTTCATAGTGCCCCCCTTTCAGTGCTCCAACTATGAGAGGTTCAAAACGATACCAGCCCTTATAGACAAAGGATAACCTTGCTCTTTCAGTGTATTGATTCTTTATTAACTAGGTGGCTTAAAGCAATGAAATGAGGGATTTGAATGAGCCCATTTGGCCTGCTTTGAATAAAAAGCCTGTTTATGAACGACTACAATAGCCTTTAAAGCGCCACAGATGCAGGATATGCTGATACAGGGACCAGTCGGAATGTACCACAATGTCAGAGGCTAATGCACTTTTTCACCTTTCCAAACATCAAAACTATAGCTCACAGACCACTTCACTTCTGTCTGTTCAAGGCCTGATTGTCAGTTTTAATACCTGCCAAACTGCATCTACAACTAAAGAAGTCCACAGCTCAGGAGCTAGTGTGTTTTTTTTACTGAAAATTTTAATAAAACATCACTTATTCATTTCTGTTTCCATTCCAAATGTTGACATGTTTAAACTTTCTTCCCTGTAAACACATTTAAGCTATGTGGCAGAGTCATAAGTGGTGAGTAAAAATGACTTCTATACATTCTACAAAACAGAAAAAATACAACCACAGATGGAGTGATTTTTCTCCAAGGTTGTCCCTCATGCACATTAGTCTCTATTGGATCTTAACAACTATCATATGGGTCACAAACAATTTATTTGACAATACAACCAACAAAGTTTTCTCCAAAATGGTCTGTATAGATAATTTAAAATCAATATAAAAATAAACAATGAAGTTTGACTTCCCCTTTAAAAAATGGACAGAGAGTCTTGACAGAGTAACAGAAATTTGGAGGATACACGTGAATATGCACATTGCATTTTCATCAAATACAAAAAGAAAACAAATGAAGGCAACAGTTCTTGGCTGAATTATCTGTGCTGCATCACTATATTAAGGGCATGACGATTAATACATACATAATGAAAAGCAATATACAAAATTTCAGAGATAAATACATTATTTATAGTTGATATGTTACAAAATTTCCCTCAGTGAGCGCAAGTGTGTATTTGAACAAAAAAATGACAATGAACTACTTTATGTCTACATTCTCAATGGATTTTAATTTTGTTTTTTCAATGTTTTTGTTGATCTAAAAGAACATGAAAAAGACAGATGTATAAATATTTAGCACAAGTTTGGCAATATCACAATAGTCTACAATTTTGAACCACATATAAAACACATAAGGGAGTTGGAGCTAGAACGAGAGACTGCTCCTCATCAACAAGAAACAGACTTCACAGTAGCCTAGGAATGCATTAATATACAGTGCTAGCAAAAGGTTGAAAAACATGGCAAAACACACTTGCTTAAAGGAAGCTCTAGACATGGAAGTACATCATATTCATCAACAGAGCAGTGTTTTGTACACGTCAGTGTGCTTGTTGAATCAAAGAGCATTTTTTTTACTTTTGAAGATGATTTCTAGCTACAATAAATTACAAAATTTAAGTTAAAATGCAGGAATGAAACATGATACAACCTTCCCACCAACCCTCCCATTTACTTGTATTTGTTGTACTTTTAAGCTCAATTTTCTACATTATATATCTCATATATTTTTCCAGTTGAAATTGTCTTGGCCCCTGTGTATTTTTCTCACACATAAAAATACAAAAAAGTCACATTAAAAAGACACACAACTGTTGTGAATCTATTAAAAGAGAGTTGAAACAGAAAAGCTGATTTTCTGAGGCAAACAAGTTCATTGGCAAATGTACTGTACAACAGTGTTTTACTTTACAACCAGGTGTGAGTCCACAGAGTCCTTCCAGAACTGAGCGTGTCATGTGTGAGAGTGGGCGTGTCCAAGGCCGATGCACAGTCCGACAGTATACAAAATAAACCCTTCATCATCCCGTGTCCTTTTTAAGGGTGCTCCAATGGGAGGGGGAAACAAAAAGTCCCACAGAACAAAGTCCGTCCCCATAAATCCTTCTCTCTGCAGGTTTCTTAAGTCTTTTAAAAGAAAAAAAAAATCTTTCTTTTCTTTTTTCTTCATCTTTAAAAACAGAACAAGCAGTTGACTATACATGACACCAGCGACTGGCTGTGTGCTCAGGGGGTGCCCTGTGAAGTGGTAGTGTGACTGGTGCTTGAGATGACCAAAGTGCATTTACATTGGAGGGACAACCAGGCCGGACATGGCTGCAAACAAAGACAGGAGAGGGACATTAGTTAATGTGCTTCACACATAACGTGGATATTTATTCAAATTATTGAAATCTTTTTTTGTGCATGCATGTGCATGTGAATGTGTGTGTATGTGAGTGCGTGCTTGTGCGTGCTCGTGCATGTTTGCTAGTGTGTGTTAGTAGTGCACGTCTCAGCTAACGGGAGTGTCTGAAAAGCTCCCTCCTGCTCTGACATTTCAGCCCTCAGCATGCCACTCTTGCTATGTGTGATATTTCTCCTGGCGTTGGGGTAATGGCAAACAGTGGCCCAGACTCCCGGGAGAGCCAGCCATGGTGACGGCGGAGCAACAACACGGTCACTTCCCACAATGCCACAGAGCTGCAGTAGCAGTAGACAGTCGGCAGCCTTCCCTCTGATTCCTCCTTTTACTCGCCTGTCTCTTCTCTTCGCCTGCATTACTGGTACAGAGCATTCCCTCACTTGTGCCTCTGTGTCATTATCCAAGAGAGATTAGACTAGATCAAAGGTAGCTTCAGTTATTTTACCAAGACCATCTGCCTAGGATATCATTAGCAACTGAAACTCTCCCTCTCAGTTTATATATGAAGTATTTTCACACGTTTTAACAATTAGGCAACTAGTGAAGTGCTGGGATGATATATTATTATATTGCTCTGAGTATATTTGTAGAGTCATGCTTGATATGCTTTTAAGTTTGCCAGCGCAGATGATGGCAAGGCATTGCTCATTAATTTCTGCACAACATGTATTAATAAGTATGAACGTGTAGCAAGATGAACTTTAATTTCCCACTTCATTAAGCCCAATGTTATTAATCTTGGGGCACACACTACGGCTAAGCTTGTTTTCAAAGCAATCATGTTGGTCATGACACACGCACAAAACCTAATAAACATAATTACTAAAACAATTCGGAGAAGGTCTTTTCCTGCGACTTCAGAGGGGATGTTTGTATCAAAGGCCAACGCCGTGACGCTGCGTGCACCCTGCGCCGTGTGTGCATCATGTTTGAGTGGTGTATGTTGGTTGCGTGGCTGCGTGTGTGCCAGTGAAGTGAGAGGTGTAAATTAGCCTGTCAAAATGCATATATTGGTAATGATTAATCCCTCACCAAAACGGACAGAGGCCTGAGCAGCGGTATCTGACCAGTAGTCCGTAGGGAAGGGATGAGGGGGTGAGGGGGGCTCACCTTGCAGTCCGTTGCCGTTGGCGCTGGTGCAGGAGGGGGGTGGGGAGGCCTGGGGTCGGACCACAGGGGCGAAGGCGCTCTTTTGTTTAACTGCAGAGACGATAGGGAAGCAAAGGATAGGAGGGAGGGTGAGAGTGAGAACGTGCTGTGAGTAGTGCTCAAGAGGGAGAGGGCAGTTAAGGTAAGACTGGGATAGTATTACTGCCAGGGGGGATACACCACCAGGACTCAAACTGCATTACAGACCCCGACCATCAACATCTCCTCTGCTTCAACAAGTGCAAGTGGCATATGTTGAAAAATACATAAAAGTGCATTCCTCCTCTCTGCCCTGGTGTGAAAAACAAACTAAACCTGCTTGTTCTTAAATGAAGAGTTGTATTATTATCATCAATAACGCTACAACCTTGTCAGAAGTGATTCATAAAAGTGAAAACAAATGTGGGAGCTGGAATTAAATCAGCCGCAGCTTAGCGTCGTTACACTGTAGTAGTGGCAAGCTACTCACTTCCATATGGGGAGTTGGCAGAGGATCCGTTGAGGAACCCTGGGGAGCTTGGCACTCCCAGGTTCATACCGGCATTGCCATAGCCATTCATGCTGTTGCTGACGGTGTTGTAGCTGGACTGCTGCGGGGTGCTGCTGGAGATGTAGCCCCGGGGGGACACACTGCTGGTGTTCCGACTGTATCCCACTGCAAAACATGCAAGACAGCACAGAAAAGCAAGTCATTTCTCTTGTCCGCTGTGTTTTAAGGGGTAACAGTCACAGCTCAAACTAAAGGCTGCACATTGTAGATTTTAGCAAAAGATAAGAGATACAAATAAAGAATGCACATACACACAAAAATCTATTCCATGTAAAAAATGAACAAATAGGTAAAATAAAATATTAGAATGAATATTTAGTAGAGCTTGCAGTGGGAAATGGCTCATTGTAATGACAGAAAAAGTTAAACTATTATTTCATTCCACTGCTGTCCCCCAGGGATCCCCTCTAGGACCCTTGCAGGTATTTGGACCCCGCTTTTGAGAGCCGAGTTATGGAGTCCACCCCTATATCACATATGTACCTTGGTCATTCCCTTGTGACTCAGACACATTGACTGCTAGCTGGCTGCTGAAGGAGTTGACTCCCATCATGCCGTGGGAGGAGTTGGCGAGCGAGGGGATCTGGTTGTGGTTGCGAGGAACGCTATACAGGGCCTCCGCGATGTCAGCTGCCCTCTTCAGAATGATCTCCTGAGAACCAAGAGAAGCCAGAGGTTTTGTTATTTATGGCGTTTTTATAGCTGTGCTTGGCTTTGAAGCATGGTTCATGGCTATATGGTAAACTCACAACGCATGGAGCCTACATTGTTCCAGATATAGTGGTGAAAAATACCCTTTGGTGATACTATGAGTACAATTTCGATGGTTTCTTATTTAGCTCTGGATAGGTAGCAGCTGGATGTATACAAACCTGATTGTTGTGGGGCATCCCATACAAGGCTTCGACCAGATCTGCTGCTCTCTTCAGCAACACCTCCTGCAGAGGAAACCCCAGAGTCAGTGCACAGACCTACACACATCATATATGCCCTGAGCACTACAGGCCCATCCTTATAGGTTTACATTCTGCAGACAAGTCTAAATAAAAGCCACCCTCATTTAAGAGGCACCCTGATGCATTCACACAACATTACTTTGCCTCTTCCATCCGTGTAGAGCAGTGAATAATGTTCCCTATCTTAATTAAACTGGCATAGTCCTTTAAAAACAACACCTCAGCCTGGTTGTGGGCTACACGTTTGCTCCTGAGTTCAGCCGCGTCCCCTCTCTTCAGAACAATAAAGTGAATTAGCTCTGGGTTAATCTAGTTCTGTTGTAATGACATTAAGGAATTTTTCAATTAACCTCTTTGACTGGCTGTTGCAAAGGACTTCACAAATGACTTCCCATCCAGCAAGAGCTGGGTGCTTGTGCCTTGGGGACAGGGATGCTCAGGATGTGGTCTTATCCATGTCTGCATGCTTGCCCCTGCTTGACAATGCGGATTAGCTGTGTTGCTTTGGCTCTTAACACTGAAAATGAGTTGGCCCTGGATCCCGTTCCCCCTCTTAGTTTTGGGCTTTGAGTTAGGTGGGGTTTGGCCCATTTGTGTCTTTATCTGCTCTTTGAATTCACCACTTACAATTAAATCCCTCTCAAGGAAGCAGACTGCTCGCTTTGTTTTTTATAATACAGAAGGCAATATGCTGTATGAAGACCCTCTCCTCTATTTAGAGTGCATCTAATCTGACAAAGGCAAAAGCAGACATGGCGGTTGCATGTTTTTAGAATGCTTGCTTGTTGTCACCTGCTGTAGAGCAGAGATTTGTCAACTGTGCTGTTAGAACCCTGGTTAAAAGCAATGCAAATCTGTCAGCAGAAACATCTCAGATGGTGCTTGTTTTCTTCCCACATTGGCGGTGTTTTCTTTTGCGGGCCTCGGTAATTTGTCTGAAGTGTTCCATCACTTGGCAATAGCAGTGTGGGATTAAGACGGCAGCTGCCGTAAATGAATGTAAACACAGCCTTCGCGCCTTCAAACAGCGGCCTCCAAGACTTGGCCTGCCTTTCCACTGCACAGCGTATGTAGTGTGTACGGACGTGTATGGGCCCTTTCATCCTGAGGAGCATATCTACCACACTCCTTGATTTATCAAGATGAATCACTGCAGAAGCCACTTCCAGCGTATGCCATGCTCTCTTATAGAAACATATCGCTTAATCCACCCCAAGTTACCGGATGGGTGGCTCTTAGAATGGGCATTTACCTCTGAAATTGGTGTGTATGCTCAACGTTGCATGCATCTAGTTTGCATACAAATAAAGAATTATGGTTGTCGTGAGGCAGGTAGACTAAATGAGAGGACCAGCTGTCTTGATGTGTTCTCATCAGGCAGAACAGATTTCTCTCTCTCTTGCTGAGTGAGATAAAGTGGTTTTCTTTCTTTTTGTCTGCAGTTAATAATTACCAATAATCTATTCTATCATATTTCAAGATCTCCTACATGGCTCTCAATTTTAAACAACAATTAAAGCAATTAAGACTGTCGCGTTCGCAGCCATGTTTCATTCTGTGTAAACGTCCTCTGCCTGCTTGTCCATATGGTACTTTGCAGCAGTGACATAAGGACAGCTTGGAGAAAGGAGGAGAGAAAGCGATATTGCCTCTCATCCTTAATCTGTCGTTTACCGCGTGGTGTCTTAACTAACCACGCCGACTCGCAGGGCTATGCTTAAGTGGCAACCTAGTCATATCCGCGCATGATGAGAAGTGCTGCTCCCAATCAAGGAAGAAGTTTGTTTTCTTCTGACGAGGAGCTTTCATGCATATCGGCTCATGCTGTGAATACGATTAGTGCGGAATAGCGTTCTGAGGGCATTTCCATGTAAATCTCAATACTACTCCAGTATAAGTGTAATTGGCTTTCTTGTCATGGAGACATATCAGAACACGCCATGTTAAATTGAAACAATTAAAGGCCTCAAATGATTTCTGTTGTTGTGTGACAAATGCGTGACAGATCTGGGCTTTTGTTTGCCTCATTCTGTATAAAGATCCCATGTTCAAAGAATGGGCTGCTCTAATGACACATCACCTCAAGGAAAAATGAGAGAAAAGCTCAAACAAATGATGTGTTTTTAAAATGTCTAACAATAAGAGCCAAATGTGAGTCTTGGAGCAGTAGATTAACACAGAGCTTGTATTTATGTTATCACAGTTAATAAAAGAGGGCCTAGGTTATGTAGCTTGGAGTGCTAATGCCATTATAAAACTGTAAGGCAATTACTCTGTTAGCTCTAGCCCGAGGTAATGAATGCATTTAGAAGCATAGGGCCATTAGATGAAGGTACTTCAAAGAGCACAGGAAGAGAGATTCATTTAAATACATGGGTAATTGCTTGACATGAACACATTTGTAATATTTTCTCCTTGTGGATTACACAAGGAATTGGAAAAGAATGGGCTTATGCTCATTTTGGGAGGAAAGAAAGGAATCCAAGGCAATCAGCTTAATAATAAAACAATATTGAGTTTCCACTTTTAATTTCATAATGAATCTAATTTGTTACAGAAGAGAGAAATTGAGTGTGATATAATGTGATATCCAGTCTATTTGTCCATTACTGCCAGAGGGCACAAAATGGTATTATAAATTGTCTTTTTTATATTATGAATGGAAAATTGTTTTATAACAAGATCTTAAAAAGGAGGGTGAATTCCAAAGTCTCTCTTCACTTAACGCGATGCCCGCAAACCAATCTCCTTTCTCATCACTTGACTGCTCACACTTATTACTTTCATATTCACCCTGGACTTTGCATTGAATTTTTATATCTGCACTCCTCCCACAGGGTCAGACTGTCATCTACGATGTTGTCTTAGAATTACGAGGTAAACTTCAATCAGAGGCAGCTTCCCCCTTTTTTTCTCTGTGTAGCAACAATATTAGCGTGCATCCCTTGCTATCCATGAGCACTCCCATATTGGCTTTCTGTCTCCTTACAATTACCACGTGTCTTACTGGTCCCAGGGAGAAGGCTGGTGGAAATCAATAGCGCAGTAATATTATCAACTGGAGGGTGAAGTCATGGGGAGGGGGGGGCTGTAGAGGCGGTGAGTGGGCCTGGTGTCGATTTGCCTTTCTGCTAATGCACAGTGCGCGTCCTCCAGCTTTATCTTCTTTTTATAGAGTCTCGCGGCTCACCTGCACCCCGTAATGGCTGTTCTCTATATGCCGTTTGTGTTCTCATTCCGAATGTACGCGGGCGCCCCAGCCTGCCGCGGGCTGTTTTATTGGGAATGTGCTTTTGACCCCGAGAGCTGACCCTCAGATGGCAAGCTTAACAATGACGAATCACTCGGCGGGATCATTTACATGCCCCCTGAACCCCATATTTGGGTCCATTAGAGAGCAAATCAAATATTTATGTTGTTTATTGGAAGTGCAGGGTTTCATCTCACTCTGTGATTGTTTCATGCAAAGGCCGAGAGAGCCTGCTATATTAAGTATACACACGCCCGGGAAACTAATCTCAGCTTCAGTGTCAAAATCTGTCTTGCTGCCTAGGAAAGAAGTCAGGCTTTTTGTAATAACGCTGTGTTGAACATGCTTTGTTTTTCACTTCTCACAGTGTGGATTCTGCCAAGACACTGCAGCTTTAAAATTGAAACACTGTTGTTAAATTGACCAGTAGAGATATTAAAGGTAAGTGTACTTCAGCTTTAGGTTTACAGTTAAAATTAGAGCAACATTTCATGTCTAGGTGTTGTTTCCACGCTCCGCAGGGACCAGGTCTAATTGAAACACTTCATATAGTGAACCAGGGAGTAGCTGTGTTGTCCTATTTCTTCACATTGCCTTGGTCAAACGTGTAAAGCTACCACACAGTCTGTTCTTTATTAAATTGTCCATTGGATGTTAATGATATTGCTGTGTTGCATGCTGAGATTTAATAGATAAGGTCTTTAAAGGTTTTACAGTATTATTAAAACTCGGAGGTGGCCTGTGCTTTACTACCTGCCGAGGGCTTTTGAATGTGCTAATCAGTCATATTATTACACCTGACACATCTGGAACGTCACTCAACAAAATGGCTGCTGGCGGGCGGCAATTAGCGCAAACACACATAGATTTGTATCAATAGGAAATGAAAAATATCAAAGGCAAAAGATTCAAAGGAATAGCTGTGTGCACCTTACTTTTCCTGGCCAGGTTTATCAAGTTGGCAGCCTATTTATGTGCCACACTGGTGTGTCGGAAAAAACTGATGTGGCTTTCAACCGCCTTACCCAGGTTCAAAAGAAAAACAATAAGAAAGCCTGGGCATAATAACATGCAGTCTTTGTCTATTAGCTGCAGTAAGACGAGGGGGTTTACGGCACAGGGCTCTGTAAACAAAAGATTAAACCAAATCGAGCTGCAGAAAATGAAAGGAAAACATGAGTGGGGTAATGAGGGTGCAGGCGTCGTTTCTGACCAGATTACCATCTCCACAGACTACTGGAGAGGAAAACGCCTGATTGAGCTATTTTACCACACAGCGAGTTTACGCCTCTCTCCCCGCACTAAACCAATACCATTACCACTCTGGTTAGTGGGAAGCCACATATGTGAAGCAAAGCTGTTCCGCTCCGGGGTCACAGTGCCGGCGCTCATGCTAATGCTGTTTTGTTTATTTGTCCCATTCATGCTACTCCCAGTTCTGTTGTTTTTCTTTGTATTTTTCCTATACTGACCTTTGGTAACCTCTCTGGGTCACCAGGGTGTCTGGGGATGACCTTCTGCAGTCTCTGGAAGCCGTAGTCGATGGTAGGCTCATTAAGGGCTGCAACAAAAAAGAAGATGGAAATTAGAAACATTTCGGGGTTAATCTTGTCAGAAATAGGAAGGAACTAATTGAGAAATCTGTTTACAGTACAGAAGTCATTTCAGAATGCCTAATTTGACAGAAAGCTCAAGGGGAGAGACAGTGGTTTATGAAACGTCAGCCGCTCCCGGGCCCCATGATGGAAAATGACACAAGTTCCTCTGACACTTGTGTCACTGAGTGTTATTCCATTAACAGCCATGATGACCTACATCAGTGTGAGAATCCTTCAGATGAGCCGAAGCCCCCCCTTTATCTGCTCAAGAATATTGACTACAGCAAACTACATAACCGGGCTCTTTTAATCTAACAGAGCTTTAATAATCTGTGAAAGGCTGTCCACACATTGATCTAGTGTAAGTTGCTGTCATTTCACCCTTCTGCACCGGCTGTACTGCAACACTGGCCCGGTGAAATACGGCCGCACATCCCACAGAGGCATTCATCTCCCACCCCTCAAATAGTAATCTGGGGCACGAGGCATATTGGCCGATGAATCAGAGCACAAAGTAAATGAATCATAAGGCCGACTTTGGTGAGAGCGGGGCGTTTTATGTCTGACAGTCCTAATGGGTAATTGAAGGCTTCCTTAGCGCTCAGGCTGATTCTAAACAATCATGTGTGAGTCGCAGACAGGACAGTAGCGAGAGGGAGGGAGGCAGGGCAGAGGCGAGGCGGGTGGGAGGGAGAGACGTGTAAAGGGGAAAGGAACGACTTAATAGAGAACATCACTTCTCAATGTAGATATCATTTTCAGGAGAGTAACTCCACCGTGCAAGGCGCTTCATAAATCAATGGCTTTCTATGGAGACTAATAAGAGCTGCCTGCCTCTATTCATTGTTCAGACTGTAATTTGGCCCATCACTCATTACTCAGCATGTAATTTCAGCATTAACACCGCACAGCCCGCTGAACCTGCTGAACACTGAGGATGGGGAGCGACCAGCTCCTTCCCCTCACACACACACACACACACACACCTACACACACACACGCACACACACACACACACACACACACACACACACACACACACACACACTTGTCAGGGCATAAAAATGAGCAGTTCTGCCTCATACTTTTCCACTGTTCACTTCCCTCCAAAGCCTGTGCAGCTCTCTGTGTGTCCTCACACTCACACCGACTCTACTCTTGTACAAACCTGAGTACAGTAATTGCCAGCTCGACCGTGACAAAATGGAGCAATTATGTGTTCAAGCATGGACAATGTAGGGTGCTAATCGATAGCAAGGCACTAGGTTGCATATACAGTGTAGTCCTATTGGCGGAGCACACCTGAATAAGCCCCACTCAGTGACAACATACACTGCTGGAAATCTGATTTGACATGTCATCATGCAACCAGAAACAACATGGTCGCTCTGAATGTGGGAATGCCGTCTTCTCCTTAATAAAGGATTGATCTGGACTATTGATTGTACATGACAAGGCTGTAGCCAGGAATTTGCCCTTTTTCTTTTGTTGTTTCTACCCCCTTTCTTATCAATGCACTATGGGCTCATACATGTGTACAAGTGTACATGCAGCGGCATTCGTGCACAGATGAATGTAAGTGCACATGTGTGCGGCGAGCCCCTGCCAGACCCCTCTGCTCAGTGTGATGTAAATTGTGTATGTGTAAAAAGCACTCCATAATCAGGCCATCCATCATCAGAGGCTGTCAGTGGGCTCTCTCAGGGTGATACATCACGCTCTCCTGTCCTCTGCCTCAGCTGGGGCCTACACAAGCCGCCAGGCATGCTGGGAACACAGCCGGGGAGACGTACAGTACAGACCAGACCTAAAGGGCTGAGAGGGACTTCCAATGATTATGATACCTCTCTCGAAGAGCGCACTTACATTTTAAACACTTACAATGGTGTGAGATATTAAAACACGATGAAATCAAATCTAAAGTAAACTCTTTGAACTTCTACTATTCAACTTGAACTATGAACTATGAACTTCCTATTGTGTCTTATCTATGTTCGTACAATTCAGACAGCCAGCCATGATCTAGGCATGTCGACATGTCCCCATCTCATCTATCATGGAGATGATCTTTGTAACAACCCCAGCGTAATGAAATTGGTGACACAGACCGCCATCTGCTATTGATTTCATGCAAATGCTTTTGACAGCTGATGGAGACTTGCATTAGTGCTAAACGGTGCTGTCAGTTGATGAGTTGACAGTTTTGTAGTCATAGCATGTACCCTGGTGCAGACAGACAATGTCAATAATCCCGTAAGAGGCGCTGATGATATATACTGAGCACTTATATTCATTCCCCACTATAAAACCTGTTATGTGTCAAGTCCCTGCTTTGCACGTTTTTATTTCAAAGATTTTCTTTTACACGCTGTGCTTTTACAAGAAACACATTGACAACTTCTATTAATTCTTCACAGTCTGCTCCAAACTTCAACTTCTATCAAACTCTTATTGTGATGCCCTTGCTTGACTTCACACATGGCAAAATGAGTGTGGCCCGACACAACACAGTGACACAGAGAGAGAGAGAAAAGAAGACAGGGTTTGGGTGTGGAGCAGGGGAGGAGGGGGGGTCTTGGGTGTGGAGGGGCATATGTCTCCCCCCTACCCCTTCCTGTAAGGGTCTCAGTCGCTGCAAGGAAACATGAAACCCTCCGCACACATCCCATAAATCCTGCTCTGGGTGGGGAGTCTAGCACATAGGAGCAGGGGGAGGAGGGGCTGTGTGGGTGGGGTGTCGGGGGGGCGAGGGTGAGCAAATGGGGGGGGGGGGTCACTGGCACGTTCCAGTCACGCCCGCTTCCCGGCCCGCGGCCAATCAATACCACTTTCCTGTTTTAGAGGCGGGTAATTATGAGGTGGAGAGATTGTGTGACCTCTCACCCCTGCTGCATTACTCGCCTGATATTAAGATAAATTGCCTGATTTTGGGTAAACATATGCTGCAATTCAAACTGTCAGCACTGGTTTGCTCAGGGATAATTTGTATTGATCTCCTGGCTTCTTCCCCATTTTGCTTACTGACCTCATGGATAATTAGAGAAAAAGAGACACGTGGAGGTAAGGCAGGGCTTGCATTTGAATACTTTGCGGTGGGGAAGGAGCACATAGGGAGGGGAGGGCGGACATTATGGACTAATAGAATTTTCATTTTCTCTCATCTTCTGTTCAGCTCTGGACAGGTTGCATTGGTCGTTCAATTACATCACTTGTCTCGCTTTCTCTACTTCCTCATAGCGTATGTATACATGCCTGCTTCCTGTAGCAATGTTTTGATATGGTGAATTTAAAACAGGCTCCGATCAAATTTCAAAATAAAATATTAAAACGGACATGTAACTTATTTTAAACATGCAGGTTTGGCTGTAGGGCAGGAAATTTCCATGAATTCTCTCACCCCGGAGACTGTATGATCACGTTTCAGAAAATGAGAAAAAATGGAATGCATGACTTCTGCTCGCCGCGCAGCTGTGACCATATTGTTTCCCGATTTTTGAATATTGCACACGAGTGGCACGGCTTCAGTGGAATTCTTCAGCCCGGAATGTGCACTTCTCCCAATCTTATTTTGATCGGACGCCTTAATCTGCCCCGGCCCTTTTATGTGGCTAACATGTTTTCTTGGGAGAGGCGAGAGTCGAGCCACTTCACTTAAAATGTAGAGTGGAGGGGCGTTTACATGGCATCTGCTGCTCCTTCTCCGTGTTCTCTGGAAATGGGACATGAGTAACCGCTCGGCAAGAACGGTGTAACATGGCCGACGTTGGCAGCCAGAAGTGCTTACATGGCAATACAAGACTGTGTGCCCTCAGCCTATATGGAAGTGCATCGAACACGTGTATTGACTTACAGTATCGGGGTATAAACATAGGGAAATGTTTGAGAGCAGCAGTAAATTTAAGGGAAATTGTTCCTTGTTAAGTCTATGAGGCCGAATGGGAGCCTGCACAGAGTACTAGCATTCCTGCCAGCCATTACAGCTTATTACGATAACTCTATCTTTCCAGGAGATAAAAACCTAGCCTTGTTGCCATTTGCCAGCTATTACTTTCGCTAATTATACTTAACTGCTTCGAGCTTATCTCCACTCCTCCTACACCATTGAGCAGTTATTTTTTTTCTTTCCCCTTAACACAAATTAGAGGAGGAGTGGGAGTTGGAAGGGGGGAGACAGATAAACAGCACAGGCAGAAGTTCATTCAAGTGTTATTGCGTTTGTGACTTGTCAAAGAGTCTGAGTGAGCCTAGGAGGAACCTGCAGTCTGTTAGCAGTGACCTGTCTACTGGAGACAGAGACAGAGAGTATCAGCTCAGTGTTACAGGAAGTGAACATTGAGATACACAAACGGTGAGATATTCACAAGTCATGCTGCTGCCTCACAGTAGAGACATGTCCACTTTCGAGAGAATACACACATGCAGATAAGAGGGCCATTTTAAAACAAACCAAGTCAAATAGGGAGTTTCACAGCAAACCCACGCAGAGCAAACCTCATCTGTTTTAACACTGACCATATCATGTCCATCCACTGCAGCAGTTATCACTGAGTGATTCCATCTCCAGCAGTCTCAAGATGAACAGGAAATTAAAATTTCAAAGATCTGCAGTTAAGATAAATCAATGGAGACAGATCAATGTTCATTGAAATTTCATGAACTTTGAGCCAATACAGATGAAAAAAACCTAGACAGTTACAGTCTCCAGCAGATATTGCTCCTGCAACAGATAAAATGTAATTAACACGGTTAAAAGGGAGCAATGTTACAGATTGCACATCCATAATTTCACACTCCCTTCATTTCGCTGGTATATTAGAAAAGGCCAAAGACACCTGTTCAATCCTCTTAGATGACATCTAAAGTATGTGTGCCACTTCTCTAAGGACGCCAGCGGACTTTCACACATTACCGGCCAACAGAAATCAAATGGGTTCCCTTCACAGCTGATTGCAAGCGCAAATTAATATTGTAAAATGAAGATCAATACATGGACGGGGCACAGATCGATGGTGGCTAAATTACGGCCGCGTTTTCCCCCTCATTCAAGATGAGTTGTGTTTTCCTCTCAAAGTCAATACCGCGCTGCCTCCCTCATTCATTTCTCAATAAACTTGCCGATGAATTTCAATCAAAATGCGGCGGGCGAGGGGGAGGTGGTGAGGGGCGGAGCTCTTTGAAAGCCCGTTGGGTTTGGATCGCACGGAAAACGGGGTAAGAAGACGAAAGCCCCCCTTTCTCTCTTCCCTCTCTGTCTGTCTTTGTCAGGGCTTAGGACTGATGCCGTGACTTAGTGTGGACAATCCATTTGAGGAGTCATTACAAAACACACCTCTAACAATACTACAAAACCAAAAGGAAGGGCACAATTAAAATTAAATCAATGAACCAAACAAATGAATAAAGTACACAGAATACTTTCAATTGTCTCCCTTGCCAGTATTGGTGGGCAATATACCATCTAAGATCATTTTAAAATAGTTCAATTTTTTTTTTTTTTTAAGAAAACTACAAAAAGTTGCAAGAAATTGATCTGCATGTGGCTTGACTTTTCAGAATATGTCTGTTTTCACCTACCCCCTATCCCCGCCCACAGCCTTGGGCTCAGTAACTTCAGAGATTAAAAAAGGGTTAAACAGTTTAAATGAAAATCTGCTGCTTGCCCCCAATTAAATTAATCTTTGAAGAATCGGGGACTATAAGTTCTGCCACTATCCGATTTCTATTGTGAAGATGCTTTAGATCAATATTTAGTTTGCAATGAACAAAAATATAAAATAATGATCTGCTTATGATATCAAAATTCATTTTTCGGGAAAAAAAGGATGTCTTTCAGATATTTGACACAAATTTCAGATGGATTGCAAACTATCATTATCATTATCAGGACAGTCCAAACAAACATTAAAATATACAATTTTGTCAGTATTGTCCACCCCTACACAGAACTACTTTTTCCCCTCTCTTTTCTCATTTCACACAGGGGCGTAATGGGAAAAATACCTGCTCAACTGCAGGTACTTATTTCAATCAATTTCCCAGAGCTGGATTTCACAGGTCACTTGCTGATAACACGCTGTGGAATAATGCCACCGAGTGCTCCTCAAAGCCCACCTGACAAGTGCAGCTGACAGCGGGGGTGCGCGCGTCACGTCAGCCCCCTAATTGGACACAAGGACCTTCCTGCACCGGCTCACGCGGCCTTCAAAAACCCGCGCCCATCTCACTTGGCAACCAGTGTCTGCTCCACTCCTGCCGAGCTTGTGCTAAATACCAGCGTTGTAATGAGACAGGTGAGGTAGGTATAGGGGGGTACGGCCGCAGATAACACTGCCTGACACATGCTAAAAGTGTTTTGCCAACTGGTTACAATACACTTCCACATCGACTTTGACATTTTCAAAACCGCTTACTTGGATAGTGAGAGAGTGAAAAAATTATAGCAAAGCATTTTGGACATTGTAATGTGTCTTGCATGTCCCCTATCTGTTTACATACCACCCTGAATGCCTTTGATTATAGCATATCTTGGCTTCAGGCCCCACCCCATCGCTGACCAACAACTGGTACAGCGTTGCCCAACCCTGCTGGACAGGAAATGAAAAGGAAGCTCTCCATCTGATCAGCTTCTGAGTCTGGGACTTCAAAGTGCAGTGGACGGCAGGGTGGAGAGGAGACGTAAGGATAGACCCATTCACAGGCTGCAGCTAAAGGCCCTATCTGATCTGTCCGATAAAGAGCACTCTGTTTGTTTGCTTAATTTTAGCTGGAGGAGACTCTAAATCTAAAGTACATAATGTTGTCTCCCCATTTCCAAGAGTAAAGCAGGAAGTGTGTTTAAATTTGGATTTGAGAATTGGATATCACACTTTTATATCTGTGATGTACTGCACTAAAATGATTTGTTTCAGTTCTAAGTAAACAAAGGTTTGCTCTGCCCACATGTTCTTGTCCCATCCCTTACAGGCTGACATTTCTTGATCTCCAGCAGTATTGAGTGAAGCACACATGACCCCTTTGTCCTTATGTTGATGAATGACTGCCTCATACCCATTTTGTCAGATTTTGGTGCAGTGGAGTCGATAGCGTCACCTTGACAAGGAAAGTTTGTGATCCATCAGCCCTCAAGGCTGTCTGGCCTCAACTAAAAGCCTGGCAAGAGCTGCTCACACTATGGGGCATCAGTTCCGTCCAAAATCCTTCACCCAGTGTGCTGTGTAGGGTCGAGCGAGCGCCTCTTATTACTGCTGCTTTACAGTGAGGGGAGAAAAAGAAGAAAAAACACTTGACTTGTACTAATAGCTGGGAAGCCCTGCTGGTCACCAAAGGTCTGAAGACGAAGCACCCTGTCAGTGCCCAGCTTGGGAAATTAGCAAATAATGTTCCCTTCCCCCTGACAAATGTGTGACAGCTCGCCTTCGCCAATCATTCTCTCTAACGTTATGATGCATGTCCCGGATCCCCACTGGAGGATACAGGCGAAGTTTACTGACCCTCAATTTACCCATGACAAATGGGGTCCCGCTAAATGTGCGTTTTCTGGGGCGCGGAAGGGGTTCATTTTAAGCAATCCTGGTTATATGGATGTCACTGATTAGGATAAATAGTGGCTGAGTGTGTTAGGACTGCTTGCAGAACCATATTACCAAGGGCCTGCACCGCTGCCCCCGGAGGGGAGCGCTTGTGGAAACTTGGCAAAGATAGAAAACCAAAAGCTCTGATGCAATTAGGAACTTAAATTGAATAAATTGTTTACTCAAAGTTTTTATTTATGATTTACTTGTTCACACACTACTAAAACTATGTAATAAAAATAGGTTACAACACTGGAAATGAGAAAAATTGAACTGAAAATTGTTCCAAAGAATAGCTCCTTCCTCTGCTTAATAAAGTGCAAAGTATAATAAAGTATTGACCCATGCACAGCCAGGACTTTCTCCTTTTGATTTTCTACAACCTTGCTGACAGTTAGCTCTACCAGTCCTGTCCTGACCAATGGATAACCAATACATGGATTAGACAGAGGACATGCAGCAGGCTCCCAGGGACAACATTTGGTGTGAAAAGGAACAAGGTATAGACTGTAAAAAACTGAAATAGCCACATGTCATTCAGTTCAAATGTACCAATTAAAGTGCACATATAAGCTCCATGGAGCAGTCACTAAACTTTTATGCCTAAGTCTGTTTGTGTCATTAGTGTTTTATACTTTGAATAGTCAATGGCCACAGGATTATTGGACAGCCACTACACGGCTCTCTCTTTAGAATGCTTTGTGAGTCTTGGAGCAGGTCCAGAGTGCTAACTCCACTGAGGACGTGTCCCATTGCTGTTCCAAACCCACTGCAGATCTCTCCTATGTTGACTCACAGTAATTTGTGATAATTTCTTAAATTGAGCGAGTTAAATCTCCACAATTAGACCGGTGGTGCAAGAAGAGTCAACATGAAAAAAGCAGTCTACAGGCCTCTCAAGCAGAGCTCTTGAGTCACGCTTGAAGCACATGCTTTGATAAGCAGACCTTTGATATGCACATGTTGCTTTCAAATATGACACCAGGACATTGTGTCCTTTATACAGCACCGTGTCACTACATTGCCCTTTTCAGCTCTGCTGATTTGCTATTGTAACTCAGGTCATTTCAAATCTATTTGCTCCTGCCGTCCCATTTATTCAAGTGCTCTAACACAGAGGAGACGCTGCGCTTTCAAACGAGCAGTTTCACTCTTAAATACATGATCCGGCCTCTTGTTCTCAGCCCATTCACATTCTAATGTTCGACAGAAGTAGCTAACATCCTTCCTTGTAGCAATTACAGTACATATGGAAACAGTGATACCTAATTCTACCGTTATGCTCTCTTTAACAGTTTCATTCTCTCAAGCATCAACCCTCATACAATCAGGGTGAGCCACACTGGGAATAGCAGAGCAGACGAGTCGGACCTGTCTATTGGTGACTTTCTCTTTTAATTCCGCGCACTAATCAATTGTACCAGCGTTGCCTCTAGGGGTAATTGTATCTTTATACTAACTGGAAGTGAGTAGGAACCAGGGGAAGACAGAGAGGAAGAATAGGGGGAAAAATCAACAAAGATAGAGAAGGGAACACGTTTCCCTAGTAAAACCTGATGGTAATCGTCCCAATCCGCTTAGCCTCTGTGACTAATGGGGTCTGTTCTTTTGGGACCTGGCACTTCCACCAGGGTGCTATAGAAGCCATTAATGTCTTAACTTATACACCTTCTCAGGGCTGCCTCTCTGCACAAACAGACACACTTAGCGCCACACTCGCGCTCCTGTTTCATTATCCCGCTGCCTCGTTGGCCTCTGCTCCACTCCTGCTAGGGAGGTTAAACGCAGGAGAGCGGGGCCAGACTGCACGCATGGAGGAGAGCGGAGGGGACGGATGACTGGGGGGTGCGCCGAAGGTTTGGGGAGCTAAGGAGCGAGAAAAGGGGGGGTTGATGAGAAACAGCTGCCCCAGGACGGAGGGGTCTGGTTAGGCATTTTGGGGGGGGCTGGGGCACCCACTTTGCAATTCTGCTGTGCTCAAGGCCAGGGCTGAGCTGGGTGCGGATGGGGGGGTGAGGCAGAGTTGCAACCTGGTTTGATTCTGCCCATCAGAGGTAGAACAGACAGAGTCTTCCAGGTCAGACAGGCTGTGACCTCCACAGCTCTCGTCTCCTCACCAATGATGACAGATAAGACCCGCACTTCTGTCTGAGAGTCACACATATTTTCTCACAGGCATCATCTAAACAAACCACTGCCAGTCTGCCAGTTTGAACTTTGAAATCTGTAGCGATAAGTGGGTACATTTAAAACCATGCATTTTCTCAGTTGGTGCAGATTAAACGAAAACAAATCTGGTGGTGGATGAAAGTTTGTACCCCAAAATAGAAGTACACTATTTGTAGGGACAATTTAACACTTTTTTGTAAATAACAGCCAATAATTGCCTAACTCAAATCAAATACGGTATAGGAAATGTCCTTTATTAACATACTTCCACATGTATTCACATTTTAGACTACAATATATTTTTTTCCAAAAGGTAAAAATTAATTGTTGTCTAAAAAGAAAGATAGGGAATTGTAATTTTGCTAAATCCCCACTGGATGCCGCCAAAACACCCACGCACAGCTGTTAAAATTTTAAACTGTAATCATTATTTTTCTGTTTTAACTGTTATTGTTTTTAACTCTGCTCCATGTTTTCATATTTTTTGTAATCTGTTTTGTTTTTGTATCAGACTTTTGAAACAGGTCTCCTCCACTCTCACTCACTTATTCTCCCCTCATCTGATTGATGTTAAAGAAACCACATCTACACACGTTTGACAAAATGGGGGAAATTAGCTGAAAGTGTTATCTGTCTCACAACGGGGTAGATAAAGAGAATTGGCACAATGACTTATCCTGACAGCTTGAGTTTAACAGGGCTTGGCAGCGACCTTGTATGATGGTGGGTCAAGGGGGGATTGGATTGCACTTGTAGGAGCTACTCGGGCAAACACCTAGCAGCAGATCTCACACGTTTTAACATTCGCCGTGCGGGTCTCTGGTTAGTTCATTATTAGCGCCCTGAACGCTGCATCCAGACAGGGGCGAGAAGGAGGAGAAAAAGAAGAGGGGAGGGGTGCAGCGAAGCCTGTGGAAGAGAAAAGGCAAAGGGGGCTTACCAGTATAGACGAATCTCCCAGGGGCACCTTTGCAGAACTGCTTGGACTTGTAGGACAGCGTGACTTCCACCACGCCGGGGATGTGTCGGGGAGGAGTCTGCACCCGGATGGCGTGGGGAGTTATCAGCTGGAAAAGGAGGAGAAATAATGAGCTCTTTCTTAAAAACAAGATGTTAAGTCGAGTGTGTAATTGGCCTTTGCTTGTACTGACAGAAGAGGAAAGTAACTAGATACTTAAGAGACTTCGGTGTATGCATTTTGTAAAGCATACTTTTAATGATGCTTGTTTTCTGAATTGTAATTACAACACAGATTATCAGTGGTATCAGATGTGTAATTTGTGATAATAGCTGAGATAGTGTTAGATACAGGAGTAAGTGCTGCAGTAGTGGTAAGTAGTAGTAGTTTGTAGCAGTATATACAGTTGTAAATACTGTATATTATATTTAGTGTTATTAGTCGTAGTAGAGGTTTGCAAATATTTTACCTGATTAGGGATGTCACGATATTGAATTTTAGTGCTGTGATCACAATTTAATGGCTCACAATTATTGACACATAAAACAAATTTGAACTGTTCCAATAATATGTGAACAGCTTTATGGAATCAAACTTTCTGAATGCATAAGTAAAGTTGTACATATACTACACTTAATAAACACTATGCAGTTAAGTTTACTTTTTTTGGAGTACAGATTAAATTGAGATGACTCGATTTTGCATCTAAAATAATTTTGAGTTTTTTGTTCTGTGACTTGAATAATCCCGATTATTGATTAACCAAATAATCTTTACGTCCCTATACCCGATAAAAACACAGTCGTTACTTTACAGTGGTAGTACTGTATTGTAGATCACAGATGCACAGAGTTAACGTATTTGCACTTTTAGACAGTGTGAATGAAGTGAGTGCTTTTGTTGTAAAAGTTTTGGTAGTGCGTTACTATTACTATAAGCATCCTTTTACTACAATAATATTATTTGAAAGTTACAGTAATTTTACTTCAGCGTACATTTCAGGACTTTTTTTTTGCATACTGATACGTATTTCAGGACAGAGACTTTGACGTTCAAGCGAGATTCCTCCTTACCTCACTCCATACGAGCATGGTGCCGAAGACAACTTGTAGACC
Organism: Rhinogobius similis; assembly: GCA_019453435.1. Classification (NCBI taxonomy): domain Eukaryota; kingdom Metazoa; phylum Chordata; class Actinopteri; order Gobiiformes; family Gobiidae; genus Rhinogobius; species Rhinogobius similis. The sequence goes on from CM033634.1 coordinate 25,220,645, forward strand.
GTCAAAAAAGTTGTCCCCTATTATGATGACTGTGGCTCCTCCAGTGGTCCATCCCTCACTTGGGCTGATGGCCTTGATGCACGGGGTGGCTGCTTATACAAGACAAAGAGAGAAGAGCAAATTCAGCACCAAAATTTCAACAGCGGGGCCTACTACGTCTACTCTACACAGACACCTCCCTAAACGCTCAACCCGTCAATGTCTTCTCCCTCACAAAGACATATCATGAAAATTGCCCCTAGGAAGAGAAAAAAATGATGGATTTGTCCTTTAAGGCGTGAGAATCAAAATCATTTATCAGCGCAGTGGAGTGGTGTAGTTAAGCAGACCCTTCAAATGGTCCACTTCACAAAGGCTAAACGCTGGGCTCGCAAGGAAAATGATTTGATAGAGCAAATTATGTGTCAGGGCAAATGTAGCTATCAGAATTGATTAAGCATGCACCCGGCGCAGCGTACAGTACAAGATTTCAAAGTTGAACACATCTTAAATGAGTCAAGAATGTGAGCCGTTAAAGTGGAAATGACAAGCTTTGGCTGTTTCATGTGATTCCATTACCTTTGTTCTGCATATGCAGGACAGAGCAAGAACGCACTCGCAGAAGTATCAGATTTCATAACGTGAAATGCACTCATGAATTATTCACACACAGATTTTTTCTTTTCTTTTTGTGATCGATTCAATCCATTTCATATTGTTTATTACAATGCTTTTCATCTGGCATGACTTGTGCTACGGAGCTCTGTCATTCATCAACAGCGCGGCTTGTTATTATAATCTAATTTGAGTGATCTGCTGCCTCACATTCACTGTCACTTGATGCATTACCTTAATATGGCGTTTGCCACAACATTGTGTTTACAACAGAAATAGCATGACAGCTTGCCATAAAATAGCAATATCAAATTCCATCTATTTCCATCAATATCTGTGAATATGCTATGAATTGTGCATGTTTCCGCACTGCTCAAAATGCGGGCGACTATTCCAGCAAGTTCCTATTTTTGGGGGGGCGCTCAGTTCAGAACCTCCATTATCCCTTTCATCCAGTAAGTAAATCGCAGTCGGCCATTGTTGTATGGATCACCTCAGACAAGACATCTCCCTTTGTTTGCCTTGCTGTTGGGTCTGCTCGGGTCATGTTTGCTCTCGCTCCCTGCCCATAAAGTGAACACATACACATGGGTACTACAGGGAATCTGACTTTAACAGGCGCTGTTGACTTCATGCTAATCACCTCGTACAGATTTTCATTTGTGAGGCCTGGAGGAGTGACATTTGCTTTCCTTAATTGCGAAGCGGAGCGTCTGAAAGAGGACCAAGCCTCTATGGGCATGCTGGGCCCCCTCTAAGGGCCTGACCTTCATCAGTGCGGACGATTACAGCAAATAATTCACCCTTCAAAATTACTGTAAACAAATTGACTTTGGGGATGAGACGAAGAGGGAGGGGGGCAGCAGGCAGGAGGAGGAGGCTAAGGAGAGGGCCGAGCGGTGGCGGTTGGGGGGCAGCTGTAGCCTGGATCCTCCGACAGGCATACAAAACAGCACCTCCCACCCACACACAAGCACCCATGGAGAGGCAGCGACTCGGGCCCTAAGCCGTCCAGCCTTCTGCCTGAACATTTGCATATGTCTCAATGCACAGACAGAGAGGGGAGCATGTGCTGAATGGGGACCGTGGCAAAGTGGATTACACAGTCAGCGCAGGCGATCTGATGACAGACACGCACAATGCCCCTTCAGCACATGATAGGCATCAGGAGGAGCGGGCAGAACGCAGAGTGTTGCACCACTAAGTCCTCTAACTTTTGAGAATTTCACCAGTTTCACTTCCACTTAACTTGATTCTGTCTTCACACATGCATGAAGATGTTAATCTGTCCTTTCTGTCTGCTTACATTTAAAAAGTACCTATGATGTGAAATGCCCACAGACAGACAATCTGTGAAGTGTCCCACTGTATTCGCCTCTAGTTAGGCCCGGCTGAGGAGGACGTCAGAACTGATCCGGGATCTGAGCAGAGGAGGCTGCGCTCACTATTGTGACACTCAAACAGGTCTGATGTGGCCCCGCGAAGCCGTCCTTTGTTCTGCCTGCTGAAATGTGTTGTAATTGTGCTGTGGGATGTCCAGATGGTCGGTTGATAGTGCAGCTGATGGGATTATACCTTTTACCTCTCCCTGGGCCATCTGTTCCCTTTGACTCTCTCACTCTTCCTGCCTCTCTCTCCTTCTCTTTCTCCTTCCCTCCTTTCCTCGTCCTCCCTCTTTCTTCCTCTTAGGCCCAGCAGTCTGGATTCACTTGTCTTTATTGCATAAACCCTAACAGCATTACAGCCACTTGGCATGCAAATGAGGCAGGCGCTGCAGGCTCTGTGCTGAGTCTCCTATATTGTCTGGGGCTCTATAATGGTGAACTGAGCTGAGGCGCGTGCACGTGGGTGTCACAGTCACTGCTGTGCGTGTGTGACCACTGTGGGAGAGAGGACTGTTTGTGAGTGTGTTTATTCACCTTTGAGCCCACATCTATACATGTTTGAGTGACAGAGCACCACAAAGCATGCGCATGTCTGAATAGATAATATGCTTGTTGTGTGACAGTGCACACAAGTGAACAAAAACTGTCACACGCTGGGGTTCAACCTGTCATCCAAAGGGTTATGCCTAGTGTAAACCAAAAGGGGGCAGCACCTCTTGATCAATATGAGGCAGCTGTAGTGTGAGATGCAGAGATGCCTCCCAGTCAGTCACTGAGCCACCGGCATATCGGATGCTCCTCGCCCAGTGAACTCCCGGCTAAGAATGTGTTGCTAATTTAAAGCATGCTGTCTGTCTGCCCGCGACTTGTCAGGCCGCGATGGACGACGCGCTTAGAATTACATTTTACGACTGCTTCTCCCTCTCTCCCGTGTCACATCTCTGTTTGTTAAAGGTGACTCCCGACAAAGCGCTGTTGATGCATGTTAAATGAGTCTCGCTCAGGCAGAAGAGAGAAGGTGTATTTAAGACAGAGACGTGTTCAACTGGGCGCTTGACAATAGCGTCTCAGCTCGCTTTACGGGGCATCACTCGGGTGCTTTGAAGAGTGCAGGGGAAGAAAAGGATGGGCTGGTGTAACCTGTGAAGAACACAGGCGCACACGGCAGCACACACAACACTGGCGGTCCCAGGGGAGTGAGGGAACATGGAGGCGAGGGCTCAACCTCTTTAATTGCTCTCCTCATTAAGAAACTGGTTGCTAGGCGATCCACACCTATCGTGTCATAAACGTGAAACACACAAACAGAACGTCAGTGAACATAATGACTTTGGTGCTCCGGGCAGGACTTTAATTATTTGATTTTGTTCTCCAGTAGAGGAGTCATTAATAAAGACAAAAACAAATAGATTAGCTCTTTCCCCCACTAGGACTGGGGTGCACTGAGATATATTAATTGTCTAGTCCTTTTTTTATTAGATGTTGTTGTATTAAACATTACATTTGCTTTTGGTGATAGAACCATTAATGCCCATTAATGTGTAGAGAAGCTTGTTTTACTCAGTGGTGTATATAAACTGTTTGCCCAGCCATAATTGGCTCTTGAAATCTGAAGATAAGCAATTTACACAATTGGAGCCAGTCTGTTCAGTGCAGTTTCTCCTTACAGTCTTTCAGCTGCATGTGCTCCCATCTTGAGCAGAGGCCATGGGGGTCACAAGGTTATGTTTAGTGCATTTTACTTTTGTATTTCCCATGGTTTGGTGGTCCTTCTCCTCTCTCTTTTTGGCTGAGCAGGCAATCAGTCTATCATATGGAATCAGTTGGAAGAAAAACAGTAAGTTCTGTTTTTCTCATAGAGCGCCCCCCCCACCTACTCAAACACACACCCTCCTTCCCCCTTTCTCTCTTTCTCTTCCATTCCCTGTTTCAGCTCTCTCACAGCTTAAATCTGCAGAACCCAATGACAGGAAATTGACCTCACAGCCAAATTCTTAAGCAATTTGATCATGTTTCACATTGACTTTTAGGACAAATACATGTGCCTTTAGTAATAGAAAACTGGAAATAGTATAGCATTTCTAAATTATAGATAAGTCTGAGTAGTATTATCTTCATTAGTGTAATCAAAATGATAAATATACTGAGTAATGCATCCATTTCCATTTCCAATGGTAATTCAAGAACAGGTATGAGGGAGGCAGAAGCAACTAAAAGTTAATAATGGGAGTGATGGAGTAACCAAAAAAAAAACTAGAAGTGACTAGGTGCGTGAGATGTGGAATGGAAAGGTGTCTAAAAGAAAACTAGAGGAAAAAGGAGCGTAGCAAATTATAAGATGTAAAATGTGCCTACCATTCTCCAGATAAGGAGGCGTACCTTCTGAAGGGTCGAGTCTGCGAGCCCTTCGCCCATGCTTGGAATTGTTGTGTACAAACATATTGTCAGAGACAGCCAAGACGTGGCCGTCCACATTGACAGTCGTCGATACGACCACCTACAGGATGCAGAGAGGAGAAGAGTTCAGAATAACAGAAAAACAATAATGAAGGCCAGTTTAACAGGCCCACAGCACACTGCATGTTACAAAGGCGCCAGTCGATACATGAATGTTTCACAGACCCTGCTATACCAGGTGCATGGCTGTGCAGTATTGATTTTTATTTTGCTCTCTTTGGACATATCACATTACAGTTGCCCTGCTTCTCAGCCATTTTGTTTTTGCTTTTTAGTGTCTTGCATTTGTGTACAGCTAATTGACTTTTCAATCACTAAAATACCATTTCCGTTTGCTCACTCCACCAACTGTCATATAGGACAGGATCACGATTATTGATCAGCTTGTCCATCTATTTGAGGAAGGAAGGCCTTCCTTTTAAAATATTACTGGAGTCATTAGCAAGTGAACCGTACACCATCCCATCACTCAGCAAACATTTTACTAGGATCGGATTCCAAGCCACACTCCATATTTCATAATGCTTATTTTTGTTGTTGTTTTTTGTCCACCACATCTCTAAACAGTGCAGCCCATGTGAATGGCCAAAGTGTTTGGAAGCCGGAAACAGAGAGCCCCTCTCAGGTTTGCTTCGCCGGTAAGTGACCTCGGTGTAGCACTGGAATTTAGGGGGCGATTTTTTTCTTTTTTTGGTTGGTTTTAGGAAGGGTGGGGGTCAGGAGGGGGAGCGGTGGACGCAGAGAAGGGGAAGTGAAAGAGCTCCATTCTTGTGAGCAGGTTCAGAGCTGGGCCAAGCCGAGGATGATGGATTGGGCCCTCTCTGGCCTCCAGCTGGTTTTTGGGGGTAATAAGTGGAGTGGAAGGCATGCAGAATACACAAGTCGGGCCAGAGGAACACCTATACCGGAGCATCTGGGAAATCTATCTGGGGGAAAAAATGACATCCTAACTGTTGGACCGAGGACAGAACCATCATTAAAAGTTAACAATACATGTAAAACCGTGTTGTGTTTGAGATTAATGGTCACGTCGTAGCCTCACAAAAAAAACCACTTTCTTTTTGGCACAGCGGAGTAAGTAAGAGGTGAAAGCCCTTGGTGGCTGTCAGGCATCAGTCCAGATTCAGCCTGAGGGGAGATTGGAGGAGGTAGGGGAGGTCTGAAGGAGGTGACATGGGGACGGGACACCCTGTCTGCTCTGTTTCATGTCCCACGTCTTCACCTGGAGCATGCCGCCTGGTGTCGCCTCGTGTGCCTGTCAGGAGGGAGAGCGTGGCGGTGACGGACGCCTTCCCAGAGTTTGTCGTTAGACCGATAGGACAAATGGAGCTAAACTCTGGTCGCTTCACCTTGACCTAGTGAGCTCCTTGTTGTCACAGTGGGATGGATGGATGCTTGGAGAAAAGGATTGGTAAGGTGGATGCAAGTGTCAAAATGGTGAGGTCAAAGTTTTATTTTATGTTTTTTTTCCCCCATCGGACCAAACTGTTTTATAAGAACTTAATTATTTATTACCAAAATTGTTTAGACAGAAGACAATAAATAAGTTAGTTCTAGGCGCCTGATTCCTTGATCATATGTTTTGCAATACATTTCTGTTTTGTCTAGTTAAGTCAAAGTTCATAACAATGAGCAATATTTTGTAGAACTGACAAAGTTATACATAAATACGTAACTTGTGGCTATTGCCCCAAAAGATAAACATATACAAAGGTAACAGCAAGTTGACACATGTTGGCAATAAAATCCCTCTTTTTAGCAAATCAATTGAAATTTTAAAAATAAAAATCTGAAAAATACATATGTTCAGGAGTGGTGAGTAGATTTGGAAGCAAGGCCGAGGAAAATAAAATTGCTTTGTGGCCCTTCAACAGTCATGTTCCTTTAGTGTAAATCTTTCGTTTTGTCCGACCACAACAGTGATGGCTTTCAGATGTCGTTCAGTGGTGGGAGCGGCGCATGTGTCAGTTTAAGTGTATGCATGTGCGGATGAGAGAATGGGGGAAGACATACGGAGAAAGTAAATATAAGTATGTGCCTGCATCTGTACATGTGCGCTGCTTCTGCGTGCTGGTGCATATGTGTTTCCGCTGGCAGACAGATCCCTGAGTTAACACTGTTGTTACATGTGGTCGGATCGTCCTCCCCTCTGCGCTGCGGCTCGGAAAACTGTCATCCACACAATTGATGGCACTCTTAAATCCTATATCCTTATTTGTGTCAGCTGGTATTCTCTTATAAATATTCTGTCCGGAGCACATGGGACACCAAATCCCCCTTCCCTTTCTCTTGCTCTCGCTCTCTCTCACTCTTGTCTCTGCTCATATTCGTGCCAATAATAGAATTGTATTCAGATGTGGAGCTGCGCGGAGTTGGTGTGATAGACCAAAAACAGACAAGTGACAAAGTGAAATGTAGCGGACGTTAAGTGTGAAGTGGTTCTGGAGTCACCTGGAATCTGCGCATGTCTCGAGGATTCCCTGCATTCTTCAGACAGTTCTGATTACACTTGAGGAAGAACTTTAGGAAGAATCTGGAAAACAGAGCACAGAACAAAACATGGAATGATTAAGCGGGTGAATAAATATGAAACATGGCTTTAAAACATCTTGATTTCATTCATTCAGCCAGTCATACGAGCAGAGCAGGAGCTGTGCAGATCATTGACCATTGATGTAGGGAGTTTAAAAAATACGTTTCCGAAATGTTTTTTTTTTTTTTTTACTGAAGTAGAGTGGACTTTACAGCACATTCTATGCAGTATCCAATATCAGATTTAAAGAAGTGATGTATTTGTATAGGTGACTAAAGGTTCTCTAGATGTAGCAATATTATATGTTTTTATTTATAAAGAGGTTGTCTAGCCTTTTACTAGGTGGGTGTGACCCTTGCTGTGTGGTAGAATGGATAAAAATTATTCTGCCAGTTGCCCACGTTAAATGTTTTCAAAAACAAAACAAAGTATCTTGATTTTGCAAACTTCTCAGACCTTTCTTGTGATTTTCTTTAAATTGAGAAAAATAATTTGTTAGTAGACTAGAACTAGAGAGAAAGTGTTTTAGTTCTGAAACGTTTTTCTTGTAAGGGTGTCTCCCAAACCTAATCTTTGCGCTCTCCTCACCTGAGTTCACAGGTCTTCCCCGACACCCATCTGCCACTAACATCCAGGAAGTCACTTGATATTCCTCCCACCTCTTTAATCCCAGGACACCCCCTGTGCAATTAAAGTTCCCCTGTTCAATAGGGAGGCAAATGAGGCCCACCTGTGACCAGGTCTTGTTTGAAGAGCATCAGGGATAAAGGACCTAACAAGGTGAGAGCGCGCCACAAAACTTATAGTCCTGTCAGGCAATTAGGCGGACACCCCTGGGACCACCGTACGCCACACACATATAAGGCGTGCACACACCCATGCACTTGTGGGTGGGTGAGGCAATTATGCCACAAATTACAACCTGGCTAATCGTCGCTGAGCAAATGTCAAGTCTCAGGAAGATCTGGGCCAGCTTGGTTTGTGCATCCAATCTCCCCTGTGCTTACTCCACTGTCTCCCAAAAGTGTATTGATAAACCTTTGTGCAGAGCTGTTTTTTAAGATGTGAAGAATCAGAAGATGACCAATAACAAAAATGGCCCCACACGCTGGCTATTGTCTGTCATCCACAGCCACAACCACACTGAATAAACAATGAAATTGACTTGTTGTTCTAGCAAATTCTCCCCACAGACTCAGGGCTGATTGCGGCCTTGCTTTCCCCTGTTCATTATAAATATCATGCAGTGATATTTATTTTTCATCACTCCACGCTGGCATTACTATGTGCAACACTGCGGTCTCCATTGTAATACTAAGTTAGCTCACACAATCGCAGGGGCTCATTGGATTACCATAGATTGCACCATAGATTGCAGGGCCATTTCATTGGGGCTAAATACAGTGGCTTGTGTGGCCTGAGTGGACGCTTTCGCAACACTTAAGTCTCCTGGTTCGCCCAGTGGGATACTGGCCAGCCCATAAATCAGAGTCTGAAATGACCCTTCTAACCCTGGCCACATTAACACATGCACTGGTCATTTAGAAGCGCTCTTCGATAGACTCCTATACCTTGTGCTCGTCGGAGGGCCCAGGAGGGAGAGGAGAGGTGAGAAAATATTTTCACTCCACATCCAAGGAGCTTGGCTTGGACATCAATAAAAGACGCTTTAACCCATGCCAGAATGCTGATTGCATGTCGGTGTGTGGCGCGCCCATAAAAAACCTAACTTGTCATTAGTGCATTTCACTTGATTGTGTTCACTGTGTTTTGGGGTTGCATCTGTTGGCTGATCATCAAAATGACCATTATGTACTCTAATTCCCTGACCCTGTTTTTATTTCCCCAAAGAGTCATAATGTAGAGCAGCAGACATCTGCGGAAAGCAGGCCTGAAATACGACTTTTATTTGTCTGTCGCCTCTCATACCGATTGGGTAAGGCCATGTGTGCACGGTGTTGTGTGTGTGTGCATGCATCACGCACTGGCAGACAATTTATGTCAGAGCTTGGATAGAATACATTTCCTGTGCAATGCATTGACTTCATAAAAGAAACACATTACTTTGAGAGTTGCTCTTGTCTCCTTTACTTGGGGACTCTCTTACTTTTACATACTGTTCCTAACAGCAAAAGCAAAAGTTAAGAAACAATAAACGCAAGAAATGAAGTGCCCACGCTATCATAAAGTAGCTCCTTTATGTTTACTGTTATGAAGGCAATTAAGCACAATTTCTCTGCTAAAAAGATAAGCTTAATTTTCATAGTCCGCAGCAGTGGCAGCGCTATAGCATCCATTACATTTGAGTTGGTTAAGATTCTCCATGAGCACAGTGCAAATTGGTCCTTGGTGGAAACGAGAGCAATTAAGACAAGGCCCCTCTCTCTCTTTTACTTCTTAAATATCTACAGAAGTTTGTGCTAGTGTTTTGGCACGCACGGAGACAAAAGGAGGTTGTTTAATTGTTTTTTAATGGGATATCAAGTCGTCGCTGCCATTAGATGTTGGCAATGGAGGGCAAAGGGGGATAGAGAGAAAGAATGAACTGCAATTAGGTTTGATTAAAGCTATCCTTCTCAATAATCAGCTGTTCTGACAGGACAGGGGGACCCTGGTGGCCGCCGAGATGGAGGAAGGTGTTGAGTGATATTAAGGCCAATGAAGGGGATATTAACATGGCTAATTAAAGCTCTTCCAAAGCCGGGAGAGGAGGCTCTCAGTGGACCGCACTGGATGAAATAATCGGCCGAGGCAGCTATCAGTTGGAGGGGAGAGAGAGGGAGCGTGGGGAGGGAGGTGGGCCGGGGTGTAGTCCATCTGAGGAGGGTGGGAGGGGTAGAGGGATGGAGGGAGGCGTAGAAGGGAAACTATGAAGTGTGAAGAAAGACAAAGAGGAAGACATGGACAGGCATAGAGAAAGTCTTCTCCAGCCAGAGTAGGAAGCTCATTTTGACATCAAGCCTCTGTCTGCGCCTCAAGTCTGCCAGTATAACTAAGACCTGACATTGGCTTTTATCTCCGACAGCTAGTCATACAGCTCCACAAATCAACGCTAAAACAATCCAGCTCATGCCTTGGTCTAAGGCAATTAATAGGAATCTCCTGTAGAACCTCCATGCTCGCCCACTGCCGAAGCTACTAATCATGCCATAATGATTTCTCTCCCTCTGGTCAAAGGGGAAATAGATTGTCTCTTTAGTAATGCAGCAGGCTCTGCGCCTTCCACTCTCTGGCTTCACAGACCCGGTAATTGAGGAGAAAAAGGCCGACTTTGGCACTTTGACTGATTTGAGGGCTGCTAGACCCTCTTATCTTTACTCTGATCATTTTAGGCTGACACTCAAAGGAAGACCCATCGCCCTAATTCGAGCTCACCCTCTCCTATCATCAAACGGCAGAAGGGAAAAAAAAAAAAAGAGCCGGGGAAAAACAAACAGGCGAGGTGAGGAAGGCCCTCTCTCATTTAAATGGCCAACTTAATTGCCGGGTTGATGTCACTCATCCATAAATGTCCATGGCTTTGATTTGAGTGAAGAGGGCAAATAAGGATAATGTTGTATTATTAAGAGGACTCCACAGTCAATGGGAACATGCACTGCTGTCAATTCTCTCACTCTCTTTTTTCCTTTTTTGTTTCAGCAACTTGTAAAAGTAAATTAAGTTCAATAGAACCTCAAGACTGTCCTTTTAGACTCGAGTGCTACACCTTGTTCCCATTGTACCAGTGAGCTCCCTGTATGTGTTTGGGGCCGTTACACAATACACTGACAGATGGCCACAGTATCAGTAAGAGTCAGGTATTGACAAGTCTAAGCTCCTGATTGGTGCCCCGGCACTAATGACTAGCATGCGGTGTCCACAGCCGGCAGCCATGACAGTGAGGTCATCGGTTGCGGGGCGGTGAGTATCGATCAGCAGCCCAGCTTCAGCCCATCAGGCCCCAGCTGCCTCAGACTCAATGGGCCCCTGTTACAGGAGGCTCCCAACACCAGACTACAATATGCTGACACCAGATCTCTACGCTGAGATAGTAGTACACGGGTCAATAGCGTATCGGATTTCCAAAACGCCAGGGTCTTAATGTCAAGCCTCCTGCCTTCCCTACCTACTGCTCCAGTTATTAGGCACTCCACTGAACTGCACTCATCCCTGTTGTGACAAGGCGGAGCAGGTAAAACGAGAAATAGAGACACTTATAGATCTTAATCTTGCCCAACACTTATTTATGCAACTATATATAAGTCCCTGAGAGGCCAAGACAAGCCGCACAGCCATGTTCTTGCTGTCCTAGTCCGGTTGGCCGCTGTCTCCCCTCGTCAGGCCAAGCTGTTTTTCTCGCCTTAGCTGAAGTAAACCACAGCACATTAACAATATTTGCTCTACCCCTGTACAAGCGCCCAGGGACCAGACCCACAGATCCTATCACTTCTTTATCAGGGAACAAGTGCCTCACTATCCAACCTTATTGGGTTTGGGAGATTAACCCTTTCCACTCCTCGGAGAGCAGCCAGGCAGATGTCGCTGTCATTATTATTGTTCAGCATCAAATATCCCCGACTGCATGACTGTCTCAGAGAATTTATTGAGTGTTTCCAAGGCCTCCTCTTCTGTTTGTTTTTATTTTCTTATTCCCTCCCAATGCAGCCGTGTTGTTCCATATTTCACGTTTTTGTTAGCACTGTCGTTTTGTGGAAGCGTCACGAATAATTGATGCTCTTCCTCTGCACCCTGAGATGTAGCTGTGTCCCCTCCATTCATCCCTCTTTACCCTCTCCTCCTTCCCCGTTCGCTGTAATGGGCAGAGTGGCATTGACATTATTTCACTTGAGGATCGCTCACTCTGTCAATCCCTCTTCATTTACTCCATGGCTACTGGACTCATTATGGTATCTCTCCTTCTCTCGCTCGCCTCACTATCTCTCCTTGTCTTCCCCTTCTTTCGCCAATGCCTCGGACACTGTTAGTTTCTTACTTAAGAGAATCGCTCGTCTTCACAAATGGTCCCACGTCAAGCGCACTCCGAGATAACCCCCGCTGATTCCCTGCAGGCTTTGGCACAGGTTTACTGTAACGGATTAGACGGAAACTCCGAGCTCCTGCTAACTATCCATCACTCGCTAACAGTGGACTAGAGGCTGTGTGCTTTATGCAGCTTTTAGCTCCGACCCGCCACATAACACTGCATGTTTAGCCCGGAGCTCTCCCGCTGTCTCTCTCATACCCTTTTTGTTTTTCTTACACCATCCACACACAATGCTTGGATAGCTTGTTCTACTGTTGTTCTTTGTTTAAGCTTTTCTCTACAATGACTTTGAACACAATATAATAAGACACAAAACATAAATAATTCTGCGTTGTTTTGTCTTGTGTGGCCCGCTTGTAAAAACAAATCAAACACGGGTTGCCGCTCTAGAGCTAGCATCATTTACATTCAAACTAGAATTCATAAATAATATTGAACCGTCACTGCTGAAAAATATGATTACTGATAATGACTATCAACATCGCCAGTGCTGTCAATCATAACTCTTCCAAAAATAATGCGGCTGTTATTTGCTCTGCTCTCCAGCTGGCCCAGCTCAGAGGTATCCGTAGGTTATTTTTGTGCACAAGAAGGAATATGGTGCTTGGATACTGGTCAGCGTCGCAGCTTGGGGCCTGTGAGGAAATACCAGTCAGCACCTCAGCGCTCCAGCGAGATGGAAGATAAGCATATGTTGGAGAAGTTGGCCAGGGTCAATAGTAGTATTTAAGGTGTTGGACGAGCCCCCGGTATGGCCCCACAATGAGAGCCATACAGGGTGCTCTCTCCTGGGCTGTTTAGGGTGCCATCCACAGACAGCAGGGGGCTTCAGCTGCTTATCAATACACACATCTGATTTGTTGCAACAATTTTTTACACTTGAGTTGTTTTCTACAATCGGTGAATAAATTGATTCAACTTTTTCCACAAATGGCAGCAGTAACAGAAGCATGACTGAGCCGACTCTGTGCCAATGTAAACATCCTTGATCGGCTTTACTAACAAACCATATATAGAAATGGGGATGGAAACACAAATAGCTTGTGTGCGTATTGATTTATGCAAATTAGCCATGTGGAGTTACTTTAGGATTTTGCACAACGTATTTTACACTGTTTATTCAATTAGCTCTATAAATATCTGGTCATGCTGCCTATACATAATGAGATACTGGCCACCTTTTTGTGTTAAATGTGCATAAAGGCTGACTTTTGTGTCGCCTATCGCTAACACATTTGTGGTCCAAACATGTGCACACATGCCAGGGCCAGTGGAAGTGCTAATGAGAGCCATGCAGCGGCGCTCTCCTGTGGCTGAGAGGGGATGTGATCCAGGCTGTCCAGGAGGCCAGCAGGGGGCTGGACCGTTTACTCCTGACATGCTGATACAGCAGGACATGCCGCCTATTTGCATGAATGTGCACACTTTTGCTGTTTGTCCATGCATGCTGGAGTGTATGTGAGTGTATCCCTACATGGTATTATTACTAATGTATAATACATACATCCAAAGTGGCTGTCAGGACTGGTCAGTCATCATAAAACATGAGGCAGCCACTCTGACATCAGCGCCACATTAACGCTTCCTCAGAGGAGGGGAAAAAAGCCCCTACTGTGGACTGTCATGTAGGCAGGGGGGATATAGACAGAAAGACACAGCGCAGGTCGGTGCTTAAAGCTAACAGGTAACCTTTCTGTGCACCTAGGACAAAGGCAGGGGGGAAAAGAAAATGTCAAATTAAGAGAGGCCAGGCAGAGAGACGTGGCTGCCATATTTGTGTGAAAGCCCAGTGCTGTTGGCAGCAGAGATGGCTGCTTTCTGATTCATCTGGGGCCGTATGGCAAAGCTTTGTCAGTCTGTGCGAGGTATAAATAATTCAGGGTGAGAGATGGCAATTACAGGGCCCTGCACAACCAAAATGAATATTTTATAAGGACTAAAACTGCCCTGGAATGAATCACACACATGGAGTCACACACACGTACACACTTATACGCACACGCACTGAGTGGAGCACACAGCACACAAAGGTAGCACATATGAACCCGAGCAGTTGTTGCATTGTTGACAATATACAATTACATGATATAACACTCTTTGCAATATGGGTTAATAATTTTTAATATGCTTGCTCATGACATTTCCTCCAATATTTGGTTAAAAAATAAGTGGGATTTATCCTGGTGATTGTTCTGTTTTGTCACAGCACTGTGCAAATCTGTTTAACACAATTACAGCTGAGTAGATTTAGAGAATATTGCAGAGCTTGTTATAAATGTATTAGTGAGAATAACAGTAAAAGTGTTGTCAGTGTAAAGTGAGGTCTATAGAAAACCAGTCTCAGGAGACTCACAGCCTTTACTTTTGACCCTGTAAATATGGTCTTTGTGTGGGAGCAGCAGTGAGAGGGGGGGCAAATGCTAATGGGAAAAGATTAAACCCAAAAGCCGCCTGGAGCATTTACCTCTAAAGGGTTTTGTCTGTCAGGTTTCCTGCAAAACTCTGTCTTTATAATTCTGAGACAAAAAATAACATTGTTCCCAGGTCCTGAGGAGAGCAGTGGTTTGGTTGAATGGCCATTGTGTGGACCTAGCTAATGATACCTTAGCTTTTGTGAACGGGAGGCCAGGTAGGTCTGTGACATCAGCGCCACACAAGCACTCCTCTGTCCGGATGTTTAGGGAAGGATTTCGTCCGTGGTGGGAAAAGGGTATAGAGAATAAACAGGAGTGGTTTTGTGCCCCTCTGCCTGGGATAAATGAGACTCTGAAGAATACTCCCTTTAAATCAAACTTTGCATTTTAAATAATTACAAGCTTTTTAATGCACAAGTTCCTGAGTACTTTATTTCTGCTAGAATTGCCCTGCACATGACGTAATTCCAGGAGTGCATTTTCCCTCTCTTTTATATTTCAGCAGGAGAGTGGGCGTATTATTTGTCAGTCCAAAGGGAAGATGGCAACCCTCAGAGGGAGAGGAGACCCCAAGCATGAAGACACAGATCGCATGTGTTGGAAAAAGTGACAGCGAGGCAAATGCTAAGAGAAAGCTGCTTCCTTGCCGAAGCGCGCACTGTTAGCGATATAGCTAGCTGTTGTGAAGGCAGCTGACAAAACCCGTAGCGTGGCATGTCTCGCCCCGTTTGTGAGTTTTCAAAGAGTGTGATTTGCAAATAACATGAGTCTCTGGGCATAGACTGGGCATGTAAGTGCGCTGAATAAAGCCCCCCTGCTCTGCTGAGGGAAACCCATACTTGTCAGCTCAGTTCTTTGTCAGGAGGCTGACAGATAAATAGACAGTGTTTTGCTGCTCACTCCGCCTGCCTCTACACAGCGGCGTGTGTCTGCCTCCTCGTACAGGTTGACTTGCTTTAGGGGAGGGTTCGGCTGAAAGACACCCCACTGCTTCTGGGGCAATGACTGAAAATATTGTGGCCCACTTCAGACAGCCTCAAACAACAAACAATGGGGGTTGATGTGTAACCAGATAAAACGCAGATCGAATAGCTGGGCCTAAGCACCACTACAGGGCTTATTTTTCATGCAAATTACTACTAATGAGCTTCCTGAAATCTGACTAATTATATCAAAGTGATTTCTTTAATTAGTTTGTAATAATTCTGCACATAAACATCATAGTAAACAGATTACGCTATATAAAAATATCAATTTGTCACACTTTATACAAGATGCTGCGCGCCTGACGCTAATCTAGCTTTTCTAGAGTGCTCGGGCAAACATTTATTAAAGAATTAAATATGTACTTAGGAAATGTTTTGTAATATACAGAGAGTGTGTTAACTCGTGCATGACTAAGTGGCTCCTTGTTAATTATTTGCATTGATGCTACAAAATTAAATATATACAATTTAATTATACAACTAGTGAATGTGCAGCTATAGCTCAAGAGCTGTTAAATACAAGTTATTATATGATAGAGCCAGAAAGAAACTAGATATTTTTACTGTTAAAAGTTATTTTGTGAGTATGTTTAAAAAATATATTTACATTTTCGACCCATTGTGGTTAAGTCGATATTCAATAGTACTACAATAGTTAGTTGTTAATATTTGTTCATTTTTGTACCTGCAATATCAGTCGTAAGAATATTAATATTGTATATCTTTATACTCAAAGCAATCTCTTTGATTTAGAGTTAAGAGTTCAGTTGTATCTATAGTGGTAGTTATAGAGCTTTGTACACATGAGATGGACAATATATTTTTATAATAATTTAGATGTTGTTTTGAAATTTTAAATATTGAGTATATTGTTTATAGTTTAAAAAAAAAAAAAATACAAAAAGCACAAAAAAAAAGAGAAAGATTTAGTTGTAAACTTTGAAAATTAGGGTACAAAGTGATATTTCTGCAGTTTAGTGATTCATTTTACAGACATTTCACATTTATCTGGTAATTAAACCTCAACTAATACATGTTTTAACACATTTCTGTTGAATTTACATAATACCGTCTGAATATTGTTATTAGGATACTCGTCCAAAAAATAGATATACATTTTTATCTTAACAGTTTGTTGTGGTAGTTTGAACTCTCTACTCTACACACAAGCTGAAATTGCATGAACAAGACACAAACTATTTTAGTAGCAGTTGAACTTCTACTTTACTTTAACCCAGTCTTCCAATTTACTTCTCACATCACAGTATATTTTTTCTTCGACTTGCACTTTTGCTACCATATCACACCCTCTCATGTCAAATCTAGGTTCTTGTATGAAAAACAGCAGACCTGGGACCAGATAACAGACAAAAAAAACGCATTTATCGAGCACTTTGCACCTCCTGCTAATCCCGGACGCATTCCTCAAAGCCCTGAAGAGTTGTCTCAAACTGGGAGCGCAGAACTCGCACACGACCAGCCGTTTTCTCTGATACCCTCAATCTGCACTGAGATGGATTAAACATTCAATTTGTCCCCCCCCCCCATCCAACCCGCCCAGCCCATACAACACAGACCGACCACCACCCAGGTCCACCACTTACCATACAAATGGAAAACACGCTAGTAATCTATTAGCCTGCCCGGACTGACAGTGTATTATGTTGTATTTGTATTATATTTACTTCAGGGAAATTACGATTCTAGTCATATTTATCTTCATGTGGAAATGTGTGTCTAAATGGAAATCACCTATAGCGCCGGGCGGATGCGAAGCCATACTAATGTGATCCATGAACCGTGCGATTTAGTCACCCTCTATGGATGCACTATGGGCTGATTCTACATATCAAACATGCTCTCCCCCTGTTAAAGCCCCTACCACGGAGCCCCCGATGCTGTTTGATAATTATTACGCTTACATTACAACACAAGACCTTGCCTGTAGAGCTGCTGCTGCTGCTGCTACTTCACCCACGACTCCCCCCCCTCACCCCGCACACAAGTTACACACATGCCCGCGCGCCCCCTTTGTCATATACTGTAGTAAACAGCTTCCCCGGTAAGCTGTTTGCACTTCACTGCCCGCTCTAGGAAATAAAAACAAAGAGCAAATTGGGGGTTTTGCGTCTCTGTGAATAAATAAGGTTGTTTTACTCACAGAATCCATTACCTTTTAAAACACCCGGGCCTAATGCGTTGAGCCTTTTCATTTTAACAAACAAAGCCTAAATTAGGAATTAAACGCAGTCGTATTTAGATAACGGCATTAGCTGTGTGACATCAGTGTGGGGGGAAAAAAAGTTGGACGCCATCCATATCATTCTCATGCTTCCATTGTTACGTTAAATTGCAATATTAATCCTGGCTGAGACCAAGTTACTGTAGCTTTTATGCGGCACACTTGAATTATGCTATTGAAGTAATTGATAGTGATTCACTCATTGAAGGTACTAATCCCATGATTCACTTCATCTCTCTCAGTGCCATTTACCTCCAGATGTTTAGAGTTTGGGGTAATCAATAAAGAGGGAATAAAGATTGGCATCCACAATACTCCCCTTGACAAGCTCCAGCCGAATGTTTGTCAAGCAAATTAAACACACTTAGACTTTTCACCTGCTCCTACAACGACACCACATATGGCCGTGAAGTTAAAAATAAGAAACTGTGCATACATTACCATGCATAATGCACAACTCCCTCCATTTAATATGCAAATTTTGTAAAATATTACTGAATACCTTCTGTTCGGAATGAATAAATTTGAATTGCAATTAGAATAATCTTGTATAATTAATGAAAACTGTCAATTTTGGTTCCGAAGTAATTTGATTAGCATGTTGATAGGACACTTATCAAGTTCAGTAAACTGTTAGATTAAGAAGATGAAAAAAGGGAAGATTCTAAGGATATTTTTCTCAACGGCGCTGACATTTTCCCTTGGCATTGTAAACAAAGACAGGAGCTGGCAAACTTCCTGAATGAGGGAGGCGAGGGAGGGAGGAGAGGAGTAAGAGGAAAAAGGAGAAACGAAAAGACTACTAGGACAGCGATGGAGAGCCTCTTGAGATAATCTGTGGATGGGAGTCCGCACATGAAACGCAGTCTATGGTCTAGGCTCCTGCGCAAGCTACTCATCTCTGCCCTCTGCTCTCCGGCTAAGCCCAAGTTTATGGGATTTATCTCGGCAGCCAATTGTAGTTTTTCACATCACATGATTTGAGTTAAAAACAGCTCGCAGCTCCTCTAAATGTTTCCAGGCTATGAATGTAAGAGTCGCGAGTGAGAAAAAAAAAGCCGACAACTGATCTCGGGCCGCAATTCTTCTGAGAGTAGCTATCTATTAACGATCAACAAATTGATGTACGCCATTGTTGCCTTGTATAAAACCGAACCATCTGTACAGTCTACAGATGAACAGAGCGGCTGACCTCCTTTCCCCCTCTCTTTCTCTGCTCATTAGCTATCCTCAACCTCTCTCTCGGCTGCCTTCAGTTTTCAAACCCCCAAATGAGACCTAAATCGCTTGCAATACAGGTTAGCTCGAGGAAGGGTGGGGAGCGGAGAGGGAAAGGAGGGGGGCAAACATCTGTCGCACTAGGTACCCGCATGCAGCTCGGGGTATCTCCTGCGAGGAACTTTGGGGATGTTTAATTCATAAACGCTGTCATCCATGTAAACCTCCTGATTTCATAATGACTAACTCTTGGTGGTTTAATTAATTTAATAATGCCTTTCAGAAGCCATAAATGAAAGGGTCTCTGAAGTGGTGCATTAATTAGCCAGCGCCGATGCTAGCCCTGTCAAACTGGTGGCTGTCAAAAGCAAGAGGGGGCGCGGGGCGGAGGATGGGCACGCCGCTGACGTGCAGAGGTCAAGGGTCGTGCCAATCAAGGTGCCCCTCCCACATGTAATGGAGTCATAATGTGTGTCGGGTGTACACGTGTATCCGGGTCAACCTGTGGTCCTGTCCGTATTTGCCCCTCTCCGACACACTACATGGAAATAAGTGGCAGGCCCGACATGCTACTAACAGTCTCGGTAATAAGCGGTGGCACGGCCGCATTATGCACAGACTTGTATTTACATGGCAACTACCTGTGAAAGCAAAATCCATCTGGGCCCTCGTTCCCGCCGCAATATAAGCTTGATGCTATTAGTGGATGCCTTTTTTGCCTTAATTACAATGTTATGGCTTACTTGTTAAAACATAGCATAAATCAAAGTTCATTAAAAGTCTCGGCAACTCAACGCATGAGCACACAAAATCATCACAGAACCAACCAGATTATATTCCAAACTAACTCCATGCATCTCATAAGGAGGTTGTTTTCCTATTTCATATTTCATAAATATGAACCAGAGATGCTTGTGTCTGTGCCTGTCCATTTATTACCATAAAAATCAGCTGACTGAAGTATCTCACTATCTGTGGAGGCAATTAACTGTTTTGAGAGAATGCGTAATACGGGACTTTGTAATGGTATCATTTGGAGTCAAGGCACAGATGCGCCGTGCAGAGCCATACTGTAATTAGAGAGAAACGCTGTACAGGTTTTCCACTAATTAGCAAATTATGCTGAAAATAGCATCAAGCTAATTAACAGTTATTATGGCATTTTTGAAAGTATGACTTTAATTAGCAAAGTCCTGACGCAGGCAATTTCAAACTCGTCTCCGAGAAGATGAGGAAGAAAGAGAAGAGGAAAAAAAACATGGGGCATGATCAAGAAGATACCCAGATTATTATGATGCCGTCAAAAGCAGAAGAGGGGGAGGATGGACTGAGTGGGACGGGGCGGGGGCACAGCTTTGTGTGTTGTGTCTGAATCTCCATCCAAATGAGGGGACATGTGTGCACTGCCACGCTGCCAAGAGGAGCAATGTCAGGTGGTGGCTACCAGGCGAAGACGAGAGCGAGCTCAGCTGGTGCCCACAGCCACTCACTTATTCTACTCCGCTGCACATTAAAGCAGCCCTCGAGTGGAGCCAAGCCACGCCAGCCCTGCCAGCCAACCTGACAACAACACTCCTCCTCCTCCTCGCCTCCAACAGCTCCTCTTAGCACTTCCAGCCACCTTGGACCTAATGATGCCCGCTCAACCTGCTGAAGAATCTGCAGATGCTTACCTTGGTAATTACTTATAGAAAGTTAATGAAATTATTTTCACAACTTTATTCAGACTTGTTCATAGTTTTGAACACTAAACTGAGTGTGGTGGAAGTTTCCTGTTAATGTGTTTTAAAGACACCTGTGTTGAACTGTTTGATGCACTGTGTCACAGTGCTGGAGACAGTGGACGAGCGTGGAGAAGGAGAGGGCTGGACTGAGGCTCTTTGAAGGCCCAGTGTGTGAGGCAGAACAGAAGTGTGCCTAGCCCCAGGCAGCCCGCGGCTCAGGCCCATTAGCTAGACTGACCTTGCCCGCGCCTTTGTCTTTGTGCTCTCCTCCCGCTGCTTCCCCTTCTCAAGCATTCCCTTTTTGTTGTCTCCGAGAGAGATTGGGAATGGGGCCATATCTTTCAGCCTTCTAAACCTCCCCCACCCTCTCCTCACCCCTCCCTGCATGCACACATACACATGCCCCCCCATGCCTTGCCTGGAGCGTGTGCCCCAGAGGCCATGGTACAGTGGCATCTCTAGCTGGTGGCCACCTCTGCCCTGACGCGGACTTGGCCTGAGCGGTCAGCGGGCAGAAGAACCTCCAGAGACGACGCACTTCGAGGCGAGAAGGGGCAGGGGGGCACTGCAGGGCCCCGCATACGTGCACCCACTCTGGGCAGGCTGCCTCTTTATTGCCTGCCTCTCATTTGAGAGGATGGAGCCCGGCTGCCAAGTTTTGACACCGCCACATATGGCCTCCTCCATCAATCGGACTAATCAAGCATCAAGGGGAGGCAGGACCGGCTTAATTGCCAGCCAGATATAGCTGCTCTCACTTGACGTGCAACCTGAAATAGAAACAGGTCTGAGGAGACATGACAGGAGATAAATGGATACGGCCATTGTTCTATTAACTATATCAAAATACTCCTCTTTAGCCCGCAACCACAATATGACACACAATCTCTCAAATCAAAGTCATCCAGGAGGAATCTCAGTTGTTCTTGAGAAGAATTTATCTTGTACATACAAATAAATATTTATATAAATCTTTTTTATTAAAAGTTTTTTTTTATTTTCAATAAATAATTTAGTTATTTCAAAGAAATAAAAAAGTAATTGTATAAAACATGATTTTAAAAATGGTACAAAGTCAGAAAAGTAGTATTTTGCCTCATTTCTGTTACATTTCAGAATTTGCCTGGATGGGAAACAGATGCCGGAGTGGGATGGCTGGGAGCAAATGGGCCTGAACCAGGAATCGAACCCCGGCTGCTCTGTATATATGGTATGCACTTTTCCAGGTGAAACATTTCTCCACATCCAAAAAATATGACGGAAAACTCCCTGAGACTGGCCCCGCAAACACGCACAGCGGCTAGTGCAATAGATGCTGTGATTGCATTTTAACAAGGCAAATCAACAGTATTGCAAATATTGCCTTAATATAGCATCATCCGCTCATTAAAATGTGGATTATGTTCACATTTGTAATCTTTGGTACCTCAGGATAGAGCAGTGTACAGTAAGTTGTTAAGGAGTCTTTTTTTCTTATTATTTCCCATGCAAGCTGCAATGTTCTCCCGCTCTCGAGTCCTTGAGGCGTTGTGTCTGCCTCTGCTCGCCTCTCTCAACTTCCTGTTTCCCTGCGCCCCCCGCCGAGGGAGCAGCCACGGAATAACTTAGCACATGCAATGAGACTCGGAGATCAACCGCGGACGCTCCATTCATCTTGAGTTTCTCCTGTCGCTCCTTCTTTTCCGTTTGTAAACAGTGCGGCGCTGTGGTCAGAATGGCCTTTTGTCCGCTCGTGTTTTTTCCCCGTCCCTCTCTCATTCACTTCAAAAGGTAACAAGTGACAGATGTCCGTCTTTGGGCGCCGTCTTAAACGTCCCGGGCTTCCGAGATAGCATCTGGGCTGAATGTCAAACTGTGAATCTTCCCCCATCTCTTCTCCCCCCCCTCATTCAGATTGCACTGTGCTTATGCCAACTCATTGTTATGTATGTCAAGGCCAGTGTCTACAGAAGAATTTTAGAGACTCCCTGTCGTTTGCGACACTTGGGGGGCACAGATGTTTGAATGATTGACAGTTATCGGTGGAAAATATAAAGAAAGTTAGAAGATGGATAGCTCAATTAGAGAAATATTAAGACTACCTGGTGGGCTGGCAAGTTTCCCTAAAAAACTGACTCGGCATGGAGCTGTGTAGCCACGGGATGCAGTCGTAAAAACAATAATGAAAAAATAATGGTTATAATAAAGTTTGAAATAAAAAGTGGCAAAGGTGGTGCGCTTGTAATCACAGCACGGCGCGCTGTTTACTTAACATTCTCATTTCCATCGCTGCCTGCTTTCGGTATTTACATGTTTAATTGAGAAGTGTGCTGCCTCTTCCTTGTGCCCATCTGCCGAGTCCCTTCCTCTTATCAGGCTCATTTCTCAAACTGACAGCTCTCCCTTTCTGCATAGCCCTTCTCTTCACTCCCCGTGCCACGCCAGTACTAACTTGCCACCCGCCCATGCTCGCCATCCTCTTCAATCTGTCATGACTGTCGATGAGTAATGACAATGCGCTTTCCCTCGAATCAGACCCATAAGTATGTACATGCAATGCGCTGAAAATCCCACACGGAAGCTCTCCCTTTCAATCTCTCCCTCTCCCTTTTTTTTTTTTTTAAAGCCACGTCTAAATCACTGGCTGTCAGACGCAACATGTGTGTCATTGTGTCCCCATCAGCGTGTTTCATTGTACACACTAGCACCTCTGAAGAGCAGCCTCTTATCAGTCGAGTGTCAGAAAGCCCCCTGAACAGTCGCGGGCCCCCACCTCCACCGCTTGCCTTTCTAAATGCTTTTCTATTAAGAGCAGCGTTGTGTCCCTCTGATAGCGGCCGCTTCTCCACTTCATCATTCATAATCCCAATGGGCATCAATGGACTCTACAGCCCCCCAAAAAAGGGAGCTTTGTCATTCGGCGCAAATGAAAACAAGCTAAATGGGAGCGGAAATCTGAGGAATTCAGCAGAAGAGAGAGAGACAAGGAAATGGCTCAATAGGCCAAAGCACTCCAGCCATGAATGGTCCACTCCACAGCATGGCACTGGCATAACATCACATACACCTAGTGGGGTTTGGGTAGGCTCTGATTCGGCCGTGTAAAAGACACAGGACACATGGAGAGCATTATACAAAGAGTAAAAACATACCATTTGTGTTTGGCTTTTAGCTCTGTTTGCGCAAAGATCATCGAGTCTAAGCCCTTTTTTAGCATTGCATTAAAATATCTCAGACTGCCTTAAAAAATAGGGCAAAGTGAGAAACAAATTGGCAAAATGCTGTTGTTGTTGTTGTTGTTGTTGTTGGCGTGTGTGTGCGTGTGTGCGTCTGCGTGCGTGCGTGTGTGTGTGTGCGTGTGTGCGTGCGTGTGTGCGTGGTTGTGTGCGTGCGTGTGTGTGTGTGTGTGTGTGTGTGTGTGTGTGTGCGCGCATGTAATTAAATCAAATATAATAAAAGTGTGAGGTAAAAGGTAACAAGTTTTTAATTTAAATCAAAATATGACATTTTTTGGTCTTTTAGTTCTACTCTTGATCTACAGTTCTGAAACTGAAAAAGTGTGCACATGAGAGCCATAAAAATCAAGGCTCCTGATGTGAACAAGTGTTTTGTCCAAACCAGTAGTTGAACATGGAGGAGAATTCACACATTACAGCAGAGGCTAAGTTACAGCAGCTCAAAAGTCTAAAATGATGTTCCCGCCCTTCTCAGCGTGCAGAAGTCCCGCTGGGGGCCTCAATGTGATCAGCAGCATCCCCACCACGTCTCCTCATTATTGAGTAAATAGGTTTGGGCATGTCCTCAGTAAACAAAGCCAAGACTGACAGTTAAGGGAGTGAGGGGAGTGGGAGGCAGCCTCGTTCCCAATTAGAGTCGCCTCAGGCAAAACTTTAAAGAGGAGATCAATCCTACAGATCGCTAAACTGATCCTGTCACAGGCTGGGGATATTTAAACCCAGGCGCGGAGCAGAGCGCACAGGGCACTGCTCACTACAGTCGGACTGTGTGTGCTAATGACTCGGGGGGAGGCTCTCTCACCAGGACACACGCCCCACCGCGCGCCCGTGTGATTGACGGCTCAAATCGGACCTCAGCTGCACTCCTCCGCACAGTGGGGGCCAGATGGGGAAATAGTGATTTGCGTTTTTAGTATGCAGCGCCTCCGCTTATGGATATTTCCTAATTGTCTGCCTTACTTACCTGTGAGGCCGCTTCCCATCACAGATGCAGAGTACATTTCAAATTAACCCAGGATGTTTTGATTTTTTTCTTCACCTCCACCTTTGAGGCAGACTTATTAAAATTTGCCAGTGGGACTCCTGTGTGGACTCAGGTGGAAAGTTCTTCCTCACTAATGTTAAGGAGCTAACATGAGGTGAATGAAACTGGAATGGAGGGATGACACCTGAGTTTAATCGCATTGTCAATCCACGACAACCTGCTAAAGCAGCACATACTGTATCTTTGAATCCAAGAGAGTGGAGCTCCTACTCCCAAGCACACACGGGTAATGTGTAATGAGCTACCAAGAGCATGCCACTGTAGAGGAAGTGAACATTTAAATGAGCCAATGATGCATTATGTATATGACTGAGGCTCCTGTGCACAAATTAATCATGATCATAAAAGGAAGAGACAAAACAACACACTCCGGCCACTGCTAAATTGTTGTGATCTAATGCAAAACAAATTCATTTTTCATGCCATTAAAGATAAAACAAATCTTAAAAGGTTTGGTTTTGCTTGTCTGCCTCTCTTATTGAGAGTCATTCACTTTTAACTTTATTTGCGGATTATTGCAAATCCCCAGTACAAATCATATCATGAAATCATGTAGCTAGGACATTGGATGTGTTCTGCTAATGCTCAAGGATGATCCCCTGAGGGAGCCGCTGAGTGAGGGAGCAGGGCAGAAGAAAAGAAGGCACATTGGAGGAGAGGAAGAGAAGAGAAGAGGGGAGGTGGAGAGGAGAGAAGACAGACTGGAGAAGAGGAGGAGAATGGAGAGCAGGGCGAGCACCGGCAGGAAGGGCGGGAAAGACAGGCAGAGAGGAGGGAGGGCGCCGGCAGTCAAGCTGCACTTTATCCTGACAGATCTCCTTTACACACTAATTTCCTTGTTAAAGAAGAGAAAATGGCACTCAATCCGCAGAAATCCTTTTCTCCTGGAGCAGGCCTGTCAGCTGAGGGATGAGTGGATACAAGCAGAGCTTTCCTCCTCAGGCGAGCTCCCCCTGGCACACAGCAGCTTGGCTACAGCTCGCAGCAGAGCTCTCTATCTATAGCCATAATTAATACACCATCCGAATATAATGAACCATACCATGATACATGGATTCCACTGCTCGCTGTCGACACCACTCATTTAACAGCTTGCTGGAAATCAAATGTGAAGTCAATTGATTTTTTGATCATGTCATCTCCATCACAAATGGCAAACAAATTGTTTACAAACATTTCATGCTCAGTTGCTGTTTATAAACATCCCCCATGACAAAACCCCTCTCCCTCCTTCATTCACACTTTTCAACAAAGACAATAAATTCAACAAGGCCACATGTTTCACAGCCACATGTTTATCGCTGAATTTGTAATTCACCAAAGTGTATTAAGTGGGATTTGAAAGAAGGGAGCACAGAAAAGCCTCCTTTATTTTAAGTCCGGGTGTTAGCCGCTGGCTCGGGATGTTCTCATCTCCCCAGATTACTATTCGCAGAGTGTGTGTCAAGACTACTTTTCAGAAATCTCGGTAACAATTCAGATGCGATCGATAAGGAGTGACAGTTTATTCTAAGGCTTAGCACAGGCTGAGAAAAGGACGAGTCAAGCATCAAGTTTAGAGGAATGAATTTGTTTTGTATTTGATTTTTCCATTAAATTTATCACCACTTAAACTGGGCTGGTTTCTCCCCTCGCCCCCTCACACTCTGCAGTCCCTCTCTGTCACTCACTTCAACAACAAGGCTGTAAACGCCTGTCAATTTCTCATCTGTGATTTCCATGTCTTCACTTGCATCCATTTTTGATTGCTTCACACCCTATACCTATACTGCTTTTAGTGCTCATCTGTGACCTTGTGAGATGATGGGGAAAATTATAAAAATACATTTTCAGTGGCACAGCGCCACTGCCCTTTATAACACTTCATCATATCTGCTGCGGATGGGAAAAAAAGTTGAGAAACATTTTCTTACAAAACAGTCTATTGCTAGTTTGGCACAAAATCATATGGTAAATCTATTACCACTTTGTCAAGTCAAACCACTTGAGGTTTCCCACAGTGTAGCTGCAGGGAAAGTGGGAAATTGTAACCCTGCAAGTCCTGTCCACTTTCCCTTATTAGTGTTTTCAAAGGGGTCTCTCTTTTCAGATTTAAGGGTCATTGAGGAAGCCAATCAGAGGGACAGGCCAGTCAGAAAGCTAGCGGTGTGAACAGGACAGAAAGCAGCTGATGAAATTCATCCATACTTCTCACTTATGATGACATGATTGATTTTCCCTCAGAGTGCTCAAATGTAGGATTGTCTTCCTACCCCCATCTCCTCCTCCATCCCACCTCAATCTGCCCACCCACCCGCCAAGCCAACAGCTAATGGATAAAGCTTCTGTCTGTCTCAGGCATGGCGGAGAGTTGACGAGTGGAAGAACAACTGCAACGAATGAAGGGTGAAATCTGAGAGTGCAATTTTCCGTCTGTCAATCTCCCTTCAAGAGAACAAGTTGACCACCAATCAGCGGAGTCGATTCAGGGCTGCCGCTCGGTGGGAGCGCTCTGAGTGACAGCGTCATGTCACTACATTAACAGGCCAATGAAAGACATAAAAAAGTGTTTTTGGTTGTTTTTTTTTTGTGATTTGGAAACGGGCATATATTTCTGCCTAAAGAAATGGACAATCTGACAGGTTAATGCATAACATATTATTCTATAATTCATGATTTTGAATTTTGAAGACAGCTATCATCCACTAGGTACTTCAAAATACAACCAATTAAACTTGACTTAATTATTAAAGGTAGAAAGTGAGGGAGAAACATGCCTTAAAAACTCTTGCTTGCAGTCAATTACGATAAAACTTTAATGAGGCTGGATAGAGAGCCATAAAAACTGATAGCCCCTCTGTCATGAATTATATATCCATATCGATTTTGTTTCTTTGCTATAAGAATTGCAGGTAATCGTATGTTACCACATGTAAAGTGCACTTCCCTGGCGAGGATAAATATTAACTATCAAATATATATGAGGTGTGTGTGCATTTATGACCAAGCTCATGTAGAAAATGAAGAGCAGAGATGTCGAGGCAAGGGCCATTGGGAATGGATGAAGGGTGCCATATCTGACAGTAAGAGAGACCCTTAGCTGCGCCGCCTTGATATGTTACCTAGTTAGCGTCACAGAGAGAGGAATAAATAGTTCTTTATTATTTGTGGTTGCCATCATGTCTCTCCTAATAGACAGGCTATACTGAGTTTAAACCACATTATCCTCTGTGAGACCATCGCAATTACTCTTGAGAGCCAGGTCTGATGTGTGGATAAGGCAGGTCGCCCATGTCTTAATGAACACAAACAATGTGAAATGGAGGAAGGAGCAGTGGGGGGAAAGATAATGGCAAGGGAGGGCTTCTTCTAATAGAGACAGCACTAAGTTGTTTGCTATGATCTATGCCAAGTGAGAAGATGCTGAAAAGCCCTGATGTTAGTTTGTAGACACCTTTAGTCATCATCCTATTAGACCATCAGCCCTCAGCCTCTGCTGTGGCTGCTGGACTGCAGGCACAAATCCTGTTGAGCGGATTGCACTTGTGTACCTTGCTGTCATTGTCACAGTCGTGGCTTGTTGGACACTGGTGGAGGTGAAAGGGCATCCAGCCACAGAGATATTCCCCACACAAACGGCTCAGTGCTGGCTTAATTGATAAACTGCCGCTCCACTTCATTAGTCAGACAGACTGGGCTTAACGAACGAACACACACAGTGTCACTCTGAATATGTTAATCATGACTGGCCATTATGGGTCTCTTCCTCCTCGTCTCAGCCGCTGGAAAACTACAAAGACCAGACACCAAGTGTAGTTGTGTTCCACATGCTTCACACACAGGCTATTTATCAACGACAACAGGAAAAAAATATGAGACAGACAGACGCCTGTGTGGTCGTTGGAGTTATTGAATATAAATTTATAATAACTGTGTTAAAAATGCATCATTTGGCCTTTTCACAAAGGCAGTTGTAATATAGCGCTAGGTGAGCACTGTACTTGACGTACACACTGGAGGTGAGGGTGTCAGGGGAGAGCTCGCTGGAGCGAGAGGAGGTTTTATTGTTGCCCAGCCCTTCCGCTTAAGTGCACATGGCTGGGAGGAAGCCGGGACCTCCAGCTCTGACCTCTGCGCATGTATATTTAATAGGCCATCAGTTGGCCGGGGCAGCGCTCTGATCAGGATTCAGAGAGGGGCTTTGAACACCCCTGTGTATTCCTGAGCGTGCAGCCTCAAGCTGCTCTCCCCAGCTGTGTCAATCCGACAGCCCTGTTACAGGCACCCAGACAAGGCGCTGGGCACTCCACTGCTAGTGCCTAATGACTGCAGAAAAAAGCAAACAAACACCAAAACAAAAACATTTGGCGTACGGAGCACTACTACCATCTAATGAGAGGTTTTAAAAACTGAAAGATCACGCTGGCTCATATAGTGTGTCTGGATTACATCAGCTATTCTATAGATACCATGTTCCTCTTAATAATAACAAAAAGCCAATCTCACAGTGACTGCACTACACACGGCAGTAACGATTGGAGAAACAAGAAGGCAAACAGAGAAGTGCCACTCGAGTGTCTTTTCTTCTAACAAGGTATCACTAGTCTTTGAGTCAAATTGGCTGTGTGGTGTGTGAGTATGAATGTCACAGCTCGCACACATGGCTGCGTGTACGCGTGTGTGAGGCCAGCTTAACGAGGGTGGTTCATTTGACAGGCAATTAGTTTGCGGAGCTGCTATTGACAGCCCCTGCGCTTGTGTTTGTTCAACAGCTCTGGGTGAGTTCCACGCTCCCTGGGCTACGTGACAAAGCACCTCCGACAGGGAGCTCCTGATCTCCAGCGAGCCTCGCTGCACTGGGAGGGGGAGGATGTGACAGCCTCAGACACACAAGGAGGGGAGACATACAAAAGCCACAAGGGTCTATTAGGGGCTTGTTGCAAGTTAATGCAGCTACAACCCACTTTTGGTGTCGCATTTTGAAAGGCGTGAGCAATGATGTTGTCATTTGTTGTTTGATTGTGGGGATAGCGGAGGGTAATCTTAGGAGACACTACATGCACACATAAAAATGCAGCTGAAGAAGAGACACAGAGGTGGGGCAAAGCTGCAGGGAGACAGAGGAGAAGGGAAATATAACAAGATCCAAACACTCTCTTATCCTCGAAAATCCCATATTCTAATGCAGGGGCCCTTCCCTCTTTTAGTTGCAACCGTTTCGTTTGTAGAGCCAAGCTCCAATCAATATCATTATTTTCACAGAGGATCGAAGTGCCTTCACAGAGTTAATGGGGGATTGAGGTGGTAAACGTTTACCCTCTCACTGTCAGCAGAGCAGTGGTCCATAGTGGGCCAGATGACAGCGCTGGCCCTGCTGTGGACACACTGTGTGGAGATGTCCTGTGGTAGACAGGCTGCATGGACTGTCAAGCGCCTGCCATGCCCTGGATGGCCCCACACATCAGCCACTTGAGTTAGAGCAGCAGCCAGGACTAAGGGAAACAAACTGGCCCGCCCTGGCAGCTGTACTGTCATGACACACACACTGTGGACTGAAGACCAAAACTAATAACACCCTCTGTTACTGGGGCTACCTTCGTCAAATAATTAAAATTAAAGCAGAGTTAATTAAGAAAAACATTCATACCATGCTTAATTTACATAAAGCAGCTATTGGTCCATGCTTGTGTGGATCAGCTGTTCTGTCAGATTTTTTTGAGAAATTAAGACTAATCTGCAGCTGGCAACAGCAAACTACATTCTCTGGTATAGTAGCATATGCTAAATAGCTCTTGAAGCGCACAGATGCATTGCTGTAAAATACTTCTCCTGTCTGCGTATCTGCATCTCCCAGATGGGTCCCAAGCTGTGCCAAACTGCATCTCATCAGCCGCTCTGAACTATGGCATCACATGACCGCCGCAGATATGTGCAGGCCTATTCTGTGGGGCCTTGGCACAACATGGTCAAGCCATGCATCATCAGGAAGCCCACTCTCACTGTCAGAGTGGAGCTAACTAGGAACAGGACACAGTGGCTTTACTGCTCCAACTGTCTAAACTAACATCTCATAAATGAGAGACCACGAGTTCACTTTGTCTGATTCCTTTTCTGGCACTTCGAAAAAAAGACTAATCAGAAGAGTTCGACTTGATTCGTTTTTTCAACGAGGGTGTGACAGAGCAGTGAGAGATTTCATGGGACGCTGCCCCATGATTCATTGAGTTATTGGTTTCCGCCCTGTTTTAATCGCTGCTGGCCCGAGCCAAAAAATCTCGGAGGATTCTGGAGTGCTCGTTTCTCCACCATTCAGCAGAATGGAATTTGGTCTGCAAGTGCCTCACGTCATTCGAAGCGTCCTTCACAGTTTCAGGGGCCCTAATTCAAACCACATGGAGGCCAGCGTCCGGTTACGGACCTCTGCAAAGAAAGGACACGTTTTCATTGGCTGCTTCAGGATGGGAAATGGGGTGTCTTGATAGAAAAAAATAACAAACACATCTAAGTAGGAGTCACAACATAGTGGAAGCACACACACATAAATATACATACACATGTACAGCAGGACATGTACAAATATACATGCATACACACACACACACACACACACACACACACACACACACACACACACACCAGACACTTATGGCCTGCCAAGGCTGTTTGCTTGACATGATGGAAGAATGAGCAGCAGCCTCTGTAATATTGCTCCTATTCTTCATTGACAAGCATATATATTTTTTTGCAGTTCCCAACTGACTTTGCAGCGCTGAACTCCATTTATGAATTATCTGACATATTTCCTGCTATTTTTTGACAGGAGTACTCAGAGGAAATTTCAAGGCACCTTTCTCCTGACAAGTAGAAATATCAATATTTGAATAAATTGCAGATTTGGATCTCCTCACATGGATGCTCTCCAGCAGGAGAGAGAGAGTGTGTATGTGTTTGTGTGTGAGTGAAGCCAATGGGAAGGGTTTGTTTCATTCTGTTACCACAGTCTTATCCCCCTGAGCCCGCAGGCACAAATCTGTATGCAGCATTTCATTAGGAGAGAGCTCGGCTGAGTGACATGTGAAGCACACCTCGCCGTCGACCTGATGAAGTTTACTTCTTTCAAACGACAAAAAGCCACTTTGTAGACTAGCCTTTTTTCCACAGAGGAAGAGAGAGGTGATGGCTGAGCACCAATAAAAGAATCATGAATGTTGCTCCACAAAATGACAGGCCTATCTGTACACAAATATTTCTCTTCCAGAAAAATGTAGGCTTCATAGCTTTCTCTTCTCCTCTAGATGGAACTTGATAGAACTGACAGTTTGGAAATATGATCATCTAAATTCTAAGCCTTACAGAAAACAGCTGACAGGGAGCAAAATGAAAGAATGAAAATGGATGTTTTTTATCCTATATAAATGGCAACTGTTATGTGGGGGAAGTAGCATTTCACGCACTAAACTAAATAATTTACAAACAAAACCACTATTGTCCCACAGTCTTGATAAATCCCCCATCTGTGTGGAAGAGGTCAATGTCAAGCATCCATAACACTCAGGGCTGTCTGCTGGAGCTCCTGGTGTTACGTATGAGAGACTTGTGCCTATCTGTCTCACTCTGTTTAGCTGCAGTAGCTGCCATGCTGTCTGCATGTCTCTGTGCTCACTGATAGATGGCTCTGCCCAGCCTCCAGCCCCTCCTTCCTGCTCCACCATCGTTTCAGGAGCCAGAGAAATAGCTAAGCCATGTGAGGTTACTCAGGTACCAACAGGACTGTGACCTCGTGACCTTTGCTCTGCCCTTCCTGACCTGAGCGCCATACTTTCTCCCTCTTTTACACAAAACAAAAACAAACCTTATCACGCGCTTGCGCGGCTGAAAGAGAAAATAGCCTGCCCTTATATCAATGCGCTGCTTTGACAATCATCTGTCCACACAACCTATGCTTCCTCCGACAGGGGCTGCTTGACACTACAACACAGAGGTGACGTGTGAGCCTCGCCTGGCCTTATCTCTACTGCTCTCCATCTCTGTCCTCACTCCTCCTTGTGTGCACAACTTAATAAGCAAGCAAGGGGTAGATTCCCATTATGGAAAGCCTGGAAAATGGCCTGGACATTTCCCCCTGTATCTGGGATCTCCATCTGGAGAAGGCACTCTCACTCTCACTGCCCCCCTTGTCCAATCTCTGTGTGTGTTCTGAGCCTATGCTGCAGCGATGGCTTTCACTCTTCACTGGCCACAATGAGATTGGCCCACCAGGTTGACTCTATTCGAATCGACAACCCATTTCAATAACGTAACAAAACACAACAGTGCTGATGTTGAATAAAACATTTTTGAGGACTGCCCAGAGGGTCAAATGGGTCTTGGATCAGATCTAATACTGTGAAATTCTGCTAGAACCTGCACTTAAAGAAATGTTAATGGCTCCAATTTGCTTGACGTAAGTTTTGGACTATTCCCCAGACACTGCCAATGTCACTTCCCCACTATTCCACATCAGTGTGGCTGCTCTATAAGTGAAGCATAGGGTTTACAAAATAATAAAGATTACACTGAGGTCAGCAAGCCACTAATCCCTGACGTTATTAGTAAAAACAAAGCCTACATTTGTACACCATGCACCACCTAACATCTGCAGATGCACATGCAAAGGTCCGAACATAATATGGTGTGAGTTAAAGCATACAAGAGAAGAGAAAATAAATATGCTAAGAGCAATGGGGTGGAGCAGGCCAGGCCTCAGAGGACCTATGTCATCACTCCCACTGGTCCCGGCTGTGCTCCCCACCCCAGCGCAGGCTCAGTGATTACAGCAGCTCAGCTTCCTCTAAGAAAGCAAACCGGAGCTGCAGTCCAAACAAGGCCTCGGCCGCGGCCAGGGAGCAGCTCTGCAGCAGGCGGCTCGGGTTTAGCGGCGTCTCCGACCTGGCTGGCCCCCGGGCTCGCATTAGTCCCCCGTCCAGCTTCTCCAGGACAAACAAACAAGCAGCACTTACACAGTGAGGGGAGAGCGCTGAGGCACGGAGAGCTGGTGCCACCAGCACTGTGCGGAGGGGAACCTGACCCAATTGGATTTGCTTTATCACCCCATATAATGACTCCCAGACTGGCCTGTACCACTGCTCGAAAATAAAAGATTACAAAAAATCTGCCTGCCTGCCATTCTGAGTTTGGCCCAAAATGGGCAGCTCCCCCAAAACAGATGGGGAGGCATCTCAAAAATGTTCAGTGCCTCTGGGGACATGTGGTTTTCCCCATCATTATATAACTGTAAACCCCTGGATGTCAGAGATTGGGGATAATAACTTTCAGATGTTGGCAGCCCTGGCCAGTGCTGGGACCTGCTGGATGGGAACGCTTATTTGGCAGAGAGAAGGAAGTCCGAGAGATTAGGACTAAGATGTGACAGGAAGAAAAGTGGATCTGGACTGGACCATAGTGGTCCCCACTATGTTCAACATTACAGTGGCGGCTAATGATGAGGGGGTGGCAGCAGGGCCGTGCACTAGTGTGCAGGGACAGAACCAGATAAATGATGATCAAAACCACAGGAAGTCATGTCAGCGTGTTAACATGCAGAAATCGAGCTTAAGTGCTCCAACTTGATCCAGCACTTTAAGCATTCTGTTTCAATTTTCCGACAGATTTGATGTGACAGTTTGAGCGCTCCCCATTGCAGTGCAGATGTGCCACAAATTCAGAAACAGACACACCTCCTTCAATAAATGAGTCCTTATAGAAGTGTCATCCCGTTAAACCATTTTTATTGGTTTGTCTTACATGGCGGGAGAGGATCATTGTTCAGCACCACGGCCACAGTCAAGGCTCGGTCACTTAAACTGCTCTAATGAAAAACCTCCTCACATTTTATACATTCTGGTCAGTCACAAGCACTGTCCAGTTTTTCTCCTTTTTAAAATTTTCCCTTTTTGCTTTAAAGTATTGATTGCAATGCTGAACAAGCAGAGGAGTGTTTTTTATTGTAAATCAATAGTGATCGATCGGCAGCCTGGGTGTTGAATATGGATCAATATCACACCAGGCTGTGGAGGAGATCTGATTTCAATTGGCAAGAGGAGCCCACAGCAGGTTTCCATCAAGCGGTAATTCAAGACATGGGAACATAAGTCAGATGGATTGATATAGACTAGCCAGGACCTTTCTTGCCACTGAACCAGCACAAGGAAATTTCTGTCATATATCATTAACACAGTTGGGGCAGGCGGTAAAGAAGAGGGGGAGTTGAGTACCTCGCTGACCCTCAATGAAGAGCGCTGGTCAAACTGTGAATAAATATTCCATTATTAGCATGAATCTTGTGTTATTTTTTAAGGAATGAAAAAAGAGCCAAGCAGTCAAACAGAACTGGAGGAGGAGCTCTGGTGCAGTGAACACTCTGTGGTCATGTTCATGTGGGACTTCTGGATGTGATTATGCAGGGGTCAGCTTCACATTCATACTGTAAGCTGTTCTTCATTTACTGAACAAATGTCCCGGAGAACTCTGCTCAATGCAGAGATATTTTTATAACACTTATCATGGGGTTGATCTTTATGAACACAACACATTGGTTTGGCTTAAACATATCAACATACACACAATAGAATTGAAGTGTGTCACCAGCATGTGTCCATGTAAAAAGCAGGTCACACTGTTCATTTATCACCTGTTAGTGATTGGTGAACAGAGACGCACCGTTCCAAATGACAGCATTGTAAAACAATAAAAACAGAGCTATAGTTAGAAATAACTTGTCACTTTTAATAAATGACACTGGTTCAGGGCTCTTTCTCAGGGGCTTCTCCTCCGATACATCCCAGGCACCCCTGGGGCCAGCGGAGCAGCCAGCAGACCAGCTCGTTTCCCCCGGTAACTGATGACCCTATCACCGAATTCCCCCGTCTTTGTCCTGTGACCTCACACCAGCGGGAGCAGGACCATGTCCGATGAAATCTTCAGACTGCTTCCCATCCTAATCTCAGCTGTGTCACACTACAAATTGCTACATTCAGAAAATGGAAATAGATTGAGGTGGGTTAGAAGGAGGGCTTGACCGAGGGGAGGGGCAGCGGAGGAGTGTGCATCGACAAGCAGTCCCCTAAGAAAAATACTTGAGGAAAAGAACGACTCGGGAGATCCCGACAAGGAATCACATCTCAGCGCACATATTGATCTGATTTACAAAACCTCCAGTCTAATGTGAAACAAATGGCGTGGGCGTGAACTGGTACTTAACCATAAAACCCCAGCATTACTGCGTCTCCGATGAAATACCACATATATCCCTCACCGGGCCTAATGTGCTGTTTTACGGCCAGATACCACTGAGGTTGACCCAACAGTTTGTTTGACAATTAGGAGAAACCTAATAAGGATTGAATGGAGCAAGAACCTGCCAAGAGAAGAAAGAAGTCTCTTTTTTATAAGAAAAAAAAATCAAAACATGGACGGGGTGACCTAAATGTGATTTGCAGAATCAGGAGCTGTTTGACAAAGCTTGCGTCATTAATGCTTTAAGCAACCAAACAACGTCCTCAAAACAGCCACAAAGTTAATTATAAAAGAGAGGTGCTAAATATTTGAGCAAGTGCCATGTTTTATTCACATCTGATTAAATTTTTCACATTTTCTACACTGTTCATTGCAGCAGAGCATCAGAAGACATGGTACAAACCGCAATAAATTGTTTCAATTTCTAATCTTGAAATCATTTTCAAGTACTGCCTTTCATGCATTTCACTTAGTGTCAGACAGTGCTGAGTAACACAGTGAATGCAGCAGACAAAATCTACAGTAAATATGTTTGATAACCTTTTGTGTTGAGTGTGTACAAGGATGCGAGGGCCAGTATTGCTCTTGGCCCAGTATTCATCCCATCAGCCCAGCTCTGGCCTTGTTTCTGTCAGCAGTGAACCAGGGGAGTAGAGCGAGGGGTGAGGAGGGGGGGCATGAGAGGCAGAGAGGAAGAGAAGGAAAAGAGGAGGTGGTGGGGGGGAGGGGTTGTCTCCATGGACAGATGGACTGCTCTTTCTCAACACATGTGGAACCATGTTTCGTCTTTCACTGCCGTCAAGCTGGAGCCGAATCCGCCGCTCTGTTGGCCCGCGCCACTCTTTTCGTACTGCACACCTCTCTCTTTAGCACGCCACACACACACACACACACACACACACACACACACACACACACACACACACACACACACACACACACACGCACATCTCCGTCTTTCCCTGCACACATGTTAAAGTCATCACCCCTGCTCAGCGCTAGTAAAACACAACACCCCCGGCTTCTCTGCTGTTGTCAAGTCTTGCCATTAGCTGATGCCACTGGGGAATCCTACCCCAGTGAGGTGGGTCTCCCCAGGGAGCGTCAGGCACCACGTTACGTTCAGCCGCCACTCATGTGAACCCAAACATGTGAGCATAATTTGGAAAATATCATTTATACTGTGCGTCTTTGTACGTGTCTTGACATTTACAAACTGCGATAAAACCGACATGAGGGAGGAGGGAATAGAAAACAGGGCGAGAATAATTTGAGGTAATGTTTTGCTTAGTGAACAGTATTACCCAATCCTGGATGTTGGAGAGCTGGGAAGGAGGTTCTGGCTCTAGGGCCACGCTCGACGTCTGGGTTTCATTTTTCGGCAAGTGCAAGCCAAAAGAGAGCTGCCAAGTACAGCTTTCGCTCTCAACACTTCCTGCTCTTCCTACCCTGGCGCGGTGAGACAGGCTTCACTCAAACATCACGTTGACTCAAGACGGGGGTGGCCAGCTAATTCTCCACTCCTTTCTCAATGGGCCCGAAAAGAAATTCACATCTGCGGTATGAATTACAGCAAACATGGCCATAAATAAAAATAGCTGAGATGGACACATTGTAAAGGCGCAAATAAAAAAAAGGTGCGTGCAGGTGTTTGCATTGCCTTGGCGCATGTGTGTAAATAGGGAACACTTCCTATAGAAGTTGACAGCTTTAAATGACTGACTGTAAAGCTGAGAAGGAAAAAAAAACTCTGTTCTATTCCTAGCGCACACTGTGAAAACCCTGGAAGAACACCTGCAGCAATCAGCTCTCAATCACAACAACAGTGACCTCCAGGTTGCAGCGCTCTACTAATGGACGCTGGGTGCAAAAAGCTAGATTAACACTACCTACTGAGTGCCAACTTAATTGCTCAGATGCAGTGAAAACATGTCATTTAGGTACTTCATGAGCAGACTTCCCTTTCGCAGGTTATCACGACGCCGGCTCCACAGAAACACACCCCCTTCTTTCCAATGCTGATGTGCAATTAAAATGGTTTTAGAAATCCGCTTTGACAGTCCAGGGCTTAGCCAAAAATGTAAATGACATTAAAGGAGACAATGAATTTAATTTTGTTTAATGTCCCCTTTCGCTGATTCTCATTTACATCACATTTCCACATAAAGGGCTGACCTTATAAATACTGGCATTTGTTCAGCTTTTGGAGGTAATCACGCTTTTGCAAAAACCAGATGGGAGCGCGCACATTTTCCGATTTGTTTCTTCGAAGGCCGAGTGGGAAGCCACACGCGAGACGCCTCTGAAGCTGTGCTCTTTTGTTCCGGGTAAACAACTTGACAACAAGTCAAGTGCACTCTGGGAAATGACCTCGTAGGTGTTCCGCAAATGAACGATAACGCAAAGTCATTTAGGAAATACACCGCGCGCTAATGAGGGACATAACGGAAAGCTAAGCAAAATTTACATTAGGCCGGATTGTAATTGCATTAACACGCGAACAGGTGCAGCGAGGCCTTTATAAATGAGCTAAACGAATCAAAAGACTCCCACTGCAATGCCTGGTGTGCTGACCAAAAAAACAGAGGAGGGGAGAAATCGGGGAAAAACAAGTCAATGTCATGAATAATTCAGTGGCTCGGCTGCTCTCCAGAGGTCAGCGCTCTTTGACCTTTGTGACAGGAAGTGAAAGGGAGCGCCATGGCTGCTGGTATAAATGGACCCGACGCGTTTTAGATCTGCCCGTCCGCCCCACTCCTGAATGGCAGCGTAAATTGACACAGCATGTTAAGCCGTATGAACACGTATTAGATTCAGAAATTCATATTTGAGGAGAATTCACTCACTTTTTTTTTCCCCCCACTCCCGCAGCCCTGGTGCATAAATTGCTGCGGTTTCTCGCTCTAAAAGTGTGACCTCTGAACCCTGACACGCCGAATGAGTCATTTTCTCTCCTCTTTCAACAACATGTGCCATCTTATTACAAAATCCATGTGTAAGCCCCAACAATGTATCTAATCTTTCACACAAGAGAAGACAACGTCAATATGCAAGAGGAGTGGAGAGGAGACAGATAGCAGGGCAGCAGAGTCATAGCAAATTGAGTTATGTTTGGTTATACACTACACATACACTGTAAATGGGAAATCTATCTCATCAGATATTGGGAAGCTCATCACTATAATTCTAAAGACTCAAATTACCCAGTGAATAAACCTACACCCCCACTTACTTTAAGGCACCATTAACTTATAAATGTGACATGTGTAGCCGTGTAGGATTTATAGAGAGGGGAGATGATTATAGCGCTCCAGAAAGTGCTGTGGCCATAGGAAAAGTGCTGCGATTAGTCTCTATTAAAAATAACTTCACTTTTATTAATTACAGCAGCTTTGCAGTTTTTATTTTCACATTTGGAGAAGCAAAGTAAACTCGCAATTAAAGGACAACAGTTTTCAGAGGAGAGCAAATGGATGCGAAAACATGTTGAAATGCAAGTCACGAGTAATAACAACCAAGCCAATGCAACAAAAATAGGCTCTTTCTTCATCCAAAAAATGAGTATGAATAATCCAGGGGCATCAAATGTATGTGTTGAAATATTTAGAGGGCAGAGCAGTGCTGAAACTTCGTGACAGCTGTTGGGCCTATATCTAACCAACTTTTTTTTTAAGAGAATCCTTCCTCTTCAGAAATCTGAGTGAAAGTCTGTATCAAAACTCCAAGAGAAAATAGGGTAAACAGATGTCTGGCTTGACCGCAGGAAAATAGGACACATTTGGAATGATAAGTTTCCCAAACTCCGTTGGATATGCCAGATCCATGGGAACGCCAGTTAATGTCTTGCTAGATGCCAGCTAGCTGTGTGCGCTTTCCCCTCTTACCATCTGGGAAAATGTTACAGCGAATGAGCGCCATCAATGATTCACTCCAAATCTGTTTCTTAAGGTTCGGCCATGCTACTGTTTCTCTAAGAAATGTGGCAGTGCTAGCCGCTTTTTCACTCTGTAATTGTAGACAGATGAGACATGCCTGATTCAACAATCAAACCTCTCCTCTAGGTTTATGTCACTCAACTATGTTCTACTCAATTGGAAATAATCAGTTTCTGCCAGCAGCGACCGCAGCACAGGTGCCTGTAATGATGTGCATGAGAAAATGACAGATGTAACAGGAATGGCTGTAAAACACGCGGGCCTTAACTAAAAGCCATATGCACACGGGGAATAGCCAGGTAATTGCAGTAAATATCCCCACATCCAGGGTGCTCTGGTCAGGTCGGTAACTCTCCCTAAACCCTACAACCTTTCAGCAGCGCCCCTCCTGCAGTCACTGGGAACCTGTGTGGGTCTGTGCGCGCTGACGGCCTCATACTTACGACATGGAGACAATGGGAGGGTCTAATGAGTAACATATGCTTTTGTGTTTCAACAGAGCCGCTCATTGTGCATGGAAAGGGATACTCTGCGCCTATTCAGCCTTGTCACAATGAAAATCCGAGCCCTCCCTGAGCCAGTTGAGCTTACAATATCCACCCGCTCCTCTTTCCTCCCCTCGCCTTTTATTCCCACCCCTCTTCTTGACTTTAATTCTCCGCGCATTCATTTTGCTTATTGTACTTATGTTACATGTTTTGTCCTGCAGATTGAAGAACAATACGGTGCGAAACTCTAAACAGTAAAAGGCAGCGGAGCGACACAAAGAAAACATGAAAGCGCCGGAAATTAGGCAAAGTAGGTGTCTCAAGTTCAGTGCTAACGTGGTGCCTTTGCTAGCCATAATCCTAAACATTTAAGCTTGTGTTTGGTATGGCCCGGCGTGGACGTTTCTAAACATTCAGCACATGGATGGGGGGGTGACAGGGGGGCGTGCGTGGGTGGGTGTCTGTGCGAGAGGAGAGTTCAGACAGCAGTAGCTCTGGTAATCCATCCAGGCTCCCAGGGCAGCCGGCTCCTACTTCCTGATGCATGAGAAGCCGCTGGAGTGGAGTGGCAGCAACAACTGCTCAGCCCTATTTGATTACTAATAAGAGAGTTGTCCCCTCTGTCAGATACCGGGCATTCTCCGCTAAGCAAACAGTGATTCCGTCTAGTCAAACATTAGCATTGCTGTCTCTCCCTGCGACGTGGCGAGAGTTACATTGAGACGCGCACACACCTCCCGCCCTCCCCCTCAGCCTCACCTTTTTATCTGCTTTTTATCTCTAAACACTGTCAGGTGAAACAAAAACGGGCCGCTCCATCCTGTCTTTTTAGGGAGTGATGGAGGCGCGGTAATTATAGCAGATGTAGGTAACTTCCCTAAAGCTGAACAACAAAGCAGCGGACATAAAACCCTCCTAAAGTTAATGGCACCTCACTCACTGCTAACCTGAGAGAAGGAAACAGTCAATGGAAAAACAACTATTGACAGTGTAAGCAGCGCGGCCGTAAACAAAGAAGGGAAGCCAGCCAAATGAAAGTGAAGTTGCCTAAGCTAATTAGGAGTATTCCCAGCATGATCCTCCTGCGATTGAACCACCTGTGATTGAACAAACCCTATCCAGGTGGTGACCGCCCCTCAGTGCACAGGTACCTGGGAAAGACACCCCTGGTGCGCTCTCACACCTCACACGGCCCACAGGTCCCACCCGACGCGCTGTAGGGTGCTCCGGCATAGTCTGGGTTGCTCTAAGGTGCATCTGCTCTCAGCCACTCACCCATCCATTCACTCATTCCCACCAGAGGAAGGCCTTACCTGTCGATGATCACAGGGTCTGATGGGGTCTCGTTCCTGTTTCCGCAGCTCTTCTTGTCACAGCACCGGCTAGAAAACAGACAGTGCACTAGAGTCAGGGCAAAGCTTTGCTAAATAAATCAAATAAATAAATAATGCACACAAACCACATGCATTTATTAAGTGCCTCGCAGTGGTTCTGATATCAAGGAAAAAAAATATCACCAAGAGATTTCCTTCACTCAATCTCACCATAGCATTGATGCTGATGGCTGATAAAAATGGTGAAAACAACATGTTGTGTTGTTTGGCTTAGCGTTGGAGGGGAGGGGAGTGGGGATTGGGCCAGGAGGCAGGGGAGTCACTTTTCACAGCTTCAGCTTTTGTTTACCTCTAATTGCCAAGCTGCTATTTCTGAGGGAGATGCAAGGTGCCACCCTCAACCAATATTTCTGCGGGGCATTTATCAATTATGGCCTCAAAAGCACTAATCTATCTTACACCACATGTTCCAACCATCTCCATCCTGAGCCTATAGCAAGCTGCTTTTCACTTCTTTGATTAGAAGCTGCAAAAATAAACAAATACATCATGTGCAGCTTCCAGTGGTAATGAAAACATATAAACATATGTGAATCGGACTGATTTATGCCATATGGTGTTGTGAGAAAAACAACAAGATTTTGGTGCTACGCTACTGCCAGTCAAGCACACTATTTAAATAAATCTGATTTACATTCCTTTCCAGGGTAATAATAAAGATTTATTTTCTGAGCGAGGCGCTGAAAAAAATACTGAAGTGAAAATTTCCAAAGACTAGACAGAAGTAAAATAAAACAGAGTGAATGATAAGGTAAGATATCAAAGGTGTATTATGGCAGCAGTTGTTATTAGACTGATCTTCTTATGTATATTAGGCAGCAGTTAAAGCAGTTCATTATGGTGCAGAAAAAGCCACTTCCAGGTGACATATAAATATTACCTCCAGAGCAGGAGCATATTCGGCGTGTCACAAATAAGTGATGGATGCATGTATAAATTGAGCGTGAGTGATGAGTTTATGCATGGAAAAAGACAAATGATCGGAGCTGGGTGCACTTGCTCTCCATGCAGTATAAGTTGAACAATGCAGCGGTGCAACAAAGGAGAGGTTAACCGACAGTATCCAAATTCAATGTTCACAAAGCCCATGCTGAGCTCGACAATAACAACAAAAGACGTTTTTCCTTTTAGTATCAATGACACCGCTGAATAGCAAGGCAATATGAGAGCTTGAGATTTATGTGGTTAAATGACGCTAAAAGGCTCGCTGATCATTGTTGACAGGTGGGATCAACCAAGAACTGACTCTGTGTTAGCAGTGAAGAAGAAAAAAAAAACTCATGCAAGCACTGTCTGCGCATAACTTAACAGCAGGCATATTGTCAGTGGCAGGCTTACAGCACGCATGCATGTATTCACTCCATTTAAAAATACATTTAGCATGCAAATAAACAAATCGTCCCGGACTCGAACTTTAAACGTTTAAAAGTGTGTCTCTCTAAAAGACCGGAGTGATCGCAGTGTATTTTCACTGTCACATTCAAAGCAGAGCATCATTCTCACATCAGAGTGAGATCAGATCATATCAAAGTTTCAGATGTCAGCAGCAGCAGCAGCAGCACAGGAAGTCGAGCCTTAAATGGCTGCATCACATCACCACGTCAAAACTTATTGAGGGAAGGGAATTATGTGCTTACAACTACAAAACACACAGTCAAATAAATATATAAGAATAATGAACAAACGCTTACCTGCACATAATTTCATGGGTAAGAAGGACTCGGCACATTTCTGGATTTTTGTCTTGTCCTTCATAAACTATGGCCTTTGAACGAAAACGACACAAGAATTCACAATTAATTTCAATCAGCGACCTGCTTCTTCTTTTGCACTTAATAAAACAAATCAGAGCATGGTGTCAGGACAGCCAAATAAATTAAAGCAGTGCAGAGGCTAAGCAAGAATTATTGTCAGCTAATCACAGCAATTCCCCGGTGTTTAAAATTACAATAATTAATACACATTTTAAATTATAAAATGTAATATTTGCAGAAATTAAATCTCCGCTATTAACATTTTTTAACAACATTTCCGTGGCTGCAG
Source organism: Rhinogobius similis (assembly GCA_019453435.1). Classification (NCBI taxonomy): domain Eukaryota; kingdom Metazoa; phylum Chordata; class Actinopteri; order Gobiiformes; family Gobiidae; genus Rhinogobius; species Rhinogobius similis. Next base: position 25,264,594 of record CM033634.1, read on the forward strand.
CAATAAAAGTGCAATTACAGAAAAATAATACATGCTGAATTCATTTGTGTTTCTTTTTTAATCTGCTGTTATTAGGTGGCTCAGACAGAAGAGGAAAGGAAGCGAAAGGGGGAGAGGATTTTCATAAGGACAGATCCAATAGAAGTGTCATCAATATGCTTATAATCTGGGGATATTTGGGGGAAAGTGTTAATGGGCAATCTGTTGTTTATTTTGAGCCGCTAACAATGATCTTTCTGTGGATAAAAAGCGGTGTCTGGCGGTACGGTTGAGTAATTTTTGAGCATTGGCTGAAACAGATGGCGTGGAGCTATCAGTTGTGCCGCTCCTCTCCCTCCTCTTCTCTTTCCCTCCTGCTCCTTCTATTTCTGAGGAGAGACACTTTTTACACCCTCCGCGCTGAACCGGCACCAAGTGGAAACACAAGCACGATATTGAATAAATACCCTTTAATCGCCGCGGCTCTTATTTTGAATTATTACGCGCGGCACTTTTGCTTTCTTTCTGGCTTTTACGCGCGAGGCCAATTTCGCGACGACTTTCCTTTTCAAACAGTGACATGTCAGACCGTGTCCTTCTTGACCTGACAAATGCCTGCGCTTCTATTTTTTCCCCGGGACGATTATCTATCTATATTGGTCTGATTTATGTGGCTATTTGCAGCTGTAGAAACAGAAATCCATAAATTGCTTGTTCTGCGTCATTGACTCTGATCATTCGCGCAGGAATGTTGTCGGTCTGTGCCGCGTGTGTGTGTGCGCTCCACTCCGCGCCCCTGTGCCTTAAATCTGCGCGCGTAAAAACATGCCAGCACGTGGACAGCTCCAGCTCCAGCCGCCGCCACCTCGGTTTTTTTTTCCCCCCTTAATTATAATTACGCACGGTGACCTGTGTGCGTCGCCCCGTAGCGCACGGAAGACCTCTATAATGGCGACGTGAGCTGTGGGTTAAAAGTCACTCGGTTGTGTGTGTGTTTCACCTCCGCTTAGAGGATGAGTTTAAAGAGTTGCCGTTTCTCTAAAGATGGGAGCGCTCGTCTATGTAAATGTGGGAATGAGTTTGGGCCGTCACCTTTTGACTCCTCGGCAGCAAAGTCAAATCAGATCATATGGAGCAGGCGTACTGTTGAAAATTTAATGCTGGACAAACCGAGCCTACAAAGAAGCCCAAGTGTGTCGGGGCTAAAATTCACTTTGCAACGCGATATGGCCACGCGTAAACACTCCAAAGAGAAGCTGTCTCCTCTTGTTATTGCGCTAATTTAATTTTATTGAGAGCCACGTGCAGACAATTTAACCCGTGTTTTAATTCGCGTAAATGCTTGAATTTTAAGTGTTTCGTTTGGTACAATATTCGAGCCTTGAGAATAAAAGTTGTAGCCGTGCGTAAAATTAAAACAACACAGGAAAGCGTAAACACGTGGATTCAAAGCTTACCTGCTTCGTCATGGAATCGATTAGCCGTATGTAAAGATCTTGTTCTGTTCTGACGCCTGCGTGGGCAGAAAAAAATAAAAACAAAAAAATAAAGGTCAACAATTGTTTTTTTTTCTTTGCACAAACGAAAATAACAAATAGCAAAAAATTGTTCGTGGATAAATTAACGTAAAAATCCAACTTGAGGAATAAAACGTGTATTTATAAATTTATCTGCTTTCTTTCTTTTTCAAATATTATAAACAAAAGTTATTATTACGCTATTATTGTCATCATTATTATTGCTGTTGTTATTATTATTATTATTATTATAATTTCTACTATTAATTATAATATTACTTTTATTTATTTTTTATATAGGATACATTGTTCCTTTTGTACTTGAAAGTATGATTTGACTTTACTTACCATTACTGTACAATAACTGTAGTTTGTAATGAATCCCATTGTTTGTTTTTTCACTGGTTGGTTCCTGGACAAGAGACAAGGTTTAATACAGAGTAGAACAGTCACAAATAACTTTAATGTGTGGTGAGAAAAACACAGTTTAAGTCCAGACGCTTTTGCAACGACTGTCTGTCATGGAGCAATTGAGTTTTTAAACAAATCAATATTACACGTGACTAGTCCGGTAAAACCTTTTAGAGCGGCGTAATTTGGACACATGTGGCTGATTGTGTTGTGAAAGGAGGATGCTTACTTTTTCCTTCTCCACAAAGTCCACAAAAGCTGTCCTTTCGATCTCCACGGGCTGACCCTGTCTGTCATACAGCGCCAGGACGAAATGGAAAAAATTGGATTTTCTGAGGTTGGATGGAGGCTGCTTTTCATAATGTGCCCGTGCCAAGCCGACACCGCTGCGGGGAGGAAGAGAGACAAGGAGAGGGAGAAAGAGGAGAGCACGTCGGTTAAGCAGCGGACACCTCGGGGAGACACGGGATGATGGGATGGAGGGAGAAGTGGATGGAAAACATTTGGGCTTTGAGATTTCTTGATTTGTCACAATAATGCGGTGTAATGAAAGACGGGCAAAGGGAGCCGAAGGGGGGGCACTTATTGGGTAATTGATACAGAGTATTCAGGGGATTGAGGGGTCGATATGATGAGGCATGGGAAGGGAGATGAGTTTTTTGGCAGTGCGTTACCTTTGGGCGGCTGTGTTCGCGTCCACCACCCCAGCTGTGTGCATCCATGAGCGGACTGAGTTCAGTCCACCCAGCGGTTCCTCCTTCATCGTTGTCCCGCCTCGCGGTATAGTTTCCTGAATCCCAAACATTTAGGACAATTTTTAAAAAAGCGAGCCTCCTGTGAAATTAAGCGAAGGAAATTAAAAAGCGTCCAAGTTATCCTTCGGGGTCTCGGGACAGAGAGCAAACCCGGTCCACAGGTCTTGCCTCCCTCTTCAGTCCGTCCGATGTGAACAATTCTCAAAGTGCACCACTTAGTTAGAGCCGTATCCACACGCTGGAAAAAAGTGTTCAAGAAGAGACAAGATTTTGTTGTTGTCTTGCTATTGTTCCTCTTTGTTTTTGGTGCTATTCACAGAAAAATCGATGTCAGTTGTTTGTGTTGGTGGGTGATGCTGCTCTCAAAGTGCCCACATCCCTGAAGCACCCGCATCCAAAACCTTCAGGACTTCTTCCTCTTCTTCTAGTTGTAAATGAAAAAAACCCACTCCTGCAGAACACGATGCTGCTGCTGCTGCCGCCTGCTCGCTGCTTCTCCGTAAGACAAACACACGGGCGAAGGCTGATCACCAGTGGAGGTGTTCCTCGTACACAGGAGAGCTGGATAAGGGGCCCTTGCGCGTCGTGCACGATGGATGGGAACATGCAAAACTAAGCCCTCTTTCCCCGAGGACTGAAATCTTTCCCGGGAGCCAAAACTCTAAACCCACGGGAGAGGCGCTGTCAGAGTGTGACGCGGCAGGGGGCGGGGTTTTGACCAAATATGGAGCTGTGACGCTTCCTGTCAGAGCAGCGGCAGGCAGGCGGCGGGCGCTCTCCACTCGTCCAAGCGAGCCCGACAGCACTCGCGCTACTTTTGCCTCATGCTTAGGCCCCAGCCGCGGTGAGTTGGACTTTTTTCATTGAACGGGGCGTAACATCACACATAATAAACTAATACAGACAAATAATAATGATAATAGCCTCTTAACATGCCTTGTTTTAGTGGACGTAATGAAAGCAAAGCGAGTGATTTATTGCGTTTTATTAAAGAGGAATTGTGGTAATTGATATATTTATTAACTTTAATTTGATTCGGATAACTACAAATTGATTTGAGGATATAATTTATTCAGTTATGTGTCGGGAGCCTCGCTATAGCTGCGTGAATATACAGTCCATAAATCATTGCAACAAAGACAGATCAAGTTTCTTTATCGCTTATTTAATTGCGTGTTATTCGGCTTTGATAACGTGTAATTAATTGTGCATATTTTTATTTATAAACTTATCAGATGAATGTGAGTTTATATTGTATTAGATTAATGGCATTTTTAAAAAAGTAGATATTTGTAGAGACACGCACAATCATATTCAACATAACTGTGTGCGTAATAATCCATCGTGTGCGCAATTGGATTTTTGTGCCAAGACAAATCAATGTCACGGCTTTGAGTGGTTGAGGTCACTTTTTGGACACTTTTTTTTTCTTCTTTTTTTCTTTTTTTTAGCACAGCCATCCTCTTTTATCTTCTCATTAAAGCATCTAAAGGAAAAACATGGTTGTGTGTGTTTTCTATTCTTATGTGAAATCTTATTATTCCAGTGTATTTTCCAAAGCACTGTCCGGTTCATTAGTGGTGAAAGGAGGAGAGGATGGACAAGAGGAGGGGCGCGGGGAAGAGAGATGTGCTGGATCCTTTTGCCATCTATCTCGCTGCAGCTGAGGGTTAATAGCTGCTGCCAAAGATAAGTGAATTATAAGCTGTTGCTTTCACCTCGACACGATCGCTTTCTAAATTGCCCAATCAGAAAATGAAGTTGTGGATTTTTAATATTAATTTTAAATATTTTATCGACATTTTATTTTAATTTTTATTATTTGTATTTTTTTATTAAACGCGTCTTTGTTTCATTACACGTGAGACAAAATGCGCGCACTTGTTTTCTCTGTTGCAGCAGGATTGCAAATACACTTTTTTGCAGTTTTTCGCGCACATCTCAAGTCGCTTATTAGAAGTTAACCCGTGATTACACGCGCCAAGGCGATTTAAATCTGATTATCAAATTAGGAGACTTTGAGACAAATCCTCTTAGATCTGATACCGTTGACTGGAGAGGGAGAATGGCTCTCCGCTGCAGCCGTCACGTAGGTAACGATGCTGTCCTGAAAGGGACTTTTAAACCGTATTTGACAACAAATGCAGCTGCCCCGCTATTTCAGAAGATATTAGAGAGGAAAATGAATGCAAATCTGTGTGCAGGAGCCATCTGGACGTGGAGAGAGGGAGTCAGCTGCTGCACACACTGAGGCGCGGAGCCTGAATCCGTCTCAGCTCATTCTGTGGGATCATCTGTGCGCTGGGCTTACACCGTGGAAAATGCGCTCTCCATCATTAGGTGAAATAAAGGGTTTGTTTTAGGCGGCCGCATTAGCGCGTCTTATACAGGCTGCAGTTTGAAGGAGGTAAGTGACGGCTGAACTGTAGACTGCTCTGTGGATTGAGTTATGTTCAGGGTCGCTGTAATGACATGGGGCTCTTATCTCATACTTTCTATTGACTTGCCACAAAGAGCGAACCCCCACAGAGCCAGCCCTGACCACTGAGAGAAAACCAAAGACCAGGGGACACGCGTGGCTCCCAATAAAATGCCCACGCGGTGACTTGGAAGACCTCCCGTCCTGCCGGGACGAGCCTGCTCCGTATTGAGGGTGACGTCTTCTTTTTTGTGTGAATTTACGGGGCGAGGCCCTCATGATCTCCACAAATTTGCATGTAAATGGCGACATCAGCCTATACGCGTGCCAGGGGCCAGCGGGCCTCCCAGATGTCAAGGCAAAGTCAATCAGGCGGCCGCTGGCCAGCTGTCCGTCCGCGCACTTTATTGGGACAACACTTTGATTAGGCGCTCACCTGCATTGTGCCTTAATGAGCTGATTGGGAAAGAAAAAGTAGAGGTGTTTTCAGCAAACACAACAAGACTCTTAGCGCACAGTGTGTTTTAAAATCAACCCTTTATTAAATATTAATCAAACGCCTACAGTTACGCGTCATTCCAGATCCATATGCCACAGACAGACAGCAGCCCACGCTGTGTTTACTGCACATTGTTTGTTCCATTGTTTAGACCCACTTTTGTTCAGAAGATGACATTTTCTGTTGTCACCAGGCCCCATTGATTTTTTATATATTTTGCAGGTGCTCATAAAATGGCTGCATTAATATTTGCAGGCTTTATTTAAATAATTGCATCACTTGTGGATTTTTTCCAATATATTTAACTCGTCTGTTTTATGACTCCACGATACAAAATGAAACGTATAGGCCTGCATTTCAATTGTTTATTAAATTGTCAAATATTAAAATGGACGTTATTGGATTGAATTTGCATTGGAACTTAGTTTGGGCTTCTAAGGCCCGCAAAGCAAAGCGCGCCCAGGGAATTCCTCGTGGCACACATATAAATCTCCCATTAAAACGCGCTCGCTCTTATTGTTAATAACACGAGTAAAAACACAAATGGCCGTGAGTGATGAGATCAATCACTCGGGCTTTTGGTGTCAAGTGGTAATAGCTGATAGACGGACAGCGCCCCTCGTTGGTTACACTTGAGATCATTGTGTCGATGGGAGGCAGGAGCGGTGCGCGCCCCCAAACACAGCTCCACGCAGCTCTGGGTGATGATGATGCCACGTGCACGACGGCGGCCAGAAGTCAAAGGCCTGTTTGTGTTTCAACTGGAGCCATATTCATATTTATGGCGTGCGTAATTAGCGAAAGGAAAAACGGGAAATAGAGAATCCGGTTTTACGCATGGTGTATCGTGCGTAAAACGTAATCTCTAGGCCTACGTTTTGAATATAAATCAAATGTATTATTATTATTACTATTATTATTGTTGTTATTATTATTATTATTATTACTATTATTACTGACTTGGCTTGACCCTAATCAAAGTGTGTCTACATGAGGCTGTGTGCGTCTAATAAACACGGGCAGCCCCTGACACCGCGCCGTGACCTCACATTTCGTCACTAACTTCTGTCAGAGCGCTCGTGTTAATTGTGTGCAGTGGTGAGTTGCTGTCAAGGGCATTGGCCGTGCGCGCACAATTTGCATTTCCATTCTGCTGTGGAAATGATGAGAAGAGTTTCTGCGCGGTTTAGAGCCTCGCGGCGCAAGTCTGTAGGCGAATTACATTTAAAGAAGGCGAGAGAAATTAAATAAGAAACCGAGACCACTTCAGGGCTATTAACATCTAAAATATCCCCTGGAAATTTAGACCAAAATACACATGACCAAATACCCAGGGCACCGGCGCTCTCGCAGCCACGTCTCCAATTGTGTCCATCAATGTTTTGTGAGCCTTTCTCAAATTATTTTCTGAAAAGTTATTACGCCGTCACTCATTTCGCTGATGGAAATTTGAATGCAGCCCTGACTGGCCCATATTTACTCTTTAATATAAGTGTCAGGTGCCAAATCAGACTTAGAGGTCTATTAAAAATCTCATCAGTAAGTATGATATGGGCACGTGTTGCGTCGTGGCCTTAAAAAACGGGATGCATCAGCTTTAACCTTGGCGTTTTTTCTTGCCATGTGCGCACCAGCCTTTGCCACAGCACTCAGGAGAACTCATTCCGCCGCTGACCTCTCTGATTGAGGCGCTGCCAGCCACACACTCACCTGCAAGAGTCCACATCAAACGCTATATATGTTTTTTTCTTTTTTTTTTTCAAACCTCAAAAGGACGAGTCTGTGGCTTACGCAGTAATACCAGCAACACTCAGGGCAGAATCTCCATATTGAGGTGTGCTACTATTAACAGAAATGTTAATTATGATGTCAAGACAGAGGCAGAGTCAAGGTGAAAGTAGCACAGCAATAGCTAAAAATAATCTTTGCCATCCCCAGTACAGTGTGAACCTGCCTGGGAGTGTTACTGGCAAGGGACCCCTCTGCTCCAACAAAGAGGCGGAAGTAGAGAAGTAAATGAATTAAGACTACACAAGCCAAATTTTGTCTTTGTTTCATCCATGCTTGTCCTGTTCTTATTTTCTTTTTTATCTATGCGAACCTCTCCCTCTTTCATGCTATCGGAAGTGCAGCAAATTGTATAATGTCACTCTTTGTTCTTACAGCCACTTGAATAGCCATCTATGAGCGTACACACACACACTCGCACACACACGCGCTCACAAAAAACACTGACAAACTGATCATCTTAAAAAAGCAACGCCCTGGTGCTCCACTTGGCCTACTTTCCACACAGCAGCACTGGGACGTGGGAAGAGCAATAGAATTCAGGGGAGGATGTTCTTCCACTCTGGGAAACATTGGGTATAGCAAGTGTGATGCACATAAACATAGCCTTTGCATTGTCAACCTTAGACCGCGTTTGCCCCAGATAACTAGTCCCCATGTGCTCCACCATTCTCTTTGACTTTGCAATTGAAATCCGGGGAAGATTATGCCAAAGCTAAAAGAGGCAAACTCCAGGGTGGGATTTTCAATTGTCAATTCCTGTTGGATTTAATAGCATTATGACATATAGTACACCATCTGCTGGGTTTCCTGTTACTAGGTTTGCACAAAGGGAGAGCCAGTTTGCAGACAACATCACTGCAGCCGCTAATTTTGAATGGACAGCAAAAAAGTCGATTCCGAAATGTTGTTTTTTTTTTTTGCTGTTGCCCAGACGTATGACTAAGCATGGGGGTCTCCAGGTCTCCCAACAGTAGTGCGCAGACACAGAGAGAAAGGTGCAGGGAAAAAAGTAACCAGCACTAACTTTAGCCAAGCAGACTTCCTGAAGCGCTGGATAATCTGAGGCTTCTCCGAACACCGCCTAACCAAATGTCGACATCTGTGAGGGTGTGCATAAAGAAAAGCTCCTCAGAGAAACGCGGGGATAATAATCTTAGTTCCCCTCACCTTCAGCTTGCCCACAGGGGTTTCAATAGGGAGATGAAGAAATCCTATGTAAACATGCCAAGTCAAATTTTCACTTGAAATGTGACATGCAGGCGAAAGGGCAGCCTTGGTGCATGTCTAATGTGCTTCCCATTACTTGAGTCATCAGTGCCCCTGGATGTAAACAATTGATGTATTCAGACCATGCTTTTGGATTCACTGTGCACACATGAAAACGTTTCTTATCCGTTACTGTACAAATTGTGCAAAGGTGAGACTAGTCGTGTCACAGTAAAACATTTTGAAGTGTGATATATTGCTACAGAGAATGTCACAATAAACAATATTATTGAAACTACATGTTGCAATAACTCTAAAGCAGGAAAACGTCATAAACCCTTTTCTAAATGTGTAATATTGTTAAAAAGCATGAGCTGCTATATATAAATAGAAAGTTTGTATTTCTATTTAGTCTTAGAAGTTACTAATTCACGTCTACAGCTCAAATTTAATCATACAACAAAAAATAACATGTTCCTGCTAATGCAAAGAAATGTGTACACACGATGACTATTGGGTCCCAAAATACATTATTCCAGCTTTATTTCTTGCCGATAAGTCGATACAGTAATTATTGTGACAGGCCTAGGTGAGACGCCCGAAAAAAGCCCAACCAAAATGCCTGTGTTCAGTAGCATCCATAAAGCGACTTTGTCTCTCTTGAGAAACATACAAAGTTTGAGCATCTGTTCCATCATGTAGTCTTTGTTGAGAAATTAAATATTGAACTGATCTAGTGTACCATGAATGTTTCACTCACATAGTGATTAGACAGACTGAAAGGCAAGACACTGCAGCACTTTATGCCCTGTTTTAATATAGCCTGTTTGTTGTTGTCGCCTTAAAGTGTTTCACACACTAGATTGTGCCGTTGCTGTCGAAAATGGTTTTTAATGCCTTTCCAATTAGACTTAACATGCATGTCTAATTCTAGTACACAAGCACGCACACATAAGCAAATTGGCATGCGCACGTCATATTTCCTCAATCACCCAGTGCACAATAAGCTCTATGATTGTGGTCCAGCTGATAATGCACATCAATATAATTGGAAAAAAGAAATTATAGTTTGGGTTTTATGATTCAATTATCAACTTACTACCATCTGTTTTTACCATTTTATTTTTAAATCTATCAAGGAAAAGTCAAAAGGCTGCGCTGATTTAAATTAGTTTTGCTGTTTGCAGTTAAAGGACACATTTTTTTTACTTCATTGTCCTTTGCTCCAAATCAACAATTGTCTCAAGAGAGGAGCTGCAATTGCAATGAGGTTTTCTGACATTAACATTTCAGATTAGCAAAACAGCAAACCCGCGTAACATGCAAAAGGAAGAGGAAGGGAACCGGTATCATCACAGAGATCATAAAATGGTGTCGTGAGTAGTCTTTTGTCCGGCACCATAGGAGAGTTCTGTTGCTAAAGGGAAGGACAAAAGCACAAGGCGCCACGGGTATAATGTTCCCCAGAGCAACAATGTCCAAAGTTTCAACTTGCAGCACATGGGTGTAACTTTAACTGGAATAGTGTGGATCAAAGAGGCACAAACAAAGTGGGTGGAAATGCTGCAGGAGTGTCTGTGCCGGAGTGAAGGACAGGTTCACTGGAGGGAAAGCCATTTAGGAGACGCAGGCTGAGCAATCACGCCTAATTACTGCCACTGTGTTTAGTGAACTCACAGGGCACCGCCATTTACTCAAGAAAATTGATGTGTTTTTCATTCTCAAAAATAATAACCTTAACAGAAGTGTGTCAAAACAAGCGTATCACCTAGAAACCTCAATTAATAAAAAACAATTGTTTTTTTCCTGGTTAGATTTTACACAATACATGATGTAGAGTGAATCTCAAACATTCATTTTACATTTGACAATCCTCTCCTTGCTCCTTTAAATAAGTAACACAGCCTTGAAAAATTGTGGGGCTTAGGGCAACTCATCAGGTTAGATGAGCACAATACGGATGTGTAACCTTTACACCGCAGTTGAACCTGCACATACAAGTGTTATGAAGGGTCCCTGTGGCACTCTGCTCTTCTGACATGGATTTGAAGACTTGCCACTTTATTAGCTGCTAAGCCCCCAATACTTGTTCTATATAGTGGAGGCCTATGTTATGAGCTAGGATCTCATTGTCTGGCGTTATTAGAGGAAGAGTCGGCAGCACTCTCGCTACGCCCCCAGAGACCAGCTTGACTGTTTGAAGGGAAGCTACAAGTGCAATTTAACCCATCTTATTTACAATATGATCTGTTACAAGGACATCATTGCTGCAGGATTCACATCTAATATACAGCAGCCCACCAACATGATTCATTTCTGTTCAATTTCATTTGAGTATATTTGTCCGAATTTCAATAGAGCCTTAAAAATCTGTCAATTATTATGTCTTTCCTCTATACGATATTCTTATCCATTAAGAGCCTGATACAACAGCTACCATAATGGCATTTTAAAATGAAAAACACATAAAAATCTACTAGTTTATTAATAACGGCGCATAAGCAAGCCATTTCCTGAGATACTTATCAACTTTGTTTTAGCTTGGGGAAAACAAGCAATTTGTGATCACCACTTGTATCAGCAGCACAACACTTTCTTCTCCAGAACAGGAAAGAGAGGCTGACAGTGAATAATAAGTGCCATAGTGCCATCTAGTGCACAAAGCGCGACACTGACGGGGGATGAGTGCAAGTCAAATCTGCATAAATCTACAGTTATATGTGCACTTTTAAAGCCTGGTCAAATAGCCACAGCTGCTAAATAATAAAAGCTAAAGGACAGCTCACCGTTTCAAGAGACAGTCTATGTGTGCGCTTCTTTAACTACACCGAATGACCACACTGAAAATTTCCACTCGGGGGAAATAAACAAGGAGACAAAGGTTCGTCTTCCAAGCCAAGTCTTTGACAACCTTCAGTTTCAGGGAGCCGCAAGGATAATCTCGTTCAGACAATGAGACCACGTTGAAGGCTGTGCATGCAAATTACGCTCCTGCCATCTAAATTAGAAAGACTTAGACAGACCTCAAGTCATCGGGCTTCATATCTCACCCGTTGGGCCTCCTGGCTGTTAGCTCGCCACTGGATGCTATAGAAACAACAAAAATAATAAGTAAGAAATACACATACACACAAGCCAAAAACAAGAGTGTTGAATAATTGATTGTGTTTGTCTTTGCTGTTTTGGTGTGTTGTGTGTGTGTGAGGGAGTAAAGACTGAGGGTCTGGACACTGCACATGCCCCAGAGCAGAGCAGACACTGGCCAATGGTTTGTGTTAAAACTGTCTGATGGACCAGAAGTGGGGGAAGGGATTGTGTGCACACATGAGTATCGGTATTTATGTCCGGGGAAAATTCACACAGAAAGGCCAGGAGAGTTTAGAAGGCATAAATATGATGATGAGTTCACGGGACCAACAAAGTGTTTTTGGACTCGCTCGCAGTAAAAATGAAGTAAAGATTTTTGGACTTAAAAAACACTGGTTGGTAAATGGCTTAGAAATAGGTATGTTGGAAGATGTTAGAAAGTCAATATACCTTCATTTTGTCTGTGCTGGTAATGAGCCATATTTTCTGGGGAAAATGGCTGCTTCTCCGGAGGCACCGTGTCTACTGAATGTGGCCCTGATCCTGGATAAAACAGAAGGCTCACCAATCAATCTCTCCAGGTTGCCCACAGCCAGAGAAAGCAGCTGCACCACATGTTTGCCTTGTGCGATAGCGACAAGTTAACATACGGGCAGCACAGTAACCATCCACAAGCAGCCTCTAGCTGTCTTATAATGAATTCCCACCGGGATGGGGAACTATCAGAGTCAGTGGTGTTACTGGAGGCTCGGAATAAAGTCAACACCTCTCCTTATACCTGATGAAGCTACGGCACGCACACCACACACACATGCTGTACACACACCGCACTCGAGCAGTAAAAATGCGTAAAAAATACTATGTACACACCAATTAAGATGTGCTGTTTATTAAATCTCAAATTAGGCCTAATTCAAATGTTTCTCCTTCACGCTGAGACCATTGTTCTTTCTTTGGCTTTTAATAGTGCTTAGCGGTCCAGCAGCAATATTCTCCAGACTAATTTGGGGTTTAATATGGGAGACATTGTTAAAACACATTGATCATTTTACATATTTTAATGCTGTTGGGAATCATTTTAATTATTGTGCCTCGATAAATGAGCTGGTATGAAAACAAAACAAATGGAAAAAAGTGAAGTTAATTCTTTTTATTGTATCTTTTGTTGTGCTTTATTTTCTCTTGACACTTGTGAATTGTTGTAGATTTGTACAGCGGATGCTATTAAAATTATTTATTACTACTGTGTAATAAACAACTGAATCGTGCTCAAAAATAAAGTTTCAAGAATGAAGTTGCCTGTATGATTTGTCAACAGTGCTCATGTTTGGGCTTGTCCGATAAGGTATTCCAGTGCCATTTGTCAAGGCAGTTCTATTTCGGTTTCTATGACTAACTAACTTCTAGTGCAGCCAATACAGCAGTAGACTTGGTCCACCTTTATATATAGATAGTGTGTTGCTAACCTCCAGGCCTGTGCTCTGCGGGCTCCCAGGGGACGCGTTGTGAGTGATGAGAGGGATGTGGAGCCTGGGAGATGCCGGGGAGAAGGTTTAGGTGAGACTTGGTCCAGGTCTTGCAGGGTGCATCCCTATTTATTCACTTGCCACCTCCAGGACAGTCTGCAGATGTAGAAAACAAACAAAGCTCTGAGGCACCATATGCACAGGATTAAGGCAGCCTGTCTTCATATAATTACAGTTGGGGTTAATGAGAATAATTTGTTACCCAGACTTTATCAGACCATTTAATTTCTACGAAGCATATCTTTTTTTCTGTTTAATCCCTGCATAAATCATAAGAATGTTAAAGTTATGGTATGGTCAGCACTTTCATTTTTAGCAGAAGGCTTACACCCAATGTTCATATTTAGAACTACACATGCATATCATAAACTAGGGGAAAAACATGAACCCTTCTAATTCTAAATACTATACTAAATTGGCCACAATACAGTTTGCCATACACAGACTAGGGGAAAATAAACTACAAATAACAGTATAGCCTTTGTCATAAGGATACAACTTTATGAGCATATTGTAATATGTTTATTTTAATTTTTTTCTTGACCTCTTGACCTGTAAGTCAGAACAGATGAGACAAAGTCCTTGTTTCACAAGTCTCAAGTAAGTCTCAAGTAGGGCTGCATTGAATTGAATCAAAATTGCAATTTGAATGGACGCTATTTGCAAATCGCGAAGGCTGCAATTTTGAAATACAATCAAACAAAATAACAAAACATACAACGAAATATCCAGTTTTATTTTGCATAAAAACTGCCAACCTTTTAGTTCATTTTTCTTCAAATATGTTCTGAAACTAGCAACAAAAACGCAACTAAACGCAACAAACACAGGACTAAAAGTGACAAAAACATTACTAAAAGTGACAAAAGCATGACTCAAAGCAACAAAACATGAAAGCATTAAAAACAACAGTAGAAAAACTTTTCTTTCATTATTTTGTCAGTTCAATTTTAAGTATTTTTGACAATTCTCCTGTTTGTCTTTATAATGTGAACTTCGAACATAATCCAATTTAAAAAAAATATAAATAGTAAATCTAATATTGGTCAGAAATATCACAATTAGATATCTCTCATAAATCCTGCAGCTCTATTCTCAAGTCTGAATTGAGTCCTAAGTCAAAGCAAGTCCAAGTAAAGTCCCATGTCTATGGCCCACAAGTCCAAGTCAAGTCCCATGTCTATGGCCCACAAGTCCAAGTCAAGTCCCATGTCTATGGCCCACAAGTCCAAGTCAAGTCCCATGTCTATGGCCCACAAGTCCAAGTCAAGTCCCATGTCTATGGCCCACAAGTCCAAGTCAAGTCCCATGTCTATGGCCCACAAGTCCAAGTCAAGTCCAGATCCTATGCTTTGAGTTTCAAGTCATTTCAAGCTCACATTTGTGCAATTTATACGATTTTTGTGAATGGCTCTGCGTAAAAAAGCCCTGGTCACAAATAGAGAGACATGTTCCAGGTAGTTCTGAGAAAATGTAACACTGAAAGCACATCTGTAAAGTGAAAACTGTTTTCAAATGTGATGCTTCTATAAGAGAAGCATCAAGTTGTCTCAAGTCATAGGGCTCCACGTCTCCAAGTCAAGTAACAAGTCTTATTTTATCAACTTAAGGCGATTTATTATAGTGACCAGAGTCATTACTTGTGAGTCCACACCTCTGCCCAACTGTATATATCTCCTAAATATATATTATATTTACTATATATTTTTCTTTTATTGACAATGGCAATGTCAGCGTTATTTCTATAGCACAGTTATAACAACACCTGCTGCCCATATTCGATTTCTTAACCAAGATCTGTACAAATTAACAACATCTGGTTTTTAGACCTCACTGATCTGGCTGGGACATACAGTACATTATTCTACACATTATTCTAATTCTCTATATCTCTATATGTGTGTCTTACATGACCCATCTCTTGCTATTTTTGAAACGAATTATTTTGAATTATATTACTATTTTATTTAATTTTTTTAAATTATGTTTTAATGTGTGAGCCACTGTGTCCAAATAATTTCCCTTGTGGATCATTACAGTTTGTTTAACTCTTAGTGCACTTTCAATGGAAAATGGACATCGGCGCAATTCCCAAATTTCGCCGCTAGGTGTCACTCAATGATCACATAATAAGCGCTATCCGTCATGTCAGGTGCATTTACCTTTACAGCGAAGGTCATAGAGATCAATAACAATTGAGCAAAAATGTTGAAAATCTGAGGGCGTGCGCATGAGTGGTTCACTTCGAACCATCCACTAAACCACTAATTCGATTTATGGCAATTATATTAGAACCTATGACAATATTTTGTATTGATACAATGATCGATCCATTTGCCATTTTTATAAAAACTTACCTTGGGATACGTTGTTTTCTCTGGATTGGTTCTTATTAGTGTAAACCAGCCACTTCCATTAACGTGCACGTTTTTATTTAAGCATTACTTTGTTAGTACGTAACTTTATTAGCTCAAAAACAATGCTCGAAATATGTTGCTACTAAGAAAAATTATAATCATCTCTTGAGTTTTGTGCTGCCTGACGGAAGGCTGAATGAGTTTAAATTAAACTTGATGGTGATGGACCCTTGGCTCTATGGAGCCAGGATGTAGCATGTGTGCCTGACGTCATTTCGCCATGGACTGTGCGCCATTTTGGAGGAAAAAAAATCACGGATAATTTCCGTGGTCTTGACAGATCTGGAACCGAGTCTAACACTGATTTTGGATGCTATCTGATCTCCTTAGCAAGCCACATTGGTTCATAAGGCATTGGACGCTGTGTACAACAAGAGCTGCTAAATGAAGCAATGGCGGGTAAGGACTTTTAAAGGAGGGAAAGGGTCTTCCTCACTGTGTGTGATGGCCTGAATCTGCAAGTTAGCCACACATCTTTAGCGCTAAGTTGCTAGTTGTCAAAATGTGCCACTGTCAGGGCGTTTACTGCGGGAGAAGCAGTTTTTATTGACGGTCTAATGCTGTGCTCTTTTCTGCAGGAGTTGCAAGTGGAAATGATTTCCAGTGGTGTTTCTCTCAAGTGAAAGGAGCAATAGATGAAGATGTTGCGGAAGGTATGTAGCCTCCGTTAGCTGTGGGGCTAGGCTACAAGCTGCTGTAGCTAGTTGGGCTGATGATGCTTCATGGGCTCGCCGTGTGATAATCGATAGCCAGAACGAGATTTATTGAGTGTTGGGGCTCAGCTCATGGATGCGGGGTTGTTTATATGGATGATTGGAACTCAAAACACTCTCTATATCTGTTAGTGCAAGTGTGCCGCTCTTTAGCTTCATGCTAGTGTGTGGCTAAGCTATTAAAGGGGAGCGACCGCGTCCATGACGTAAATGCTCTGCGTCCATAAGTTGTGTAATGACATCATACTGCTGTTCATCTATTCATATTTATCATATTTGCAAAAACTCAGTTCTTGTGCGTATTGTACCGCCTGTCGGCACGTCCCTCGCTGCTGCCTCAGGAGTAGCTCAGCTCTGCAAAGTGTTTCCAGTGACTCACTCTGATTTGTGCCCACTTTCAGCTGACATCATCTCAACAGTTGAATTTAACTATTCTGGAGAATTACTTGCAACTGGAGATAAAGGAGGCAGAGTAGTAATTTTTCAACATGAACAGGAGGTAAGATTGCGAACATTTAAGCATCGTAATCATTGAATATTAAGTCAAACCTTGCAACTCAAGTATTTTTTTAAATTGTCTGTGAGATTCATATTATGTGTTTTACCTAATGGGTGTTAATTCAGTTAATTCTGCATATTTGTAACATATACAACTTATTTGTTATAATTTCAGTCAAAGAATCGTCCACATCTGCGTGGAGAATACAATGTCTATAGCACTTTTCAAAGTCATGAGCCAGAATTTGACTATTTGAAAAGTTTAGAAATTGAGGAGAAAATAAATAAAATACGATGGCTACCACAACAAAATGCTGCTCACTTTCTACTTTCAACAAATGGTAGGATGATAAATTGATGAATTTGTTCTCCCTATTGCCATACTGCTATTCTATGTAAATGATATATTCTTCTTATGTATGTTTTATTAGATAAAACTATCAAATTGTGGAAAATTAGTGAAAGGGACAAAAGAGCAGAAGGTTACAATCTAAAAGATGAAGATGGACGTCTTAGAGATCCCTTTAGAATCACTTCTTTACGGGTATGTTTTTGATTCTTCCTTTCCTAGAACTACAAAAACAGCAAAGCCGATACAAATGTGTATAATGCCTTTCAGGTACCTGTTTTGATGCCAATGGATCTTATGGTGGAAGCGAGCCCACGCAGGATCTTTGCAAATGCGCACACCTATCACATAAATTCCATTTCTGTAAATAGTGATCATGAAACGTACCTCTCTGCAGATGACCTAAGAATAAATCTATGGCACTTGGAAATAACAGACAGAAGTTTTAGTATCCTTTTTCATCTTTTCAGAGACGGCTCCACTTTTGTAGAACATAATTTGATGTGCAATACTAAATGTTGAAAGTATGAAGTTATTTCTTTAACAGTATCTCCCAGATATTGTAGACATCAAGCCTGCCAACATGGAAGAACTCACAGAAGTTATCACAGCTGCGGAGTGCCATCCACACCAATGCAATGTATTTGTGTACAGCAGTAGCAAAGGCACCATCCGCCTCTGTGACATGCGAGCGGCAGCACTATGTGATAGGCACTCGAAATGTAAGCGTTAACATTTATGGTATATAATCATTCATAGTGTGTTGTTTACCCGTTAGTTGCTATATAAACAATATTTGTAATGTATTGAACATAGACATTATTTTGAACATCAAATGCACAAAATTAATACACCTTTAAAGGAAAATATTATGCTTTTTTTGTGTTATTAGCCTTTAAACATGCTCTTGAGTACCTTGCCAAATTTGCCATCTCGTGTTTTGAAAAAAAGTTTAATATGCACTAAATGAACATGTTTCTCTGCTGTCTATCCTGGCACTTACTGAGTTTATGCAGCTAGTAGATGGCGCCTAGCACTATACACATTTTAGTTATGTTATCACTTTAGGAGAATGCGTGACATGCGATTATCAAGCTAGCAGTAACAGTGATAGTGTTTAGATGGCAGAAATACTGGCGATGATTTAAGGATTTAAAACAGCCTAAGATTCTTTGATAAGTGATGTTTAAAATTATAAAATTCGTCACTGATCGAGGGAGTTCAGCAGGGACTGTTTTTGATGGTCTGTTGAGAGAGGATTTTCTAATAAACATTCCTCAAAATGGCGTGAATGCAGCTAAATGCATCTCCAAGTGTTTTTTTGATTACAGACATTGTTAGAACAGGGTTAAAAGCTCAAAAATAGTCACAGTAGCAGAATATGTGTCCTTTTAATTTATGGTGGGCTGCAAGATTAATTGTAATTAAATCAAAAGGCTGTTATTTTTGAAGTACCAAATTTTGCTCCACAAACAACAACAAACTAGTTCTGTGTTGTACAAACATTCTCGTAATATTGTGTTAGTGTAAAGACCTATGTCAGTCTTTTTGTCAGTTATCCTGGACGCGTTTAAAATGTGACCTTTGAACAGAATCTTATCATAAAAACATAAATCGCAAATCTAATCGCAATTGAAATACTGGTCAGAAAACCACAATTAGATATTGTTTAAAAAACCATGCAGTCCTAATTTATGGTGTTCTTCAAATTAGTGAATATTCTCAACAAAAATGAAGTTCACGAATTACATTAAGTGTGACTTTTTGAAACTTATCTAAGCATTAGCTATTATTCATTCCTATTGTTTTATGGATATATGAGGTTTGGATTGTTGTTAAGCCTGAAGCTACATCTTAAAGCTACACAGCCATGATTATTATTCTCTTTTTAAGTCTTTGAAGAGCCTGAAGATCCGAGCAGCAGATCCTTTTTTTCTGAGATTATTTCCTCCATTTCGGATGTAAAGTTTAGTCACAGTGGACGCTACATGATGACACGTGACTACCTCTCTGTCAAAGTATGGGACCTAAATATGGAAAATAGGCCAGTGGAAACATATCAGGTTTGTTTATTCAACTAATAGCTTAAAACCTCTAGTAATTATGCAACAGCAGAAATGTAATTATAATTTTATTCTTCATAATTATGTTTCTTATAGGTCCATGAATACCTTCGCAGTAAACTCTGCTCATTGTATGAAAATGACTGTATCTTTGATAAGTTTGAGTGCTGCTGGAATGGTAGTGACAGGTAGGTTTACTGTTCATAATTTGCCTTAAACACTGGTAGAAAAAAAAAGTCCTTGAAAGGTACTAATTAATTATATTTATTTTCCCTCTTAATTCAAGTGCCATAATGACTGGGTCCTACAATAACTTCTTCCGAATGTTTGACCGCAACACCCGGAGGGATATCACACTGGAAGCCTCCAGAGAGAGCAGCAAACCACGAGCCACTCTCAAACCACGGAAAGTTTCCACAGGTGGGAAGAGAAAGAAGGATGAAATCAGCGTGGATAGCCTGGACTTCAACAAGAAGATCCTGCACACTGCGTGGCACCCCAAAGATAATGTGATAGCTGTGGCAGCCACCAACAACTTGTACATTTTCCAGGACAAAATCAATTAAAAGATTTTGGGACTCCAGTGGATAGGGCTTTTACCATACCTGTGTAGTTAAGCCTACTACTTGTCTATCTGTATAAGAAGAAACGGCCTCGTTGTCCTCCAGGTCAAGAAGCTGAAAGCACGTCTCGACTTTTTTGCCACAGGAGGTTGATCCATAGGCTTGTTTTATTTTGAGTCTGAGCTTAGGTTGTTTTTGCCTTTGGCATCAGGGCAATCAACATGCCCCCTGACCCAGAAAGCCCATTTCGGGTCTAATTGATGGAATAGCCCTCCCTGGAGGTCAAACTCTTGAACGTTGGTGTTTGTGTTGACATTTTAAGCCTTCATTTCATGATTTAACGACAGAACTCTTGGAAGCCCTAATGATGACGTCTTGTCAAAGTTGTAACACCATTTTGAAGATTTTGGGCCCACTGAAGCACGCATCATTGGCCAATAAGCTTAACTGTAACATTCCCCCCCGGCCATTTATTCAGGCCAAACTACAGGTGGAAGAGACCATGAATTTGGAACATGGACTTTTTCTTTCTTTCCCTCCCTTTTACTTTATCCGTCAATACGATGACATAATTTCACTGACTGTATCTACTCAAGTACACATTGTCATCCACATAATAAAAGAAACTAAAACTACAGATGTCTTTTAAATTTAGATGTATTAAAACATGTTTATTGCTTTGCATGTTTTTTATGTTGTAGAGAGCTGGAAAATGTTCAGTCACACCACTGTCTTTTGAGCAGATCTCAAAAATGTAGGGGAAAATGTTTTGGCCTCTGTCTCAGATTCACTGCTGAACACAAGGGCAAACATGTCTATGTGAACATTCTTTTTACTTTGACCATATTTCAGGACGCTGGCTGAAAAGTACAAGGCACAAGTTGGGGCCCAGGACAAAGGGAATCTGCAGCCTTAATATCTACTTCTATCTGTGACAGCTACGGTTTATGTCCCCAGACGTTTTAAAAACCTCATGTGCATTATTTGTAAATCCTATTTTATAGATTTATGTTCATACACTGCTGCTACATGTGGCTGTCTATGAAATCACTAAGGAGGAAAATTGCACAGCGTACAGTTAATGTGCCTCCAGATCATGTTAATAGGTAGTAAATTCAGACAGGCCTCATACATGTGCCCTTATTCATTTATTAAAATAAGAGTTTCACCTAAATTTTGTCCACATGTTGCATATGTGGATATCTGTAGTTGTGAATGCGGAAATTAAGGTTGACTACACATACTGATGACATTAAAACACAATAATGCATTGTCTTGTCCAATGATTCCTAACATGGTGGCAATGTATTCACTTGTTTATTATTTTGACCAAAGTTCAATAAAATTTTAATTGTGTTCATTTGCATGTCATCATTTGACTAAATGTCTACAGAATGCACAGTTTAAACATTTTTATTTTGCTTGTGAAAAACAACAAGGACCATAAATGTTCTTTATACACAAAATTCAAAGAAGTTGAACAATCAGTAATGTAAAAATCACACACTTAACTAATGATCCCTTTCAAATGTTTCTTAGAATGTTACAACATAAAAATATATTTGGTTGATTTCCATTTTAATGAACATCGTCTTTAGACACATGTTGAGATATGAAAAGCAGCAACAGTCATCAAGATGAGCAGAGATACCAAGAGACACCGTAATAACTTTCCTTTGGAACTGCTGGTCAGTGTTGCTCCCTCTTGTTCCTCTGGAGCCTCACAAAATCCAGTTTTAAGGCAGGGCTGTCCGACCACTGTAATGCGACCTAATAAGTCGAGGGGTTATGGGAAGTTAGGCGCTTTCCAATGTATATCCTTAACGACAAGGAAAAACAATGTTAGTTAAAAAAAGAAAATCAGGCATTTAGGTTGATTTGTTTTCTAAATGAGAAAGAACTCGCCATGTTTGGTTCCATACAGAGTAGTACATTCATATTGTTCATTAGGTGTGACTTTGCTTACCCTAGTCCAACAGCGAGAATGTGGGAAATGATTAATGACGGCAGAAACAGCTTCAGAAAGTCAGCTGAGAGAATGCCTCCCTTCTTCATGACACTGGTGTTCCTAATGCTGAGAGAGGTCGTGCGCTTGGGGTGCTTCAGCAGGAACTCCCTACAGAGAGCCACATTAATTTTTCATTGGTGTGAATAAATTATAATAAATGGTGGGCTGATTAATGTCACATTGCCCTCTTTGCACATACAGATGCCTTACACTTATGAATTGCAAATAGAAAACCCCAAACATTAGACAATAGTAATCAAATAGACATATATATATCCAAAAGGGGGACATCATGCTTTTTAGGTACTTATTTACTATAAGTATATTTACTGTTTAACTCCAACAGAAGTAGATCATCATTTTACATTTTGTTCATTGTAAACCACAATACTGATCTAAGATGGCTTAGTAATAGAAACAGGTCAATTGTCTTCCTGTTCAAAACTATAGAATAGTAACATATCAATATAGACTGAAGCGGACTGATTTTTGAAAAGTGGAAAAGTAACATTTAAGAACCTTAAATGTGTCACTCTTAATTTTTTAAATAATGCAAACCAAGTACAGGGCGGGGATAGGGGGTAGGTGAAAACAGGACTTTTCTGAGCATCTTCAGTTGCAAGACAATACAGAATTATTCAACCAAGCTTGAATCAATCAAAACACAATTTTGAGTAGCCGAATGATGAGGAAACAGTGCATGATATGTCGCTTTTAACGTAAAACTACAGTGTTGTGTTGAAGGTTTGGGCCTAGATTACGGCTGGGCGACAGATTGAAAAATTTTATCGTGATCTGCCCCAGCAATTTTGGTAATATTGTCATAATGTTGATTCAGTGATGTTCTAATGCATATATGTGAACTCTGAAACAGCAGATGGATTTAGTTACCTATTTTGAAAAAGATACTGACTCCACTGCCTGAATCATGAGAATTTTAATTCAGATACTGGCTCTAAAGAGTTGTATGTGATTGTATTTCTTATTTTTTTTGGCATATCGCATACCCCTAGCCCTCGCCATTTTATAACACCTTATTAAATCAGCCATGTCAATGCACATACTTAGGTGGATTATTTTCTGGTCGACTAGACCAATCCCAAATCCAGTCAGCATTTTTCTTCAGCAGATTGTCTACTTCTCGTCTTCTTTCTTGAAAGTCTTCATCTGACTGAAAAATTTGATAATATTACTGTCATGTCTTAAAAGAAGATGGAAACATTATTTAAATAACTACCAGTGTGCTGTTTCCTTCTGAGCCTCTCCACACAAGGAGAGGGGTCTGGGCTCTGAGTGGGCTATGAAGAAGAATGAAAATGCACAATTATGAAATATCTTGTTGAATAAAAAGCTAAATTAACAGCCTAATATCCTGTTAGCTCTGTAAACACACCTGGAAAGCTCTTTATAGAATCTGTTCAAAGCTCTAACAGAAAATGGCCACAACAGCGGAGCATAATCAGCAGAACAAACCTGTTACACTGTGAGCTTCCTCTGGAGCTGCTCCTTCCTGACTCATGCTGTGCCTCCAGCAGCATTCTCTCCAGGTCCACTTCTTGGCTGAATGTTGGGATTTGTTCGTGGTTCTCTTGATGACAACTCGATTGAGAACTGCTGCCGCTGAAATGCAGCTCAACCCATGATCCTGAAATCAAATAAACCAGCCTGATTCATAGCACACCACGGACAGTAGTGGGCAGCACTGATGCAGATGGAATAAACAAGCACACTAGTTCACTGGGCTAGTTTACTTTGAAATCTCGAATAATAGTATGCATTGGTTGATCCAAGAAGGTGTTAGTCATTTTAGTGTAGATCTTAAAAAACAAAAAACAAAAAGTTAAACGTGATCCCAGTTTGTGTTTTGTTATGGTCAGTGAGTGTGGTTTGTTCAGGCAATAGTTCAAAAAGCTAGCGCTAGCGTAAGGAGTATTTGTTATAAACCAATCATAACATTACCTTGCAAACTCTCGTCGGACGAACCGTCCTTTAGAAGCGACATCGTGGTGTGCTACTGTGATGATTCTCGTCTGTTCCACTGCTAAGAAGTAAATAGAGCGAACTTGTGGCGAAATCTCTGTAGCCACCAGCTCCACAATAACAATGACGCAACGTAGTGTTTATCTGAAAGCTGATTGGCTCTCTGAAAGCTGATTGGCTCCTACAGTGGGACACGCGGCGCGAGCGTGTCCGCCCTGCGCCTCTAAGCACCCCACTTCGAGGAACACGTCAGGATAATTATAGGACTTCCCTCTAAAGAAATGTAACCCAAGTAAGTCATTCTGTTGATGCAGACATGTTCTGATTGTTACACTGGCATAATGATTTCTACTGGCTGTTTGATGACAACAGAATAAAAAGGAGAAACAGTGTTTTAATTTTGTGTATTATATTACAACTCTGATAACTCTGAAATGTGTGTGTTTTCTTGCATGGCCTTAACGTATTTATACCAGGTTGTAGGTATAAAGCCTTTAGAACTTAAAAATGTGCAAGTTGGCTAAATACGTTAACTAAAGAGAAAGAATCAAACTCAGACCAAGGCCTATTACCTTTAATGTAAACTACATTTGCACCAATAGGCAATCAATCAGACTTTATTTATATCTCTTTTCATAGAAAAATAACACAATGTGCTTTACAGTCCATTAAAAACAACCCCACATGCCCTCCTGCCCAACCACCCTATTCCACAACTGCACCTGCGGGGCATCGACTCAGGACCCAAAGGTGAGATGCAGCAGAGACACCAAACCTCCTGGAGCTCATGTGACAGACCCAGCAGCCACAGCCGACCACCATCGGTGGACCATCCGATTTTGGTATCAAATATCTGCTCCAATCCAAAACTTGACAGATTCTGGTCTGGCCTGTAAAATATTGGTTTGGCTCCTGAAGATCTCATGTGTATACGTCCAAAACACCTAGTCTAGCCCCACTTAAAGGGTACTGTTGATTTTTTTTGTCCTTTAACTTATCTACCATTAATCTATTTCTATGGACACAAGCGAGTTACCAGACTAGGTTACAGGTTCTAGTATTTGTAGTAATTGAAACAGTGTAACTGAATAATGCAAGACATACTGTGGAACATTCTATGCAAAGTAATACCATCTCCAGACAAGCAGAAAATGTCCTTATACTCTATCACTACTTTTGCACCAGGTGCCTGTAAATGTGACCCAGTGGACTCCATGTGTGGTAGACTCCAGTTTGTATTTGTCTGTCCGGCGGTTTGTGTACATTGACTGCATAGTGAAGGATGGATTGCCGTTTGAAACACCTGGCCGGTGTGGTTCACAGATAGCAGCTACATTGGCTATAGAGTTTGGATCATTCACTATGGGGCATGTCATTCCATTGTCTATAAGAGTGTGTGTACAGCTGTCAGAATTGTTGAAAAAGGGGAACTAGGCACCACTTCTTCCTAATGCCTAAAATCAGTATCAACTGTCTGTAACAGCGAGGGCTGTCAAAAAATAGATTCACAGATACTATAATTGGTGTCCAGTATCAATATGAAAGAAAAATAAATCACATAAGTCATAAGGACAAAATTGGGACTAATTGGGAATTAGTAGATGAAGAAGAAGGTCACAGTATAATATTAACAATATTGTGTATCGAGCCTAAAGCTAAATTTTACCTTTAAATTTTAGTATTGTGATGATACTAGGAGCTGTAAATTCCCAATCTAATGCAGTTGCTTTATAATGAACGACTTGCCGCCAAATAAGAGTCAGATTGCATAACTTGATCTTCATCTGGATCATCTCTCAAAATATAATCGGATTATCTTTCCTTCTTATCAATTCAGACGAGAGGAAGCAATATGATATGTCGTAAATCTATTATGAATGACCCAAAATTGAACTCGGGAGGGTAGAAATGAATCACTGGACTTGGTTTAATTCATAAATCTTTATTTCTGTTCATCTATTTACAGCATGCAAACTTCTCCTCAGCCTGGTTCTCAAGCCCACTGGACATGTCGACCCACTCCTCCAAAATTCCCGGTGAGTAAAATTACATCGTGGGCGGATGATTTTACTAGAACCATTTGGAGAAGACTGACAGGGGATTTGTGTGAAAGTTGTGAGAACTACGGCCACAAATAGCCACATTGTTCTGTAAGTGCAGATGTCATAGAAGTGAATTGTGACGCACTGGCCTTTAGAGGGAGGACATAAATCATCGGCTTATGTAGTACTATAAATAACTTCATAGGAGTATAATTTATTATACAAAGATAAAAATGACAAGGAATTCAAAACTAAAATGCCATATATTAAATTATCTTTCATTAGTCAAGTGAAGGTATTCAAAGGGCGCATACAGGCCAATAGTAATTATTCATATAGCTGGCGTATTCCAAAGTTTCCCAATAAGTGGTGCAGGGATCTCTAGAGGTGCACTTTGCATTTGATAATTTTATTCAAGTAGCCCACAAAAAAAATAAAATAAATAAAATAAAATAATGGAATCTAAATAAAAACAATAACCAAAAAAACTGTAATTATAATTTATTGATATATTTTTAAGGTACATTAGGTAGAATATAAAAATGCCCCAAACTTGAGTGGATTATATGACAGTTTATATAAAATTATATTAGGAATGAGTGTGGTAGTCGCATATATTGGGGTGTACTTGGTTTATATTTAAGATGCAGTTACCAATTAAAGTAGAACAATTGGGGTGTTTGAAGCCCCTGATTTCTTTCCACGGAAAACTAGCCTTGCGACTTTGCTGACGCCAACCCGAAAACAACTCTCCTCCTCCTCTTTTTTTAGATTTGGTGACATGATATATTTTTGTATGTGTATGTTGTACCTCCTTATTTAAATGGAAAGAAAGGGTAAAAATAACATACCGATATAAATACAAATAAATAATATGTAAACTTGTTATTCTTGTTTTACCACATTTCCTTTCATTTCTCACCAACAACTCACTATTCAAATCGACTTGGGCCACAAAGCCAAAAATGTCATGTTTCCCTGCTTAATGTTATGTGGGAACTTATAATCTCCAGCTCTGTTTGCCATCTGTGGTCAATAATACATGCAGTATTTTAAGAGGAGCCTATGTCATGGCCGAATCCAAACATGTACCACAGGAATTCTGAAACAGCAGAGGTCATACAACCAAAGTCATGAGAATCACTTTTACAGCAATTGGTGATTGGTTAAAAATGGCAAGTCAGTGGGAAGCTTGGGATATTATGACTAATGATTGTCACAAAGTTATTCCAGTATTAACCGAGTATAAAGATGACAAGTGCAGGCTAACACATCAATAAGCTTGTGTGTAATTTGCAGAAGCTAGCCATATTTCAATTGCTGCATGATTTCCTCTGACTCCGGGGAAGGCTTTAATGATATCCTGATATGAGAGGCTATAATTCTTGATAAACTGCGCTCAATAATGTTGTCCCATCCATACCCCCAGGGCATAATTTACTCCTCGTGTAATTGTCCTGTTCACATGCTGGTATGATAAGCAATGAAGAGAGTAGACAGTATTTAAAAGGCTTGCAAAATATATTGCCACTGTACTGGATTGGTGTTCAAATAGTGGTCAGATAGAAGGAAGGTGCTTTATATGGTATTACAAAGGTAAATAATCTCTCATGATTTTACATTTGAAATTATTGGATGAAGCAGATACATTTTCCCATCCCTGTTTTGTTGGTTCTGTTTATCAACCGTAAAATTATTAACAGGCATAACAAAACCAGGAAATGACAGGAAATTCCAAGTTATGTGATGGTGACTTTAAATATATCACTATGCACGGAATTTTCCATGCATGTTTTCACAGATGTAGATACTTGGAGTAAAAAAGAGAGGATAGATAGTTTATCCCTAGAAATATGACAGGTCAGCAGCTACTCTGTTTACATGCCCAACCGCAAATCTACAGATGTTGACACTGCATGATTGTATCACTACAAAAACGCTAATAGTGTTTTTCTTTGCCATTTTTCAGGCAACCATTTGTGTGTCGAAGAGGAAACTGAATTTCTCAGATTGTAGTAGTGAGTGTGTAATTCCATCTATCAAACAGCTTAAAACTAAAATCTATTCACAAGTTTCAGCTTCCTGTTTATGGCTGACAGTTTTGATATGTTTGAAAAAAAATCTTTATAAATTGTTAATTGCTATGTCTACAGTGCTATTTTTTCATCACTCTGAATTCCAGGATAGTTGGTATTTGATTTTTTTTTTCAACATGATTAAGAATATGCCTCTGCGTCATGGGTTTGAGTTTTGAGTTTTTTTTAACCTCTACTTGAGTAGTTTTGTCTTGAAGTAACAATACTATAGATGTTTTTTATTTCTATGAGAAGTCTAACATTTCAATTGTGTAACATTTCATATAATAATACTGTATCAAAATACACAGTTACTACCTATTATGACAATACAATTAAATATATACTGTATATATTCTATAAGACTGAGGACTGCTTATATCCTATGCTTCGGTCTACAAAGAATCTTCCTGAAGGAGCGCCTGAAGTCATTGTTGAACACTGTGTATATGATCGGATTGAGTGAGCTGTTGCAATAACCGAACCAAAAGAACAGTTTGAACAATGTCTTTGGAACATTGCAGGATTCACACAGAGCGGTGAGCGTGTAGGTGAAGAAGAAGGGGAACCAGCAGAGTACAAACGCCCCCATGACCACAGCCAGGACAAACGTGAACCTCCTCTCTCGGTTCTGTCTTCCCTTCCACCTGCTCCTCTTTCCCCCCGACTGCGCCTCTGACTTTGGTGAGCTCTCTCCAGGCTTCTGCACCACTCTGCTGATCCTTAAACCCTTCTTCAGAGCGCAAAGAGTGGTATCGGTTGATTCTGTGGAGGAAGGGTCATCATCTACGCCTACTCCGTCAACGTCTCCTGCAGGCTTTTCCAAATCCTCTATACCTTTGATTTCCTGGTTGCATCTCAGGTCTTCTGAGTTGCAGTTTTCCCTTTGGCGTTCACCTGGTTGGGCCCGCGTGCGCTTCTTGGCAATTTGGTAGATTCTTATGTAGACTGTAATCATTATGACGCATGGGGCAAAGAAGGAGGCGGTACTTGAGAAGAGGATGTACCATTTCTCTTCATTAATGTCACATATGGGGCAGTCCACTTTACCCTCTTCCTTTTGCATTGTGATAAGCGGAGGGAAGGAAATTAGAGCTGCTAGAAGCCAAACAAGCACGATGTTACCTTTAATCCTACATGGAGTCCTTCTTAAATTGTACTTGATGGCTTGAGTAACCGACCAGTATCTGTCCAAGCTTATAGCACAAAGATGAACGATAGATGAGGTGCAGAAGAACACATCCAAACAAAGGTAGATTTCACACCAAATTCGACCAAAGTACCAGTAACCCATAAGTTCGTTTGCCAAAGAAAATGGCACAACAAGAGTGGCAACCAGGATGTCCGCACATGCCAGTGAGACCAAAAATAAGTTCTGGGGAGCTTTCAAGGCACGACTTGTGATAACAGAAATGACAACAAGGACATTGCCAAATACAATTACCAGAATGAGGGCAGCCACTGACATTGTTAGAGGAACAGTGTGGTAAACGTGGTATTCGCTGGTGAAGTTCAAACAATCCATCAGGATGAGTTGTGGCTTAGACAGTCAAATGGTTTTTGTCTTGTCCACTGGTGGTCAGGAATGTTGATAAAAAGGTTAAATATATTAAAAAAAACATCTTGTAAATCCTTTGTCGGTAAGTCTTGATTCAACTCTGCTGGTGAGGATGATAAGTTTAGCTGTGGAAGAGAGTAAAGACTTTTATATGGTCCTCCTGTGTCGCTGGGGATGACTGCTTCTGGCTGCATTTCAGTGAAATGACAAGGGGCGGGGTTTGGGCTCTGAATAATGAGAAGCAGTCTGGCACTGGCCAAAAAAATGTCTGTTCATAATTATATAATGTAATAAAAACGTAATCATGTAAGAAGATGGTAGTTAGAACACGCACCATTGTCTCTTAGCGCTTAGCTCATGTTGTTTGACCATCTTAATAGAACAACACTAGATGTGTTATTAATACCTAAAAATAGCCTGCACCTAACGTTTTTACTTAAGTCACTTTTTTTTTTTTTCAACTCTTTCAGTTTAAACAGGAACTATATAGTGAATACTAGACTTATTGATTATTTGTGGGTTGTACAAGAGGCAAAATAATACCTGGCAGTCTTGCACCAGGCAACAAATGCTCATATAAAAAATTATCATTGTATAATCTAAGAAAAAAAAAAAAAGATTTCAGTGATGCAAAATTGTAACATTGTTCCATGGTTCAAAATATATGCTACTATATCACATTATACAACAAAGATAGCCTTTTTGGTTGTTGAAAGTGATATTTACTAGTGATGTACAGCATTCTGATTTCAAATTTTAAGGCTAATTTTATACAGGCTTTTATACACTCTTGACAAAAACAGAACGTAAAAGGAAGATATTTACAGATATAAATGCTCAGGTTGCCAGGATCAAAATGCTTTACACTATTTTATTAAGTGCTGTTAATGAATTTTTCAGGTGAAGGGTCCGCCACCTGAGAGTGTGTTTTTTGTTTTTTTTTTTCTTTACCTGGAATGTTCCACATTATGGCTCTTTTAAACTTATCTATCTTCAGGGAGACAAGCAGATTCCGGCACCAGGCCAAGTCATATGATTTCGACAAGATTCATTCATTCATTCATTTTCTACCGCTTATTCCTGTTAGGGGTCGCGGGTGACTTTGGGCCTTAGGCGGGGTACACCCTGGACAGTGGCCAACTCGTCGCAGGGCTAACACAGAGAGACAGAGACAAGGACAGACAACCATTCACTCTCACATTCATTCACTAGGGACAATTTAGAGTCGTCAATTAACCTACACAGTCATGTCTTTGGACGGTGGGAGGAAGCCGGAGAACCCGGAGAGAACCCACGGTAACACAGGGAGGACATGCAGACTCCACCCAGAGAGATCGTGTGATGTTAGGGTGGTTCAGAATTCGAAACCACAATGTTGGGGTGGTCCGGGATTCGAACTCACGATCTCCTTATTGAGAGGCAGAAGCTCTAGCCGCTCTGCCACCGTGCACCTCGATTTCAATTTCGACAAGATCTACAAGTTTAATACCATAACTTGGAACATTCTTGGCAAGGTGATAACATCTACATGGTGACAATTGTCAATCGCTGAAAGTTACACAATGCAGTTTTAATTTTCTTTTGTGACAATTTATTGACAAATCAGGAGATCGGTTTACTCTTGTTGGTGTAGTCCGCTGTCCCACCACTAGGGGCAAATGTCCCGGGTGTAAATAGTTCTCGCTAAAAGCTCAGACGGACTTCCGTTTGCTTGCTGATGATATCAAGTGGAGCTAACTGTTGTCCCATTTAGCCACCTATTATTTTTATTAATCTGGAACGTTTACTGTTTATTTACCAAGAAACCCAGCACATCCGAGGTAGGAATGATAAACTGGCACACCTTTCTCCTTTGATTTGAATCTAAATCCATTTTTGGGCACATTGTTAGCATTGTCTGTTTTCCGTTAGCTTAGCGTCGTCGAAACCCCGTTTAGATTAGCAAAAGAAACGCCACCAAATCTATGTAATCTTGTTTCTATAGTCCACATGGTTGCTCAGTCGAATGTGTAGCATAGCGAATTAGTCATTTCTGCCCCATTTGCCGAGTCAAAATCATAATAATAACCTGTCGATTAGCATGAAAGCTAAGCCAAAGCTAACAGTGGTGACGGTTTGTGTACTTCCAGATGTCGGAGGATCTGGTGAAACAGCTGAGCAGCTACAAAGCGCAGCTCGCTCAAGTAGAAGTCGCGCTTTCATCGGATCCAGAAAATGAAGACCTTCTTAAACTACAGAAAGATTTACAGGTGAGTCATTTGTCAGAATTCCTCATAAACCTATCACTAGCATTTTGACACAAACAGCTAATCCTACTTTAGCACTGTGGCTCTTCATCTTAGTTTAAAGGTGGCTCCACTTGAATGTTATGGTTTCATGTGAACCTATTGTCTTCATTGTGTCTTTTTTAATGCATGCCACTAAATTGTCTTGATCTATTAATGTATCCACAGGAAGTCATTGATTTGACAAAAGACCTCCTGACCTCACAGACAGCCGAAGGGTCGTCTACCAGTACAAACCCCGCTCCTATCAAACATAAATGGAAGATCGGGGCAAGATGTTTGGCTGTGTGGAATACAGACGGACAGTAAGTTCAGTTGTAAATATAGTGTACAGTACACTTGAATATTATCTATGTTGTTTTATGCTCTTAGTAAATAATATTTGTTATATTTTACTGTAAATAAAAGACAAAATGTGTCCAAGACTCATACTCACCAGCTTACAGCCGTGATTCTTTGACAGGATGTACGAGGCCGAGATTGAAGAGATAGACCGGGAGAACGGCACTGCAGCAGTTACCTTCATCGGTTATGGCAATGCTGAAGTGATCCCTCTGCAGAACCTCAAACCTGCTGAAGAGGGCTCTATTCCGGAAGATCCCCTGAAGTCAAAGTCAAAGTAAGTCTTACTCTAAAATTATTTATCCCTTCTGCTCTCTTTGTTTGAGTAACGCACATTTGGTCCAAGAGCAATATATGGAAAAAATACTTTATTTTTAAAATGTGCATAAATTGTATGTTAGGTAATGTTTTTCATAGCAATGAAATAAAAAATAAAACAAAAAATCTAGATGGGATCAAGGGTCTAAGACTTATTAGGGGGCAACAGTGACTAGTGGTAAAAGTACTCTCTCACCAATCCACTAGTGGTAGGTTTGAGTCCACACCAAACCAAGTTTTGTGGACATTTGCAGACATTTCTCATTTGTCTAATAATTAAACCTCAACCAATATGTTTTAACACATTTCCGTTGACATCATATTGTGTAAATATTGTCATTGGGATATTCCAGTAAATGCCAATAATAAGCATTTTTGTCAATCGTCCAACCCTAGTTGTGACCTTAAGACACTTCGCCCACCTTGCTGATGGCACATCAGTAAGGTGGGCAAAGTGTCTTGCCTACATTGGCAGCCTCACTTCCGTCAAAATACCTTTTTGATAATAATTATTTTTCCTGTTCTCCTGTAGAAAAGAGAAGATAGCAGAACAGCGTGAATACAAAAAGAAGAAAGCACAAAAGAAAGTTCAGCGGATTAAGGAGTTGGAGCAAGAGAGGGAAGAACAGAAGTCCAAGTGGCAAATGTTCAACAACAAGGCTTTGTCTAAGAACAAAAAAGGACAGGTACAATGCAGTACATTTATTCTGAATGTATTATAGTAATATCTCATGGAAATGGAAAATAAGATGTTGTTTGTTACAGGTCAAAAGGAGTATTTTTGCTTCTCCAGAGAGCGTTAATGGAAAAGTGGGAGTGGGCACTTGTGGAATTGCAGACAAACCCATGACTCAGTATAACGACACATCAAAATACAACGTCAGACATTTGATGCCCCAATGACCTCTCATGTTGTGTATGTAACGTTTCACTGTATACCAGTAATTCCCATTGTGTTGTATGATTTAAGTTTGCAGGCAATGAAAGATTTGGTTTTACTGGCTCTCACGACATTTGTGGGCAAGTGGATATATGTTCTATAATAGGATTGTAAACTCAAAGTATTTTCAATATAACCAGACTCCCTGTTAGGTACAAACAGGAGATTGTGTGTAGTGAGCAACATAAGTAGATGCCTGGTTTTTTCAAATACTTGAATAGTATACATTCACGTATAACCTTACGGCTTCATCGTTTTTAATGGTGCATATTTGGAAAGCCAGTGACAGATGATAACATTTTGTGAATGCTGAGACCACATTTAAATTGTACATATACCACTGAAATAAAATAGTTGTGTTCTCTGGTTTTATATATAAAAATGTTTTTAGTTGTTTTGTTTAGTTGTTTTTTCCTTCTTTTTTGTGAATAAACCTAAAGTAGAAAGTAATTTTGGACGCCATTTAAACAATTTTACCAACAACATAGAGGCCACACATCAGTCTATATCATGGGTTTATTTTGTCAGGAGACAAGCAGCACATGAAAGTCTCCTTACCTAGACACTGTTCCCCATCTTACATTTTTATTAGTGCATTTTCACTTTCCCAAACAAGTAATTATGTGCAAGAGTGGATTTTTACCCAGGTTAAGACACGGTTTGGTAGTTACGTAGTTTGTACTACAAATGATAAGCTAACAGGGTCTAGTCTGAAAGGTACATTTGGTTTTATACATTGAAAGAGACTTTTTGTGCAACTTCAGTGGTAAAAAATAGGGAATATTACAAGTTTAACTTAAAACAAATTTGATTCCAATACAAACATACAGTACAGAATATTCAATATTGATCAAGTCAACTATAAATGAATATTATGTTTGAGGGTATTTTTCATGCTACAATAATTTGACCATCCAAAACACATGACATGATTAGAAAGACTACATTCAATTCAACATGCATTGTAGCATATACATCCAGTACAATCATATTAAATAATTGAGTGGTTGCAATTAGAAACATTTTTAATATTTGTTGGAGGAAAAACAAATTATAATTGTTGACTTGGTATTGCTTGAGCTTATCGGACATGATCCAGAAATACATGATTGACCAAGTATGAAATGTCAAGAAAGCAAAAAATTAAATAATTTTAAAACCGTGTATTTTTTTCAAGCATAACCAAATATCTATAACTATTGTACAATTAAATATACCAAAATAAATACTATAATATTCAAAATAAATAAAAAATTAAGGTGGATGAAACCACCTGTTTGGACATGACTATGTTCTAGTCAGAGACCCCACAGCAGTGTTGGGGGTCCTAAAGCAGAAAAGGCTCTCCCAACATTTTGGAATGCAGACATCATAGCACCTGTCCCTGGGCAACAGGATGTGCAGTTTGAAGGTTTTCTCAAATGGAAAAGAAAAAATATATATAAAAGGCAAGGAAACAATTTCCCCAATAGCGGCTTTAAGCAAGAATTGGGCTGTTTTAGTTTTGCTGGTGTAGCTTTACTGGAGTTAAATGCATCTGCAGCAGAAGCCTGTAAAAATAAGGGCATTCAGGTAATTAAGTCGAGCTTCAGCTTCAAAAATGAAGTTGTATATTGCCATGAGAGTTCTACTTGAGTACATAACATGATTAATGTTGAGACTCTTCAAAAGAGCCCTTGTAAATGGGACTCAACATAAGGCAGGTTCTGGGTTGGAGGAGTTGGCTTAGGCTGGTAGTTCTGAACAGTTACTCTAAACTGCGAGAGGGTGGAGCATTAGCCTAGTACGTTATTGTGAGGACACTGCATCTCAAGTGAGAGTGTAAGCTGGTGCTTCAGACATTGAAGGCCAGTTTGAGACTGCAGGTTGAGTAGCCCTCGTCACTTATGGAGCTCTGTCGGCTGCTGTGGTCGTCCAGATCACTAACTCCACTTGTGCTGACACTGTCCATTTCTCCATGGGAGAATTCGGTGCTTTCCACATCTACTTCAATGTCCTCTGCAAAAATGCCAAGAAAAATGTTTACTAAAGTGAATTTCAATGACTGGTCTACATCCATTCTATAGTGCATTATGAATACATTAAACATGCATGGATCTCAATGCAGGTACTGACCTCTGTCGGTCTCTGTCTGATCTGAATCTTCCCGGGAACCCAGACTGTCCATACGCAGCCTCTCTCGCTCACCCACAGGCTGAAGCTGAGCCAGCTGCCTCTGCAGATGCCTTCTCTCTCTCTCCAGGATGTCTAGCTGATGCTGACTCCTTCGGTCAGTGTCTTCAAGTTTCTGAAAATAAAGGCGATAAAAGTGAGTGAGATTTGATAGAATTGAGTTTGTAATCTTCTCTTCCAAAACACTCACAGATTCCAGACAGTATACTGTTCATAAATCATTGTACGGTAAATAAAAAGCATGGGGCAGAAGGGGCACTCTAATATTAAGGTTGACAAAATTCCTGCTACAAGAATACGAATAAGAATGAAAGTAATAATATAGGCTTTAGTTTGGTAGTGTGATTTGAAGTAGTCAAAGGGAAGACCAGATTGCCTGCCATGCTTTGGCAGGACATTTTCTTTATTTAATGCAAAGGTTGTTTTAAAAGACTCATACATGATGATCAGTGCCCAAATGCCAATTAAAAATGCCGGAACCTTGTAAAGCTACTAAGTAGCTTTAACCCTGCTTTGGGTGCCTATTAGGCGGAAAAGCGCTCTATAAATAAAAAATTCTTCTTCTTCTTCTTCTTCTGTGTTTGACAAGACGTGCATGTGAATTGTCAAACCTTTATGTGTGCTTTGGCCTTGTTGAGCAGTCCCAGAGTAGTGTGTCGGCTGCAGTCTGGGCCCAGGGGAATGAGGGACTTGAGCCTCTCCAAGCACAGGCGGAGGTGTGCTCGTCTGCAGGAGACAACAAGCATGACATCATCTTTTCTCATCCTCCATGCTGTTTGTGCTGCTATGGCAGGGAAATCATATGTTTCTAATACAGCATTGTTGTTTTTGCCTCTAGGTGTATAATAGATGCACAGACAACCCCAGCATTTTCATCTTCAATGAATAAATCTCAAAATGAAAAAAAGTAGGTCAAGTTATGATATCATCTCTGCAGTGGCAACCATTTTGTAGTCAACTGTCTGATAAGAACTATTTTTGCATCTTATAGTTGATTTGTATTGTTTTGTTTAAATGACAAAATGAATACAAGCAATACTTTGCCATGCTGTTTACTTCATTGCACACACTCTTGTATGGTGTGGCATTATAAACTGGATAGCATTTGCTGCAGAGGATCCTAAGTCCTTGCTGTCTGAAGACAAACAGCTCTTATTTGCTGACTAGAGAAATGTGTAGGCGTACTCGTCCTTCAGGTGAATAGCACACCTGTCTTCAGATGACACATTGTCCTCTTGCTTGTTGTAAAATGTGTTCACACAAAAAATGTAACAATTATAGCTCAGTTTATCTGTAGTATGTGCATTCAAATTAAATCTGTGATACTCGTAAATGGTCATGTTTTAGACATAATGACCTTTCTGTATTCTCACACATACCTGTTCTTTTCCAGTTCATTGTGTGCTGACCTGTTCAAATGAGAAAAACATAAACAAGAACAGTTTCATCATTTACAATGACAGCAAACACTGAATAAATGTTGCTTTTAATTGCCTGCTCTATGTATTTCACTTAGCTGGGTAACATAGTACAAAATACACAATATTTTGAGTATAATTGTGTCACTGACCTGCTGTTAATACTGTCCATTTTCCTGCTTTTAAATGTTCTTTGTTTCAGCTGATGTGCACTGTCACTGGCTGGGTATGAGGAAGCATATCCGTGTTCACACTCTGGAGATGGGAAAAAAATGTTAAATTGTATTTTTAAAACTATGCATCATGACGAATAGAAAGACGAAGTAGTATGTTCAATGCGTCTGTGTACTACCGGGAAAAATCTACTAAGTATGTCAGTGTTAGCGATAAAGTGGACATTTGTCCCACATTTCTGATGCTGCACAATAACTACATGTCCCATGATGCATACGTCCTGGTAACATGAGACGTCAAGTGCGAGCGCGTCTTTGATTGGCTATTCTCTGTGACCCTCACTCTGGATAAAAGCGTTCGGACCAGTAAAAACTTTACAATTCGTTCCATGTGGAAACCATGTGAACAACACACACAAGGAAGCGCTGGTAAAATTCTCAATATATACACCTAGAATTGAGGCATTTGTTGGCTATAATATAATTTAAATTGAATTGCAAACGGACTAAAAGGACATTTCTTTTTCTAACGCGACATTTTAACCTTGAACTGGAGAGCAATAGGATGATTAGGGAAATAGAACACATCCTGAAATGTTGGGCCGTATAAAACAGGCCAAATGATCCTGCATAAGTTTAAACAATAAGTGACCTAGTCAATATAGACACAGCTGGAAATGTTTCATAGAATGCAGGCACAATTATTGTTCTTGTCTCTATAGGCCTAATACTCTTATACCTGAAAATGTTGAAATGAAATGAGAGTTTTCTGATAGTCTCAGTTGTTCTAAATGTGGTTTATAGATGTTGGTTACTTTGCCCTGCTGTTATTGGCAGGTGAGCACGGCAGCAGGGCCAGTTCATGTCCGCTGCCTGCGCGTCTTTTGTCGCCTTCGCCTCTATTGTTGTCTGCTCGGCGCATTACGTGTTAATATTCCCAGTGGTTCGTCTTTACTTACTTCCGTTGTTCCTCTCGACATTTTCTATGTAATTTGCTGCATCGAGCAGCACTTGAACATTCTTCATAAAAGTGCCGATTTGGTCCATTGCGGAACATTTGGAGTAGAAAACGTCGTTGAATGAATAGTCGGATTGCATCTCCCCGAAATCCTGCTGGTCCATGGATGCATCCGACTCCGAAAGCACCTCTTCGCGTTTTAGCTCGCTGCGCTGTGTCACGTATTTGACCATTTTCGCTGCAGGCTTTGGTTTGGGGAGACTTGTACAAACAGCGCAGGAATTGTTCCCCTTGTCCTGTGTGCGCGTGAGCGGATGACTGAAATGAAGTGGGTTGGATGGAAGCGCAGTCCTTAGCCTCAGCCACTTGCCCTACTTGGTGGATAATCCCTCCCACTAACGCATGCACATTGCATTTATTGTCATCTGTGCCACTATACATCCTCATTATCAATAGAAAAACTTGACAAGATGCAAGTTTTGTCCAATTGTAGTAGTAGTATTGTTGGCCAATGTGTTTTTGTTCACTGTATGCGCCATGGAAAAAGTATTCCCTTTTAGATTAACAAAGGTTCACGTTCAAGTTTATTATTTGTAAACTTACTGTATTTCTCATTAAGTGCATACACTTGCATTTTAGATACTGCCTATAAGTAACTTATTTTTAATAGCTTGCTTGCATTGTAGATTAGGCCAGTGTTTCCCAAGCACTTGCCATGAGGTAGGCCAAATTGGAAGGATTTCAGATTTAAAATAAAGGTGGAATTGAATTGTGTGCTATTTGAAAATAAATGTTTTTGTTACACATTTTACATCCTTAAGAACATTTATGTACGAGATTACAGGCACATGGCCTAATTCATTCAAGAAATGGTTGATGATAGTTAAACATATTTTGTACTAACTAAAGAAACACGCAGTAGGGGATAGTCCGAGTGTAAGACAACATTTACGAGGTAGACAAGGTGGTTCAGAACTAGGCTACTGGGCTAGGCTAATAGGTTTAATACGCATGCATAACCAAACCCTTATAATATGATGTGATTGCTGTTTCAGGTTGACTTTGGCTCATGGGTTATCCTGTGCGCCGGTCACCTTTGAGGGATGAAGAAGTCAGTTCTGGTCCAGACTGTGAGGTGAGGAGGGGCAAAAGGGAAAGGCTGTCTTTAGGGGTGCAGCCATGCGTGCAGGCCGGTGCTGTGCCTCGGAGACAATGGCTGCAGATGGCCAGCCTGCTGCACATGTGGCCCAGGCCTGTAACGGACGCCTGCGAGACACAACACCCATACAGGCAGGTCCCATTCAGCTGCCTGACTCATGCTGCTGCTGCCATAGGTTACTAGACTAAAGAGGCAAGGTTCTTAAGTATACATGAATTCAAAACTCACTAGGCCTACAGCTGTACAACAACTATATTTTCTGTTAAAGACAAGAAAGAGAGAAATGACCACTATAACAACTACACTTTTAATAGTCTTAATAAAGCATGAACACAGACTTAATCAGAAAAAGCCATTGTCAGTGAACAAATCTCACAAACTAGTAATAATAGCAAAATATGAATAAATGATAAAATAAGGCATGCATAAAAATAAAGCATTACTAAATAAAATAAAAAAAACAAACTAAAACTAAATACTTTGATTGAGTATACCTACAAAAATCACTCTTTGGTCAGACAATAGTGTAAAATTAGCAGTACAAATGGAAATTGTTGACAGGATTAATAAAGTGACAGGTGTGATAAAGTGTGTTATGAACTAACTAACTTACTTAACTTAACCCTTAATGAAGCCCTTACTCAGCTTGGATCATTCTTAATAAACTATTTATATATACTTTGTTCAAACTTTATTAGGGCTAATTGATGTCATTATTATAAAGTGGTACATGTAGATTACCATAAATGTACATAACAGCCATTTGTAGCGTAGCAGTTCAATGTATAAAGAGCTATTAAAGTGCATGTACGGATGCCAATCTTCCATAAATAATAATGAATTATTCTATAACAATTTGATTCCATTCAACCTTTGTAAAATAAAATGTAAATTAATCAGTGTCTGTGTACTATCTGACTTAAAATACTTGTATCTTTCCCATGTTCTAGAACACCGTCGATTGCCTGCGTGCATAGAAGTCCATTATTATGAATTATTTAGACTTTGACATGACCCTGCTCCTGTCTCCACACTGAGAGCCCCAGTTGGCGTCTGCTGCTACAGTAGGTGTGCACGGAGGCTGATTGGGCTGCACTCTGATATCAGGCAGGGTGCTGGTAAGTTGACCCTCTGTGCGTCGCTGCTGTGTAGAATGTGACCCAAGTGGAGTAATCTGAAAAGCCCCGGGATTACATCAGTGGCCTGGCTGTCACACAGGCAAAGTCATTTGTCCTGCTGCTGTGTTTGGCTGTG
This sequence comes from Rhinogobius similis, assembly GCA_019453435.1. Classification (NCBI taxonomy): domain Eukaryota; kingdom Metazoa; phylum Chordata; class Actinopteri; order Gobiiformes; family Gobiidae; genus Rhinogobius; species Rhinogobius similis. The sequence goes on from CM033634.1 coordinate 25,305,069, forward strand.
TGTGTTGTGGGAATGTCACACTATATTAGCTGAAGTTACAGTAGAATTAGTGTACACTTTCAGATCCACTGTAGTCTAAAATCTGTTTTATATAATGGTGTAAAATCGAGATGACTATTGTTAAATTTGAACTATTTATCGGCACCTGCTTGTCTCCATGGATATGTTATTGCTTTGCTGAGAATGTTCTCCTGTATAGCACTATATCCATGGACACAGGCAGATAATGCCACCAGCTTCACCGGCAGTAGCTCCACTCGTCCACCAACACAAAGGTCGGAGGTTTGAGTCCTGCTCGGACCAAGTTTTGTCCTTAGGCAAGACATTTTACACCCATTGCCCACGTATGAATGTGGTGAGTGCGTGAATAGTTGGTGATGGTTGGAGGGCCGATGGTGCAGATCGGCAGCCTCGCTTCTATCAGTGTGATCCAGGGCAGTTGTGGCTACATAAGTGGCTTGCCATCACTGGCAGACGAGCTTGCTGCAGTCTGAATGCAAGTATTTTTGAGCAATAGAAACATCTGCAATTATATACATAAATAGTATAATATATAGTACAATATATTTTATCTTGTTTAGTTAATGGAATCCTGTGAAACATTCCAAGCAAAGCAATAAAATCTCCATGGAGACCAACTTGTTTTGACCATCCACCTGAAAAGTTACATAGTGCACCTTTAATCAACTGACAGTCTGTGTAGTGTTTGTGTGACATTTTCATTGTATAATATATAATAGTTGAAGATGTGAAAAAAAAATATTTAAAAGAAAAATAATTTATTTAAAAAATGTAATTGAGAGGATTATACTGGTTTTAACCCTCAGTATCAGCACATGCAAGATCGAAAAACAATTTTAGACCATTTAGACAGGGTTTCACTGTTTTTACCTTACTGATATCCATAGGCCCCTTTCCCCTCACAATAAACATAACACTAAACCTAAAATCAAACACAAGTCATACCACCTTAAGACATATTGTGACATCCCTCATGTGTGTCAGATCTCCCGGATATTTAAAGCTAAGCTGTTAGGCGGGGCCTATTTTAAAACAATGGGCGCACTTTGCCCTGAGGTCAGGAGGACAGAAGGGCTCTCCAGAAGGCCATAGGGTGTCACCTGTCTGCTCATCTACTTAACACACTCAGGACATGGGTGGGGCTTACTAAGTATTGTCATCCACACATCGAAAGTTACTCCACAGCAGGGCAATGACACCTATAAAATATACACATGTGGCCTTTACACAAGTCACTGAATACTTTGATGAAGCTTAGCTGTACTGTATCAATAAAATGTCCCTAGATATATACTTACTTAGCAATTAAGTAACAAATTTAAAAGAGAATGTGTATTCTATTAAACTCAAATTGCATATGGTGTTGGAAAATATTTATCAGTAAGTTGAGAGTTGAATAAAATGTTTGAAAACTACAAGAAGTAGCCCTGAGTTCTAATATAATATTAAGAGCAATCACTATATCATCAATAAACAAAATTATTTTGTTCCCATTAAAAAAAAAAAAAAAATCAAATTCCCCTCTATATTTAGTTTTATTATTCACAAAATATAGGGAAAATGCTTAGTTTTAAGTTAAAAATAAATAAATAATAATAACGTTAAATTTGAATGTGTGAAATGTAACTTATTTCTTTTGCTCTTCTATTTGATGAGAGTCCTCAGAGTGCACACAAATTGTCTTTTGAAGTAGACATTTCCCTTATAGTTCTATAGGTCCGTCCCGGAGGTCTGTAATCGCTTACATAGGCTCCCTCTGGCGTGTGCCGGATGGGGGTGGTGTAGGTGTAGGCCTATGTCCCGACACTCCCCCATCTCAAACACCTGTTGGAGACACCAAATCTCCTCATTGTCTCGCCGACCCCACTCAGTGCATTACCATGACAACAGCCATTCGTATCATGGCAGAGGCCTTATTATACACATTCACACGCTCAATTATCTGTGAACAGTGTTCATTGTTTTAGAGGACGCTGCCTGTCGCTCTGCACTAAAGCTGTGTAAATAATGTTGCAGTGCTGGAGGGAGTCTTACTGAGTGCAGTTATGAAACTAAGTGCTAACAACACAGGGCAAAAGTGCTTTTATTATAAAGTGCCTATTATAAATAACTCCTCCGGGTTTAGGGCTAATGCCAAAACCCCAAATCTGCATTCAGTTAAAGATCTCATACTTTGCTATATTTCCCTTTTCATGATCTACCCTAAGGACATTTATGATAATATTTTTGCCTTGTGCAACATTCATCACTTAATAGTTATTATAAACCAACAATCTCTTGAATCAGCACAATTAGAAGTAGAAAACAACTAGCTTTGGCCTGCTATATTGTCTTATTTCTCACATCCCCCACTGATACGTGACCCAAGCAAAGTTAAATGAACGCTCAGCAGTGCTCCATTCAAATACAAGTAACACTAATAGAATTTAAGCTCACAAAAGTCAATTTGGCATAATATGGGACCTTTAATTTCTTTTAGTGCCCCCTCCAGCAGATGGCACCCTGGGGAAATGTCTGGGTTGCCTATGCCCAGCACCGGCCCTGGATAGACCATTGACTGCTGCAATTGGGGAGACTATTACAGCAGTAGTTTACCAAGGACTAATGTTTAAAATACAGCATGATATGCAGTATAACTACTCAAACAGCGGTAATCAAGGTAAACGTAGATGGCACTTTATTATGAAAGTGGATGAATGAATAAAAATCACAAAATTCACATACTGCTACTCAACTATTTGTAGTTTACTGTGACTTTTAGTAATTTCCAATGTGTGTTTGAGTTCCAAATGGATTTCCATAGTTTGCATCAGAGGCCCTACCAAAGGCTTGTGACCTGCTGTGGCTGCATACCATATTATTACTTAGAACTATACTAAAGACCCTGCTATTGTGGGACATATATTACAGTCAAATTTTTAAAATGATCAACAACGGTTAGTACTTGCTATTTCAACTTATTTCCTTGACCCCAAAAATCACAAACATACGGTTTTAACAAACTACTGGTTCCAACTTTGACAGTTAACCTTATATGACAGTATGACAGCAAGGAAAATATGAGAAGTAGTTAAAGAAAACAGTATTTATTATTACACTAGAGCTGTGGGCAGTTTTAAGGCAGCCACAATTAGAGAAAAGAACCTTAGGCAAGAGCAATGTACACAATAGAAGATATACAAACGCTAGGCACTAGACTTCCAAATGCCGTACACTATGTAAACAACATGTGCTCTATATAATGGATCTTCAGTAAATACGATTTGTCAAGCTAAATATAAAAGTGTCAAGATAAGTTTGTAAGTAAATAGATTGTACTGTCACAATTGTACTGCAAACATCTACTTTTGGTTTAGTGTAATAAAAAGGAACTTCACATTTAACTATATACAAAAATTTCACTCCCTTTGGGTCAAAAATAAAGTCATTCACATTATTGAGAGGGATACAAAGCATGGTCCCCTAAATGTTTTAGAAAGAAAAAAACCAAAAACTATTCAGTGCACACTCAGCACAACTTTCTGTAGTTCCAGCTTGACACTTTCTCTGTCACATCAAATCTGATCCAGTTGTGATTTTCTCTTACACTTGCAGCTTGAAGTTTAAAGCATTCAACAATGCTTCAACTCATTTACCACTATCAGTGTTACAAATACAAGCAGCAATCATACAATGCTGGGACATAAATGAAAAGTTACTATTAATAAGTCACTTAAACTGGAGTACAGTAATGATATAACTTCACCAAACACTAGTGTAAAATCCCAACATATATTATTACATTAAGGTAACTGCAATAAATACAAATCAGACTTTGTAAAAGGCTATAAGTATAGATTATTACACTCTACTAATAAAAGGATACTAAAAGTGTTAAACAATTTCATTTTGCTTTGACATTACATTCATAAAAGGACTTGTGCAAACGAATGAAAAGGCCAACAGGTCAGAATCATCTATGTGAATTTGAATTTTTCAGATTATACAATAGATACAAAATTAGTAATAACACATGGCTTCATTTTAAAGGCCTTTTGAAAAACTTGGATATTTCCAGACATGAAACATATAGATTAGCTTCCTTTGTAACAAACTTTTGGGCGATATATTATTGATAGAAGCTGCCAACTAAAGCCATTTCACTTTTCCATAATGACTTTCAATCTCTCTTACTGCTAGCATTATGTCCTCAAGATTCCACTTTCTCTATGTCCTTCTCTTTGTCCTTCTTTTCCTTCTTGCTCTTTTTAAGGAAGGAAGGAGTCCGGAACCCCTTCTTCTTCTTCTTGGATTTGGTCTGGCTCTCTGGCGTCTGGGCCTCCCCACTTTTGTCTTTTGTTGTTATGGAGATTTCCATACTTTCCGAAGTGCTCATGCTCAGTTTAGACACGTCAATACTGAGATCTTCATCTACATCCGTAAAGTGATCCTTCCCATTGAGAATAATGTCTGCAAACATATCAATAATACGTCTTACAAATACAGAGTGTTCTAAGTGACAAAACCAAACATTAATAAACAAATGTACGGTTATTACCCTTAGCTGGAGTCATTATAGGTGACAGGGAGAGAGAGATAGTGGAGCCATCAAAGGTGGTCATTTCATCTGCATCGGTAGCATCGTCGTCATCTGTAAGACATACCTTTTAAATTCTTATTTCCGAACACAGATTTCGGCACAATCAACATGCGAAGCACCAAACTCTGCAAATCTGAGGTAAAAAAGTATTATGTTTTGTTCTGAATTATACGAGAATCGAGGGACACATGCTAAAAATTAACGGCTGTGATTGTATCGTGTCGAATAAGGTCAGTTGATTTACGCACTGGTCAGGAAAGTGAGGGTCTCTTTGAGCACAATGAACATTTAAAAAGTAATTTCTGGTAGGATAAAAGCTCGTGACCACTACAGTAAATGATGACAATCCTGACCTTCTCCACCCAGCTTCTTCTTCTCCACCAGACTCTTGTATTCCTCCAGAACTTTCTCCGTGACCTCATTAAAGGGGTTAGGGGGTAGGGAGCGGATGTGTTCTTCATCCTCATAAATGAAAGCCTAATAGAAACATGACCCATATCAAAGCCATTTCAAGACAAATGAGACTAGATTTAATAATGCATAATAGTCCCAAATTTTCTCACTGGTCCTGGTATTGTATCCACCACAATGTCGGCAAGTAACTGAGACTTCGGTCCTGAGGTCATTAGGTCTCCTCTGTGTTGTTCTTTTATCTGTAAGAATATATCAATCAAAAATATATCATGCATCGTTCAGTTTTTCTATTGAGCTCGAGATAGAATGTCAAAAAACAGCGGTTACCATGGAAATCCACCATGTTTGCAGCTGGCGTGTTAAATTTACGTGGAGAAACATTAGCCGAAGCAATGTAAAAAAATGAACAAATGATAAATGTATTTAGCCGGAGGTGACACTGTAGTTTATCAGGTTCTTCCATGGATTGTTTCTTCACTTTTTTTACATCGTTTTGGCTCATGTTTCTCTATGTAAGTTTAACATGCCAGCTGCAAACATGGCAGATTTCCATGGTAACGGCTGTTTTTTGATATTCTATCCCAAACTCAATTGCAGTTCTTAAATATTGTACCACCAGTAACCAAATGTTAGCTATTTAAAAAAGTTTGTTTTTTATACATAGAATAAATTGACCAAATTACAAAAAACTGCAAAAAATATTAAATAGTATACTAAATCCAATTAAGTACTTTTGAACTTTTCATTATTTGATTCTAATAAAAAAAAATAGTGGACACATAAAGCAGTACAAAATCTCAACTTACTCTGTTCCTCTTGTTCATGACCTCTGTGGGATCAGTATTTAATGGGACAAACTGGTTTGGGTCGTCGATCTTGATTGGGGTGCCACTGCTGTTGCCTGGGTCTGCAGACTTCATCCACTGCAAGTAAAACAACCCCACCCCCCCAAAAAAAACAAAAACAGTCAGTTGCATTCTTGAAAATTTCCACAAGAGGGCAGACAAATATTGAGGAAAAACTGTTCAGAACTTCAGCAGAAATGTAACTAAAAATGTAGTATTTGTTTTTAAGGACTGACCAAAGTTCTGGTTCTAGGACTAACATCTCCATAGGGCGAGTGCTCAGGAACGTTGACCCTCAAGTAACTATTAGGTGAGTTGAGCCAGCGCGTCCTTTCTCTTTGCTGTTTTTGCACAAAAAACTTCAGTGGACTGCGTAGACCCAGATCATCGTCGTCTGATGGAAGAGCCGAGACAGTGGCAGGAATCTCAACGTCATTCTTTGACCGCGGCTTCTCACGAACAATGGGGTTTCTGTAAGAGTGGCCCGTCCTGTATCCCTAGAGGACCACACAGAGAAAACAAATAGTATACTTTAATAACAAACTCAAACAAGGCAAGTTCTTCCTGAAGGTTGTTTGGGAACATCTCAAAAACAATTTAAACATTAAACTAATAAACCCCCCTGTAAAAAGATACTTAATTTAAATTTAGGGATGCACAGGCCACCCAGAATGCACTTACACAATAGTAGTAAATATTTAAAAGCTGTATACACAAGCAGGATTTTCAGACAAGCCAAGTTTCAGAGGAAGAACTTTAAAACTTTGATTTAAAGTAGAGTACTGTTAACAATACATCAAAGACAGAGGGAAGCAGCTTGAAAACTACTGATGGGAGCCCCATGAGCAGAGTGTGTTCTCAAGTCGACAGCGCCGCACCACAATCAGACGTAAGCCTACTGTGTTCTGACAGGTGATACCCGAGATGTTTCCCCAAACTTATTCATCACCATAGACCAGTACATCTAATCAACACATTATTACATATTTTATATTTAAGGAAGTATCTACAGTACATCTCATCATTCCATAACACGATAATATAGAAAACAATGTGTTATGTTTGCCAACATATTGTTTATGTCAATACAAAAAAAACCCAAAACATTTCAATAGTAATAAGTAAAATTCACACTTTTCTGGCCTGGATATTTGTCTAATGTAACGCACGTATGTAGTCTTTCTTATGCTATACTAAGACTAGGATTATTCGGCCAGAAAGGATGGAGCGCTGATGATGAGTGTACTTCCACTTGCTCCTAGTGTGCTAGGCTGTCATTATGAACATGCCAAAGCCCTTTTTAGAATTTAGTGTAGTTCTCACACAGCTCTCACACAGAGAGATTGTGTGGTCTATGCTGCCCACAGCAGGCGCTACCATCTGGAAGCTATGATTGGGGGGAGGGCAATGATCACACAGAGCGCGCACAGCTGCAGCCCTCTCCAGCCACAGTTGTTAAGATAGTAGCTCACTCAAACTGACTTGTTCTGACATCTTGCATTTCCACACAACATGTCAAATGCTGGTCATTAGCAGTGTGGTTAGGACAGCGAGGCAGTGCCAACCAAAATGCAGCGAGGCCTTTTGAGAAGAACAATTCAATTATCTGGTTAAAGCTGGCTGAGAATTATGAAGTCTGGTTGCCATATTGACACTGAAAAGTTTCTCAGTAAACATATTAATTTGTATTTGTACAATAAAGGCTTGTTGAATTTATAATCTGATACTTCCTGAGGAAATCCCAAAGACAGGAAATGTCCCATGACACAGTAGGCCAGAGGTTGAGGTTCACTCACCAGGTTGTCCAGCATCCTCATCAGGGACTCAAACTCTGCCTCTCCTACTTTCCACTTGACCTCATTGTCCACGAGCACCCCGGCCGCTGCCATGCCCTGGGTCAGGGGTTTGAACTTGGCTCTGTCCAGAAGCACAAGGTTGTCCACTCCACCAGAACACCCCAAAGCACTCACCTGCACAAAACAAACACAGTAAATACAGAGATACTGTATGTTACACTGAAACCTTGTTTAAAGTGGCAGTGGTGTTTAATTATAGATCAACGTGTTTTTTCTACCTTGTTCCAATCCCAAGATAAAAACAGATCAGAACACAGCAGACACAGCTAGCTTGATATTAAAAAAGGCTGTTATAACCTTGCAGAAAGAAGAACAGGAGCACCAACTCACAGGTTTCACCTGACTTAGTGCACCTTCATTGTGTTTACCAGCTAATCAGTATTCTTATAATTTATTTGAAACAAATCAATGTTTGAATCTTAGTTAATTATTGTAATTATTATCTTTCATTGTGGTTATATTTAATGCTCTTGTTTACATTATCTTTACACTTTCACTTATGTGAGCTGGAACAAATCTCTCAGCATACCTTTTGAATCAAAAATACATTCTTAAATTTACTCAAGCCTCAAGACACTGTGTTGCATAACATTAATATAATACAATATTGAGAAAGACAGACCTGGATTTCACAGGCCTGTTGGGAGTGGTACATGTAGTGGAAAGCTTCCTCTACTGTTTCACCCAAAGCAAGCAGTCCATGATTCCTCAAAATCATCACCTGAGGAAAAACAAACAAATCATATTCAGAACAAATTAATGGATAATTTGACTTTTTAAGTCACAAAATATTGTGTGGAATCAGTGACTATAGAGTTCACACATACTAGGACATTTATGATGAGTACTGAGCACAAGTCACCCATAATACTATGGCAGATGTATTGTTAGTTTGTGGGAGTGTCATTATTTTCTGCTTTGTCTTTTTACCAGCCACAATAATGATACATCTTTACTTATTCTCCCATGTGACAGCAGCACTAAAGGAGTCGGTGGCTATGACAGTACCTTGGCAGTAGGGCCCAGAGCTTTCTGAAACTCCACCTTCTCCTCTTTATTATCCAAGCTACCATGGTAACCAAAACAGCTCACGTCTCCCAGAAGCAAAGCCTCCTGGGAAATGGGCAAGATTCCACATTTCATCGAGGACACCTGTTAGCAGGAGATAAAAACAACTGAGACTGTGATGCACCAACATTTAAATTAAGATTATTTTTACTCAATGACGTTTAAACAATACTTCATCCAATGTTGATATAATGTATGCAGCTAAAGTATGCACTTTGTAGTATTCATCTTTAATGTAACAATTCTTTAACAGCAACTTTCCATCTTGATGAAGTCCCCTTTGTGTTTGCTTAGGGGTACTTACAGCAGCTGTAGCTGGCGTGTGCAGGTGGATAATGCATCTCACATCAGGGCGCATAGAGTAAATTGCAGCATGAGGCCCAAAGCCAAAGAGGTCAATAGTGAGATCAGTAGAACCTTGATCGACCACATCCCCAACAATGTTCACTTTTACCTATAAACACACAATGCTTATTAGTAAAAAAAAAGAAGATATCACTTGTTTTTCTTTTGGCTTGGATGCATATGATGAGAATGTGCCCCAGGCTCCACCATTTTGGCTTTTTTCCCCTCAGCAGTTATACCCAAGTTCACCGAGGCTTTTGAACTGTCATAGTTTGAGGTACTTTACCTTTCTTTGTAAGCTCTTACAAGCTGACAGCAAAACACTGATGTTCCTCTCACGTAAACAAAGGAGACAATTACAGACAGGAGAGAGCGGGCTGACAGCCATTACTTATACGATGTTTTGGAGAACTGTTTTTGGAGGACTTAAGATTTAGAATAAAATACAAAAATATGATGTAGTCTGTGTGCATATATATATATATATATATATATATATATATATATATATATATATATATATATATATATATATATATATATATATATATATAGTTTCAGAGCAATGGTTAGTCTACGTACATAAAACCAATATGCTGAAACAGATTTTAAAATATGGTTGCTAGTTGCTAGTAGAATTAACAAAAATTATGAAGCTATCATGAAATGGTTGTCAATTTTTGTTTGTCATAAAATATTATACAAATGACATGTTGTCCATGTTTGAGAATAAACAAAACATGCTTACCAAATTTGCAGATGTGACTTCAGCAAAAGACAAACCACGGGGGCTGATGAGAACGTGGTCTTGTTCCTTAGTCACACGCAGCTAAGGATAAAAACAACATTAAGTCAATTAAGTGCACGCTACTGATAGGCCTGTCACAATAATTATAACTATATATATATAGTTATATAGTATAGTATATATATAGCTAAATCTCTACTAGAATTTGTTTTTCGTTAGGATAAGGTTCGCAAATTGTATACTTGTAAACTTGTATACTGTACGTTGTTGCCATCCTTTAGAATCACTGCACTGGAGACATAATATTTCAGAGTAAGTGTAAGGGTGGTAGAGGTGCTCAGTGTGGCTTACTAAGATGATGAAATTTGGAAGTTATTTGAATCAACAAGTTATACTAATGTAAATTGTGTAAATCATGGGGAATCCAGAAGAGGTTAGACTTGATAGAAGGAAGATGGAAGCCATTATTTGCAATTTAACAAGGAAAGGGGGTGGGATTAAATAAATTTACATTTCTTCCGATTGCTCTTTGAAATATGTTGAAATGTTCTGATGGACGAGTTACATATACAATACATTCATCTTTCATTTTGATATTATGAAAGGCCAAGTAAGGCACAGTTCATCATTGTTCTTAAGACAACTTCATAAACATTAGTAATAAATCAAAGTCTTCACATTTATGCTCATGAATATTATCATTAGCAACTTTAGAAGTCAAAAACTAGATGACTGACTTCTTGAAAATCCCTCCATTTTAAACTTACCTAAGCTCCTAAAGCAGGTACAACCACTTCACCTATTCAAGGGTACAGAAAAGTGAACCACAGAGGAACAGCTCTCACTCTGAAATTCAGCATGAGGTTTGATATGACTGACTTTCTAGGCTTAGTCTTTAGGGACAATCTTTATTTTACATCTTGACATCTCAGGTGTTCATCGCATATTGCACTGCTGTGAAATGTTGCTATGGGAAATGTATTCATATTCAAAAACCTGACAGGTTGGCACTATAAATAATATATAGAGTTTTTATGAAGCTGCGTCCCCTGCTTATCCCTTTCAAAAACACAAGTATTTAACACACACTGTAAGATGCACTGGAGCATGGATGAGGTTGTACTCACAGTAATGTAGCAGCTTGTAAACCGAGCCCAGCTGAAGAGGTCAACAAGCCTGTAAAGACTGGCCAGCCTGCAGCGATTCAGTTTCTCCCCCTTTGCAAATGATGGCGACTCGATGCCATACAAGTCATTGATGGGGGTCACCATGCCTAAACCTGAAACCGCACAGAAAGTTAGAGGTTACATACTGTGCACGGACAGGCCTATTTTTAAAGATCTATAGGAATGTTTACGAAATGTTGCCTGAAAACATCACAGGCCGCTTGAGTCACTGCAGCTGGAGTTTAAAAATGGCTTTTCTGAGAATTTCCAAGATAACAGGGGCTTGTTTTGGGAGCGCCATACCATATAAGTACTTTTACACAATCCAAGTATTTAAAGCTATTTCTGGGCTAAACAACAAGTTAGGTTTATGTGATTTGATGAGATTATAAAAAGCTAAATGTAATAAATGATAATAAAAACAAATCTTGTGGTTTATATCAATGTAATTACTGATAATAAATAGACAAATCTTATCTGACTCTAAAGGTGAATAGGAAAAAATCTTAAATTTAAAGATATCAAGTTGAAACTTGTCTTGTAGTTTACCCATATAAATGTAATAAATAACATATTCATAAAAAATAAAAACGGCCAAAATTACACATATTTGGGACATTTCAATCTGAAGAAAATGGACAGAACCAGGTTTAATTTTCTTAGTTCATTTTGTACACATATTATTACTTAGAACAAACTTTACAGAGGGGATTTTGGATTTCTTATTTAGTTTTTGACGAAACTATATTTGACTGAAAATTGTCCTAAAAATTCACATTTTTAATTTAAAACTTTAATAAATCAGTTTTAGAATTAGATCAACAAATCCTTCTGTACGTTTCGTCAAAACCTTGTTCAGTCCCAGACAGTACAGTTTGGTGTGTGTGGGATCTACTTTAAGGCTGATCTTTATGTCTCTGTGGGAGAAAAATGCATCATAAGAATACGGCCTTTGAAGTTACAGAGAAATCTATGGATGAAGAGGATTAAATTAAATGATAAAACATCTTAGGGGCAGACTGGACAAATTTGCTGTTTACAGATGAAAGCCTGTATGTTGAGAGAGCAGACTGACAAAAAAAAGTTACATTTTTGCCTGCAGTGTCTCGTCTTAAAAAAAAAGAAAAAGAAAACATTATTCAAATACACAGATATGATATATTAAAGGTGCACTTTGTAACTTTTCTGATGGACAGTCTGTCACTTGTTTTTGTTTTTGTTTGTTTGTTTTTATGGAGATGTTATTACTTTATCTACAATGTTCCACACACAGAATGGCATTAAAAAAGACCTGGGTATTATGTGGCCCCACATTTGGCCCTCCATCTGTTTTAATCCAGCCCCCGACACATTTTGATCATAATTTTTGCTCTTTTACTTTTTTCTTTTCTTAACTATGGAACATGTGTCTGCGCTTATGTCCTTAAGAACACATAATAGAGTAAAATAGCTGCCTATATTTTACAAAAATGTGTTTATGATGAGCATTTGTTATACCTATGATCAGGTTGGTCTGGCCCTCCACAACATGCTTGGATTCGAATATGGCCCACGGGGAAAAAAAATAATTTTCCACCCCTACATTAATCTATCTCCTTGGAAACAAACAGGCGCACCACCTGGCAATGTTGAGGGTCAGGTCTGTGGAGAGGCGACCCCGCTCACTGTAATAATGAATGTTTTCAAAGTATTTTCAAGCAATAAAAACACCTAATAAACCATACACCGAATAAATGCAAGTCAGATGAGTATAATGCCACATCTATATCAAAACAAGAAAGTGGCAGATGAAAAAAATCGTATGCTTCAACATAAATAGACTTTCTGTTTGCATATTTCTTTCCAAAATATACTCCAAAATCTGAAATCACTAAATCCTACAATGTTGTGAACACAAAGCATTTACTCTCTGACTTTCTTTTGGATTCAAATTGATGGTTGCAGCTCTGGAGCAGCTTGTGACCTCCGCTGAAACATAAGGCTTGCAGCAACATAATGGCCACAGAAGACAGCTCTAATTAATAACCATGGTTTGTCATGAGGGCAGTTAAATGAGAATATTGACAATGAAGGACTATCAGCAAGTTTGGGTGGTGATTTCCGCAGTCACAAGAGTCTGAGAATTTAGCCTGTGACAATGACAATATTCACTGCGGATACTGAAAACAGACACATGCTGAATTACAAGTACTGCTGATGGAAGATGCACTGCAAAAGAGAATACGATAAGAATAAAATTTGCGCTGAATATTCATTTACATTTGAGTTCAGAATTTTTGGCAATGGAGTGGGAAATGTTCACTTAAATGGTCAACTTTTAAACAAAATTGTACTTAGTAGGGCTGCCCAATTTAAAAAAGTAAAATAATAAGCCTGGAAGTATTTGAATCAAAATGGAAATTCTCAATATTCTCTTGCTGTCGAACATTTGTGCCACAGCAGACTTATAATTCTTAGTCAGCCACTGAGCTTTAAAAGCCACTGTGGAATACACCAGTGACTTTTTTATATGGCAGAACTAGCGCCATTTGTAACATTACTGAAATTTACTTTTCTCAGCCATTTTTAAAATTGGTTATAATAAAAAAAAAAAGTATTAATCACAATTAAGGTTAAATTAATAGCACAGCAATTTGCCATCGGAAGATAATAATTTTGCTTGATACAACAAAACATATATTGAAACCAGTCTGAAATACCTTGAATACTAAACCATCAAAAGAACCACACAATTTACCCAAAACTACGCGATCAATTCATATTCTGAGTGAGTTTAAGAGATCCTTTTTTGCAGTGCAGATGGAGACAATCACACACACAAACACTCACTGATAGGGGAAGTCAAAGGGCCAGCTCCTCCCACGGTGCTCGCCATGACCAGGTCAGCAATCTGTCTCAAAGCCAAGAGACCGGTGGGGGTGTTGCCCTTTGTTAACTGATCTTGGATGAGGCCTTCAAGTTCATCTTTAAACACCTTTAACAAAACAAGAAAAGAATGTCTGAGTTTAATGTGTAATAAAGAAGTTGGCACAACCGTGACCATTCATCCTAGCAACCCGTGGAAGCAACTAGAACCTCTAACCTCGAAAACTTTCAAGGAGCTCATTGCAAGTGTACACAAATCACTTTGGACTCATGAAACTTCTCTGGCAATGTGTGAAAGGTCTGACTAAAACCAAAGGCCGTCGAGTGAATACGACCTGACTATCACTTTATGCCTTGTACATTAAGCAGTGAATTGTGTCTGTGGTTTTCAATAAAAAAGGACTATTTTTTGTATGTGCTGCGGCTAAGCTCCAGCATTCTGCTTCCTTTGAGCGCAGTTCCCATGGAGATGAAGTTCCACTTGTTGGGCCTGTTATGCAATCATCAGATGAGTGTGGGCTCGTCTTATTTCCATACACTTCATTGGTGTATTTATTAAACCCTGTACAGTATAATACAATGTATTATCTAACCACCTTCATTTTACAAAGTAGCATTGATTTTTACTGATGAGAATATGTGTTCAACTAACTCTATTGTGAGACTACCAGCATTGTGTTTATTTTATTTGTTTATGTTTTAGAACCTGTAAACTCAAATAGCATGTCCCTGAACTAATTTCCCTGGTGGGATTAATAAAGTTGAATCTGAATCTTTTTCTGTAAATTACGGGGGTAGAATCAGAACTTCCATGTATACAATATTTTTGTTCTTTTTTCTGATAATTTTATCTTTGTTTTTCTGATTGTTCTAATTTCTGATATTCAACAAATTACATAGCCCTTGAACCTTGAGATCACATGCTGTATTTCATCTATCCACTTGCTGAACCTGAAAAAAGGTATCTTTTTTTTTTTTTTTTTTAGCTGCAAGCATTTTTTGTTCTGTAAAATGTCTGCAGTTCTAATGGCCTTGAAAGAAAAAGGAGCAAATGCTATCTAAAGGCATTTCACTCAGTCCTGAGTCTTGGCTTAAAAGCAGTGCTATTACTCATTGGTGGTGAAAGCTTGTGTGTAGGAGGCTTGCTGTGAGGAGCTGCAGGCTACATACTGGACTCCGGAGTATCTGTGTGACCCGCTTCTTTTGCTCCATCATGTTGAAGTCCTGCCTCAGGTCTGGGGACATGGCCCTGCCACGGAGGTGCTCCGGGTCACTGTCATCCAGCCGGTCCTTAGAGCTGCTGCTGGACAGAGGGAGGGTCAGAGAGGCTGCTGACGGCCTTACATCCACCAGACTCATGCTGCCAAGTTACTGTCACTCTGACTGGAAGGAGTCCTGCGAAATCTGCACAAAAGGGGAAAACATCACGGCTTATTTTGTATTCTGTCTGTCAAGCCAAAGCGTGTGATTTTAACTGAAAAGATAGAGTGACTCATGTAATTACAGGAATGGAGACAAAAGAGCACTGAACAATGTTATGATTGATGCTGCTTAGTACACCGTTTATAATTCTGCATATAGATGGTTTTGGACTGAAGTTAGTCACAGATGCTGGGAGCAACAAGCATTTTCAAACCATCTTTATAGAAGTTTACACACTTAACAACAGGAACCAATCTACTCCAGTCCTCTTTTCATACAAGATACCCCCCAAGCACACATTTTAACATTTTGTTCCCTGCATAGTGCCAATTTACATCACACAGTGTGAAAACAGCCTCACTTTCACACAGCAGCCAAAAAACTGCAAGAGTTCAAGAGCAGTAAACAAAGACAGGCCTCGTGTAAATCAACCTATTATTTGAATAGCAGTTCACACCTTCTGCACGGAGTCTACCTGCTGAGCGGGGGTTTTAGAAACTAACTTTTTAAAACATCCAGAAAAATATACACCCACAAAAGTTTACTAAATACAAATACAAATAGAGTAAAAAAATATAAATATAATGAAAATATTAAAAATTATACCTGCAACTTGATAGAAACAACGCGAGATTTCAGACGTCGCTAAAACCGCCAAAAATAATCCACTAAAAGTAGAACTCCAAGTTTTAATTTACCTTCAAAACAACTTCTTTCTCGGTTGAAGTCCTTCCAGCGATGCAAGCTCGACTTCCCCGGTTAAAAAAACTTCAAAAAACTGGTATAAACCAAAACAAGACTGATGTTTTTCTTCTTTTTCCCCAGTCACATTGTTAAAGGAGTTCGCACGGCGCGTACAGCGAATACAGCACCCGGACCAGAGCTGCCCGCAGCGGCTAAAAGTGGAGCTGGAGAGGAGAGGAGAGTGGCTGCAGCAGCATGGTGGTAGTGGTGGAGGAAGAAGGAGGATGTGGGTGTGTTTGTGTGGGAAAAAGGAAAAAGTGGCCCATGTGACTTCACTTATCCACCCACCGGGGGCTCATGCAAACAGCGGGACAAAGGGAATGGCCCACTCCTCTCTGCCCTCAGCTTTGGACGCACTTCTCGCTAGTCTCACGTAAGATATAGTTAATGTCAGTTTTACGTTATAGTGAGTTTGCACACTGTCATACACTACACTTGTTAGCTTGGGTTTAGTGATACTTCGGGCGTTAAGTCCCAGTTTAGTCTTAGTTTGAGCCTAATTTAGGAATTGTAGTTATATGCCTACAGTCCCAGTTATGTCTAATAAAAAAAAAGAGTTTAGTTCAGTTAGTCAACCAAGAATACACACTTCTCCAATACTTTACGAAGATATGAGTGATGTATAGAGTAAAGTCTTTATAATATAAAATTTTAGTGTTACGATTATTGTGAGAATAAACATCACGATTTTACTGTTGTTCACTGAAATGCTTAATTTGCTTTCTTTCACAAGTCTAGTTTTATAAAATTAAACTTTCTGAATGAAAAGATTGAATAGATTGAACTGAAATTAATATTGTAACCCTAATAATCTTGATTGATTATTGATTAACCAAATTATTTTGTTGCCTTAGTATAATTAGTCGGGATCCCAGCCAAGGTCTAGTCCTTTTTTTTGTCTAGATTTTGACATGGTCAGTTTTAGGGTCAGTAAAAGTGTGTATGCATGCAACATCACAAAATTCCAAAGTTTTGAAGATGGGTGGCAACTAGAAGCCAAAACATGTCAAGGTAAATATATCTCACTAACAAAGTTATCTGTCTTTAGAGTTTAAGAAATTTAACTTTTAGGTAGATAAATTTGTTAGACCTTCCACAACGTCTATAGCTAAGGCAGGTCAGAATTATATGATAAAACTTGTCTTCTTAAGGTGGATGCTTTGGCCTAGGTTGTGGTTAATATTTCTGTAATTACTGGTTTCATGCGCACAGCCTCTTGTCCTTCCACTGAGTTTGATCCCAGCTTCCTCAGATGAATACTGTCATCGTGTCCTTGGGCAAGACACTTGACCCACCTCCTCGCCCCCTGTGTTTGTATACAGTGTTGTATGAATATGTGGTTGGACCTTATTCTAAAGTGCTTTGAGTGCCTTGAAGTTGGAAAACTTCTCACAGTGGGCCTAAATAGCGTCCAGTGACTATTTGGTGCTTATATTTTGGAACATTGCCTGCAAATTTTGATAATCATGGGTGCAATATTTAGGTCTTGCTCCTTAGAGATACTTTCATGTCATAAAAGTGATCATTTTCTAGCCATTTTCTGTTTCACGGTAATATACCCTGTAATGACTGAAACAGTTAACGCTGTTTTAAAGCTGTTTTTTATGTTAAATATTAACTAACCTCATTAGCCCTCGTCCAGCTGTACCACACCACTTGCTTCTTTTTGTGGGTCTTTTTGAGGGGCTGGAGTTGCTTGTTATGTGCTTTTTTCCTCGTTGCTTGATGCTCTCTGACAATCTGGCAACCCTGACATTAGGTCTGTGCAATTTATCAAGATCGGTCAACAATATACTTTTTTATGGGTCTTTGTAATTGAGATTCCAGAGCCAATCCTGTCATTCACGATTTCATACAGTTTTTCAGACTGCATGCCAAGATACTTTGGCGCGAGCGCTGAAGTTGTTAAAATAAACATACTTCGGACAAACCAACTTTTAAAAACATTTTTCAGTCAAATATATTCTTGGATTATAAACAA
Organism: Rhinogobius similis; assembly: GCA_019453435.1. NCBI lineage: Eukaryota > Metazoa > Chordata > Actinopteri > Gobiiformes > Gobiidae > Rhinogobius > Rhinogobius similis. The sequence continues at coordinate 25,323,123 of CM033634.1, forward strand.
TTTTTCTGATAAATACTTGCTCGATGTCTGTAAAAATATATATTTAAACTGTTGATAAACGTTAGAAAATGTAAAATGGCTATCTTTGATAATAATGAGTTAATGAATTAAAATAATCATGTTTGTTTCTTATTCTAAGAATAAACTGTGAAATAGTCCAACTACATTTAAACTGAGCACTACTTGAGGCATGGGTTAGGGTTAGGGGTTAGGGTTACATCGGACAGAACACATTTAATGAAGGATGTGCCAAATCAGACTGGGTTCCAAGTCAGGCTATGAATCCGTCAATAAAAGCTTGTGGTTTGGAGAAGAGTTCCAACTTTGGAGGAAGAGTGTTTTGTTTTAAATGGCAGTTATCTTGCTTATATCTACAACATAAAATTGAATCGAAAATATATTTTGGTCTATGAATGTGAGTGAAAAAGTGATTAATATATTAATATTAACGTATTGCCTAGCAAGTGACTGATAGGCTTGTTCCTTAAGATCTATAGTGTGCAGGGCATGGCCATGTGAAATAAATTATAAATCCTTCATAAGTTCTGAATAAAAATTTCTGTGATTGTCTTTTTTTTTTGTGTCTTTTCCCTGCTTCTCCCCCTCAGTCTCTTGTTCTGTGTGATTCATTAACTCCCAACACCTTATTTCTTAAATAACCAGCCTTGCTTGTTCCCACAGCTTCTAAGTAGTGCACTTCATCAAAGCTATATTGCCCAAGCCCAGCAATAGCAAAACAGTGCACTTCAAAGTCTGCTCATGTGTGCCCCTCAAGAAGTCTGAGTCTGCGCTCAAAGTTTTCAAAAATAGCGGATGTTTGCTTAGAGAAAGAAATGTAACACAGATGCCCCTTAAGAAGACTGTTTTTGATTTCACCCTTAGATGTACTGTCACAGACCATAATGACGCTTTTGTGGGCTTTGTGCCATGTGACTCGAACCTATGTTAAATGCAATACAAGCTGAACTGTCAACGTAATGTCACAGTTGATGTTGAGGTTTTTAAGAATTTGTTCCAATTCAGATTTATTCCCTGAAGAAAAAACATGAGTATTGCATTTTCCCTTTGTTTTTCAAGTTTTCTTATACGTCTTTTGCAGGGCATCCTCCCAACAAACTGAATAAAACATTCAATTGGTAATAGCTCCGTGACTGCATATATTAAAGGGCCTAAACCTTCTGAGGAAATGGATGGACTCTGCCCCTTCCTGTACGGACCAGATGCATGCAGGTATTTGGAAGTCAGCCTTTGAATGTTGACTTCTTTTTCACTGAAGGACACTGTTTAAAGTATAGCTGACCTTCGTTAAATGATTTATGGGATGCTTAAAGATGGTTGATGTAATACATTCAGCCTGGATTGGCAAAGAGGGGTAATAAACCAAACTGTAATGCTTCCATAAATGAAGCTTCGGGATATTGGCAATATAAACATAGTCATACCATAATTGCTATTGATTGCCATTGCAGGGATGTTGTAATACAAACTTGGCTTCAATATATTTGGAGTTAATGGCCATTAGTATTTACAGTGTTATTAGAATTATGTTACACATGTTTAGTGAACTTGAAATTTTGTAGAAATTATAGCATTAGGAATATCACATGCTGTTAGTATTAGCATATGGTGATTGTTTATGTGGGTATAATGTATATACTGTTTTCTTAGGTCATACAATTGCCTCCTGTCGACGTCACCAAAATAGGACCACACAACAGACAGCTGCAGGTACAGTTGCACACATGGGTTTAATATTTACTGTGTGTTAGCCTGGCCGGCCAAAACGACATGCTCTTCTATTCTATACAAAGACATATTGTACGGACCTTATCGTACAACCTTGTGTTCTGGTGGGTGTTACGCACAAGTAGATATTGGAGAAACACATGGTCAGTTTGTTCAAACAAAACAAACATGATGACTTACTACAACAGTCAAGCAGTGCTAATGTCTACTGAATTAATTTATTGTAATTGGACCGCCAAAATACTCCAGGTAGAAATGATTTGCTGTGAGCTGGGTCCCTAACTCTTCTACTTTGGACCTGAAAGTAGGAGTGTTTGATTTGCCAGTCTAACAGGTTTTTATTAGGGATGCAAAATTGTAACCGTTACGATAAACAATATTTGGATAATTCTATAGATTCTTTGATGATAGATGATTTGAGATCAGGACATATATTGCTAACCCGGCTCACGCCAGATGGATTTGTGTATCACTCTCAATTAAAGTTAGAATATTGCTATAAAGCTATATAATTTTAGACTGTGTTTCTAACACAAGGACAAAATCACTTTTCTGACTTGACTAAAGACTGAATAAAAGTATAGGTACAGCAAATCTCTATCCATATCATTGTTTACATCCTGCATATACAAATGAACAGCAGGTTCAGCCAATACCGATGTTGGTCTTTCATATTGGTGCATCCCTGTAAAATGTTTCAAGTTTAGAGTTTCATTTGTCGAGCTAGTATAAGTGGAGTCACATTTTGCTATTTTCCCAGCTCAAGCTAAGCTAATATTCCCACAGTCACTATGCTCCGCTTTTAGCCCCTGCAGTTAATATTCATAAGTGCACGTTATTTCCCGTTTAATCACAGCCAGAAATCTCAATTTTGTGGAGAAAGATTTAGAGAGCAAAGGATGGTCTCTATCCATGACTGACATGACAATTCCAGGAAGTAATGTGGAGTCTGGGAGGCGGAGCACATTGGTGGACGTATGTGTGGGTTTAATGAAAAGCAGAAGTTTTTCTCTGTGGACCCCTGAAACCCTGAAACCCTGCCTCCCCGTTTCTGGCTGCTCTCCCACTGAAACTGCAGTCTTAAATGTCTGCATACACACACAGATGCATCACAGCCCTCCTCCCGATAGCTCTTGCATTCCTGCTGACTATTTGAACTTTTCAGCGAGGGCAGGCTATCTTGAAACCATTGACCAAATGTCTGGTGTTATTAGTCGACGTCTCATTCATACCGATTACTGCGGAGGATATCGATGTCCGCAGATAAAGGTAGACTTATGTCTTGTCACAGATACTTGCAACCCCACTGGCAGCAACTTTTACGCAAAAACTGTCCACATAAATAAATCACAAAAGAACGCACAAAAGCATATAATTTTCTGAACACCAACAAACAAACACAAAGAAAAACAAAAATCAATTCATAAGTCCGCATAATTTTTAGATGAACCCAAAATTGCTTTTCTCAAACTATATCTGGCTTTGTATTGAATGTGACGCCTCAAGTCAAAATCATCAGTTCTTCAATCTTACCCCTACTGTGAACCCAGTGTCCAGAAGAAAAACAAAATCTTGTTTTCAAAACTGCATTGACACAAAGTAGATTCTGATTAGATTCAAATAGTTATGAAATGTTATGAAAGTTGGATCATGAACACCAAACTTTTTTGTGATAGCTGAGGATACAGGACACAGTTGAGAATCTATTTTGAAAAACTACCAGGATTAGAGACTTTTAAAAGTAATATTAATGATCACAAGTTTTACTGGTAGTAAATGATAACTGAATAGGACACTGATATAATGGTGTTAGTTTAGTTTTAATCTTTATTTGTAAGGCTACAAATCCATTCATTAAAATAAAGATGATCTGACCAGATTTAGCTGCTGCTAACTACACACAATATGAATTGAATTAAGTTATATAGACTAAAAACAAAATCTTTCTCCACTTCATCAGTACATCTGTCCACTTGCTATAACATAGAGCACTATGTTCTTTGAATCCCAAATCAATGCAAATCCATCACAGCTAGGACACCGTCTTTCTGATCGTTACAGGACAAGTAACCATGGAAACCAGTGTATTATGCTGTATTTGTTAACGTCACTCTTATCAGCTTATACTTGGTCATCAGAGAATCAACAGTGCTCCACCACATGCTTATTCAGTGAGGATAACATAAGCGAATACCTTTAGGTCACAGCAATTTGAAAGACCGTATTTCCTTGTAATTATACAACAAAGCAATAGTTGATTCTTCATAAGCCAAAACAATCAACTGAGAATTTCCCCTAAGATCAGATCACAACTGGATACACACTGACTCTAGAAAAGCATTAACCACTAGCAGACCGATTTTGAAATGCTTCAGTCCTGTGCCCTAACACACACTCACCATAGACTATCATGTTAAGTTAACTGACCGTTAATCGAGTCCGAAATTTATTTTCATTTCATTACTATTACTTTTGTTCACATGACCCCTATTGTATTTGAAAACCTTGGTCTGTATCTGTGATTCTGCAGTGTGCTAAAAATGGTCCTGGTCCACTCCCACTGCTGGATGGGTGGCAACAACCCAGGCCACTTTGAACCTGAAACAATTTACATTGTTACAGTTGGATGAGTGCCGCTAGAACATTTGGTTGTAGAAGTGCGTCAGTGCGCTCCTGATCCTAATCACGCAAACACTTCAGTGGTGTGGAATGAGACATACTTCATTTGTTTGTCTAATAGAGGCTGTCGTCTCTGCTGTGGTTGACTTTGGATGGGCTCCACGTTGAGAGATTGAGCTGTTCTATGGTAATGGTTTGGATTAAGATGTAAAAATTGTTTGCGTTCCTAACTCAGACAACTCCGTGATAAAATCTGTCAAAAATCCAATTTTAGCAGTGTAGCAGTGAAGTTTAACAAATTGTAACATCCATAAAAGATAAACACTGCTAATTGCAAAGTAACTGCCAACATGCAATTTCACCAGGAGACCATGTGTGGGTCATGACCTGCCTTTTTTAGTTTTATGAGTGTCTATAATTCACATCACCAGGCCCTTACTATTATGAAATCCTGAGCTGCCCAAGCCCACATCTTAAATCAACAAATGCTTGTTCGGAGTAATGTTTCTAGAGTCGTGACTCTAAGTGAAAGCAGCTGTTTAGGCCAGTGCAGCTGAGACTGATGATGCAGCTGCAGACAGGGCAGTTTGGCAATAAAGATCTAACATGATGTGAGTAAACTTTATGCTCTGATCTCTACAAAGCGCTGTAAATAACAGAGAAGTAGCAACAGTCGAAACATGATCTGTCAACAGTTCAAAAACTCTACTTGTGTCAGGCCTTCATCTACTTCATCAAAAATAGCATGTTACAAAAGCTTTCAAAGGCAAAAAAGCTATTCCTTTGATGCTTGCTGTTGTATGTGCCTGTTTGAATAGATAAAAAGATGAAAAATAATACAACTTACACCGTTGCTGGGATGTTTGCGCCTTTGCTGCTGGCTGCCGAGGAAGAATTCTTCACGTTTTCTCTCCAAACTCCCACAAAATCCTGCACTTCTTCCAGATAGCTGTTTACATTATCACTTTGAAGAGGGTCATCTGTTTTTTTCCCAGAAGAGAGCCAACCGGCGCTATCCCTCTCTGATCTCCTAAAACTCCCTTAGCATCCCTGTGACAGCGGCTGCCTATTCTCAAATGGAAAGCAAGGGGACTTGTCAGAGGTTCTGAGCAGACCACGCTCTACGGCAGATGGGAATGGAGACGACCAAAAAGGAAAAATGGGAGGGCAAAAAAAATCCACCCCCAGTATCTAAAATAAGGCCTCGTGTTCTCGTCTCAGTTTGTTTCTAAGACAAATCAGCCCATCTCAACCAAGTCTGTACTTTTGATAGCAGATTTTTCCCTCTACATACTGCATGTTCATGGTCTAAATATTTCCTGTTGAAGAGGACTTAGCTCACAGTGAATGTTTGCCCGCTATCACCTCCTCCCACATATTCTCTCAGATAGCATGAGTGGGATATTGTGCTCTCCCTTTTCTCTGTGTAGACTCTATGCTGCAGAAATGTACTGCAAAAACGAAGAAACCAGGAGCATGAACATAATGATAGGCTATCGTGACTGCAAAGGTTGTGCTGCCAGACAGGGCACATTGGAAAAGAAGGATCTCAAGGTAAATTGAGTTACAGAGTGCGCAATGAAAAGGATAAGAAAATAAGTTGACTCAAAAGCACAAAATATCCTTTTATTCACACTCCCCTTAATACATGCTCATTTTGCTTTTCCCTAATGCAATTGCGTCATGTTATCATTGACATACACAGATATTATGCTGTTAGCGAAAATGGCGTCTGTTATAGGTAGAAAAAAGTTCTTGTTATGTTGAGTTGACATTGACTTACAAGTTAAATTTGGACATTGACTTAGTTTCCCACCCAGTATGTTTTGTTGTCTTTGAAAAGGCTGATAAAACATTCATTTCCTGATTCCTCTGCAGTAGTTGAACCACACCCCGGTGGACCATCCATGGTCAAAAAGCACACACAGTCAGGTCAAAGGTCAAGCTGCTCCTCAAGCAGTTAGTTAAGTAAACGCTCAACCAGCGAGTGTCTGGAAGTATTCCCTAAACTGCAATAACTCTCACCTATTGATTTATTTTTTACCCTTCCCACACACACTAAGAAAACAGGGAGGGTTTTATGAGCAGCAACTGGGGAGGTTTAGAAAATGATGGTCAAATATTCAAGCTCATCAAACAAAATGCCTGCACTACACTGCCATCTAGTGAGTGCTTTATAGCATAGGTAATGACAGCGAAACATGTCACCTCTCCTCTTGTCACAAGCATGTGTGTTATGTTGTATATTCTGTTTTTAGACAGGGCTCAGCTAGCGATCTGAAATGAGGAAAATAAGGAGCTTGGGGCAGAAGAGGCACAGCATGTCACAGTATGGCTGGTAGCAGTGGGAAGATTTGGTGATTCAGGCCATAATAACATGTCAGTGAGTAACATACAGAGGACAGCGATATATATATATGTAATATATATATATATATATATATATATATATATATATATATATATATATATATATAGTAATAGTTTTGTCTGTTAGAAATGTACTTGGTTAAATAAATACCACCACCCCCCTATAGTAAGTATCTTTATCAGCCACAAACTAAATAATTAGCTGCTTATTAGGTATAGAATCTGTTGATGTGACACTTTAGAAAAATAACGTATCAAATGTCAAGATACATGTCAGGTGTGTTGGTGTAACAGTTGGAAAAAATATCACACTTAAAAAATGTTACGTAAGCTGTCAGAATGTTGTTGTTTTTTTCCCACCAGCAGCAAAGAGGTGTCAGTCAAATGTATATGTTTTTGAACCTTCTCCAACCAAATTTCAAAGTATAGGCTTGTGTTATGCCTGTTTCAGAAAGCCATACAGTCTGCAATCAAGATCTTTACCTGCCTGACTTGATGGATTTAGATTTTGTTATTGTAGAATGACAAGGGAGGAAGAGTCAGAGGCACAGCAAGTAGAATGTGGACGATTTGTAATAGTGGTAGTCAGATCACATCAAACATGAAGGGCACTTGAAAGTATGTTGCCTATCCAGTGCACCTTGCTGTATCACCTTTATCAACAAGCAGCTATGCAATCATTTTTCCCGATAGTGTCTTTACAGTGAGGCCAAAGGACAAATGAGGTGCCACTTCTTGGGGAAGCAGTGACGCCTTCTTCTCTGCTTTTATTGAGGCAGTGACACAAGCATTGTTACAGTGTTTGACTCTGTTCTTGTTACTTAGCACAGAGCCCAACTGTTTGTAAATAAATCAAAGCTTTTCCCGAGGGTTACAAGGGCTATGGTCTTTGTATTCAGGAGCCTTTGCAGTGCGCTGTTGTAGCGATGTGCTCTTGTCATTCAAAGACTTGCCAGAACATTTGCTTTGGTCATTTATTCCCTTGTCTCCTAGCTCAGATAGGATGAAATCGTTAGCAGCTGGACTATTCTCTGCAGCTAGCACCTTCTTACAGAAACATGGCCCGTGCCCCGATCACAGTGGAGAGCCGTGAGGCTGTGGTTGTGATGTAAAAAACAAGGCCCAAATGGGGTTTCACTCTATGCTGGAAAAAGGACACATACTGTCAGAGTGTATTTCCAAGCACTCTTAGAGGCTGTCTCAGGCGCAAAGCAATTAACTGTTGTTGTGGTCGTTCCTGAAGCCAACTGAGATGCACTATGCTCTTCATTATAGATAGTCTTCTTGTTCTTTATTGATATTATCCTAAGTGATACACAGGAGTTGACAAAAATGAATATCTCAGTATGTTTTGGAGTACCTTGATAACAATAATCCAACGATATTACGCCAGTTCAACGGAGATATGTTAAAACAAGTGTCAGACAAATGGGAAATTACTGCAAGCATTACCTATAAGCATCACTTTAAATAACCTTATTTGAAAGAACGTTATGAATGAACGTTATTATAACGTACAACATAATTTCCAATTTAATTTTCACTTTTTTTCGGCATTTATTTAGTATTAACAACATACTTGATATTCAAATGTCGCATATCTTCAAAACAAAATGAACCATATTATTATTATTATTTTGTCATCTTTTTGCCTCATATGTCACCTTAAGTTGATTGATGTCCCTATTGTTGAAGCTTGGATCCATTAGCTGTCCGTTTTGTAATTTAACAGCACAAGGCTTATTGATATCAATATTTGATTGGTAGAACAACAACAACGCAATTGGCAGCTATGTAGTGCTATTTATGATACAATAATAAGCCTTTGCAATTCTGTAAGATGGGATTCATTTGTAATGGACGCGTGACTCCTACAGTGACTCCTGCCTTTGAACTCCCCAAAAAACTCTTCAATTTGATCGCCCACTCCACGTCAGGAAAGGTCCTTAAACTCGTCCTTATTTCAAAGTGGACCCCACGATACATTCTGAAAAACAAGAGAGCTTACCTCCATCCATCACCCCCCACACAGTGCCATAATTTCTGACTAGGGTGATGAGCCTCAATAGCTCCTGTGGTGACTCGAATGCCTTAATTACCCAAGGAAAGAGAAGCTTTCTAAAAAAAAAATCTAAATCTAAAAAAAATTCAACCACTACTTTGCAGTTTTACAATCCTGGAAAGGCAATTATGACTACTCTACGAAGAGGCTGCTCTGGGCAAGCGGAAGTAAACTTTATTAAAATGAAACGCATTAAAAGCATATCCCCCTTTGTGATCACCATATTCTTGTCCCGCTGTTTCTTAAACCTGGCTAAAGACCAGATTAGAGAGATTGAGAAGTATTAGATTTTTTCTGAAGTATCAAACCAAGAAAGGACTTCAGAGAGTGCCAAAAAATTGCCTGCCAACAAAAATGCGCTCAAGCATCACTCCTATCATTTCAATGTTTAATTAATTCTACAACCCTGCAAACAGAACCTTGTGCTTTGGGTCTGGCCTTTACTTTCCTTGGATAGATAAAGATTAGAAACAATAACTGGCTAATGTTGGAAATCCTAGTTTTTGGAGCACTACCAAAATGCAATCAATTGTACTTTGGCTTGTTGCCTTTGTCCAGCTAATTCTATGTAAATCAGTTCAAATTTAAAAGTCTAACAAACAAAGGCAGTCCTATTGTAGGTGATATGAGATGAATATTTAACAAGCTAAGAAACTTTTCCAGGCCAGTAAATGATCTCACATAAAGTTCCAAGAAATAATTGTTATGTTTCCACTTGTCTTCTCATTCAAAACAAGGGAATGTCATTAAAAGTTGGATAGGCTGACTTTTAATGACTGAAACATCATCACTCCTTTGAGATCTGGGACACTTTGAAATTCAGGAAGTTATCTTAGTAAGTAATTGTGAAAAGTGTGTGGCGCAATAGAGAATAAAATATTAACATGTACCTTTTATTGTCCTCGAACTGTTCTTCCGTTTTTTTTGTTTTATACTGGATTCTCTGTAACTCAGATGATGCAAAATAGCTGTTTAACTTTTCAAGTTTTTTTTTTTTTTTTCAACCCTTGTAAGATATTAAATTGGTTTCCTCAAGTAGCAATTACAGAAAGATCTCTGTGCATTGTTGAATGGTTAACCAGCACCTGAGTTTTGGAGTGACACTCAGGCACGTGTGTCCGTTTGGACGCACACTGCTGGTCCCTTGCTGGTGCTTGACGTGATTACCATTGAACACTTGAGACTCTTCTCTGTGTACGAAGACATAATGTCTTTGGAACGTGCACGTGGCTCTGCGTTAAGTGAAGGGGGCACAGATGGCTTTGCAAAACCTCATTTAATGCTGCGTTTTGTCTTTTTCATCAGACAGATACTTACTTGTGAAATATGGCCACACGATGCTTGGCTTGGCTTCAAGGGCAAATAATGGTGACAAAAAAGTCTCTTAATTAGATGTTTTCCAGCATTCATTTGGAATCTATGAGAAATACAAAATTTATATACATTCATCAGTAATTATATGACACCTTCTTTTTGGGTGGTTACTTGTAATAGTACTTGTTGATTGTCAAATGCAGTAATTATTAACCTGAGGGATGCAAAATGATAAAATGGGGTCCTCAGATAATATGGGAAATAATTGAAAATAGATACAATGGTCTTACACCCTTCAAATGCACTGGTAAATGTAGATTATTTGTTGGCCTACCAATTGTATCCTGAAACTAAAAGACTAGAATACTTTACCTCTTTTGTGTAGTCTATGTTTTGTGTGTGCCAATGGTTGTTATTATGGGAGCGGTGACTGAAAAAGGCTGAGAACGACTAGTCTAATAAACAAACAGTAAAGCCAAAACAATAAACAATTAGACTCGAATCCATTTTGGACAATTTGTACTTTGACTGCATAAACTGTTGTGCTCTCTGAGTAACAAGGCTTGTGTTATTTTAGTTGCGTTCATTTGTTTTCATTACCAGTAAATCAATTTAAAATTGTTTGTGACTAAAACAATTCATGGTGGGTTGCAGTTTTAACTTGAGCGATCTCATTGTCCATGTGTGAAAATGTTTTGTTTAGAGTCATAGTTCTGTTGGCTTCCTAAGTTCAGGCGTAATGAGAGGCGTAAAACATTGAAGGAGTCACATACATGTTTGAAGATACAATGCATCAAACGCAGTCTCACGGGGTCAGTCTTCACTTCACTTATCTGACCACAGCCGACAGCTCCCACTCACTGTTCATCTATGCAGTCATGATTCACTCACTCAAGAGGAAATAAGAGAAAAGCCCCAATAATTTTACTTAACATTGAAAATATTGTTAAACCAAGTGTGATACCATCCTATATCAATATCTGGAGGCTTTTGATTATGTGAAGAGGATGTTGATGAAGTTAAATTGTCCATAATGGTAGAAAACAGCTGTTAAACGCAGCATAAACGGTTGGACGTGAGGTTATATCATAGCAATTGAATAGAGGTATGTTTCATAGAAGAGAAAAGTAGTCGGATAATAAATCTGCTGCATTTGAGGGAAAGAAGATGTTGCATTATGAGACAATGCTCAGTCGTTCTATACAGACAATCTGCCTGCCTTCTGGGACATTATCAGGTTATTTGTATTCATCACTGCTTGAGAGATGGGGTATGAGGGAACAACAGCAGGATGCAAACTTTTTCAGAACCATTTTCTAAACTTAAAATACGATTCTGTCAAAACTGTATTCACTTCCATTGTCATGATCTGAATAAATACACACACATTTATTGGTTTTTATTCAAGCTCTAATTTAGGGATGTATCAAGGCACAAAAAAAATGTTTGTACAAACAAAATGTGTTTGCTCCAACATAGCCACGCTCCAACAGAGGATGGGCAAGTCATTTTGAGACTTTTGAGGATTCCATTTGTTTTAAAATTAAGCCCCAATCAGGTGAAGCAAGGAACAGCAGGATGTTCACACTCCCCAAACATACAGGTAGATTTTTTTTTTACTGGATAGCAAAGGTTGCTGTGTAGTCATCACCTAACTTTCAACAATATTCCCTCTGTGATCTTAATGCTGTTATGATGTTTCACTACTTTTGTGAGCAACACCATTAGTTATTTTCACAAATGGTTTCTGAAAACCCACAACCTAAAAAAGGGCATTTGTTGAGCGTAGATTGCATGATAACAACAGAAGTGTCATATCTCTTGGAATGCTGTGTTTTTCTGATTTAATGAAGCCATCTCTGAAGAGACAAGCCCTCTAGCCTTTATTTGTTCTCTATTGTCTGCTGCTGTGGCCTCCCTAATTTTTCCTTTAGAAGTCTGAACTGGATCTAACCTGAGCTGATCTTTTTTTGTAATTCATAGTTCAAATAAATATAAATGTAAGCAATATAAATTGTAAAAGCCCTTTAGGGGCTTTGAAATATTGCCAAGGGTTCGGTGTAAAACCTGGTGCTTTTCATTGTCATTATCACAGAAGAGAGTGTGGTTAAATGAAAGAATTAAGGTTGTGGCTTCGGCTCTGATTCATGTTCGCCTGCTGTCCCGGGATTTGAACTGTAGCTCCTTTGAAGACCAGCTTCAATCATTTTAATGAGTTCATGCCATGGCTACTGACTGAGATGTCCTGGATGTCACTGCTGGGTCCGCACTAAATATATTCCATTGTTGTAAGAATTGATTTTTTTTTTTATCCTTTTGATGCATTTATTTTTAATGACCCAAGTCAGCTCCTAGCTCCTCACTGACTTGAAATGACACGTACACAGTGGGGTCCCAATTGGAGCTCTGACACCCTGTATTGTCAAGCAAAGGTCAAAGGAGAGGACTTCCAAGGCCTGGTCCTAAGATGGCTTGCATTGTAGCGGGTCACAAAATATCCACTCTTTAACTGCCCAGGACATGGCATTGCACAATATATATTTAAAATATATTATAATAAAGATGTATTGGTCAGTTTTGGTCAATTTTGGTTATTAATTTAAAGATTACATAATGCTTCCACATTAAAAGATTGATGTAAATATAAAGGCTATAATATACTGTATAATGAGCTTTATTTCCAATTAACCAAATTATAAATGTTGTCCATATACAATATGCTCAAATAATGGCTGTCCAAATTCAACGGTGCAAAATGTATACTGCAGGTATTTAGCCAAGTATTCTCTCAATATTTGAGAAGGGAGGGACTTACTTTGTGGGCTTGCACATAAAGAATTCTTAGTTTGATGGACATGTACAGTGGAGCATGGCATGTGTCAGCAGTAACTCACTATTCACTTAAAGCTGGGGTACCTGATTTTCAAACCGCGAAAGGAGGAATTAGGTATTTAAATCTGACTAAATGGTTCCTTGCTCACATAAGCCCCTTCATCATTAGTGTTAACGTGCATGATTTTTTCGGACACATGCACAGCTGATGGGGCGAGTTTGCAATCTATCAAATGCAATAACAATCATACAAAACACTAGTTAGTGTTTTTTAAAATGCACAACTTTACGCCTGGCATGTCTGCATATTCAACCCACTGGAAAGACATACAGTATGGTGCTGAATGTGCAAGATGATAAAGCCATATGCTGCTTTAATTAAACAGAGCAATCTTAATCACACATGAGCCAAATGAAGTTACAGTAATTGTGAAGAGAAGCAGAAAGTTCATAGTGTGCTTGTTTTTATAATTACGGCATTCACATTCAAACCTAAAAAGTAATCAACTTAACCCTGTTCTGTACAACCCTTATATGTGCAATGCATTGGCCTTCTCATTGTCCTTCCCAACTTACTGTACAAAGTGACAGCTGTGACTGTGACTGATAGTTTTATGAGCACAATTAATGACTTAGCCATATTTAAATGACATTATCAACACCACCACAGGTCTTGAATCTCACAAACAATTGAATCCATTTCCAGCGTGCCACAGAGCTATTAAACCATCATTAAGGCTCCAATTTGCAAAAATAATGAGATCAGAACCTTAAGAAACTTCACTTTTGATGGATCAGGACATGCCTTGATTATTCAATGAGCTTCACATTTTTGAAAGCACCAACAAGTCTAGTTTTTTGTTTTGTCTTTTCACAAAAGACATGTTTGAAGTAATTGTAAAAACAAGTCAGACAGTGCCTCTTTTTGTTGTTTAAACACACCCATGTGAATGTCATCTTTTATTTACAAAGCTAAAAGTATGCCAGAGAGAAGACTTGGCTCCCTACATCAAGCATCAAAATACGAGATCCTTCTCATAAAAGTTTTAACTCCTTTCAAAATGGAGACTTTGGACATGCTGTCTAGAATTACTTAATTTCACTATATAGTTTCAAAATACATATTTTTTAAATCAGCAACATTAGGAAGATGTTTATGAAATTCCATTGAGAACTTCCCACTGGACTTCGATCTCCGGTAAAAACAATACGGCGTTAACAATATGGTAACACGCATTTATTTCCCTGACTTTGATGCCGAAACTCTCAATAGACATCTGACAAATTAAACGGCAGCGACACATTCTGCAAAAAGCCAAAGTGGATAAACTAAATCATTTTATGTTTAGCTGCAGTTTGTTTAGTACAAAATGTAACCAACCAAGAATTCAACCATAAGAGCCCAGTAAAGAAACAAATTATTAGTATTATTGCATAGTGATCTATTACACATTTAATTTTGCATTTATTTTATAGGTACTTTTCATTTATAAACTATACTATACGATCACGCAGCTTGCAAGTTTTTGTCTTAACGTTAACTTGTGTGATTGTAATTGTATTCTTCATATTAGATAAAACGTATGCGACTGAAACAAAATAAAATATAACTTACAGAGCTATTGTTAGTCTAGCCTTGTCCACGTGCTTCTGTTTGTATCGTCCGACGCTCGTTCATGTGGCTCGCACATGTTTACTGTGACATCACTTAATATAAAAACGGTAATTTTGGTGATTTTAGAAACTGTTAAAAAGAACATTTCCTTCTATTTTATTTAAATACTGATAGTAATTATATACTGTTTGCAATTATAATGTGCAATGATAAAAAAAAAGCGTGAGACAATCTGGGACAGGGACAGAGGAGGCGTGTCTTATCCAGTTCATTTAATACATCCATGCTGTGAGTACATAGCTCTACAGTATGTGCAACAGAGGATTATAGCAATATTTGTGAGCCAACAATAGAATCATGTTTACACTTAGTTATGACATTTCTTTTCCAGTTAAACATTAAAATAATTTGGATAATTGCGTTGGCTTGTGTTCAGTAAGTGCGGTTATGTTGCAATGGTGGACCTTTGTGATCTGTGGACATTTGTTTAGCCTTTTTCCCCATACAATTTCTTATTTGTAAGTTTTCTTCCAAATGTGCCACTTTGATGCCCATGGATCTTCCCAATGCTGTCACATCACAAATGTTCTGAGAAACCACTGCGCTCTGATGGCTTCCCCTGTGAGACGCTTGTATCTCATTTGCGACATGGTTCTTGTTACATTCTTTCTCAACAAACTGCCATACAACTGCAGACAATGAGGTCATGTAGTCAAATAAAACGTCGGGGTTATTGCGCCAACACCCAACACCCAACACTCAGGCTCCCGTAAATAGCGAGTATTGACGTCATTTCGAGTTCTCACCGTGACAAATTTGAACTTTCAAGGTTTGTGAATAGGTTCCTGATGGCCTTGACAAGTCTATTTTTCTCACACCTTTGATACAAACTCAGCTGATAAGTCTTGGAGCCTTTGTGCATTCTTCCGATTGAGGTATTTCTCAGAGGACATGCTGTATGGCACGCTATAACAGTCAAGACTGGGACGCTCAAGTCTCACACTTTTTTCCATTCCTTGGCTACGAAGAATCAGCAGCGCCATTCCAATTAGCAGATTTGAGTCAAGGTGTTGTGGCAGCCACCGAATACAATTTACAGTTGTTATAGCTCATCTGAAATTACTGTCAGGGATGAATAACTAATATTGAGCTTGATAATAAGAATCTCAAAACAATGCATGTGTGGAAATGTGGCTTATTGAATATCTTGGGATTGAAGGTGCTCGAATCCAGGAGACACATCCGTCCAAGCTGCTTCAGTATCTCTCCCCAAAGCTGTTGCTGCAGCAGTCCCTCATACCTGCTTATAATCTACAAAGACAATGCAGTATGGGGCTTAGCGGGAACAAAACTAAAGAAGGTGACATCAAATTTGCATAGTTCCTAAAAATGGATTACATTGCTGACAAACGAAATGGCATGAAGACAAATGAAAGTCAACAATACACCCTAAAAACAAATGAGTTACTGTTATGACTGTCTCGACGGCATAACAAAAGAGGAGACCACACCAAACAAAAGATTTATTTACTATAAATCATCGAAACTAATGTTAATATTCCAAAAATAAGGTATTGGGTTGTGAGTGTGTATGTATGTCAGAGGTGTAAGGCATGGGATGTTGTGAGTGGTACAGTGTGTGTGCAATCTGAGACGCACAAAACAAAAGAGAGACACTCAAATGTACATACTGATGGCAACTGAGGCATCCGACAGCAGGGAGAGACTGAGCAGGCCCAGCTGGAGCGCGGAGAGAGAGCATGCACGTCAGTATACGCCGTCCCTGATGATGGAACAGGCAGAGCAGCAGGGTAGAGCAAGGAGTGGCAGGGACAAAAGCACCTGCACACGGAGTGGGAGTGGCACTGACCCCACACCTCAATCTAACCCCCACTTATAAGAGCTCCTGACCTGCAACAGTACTATGAACTAAATATTTATTGCAACAGGCAGTCGACAGGTGATACACTTTTTTCAAATGATTGCATCGGGTTTATTTGCATATTACATATCGGGCTATCCTTTTTGAACTGGTGTCATCAAAATCAACTAATATGTGATTGATTGTGTCACAGCCATCATGTTCACACAAAAACATTTGTAACTGTCAAAAGCCAATGTCAACTTAAACGACAGCTCCCAGTAAGTGCCATTATGTGAAAGCCGCTGAAATAACTCCATTGATTAAATGTGTCTTTTCATACAGCAACCCTATTTCATCTAAGTATATTTCTTTTATACTGAAAGGGAAGTACTCAATATGTGGCTTTTTGTTCTATTGTTCTCACTTCATGCTTCAACTTTTTCCTGCCCTGTGTGCTGAAAGTTACATCGGCTGAGACAGAGCGTCAGTCAATAGAAGGCACACTGACATATTTCAATAGAGGTATGGCCTCTGCCATACTGCAGAATAGGTCAGTTAAATAGAGCCGTTCATCTCAGTTACCAGCATCCAGAGACTTCCAGGGACATGTACCCTACAGTTAGGTGCCAAAATATTGTAAACATGATGATAGGTGTCTGCTTCTCTGGTGTGTGAAACATGCTGCCGTGCAGACCTGCTGCCAGTATAGTTTATACAAGTTGAAATAGCCGTGGAAATAAGGGACTGACCTATATAAAAAAGTGCACATTTAGAGCTTGTGAATTCAAACCCTCATAAGTGAAGATTGACAGGACACTTGCCCTCAGTGCTTTGGGATTCTCCGAGAAGTGCTGCCAAAAGCGGTACCCTTGTCCCACAGCGCAGTGCAGGGTCAGCTCCAGAGGTAGCCATATCATCTAGATATAAAACGGCCTGTAAATCAGCCATGAACTGGGACAGTGACTGTGAGCCGAAATGAAGAAAAAGCCTCTTACATTTCAGTGCGGCCCTCCTGGATCTCATGACGGCACAAAGCATGCATGATCAAGCAGGGCCAGTGCTGGCGGGCGTCTGGTGCTCTGCACGGGCGGATGTTGATTGTGTTTGTGTGGGGCCAGCATTTGCATGTAGTAGTGTGCAGTGTGCACGGGTCACCCTGAAGCTGCCAGACCAGATGTGCAGAAGACTGGATTGTGTGGAGTGATGAGTGGCTCCCTCGCTGACTCTGCAGACTTGGAACAATGCACACAGGTCTCTCCAACTAATGAGCTCTCTATATAGAGAGCACGCAGAGAGCTCCACTCTGCTTACAGTTTCAATCAGGTCCATATCTGGGGAGAGAGCTTTTTATGCTGGTGCTGGCGCTGGACCAAAGAACTTGATACAAAATGCAAATCAGCATCGAGTACCTGAGGTGGCTCCAGTTTGTTTGTGTCACAAGGTGGAGAGTGACGGGTTCTTTGGATCAGGAATGCAGAGGCAGCAGGGTGATTTTTGTTGGGGTCAGGGACTTTTGTATGCTACAGAAGACTCCCATTTGCACAATTGTAACATGAGTGTTTTTTATTTTTATTTAGGGTTCTCTGCTAGTGCTGGAGACAACTTTTTTTTAAAATACAATTTTTTTTGATAAATATAATAAGTTTGTTGTATTGTTACGTTTCCCTTTGGCTGTTTAAAACCATATCTAAAAAAAAGGGAGATTACTCTGCATTTTTTTTTTCAACTCTTATGTCTTTATTTAGCAAAAAAGCCTTTATCTCACTGCCAAAATGCAGCAGATGTAACAACACAAAACAATTGCAGTGCAATATCAGTCACCAGTGTAACATCAGAGCATTGTCGTGCGTTAAATGGTTTGTCATGGGTCAGGCTATGATATAATTTGGGGTAAATATTGTTATCTGCTTATGCTTTTCAACCTTCAAAGGAATCAATAGAAACTTAAAGCTACATTACGAAATATCTTGACTTCTGCACATCAGGCAATTTAGAATGCAAATGTTCTTTAATACAACCAATCATAGCCTGGTAGCAATTTCATAAAATATTAATTTTCACAGGAACCTTATTTTGTGGTGGTGCAAAATTCTCAGCCTCTGATGGAGAAGTACAAAGATAGACTCACATAGCCTACAGTGTTCCTCTGCCACATCGTGTACCTGTCAGGGAAATTATAAAGACTCAAGAGTTCCTATCACATTTCAAACACACAACCTTTCTATCTTAGGTTTGTGTTTCTCTGCCAGCACTAAATATAAGAGGTGCCCTCTAGTATCTTACAAGCCTGCTGTTTTGATCTACGAGCTTGTGATATAAGCTTTGGTGAATAATTGATGTCTGGAAGGATGTCTCCCCCTAACTCTTTCACAGGACTCAGAAATGACATTCCTGAAAATAAGAGGGTCTAGTGTGCCGGGATGAAATACTCCACTTTGTGAATCACTGATGCTCTATGTGGGAGTTCCCACCCCCCATTCTTGCTTGTTATTGCACAAAGTTCAGTGTTTTTAAGTTGGCCGTGGCCTTTAGAGTCGGCCAGAGAGGCTGGACTGACCTCATTAGTGGCTCTACTAGCTAGCACATGAAGCTGGTGATCTGTGTTTTGAAGTTTCTGTTGGGATGCTAAACAACAGAGATGACCTTCACTTTTTCTCGTGTGTGCCTACTCATGGCTAATTAAAACTGAAGATGAGGAACTCTTACAACCCTCACAAGGTGAGACATGCGAATGGCGTGTTACTGCCCTAATTTTCTGCTATAGAGCCAAAAAAGACTAAAGACAAGTTGACATCCCTGAGTACCTCATCTGTTAAACAATAATGAAGATGTGAAGTTGAAAGATTTAAAGAGAAAAAAAAGGAAAAACGTAATTCTAAAACTATGTGTAATTTACAGAAGACATTTTTGTGCACTCTTGAATTGAATTTTGGAGACAGAAAAACATTATTTGGAAAGTTATTTAAACCGTTAATGCAAAAATTGAACATTATCTCAAGTACCCACAAACAGTGACTTCAAGAGTATTCTTTATCAAAATACTACAGAATGTTAATTTGTTTTACAATTTTAGATACTTTCCCCAAAATACATGTTTTTCTTCTTACCAATCTGTATATTACTGAAGAATATCAGACTACATGTCTGACTTTCTAAAATCTGTCTAAGTCTACTCTACTGCTATTGTACATGACAATGGCAATGTTAATTGATTGATTATTTATTTTTCTAATGATCAAGCTGTAGAACGACATTGGTTGACTCACAACTGTAAGCAGTGTTTTTTCTTTTATCTACAAAACAAATAGGGAAAAAAATAGAAGGAAAAACACTATAGCTGTTGCCCTATATGGGATTAATGAACTTGTGTTGGAGTTATGAATAAACTTTTAAAACTTTTTGGGGAGTCAAGGCATTGTGATGAGCGCAATCCAACTATTTAATAACCTTCCTAGATATTAATGTTTACTGCCATGGTGCAGCACGGTTCTTCCTCTGACCAAAAACTCTCCCAGGAAATTCAAATTTTTATGAGTGCCATGGACATTACAAAAGCCATTACATGTAAGTCAAACCCATCTTGTCCCCATATTAGCCTGGACATTAAACTACTGCATAAAATGTTTGGTCGGATATATTGTTTTGATCACCGAAAGTGATAGAATGAATCTGGACAATGCCAAGATCTTAAAATGTGCTTTTATTACCACTTTTATTAGTTGACTAATTCTTTTATTAGGATTATATTTATAGACCACAGCAAAAAGGAGAAGGCATTGAACGATTTGGAAGTGAATCGTTTGTGATTTTCAACACCAACTTGCAGTTAGGTGATGTGCCAAAAAAAAAAAAAAAAAGGATCTCAATGGAATAAAGTAAATAATAAACAAACATGCTCATGTCATGTACAGTTTAAACTAGTATGCTTGATATTGCACAATAGAAGGGAACTGACAGTTGTACTATGACCTATAAAGTGCACTTTAATGCACAGTGTTCAGTAGTTTGATGGCAGCAGGCAGGGATTATTTCCTGTATCCCTCAGTGAAGCAGCGTGGCAGCACTTTGACCTGCGCTTTGTGGAGCAGGTGGGAGGGAAAGTTCAGAATAGTCATGGTTTTGGACAACATCCTCCTCTCTGACACAACAGTCAGAGAGTGCAGTTCCTCCCCCACAACATGACCAGCGTCCACATTCTTGCACCAGTCCAGTTTATTGTCCAGATACACTCTGAAGTACAGTGTGGATGCTCCACCGCATCCACACTGACCCCGTGGATGGAGTTGGGGGTAACAGCAGCTTTGTTCCTCCTCAGGTCCCCCACCAGTTCCTTAGTCTTTGTCACATTGGCTAAAGGTGTTTCCTCTCGCTCCAGATGACAAAGTTGTCCACCACAGTCCTGTACTCCCTCTCGTCACCACCACTGATCCATCCAACCACTGCAGCGTCGTCAGACAACTTCTGAAGGTCGTAGGACAGGTGCTGTTGTGGAAGTCTGTGGTGTAGAGCAGTGATTCTTAACCATAGGGCCGGGGCCCAAAGTAGGGCCGTGAGCACCTCCTTGAGGGCCGCACAATCACTAAAATATAATACATTTAATATGAGATTGGGCCTCGAGTTACTTTAGATGGAAAAAGTTGGGCCTCAAGGTAAAAAAGGTTAAGAACCCCTGGTGTAGAGAGTGAAGGAGAGAGGACGGTCCCCTGTGGCGCTGATGACTCTGTCAGACACACAGCTCTGTAACTGCACATACTATTGTCTGCCAGTGAGATAGTCCACAATCCAGGACACCAGAGGGACACACGCACTGGAGAAGTAGAAAAACTGATGGCGTCTACTCAGAGGTGTGTCTAGTAGGCAGGTTGAAGAGGGTTCTGTAGATGCTGCACCATGGGCCGCAGCTGCTTCAGGACAAGAAGGGTCTCGGGTCACTGTGCTGCTGCTGCCCGCTGTCCCTGACATTTTTCTCATTTATACTTGCAGTCCATAAGATCTATTAATTTGTTTGTGCAATGCTCCTGTGTGCAATAAGGTTTGCCCGAAGTTCTTAATATAACATTTGCTCCAAACAGTTTCAAACTAATTAAACCCAAAACAACTTATGCAAGTTTTCCTCGTTGCAGGGATCATGCAGGTCACAGTGTTCATGAGCTCGGACAGTAAATAGCCTGTTGTGTACAGAGGTCATATACAGGAGAACACTGTAAAACTTTCTCAGCAACAGGAAATGTAGCTTTACTACATACTAATTTTATTTGTCTGTAATTGTATTCAAATAATAGGACTACTTAATTGTTTTCTAAGTCCAACTGATGTTATATAGAAACAATGAAACATTTATAGGCCTATGATGTAGGTTAGAATGTCAGCCTACGTCAGTGGTTATGTTGGTTACATTGTACATGTGCTGATAACAGTAAATTATGTTGGATGGTTAAATAATTAATTCAAGACTACAACTTCTGTTGGCAAAACACACCTTTTTTAATTAAATCATTCATGGCAGATGAAGGGCAATGAAAAAATGAATTTTGCTGCGAGACTGAATGCAGCTTGAAATCTTTGTTTGTATAAAATCTAGCTATATAACAAGCAAGTTTCTTTTTGATAAAGTATTAAGTGCATACAGGATTGGTGGGACCAAATAGATAAAGCCTGCAGCTCCTCACAAGGGTCACAGCACTTAACCCACCGCCCATATAGCATTTCAGTGCATCTCTCAATAATGTAATTGAAATCATTATTTGAAAAGGCGATTTTCCCTCATGGTGCCCTCGAGGTATCTTTTGCACTAATTGAAGTGGATGATTTAGGTGTCCATCATTAAATTGTGCTTCACTCTCACAACCTCCAAAACCTTCTGTTACTGATGCAGTGATCCAGACACACTTGCATAAAATACAGATAATAAGCATCCATTTATTTGCTTTTGGTGAGAAAATGAATGGATTTGTATTCAGTGCAAGCTGAAAGGAAATAGTCTTTTTGGTCATATGGTGTGGCATTTTCAATGTGCTACTGCAGTAAAGGCAACCGTTTTTCAGTAGCAGTACAAGGTCGATATAATGTACTTCATAACTAAAATGAATCCTTGGTGATTATTCACAGTATGAATAATCAGGGCAGTGATGAAAGAGAACAGGAATGGAAGGAGTCCAGATTGAGTTAAAGGTCATAGCGTGCCATTCAGTCATTATGTGTTATAATACATTTCTATGACCTAACATGGGCAATGTAAGAATAAATGTCACAATCGAAATTGTACTTTCTGAGTTAGACCATAATAGCAGACATATTTTACACATATATTTGTTTTAACCTACTACATGTCTATGTCTGAATGCTCCAATATTGTCACGATACTAAAATTTCAAACTCAATTTCGATACTAGGGAACATACTCTATTCTTTGTACCGATTTTGATACCGCAATAATTAAATAATTAAAAACGGACATTTTCAACACAGTATTACAGTACTTTATTTATTAAACACATGTGGTCTTATACTAGTTCTGATAGAGTTCAAGATCATTCTAAAACTGCTCCAAAAAGGAAGAATTTTGTCCTTTTTTTTTGTGAGTATCTAATTTTGATACTAGTTTTAGTATCGATTAGTATTTGATTTTTGATACTTTTGACAACGCTAAAATATTCAATGCTTCTTTTTGAGCCATTACCATCACCCTAATAATAATCAGGGCTGTTGTCAAAGTGAATCAGGACCGCTGCTCCACTTTTCCGCATTTTAATTAAAAACCCATTGAAAAATCCAACATTGGCTCAAGTAGATCCTCTGCGCTGCTTGCCTTTCATACTGTCTGTTCACAAGTTCCCATCTTAAAAGTATGAGCGTGCGTAACACAGTTGGTATTCAGTGTGCGTGACAGCCAGCAAAGCAGCAATCTCGTCTATGGAAAAGACAATAATTCCACACGTCAGCCATGTTGTGCACTCAAATGTTGCTATGGCACATCAACCAGAAGTTAGTCACCTTGGAACAGAACAAATTTAAATGTGCTAAAAAATCTCTCAAATCTCTCACAGAATTTTTCCTCCTCTCAGGAAATCTTCTAGTCTCTTTGTTCTGTTTCTACAATGTGTTGTGTGATATAGATTTATACTTTTGAAACTTGAAAAATCATATTATTCTTTTGACAGTGATTTTTTGTAGATAAAACAGAACCTCCCTCTATTGTTTTAAATATGTGTAATACTGTTCAATATACACAAAGGCAGTGTCTTTCATTCCACCTTAGAGATTTAATTTTTTTTTTTTTGCTTTGGACTTGAAAGATACTTATGAGAAAAATAAAGCAGACTCAAAACTGGGGATTTTGTTAGGACTAAAGAGGACCTTGTACATGAATAAGAAAGTGTGCATGCATAAATTGATGAGTGGATGTTCAGTTCGGATCTTACTGTATTCTGGCAGATGAGCGCCTCAGAGCAACAGGGTAATTAAAAATTTGAGACGCTAGTTCTGCTGCTCTAATGTTGTTCTATTCGCAAATCAGATGAATATCAAGTTGAATCAATATTAATACATTTTTTTGTTTTTTATATTATACTTTTAAGATTTACTCTTTATATAAATGTTTTGATAGATCACAAGAAATAGTACCAGAAAACTGGCATGGGACTCCAATTCAGCTCTTCATTCATTTGTGCTCCTGTTTCCCCTCCCACTAAAAACATGTACAATGGCTGGTGTTTGAATCAGAAATTCTTGTGAGAGTGAATTCGGGACAACGGGTGGAAATTAGCCCATGGCTATATTCCGGCGTGTTTTCAGCATGTGTATCATGTATGTTCATTAACATCCACTGACCAAATAAATAAACCAAACAAACTGACTGCATGTGGATACTAACAATGTGCCCAATGGTTTGTGAGAGCTGGGAACAAGTTAACAACTTCAAATACATACTTTCTCCATTTGCGGTGTGAAAATTAACTACCCCAGTTTTAATTGGTTATGTACTATATATGAAACAATATTTAACTTACAAATAAGCAGATACTGAAACAGTTTGAACCATACTGCTGATAAAATATTTGGCTATTAAAAACTTGAAATGCTGACCAACCAAAGAAACCTCTGTTTACTTGGCCCCTTAATACCTGTGGAAATCCCCTTTCCCCATACTCCCCAGTCTCCACTAACAACTTTGAAACCTGTCTGCTTTAATTTTAAAAACTCAATCTGAGCCAAATTGCCACCGGTCTGGAGGCTCTTTCATCAGCGTAAACAAAAGTTTAGGGCTCACCTTAAACTTGTTTTGTCTTGTCAAATGTTTACGTCACTATATATAGCTTTCAACTCTACATACAGATATGTAACTATATGTCTAGCATCTTCTGATACACAAACATAACAAAGGAAACAACAAGAAAGTTACTTAGATTGCACTGGTACAGGTAAATCATCAAGGTTTTTGGCTTTTTCATGATTTGGATATCTTTCAAATATAAGGAAGAGTACTCCTATTCACCTTATTCTGCCCCGCCTACTTTTGCCGCTTTTTGCCACAGATACGCACTTTTGCTGTAAACGCACTTCCGTTTGATGCGAACTCCGTTAAAGCTAATGACGAACGAGGGAAAATGTTACATAAAGTAGGTTGATTTGTGTAAAATGTTTAATGAACATGAGCAACAACAAGTCAACAATGCACCGATTTCCTGGGCAGTCTGAAAACGGCTTTTTAGTCCGTGTAGAACTTATTTTCTGTTGAGCTCGTCTGCTCCATGTAAACTAATACAACAGAAACAAGATGACGGCGCGTACGACAACTTCCGGAATAAGGTGAATAGGGCAATATCTTTTGTTATATACACTGCATGGCACAGACTTGAAAAAGTTGATGGCAAAGGATTAAGTTAAAACGAATAAAGTTGAACACAAAGTCATTTTTCATGTTTACCCCTAATGAAGGTGAGGTAAGCCACACTTGTTAGGTGTGTGTTTCCTGCCACTTTTGACATTCATGCTAAACTCTAACAATCTTATCTGTTTCGCTTAAACTGTAATCAATATGACACACCTGGGAAAACCTAAACAAAACAAGATTTGGACCAAGGTCACTCGCTGCAGTCAGACTGAACCACTCTCGAGTCTCACATTGTGGTAAGCCAAAACATTATAATTCCTCACCAGCAGCGCTTGTATAAGTTTTGCAGGTGTGCGACACATGCCACACTTTGTTTAAGGAGCACTCTACCTCCTTAATGAAGCCACTGCTCTTTAGCTTCGCATTACAGTCAAGACTGGAGCTTTTTAGCCAATGTTCCCTGTGATTGAAATTCTCAGTCAGCCATCAATCTGCATTATAGACTGGTTTCCCCTTGTCTGGTGGGGGCTAACTGAAACAGATTGAGACAGCTCTTGCTCACTGCATCACTAATGGCTGCCAATGAAAGACGTCTCTGTGCTGTTGACCCGTATGTGGACCAGGAGCAATGGGGAGAACACAGCTCGATGCGGGGAGTCTCTTCTGCATCAGTCACCAGTCAACAGCATCGTCATCCTATTGACTAAACTCTGCCCAGAAATAGAATCTAATCACAGGTTTTGGACAGGCTCTGGTTCCCCTAATGGTTTACCATTAACTGACTGGAACAAAGCCCAAAGTGTAGTGAAATATCACAATGTATTCCAGGGAGTGTGGCAATAATGGCTTCTCGATTATTGCCATGGCGATGCGGACACCTGCGGGCTTGTGTTGTATGAATCATTTCAGAGATAGAAGACTTACTTTAGCTTTAAATGCAACTCATTCATCTATGGTCCAGCAGCCCCATTACCATCCAGTGGAGAGGACACTGAGACGAGCACAAAATTTGGAATGCGAATTTGATACACTCAGCTGCAACGGATTGATAAACAGGCCTCCGTGGACACAGGTAGCCTATCTTTATCCCTTCACGGACAAACTTTGTAAAATAAACACTGCAGTGTCAAAATACAGATCACAAACTTTTTAGATTTAGATCTAAAGTTTTAATGCATAAAATGTTGCATAATTGCACATTGTCAGTTAGTACGCATAATAAAGATCAGTTATGAAAAGTACAGTTTATAGTGCCACTGTTGTTTTTACAGTTGTTTTTCCAGAACATAAATTACACTTCGTCTGTGTTTGATAATTGATTCTAAAATGTAAAAGAGGTGTTTCAAATACACCAACATAAAATATTGCTTTTGTTTGGTCTAAAATAAGTGAAGTACACAAATTTCACTCTTAAGATAAGTGATTTAGTGATTCTGAATTTGGGCTGAGCTGGCATTGGTTTAAAAAAAAAAAAAAAAAAAATCAATAGCTATCTTAAAGCAATGTCCGTGTTCCAAAAATTTAAGTAATTTCCATTCTAGAAAATAGCATACAATTAACCTCGATGGAATGGTGCTTCTTTGTTTCACTTGTGAGTTTACTATCTTCATTAAAAAAACATACAATTTGACGCTCATCTGTATGATTTCTGCTGATTTATGGTTAAAAACGAGGCTTTAGGCTGGGAAAACTCATTACTTTACACATGTCCCTCCTGATAAATGGAATATCTCCGTGACTTGAGGTGAGTCGGTCGGCGGTGAAGCCCACTGCTAACCATCCCTCAGGCCGGCCACAACAAAGTCATTACCTGCGTGCCATAATTGACAGTGAACACAGGCAATCCTGTTAATTGATTACCCGGGCCTCAGCTAATGGAAAATGCAAAGGCTCATTGTGCCTCCCATAAAGGCCCTGTCAGGAGCATTTCCACGCAAAGACAACCACCGGCTGCACCTTTAATGTTTCTGGAGTTTTCCCCGGGGACCGCCCTGATGAGCAGACTTCTCTAATTCGATGCATAATTACCCTCCAGATTATGATGGATTCAAATCTGTCATAGTTACGCGCCACAAATGGCTGATCAAAAAAGTACAGTAAGGAGCCAAAGGGGACCGCGCGTCTGCTCAGAAATCTAAGCAGAACGTTATTAAGCGCACGGCCGGTCGCCTTTTGATCCGCGGCGCGCTGAGGATGCGGGGGGTTACACTCGGGCCCCTCTCTCCCCCTCACTTGCAGGATTCAGCCTCCAGCTCCTCCTCTCGTTTGCATCAGTTCTTGGGAACACTTGTCCGCGCGCCGCAGCCTCTTCCCACCCGCTGCTGCTTGCGCCGTACCTCTCCATAGCGCACGCACCTCCCCGTGTGCCATGACCGACTGACGAGCGCTCCGGGTGCCAAACGATGTGTTTCTGTCGCCGCTGAAGTGGAGAAGAGATCGGAGAATGGAGACGCGCCCGAGTCACTGGTTTATCTTCGTTTTGCCCGAGTGGATTTGGCTCGTCGTTCTAACTTCACTCCTTGGCGCGGCGGAGGCAGAGGTGAGGTGCATTCCCTCGTGCCAGTTACCGCCAATCACAGCGTCGCCCCAAGAGCTGTCCGCGTTGGATTTGATCAGTTTTGACGAGTTTCAAAGTGATGAAATTGACGGATCCGTGGAAGCGCTTTCCGAACGCGCACACGGGGGGAATGTAAGCGAACCCGACGCGGATTCAAGCGAAGAAAGTTCACCCAAAGTACGGAAACAATCGCAGGGAAATAACGACGCGCCGAACAGGGACGAGAAACTTCTAAAAGTGGACGCTCCGAGTGATTCGAGTGCGTCAGACCGCGGCAACCTGACCAAAAATATCAGTGGAGGGCACGGGGAAAGTGCAGTGGGAGATTCGGAGCGGAGGAACGTGACTGAAAACGAGGACGAGGTTGAGACCAGTGTGAGCCAAAGTCGCGGACGCAGTGTCAGGAGCGCAGAGACTTGGGCCGAATTTCGCCAAGAGGACACGGGGGAAGATGCCGGTGATGCGGCGTACGAGGAGCCGGAGGAGTTCCAGCTCACGCACACTACGTTTGCGCTCACTGGAGACACGGCTCACAACCAGGCGATGGTGCACTGGTCTGGGCAGAACAGCAGCGTAAGTAGCTCAAAAGATTTTTCTACTTTTGAGATCTGTTTTTGTCCAGATTTACGCACGGAAGCTTTTTGACGCAGTGTGGTCTCCGAGATGGCTGGAGGGGTAGATTGAAGTTCCCCCCCTGGGATTCTTGTCATTAGCAGCCCCTTAATGATGGCTTGACGTAATGAGATGTAATGGAGGTTGAATGTGAGAGGGCTCAAAGGTTTCAGATGAGTTAAAGGGCTGGAGTGGTGGTGGGTCTCTGCTTCCTTGCCCCCTCTCATCCCGCGGCTTCTCCCTTGTCTGTATGTCTCTTTCAAACTCACTTTCAAGCACACAACATATCCCTTGCCTAGTCTTAGAACAGCTTTGCACTTACATAAATAATAAACACACGGACAACTGATGATTCTTCTAAACCTACTCCACTAACCCATAAGACCAAAAATAGTCAATGTGTTTTTCCCAGAGTTATAAATATGCTTGTACTTGTGAATCCCAAATGTTTAATAATGAAACTGCGATAAAACATTTTGTTAAGTCATTTCTTGTATTTTTAAGAACTTTCCATGCAACGTCTGCTTACCCCAATCATAATTTATATACATTTTATTAATAGGCTATTCTTTTAAGAATTGTCCCACCATCAGCTTTTCTTTTGGGGGTTTAAAAGTCCAAAATGTTAAATGCTGTATAAAAAGTAGGCAAAACAACAGATGTTTTATTGCATATTTGACACACAACATAAAGCAATGCCAAAAGTGCTGGATTTCTATGAATGTGTGCCATTGCTTCTCTGCAAAATCCTGAATGCATACTGTATTAAACTCCTGGCCACACACAAGCACTGAATTTACACAAGTTATAACCTCTGCATCCATAACCTCCTCTGAACCTTAACCCGCATCTAACCCCACTAGCTCAGTACTTTCAATTAATATTTTAGCTCAAGGGGACTCACTAGTCCCCAATACTTCCCAGACCTTTTTGACATCCACAGCACATTGAATGCATCTGCAAATCCCCTTTAACTGAAAACATCTCAGTCTCCAGAATATATATTCTTCACGTACCCCTGTGTGAAAACAATGTTTCCATGTGCTTGTAGCAACACATATTTGCATTGTTTAACTCGCTTGTTAGTTTTCCTAACCCTACCTTTTTGACCTAACCTTACCCTTGAACTTACCATAGCCATTCTATAATGAGGGGAGAAGCCCCCATAACATTATGAATGCATGGCCACATACTAACATTCATTTCTTGCTGATCATCTCCAACCTTAACCTTCAATTACTCACATTTTTTGCAAATCTTCAAATCTTGACAGTGGGGCCTGAGATCCCCATTAGGTATTAAAAACACGTTATATACACCGCCACACAAAGTGCAGTGTCCATCAATCCATCTACAATATCTATTGGTATTCACACCGGAGGTTTTGGTTTGTGTGCATTGCTTAGAAACAGGATAGCAATGCTGAAAAGGTTAGCACAGGGTCTACACTTTGCGGTTTGGCTCTCTTTAAAGTTATTACTCTGCGATTAATGAACTGGCATGAATCAAATGATCATAATGATAATTTCCAATGGCTGGAATTCAAAGCTGTAGATGATGTTAAAATTAGTGACATTTGACAGTCAATAAGGAACCACCAATTGTATCAACTCATATTCCGTATTTTATCAAACATGTTAATCAAAACATTGCCATTTAAAAATAAAACGTTTTCTGTAAGCTTCTTCTCTTGCAGACATCGATTGAATTTGTTCAAAGACAAATAATTCAGGTTGCCCAGTCCCCCAAATGGTTTTCTGTTCTATTGGAAGAATTAGTCTAGTCCTTGTCGATTCAACTTTGATTTACTGATGTTGGTACAAATGAACACAAGCTAAATTAAAGACAAATTAACAAAACAGGAGGCTATCAACCATATGAGAATAGCTTGATACTGCAGTATTTATGCAATACATATGCCTTAAAAGCATTGCTTTAAATCATCCAAGTTAGATGAATGACTTTGACCATATCCGCAGAAGTGAATTCATCTAATTGTGTTAAGATTTGGGCCCATTTTTGTGCAAAATTATTAGCCATCTGGTATATTTCTATTGATTTTTGTGCATGGAATACATGTCTCCAGAGGTTCACTCCAAGTTTATCATATTCTGATATGGGAAATAGTAATGTCATGAGTCCTAAAATAAGTGATCCAATTGGACGATAGCCATTGGAAGGCTAAAGTACAAGTAAAAGACAGATAAAATGTATGACCATGTTTTTGTGAGTGCTTTTTTGTTGGATAGGAATCCCAAAGCAGAAGAATTTGTTATCACCTGCAGTTTCTCAATGGACCTGTCTGACCATTGAAAAGGTGCATTACAGTGTGAATCTGGTAAAAGCTGCATTTTTGTTACTTTGACTTTGAGTGCAGACATATTTCAGGAATATTTGTGAGGTAAAACGAATGTGGCAGTGGAGCAATGTGTCTAAAGTAAAGGAATTGTTGAGTCGAACACATCCACTTTTTTGTCAATTTATGACATCTATTTGTAACTGTGAAAAGAATAGAAATGTACATAATGTCATAAATCCTTTCATAATTTAGAAAATGCTAACAGCTTGCAGCAGTACTGAAGAATAGAGTATTGCCCTTGAACTGCAAGATTTCTTGTGTCCAATTCTTTGTGCATTATCATTATATGTAGAAATTCCATTAACTTTGTACAGTATAGACTACACAGGATTTTCCTTTGAAGTGCAAGATCCTTGTTCGGTGGCCTGTTCTTTTTGCAGCTGACTGATGAAAACATGGATATTGTCAATAATCCATGTAGACTGTTAAAGCTGCATGCTGCCCACAGCTCTATGCAATACCCTTGTGTTTTGTCATCACATTTCCTACTAACAACATGTCAAATATTGTAGTCCCATTGTTACATCCTGCCTGATGGCACGTAGTTTCATCTCACCAAAACAGAAATGCATGTTGTGTTCCCACTCCCTCCACATGGCACGTCTTATCTGACTGTGGAGGTTCATGCCAGGTTGCTATTAAGAAAGCTTGCTTGTCGTTTTTCCAGCTGGTCTACTTTCTGTAAATAGGAATATGTTTTTAAAAGGGTTTGTCAAAGGCCCCTTTTTCCTATTAAAATGAATGTTGCGAGCTTGTTTTGGGGAGATTTGCAGAAGGCGCCAGACAGTCACACATCATTAGGCAACATTATCTTACATTGATACCAGACTGAATGATGGTACTGAGACAATTTGTATAATCTATAAAAGATGGATTGTTTGTGAAATAAAGTGCTAATGCGTCATGCCCCTATTGCTCTACAAATGTCTCTCCTGACTTGTTAAAATGACTCATTGCCTGAGTGTGGGAAAGAAGAGTTTTTCTCACTTTGTCACCCGGCCATATTGACAGGCATGGCTAAAATTCCTTTAGCATTTAGAGCTACTCGATGTTTTAGGTTGGATGAGATGTGCTGAAACCAATTTATCTGGAAAGGTTTCAGCTTGTTATTGAGCACTATTGACATTTAGTCGTCCTCTTTTTAATTGGTTAATAATTTAAACAAAACTGTTATTCCAGTACGATACAGAGTTTTGAATAACATCTATGAGAATGCAAAGAAAAAGACTCCAGCAATCTGTTGTTCCAGTTCTGATTTGTTTCTATTGGCTTTACTTTGAAACAGCTCAACATTTGTCTTCTTACTCCATTTGGCTGCGTTGTAGTTAAGGCCGGCTGCACAATAGAGGACTTTTAGTCTAATTCGCTTCTCCATGAGTTCAGGGTTTCAGCTTGTTATTGAGCATTATTGACATTTAGTCTTCCTCTTTTTAATTGATGATTAATTTAAACAAAACTGCCATACCGGCACTGCACTGCCACATCTACGAGAAGGCTCTATCAATCTGTTGTTCCAGTCCTGATTTGTTTGGCTGCGTTGAAGCTCAGGCTGGCTGCACTCTAGGATTTTTAGCCTGATTTGTCTCTCCACGAGTTCAGGGAGGCATGGCCCAAGTAGTGTTTCTTGTAAGTAATTATTTATCATGGCACTCCTCGTGTTTGTGGGGTCAGTTTGATTCTGTTACGACTATTTGTCGAGTTGCAGCTCCAAAACCTCAAATCATAAGATGCATACTGTATGTTGGATATTAACAGCCAGTCACAGCAGTAAATTTGTTTATTTAACAAAACAAGTTGCCCGGTGTTTAACTGGGCTCTCACAGGAACAAGCCACAGCGCTGTTACGCATTGAGCTGCACAGCTCCATTGCCAGTAGCAAATCTTTATTGAAAATGGTTACTGTCCTTCATGTGAGGGTGAGACAAATGATCCTTGCAAAATGTTCTTATGTCTGTGGTCTCTGTGTCACGTCTTAAAATCGCGGAATATTTTAAAATCCTCTTGTGAACAGCTGGCCTTAGTCATAACCCTGGCCCTGCAACTTTCATGCTAAAATAACTATACAAAATAAAACCTAACACTAGCCACTGCACAAGGATATATGCTGCAGGTGGTTTATCCAACACCGCAAGATTTATGCAAGATATATGTAGTGACTAGTTTGGGGAACCCCATGATAACTTACATAAACGCATTTGTAACATTTGTGTATTATCAATTTACTCTAATCTCTTTGTTGTGTCATAGTCCATCATCAACTTTTAGTATTATTATTATTATCAATTTTGATTTTGCACTGTCTTTACTGAGCCTGCATACTCTAACAGTGGTGTGAAAACTATATTCAATTTGACTTCATAATATTGTAATAGTATTTTTTTTTTTTTTACATTTTGCCTATTTTATTTCTGGCTACATAGTGCACCTTTAAGTCAAACGTTGATGATGAGTTCCAATCTAGTAATTACTGTTACTTTGCATTATTTCTGTTGGAAGTTTTAGCATGATACTCGTCTAGTGTTCTTCCCCAGTCATTCCTCCTTACACATGCATACAAATTGTCTGCTGGTCAAAATGCCATTGTGACCATGTATTGTACTGGCAGGGGTGTTGAACTGTTTCCGCGCTTGTCTCCAAAATGCATCCCAAATAGACATCAGTCCCCTGTGACCTTGAAAACATCGGTTTTATTGTTTCTGTCCCATCTAGCAGATTTAAATGCATTACATACGAGACCTAGACTTAAATTTGCCCCCTCACAAGAATATATATGCAGCTTGTGGTACAGTTTTAAGAACATTATTACGTATATTTATGTTTTTGCTTGTTTTTGTTTAATAATACAATACTACTACTACTACAATACAATAGTACTGTTTCACAATGTACATATACACATTTAAGCTAAATCCACAGTGTTTCAACAGGTGTTATGAATAGTTTCAACTTTAAACCATTCAAACCTATATAAATAGGTTAATTATCTATCTAGCTATAAATATTTTATTTTGTTCATAAGATTCTGATCTGTACGTAAATGAAATAGTAAAATTTACAGTATCATATGTATATTTACTGCATTCTCTTTTTTTTTGTTTTGTTCCATCCAATCAGAATGATAAACCTGACATGTACGACATAAACACGTCATGAGGTGGTTTGAACTATGAGTGATTGGACCCCTGTGTGTGTGTGAACAAGTATGTGTCACAAAATCTCGACTGGCATGTTGTTTTTGTCAAAAGTCTTGCGTCAAAGATACTGGCCTATACCATCAACCAAAGTCAAGTAAGCATTGTTAACTTAATGGTGTCAGTTATCGTTAGCTTCTCACCTATTTTATTATTATACATGGGATACTTGTTGTCTTTACATCTTGTTCAAATGGGTAATGTTGATCATAATAGTTTTCAACGTGCAAGAACAGACAGGTATCAATAGCTTGTACAATGTGGGTAAAATATGAACTCAGTTTTATGTCACATTAGACAGTACCATAAAATTTGGACTATAAGCCGCTACTTTTTTCTCATGATTTCAACCCTGCGGCTTATACAGCGATGCGGCGAATTTATGTATTTTTCCGGGAACGGCCTCTAGGGGTGAGAGTTCGACAGACCAGTGAAAAGATGCATGTGCGCGGATGAATACTCTAGTTTGACTGTGTTGTGAACAGTCAGTTTGCATCACGTGCACACCACCATCACGGAAAACACACGAAGAAATGCATATGATGCAGCTTTTAAGTTCAAAGCTCGATCTGGCAGCCATAGAAGGAAATAGAGCTGTTGCACGTGAGCTTGTCATCAATGAATCGATGGTGAGACGTCGGAGGCGGCCGAGTTAAGAGCGGACTCAATGCACTGTCGTGTTACAGGTACCGTTTGGAAAAAGGCATGTGTTCAATTAAAACTTTGCGTGTTCCATCCTTCTGTGTAAATGTCTCATGTTACAACGTGGACACCTGCGGCTTATAGACAGGTGTGGCCTATTTATGTACAAAGTTGATTTTCTTTGTAAATATGGTGGTGCCGCTTATACTCAGGTGCGCTAAATAGTCAGAATTTTACGGTAGTTACCCAATTTAAAGCATCATCTGTAGTGCAACATTGCCAACATTCCAAATTCCAACCCTCCTTTAAAGTTATTATTTTGAGTTATAGGTACATGAATCTGTTTATACTAATTGGACCTCGGGAACAGTTCAGTGCCCATCATTAACTGTCATTTAAATTATAGCCAGGCCATGTATGCAGTCCGGGGATCTATCCCATGCAAAGCTGTCTCTATGACTCACCAACTGCGCAGTGCATCAGTACTTCTTCTAGGCATTTGCTTTTGTGCTCTCTTCTTTCTCCTGGGGGAATCAAACACAATCTGAGTGCTCGCAAAAGAACTTGTCACATTTTATATTGAGCAGCACTTCTTTCAGCAAGTATCTTCTTTAAACTGAGTTATGGGTCTAGAGGACAATTTATAAAGAGTTTAGTGACATACACTTGTGTTCAGCGTGTCCCCTGTGTCTTAAAACAACCATTGAGCAGCATCATCATTAACAATTGGCATCTTGTTAACAGTACTTAGAAAAAGAAAACTTAATTGGTCCTCTGAGGAAAAGAAGGGCATTGATGCGGTGTAAAGATATAGGGTTGTGGTGTTAAAGTGGACTAATTTAGATTTAGACTTCACATGGAAGCAGTGTGTGAACCTGTCTGAGATAAACGGTGGTACAATATTTGATTAAGGGGATTTGACAAACTTAGCTACCAATCCTGTATTGACTTTTTAGCAAGATTTTATGGACACCATCTATCACATTATAGCCATTATGCTAGCAGTAAGCGGCAGTGTAAAAACAATGCCAAGTATAGCTATATATGGTCTAAAGCATTAGCAGGCTTCGCATTTACATTTTATGAAAAGAAATCCATCTCTAGCTATAAAAATACAATAAGTTTAAGACTTCAGGCTTAAAGTTCATGTGTGAAAAGTTTAACAACATGTAGCGCTGACCAAAACTAGTTGTGTTATAGTTATGTTAGGTTATGGTGTTATTTTTGTAGGTTGCAGATGCTATGGGATTTAATGATGACAAGCTGTTAACTTTTGTACTACCATGAATTACCCAAAGACTAATTAATTTAAAACATCAGCATCTGTACTTAAAATGTAGTTTTTTCTTAAAGGAAAATATTTTCATACTGTTATTATTAGTATGGAACTCTCTCTTAACCTCCATTTATGGGGTCGGCATGATAATATAATATGAAAGCGACAGAACGTGAGAGAGAACCACGTTTAAAAAATGTCCAAACACACATTAAAGCAGAACTTTAGCAACAAAGCTCCCCCTGCAGGTCTTTTGTGAAAATACCCTGCCAGTAAAAAGACATAAAAGGTTTTTTTCTTTTTTTCCCCCTTCCTTTTTATTGAAATAAGGAAGTATAGTCACATACAAAAACATTTCATGTCGCCAAATATGATATAATATAATCAAGGAAAAAAAAAATAATAATACTAACGAATCAGAAACCCCCTCCTCAAACTAAATCTAACACACATGTAACTCAAAAAAGTTCCCTAAAACAGTGCAAGTAAAGAAAACAGCAATAAGCATTTGGGTATGTTTAGAAATTCATTTTCAACCCCGAAACTAGCAGATATGGTGGGAAAAACTAAGCTCACTCACACAGTCAAAATACAAAGCAGGCTGAAATATTACAACATATAGCATCCATCCCCATGGCTTAGACCTAGCATATTTTGCATAAACCGGCGGCAAGTATATACCTGCA
Organism: Rhinogobius similis; assembly: GCA_019453435.1. Taxonomy (NCBI): domain Eukaryota; kingdom Metazoa; phylum Chordata; class Actinopteri; order Gobiiformes; family Gobiidae; genus Rhinogobius; species Rhinogobius similis. The sequence goes on from CM033634.1 coordinate 25,359,701, forward strand.
AGATTCTAGATGCACAGTGTTCAATAAAAATAAGGATTAGCAGCAGCAACTCCTGCTCTCCAACATTTTGCTTCTGTGGGCATGCCTTCTGGTTGTAAATTTGATAGTCTGTTGGTTCGCACCCTCTCTAGTTTGAGCTGTGAGTGCACCCTCTCCTTTGGGTTTCTGTTGGGCAGACTGGAGCTCAGAAGGTTGCCTGAGGATTGTCTCCCACTGAGTGAACATTAGGCGTCACAATGAGGAATTATAAATAAATTCATGAAATACATAACAAAAGGAGTGGTACCACCGCGACGGGCGCTAAGACAAAGAACGTGTTTTTTTTAGACAAATGTGTGATTGTGGATTCGCGTATATTAGGTGGATAAACAGGAGTCTGAAAGCTCAGCAGTATTCACAAACTCCTGGCAGTGCAAAATCAGCTCTGCCAAGCCACCAAGCCATCCTGTGGTGCAACTCTATAACGCTTCGAGATCCTGCAGCGCTGCGTGTTTTATCAGCGAGCTGCCGGTCCCTCCTTGCTTTCTTTTCCTCTACTATCTTTTGGGATGCCATAAAAAAAAAATCCCGCCGCAGATGTTATTTCGGGGCAGGATAAAGTTAATTTGGAGAGAACAATGCATAATGAGGGTTCAGTTTTATCTGCTACACACACGTCCCTGGGTTGCCTCAATTAAAGGTTCAAACTCGTTTTGTGGTGGTCAAATTTGGTATTTTCATGTGTGCTGTATGTAATTATGCTGTTGCCAGCCTGAAAAATCATCTAGTAACAAATGGTAAAAAATACTAATAACAATATCATATCTTTCCATGCAGAATGTACCCGCATGATTAACTTTGGATGTAAAGCCTAGAGAGTTGTATCGAAAAGCCGACTAACTCTTTTTCAAATTTCCTTTTTGTCACTGTTTTTTTTTAATTATTGTTAACTTTACATTTGATTTTGATTAAATATTTGTTTAGAGTATGTGATTAAAATATAACTGTATAACTTATATGTTATATCAACAATAATAATGATAAACTTATAAATTACATTGGGAATGAGACAAATGACATGGTAGACTAATTTTGTTAAGTCAACAAAATTATATTTCAAAAATCTTTTTAAATCCTACTAGTTTTTAGAAACATACTATAAAGGGCCATAGCTTATTTCACACGATAGAAACTATTTGAAAGCTAAAAAACAACACTTTTATTTTCTTAAATTAATGTTTAAACTGGAAAAATGTACTCTGTCACTGAGATCACTGTCACACTTGAATGATCTAATCATCATCTCAAACATTTTGGAAAATACGATTTTGGGTGATTAGTGATAAGATTTATTTTAAAATAAGGATTAAGTTCACAGTGCACGTTTAAATGTTACCAGTGCATTTCAGAATATCTTAGGGTCTACATTACAGGTTTAGACCAATGGTTTAGGGGGCTTAAGCCTTGGATGTATTTTGAAAAGCCCCGAATGTGCACAGGGCGGGCCCCGGTGTTTGTCGCATTGACAGGCAGCGCCGCGTCTGTGTGACGGACAGAGGAGCGCACTTTCTCAAACTCTTTGGAGTTTACCCTGTTGTGTATTTGTTATTTTATATTTGCCAGCCCTGCAGTCTTGTCAACCGATTATAACTTTCACAAACAGATCAACCACCACCACTGAGCGCTTCGGATTCTGGCTGTGCGTGTCCCTCGTCAGCCGTGTACCTGTTTGTAACGCTGGTTTGTTTGACTTGCATAATAAGTGTTCCTTGACTAACTTCTGCAGAGTTATTAGTACAACTTTTTTTTAAATTTTTTTTTTACAATCAAAATCAAGTCGGCTCACGCTCTCTCCTTTTGCTCGCCCACTTGCTCGCCCGCTCTCTCTCCTCTCACTCGCCCACTCGCTCGCCCCCGCTCTCGCTCTCTCTTGCTCGCCCGCTCACTCGCTGAGTTAGGCTCTGGGCGAGAGAGAGCCAGACAGAGCAGGGCGGCTTTATTATGGGCCGCTGGGTCACATGTAAGTCAGCCACACCGGCCCATCAGGACATCTCCGGATTAGTCGGGCCAAGCCTGGGCACCGAGTCTGGCACTGAGTCTGGCACCGAGTCTGGCACCGAGCTGGGGTACTGAGCCTGGGCACAGCTCAGAGCAAGTGATGATTCTGTACTTTTTCTTTACTACCCCCATTAAATAGTTATAGCTGAATGCCTGTTTTGTCCTGGTCTCGGGTTAGGCTTGGCTTAGAGCTGGTTATGTGTTGATTCTTGATAGAGAGATCCTTATTTTTTTGCATTTTGTTCTGCCCTGAAAATGTCCTGGTTTAGAGATGAATGTGACGTTTTAAACCTGGTTTTGCTTGTGAAATGATCTAGTGCTGGTTTTACCCTGATTATCTCCCAAAGACATCTGGGCCGTGCTTAGACTGAGGATAGTACTGGTTCTGTAATTGTTATTTTACTTGATTTACTGCTGATATTCCCCTTGTTTTTCCAAATTAAAACAGCCTGGTTTAGGTCTGTACCCCTGATGTAAAGTCCTGGTTTATTGCTTATTTTGCCCTGGTGCTGTCCTGAAAATGTCTTGTTTTAGCCTTGGCTTAGACCTGTTTTATTGCGTTCTTAATGTTTTTGCAGCCTTGTTTGATATAAACTGAATAAAAACTGAAATAAAGTATGTGACCAATACATAAATTTAGCAAAAAAAAGTCCATTGGGAAAGTCCCCCCGGACGTTATGGGCTAAGTCTGGCTCCGCCCCTGGTTTAGACCAAATATCATTGATACACATAGGTGCCCATGTGGGGTGGTTTCAGGGATTTTTAGATGCCAGACTTGACAGAGATGCAAGAAGAGCGCTGAATGAGTATAGTGGCCACCCGAGAAGCACGGCTGCACAAACTGGGTGCAGCTCTTGGCTAATCCCTCCCACACGTCACTTTTTTTCTGCTTTGTTTTATTGCGGGATGCATTGCGCTGTCAAGTCCTCCAAATCTTATTGTCTCAGTTGAGTCTTTTGAACAACAATGCTGTTATAGTTATTGAACTTATAAACAGATGAACATACAAATAAGTCTTGAAAATTAAATTATGTCACAAGAAAAGTTAAAAACCACTAAATACAGTGATTGTGGGTATGTAGATTTGAATATGATGACAAGCATGACATGACACATATATAACCCAAAAAACTGCAGCCTTGTCATTTTAAATGTAAGCATTCACAGTGTGTGTTTTTTGATCAATCTTCAAACCATTGTTACTTGTCATTTATGGAAAAGTTTGAAACTCACCAATTATCTCTGTTAATGTCCAAAACATCCAGATAGAAAGAAGGCTGCTGGTCCCTCTCTTCAAGCAGTGTTCTTATCAGTGTGAGCTCACTCCAAAAGACTTACAGTTGGGAAATCTCTGCAATATTTGTACACACTCTAACAGCTGAGCACTCCATGTAGGTGTGACTTCATCGCATCTTAACTTAACTTAACTGCAAACAAGGGAACAATACGTTACATATTTTATTGACATCCAAGTGGCACACGTTCATGCTAAAAAGCTAAATTGACCTGCCCCATCTAAAGCAGGATGTATTCATAAACTTTTTTTGCAACCAGCCACATTACTGTGACTGAGTTGGCAATGGGAAGTGTTTTATGCAATGAAAGTGCCTCAGGTGAAATTTGATCCTGCGACCTTCGAGTTGGAAGGCATACAGTTACCAACAGTGCCACTGCCAGTCCCTATATGATTAGAATTTTGTATTTTCACTGTTGTACATCTTTTTTAATCTCCAATAATGTGCGCTTCAGCAAGTTACAGGAGAAGGCAGCCAGGTATAACATTGAAAACACGAATCCCCTCGACCGATCTAGTGTCTTAGTCTTACAATTTATTGGAAATGTCTAGTTTTTGCGATAAAAAAAACTAAACAAAAAACATCATTGCGCTTAACTTTCTTGTCCTTAAAAAAGAAACAAATTCCCTCTAGCTGTCTAATCTGGACGGCATTGATCAGACCCCCTCCCCATGCACGCTGCGGCTTCTGTGCTCAGCGGGCTAGACACCCAGAGTGGCCCAGCTTTCATTTATCCTGAAAAAGTAAATGATACAACAGCAGAAGCCCAAAAGGAAAAGGGAGATGTTTCAGATGACTTCTCAACCAAACTATTTTTCCCCAGTGCGGACCGCTGTGTCTGACATGAGTATTCCAATAAGTCAGACACTCGCCGTTCTGCTTGAAAGCCAAAACTGTTATTATGAAGCGTGTGCTTACCATCCATTTAAAAATTCTCGCTATTTGATGTTCACAGATCAATGGTGTTAGACGCTTGCCGAGGTAACAGATGTTGCTATCCCTGACTCCATATCCCGGTACTTTGCTATTATACGTCTGGCTGAATCATTTAATACCACAAAGTACCAAAAGGAACAACTAATGAAACAGACCGAAGTGATTTTTTTTTTCTTTCTTTACAATCTCCCTTATAGCTGGTTACATAAGGACGAGTTGACGTGCTTTTATAATTTATGATTGCAGTGACCTGTTATCCATAGAGGAGCCAACAGCACTGACTTCAAACATTCATTGCCGAGGCGCAACATCTGGCCTACGAGGAAATGTTGCCTTTGTTAATAAGCAAATTGAAATTGATGTGGCAGACAAAAGCCCCTGTACATTAGACGATTTACTGCAGTCGTATTGAAGTACACCAGGATGCGCTCCATTCCTGCAGGCACTGGTAGCCGGAACAGTAAACACTTTGATTGGAATAGACTCGGGGTCTATTCGAAAGGTGTTAAGCAATGCTCTTTAAAGTGTTGATGTAAGGGTTCATATTCACAAAGCATTCTGGCTCATTAAAAAGGCATTATTAAGTGTGTATTCAGTGATTTTGTTTTATTTAGGGAACTAAATGACAGACTAATTGTCATTCATTTAACATAACTTGTTTTCATCTACATGACAGAAGTGTTCTGCTTAAATCAAAAAGCTTGGCTGGAAAACTGCATCTTGGATGCTACAAAGGACTATTAATAATTGTAAAAAAAAACTTGATTTAACCCTAAGTTGTCAGAAATACCAGACCGGGGAGGGAAGAAAAACATGACTGTGTAGTTCTTCAAATGGCACAAAATATTAGTTTGTTCACTGAATTCTTACAAAGGTATTTTAACATTCCAAAGAGTTTGATGCCTTTGTAGTTTTTTGACCATCGACCTGTTTATATATTGCACTGAAGCAAGTTTCCTGTATGAAGAGTGTAAGCCTAAGTCCCTAACAACTTTGAAGTATAGAGCTCTTACCGGTCTTGAAATACACTAGGGCTTGATGGGGAGTTCATGATACTAATATTTCATCATGTCACCTTTGTGCTAGTCTGAAACACATACATGTTGTGTTAAAAAGACACTTGGCTTTAGCTCTCTGCCAAAATAAAAGACAATAAATAAAATAGCCTCTTAAAGAAATCTAAAATTGTTGGGTTCTAAAGAGGTCATATTCAATAACTGCCAGTTGTACATTCCATATTCCTTCCTCTCTTTTAAAATTAGGCTTTACAAGATGTTTGTTCTTCAAATATTAATTAATACTCTAATATTGTTAATGCATTCATTACTGTGTTTTGTTCATTCTTTAAGTGTAGGACTATATGGCAAATCAATTGTTGTTTTTGTTTGGAAAGTTATACATATTCTTCTGCAGATACAACCTGGCAGATGACCATATGACCAGTCGTTGCAACAGTTGTGCAATTTCCCCATCAATAGTTGTTTCTGACCAAAGGTGCTTCTAGTTCCACTTTTTCTCACATTAGCGAATAAACCTTTTCATCATTATGAATTAATTAATTACAAACTAATTTATGGCATGGATTTCAACACAAACAAAATCACCATCACCACTGGTTGTATTCTCTTTGAAACTTCCTCAACAAATTGTGCCGTAATCATCAAGGGACAAGGCTGGACAAATCACCAATGTTGTGGCCGTTAAATTTGTCATTATTATTAATATTCCTCTGTGTAACTGTTGTAACAATTGCTCTCAGAGAATCATCCATCTGTTTAATTGCTCTAGCTAAACGTGGCAACAGCTTTATTGATGAGGCCCATTCCCTCCAACAGCTGATATGGCCGTATCAACGTCTGAGTGAGAACAAGGACCGATCGCTTAATGCCTTTCATTTCATTTGTCTTAGGTGTTTCCTTGAAAAAACATATTTTTGATAGCACTATTCCGACTTTTTCTTATTGCTTATCCATACACCTTTGACAGTAATCTCCCCAACCTAAGCTCTTTAAATCACCATTAAGCCGCCATCCTTTCTTACATAATGATCAAATTCATCCCAGTCCATTTACCTCCAAGGTTTAAGATTTACACAGGATTAGAGGTTAAAAAATCAATTTGCTTGCTCTTGGATGTCAAGTAATCCACTTTGCAAGATACGCCTTTGCTACCTCTATCCTTAACACCACATAGTTACTGACGTGGAGTGCAACCTGCTGTTGAGAGTCAAAGAGAAGAATATGCTAATATACAGTATAGAGGTTTAATTAAAATTCATAAGGGAAGTCACACTTCATATCATACCTGATGGATAATCATTTAAGAATTCTTTGTCCATTGGTTTTAATAGCGGCGTAATGACTTTGGCGACATGTTGAACTTCAAACAGCAATTTAAAAGAGCAAAAAATTGTACAAAGTGAATATGGTATTAGCATATTGATGTGTTAATTGCAGCTGCGGAGCTTTACCTTACGCTCTGAATGCAGAAAAGTTTCCAAGCCAGCAAATTTGTCGATGGATGCAAATGATATCTGACTGTAATCTTGGAAAGTTACCAAGTAAATGCATAAAGTTAATTGCTATACAGACCAAGGGATATAATTTGTCCTAATTTTCCAACCTCTGTGGCTTGTTTTATTGTCTATGACAGTGTCCATAAGGGTACGACATTTGGAAGGTGTAAAAGGCACTTTTATTGGTAGAGCATAAATCTTTGGATGTCAAGACGTTGGCTTCTCCCTTTTAAAAAGTACCAGGGATATTTTTAGATCTCCCATAAAGAATTTCATATATTCAGCACAAAGCGGCAGAGGTGAGAAATCCTTAGTGAACCTATTTACTGAAGAGCCAGATAATTAGTAAATAAATGACAAGTGTAAAATGTATTTATTGCAGCGTTCCTATATTGAGAAATGACCTATATTTAATGTTCATGCGTTATTGTTACATTTATTAGACCATGGTGCTATATAGTGTTAACTGAAGAAGAAAAAATCTGCAGAGCTGCTGTGTAAGGCTGTTCTAACAGTAAAGAACACTTCAGCTTAATGATTGCTAGGACTTGTGCTCACTGGCAGGCTGAGAGCAATGATATATGGTGAAAAATAAGTCTAAAGAGAGAGGACAGATAGTGTTTGAGATTATTTTGTAATTGTAATTTATTGTTGGAATACCCCTTTAGATGTGCCATCTCATTTTCAAAGGGGTTCAAAACATAAAACACGTACATAACAAAACATTATACCATAGGCATTATACAAAACGTACACAGTTTGCATTACACAAAACACAGACAAGACAAACTTGCTCCCATTTTGGATTGAACATGCTTTTAATGTTTAGACCAGTGAGCATTAAGACTCATTTTCATACCTTTTAACCCTGATTTACACCGTTCCATTTCATATTATATTAACAATGCTATACTTTCTAATCTAAAAATACAGTTATCTGACTCTGTGGGAATCTAAGTATAAGTGTTTAATGCTGGTACTCAGACTTCCCAACAAAACACATAAAAGTTAAAATCTACCAACTATACTTGCTTGACTCAACCTATTGGCACTTTACGAGCCATGCAGCAATAGTGATTTTGAAGTGGAGGAAACAGCCACCTTAGGAAACATAAATTCAATTGGTTTCACACAACAATTAAAACCTTCACCTTACGAAACGGAAAGAAAGTATGAATTTCGGAGTCGTGCTAATCCTTAATCTAAAAGAGTGACCAGTATAAACTTTTGAAAAGCTTTAAAAATGCATTGACACTAATGCATTGAATATATTAAAGTAGAGCAAGGAGGAAATATCTTTGCTTCTGGGAGAAATTGACCTTCTCCAGAAAGAAAATGCTAAAAAGTTAATGTACAGAGCAGCTCAATATTAGGACGATATACTTAAGGTTGACAGCTTTATTAGAAAAAGGACTATGAGAACTGGGCTGTACTACATCACCCCACAAGACTTCATTGTAAAAGCATACTCATTAATGCACAGAACTATTAAAATATGTAGCTGATAATCATTATTCATTTTTAAATTGTTGAGTCTGCATGCCTGTCTCTTCAGATGTAGCAAGCATTCTCAGAGTAGTATTTATATGAGTATACATTTGACTTCATCAGACAAAATAAAAGGTTAAATTAATATACATTCAAAGTACAGGCAATCCCAGCAACAACAAACATATAAGTCGTAGAAGTCAGTAAAAGAAAATGAAGTGTAGAGAATTCGAAATGAACGCAACGCAGTCCACCTTGAGAGTAAACCATCTCCTTCAAGCTCTTCCTTTGAGCTTGTGGGTAAATCCATTGTTTTATTTTCCAATGTGAAAGGTGCAACAGTAAACAAACTGCTGGATACACTGTCCCTCTTTGTGGTGCCGGCTGAGCTTACTCCCACCGAGTCCATGTCGGCTCAACAAAAGCGGAGAAGGTGCAGCTCTAACAGAGAGCGTGTCCCGCGGATCGGACCCCGCACTCTTTGCACCGGGTCACCAAATGCATCTGATAAGGCTTGGAGCGTGGACTGTTATAAGCACAGACTTGTTGGGGTGAAGGAGTAAAACGAGAAGGCAACTAAGGAAACTAGCAAGGTTAAAGATAAGATACTTAAACTCCTTACATGTCATAAACTTCAAAAACAAAACATCTTAATAATCAAATAAATAACTATATCTCCCACATTCAGTTGATACAAACTCTAAAATGTCTCTGTTGTTCTTTAAAAAATCAACTACCGCTGACTTTAACCACAGTTGCTGAAGTACATCAAGAGTTAATCAAAGCTAGTAGTACATGTATTGACACAGTGATTGCCTGTAATTATAAAAGTAGTTGTTGTTTCGGTGTCGCCCAGAGTGGTGGCCTGCCAAGCCAGTGAAAAGAGCAGAACGTCATCACAAATGCACTGTCCACGTCTACCATTTTGGAACAAAGATTTAGTACATTTCTGCTGTCTCATCTGTCCATATCGTCTTTAGGAGCCAAGACATTTAAAACTGCTTAATGGGCATCATTGATTTTGATGCTAGTGCCCAGTGACAGCCATGACCAGGGGCATTTCTTTTAGACTCTCCATTTCTGTGTTCAGACGATAATATCTAAGGAACAACCTTGAGGGGATTTCTGCCGATTTGGCACAAACAAACAAAGCCACTTTGAAGATTTTTGTTGGTCCGTCAAAGATTAAAGAGATTTTTAGACACCATGTGTTTATATAATGAATACAATTTTGTTAATGTGGCACTAAATACAGCTAAATGCCATACTATGTAAACCAGTATATTACTGATTTATGTTGGAAGTACTAATTAAAGCGTATAGATGATAGTTAGTTTGTAGGCTTAATTATAAGTGCTTGATCACTTTAAAACATTTGTTGTTAATGTTGCCGTACCCATTCAACAGTGCATATCCATTAACTCATATCCATCAAAATATAATCAGTATGTCTTGACAGTAAGAAACTCATATTATTCTTTTTTATTTTATTTTTTCTTGGCACAAATGAATATTAAAAAACAGGGCCTGAATCTATATGAAATACTTTGAGGTTGCCTCATTTTTTGTAAAAGTTATCCGCTCTTGCACCTGCAAGTTGCCCCAGGTACGTTGAAAGATGGGTCAAATGCAGAGGAAATATTTCCCTACAAGGACAATAAAGTTGACCATACCTTATCGTAGCAGAGGTGGGAATTATATACTGTTGTACAGTCTGTTTTGCGTTTGGTTCACAGTATGAAAATTATACTTGACAGCAGCGTTAACACATCAGTTCTATATGTACAAAAGCACAAAGGTTTAGTGAGAATTACTGTAAGTAGTTGCATGACAAGTAAAGCTCTGCTTTGCATGTGTAAATTATTCACCAGAGCAGATGTTGTGCATAGGCTAAGACGCCTAACGCACCTATTAAAATGGTTTAACAGACAAGAGCTGACAATTGTTTCAAAAAGTACATAAGTTATTGTGAAAAGCATAAAGTTTCCATTAAGTGTAAAATTCTGCTTTCCACCTTACCCATACACGCACGTGTAGGAAGTAAAGTATCTTTCCTCATGACACAATGGCACTATGCACATGGTCAATGAACAAACCAACTGAGCCATTAACATAAAGCTATACTTTTGTGTGCACTGCATGATTGCATTTGAATGTAATTGACATGATTTACATTTCTACATTGTTGACTCCCCTTGATATTTTAACTTATGTCCATTTTTTTTTATTTAATTGGAGAATAGAACACATAGAGCAATCCATAGAAAGGTTTACAGCAGTCCAACAAAACTTGTCTTGACAGTAAGAAAAGACATGACACAGTTTTTATTCTGGCCTTCCCCGGGGATGTGAATGTCTTGAGATTCCACATGTCTAGGCCTTCTCAACATCCTTCTGCACCAGGGCATGTCAATTTAGTGAAAACGTACATCTTCTAGTTCAGGCAGAAAGTTATAAACTTTTCTTTATGCTACAAGAGGCTAAAGCATCATATCAACTTACTTTAGCTATACTAAATCAATAGAATGTGTCTTTTGGTTTAACAGTACTAATTAAATTAAAAAGTATATATCTGATCACATCATCACTTTGCCTGCATTAGCTTAGACATTCTGACATGAAGCTTTATCCCTGTAGCATCTTGTCTATTCCACGCACTGCATCAACTGTCTGTCTGCTTTACTGATTTGTCACTTAGTGCGAATGCCTCGAAATATGTTGTTTTTAAGAACGCTTTACAGCATCAATCACTTCTATTGCATTTAGCAACGATGACCTCCACTGCAGTAATCTGTCGACAGCTGGTATGCGCTAATTTGTCTTTCAGAGCCACATTTTGATTGCGAGTGTATTCAATGATATTTAATTTAACAACCAAGTGCTCTTAGGTGACCCATATACTCCCCTCCAACTTTTATATATATATTACAAGTTCTGCTGTGCCGAGGCAATTAATCCCAAGAATAGCTTTTATGTTGCCAGTAACACGCCTCAATTTGATCAAAAGCTTTGAATTGAATGGTTAGGAATTTTCTAAAAGCGCTCCAAAAAGTTTCAAATCCTTGTTTACATGATTGAGTTCTGACTCGTTACTGGCTGTGCTACCCCCAACGCTCGTAAGGCGCAGTAATGAGAAGATGGTCTGCTTTGGTGAAGCCTCCCAGGAGACTTATATGATCTGCAAGTTTTATGATTGCAGAGTGCAGGCCGGGTATTGCTTCGACAATTAATTTGTGTTAAGGGTGAAGGGAATGATGGAAGCAGCATCACGCTATGACTCATGCTGGCGACAACCATATTTTTATCAAAGTCTGTTTTCTCGTTATGGTAAACAGTTATTGATTCATTAAATCTTACCATATATCAGTACAGGAATTGGGCTAAAATATGGCCACATGTTTACATGATGTAGCAACAGTTTTAAAATTTGATATTCAAGATAAATACATTCTGTTATTATTTTTGTGATTATTTATTTGTGAAGTGAAATTTACTTCAAATTTGTGGGCCTTGCTATGGATTTGAGAATCTTAATATCCTTAATGGAATTTATATGGTTCTATGTTATTTGTACTTTTCTGCCCTTGTACAGAGTCATCCATAAACTCCTGTTTTAGACTTGCACAGTGCCATATGAATCCATGTACTGACAAATTAAATATTAGCGTTTAAATGTACATGAATGACAGTATTAGATATTCTCTTATACTCCATTCAAATAAAAGAACAGAACATATCCATCAAGTCTGACAGATCAATGATATCTGGAATAATTTAACCGACAAACAGCTTTTTGAGACCTTAATGAAGGACTTCCGCTCATGGATTTTTTTTACATACACATTATTTATGAAGACAGCTTTACAGTGCGAGCTATGAATGATGGATAAGCATGCTTGTTTAGTTATTTAGTGTTGCCTGTGTATGAAACTAATAGTGTTATACACATGTACTCATATTTACGCCTTTAGTCCATAGAAATATGCACAAGGCTTACAGCAAAGTGCAAACAGACTGACACTGACTGGCTGTTTTGACAAATGTTTTGATTTTAATATCTGTCTGGGAGTTGAAAAGACACCAACATGAATGCCTGTGTTGTTTGTTTCAGCAAGTGACATTTTACTGCTGCAGAATTTTACACAATAATAAATCCATCCTAATCTTTTTGATCTGTTTTCATAGGTGATCCTCATGTTGACAAAATATTACGACTTCAACACCGGCAGAGTGACAGAAAGCTCTTTATGGAGGTAAGAGACTACAGATGTCATTATTGTATGGGTATAGTAATGTGTGCACCACAGCACAACAAAGGGATTCAGTAATGTAATGATAATGTTGAGTGGCTGTGCATTCCCAAATGCCATTAACAGAGTGAGAGCAAAAGAAGCCACAATAAGGGCTCAGGCTTTCAGAATATGAATCTTTCAATACATAGAATAAATATATTCATCAAGGATCAGCTCATTCTCTACAACAAGGAGAGTGTTGAGTGATCCTTGCAAGTCTATGGTATCCATTGGTATAATAATAGTAACAATAATAATAATAATAATAACAATAACAATAATTTAATGCAATGTTGTTGTTTTTTTCTGGTTTGTATTAGGTTCCTTCCAGGTCAGTTTGTTTGACAAACTCACCTCTAGTTCTTTATCTAGCTGATTGCTTGTCTGTTATCCTGTCCTTTAAAAATATTGCCTCAATGAGCAAAGACAAAAAACAGTCTTTGTGCAAGTAATAAGAGTATGATCCATTATGGCTTTATATGGGAAATGCAAATGCAGGGTTTATTTGATCTTATCACCCGTTTAATGGAACATATCCACTCCCCTTTTCCCTCAGTTTTTTGGGATTATAACAGTGTGTTAGAGTGTTCCAGCAACTGTTTTGGCCTGATCCCCCAGTTTATGACACTGGTCCTAAAATTCTCTTGTAACTACTTAGAAATCAAGCATAGGTAAATATAAATGATTAGGTTAATTACTCACTTAAATGTTTTGATCAAGATAAAAGTTGTGGCCCATAACTAATTGCTGAAGCATTGTATTTTTGTGACCTACTACATTTATGGCCAGGGAAGTTGACAGGGGGTCTGTTGTCCTCGAGTTCTAGGAGCCCATAATTGGAGCTGGCTATATTCATATATGTGTGAGCCATTTTGTCCCAGGCTCCAAATACTGTCGACATGCCTGTTCATGGTCCATTCATTCATTCATTCTATTATTTCAAACAACACTGATGACATTACAACACTGTCCTGAAATTAATCCACACCAAAGAATCAAACATGAAACCAGTTTCACGTTCAACACAGAATTGTCTTCTCAAGGATATTCATACACATTATGTTTTCTAAAGTTGGAGAAAAGTGTACTGAACAAAAAAATGAGTCAAGATATTCTCAAGTGTAACTCCCCCCAACTCAAATAGTCTTTTGTTGTTGAAACTACTATTAAGATTAGCATATTTTCATTACCTCGGAGCATGAATAAAAATAATGGCAATAATAATAACATCCTATCTTCTCACCAAGCATCCCACATGTGATATTCTTGTTGATTTTGATAATTAAAAAAATACCCATTCATCTAGCAAATTGCCTCATGACTTTTGCTGTTGCAATTTTCTGCTTGCTTGAAATGCTTAATGATACTATCAGAATCTTAACTAGTAGGTGCGGCTCTCCTTTGGTGTTGTTTGCAGACTGTTTAATGTCATGTAATTGAATTTTAGGTCAACTGATTACGGCGCCACATATGAGAAACTAAATGAAAGAGTTGGACTGAAGACCGTTCTGAGCTATTTGTATGTGAGCCCCAACAACAAGAGAAAGGTAGGTGTCATATTGCAGTAAGGATTATCATAATTATTTTTTCCCCGAAAGCCATTGCTATACAAGTGTTTGGTTGCTGTGACAGTACCTCACATATAACTGTATAACATATCTTTGTTTAATGCTTTGTATATCCCTTAGAAAGTGTATGGCACAAGTTGGAGATGTTAAGATTAGTCAAATACCATAAAATATTTATAGATGTATCTATTTTATTATAGACCCTTGCGGGATTGATATGTTTAGAATAGCTGCGCACACAGCCTGATACCGATACCATTTATTTTAATGTGGAATCAAAATAAAAAAGTATTTTTGCATTTTTATGTTTATGGACAGCAGAAACAAATGATTATTGTTTATATGTTCGTCACAAATAATATAAGTCAGTGTCTCGCTGCCAATGATAATTACTATATCGACTTATCCTTCGATAGGTAAAAATGCGACTCGATAAATGTGTGTGTGTTTGATTAGACAAGGAATGATATTCACGGAGCAAAGGTGCAGAGACTGTGCCACGGCTACTACAGTCACGGCTCACCGTGCAGACAAGACAACAGCAAGGCAGCAATGAACCTCTGTTCATGCCATGACCCAAGCACCGTCCCATCCAGACCTGAGCCCGACACCAAACTTTGGACATAACCGCGTTGAGGCTCTCATTCGCTGCAAGCGCAGCAGTGCAACTTTCCTCGTATGTTACGCACTCGCTGCACGGCGGTATAGCTTTATCACCGCGGAACAGTTGTGATGTCTGTTATTATCTGACTAAATAAGAAGGTGATGTGCAGACTGACCCAGTCATTCAGTGCAACAAGAAAAGCAAGAGAAGTGCGCGCGCACATCACTGCTGCGACTCGCTGCTCTCACTTTGGCCCTGGTAAAAATGCTTCGTATTTAGAGCAAACGTGTGTATGTGTGTTCAAACTGTGGCGTGTGCCACTGTTTGTGTGCAGGGTTGCGTTAAGGTGGAAAGGTTTTTGCATGTAACGCAAATCAGCCAATCACGTTGCTGCATTCAATGACAGGTTCTGGCCAGAGAAGTCACAGTCCTGTGTGTCTGATGTTCTGAGTCAGTGCAGAAACAGAATTCCCCTCCAAACAGCCCATGTCAGCTTTCTATCTTTCCTCTAATTAACGTTTGTACAATATTTTAAAACCATCATTATTCTAAATCAGGTATAATTAATTTGTGGAAAAATTGTGAATAAACAATTTTTACAGCGCTTTATATAAGTTCCCGGCATTGACTGACTCAGGTCAGGTCAGGTACAAGGTTTATTAAAGTTCTTTTGATCTTTTTTTTTTTTTAGATATCAGTACAGGTCATGCCTAGAATAATTGAAATAGCAGTACAAAACGCCTTGCTCAATAATATCGTTTAATTTCAGAGGCAATATATCGTATGTCAAAAAAATTATCGTGACAGGCCTACTTCCAGCTCCATTATCTGAAGTTGATATATTTAAGTTGGATTTGTGGCATTTAATTAAATAAAATCTTAATGTCAGGAAATGCATGAAATGTTTATTACATGGTACTTAGCATGTATGCTAATGTTTGCAATACTACATCAATAAAGTCAACATTTGAAACGATAAAAGCTATTAGAATGCAGAAATTATTTTTACAAATACTGGAAGGATTTATAGTTGATAATACATTTTTAAAATAAAAAACATAGTAGTCCATAGTTTTAAAGTAGTCCATAAGTCACAGGTACTGTATACTGCAGTGAGTACCTTTGTTAAGTCAGCTGTCACAATGAAGCTGCAAAAGTGTATTTTTATACAATCTAATAATTTAACCAATTAAATATGCAATTGTGACATGCCTAGTGCCATAGCCACAGGCTTATGTAACTCTAAAGCTGACACTTGCTTCCACGCAATGTCTCAACAGCGGCCTACTGTGCTTTGTCAATCCGTGTATTTCACAAGCACACTTAAGCCCCGGGAAATGAATGTTGTCAAGGTGGGCCACTGATTCCCCCTGCTTTCTCTTCTCGTCTCAGATCATGTTACTGACCGACCCGGAGGTGGAGAACAGCCTGCTCATTAGTCTCGACGAGGGGGCGTCCTATCAGAAACACAGCTTAGCCTTTGATATCCTCAGCCTGCTTTTCCATCCCGAGCAGGAAGACTGGATCCTGGCATACAGTCACGACCAGAAGGTAAAGGACACAGTGGTTACATGCTACGTCATGCTTGTGTTGTCTGAGAGATTAAGGAGCTGACTGTGGTGCTGATGTTCCACAAAGCCTGGTTCCAGTTGAGTCAGTCGAGCTATGTATCCTTAAAAAACATGGTAATTTTGTTGTTGTTGTGAATACTGGTATTATATTATTAATGTGATATGGACAGAAGTGCTTGTCAGTTGGCCATTCTACAGCCGGGATGTATGTGGAGTACTTGAGGTTTGCATGTCTATCTTTTGTTATAGTTCTGTAGCATATAGTACATACTTTTTCCAAGTATTTAGCATTAAACTGTAACAGATAATTATTTTGCATTTTGTTCATTGTAAACCACAAAATTGATCTAAACAGTTCAATAACAGAGACAGGTCAATTGATTTTGCTGCCTCTTTATTCTGGTATTTCACTGTGTTAAGCAGCAGATTTTCATTTACTATTTTTTATTGTTAAAAAAGGCCTATGTGGTGTTTTTATGACCCGGGATTTGATTTTTTTTTGTATGTTTAGAACAATGGGAAAGCGTGTATGTAAAAACGTAAAAAAAATTTCTGAACTCAACTCAATCCTCCAATGTAGGACAATGCAGGATAACATGCATGACTCAGAAACACACATTGTGTAAGCTAATGACAAGAAAACATAACTTATATAACATGGTTTAAATCTCATATAGGTTTGATTATGCACAAAATGCCTGTCACACAGAAAAAGCAAGAACGTTACTTGAGTTGTTTCTACATCATAAAAGTACAATGCGACTTTAGATGTTTTTCTGCGGTTTGTTTCACCCATGCTTCTTGACTTCTAGCTGTACTTTATGAACCATTGTATTACAAGCTAAATTCCCTGCAACTTTTTGTCTGCCTCCAAACTTTGTTAACACTTCACATACTCCACTTTCCAAAAATGGTAATAACCTCTTGTGTGATAAACTCGGTTTGCTGACTCTTTCACCTTCCCTCACCCACTGCAAATTTACATTACAAGTCACATTGAACCGCATTGAATGACATTAAAAGAACCCCATGTTTATACTTGAAAATGCACATAAGCAGGTTGTTTCGGGCATCCTTTTCGATTCCCACCTTCAGGACAAGCAAAGACACATGCTATTTAAGGTAAGACTGAAATTGCAGGACCGATTTATGCACCGTGACTGACTGTACTATCTGGAATAGACATTGCGCATTGGAAAAAGTTGCCAATCCACACATATTCCACTCACCACCTCCATTACTCTCCCTGGTAACCCCGCTGTCTGCTTTACTCAACACCCAAGACATCAAACCTGGCCTCCCTTACCGCGTGCTATTGGAAGACTTGAATTTTTTGGAGAGAGAAAAGCATTCAAGGTCTCTGTAGTGAGATAAATGTTCCAGGGAGGAAGATGAAAGCCAGCGCCAGATAGCCTTGGACGGGTCAAAATAAAGACGCTTGAGTGGAGAAGTTTGCCTCTGGGTCATTTTCTTGCAAAGCTTCAATCCGCATATGCTCTTGCCTTTTTATTCCTTTTATCATGGCTTGATTGAAATTAATTACAGCTGGCTTTCATTTTCCCCTGTATTGATTGTCCGTCATGGCTGTTTTTTTTCCTCCCCACAAAGTCGCAAGCTCTTAAGAGGAGTCTAAGTGATATGGCTAATCCTTGTAAAGCTACAATGCTTAAGGAGATCATTACGTCGAAATGACAGGCTTTCTTTATGTTTGGACATGAATTCTAAGGACATAAAAAGCTTGAAATAAAAGCAACTAAGATGCACTATGTTGCTTCTCTGGGGGGAGTCCGCCACCTGCTTGTCTTGGAGATGCCATTTCTTTGCCTAGAATATTCCACAGTATGGCATTTAACTTATTTATCTGGCATTTATTCAATAATGTATTTTTTTTATTGCTTACATAATACCTTGGAAAACATGCATCCTTATGGTGAGCACCCTCACTTCTCCACAGATCTGACCAGTAACTTGGCCTGCTGGTGTCATTCACTGGTCTCCATTGAGGCGGATATGTTTAATGCCATACTGTTTAACATTCCAGGTAGGTGGCAGACCCCGCCACTAGAAAAGTTACCAAGTGCACTTAAAGGGGACATGTTATGAAAAATCATCTTGAATGAGCCATTAACCTTGTTACAACAGTGTGTCCTCATTGGTGTCTTTAAGTGGAATTTGATTGATTGCTGCGTGTTTGAATAATCCTGTGTTGTCCTCCAACTATGGCTCAAGTGCTCAGAAAATTCCTGTTTTCACCTACCCCCTATCCCCACCCACATCTCTGTCCTTAGTCGCGATTATTTGAAAAATGAAAACTTTGAGTAATGCATATTGTCTTCTAAAATGTAGCCACTTTTCAAAACTGAAAACATGTAAATAAAAATGCTACAATGACTTGCCACAATGAAGAGGTTGGGCTTTTCCGTCCTTCAGTTTTGAAAAGGAAGTGTGTTTTTGTTTCAGATCAATATTGTGGTTTATAATGAACAAAACGTAAAATGATGACCTACTGATGTTACAGTTTAAAACTAAGTACCTGAATAAGGCTAATATGTCTCATTTAAGCAAATGGTTAAATAGAATTCAGAGTCACTCTTAGTACTACCAGCAATAGTATAGCTTTGATTTAATTTTACCTGAGCCAACATGTTGTGATATTCTCTAGTTCTTCTGAAGTCCCTTAGCGGATTATTTATGCTATTCATGAAATGCATTGTTCCATCCATGAAACTAATACTCCCAATGCACCATAATTTGACATCTTTATTTGTGTATTTCAGCTCTACGTCTCAGTTGAGTTTGGGAGAAGGTGGCAGCTTGTGCATGATAATGTGGTCCCCAACAGATTCTACTGGTAAGTAATTCACTGTGTATTGCTTTTGGGGGAAAAAGGGTTATACTGCTCTTCTTTAAACGGAAAAATGTAGAACCTATATTAAAACATGACATGCATGCAAGAGCATGTTAAGAGTGCACTTTTCTACAGTTGCTTTTAGGCCCACAGGCTAAGACTGTTTGCCTGTTTGACTTTGCTTGTAGTACACAAGTGGTTTATATGGTCTCCAGGCATTGTTTTCTATTCTAGCTCAAAGTGATATTTGACTTTGCACCTGAATTCATTGCCATTTTGAACTTTCCCACTACAACTGCCCACTTCCTCAGACTAAATGCATAATTAAGCACTTTATTGACAGGATTTAAGCACAGCATTTATTGATTAAAAAAAAAAGCAAAGATGTTTTACATTGGCTTTATGCTTGTTATGTGTGTTTAATGTAGAGGAAGGTCTTTGAGTAGTGACCCTTTTCCCAGCGATAAAATAGCAGGGATTTCTTTGTTTTGCTTATTTATTTGTAGATATCAAGATGTGTACTGTCCACCATTTTCTCACCACGGGAAAGAAAACAAAAGATTACTTGCCCCCGCATGACATGACATAGAGTTGTAATGAATGCGATTTGGTTGTAGAAATGCTCCGAACGAGTCTGGCAAAGATTTATGGATTAAAACAGAGCAAGAGACCCGTGAATCTATACCCCTCATAAATCTGGGACATTTGGAACTGAGGCTCAGAGGTTTAAGGACTTATTAAAAAGGATTCATTAAATGTTTTTTTTGCATAATATGTCTTTTAATCTATTCTGTATAAAATGCCGCTATTCCTGATACTTAATCACACGACTCACAACTCACGGTAGAAGATAATAAACTGGACAGTACACCTGATTTTTCTTATTCTAAATAGCAAAAGGGGGTTAGTTTTCCCCCCGTCAGAACTCAAAAAGTCTCATGGATGGGAGCCACAAAATGTCAGCACATTTTTCAAACTTAGTTAAATTATTAATTACCATGGTAATAAAGTTTTTTTTTTTCCCCTAACCTTTGCTACTAGGGCACACATCTGGGCGATTTAGCCGATAGCGTACTTCCCCCAGATTTAGAAAGCACCAATTTCTTGCCCATAGTTTGAAGAAATCAACTTCAGTCCAGCCTTCGCACCTTTTGCCATTTATGATTCATATTTCAGACCACTGAATTTGCCCTTCTTGGATGCTGTTCATTGATATGGATGGAACAGACTGTAATCCTGCAGTAATCTTGCTCTGCCTGGTGGATCGCTTTTTTTTTTCTTTACGCCGCCAATGAATATACATTGAGACATAAGAAGAGAGCTTTTGTGCAGGTGCAGAAGGAGCAAAGAGAATAGACGATAACATACTTGTTGTTGATGTGTTTCCAAAAAGCCTAATGAGACATTGTTATTCGACCTTCAAAGTCTCAAACGATTTTTGCTGCTCCCAACTTTTTTAATGGAATATTATACACACTTTTGATACATAATGCATTCAGTCAGTGACACGATACAGGAGTGATTCAATCTTCGGTAGAAATCACATTTTGTTGTTCGTTTACATGAGGCTCCCTCTAAATCATTCATTGCTTCTTGCGCACTGCACTAACCATCTAGTTTACACACACTGTTTAATAATTGATCGCTGCTTTCTCGTGAAATATTGTCAGCAAAACACACATTCAAATTCAAAGTTATGTAATGTAATACCTATTGCGAACGAAAAGATTCAAGGCTCGAAGTAGGGTGTTTTAGCGTTATTAGCTCTCTGCAAAGGCTAAGGGGAATACTGCAGGGATAAATGTTTAATTTATAGTGGTTTTTATTGCAGTTGGCTTGAAAATCTACAAAAGCCTCCAAAATTTTAATCAAGAATCTTCGTGTGCAATCTGTAGTGATATATGTAGACTTGGGATACATTTCTTTGGGACAATAATAATATGATTGTCGTAAATAAAAGCCAATGGAGAGAAGAGGAGATGACTAAGTGGATATCTGTTGAGCTTTGGTTAATGAGCCCAATATTTTTATCCTCAAAGGGGAGGTTTGGAGCACAAGCAACGTTCAGCCTGCCATGTGGGTTAAGTACCGATCTTGTTGTAATTTGTTTTAAATGTGGCTAATTTTGTCTTCTAAATTTAAAGATAACCTTGAGTTTCTCTGGCCCCAATGCAGAGCTTGCATTTCAATTGTCCCTGTAGATTTTTAGCAGGATCATACTAGTCTGAGTAGTTTGATTCATACCTGTTAGATTGTCCTTTTTACATACAGTTTTTAATTGCTTTTCATGCCTTTTTTCTACTGTTTAATGATCATTTATTACCTGCATAGATGTCATTTACATTTGGTCAATTTTAAACTGCCATCCTGCTCTAAAATAAGTAATAATATAAACAGGTCCATTGACTTCTGGTTCATAGTTGGAGAACTGATTCAATATTCACCAATGACATGTCTCCTGTCTTAGATCGTGCTTAAGATGTAATGTACGCAGATGGCACCACCATGCATCAGCGTCCTTCATCTGCTGATGCACTGTCCAGCACACTGAAGGCTGATCGGAAGTCTGTTGTTATGTAGGCACATGCAAATACTTAGTTTTTTTGTTTAATATACAAAACAAAGAGTATTTTATTTGGGTCTAATTTGAAATGAAAGGCAATTGTTTGTCAATGGCACTGCTGTCGCGTAGAGGAAACAAAACTTCTTGGCGTCATTATAGAGTTGCAGTTATGTGTTAAGAAAAACTTGGTTCAGAACAAGGCTTTTGAGATATTCATAGCATGCGCAAAATATCAGATTGGCCATTGGCGAAGAATAAAGTGGATTTTGTTCCTATTTGCTTTTTCAGAAACATTGTTGTCTCCTAGAGCTTTAACAAACTGCATGCAGTTCATGGTCATTTTATTTTTCCAGCATGTAACAACTGGACAAAAACAAGTTGTGTTCAAAGTCATGAAGGCTCGGAACACCCTCCCAAACACTGCGAATATTCATGTTTTTACAAAGACATTTTATTGGAACATCACAATTAAATACAAATATGTATATTGTAAGCTTTTGTCCTTTTTAAATTATGTATTTTCTATGCCATAATGTTTTTAAGATGTGGATCCCAGGAAGAATATGGGATTCCAAACAAACAAAGGATAAACATTACAACATGTATAAAAGCTCTAAGCCTATTTTGCAATAAATCTGGCCTTTTAATGGGTTCCCAAAACGTAGATTGAATATAATGTGGCTAATTGGTTCAGTTTGATTTTTCTTTGAAATAAACGACTGGCAAGGTCACAGCTTTGAACCACAAGCTTCGAAGCTTTTGAAAGCTTAGTAGAGCTTAATATTTAATGCCTTCTTTGATGACTCTTTTTTAAGTAAAAGATTTCATCAAGAAAGTTTACTGTGTACCATCAAACTATAATAATTTGTCTAAAAAGAACTCTCCATGTTGTGTAGGAAAAGCGCAATATTTGACTTCATTACTACATACAGTAGCTTTTGGTCACATGAGGTGTCTGTCTATTTGATCAATATTGAATCTATGTTGATGAAACCTACAGGGAGAAGCCAAGCCAGAAATAACCAATCACAACAACAGTACCAATGTGCAACGGAGTTAAGTTATTCAACATATAATGAATGAGTTGGATAAGATGGATGAGCACTTTTGTCTAAGCAGTTTTTTTTCTCACTAGACTTTTCCCCTTAAGCCAGTTCTGTGTATCCAAACATCTTTTTTTTCTCCATATATTTTACATATTAAGGTCTGTAGCGTATCTTGTCTATTCCCAAACATGATTTACAAAACCCTATTTAGCCAGGCCTCGCTCTCTTTTACCGTGATATGTGTTACTTACTTGAGAACACCGTGGAACATTGCAGGGGTTTATTTAAGAGCAAGGGCTGCTGTTGGCTGATAGAATTGGATGAAGTATTTGACAGAAAGTCCATTAAAAGAGATGGAGCTCTGAGGCAATTACAGAGTGCTGAGGAAAGCAGGATCGGGGGGTATGCACAGAGAGGGGGGGGCTTTTATATTATACTTCAGACGCGGCGGACGGAAAATTAGAAGAAACCCATCTTCTGTCACAACAGTAGATATTAGTACAACAAGTGGTCACTCCAGTCTCTCTGCACTTAGAATCTCTATTGGGACGCTGTTTATGAGGCAGGTTGTTGTATGATGGCCCCTGAGAGGACCCTTAAGAGGTCATAACTGTATATCTCTTAACGTCTGGTGGAATCACTTGTGGATATAGAAACCAGTTATATTGTCAGATTTCTTGCCTCATAAAAGGAGATAGTGTTCAATCTCACGGTCTGCTGCCACACATCAATGACATGCATACTGTTCTGTTCACAGGGGATTTTGTAAATGCAATTTGTCCAAATTGAATCATTACAACAGTAATCATTATATGAAAGTGAATGTCTTTCGTTGTAAAATATTTTATTGTTAGATAACAGGCTATTATCTTGGTTTAGTATGTTACCGGTGCCAGTGCCAGACACAACAGAAATGACAAGAAAATAGATGATTGAAAAATTATATTAAATTCAACGCAAAGGGAACTCAATTATGTTACATCTGAGAATAAATATACCGAAGTGACTATTTTTCTGTTATTATTTGTTATTGGTCAAGAATTATACTTCAGGATGAATGAAATGTTTGTGTTAACTTTTCAGTTGTCTGTCTTGATAGCAGAGAAAATCTTTGATAAATCTTCATCTGTAACAAAATCATTTGTTTTATTCTGTCTTTAGCTGTTGTTTGTTGTTGAATGTTAAACCACTTGGTCATGTGATGTCACATTTATTCATTAAATTGATATTCACAGAAAACACTATTATATAGTGAAGTATATTATATGTCTCAGACACAAAGCATGTTTCAGGATTTAAAGTGGCTGTGTGATGCCATCAATAATGCAGTTGTGGCTATAAGTAGATTGAGCTGTTTGTGAGGTGTTTTTGATTGCAGGTCCAAACTGGGCTTGGATAAAGAACAGGGAATGATCCACCTGGAAATCAGCGTCACAGAAGGAAGTGAGTAATAATAGAGTTCCCATGGTAACGTAATATAAGACTATGAATTATGTGATGTTAGCTAACCTTAATGTGTATATATGGCTGTTCAATCAACCCAGAGCACACACCAATTACAAAGTGTGCCATCCCTGCCAACTGAATTGTGATTCCCTAATTTTAATACTTAAAATGGGTGAAAGGTTGCAGCTTTTTTGCTGTACTTACAAAACCTTTAATCCCTGTCTTAAGCGGCCACATGGAGATTCGTTGTATGATTAAGCTAATTCATTTTTCAAGGGCCTGGCCTGCAACTTGGCTCTTTCCTTGGCCGCAGTGGCAGCTGAGGAGCCCTGTGTGTTAATGCCCACTCCCTGGGGGACGCTCTCATTTGGCTGATGCTAACGCTCTGGGACAGCTCCTTCTTACTTTCACTATTAGTGGGAATCAAAATTGGCCTCCAAAACCGTTGCCTGTATAGTTCACATAATGCCAGCTGCATGCTCAGTGCCAAACCTTGATTGTAAACCACAGTGGGTTGTTGGTCTGCATTTGTGATATTTTTAGTTCTTACTTCTTGCTTACCTACAGGGTCGCAGTACATAACTTGTAAACTCCAGAACTGCACCGAAGGAAACAAGGGCAAGCCTTTCCCTGGATTTATCATCCCCGATTCTCTGGTGGTTCAAGATGAATACGTGTTCATCCAGGTGGGTTTTTTGCAAGGTCTGGCTTCATTAAAAGACAATTAAAAGCTGTAAAAGTACCGTATTCAATTGCATCTTAATCTACTCATGTTTTTCATTAACTAAAAGGCCTTCATTATCCAGGGGAAAGCGTACGATCCAATTGGAAGCCTCTGCATTGTGTATTGCACTTCCCTCCTATGCACCTTAATCCTAATTAGCACAGTTTTGATAGAGGCTTGATTCTTCCTGCCAACACACTGTGTACAAAGTCACTAAATATTTATCGGAGATGTGATGAACTACAAATTGTGCTTAATTGTTTTCCTAGGTGCCGATAGGGATCCAATCTGTCCATTACGTGTCCTATAAAAGGAATGCTTTCTACCCAATGAAGCTTCCCAAGTACACAGTGCCAAAGGTAGGACACGAGAGGAAGTGGGAGAAGTTAAGAGCTGCATTAAGTTTCCAACCAAACTCTCTTGTATAATTTATATCTGCAGGCGATTCTGTTGTGTCATGATGACTTACTGGGATGGTTTTAGTAAGAGTTTCACGCAGGATTTTTCCTGCCTTAGTTATTTATTAGTCATAAAGTTTGTTAGCAAACATAAAATTGTTTTTACTCATGCACCTCAGGCAAATCTATACACCAATCCTCATTTCTAAGAATAATAAAGTGGGTGTAAATAAAGAAAATCTACAAATCTATAAAAACCTGTAATATTTTATTTCACCACAAATTACAAAACTTCGCTCAAACTATATATATATATATATATATATTTATATATTTATGTGTGGCAATTTAATGTTTTCATTATTTAGCCTGTCTAGCTAAGTCTGATACATGTTGACTGCTAAATGTGTTTTCTTTAGCAACATAATATGCAATTATAAACTTAAAGATAACGAACGTTGAAAGTGTGTTTTTATACCCAGACATCTAATGCATCTGTTTACTGTCAGTTTCCCAGCTTAAGTTTGTTGGCACCCTCATGTTTATTAGATTTGATTATTTAATTTATTGAATGTTAGATGTTCTCTGTATCTCATTGTTCATCAACATCAGACGTCCTTGGTTGTGTTACTTTATTGACATTTCCTCTAAAGTCCATCTGCATCCACGCTGCTCTAAGCTCTACTGTAGGTGCTAAAAGCGCACTAGGGCTCAGTGTCATCACCGCCCGTGTCATAACAACAGGGGATTTAAAGCCTGCCGCGTCACTCAATCAATTTCCCCACATCCGTCTGCTCACCCATCCATCCATGTGTAGTGTCAACGCTCTCTCGTGAAGGACACATCTCCGCTACATCCTGTCACTTTGGATAAGACTATACTGAGCCCGTCTTTATTTTTAGTGAGTGGCATGAAACGCCTCAGGTCTAATTGCGGCTGATCCTGACTGAATAATGTCAAGAAGTGACAAGTCCCAACTCCCATTTCTTTTTGGAGTTTCTCTTCATACTTTTCATTCTGACTCAAACTGAGATTCTATCACTTTATTTTTTATGAGAAATGTACACTGATTATGTAAAAACAGGATTTTAAGAAAACATCAATATAACTGTCAATAGGTAAATGCCTCTAAATCCATCTGGGACTGACTTTCCCATTTGGACAATGCTCAACTCTACAACCCCCCACAGTAATCGATATACATTTACATTTCTGAATTTCTTCCTGGTTTAAGCATCCATTTGTTATTAAAAGGCATGCTGTTTGTAAATGTGTAACTAACCTAATCAAATCATGTAATCCCTGTCTTGTTGGTGGGAGGTTATAAAGAACAACCTTAAAAAAGCAACCTCTGAATTTGTACTGTCTCCCAAACGCAACAATCATAAATGTGTCCTTCCGAGTGACGTAAAATGTAACAAACAAAATGTTGATAATACAGAGGTTACTTAATTAAAAAAAACAAAACAACATTCTGGTAAATGTCTGCAAAGTTTGAATAAAATTAGCGTCACAATGAAAACATTTCTAAATCAACGTCGATTCTAAGGAATAGGCTTCTAATTCGATACCATAACGATCATTTTAAAAAACACTCTTTTTGGACAATAGACTGTGATTTTTAATACAAAACAGTAGTACTCTATGGTTTCATGAGATTTATGCTAGTTCTGATGAGTGTTGGGAAGAATACTTTGAAAATGAATTGCATTGTATTATAATGTGAAAACACAACAGGATTCATTTTCGTTTCACCGTTTGTTATGCGTCTATTTATAACATAAGAGAACCTGAATCTCAAATTAGCGAAGGAAAAATTGCACATGCGCTCTCTATAAGAACTGCGTTTTCTGTTTTCTCGCTAATTTAGTGCAGTTCAAAGGCTAAATTTCATGATTAAATACAATAATGTCTGCCTCTGATTGTAGAAATGAACTGTATTCTGACACCAAAAGAAAGAGTAACTGTTTACTCGTTATTTCTTCAAAATTAGCATTTGGGATAATATGTATTTTCGGTACATGTATTCACTTTTGACAAAGTTCAAGATCATTCTAAAAAATGTGATTTGTTTCTGAGATTTTTTATAGATACAAAAGGCGCATTTAGTTTTGATACCAGTTTTAGTGTGGCTTAATGTCTGATTTTTGATCATTTTGACAACCCTCATATTAACTCTATGAATCCAAATAAAAAGTGTCCCTGTGCCTTTAGGACCTGCAGATAATCAGCACAGATGATAACCAGGTGGTAGCAGCGATCCAGGACTGGCACCAGAACGACTCGTACCACCTGTATATGTCAGAGTCCAGGGGTCTGTTCTTCACACTCATGCTGGAGAGCGTGGTGAGCAGCGGAGGACCTGAGGGCAACATCATGATCGACCTGTATGAGGTGAGCACGCCGAGCTCCTGGCTTTGCTCTGTCAGACTGAAGAGTATTCATGCATCTGATTTATATGAGACGGGCTAGCACAAGTTTAGTGTTTTGTAGCAGTATTTATGCATCTTTCTTGATTTAAACTGCCGGGACACAAAGATTGCCAGGTGTGTCAAGAAAAATAGATGTCTTGATTGATTTACAGTCAAATCTGTGCCTATTGAGTGCCCTGAGTCAGATAAAATGTGTCGAAAAAGCGATCAAAACAACCAGTCGCAAATTCAAAGAGCTACACACAATGACACAAACATTAACAGCACAGTATTTTTTTGAAATAGTGTTGTTAGGTAACATTTGCAGTGGGTGGTGTGCCCCAGGATCTTTTCAACACAGATCATGTGTGACTCAATGAAGGTTGAAGGGGAAAAAAACCAAAAACACTATTTTATTCAGTTCAAAAGCAGTTGACATGGCAAACTTGGCTTTTAGACATTTTTTTAATATAATGCAAACAATGCATTACAATTCCGCTGCACTATGAGTTATCTGCCACGTTTATCTGACAATTTTCTGAGTGATTTTTAGTTTTCAAGGACTGTTCTGAACAATAAATCAGCGTCTATGAACATAACCACTCACTTACAAGGAAAAGTATAAATTTAAACTGGAAAGTATGTAGAGCACTGTCAAAACCCTAAACTTATCTCTCTCATAATAATGACGTTATGTGACGAAACTTGAATTTAAACTTTGAGAAATTATTCTAGTTCAGCTGAAAAGTTTCTATATTGATCTATTAAAGTATATATTATGCAATTTTAAATGTTAATTTCTGTTTAGCACTTAAAAGTAAAGTATGGAACTTTCTCAAGATGAAAAGTCTCTTGCATAATTCCATGGAAATAGAATGTTCTTTGGAATATTCTTTATATGCAGATAAATATGTTTTGTGCCATACAGTGGAATATTACAGCTAAAGGAACAACATTTCCATGTAAAAAAAAAAAGCAGGAGAAGGCTCATCCAGGCCAAGTGAGAGTACATTTTGTGAAGATATATTTATTATACAGTCCCGCTCAAAAGTTTAAGACCAGTTGAAAAATTCTCAAAAAGTCACATTTTGCATGGATAGATCTTAACAAGGTTTTATTGAAAACAACATTTAAACTGAAATAGGCCATTCTGGAGATGATCAAAAGTTTAGGACCACATGCCTTTAAAAGCCCAAATCTGTGCAAAAATGAGGATTCAGTGACATTTTCTGTCAGGTATTCACAATGTCATGATGTTCTGATGGAAAAGACAAAAAAAACATTCTCTTTTTGAAGGTGGCGGGGTTGTTGAGCTGCATAAGCAGGGCCTCTCGCAGCACCATCGCTGCTGAGGTGGGACGCAGTAAGACAGTTATTTTGAATTTCTTAAGAGATTCTGAAGGTTATGGAACAAAAAGTAAAGTGGAAGACCCAAAGGAATGACACCAGCACTGAGCCAGAGAAGCTTATTGGCTGTCCGTCAAGACACTGGACGATCCTGGACGAGTTTTGGGGTTGTTTTTTGAGCTGTCGTCCTGAACTTTTGATCAGCTGCCAAAAAGTCTATTCCAGTTTAATTTTTGTTTTCAATTAAAAAATGTACTCAAACTTTTATTTTTTGTCTCACTCCCATTTCTTGTTGCTTATTGAAGCTCTACTTGGAACCTTGTTAAGATCCAACCATGCAAAATGTGACTTTTCTCAATTTTTCAACTGGTCTTAAAGGACAAATATTATGCAAAAATTGACTTTGTTGAGCTTTTAGCCATGTTCTTACATCGTTCCATCATCAAAAACATAGCTACAGTAGCATTTAGTTTAATTCATGATTGTTTGATGAATACTTGATTTAAAAATCCTCTCCTTGTCCAACACTGCGTTCTGGATTCCTTCGATATGTGACATAGATGATGGTTGACGTCACTTATCCGAGTCCTTAAATCAGGGATGTCAAAGATACAGCCTGGGGACCGAATGGAGGCCTTAATCCGGCCTGCAAGGCATTTCTAATTTATATTTATTAATTTCCGATCGCTATATGTCGTTTTTATCGCTAGAACTTCGAGTCCCATGAGCCTTTGCTGCAGCGCCCCTCCACAGCGCTTCTCTGTGATGTCTGTTGCTGTGGCTCGAAAACCTTACATCCAAACCTTGCCTCCATAATGGCAGTCGCATGCATCCGGGAGGGGCATGGCGCTTTGACGGAGAAGCATAAACCAGCCTTCATGCAACAGACATTACAGAAGTGACCTCCCTCTGAGTGGCATGAGTGGAGGAACGCGACGTGTGGCTTTTGGAAACACATGGAAGAGTGGAGACTCTTAGTGGATTTAAGAGCTGTGCTAAAAGTGGCGCTAATGTGGAGCTAACAACAAAAAACAAACTTCAGTGATGGCAGCTCTGTGAGGCAAACATCCAAAAAAGAGCAGAACCTGGACAGAGCAGGATCTGCAGGTAAAACACTGATCAGGTCTCACTGCAGAGTGGAGTATGAAGCATTAACATGACAAAGTGAAGCTACTGTGAGCTCTGTGTCCACTGTGTCCTCTCTAATGTGTCTGAAGAGCTGAACACAGTCACAGTGTTTCATTCACTTATAGTTTATCACTACGCTTCAGCTGCTTAAACTATAAACAAATATATAAGTTCATATTGAGTTTGATGCAGCAACAGTCAACAACTTTGATATGAAAGAAAGTCCCATGTCATTGTACTGTACAAGCGGCAAGTTTGAGCCACTGTGTCCACAAATAACTATGAGAAAGTTGTTGATATTGTGATATGATTGAAATTGTGATTTCATATTATTTATGTTACATTTGGCCCGCGACCCACCCTCACCCTCAATGTTGAAATTCAGCCCGTGGCCCAAAATTAGTTTGACACCCTTGCCTTAAATCATCACCAGACTCGCTCTGAAAATGTTTCCGTCTAATCACGATAACTACAACTTCATCAGATCCACTCTTTACTGCAAAGCATTGTGGGTATATATTTACATGTGTGTAATTGCCTCTACAGCCAGTAGATGGAGCCACAGCTAAGTCAAAATTGCATCTCCCAATGCAGTTATAAAGTCATGTTTTTCTCTGTAAAGGTGTGTTATTTTTAGTTCAAAAACATGGCATGTCAAACTGAAGAAACTTAAGAGCAGTTTTAAAGGCTAAAAACAATACAAAAAAATGCATAATATTTTTCCTTTAAACTTTTCCCTTTAAACCCTTAAACTTTTTTGCTTAAAAGGTACATACTGCACCTTTTAAAATAGTTTCCCGCAACCAATAATTTGCTCTATGGATGAAATAATACTCATATTTCTAAACGTATAGAATCTTTGAAACATTATTGAACTTTATCATTTTGCCCCAACTCTGGTCCATTACTAACAGTACTTTTTATTGAGGAAAAACAAAAAGCATTGTATTCTTTATCTGCTGCACTTTTGTTTACAGCTGACTTAAACCTGCTCAGGGCTGTATATTCCTCTTCTCATTTGCTGTAATTTTTATATTTGACACTGTATTGGGCAGAGCTGTCCCCATACGTATCATCAAGGGGGAACAGTGATATACAGGCAGAGTGCTTTGTGCCGCTGTGGAGTGGAGGCCATTATTTTATTTTTAATGGAAATCCCACACACGCCTTCAACCACTGAGGATGGTTCTATTACTGAGGTAGAAGTTGTAGGAACAAGAGTAATGGGTTGTTGCGGAGAACATATTGTGCTTATGACATATCCAGCTTAACGTGTTTCTAAATTTGCCTAAGGGTTATTTTAAACAATTCTTTTGGAGTGGGGTAGAGTGGAGTTTTCAGTCTCTTAAGAAATCAGTGAAAACATTTTACACCTTGATAAATGTAGACCAAAAAACCCATAAAATGTTTAATTTTTTTAAACAACCCAATGATGCACTGATCCAATTAATCTGAACATTTTTAATTTAAAATAGCTTCTAGGTGTGTTTTTCTTTCCTACGTTTGTATCATCAATTTGTTTTATTACTTCTGTTTTTTTAAGGAGCATGTCCTTGGCTGACATGGGCTAATTTTACATGCGGACCTAAAATCTGATCATTATCTGATTTCTGTAATTATCTGATTATAGAAATGTCATTAGATCTGATGTGCTTAATCTGATTTCTTTCTGATTGTTCCCACCTGTACAGGTTTTGACAACAAATATTAGACCAAAACGGGCAATCTAAAGTTACAAAAATGAAAGAGAAAATGTTAAAGAGTGACTTATTGCGTCTAATGATCCAAAAAGAAGTGATTACAGATTATATATAGTAATTTATGACAATACCACAAGCATAAAGTGTCATGTTACCTTTTTGTTTTTCCCCATCTTGTTTTTAGACTACGGCAGCAAAAATTAGACTGTGAGGGCCACCCCAGTCTCCTCTATTAATGGAAAACAGTGACATACCAGAAATCCAATCTAATTATTGGATTGTCTGTTGGATTGTTCTAGTTATCTTATTTTTACAGGCCATGTAAATCTACAGTGTTGCCATTATCTTTTATACTTGTTCTAAATATCTTAAATATTCCTGCTATAGAATCTCTTGCTTTAAAGCTATGTAACTTTTTATTGTTTCTTGCGTCGCTAATGTTTTGCTTCAGAATGAGATCGAGTTGGATGTGTGAGGGCGGTCCACTCCACGCTTTGCCGTCCGACAAAGCTGTGCACAAACAAAATGTCTTTATGGTTAATTTTCGGGCTCCAGATCCATATTACAGTCTGCCTCTACAGTTTACAATTACAAACAATAATAAATAGGCCTATTCCATCTTATTGCTGATCATATGGAAGTTTCTGTCATTACGTTCTCTGTTTGTGAAATTACATCAGCCTGTTTTAGCAAACTTTGTCCCTCAATGCAATAGAAAGCTTGTGTTACAACTTACAAAGCATCCTAGCAAAGCACATTTACAAAAAGAGGCTTCATTTTCTCTTCACTTTTTGACAATATTTTCAGTTTGAGATGTATCCGCCAAACAAACCCTGACTTTTAAACTCGCGCATAAAACCCCCTTCTGAAACGACATGCTCAGATGTGCCCACTGTGAGGAAGCATATGCCGGAACATTGCCTTTTATTCAGCCTCCTCTAAGTGTTTCTCATACCACTTTTCCGCCTGGCCTTTATTCTCCCCCCTTTTTATACGTGACATTGAACAAGGACAGCGTTGATGTCTTTTACAACACAAAACAGCCATTGTGTCATATCCCGCACCTGACAATCTTCCAGCATAAACTTGTGCCTGGGACATGTAGCCTAATGTGTTTCGCAGAGTAGTTCAGTTTAAATCACCTTCACGCCGTAGTAAAAGCCCAGTGTTGTTATCTAGGATATAGCCATCAGCTGCGTTTCTCCAACACTCATTTCGCACACGCTATACTCCGCCTCGACAGCTGACCGGTTCAAATTTAAATTATCCCA
The DNA here is from genome assembly GCA_019453435.1 of Rhinogobius similis. Taxonomy (NCBI): domain Eukaryota; kingdom Metazoa; phylum Chordata; class Actinopteri; order Gobiiformes; family Gobiidae; genus Rhinogobius; species Rhinogobius similis. The sequence continues at coordinate 25,392,889 of CM033634.1, forward strand.
CCTCTGGGGAAAAAATAAAGCAGGGTAGAGTTCAGGTGAGTGGTACACGTGAGTCCATTTTGGAGGTACAAAAAAGTTAAAACGTCCCAGGGCAGCACCATATGTTGTTTTGATCCTACAGTGCTCTACAGATGGTCCAGAATAGCTTTCACTGTCAGATATCGCTTTTTCAACTCTGCGAACTAGGCCCACAGCTTAACTTTAAGCTTTAGTTTAGTTTGAATAATTTAGCTTATGCTTTTTCTCCCTTTGGTTGTGTCTTCTCAGCACTTCTTTGTGCTCTCTCGTATCTGCAGGTAGCTGGGATTAAAGGGGTGTTCCTGTCGAATAAGATTGTGGAGAACCAAGTGAAAACGTATATTACTTACAACAAGGGGAGAGACTGGCGTCTTCTGCAGGCGCCAACCACCGATCTCCAGGGAAACAAGGTCTATTGTGAACAGGTAAGTGGGCCACTGTTAAAGAGAGGCATTGGTAATTCAACCTGGAGCTGTAAAAAGATGTGCTGTTCCTAATCACCCTGATGACATAACTGCTTGTGTTCATGAAATGTCACACAGACTCACAGTATTGAACTGGGACTCACTCACAGTAACAACTGTGTGGCTTGAAAGAAGAAAACACTTTTATAACTATTGGTTTCTTTTCAAGCAAGAATATTCTTAGAAGGTGTAAATAAAGTATCTTTGCGGTTTGCAGTTGAAATAGTGAGTCAAACTTTTTAGAATACCACAGTATAGACTTTTTACTCAGCAGTGCACTGTGCGTGGTATTTATAGTGATATTGTCGGGGCACAGGAATATCAAGCTACAGATATTTTTGGAATAATGAAGAGAAGATTTTGGGAGATTCACCATATTCCCTGTTGTTGTAAGAGTCTATAGCTTGGAACTGAAGCTGCTGAGACAGAAAGATGCGAGTGAGGCAGAGTTGACAGCTGTGAGGTCTCTTTGCAGTGCACAGCAGCAGAAATGAAACTACATTTTTGCCCTGAAGACTGAGTCTATTCATTGTCATGAGCCCGCTATGCTGTTTTTCTGACTATACTGTTCCATATTAGTAATAATACAATACAAAACTCTGTTGTTCTTATCCAGTGAGAGTCTTTAGGCTGGCTATCATCAATAGACTGTGTACTGTTTTTCTTTTCTATGTGACATTTTTAATGAAGGCTCTGGGCACTGGCTTCATGCCCCTGACATGCATGTGTGCTCACAGTAAACGAGTATGAGTGTAACACAGTCTGGACTCAAACACTAAGACTCTCCTGTCTGTGACCTGTAAAGTACAAGCTGTGAATATTGTAAGAAGAAACCATATCTGTTTATCATATCTGCATTTGAAAATTGTTGTGCACAATTGACCCGTCTTTATTATGATTTCAATGACTTACATTATAACGTTTGATGCTGGAACCTTTCACACATTCCTCAAATCACATAAAAACACATAGGGGCCACTGCATAAATGCACATCAGTATGAATCTTTCTTAAATGTCTCTTGTAAGTGTTTTTATGATTGTGTGCTGCACTTTCCCACTTTGATCCAGGCAAGCCTTAAAAAAGAGGTTCAGATGTCAGTGGGCATTTTACTTGGTTAAATAAAGGTTAAAAAATAAATAAATAAAATAAGGTGTGCTCTGTGCTTCTGACAGTCAGGTGATTTGTCACTATACACCAATATGTGGGACACGCACATCTAAAGGCTGGCTCCAAAACATCAAATCTTTTTTTTTTTTTTTTTTTTTGTCATTTCGGTAACCCCCCATGTGATGTTTCAGGTCAACGCCCCTGTTCAGACATTTTTCTGACTTTTTCATCGTTACATACATAAAATAAGAATATTTAAAAACAAAATGAAATCATTTAACAACTGCTACTCATTAATTGCCCGCTCTAATTACAATTCATGCCATTTCTAGTTGATTAATGACGTGTTGAACAGCCTCATGTTTGCACTGAATGTCGTCAACTGAGCACAGAAAGAGCGGAGACAATCTATTTTTGCTAAGAGTTTCAATCTGTAGTGTGCTTGAGATGTTGCCGCTCTATGATCCTTTTGTTTAATCTCCTTTGTGCCTTTGTTCCTCAGCCGTACTGCTCCTTACATCTGCATCTTCACGTCTCCGAGAATCCTTACACCTCTGGAAATATCGTCAGCAAAGACACTGCTCCTGGAATTATCATCGCATCAGGTGAAAAGACTGTAGCACGTCAATAATCTTGTTTATCTCCAAATGCAAGTTGTAAGAGATTTGATTTAAGCTTCACTTGCTTCATGGCAAAATACAATCTACCTTGAATAGCCTCGAGGCTGATAATTCATATTTTGTGACGTTGATTGAATAATTCTGTTGTGTTTTCTTAGGGGTTATTGGACCTGAACTGACCAGTACAAATGTCAGTGTATTCATTACATCGGATGGTGGGAACATCTGGCGAGAGGTAAAAAACAGAGAGAACGTATTGTGTCCGTTACATTACAGTGTTTGATCAAAATGCTTGCAGGCCAGTGGTTTTCAAACTTTTCACATCAAGTATCATCTACAGTAATATCAGATAGTGCCAGATCTAAACCTGGCCTTTATCAGGTCTAAAGTAGAGGTAAACATGCTCTAAAACTAAACTATAGGGCTGCAAGAGTAATCACTATCAAATTTGAATGGATGCAATTTGCAACATCAATATCCTCTACAAGCAACAAAATATCCTGTCTTATTCTGTATACAAATTGCAAACCCTGTGGTTTAGATCTCTTCCGAAATACATAGTTTGTCAGTTCATATTTCAGTGTTTTTCTCAATTTTCCTGGACAGATTAAAAATGTGAAGTTTGAACAGATACCAATTATCAAAACACAGATTGCAAATCTAATTTCAATTGCAATTTTTTCCCCAAGTCATTCATCTCTACTAAACTATAAATGAGAATGAAATAGATGAACTAAAGAATGAACTAAAATGAGACTAAACCCGGTCTAAAATTATATGAACGTGTATGTGTCTCTGGCTGATTTAGTTTAATGTAATTTACTAAATGCAAGATATGTTATGCCATACTGTGGAACATTGCGAACAAAGGAATAACTTCTCCAGTTGGTTCACCAAAAAAGTTACATGGTGTGATTTCATTTAGTTGATTTTTAGCAACACAAAAGCAGAATAAACTACCACCTCACACCGAACGTTGTTTTTTTTATTTTTTATTTTTTTATTCAACTGTTCAGTTTTCCCCATTTGGTCCAAAATTATTGAATGGTTATCAACTCGGGGTTTTCTTGTCTTAGCAAACAAAGTAAATGTGTTTTGCGTTCCTGGCTGAAGAAACACACATCATGAATTTGTCTTCTGAATATTAAACACCAAAACCTTTTCTCTGCTGAGACTTTAAGAAACAGTCAACACTCGCACGAATATAGCCCTGCGTGCAGTGACAATTTGTATTTCTCAGTTTCAAAGTGTTGCTGCTGCGAACACATTGCGGTTGACACAGAAAAAGCACCGAGGCTCGACACCCAGCTATGTGTGAGACATGTAAATGTGCATTGTGATCTGCACAGGAGCTAAACAAAGACCCCATACCATCCAAGTGCATTTGGCTGTAAACATAACAAAGAGAGAAGGTTTTGAAGGGATGGATAACTTGTTAACCATAATAATACAAATAAATCTGTGGCTGATTTATTTAAAAGGTTATTTTTGCAGAACAGAGTTTTTTCTGCTTCTCATACCTGACAGTTTCGACTCGTCACTCGCAATCTTCTTCTGAGTTTTAAATAAATCATCAAAAGACCAGATTAATCTCATTGGACTATACATTGTTATGAGGCCTTTTTACTCTCCCACACCTGGGATACTGTCTTGAAGAAATTGGACTGTAGATGGCGCTGTCGTCCGCTCCTCTATCGGTAGGAAAACATGGCCAAAACCTGTGTAAATCAGCTGTCAAAACACGTCACAGCAACATCACATGACAACTTTGAAGAAGACTGTGATGAGCAGTCGAAACAGTAATTTATCAGACGACCAAATGAGTCTCATTGGACTACGTCTGTAGTTGATTGAAAAGGAAAATGTTTATGAGCAAAATTATTGACATGCGTAAGATATCTGAAATACAAACTTCAAAGGCAGTTCTCTCCTGTGGTTTCTCTTGAGTCCACTTAAGCACCGCGTCTTTCCAATCTTATCCTTTGAGGTATATTATGCTTAACTGACTGTTCTGAGCTTAACCATGTTTGAATATTGTTGTTAAAAATGCACCTGCTTTGTCTCAGTGGCAGATGTTTGAGTAAACCTGCTTCTTGAAGATATTTCCATCTCCAGGGTTATGATTTCATCTTCATCTGATCATTTGTTTAATCAAACAGCTTTAAAGTTGGACTTTGTTACATTTCTGGTGTGGGGTCCGCCACCTGCTTGTTTTTATTGCTTTGCCTGGAATGGTCCTCAGAATAGCATTAAAGGATGCATATTCTGCAACAGTGACTTTTTTTTGAGCTTTTAACCGTGTTCATACAATGTTCTGTCAGCAAAAACATACCTGGAGTTGCATTCACGCAGTTTTGAGAAATGTTGAATAAAAAATCTAAAGTACACAAGAGCATGTTTAAAGGCTAATAACAATATTAAAAATGCAGAATATTTTTCCTTTAAAAGTATCTGTCTCACGCTCATTCAATTACAGGTGCTTTAATAACCTTAATAACATTCTTCACTCCTGCGGCCCAGTAGAGTGTCTTTACGACTTGCTTTACGACTGCTTTTCTAACAGTTGTATTTTGTGTGCTCAGAAGTCAAATCAGGATGCAATTGATTTGATTGGTTTAACGAAAATCGCAAGCGCAAATCGGAAAGGCTGCAGTACCATAATTTCCTCTACAAACAACAAAATATCCTTTTATTAAAAAGAGCTAATCCCATAGTTTAGATCTGTACAACTGATCTGATTTTTATTAGTTTGTCAGTTCATAGACCTATTTCAATCTTTTTGTCAATTCTCCTCGAACAATTCTCCATGTGAACTTCGAACAGAATCTGGTTATTAAAACATATCACAATCGCAATACTGGTCAGAAAAATCAGCAATTGCATTATTATTATTATTATTTTGTTATACAATAGATAAGCATTTGTTGATTCTCAAGTTTTGATTATCCTGATGGATTTGATTATTGATCAGTTGGGCAATGGAACACATTTTTTAAAGTTCCACAAAAACACAATTCTGTTATCCGGACACTGTCATGTTACATTCTTACATCAAAAGAAAGTTCAGCACCGAATTGTTACCCTAGTACCCTATTTACCAACCCAGTATACAAGTTTATACCAGAAGCATTTCAAAGTGTGCCAACTAACCACATGTTCTGCATGTTGACTGCAGGTGTTTCAGGAAGAGTACAGTGTGTTTTTCTTGAACCAAGGGGGATCTCTGGTAGCCATCCGACACACACCTCTCCCAATTAGGCACATTTGGTAAGTCCCTCCAAGGATTTTTACAACACACTCAATCTTCAGAACTAAGACAAAGTTAGACGTGCTTTTCTACTGAGGCTCATAACTGTATTTCTTCTCTCTGTGCGATCCAACCATTGTTCTCTCCCCCAGGCTGAGTTTTGATGAGGGCAGAAACTGGGACAAATATAGCTTCACCTCGTCTCTGCTCTATGTTGATGGGGTGCTAGGGGAGCCTGGAGAGGACACCCTGATAATGACGTAAGCTCTGAAGCAACTGCAGATATGTATATGTGCATATTTGTACGTTTGTGGATGGCTGCATTATTTATGATTTATGGCTCTGATGAGGATCTGAAAGTGCGTGAAAATAAATAGAGGGTTGAAAGTTGAAAAGTGATGATTGCACTATGTTTGGAAGACATCAAAACGTTAAGACAGTGTAAATAATAATTGGAGAAACTCAAAAGAAGCATTTCACAAAGCGTTTACATTAAAAAGGGAATATTTGAGTAATGGCTAAACATTGAAAGCCTTTTGCCTGGATGCATGCTACATTTTTATTGGGCCAAAGCTTATTTATGATGGACTGAGGAAAATTTAAAAGCTGTTCTATGGCCAAATAGAGTTTTAATTAAATTCATTAGTGTCTGTGAGCCAGGCTGTACCATACCTAAGGTCCAAAGTTACTGGGATAGGCTCCAGTAGTCTGTGATAATCATAAAAAACCCCAAAAACAAAACCTTAATTGCTTAGATGATTTTGAGTTTAACTTTGCGGATTGTTTCCCATCCAAGTAATACCATTTTAAAAATTACTACTGAAGACTGTTCTGATCTATCTGGGGTCATCTTTAGTGAAACACTACTAAGACCTAAATAATATTAGTTGCACTTTGTTGCCCATTTCCAGCTGATTTGTGATGCGTTGTTAACTATGAATTAGCTAATTATAAGCTATAATTTTCCATGCAATTGTTGAATTGTGTTTTATTACATTTTTTACAATCCCTGGTCTACATTTCGATGCATTACTGTGAGTTCAAGGATCACTTGTCAAAGTCAGTTTTTCAATTTTATTTATGCTGTGCAGAATCTTCGGTCATTTCAGTCATCGATCCGAGTGGCAGCTTGTCAAAGTAGACTTCCGGTCCATCTTTCAACATCGCTGCACTTCTGACGACTACACCATGTGGCAAGTACACGACCAAGTAAGGGACACCATTTTAAACAGAAAGTTTAAGTGCATGATTAGGCTCTGCAAAAATGTTCAGATTGTGTCACACAATCAAGCAAAACAAGCTGCACAAGCAGATACAGAGGCTTTGAAATGCTTATGATGGATTATTCATTACAGGGCGAAGCATGCATCATGGGAATGAAGAGGGTTTTCCAAAAACTGAAAGCTAACGCACGATGTGTCAAGGCCAGAGATCAGTACGTGCCTCAGAAGTCGGACTCCTGCCCGTGCACAGAGGCCGACTTTGAGTGGTGAGTTCCCACTCCGAGGCAAGCCTTTTCCCTTCATTAAACCCATTGCCCAAACACTTTAGCAGCATCTCCAGAGGCAAACTGTGAAGCCAAAGAGTGCACAGTGTGAGGGCATGTCCTCAATCACTTCTCTTTATCTCCTGTTTGTCCCCCAGTAAGATTTTGTTACGACAATAACTATACAAAAAAAAAAGCTGTTATTGATACATTTGAAAAAAAAAAGGAATAATTACTTTAATTTAGAGCCATACAAATCTAATTAGGTCATGCATGTGAATTGTTTATCTCTTATCAGGCTTGTTTGAGGAAACATAGCTGATGATAGAAATATTTTATTTATTATTTTATCTATTCTTGACCCAATTTGTCTTGACTCAGAAGAGAATGCTTCATACAACATTGTCTTAAAAGCTAGTGTTTTTTTCTTTCGCTTTTTTTGGTCTGGATTCTGATCTCATCTTGTGTAGTTCGTGTGACCAGTGGATTTAACAATGAAGCGCATAGTCCCTCACGTTATGAAAATGTTACAAATGGGAACATTGTAAGCACAAGGAAATGAACGGTTGTCCACATACTTCAGGGAGTAAAATGATGTGATGTGTGATGGCTGTGAGGAGTGCACCAAACAGTTCCTTTCTTCAAAAAGTAGGAGCGTGAGGAAAGGCTAACGTAAGACATGACCTCATGCTCTGGGTTCATCCATCCTCCTTTGCTGCAGTGCCATTACAGGTCATGGGCGGCTGGATACTGCCCCAAATCTTATGCGGGCTGATGATATAGCGACATAGTGTGCCAGTCAGCATTCATGTATTCACCATGGACAATTCAAATCCACCAATCCATACACAGATGATGCAAACAGTAGTAGGAAAAATCCACTGTAACACAAAGAGGAATCTGTCGGTTTGTGAAATACTAAATGTGAACTCATGACATACATGCTGGAAGTGGAAGTATAGGTTTGTGTAGAACTTATAGTACATGTCTCACCATAGGTCAGACATGTACTCTGACTCACTTGCTCTTCATACTCTTCAGTCCCAGTCTACCATTTCTGTAAGACTTAAGGTCAGCACCACATGTCCATACAAAAACATTACAGTCTTCTTCCATTACCATCCCCAGCAGGAGGATTTATGCTCTTGCAGCATGATATGGTCTTCCCACAGTCTGAGGGGAAGGTGATGGACACCTTGACATTTTCCTCTAGGATTTTAATAATTCAGACCCCACACTTACTTCAGCGACAGCAGCATGCTATGGTCCAGAGGCAGCAGAACGTCTCACAGCCTCTGCTGATTGTGGTTCACAGATGGGATAGACTCTTGTGTAGTGCTGATCTGTTTGGTCAATGCCAAAGACAAAGCCAAAAACTTTTTGGGCTCCTCCACCCACAGAACATTCGTCTATCAGCCTGTCCACATGGCATTTAGCAAAGACCAGCAGCAAAGTTCTTTTTCGGGAGAAGAGTTGTGCAGAACTTGTTGCAACTCAGCAATCTGCACTGTTGATGTAGAAAGTTTGAAAGAATATTTTGAGTTCACAAAGTTTATGATATTCTATTTTCACTGTCCGTAAACTTCAGAATCTCATTCAAAAATGTCTTATATAACTCATTTTAGTGCTTTTTATTGGATCAATAAAGCACAGTGATTGGATTAATCTTAGCCAATCAATTAATGTATGAAAAAGCACTATATCTTTTATCTTCTGTTCATCAAGTAACCTTCAGATTTAATTGTGTAAATTACGATGGCTTGGATTGTTTCACTAGATGTTAGTTTTGGCATTGTGACATCATGTTTTTATATAACATTTTAGATGTGTTATAAAGATGTATGGAAAGCCTATTTTCACTGTCTGTTTTTGATCTGAAACAGTGACTACGGATTTGAGAGGCACTTGGATGGCAGCTGCACACCATCGTTCTGGTTCATTCCTTCAGCCACGTCCAGAGACTGCATCACTGGGGACACTTTCCTCAACACTACGGGGTATGACGGATCTGTGCGCAGCCAGGTGGAAAGAAAAAACTCCTGGTTTTACACTCCGTCAGTAAAACAATCAATGCCATTGCAACTGGGATTAAAATAAAAGCCAGAAAGCTACCAGCAAATGTAATAAAAGTAAAAAAGTAAACAAGCTGTGATTTTTATGTCAATTTAAAAAAAATCATTTTATACTCAAAACTGTGCTAGAATTAAGCTCAACATTGACTGCCCACCACAAGGTTCTGGAAGTAAATTTTTCAATCAGCTATTGTGGTAACTAAGTAACTTATAATATTAATAATAATCAGTTTCTGAAACTTTAAGGAAGTGGTTCCCAACCTTTTTTACATAATGCCATTAACAAAATTATTACTGAGAAGCATTTATTTCAAACAAACACACACCAGTTGTGGTTTTTATGTTCTCATGTCCAATTTCCAATCATTTGTTTGGTATTTTAATGACCTGACCCTCTGACCGGACAAAGCTCCGAGGACCCTAAAACAAGGCGTTGAAAGTTTTTTGCACATTCACATTCATAACTGGCTAGATACTATTGTGCTTAATTTGAATTTTTCGAAAATTCCCTTCCAGAATTTCGGTGACTTCAAATTGGACTGGACTGAGCTTCATAGGTTGCATTGATAAGGGTAAAGAGTAAATGTAGTGGTGGTGGTAGCAGTAAGAATGGTCAATCCATCAATTTTATTTATATTGAATTGTACAACTTAACATACAATAACATAATGCTTCACAGTGTGAACATGTTTATACAAAAAAAGGCTTTGTGAAATCATAAAACTCAACACATAGTATTTCATTTTATTTTGTAACAGAAACGGTCAATAAAAACATGGATCATGCCTGACTCAGTTAAAAAAGTTCTGCTGCATAGGACAGAAAAACATTTCCATCCAGAGCAGACAACCATGACTGTGTGACTGAATGAAAAGGCTAGACCTCAAAGTCACACTGGAGAAGCTAGTCTGTCAGAAGTGTAGTATGAGAGATCATAAAAAGTAGAGCTGGTATCTATAATACAGAATCAGAATTACTTCACCAAGGAGAAATTACCTTTGTCAGACAGGCTGCCAACTAGCAAAAAACAGTTATCAAAAAGAAAAAAGGAAATTGTGTTGCTAGTTGTTGCAGATATAATAATAAAAGGCATTAACACCGACAATTCAAGTAGTAGATGTCATAATAAAAGTAGTCGTAGTCATCATGCTCCGATTAAGGCTTTGTGCTGTAAGCGTTTACAGCTTTTAGCGTTTACTTGTAGCTAAATAATTATGTGAATATCTTTTTGTAAGCACTCTTATTAAACTGATATTAAAAGTATTATCGTTGATGACATTTCCACATCTTTTACAGTTATTCATTATTTACAACAAAGCACCTCAACCCTACCAATATTTTATCTTGCTCTGTTATATTTTTGTATTTAATATTTTAAAGAAAGTAAACAACATTTGTATTATGTATTCCAGGTATCGCAAGGCTTTGTCTAACAACTGCACCGAGGGGAGTGCATTGAAGTACAGCCCCAGGCGGCAGAAGTGTCCCAGCCAGTCCCCCAGAGGCCTACAACTCTTCACCAGTGAGGGAACACCTGTGGCAGCCCTGGAAAAGAACGTCACCTTCCTGGTCTTCCTGGAAGAGGTCTGACTTGAATATTGCTCCGTGCACGTCTCGCTTTTTCATTTGTGATTATACGGCTAAATTGAGATGCTGTCAGAAAGTAGCACAGTGGCTCCGGTGCAGGAATATAAATATAAATCCATGACCTAATATTATCTGCGAGGTGTGATAGCGGGTTGGGAGTGACTGACAGGAGTGTGTTTACTTTCCCTGCTCTTCTGAAGGGTCTCAGCTCCACCACCAGTATCACAGTGGACTTCGGGGACGGGACTGCGATATCCTATGTAAACATAAGCTCCATAGAAGATGGTGTCAAGCATATCTACAGCAGAGTTGGCATCTATCAAGTCTCAGCTACAGCCAGCAACTCTTTGGGCTCCGACAAGGCGACTCTATACCTCCATGTCACTTGTGAGTTAAGTAGCCTTGAAAAACTTACTGGTTGATAGACAAGATATTCAGTGCTAGGTGAAGGAAATTCAGACAAAGGTTAGAGCTTTATATTGTGCATTATTCAAAGAACCTGACACTGTAGCCTTGGTATTTCCTATAGTATAAGTTATATAGTGTATGTATCTTTTGAAATACCTTTAGGGAAAATAGTAAGAAAGCAGCTTGCTCGAGCTTAAAGAAATACAAAAGGCAGCACAGGTGGAAGAAGTATTACATTTTGTTTCGTTAGTAAACAAAATCTCTTGTAACAGATACAAGACCAAAAAATTATGTATGATGTAAAAGTACCTGTTTAATGGTTCTAAAGGTTTGTGTGAAATGCTTTTGCATTTTTTACTCTAAAAGTACATTGTTAAAGTGTCTAATGTGTCAATGTCAAAATCTTGATTAAGAATTGAACAGAACCGACTAATTGTTAGTCATTTTTGTATTTTTTATCCTCTTTGAACACTGGGACTAGAACTCTTAAACTTTTAGCGAGTGTCATAACTAAAAAAAAAATCTTTCTCAGTCCAATTAAAGTAAGTACAGTACTTTAACTTTTTTACTAAATAACTGTCCACCACTGAATGGCAGCGAATGTCCAACTTGCAATGCTACACTGTGAAGGTTTGTGCATTAACAGATTATGAGGGATTAAAATCTCAAAATAGTCTAATTTGCTTCATATTAGAGTTTGTATGTTATTTCTTATTTCATAAAATTTCAAGTCCACTGAACAACCATTGTGTTCTCGCAGGTTTGAAATACTACCTCATAATACAGAATGAGTCCAATTCTATTTTTAGGGGGGAATTGGCTGCTATAATGGCCAATCACTGTCAACATTTATCTGCAGTATGTACATTTTCAGTACCTCTAAAATGATCCCCCTATTTTCTCTTTCAGTCCTTCACAATTGCATGTGTCATCTTGGACAATGCAGCTCTATTAGGTGATTGTGATAAATTTAGGTGATTTAATTAGCACAGCAAAAGAGGTTTTTGGAGTTCAAATTGCAGATTTAATGCCATTTTTGTCCACTCATAATTGTTGTTTAGTAAATTATCCTTGGAAATGAGTCTTGCGTAAGAGTAAACTAAAGACATTATGTGACTATATTTTTGTGTTTCCATTAAGGTCCACTTGAACAGGTGCAGCTTTCTGCTCCTTCTGTCGCGGTCAAGAATAAGCCAGTAAATCTGACGACCGCATTACGTCCAAGCCAAGCGGGGACAGTCACGTACTATTGGTGGTTTGATAACAGAATAGAGGTACATTGTGTGTCTACGTCTCATTCTCCTGTCCCCCCATGCTGAGGAGCAGGTGTAATCTCATCTCTTTGTGTCTCACAGCCTGTGGTGACCCTTAATGGAGCCATGACCTACACTTTCTCTAAAGTTGGAAGTCATACCGTCACAGTTCAAGCTTCAATGGCTAACACAGTCCTTCAGGATCAGATGAATATTGCAGTTTATGGTAAAGCATATTGTCATTTGCCTTTTACAATGAAAAACAAGCAGCTTAAAGGTCCTTTTCATGTATTTTTGCCAATTAAAAAATGATGTCTGGAAAATATCTCAGGGCATTGATTCCCAAAGTGGGGTCCTGGGGGGCCTCAAAGGCAGTACAGGGGGGCCTCCAGAGGTTGTCCACACAACAAGCATAAAAAAAAGGAGCTTGAAAATCAATTTATATTATATATTTTCTTAAATTTACTGCTTTAAATCAATATTAAGCCAACAGCCGTTACTATTTTTATTTTTGCCCGTAGATTAAGAAGAAAAATATAACAAAAATATTAGTGATTATTTTAATATAAAGCAAATTATTATTGGGGGGCCAAGGGAGGGGTTGATAAGGGGGCCGCGAGAGGGAACGGCTGCTCTAGGGAAATACAATAACTAAAATAGTATGAAATCATATTATCAAAAGTCTGTATTTTTTAATGAGTTTCACTGTTTCTGTACAATGTCCCTTCATATAAAGACTAAACTAAACTTTAACATGTAGGTTGTTATTAGTCATACAGATGTTTAAAACAAAAATATATCGTTAAAAATAGCCAACTGTTGCCATCTCATGAGAGCTCATATCCCTGATCTTTCCAACTTTCTGCACATTAAGTCCTCCACGATAACTCAATAGTTCAGTGCCACACATAGATTTAGTGTGGTGCAAACATCCACACAAAGACTGATGCTTTATTGATGAAGGAGGTGTGCATTTGCAGTCTGACTGAAAAGAGCCATCTCTGTTTGTTTATGTTATGATCTCCTCTCTATTATAAATCACTTTCTCATTTTAAAAGCATAGGGTTGGGGCTTTTCATTAGAGCTTTTTAAATATGCCTTTGTCTTCCCGTTCAGTGGCTTAATACAACAGATTTTCAGACAAATTGATTTACCCAACCAAATCACAGTGTCCAAATTATCTTTTGTCTATTTCTAAATTAAACTCATATCCAAGTTTATTACTGGATTTATGATGTCTTGCTGGATTTTAGATGAGTGAGTTGTAACTTGAAAGCTACTCAGGCTGAAATAGTCCTTCTGTCGGTAACATGGTCGTAATGTGAGCACAAACAGGTAGAGGGCAGTGTGTTACAAATGCATTTGCCTACAGGTTAATATCATTTGCATAAAATAAATCAGGTCAGATCAGGTCAAAATGCATTCTGAACTGTGAGCTTTTGAACTTGAACCAACAGATTATGCTCAAAATATTCCACTTTAAATCTTTGTAATAGAGGGAGTCAGTGTAATATTTTATTGCTGGAGTTTATTAAATTCTATTACAAGGATTAAAAAAGGTATATCAATAAGTATGAATTTCAATAAGAGTAAAGCAATGATATCATTATAGCTAAAGCTGGAAAATTAGTCCTAGTCTAGTGTATGCAAATTATAATCATTTATCATAATTTGTGTAGTGTTTAATGTGTATGTTTATTTATTTGTTGTATGCATTATGCGGGTCAGGTAGGCCGTGGTGGCATGCTTAATCAGAGCGGGTCAGAACTAACCCTCCATCTGATCTATGCAGTTTTATTGGGCATATTGTATGTATAATGATGCTCTTCACTTTTTTTTTTTTTTTAGTTAAACTTTGTAAATAGGAGTGGGCGATATTGACAAAAATGAATGTCTCAATATTTTTTGTGTTTGTATATTTTATATTAATTGAGGTTTAATTATACTTTTGAAATGTAAAACTAATCGCAAAAGGGCAGAAATGTCATCTTTTACCCTTATTAGGAAGTTTACAACAAAACCTTTTCATTTCTATTTTTAAGCAGCTCTTTTTGTTCACAATATTGTCTAAATTTTAATATATTGCCAACCTGTATTCTGTCTATATATTGTCTATGTGTAGTACACTACACATCAAAATGTGTTATTGTGACTAATGTTTCATAAAATATCACGATAAATTAAAATGTTGAAACTATAAATCTAAACTCCAAAGCTTCATAGTGTTTATTCCAGTAAACACAATTCTAAATGAACCATAATGTAAATAAAATGCAAAACAAAACAAAACATGCTTCAAGGTGGCCATGGGTCAGGAGAGGGGAGCCATGGGTGAGGTCGGGCTGCCTGGACGCAAATTGGGGTTTGATCACCCTCAGCTGGGTCGCCTGGGCGAGGGTGTCTGTTTGTTGAAAGACCCGAAACACCCGATGACCCCAGGTACATCACTGAGGATAAGTCCAGGTGCATCAGTAGGACGTATGCATGAAAGTACAGTCGAAATTGTAATTATTGTGACAGGCCTAATTTTGTTATTTACTAAAATTTCCAGTTGTTGTTTGTGTACTGTGTTCCAGATTACTTTCGCTCCCACGTTTTAGCCTTCTCCTCCAATTTGGATGAGCTGAACCCTGGGGTGTCTGAGTGGAGAGAGGATATCGGCAGAGTGGTGAAGAACTCCATAGTCCAGGTCAGAGATCTGTCGCTGCTGGCAAACATTACTCACAAATCTATTCAAATGAACAGCACTGCAGTCAAGTTCTGAAGCCCTCTTTCAAACTTGGCAATTAACAGCTCTTCACTAGCCCGGAGTGAAAAATTCAAGGCTTCAGTGAGCTAATATTTCCCAGACTGGGATGTGCTGAATTAGTAATGCCACTGTGCGGTTTAGTGCGCTCTGCTTTGTCCACGTTTGTAACCTCGCAGTGTAATCAGCCATTAACCTCCACACAGTGACATCGCACATGACATAAAACACTGTTAAAACACACGCTCTCAGAAAACCTGTCATAATACCAAAGGGCAGAGGAGGCGAGACGCTGACGGCTCGATGCCCGCACGCCTCCGGAGAACACCAAAACCTCAAGTAAAAGGAAGTTGTTGAACTGCGGTTAAGTGTCGGGTTTTACCACTAAGAATCTACGGGGACGCCAAAAAAATATACCAGCTTATGTAAAAGACCTGGATACTGGATTCTAAATATATCCGCGAGTAGCCCTCAGTATGAAACATTCACTCTGACCTTCTGTCTTGTCAGATATTCCCACGCTGTACACTGGGAAGCTGACAGGAGACCTCTGCTTATGGAGGGAAAGCACTAAAAGCTCCTGTCTTTGGCCACAGCCTGTCAAATTGAACTTGTATGTCGCAACTGATTGGCGCATTATACTGCGACTGTGACTGGTACTTAGGCAAATGATATGTGAAGCAAGCAGAAAGCCTAACATGTTTATCCTTTAAAGAAATCACCCTTAGAGGGACAATATTGCACCGAGAAAGCATAACATTGTCTCTTCTAACCTATTAAAAGGGATTACACCAAATCAACCTTCATGAGATTAGAACCAGGCTATAACGGTGTTCCCTCATTATTAGTCTAGTGTATTTAGATTGATTCATGCATGTTTGAGTAATCCTGTCTTTTCCTTCATTTGAGGCTCGAGTGCTCTGAAAAAAAAAAAAAAAAAGTCCCCGCCCACTTCTCCACTTCTCTATAGACTCTCACTCACTCTTAACAAAAAGTAAGCAACCATTTTGAATTTCAAGAGTAGAATTGTTAAATCTGTGTTTGAGCTTCACAAAAAGTATAATGTGTGGTAAAGAATGTGATATATCTGTAGGTAAAATGAAAGAACTATTGTGGGCTCAACAGTTCTGTGAGTATTTGTCCAACGAAACCTAAAATTAAAATTTTCTCTTCATCAAAAATGAATAGTGTCTATTATAATCTCCGACTGAATAAAAATAATAAAATAATGTAAAATACAATTGCTTTCAGTCACATGTGTCTGACTGGTTTTATTTGACAAACCACCTTCATATTTTGTGATATTCTGGGTTAATCTTAATTTGTCCATTGAAGTCACATTATGTTTCACTTTACTTTTACTTCCAACCTGGAATTTAGAATCTTTTTGTAAAGGGTCCATATAACTGCTTGTGTTTATGAAAAGATTTAGAGTTCTTGTCATGTACGTAAAGTTCTGAAATATCATAAAGCCATTTTTGTACAATAAAACGAAGTAAATGAAAATCCACAGCATCTTACAGTAAAATGTCATTATGAAAAAGTGTTGCCTATAAATGTAGCATTTTTTAAACTGGAAGTCAATGGACCCATATCTATTTCAAAGCTGTTATAGATCACTTTTGCAGTTTAATACAATGAACGAAATGTAAAATGATGGTCTACGTATGTTATCGTTTATTACTTGAAAATAAGCATAATATGTCTCCTTTTAAAATGTTTATTCTTGTTTTATGTTTGCATTCTTTTAATTAAAGGTGACAGGAATCAGTGAAGACCAGCTCTTGGTGGCAGTGCTCCCTGGTTTGCCCACGACAGCCGAACTTTACCTGGTGCCGGAGAGAGGGTCAAGCGGGGGCGCAGTGGAGGAAAAGTGGGCCAATCTTGACCAGGTAATATTACTGTCACATCACTCAAATTAAACCCGACACTTAAAGAGCAAATTGGGGTGCACCGTAATAATTAAATGTAAGAACAACGCTGGAGCAGAAGACAGGGAGTCTCCAGGGGATCGATCCCAGAAGAAGGAGTGTGTCTATGTTTTGCATATGTTTTAGCTCGCGGAGATGGGCTGCAAGTTTAGTTTGAGAATGAAGGATAGTAAATTCACTTAGTAGAGCTCCACTGCTCCTTTTTATGTCCTCGCCGCATTAATAATGTAAGTTTTATTACCGAATATGACTCTGACATTACTGCTTGCCTGTCATACATTACAAAGTTAATTTTAAGTTGTGTGGCACTGGAGGGGAGCCTACTGCATCTAAATTGATATGATTAAAAGAGATTATAGCAGTAGGAGCCTTTGTGGTAATCCTGCGGTGGACTATTGATTGCTCCTTGTATTTTTTAACTGCCTGCCTTGTGCACAGAGAATTTAAAAGGGTTTTCGGTCTCAAAGGAACAGCATATGATGTATCTTACACAAGCAGGGTTTGAAACAAGCTACTTTAAAGGCAAATTCAACTTTTTGCTATTTTTGTTGGTTTTATTGTTAAATCTGTTCGGTTCAGGGCCAAGCATAAAACACAATTGGTCTTTTTTACAATACATACAAAAATACAATACATTTGCTGTTTTTTTTCCCCTCTCTTTCTCTTTTGTAATTCAAATTTCTTTGAGATTCTGCTCCTGCATCTGCACCCCAAGAAAGACCTTAGTGTGCGTTACTCTCTCCTGTGAAGAAAGATGTTACCACCAACAAGTGTTAAAACTTACGATTTACTTGGCTTTTTTCTTCTCCCAAACTTTACAATGTTACTGATCTTGAAAGGGAATATTATTACTTATTCTTTAATTTGACAAATATATAGTTTCAGAAACTTCCATTCAACTGTTTTTACCATCCATGTGTTAAATATTTATCCATTTATATCTTTCAATTCTTTCCAGTACTTTCCCCACCAAAACAATGCATCTCAATGAGCTACACACGCCTGCCTCCATCTTTGTCAAAGTTCAGTTATTGTCACATATAAATAGTTTTTAAGATCAGCTCGAATCTGAAATCCTCCGCACTGCACCACAACTCTACCGATTGGCCCCAACTTTGACGAGAATAAAAGCAGACATCATTCTCATTGTGATGGATTACCAAACTCAGGGAAGTCTGAAGTCCAAAAGTCTTTTCAGAGCGCAGTGAATTGAATGGAAACTCCGGCTGCTTGGTATGTAGGCGAAAGTGTTAGGATTTTGAAAAGGTCAGCGGTGATGACGAGTACACGAGTCTGCCAGTAATTGGGCTAAAATATGGAAAACAGTGGCATTATCACAGACAGACAGGAAGAATGTTATTTATGCCATTCCCAAACTTCTGAATATCATTTTTTTCTCATTTACCTGCCAGCTTCATGCACTCTGAGCATTTTTGGAGCCACACTTTGCTCAATTCCCATAACTTAATTGTTCATAAGTCTTTCCCTTTCTGCATTTTACATGAATAAACTCCGCAATGACTCTCATTATAGCGCACAGGATATCAGAGCTTGTATTACAAAGATTTAATGACCCCACAGCAGGCCTTTATGGTTATGGTAGATTGTAATACTGACTAACGCCACTAGAGAGCAATGTCTTCCCATGTATTTGACTAGAGACCAGCTCATTAGAAATGCACAAAGTGTAGAAACCTTTCAGAGACATGTTTTTTCCATTGAAAGATAAGAATAAAAAAATAATGAAAAGAGTTTTCATATTTTGCTACAATCCCTGCCTATATATTTGAGTGTAGATCTTATGTGTGTTGTTTTAAATGTTTGTCACAATCAATAAAGATTGCCCCAAAATAGATGCTTTGCTGGTTAACAATTTATAGAGTAAAAATGTTAAGTTATATCTATGGTTAGCTGTTATGGTAAGCATTTCTTTGTAAACACTGGGTCAGTTCACTGAGCTCTGTGGGTCATGCATACAACATTTCTAAGATACTTTTTTTTTTACTAACTTAAACTACATGTTTTCTTACAATTTTTGTCCTATGGTTTATTTTCCATTTGCTTGCAAACACATCTCACTTGATATAGCATATCCATCATTTGAATTATCTCAGCAGGTATTGCATGCAACAGGATTACACAAAATCAAACTTCAAACAAAAAGGCAGAATATATGTGTACCGTATTGAACAACAGTGAATGGATACATTTGATGTCACATCGGTTGCAAATGCCCTTTGGAGACAGAGACTGAAGAGGCAGAAGACACATCTACCAGTTGAACTGGGAGGTAAAGTGAGTAAGTGTAAGTGAATTTTTCAATTGGTTCTTTTGGTGATGTCCTCAAAGGTGGACCAGATCCAGGTTACAGTCTGCTCTGGATGTTCATCAGGGTCATTTTCCTCAGCCGTTTGCTGGTAATAACTCTGAACAGGCTGTTAGAGAAGGGGCTTTGGAGATCTGAGTGCACAGACTCCAGTATCATCTCGGGGTGAAACCGGTGTGGAGGGACTTTTACCTGCTGGAAAGTTCTGAGCCAGGCTCAGGAACCTTGGGGGGTTGTCTTCTCAAGAGATGAGTCTGACAATGACACAGAACTGTTACAAATGTGTTTCTTACCAAATCCTTAAGTGGCCATCTCCTAACATCTGACAGTCCCACAAACCGCCACGATTATTCTTACTTCATATTCAATACATGTTTCAAACAAAGAGTTGACCGTAGTCTGTTAAGCACAACTGTATATGTTGGCTAGTTGTGAATGTTTTCAATCTGATTTCTAAACTGAATGTTTGGTTTTTTTTGTTTGTTTTTTCCTGTGTGGCGTTGTTCTTTCTGTTTCAGAGGTGCACACAGTCTCTTCTGGGTGCTTCATTTACAACCATTATTTTTCAAATGCAACAGTTTAGATTTTTTTGATGAAATGTTTAGTCTAATGTTTTAGTCTAAATACCAAGGGCAGATTGTGTGTAATACGCTGGGTCAAGCTGAGTCATGACTTCTTTGACCTTTGAAAACGTTGAAATAGAAATCCTGATAGCCTGCTTCAACCTTTTTAATATGTAAACAATATGCTAAGCAGTGCTTTATGTACAGACGTGTGTGTTCATCACTAGAGCAGGGACATTGTTTCCCGAGCAAATATCATTTTGCTGCCTCACAGTCAGTCCCGAACCGACTTAATAGATATTTAATTACATTGATGCATCATATAATTGGCACCAGCGTGGAAGGGAGACAAACTGGGGCAGGCAGGCTGGATTGGGAATTAAAGAGATGTATTTATCTAAAGCCTGTCTGATTACCTGGCAGAATCACACTGATAATAGGGCAATAAATCTTCAGTTCACTCTCCTCCTCATCTCATCTCCAGTGAGTCGCGGTGCAGCTCGGCATCACGTCAGGCGGCCTGAGTGAGAGCCACATACGAGCATGTGTGAAGCGTGGTGCGCCTTATTAAAACGTGTAATAGATTTACTGACCCTGATATGCCACTAGAACAAAAAGTAATTATTCATACTGTGTTGAAGCAGTCTAATTTTAACCAGTGAAAAGATTTTAAAAGAGCAAGATAGAATTAGTGAGGCATGGCTAAGGACTCCAATGGGTTCTGGGAAGGCATTTTGGTTGTGTGTTAAATGACTACTTCATTTAGGTGTGAAAAGGAAGAGAGAACACAGAGGAGAAATCAAAACAGAGATTGTATTGTATAAAACACACTTTGATTCACAACGGCTCTGCTTGAATGCATTTTCAGGAGAGCAGAGATGCAAATCGACTAGATATGTTTCCTCAGGTAGTTTGTCACCGCATACATTTCAACTTTTTACATATTTTGCCTTAACTGTGTCTGCAGATTTTCATGGTGACATTGTGGTTTGTAATCATGGTACTTGTGCTTTTAGGTAGTTATTGTAGTAGGCTCGTAACGCCAAGTGTCATTCAGTAGTATGAGCAGCTGTGCTTGTAGTTGTTGTTGAATCAGTTGAAGTAGCCTGAGAGTTGTAAAAAGAGGCATGAAGCAGGAGTTTATTTACCATCCGTTCAAAACCCAGAGACTTGAACGCTCAGCACATAGTGATAGTGTTGTCCACACAAACCCGGCTATGTTTCCATTGTTGGGAGTATTACACAAAGTATTCCTTTGGGTTTCTTGTTTTCTCACAGTTTCTTTTTGTATTTGTTCCTTGCCGAGGGTCTAAGGACTGGGGAGCCTCTGAGACAGTTATCATTGGTTTATTTCCTGTGAATTTCTTTTAGTGTGCTTCTATTGAACAATGATCATTTCATTTGTACTTTCTAACCTTTTGGCCCTGTACCTGATTTGTATTTACTTTAGTTATGATAAATTATCTTTTTGTCAGGAAAGAACTAGTGCAGAAGTGTTTACCGGGGTCACGTCTTTTCGGCCAATCAGGCATATCGTATATTATGAATTCTGGGAAAATAATGCTTGACACTGTCCCAGGCATGTGATTCTGTCATGGTGCAGTTTCAAAACTGCTAAAAACTAATTATAAAAAAAGAGTTAGAGGAACTATATTGAAACAGTTGCATAAGATTATTCCAGACAGTCTTTTCTGAGTCACGGTGCAATATTGAGTGAAAGGAAGGACTGTGTGGGCGGGGCTAACAGTTCAATTATATTATTATAATATTATTATTACTTTTATTATGGGCGTTGCTATTTCTCTTTTAAACCTTTCATGTTGTCTGTTTTTTTATTCTACTTGTGCAATAATGTGTTTAAAAACTACATAAAGAGCTACTTATTGGAAATGGGTGGAAAATTGTAGTGTTTAGAGGAACACTGCCTGTTGCATTAGTTGTAGTGAAATTGTAAAATAATTATTTCTTAGGCTACTTTTGCTTCAGTTTGAGTAGTTCAGTGATATAATAAATTTCTTAGTCCACCGGAGATCTGAATTGCTCTTATCTCTTCAGACTTATGGATTTTGGAAGCCAAGGTGTGTGGCCTGGATTCTTTTAGGTTAAACAGTCCTTAGTGCGACGGAAATAGCAGAGGAATTAATTTTGTGAAATGCCACCGCTACGGCTCCATCACTAAGCACTCGCCCTTTTACCTGATGGGCTTCTCCGTCAAACTCAGCCCGGGTCTTAACACGTCAGGTTGGGCTTCACGTGTCGACATCAACATTTGCTCCTCTTTAGAAGCAAATCTAAATTCATAATTCAAGCTGTCGGAAAAGGAATGACTGGGGCTGAAATATTGATGGCGTCGGGATATTGCAGTGCAGCCGGGCGCTAACCGACTCTTCTCTGCTCTGTCACTCTCCCCCATAGCTTTCTCAGGTCCTGCTAAGTGCTCTGAATCAGGATCTGGTCCAGTTCGCACTCAAGCCGGGGGTGCAGGTGAACGTCTACGCCACGCGCCTCTCTCCAGGTCAGTCCGGCGCGCAGACACTTGGGCACAGGCTTGTCACGGAACATTTTACGGAGCGGGATAGGGTTGAGGTGTTAGGTAAACTTCTCACTTTTAATAGCTGTGGAGGAAGAAAGATCAAAACTTTCTTGTAAGGTTTTTTTCCGAGGCGTTTGAGATTTATATTTGATAAAACAGAGCATAGTGAGAAGCTGCCCACTCAACAGCGATCCAGCCACCTTTATTCAACACCTTAAAATGATTCATTTCAGCTGTTAATAGATAATGACCTCTGAGATTTTTGAAAGCATCATACAGTTTGTTTACATTCAGCTAAAGGAAATAAATGACTTGAATACAATATCACAAGACATGTTGTTCATACTCCCAGTCCCGAAAATAGTGTAATATATCAGTATTATTAAAATCTACAGGCAAACTTTATTTATTTTTCGTTAGTTTGCTCTCTGAACATAGTCTTTCATCCTGAAACAACAAATCCATCCAACCTGCCCCTAGAGCTGTTTGATTTCATTTAATCCACTTGCATCTATAGAAATGAATGAGACATTGTAACTTCAAACCAATGCCTATTTCTTAAAATGCATTTTTCTACCGCAGGGACATAAAGTCTCATATCCCACATCAGTCCTTAAGATAGCACCTACACACACTAACTTAATGTAAACTTTTACTTAACAGGATTATGATGAATTGTACAGAAAGATTTGTAGATATCTAATTCTGTGCCTGATTTATTGAAGTTTTAACTCCAAAAAATGGGGTAAAACTTACTTTTTATTGGTAGTAAGGTCTAGTAAGATATCCAAATCATATATATCCAAAAGAAATTTTCATGTCAACAAAATGAAACAAAAACTCAAAACTTGGCCCTATCAGTTTTACAGATGTTCAGATATGTGCAATTTTGGTTATTTTCACACATAAAATGCCATATTTTAAACTAAAACATTGCAGGATGAAACTTAAAATACATTATCTTACGTTTAGGCTTGAATAATTTAACTACAGAAGTTTCAAATTGATCTCTTAAATGTGTTTTGGTTGTTTTATGATTGTCTACCTTAAATCTGCTTAGAGGATTCAAAATATATGGATGTGGTGAAAGAAAGGTGCATAAATATGTCAGCAATCTTTCTTGTTTCCTGTTAAAGATCTTCAAATACTGTAATTCACTCACTTTTTGCTCTTTCTATCTTGCAGCTCCCCTAGTGGACACCAGTGAAATTGTCCACAGCAGCACTGCCATCATCATGCTGGTGTCTGTTGTTCTCATGGTCCTGGCCATTTTTGTATTATATAAATTCAAAAGGTAATCTGCACACTCACACATATTTACACATAAAATAGTAGTACGGTACACAAGTCTACAAGAATCTATCCCCATTCTCCCACCCACATCAGTGACAGATACTGCTCTATTTCCTTTCTGTGTTTTGTAAATGTGTTTGCATAATAGCCTTATGTAGGGCTGGCCCCATTACCTACAAGCAAGCGCCGCGCTCCTGAGCTCCTAAAAGTTTCTTGAAGTATTTAGACTCCCTATATATCTGAGTTACGGACAGAGGCGGCACAATAATAGCCAGGAGGGATAAGACAATTCCCCCTCTGTCTCAATCTGCAGAATATTACCGGGAATGACAGTCTAATCAATTCTTCTGGAGGGCTGAATGGGTGTCACAGTCCTGCAGTTATCAATATTCATCTATCTGACAATGTGAGGGTTGACCTTTTGGAAATGCTAAACAAAGCCATCCAAGGTGAGGCGTACACTGCACAGGAATGGCAGCAAAGGTTGAGGAGATAAGTCCAGAGACAACATATATCTATACAGTGAGGGACGTACAGTAAATAGCATCCCCTGCTCCCTTTAATCCCATGTCGATCATGCGGAATAGCTTTGAATACATTTTTGGCAGCATACATTATAAAGCCTCACTTCTCATCCCAGAGTCTTAGAAGTTTATATTGTCTTCTCTTTTTTTTATATTGCACTTTTCTTTATAAAAACTGCTGCCTAGCCTAATACACAGTAAGATTAGCTCAAAAATTACACTGCTCATATATTGATACTAGTTCTAGTTCCACATTTGATACTTAATTTTAATAAAAACTTTTATTGAAATAATGTTCAACAAATTTAGTAATGGAATTCTCGCTAAAACATGTCATGTGCTGAGAAAAGAGGCTTTGTGACTCAGATAGAGCTGTACTTATGTAAAAATGGCAATGAAATTTAAACAATTGTATTCTTGTCAAATTTTGTAAAAACCTAATATTTACAAGCCTTTTGTGATTTAAACTATTAATTGATTCATCAAAAGTATGTTTAGATTTATTGATTAGCAAAATGATTTTAGTTAGTTGCAGCCATAGCATTTGGTATTAAACTATAACATCCGCAGATTATGATTTTATGTTTTGTTAATTGTAAAACAACTTAAAGTCTATATGACAGGTTCTCAACATTTTCTCTCTATGACTATGTTTGATGGGATAGCACTCATGGCAATTATTTATTATAGTTTTACATTTGTGAAGGTACTGTGTGTGCAGAAATTTTGAAAAACAAAAGTAGAGCTGAGTTTTAAGATGAAATCCTTCTGTATTTTCAATGGTATGTCGCTTTTTGAAGACATCGCAGAGACAATTTATACACAACTGACATTTTTACAGTTTAAACCATAATTCAACAAAATAAAGTTGTAATCAGGTATTATTATTTGTTAAGTTATAACTATTGTGTAATTTATATGGATTTTCATCCTTGTTTTTAAAATGGTTGCTAGGTAACAGCTGTGGAATTACCTCTACCTATGTCATATTTGCGCATGGGCAGCAAATATGACATAGGTATTGACATTTTAAACATTGTAAGAAGGTATTGACATTTTAAACATTGCAAAAACTGTCAATCAAGGGATAAATGAGCAAAATGTTAAGTAAAATCTTAAATATTATCACATAATACAGTATATTTTAGTGAAATGTATTGTCTAACCTGTTGTATAGGCTATAATATCAGAAACAGGTCCATAGACTTCCTGTTCTAAACCGCCTCTTCATAGTGGCATTTCACGGTAACAAGCAGTGTTTATTTGTTATTGAAAAATGGCTATGTGGCATTTTTAACCCTACATCTCTAAGTCAGATTTTTTTTAAATAATTGCAAGTAATTACAGAAGAGTGGGTAGGGAGCAGCAAACCTATTCTAATTAAAGAAACAAGATGAATACTCTTAATCAGTTCTAACAATATCGGTATCATACGAGTTTGTGTGTGCTCATGTGCTCATCCCAGTCTGTGCTCAGAGCATCAGATCTGCTGTTTTGAACAGAGCAATGAGGCCAAAAATATGGCCTCATGTTTACACAAGCATGTCAAGAATTATTTTAAACCCCAGATATATAAATTCTGTTAGTGAATTTGTAATCTTTACAATAACTTTAATGTATGATCCTTGCTATGAATTTTAAAATCAGGTCAGGACAGCAGAGCACCCAAAGGACACCCAGACAAAGAGAACATATAAGCTCCACACAGGGTGCCACATATGATTCTGACTGTCCAGCTGTGAGCACTGTTTGGAAGAATACTTTGAAATTGTATTTAGGTACAGAATACAGAATACCGTGTTTTGTTATTTGGCCTGATCAGAATTCTGAATACATAGAATACTTTCACACGGTGTTGCATTAGATTATAGTATGAAAACACAATATAAGATTAAAACAGCTTTATCACAAATTAAAGAAAGGAAATTGGACTTTTTTTTCCTCACCAATTCACTAAATTGTGTGTTCAAATACAGTGATGTGTTCCACTGATTTTAGTAAAGTAATTCTATTCTGAATACCAGCAAATGTACTGTACTGGCATACAGTACTCTAAATTAATATTCTGAATACAGTATGTATTTTCGGTACATGTATTTAGGTACTTCCCTACTCTGGCTGTGAGGCAGGAGTGCTAACCATTTCCACATTAATTATTTGTGATTTGGTCCACATAGCTATTTTTATTTTAGCGATTTCAGACTAATTAAATTGTTAAGTAAAATTATGTAATTATACCTTTTGAAAAGTTAAAAGTTCTCAAATGCTGAAATCTATAAATAATATTTGTATAAGTATTTGAGAAAGTATAATTATTTGAGAAAACTGTGTGTTTGTTATACAGTATGTTGTGAGTATATGTTCTGTATTCTGTCTTTGTCTCTTGTCTGCAAAGAAAACTAAACAATACATAATAATAATTTAAAAAAAAAAAACAAGAAAGCATGTTCTAACAGCGTTTTATCCTCTCTTAACTAAATAATCTTTTACTTGTTGATTGTGGATTTGGCATTTAACTATATTTTCAGTGGCATTCAAAGGGCCCCAAGAAGTCTTTTAAATTGAAATTTCACCTGGAAAATCCTCAACCCTGTTTTTAAGACATTAACTCTCTCTAAAAAAAAAAAAAAAACTACTCCAAATGTCACTGCGGCAGATGCAGACGCCACACAGGGAGAATCTGAAATTAGAAATGCAAGATGTTAGTTTTAAGTAGAATCGAGGGGTTGCATCTGAGGGGGATGAAAAATTTATTGAAAACTGAGGTGAACAATATGAGAGTGAGAGTGCAATGCCCGACGGAATGCTAAAAATGCCCCCGTTTCCCTTTGCCTCTGCCGTGCCATCTTTTAGCAGTTAAAAATAGTGAGTGTTTTATGCTTATGTGAGAGAGCATTAGTGAGACAGACCTCGGTTTTACTTTACTGTTTTTTTATTTCGTTTTTACCCTTGTGTACCCTACAGGAAGATCCCGGGCATCAACACTTATACAGCAGAGCAGCCTGACAAAGAACAAGAGGTCATCCCGACAGTAACCTCCATAGCAGAGCCGGACCCGCAGGGAGACAAGCTGACCTCACTGGACCGCGTGGATGTACACTTAGACTCCAAAAGCAGAGGTACTATCATGTCCGCCACTTCCTCAAGGCGCCGAATAGTTTTCCCACTATTCCGCCGAGGGTTTGAGACGTTTTCAGCCCGCCCGCAAATAAATCCGAGTTACAATTTAGCCTGTAGTTTTGTATTACTGACAAAAAAAAAAAACATGATGCCGTCCGTAGTCATCATGTTGAATCATATTAATAACAAAAATAGGGCATGAGCTAAAAATCACAGTAAAAAATTTGCTAAAATCACAGTAAGGAAGTTTATTTTTCACTTTCATTTGGAGGTCTAATAAAAAGTCTTTATTTACAAGTACTATCCAAAAAATATATCACTGCGACACATTGAGGAACAGCCCAAGAAAGATTGGGATGGGAATGTGCATTGATTTTATTTAGAGAAAACTTTATAGTCTTCTAAAAATGTAGTGTTCTGCTGACACTGTGAGTATACATTACCATAGTTTATTGTCTGTTTTACTGCCCCGGTCTGCTCCCCCAGGCTAAACTGCGTTGTTGATGGCTATAGGTCGAGGTGCATTGTAAATAAGACGTTGTATAAATATTGGTGTCCCTTTGGAGAGCCAATTAAGAAGTATATTATAGTGAGAAAGACAACAAGAGGAATATAAGGTTTTTAGAGTGATTGAGTGAGTGAATTGCATAAATATAGATTTAGCTGAATTGAAACGGGTGGGTCCCAGCAGGAGCACATTTATAGTAACTACTACAGTACAAATAGAAGCTCCAGGGGAACTGGAATCTAATATTAAGCTGAAATACACACACACAGGTGAGATTCAAAATGTCCTACTACATTTTTTTGCTTTGGAGCTGTGGTGACAATACAATTCATTCAGTACCACTAGTATTGTCAATAGTAGCATACAGTATCAGTAGTAAATTTAACAGTAAACACATTTTAGGAGGACATTCAGTGTTTTTGATAGCTTGACTACGCAGTCTTTCAAACTTTAATGAGTATTTTTAGGTTGCGAATCACCCTTGGTTTGATAATGAGCTCCTGAACACTACACACCATGCATTCTGTCGTCTGGTACACACAAGAATGCACTGTTATCCTTGTAACTTCCGATTTTCACTGAAGGAAACTATTCATTGTTACCGTTGAGGTGAAAACTTTTTGTTTGGTATTTGTCACACTTTTCAAATGTGTTTAACAGCGAGCGGCGTCCCTCCCTGAACCAGTGTTCCTGTTCTCTCCACTCGCCAGGCGCTGACACACTGTCAGTAGCTTTTACAGGGACTATTTCATCTTCTAAAAGTAGTTCCAATTAAATCTGCTCAGGCAGAAATGTTAGACCACTATCTCAAACCCTCAGCACATATAACCAAAACTCAACAATTAGGCCGACTAGAGGTAGAGAAGTCCTCTTTTAATTGGGATGAAGTGGGCATTTAATACAGCAATAAAAAGTTACTGCGGAAGTCATGACAGCAAGTCGAAAATGAAGATTCAGTGCATGAAGAGCGATACCTAACGTGCCTCCTGTGGACATTTAAAATGTTTTAGCACAATTCCAAATCATTTCAACAAAGTTCAACATGTAAATAAAAAGAGAATAGCCTAAAGAACACAAAGTACTTATTAGTTTTCATAAAATTATGATCATTTACAATTTGTACAATTCTTCCAAAAATATTTACATACAGCAAATTGAGCTAGCCTTGTGTCTTTATTATTGTTTGTATTCTGAGAAAATCACCAGTGGAGTTTGATTTCCTCAGGTGAGTTCTTACAGGACCAATCAGAGACAGGGGGCGGGTTTAGCAATACAGCATATCCAGCACACCAAGGTGATGACCGCTTCTTTAATAACCTCGAGAGGCAATTAAAAGCACACCAACTGGCAGCTCTTAAAAGACTTGTTACATGGATTTGGAAAAAGTCCATTCTACAAGTTGTCACTGCCAGAAGAGCCTGTTGCTGTTAGTCCCACTTTAAGGTTACATTCAAATCAAGTAGTACCAGACCACCTTCTCTGTAGAAGTGATAAAATGTTGTAGTTACGCAAATTCAAGCTACAACTGAAAACCTTTTGTTTTATATATATATATATATATATATATATATATATATATATATATATATATATATATATATATTTTTTAATAAAGTGGAAATAATAAAAAAACAAATTCTTCCTTCGGAGCATTGCCTAGAGCAGGGCTAAGTCAGGCTGTGTTTGTGACAGCTTTGCATTAGTATTCATGTGTGAGTAAAACACAATCAAGTGCAAAGTAAGGCAAATGTCGGTGTGAATTATTTGACCCAATAAAATAATTAGTGCATCAGGAAGGAAGGCAGAGCGGTGAAAGCATTTTCATCAAGAAATATCTGCACGGTTCCAGTTGATTTACCTCCAGCGGCGGCTAAACAATCGACCCATCCAAGATAAATGTGTTTGCTTGCACAAAATACACTCTTTTGCATATGGCTACATAAAATTCCTTGTGTGTGTGTGTGTCCCTGTGCCTTCTCCCCTGCCAGGCTACCTGCCATCGCACGCAGACATCAAGCTCTCTGATGAAGCGCCCCATGTGTTTTAATGTTGAGAGTCTATGACCGCCTCGAAAGCAATACATCTTCTTTGGCAGTTACTTCCAGAAGCCTATGAAACCACGGTCACAATGAACGGTCTCGGGTGTTTTGCTGCCCATGCATGGACGGACCAGCTCACACTGTGCTGCCTAATCCCTCCGAGGACACTGTACAGATTTATACTTGCTTCTGGAGGGAAAAAAACTGGAACACTTTTTGACTGAAAATACTTGTATTTTTGCAAGGACGCTTGATCTTTTTATGTAAATAATGTACATTCATAATGGACAGGGGTTGAAGTTATTTGTCTCAGCTAGGTCTGGCTGTGTTGCTTTAAGGTAAAAATATCCAGCTGTTCAGATGTTGAATTATGTCTGTGAAAAGAATACTGTGCAAAAATCATAGGGAGGTTTAGAAACAAACAAAAATGGATACCACAAAATCCACCTCGAATGTATGTATAGTGTCTACAAGAGCTTTATTAGACTGATTCTTATTTTGGAAGCAATTGAAGAGTCAGGTCTGCACAAACCTGGCATGACACCTTTTTAATTAAAGGTACATTGTGTAACTTTTCTGGTGGGGTGTCTGCAGCTGCTTGTCTCCAGAGATGTCATTGCTTTTGCCTGGAATGTTCAGTATTGCATCTATCTTGCATTTGTTCAATTAAATGCTTAAAAATACCTTAAACGCTGCATTCTTACAGTGACTGAACTTGTCTCTCCATAGACCTATAACTTGGCCTTGTCTTCATGAAAATAGACAATTGAATGCCATATGTGGGACATTTCAGGCAAAGCAATAACATTTCTTTCATTAACAAGGACCACAACCTCAGAATACAGTGTAAATAACATTTGATTATACTGTATAAGAATAAGATGATCATTGTAGACAAAGAAATATTTGACAAAGTGATATTCGAAGGCTGTTTTGGGACTTCTGAGGAGGGAATCTGCTCTCGGGCTTGTGTCTTCCACAGGAGGAAAGAAACAGAAAAGAGGGCAGGTTGGGAGGCACACTTAAACGAGAAGACGGAGAGCTAAGGAACAAGTGGTGTAAATGGAGCTCAACAGGCCTGACCACTTTGTAGTTTGCCGTGGTTCTGCAAATCAAGTTCTCATTCATTTTTGCCATAGCTAATAATTTAAAGGCATGATGGAGGCCAAGCAGCAAATAAACACATGTAAAAGTTCAAATTCAGCTTTTTTTAACAGTTTATAAAGTTTCAGAAAGAGATTTTAAATAGGATTACACGTTTATTTATTTATTTCGGAATCCCTATGGAAAAAATGTATGGCAATTGTTCTTACCAAGCCAAGCAATGGCACTGTTAAGCTCCATGAGGTAGAAACAGGAAGAGGTGTGCGTGAGGTGTGGTCCTGTTCCCAAACCTTAAATAACTCATCTCTGGTAAAGGTTCAGTTTGTCTTCTATTTTAAACTGTAAGGTAACTATTCTTTTTGTCAGACCGAAGTGTTTACCTGTTTTACATTTTTACATGTTTCAGCTTCTTCCAGTTGCCTTCCTCAGAGCCGTCACATGATGGTGTTTTGACATGTTTTGTAGGTTTCGTACATGGTTTTGGAAGCTTACGGCCCCTTCTGTCTGACACCTTATCCAGGACTGCAGCTCCCACGTCTGACAAGGTGTAGGCTCCAGCGGTGGTGTTTGTTATTTTCAGCACAGATGCATCTACCATTATTCCATTCTATAATTTGGCAATCAAAAGAACAAGTGGGAGGAAGTAAAAACTTAAATCTGAAAGAGAAAACCACATCATCAGGGTTTCTGCGGGGAATTACAAAGCATAGTTGCAAAGCAAGTTTTTAAATGGATTTTGGCAACAATGAGGCCTCAAAATGCATTAAAAAGCATCAAATTCTATCCCGAGCAGCATTAAATCTAAAAAGCATTTTGATAAAGATTTGTATCCATCAGAAGAATAAATATAAACATAATAAAAACAAGAGCAAATTATTAGAAGTGAATCAGAAGTTCTTTGAAATTTAACATTCAAATATATTTAAATATGTGTACTGGATTGAAGTACACATTAAATTGATTTAATATAGCTGAGATCAAATAATCTAAGGTTCAAAGTATACATTTCCATTATTTAAATTTCATGTAAGTTAGCTTTTTGAATATTGTGAAGTTGTTTATTGTATTTTGCTTGCCTGGCAAGTCCAGAATGATATTTGTATGTATTATTTATACACGATATATCAGTCTGGTCACCCTGCCCTCCGCCGTGCCTCGAGTCAACTCCAAAACGTACAGAGCAATCAGATTTGTTTATTTCAGTGAAAACACACGTATTCTCAAAGGCTATGCCCAAATGTCCACACTCTCTTCTGTAACCCCTCAATCACTACATAGTCCTGCCCTGTTCAGTGCCTAAATAGTGCCCTCAATCCTGGAGAGATTTGGACACGCAGCGCACTACTTTCTACTCACCATGGGTCATGTGACTCTGGCGTCTGGGAGGAAAAAAAGTTGTCAAAACTCCGATAAAAATGTATTTCTGTAATGAATATGGATAAAATCCGCCTGACATGCACATATTTATGGACTAATAAACATCATACACGTTTTATTAACCATAGAGCGCACGTTATATGCGATATATTCACAGCTCACGCTAAGGTAAGTGGCTAACGCCAGCAACGCTGCTGCTAACGGTTTATTTAAAGTGTTTTGTTCATAATCTCGGCTCAACAGTTCATTTAAACATCTCCTCTTTCTGCTTTCATTCAGTTTGCTGTAGTTTTTCCGACTCTCGCAATGCATTGTGGTCAATATTGACCGGTCTAGTAACCAGCACCGGACACTACTTTTCAAGATGCATTGTGGGAAATTTTGAGTGCACTACTTTTTCACCTGTTGGACATTCGGACAGCACTAAAAGTGGTGTGACCACTATACAGTGATAACTCTGATTGTTTACTTTGCTTCCTGTTTGCTCGGGTTTGCTCCGCCCTAGAAATCGAATTGCCTCAAATGCCGACCAGACATCCGCTGGTACAGCAGTGAGTCTGGATTTTTCCAGGCAAGTATTCTGCTGCCCAATTTAATGATTAGAGGCCAGTAGTTTTGACATGATAAAAACTTAAATGTCTTGTTTTGGCATTGATTATGCCATTAAAAATCTTGAAAGCCAACATTAAAAAAGCATAAAAGTTGCTAAAACCTGCATAAACCAGCCAGGATTATCCGTGCTGAAAGTAACAAATACCACCGCTGGAACTCAAGATCCGAGTCCAGTGAGCATAAACGGAGATGAGGGAACATACACCTTGTCACACACATCAGCTGCAGTCCTGGAGAAGAATACTCTTTCCTCCCAAAAATAATTGTCACCTAACTTAGATAACTAAACCTATCTTCATATATAGACAAACAGACGGCAAACTTTCCACCAGAAAAGTTTACCTGGAGTGAACGCTCTTTACATAGAACATAGCAAAACACTCCAGAATCTAAAGCGATCTTGTCAAATCTGTTTTTGTTACGCCTTTCCCCCCCACACCTCTCTTAAACTTTTGCACAGTGCCGTTCTCTCCTTTTTTTTCTCTTGTGTTGTGCAGTTTACTTTGTTAAACTATGTGGAAATGGCTTATCAGAGTTACAGCAGAGACAGTGAGGGGCGCGCGGATTCATTAAGCCTTGTACAATCGCTAAATCTTATCTCCCCATCCTCATCAAATGAAAGCTCGCAATATCCAGGAGATGAAGAAGGCCTCCTAGTCCCACATCTGTGTATTCCATCAAGTAGTGTCTCCCCTCGCCTCCCCCCTCCTTCGATGTTATATATGTCATAACAAAAAGCTCAGCTGATGATTGAAGAAGATAGACTTTCAATAGGCAGAAGCAGCACTAAGCAATCCCTCTTGTTTTAGGAGACCCAAATAAGTCAGTCTATCACAAAACTCCACTTCATATCCGTCAAAAACTACATGCATACATCCAGTTTCTGCTTACAATAATCTTTTTTCCACAAGTCTAGACTAACTTCAGGAATCCATCTGACTTTTTCAACTTGTTTTCCGTCGCCGGCAGCATCCATTGTACACTTTCTCCTGTAAATCCGAATGTAAATGTTGTGAATTTAATTAGTTTCGTTGCGGCAGAGAAAGAGAGAGGGTTGACGGGATGCGTGCTGTGTTGCAGAGGCAAGCTGAGAAGTATTTATGCTTGTGTTATTTCAGGTAGCGACAATTTGCAGACAAGGCTGGGGTCATGGGGTCCAAGGAGAACAAACGATGTCTTATTTTGAACGCGTAGAGCTGTTCATATAACCACTGATGGAGTTTTGTTTTGTTATGTTGTTTTTTTCTCTTTGGTAAGGTTCAGTCAAGGATTTGATAGTTTGGATAATAGTCAGAGCTGAGTTCAAGTAAGAGGAAGGTTACTTCAAAATAATATTAGTAAAAGTACAAAGTCCAAGAACAGACTCAAGAGTTAAAAAGTATGTGGGAAACCTACTACTTATGTTAAGAGTTTTTGTAAGAGTAAATGTCTTGACGAAACATCTGATTTATCCTTTGAAATGTATTTAATTGTAAGACCAAAACCTTAAAAAATGTAGAAAAGCTAAATTTGTTTCATCAGATTTTAAAAGCTGGTGAATTTCTGACTTTGATTTAGTTTTATGTTTTGAATTTCATTTGCTGAATACAATCTGCTTTTTCTTTGTGGTTTTCTCAGTGAAAAATGACGACAATACAATAAAAAGTAATCACACCTGTTTTTTCAGGGTTAAAAGGATCTGACTTCTTTTGAAATTCAAAATCTGATGAAATTAATTATCTTCCATAAAAAACATTTAACTCATTTAATATTGTCAACATAAAACAGTGTCTATTATACAATTACTCAGTGAAAGAGATTTTTATGTGAGTATGAGCACCGTTACTTCAAACAAAATACAGTACTCCAAGAAGTAAATGTACTGCCCAGCTCTGATTATAGTAAACAACACTTTAGATAACCGTGTAAATCCAGTATTATTTTAACTTTATGTTTGTTTTATCAAGATTTGTCAGTCTCTAGTCATGTTTATGTGATATTCAATAGTTTTTTGGTCTAAAAACCCATACAAATTCAATATGTCAATTTGCACATCTCGAGGAAATGCACTGTTAAGTCTACTCTCTGTTTTGCTTCTAAAAGTAAAATACGTCTTTTTCTTTGTGTGATGATTACAGCCTTGTCTGCAAACACTAGGCTTTATGTAACATTAATGTGGTGCTTATTTGCTTCAAGTTTTCAAGTGTGAAAGTCATAAACTATTTTTGTAATTTTGTGTATGTACTTGAGTCTGTACTAATGCTGTCTTGAGACTGAACATTTATTGGCTTACGTTAGTGTGATGGCTTATAAAAAAAAAACAGCAACTTTCAATCCAGACATATCTGCAAAGAATATCAATTTCTAGTTTCAACATTTTAAATCGTTTTACACTTTGTTTGTGACTAGAGTTTTCGATTTTATTATTTATTTATTTATTTATTTACAACTTATCAGGCACGTCTGTTAAGGATTTTTTTATTTATTTTGGGTGTTATTTTGCGTGTTGGACATTT
Source organism: Rhinogobius similis (assembly GCA_019453435.1). Taxonomy (NCBI): domain Eukaryota; kingdom Metazoa; phylum Chordata; class Actinopteri; order Gobiiformes; family Gobiidae; genus Rhinogobius; species Rhinogobius similis. The sequence continues at coordinate 25,428,324 of CM033634.1, forward strand.
TGACGCCCCGTTTTAGGTACACAGCGAGAACTGTAAAGATCAAACTGAACGCTAATATGTAAAGAATAAACTGCCAATCCCTTTCTGTGTTAAATATACTCTCAGTGTTTCGCTTTTTTTTTCAGCACCGCAGTTATTTTCTCTTGTATGTTGTGTTGTTGTCGAGCTGCTCTCACTGTGAAAGCCTTAAAAAAAACAAACCACTGGGCCGTGGACTCCCCGAACCTCTCTTCCATTTTTACTCTGCGAGGACTGACATAACCGAACCAGCAGCATCTAAACATGGCACATGTCGACTTCGTACAGTAATGAAGTACGGCTCCTGCTCCTCAGCTTGCTCCAGTTTGTCCCCCGGAGGACCGCGGGACACGAGACTGTGGATTTGTTCCCCTCCCGCGCTCCCAGGGACACCGATACAGAGAAGACGTATTTGTGTTGTCAACAGCCGGCCTACGCGCACTGCTTGCTTTGGTCAGCCTCTTGTCTCTTCAGGATAAGTACCAGAACTTGTCTCCATCAAACTTTTTTTTTTTCCTTTTAAGTGCTGTCAGCATCATGCGTCAGAAAGACAAATTGACTCTCTCTGCGCTTCTGCTGCCCCCCTCCTCTCTTCAAATGTGGGATAAATAAATTGCTATTGTTCCTGAAGACAGACTCCACACACAAAGGAAGCTTGTTAGATCCCATTCTTAACACATTTTGGGCCAATAATCGGACCTGTGAATAAGACCGTGAACATATTTGCATGGGATTTTCTGTAATTTTTTAAAAAGCTACTCCAATTAGGATGAAATTGTAAAGAATTGTGAACTGCTGTGTTTTTCTCCCCCCGTTGCTCAAGAAGAGACCGGACAGCTCATTTATTACAAGTGATGTGATTATTAAGTGGGTTGTTTTCAATGGTGTTTTTCTAAATCTCAGCAGGAGTAACCATGGTTGCAGAAATAAAGCAGCAAAGTGGACGCAGCGTGAATGGTTGATGGCGCACTCGTTTGAGAAAGTCTTTGATCGGCTGGGAAAATCAATGGCGTTGATTGGGGCTTTTAGTTTGTGTTTGACCTTTGATGTTGTCAATCAGAACAGTTCATTAATGGGGGCTTCACCTCAGAACACAGCCGTCAAAGGCACAAAAAGTGCAGGAGTGAAGGCCGCGCTCAAGTTTGGCTTTGACTTTGAGACTGGTGCTTATGCGGCACACTTGTCTTCAGAGCGACTGCCTAACTAGACAGGTTGCTATTCTGGTCCAGGTTCAGAACAGAGAATCCAAATATTGAGTCCGCACAAGTCGATAAGTATTCCTCTAATCTGGAGTGTATTTTGATGACATGTATGTTTACTACATGTGATGGTTTTCGATTCCCGTATAACCTTAGACACACTGAAAGGACAAGTCAATACAAATGTATTTATTATTCTGTATTATCCTCTGTTCAGAGTGAATTGGTGTAAGTAAGTCCATAATCATAATTACAGCTAAACCAGTAAATCCAATATGTAATACTAGTACAAAATAACACAATAGTAACATAAAAACCCAGATGTTTCCAGCCACAAAAGGTCTAAAGTCTTTAGTAAATACATTTTGGAAGTCAAAAACACAAGGTTACTGCACACATGTGGTATGTAGAAAGAGATGGACCTGTGGAATGGAACACCTGTAATGTTTATTATGTTTGTTTACGGTCATTTGCATGCAACAGCATCCTTGTGTAACTACAGCCCGTTCTACTGGACTAAGACCCCACCCGCCTTTAAACTTTTATTGTTAAACAATGATAAAGCATAATATGCCATATTAACTTTCATATCCAGCTGAAGACTGGGAAGCATCCCGTGGGTGCCCCCTGTAATCCCTGTGGAATGTTAAATTTGAGTTTTGACCTTTTGAGGCTGCAGTAGTTGTGGAGTAATGGCTACACATTAACTCTGCATATAATACACATCATTATCTTAGCTATTTAAATTTTTATGGTCATATAAAGTAATCCTGGAAAATTAATTCATTCCTATAGCTTATTACTGTCAGGAGTTTGGGACATGAAAGCCTCTCTTCGCTGCTTTAGATCTGAGACAGGCTAAATCCTTGACAATAGCCAGTTAATCACTTTTCTGACCCTTGGAACCATTCCTTCTCATATTCTCTTTTTCTATCAGCAAATTAACGATTACCAAATACCCTCTATACCAGCATGTCATTTGACAGTGCAAGAAAGCAGTATTTTCAAAATCCACACACTTTCTCCTTAAAAATACACTAGTTTATTAATAGAAGCCCCCTGTGGACGCCAGTATATCCCCTAAATCCTCAAACTCACGTTGTTTCAAAACAGGTGTTTGTTTCCCTACGTGTCCAACACCGCATGAAAGCAGCAGCCGTCGCCTCGAGCGCCACTGCAGCCGTTTAAGGGACCTGTTGGAGGGACAATGAAGTAGCCTGGAGTGATTCTAATGGGCTAGTCTTTTTCACTCTCCCTCTGCGCGACAAATTAATTATCCCCCCTCTAAGAAATCGAAACACAACACACACGGCGCCACAATCAAGGAAGATTTTCCCCGAGTGGCTTCGCGTAGCCACCTTGAATGAAAAATATCCCTCAACAATAACCCACGGCTATATTGCGTTAGCCTCCCCATGAAATTGATGAGCATGTTTCCTTTCAATGAGTGCTACATTATGGTGTCAGACGGCGTAGAATCATCCATTAGTGATTGTCAGCGTTAGATTTGATTGTGCTGGAGACTGTCCCAGAGCAGTTAGGGAAAAGGGCGCGGTGTTAATATGAAGCCGAGGAAGCACATTAAGGCTCTCGAGGCGCGCGTGGAGGTTTCGGTCGTGAAGATTGGTGTGCGTGCGATGGAAGGCAGATCGATGGCATGCAAAAACGATGGATTTGTGCCATTAGTGAGAGTGGTTTGTCCCAACAGTCGTCACCTCGTTGACTCATTTGATGCAAGAAGCAAGAACGGTTCCTGTTGAGATGGAGTGAGGTGTTTGTTTGGCGACGCTGTGTCAACTTTAAAGCTCTACAAAACATTCTAAGAGTTGAATTTTGTTTCGTTCGTGCATCTTTGTAGTAAATCTGCCAGAACCAGTTTGATAAATGTGGAAATTGATTAACTGTCGGTTATGTTAGGGCCATGTTGGTAATGGCTGTGTTCCTAAGTTTTCCATTCCAAAAAGCATACCATCCAATGCAACTGTTCTCAGTGGAAGTTAAAAGAACTAACTCTCAAAAGTATTCATAAATCAATTATCAAATCAGTCGCTGCGCACTAGGAGGCACATGGCAAAACAAGGAGGGGAATTATGTTGGGAAAATGTTTTCGTTGATTGTGGTCGGTGAGTGCTTCTTTTATTTGCGAGTTTCTTTGCAGATTTTTATTAAATGTGACAATATTGACATTTTACTTTTACTTGGAAAGAATAGCAGCATAGTCTGTTTATTGTGCTGTTTACAAGAGTGTGTCCATTCATCACTCTTGTTGGTTGTGCACCGCAAACTTAAACTTTGCCAAGAATGTTCCACAGTATGACATTAAACTTAAGTATGTTCATGGAGACAAGCAGGTGGCGCTATCATATTACAGTTCCGTAGCGAGGTGTGACTCCACCCACAGTAGGAATCCATGTAATTCCATCGTACTTTGCATTGTAATTGGGTAAATGTAAGATTGATAGTTTTAAAGGAGACACTGTGATGCTTTTTTACAGGTATAACATAAGTAGATCATCATTTTACATTTACTTCATTGTAAACAGCAATATTGATCTAAAATGTCGTAATAATAGAAGCACTGACTTCCTGTTGAAAAACTGCAGAACTGATAAGCCCCGCCTCCTCACAGTGACAATTCACAGTAACAAACGGCAGATGTTTTTATCTTTGAAAAGTGGCTACGTGACATTTTAGAACCTACATGTATCACTTGGAGTCATTTTAGATAAACACAACTTAGTTCAGGGATGCAAAGTTAAACGCTTATAAAAGTTTAATACGTCTCCTTTAATATTGTAGTGTGAAACATTCCAAGCAAAGCAATAACATTTCCATGGCTGATCTTTACTGAGTGCATCTTTAAATTTGCTAAATAATAGCTGCATATATATTTGGAGGTTTAAATTTCAAAAGGCATTGGAATACATATGTTCTTAATCCAAAGCTGTACTCTTTCAAACCATAACCAGTTTCCCTTAAATATAAACCTAAACAAACTTTCTCAGCGCACGGTCATAGATGTGGCCTATTCTCTTCCAGAACAAAGACAAGAATGGAGTGTGTTTTTCTCTGTTCCACCGTGGACACTAATCATGTCTGGTGTAGGCTCCACGTGTGAGGGAGTGATGGAGCGATCGGACTGAAGTGAGCAGCAGTAAGTGTCAGGTGGGCTGTGGACGGAGCCGTTATCACACTTGTGCCCATTAAAGTGGACTTCAGAGTCACCGCGGGATCATTAAGAGAGCTCTGCTGAGAGGTGCATACTCACACTGCTATTAGAACACCACGGCTCACACAGGGACTCTGGTTAAAGGGATACTGCGCTCAGACAACAACAGGTTTTACATGGTGGCAGTAAAATGGTGACAGCTAGGTCTGGTTAAAGTAGAATTTGTGTTTCCAATTGCATAAACTTAACCCATCTGTATCCATAAATGTAAACCTGTTCAAATCATAAATATCTCTTTGCTGATACCTCTCTGTGTGGCCGCAGATTCAAGCATGTTTCACAGTTACGACAAGACACAGTCTGCTAAATCAGCTGAGAATGTGAAAATCAAAATATTAAATTAACTACACAGAATTGGTAGCTTTTGAATTTAGTTTTTGTGTAATTTTGTTTGAACAAAAAAAAATCCTTTTGTTTTTCCCTTTTTCCTATTTGGATTCAGAATGGAAAAACTAAAAAGCGAACCATACACAGATGTTTAGTTTAGAATGTTTGTGTTTTGGTTTTCCTCCATATGCAAGTTCAGGCACTGGCAACCCAGGTTCAATATGTATATATGTATACATATACTCAATATAATATATAACCAATGCACATGTAAAATTATTGTTTTTGAAATGTCTTTTCATCACTACATTTCATTACAGCAGCAATATGCAATATTTTATGTTAAATGTAGATACCACTGATTGTAAACATTAGTATCGATGATGAATTCATTCTAGGGATGCACCGATACCAGTATCGGGTATCAGCTCGATACCAGGTGCTAGTACTCGTACTCACTGAAGAGGACCCGATACCGGCGCTGATACCTCTTTTGGTCATTTTACGGCAGCTCACGGCGCTCACTCACGGCGCGTCTCATGCTGTCGTGACGTCGTTGCAGCTGCAGTTGGAGGGTGGCCGGTGAGAGAAGCGGGAGGAGCTGATGTCAGCCGTGTGGCAGTTTGTCAACGTGAACAGACTGACTAAAGTCATGTTTCCATTAGCGTGGTACAGTGCGGAGCAGGACGCACAGCGCCCCGTTTGAGGGTCTGAAGGGGGCCGTGAGAGGTACTAGCTCCCGGAGGGCGCCAGCTCGCTTTAGCGCGGACCGGTTTATGATTGGACGACAGAGAACAAAAGAAACGCAGATGCAGGTGAGAACGAAACTGCAGAAAGAAAATATAAAGACAAAATAATCATTCCTCACCAAACGCTGACTTGTTCTTGTGAAAAATCAGCGTATTTCCAGAGATGATAACTTTGTTTGCAGAGCCAACAGAATTAGCAAGACAAGGCGAGCACACATCAGCTGTTTCCTGTTTACGACGCGCGGCACTGCATTTAGACCATGGATGTATGAAATTAACTGGATAAGACACGCCCCCTCTGTCTGTGGTCCCAGATTGATTAGTGGCCGTGTGAGGTACTGCAACCTCTTGGGCCCAGCCTTTTTCTAAAATTGCAAATTACAGTTGCAGACAGTACTTAATTATCGGTATTTAAATAAAATAGAAGGAAATGTTCTTTAATACCGTTTCTAAAATTGCCAAAATTACAGTTTTTATATTAAGTGACGTCACGGCAAACACGAGTGAGCCACGTGAACGAGCGTTGGGCGATACAAACAGAAGCACGCGGACCAGGCTAGACTAGCGATACCTGTAAGTTGTATTTAATTTAATTTCAGACGCTTTCACGTGTGATCTAACATGAAGAATACAATTACAGTCACACGTTAACACAAAAACTTGTAAACTGCGTGGTCACTCACGTCACTCAAAGCATCATGGGGGATTGTCGTCACGTGGTGCCCTAAAGCAAAGATGGCAGCCTCCATATCAGGAAGTAACGCGGAGGTAAACAACTTTTTTGGGGTCATGCGCCAATGAGCACACGCCATTGGGATAAATAGGGCGCCATTTTGGGTTCATCTTCCAATTTTAAGTATAGTTCTATGATTTAGACACAAAGTAATATTTTTTCAGTGCTTACGGCAGCCAACTCCATCCAAACCCAACATATTTCATATAGAGATGTTAAAACGTGGCATAGAGCACAAGAAGCTGCTAAGCTTTAAAGTTGACTCTTGTATATAACTATTGCTTACTTTTTTAAAAAAAAAAAAAAAAAAAAAAGGCATTTTCAAATGTAACTGAGTTGAGTTTGAATTTTTAAGAACAGTATCAGTATCAGTACTTGGTATCGACAAGTACTCAAAATGAAGTCCTCGTTTGGAAAAAAGTGGTATCGGTGCATCCCTAAGTTGATATGTAGTTGAGGTCTGCAACAAATTAATCAATTAATCACAACTAATCAATTACTGAACATATTATCAACTAATAGTATTCTAATAATCGCTAAATGCTTTATACAGATCTTCCAAAACATGCCATGAGTTTAGAAAAGAAGTTTTATGACTCAAATTGAGCTGCAACTTCATGAAAATGATGCGGAAAATATGTAAATTCAGTATATTTAATAAAATCACCGATTTTCCCTAAATGTACTCCACCGAGACGTCCTCAAACGGTTCACTTCAGCTTCATCTGGTCAAATATATCAAAAGTTTTCTCATTACATGACTTTTACGTTCTAAACAACACATTTATTAATCATTTAATCATAATTGCTTGACTAATTTATGAACAAAATTATTGTTAGTTGCAGCCCTAAAACAATTAATGTAATAGCTAAAGATTAAATCAAAACTCAAATTATTTTTTAATCTTAATGCTAATTAATTAAGCAGAATAATCTATATTGTCTTGATTATTTGGACTAAATATTTAGGATTTAGGTCTTGTATAAAATGTATGCTTAACGTGAACATGAAACTTAGAAGTTATATCGATCTTTTATGATATAAGATCGATGTTAAACACTAAAATGAAAGATATTCACCTTTGTTGCTGTTTAAACACTAAAACTTCATCCATTTGTAACTGGACTAATGACTGTTACCTCGATCAGAAAGCGTGCATAGAACGAATCCATCCTTCAATATAAAAATACATTTATTTTAAACATTGTCAAAATGGCAAGTTGTTCACAGTAGGAAATGTGGTCCAGATGTATCAGCAACAGAAAGTGAACAATATCATAGAGAGAGCATGCACAGATGGAGGTAACGGCACGACTGGACTAGATGTTACTTTAATCATGGGTTTAATGTCTTCAAAACCACCATGGTATGTACAGCGTGTGCCCTGTCTAATAGTCTAGAGTCTGTCATCATCACATACAAGTCGGGCATGCTACTGTAGAAAATTTGTGAAAAAGAGGACATACAGATTTGAAGAATACACTTTAGTGATCCAACTTTACAATGAGCATGAGGCTATTAGATTTACATTCTGTTATAGTCTATGTACAAGTCTTCACATTCTTGATATCTTCCTTGTGAACAGTCAGAAGAAGAGATACGTGATGGCGCTGTATTGGTTTAGTGTGCACCACGTGGCCTCTCGTCGTAGGGCAGTGAATGTCAATATTATCCAGCGGCTTAACTTTTTGTTCAGAAGTTGGAATGGCCTATTTAACAAATCCCATTTCCTTCAGCGTACAGAATGATAATTAGAGCCTGAAATGACTTATTAATTACAATTCTCCTCTTTATTTTTGCGATATAAATAGACTCACACGTGTTGATGTGGTTTGTGCATTAGGACGTATCGGCTTTTCACAGGCTTTTCTGTCGAATATGATGGCGGGGATTTTAATAGTAATATGGACATGAAGTTAGATGTCGAAACAATAACAGTACTGTCATTTGTGAAGGCAAGAGATGTGGGGGAAATAGATTGTGGAACCCCAGTGACGGAAATAAAGTAGTAGTAGTAGTGAGTAACGATGAAGAAATCTAAAAATATTACCATTGACCATCGTCACAAGTTCAGGTTAGCCGCATTTAAAACAGTATTACATTTGATAGTGTCAGATTTCAGGCTTTAAAACCATTACATTTTGAATAAAAGTATTGCATTTCAAGTATAATGGTCATAATTTTGTTGTTTGTCTTATTTGTTTAAGTAATGTTATACTTTTGTTAAGTTATGTTTCCATTTTTTTAATGTTGTATGTTTAAATTTAGCCGAGATCTGACAATCAGTCAAGCAGTTATGGTCAGTTTGTATACAACACATCTTAATTTAGTAATATTAGCGCTTTAAACAACTCCTTTTCTTTTGAATTTACAACATTTTAAAGCTAAAAAAAAAAAATCTAATTTGTGTGGGTTTTTTTTTTTTTTTTTTTTTTTTTGACTGTGATGGTAACATTTAAAAATTTAAATTTCACTCGACTATACCTGGAACTACCCTGATGTTACTGAGTAAAACAGCAACTTGAATTGAGAGCAACACGTGTTAAAAAGTTGAGTCTTCACACAAAAAAGAAAACAAAAAAGGCACCAAATTATTTGTCGCAGTAAAATTATTTTTTATTAATTGCTCATAAAAGTTCTTTAAATCTAAGCTCTTAAATATTATTTTAATATTGGTTTTGCTGCCCTTAAACAAGACAGTTACATTTTATATTGTGAATTAAATATAGTTGTGTGATTTATTTATTTCAATATGGGACTTTTTTATTGAGCTTCTATGACATTCATTGTCCACAAAGTAGTGGCCAAAAACCTGACTCTTATTACCAAAGTAGATAGTATACATATAATATATGCAATAAAATGTATAAATTATATAAATATCAATAATAAATAACAATGTCGACAATGTTTTATCACAATTCAAACACAACATTTTGTACTTGAAGTGCGTACAGTGAGTGTCTTACACATTGGTACAGTTGGGAAATTCCCTGGTTACAATTCGGTCCATGTTCCGGCCCAGAGTTCCTACAAAATGTAAAAAAACATGAAGTTATTTATCAGTAAAGCAAACAAATAATAAATAAAGGGAAAGCAGAAAATTACATCAAATTGACATGTGCCCAAGTAAACATCGCCGACTTATAAACAGGAAAGAATCATGAAACAATTATGTTGAAAATGACTTCTTGAGCAAAAATAGCATCTTAAATTGGACGTGCGCTGGTTGTGCGACACACAGGGAGAGAGATGTTAAATGGACTCATTTCATGCATCATTCACGGGAAACGTTTTGGTTCACCCTGGCCTAAAAGTGCTTCAAATTCGTAAGACACATCTGGTTATCTTGATGTTAAAGCGCTACTTTACTTGTTGCTGCTGAAAGAACATGCTGAGGGAATTAGATGTGGATATTTTTCCCCATCTACAATGTGTTTATTTAAAGGGGACATATTATGGAGCTTTTAACCTACAACAGTCTTCCCTCATCAATAGTTTACTCAAAGTTGTATCGATTCACACATGTTTGAATAATCCTGTATTGGCCTCAAAACTCAAATGTTAATATCCACTTTTCAAAAATAAAAACATCAATCTGCTGCTTGCTATAGTGAAATATCATTATAAAGAGGCGGGGCTTATCTGTTCTGCAGTTTTGAACAGAAAGTCAATGCATCTGTTTCTATTACTAAGCCGTTTTGGATCATTATTTATGTCGACAATTAACAAAATGTTAAATGATGATCCAATTATGTTGTTGTTCAGTAAAACTAATACAAAAAACAAAACATATGTCTCCTTTAAACTCAATTTTAATATCTGTTTTTTACTGTCTTGTTCATATTCATTGCTTTATTGCTTCATTTTATGCATTCAGGAATAACCAATAGCTTAACCTTGTTCTGTGAGCCGGTCATAAAATGGTTAGTAGCAGACCAACATTCAACAAGTAACCACCATTCTAAGTTTCTAAGTTCAAGATTAACAAACATAAACAAATGTATCACAAATGCGTGTTGAGCACAATGCCCCTGTGTCACACGTGTACTTCACTTCACTCCACTCCAGACTTGTCTTCTGTGCAGATTACATGAATGTACTGCCCTCCGTCCAAACTGTATTCGCATTCATGAAAATAATTGAGTTGAAGTTGGTCATTTAGAGTTGGAATATCACCAAATTTTACTCAATAAGGAGTAATTTGTAAGCCATTCTCCTGAAACATTCAGTTTATTTATAACTTCGGTAGTAATTACTATTGTGTTCCTTGGCACCCAGATTTAATGAAAATAAGAAGAAATCCCAGAATATATCACACTTTGGAATTATTTGGTTAAAATGAATTCACATGGGATGCCTGCAACTGTGATACAACCATATTATGTTAGCATTATTTTAGCAATTTAACCTTTTATCATTCCAGCCGACTGTCCCTCAAACACCTGAATCCACCACAAATTAAAACTGAATCTGATTTAGAGCCCTTTGGAGTATAAACAAATCGCTTTAGTCGCACTAGTTTTTGCGTACTCTAATTGAACATGAGCAGAGAAAAACTTGATTTTCAAATCCCCAAATAATAAGGAGGAGTAAAGATACTGTTGGCAAGTATATGCACTTAAAAACAACATATTAAAAGAGACCTATAATGCAAAATCGACTTGTTGGAGCTTTTAACCATATCAGAATTGTTCCCTCTTGTAATTAAACCGCTCGGATTTATATTTAGAGTGATTCTTGCATATATGAGTAATCTTTATTCTCCTGCGGACAAGACACCATTCACCGCTCCCCCGATTCCCCACCAAATACACGCTCTATGGTCTTTACCTATTTTATTCAATTTTATTGTATTAAACGTTGACACATGTGGGATTCAGTAGTGGCGACATAAAGGGCCGGGTTTCAACCTGGCAATCAGTAGGCTTTTAAGTCATTTTAGTTCAATATTGCAATTTAAAATGCCCAAAACATAAAATAATGATCCACGGTGTCATAGATTAGAACCATGTGGAAGACAAATGCACAGTTGGTCTTTTTTAAGAATTTGTTCTGCCTTGACAATTTCCTTTTAAGTTGAAAGCATTATCTCTAAACTTTTCAATCAATGTGTAATCAAATTAAGTTGTTTTAACTGTGCTTTTGCTAATGATATTGATACATCTCAGATTGGATTTCACAATTAAAGCTTTTCAATTATGTTTTACATGCCTTTCAGCTTGATAGATTTCTTTCGTCACATATGTAATTGTAAAAACGGAAGAAAACAGCTGCATTTACAACGTACATAATTAACTTTTTGTTTTTACGTCTTTCTTTGCTCATATTAGCCAAGGAAGTCAATATATACAGTAAAACACACAGTATATTCTGTAACTCCCATCAAACTCAACCCTGTTATTATTTCGACCTGTAATAACCCACATGTTGAACTTTATCTCGTCGTCAAAGACCAAATGCGAGCTGATCGACCAGAAAACACCAGAAATCCCCAGACCTGACCGACACAATTGCCTTTCCCCCCTTCGGTCCATGTATCCAAAAATACGAGTTCTTCTTTTGTGGGTCGCGGGTCACAGTTCCAGGCGCCTTATCTCCAGCTGCTCTCACACCAATCAGAAGTGACTCGACGGAGACCCAAAGTGCGAGAATCCAGCCCACAACCCCAATAACCTCCCATAACACTTTCTTTTATTCTAATACTCCCTCAGCCAACCAGACGCTCCTCAAGCTAATCACAAGACCGTTGCAATCACTCCACAAAACTCCACATGATTGCCAGAATTTTAAACCAGCACGATTTGTATTTTTTTTAACTTGAATATTTAAATGAATTCTGCATTTGAACGGTCTTTTCAGAGAGACCCCAAATGTTAATCGTTTGGTATCTCTACGCTAAACTGTTTTAATTTAGCAAGTACTGTATTCTAATCCATCTTTTAATAGTCTGGCTGAGTCCTGTTTTAAAGTTCACAGAATCTGGTTAGACGTTAAATTTATTCTACCGGTGTGGTGACAATAAGCCATGGACACATTTTTTATTTGGCAAATCCAATTAGACCCAGAGGAGGAGAAAATAGAAAGGAATTTTCATTACATTTTAATTAATTGGAGTTGGCAAGTAGAAACTTTTTTAAATGTTTTGCGAAAAATGTTTCTTGCAATGGATGCAATTTCTTGTGAATTTTAGTTCAGCTACAGCTCAGTTGATAGCTCCATTTTATATTGTCACTTTACATATTGCTAGAATCTGTGACGCTCATGTGAATTTGGTGGATTGCTTTCTCCTCTATTAGATATTGATGAATAAAAGATATGTTACCATGAGTACTTTTGCGCGAATTCAACTTGGAAGACTTTTTCATTATATTGTTGTCTACATCCTACCTCTCAGTTCAAATACACTATCTTCATCTTCATTTTAGATAATCTTCACAACTGAACCCTCCTCAGCTTGTCCATGTCTTCCTCCCACCAACAGTGCTCTGGTATCACCTTTCACCCTCATGTAAATTTATTCAAAACATGTTCAATTTAACTGTCATAAACCAATTGTCCTTTGTCAAATAAAGCCTGTGTAATCACTTGTTCATTCAGGAGTTATCGATCAGACTAAAGGTTTCAAAATAGTCGTCATCTGGACAATGTTTGAAAAATCAAGACTTTATAAATCTAGCTTCTCAGACCATCTCTTCAGATTGAAAATTAACTTTGTCTGGAAATCAAAATGCTTTGGTTTTTAAATCGTTGTCCAGATGATTACCTTTGCAACTATTTCTACAACGGGTTGTCAAATAAATACAAGAAGGTGCTGCACTATGGTCCACAGATTTGGTCGCACTTTTTTTTTTTTCTTGACATTGATTCTGAGTTCCACCAATTTACTGACTCTCCCTGCATTTTAACCCTTGTTTGTGTAATTTCCAATAAAGCTTACAAGTACTCAAAAAAACATATCTATATTAGGGCTCGATTATTAGTAATCGACTTTCGAATTTCCTTCAGGATTTTGAATTTACTTCGGAATCAATAAAGTATCTATTTATCTATCTAGTCGGCGATTATTTTTTATGGATTAGTTGACTGGTTCAATGATTATTTCTATTGTAAATTGAAGCCTTTTGAACACATTTTTAACCTAAAAAAGGTTGGATAATGGTGACTAAAGCCTTCAAGATAGAGAATATGCTACGAATAAAGTGTATTATTGATTAAAAAATAAACACATCTGCTATTTATTTTAAATTTAATAATGCCAGTCTTTGATTCAAAATGTCTTTTCATGTGTTTTTGAGTCTGTATAGTCCAGCAATTACATTGATCAAAATACGATTCATAATTTCTGCCCTAATCTACATCTTTCAGAAATCATTGTATTTCTCTCGTTTTTGTGAAAAAAAAACAACAACAACATTGATCTTTGCTTTTACAATGATAACAATGAATTCCAGCTCTTGTAAAACTACTCAAGCGTGTAAACAGCACGCTCTGATGAACCTTTTGGCCCGTGCCCCAATCAGCCTCCACGAGAGCCCCGCCGAGCCCTGCGCATTAATGCAATCTTTAACCAGCGGGCCGTCAATTATTTTTAATCTAGAGGGCCTCCAATCAAAGCCCCCACGCTGCTGCTCTCTTTGTAAATAAACACCTCTGATGGCTCCTGAACGCGCCTCATTTGTTTCACATCAGCGCCGGCCCGGGTGGAAAGGTGCTGAGAAGTGAAGAATAGCCCAAGTTGCTGAGTGACCACAAACGCTCCACGCAGCTCGCCCTCGTATCTGTCAGGCGCACTGCAACGCCGTTTTTGTCAACTCGCTGCTATTCATCGGAAACACGTTGAGCGGTATGCCAGTCGCAGCAATCAAAAAGTCCACCCGTCAAGCTGAGAAGTTGCATTTGTCGGATGTATAGTTGAATATGGAGTAGGAGTGCAGCGGTAGCATTCTCGAGAGCTACTTTAAACGTACCGCTATAACAGATGCTGCTCGGTGATGTGTTTTTAGGGCGATAAAACGTTAATCAGAATCAGTTCCGACGCTGACACTCGGAGCGTAAATCCTGTATTAACGCAGGGGTGCTGTACAGTGGCGACTAATCTGCACCCAGTCTACTCCTGTCAAACAAAATGGAGTCTGCGTAATTCTTTTTGACCTGGTATTAACATGCCGTGACATAAATCCTCGGGCACGCACTACTAGAAACGTTCATAATGTTTGAAGGGTAGTAAATATCGAAGCGTTACCTCGGCTGCGTGCCTCCAGTTCCTTCTCCAGCCGCTCCTTCTGGCAGGGGAAGTCGCTCAGCTTCACCTTGGGCATGGTGGAGATGGTGGACATTGTGGACATCGTGGACATATTGGACATACTGGACATATTGGACATGGTGGGCATTTTGGGCATGTTGGGGATGGTGGGGATGGTGGACAGGTTGGACATGTTGTCGTTGGGGTTGACTGTGCTGATCACCTCCGGCTCCTTCTCTTGAGTGTCCTCGGTCTGCACGTGGATCCAAGGAATTTTCCTAAAGACGCGGCATGAATAAATCAATAACTACTAAACTTTTTATACTGAGCAAACATAATGGACTTAATACAAGTCTACTTAGGTCTGTATAATAGGTAGAAATAGCATTAAAAGTAGAGCTGTAGTCGATGAAAGAAATTCTTGGTCAACTCTGTGCATCGATTAAAGACTGTTTAAAGAATACATACTGCACTTACAACTATGCATACAGAGACGTACAAGCAAACAGTGTCTTTGTCCGTTTAAAGCAGTCTTTACCAACCTGGGGTCGGTCCCCAAAGATTCTGAGGGGGTCCCCTGGAATTTTTAGAAAAGAGGTTTGAACTAGATTTTGTAAATTCTAATTGTGGAATTGAATTTTAATTTCTTATATAAAGTATTTTATAATCATTATTGTTATGTTAACTTTTTAATTATTTTAAGAATTCTTTATTAACCAGAAAACAATTATATTTTTTCTTCAAAGCCAGTACTAAACTAAACTAAAACTAGTATATCAGTATATTCCTTGGTAGGAGAAGGATGATTGGGTCGCTAACAAACATAAAAGGGTAAAATATGGGTCGCTGGGAGAAAAAGGTTGGGAACCACTGGTTTAAAGCAAGATTAAAGTCACAATTCACCCTAAAACTCAAGCTAACTCACTCCTTGGCTTCTCATTTCTGTTTTAATTCCAATAAAATCCTTATTCAACTATCAATCAAATTAATCAATCAAAACTATATTTTGAACACATTAAAAACAAACAACACTAATCAACAAAGCTAATTATTGATCGTTTAAGACAACATCAACCAACTGCTTCTTTAGCCTGTAAGCTGGCTGAGTGACTAGCATGCGGAGTTTGCATGTTTCTCCCCGTGGTGGGTTTTCTCCTGGCACTCAGGAACATGCACAAAAGGTAAAATCGTCCAGCTGAGTGGTCCTAACCAAGATTTACTCAAGATCTGAAGATGGGTCCCTCACTCCCTCGCCACAAAATGTTGGCTCAAGCAGGATATGAATTGATGAACTGGTGACCTTTTGGTTCCCAGACAAACGCTTTCATCTCTGCACCACTGAAGCTCCCAGAAAATGTATTCTCTGTGAATTACTGTTAAAAAAAAACTTGCCAAATTTCAAGCATGACTGTCTCTGCCACATCGGTCAGACTCAAGCACAAAAACAGAAAAGGCAAAAAGAGCAAGAGTCGTTTGCCCTGTCGGCCTGTCTGATTTCGTCTGTATCCACTGCATGATTGATTGGATGTGCCGGAGTGATGGTTGTAGCTTCAAATGGATGTCCCGAACATTGCACGGTGTTAAGATTAAAAATGATCTCACAGTCACAGTACATTTTTGGATTTATTATAGTTCATTGCAAAAGCCTGTTCCTTAATCTACAACTCTCTGCTTGAGCAAATGGAAACTTAAAATATGTAATGTGATTCTTGTAACATTACTTAAAGCCTGTACATCTTTTGTTTGTGTTTGTTAACTGAAATTGGCGACTTGGTAAATAAACATTCCTTAAATCTGGTGAACAATTATGCGCCAAAAATGTAGCGGCTGACAAACAAAACAAGCTTGACTGTGAAATTATTTTATCAAGCACCACTGGAAGTTAGGTACAAAGAACAACCATTTGCCTGCGCTTGCTACAAACGTCCAAATTCATGTTTTTATTTCGCTGCCTCATTAAAATGAATGGGATAGACCGTTTATGTAGATATCAGGCTGTGTTTGCTGTGTGTTTTCTGAGGAATAAACCCACCTTTTGAACTTGTAGATGAAGAAGGCTGCCACCCCCACTATGACCACACTGAGCAGCATGAGCATGGCCGGGCCACTGTGGATGGAATTGGAGTCCACCAGAGGAGCTGAGAAAACACACAGAGAGTTTAAAGAAGAAGAAAAAGCAAACATGCAAGTCTCTCGTAAAAACACTTTTTGTTCCTCTTAGCCCAAGTATTTTGACGTCTCTCTCGAATTAATTATGCTTCGCTGCACTTCATACGCAACTTGTAATGCTATGCTAATTCTGCACTCTCAAAATCAGAGCAAAGTGCAGTCCATTGTAGTGTACAGTTTGACAGGCGGGACAATAGCAGAGGTCTACAGCCGGCACTTACAACATTTCTAATCACCAGCTCACCAAAACAAAGCTTAAAATACCCACGCTGACACAAGCTGACAAGCATATTACCAAATATTATAAAGGAGGAGTTTCTCAGATTTTTTGAAGCCCCTAATCGTGTGAAAATATCCCAAGGACCACCTATCATTCTCCACAACGCCTTCACAATAAAATTCAGATGATCAGACCATTTATTTATAACCAAGTTTGGATGGAAGACTCGTTTTTCGTAGCCTGTATAATACACAATGTGATGGAAAGAACTAGCTGATATAAGAATAAAATAATATAATATCTACATTTTTGGGGGACCCCTAACACTTGGCTTAGGGACCCCACTTTGAGAAGTACTGCACACAAGCTGAAACTAAGGAAGGGAGCATCGGACTCGAAGTATTGGTACTGACAGACACAGTAAAATGTGCGTATCAATACTGTTATAGCTATACTAATTAGCATATACACATTTTAAAACGAGTAGGCATTCATTTTAGAGTTGTTGGGGCTCTCTCATGTGTCAAACACACCCCACCAGCAGAGACTGGACTGACCCATCTGTGTCAGCTGTTCTGTTTGACCTTTTTGAAACCCTTTTTCATACAAATATTTATTGAAACGTGTTCAATAAGGTTAGACCAGTATTCAGCATCGGTATGGTAAAAAAAAAAAAAACAACAAAAAACCTTGGGATTGTATGGGCTCTGTACACAGCAGCAGTTATCCAAGCTAAATGTTTCTCACAGCTACAAAAGAAAAGAAAAAAATGCAAAGACTATCCGACTGTTTTTATGCATAGATCACTTAATTTTTCTTTTAATTTGTTTTACTTTTATCTTTACTATGCTTTAAAACTAGCATTGACCCACAAACACCTCCATTTATCAACACAGAAGTCTTTGCCGGGGAAGTTTTTAACATGTTGTCAGTGACATCCACCTGCTGCTCACTGTTCACTGTCTGATGTTTAAGGATTTATTCATTTTAATGTGACTCTGCGAAAACCCCACAGAGATAGAACTGGACAGGAAGAGCTCAGTAGTACAATGAGCTAGCCAATTTAAAAATAAATCGCCTACTGAAATAGGAATGATCAGGTATAGTATTTATGAATTTATCTTTTGGATACTTCATGGCAAAGTATGATGTAAACAACCGGAAAATCTGTATCTTGTGAAAATGAAAACAACCAATCGATTCCAAAAATTGTGGTACCGTCCATCCATAGCAGAAATATATAGAAATATCACTATGAATAATATGAATCTACAGTGAACTAAAGTCTGATACAAAACACATTATATTGTCTGGCCATTTCGAATACATTGCTACTCTGTTTTAACACCTTTTGTATCGCTGGTTGGTGCTACTGCTGTGTTCTCAGACTCCTAAATAAGCATAGACAGTATTAAAGGGGCAGTACCTGTCTGACTTTTATTTTCTGTAGCAAATATATATGATAAAAGATTAGACTTAATTATATTTTTTACACCTTTTAAACAGCTTTTCGATGGATAAACACCATTAGGAAGCAACTGCAAGCGACAGACATGTGGAAACAAACAACTGCATGTGACTGTCCAAGACATTTGCTTCTCTATCATGGTTCATCAGAATGCGAGAAACATGCTCTTCTATTCACTCATGTTTGAAAATAGAATATATACAAATCACAGCTTCTTCTTTAAAGCTAATTATTATCTATTTGCTTCTATGTAAGGCCAAACAATACGACTTATGATTTAATATTTGGCTGAACCACATTATCATGCACAACTGCCAATCAAAGCCCCAAACCCTGCCCATTTTTACTACAACCTCCTCTGTTCTTCAGCTTTGCCAGAGGGCAGCGTTAAACCTGAGCTAGAGGGTGAGTCTCAGTTAAAACAGTTGATCCCTGCATCACTTCTTATCCCACCCAGCTTTGCGCACGACTCATTACTCCTGACACTTAATGATAGCATGTTTTACTTTCCGGCCCGCCCCCCGTCAGCTTATCCCCTGAGGATATTAAAAGAACCTTTGGGAGGTCCAGAGCGTCTCGGCGGGGATCTTGGCGCAGGTGTCTTATGCATAGTCATGGCTTTTTTGAAATGCTGAGATGCAATATTCAAAGTACTGCAACAACCTCTCTCCTCCCAGACTGAAGCCTATGAAGCGTGTTGACCTTTTGGCGGATCATTTTAAAGGCAAGCCAGACCTTTTGTACGCAGACACAAATGAAGACAGATCCGCTGGTGGATGAAAAGGGTAAAGACACGCGGCTGTGATCGACACGTTTGGGCGATATGCTAATCACGCTGTGACCCTGCCCATTCGCCACGCGGCATACCAAGCACCTGCTTTGTCACTCACGCCATTGATCGGGTCGTCGTAAAGAAATGTACAGTGCAACGGCCTGAGGTCATAAAGTGCAAAGTGCAAGCACAGCAATAAAATATTGTGAGATGTGATTATTGCCACTATAGGCCAATAGAACTTTTCTGGAAAAGGCCACAAACAGCGGACGTTATCGGCAAAATCCGCCATTTTTCTGGCCACAGTGTAAAATGTTCATTACATTTGCCAATACAATGTTAAAACGTACACAAAACAACCGAGAACAAACCCATTGGCTGGGTCACTCGGAATAGTACTTGTGGAAAAATATTCATAGTTTTAGTCTTGCATTCAGAAGCTGAAAACAGAATCCCTCTATGATGTCATCAATAAGCGACATTCTATCGAAAATGGAGAGAGACAATTTACACACAACTTACATATTAGTCTGACAGTTTAAATCATCATTCAATAAAATAAAGGTGCTATCAAGTTGGTATTATTTGTCAAATTGTAACTGGATACATGGATTTTGGCCATTGTTTACAATATGGTTGCTAGGTAACAGTTATGGAATCACCTCTACCAATGTGACATCTGCTGCTCATGTCCAAACAGGAAGTGAAACTATAAACTTCACCAAATTGTAAAATTGGAAAACAATAGGCAACATTTTAAGTAAAATCTTAGATATAACCATGTTTAATCATATAATTTTTAATCGTTTAATCGTATAATTATATAATCAGTATGCTGTGTGTAGTCGACCATCATATGCACTTTAGGCAAACTTAAAATCTTATGTGACGACACAATCCTATGTAGGTTTTTTGTTGGAGAATGGATTCACAAATGTTCCATATTAATCTTGCTGCTGATAATCCATTGAATTGATGTCTTGTGACTAAATGTTGATGCCACTTTTGTATTAATTGTGGAAAGTAATGTCATCTTAGTTAATTAGTGCTGACAGAGAAGATGTTGAACTGTCTGTACTGTCTGTTTTTGTTTGATGTGGATTCAGTGATTACATACATATAAAACATAAACCAGGACTAAACATCTGTCTGTCAGAATTCTGATCCACCCTGTGCCCATTGACTAAACGGTCCATAATGTCTCAGTTTTAAAATATGAGCAGTTTAGAATGTTATGAAGGCGCACAAACCTAACACTGAAAAGAGGAATTAATTTTACCCTCAAGATCCATAAAACAATGCAAACTCTGTGCAATCATCACGAGCGCGTTGCTTGTTATTCCGGTATGCATAATTTGAATCCTTATCTTAAAAGAAGGGCATGTTGAATTAGGAAAAATAAGCATCAGCTACACCACAACATAAAAACTGTTTACTACAGAATAGGAAACAGAAACATCAAAACTTACCTAAAGTATGCTGAGTGACGTACACAATGACGCGGATATTCGCTTTGAGTTCAAACTGGACCAGGCCTTGGTTCAGAGCGGTGACAAAAATATCTGATATCTGGAATGTACAAAGAATATCAACTTATAAAAATATCATGAACATCTAGAGTGAGATGTTCATACAACAGGCAAGGGTTGCACCAAAATAGCTGTTCTTATTTTGACATAAAGAGATGGTCTTGACTAAAAGGGGCTAAGCTTCTTTGGACTTGTGGATGAAAATAAAGATGGAGGGCTGCGCAAAAGGGCAAAATATGTCCTGGTGATTTAAAAATACCAAACTCTAGACATGCACACTTTGATTTAGTGAAAAATAAGAGAAGCTTTCTATTTCAAATACCAGCCTAGTGGTGACTCTACTCAGATTCTAACTTATCTTGAGCAATATTTACAATAAGCAGGGCAAATATTCTTGTTTTGTTTGTTGTCTACTTGCACCTTTTGTGTTTAGCAGCTGTGTAACTCATTGGTAGAGCTGCTAACTTCAACATCAAGACGGGACTTTGTAGAGATTTTAGCAAACTGTCAATTATTTCCATTTATATTCAGTCACACAATTACCCAAAATACCTTTTATTAAGGAAATGTATGTATTTGAGGTCTCTGAAATGGTCATATTCATAATTTTACCAGCAGAAATTAGCTAAATGTACAATCTAAACTAAAAAGTAACAAACGATTGAACAAAAGGATCTCTAGTTTGAGTGATTTGAGTATTCTATTTTGAGTTGTGTGTTACCGTGTCCAGCTCCTCGCTCCTCCTCTTGTGCTCCCCGGACATGTGTGCGTCGGGCAGGATGAAGAGCTCAGCTGTGGTGGGCAGTCCTGGGTACAGCGACACCAACAGCTTCTCCTCCGCTACACCTGAGACCTGTAAAAACACATCACCGTCGTCTGAGAGTTTCACATTTCTAGGCGGGTTTGGCGTTTTGGACTTTTTTCAACAGTCGTGTCGTGGATACAGCAAGGGACGGACATTTACCATGTGACAGAAGTTGAGTTCAGTTTTTGAGATGGTTTTGTACTCATACTTGTGATTGAGCAGATTTTTAACATAATTTAGTTTAGTTACATTGAAAATCATGCGAGTACTGAGTAGCACAAGTCCCAGTCGTACAAATGCACATCTGTCTCACTGCTGCGTCTGCTTCTTTCCACACCTACAAACACTCAAAGCAACACTATTCTACGCAGAGAATATGCAGATTGTTGTTTAAAACTAATTAATTCAGTTTATAATATTACATTTTACATCGGGTGTGTAAAATAATAATCCACAGTTGCACTAAATAGTAACTAGCACTCTGAGTAGTATTTTTCATGTGTACTTTTTGCTTTTAATTACTTTACAGATTTGGCAGTGGCGTTTGTACTTGTAATTGAGTACATTATTAACCATGTGACACAGCGGCCTATTTGTTTTAGGAAAAAGGTCAAGAAGAGTTCACAGATTTGTTTTTTTTCCTTGTGCACCAGATTGAAGTTTCAGGAATCAGCTCTTCAGTTTTGTCGGTAGTGCTGCACCATTTGGGAAAAATATCTAATTTTGATTTTTCTGACCAGTATTGCGATTCCGATTAGATTTGTGATTTATGTTTTAATAATGACATTCCGCTCAAAGTTCACATTTTAAATGTGTTCAGGAGATTCGACAAAAAGAGCGAAATTGATCTATGAACTTACAAACTAAAAAATATGTAGTTGTGTATTTTGTACGTATCTAAATCATAGATCCGGCTTTTTATGCAGCAATAAAACAGGATGTTTTGTTGTTTGTGAAGGAAATCATGGCACTTTCAAAATTACAGTCTTTGTGCTCTGCTAATTATGTCCATTAAAATTGCAATTTCGATTAAATTATGATTAATCTAGCAGCCCTATTTGTGGACTTTTAAAAAAATCTACTCTTAAATGTGCACTATGTAACTTTTCCTAATGGAGATGTTATTGCTTTGCTTAGAATGTTCCACAGAATGGCATACATTCTTACTTGGAGCAGACTCACCTCTCCACAGATCTAACCTGTAACTTGGCCTTGGCCTGCTTGTCTGAAGACTTACAAAGTACACCAATAACATTCCCAAACAGAGAAATCCTGTAAATCCTAATAGTGGAGCCTTTTGTACTTTTAAATTCAACATCATACTTATTGGCACTAGTTTTATTTTGATCACACATTTCAAAAGACAAACACAGTCCCACGTTAAGTTAAACTCTTGACCATGTGTCTCACTGTCCAGTTCTTGGATAAAATGAATGGTCAAACAGGCTTCTTAAAGTGCGTGTGACAGGTTTTTATGATTTTCCAATTTTGACTTTACTCTGTGTATTAATACCTCTTGTAAATATACATTATAGTTTTACAATCAGGTAGCTGTTTGTGGAGAAAAATATGTTGAAAATGACAGGAAGTAAACAAAATGATGACTTCACACTAGGAAGATTATGCATAATTTCACCCTTTATACATCAATTCAACAAAATAAAGGTGTTCATGTATTTTTTTTCTTTGTCAAATTAAAAAAAAAAATCTGTGACATTAAAGGAGCTTTGGTGCACTGTTTAGGGTGATTTCTTCATTTCCTAGTGTGATGTCATCATTAAAAACCAGGAAGTAAAACTAAAAACCAAAACAAATAGCTAAACTGAGGTGAAATTTGTAAATACTTTAGCAGAATTTGAAATATATTTATCTTAACTGCATTTTAGTTAAATGAGTAGTCCAACCTGTCATGGTCGCTTTAAATATAAATAAATACAAAATAAGACCAACAGAAGAGTCGGCTGCCAGTACACAGTCAAAAAAAGTCCTCTCACCACTATAAATAATCGAAACGAACAGTACATCTTCTCACATTTCCCCTCCCAAACCTCCTCATCACGTACAAATCCATATGTCCCGCTTTAAATCAGGGGAGGAAATCTCAGCGGGCCAATGCATTATGGAGGCTTGTCCATTTACCGTCAACACAGGTCATGTAAAAACCGGGCTAAAAGTTTGTCATGTGAACCATAAAATGTGATGAATTTTGTATCACGCCAGACCGTGCTATGAAAAAGTAATGTCCCTGAGAGCCACCGTAGCCTGGCCCGGGCTGGCTGCAGTGGGGGGTGGGGACGGTGGCTGGGGGGGGGGGGATCGCTCGGGGAGAGGCTGCGAGCTATGTACCTGTGAGAGAGCTGTCCGCACCACACGCCCTATGTCCTCCCTCCACTCGGGGATGTCAGGGTTGTGCTCGTCAAGCGCCGGCGAGAACGACAGCAGCAGCGACCTGAAGTACTCTGAGGGGGAAAGAGACAGAAACGGAGGAAGGGTTTGTGGGTATTGCGAGATTCTTTGCAGATTTGAGTTCGTTTTCAGCGTCGTAAAGCGCATTGCCGCGTTTGGTTTTGCGACTCGGTTAAGGATGTTACGAGTAGGGCTGGGCGATATGGAAAAAAATGATCATGATTTCGTTTTTTTATCACGATTCATGTTCACTTTGTATTTTTCTGTTGCCTTTAATAAAGCTGCACCCTTTCGGAAAAATATCTAATTGTGATTCATCTGACCAGTGCCATTGTGATTAGATTTGCAATTTATGTTTTAATAATAGGATTCTGTTCAAATTCACAGTTTAAACACAATTTTGTCACTTTTACACTGCAAAAAGGGATTATCTAGCTTTACTTAAATTTACTTGAATTAAGCAAATTAATCTTAAAAGTCCAATTTTAAGATTTTTTCACTTGACAGGTGTAACGCCCGGATAGCAACCTTAGCGGTATTGACGAGGACAGAGCAGAGCTGAGCCGAGTTCCCAGTGCAGACCAAGTGTTATTTTATTTACATATGTACAAAATAAGCAATACCAGCAGCAGCATGGCACACAGCACCTCTCTCAGGGACTGAGCCCAGAGACCTTTTATAGGGCCTCTAGCCAATTGGGTAACCCCATCAATAATCACAAGTAAAACCCCAAAAAACACAACAACATTTTAAAACATTACAAGTAGACAAACAGTGCTCCAATAACAATCAATCAAAACATTCATACAAAAATATATCTCTATATAAATTAACAGTGTTTTAACCTAACTCCCAACTACTTTACTCAATTTAAAACTTGGGACACCCCTGCTCCTTTTTACCCCATGGTCTGCCCCGGAACCATTTAAGGTGCTCCTGCTCCCCGGGGACTCTTTTACCCGGAACACACAAAATGGCAGACCCACAGGTGAGTACTATTACATTACTGCACATTTTCCACTTAGTCTTTACTAATTATATATTTTATTTCACAGGTAACACACAATCAATTAATTAATAAACATTTTAAAACTTTGTTTGACTCTTTCATTTTTACCTCAGGCCCACGTAATGGACCTGCTCCATTACAACAGGACTACTTCAAATTGACATTATTTGACTTGTTTTAAGTAAACTTGATAAGTAATAAGTAATAATCTTATTCCACTGGCAGATAATTTCACTTAAATTATGGTAAAAAGGTCTTATTTTGAGTTTATTTTTCTTATTTTTTGATAGGCCTTTTTTGCAGTGTACTTGCGTTTTTGTCACGTTCGGTTGTGTCTTAGTCACTTAGAGTCACATCTTTGTCATATTTAGTCGCGTTCTTGTTGCGTTTTCATGCGTCGAGTCACTTTTGTTTTTTGTAGGCTCATTTTTGTCACTTTCAATCACGTTTTGTCACTTTTAGTCGTGTTTTGGTGCATCAAGACACGTGTGTTGTTTGTAGGCGTGTTTTTGTCACTTTCGAACACATTTTTATCATCGTCACCGTTTTATCGTTGTTTCAGAACACGTTTGTACAAATCCAACCTACAGTGTTTGCAGTTTTTATTCAAAGCAAAGCAAGACATTTTGTTATTTGTGGAAGATATGATAGCACTTCAAAAATTGCAGCCTTATCGATTTTCCAACGGCTTTCATTAAACGTGCGATTTTGTGTCGATTTGGTTTAACTGTGCACCCAGGTCTATAAGAGGTAAATAAAGTCATCTGCTCAGAGGCTAAACAACAGGAAAAAAAGTGTGTTTGAACAGACAGAATCAGTGAATCACTGTACGACGATTTCACAAAAATAGCAGATTGTCACAGTGACAAGCTCACCATTCGATTTTTATCACCGTTTTGCCCAGTCCTAGTTACAAGATCACATTTTAGTGTTGCTGTTGTGAGAAGAGGCGTCACACTTTTGCAGTCATTCTCGATTACTGACTTGCCCGATAACGTCAGATGTTCATCAGCGTTTGGCCTGTTCATGCTTGAATGGGAGACCGCTGGGAACACCAGGTGCCACAATAGGGCAGATGTGGCTCTAATGCAAACTTCCCAAATCACCCACACTGCCTGTTGGCGCTGATTGGTAGCCTCGATTTTTTGTCCTTGTTGTCAAAGGCGTTTTATAAAATATAAATCCAATGCCTTTTTAGTATTATTGCATTACTCTATGGAATCAGGTTCATGAAATCAAACTTTCTAAATGATAAAGTAAACTTAGGGTGGAATAAATAGCCTGGTAAAAAAGTATTTAGCATTTAAGTGTATTTTTAGGTGTATGAATTTAATTGAAATGACTTATTTTTGCTCGAGTTTTTCATTCATTGAGAATAAGTTTGAATGCCACTTAAGAGTAGCTCATCCTAAGGCGATACAAAAGTAATATTGTCAAAACTATAATGAGCCATATACAACATGTACTTTTAGTTAAAGTGTGGTATGACAATTTGTTTTTAATCATTTTCTAATTTAGACTTTATTTGGTAATACCTGTTGTAAATATAAATTATAGTTTTACGCCAATAAAGTAGCCGTTTGTGGAGAAAAAATTAGTAAAATTAGTAAAATCAGTTGAAAGTTACAGGAAGTTAACAAAGGTTATGCATAATTTACCCAAAAGAAACTACTTTTTTGAACCTTTAATCAATAATTAAACAGGGTGTTCACATTATTAGTATTTTATTTGTCAAATTAAAAAAAATCAGTGACAATAGATGAGTTTTTGTCCATTGTAAAGGATGGTCGCTTGGTAATTTCCTACTGTGATGTCATAATTTATAACCAAGAAGTGAAATTAAAACCTGAAAATATTCTTAACTGGGATAACATTTGTGAAGTATTTTAGCGAACTTAGAAATATATTTATCTTAACTTAATTTTAGTCAAATGAGTAGCCCAACTTGTCATAGGCACTTTAAGAGTAATCTCCTCAATGTGGCTTTACTGAAACTGAGCAAAACGTCTTAGTCAGTGTTGTTCCTTAATTCTTTCCTACTTTTTACGAGACCAGTAGAGCATTTTTATATATTTTGAATTGTCTAAACTTAATTATAAACACTGCTATAAGTAATATTCCCCCTTCTGAGAACAATAAAGTTCTAATTTATCACACAATTCATGTTAAACGTGGTGAGCTTACATTTCAGTAGTGATACCGAAATATTAGCATTTCCATATGACACATTTATTTAGATGTCTGTATTGTTTTCATTGCTCATAGTTTGCTTTGCAGTTTAATTTGATGATGGAATGCTTTATAGATATTGTATTGACACTGGGGCTGTCACTAATGATTATTTTTAGTCAGCGATTATTTTTTCAATTAGTCAACAAGTCAAATGATTATTATCTATTGTATATTTAAACTTTTTATGTACATTATCAGTCAAATAAAGGTTGAACTATGGGACCGAAGGCTAGAAGAATAAAGTGTATTATTTATGAAAAATACAACAATGTAATCTTTCTTGACATTTTGATGTAATGATGTCACGGACTTTGTTATAAAAGGTCTCTGGACATGTGTTTTAGATTCTGTATTGTTCAGATGAGTCGATTATCTATTTTTAAAGTAATACATCATGTTGAATTGTTATCAAGAATGAATCGTGTTGGACAGTAACTGAATACATGTACCGAAAATGCATATTCAGAATATTAATTGTGTTGTTTTTTTTAAACTGAAGAGAACATTATGATATTGGTTCATGACATTTAGGCTTTGGCCAGCACTGAATTAGTGAGAAACATAGAAAAGTAGACAGCATGTGCTTTTCCTCTATTTTTAGATAAAGGTTATTTTATCTTACAAATAAATGCATAACAAACAGTGAAACAAAAACAAAAAAACAGTTTTAATCATATGTCATGTTTTCACTCTGAAGTTCTCTGATGGGACCAAGTAGCTGAATACATCACAAAATACATTTTAATGCAAGTATTCAGTATTCTGTAACTAAATATTATTTTTAAAGTATTCTTCTAATTACTGACAATGAAGTAAGATTAGTTTTTCTTCTACTATTGCATTGTCTGTTATCCTAAAGGGATTTTTAATCCTACACTAACCTTCCTTCTTATTGTATATTCATGTTTTCTACCTCGTACCAATTAGACGTTTAAAGGCTGTTTTTGTGCTCACCTTTCACAGTGATAACTTTGGAGTCTTGCATGACGTTGCTCCCTGAGGCCACCTGGACCGTGACCTTCTTTTGGCCCGCTCTCTGAAACGTGTACGAGATGCTTCCTTCCAAGGTTATGAGCGGCTGGAATCAAAGGGAAAAAAGAAAAAAAAGAGTAGAAAGCTGTAGAGAGTAACCCGAGTCGAGAAGAAGTGAGTGTGAGAGAAGGAGCCCTTGACACAAAGCATAATGAGGAGGTGGATGCAGTTACGCATTTGAAAACACTTTTCTTTCTTAATCTTTGTATTTAAATGAAAAACGTATGTCAAGTAGTTCACCTTATATATGTAGTGTGGTGTGTAAATAGTGTGTAGAATGATTCAAGTGCAATAGTAGTAGTTGTTGTTTTTGTGTTAGTAGTTGTAGGTGTAGTAGTAAGTAAAGCATTCAATCTCGGTGGCTTGGTGGTACAAGATCATGGACTCAAGTTTAGTTTATACTCACAGAAACTGCTAGATTTATTGTGATCAAATTGAAACTGCAATTTGAATCATCACAATTACCAAATCTAGAACTGTAAAATGTAAAACTACTTTTGACTTTTTGACTTAAAGCTGCAGTACCTGATTTTCACAACAAAATCTGTTAAACTATTTTGTCACTCTCACAAACCTCACAAACACAGTTAAAATTCACATGGGTTTATTTTAAGGCGCAGGCATGGCTTTAGAACTGCTTTTTCAGACAGCAATGAGAAACTGAGCACAGCCAATCACAGCGCTGCTTTAAGGCCTTACATCCAGGTTGACAAGCCATATTATACTCTATTATTAGTCGCAGCGAACGCACAGTGATATAATTTTTCACAAAATGCTGCTTTTACAAGCTACTCTTTGGTCAAAAACACAAAATGTATTCATTTCTAATAAATAAGTCAGGTACCCCAGCTTCAACAATGCACACGCACACATAGTACCACATCCAAATTGGGAATGCATTGGGACTAAACCTGGAACAAAATCTAGGGTTAGATTATATCCAGACCAAGTCTAAACTAGGCCAAACCAAACCTGGACAAGGGTGAACGCACCTTAGTTTATTGATTTCAGAAAGTCACAGATTCATTTGCAAATAAGCACAAAATCATGCATAATGTGAGCCTATTCTACAGTGATGTGTGGAGTGAGAAACAGAAGTGAGTGTGTTTGCTAACCTCGGAGCTGTTATCAAACCACCAGAAGAAGGTCAGGGTTCTGGTGTGGTTGGGCCAAACCAGCACGCTCAGATTGGCCTCCTTCCCCCGGACAGTCACTATGGGAGCCGAGAGATAGATGCGCTCCACTGGACCTGGGACACACACACACACACACACACACAGGAGCTGATTACATTAACCTCTATACAAAATACATTAGAATAAGGCTGCAAATGAAACCATAATATAATGTAGCTATTAATAAATACAGTTAGCTCTTTTGCTCTCTTAAGATTTCGTGTAACGTCAATTTGGTTGAGAAGAACTAACAATTCTTTTTTTTCTTCCTTTTTTAAAATTTGGCTTGATTTTGACAAATGTACCCATATTTATATTATGCCAGATGGCACATTTTGCCCTAAAACAAAGAAATATCACAGTAATAATACAGCACATCGCAGTCTTCAACAAATATTATGGTTGATATGAACATTTTAGCTCAATAGAATCACTCCAGACTTGGGGTAGGAAGTGAAATACTATTATTATTATTATTATTATTATTATTATTATTATTATAATTATTATATAATTCCTTGTAATTGATCAGATGTTTGGAATATTATACTTGACTTATCAAAGTGATGCATTCAGGTAAAAAAAATGGTATTGTTCGTGACCATGTACAGATCATTGACTGTATAAAATGCATCGCTTCAAGGATTTGAATACAAACACAAACTCATTAAAATAAATGGAACAACAGCAGACTTGTTCCTTCCTTAACAAGACACTGTACAATTAACCTACTTAAAAACCAGTGTGAGTTTATTATATGAATATACATTTGATTATATTAATTTTCATAATGCAGATTAGATTACAATAACACAGCCAGCCCCTTTGCTTTGTTTTGAACTATTCACTACCTTCAAATAGTGCACCTTGCTGTGTGGGGCTTTTGTCAAAAAAAAAAAAAGGGAGCAACAAATGGGGCCCCCACAAGTATAAACTTTTTTTTTCTATTGCCCAATCAAAAATAAAACTAACGCAAAACTAATATATTAATATATACTAATACACTTTCTATGTTTTTAAGGCCCACCTTTAATATTACAGACTTGAATACCACTTTAAAATAATTACACTTAGTAACTACTTAATTAAGAGGTTATGGTTAGGATTTAGGGTTGGAGTATTAAATAAGTTACCAAGCCTGAATCACTCTTATTAAACAATTTGTTCATTATGAACTGAGTCTGTTAATGCTTTGCTAAGGCTAATTAAGGTGTAGTTATTGTAAAGTGGTACCCAAACTTGATATTTTCAAGCCATGCGTGGTTCTCAAGTAGTGCTGTCTTTTCTGATAGCGGTTGTGCAAGTGTTATTATGTTCCTCTTATTAGTGGATGCTTGCCTGGCCTCCATTCTACTCTCTATGTATTATTCAATACTGTCATTAGTGTGGAGATTTTAGTGTCATTAGTGTGGAGCCACACAATTTGACTTCAGCAGGGCGGGACAAACATGTGTCAATCAGACGAACAGCGGACGTGACGATAGCGCCACGAAAGTACGGTTTAGAGAGCTGTGGCTGTCAGTCGTGAAGCCGTGAAGCTTCCTCTGGCTGTGGTTTTAATGACACGTCCTGGTCTTTTAAAAGAGAGAAGCCCCGAACATTTTCTGTGTCATGGACGCCACCTTGCTGGTTATTGCTTGTAATCACATCACACGGGATGTGACTTTTTCTCTCACAGCTCTGATTGGCTCGCTTGCCGTAAAATAGAGGAAGTAGGGGGTTTGGCGATCATGCCCATACCCACTTTCTTTCAAAATGGACAGATATTGAAAGATAGTGTGGATGGCAGATCAGGCTAAGTGGATGCCATTCTGTACCTATAACCTCTTTCCTCCTCATAAAACATGTAATTACTTTCACACATGTAATGTCAATTTGAAGTATAACATAAACATGCTGTGAGGATAATTGCATTTTTTCACAAATAATAACCAAATGCAATTTACCACTACTCTTAATTTTTTTATACATTAAATTATTCTCAGTATATTTCAGTATGTAGCATGTAGATGTGTTTTAGTTCACCATGTTGTTATCAGCAGTGTCTGCATTAAGGCAGTGTCTAATGTCACTTTGTTTTAATGTGATTGTGCAACTGCTCTAGATTGTGTGCCTTCTAAATTGCCCCCTTTGGAATAAATTAAGCGTTTTTAAATTGAATGGCCACTGTGCATAACAGCTAGCTCAGTGTTAGTGTCACTACTTCCAGTCAAATTCTATCTCTGTGGGTTTTTTGCAGTCACGCTAAAATACTTAGAGATCAGGAGTCATCAGTGAGCTGCAGGTGGATGTAAAATGGACGACATGTTAAAAACTTTACAAATGAAGTCAATGGTCATTTCATATTTAATAAAGGCAAGTGTTTGTGGGTCAATTCTAACGCTAATGCTAATTGTAAGGCATTATACATATTCAAATAAAGCTAATTAAGATAACAAAGTGAAGTGATCTATAAATAGATACAATCAGATTTTATGTTTTAATAAAAGTTAGTATTAGCTCTGAGAAACAGCTAGCTAGTCAACTCGATTCATTATTAAACATCCAACCCTCTGGTTTGTGGGCAAAGAAATGTACCAACAGCGCTAATGCTGCCATATTTAGCTCCTCTGTATTCCTGGGTGTGGCACAACTTTTATTGCACTCCACTAGTTTTTATCCTTTGTTGAAACACGGACCACATTTGAATAAATACGACAACGTTTTATGGTACTTAAGTTGTAGAATGGACGCTCTTTGTACTGTATTATCCTCGTTGCGAAAAATCCCCTCCAAAATGTTTAACCCCTTATCGGCAAGCGCACGTGTATAGCATTTGTAACCCTATATAAATACAGTACTTTTATGTTCTAAAACCTATCAGTGTAGCAGCACAAGCATGACCGACACAGCCCAGTGAAGCTACCCGCGGCTACATATCACACTATACTGTTTTGCTTGCCGCCTGTAGAATCCCAAATGCTTTCTCCCCTCTCCCTCGCTCTTTCATTCACACGTACTGGTGATGTGCAGGAACAAGGCGCTGCTGTCCGCTCCCTGGCTGTTCTGGGCGTGCGCCGTGACTCGGTAAATCCCCGTGGCTCTGTAGATGTGCTTGATGCCGTCGTTAGTGCGGCTCAAGTTGGAGTAGGTGATCCTGATGCCGTCTCCGAAGTCGAGCTGCATGGTAGTCCTCTGCGCGTCTCCCTGGGGACACGGAGAGAAAGTCATATAGGCACCTGTCATGAGGGCTTAGGACCGAATGAATCTCCAGATCGCCAAAGTGCTCGCACGTCCAAGTCCCGCTATGACATGTCAGTAATGCTTTGGAGCTGGGTATCAGTGAAAGAGGACAGGAATACTGCAGAGATTTGAAAAGTGCAGCCGGAACGGAGACTTTATCTGGGCCTTTCGTCCAAAACAAACTTGAAACTACAAAGGCAACCGGTAACGATGTTTTGTGGTGAACTGCTTGAATTTGGAATGTTAATTAAAGCGATAGTTTGACTTTCTGGAGGTGCCACGCCAGCTTTACGTAATTGAAAGTTAAAACCATGCGTCTGAACGTTCTCTATGGAGATCGATAAGTTTTAAATGTCATATTGTGGAATACTATAGCCAAAGGAACAGCACTGCCATGGAAACGAGCAAGAAGAGGCTCATCCAGACTTAGGACGAGTCAGATTTGCGGAGATGCAAGCTTGCTCACAGAGGGATGTAACGATACTGACGATATGGTGGTAGTTAAATTGTCATGATATCGTCGTAGTCATGTTACGATATGAAAAACAGCATGCCTACGTGAAAAAACAACAACAATGGTTTAGCCCGCTCCATAAGATTAAAGTATTATTAGTTGCCATCATTTCTATTATTGTGGTTCTAAAATGTGACAATAAAGGCCGAATTATTAATGGCAGGAGCACATTACGTTGTTATTATGAACATGGATACATCATTTTGAGCTCCTCTGCAATATCATGAGCTTCTCCATGATATCTCAAAACATATCGTACCGTGAGGTTCATATCGTGATAATATCGTATCGTGACATTTGCATATCGTCCCTAGCTCACAGTAATGAGGCATGTTTTTAAGTGCAATAAAAACAACAACAAAAAAGAAAACATGCTTTTATCTATATTCTAGTTGTCTAAAGTTATGTACTTGAGCTAAAATTAAGTAGTTTTGACATTTATGTTTATTTAGCAGTTCAGTTGGTAAAGTTTTGTCAGTTATTAATTTATATATTTCGAACTTTAACAATGAAAACCTGTCAATGGAATAAGAAAATTGCAGCTAAAAGTCAACTAAATAATAAAATACATCTCGCTCGACAAATCTAATTTAGCTTGAAACAAAAATATATATATTAAAAACAGTCATAAATGTCAACATCTCACATTGGAAGATCAAAAAATGAATGTCTGTTTACATCAAAATGGCTTGAATTCTGAATATTTATTTTGATTAGTTTAGTTTAGATGTATTTAGTTTGGAGATCGAGAATTTGGGACTTTGTTGCTGTACTCAGGTAATCAACTGGACAGTGTTTTTGAAATCAAGACATTTTAGCTGCCATCCGGAAGCTATTATCAATCTAAAGCTAAGGAACTAGAAATTATACTTCAGATTGATAACGGCTTCTGGATGAAAGTCAAAACGTCTTGATTAATTTCTTTGCCGTGTAGGCCCTAAGAAAACTGTGATATGAATTGCCCTGTCCCGTCAGCCGCCCCTCGTGCCGGGACATAATGGATGGCCGTATAGGTGGACTCACATCCTCCAGCTGGACCATAAAGGTGACATTGGTTCCCACGTTAGCGCTGAGCTCTCCTGTGCTGGTGGTCACGCGCAGGCCCTGGGGTGCTCTGGGGCGACAGGTCTGCCTCTTGGGGGAGAAGGTGTTTCGTCCCACTTCTTTACAGTTATTGGATAGAACTTTTCGGTACCTGGAAAAAACATTTGAAGTACATGTACAGTATGGTGAGCCTTGGTCATGCAATATGGATCCTAAGGCAGTGTGATCTTAATCAAATTTGGATCGAATTGAGATCCAGTGGTTTTAAATTGTTAATGATATGTCCGGGACTTTTTAATGAAGAGGTCTACAGCTAACGCTTTCTCATTCATGTTGTGTTCACCCGTGGCACAGTGGTTTAAGGTGCACCACGGCGTTGTGATTGTTGCTTTGAGAATTTGTGTTGTTTTGACTATTTTAAATGCAGTAACAAAATGTCTGTCTTCTATGAACCTTGACAATAAAAGCCAAGTTTCAATAGCAACAAAATAACACTAATAGAAAATCAGAATTGATGGTAATGCTTTAATGCTTTAATATAAGGTTCCAGTAAACTATTTATAATGCGCATTAACAAGCACTAGGTTCACTTTATAATTACCGTACATGAGTGAATACATTAATTAATCATGACTTCCACCATGAACTCATAATTACTTCATCAGGTATTGTTATTTGTTCCACTTATAAGGCCTTTAGTGGCATTTGTAGACGGCGTATGTTATTAAACCATTTTCAAAAACCAAGTGACCAATGCTTGGAAATGCCTTATAGACACAATTAATAGATTTCTTTGAAACATACTTTCCGGCGGGGAAGAAGAAAGGCCATCTCAAAGAAAGTAATGCACAAACTGACATTAAAACTAACATAAAATAGAGGGGGGGGGGGGGGGGGGGGTAAACAGCTTTCAAAATGGACAAATTTGAAAGCTGTTTACTTTGGACCATATGCCTTCATTTTCTTCGTCTTTGTCCACCCTTGTTGCCCTTTTTATTTTTACTCTCGCTCTCTCGGGTCTTAATCTGTTGTTGAATTTTTTGTAATGTGTTAAATATTTAAAAAAAAGTGTTTATTTATGCCTTATTAATAGTTTATTAAGGAACCTTATTTTATCGCAGTATCCAGTTGATCACTATGAGGAAATATATTGATTGATTTGCATTTTCACCCAGCCTTAGAAAGTAATGAACCGATCAGAGCATTGGCCTACAACCCTGAAGATTGAGAGTTCAATTCCAGTGTATGCATGGGTTTTGGAATGATGAAAAATTAGCACCTTTTCCACAGCGACTGACTTTTTACAGTGGACAATTGTCTTTTTTTTATATTGTATTGTACTATTCCTTGTTCGTACTTTTTCTTCTGCTAATCTTGTCACTTTTGCGTATTGTGCACCAGTTTCAAGGGAATAGTAATCAGTCGAAACGCGGGCAAAATCGCACACATTTCCACTCTGCTTCTTCTGTAACAACGGGCAAATATTGTGTTTATGTCCACAAGACAAATGAGCCGGAATGGAATAATACCCTTCTGTAATGATTGAGTATTGGAGGCCGCTTACCCTGTGCTGTTAAGAAAGCTCTGACTGTTGCTGCAGCTCTTAGCAGCACCATTTGGATTAAACCAAAAAGCAGGGGAGCACTTTCCGTCCGTCTGGCGTTCCCATCCGTAATCACTGCCAAAAAAAAGAACAAAAAAGCTGAAAAAACGTACTTCATAAAATTATAACGTGCCAGATTCCGAGTCTTTTCTGTGTGAGGGCAAATACTTCACAGTTGGAGCGCGGTGGCATAATTTAAGAGGAGACATGATTGTCAGACATGCAGGATCAAACAGAATTTCGCACAGATGGATAAAAGATATTTAAAATTAATTTGCCCATTCATTATTAATTGAATTTTAAAAAGCCACTTGTCCCCACATTATGCAAATTATGGCGGCATGATGGAAAGTTCCTAACTAGGATCCATCAGAATGATCCAGGGCTTATCCTGTTACACTGCAATTTGACATAGTTATTAAGCTGACAGGAGCTGATTTCACACTCGGGGCTGTTTAATCGCCTAAACGCACCGTTGTTAGGGGAATGATCGGTGAAGTTACATGAAAAGTTTACATATATTCACATATGCTAATAGTTCACACATTCAGTACAGGTTTTGCAGATGACATTGCAAATTTGAGATGCTATAATTTCCCTGTCAAACTACAAAATATCCTGTTTTATTCTGCATAAAATCTGCTCACCCTGTAGTTTAGATTTGTTAAAACATGTTCTCAGACACGTAACAAAAACATAACTAAGCAACGTAGAAGTCTGAAGTCAGCAGTGAGGAGGAAGCAACAGCCAGCTATCAATAGAACAATAGATCTAAGACAATAATAGACCTTAGCCACAGGTGAAACTGGGCAGGGCCAACTATTAAACTAACAAAGGCAAACCAATTATCAAGTTTCAGGTGACAAACAAACAATTTTCCAAACGTAGGCAGGCGTTCAGTGACTCCTCCCTGGGGGCAGGACTCTCACTACTTAGAGTAGCATATAAGCCTGAGTTCCCATACCAGCTCTCTGATTGACAATGACTTTTGGATAAAAGTCGAAACATCTCGATCCTCAAACAGTGTCCGGATGACAACCTCTGAAACCCTTTCTACGATGAACCACACCTGGACGAATGAGGGATTACATCGACGATAAACTAAGCAACAGAAATGCAACTAAAAGCGACAAAGTGACTTTAAGTGTAAAAAAACAGAACTAAAAGTGACAAAAACATGACTAAAAGCAACAAAATGTAACTAAAAGTGACAATAAAGTGACTAAGTGTCAAAAACTGAGCTAAAAGTAACCAAAATGCGACTAAAAGCAACAAAAATGTGACTAAAATCAACACAAGCGTGGCTAAAAGTGACAAAAACACGTCTGAAAGTGACAAAAACGTGGCTAAAAGTGACAAACCCGCAACTCAAAGTGACAAATCCGCAACTTGAAGTGACAAAAACATGATTAATATTGGCATAAATGTGACAAAAAGTGATAAAAATGAAACTAGAAGCGACAAAAACTATACTAAAAGTGACAAAAACGCTACTAAAAACGACAAAAACGACACTTAAAAGCATTGAAAAGGTGACCAAAAGTGACTTTCTGAAACGTGATTCTTCAGTAGTTTGTCACTTCATATTTCAGTCTTTTTGACAATTCTCCTCGTTGTGTTTAAAATGTGAACTTTGAACAGAATCCCATTATTCAAACATGAATCGCAAATCTAATCGCAATCACAAAACTGTTCAGAAAAATAGCAATTAGATATTTTTCCCAAATCATGCAGCTCGACATCACAGCATTCTGTATTTTAACCGTGAATGGTAAAAACCTGAGAGTCAATAGTGAGCAGTGACATATTCTCACGTAAGAGCTCAAAACACAACTAAAATGTGAAAGAACTACTATAGCTACTATAGTCTTATAACAAAGTTTAAAGGTAGTTTGTATGTGAAGTCAAGTTCAAAAGTTGTAGAAAACCAGATAAAGAACAGCAGACTGCAGCTACGCTCTCATTTATCACTGATCCAGACTTTGTGCTCACACATATGAACTGATTACCTTTCTTTCCTTAAGTAAGATGTTTTTGAATTAGTTTGTTGAAGAAATGAATTGCTGTGCAGTAGTTTAAGTGTCCTATTTCTCCCCCTGCTGTTAGCAAACAAGCTAGCTATGCTCTGTAGACACAGCAACAATGGAGAAACTAATTTCAGTGTCCATTTTATAGTGTAAAGCTAATCTGCGCAAAGCAATAGCTCTACGAACATAAACGAGGCCAACAAAAAGCAAAGAAATACATTTTATAGGCTGTGCTGCTCATAGTTCTTCCTCTCTGTGGGAATGTTGACAGGCTTTTTTCAAAGAAAAGTATGTCGGTGCATAACCTCTACAATTCTATTGACTGCTGCACTGAAAACCCTATAAAACTCTGTCAATGAATTGCAAAAGTGCTATTTTAGTAACAACTACCATATAATTCTGCCGTTAGACCAAAAATAATGGCTCCTATCCTGGGCTCAGGTCTTTGGTGAGGTCCCATTAAAGCTCAGATGTTCTATACTATAAGAACAATCTAAGAACTAGTCAGGTTAGGTTAGACTTTCCTCTGCATTTCCTTTAATACTACGGGGGAAACCTGTCAAACAGTGGGCAGCCGGTGTGCAGCTCCTTAGATCAGCACATAGTTTCATGGTCAGGTCTACCTAGTTAGAAGATTTGCTAGGAGCAAATCCACAAGCAAAAACATCCCACATGAACCAGAAAACAAACCTCCAACTTTCTTACTGTGAGAAAGTTTGCCACAAAGTAAATCCACTCTAGTTACATTACCACTATGATAAACTGGATTTGTTTCATGGTAAAAGATACTAATATGCATTTCCCCCTCGTTATTTACCATTGAAGTGCAATATAAATAGATCAATATACAATGTAGTTATTGTAAATCGAAATACTGATCTAAAACAGTTTATTAATAGAAGCAGACTCATTGACATTCTGTTCAAAACTGATAATGATGCCCCTTCATAACAGCACTTCACTGTAGCAAGCAGCAAGCCTTTAATTTTATGTTTTTATTGTTGAAAAATTACTACAGAGACATTTTTGAACCCTACATTTTTCAGAGTCTTTGAATAATCGCAAGTAAGTACAGAGAAGTGGATAGGGGGTAAGTGAAAACAGCAATTTTCTGAGCACTTAAGCCTTGAAAGATACGGGATTACATGCTGGAATCCATCGAGATACAAATGAGTAAGCCAATAATGAGGGAACGCTGTTACAACACGGTTAAATAAAACTTGATTTCACACGATACATCCCCTTTAACTAAAAGTTTCTCAGTTAAAGTGCTGTGTTTCAAAGTAGTGCTGAAGGCTTGAAGAAAATCTGCTCGCTCACTCCATCTGCTTCAAGTACTAGTTTAATTCAAGGTTATTAGCATTTTGCATTAAGTATTTGGTTTACTTTTCCGACTCAACCCTCACACGAGAAGATCATTTTGAAATACGCTCTTGTTGGTGTTCGTAATTTTAAATAATCCAGTTTAAACACTTACACATCTTGCACGATCACACCTACATTTCTCAAACCTGACGCAATGTTTCTTGAAGTGAGCGAAACGGTTCAGTAAACACAGAACAAAAGCCCAGTGTGCGCCTCTCTCCCAGTGTGAGTCCCAGTAAAGGCGGCATTACCATTCGAAGTCGTAGGAGTTGCAGACGCACGGCTCAGACGAGTAGATCCTGGAGTAGTCCTGGGCCAGCATGCAGCGGTTCCCCGGCCGACGCTTCATGTAGATCTGCTTCTCGCCCATCACGCAGAGCTCCCCCTGCCACGTACGCGGGACAAACGGGACACTTTTGCATTTTCTGGTTCTGTTAAACTTAAATGCGTGTACTGAAAACACGTTACTATTCTGCACCTTTCTGAAAAGTGTAATCAGCGGGATGAAGCTAACGGATAGATGATTCGTGAAGGCAATAAAACAACAAACAAAATAAAGATTGACTTCGTTGTTTTAAATCTTGAGCCAGGATCTCCTTAGTCGGGATAACTTGTCTGGAGGATAACCTTACTGTGCATGTTTTGGGTTGATGTGGAAGATCGAAGTTTAAACCATGGCAAAATGGCCCCATCCAGACAGGGAAACCCCACTCCACCCTGTGACATTCTGTGAGGGTGAAAGAGCTAACCACCAAAACAGGGATGGGACGATAACCGGCACTAAGGTATACCACGATGTTAAAATGCCACAGTATCAATATCATGAGGGTGAGCTTTCTCTTTTCAGCCTTGAGTTCACAAATAGATTCACTTTGGTCATAATACAGGTAGATAAATGGAGTAAATAACCAGAAGGGAATAGTCTGAAAACTTTCAATTCATGTGTACGTATCTTATTTATGATTTATACACTGTAGGCTTCCTGTTTTTCCTTGACTTGCTCAGTGTTTTCTCTAATCTCTCCACAGTGAAGTACGGCAGACAGACACTTTTTGTAACTGAGAAGTTTTTGTTACGCATTAGAAAATATGCAACTCCAGGGTACACTGTAGTATCGTGTTTTTTTTGTCATGGTTATCATACTGTGGAAATGTCATACCGTCCCATCCCTATGCAAGTCAAACATATCCCGTACACTTGTTTCGGTAGTGTTTAAAATGAGAGGTGGGGTCTGACATTGTAGAGCTTAAAAGGTAGTCACCCAACACACATCCACTCCAAAAACATGTTATGTCTTGTATTCTGGTTGATTTTATTTATACTTTTGTTAACGGCCCCCCAGCACTTGATTTTCTCTGCACCGCCCCTGCACCACTCACACTCTCGCTCCTTATCTTTCCTCCTTATCTTGCACCACTTGCACACTTTTTTTATTAGGACGTCTGATGTGTTGTGTTTTACCCTCTAGACCTATTTATAACAAAACTTTTTTGTGTTGTGTACGAATCAGTTTCTCTCGGCGATGTGCACTGTCATCACTGTCAACCGTCTTTCATTCATTTACTTTTTTGCCTTTTTCTCCGTGAATATGATACCATTCATTCATTCATTCATTCATTTTCTACCGCTTATTCCCGTTAGGGGTCGCGGGTGACTGGAGCCTATCCCAGTGACTTTGGGCCTTAGGCGGGGTACACCCTGGACAGTGGCCAACTCGTCGCAGGGCTAACACAGAGAGACAGACAAGGACAGACAACCATTCACTCTCACATTCATACACTAGGGACAATTTAGAGTTCTCAATTAACCTACACAGTCATATCTTTGGACGGTGGGAGGAAGCCGGAGAACCCGGAGAGAACCCACGGTAACACGGGGAGGACATGCAGACTCCACCCAGAGAGATCGTGTGATGTTAGGGTGGTTCAGAATTCGAAACCACGATGTTGGGGTGGTGCGGGATTCGAACCCACGATCTCCTTATTGAGAGGCAGAAGCTCTAGCCGCTCTGCCACCGTGCACCCAATATGCATATGCAATATGATACCAATTTTCGTCAAATAAAAACTGACAGTGCCTATTGTTGTGTTATGCAGAAGAGAGAGCAGCATCATTCTAAATTGAAGAAGTTATTAGCTTATTTTAGACTGAGAATCATTATATTTCAGCTTTTTTGTTTCCTGCCGATGTTTAAAACCAAGCAGTTTGAACTGTAAAGAGCCTTTAAGCTGTCTGCACTGTTACTGTTTGTGTATGATATGGGTGCAGTGCATTCATAGTCAACACCAGCACGTGCCTGTCGTTACCGCGATCCATACTGCTCCATATTGCCCTTATACCTTGTAGTGCAGGTGCCATGTTTGGTAGTCCCCGTCCATACACCTCCTGCTGAAGATGCCCTTGTAGTCGATCTTGATCAGCTGCCACTCTGACCTGTAGCTGAAGTGTCCGAAGAACCTGAAGAACACACATGCAAAGACAATCAATACTCATGTTGGTTTTTCACTCATTAGACGTGATTAGCAGCCACTTAGTTATGTTTACTGAAGTGCATTTAGCTAAGAAACTTTTAAATAAAATTGTAGTTTTCAGAAATCAGACTTTTACTCCTACTTTAGTACATTTTACAGTGGCATGTCCTTAAATGTTTTCTCTGCTTGATGCCAATGATTTGACTCTTCTCAAACACGCTGACATCTTTTCCACAACATCAGTATTTGTCTTTTGGCACGGTAACAGAAATGAGAAGGCACTCACTGTACTAGATGAGTTTAAGTGCTGTGTTGCAGCTGAAAGACAATCACCAATTCAGCAAATATCCAATAGAAAGTTTCTACCTGTTTGCTTGTTTGTTTTTTTTTTTTTGCCAGGCAGTGTATTGTGGTTCAATATAATAATTAACTGCAAATATTTGCCCTGAATGAATTAAATAGAATTCACAAGTCAAGTTTCCAAAAGTTAGACCCTAACATGTAAATCAGTCTGGTATTTGTAAAAGCACATTATGGCACTGGATCTGTTTTTTTAATCAATCAGCACCAATGCCGGTATTAACAATACTGATATCAACACTGGCTTTGTCTGTATTTTAGTCACAAACATGTTTATATGTAACATGAAACCACATGAAAGTCAATTTTAGAGTGTTTCATCATGTCAGTGTTTGGCAGATCAGTAGTTAGTTGTACTCTCATCTCCTGTAGTATTCATGTTACTATAACCGTGAAAGCACTGTACTGCAGCTTTATTAGAAACAAGATACATGTTTTCATTCAATACGACACAACAAGACCGTGTGACAATATATTGCAAAACTATATACTGTCCCAGACATATTTTCTATGTATCCTTGGTAAAAACACTACCTTTGCTCGTGTGCATCAAACTGTGAAGCAACCAGCAAATGACAATATAAGTTCAACACATTATAATTATTATGGCTGTGCGTAATCGTCAAAAATATACTTGTTTCCTAAATGCACCCAGGTTCATTCTACTTTTAACTGCCAATCATAAAGCAGAGAGCATTTGCCTGTTTATGCCTGCACTACAGATAATTTCCCCAGACTGATATTGTTTGACTCCATGTGGATTTCTCCGAGAGTCTGTTACTTACGTGATAATGTGATTTTCAGATTCGGGCGCCATCAGAACCCCATCCACGTACAAAGGCGCTAAAGAGAAAGTGTGCCGATCCCATTTCTTGCCTTCGTCGAGACTGATCCTGTGTGGAACATCAGAAAACATTTGTGCACCTACATTTTGCGCGTGTAATCTCGGACAATGCAACATGAAATACAAAAGGT
This sequence comes from Rhinogobius similis, assembly GCA_019453435.1. Classification (NCBI taxonomy): domain Eukaryota; kingdom Metazoa; phylum Chordata; class Actinopteri; order Gobiiformes; family Gobiidae; genus Rhinogobius; species Rhinogobius similis. The sequence goes on from CM033634.1 coordinate 25,471,223, forward strand.
CACAGGTGAAACGACTGAGTGCGAATTGTTGATACATGACAAACATTGGAATATGGAGGTGTAACTCAGGTGCGGAATAGATTTTTTTTTTTGCATGTCGTTGTCAAATCATCTTTCTTTCGACTTAATCACTTGTGACAGTTGCCCGAATGCGTGGGGACCGTAGATAGCGTTCCGACTCCCACAATATGATCAACTTACGAGTCCATCCTGCGCCTCGTATTTTCAACCCTCATTTACATAAAAGCACTTCAACCCATCACAAAGCTGTAACCGAGTCCTCCATTTTTTTCTTTTTTCTTTTTTATCCAGCGACACGATCCTCAAACTTCAGCCTATCAAGCGCTCCAAAGCATTAAATGTAATCATGCATTGGGAATGGAATTGCACCCAGGTGATTTCCCTCTACAGTCTGTAAAGCATCTGCTGTAATTACGGAGTTAGAGGGTGTCGCAAAGCACCCACCACAAGTGTCGGATGGGCTGGGCAGCGTGTAGAACAGCCAGGAGCGCACCGCCGTTGTCCAAGAACCAAATGTTGTGCTCCTCGTCGAAGATCTGCACAAGTAATAACATTAGTGCTGTTAATTGCGCAGCGGCAGGGAAGGCACAAAAGAGAGCTACTGTCACCTGTCGCCAGCTATTCGCCGCATCCGCCGTTATAAACATGCCAAGGTTTGTGGTGGACAGCTCTGTGCCGATATTCCCTGAGAAAAACACAAAACGAAAAACATAACGCAGTATTCATTTACATGTATCAAGGGTAAAGTGGTCATTTTAAATGTATCTGTTTTTAATGAAAAAATATTATGCATTTTGCATATTGTTATTAGCCTTCAAACATGCTCTTGAATACATTAAATATGACATCTCATGTTTTGAACCTTTTTATTTTTTTTGTGTATTCAGGCAGTAGATGCCGCCTAGCGCTACCTAATTTAGTTATGTTATCACTTTAAGAGACACTACATTCAGGCTAGCAGTAGTAATTATTGTGTTTAGATGGCAGAAATGTTTAGAACAAGTCTAGCGATGATTTAAGGTCTTAAAGGACACAAATTCTGCTGTTCTAACAATGTTCTGTCATGAAAAACATACCTGAAGTACCATTCAGTTGCATTCACACTGTTACCACCTACCCCCTCCGAGCATTAAACACACATCCTGCTGAACTTCCTGGATTTTCGGATGTATTTTCAGACTTCATATGTCACTTATCAGAGAATCTTCCGCTGCTTTTAGTCCTTAAATCGCCAGAAATTGCCTGAATCATCCTGAGCATTTCTGCCATCTAAACCCAATAACTGCTGCAGCAAATCCGCACAATGACGTCTTTTCAGTGGCTAACTTAACTAGATTGTATATAGCGCTGGCACCATCTGCAGGCTAGATGCACTCAGTAAGTGTAATATTTATAGTGACTGACAACACAGGTCATAGAATGAATAATAATAATATATATATATTTCTTTTTTTTAACATGAGATGGTACATTTAAGGCACTCTAAAGTTTAAAGGCTAACAGCAATATGAAAAATGCCTAATATTTTCCTTTAAAACAGCAGAAGATTCTCGGATAAGTTGATTCTACGGAAACACTCAACGTTTTTCAGTCCCTGCAATACTTTTTTCCCCTTTCTTTTTTATTTGTAGGCAGCCATGTTTGTTTTTATATGAACAAACCCCTGATTGGCTAATCCAGCTCTCAATCACGCTCATTGGAAATCATGGAGTTCAAACAGTAACCAGACTGATATTCATCTCCGTATTTAAAAAATACATTTCATTTTTCATATAGACAACATGTAGTGTGGACCACCAAGATGGTTTGTACCCATGGCCCAGAATTTCTGGCTACGCCCCTGTTGAAAATATTAAAACAACTTCAACTTATATGTAAAATGAAAGACAAAACTAACAACATAAATGACCAATAAATATTTTTGCAATACAGTACACTGATGCTATAGTAAAACAGTGAACAGTTTGTGAAACACTGTATCAATCAATAAACTACGTCTCTGTAAAATCAACACTATCTCATACAATACGGCAACACACAAGTCCAACAACGGCCAAATATTGTGCTTTTGCCTCTTCACAGTCTTACGTTATGAGAAAAGTGTATTAGGATTAGACGTATACATGTCGCCATGGCAGCCGTGATCGAAACTGGCTGAGTCTATCAAGAGGCGCATGTCCTCTTGTGTGCGAGGGTCAGCTGAGCGCACTGTGTGAATGCAGCTTATTTAGATACACCGAGGCCTGGTAATTGTGTTTTGGTCCTGTGCAGCCAGTCCTAAAAGTTGGTAACAGAAACTCGGTTTACAAAAGCTGTATACCACAGTAAATGGAAAACAAGTTACAGAGAAAGCTCCAAACAACAGAACCTATAGTGTAAGGTATAGATTTATGTGTCAGTAAATATTATTGGATTGATCTATGCATTTTACGTTTAAAAAATGTATGAATTTTTTGGTTGTTACTGAGCCAATTCACATAAAATCTTCTCTCATCACATTTTTATTAACATAATTATCTAGACCAGGGGCGTGCCCAGACTTTTTTCAATAGGGGTTACCAAAAGGGGGCACATGCAAGAGTGGCACCTGGACTGCCACACATTTTTTAAAGTAAAAAATGTAATAATAGACACTCACTTAAATACAGTCTTCTTTTTTTGTTACTGTCTCAAGGGGGAAATTCATTGTTTGTGTTTGACCTATCCTCATGCCGCTGGGGAAACCTTTCAGGGGCAGTGGACCTTTCTCCAGATATGCAGATCAATATCAGTCACGGTTTCATCTCCCCAGGTTTAGATGGGCACGATTGACAGGTGAATTGGCCAATCAGGGAGACGCATGGTCCGTCCGTATCAAATCAAATATGGCTGCTTACAAGGAAAAAAGAATGCCATACAACATCGCAGTTGTCAGACCAGCCAAGACCACACACTTTGAAAATACTTTACAAAGCATTTTTTGTCTGGAATCATATCTCATATCCACAATTTCAAATGAGTGTGATTGACAGGAGCATTGACCAATCAGAGAAATGCAGGGTCAGAGCCAATCTTGGGGAAAGGAAACGCAGAGGACTGAGAAATAGCACATATTTCAGCAGAATCATCAAACGACAAACTAAACTCTGTAAATCTGAGGTAAAAGATGTTACATATTTTGGTCTGAATGTTATGAGAATATTTGAGAGGAGATGTCTTCCACAATTGAGAGACACTTGTTAAAAATTTGCGACTATGGTTTAAGAGTCCCAAGTTAGGAGTTGTTTTTTTGTTTGTTTTTTTACCTCTTTATGGCCCGATTCCAGCCCCATCTACGTTTGAACTGAATGTTGAAAGGTCTGGCTGATCAGAGACATTGTGGCTTTGCAGAATCAATGAGCGAAGCATAAAACTCTTAATCTGAGATGAGAGAAGTTAGATTTTGTTGTTGAGTTTGCTAAATAAAGCTGATTGCACAGTTCAGTTTGAATTTGGCTTGAAGCATGATGGAGGGCGTGGTGACCAGTCGCACTCTACGTGAAGTATCGGAGAAGTGTGTATTCTGGATCCCAGGACTATCAACCTGGAGGATTTTGGCTATTGTGCATGTTTCTGTTTGGACAGTCCCACTTTTGGTTTTCTTAGTTTTATATAATAGTAACAGTAAACTTTAAAAAATGAATAGAAATTGTTATTGATTTCACCATGTACTCCCTCAACTTTTGAGTGGCAGGTGGTAAAAAAACTATGAATACAAAAGTAAAAAAGAAAACAAATGAATCCATATATCTGATCTCGTTAGTTGTCCCTGTGTTTCCTTTTCACACTCTTTTTGGCGTTCCTTTTTCCTTGTGTTGAATGTTCTCCCTGTCTCCCCGATGTATGTTTATTGCATGTTTTGCATAGACTCTCGCAGATGACGTTGCAGTTCTTCTCCGGTTGGATAAGTTTTAACAAGATCAGTAAAAGAAAAGGCAACACGGGGAAATCTCTGACCAGTGCAAAAGAGAAAACCACGTCATGGACTGGAACAGCGCAAAAATAGTAGGAACTGAGGAACACGAGTACAAAAGACGGATACGAGAGGCTATTGAAATCAGGAAGCGGGGCACACAGACCATCAACAGAGACGAGGGAGCTTTTACTTTGGCTCACACATGGGACTCACTTCTCCAGAGACCACCAGGCGTAGTCAGTTTGATTGATGTGTGAAGCTGACCACGCCTGGGAACAACATCTGACGAGGGCGGAAGTCCTGCCGCCGAAACATGTCAGGGAAATGATCTTATAGCTTTTTACAACTGTCTTATTAAACGAAACTCGCAAGTTAATCCCTATATCTGAAACTTTGACAGACATGAACAAATGTGAAAGCAACCCATTACGTCAAAATACTTTTACATCTGAAGTTGATTTATTAAGCCTCCCCAACTTTCCTAAGTAGTACAAGTTTGAAACCCTAATCAAATCAAAATACAGGTTGCTGGCTTTGAAGTCAGAAGTACATTTCTAATTTCAGTGACAGAGAGGGGGCCACAGCCTGATTAACTTTCCCTGCTCTACTCCATTTACCTGACAGAGCAGATATGACTTTAGCGACGTTATGTAAAGTGATGCAAACCGCCTCTGTCACTTACAATCTGAGTCGCTTAATTCATCTTTCACATTACACAACCATACCTGTAGCCACTATGATCCCCGGCACCGATTTCTTGCTGGTGATGGGTCCAGACGTGTACGGATTCTCGGACATCTCCAGGTGAAGGTGCAGCGAACAAAACGGCTGTCAACAAAAATGAAAAAATATGTATCACGACAATCTCCTGCCGCGTAATTACAATTGACTCTGCCTGTTCTCTCCCATTGTGCCAGAAGTGCCGACCATTTGCGAAAAAGAAAGCGTTCGTAGTTCTTCAAAGCGGCGGAGGACACAAAAGGGCATTCGAATTGTTTCATTCTAAAGCAAACAAGGCATGTAATTAAAATTCACCCAGATGCACGGATAAAACTGGCTAAATTGATTCAAATCATTTCGACTCATCTCTCAGACTAAAGCGCAGCGGAAAAACATCAATAAAGCTTTTTTCAAAATGACTCGGCATGGAGCGAGGTCAGAGAAAGTGGAGGAGAGGAGCTGAGCGGTCATTTGCGCACAGCAGTGGGTAACCGGCTATTAAGTGCACAACATAAATTATAAAGAACCCAGTTGTTGGATAAGGTGAAAATATAATGCCTTGTTAATAGCAGTGGCTGCCATATAATGTAATCTTATGTTGATTAAGGCAGCGTGACCACAGGTAGTAAATTGAAATCTCAAAGGTTAATGGGAAGACGGACCCCAGTAACTGAAGACACCGCGGGCTGCTCATCGATAATAACACAAGGCCATCCAAGCATCTCCTCAGACAGTTAGTGCAGATAAGAAAAAGAAAGAAAAGACAAACTAAAGCTCACCCAGTGCCAACGTGAAGGAGAAAAAAGTAAATTGGTGTCTACTCATGCATCATGTATCACTTTACATGCTGAAAGCCTTCCTGTTCCATGTAGTATTTTAGTACAAGTCATGTAATCCTGAGAATCCCAAACTACTAATTTCCCAGACCCTGGGAAGCAATCTATCATCAGCAGTGAGTAGGGGCTCAAAAGACCAGTGAAGGAAGGAAACCCTCGAAAAGTCTGTCATTTACATCTTTCATACAGAGAATCAGAACTACTTTTATTCATCTTGAAGTTATTAGAGTTATCAAGTAACTAAAATAATTAAACATTAGTCACGAGAATAAAATTCTATAAATCTGTATACCCCCAGTATAAACAGAAATAATAAGCCCTGTGCACAGAATTTCAGTTGGCTATTTATTTTTAAAATGGCTGGCTCATTGTACTACTGAGTACTTCCTGTCCTGGGGTTTTTACAGAGTCACACTAAAATTAATAAATATGTAAAGATCCGGCAGAGTTAAAGACATGAGATGAATACTTCCTCTGCGACACTGTGTTGACAAATGGGGGTGTTTATGGGTCAATGCTAACGCTAATGCTGTTTTCGAAGCATAGTAAAAATGAAAATAAAACTAATTAAAACAAAAAACTGAAGTAATCTATAAACAAAAACAATCAGGTAGTCTTTACTTTACATTTAATTGGTTGTTTCTTTATATTTTATTTTAAAATATATATAAACGTTACAGTTAGCTGCAGAAACGTATCGCTTAGCCAACTGATGCTGTGCACAGAGCCCATTTACATTTGAACTTAACGGGGAAACAAATAGTGTACCCTCTATGAACATGTAACATGTAACGTTTTAGTTTACGTACAATTGAATTATTTACAATTCTTTCCACAATATTTTTAGTCCTGCAGTTCCTATCTTGTATGCTAGTAAGAAATTGTTTTTATCAAATGGTGATAATTGTAGCTTGCATTGTGTTTTCATTTTTAAAGTAGTGTTCCATCCATTTTTAAAACTTCATTAACATCCACATATCCAAACATAAAAAACATAAATAGTTGATTAATGCTATGTTATAAAAGTATTTTAGTTTAACATTTTTAGGACAGACTAATAGCAATGCATGCAGTGTCCAACCACCCACCTACCATAACTCTAAACAATCACTTCATCTTTGACCTTTCCACAGCTTGTTGAACTTCACCCAAAGTTTAGTTTCCTAGCACTAAGCAGATCGCCGTCCCACTCACCAGGATGCAGTGCAGGTTGTTCCCCGCGATGTCTGCGGTTGGAGCCGGCAGCAGGGCCCACGTCTGCCCCTTGTTGTAGGTTATAAACGTCTTGACCTGATTATCCACCAGTTTGTTGGCCAGGTACATGCCGTTTATGCCCTCAACCTGAAACAAGACACACCACAATCACACACGGACAAACTAATGAACCAATCACCATTTCTAATACGAAACAACTCCTTGACATTTCTGACAAAACTTGAGACTAATTATCCCAAAGGGCAATCAATTTTTTTTGTCTTCTCAGGTGGCTACAGAAAATCAAGGGCCTGTTCTTCCTTTTTTTTTCCACTCCCGCTGAGCTGCCATTACGCCCATTTCCCCAAATGTCCTCACAGAACACTGGGACAATACTGCAGACAGATGCAAGTAACAAGATCATTAGGAGCAACGAAGTATCAGCATTCTCTCTGCACCACTGGTCAGATTACACTAGCGCCTGTTAAATCATTGGCTGACCTCACCGTGATCTATGGGCGTATTACGTTAGATAAATTATTGTGTGTCATGTGTTACCAATACATTTCAAGCACCAGACACTAACATACTGATATGATTAATAAAGAAATATAAATTAGGTCAAGGCTTGTTTAGAAAGCACATTAAAAATACAGTCACCACTGCCCAAAGTGCTGTACAAATGCATCAACATAATATTTCTATCAACAATGACAGAACTAAAAACTGTATATAGAATGGTAAGGGTAAAAAAAACAATAATGTCTTGCTCAGCTTGTTTTGAATGTCAGCGCAGAGTTGTGTTTTAGTTCTGTTACCACCTGCTTGTCTGGAGTGTTCCACAGTATGGCATTAAACATATCTACCTCAGTGGAGACAAGCAAGTGAAGCCACGACGTGTCACGGGTCAGGTCTGTGGTGAGGCCACCCTGCTCACAGTAAGAGTGCATGTTTTTCAGTGTATTTTTGCCAATAAAAACATTAATGCTCGATTGTGAAGTATTCATGGCTAAACAATAACATCACCCCAGAGATAAGCAGGTGGTGAACCCAAGAAAAGTTACATAGTGCAACTTTAACTAACTAGATTTAGCTAAAATCTGGCATAATTGCATTGTGTATTTTACCGATGTTCATTAAAATGCACTCAGTGTCAAATAAATAAATAAACCAGACTTCTAGTAGTCCAGTAGAGGCTGGGATGAATAAATAGTCATTCCAATATTAGTTTGTTTATTTGTGTAACCTCACAAATGAAATGTATAAGATCAGCTAAACTAGCTACAAACATAATTCATTTTAAACAAGTCTTATTTCCCCCCTATATATTAAAAATATATTGTGTGTTAATGACCTGCATTATAGTCTGCATGGTTAAATGTTTCTGTACTTTTTAACTCTTTTGTTGTGAAGCACTTTGTGAAACATTGCTTTTGCGCAAATGAAGAGTCAAACAGACAGACCAACCAATGTGGCACATTATAGAGTCAGTCATAGTCATACTGTATATCAGTGCTTCCCAAAGTGGGGTCCAGGGCCCCCTGAAGGCACTGCAGGGGAGCCACCAAACGTTGTCCACATAACAATCATAAAAGAAAACTGAGCCTGAAAACTGTTTACATAATATATTTGCTTATATTTCCAGCATTTACATACAGTATAGTGTGCCCACATGTAATCGCTGCACATTTGATAGGGCTGCACAATTTTTCACAATCAAATTGAAAACGCAGTTTGAGTCGGCACAATTATCAAACCGGAAAGACTACAATTATTTAGATAATTGAATATCATCTGCATATAACATGTCAATATCCTGTCTTTTTATAGAAAAATCTTGTTGTGCCAGTAGTTTAAAGTTCTCCAAACGTGTACTCAAATGCATGGGATTTTTGTAACAATTTATTAGTTCATATTTCTGTCTTGATATATGAAATATGAGTGGGACTTTTATTTTTACAATGTGCAGTTTTTAAACATAAATTTCAAATCTAATCACAATCAAAATACTCCTTTTTTCTTCATTCTTTCTTCTCCATTTAAGTGTGAATTCTCCCATCACACACATGTATTTGTATTGTTTACAGTTAGTGTACCTGACATTAGACCAGCAGCACACCACTCACTTAACAATACTTGAGTTAATTGGTGTAATAATATGTAATCACGCGCGGCGCTTAGTTGTATGCTCCATTTGAACTCGGAAGCCACAATAATAATTTGTGACTAATTTGTTGATAATTACAGATAAATGGGAGTGTGTTGTGGGGCCCGGGCCTGCGGCGAGAGCTAATCAGAAGTGACTGTTTCATCAGAGGTTCAGTATAGAGCACACACACGTTTAATGCTTACATCATGTTTGAATGGAGCGCTGTCAGTCAGTAATGTCTGTACACTCGTAATGGAGACTTTAATGAACCAGGAATGAATGATTAATCTGTGTGTTTGCTCTAGAGATGGCTTTAGTTAACAGCACATTAAATATTTGATTACTCTTAAAGGACATGGTGTGCTACTAGTCAACGCTACTTGCCATTTTCCATTAGCTATACTTATCTTAACAATCAGTGCTTTGACTTAAAAGGGGCTGTACACAGTTTTTTTTTTTTTCAAAAGTAATATTGTAAAATAGGTATATTGTAAAAGAAGCTTTTCAGGTGAAAATGACACCGAGGTACATGATGTGCATCTAATTCAAGCGTTTTATTCTGTTAGCGTGCTAGTTGCTGTGAGCTTTACCATGATGGCAAAATTACGAGCTCAAAGTGGTGAATAATTAGGGATTCGAATTTTGAATTAGAAAAATGTCCCTAACCCCGTAAAAGAAATGAGGTACATCACCTTTAATTTACCATAATTTTACCAGGATTTAAGATGAACCCATTGAGTTCATTTTAATGAATGTGTCCCCCGAGTAACCTTGAAAAAAACTATAATTAAAGCACGTTTTTTGTTGGATTTTTTTACTGCACTAAAAGTGTAGACAGTCCTTACTGTGAGTGATACTTGTATCTCCACAAAATGTACTTGTACTTGGTCTGTAGGAGGGCCTTGTTTCCATGGAAATGCTGTTCCTTTAGCTATTACATTCCACAGTATGGCATAAACACTATCCATCTTCATGAAGAATGTTCTGAAGTAGGGTTTTAACTCTCTATTTTTATGGAATCATGGAATCATACAGGTGATTTTCCGTCTCCAGAGAGGTTTGACGTAGAAAAAGCGAGCAGACTGCTTCACAGGCTCAAACAATGTAAAACTGGACTATGCTAAAAGACTTACTGATGAAGCAGAAAGGCTAGACTGAGTCCGACACACTCTGCTTAGGAGTGTAAATTAAAAGTCCTTGTATTGCTAACCTGTTTGACACCCTGCATCTTATTGACGACACACATTTATTATTACTATTATTTTTTACAAAATAGAGGAAACGCTATAAAACACATTGCCTCTGATGTTTTGGACTGTATTTCTAGCCTTTCTGTTTCAGCAGTATTGTGAATAAGTACTGGGTTTTTTAGATATGTATAAATAGATGTTGAGTTTGCCCAGTTTTCATTCCTTTGTCTTTTCTTTTACTACTAAACCTCCAGTGCATAGTAGGAATGCGCACCAGGTAGTGTCACTTTTCAATTTTCAACATTGCTTATACTGACATCCTATCAGTTTGATTGATTACTCCTTCTTAATTACTCATCTTAATTCTATAGCTTTTCAGAAATATTAAAACGTTCCGCGCAACTGAAGTACCACAGAGGCGCTCCACATTTGGATTCGTACTTTCTGCTAAAAGGACTCATTATTGGAATAGCCTTCATCTGAGTAAACGCCCAAAGCCATCCAAACCCTTAACCGTCACCTTATAAAAGTCGACGAGGAGGTTCCCGGCCAGTCCTCTGCTGGTCCTCAGGTTCTCTAATGACAGGGTGAAGTAGACGCCCGGCGAGTCCGATATGTACAGGCTGTAAGTGTTGTTTTGGTTCCACTCCTGCACCGCCGCGAAGACCTGCTTCTCGTCCGTGCTGATGATATGCATGTCCTATAGCGGAGAGGGAGGTGACAGACGCACAATGACAAGAGCGTACAAGTGTCTCAGGGCAGATAGACAGACGGAAATACTGGTCATTTATTACAGAAAGCCTATTGAATATATGAGGGGATTTCAGAACACAGGGACATTGTTGAAGAAGTGCACTTATGTTGAAATGAGGTATGTAGCTTTATGATAATGCACGGGTCATTACGGCATGGTTATTTATTTGCTTTGATGCATACCTTCGGAAGGCAGTATTTGGGTAATTTCATTTGCTTGAAGGGCTCTCTCATGTAGGACACAAAGTAGCTTGTGCGGCCAGACTTGGTTACCTTGTAGTGGAAACATAAAAACACTGTCAATCACATTTGAATGAGGGAAATGTAAGAAAAATAACATGAAGGCACTTTGTTTGAAGCAATGAAGGATGTTCAGCATCAACAAATACCTGGCATGGTATATATATTAAATAAAAGCCTGCCGTCCAAATATGTTTCTGTTTTGAAGAAGTGGAATTGCACAGCGCAGACCTCAGCCAAGGCGTTATTGTAGCTTCTTCATCCAAAAGTTCCTCGTACTGAACGCAAACCAGTATCATCTAAAATAATTCACAGACTTATAAGGTCACAAACACCCAAAATCCTGAATATAAAATGTATCAAAGGTGTTCTTTACTACCCCCTTGTAACTGGAGGGAATATCTAAAGCGCTAACTCGACATTGTGACAAATCTTTGCATAGCTTTTATTTTACTGCTTAATGTGAGCTACGACACCCTTGCATCTTTCAGTTCAAATGATAAAAGTTGAATTAGTGACGTCCTATGGTTTGTGTTTGTATTTTGTCCTGGATTGATTCTGGGTTTTTTTCAAAATTGTAAGGAAATATGCTTTTTCTTTCTTGAAGGACAATGTGTGTGGTTAATTCTACTTTCCTTGACAGAGATTAAACTATGAATAAATTAATTTGGATAGATATTCACCTTATTCCACCCTGCGCCCACTTTTACTTCTAACTGTTACTGAACTGCACTTTCACTGATTGCACTTCTTTTTAAATTAAAACTAAGTAACTTTCACAATAGAGCTCCCCCTGCAGCTTCCTTGTGAAAATACACTGTAAGAGAACAGCCCAAAAGCATCTTAAAGCTAGTTTTCGGAGATGGTGAACGCTTCAAACAACTCGAAATACACATTTAACCATCAAAGGGACTTACAAAAACATTTCATAAGGTCAAAATGTTACTTAGTTCTCCTTTAAGTGGACATTCTATTCAATTCTATGGAGAACCAGGGAAGATCTTGCTATGTAAAGTAGGCTGATTTGTGTAAAATGCTCAGTGTTGTACCAGTCAACACTGCACAGTTTCTCTGGACGGCTTGAAAACAGCTTTGAAGTTCATGTAGATCTTGTCAAGATCGGCAATCAAAGCCAGCGCACCATGACAACATCCTCAATAAGGTGAAAACAGCCAAAAAAGAACCAGTAATGACCAATTGAAAAAAATAGCCAACCGTTTTGAAACACTAGATTTTACATTATCCCCCAACACAACGCAGCCAGACAGACATTCATTCTTTTGAAATCCGGGGTTAGCTGAGGTTTTCTTTTGCAAGCTCCCAAAATATTGATTCACACATGAAACCTCACCGCCGCCATTATTTTAATTAGCTGTACTCTTAGAATCAGTCAAAAATTGCGCCGCCTTTATCTCCCGCGATTCTCCAGGATCTTGAAACACTTTGCCATCCACTTAAAAGCCAAATACCCACGCACTTGATTGCTTATTTTCTAATCAACTAGAAGGATGGTGTTTGTCCCCCAACACACTACATTACGGCCTTAATGGAATAATCTATCGAAAATCAATATGGTGCATTTTCCCAGGCTGCATTTTTGAGGATGTTGCACTTGGCTGTTCTTGGGGTCCCAGGAGACTTTGGGGAGGTGTTGAAGACTGCTTATTTCGTTGTCCCGCGATCGATAACCTCATTACTCTTTGTCAAGTTAAATCCAACTGCCCCGAGCAATGAAAGTCAGAAGAAAGTCATCGGTGCCACCAGACAACCAGTGTCCAGTTATTTTCAGCCACTGTCTCTGGTCCTATCTGGTCAATAACTTCAGAGAGCAAGAGCACGCTGGGTATTTTTTCTAATTTTTTCATCCAATCACTATTTTCGACGGGTGCTGTGATGTGATTTTTCATACTCTCGTTCCAATCAAGTTGGTGGATTAATTTGAAAAGTGGGTCAGGGCTAAAGCTTCGGCATGGTAATAAGAAAACAGATAAACATTTGGGGACAATTTTCAAACTAGAGGGACTGCAGAGTGAGCAGACCACCGCCAAGGCACTGCCCCTAGATTTCTCTCCTCCAGATTTTTAATTTTTCTTTATTTTTTAAACGGAAAATTATTAAAGAACCCACATTATGTATTATTTGTATCATTACTGAGGTTTAAACATACTCTTGAATACCTTTTTTTTTTTTTTTTTGGCATCTCATGTTTTAGTTAAATACTGTACAGCATACATACATTTTTAGCTGTGAGGCGTTCCCTCAACAGGAGCTGTGTCAGCACTCCATCTACTGTCAGTAAAGGGAATTACCATGGGGAGATAAACAAAAGCTAGTACACACCGACATGCTACTGTAAGCCTGGCGAGCAGTAAGTGGAGTAGTAAGGACTTAAAAAGAGCGCAGGAGACAACAAGATTAAGATCTTTGATGTCACAAATCTGGGACAGTGTTTTTGCGAGGCTCAGTGGGCAGAGGACTTGTTAACAGCATTAATCAAAAATGTTTGTATGTTTTTAAGGGAGGAACAATGTCATAACATGGTTAAAGCACAAAGAAGTTAGTTTTGCATAATGTGTCCTTTAATACTTCTCAAAGTCTCAAAGTCACATCAATATTTTTCTCTTGTTCATACACCAGCCGTCAAAAAGAACATTTTGTCCCTTCAATGGCCTCTTGAGCGGGAGTACTAATTTGTTAACATTTGTCGTAAGATCTAAAAACTGAAGAATCTCTGTAAATTCAAAAATGAACAATCTATTGAACAATTTTACAGGGCGGCGGTGGCTCAGTTGGCAGAGAGGTCGTCTTCTGATCCGAAGGTCGGCGCTTCGAATACTGACGTGAACACCCTTGGTTGAGCGGTCAGATCCAGTGGCCCAAAGGTTGGTGGTGTGATTCCAGATCCTTCAGGTGAATACTGCAGTTGTGTCCTTGGGCAAGACACTTAACCTGCCCTGCCCCCAGTGTCTGCGTACTCTGGTGTGTGAATATGTGTGTGAATGAGTGAATTGTTCCTTGATGTAAAGCACTTTGAGTGCTTTGAAAGGTAGAAAAGCGCAATATAAATGCAACCATTTACTTCTAGAATTAGTCACTTTTACAGTTTACATAATACTTTTAAACTACATTTTTAGTTCACATATTTCCACAGAGGTTTGACAAATAGTGGAACGTTTTACCTCTTGCTCATGGAAAGTGGCCTTCATTATCTACTTTCAAAGCCTCACTTGTAACTAAAAGACAGGTTTGTTCCTTTACTGACCCCTGGTGGCTGGGTGTAACATCCTTGAATCAGTCTCACAGTTGCTGAATTTAAGCAACATGATAAAAACTTCAGCCAAGTTGTGAAAAAACAAATTATCCTTCACCCTGACCTCCCCAACAATGCCATCAAATTCAATCATCAGTTTTTTATTTTGCTACCTAACTTGCTAAAAAGAAGCAAACCAGCATTGACAAAAGCATAATCTCCTTCACAAAGACATTCAAAGTTCATAGTCTTATTTACCAAAAGTGCTATTATTGCATTAAAAGACTGGCCTGAACGCACCAAGGTTGACCAGGAATGAGAAAATGACTGAACCGTGGGATGAGAATCAATGACAGCGGAGGGCGTCGTAAAATTAAATTTCTAATAATGACCTGGTCTAATGGGAGTCAAAGTCATGTGCGCCAGGTATAAGGACGCCAAGCCTTGTCTATTCGCACTTTTCTCTGTGTGTGCAAACCGTATCTGTCTGCGCTGGCTCCTACCACATAATCAAAAAGCACATTAGCCCCGTGGGGAACAGGTGTGTTGGCCAAAATCATTACATGGCTTTTGATGGGATTGGATGGAAGAAAAAAGGCAAAACAAAAGTTCACCGAGATGCTAGAGATATGTGTGCTAGTGTAGGGGTACGTATTTATCACATTGTGGGGACGAAAATCTATGCACACTCAATTCATGGGGAGCTGGCTCCTTTATGGGGACAAAAATCAAGTCAATATGTAGACAAAGGCACCCACATCCAAGACTGTTGAGGCTGCACACTGTGAAACTGGAAATAGAAAGTAGATCCGCACAACAGTTCTTTGGAGCTCCTACTTTTTTCCCCCTTTAATAATGACCATAACACAACGTGAATTCAGTATTGAAAATAAAAATTGGGAGCTTAAAAAAACTGCAATGCGGACAAAAACTAGGTCTACATGACGTAAATCCTTTAACATTAGATCAACAGCACGGGTTAAAGTTAGACGATCTCAAAGGAAATTCTGATTCAGCCGCAGAAACATTTTCACTGTGCTTCTCTGTCGCATTTGCATCTCAGTCATGCAGTTTTAGCAGGAGGATCGTTTTGTAGAGTCAGCAGGTCATGTGTCAGAGAGGAGAGTAACATCCCTCAGGACAATACTCCTTAGTGTCCGACAGGCTGGACATCACAGTCAACATCCAAGTGAAGCAGGTGGCTCTAGAGACAAAGCCGGAAAGCCCTCTGCCTGTTGTTTGATGCATTTCAGAGGTCCAAGTTAAGTTATTGGTTGAAATAGGTCAAGTTTAAGGTTAGCCAAGTAGTAATTATGGTTAAAGTTAGAATCAGTTTCCAGGAAATGGTTATAAGTCTCCGAAACGCATGTAACCCCAATGTGTGTTTGTGTGTGTGCAAGTGGCAACTGTAATCATGGAAATTGGATCTCTGTGCAAACCTGAGTGAAGACGTATTCATCCTGCACCACCATTGAGTTGGTATCGACGTGTCCAGGAAACAGGTACTGTCGGTGGGCCTCGCTGCACCGCTGGGCCCGGCACTTCACATACTGGGCACCTGTGCAGAGGAATCACATGGTTATGGTAGAAACTGACGGTAATCAGCGCAACGGTTTATACACAACAACAAAGCTAAAGGAGAAAGAGTAAACAAAACCTTGATATTTTCACCAAACGTCCGAAATACTATACACAAATGCAAGAGGGTAAAGAATGCAAAAATAAAACCTACCACAAGTTTGAGAATAGCCATAGACCCCAGGAAGTTTGAGGTTAACAAAAAGTACAAAGCTGTTCGTACGAGCATTTACACCTAACACTTGGAACGGCCACTCTTCTGCCTGGAGGAACTCTCTCTACACTAGATGAACTGCTCCTCATCTGCCTGGTGGAACTCTCTCTACACTAGATGAACTGCTCCTCATCTGCCTGGTGGAACTCTCTCTACACTAGATGAACTGCTCCTCATCTGCCTGGTGGAACTCTCTCTACACTAGATGAACTGCTCCTCATCTGCCTGGAGGAACTCTCTCTACACTAGATGAACTGTTCCTCATCTGCCTGCAGGAACTCTCTCTACACTAGATGAACTGCTCCTCATCTGCTTGGAGGAACTCACTCTACACCAGATTAACTGCTCCTCGTCTGCTGGAAGGAACTATTTCTACACTAGATGAACTGCTTCTCACCTGCCTGAAGGAACTCTCTCTACACTAGATGAGCCACCTTCCTTCCTCCTGAGTGGTTCAGTCCAAATGGATGTCAGTCCTGGACCATCTGCAGTCTGTCCGTCTCTATCCTTCACTGTGGTTCTCCCCAGGATTTCTACTATTTCCCAAGGAGTTTTTTATTTTTCCCTTGCTGAGAAGGAGGGTCAAGGACAAGGGGATGCTCTGGGACAGTTATCCGTCTGCTAAATTCCTTTGAACTACTTTTCCCCTTGTCGGCCATAAAGGCAACTTCAAACAAAAATAACAAAAATACATTGAATTGAATAGAGATTAAACAAAGAAAAGTGAAAAACAAGCAGCATGGAACTTAACGCACGAGATGGAAGCACTCCCTGAACAAAATAATGCTGCTTTTAGGACGTAGAGATATCACCTCGAGTAGGGAAAATTATTCATGACTGCGTACAATTCCTTACTTAACAGCTCTGTAACAGAAAAGGCTGACATCTGTTAGCGTTCATGTTTCAAAAGATTTCTGTGAACTTGACAAACAATCAACATTTCTCCCATATCTACACGTACTGTATAATTTTTTGCATTTCTCAGAATGTGTATTAAACCAATCTCGTAATTCCATAAATCAGTTTTTATCAATAAGACGACATAATAATGTAGCTCATTCATCCAGACCTATCCGCACTTGTATAATTCTTACATTTTCCAACTCAAATTATATAAACACATGCCATCTTTTCCAACTACGCCATCATTCCCTTTTCATCCATGTTTTCTGCAGCTCTCCTATTTTGTTACATACAAGTGCTATTGTATGTGCATAATAGATGCCGCTCTATATGTTCTTCAACACATGAAACAGCATCGACATTAAAGGATATTCAAAAGTGGACATCCCATTCTATCATTAGCTACAGCATGTACCGCAACGGAGTAAAAGTTCAGTCGGAGAATCAAAATGGAGGGTTGGCTGCGGTGGATTAATAATAAAAGGAGATTTAACCCAGTAATACACGGGCTTTTGAAGTGGAACTTTTCAATTGAGACCTAGTTCAGATTCGTGAGACAAAACCGAAATTGTATGCTAATTCCAACTCTGCTACTCTCACCGCAAGAACAAAATGAGTTATTTTTTTCCAGTGCCGCGGAAAAGCCCTGTAATTGCTTTGACGGAATATGTGCGCTGTTTAGAAGTAGGAGTCGCGGATGGGTCTACGAGACACTGGGGATAGATTAGAGAACAGGCGACATCCATCACGCCTCTAAAACTCGGCGCTTTTGTTGAGAGGTGCCTTTTGTGCTTTACAAGACATGGGGGAGCAATCGGAGCAGCCGGAGCAGGTCTCATCTTGCCAGTGACCTCGCTGTAAATGAGGGGCCGGAGGGGTCCTTGGGGGTCCCTGGCGAGTGGAGGGGAGGGAGGAAGAAAGGAAGGAGGCAAGGGTTTGGACTCACGGTTTTTGGAGATTCGTGTTTCAAGGTGGATCACGTCAGGTTCTTTGTCCAGGCCCATCACAGCCCTGTAAACAAAGGAGATGAGAAAAAGAGGTTGTGTTCGGGGTGCGATGGGAGGACAGGTCTATTTTGGTTGATGTTCAATTGTTTTGATCGGAGTGAAGGCAATTTGTCTTGTCCTTTCATTCGATTCATGCTCGTCCCATCAAAACAGAAACAGGAATACGCTGTTAATTTACTGGCCCTTGATTGAAGTTTTAGTCAAGTCACAATTACAGGTTTTCCAAATTAAATGACAGGTTTTACAAGTTAAAGGTTTTACATGATCAATTTTTTACCTTTCAAAATTGCAAAAAAACAAAAGCTACAGGTAATTTTAAATCGTCAGTGGGGTACATGACTTTTTTCGGTGTGAATTGGGTAATGTTGTGTTTTCTACCAAAGAGTATCTTGTAAAAGCAGCACTTTATGATAAAATTGAACCACTGCACATTGTCTGTGGCTAAATAAATAAGCAATAAAGCATTTTATTTCCCGTCAACTTGGAAGTAAGGGTAACAGCACTCTGATTGGCTGTGTTCGGGTGGAGTTCCTTAAGTTTCACTTCTGAAAAAAACAGTTCTAAAGCCATGCATGCACCTTTAGAGGAAATGCAAAAAATGTGCCAAAGCATTTGTGAGAGCTGGACAGACTTTAATACTTACTTTGGATTTTGCTGTGAAAATCTAAAAAGAGATTATTAGCATGTTTACAACCATCAGCAAAGAAAAGTTTTATCATTACGGCAACGCTAACATCAACTGCGGTGAACTGTGCATCTGGCCAGTGTTGCCATATTTTCAGACAGCAACAATCCAACAACCAATTCTTTTGAAAAAAAAAAAAAAAAAAAAAAAACAACCCGAGACCCACAAAAAATAAGCCCAAAAAAGCAACTTAAACACTTTGTGTCGCAGTTGGATGAACCCTAATGAGAGGCGCATATTTGGAACAGCGTATTTAACATTAAAGGGGCTGTACCCAAATTTGTTTCATGTGATAAAGTAAAATGTATTTTCCCCCAGTACAGATATATTGTAAAAGCAGCTCTTAATGTGCAAAATGGGTCCATTGTGTGCTGTCTGCATTTAATTATGAAGCGTTTTATTCTCTGCGAAGTGCCTTGTTAGCATGCTAGTTGTTGTTACCTTTACCGTGATGGCTGAAAGTGATGAATAATAAGGATATTACAAATGCATAAGTGACCAATACATGTCAACCTGCTGCAAATAGTTTAAAATGAACTAATTCTGTTTTTCACATTTTTAATATCACATACAGCGCCTTTAATAATGGCTTTTAAAGGTAAATTAACAGCCATTGAGCCATTATTTAATCTATTATTGAGAAACAAACCTGTGAAAAGCGTGAAAGTGGCGCTTAAGAGCAATCTCGCCAAAAACACTTCAACCCGAGACCCTCAAAATACGTAAGCGACTCGGCAAAACAAAAAGCCCAGACACTATTAAGAAGCAAACTTGGCAACTCATGGGTTTACAATTGATAAACATCCTTTATAATTAGATGCAGACACTGTATAGTGACTTGCTTTTACATTATACAGGAGGGAGAAAACAGAATTTTATCCTACAACAAGCAAGAACTCAAAAGTCGAAGAGAAGTTGTAACCTATTTTATTACTTTCATATATTGAGTAATCCTGCGAAATCTGGAGTCTTGGCAAGATCTCATTCCAGTGCCCAAATTGCTGTTACTTCAAAGCATCTAACTTTATCCGTTAGCTTCATTTTGATAATAACCTTCTCCAGTTATGGGGTAAATGCTCATGGATGAAGAGTAATTACTGTCCCCTTGTGGCTTCTTTTCTCCTGCTGTCACATCTGAGCAATATTTTCTTTTTTAAAAACAGTACATTTCAAAGGTTAAGGGTAAAATGCAACACATCCAAAGGCAGAGCGTGAGAGAGATATCAGATAAAACAGAAAAAAGGAAGAGTGAGGGGTGTGGATGGACAGCTCTATTCAGCTGAAGCCTTAACAATGTGAAAGCACAACTCCACCTGCGGCAATTAGTCTCAATCCGGAGGGAAGAAAAGAGGCAGGACTCCGAACACATCAGAGAGTCCATAAACATCACACACACAGCTATGATCCTCCGTGGCAGATATAGAGAAAGATACAGCTCTGGAAATATGAAAGAAGAGACCGCCGCAATAAAGATAATACAATATGTGGGGCTGAAAATGTCTTGATGCGAATAGTTTCATAATTTGCAAATGAAATACGACGGAATGAAATGTCTGAACTCTTTGGTATTGTCTCTAAACTGGAATGCTTTCAAATAAATGTTAATACTTTCATGACTGAATGTTTTAGCTTTTTCTCCACAGTTTATTATTATTTATTGGTCTTTAAACCTCTAATGCGTAACTTTTTAGCTACTAAATAGACTCGTTTTTCTTTTAATGTTTTTGTTACACTTAAAAGCGTTGAAAAGCATGCGTCCTTACTGTGAGCTGACTAGCCAAATCTGTTGTTCTAATAGTTTTCTTTTTTTAGGTTTTTATTGTGTCATAATCTTGTTTCCTCATTAAAAACATACTTGCAGTTTTGTTTTGTTTCATTGCCAAATGTTGGAGTACGCATTATATTCAGGCTGCATGATATCGTTAGTATTTCGGCAAGGCTCATCTGTGTTTTTATTTTTCATTTTTTATAGGTTGATCTGGCCCAGCAAAGGCTTTATTCAACGGGACAGCTGCAGTGTGAAATGAGGAGAGAGAGAGGGAGGCTATAGACATTCAGCAAATGGTCGACGACTGGACTTGAACCCACTACGGCGCAGCAGAAGTGACCACAGATGTGCAACGCCCTTAACCACTGCGACACCCACAGACAAAGTAAGGACTGTCACTAAACTCATTCTGATGGTTCCAGCATATAGCACTGCTGTTTTTAGCCTCATTTAAACAGCTTCACTCCTCAGTGCAGCAGCAGATAAAGTGTCCTATGCTGGTTTTTAATTTAAGAAAAACATACATTCCGTCATTTAAATTTTGAATTATACAACATTAAAGACCAAGGCTAAGGAAATAAAAGAGCTTTAAAGTTGCGCTTTTTAAGAGTTCTAGTTTAGGATCCGTCACCTTATTTTCTCATAAAATTGTTTTTACTTTGCCCAAAAGGCTCCACAGTATGTTTGTCTATGTTTTATTTATCCAGTTAAAGGACTTTTTATTCCCCAACAAGTACTTTCTTTTCTGCTTGTCTCCAGGAGATTGTTTGGTTTGATTCCATCTCCAGGAGAATAAAATGTTTACCCTCCACCAGCAAACTACAAGGTGCCCCTTTAACCACACTCTGATTTAATAATAATAAATAATACAGCGTCCGGGCACAATACTTCTCCTGAAACTCAAAACTACTTTACTATTTGGTACAGTGATAACCACCACCAATCACACTATCGGACAAACATATTCATTTCATCAAGGTGAGAGAAGTGTCACAACACAATGGCAAAAGCTATCAAGTATCCTTTAGTGACCTAAACTGCACTCAAAAGACAAAAATTGCACAAGATTTCATGCAAAAATAACTGTTTGTATAGAAAAGTACTCATAAACAATGTATTTATATGTTAGCGATAGACAAGTTAGATTAAACTGTTGATTAATTTAAAAAAAAACTTCAGCTAACTAACTCCATATTCTTTCCTTTTTGCTGTTGTCCATATAAATGTTTTTAAATGTAAAGAAAATAAACTCTAAACCGGGGCTAAACCAGTGCTGAACCAGGGCTAAACCAGGGCTAAACCAGGTCTGAACCAGGGATGAACCAGGTCTGAACCAGGGCTAAACCAGGGCTAAACCAGGTCTAAACCAGGACTAAACCAGGGCTAAACCAGGGCTAAACCAGGACTAAACCAGGACTAAACCAGGACTAAACCAGGGCTAAACCAGGGCTAAACCAGGTCTAAACCAGGAATAAACTCATAGACTGCATTCACCTTATTCCGCCCCGCCCACGTTTGCCTCTTTTTATGTCTCTGATCTGCACTCTTGTTGTAAAGGGACTTCCGGTTTGACGCTAACGGTGTGACGAGGGAATAGTCTCTCGCTAAAACATTATATAAAGTAGATTGCTTTGTCTAAAATGTTTAATATACACGTGCAAAAACAAGTCAGCAACGCACCGATTTCCTGGGCGTCCTGAAACGGCTTATTTTCTATTGAGCTCGTCTGCCTCATGTAAACTACAATGGAAAAAGATGGTGGTGCGTACGGCAACTTAATAAGGTGAATATAAATCACAGGGCTGCCTTAGTGTGACGTTACTCATAGCGTTCGGCTCTAGCTAAATTAAGCCAATCGCGGCTAGCAGTTATAGCGGCTAAAGTGCAGCCATACTCCACATATTTGGATCCGAGTGCAACAGCAGCAACGTGCGACGCTAGCTGTCAATCAAACCTGTTGCTAACACGAGCAAAAAACAGTCTCTGGAAAAGGTTGCGCCTGATTGGTCAGTTATTACTGCTAATAACTTGATTTACAAACGGAATGAATGGAAGCTTGACTTCCTGGAGCCGGAACAACCTCCATGGATACTCCCTATCTGGAACGCGGCGGCTAGCGGGGTCTAACACTCCATTGTTTTACAGTCTGTGACTAAACTAGGTCTAAACCAGGACTAAACCGGAGCTAAACCATGTCTAAACCAGGACTAAACCAGAGCTAAACCAGGTCTAAACCAGGACTAAACCAACAACAAGAGATAAAATATTTTCTATATTTTTGGAAGATGGGTTGAGGGCCGGAGCATATCTAGCCCTGTAGCCCTGGACTACAGCTCTACCAACTGAACTTTTGTCCATTTATAAACTTACATTTCAAAACCAGAAGAAATATTGTGTCTCGCAAAAGTATCAACATTCAGCAAACTTTAAGCGGCAAAGTTATGCTTAAACGATTTCAAACAGCCATAACCTTAAATGTTCAGAGTCAGACAAACAGAATAAACTGCTGCTGCTGTTTATCTCTTCCCATACAATTGTAACTGAAGTGTGCATCTCCCAGAGCGCACATAATACATTGTTACAGCGCTATTGTTCATTGTAAACGTCTGGCTGTTTCATGCATGTATAGCACCTTCTGTATCCGTCCTGCGCGCATCGTCCTTTCTCTTATGACATTTGCGATTACGGCAGCTTTGACACACGCTACGACGGACACGGTGCAAAGTGTCTCCCATCAATATTCCGCGAGCAGTTGAGATGGCTAAATGACAGTGAACACAAAACGGCGTGTCGTGTTGTGCTTTGGTGTACACGGCGACAGTATTCACTCTGCCGTGCTCATACGTGACAGGGGTGTAATAAGCCTCGCATTGCTTTACGGTTCACGGCGGAGCAGCCATTTTGTTTTTGACAGAAAGGTCGCGGGATACTTTTGACCGCGCGGGGTCAGGGGGGCCCGCGATTATGCAAATGGCATCAATCACTGTTCAGAGCTGCCCTGCCCCATCGCCGCGGCAATGTTTAGTCAAAGGGCCGCTCAGAGATGGTATATATTTATGTTGCAGGAGCATGAGCACCGTGAGGTTGGCAATTACGGCAGTGTCAGCAGTATATTTGAGAAAGTGTGATCTGTTAGCTGTAGGAAAGACTTTTCAGAATGTTTCGAGTTCAATGCTTAGTCTATTTGGGGCCAGTTCAAGTGAAGTTTGCATGATCTCCTCCAAGAGCTACTCGATTATAGTAAAAATTATACTATTTTGCACAATTATTGAAATCAGTTATTTAAAATGATTACTTGGTACAACATTATAACTACTAATTTGCCTTAACAAAGCACGAACAAAGACTTAATGTACGTGATTCAGGCTTAATAACTACTTAATGGTTAAGGTTAGGGTTAGGGCCGGGGTGGGCATTATTTTTTTCCATGGGGCCACATGAGAAACAGAAAATATTGTAGAGGGCCGGGCCAAAAGGCTTAACTCAATTCTACATAATATAAATAGTATTTCTTTATAAAAAGCAGTAAATATCAGTAGCAATAATTTTGACAAGCTGGTAAGACTATATGGTATTAATAAGCAATGAAAAAGTGAGGTTGCCTTACAAAAAATGCCATTTATTCAACAACTGGCCCCGGGGGCCGGTCAGAGTCAACCAAAGGCCGCATGTAGCCCTGGGGCCGTACAATGCCCAGGTCTGGGTTAGAGTATTAATTAAAGTGCCAATGACAAGTTGGACTACTCATGAAACTAAAATACAGAAAAGACAAATATATTTAAAGTTTTGTTCATTTGTTTTTACATTTTATCACTATTTAGCCATTTTTAAAGTTTTGTAATATCACTTCCTGGTTCTAAATGATGACATCATGCTTTGTACTCTAGGCTAAAACTAAGCTAATGTCACAGATTTTTTTGTCTGTCAAATCAAAGTATATGTGAACCCATTTATTTTGTTTATTAGTTGTTTATTTTGGGTAAATTATGCATAACCTTTGGATGGAATGAGTCTCCCTTGTGTGATGTCATCAGTTTTCACCTTTCTCCACAGACCACTACTTGACTGGTATGAAACTTTTTTTTTTCTGTACAATAGGTATTAACACACCAAATAAAATCTGAATAAACCAGTTGTTCTCTATTGTATGAATTAGGTCTTTGTTCATTCTTTACTAAGGTAGTAATAAATGTAGTTATTACAAAGTGTTACCAATTACATACATACCATTGAAATTACCTGCAGAAAAGGTATAGACCTTAAATATTATTAGTAAAGCGCACATATCATTCTGAGCAGAGGGTAACTAATTAATTTTGTTTTTGATTAGATAGATAGGTATTATTACTCTCGAGGGAAGTTGCTGTGCAGTTACTTTTGCAGTTAATTGGGTATTAGTTAAGAGCCTGTAATCAGTTTCTTTTCCATGTAGTGTTCTGTGATTTGTTTTGCTCCAACACCAATATGTTGTAAAAGCAGCTGTTGGGGTCAGATTTAGACCACCAAGTGTGATCTGCATCTATTTATAGTGCACTGTTAGCATGCTGGTTGTTATTAGGGTGTGTGAAAGTTGTGAAAAGCGATTATAAACTCGTACTGAATAATTAGAGTGCTACGGGAAGTCGTTAGAAAGCGAAGAATAACTTTGGACTGCAGCAGAAAGTTTAAAATTAACTACTTTTGTTTTCCTTGTTATAAAAACCTTTTTTGTTTTCTTTAGTACTCTAGACTCCCCCATCAACCTGATTCAAGTGCAACAGGCGAATTGTCCAGTTAGGTACTCCTGAGCTGGAAGGCTAAAGATCAGGGACATGTGACTTTCCATGTTAAAGTGCCTATGACGACTCATTTAACTAAAATGCAGTTAAGATGTATATATAAATATATTTCAAATTCTGCTAATATCTTTACAAATTTTATCCCTCTTTTGTAAGTTGGGGGTTGATTTGACTGATCACACACACAAAAAAACATCCTGTATACTGGACCAAAACTCATCTAATGTCACAGATTTTTTATTTGACAAAGAAAAATACATGTGAACACCTTTATTTTGTTTAATCAATGTCTAAAGGGTCAAAAAAAAGAAGTATCTTTTGTGTAAATTATGCATAATATTTGTCTCCCCAGTGTGATGTCATCAATTGTGTTTACTTCCTATAATTTTCAACTGATTTTTCAACTTTTCTCCACATATAGCTTCCTGATTGGTGTTGAAACTATATTTTTTTATTTACAACAGATATCAATACACCAAACAAAGTCAAAATGAGAAAATAAAAAAAAACGCACTTCAAGTTTGTGATCTATTAAAAGACCACTTGACATGAAAACGAGCCATCCAATCCAAAAACTCTGAAGTTTCAGAGGCGAGTCAGAGACAAAAAAGAAGTGTTTAACAAAGTTTGTGTCACTTTGTGTTTTGTCTGTACGTACACTTTTAGTCAAAATTCCACCTGAAGTTTTATAAATGAGACCCCAGGAGATTGTTCTTTGTACTACATGTTCTTTATATGAAAAATACACATTACATACTTTGTGAGTGTTGTAGAATAAATGGAAGTGGCCTGCAGGAGACGTTTATTGTTGTACAGTATGGGACCTGGAGACATGAACCCTAAGACATTGCGATTGTGTGTATTGTACATAGGCAAGGGAAACAAGAGCTGAGCTGGCAGTGTTTGACTGACACGGGAGAAATACTTTTTTCCCCCACAGTGAGAGCCTTTTCCTACACTTGGCCGTGGATAACAAGTGCACTAAAGCCCAAAATCTGACACCCTTGCTCCGGGGCGTCGCTCTTTGGTTACCCACTGCTCCCCAGCGACACGGTTTGAAGGACTGGTCGAAAAGTGGAAGAGAAATGTCTATACGGGGATATAAAGTTATTCGTTCAGCCCAATTCAGGAAGATTGAAGTTGTTGTTTTTCTTTTCAAATCATGATGACTAATTTGACTTTTGTGAGAGGATAGTTGAAGGGATTTCAGCTGGACTTAATTCTGATGAGACGAGTCAGGTCAAGCTTACCATAATCAATCTTGTAATACAGATAGTGCCATGACAAAGCTTTTCCGTACACTCAATGCACCAGTCTGTACGTACCTTTTGCCTTTGTAAAGCTGACTACATGTGTTTTGTTTGACTGTGACCTGCCCCGAGGCAAGAGACACACTTCCAAAGGTTTTACGGGTGTCAGAAATAAAAGGTAAAAAGTTCTATTTTAAAACATCACTATTAGAGACTTCAGTCAGCGGCTGTCCAAGGACTCCCCTGACATGGAGTGCACTTTTTTCTGTTATCTCTTTCTCTATTAAAAGTGCAAGCTCAGCTAAGGATAGTCTGCTGGTTCGTAGTCTGACAGAGTTGCAGGCTGAGTGGAAACAAAAGCAGGCTGTAAGTGTGCCAAAGATGTGGGTTGAGAAATGATGGTATGTTGAAAGGGCATCGGACATGAAAGGCAATGCAAAAATCTCTGCCTAAATAACAGATAATAGCATTTACCGCTCAATTTGACAATTTCAGGCACCTAATATTGTCAGTGCATTCTATTGTTTAATGTATTCTTTGTGAGATATGTGTTAAGTGGTGTGAAAACTCGTGAACTTAATTGTTTGCGGTTTGAAACGTTGAAGTTGTTCAAAGATATTCGTCTATAGAAAAGAGCAGATTGTTTTCCGCATTGACATTCCACTTGAATTCGGAATTATGTATTTGGGCCTTAAAACTCCTGCCATGGACACAAGAAATGTATATCTTTCCAAATTTTAGCAGCAGGGGAATAGGCTATCACGAAAAATGGATGACACAAACTGAACCAACCATCTGGGACTGGACTGACATTATAATTGTCATTCGAAAAACTGATGATGATGACACTGACTAAATTTGAAAATGGACAAATTGAAGACTTTGGAGCCAATGGATTGACTATACTGGACTGTGATCAACTGTGTGTATGCTCTTTCTCGCTGTCTTGTTTTGTTCTGTGTTCCTTTTAAAGGGCCTGTGCCTGATTTTGAACCACGAGACAGGAACATGTTTTTAAACTGTTAGTCCCGCCCACATAGTCCTTCCATTCATTCAGTATTCACCATGACTCAGAAATGACTGTCTGGAAAAGTCTTATACAGCTGTTTCCATAAAGTTCCTCTAACTCTTTTTACAATTAGCTTTTTTTTTTGACACTTTTGAAACTTTACCATAACACAGAATCACATGCCTGGGATAGTTAGTTAGTTAGCAGTTACTTTCCCATAATTCTTAGTGTACAATGTGCCTGATTGGTTGAAATTAGGTAGTCCCTTTCCTAACAAAAAACGTTTATATCATGCACAGATTATGTATTACAAGCCCAAAGTTTTTCCATTAAGTTGCTTCTACCAAACAGTGTGTATTGTAAAGAGAATTTATTTAATCTAGAGTAAATAAAAAAATCAGGTACAGGCCCTTTAAGTTGTTAAAAAAAACTTGAACTAAAATAACATCTGAAGTTGGTAATTCCATCAGAAAGAAAATCTCTAACCCTACAGAGTCAGAAAACAAAAAAGTACTGCTCAGTAAATTAGTAGGTTCAGATTTTTGCAACACATAAATCACAACACACGACAGAGAGACAGAGCAAAAAAAAAAAAAAAAACAAGTAATACATGACATCCAACAAAATCACTCCACGTTTTCCAGCGTACAAGTCACATTTGGTCCAAAGTCTGTCAAAAAGTCCATCTTCAAATTAAGTCCGACTGTCATGTTTCCCACTTTTCTAATGCCTGAGACGATATATTAGACAATTTTTGAAAAACCCATGTAAGCTTGTAGCTTTAATCATAATCAAAATAAACTTCAGTATTATCAGAAAAATCATACCAGTAGAATCTTCCCGGCATGACAATTTCATGAACAAACTGCCATTTCTTTCCAAAATCCATTGAACTGTAGAGCTGCGAGAAAAGACAAAAATCACAGTTATTAGACATTGCCGTCACTTTGCCTTCCACGACATGATGGATCTTATTTCCTTGTACCTTACTGTCATGACTGTATGCCAGGATCCAGTTCTCCTGCGCCGGGTGGAAGAGCAGGCTGAGGATGTTGAAGTTAATGGGGTATTTCTCGAAGCTGGCCCCTTCGTCTGAGCTGATGAGAACGGCGCTCTCTACCTCCGGGTCGCTAAGTATCAGGATCTAAAGTACACAGCCATACACCATCAGGAGACTCTCACAAAAAGCACTGCTACTTCAGATGGTGGCGTTGGGTTTGAAATAGTTGAGCCATTTATGTGAAATCTGAATAAAAATGTAAAGCCTCTGCCTCCACTGAACACACCGTACCATTAACATACGACCAACATGCGACTAAAAATAGATCAGGTTCAGGTTCCTCTTCAGAGCTCAAAATGCATTTGGGTTCATTTTTCAGTAAATCTGACAGGGATGAAAGAAAATTGGAAATTCTAAATGGAATTGGCTATAATTTTTACATATTTACACTGTTTATTAATGGTGTCCTTTTACAAATGACAAAGATAACTTTTTGGAATGAAAAAAAAATTGTTGTGTAGTACAAAGTCTGAAGTGTTCTTAAGGAAACTTGCGGTTGAATTTTTTTTTTTTTCCGCCGCAAATTTGAATCATATTGTGTGATGGGCCAAAATATAAAAAGAAAAAAAGCAACAAAAACATACTCTTTTCAGTAAAACCATATTTCACTGCACATGTCTTTCAATGCATTTTTGCTATTTGCCCTTTTTTGTGCAAAAACTTGGTGTATTTAAATTTTTTTATTATTTTTATTTTATTTATTTTATTTGTTAACTATTTTTATGCATTCCTTATTTCGTCATAGTTTATATTTTGCGTTTAATATTCATTGTTTCATGTTGCACCAGATCACCCAAAGCAAGTTCCTTGTTAGTGAATGTTGTGCACTGAATTGTTTCTAATTTGGATTTTTTTTTTTTAATGTAGAAAATATCTAATCTTGTAAGCGCCTTCAGAGAAACTTTTATGTATAGTTTTTCTTATTAAATTAATTAACAAATGAATATAATTGCTTTATGAATTTTATGATATTTTTTCACTTTTTTTTTTCACAACACCTTATAATATGACACCACATGATCAGATCAGACTTTAAAATGTAAATAAAATATTAAAGGGTATATATTATGTAAAATGTACCGAGCTGCCCAAGGTCATTGCTTACACCCACTGAGATTCTGCTGGCAATGAACATAAGCCTTACATTACTTATCGTTGTATTTAAAGTGTATATGACAGGTTCTCATGTTTTTTAAATTTTTTAAAAATTATTACTTAGTTTGGTGGATAGAACATAAAATTACAGGAAGTAGTGCTCATTTCTAAAACAGAATCCTTCTGTGATGTCATCAATATACATATAAATGCCATTAAAAATATTTAATTCACGCGCAACTGACATTTTTCTAACTGTTTAAACAATCATTCAACAAAATATATGTTATCAGGTATTATTTATTGTTATTTTCTATCTATTGAGTAATTCAAATTAATTTTGACCCTTGTTTACAGTATGGTTGCTAGGAACAATTGTGGAATTACCTCTACTTATGTCATATTTGCTGCCCATGTCCAACCCGGAAGTAACGTTATAAACTTTTCAAAAACTGACAAACTGGGGACAAATATACAAATGTATGTAGTCTAACCTGGCGCGTGCACTTTAATAAAAGTACAGTAAAATAATGTAAACTATTTCAACATTGTATAGTTTGTCAATTGTATATCATTCACGATTCCTTGATTTTTACAACAATTTGATAGCTGTCCATTATATAAGCAAAACGCAGCATGCACCCTCACCTTCTGTTTGTTGGTGGGACACACGTAGAGGTAGCTTAGGACCGTCCTGGAGCCCACTTTGAGCTTCACGTAGGTGCTTCCATAATCACTGGACCTGCACACAGCCAAGGAACACATTAACAGACGGATCAATCCTGGGACCCCAAAGACCCCAGAGAGATTGCAGTATAATAGTGATTGTAACCCATTAACTAAAAATCATTAACCTGCGGCCGGACTGACTTCTCAAAGCACACCATTTGTCTTTTCATTGATTTCCCCACACTAACACCGATATTATGTTTACTGGCTAAACTTCAAACACTGACAAAGATGGATTTAAAGGACACATATTATGCATTATTTGTTGTTATTGACCTTTAAACGTGCTCTTCAGTACTTTTACTTTGCAAATCTCAGAACTTAAAATAATGTATCTACACATTACTTTCTATCTGTGACGTGATCCTTCATTAGCACTCCATCTATCGGCAAGTGCAAATAAACAAAAGCTAGCTTGCAGATGCATGCATGCTAATGATTTGATAGCAGAGATTCTCAAAACAAGGCTGGTGAGGATTTATGGACTTAAAAGCGGCACAGAGAGCTCTACCTATGATGTCACAAAAGTTGGACATTTGAAATGGAGTGTTTTCTGAGGCTCAGAGAAGTAGGTGAGGTGACTTACTGACCAGAAAGTGTGAATGTAGCTAAATACAAGTAAGTAGTCAGGTTAAGGTTGTTAAAAGCAGCAAAAAGCAGATACTAATTGATACTAAAACTAGTATTGAAACTAGATTCCTATTTGAGCGAGTAGCGATACTTGAAAAATGCCTTTTACAAGTACAATTTGGCCTTTTCGTGAATAGTTTTAGAATAATCTTGAGCTCTATCGGAATTAGTATAAGACCACAATGTTTAATAAAGAAAGTAGTTATTTAGTGTTGAAAATGTCAGTGTGTTTTCTAAAACCTTGATCTAAAATGAGCATTTGTTATTATCAAAATTGGTATCAAGAATCGAATATATTTCTTTGTATCGATTGAGTTTGAAATTTTAGTATTGTGACAACAGTACTCCAGGTATGTTTTTTATGAGGGAACAATGTTATATCAGGGTCAAAAGCTCGAAAGAGTCAGTTTTGCATAATATGTATCATTTAAACCAGTCTGCTTTTTGAACACTATGGAAATGTGTTTTTATGGAGCATTTTCCCTTTTACTTTGCATTTGAAAACTTTGGTGTTTCGCACATTCTGTTGTTAACATTAAGTATTTTGAAGTCGCCGCATGGCTAATGTGGTGAAGGAACCGAGAGTTGAAATGATCAGAATGAGGTCAGTGAAGGTGTTGAGAAGGAGAAGACCTCACTAACTTAAAAAGACGCAAATTCCTCCAGTCAAAAGTTGAATTTATCATGACCTGTCCACGTTTTGATGTCAGCGCTTGATTCCTAGAGTGTGCGTCGAGCTGTACACGATACAGAAGTGGTACCTGCAGGATGAGGTCATGTAAAAATAAAAGAGAAGAATGCTCTGAGTTGGAGGATCCGTCAGCACTGGCAGCCAACAAGTAGTGCAACTATTGAGGTCAGGGGGAAGATGCAGAGTTTCAATCGGCTTGTGCCAAAAAAGTTTAATTACATTTACTGTGGTGTGAAGCTGAATCAAAATATTGCCACATCAACTGTAATAAGAATTCTGGGCATGGAGCGTGGCAGTGGTATCTGTGCTATGTCGATAAGTAATAGATAGCAAATGACAAGCCAGCTCTGTCTGAAGAAGAATTTGATTTATATTGGACAACTTTTACAACAAACTCTTAATTTTCCGTTAAAATGTTAGTCTCCTTAGATATACAGTATTGTTGCGTTGTTCTACAGTATGGCACCTGACACACTACAGGAATTTTTATTGCTATTTTTCTTAAAACATAGCTCTGACTTAACTTATTCTGGTGGTATAACCTGCTTAAATGCTATACTGTTATATTATAATGACAGTTTAGTGACTTTAACCTATTCAAGGGTTTTAAACAAAGCAGTTGTAAAATTGAAAACTGCACAAAAATAATCTGAGAAATCTGGTCTTCTAGAGCAGTGTTTTTCAACCTCTTTTGAGTTGTGGCACACGTTTTGGGTTTGAAAGCTACCACGGCACGCCACCTACCACTAATATATTACCAAATCAGACCATTTAGTTAAAAATATTATATATCATCAGGCAAATAATGTCTGTGGCACTGTCTAGTTCTTTAAATGTGGTAATGGTGATGGTTTTGTGTTCTTTTTTGGTGAAAATGTTGCTCAGAACACACCAAAAAGGTGTAGTAGTTCATTAAATCCACATTTGTGATTCTATTAACTTAAACTGGACATTTTCTCAAGGCACACTAGTTGAAAATCAGGGTTCTACAGATCATTTGTTAACATAAATTATCTGATGATTCTGTGTATCTGATGATATTTAAAACTGTTTCCGTTCCTAATGTGTCTTTTATTGATCAGGAGGCTCAGACCCTGTTTTTGATATTTGTGTCAATCAAACTCTGAACGTACAGACCCTTGATTTTCAACCAGTGTGCCGGGGAACACCAGTGTGCCCTGACCCTTGAGGTATTTCCAGATGTGCCTTGAAAAATTGTTTTAGTTTAAAATTTTACACAAAGTATTTAATCAGCTAATTTGCAGTTTTGGAGTGTCCTGAGCTAACTGAAGTATCATAAAGAAAGTAAAACAATCAATATCGCCAAATTTAAAGAACTAGACAGTGGCCCTGACATTTTACCACATCTTCTACCGCTTTTTCACTGTAAGCTCTGATTTGGTAATATTTCAAATGGTAAATGGTGTGCCGCGGTATCTTTTGAACCAAAAAGTGTGAAAAACAATGATATAGACCAGTGGTTCCCAAAGTGGGGGTTGCGAGGGATGAGCTGGGGGTCACAAGATGATTTCAGGATCTAATTTGAATAAACATGACACTATATTTTCTCTATTTTTCAAATAAAAACAGTATCTTTTAGGGAAATAGGGTCTAAGAAGACAATAAAGTAGTCAAATAACCAATATTAAACCTGATTTAACATGCTTTGACACTTCTTTTCGCTCTGGGGTCCCAAGTCGGTTGCATGGCCATATTGGGGGTCCCAGCCAGAAAAGTTTGGGAACCCCTGATATAGACAATGCATATTTCATTGGTAATTAAAAATGCTAAAATACACTACACCGTCGTACAACTTGCACGTACTGTATAAAAACAAATAACCTAAAATTCTTAGTTATAAAATAATTCCATCAGCGCAATGTAATGGTCCAAGTTTTTGTTGTTGTTGTTGTTGCGTTTTACAGTATTATCCCCTCAAATAACTGTCATACGGTTATACTTTCCTGAAATATCTCTGTTGTGTGTGTTTTACAATTGGACCAATACACCGACTTCCAGAGTGGTTAAAACCGTGTACGTATAATGTGTAAGCTCAATGTAAGCTCGCAGGAACAAGTGACTTCTTCAGGACGCACCGAATAACAAAAACAGAAAAACGCACAGACAATTAACACGCCTGTCTAAACAAAGTGGATATTTACATCCGTCAAACCCTTAAGCAGCGTACAGTGACATTGTGATATCTCATGTCCCCCTCCACTGACAAGGGTAGATGTGTTTGTCATAACAATCTTCATTTTCCCCCAGTGCAGCGCCGGCCAATCATCTCGCTCAGTTCTACCTGACTGCCTCCAAATGTAATTCCGACACATAATTGGATAGATAGGCCG
Organism: Rhinogobius similis; assembly: GCA_019453435.1. Taxonomy (NCBI): domain Eukaryota; kingdom Metazoa; phylum Chordata; class Actinopteri; order Gobiiformes; family Gobiidae; genus Rhinogobius; species Rhinogobius similis. Next base: position 25,505,258 of record CM033634.1, read on the forward strand.
AGTCTGCCATCATTGTCTGTGCATTAATCTGAATGGTGCCATTTGCTTGTTGACATTGTTTTTCAAAGAGTTGGCCCCTCAACATGTTTTGTCTTTCCCTTCACAGTCACCACGTCTGTCTTTGATTATGATGCCGCTGCGACGTGAAGTTTCTTTGGCACACTAAAAGCGAATCATTTTCACGACACAAAAGACACTTGGACTTGAAAATGGAGCCTGATACTCAGCGAACAATGATACCAGCGCGAGCACGTTATGGCTGCTTTTAGCTTCGCCGCTGTCTCTAATGCAACTGTATGGATTATACTTGTGCCAGTGTCCGGCATATATGTCCATTTTCAAATTCAGCGCAAAAATTCTTTCCATTTTCCATTCAAGTTATTTCAGTCCAGTTATCCATCTCCTTGTTATCCATCCTTGTTATCCATCTCCTTGTTGTTGTTTTTTTGGTGTTTTTTTTAACACTTCAGCGAAAAATACATTCCACAAATACCCATCTATCGTTTCCATAACAGAAGTTTTTACATCTGAGAGACATTGTTTTAAAAGTGTTGTACCTGATTTTTACCGTTCTGATTTATGAAAAACAGAACTAGTTCATTTTAAAGTCATCAGTCACATGTATCACTCACTTTCCTAATGCAGTTTCAGCATTCTAAATATCACCTCCATGAGTTTATGAGCGCTTTCCACATCTCTGAACCCAGAGTGAGTCACGGTAAAGCTAACAAACATTCGTATAGATGCAGAGAAAGAGCTGTGGTCGCATTTTCACCCGAATAGATTGTTGTGCAATGTATCTGTACTGGGGCACACACAGATTTGACTTTTCATGCAAAAAATAGGTACAGGAACTAGTTTTGTTTTTCATATTTCCAAATGGTAAAATCAGGTACAGCCCCTTTAAAGTCAGTCTTGAAGGCAGTGTGCAGTGAATCATTAATCTCAGTCCAGTGTGAATAATGGGTCATGGCCATAGACACATGAGCTACGTGACATATTACTAATATGAATTTTACTGCCAATATAGGCTATACTGTAGCTGTACTGAGATTGGAGTGCCTTGAGATTGTTCGAGCACCCACAGAGAAATCTTGAAAAAAAAAAGTATTAAAATGTTTTTGTAATGTAACTACTCTAGAGTGCAATAACCTGATGGCAACGCATGCATGTTATCTGGGCGCTGTGAGAGTTAAAAAACCACCGGAGGATCCCCAGATGTGCACTGACTCCGGTTCAAGACCTGCCTGGGTCCTGCCAGACTTAGAAAGTGCTTCAAACCAATGCTCCTTGTTCCACTAAAAGCGTTGGTATATCATAGCGTCACACATATAAATCAAGCAGGTATTCCAAAGCTTTATAATGAAGCCAAAGAAAAAGAGACACTTGAAATACAGAAGAACAGCACTTGATTAGAGAAGTTCCAGTTTGTCGAGCTTTTTATTCTAACACTGTATTGTTTTGTTCTTTTGTTTATACCATTCTTGAAATTGGAAGAATTATTATTTAAGAGAATATCCAGTTTTAAAACTGCTTTTTTCTTTCATCTTGTAATGCCATATTTCATTTGTAATACAGAACAGGTACCAAAGGAAAGCAGTGTATTAGGCTTGCTTTTTCTTTATTTTTTTTTTACAAGTTAAAAAGTTAATGTTATAAAGTACAATAAAAGTAAAAAGAACAACTATAAAAACCTTGTCTCGTTTCGTGACCCCAATCTCGTGACCTGTCTCGCTTCATGAAAATTCTGTCTCGTTACACCACTATAATACTGTGATTGTTTTGTCAGATATATTTACACACTACGGCATTACGTAAACTCACTTACAGGTCACATCTGTGGAGAGACAAAGCCATATTATGTCATTGAAGACAAGCAGAGGGCGGGCTCTGCATCAGAAAGTTACAAAGTGCACCTTTAAGTATTTACAGATCGGACCTGTTTTTCCTAAAACGTCTGACTAAAATGAGCCCCAATTCAATTAGAGCACAAATTATTGTCTGGACTCTTTGTGAAGCTGAGACTCTGGTGTCTGATTTACTCAGGTTACACTTGGAAACATGTTCAGCTCAGAGGAATATCAGATTTTAAAGTCTGCCGAAATTTTCTTTGTGAACTATATGAAGAAGTGAAGCTGGTGTCTTTGGATTTTGCCTGATTGACACTACTTTTGGCTTTTGTTGGGTTTTGACAATTCCTCTTTCAAAGCTTTTTTTTTTTTTTTTAGTGTCAATTTAAATGTATGCTTTTGGAGTAAAAAATGACTCCAATTCATCCCAGAATGTTTGCTTTGACTGTAAATAAGTGGGTTAGAGCTTTCTTTTCATATTTAACATATCCAGCAGCTTGATAGTTTCCTTTTAACAGATGTGGATGAAAAGGAGTAAATTAATAAATAATAAACAAATCCAGTGTGTCGCCGGCAGGACACCAGAATCACAATTGGTTTTAAACATGCAAATACACATGTATTGTCAATATTTTGTTAAACATGATTGAACTGATGGAAAACAAATTGGCTAAGGCCTATTGGTCTACATTAAAATTCTACCAACACTACTTTTACTACTATCAGCACAAAACTACTTGTGGCAAAAAGTAAGGGTTAGGGTTTATATTTCCCATGTGCAGGTACATTGTAAAAGCAGCTATTTGGGCATTTTGTTCTCCACAAAGCAAGAAATGTGCTGTTAGCATGCTAGTTGTTGTTAGCTTTAGCATGGCGTACTGAAAAACTCGCACTGGTTCAGAGAGTTAGAGTTAATTCATAGTGAACAAAGAGTTTATTAAGCATGATTCAGGCTTAGTAAGTACTTAATTAAGGTTAGGGTTAGGGTTAGGGTCAGGCATGAGGGTTAGAGTAGTTAAGTAGTTACTAAACCGGAATCATTCTTAATTTCTTAAAAACTATTTTTTCACTGTGAATTAAGTCTTTGTTCATGCTTTATTAACACAGGAATAAGTGTAGTTATTATAAACCGAATGTGGTATGTGTTACATTTGTTTACACCGCTGTAAAGACAAAACATATTTTCAATACAGTAAAAATCAGGCGCAGCACCTTTAAGTTGGCACATAAAGACCACTCAAAAGTTTTCCTTCCTTAACCGTCTTTAAAGAAATTCACTTAAATCTAGACATCTCAAAATAGTAGTTGTAGCCAATCAAAACTAATCATCTTCCAAACAACACATTCTTGAGGAGTGTTTTATCATCTCACTCAGCCATTGATCGAGTGTCGCGGAGAGTGCCCCCGAGCTGTTCTCCTGAATCATTCATTGTGTGATCATAGGAACCATTTACCCCTGGAAATCTTTTCATAACACGGTGAACACCCCTGCTAAGAAGCGCACCACGCCACCCCGAGGTGCTCTCTAATTTAGTCATCGTCCCATTGTTAGGCAGAAACCTTGATGATGGAAGACCCCCTGTACACAATATGGGATTTCAAAACGTGTCGAGTCGGGTGTAAATCTTAGCGGTGCCTCTGGTGGAACAGATATTAATTTCAAAGTGGATGCTCGGTGCGCCGGTGGTCCTGCTATTCCTCGTGTTTTTTCAAATTGAAATGAGTTCTCTGCGGGCTACGGAGGAGGTGAAGGGAGGAGGCGATATCGGACTCCGGGATTGGGCGCTGTGGCATAATCCCTAATGAATTCTAGTCTTATTTATGACCCGACAGGCCACCGTAACTCAGAGCTCAATGCATACTCAATGACATAACTATAGATATACAGGAGAGATTGCATGTCAATTGGCCTTGTTGCAAAAAGGCTACAGGTCACAATATGAGGTGGGAAAAGCTCTCAAAGTGTGTACTGAGCTGAGAATAGCTTAGACTGCACAACAGAGCGAGTATGTACAGTATGGGTAACATCAAACGCTGGATTGGAAATGATAAACTGTTAAATATAAACTGTATTGTTTTTGGGGAACTATATTGATCTTTCCGTCTTTCATTGCTAACAATAAAGGGTATGTATGCGACTTTATTGAGCTTTAAACCTCGTACAACAGCGTTTCTTTACAATAGTTTACTCAAAGTTGTATTTTGTTTCATTCCTGCATGTTTGAATAATTCTGGATTGTCCTGCAACTGATCCACGAATGCTCACCTATTTTAATAACTGTTTATTGGTCTGTTGTAAAGTGTTTAGTTCTGGTTTTTGTATACTTTCCTCAGCAGTGGGTGCACAGTACAGTAACTATAGGACTGTCTCTGGGGATTAAATTATGAATATGGATCATGGAATCTAAATAATCTAAATTTGAGATCAGGGGGGCCCACACTTTTTTCCTCGGAGGACCGAAATTAATATGTGTTAGCGGGTCGAGGCCAAACCTATTAATGTTTTGCATGTTAAAATTTAGTTTGCAAAGAGATTTATGATTAAATTGTCTCAGTTATTGTATTTTAGGGGGTTAGACTGGTTTGGGCTTTCTTACATCTCCTGAAAAATAGGACCAATCAAAGAATCATGAGGCATTTGGAGCCCTAAACAAGATTTTGGTTGTGGTTCGCCGCATGACACAAACCTTTTTTTAAATACATATTAATTTAACATTAATTCTAACATCTCAATCAATCAATATAACAATGGAATGTAATAAAAATGACAGCAATAAATCAGGGTTGGACTGGGAAGAAGTGGAGCGGGGCACATCCATCAATATTTACATGTTTGTTTGTTTTGTTTTTCATAAAGGGGTTTGGCGGTCCTCCCTCAAGAATATGAGAACATATCACCAAACACCAGAGAATGAGGAGGTCCTAGTGGCTGTGGCCTTTGTCAACCGTTTAGACCGTTTATGCACAGCTCTGATGACACAGTGTTTCAGGGCCAAACATGTGCGGGGTCCTTCTGTGTGGACTTAATCACACTTGGATGAGTGGGGAAACATATTCACTTTCAAAACGCACTAGACAACCTTCTTTTGCTTTTCCAGAAGTAGAGTCTGCTGCGTTACAACAGTATAACCACAGCTAAAACTCGTACTGTTCCACCGCAATTGTTGGTATCAAAGTATTTTAAAAAGTTTGGGATAAATATATTATTAAAATGATTAAAATGTAGAATGCTTGAAATGTTATTTGGGTCCTTCTAGATTAGTGAAAAAGCAGTGTGCCATTTTGATGTGGAGAAGTTCTGCAGCTGATAGACAGAAAATAGGTTATAGTTGTGAAGGCTCCTGCTCTCTGTCTCAGTTGTTATATTCATGACGCTGCAGGAAGCGCAGACGGAGAGATGCTTCATTGTGAGCTACTTCAGAGGCTTTATTAAAACATACTTCATATTGGCTCTCAGTTTAAGTAGATTGTTCACATCCCGATGGAGGAGAGCGCCATAAATCACACTTCCAGAACGGAGCATTCTCGCCGCATATATTATCCTAATGTTTTTAGGGCCGCATTTTTGCATTTTTATAAAATTTTGGCACAGACATAACTTGGACTGAAGATGAGATATCTACGAGTCAATATAAACGTGTCTCGCCGTTAGACCAAAGTCTTCAGAATTGTTTGAAAAGGGGATCTGATGTCCTTTTGATGAATGGAAAAGAGTTCTTTATAATGCATAAACACTTCACAGTCTATAAATCTGACCAGCCTATCTTCAAGAAAGTACCTGTTTTAAAGTCCGCCTATGTTTATCTGACTCATTCTGATCATTGCTTTCTCTAAGACTTTGAAGTTAGCAGCTGTTGTTTTAGTCTGATTTCACTTCACTGCTGTATTGTTTTTTGTTTTTTTTGCAGTGCCCCAAAACCCTTGCACCCCCTGCTGGCCAACTGTGACGTGTGGAAAGCTCTGATATGACACAAGCCCCCTCACAGCAAGGGTGTGTGTTTTTTCAAGGTTTTATAGTTCAGGAAAAAAAATACCCATATAGAAATGAATGCCTTTAGTCTATTTCAGGCTATTTTTGGCTGAAACCTTTCGCAGTGGTGGCTGTAGATATGAAATTATTGAAAGTATCATGTAGTGCCCCTTTAAGTTTGTTTATTAAAGGAGACATAAACTGTGTTATACTGACAAAATGAACAGATTTTTAAAATGTGCATATGTAAAGCACATCCTTCAATCCTGTATTGTCCTGCATTTGATCAAAGTCACTACTTGCTACAGTAAACTGCTGCTTTGAAAAGTGGGACTGGTAGCATGTTTTGGCAACATTTACTGGAGGCAACAAGTCCTCCAAATTGAAAGGAACTATTTGTCGCTTTCTTTGATCCTAAAAAATGACAGATAAAGACGTATGGATGTATGCTAAAACAGCGCCCCTGCAGGCCATGTCTAAATCACTCTCATTATAAGCCAATGGAGACGGGAAAACAGGACTTACCACAAGTTTTGGAGACTCCAGACTTGCTCCATGTGCAATTTTAGCAAAGATCCAAAGAAAAACATCTTTTATGATGATTACATTCTGGTCACAAACAGCGAAATCCGCAATCAAAGAGCTAGCGTTAAACTTTTGTGGGTTGTGGTCCCTGGCAGGAAGTGACATCACGGAACGTGTGAATGAAATCAGATTTTTTTTTTTATGTATCTTTTAAAAATTATTATTATCTGTAATTTGCCATAATCAAGGAATTTGAAATTTAGGTGGATTTAATTCATTAATTTGTTCATTTTATTCATAATTTGTAAAGCAAATAATTTAAAAAAATGGAATTGGCTTGCCATCACTGGTGTAACAAATTCTCAAAATCTCATTCTCTCAAATTTCTGTAAAATATAGCTAAAATAATGTTTCAAACTAGAAAGAGTAACAATTATTATCAAACACTTTCAAGGGGGTCAGATTAAAACAGGATGAGGACCAAATCTGGCTGCAAACGCTCCGGTCTGATTGAAAGGAAAAATATTATGCATTTTTTGTATCGTTATTCGCCTTTACACATGCTCTTGAGTGCCACAAAGGACACATATTCTACAGTGACTTTTTTGAGATTGTAACCCTGTTCTAACAATATCCCGTCATCAAAAACATACATGAAGTAGCATTCAGCTGCATTCACACTGTTGTGAGGAATGTCCATTAGAAAATCCTCCCCTCTCCGAGCATCAAAAACACTTCCTGCCAAACTCCTTGATCTGGGACATATTTTTAGATCTTCCACATCACTTATCTGAAAATCTTTTGCTGTGTTAAGTCCTAAAATCATCGCCAGGCACGTTCTGAGCATTTCTGTCGACTAAAGACGATAACTGCTGCTACTAGCTTGATAATTACAAGTAGCACATTCGCCTAAAGAGAATATAGCTAAGCGCTTGGTGCCATCTAGTGGGCTGTGTGCTCTAAGTAAGTGTCTTTCCAGGCTGCAGGCAACAAGTGTAATAATTTCATAATAAACTTTATTTAGTTTTTAGTTTGGCAAATGAGATGCCAAATTAAAGGTACTCAAGAGCATGTTTAAAGGCTAACAATACAAAGAAATGCATAATATTTTTTCTTTAAATTTGCCATCTCATCTTTTTTTTTTTTTGACTAAATGAAAGGATTTGTCTGCTGTCTGCAATGACACTAACTGACTGTGCCTAAAGCTATACACAATTTATGTAGTTGTTATCATTTTAAGAGTCTTGCCTCAGGAGAAAGAACAGACTTTGAGACAAAGGTGTCCTGGACATTGCAGATGTCCCAGACAGGGGCAAGATGAACTCTGAGAATATAGTTGATCAGGTCATCACATCATACTTACTGAAGTATCAACCTGCTGCAGGTGTAAATTAGATTCATGTTGTAACATATCCTCCACATCCTAAGGTCAGTAACTGTGACAGACATCTGCTCACAGCAGGGCTGTTATATTAATCCTGTGAATAATACCTGTGGATAGCACCCCACCCTCACAGCACTGCCTGGTCAGGTCAGGGGTAAAAACCAAGTTCCTCAACCACATTTTTCTCTTTTTTGTGTGAACAGGATTCACAAATCCTCATGTCATATTTAACCAGAAAAACAATAATATGATAACAATTTACTGGCTACATTGAATTATTGAAGGGATGTACAAATTTTGGCCCAGGATCCAAATGTGGCCCTCATAGCAATTTTTGTTGACCTCCAGGCTTCCTGCTAAACTGGCCCAAATAACCAAAATTACAACTGTTTACTGGAGATATCGACACAGTCTGGTAATTTAAATAATAGACGTTTTGTTCTGACAAAAGACAAAACCTTCTGAAGATCACATCATAAGCCATTATTACTTGTGTGTCAGTTACATAAGCTGACCAGCAGGTGGCATCAACATATCTAAAATGTATGCCTTTATAATCTTTATAGTATAATATATATTTAGATCAATCAAGGGATAGAATGTCAAGTAGGTTTACACATGATGTCACTGAAGAGAGTGATAAAACAAACAAACAATTGAAAAGTGAATGAATATTATTTTTATTATTATTATTTACTTAAGTTGTTTTGATTTACTTTCATATTTTATGTATGATTTAAACTGTCTCAAAATCCTTTACTAAAAAATGTTTTAAAAAATAAATCTGATTTCATGCACGCGCTCCGTGATGTCACTTTCTGTCAGGGACGTAAACAAACCACAGAAGTTTAGCGCTAGCTCCTATATTGTGGATTTCCCTTTTTGTGACCAGGATGAGTGGATGTCATTACCATAAAGACGTTTTTCTCTGGACTTCTGCTAAAATTGCACATGGAGCAAGCCTAGAATCTCCAAATCTCATGGGAAGGTTGGCTTATGATATGATAATGATGTAAGAGGAGTGAGAACAGTGTCCTGGAGGTGGGTCCTGTGTTGTGGTGATGCTCAGAGTGATGTGGGGTTGGAAGCAGTCGAGAATACTACATACAATAGAATACATTAGACCGTTTTTTTTTAAAGGTGAGAGACTGCAGGAAAATAGAAAAAAAAACATCTTTAATTTATAGATATCACTTTGAAACAGTTTTCTATATTTAGTTTTCAACATTTCACAGAGAAAACACTAAATACTAGTTGACAGTGTATTCAGGAGGGGCGCTTTGTTTTATTTATCAAGAAAAAAAAACATTTGACCAAACAGAAATATTTTTGTGCTGTTTATTTCATTCACACTGAAGAGTTTAGGCTGCTCCTTATTGGTTGAAGCTTCTCCTGGAGATGATTGGGCCTAAGATGTAGAAGACCCAAACAATTTAGGCACTATGGACCATAAGTCCCTGAGCCGGCGTGGGAGGAGCCTGGACCTGGGGGATGGCTTGGTTCCCTCAGAAATCTGGGCCTCTGTAATATCTCCTTCTTCAAACAGTTTATGGAGGTCTTCCAGGATTTCACTGTTCCAATTGATGTTCCTCCTTCACCTCCTCCAAACTGCCCATGTCTCCAGATCATTCAATCTGAAGCTTCTGAGGCTTCTTCCTGGTTAAATGCAGCGGGTCTCTGCATCCTCCACACTGGCTGCAGTGGGAGGAGCTTCAGCAGACATGCTTGCTGCACTTGTGGCATCACTGTGGCCGTCTGCCTCTTGGGACTGTGTCTCGTCACTTTGAAGAAGCTCCTGATTGGCCTAATTGTCTCTTCAGCTCTAGGTTCAGTTGATGTTGGCGAACCATGTTGAGCTGCAGCCTCTTCTTCATCCAAATGTCTAGATGTTTTTGTATACTCCAATACACTATTCTGACCAGAGTTTGTACTCTCTTCTCCAGGATAAATGTCAAGACGATAAGTCGCTGCACATGTGCTTTGTTCGTCAGACTTATCGATAGCCTCAACATCCTCTGGAATGTCTTGGCTGGGAGGAGGGACAGACTCAGGTGCAGCTGGTTTTCTTGCCCCCAGAGCTTTGGCTCTCTTCTCCTCCTCGAACTGTGCAGCCTTTTGGAGGTTTTCTCTTTGTAGAGAAATATGTTCAGTTTGAGTGACACACATCAATTAATGGAAATCCTGAGTGTAGCCTTCACCATGAGGTAAATGCTCCATTGTAATAAATGGGTGGAGGAGAGCTTCTGCCAGTGTTACTGTCTTGTGTGCATCGATCTCAAACATACACTTCAGCAGGTCATGAAAAGCTTCTCTGTCAATGAACTCTGGACCGGTGTCAAAGTCATTCTTTGATGGCCTCCTCCAGGTTTGTGTCTTGAAGCTCCTCAATATTAGACATTTCACTAGACTCCGTATACTCCTGAAGAGTCTTCAGCCTCCACTTTGAGTCCTCCTGGACAAAATACTGATCTGTGTACAGTGCCTTGCTCAGCTGATCATCTGACGGTGCTCCCAGGAATGGACGATCTTAGTCAGCTACTCAAACAGAGACCTGCATCCAAAGCCCTCGCCTCCCAGATACCAGATGAGGAGGCAGCAGGTCAGGCTCCACATGTCCATGGACTCGGACAACGGTAGCCCCAGGGTCACCTCCGGGGAGCGAAAGGAGGTGGGCTGCTTCTTCTGTCCCAGTTTCACCCTGTGACGACGTTTGGCCACACCAAAGTCAATCAGTTTGAGTTTGAAGCGCTGTTTCTTCTGATCGACCAGCATGATGTCTGGTTTTATGTCCATGTGCATCACTTCAATGCTTTTCAAACCGAACAAAGAGATCAGGAGCTGCTGGTTCAGGGAAAACTGTTCGTGCTTTTTCATCTGATCATGAACACTCAGGGTCAACATCTCGAAAGCCAAACCCTTACAGCCGTCAAACTCAGAATGCTCGATGAATTTAATGAGACTGAAGGTGTCTGGATCCAGTGCTTGAATAAGGTCAAACATCTCCAGCTCTCTCCTGAAGAAGTAGTCTGCATTTTTGTCTTTGTCTTTGTCTTCTTCAGGACTTTGAGAGCTACAACCTCATTAGTGTATCGATCTCTGAGGAGTTTGAGCACCTTGTATTTGCTCTGGGGTCAGCGCCACAAAGAGTACAAGCCATGTTTGCACTTGCTTTGGAACACAAATATGTGACAATCGTCTGATAAAAACAAACGATGAAACAATTGTGCTAAAAAGACAAGATGAATGTTCTTATCTAGCGTGTGGAAATCTGCTTACTCGTAGGGGACTCTGACAGGAAATGAGACAAGACTGGCCTCTCTGTTCAGAAACAGTTAGCTCTAAGTCAACAGCTGAAACCCAAGAATACAACCATGTATTACTTCAAGATGATGTAATTAAAACAAAGTATTTAATTAAATACATTTTACCTGTACAGTATGTTCAAGTATGTTGTGTAAGACAAAAATAGATTATGTTATTGATTATTGAATGTTTGTGGAAAAATAGAACTTTCTCCAATAACTGCCAAACAGAAAACCGCATGAAGAGTCCACAAACAGAACAGAAGTTGAATAATAATAATAATTCATTTGATTTATCTGGTGCCTTTCATGACACCCAGAGCATCTTACACTTACTTTTATTCCTTCGCTAAATACTCAGACTTAATACTTAAAAATGAATAAATCAGGCTTAGAATTAGACATAAACAAATCCTTTTGCACAATCTATCGAAAATGTTATGAAGTACATGACTGGAAGGTTTGGTGTGATCTTGATATAAGGAGAAAAATGTATTTTGAGGAAACTAGCCTTTGAAGTCACACATAAATATATGGGTACAGGTTGATTAAATGAATCTTTAGAAGCAGACTGGCCAGTTTTGTTTTTTCCACATGAAAGCACATCTGACCAAAACATGGGGAAATAAAAAGTGTTTTGCCTCTAAGTTGTTTTAGCTCGCTATCAAAATGTAAAATAACAACGGTCATGTGAAACAAATGATGAAGCGTAATGAGATCTGCTTTTTTTTAATAACCAGAAGCTGGCGCTCACCTCCACAGAGAGCTCTCCGTGACGGCCCCGAGGTTGAAGTCGTACAGCTTGGTCAGGATGAGGATTACCTGTGAAGTAAGCACAACAGACGCTTTAATTAGACACACGCCGCGCTCCTCTCTTACCTTCCACGTTCTGCTGCTACTTTATACAGTATCCAGCCCTCCATTAATAAATATGAGCCTATAGAGCATCCAATGACAAGTGCTGCTCATGTTGTCAGGAGGTGTCAGGGAGGCTGTGGAAACACTGGTGTACGCTGTCGGCTTGAGCGTGTGCACCTCATGTGGAATGATAGCTACATGACAGCCGAATCTCCACATAATTGTTCACTGAGCAATAAACGAAAATGTAGTCTCCGCACTTCTCCCCCCCTATCAGGTCCTTCCTCTCATCTGCGCTGCTTTTGTCTTAAGAACCAAGGAACGGCAAAACAAAAATAAAACATGAAAGTCGGTTTGATGGAGGAGGCTTTGTGGGTGCAGGTGCGAGCGGTGATTACAGGTGCTTTTGGACATTTTGGATCAGGGTGTCGATGGGCGGTTGAGTTTTTCCTTACATCATTGACCATCCTTTGTGATTCTATTACGTGGTGTTGTTCGACTCCGTAAGGCCGTTAAAGTCGCCTCCCTTCACAGATATTATACGATTTTTTAAAGGTAGCGACAGCCGGCATGTCGGCTTCACTAACCACACTTATTCGATTAAAGGAGACGTATCATGCTTTTTTTCAGGTAATTAGTACTGAACTGTAACATAAGTACATCCTAATTTCACATTTTGTTCATTGTAAACCACAATATTTATTTAAAACTGCTTAGCAAGAGAAACTGTTCCTTTTAATTCCTGTTCAAAACGGTGCAACGGATAGGCCCCGCCTCTTCATAGTGATATTTCACTGTAACAAATAGCTGTCATTTTTATTTATTTATTTATTTTTAAGTTTTATTTTTTTAAAAGTGGCTACATGACATTTTTGTACACTACATTTATCACTCAGAGCGTATGTTTTCAAATAACTGCGACTAAGTACAGGGATGTGGGCGGGGATAGGGGGGTAGGTAAAAACAGATTTTCTGAGCCCTCAAGCCTCAGTTGCAGGACTATACTAGATTATTCAAACATGCATGAATTAATCCAAATACAACTTTGATTAAACTAATGCTGAGTTAACACTGCTATAACAAGGGTAAAGCTCATTAAAGTATAGCATCTGCATAATATGTCCCCTTTAAAGGTGAACTATTTGTAGGGATGTAACATTAACTGAAATATTGTGATAAAAGGCGCACAATAACTTCCTGAGCTGTCTCAATATAATTACAAGCTTTTTTGCTTTGAAATGTGTAGGACCTTGAGGGACATGCTACATACAGCAGACCATGACTCTTTGCTCCATTTCAGTGCCGACAAAATGAAAAAATAAAGCACTTTTATACATTCTTTGGGATATGACTCACATGTGATTCACAAGAAAGGCTTGTCAAGGCATTTTAAAAGAAAAAGTATTGTTTCTACATTCCCGTCCTCTCAATATCAACAATATTGTTACACTTCTTTGCTTAGAATGTTTCACAGCATGGCATTAAACGTATCTTTCTCCATAGAGACTTATAAGCTGCTACTATTCACCTTATTCCGCCCCACCCACTTTTGCCTCTTTTTATGTGTATGATCCGCACTCTTGTCGTAAAGGAAATCAGGGAATAGTCTCTCGCTAAAACATTGTATAAAATAGATTGATTTGTGTGTTTTCAAAAGTGTTTTCTTTTTTACAATGACTATGGAGAAATGCAAGATAGATATGTTTTTTGGCTGCATAACACTTCAGACAAATACATAACATCTTCAGAAAACATAAATAGTTGAAATGTAGATTCATTGCCTTTCATATTGTTGTCTGCAGAGGAATACACATCTTAAGCTCTTTTCTGTATTCAGCAGGCAAAACAAAGCATATAATTCAAGTTGAAACAGTGTACTCTTTCTGCGACTGGAAGTGGTCCAGCCCTGCGAGGCTTTACTCTGAGGATGGTTGGACAATGTCTTTCTGGAGGAACAAAACGGTGGCCCATAAAAGGCGGAGGGCAGAGTGAAATGGTGTGCAAACGCATTATTGTCACTCCAATGGCATTATAAACGACTTCCCAGGGGTGTGCTCATAACTCAGGGGGACAGAGGAGGGGATGGGGGGGGTTTGAGTTTTCCGGCTGCGAGCGGAGAGAGCCGGAACAGTAGATAATAATAATCAGAGTGCAGAAACATGGCTTAATATGACAAATTTCTGAAAGGCTGAAAGATAGGTCGAAAGCTCAATTACAGTGAGTTTAAACACATTAACCTTAGGGGACCCAGCGAACGACTCATTAAACCGAGAGACGCCGCGCACGACTGGGAGGAACAAAGACACGTCTCGGAGTCTGCTCGGAAAATGTTAAAAACCCAATTGACCCGCGATTTAGCCATCAAACGACCGGCGTGCGGCGTGGACTATCTGCATTACAGGTTAATTAACCAATCACACAGACAGATAAGCATTTGCATAACTAAATGCACCGTGTCTGCGAGGTCCAGCGTCGGAGTCGGAATCAATTTGGACGACAGACTTAGTTAAATGGCTGTGATGTTTGGCCTAATTGCCTTATTTGGGAAAGTAGATAGGATAAGAAAACTCCTGTGAAGTGTTGATCGGCGATTCTGCTCACAACAATCGCTCAGAGCCGTGAGACAATATCGATTCTGAAATGTTAAGTGGATCTACTATGGATTTTATCAGAGCCAAACTAGGAATTCCAAACCAAATGGATTTAAAGGACTTGTTTAATGTTTAATATGTGGTTTCTGTAAAAGAACAAATACAGACAACATAAATAAACTACTATAAGTGATAACATGTGTAAAGTTCAACATTATAACTGCTTTCTGAAATATAAGTGCACATACACAGTGATAAACAGAAACATATCCTCAAATCAAAGGACTCATTTGCTAATGCATGCGGAGATAACATTTGTGCATTTTCCGAAGAGAAACTTAAACATGAGGCTATTTTCTTCTCATTTCTAGAAACGTGGGTCCAAGTGGAATTACTTAGGCGTCCCTAAATGCGCCAAAATAAAACTACAATAAACTGTGATAAAAGCGTCCACTAGGGGGTGCTAAAACTACTTCAATGCAAATAACCAGACTTTTTAACATCCCCTCTTTAATTTTGATCTTGAACCATAACAGAGAAACAACTGGGATAGTCACATGCAGTTCTCATCCAGCAATGTCTCTGAATAAAGATGTTCCCTGATAGCTGCTTCCATATAAGCCATGTTTAGACTGGCCCTGGTTTCCCAGACCAAATGGTTTTGGAGCGCTTTGGAACAGTTCTTTTCCTGACAAAGTGCGTCTGCATGCCCTGGGCCTGGTCTGGGTCTGCTACGTGAGCAGCAGACCTCACCCATAACATAACATGTTTTATTAATAAATTAAATCCAAATCTTACCTGAATTATGCCATTTAATCATGAGGCCGATGGTTAGGAATACAACGTTTTTGGTGCAGTGAGAGATGACTAAAGCTAGAGTAAACTAGAACTCTCAATTTATTGAACCGGGAGCTTTTTCTGCATTTATTTCACTTCTGTGTGCCTGCTCTATGTCACGTTTTAACATCTCTGTATGTATTACGATGGGTTTGGATAATGTTAGACACATTATGCACTGGAAATGCAATATTTTGGTGTTGTACGTCGATAAACAGGAAACAGCTAATGCTAACGTGCACTAGCTTTGTTTTGTTAAAATTGTCAGCTCAGTTATAAGTGTTAAAGTTATCATCACTGGAAATATGGCAGTTTATCACAAGATCAAGTCAACGTTAGGCGAGAAATGAGTATTTCCTGTTTCTATTTGATTTTGATGTTTTATTTTTCCTGAGTCTGTGTTCTTTCTCATCCAATCATCTCCAAATCACTCCAAAGCATTAGCCGAGAGCGAGCAGCAAGCATTTGAAGCCAGACCTCTCACGGCCCACTTTGGATTGTTTAAACTTAAAGCGTGGATACATTTTCAAGCCGCAGCCCACCAATCCGCTCTAAAGTGAACCAGTCGAAACGTTGCCTTCGCTCTCATCAAGGCAATATCATCCAGCCTCTTTTTTCTCACAAATAGCTGCTTTTACAATATACTGTATAGAGTTAAAGTGTTTTCCTGAACGAGAAGAAATAAAAGCCAGGTACCCTTTAACTATTTGCTGCAAACGAATTAATTAAATGAATTGCAAATGCTGAGAGTTTTACTGGATGCAATCACTTGTGCAATTAGCAGCGGTTCTCATTTTAATCAGGAGTTTGTGGATTCCGTTAAGACCATTAAACAAAACATACACTGAACTGACCAACTTGATATTCTTCAAATGCTACGAAAACTGTTGAACCATCCTCAAGAAGATTGTTTGGCAGGAACATTCTTAACTGTGCTTAACAACATGTCCTTCACTAATGTTTTTCATATAAAAATAGACTGTTGAAAAGTGCAGTGTTCTTGAAAATCAATACATATGCTAAGGATTTCAAATCTTTCATGGAATAATAATTTGCTGGTCGTGCTCTTTCTGCACAGCAAGAACAGTTCGGATCTCTTGTAAGTACAGTATGTTTGTATGTATCTCCGTGTGCTTTGAGTCTGACCTTTCACACGAAGAAAAGCCCAAGTCTCATTAAACTTAAACGCAATGTACAAACTCACTTATCACTCAAGTTTACCTTTTGTTTGTTTGGTACGATGGCTGGCTCACGATGATCCAACTTCAAGTCCCAAGCAGATTTGTCAAAGATGAGTAACAGTAAGACAAACTCATTTATTAACCAGCAGTTTATAGATTTTCGCCTACATTTCCTAAGCTCCAAATATCAGAATCTTTATCTCTTGCCCCCATTTACAAACTGCGACTTCACTTAATATTCATTTGTCACCATTTTTAATAAAATAGTTAATTGCCATGGAAAGTACGAAGAAAAACTACACTAAAGTACAAAAGTAAAACTCCTGTGCTGAAATGGATACTGGATAAATGATACTTAAAACCATACTTTGGAACTTTCTCCATAAAGATATACACGTTTAATTCCTACTGTGGAATATTATAGTCAAAGGAACGACAAGCAGGAGGAGGTTGTGAGATGCAAGTAAAAACAACAACGATGAAAACAAAATCGTAATCATTTTATTTCAGTCTATATTTTGAGAAAAAAATAAAATACGGTTGAGACACTGCAGGTAAAAGTCTTATTTTAGGGGTCAGTTTACTCTCTCAACAGATCGGCTTTCATGTGGAAACAACAACATTTTCCAGTCTGCTCCTAATTTGTTTTTCGTCAAGGCCGTTTTTTTTAAATGCATTTTAGTCCCATATGGACATAAAGATAAGCCCTTAAAGTCGCACCTACACACACCGAACTTTACAATCGCGCATAAAAAGATTCTGACGGAACGCACTGAAGGATTTGTTGCTGTCTAATTCTAAGCCTGATTTAGTTTTACGTAAAAAAAAAAAAAATGTTGGCAAAAATGGAGCTGTGTAATTAATATTATATATAATCAGGATTTCAATTATTATTCTTTTCAATTACAAAAATGTTGTAACTGTAAGTACAATGAATTACCTTCTGTTCAGAGTTATGTGTACACTACTTTTGTTATGTGTGCACTACTTTTGTTATGCGTGCACTACTTTTGTTATGTGTGCACTACTTTTGTTATGTGTGCACTACTTTTGTTATGTGTGCACTACTTTTGTTATGCGTGCACTACTTTTGTTATGTGTGCACTACTTTTGTTATGCGTGCACTACTTTGGTTATGCGTGCACTACTTTTGTTATGTGCACTACTTTGGTTATGTGCACTACTTTGGTTATGCGTGCACTACTTTGGTTATGTGTGCACTACTTTTGTTATGTGTGCACTACTTTTGTTATGTGTGCACTACTTTGGTTATGTGTGCACTACTTTGGTTATGTGTGCACTACTTTGGTTATGTGTGCACTACTTTGGTTATGTGTGCACTACTTTTGTTATGTGTGCACTACTTTTGTTATGTGTGCACTACTTTGGTTATGCGTGCACTACTTTGGTTATGCGTGCACTACTTTTGTTATGTGCACTACTTTGGTTATGCGTGCACTACTTTGGTTATGTGCACTACTTTTGTTATGTGTGCACTACTTTTGTTATGTGTGCACTACTTTGGTTATGTGTGCACTACTTTTGTTATGTGTGCACTACTTTTGTTATGTGTGCACTACTTTTGTTATGCGTGCACTACTTTGGTTATGCGTGCACTACTTTTGTTATATGTGCAATACTTTTGTTATGTGTGCACTACTTTTGTTATGTGTGCACTACTTTTGTTTTGCGTACACTGCTTTTGTTATGTGTGCACTACTTTTGTTTTGTGTGCACTGCTTTTGTTATGTGTGCACTACTTTTGCCTCAAAACCTGGAGCAAAGACACTCCTAAAACATTACTGATAAAATATATTGAGTCTATACTTTCTCTACAGAATCATTTTGACATATATAGAAGTCATTGTTAATTGGGATTTCAATTATGAGAAATTCCCCTCTGTATATCTTTGGTACCTAATGTGTCAAAATAATGAAGCAAGAATTTTAACCGGGCTTTGTCCATTTTTCAGATTTAAATGTCCCAAATACAGTATGCACAATTGTGGACATTTTTACACATAAAATACCTCACTTCTATATTAAAATATTACATGATGAAAAACTTGTCTTACATTTACAGAAGACGAAATGATATCTTTAAATTTAAGCTTTTTTCCTATTCACCTGCAGTGTCTGGCCTTCCCCTCATCACTACATTTAACAGCAGGTGTCTGTACTTTCTACACATTTTTGATCTGAACTGACTGGGCTATTTTTTTGCACATTCAAACTTTGAACTTTATTGTCATTTCAATATGAGCTCGCACCCACAAATCAATGAAATCCACTTTCTCATCAGTAAAAAAACAGTGTTTGACTATATTAATAAACAGAATAAATAGAGAAGAAACCAAGTATTTAAATGACACTGGAGCAACTCTTGAGCTCAGAGTTCATGGTGACATCCTGCTTGCAAGGTTTTGAGTTCAAGCCCCAATTTTGAGCCAACAAAAACATAAAATTTACTAGAAAATTAAAAATGAAGAAATTGGTTCTGTTGACCAAAAATCGCCATCGGGATCAGCCTTAACGGTTCTCAAATCTGCAAAATCCTTTTACTCTTAAAGCGCATTTCATTTCTAACCAGGTACTTTCTTCGGCCAATTTTATGATGTCCTACTTCTACTTTAGAGTATTATTTGCTCTTGTTTCTTTACCTTCACTTCAAATTCCTCCATTCTTCCATCCAAAAACCCAACATGCACAAAAATCCCATCTCATTATAATCACTACGAGTTGTCACTTCTCTTTGACTGTTGTCTCATTACCAAACGCTGACCCGCCGTATCGGGCCGGCGCCGGTCCACCTCGGGGAGCGCGGACCAGTGAAGCAGATGACTGTTAACGATGATTTGTCCCTGAGTGGATACATCAAGAGCACATCAAGACGCTCAAGGTGTTCCCCCGTCTCCGCCATTATTGATAGGCTGACGGTCAACGGGGAGAATCCGCAGACGAAATGGACCAACGTGACTTCCAAAACCAACCAATGTGCAGCCACACTGGAGTCGGAGGGGGGAAAAGATTACGTTTTTATTGTGCGGTTTATGTAAATGTGTGCGACAGACAAAAATGGGTCGAAGAAGTATTTTTGAGCCTTGGAGGTAAATACAATTCTCCATGCATATCATCGCTCACCGGCGTACATGAAATTAAGTAAGGACCCTGGAAGGCCAAAAGCAGCGCATTTATTCATGTTTATGTTTTATTGATGTGAGCAAAGAGAGAGATTTGCCCCGGGTAAGTCAACCAATCATTTTTTTCAAATTGGCTCTCCCCTCAGAGCAGCTGGGGTTTAGTCAGCCTTATATCCACACACATGCTATTCTTGTCACAACCCTTATTCTGTTTACTTTAGGCGCGTTCACCATCACAACTGAAGAGCTGCACAATTTGGTGAAAAATATCTAATTGTGACTTTTTTTCACATTTTAACACGTCTGAGAATTGACAAAGAGACTGAAATAAAATAGGCCAGCGAACTAATAAAAGGATCACATGTATTTCAGATAATTAACGGACCAATCGTGGCTAGTCAACTATAAACTGTTATTGAAGTATTTGGAAAGAGTTAGGGTTAGTGTAATCATTATTTACATTTGAAATACATTTAAAAAGATCAAATTGTCAAAAAGAATAAACATTTTCTGGTTTTCATCAATAATACACTTTGTTCGTGAATATTATCAATCTAGAAGTTCTCAGTCTCCATATTTCAACCTTTATTTGATTAAGAATGTGTTTAAAATGCCTCAGTATACAATATAAATTATCGTTTTGTCGACTATTAAAGGACACATATTCTGCTACAGTGACTTTTTTGAGCTTTTAACCATGTTCTAACAATGTTCCGTCATCAAAAACATACCTGGAGTTGCATTCAGTTGCATTCAGTCAGTTTTGAGGAATGTTTATTAGAAAATCCTCTCCGACCGTCAAAAACACCTCCAGCTGAACTCCTTCGATCAGTGATGCTTGTTCAGGTCGTCTATGTCACTTCACTACTAACCTGACCATAGTGACTCTTAAAGTGATAACATAACTAAACTGTGTATAGCGCTAGGCACCATCTGCTGGCTGGATCCACTCAGTGTCATTTCAGAGAGCAAGGAAATATAACTTTTCATAACTTTTCAAATATAACTAAAACATGAGATGGCAAATTTAAGGTACTCAAGAGCAGGTTTAAACAATAACAATATGAAACATGCATAATATTTTTCCTTTAAATAATTGTTAGTGACAGCCCAAATTTCAAAACAGAAACAGATCTAAACTTCAGGGTTAGCAGTTTTAATGCTGAGAAAGATGGGATATTTTGTTGGTGGTGGTGTTGTTGTGGTGCTTAAAAACTGCAGCCTTTTCAATTTGCTAATTGCGTCCATTCAAACTGCAATTTAGATTTGATTGTGGTAAATCTCGTATTTGTGAGTCTTTGGCTACGTTCACACTGCAAGTGTGAAATCTGATATTTGTGGAGAGGCATATAAAATGTGACTCACATCAGTTCAGTCCTGAAGTGGCCAGATGTGGAGGACAGGACAAACGCAGGAGTCGAGCTGTTGTCACAGTATGAGTCAATTAGTCAGCCAGCACTATTTGTCAATGTACTTATTCATAAACTGTCACTCAGATTATGTTCAGACTGAGTGTGAAAATGGACACATTTAATAGACTTTGGACTAAATGGGACATGTTTAGGACTACGTAAAACTGTATGTATGTTTTCTCTCTTTGTTTTGTTTCTGTTCTGTGTTCCTTTTAATATAGCTGAATTTGGACAACTTTTCTAAACAAGCTGACTTAAAAGAGACATACTGAACTCTAACATAAGTAGATCACCGTTCACATTCTGTTCCTTGTAAACTGCAATGTTAAACTAAATAGAATAGTAATAGAAGCAGATTCATTAACTGAACTGATAAGCTCCACCTCCTCATAGTGACATTTCACTTAACAAGCAGCTGATTGTCACTCTGAGTTTTAATTTTTCAAATAATCACAACTAAGTACAGGGATGTGGGCGGGGATAGAGAGCAGGTGAAAAAAACAGGAAACAAAAGCCTCAAATACAAGACAATTCAGGATCAAACATGCACGGACCAATCAAAATACAACTTTGAGGAAACTAATTCTGGCGAAACACTTGTAACAAGATCAAAACCTCATTCAAGTTAATTTAGCATCGTACCGTACGTCTCCTTTAAGTACATGTAAACAATCGCATTGCTGAGCTAAAACCAAACTCTCTTGTGCATTTCCCATTTCCAGTTCCCATGATGGAACACATTACCACGCCTTTACTTTTTGTCCATACAGATCTGGACTCTTCCGCTCGGCTGCATTATCCATCTCCCTCCGCGCGACACCAGTGTAGCGGGCATAATGTCATATAGTGCCACTACCCGCTCCCCTCCACGCTAATATCCCATCCTACAAATCCAACTTGTGCAGCCAGTCAAGCATGTGCCGCGCGTATGCCACTGTACGACGTCGGTCAGCGCCGGAAGATTCAATATCCACCTGTTTTTTCCAAATCCCAAATCACTCGCTGCTTGACGTGAGCGCCAT
The DNA here is from genome assembly GCA_019453435.1 of Rhinogobius similis. Classification (NCBI taxonomy): domain Eukaryota; kingdom Metazoa; phylum Chordata; class Actinopteri; order Gobiiformes; family Gobiidae; genus Rhinogobius; species Rhinogobius similis. The sequence goes on from CM033634.1 coordinate 25,527,330, forward strand.
CTCAACGCCGGCGTGTGAGTTTAGCTATTTCCACCTAGCTTCCCTGGTTTATTATTCATTCCGCGGTTGACAATCGAGCCTCCAGTAACGCTTTCATTCCCTCAAATACGATCCCGTTCTAATTGGCAACACACCTCCACACGCCATCGCACCGAACGCAAGAAACGAGTTACTTTCAAGTTGCGACTGTTTTTGAAGCGTAACCAAAAGGGACAGCTGACAGGTCTAAATTAATTTCCAAGGGACCACCCCCAAGTCGCTAACGGTGAGCGATGCCAGGGTCTTTGTTCGCCGGCGTACGACAACATTTTATCATTGTTTACCTGTAGCGCGTTTGCTGAAAAGTTCAACGCATTTACATAAGTGACATGTAAAATGCATGACATGTTTTTTTTCCCAGCGCGTGCCGTGTCCTTCTCGTGACACTTGTGGTTGATGTTTTTCTTGGCGTTTTCGCAGCCCGGTGACCCGTAAGAGGCTGATTTGAATCCATCAAACCGTCGGAAAGAGCTGCATTCAGACCGGACTGTATACGCTTTCATTTGCGCTGGCCCTGGTCTACAAGGACAGGTAGGAGTGAATATGTGGGTTACGTGCAAATGTCTTTCGTGGAAAGGATGTTTTTTACGATGCTAGATCAAATCATTTCAAAGACAATTCAGCCACCTGGTTTGGCTTTTTTTTTTATCCAAGGAGATCAGTGATACCTTTAAAACTCTGCTTACATTCGCTGCATATTGAATTCCCGACAGCAACACTCTGACCATTTTCTTGAGGCAGTTTTTCTAATTAACGGCATGAATACTCAGATATCTTTGATTGCTGCATCCTAATTACACATGTGACCTGTTTCTTTTATTAGGCAGTTGTTTTATTAAAATACACCAATTTAAAATATCCAAAGTAGAAAAAAGTCTTTATGGAAAAAGAGTTAAAGTGCATATGACAGGTGTTTATGAATTTCTACTTTTGATTTTATTTGGCGTATTAATACCGCTTCTAAATATAAAATACAGTTTTACACCAATCGTGTAGCCGTTTGTGGAGAAAAGTTTAAAAATATGTTGAAAATTACAGGAAGTAAACAAATTGATGACATCACACTAGGAAGCCAAATGGTATGCATAATTTATACAAAATAAACAACTTTTTTGACCCTATTAATATGGATTCAGCAAAATAAAGGCTTTCACATGTATTTTTCTTTGTCAAATAAAAACAAAACTCTGTGATATTAGAGGAGTTCTGGTGCACAGGATGGTTTGTTTAGTAATTTCCTAGTGTGATGTCATCATTTACAACCAGGAAGTACACGATGAAAACCCCCAAAAAGCTAAACTGGGGTAAAATTTGTGAATATTTGAATAGAATGTGAGCTATATTTATCTTAACAGCGTTTTAGTTAAATGAGTAGTCCAACCTGTCATGGGCACTTTAAGTACTGCTTCGATTTTACAGGTGCAATTTACTACGGCCCCTTTAACAATTCAAAAGTCATTGTTTATTCAATTGTTTAAGAAAAAAAATACATAAATACTTAGTCTGAACAAGGCCATTATCTAAAGAATGTTTTAAAAAATGTAAATGCTTTGAAACAAAACAGACATTTCCGGACTGGTTAAAGCAGTAGAATATCCCAGCCTCATGTGTCGGCCTCCGCTTAGTGAGTTGGGAGACTGGCTTTGATCATTTGCCTCCCCACATTTCTTGCTAAACTGACCTGTCTAATAATGCCCAAAAAAAAAAGAAAAAAGAAAAAAAGAAAGGCCCCGTCCAAGGCAAACGTGCCTATAGCCACGCACAGCAAAATAAAAAACTAAATTTGCCAACGAGTAATAAGAGTCAATATCATTAACATTAAAGCTGGGATTCCCGACTTTTTTTTTTGTTAATGAGTACATTTTGTGTTGTAAAAGCAGCACACTGTGACAAAAATGAGACCTTTTGCTAAAGCGGAGCCTGCAAATGAAAAATAATGCTCGTGGATATTAACAATGTGCCAAAGGGTTTGTGAGAGAACAAGTTAGACACATTTAAATATGTACGTCTGGTTTTGCTGTGTGAAAATTAGGCACCCCAGCTTTAACATCAATATCACAATTTTAAAACTGTTAGGGTCAGCTATATTAAGGTTAAAGGCCCTGTGTCTGATTTTTACTGTTTTGAAACATGTAAAACAGAACTAATTCATCTCAAAGTCTTTATATCAGTCACATGTATTTCTCACTTTCCTAATGTTAATCCTAAATCCTAAATATTCACCGCCATGACATTATACGTCTCTGAGTCCATAGTGTCCTGGTCCGTTGCAGGTAAAGCTAACACGCATTAGTATGCTACCGGTGCTCTTCCTGCTTCTCTCACAAGATAAAGAGATGCAGAGTAAAAGTAATGGTCTCATTTTTACAATACATTTGTGCTTTATTACATGCAAAAAAAAAAAAAAAAAAATATGGATTAGTTTTGTTTTTCCCATTTCACAACAGTAAAAATCAGTTACAAGCCCTTTAAGGTGTACTTCCATGTTCCGTTAGATTTTTATTAAGTGATTGCTAGCATGTATCCTAATTTCTGCGCTAATCGGTAACGTTAATAATCTATGCAAAACGTGTTAATGTTGTTACTCACATGTGGTCAAGTGGCTGTCCCCAAAACAGCCCATGGTTTTGTAGTTTGGAGGCTAACGCTAATGCATAACAGCCAACAAATGGAACGCGGCCAACTTATACAATGCCGGTGTTCTCTTTACAAACACTGGAAAAATCTTTTGTAATTATATCAAGTTAGCATACATCAAAAATCTACATTACATTACCCATTTTGCCTTTCCAACACACGGACGTCCTCTCGCTGATCGGCTAATCTGCTCCGCGGCTAATTGTCTTAGCTCTGTGTAATTGTTTTGTCACTTTACATCAAGGGCAATAACCAGGACTAACTTCATTTGTGTGCATGTCACTGTTCGCATATGCTAAACTGCCTTTACATATTAAAATGCACAGCGCTGTCAGAAGGTGAACTAAATGTCAAATGGTATTGCAAAAGCTGCCATCGCTACAGCTTTGTTTATTCCGCCATATCCCGCCACGTTATTGTCTTTGCACGGCCACTATGAAAAATGTAGACAATTTGATTTGTTTTGAAGCCTATTACATCCTCAACTTCATTAGTGGAATAGAGACGAAGAGCCCGGGGCGACAAACATGGCACCTGATTATTCTGACAAACTGTTTTTCTTAAGTCAACTGGCTAATTAACAAACTCCTATTTCGCATATTTTCCACCATTCGGGACATTTCAGGTGCGTGGCAAAAAAATAAAAACTCATTATTGGGAGATCACTGACAAAGCGTAGGATTTGACTGTGCCTTGTGCGGCTAAATAGAATGAAATCGCATGAAAGCTTTTCCCCCGTTTAGCGCGACACAAAAAACATCTTTCCTTTTTGTAGTCACAGTAATATATTCATGCGTCTATGAAAGTGATCTGATACAAACACCTGCGGAGATAACAGTGGCGTTTGGAAATTAGCATACATTTCTTTAAGGCTTGACAAAAAAAAGAGAAGCGAAATTAAAGTGGTGGGCGTAGGAGTAAAAAAAAAAAAGCGTGTTGATTGGAGAATGGAGAACGCATTGATTGTTTGTGCTTTAGAGTGTGGAAATTAAAGTTATAAGGCTGTCGCACCAAAGAGAAAGAAAAAATAGAGAGGATCGCGATTCAGTGCCATGATCAGGGCCGTGAACAGAAATTTGATGGCCTGGAGGAAAAAGCCTGAAATGGACCCCCTTTTAATACACATTAATTGAAAGAGAGTCTAATTCTGGACCCCTCATACTCTGGGCCCAGGGACGATTGACTCCTTTGTCAATAGAGCTGCACGATTTGGGAAAAAATAGATTAGAATCATAGAATCCAGCCACTAGATGGCGCCTTACAATCAAGTGGCTGGGCAGCAATATAGTCTTATCAGCGCTGTTCAAAACACAAGCTTCAGCCTACTAGCAGCAGCTAATGTGTTTAGACAAAAATTGCAGCCTTTGCAATTGGCTTGTGTCCATTGAAATGGCCATTTTGATTCAATTAATTGTGCAGCCCTATATATCTAGTACAATGGTTGCTTCATGGTCCAAAATGTTTTATTTTAGGGCTGTCAAAGTGAGCGCGTTAACTCATGTGATTAATCATAGACATACAAACTGATTTGACGAAACACATTCTTTTAGATCACGCAGGAGGCTTTACCTGAGAAAAGGAGGAAGGAATAGGAGCAGCTGTAATCACGAGGTTCATTTTACAAATGTAGACGAGCACAGATCACTCAGCCCTGATGTTTATGAGTGTGGAGCAGTGGAGAGGGGTGCAGCTTTGCTCCACGTGGCAGAAACCATCAAAGACGCTACCGAGATCTCGTGTTGAACCACGTGTGGCAAAAACACACGTTTGAGCGCAGAAACTAGTGAAATGGGCCAAACATTTCTGCAAACTATTACAGAGCAGTAGCACTTGTAGACACCAGACCAACACCAACTCCAAATGTCACCAGAAATATCAGTTACCTTTGTAATTACAGTTCTATGAGTATATGAAGGACCTTTAACCCACTAAACTAAACCCCAAACATGTGGCCACACAGATTCAACATGAAATGCAATGTCTAAACTTAAACTGGCTTTTAAATCATTTATTTAGATTTGTGAACTAAATAATTACTTTTCTTAAGAAAATGTGCAAAATCACTTTCTTTGACATGTAAATAATAAGAACTGCAAAAATTGCGCAATGTGGTTAATCGTGATCAATCACATTTCCAAAGTGTGATTAATAACATTCATTTTTTTAATCGTTTGACAGCACTCGTTTTTTCTCTAATGAAATGTCTTTTGGCCTTGCATTGTAGCTCACATTTTAAAGGTCCTCTGTTGTAGGTTACTCACAGACCTTGGAATCAGTATCATACAGTTTTCATCTTAAAATAATGTATGTGGAAAGTGAGTGAAATGCCCTGATTACCAGCAGATGACTTGTGCAATGACTTGTCCTCTGCAGACTAAAAACGCTGCAATCTTGAGACGAGAAGTTGAGATGCACATTTGTGTGGGCAATTTGAGCGCTCAAATAACCAGAATGAATCAGGTGAAAGTGTGTGGATTTTTTGGCCCATAGGTTTCATTGGATAGGACATTATATCGAGAAATGAGGGGAAAAAAGCATTCTGCAAATTGTCAGAGCCGGAAATCAATCTCATGAAGCTGAGGCCGGCACAGAGCCTGGCATATGTGCTGCTGCTCAAGCCACCTGACCAGCAGTACAGAAGTGTGTCTGTACGTGAGTTTAAAAACATGGAGGACCTCTTCTTCCACATAGTGACATTGTGACGTGGGCCTTGTGAGAAGCAGACAAACTTAAAGAGCTTAAAAGATATCATAATATTGGGGTCTGCCACCTACAGTTCTTGTCTATGGAGTTATTTCTTAAGAGTATGCCCCAGTAGGGCTGCAACAAGATAATGGATTAATCACAACTAATCGATTATAGAAATAGTTGTCAACTAATTAAGTAATGGAATAATCGCTATCTTGACTTTACCCAGACGCCAAAATGTTCCACGAGCTAAGAGAAGAGACAGAAGAGAAAGATCACACAAAAATGATAAAGGAAATGTGTAAATTTAGAGCAGGGGTGTCCAAGGCCACATATTGAAATATAGACCAAGTGGAGAGCCACAAATCAATTGTGAAAGTGACACCACACCTAAGCTCAGTCTCATTGTCTTAATATCAGGTCTGTCTTACAACAAAATGTCAGTTGTTTGGGTTCTAATTGTATAAAATTTGAAAGTAACTGTAAAAAGTACTTCTACGGACAATATAGGCCAATTCACCAGGAAGCCTGAGGACCAAGAAAAATGTGTACGAGGGCCCCATTTGGCCATAGTTGGGACATATTTGATTTAGAGTTTTTGATGGAAACACCCTTTCATCTGTAAATATTCGGTAACAGGACGTCCTTAAACAGCTTCACTTCACCTTTATCTGACTAAATTATGCACAGGCCATTCGTGTTCAAAACAACTACTAGATCAATCAACAGAATAATCATTAGACTAACAGATTACCAAAAGAATTGTTCATTGCAGCTCTATAATAAAAAAAAGACACAACAAATAGTACGTTTACATCCACAAAGAGATGAGGCGACACTAACATAATCATGAGATTTAATTGCTTTTCTAATTGTTCTCTTCCACTTCTGCGACCAAAACTGTAAAACGCCCACCATGCGCACCTACACTCCCCACTGTTAAAAATTGCTCTGCACCTATGCAGAAGAGACGTCGTTTAGACTCGTCCCGTTGTCCTTCAGGAGAAATGGCGCGTGTTCTCTGAGCGAGTGGCCTTCCTCCGTCTGTCCTCATCTTATCGCTGGACCCAATTGATTGTTTGTACTTTTGCGGGTGAAAAACATACTCCGGGGATAGTGCTTTCATCAAGTGCGCTCTGTCAGATGTCCCCAGTGCATTAGTGAGCCTCTGCTGTTTGCTTTTCCTGCCGACTTCCTTAGCCATGGTCATATAGCTCTTGATGCTTTAAGCTTGAGAGGGCGCCGGCAATCAATTCAGCCCATTACAGAAGGAAATTAATGAAATGGACTCTGTGTACCAGGGATTGGCTTTCGAATGCGCGCTCCATTGTGGCGGTCATGATGGGCAAGTTATGTCCCTGGCCTAGACAACAACAATGCCTCCCATTACATTAGGGACAAAGATTAGGCCGGGCTTGTCTCATGGATTTATGGTGAGAAGGCAAAAAGGAGCTTCTTTCAAGTCGTAAAAGAAATATGAATGGAACATGCGGTCACTTTAATCAATTTGTTGGTTCTTTTCAAGCATTAGCTCCAACTGGGCATTAGATGTGCCTTGTATAAAGAGTTGGAGTGACTCAAACACTTGCTGGTTGTCATTTATGTTAAAAACCTGCACAAGTAGAATTATAAATAACGTGCCGATCATTTTGGGATAGCTGTGCGTTTTAAAAGACAAATATTGTGCAAAATTGAACTTTTAACCCTGTTCTAACATTGTTCCGTTATTGGAAAACATTCCTGGAGTTGCGTTTAGCTGCATTCACGCTATTTTGGTGAATCCTGGAAAGATCCTCTCCCGTCTGACCGTCAAAAACACTCCCTGCTGAATCACCTCGATTAATGAGATTTTTTGACGTAGTTATTCAAGAATCCTCTGCTGTTTTAAGTCCATAAATCATCGTTAGACTTGTTCTGAGCATTTCTGCCACCTAAACTCGGTAAGTGCCATGGGAAATACAGAGATTCAGATGTTCATTTTGGTTTTAATGAACATTTTTCTTTTACTTCTAAAAAATGAGATGCCAAACTTAAGGTCTAACTCAAGAGCATGTTTAAAGGCTAATAACGATACAAAAAATGCATATATATAATACATTTTCCTTTAAGATAAATCCATAATTCATTCATGATATGTCAGATAAGGGTTTTGTGATTCGAGACAGCAGCAGTTTTAAATACAAAGCAATTGCATTAAGAAAAAGTATGGCGAGTTTGTAGACCACCTCCTCATAAAAAATTGTGAATTTTCCAATTTTCTAAAAATGAAAATATTAAAAGTTACAGATTCTATAAGTAAAAAGCTGTATTAATTTCATCAGCTGTGTATAATATACTGAGTAAAACTATGCAGATATTCTATTCTTATTCTGCGGTGCACCACCTACTAAAACATAACCAAATCAGGGCTTTTAGGGGAAAAAATGTATATAATATGGTAAATAATGTCCGCGCCACTGTCTGGTTCTTTAAACTTGGCAATGATGGTGGTTTTGTTGTCTTTTTTGGATCACACGTTTGTTAAGGACACTCCAAACTTGTAACTTCGATTCGAATTCGATTAAACCCATGTGTGAATCTGTTAACTCAATTTTTTCAAGACACACCTGGCAAATCCTCAAGGCACAGAGTTCCCCGACACACAGGTTGAAAAGCAGAGTGATCAAAATCTTGTCATTTTTCTAGCCATAGCAGTTAACAATTTAAAACAAAATATCTCTCAGAGTATATCTTTTGAATGGCCAAGAGTCCTCAAAATGTCAGCTATAAACAGCAAGCTGAAACACATTAAAAAAAACACCTAACTTAAAGGAAAACTTAAATTTTGAACAGAGAAACAATAGCACAACGGTAAGTTCCAGTCATAGCAGCCAAGTCCACTTCTTTATAGTGACTTTGGGTTGTTCTTTTTTTGGAAAATTGCTTGCCAAATTTAAGTGCTGGGTGTTGTGATTTTTTGGGCTCGAGCGGCACTTTCCAATTCATAAACAGAGCTAATTTTGAGCCTTTTTCGGGTCTCCTTCACATGTTTTGTTTTTTGTGGATCTCGGGTCGCTTGATTTGAGCTGTTTTTCAAAGACTTGGTTGCTTGTTGCTCTCTGAAAATCTGGCAACTCCGGTCACTAACAGTCATCGTGGTCCCTGTTCTAGCTTTTTACCGCACAAAAATAGATAAATACTTAAAGCACACGCAGCGGACAGCGAGTGGATATATATAAACGCAGAAGTGTCTTAAACATGCTGTCAGTGACATCCACCCGCAGCTCCCAACGCTGCATGATCTGTCACTGTTTATTCATTTTAGAGTGAGAACCCCACAGAGATATAACTGGAGTGGAAGTGGCTACGATGGCAACAGAGTTCAGTCTCATTTTTAGAATATATTGTAGTGTAAATGGAGTTTTCCTGAAATGGAAGAAATCAAAAGTCAGATGCAGGTGCTTTAAGGCAGTTTGGTACAGTATTTATTAAATGTCATCTTTAACAGCAATACACCAAAATAACAAACTCACTTTTTTGCAAAACCACTATAAACTTTGCTTCTTCTTTGCAAAAACCTGACTTTTTTAACACCAGCTGTCTTCAAACTTGAAAGCTGATGGATTCCAGTGCATTTTGTCAGTCGCCGTTTCATTTTAGAAGTGCCTGTGTGGCATACTTTCTGAGAGCCGAGGCTTTGTACAGTTTTGATATTTTGAATGGAACAAATTCATTTAATGCGACGTGGTGGTACAGGAGGGGTGAGAGGGGGCGAGAGGGACAGAGTGCGGAGGAAGACGCATTGCTGTTGATTTTTACAATGTCATTTTTCAGTCGCGTGAGCTTCTCGGGTCCTGTTCCATTTGTCATCATTGTGCAGGGCTGGCAGCGCACAACTTAAATGATGGATATCTCAAACTCTGAACAAATAAAACATTAAGGGATGTGGCCGGATAACGGCAAGGGGCACAACACCTTCTATAGACTAGGAGCAAAGGCTTCGAGTGGTGTAAGCTTCAGCACATATGCCAGGCTCGGACAATTTACCGAATGTCCTCTGCGCTCATCCCCCCTTTTCATCTTATTCATGGGTTTCAGCTTCCTGTTACTGACAACATTTTAGGACCTTTTCACCATTCAAAAATATGATATTTTGTTTGATGATTATTAATTGCTATAACAATAGTCCTAGGTTTTCACCCAAAAAGTTATAATGTTGTTGTTGTTTTTTTAAAATAACACATTTTCTAATCAATATATCTTTCGCAGAGAGTCATCTCTAAAGTACTGTTAAATTCAAGGAAAATGTGCATTTTCCTGTGATGTTATTAGCCTTTAAACATGCTCTTGTACCTTAAATTTGCCATCTGATGCTTTAGAACTAAACTTGAAAAATGAACTGTATTTGGTTCTGTTTGCCCTGACACTTACTGGGTTTAGGCGCCATCTACTGGCTGCATAGCGCTTATACAAACTATACATGCGTTTGTGATAAATGTGAGTTAAGGTAGCCGTTATGACGATTGTGTTTAGACAGCAGAAAGGTTCAGGACATGTCTGGCGATGATTTAAGGATTTAAAACAGCAGAAGGTTCTTGGAAAAAATGTCATTCATCGAGGGAGTTCAGCAGTAAGTGTTTTTCTCTTTCGAAGGAGGAGGATTTTCTAACCAGGATTCATCAAACTTGCATGAATGCAGCTGAATGCAACTCCTGGTATGTTTTTGATGACGGGACATTGTTAGAACATGGTTAAAAGCTCAAAAAAGTCACTGCAGCAGAATATGTTTCCTTGAAAATAACTGAACTAAAAAGCAGAACTAAGTAACATTTTGCCCCATATCTTTGTAAGTCTGTGTGGTGGTTGTATTTTTGGGGCGTTTGAAGTTCCCGTCGTCTCCCCCTGCTGTCTCTGAGTGGAAAACAAGCCTTGCAACATTTGCTGAGATTGAGCCGAAGAGAAACCCATGCATGCATGGGGAGCTCCATCACTAAAGTTAGATAGTTTTGCTTTAAAATAATTAGTAGGGAAGATGGTAAATATTTATTATGTACATATTTTGGCAAAACACGTGTATTTACACATATATTACTTCTTCTTTTTTTTTAACTGGTGTTCAGAAATTTAATTGGAGACTAAAATGTGAAAAAATGAATAGGGTGGTTGAATTATTACTAAATCATGTACAGTTTGTGTTGTTGTGCATGACTCCAGTGGCTCACTGTTGGATTTGCCAACCAATCAGTGAGCTGAAGGTATGAATGGAGGTGGCACACCGGGTGAATCCATGACCTGAGGAAGATCCATGTGGATCCAAATGTCTCATTAAATGCAGTTTTGGAGAAAGTGCAAAAAAAAATAAAAAAAAAAAATATATATATATATATATATATATATATATATATATATATATATATATATATATATATATATATATATATATTTTTTTTTTTTTTTTTCACACACCACTATCCAGGATGAAACATTCAAGATCCACAAGTACATCAAGGATAAGGCCCCAGATGATGACGTGCTCAGAGAATGTCTCAATGGGGAACAGAGGATGAGGTGCCGGAGGAGGGACCATCATGGGTGGACAAGGTCCTACATGGGATGCACCACCAGAACGTAACTGAAGTGGCTGATATCAAGAAATCCTACCAGTGGCTAGAGCGGGTCGGACTGAAGGACAGCACAGAGGCTCATCATGGCTGCACAGGAACAGGCCCTGAGCACCAGAGCGATAGAGGCCCAGATCTACCACACCAGACAAGACCCACGGTGTAGGCTGTGCATAGAAGCTCCTGAGACAGTCCAGCACAGAACTGCAGGGTGTAAGATGCTGCAGGGAAAGTATACATGGAACGTCAAAACCAAGTGGCTGGTATAGTGTACAGAAACATCTGTGTGGAGTACGGACTGGAAACCCCGAGGTCAAAATGGGAAACACCTCCAAAGGTGGTAGAGAATGACCGAGCGAAGATCCTGTGGGACTTCCAGATACAGACTGACAGAATGTAATGACAAACCAACCAGACATCGTGGTGGTGATTAAAGAGCAGAGGAAGGCAGTTGTGGTTGATGTGCAAATACCAAGTGATGGCAACATCAGGAGAAAAGAACACGAGAAACTAGAGAAATACCAAGGGCTCAGAGAAGAGCTGGAGAAGGCCTGGAAGGTGAAGGCCAAAGTGGTGGCTGTGGTGATCAGAGCACTAGGGGCAGTGACCCCCAAACTGGAGGAATGGCTACAGCAGATCCCTGGAGGAACATCAGACATCTCCAGAAGAGCGCAGTGCTAGAACAACTAAGATACTGCACCGAACCCTCAAGCTCCCTGGCGTCTGGAAGAGGACCCGAGCTCAGAGCTGGATGAGACCACCCGCGGAGGAGGGTGAGAAGGGAATTTTTTAATTATATATATATATATATATATATATATATATATATATATATATATATGGGAATCAATTTCACCACACTCTGCAGCCTGGCATGTGCAGACCACTCGACTACCGGGAAGCACGTAATAATTACATTTTCAAAGGTCACAAAACTCATTTAAAGTACATTAAATAAAATCCTTTCATACTACCACCACTTTTATTATATATTCCCAAATAGGAGACATCAAAGGGGTTATTAAGAGTTGAAAGAGTCTAGTCAAATGTTTACATTAAGTTATGTTCGACTGCTTTTTATAAAATATTATTAATCAAATACAAGTAAAAAGTATTACATGTGAAGACTACTCTCAGTTCCCCCCAAAACTCTGACTTTTCACACACTGAATTTAAAGAGGCCATGCTTTTGGTTTACATTCTAGAGACGGTTCCAAAACCTTATATTTATTGCAACAGAATTCAATCATCAAATGCTTACGGCTCATTTTAAGTGTGTGGATTTTGGCTGCGGTGATGTATTGGCCGGCCAGCATCTTGTCAATGGTGATTGATTAGACAGCTAAAGACATGGCTTCTACAGCAGTTAGGCCTAATTAGAACAACTCTCCAGATTCAATGTGAAAGTGTAGCACCAGTAGACGCTAATATCACACAGATTTCACACTCATTGTATTTCACTTAGTTAACAGCTTCACTTGTGTAATTTGAAGTATTTTGTCTGTTACTATACACACTGGTTGTAGTAGACGAGATGGAGGGTTATTCCTGAGCTTCTGTGTGTTTGTGTGCTGCCAATGTGGAGTTGTCAAAAAAAGAAATCCATAAAAACAGTTACTAATCAATGCTAAAATGACCAACGAAGCTAGATACTCATTTGAACAAATATCAGTACTGAAAAAATACATAAATAGGACAAATTTGAAACATAAAAACGTGTCTTGTGTAATTAATTTGATGTGTTTTCAACAGTATTTAGTAGTTTGAAATTTTAGCATCACAACAACACTATTATGATCAAACTATATTATTTTGAGCATCATACAGAAACATCATTCATTTACTCAACAATGTGTGATTCACTTGCTCTTCAGTAAATAAACTTATAGGATGTTTTTATTGTTTTCAAAAGGAAATTTGCTTAAAAATCCATCTACTGAATTTGAATTTCCATGTAACAAACAAACAAACAAACAAAAGCTAGCTTGCCCTAAAATAAGTTAATGTGAGCACACAGTTGTATGATTTTGTGGAAATTAGAGTTTAACAATTTTTTCTCATAATATCTTACTGTATTTTAGATAAGCACTATGATTGCAGTGATATTTTTATTGTAAAATTCTGTTCAACGTTCACATAAACATTTGAGAAAAGACTGAAATATGAAGTTTGTTAGTTCAGAACATGTTTGTAGAGGTCTAAACTGCAGTGTTATCTGCTTTTAGACAGAATAAGACAGGATATTTTGTTGTTTGCGCTTAAATAATTGCAGTCTTTGTGTTTTGGTAATTGCGTCCGTTCAAATTGTGATTTCGATTTGATTGCACTTTATCTTGCAGCTCTAGTAGAAAGGCTCAGAAACAGTCTGGCAATGATTTATGGACCTAAAAATAAAAAAGAGACCTCTGGCGAAATTACGTCACAAAACTGGGACATTTGAAACAGGGTGTTTTCTGAGGCACAGCCAAAGATGATCTCATAAACAGGTTTTAATGAGAGACAAACGGTATTGCACAGTTAAAAGCTCAAAAAAAGGTCCATGTTTCATAAAATGTATTTTTTAAGTGACATCTAGTCTTCTTTTCTCATGTCATGCATACGTTCTGTGTCTTTGTAAGTCTCATTATCTCTCTAACACTTCACCGTCTGTCCTTACACTTAAATGTCAACGTGAGAACACTGAGGTCAACCTGGAACATGGCCTGTACCCTGCAATCAAGCGGCTCGGTGTCGTGATACATCTTGTAAAGTGACTGCCGATGACTAATGTAGATCAATCAATGCAAGTTCCTGCCCAAGTCAGAGAAAGCATTTTACATTGTGACCGAAAATATTTAAAAGCACCTATGTTTTGTACCTGTAGTGCCGCACAATTCACAAGTTGGCATTGTTAAGATGTTATTCAGATACAGGTGAAAAGATCAGGGGTAGGCAGACCGTAGACCAATTGTGCTTTTTAAACAGAAAAATATGCCTTTGTAAGCTGTAATTTTACTTGAAAATACTTGAAAATTTGTTCGGTGAGATCAGAAAGTTAAAGAAATGAGGACGTGATGGTCTGCTTTCTAGAGTATGATGAAGAATTGAGGAATGAGCTGGTGTGAACTCACAGAAAAGCAAAAAGAATATTTACTACTGCATCTTATAATGTCATTTTTGTGTCCCCTGTAACTAAAAACAAATGGGTCACTGTGGGCGACACTTGCATAAGCTCAAGAACAATTCTCCAACAAACAACAAAAACTGTATCTGATTGGTGTCAAAAGGTGCAATTATTAAAGCAATGAAATGTCTTAACAATTCTTGCTATGTTTATTTATATATTATGTGCCTATGACTAACAATTTTATCTGCGCTCTTCTCTTTTCAAGTAAATTTTATGATTATGTTTTCATTTGTATAATGATTTGAATGCATTTTTTCTCTTCTGTAAAGCACTTTGAATTACTTTGTGTACAAATTGTGCTCTCAACCTATTTCATCATAAAAATCTTTTTTTTTTTTTTTAAGTTTCAAAGCTGGTCATCTGGCTTCCATTCGAATGTCATTTTCAATCTGAGGAGCCAGTCTGAAAAACTCGACTTGACCAAAGTGAAAAGACGCTGCTGTTAACCTCTTGCAAATTATAAACCACCATTTCTGTTCAAAGATGGATTCTCTTTATTCTCCTAAAATAACCTCCTTCACACATCTTTCAAACTGTTTCATGTCCCTGCTTAAAATCTGCACCTCAACGTCTTCAAACGACTGGATTGTGGCTTTAAGATGAAGCTGCACGGTGGACTGCAATCCAGAAGTCGAGTGTCTTCTGTGCACAGTATTTTGTTATTTCAACGTTAAATCTCCTTAATGTTTTTATACGATGCATATTGACTTATATTTAGATTATAAAACATAAATTGCAAAATGAATCACAACCGCAGTAGTGGTAGATTGAATATTCACCAAAATTTCCTTTACACAAATAAAACAAAACCCAATTCAGTCGTTGGGGAACAACTGTATCGCATTGTAGTCAAATTTATATGACATAACACATTCCAAATCCTGGTGACTGATTAACTTAATGTTGCATTTTGTTCCAAGCTGCTCTGTTCTCGAGACAGAACTACCTTTATAGTCACTTTGAAATCCTTTGTTGCCGGTCGCCCATCGAGATAGACTTTTCTATTTCCTAAACGTGCCATTTCGTATTTGGGGGGCTTTCATCATCTCCATTGATTGCACAGTGTGTGGTGCTTTAGGTCTGCGCTGGATGGGAAAATCCATTTCTCCAGCCGCCTAATACATTCCTGTCAGCGCAAAGTGCCGAGTTAAACCATTATTTAGGCTGACTGCCACCTGAGCAGCCCCAGTCATCTTTAAACATGATAGTGAGCTCGGTTGGGGTGTCGCTAGAGGCAATCCAGCGCTTCAAGGCCCACCGCTCGTCCCAGTGCATAAAGCCACCATACTGGGACAGTGCTACAGCTGTATTCAAATAGACACAACAGAATCAACACTGGCAGGAGTTGGGAAGATAAATGTGGAGGTTTATTCAAATGCCACCACGGTTTTACTGTTTCAGATGAGTTTGCAACATTCACAACACTCTAAACTGAGTGCAAAAATGTTGAGAAGTTGATATTGTGATATTGGTGACTTACTTGGAAAGATATATCATCGTTTATCATGTTCAGTATATTGATTATTGTATCATGAGCCATGTATCGCTTCTATATATCAAAACTGAAGGTGAGAGTTCTATAGTTTGTCCCATAGAATACTGTCTCACTGCCACATTTTAGTCAGGTCTATAATGTAAGAAACACTTTATTTTTAACAAATTGGGAAATCTGTAATCTGCATCCACCATTGCCACAGTTCTTCTGACCTAGAAATGACAAAAACTCTAAAATTAGGCAACTTAAAGCTGGAGTACCTGATTTTCACGCTGCAAAACTCGAAGTGTGTTTTTGAATTTTCATAACTTGTCCCTCGTTCTCACAAACCCCTTGGCACATTATCAATATTCACATTAATTTCATGACATTTTTCAAATGACAAAGTGAAACAGGGGAGGACCACCTAAGCGCAGCCAATCAGAGAGCGGCTTCAGGCTCATATTTCCGAGATATCAAATATTTAAGATAAAGACTGGCTGCGGGTCTCATATTTGTCACAAAATGCTGCTTTTACAAGATACTCTGGTGAAAAACACAAAATGTACTAATTTCATTCATTTCATTCATAATGTAAGATACACTTTATTTCCGTTAACAAATGGGGTGTAATCTGATCCACCATTGCCACAGTGACTTTGGGCCTTAGGCGGGGTACACCCTGGACAGTGGCCAACTCGTCGCAGGGCTAACACAGAGAGACAGACAACCATTCACTCTCACATTCATACACTCGGGACAATTTAGAGTTTCCAATTAACCTAAACAGTCATGTCTTTGGACGGTGGGAGGAAGCCGAGAACAACATTTTTCAAATGGCAAGGTGAACACAGGGGAGGACATGCAGACTCCAACCCAGAGAGATCGTGTGATGTTAGGGTAGTTCGAGATATTAAAACCACGATGTTGGGGTGGTCTGGGATTCGAACCCACGATCTCCTTATTGAGAGGCAGAAGCTCTAGCCGCTCTGCCACCGTGCACCCCATGTACTAATTTACCAAAAAAAAAAAAAAAAAAGTCAGATAGATAGAAGCTCACAGTTTGAGAATTCACTGTCATAGAATATGATATTGGCATATTGAATAATGTGGAAGCTATAAATCTCAGCTTTGTTATTTTGAAAGTCAAAGGTCAGAATCATTTGCATTACATCAACCAGTGGTTTCCAAAGTGCTTCATACTGACATGGAATAATTAATCACAATGCAAAAAAAACCAAAAACAAAAAACAAAACAAGAATGCGCCGTAGAAGAAGCTATTAAATGTTTAAATCATTTGATGTTACTGTCCAGGACATTAGGTGAGTAATATCATTTAAGTGACACCTTCTCCAGGCTCTGGAATGTTGTCCCCTTCTGTTTGAGGAAAAGTGCCTAATGCACATTTTAAAGAGGCACACAGACTCTTTGGCTGGAGGCTACACTTGTAGTCACTCAAGTGTAGCGTCTGTGGGTTGTGTAGTGTCTGTGGTTGTTCTGAATCTTGTTTTTCTTTGTATTTTGCTGTAGAACAGGAATCTGCAACAAAACCATTTTTTACTGACTCAAGACCGATTCATATAACTGTATACAAGTCAAATCAAATGAAATTGTATCTCTCCCAGACTTTGACAATATTAATCTTCTTTATCATTCATGGTAAAGAAGCTAAACGGTGAATAAGACGTCTTTGGACAGCAAAGATGAATGGCTGTTTGAAAGTTTACTTTTGATTAATAGCACCTGGATTTCATAGTCAGCTCCCTTTGCTAACTTTTCACTTTAGCATTTATAATGATTGATGGGGTTGAATCTACATTGGCAAACTACTTAGGTCTGCAACACTCAAATACTTATCCACAACAACTTGAAATTCAGAAGCCAGATGTGATTTTTCTTGTACATCAGTTGGTTATATTATGCAGCAAAAGTTCCCAAGTTCGAATCCCAAAACATATGTCTGGAGTTTGCGTGTTCCTGTGTGCGAGGAGCGATTTTACTAAACTAAAATATCTTAAGGCTGACCCTGCAGCTGTGTTCTCCAGAGCAGATTATTACAAAATGTGTAGTCCTCTGAGTCCAGTTCTAGACACATAATCCATCTTGTTGCTCCTATTGAAAGTGATCGGGAAAAGGCGGAACCTTCAGTCAGAGCCTCACCCCAGCAGAGAGCTGTCTGATAAATCAAACTTCTGCCATAGCAGGGAGAAAAGCACAGACACGACTCCAATGCACAAAGCGCTTCCCTCTGCTCTTTTTAACAAAACTAAACAGTCCACATTTCTGCACCAAATCCAGTCAGTGGCAAAAATATATCACAATAATGACACTCAGGCAGTATCATGTCAATCCAACAGAAAAGTGTGAAAATATGTCTTTAAACTATTATTTGAGGTTTATTTGTTAGACTAATGTGAAATGTCTGCAAAAATAAATCACAACAATGCAGACATATCACCTCATACTATTACCTGCAAGTTTACACCGTCATATTTATTTTTTAATCAGCTCTTTTTGTTGTATTTTTTCACTACATACAAACACGTCTTAAACCTGCATGGGGCCTGAGCTTTTATGTGATATATATTATTACAGACACAGTGGGCAGTGTGTCATTGTGGGGGGTGAGGTCTGGTGTGTGAAAACTCTTTGATTCAGTGAGAAACTATTTCCCTTATTTGGCGAATCATGTGGATTTTAAACACAACATAAATTCAACTTAAACTTAACACATAATTCAAGTCGAATCACAATTGAGTCTTAACAAAGGATGTTGACATTGCATAACCTCAGAAAAATGTGTTCAGATTCTTCTGTAGAAGTTAAATTGGATATTAATACAGATTTGGGCTTTTTGACCACTTTATTTGCTAGCACTTTAAAACAGTACTAAATACTTCTCTAAGTATCACTGTAATGATCAATTTAACTATAAGTACCATAAACTACCATTATTGATTGTTGATTGATTGACATTGTATTGATATATACCACCATTAGCAGAACAAGTGCCATTTACAGTACCTGCTAAGTTCCACCATAAATATCTGTTACGTAACAAACCTGTATTTTAAAGTGTCTCCCTTTATACTTGTAATGTCTTTGTGTCTGAATTTGTCACAATATAACTGCTAAAGTCTGCATTTGCTCTTGTTAAACAGTGGGCGATAGAGCAGCTCTTCTACATTAAACTGAATGGTTTTCTTCCACTATGAAGGTCCGTTAGTGGATGCTGACTGTATCTTCTTTTTTGCTTTCCTCTTACTTCTTTGTATATACTATATTTCGTTTTCAGTTTTTAAATGTATAAAACTAAACAAAAATAATCAGAACACAACACACAGAGAAAACAAAAGAACGCAACAAAAGACGAGATACGGCACACATCCAACATAAAAGTCCCACTTAGTATTTGAAAATGAACACATTTGACAAACTATGTCCATCCGGTCTTTGATAGTTTTTCAGTTTGTCATGCGTGTTTTCCTGATGGCTTTTTCCCTGCTGACAGAAGTATGTTCCAAAGGTATCCGTTTATTGTGTCCGTTGCAGCAGTTTTTAGACCCAGATCCATAGTTCTGAAATCCAGTGAATACCAACGCTGAAAGACAATCTGCAGGGCTTTATTACTCTCAGCCCAATATTTCTTAACAGTCCCAGAACACATGATAATGGTGCCATCTGGCAACCGCAGTTTCTCCAGCGTCTAGTATTTCCCAGTGAATAATGCACACTTGGACATGTTTTAAAACACCGTGATGCATTTTTCCTACAGAATTCTTTCCAAGCATGTTATTTTGTTGTCCTAACACAATTTCCATCTTTTCATATTTATTTTTGTTATACCGATGCCGACTTTATCTGCACCAGAATAGCCCGCCTCAAACCGTTGTGTGCAAGATGGGAGCCTGACACAAATATCGTGAGAATTAATCTTGCTGCACAAGATAAGGCGAACAGTACTTTAGAATTACTCATTGTTACCTACTTCCTGTATTGTCTACGAGGAGAACAAGAGAAGTTTAGGTGTATTCGTCCCAGTTACTTATATTTTACAACATTTTGTCATGAAAGTAATCCCTCTAAATTGCATTGTGGTTGCTATAACGTTGATAGATGGGTTTGGCACGACACATTTTGCATCAAGGTGTAAAATATTATGATCAAATAAATTAATACAGTTTCGGAATTTACAATCTGACCTTTTCCCCACAGAGAGCTGTTTATACGACACGTCCCTGTGAGGCTTCCGTAGCTGTCATCATCTACCCAAAGTACACGCTGTATTCAAATTAAAGAAAACAAAATCAGCTTTGACATTTTGAATTTAACGGCCCAAACTTTTTACATGGAAGTGTCGCTGTTTATTCCAGCAGTGCCAGTGGGATAATTAATAAAGTCTCCCAATTTGAATTTCAATTTTGTCATTTTGCTCAATCAGAAAATGCATAAATTTGTTTTCATAACCTAATCACAGCTATAATATGTGTCTTCCACTCGGCGACAGTTATTAAACTAATTAATCACATGCAAAACCTGTCGGCTGTGGTTCGGCATCTACTTTGTCACTTTGATTCAAATTAAAAGTGCACAAGCGGACGTCAATATGGAGAAAATCAAGGGACGCGCAGTTTGAGAGACTTCCTAAAAAGAAATCTAAAGGATGGATGGATGGAGTGTGGCTTGATGGCAGGCATTTATTTGGGCCTCAAAAACAAAGCCAAGCAAGTCTAAGTGCGGCGAATGTAGTGAAAGCTTGTCTTGATGGTTTCGCATTATCATCCCCGGGTGATTTATAAAACAGGGGCACACTTGGATGTCATTTAAAAGCGCGCAAAAATATTTTAGCTTGAGTTATTACCTGGGCGCGATAAAACGGCGCGGGCAAAAACAATAGGGGGAGTGCATTTTGAGTGTCAATGTTTGAGAATGGCGGCGGAATTGATGGCGTTTCGCACCGTCCAAGAGCTGCATCAGCGCGTCACGGTAGCGCGGCGGACACGGGGGCCTAAGGGGGTGAGACAGCTGCGACGGATGAGCAGGAGTGTGAGGCTGACGGGAGGAAGGACGCGAGGACAGAAGAGGACAGATAAAGTACAGTGTATGGAGTAGTGCAGTGATCGTGACCTCAGAGAACATTCTACCGTCCGTGTGTTTGATGCTATTCAAGGGTCTCGGCTTCCTGTTATAGGCAACATTTTGAGCATTTTTTTCTATTCAAAAGATGTGTAATTTGTTTATAGTTTGTTATCACTATGGCAACAGTACTTTCAGTCGCACTAAAATGAATAAATACTTAAAGATCAGGCAGTGAACGGTGCGCTGCAGGCGGTTAAAGATAGATGGAGGTCTTTGTGGGTCAATGCTAACGCTAATGCTAATTTTAAAGTGCCTATGACAGGTTGGACTACTCATTTAGCTAAAATCAAGTTAGCGTAAATATGTTTAAAATTTGGCTAAAATTCGTTACAAATTTTATCACAGTTTAGCTGTTTTTTATGTTTTAATTTTACTTTCTGGTTGTTAATGATGACATCACAGTAGGAAATTAAGAGGCAACCACACTGTACACTGGGCCAAAACGCAACTAATGTCATCTTTATTTTGTTGAATTAATGTTTAAAGGGTCAAAAAAGTAGTTTCTTTTTTTTTGTAAATTATGCTACTACCTTTGACTTTCTAGTGTGTAATCAATCTGTTTACTTATAATTTTCAACAGCTTTTTCATTTTTTCTCCACAAACACAGATCGATTAAAAAAAATATAATTTATGTTTACAACAGGTATTAATACACCTAATAAAATTACAAAATCATAAAAACCTGTCATGTACACAGCATAAAAAAGATACAAACTAAAACCCAATTCAAATACAGAAAATCAGACATTAACTATAAAGAAAAACGTTCAGGTAGTCTTCATATGTTAACTATTGTTTCATTATATTTTACCCTTTAATAAAAGTGCGCATTGGCTTTGAGAAAAGGTTAGCTTAGCCAACGGCTGATGTGCACAGAGCCCATTGTTTTGTCACATCAATATTTCCACTTTTTCATCATAATTTTATGATTATTTACAATTACTGTCACAACTACTGAAAGCTTTGACAAAATGTATTGATCCACTTGGAAAATTACACAATACATTACACAATAGCTCGCTTTTACAATGTAAGAATACTTCTAAGGACACAACATCACACAGTATTGTATTATTAATGACCATAAAACAAGCTCTTTAGTATCTCGGCTTTGTCATGTCATGTTATAGAACTTAAAATAATGAATCTATGTATCAGACTCCATGTACTGGCAGCAAAGGAAGATAAACAAAAGCTAGTCTGCCTCCGAAAGCTAACGTAAGCACACAGCTGAAAGGTACATAATTTTATGACAGAAATGCTCAGAACAAGTGAATGTTTTAGGGACTTAAAAAACAGCTCAGAATATCTCAAAGCTCTACCTAAGATGTCACAAAACTGGGAAATTTGGAGCTGAGTATTTTCCGAGGCTCAAGGGAAGAGGACTTGCAAAATAGGATTGATCAGACAAGTGTGAATTAAACAAAATACAACTCCAGATATATATTTTTTTAGCTTTCTGGTAGAGAGTCTGCCACCTGCTGGTCTCCATGTAGTTATTACATTTTCCATCTTATTCAATTACTAATTACTGCAAAAAATACACTGAGCATGGGTTGCCGCTCCACAGATCCAACCTGTAATTTGGCCTGGCAGTGTCACCTGCTTGTTTCCAGAAAAGTTATTGCACCTTAAATAACAATCAGCAAATAGAATAGTAATAAAACTCTATTTGATTAATTAAATCTTTGTACAATCGTTGTATTTCACCTTCAGTTACGCTTCCTAGATTATAGTTGCTCTAATTTGTGAACAACTTCATTAAATCAAACTTTATGAATAAGAAAAAATATTGACGTGATTAAAAAGCAGCCAACACTCACCTTTTTTTGCGTGTGAGAATATATCATTTATTTCTCCTTTTAATAGACACACACACACACACACACACACACACACACACACACACACACACACACACACACACACACACACACACACACACACACACACACACACACACACAGTTGTATTTGATTACAATGTGGATAAAGTGTCTTGCCCATGGACACAATAATAGTATGCACTTGGATAAAATGGATGACTTGTTTAGCACAGACGACTTATCGGAATTACACGTTCTTTTTCACATTTGAGTTTACCGCAGTTGCACACTTTGTTAGCTACATGCAGTCTGAAATGTCACTGACTATTATGCAAATTAGCATCAAAATTTGGCGCATGTTTTCACACTAAAAGAATGTGTTTGCCCCAGGTTGGAAGACATGTGTTATGGATCAAAAGCATGTCAAAAGCAGGACTAGCTGTAATGGAAAGTGCATCAATAAAAGGTTTTACAAGGTCACATTTCACTCAAGAGCTTTCCGACTTTTAATCAAGGCCATTTTCCCTTCAAATAACAGCGGAAAATTTGTCTAAAAGTGAATTGCCGAGACTTGTCCAAAACAACAACACGCTGAAACCCTGGCAGTCTAATGCACTGGCTTTTTATTGGGGCTGCACAATTAATCGCAATCAAATAGAAATTGCAATTTCAACTGTCGCTATCGTCAAATCACAAGGGTTGCAGTTAATCACAAATGAATGTCCTCAGAAAACGAGTTGTATTAGTTTCGCAGTTCACATACTTAAATCTTCCCAAATCTCAAAGGTGTACTAAAGCCACGTCCCTGGCCCCAAACATCGTTTTGCTTTAGAGCAGTTTGGAATGGTTCGTTTCATGGTGGATTCGTTTCCATAGAACCTGGTCTGCCTGGTCACCCAAATATAACACATGTTTTCTTAAGAAATACATTCCAAATGGTTCCTGAATTATACTTTTTAACAATAAAACCAATCTCAAAAAGAAGTTCAGTAATTCCAAGCTAAAGTAAACAAGAAACAATGTCCGGTTTATCGTCAGTTTTTTCTGCCTTTAATTCAATTTCTTGCACTACACCGAGTTTTCTGTGCACTTGAAACATAACATTTTGGATCTTAAGTAACATTTTTACCTTATTAAACATCTTTGTGAGTCTGTGTGGTGGTTGCAAATGTATTTTGGGGCGTTTGAAGCCCCCGCTGTCTCCCTCTGCTCTCTCTACGTGGAAAACCAGCCTTGCAACATTTCCTGAAGCCGACCCGAAGACAACTCTCCTGAGAAACCATGGCTCTCTTTTTTATATTT
Source organism: Rhinogobius similis (assembly GCA_019453435.1). Taxonomy (NCBI): domain Eukaryota; kingdom Metazoa; phylum Chordata; class Actinopteri; order Gobiiformes; family Gobiidae; genus Rhinogobius; species Rhinogobius similis. Next base: position 25,551,202 of record CM033634.1, read on the forward strand.
GGCAACATAAAATGTTTTGTATGTGATGTGTACTCCCTTGCTTACTTTCCATCACGTTCTTGCTGAGTCTAGAATGTCTCACAGTATGGTACAAGTCAGATCTGTGAAGAGGCAACCTAGCTCACTGGAAGTATGCACGCTTTCAAGATATTTTTAACCAATAAAAGCACCTATAATTGAATAAATGCAAGATTCATACGTTTAATGCCATACTGTGGAACATTCTAGACTTAGCATCAACATCTCCATGAAGATAAGAATATGCCAGACCCCCAACCAGACAAGTTACAACCAAATCTAATCGAAATCGCATTACTTTTCATGTACTGCCCAAATTAATTCCATTTTCCTGAAGAAAAAGACAAAAAAAAAAAAAAAAAAGCCAGAATGAGGATTGGCAAACCATTCCATTTGATTTTATGGATCAAGGCCTCTGTATGGAATCAGCCGCGGCACGTTAAATTGAATGGCTGTCTATCTAATGAGGCGCTCTTAAACACAGGTGTCCCCCAGGGCTGTGTCATTTCCCTCTTTTTATTGTCTATTTTTACCAATGACATTATGTGCAACAATAACGACCCCATTCTGATTAACTATAGGGACAATGCAGCCCAGGAGGAACATCTCATTTCTACTCAGTCAGAGAAGAGAAAAGGGGAAGTTTGCAGATTTGATGGCTCGGTTCAACTCTGTCCAACCTCTTGGAAAAAAAGATATTCAAGCCAAAAGCAAGATTCTGTCGCAAAGAGTTATACTGATGCATTTTGTATGAGTAATCTGGACTAACAAGAACATTCTCTATCTATTCTTCATAGTTTATAGATCAAAAACTCATGGAAAGATTGGTCTACATTTATTTCATTTCACTTAAAGATTTTATTGTACAGTAGTGTTGTCAAAAGTATCAAAAACAGATACTACTAAATGATTTATTTCTAGCTGCTTAAAAAAATCACAAACAAGACAAGATTGAACATTTTCTGGATAGTTTTAAAGTGATCGTGAGCTTTATCAGACCTATAAACCCAGTTGTGGCCCTCAGACCAGTTTTTCTTGGCCCTCGATACTCTTGGTGAATTTGCCCAGAGAAATACTTGCATACAAAGAAAGATTCAGTCAAATGATGTTTTATTTATTCCTAATAGTATGGCATATCCATCCTAACCTTGTAATTTTGGTTTGTGAAACTTGAAATAAAGGTTCCTCTATTAAATAAATGGATGATGACTGTCAAACCTCTGATAAATATACATTTTTTGAATTGATTCACGGTATTGACCACCAATCTATGACTCTTGATCGGCCCTCTGCTTCATCTGTGAGTATATTTCTTTGTATCAAAATCGAGTTTCAAATGTTACTATTGTGCCAACCCTAGTACAGTATTTTTTACATCTTTACAAATATTGCAAGCTGCTAATTTTTATTATAAAATGTTTAAGTATGATTTGGCCAATGTCAGTGCCAGTGTTAATAAGCCACTTATGAATGTAAAAGGGTAAATTAATGAACAAACATTTCATTTCCGCCTCCACCAAAGCACTGGAACTAATTGACATTTGTAATTACAGTGTAAAGAGAAGACGAGATGTTTACTCTCTCTGATGACTTTTCTATGCTGGTTCACGCACAGACTTATAAATAAATAGACACAGCGTTCCATGCTCATGCTATTGATCACAACTCAGCTAGTCTGGTATGAGTTGAAGTACTCCGGCGGCAGTCCCCATAGCCGTTAGCATTAGCAACTAGCAACGCAAGAGAGGTCAGTTCAGTTCAATTTATTCAGACGTTCTGCCAAGGCTAAGTAAATAAAAAATAATGTAAACCAAGTCTGAAAAGGAATCGGCTGAAGCCTGACCTTATATTGCCTACCCCTTGTACACTTCCACTTAACATAACATTTGCATTTTAAAAACTGCCTTTGAACATTAACTATAAGCATAAAAACTGCTAACATCTTGAGCATAAACGTTCAGTGTCCAATGTCAATACCATTTTCAACATTCATTTTCAACATATGAGTTTATCATTTTCCTTTCCAGGTCAGCTGGAACCAACCTATCGACCCCATTAACAAGAGGTCAAAGCCTTCTTAAAAGTAATTGCTGAGTGTGTAAACCTTTCGGTATTTCATTTGAGATAATAATTAGCGTGTAGAGTTAAAGGGTTAAGTGGCTTTAAGTTGAGATTTCTGCTCTTGTGTGCTTCTTGTAAACATTTAGTGAGCACTGGACATCCATTTTTACATGTGATTGGTGAGAAAAGCAGATAAATGACATAATGAAATAACAGTTTTATATACTTCAATATGTGGATCGACTTCAGTATTCAGCGTACTCCTTTTCTACAATGCAGTTCTGCTGAGACCCACAGCAAAGTGGCAGTGTATGGCATAAGTGGGTTGGGGGAAAAAAACTGAAGGTTTTCTCCAACCCACTTATGCCACTGACTGCCACTTTGCATTGGTGGCTATGCTAGCAAAAGTTTTTTTTTTTTACAATATATTTTTCACAGTTAGGGTAAGGATTAGTGTTTAGGGCTAGGAGCAGATTATTTGGTTAAATTTAGGCCTTTGGGGCAGGTAAACTAACCAGGTCTCATCAGATTTGCATTGGGTTAGGATTAGGAATTAAGGTTAGAACGTGTCAGGGGAGCACGGGCAAGCAAAATGGTTGTGTTAGAGCAACGGGCAGAGATAGGCTGTGTCCGAATGTCCACACTCATTCTCTAACCCCTCACTCACTCCACAGTCCTACACTCTTGAGCAGAGTAAATAATGCACTCATTCACGGAGCGATTCGGACACACAGCTCACTACTTTTTCCCCTCGTCACGGGTCACGTGACTCTGGCGTCGAGGGAAAAAAAGTTGTCAAAACTCAGATAAAAATGGATTTCTGTCATGAATATGGGTCAAATCCGCCTAACAATCAGATTTTTATGGACTGATAATCATCATACAAGTTTTATTCATCATAGATTGCACTTGAAACATCAAACACACTGAACTTTTCGTCTGAGATTTGCGATCTATTCACAGCTCAAGCTAAGGTAAGCGGCTAACACTAGCAACTCACCTGCGTTACGGTGTTTTGAACATAATCTCAGCTCAACAGTTCGTTTAAACAGCTCCTCTTTCTGCTTTCCTTCTGTTGTGTCCAGTTAAAGATCTGTCACTGTCTGCTGTTGTTTTTTCGACTCTCGCAATGCATCGTGGTCAATATTGGCCAGACTTTTCATGATGCATTGTGGGAAATTTTGAGTGCACTACTTTTTCACCTGCTGTACATTCAGACTAAAAATGGCATGCCCACTGTTTAGTGCCGTACAGAGGGAATAGTGAGAACATTCAGACACAGCCGACTATTTGTCTATTTGACAGACAAGAATCTATTTGACATCTTTGGGTTTGTTTGTCTCACAGTGGGACATTATAAACAAATGCTTTTTACCACCATTTTGTGCGTAATAGTATTTTTTGACCAATTTCACAATGACTCAAAGCATGGTCAAGATACAAAGGTCTTCTACATGATGTAACTCCAGCAAAAATGAACAATATCAGTAAAACAATGCAGTATAGAGTTGACTTATCATTACAGTTTAGTCCTAGTTAAAACAATACAAGCTCTGCAACACTTTCTAAACCAAAGAGGCTGCTTCTTCACTGTAAACAACAGAAACTAGTGAGCCATGAAAAGATATTGAATGTGTGTTTTATCTTATCCAGACGTGTAACAAAATCAATTTTTAATTTCTCCTTCTCGTTATTATTAATTTTAATTATGGTTGGCTTGGGCAATGCATTGAGCTGGTGAAACAAAAGGTACTGAGAGTTATTTCGATGGGGGATAACTACTCCCTGTTTGAGGTTTCTCACTTTTTTAACTTCACCGACTTAATGTATGGATATTCACAAGTATTCTTTTTGACATATGAGTGTATTTAACCCTGTTCCTCATTAGACAACAAAAGAACCTATTGATTTAAAGAACCTGTGGTTGTCCGAGCTGAAGAATAGCCAATCTTTCAAAAAGTTTTCCACACAAACAAATGTATTTAAGATATCACAATGTCGAAAAGTTGTTTCTTGCCCGAAAGTTTCTATCTGAATGTTTCTCTGCCCACTTCTCTAAACATGAAGTTGTTGGACTAAAAATCTCAGCACATCACCCTTCAAGCCACTGATAAATTGAACTCTCTCCAGTCCCTCTTTCTGCTGCTTTTTTTCTCAGTATTTAGACATGACATAAAACAACACAAAACAGAGAGAAGAAACTGAGAGAGAACGTAAACATTTTACTTAGTTTTAAATCCACAGTGTGTCAAATTTGTCCATTTACAAATCAAGGCGAGAAACTACAAGCAAAACAATTTTTTTTTTTTGGGTCAGTTTACTCTCTCAGCATAAGCTTTCATGTGGAAACAACAAACAAAATCCAAGCTGCTTCTAAGGATGTTTTATTATTTTATTGAATGCACTTCATCCATAGATTTCTCTGGGACATCATAACTTTTAAGGTGGTTTTCTTAAAATGCGTTACATATACAGCCCTTAAAGATAGAAAGATTTTGACAGAACGTACAGAAGGATTTGATGCTGTTTAACTCTAAGTCTGATTTATTAAAGTTTCAAGTCTATGAAATGAAAATAATTAGACCAATTTTCAGATCTAGTGTAGATCTAAATAATAAATAATCCGCTCTGCATATTTTTGCAACTAGAGAAACTAAGACTGAGTAATTTAAACTTGATTCTGTCCATTTTTCAGACTGAATTGTTCCAAACGTGGAATTGTGACCATCTTTACACAAATGCCTTATTTCTTTATGAAAACATTGCATTATGAAAAGTACTTTTTTTCTTATATTTACGTGATTAAACAAAACTATTCAAATTGATATCTTTGTGTTTTCCTATATTCACTTGCAGTGTCTTGCCTTTCAAGTTTAGTTTTTAAGATTTTCCATTTGTCAAATGTCAATTATAATTTCAGTCCAGACATTGTTCGCTGGTTCAGTTTGTGTCATCCATTTTTTGTGATGGCCTTCTTCCCTGTTGCTGAAAGCGCCAAAGGTATCCATTCATTGAATCCGTAGCAGGAATTTTGAGGCCCATAATACAGTATAACAAATGGTATTGATGGGCCACAGTTGTATTTCCCTGTGAATGATGTGCACTTTGACATGTTGTTGTAAAAGACAGTGATACTTTTTTCCGACTGAATTCTTTCCAAACATTTCCTAACTTCTGCCTCCTCAGCCTCGGCCTTTTGCGCTGCTGAAATTTTTACCAGCCAGGGTCATTACTCAGGATGTAACAATAACTGAAATACTGTGATACATAGACCATGATCCTTTGCTCCATTGCAGTGAAGACATTACTCTTTTTTAGCGCTTTAATCTTAATTATTTGGAATATGACAGTAATGATTCACACCAAAATCTTGTCATGGAATTTAAAAAGAAAAAAAAAGTATTATTTCTACAATTCAATAATACCGTTTTGGGAAATGAATATCTTGATATCATCGTACCGAGAGATTTGCACATCGTTACATCCCAAGTCATTGCCTCTCACTCAAACTTTTCTAACTAATGGACTATCTAGGGGAAATTATTGGCCCACATTCCTCTTCTCACGTGCCAAATTACGAAAGCCCAACCTAAGACTAACTTTTCACTAACCGTCAAATGATTCCTAACTTCTTAACATCAATTATCCAACTACAATGGCCGCCATGGCTACAATACATCAATTACTCCCGTAGAAGAAGTTGTTGTTGTCTAATTTGAAAGCCGTGCTGTTGCGTGATTATGCGAACATATTGGCAGAGGCTGAACTCCCGGGACGCCCCATCAGCAAAGTCTGCCATTAACTGCTGTCCTAGTTCGGTCGGCCTGGGACTTAAGAAATTGGTCGATCACAACCTTAAAAAATCATTTGGTGCCAATACGAGGCCGCCTCCAAACAGTCAGCTGGCTCGCTCACTAAGTCTCCCTCTGCCTTCGGGGCCGAGAGGGGAGGGGCCGGTGCATCCCCAGTGAAAGACGTCTGCTTTTTAAAAGGGATCAGTCATGAATTCAAATTGTGGCGAAGACCCCAGGGTGAGAACGCAGACACAAATATTGATTAGAAAGCTCACAGAATAAAAACTGTGCTAATGTCTCAATTGTATTCAATATTCCAGCCTTTTGAAGTAAATACGGAATCCAAACGTTTCATTTCTTCACTGCGTTTTCAACTTCAAAGACACGTTTCCTTTCCTGATTTATTGCAGGTTTATTTCTGTTTCGCAAAGTCTGCCAGTGTGTAAACAAATAGCTGTTTTACATTTAGCAACATTGAAATGTGCTTGTTTTGTGTCTGCCAGTATTGTTGTAGAATAAAATGAAGAGGCCTGAGAGTTGAAAAAAGAGGCTGGATTTTACGTTCATCAGTAACCAGGACCCGGAGACATGAATCCTAAGACATTGCGACTGTGTGGATTCCAGTTCAGTCCAGTTTGGCTATACGTTTGTTGTAGGGAGTCATGACGAATATGATAAAGCATAGGCCAAGATTACAAGAGCGGAGCTGGTAGTGTTTGATGGGCACAGGGGAGAACTACAACTGTTTACCGAATGTCTCTACCCTCTCTCGCCCCATTTCACACTAGCTGTCCTGGAAAGTAAAGCTTTTAGGCCAGAAAATCTAAGAAAGGGGGGGGAGTAGCATGTTAATGTTCCTTTGTATGGCATTGTGTGCATTTAATTAGACATAATAATGCTTCTTAATGACAATTTTTGAAGTCGTTACATGACATAGTGCAAGTTGCTTTCGTAGCCACAGCTGCCTTGGTGGCAGATTGGCAAAGGTATAACTTCCATTCTTTGACCTTTTCAGACAAATAAGTGAAATATCTCCAGTTACACAATGATAGCAGTTCTACAGGCAGAAATTGACCAAACCTGATGGAGAAATGTACTTTTTATTTTTTAATACAGCACTTTTTTCTGTTATGCTCTGCAAATGTGACAATATGTGACTTAGGGGGCTTTCAGAGTCATCCTATTTTGTTCCTAGTTTTAGCTTCAACTTGCACTTGGTTCAGTCCAGGTTTAGTCCCAGTTTTGATGTGGTCATTGTGCACCCGTAAAAAAAAAGTGGAAACGTGATTTTAATCAGCAAGACTCCAACCACTCTCACTGTCAGTCACGGTCATATCTGCCTTGCTCTACAAATAAACTTGCCTTTCTTTGCATCGAAAAGCAATCACTTTTCCACTTTTCCATCGTCTCTACATTTAAGCCTGTAGCACGCCACTCCCTTCTCTACCCGACTTCACCGCAGCAGCAGAACCACCAGCCTCCACACTCTCTCCGTCTCATACTACACACTCACCTTTGCGCATGGCCCTCTCACTTTAACATTCCAGTTTTCCCCATATGTCCGCCTACATCACCCGAGACCCCATCTTTATTCACATTCCAGACAGACAGGATGCTACATGCTTCCAAATCAATAGAACATGTGGTTAAGAATGTGGGTTTTAAAGGGCTTTCATGCATGTTTTATTCCCATGGTTGAGTTCAATCATTGCTATCTCTTGTATAAAGTCTGACTGCACAACGCTACGACTCGACGCGCTTTGATGTTCCAGACAACCGCCCAAATCAAATAATAGCGGGAGACCCATTTGCAGAGGCATTGCACCTTTTATATCGCACAATTCTTTTATCAAATCTGAACCGCGACCGCTATTTCGCCATTACCTTCCTATATCTTCCTTACTCTGCTCCCCACGAGACTTTACATCTTGGTCACATCAAAGGCAAAAGTGAATATTTGATAAAACTAGCCAAGACTTGGAGAATGAAGTAATTTCCCTTCAAATGTCCCTTTTAGATTGGATTTATTATCACTCATTACATCTAATGTGGCCTTGGATCCTAAAATGTCATCAGTTTCAGCGGGCAGTGTGGGACCTGTACATCTGGGGATATAGCTCAGGTGGAGACTGCATAAATCTGTGGTGCGTGAGTGGCAGGCGGCGGTGACAAGCCTATCAGCGCTGATGCAGTGACGAGGGTCCGCTGCACAAAGGCCCGCGAGAAAAGATAGTGCTAATATTTTATCACGTGTTAATGTACCGTTCTGGAAAAGGCAAAGTCATGGGAACATACTCTATCACCACAAGATGAATGTTATTTTCAAAATAAGAGCACAGGGAGAGGTCCTTTCATAATAAATGGAATAGCACTTCACACAGAGACATGATGTGTATAAACATTTGTGTGCAGATGCTTTAGATAAAGCAGGGAAAATATATATATATATATATATATATATATATATATATATATATATATTATTGGCACAAATAAATAAACTAAGCAATAAACTAAACAAATAAAAATACAAATATAAATAATAATAATAATAATAATAATAATGGATAAGAAGTCAATTAACTTTAAAATTGTACCATTAGATTCCCCCTCCAATGTAGGTAATTAATTATAATATATAAAAATGGTCTTTCCTCAAATCCAGTTCCTAATATCATTGTTCATGTGTCCAACGTTGTTTTCATTTGAGAGAGGATTCAGCAGAGACAAAAGTGCTGAAAGTAAAGTAGCAGAGTCTGATTTAGGAAGTGCCACATTAAGAGCCACATTTGGCCCCTGGGCCTGACTTGGGCTTGGCAGGTCAGTGGACTGAACTCGTTTATATATAGCCTAGTCTTGCTTTTATTTTCAGAGTTAATCTTGCAACAAACAAGAGTGAATAAAGAAGAGGAGATTCCTCTGCAGGCTACTTCAGAGATGTGGCTGTGATAGATATGCTTTGCATGCTGCATATGTTAAGTAACAGATAGCATCTCCACACTTTGTCTTTTTGATGATAAAACTGTGTGTAATCTCATTGTGGGTGTGCAGTGGTGGATGCACTCTTATCTTGTGTTTAAATACTACACAACGCAGTGAAATAAAAAGCCTTTGTGTTTTCGGACACACACACACTCACACGCTATCTCTCTCTCTCTCACACACACACACACACACACACTCTCACACACACACACGCACACACACGCTGCAAGTGCAAGTCAAATGTTAATGACAAACGCGCGTTTCTTCTGCCAAAGTACTTCACAGCGCATCATCAGCATCACATTAAGGGCCAGATTGGACAACAGCACCTGCTTCAAAGGCTTCGGATGATTATTTCATTTATAATGAATGCGCTGTGATGGCTGTAAACGCTCACGTTCCCCAGTGCACTGTGTCACATTCATTAACTGGAACTTGTAAAGTTGGAGTGACACGCAGTTAGTTGGAATGAATTATTCTCGGGGTTTGATGCAAGAGTCCCGGAGTGTGATCCAACACAGGCGCGCTCTGCGCACTGAACCACTTTCTCCAACAACAATGAGAACACATGACAAAGAGATATACCATGTACAATACGAGGCAGCAGCGGGAAACAGAGCTGTTTGGGCTGTGCTTTTTGTGTCTGTGCGTAAAATCAGCCGCATGTGAAGTAAAAAAGAACTAAGTTGAATTGTGAGGGATTGTGCTTTGTGTAAAGTGTACCACAAGTGGACTGTGAACTGGACTCACGCTGCTGTTGTGTCCGGACCAGTGCACCATCGCCTGGTTGTGCGCGGAGTCTCCCGCCAGAGCGAAAGTGGACGTGTCCAAGTGCGGCTCATTCTGCCGCGGACTGGACACTCGGGCTTCCTCCCCTGTGCGCCTCTGCTCCGGTCTGGGGTTAAAGCCGCCCTGTACTGCTTCCACAAACCTCTCCCCGGACTCTGCACTTATACTCCTCTCCACAGCGTCCGCGTGCGATGCCCCCACGCTGCGTGACTTCCTCGGCTTTATCTCCACCTCCAGAGGTTGGGAAAGAACTTCAATAGACGTGTCTTCGTACTTTCTCCGGTTTATTTCCACATCTTCTGCCGATATTTCTGTGGGTCCACTTTGTTCGCTGCTCCCCATCCACTCCTCATTGTTTCCCGCGTTAACAAACCCCGTTCCAGACGCGCCGAAAACTTTCTCGTCTCCCCAAAGAGACACGAGCACCCCTGCATCCTTTTGTTTCACGTTGTGGATGTAAAATCTATTCGCAGAAGCCGTAGTTATTTCCGCTTTTACAAAAATAAACTTAGAGTGAAAAGGGTTGAGCAGAGCCAGAAGAGCCAAAGTCCAAAGCATCCACAGTCCCGGCATTGTGCGCGCTCCACGGCTGACACTTGTGAAAAAGGAGTCTGGAAACGGCGCTGGTGCTTTAGAGTGAAATATTCAGGGTGTCATCTGCCCCATGTTTACGAGCAGAAGGCGCTCCCACTCGCGTCTAGGATTTAGTCAAAGTGAGGGCTTCTGTGGGGAGGTGCTGTGCATCAGCCAAACGCGCGGAGGAGAGAGTGACTGCAGGTTAGAGCGCACTGCATGCGTCTCTTTGGACAATAACAACAGCTGCGCCGCGCGTAAATCCGTTTGGGACAGCCTCGATTTCATAGCTCGTTATTTTTACTGTGGCAAAAGTTTTTACGCATAACAGTTTGTTTCTGGGTGTTTTGTTTCTTTGTCGTGTGGTGTCATTTTCGGAAATAGACGTGATTTCCATGTGTCCATCACCTGTCAGTCGCGTGTTTGTGCGACAGGAAGCATTTTAATCGCACTCTCTGGTCCTGATCAATTGTTATTTTCATGCGTAAAGTCAGTGGAGCGAAAGAGAGAGCGCCATCCCTACGGTGACACTGCGCGACTTTTTCTTTAATTATGCCACGACGCACTCTGCCCGCGGCCCTCTCCGCACAGCACAGGAAACAAAGAAGTCTGTGAAGTCACTTATCTTAATGACTTCTTGTGCCAACAACTCTTCAGCAACTCGGTTTTAATCTTTCCCATTTCTGATTGTTCATTTATTTTTACAACTTTTGAAAAATGGTGCTTTCTTTCGATCAATATGCCATTTGAAAGGTATTAGTTTCAATTAGTCCAGCCAAATGAATCCCCGAAAAAAGGCAATTGGCATTTCCTGCTGACAGGGCTCTCCGTCTGTCTGCAGAAATCCGCAGTCTTCTAATGTCAGTCGTTTCTGGGCATAGAGGGACTTATCAGGGAATCAGTGATGGCTGCTTTAACTATGGCTCGACATGGGTGGGCAGGGGTTGAGAGAGGAGCGGTTATACAAGCTCAGTGACTCAAACAGCGTCATGAAAATAGCTTCTGGTCTTACCTTTTTACAATAGATACACAAGTCACAGCACAATGATTAGACAATTTAACCGGAAGTGGGGGTGGTAGAAATAATATGTATCTTATAATAATGCGTTCAAGTATAATGTCTCTTCCGACGCTAGCAGGGGAGTTACTAAAGATTCCGGGCCCATATAGAGGAGAAAAGTAAGGGCCCACAAGTGTGACGTATGACTAAAGATGAGCACAGTTGCAAGTGGTTTGGAAAGTGGACTCATACATGTCCAGTGGCGTTCTTAACCGTCCTTCAATGCAAATCAATGTATTTGGGCGACAAGTAGAAAAGTAGTTTAAATAATGTTGTTAGGAATTCAGGAAAATAGATAACCGTCCCAGAACAAACCCCTGTCCTTGACCCTCCTTCTCGGCAAGGACAAACTACAAAAAAAAAAAACTATGGGAAAAAGTGGAAACCTCTGGGAGAATCACAGTGAAGGAGAGATTCTACTCCAACGGACAAACAGACGGCAGATGGACCAGGACTGACATCCATTTGGACTGAACCAGAACCACTCAGGAGGAAGGAAGGTGGCTCATTTAGTATAGAGAGAGTTCCGCCAGGCAGACGAAGAACAGCTCATCTAGTGTAAAGAGAGTTCTTCCAGGCAGATGTGGAACAGTTCATCTAGTGTAGAGAGATTTCCTCGAGGCAGATGAGGAACAGTTCATCTAGTGTACAGAGAGTTCCTCCAGGCAGATGAGGAACAGTTCATCTAGTGTAGAGAGAGTTCCTCCAGGCAGATGAGGAACAGTTCATCTAGTGTAGGGAGAGTTCCCCCAGGCAGACAAGGAGCATCTCATCTAGTGTAGAGAGAGTTCCTCCCCGCAGACGAGGAGCAGTTCACCTAGTGTAGAGAGAGTTCCTCCAGGCAGGTGAGGAACAGTTCATCTAGTGTAGAGAGAGTTCCTCCAGGCAGATGAGGAGCAGTTCATCTAGTGTAGAGAGAGTTCCTCCAGGCAGATGGGGAACAGTTCATCTAGTGTAAAGAGAGTTCCTCCAGGCAGACGAAGAGCAGTTCATCTAGTGTACAGATAGTTCCTCCAGGCAGATGAGGAGCAGTCCATCTAGTGTAGAGAGAGTTCCTCCAGGCAGATGAGAAGCAGTTCATCTAGTGTACAGAGAGTTCCTCCAGGCAGATGGGGAACAGTTAATCTAGTGTAAAGAGAGTTCCTCCAGGCAGACGAGGAGCAGTTCATCTAGTGTAGAGAGAGTTCCTCCAGGCAGATGGGGAACAGTTCATCTAGTGTACAGCGAGTTCCTCCAGGCAGACGAGGAGCAGTTCATCTAGTGTAGAGAGAGTTCCTCCAGGCAGATGGGGAACAGTTCATCTAGTGTACAGCGAGTTCCTCCAGGCAGACGAGGAGCAGTTCATCTAGTGTAGAGAGAGTTCCTCCAGGCAGATGAGGAGCAATTATTACAAATGCAATTATGCATGAAGCACCCAAACAAACCCTAACTAACACAGCAACCCCGACAGACGTACTTCAGCCTATTTTAGAAGAAGTTCAAGTTTTGTTTTTGTTTTTTAACAAATGTGCTTTTCTTTTAACTGGATTCATCTACAGCTTGATTTCTCAGCTTGTTTCTCTGTTGTGACGCTTCGTCCAATCAGCTTCTTCATTCCGTTTTTTTAACGACCTCTTTCAGTCAGAGCGTTTCCAAATTGAAAGTTGAATAACTCAGTTTAGAATCAGAATCGGTTTATTGCCATTGTCAGTGATCAAAATTCACAAACATAGGAACTTGCTCTGGTGTACATTCATAAAACAATGAATAAAATATAATAGACATGCATAAGATTAAGAATAAAATTTAAAAAAATAATAAAACAGACTAAGACTATATATGTACAGTTGGACAGACAGTAGTGCAAATTGGCATTGCAAACAGAATGCTACACATTAGTTTAATATTACTTGAAAGTTACATTGAATTAGAAAGCACTTGGACAAAGTCAGGAATTTTAATACATTTTACATTACTCATTAAAACAATAATTAATACACATTTTTTGAAGTAACACAAACTGCAATTAAATAACTTCTTGAATCCCTAATTGCGCTGCAGTGCCTTGTTACATGTGTCTTCATGACCACTACATCCTCACTGTTATTACTCATCGTTATTGACTCTCTCTTTCCTTAAGTAGTGTTCGCTGTAGGTGTCTTTGGCATCTGGCCTGGTTTATTACACTGTATCGCTGTCGTTCTGCCAAGCCAATCGCCTCAAATGGAGCAGGTATCCACCATAGTGTAAACATCTGCTGATCTTGGACGGAAATAAATCAAACGCACATTACATTCAGACGGAATTTATTACTGTCTGTCACGGTCTTAGGGTGAAGTATATTTACCCCCATCATCACTGAATACACTTGGGGTCAATATGCTGGATGTTCTGAAGTTCTTAATATTGATTCTGAAACAAATATATATCCAGCCGAATATTATATAAACATAGTATTACGTAAAAACATGATTATATAAACAGAAATATTGGTTATTCGCCAAAGTTTGCGGATTACACACCTGGACATGTTCAACGCCAGCTTCTAAATACACCTCAAACTGTTGCTTTTCGTACTGCTAAAAAAACAACACTGTAATCATCATTTTGAGTGGGCTTGCCTCTCCACAGAGTTGCCTGGTGACGCCATGACTTAGAGAGACATAAGATGCATTAATTCGAGTGTTTTGTACTGAACTGTAAGATCATAATTTTACATTTTGGTTTGGTTGATCTAAAATGGGTTAATAACAGGTCCATCGACTTCCTGCAGCTCCAATAAGCCCTGCCTTTTCATACTGACATTTCAACCGTAACGAGAAACAAATTTTTGTGTGTTTTTATTTTTGAAAAGTGGCTACGTGACATTTTAAAATCCTCCATGTATCACTGGAAGTCTTATTTGTTTTAAATATTGCAACTGAACACTGAGCGGTGGGTTTTTGTGGGATAGGGGGTGGGGGAAAGCAGACATTTTTGCATGATTACTCAAAAAATCAATCAATCAAAATACAATTTGAACCAATGATGAAGAAACACATTTGTAACAAGTTTAAAAGCTAATGTTATGTTTACTTCACATAGTATGTCCCCTTTAAGGTGGATGACAGCACAATATTAGACGGCTGCGCGCTGTCTCTGCATCTGATTATCGAATATTTTATTGATCACAAACTCGAAAGAAAGAGCCGTAAGCGTTGCTAGGATTGTGAGTGAAAAACTGTGCACGTGCCCAAAAAGAATGCATGTGAATACCAACAATGTGCCAAAAGGTTTGTGAGAGCTAGCAAGAATTAAAAACCTACCTCCTGTTTTCACCCCAAAATCGGATACTGCAGCTTTAAGAAGAGAGAACGTTTGTGTAAGAATCAAACAAGAAAATATAGCAATTCCTGTGCACAACAACAGCAAATATGTCCATCATTCCAAAATACTCTCGCCAACACTTTCCTTACGTGCCTAAAATGTAGCATCCGTGTTGTTGCCACTTGGAGAAACACTATTTTAAGCGCCTTAGTTTATTATGAAGCCTGACTAAACACATAACAGGCACATTTGCATAAACAGGCGCCCCAGGCCCGTCCACAAACACGCGTATTCTCGTCTCACTCAAGGACGACATCGCCAACACAAAGAATCAAAAACGTCCTTGCATTATAATGGGACGTGTAACATAAATTCACAGATTAAAAAAAAATAAAAATCTCGAAATCGAACCAATCTGGGGCCAGTAGATACTTCTCCAGTCTTGCGTGAAAATGTCAAACAGGCCTGGCATTTACTTATGAGCCGAATAGTAAAAGTGAAGGGGAGGGATATTACTTTCTGCCAACCTAGCCATCTCTCCAGCCAATGTGGGGATTTTTTTCCATGTAAAAGGCGAATCATATGGACGTTTTTAGAATATATTACCGTGGTGTGGGTAAAGCGCATCCATGAATGTGTAATGTGCAGTACATTGGAAATACAAATCACCCCAACTAAGTGTGAAAACATGACAACCAAGGAGAAGTAAATACGTCTTACAGGAAATACAGGGGTGACATGTTGGGACAGTGATTAGAGATTTGCCAGACTGAAATCCTCTTTACGGTATTTACAGTCTGGTCCCCTGTGTCTCCGGCCAAACTCAGACAGAGCCGAGCAATCAGATTAGCTTATTTCAGCGCGAAAAAGCTAATGAGCTCATTTGTATTTAGTGGTTCACTCATTAACTCAGCAGAAGTCCGCAATGTGTTATTTTGACTTCACTTTACACATAAACCGCTATGTTTTGATATAGATGGATGATGCGTTCCTCTGATTGGTTAAACTGTCTGTCAATCATGCACATCTGAACTGGGAGATCAGACCGGGGCCAAGATATGTCTTCGTAAAGTCAAGGGCGTCGCACCAAATTCTGGGCCCCAGGTACAAACCGTCTCGCTGGGCCCCTAATACATAATTTTGAATATTTTATTTATCCCTACAAATGATTGCTATTGTTTTATTTTTCATGTTCTATTGCTAGAATATATAATCAATAGTTTCTACAAACACCTCGCTAATTTATAGACCGCTTATAGTATGATACCGTACTTTTTTTGCAATAACTACCAGAACAATTGCAAACATCTCAAATCATATTATTACAATAAGAAAATACACAAACTGCAAATTATAACGACGATAAGTATTTTGTTGGCTAGTATGTGAGCAATGATTTTCCTCTTTTTAAAGGGATCTTGGGGTCTAAGATGGACTTTACTCAACCACTACGTATTTAATTGCAATAAAAATCGATTAAATTGTAGAAAAATACAAATGAGAGAGAAAAAAAACATGCTTTTGGGGACTGTGACAAAGTGGGTCTTTGTCCCCTTTAATCACCTCTAATTTGTCTTTATTTACAATTTCCCATATACAACTAAAACTGCTAAACATAACTATCCCGGGTTTGTTTTGTTTAGTTTAGTTATCACACAACACATAAGTTCCTTTTCAATATGTTTATTTAAATTTGTATTTCAGTTCACCTCAACAAACTTACCTTGTCCACCACATGGTCTGGTCAAAAAGGAGGAAGGCCTCATGGCAGCCATTTTTATAACCTTTGTAGGGGTCATGGGCCAGACCATGTGGAGGGGAGAACTGCCATAGTTCAATTTAGTTTTTGTTTAATAAGGTGTTTAAAATTTGTTTTTTGTGTTCATAGTTTCATTTACCATTTTGAATTGTTTTGGGGACATTGGTCCATGGAGGAGGAAATGTAATTCCATTGCCTCCATTGGGTTAAAGGGTGCAGTTACCTGCAATCCAGGTGTACTGTCCTAGGGGAGGGGCCTAGGGCATAAAAAGGTTCTGCTGGCCCCATTTCAGAGAGAGACTTCAATGCAGTTGCGTACACATGTTTTGTTCGTTTTAATAAATCTTGTCTGGTACAAGACTTTTGCATGTCTGCCTCCTACTTCGACCACTCCGGGCCGACTTCCCCACATTTGGTGGCAGTGGTGGGATCCAGGCCAGTAGGAGCAGTAAAGAATGATGGAAACCAGACAGAAGGTTCGTGCTGATGGAGTCACAGGTCCACCTGACAACCTAGAGGGGACATTCAGCAAAGAACTACAGTCGAACATCTCGGGACAACAGGCAAGTCTACAAGATCTTATGAGGCAACGAAGGAACCAGTTTCTCACCTCCAATGGGAGGTACAGCAAAGCCGTGTGGAGCTTGCAGAGAAGGCCCCTGAAGAGAGGAACGCATCTCGTGCAGAGGTCCACCACGGAAAAATGGAGCAACTTTTGGCTTCTTGGACACCATAAGAGTCGTGGCGTGTTTTGGTCGACGACTGCGGCATAACCGTCAGTAGTTGCTATGAGCTGCTGTCGGGAGCTGTGGAGTGCTTGGTGTTTTCACTGTAGCTGTGTGCAGTTGGAGCAGCCAGCACTATGTGAGGAGGAGTTTGGACAATGGTTTGGGTCTTTTATTCCAGAGGTCCAAGAACCCATTGAGGAGTCAAGGTTCACCAGCTCAAGGTTCACCAGGCCTGCGTTCTTGGTCTGCTGAAGATTGGGAGCTGTTTGGAACTAGACTCTTTCCAGGAGACGTAAGGTACTTGCATTGGAGAAGATGTTCTTGATACAAGAGGAACTTTGGACACTTTGAAGTTGCCTACTGTCTTAATGTGAAAGTGTTTATTGTAAATTGGTTACTGTTTTGTCTAGAATCTTGGAAAATGTGTATATATGGATTTCCTGTCCCGTGACTCACAGGAGTAACGGTCTTAAGAGGGGGGGTGTGTGACAAAGTGGGTCTTTGTCCCCTTTAATCACCTCTAATTTGTCTTTATTTACAATTTCCCATATACAACTAAAACTGCTAAACATAACTATCCCGGGTTTGTTTTGTTTAGTTTAGTTATCACACAACACATAAGTTCCTTTTCAATATGTTTATTTAAATTTGTATTTCAGTTCACCTCAACAAACTTACCTTGTCCACCACATGGTCTGGTCAAAAAGGAGGAAGGCCTCATGGCAGCCATTTTTATAACCTTTGTAGGGGTCATGGGCCAGACCATGTGGAGGGGAGAACTGCCATAGTTCAATTTAGTTTTTGTTTAATAAGGTGTTTAAAATTTGTTTTTTGTGTTCATAGTTTCATTTACCATTTTGAATTGTTTTGGGGACATTGGTCCATGGAGGAGGAAATGTAATTCCATTGCCTCCATTGGGTTAAAGGGTGCAGTTACCTGCAATCCAGGTGTACTGTCCTAGGGGAGGGGCCTAGGGCATAAAAAGGTTCTGCTGGCCCCATTTCAGAGAGAGACTTCAATGCAGTTGCGTACACATGTTTTGTTCGTTTTAATAAATCTTGTCTGGTACAAGACTTTTGCATGTCTGCCTCCTACTTCGACCACTCCGGGCCGACTTCCCCACAGGGACCCTTTCCTGCCCTGGGCCCTGGGGAAACCAGTACATTTACCCCCCCCCCCCCCCTCGTCCGACACCCCTGTAATAGAAAAGAAAAGAAAAGTGTGTCTTGGCTTTGTGCATATCCCATTTACACATACCTGCTGCAAAATACAACAAATGTGCATGTTTATGCCTTGTATACTTATTTAGCAATGATTCTTTGCAGCAGAAGAAGCAGAAAAAACTCGAGAAGTGGCGAATTTGAATGAGTTTGATGTTAAACAAAGTGTGCTGGTTGATTGGGTATGTTCAGTGTAACAGGCCAAAGTCTACCCTCTGCCCGGAGTAGAATCGGGTAAATTCTGGTCCAGGCGTATTCATACCCCCAGGTCAGATTCTACCCTCATGATAATGTTTAGTTCCTGTGGTAGGTTTGGTCTGGGAAATGAAATAACTGCTGTAATAAGAGCTCTTAGCATGGATCCGCATTTGAGATTGAGTAGTGACCGCTCCACATTACTGCAGCGTCTGGGCCCAGAAAGACATCTCCCATAGAGTGTCAATACATTTACGGAGGAAAGCGACCTGGAGCTTTCCCAAAGGTCAGATTTTGAAGGGATTCCTTGCTATTTACACAACATCAACAGGAATGCTTTCTCCATTCTTGCTCGCGCTGGTCGGTCGCGGCTGATCACGCGGTTGGGGGCGCTAGTCCGTATTCAGGAAGTAAAGCGAAAGAAAAAAATCATACGCCAATGAGCCATCACACTCCAGATCTTACTACATTTCCAGGGCAAAAAAATGAAAATGCTGTCATAACTGAATCTGAGCAGCGACCATGGTTCATTGCAAACGATTTTTTTTTTATTGTTGTCTGTGTACACCGGTGGAATGTGTGTGTGAATGTGTGTGTGTGGTTCCTTGATGTAAAGCAACTTGAGTGCCTTGGAAGTTGAAAAGTGCTATAGAAATGTGACCTGGGAATTAGGAAATTTTGTTCTATATATGTAATTTGATCCAAAAAGCTAATATTTTCTTTGGACATGAACTCAGTCTCAGGTAAAAGGCAGGTGTTGCTTGTACCTGGAACTCTAAAATAAGACACAGCAAGACAAATTCTTGTAAATCTCAAGGTTGCTAGCCTGGCAGGTGTTTCCAGCGTCTTGTTAGTGTTATTGTTTTTCAGTTTTCTCTTTATTTAACTACTACGTCTGGTGAAATTCAGTGCAGTGTCATCTTTGAACTCGTGTGATCAATTCTGTGAAATACTGTGGATTTTTTAAATATCAAGAATCCACAGTATTTCACAGAATCAGTTCCCACTTTTATCTTGACCTGTTCTACTGTAGTGTGTTTTGAATGATGTGAGTGTACGGTTGTTTGTGCTGCTTCTTGGCCCTTCATCTTTTTAAATGAGATTGTGTCCTGAACTGACCTGCCCAGTGAAATATTGAATAGAGAAATATATGTGGGCCTCATTAGGTCTGATTAACAAGACTTGAGATTGACAAATGGAGAGTTATATTCTGGCCCAGTCCGGTCGCCCGGGTTTGGCCTTGGACAGGTCCTTTACCCGGGGTTAGTCAGGGCAGGGGTCTGGCCTGTTACAGCGGGTCTAAATGGGTGCAAAAGGGTGCATAAAAACAGACAGGCACTTTAAAGAGCTCTGCTACAGTGGAAAATGAAGATCCAGAGCAGGACCCACAGTCCTCTGGAGACCTGTGCTTGCCTCATGAGGACCAGAATCCCGAGGACTCAGAAGGCGCTGGTCCCTCAGCACTTTGGTGGAATTCATTGAATCGACTGAGATAGCTGAAGAGAGCTTCATAAGAGATAATGACGTGTCCATCATTCCCCCTCTGGAGGAGAACAACCTCTGCATGGACACAAACATCACTGACCCTGATCTGAGACAAGGAGCCATGTGGGGGCAGGAGCTCAGCTGGTGCTTGTTGAATGCTCGTCCTCTGATCAGAATCAGAATCAGAATTAGAGAAAGGTTTGTTGTCATTGTCAGTGAACAAAATTCAATTGGAAAAACTAGGAACTCGCTTTGGCAAAATGGTTCAACATGAAACAATAATAGTAACAGTAATAATAGCTAAATAGAACTAAATAGAAAGGTATGAGACAGTAGTGCAAAATTAGCAGTGCAAACATGATTATTAAAGTGACAGTTGTCATAAAGTGTTCATAAATCTAGTGGCCGAGCTCTTGTGGCGAGAGCTTCTAGTCTGATTGGACTCTAGCCTCCTGCTGGAGGGGATAGTCCAGAGTGATAAACGTCAGTTGTGATCCAGTCTGATTTTTTATTTTTTTATTCATGTAACCTTTATCTAACCAGAAAAGTCCTATTGGGATTACCCATCTCTTTTTCAAGGGAGTCCTGGCCGAGACAACATCGGTCATTACATTAAGACACATTTACACAATTTAAACAATCACATTTTAAAAATCCCTAAAAACAGTGCACTGCAGATTGGTGGTTCAAATCCTGCTCCTGACATCAACATCCCTATTTGAGGGCTCAGATCCACTGATCCACAGATGGGCAGTGCGTTTCCAGCTCCCTCAGGTGAACACTATCATTATGTTCTTGGGCAAGACACGTCCCACCTCACCCCCAGGGTCTGGGTATACTGGTGTGTGAATGTGTGAGGGAATGACCGCTTTGAAAGTAGGTGTGGTCGGGTCAGTGCTTGACTAAGGCTGGGTTCAGGATCGTTCTGTTTGGTGCGGTTGTAGTTCCTCCTGGAATAGTCTGGTTGGCTGACCGCTGAAAATTCACTTAATTGTGATGACATGCATTAACAGCAGGCTCTTTTTGAAATGGCATAAAAAACATCAAACCATCCACAGAGGTACATGAGGGAAAAATAGGCTACCAACTTTATAAAGTCAAACGTATATTTCAAGTAGTTTGATTGCAAGGAGTCTGTTGGTTCAATCCCCCAATTGTCTGACTTCCCCTTCCTCTTTTGTCGTTTTGCAAGACCAGACCGTAAACTCACTATAGTGTGAAACATGGCTAACAATGGAAAATACAAAGTGTCCTTGAAAGTTCCTCCCGAAACAATCCATTTTTAGAGTTAGGGTGACATTTCAATGCGTCTGAATGCTTTCAAAGACGGTGTAAACAACAATGATGACAAGAAAGCACTATATTCCAGTTTTGGCATGCCTGTTCGTTCACACAAATTGGGGGTTACAGTGTGCAGGCAGGTGCAGCAGACGTCTCCACTGGGTCGGACCGTCGCAATAAGGGGGTAATTGGACTTATCATATACTGTTTACCCATTACGGAGCGAAAAAGAAATGGGTCGGTCCCGTGTGTGGGAGGGCAGAGGTGAGGAAGCCCGATCCGACACTGACACGGCTGTAATCGGACCTCACCTCGGGCTGGAGTTTGGGCACATTCGATTGCGGCGCTTGCTGAGCTCGTCAACGCAAGTGCCATGGAAGAAAATAGTGGGTGGACTTTTGGAAATGGATGATTTGAATTAAATGAGTGCACGCGACCAGGTCTAAAGCGAGAAAAATATCGTTAAAGAAGATTTTCAAGAGGTTTTAACCGTGTCATAATGGTGGAGTTGTATTTATATTTTCCTGTTGTCGCTCACTGCTCTGTACTTGATTCTTTTTTTATTGAAGGGAAACATTACAGGCACAACTCTCTCACCACTTGGAAATAACAAAATAGTCCAATCTGCCCCAGTAAATGTTTTACTGTTTCATTTAATCAACTTGCATAGATTTATAAGGGACACTGAAATTTTAAAGGTTGTTTTTAAAAGCTCAAACCCATTAAAGAAGCACCTACAAACACCAAACTTTACAATATTGTCCTCAACCATATTTTAATGGATGGTAATTCTTAAGGATTTGTTGACATGAAATTTGAAGCCGGATTTATTGAAGTTTAAGCTCAATTTTGAAATTTTGCGTCCATTTTCAGTCAGATCTAGTTATGGAAATCCTAAATAACAAATCTTGCCATCATTATTATTATTTATATCTATATGTATGTATAAATAAAGCAAGTCATTTTAATTTTTATGTCTAAATGTGTGCAATTTGTGTGCATAATATGGCTTTTACTGTATATGAAAGCATTACATTGTCATACTTGTAATACATTTTTTACTTAGATTTATATAAATAACCCACAGAAAAAGTTTCAAATTGATATCTTGACGTTTTAAGATTTTTTTTCCTATTCACCTACAACTTAAACAATGACACATAGTTTTGTTTGTCTGGTTTTGTTGTGAAAGTGTTTACAGCAGATCAGAAATCCACTCTGTTTTGAATCAGAATTCATGAATCTCTTGTCTTTTACTGAGTCGCTTTAGATATATACAATAATACACCAGGAAAAAAAGCGTAATAATGTGTTCTTTGATGTAATCACGAAACAGGAACGGATTCCACTCGAGTACTACACATGAGAAAACACAATCCATCGCTCTTGACACAAAGTCACTTTATATTGTATTATTCATCGACTTCCATAGCCGCAGTTGCCTTGGGGCAGATTGACAAAGATGTGAGCGACTAGGCTCTCTATCCACCTACACATTCTGACACATTTAATCAGGAAAGCTGAAATGGGTTTATAAATACTATAACTAAACCAAATCTAACCCACAACTCTTCCAAACCCGACAGAGTTAATGCGGAAGTCTCTATTTTGTGTCGCATGCTAATAGTTAAAAGTCTCCGCCAATGCCAGACCTTTGAAATAATTCCTTCATGAAAATATTTAGGATGTTTCAGTACTGCCTCAGAAATGCCGTCTTTTTACACATTCATATGAGGAATGTCAATCATGTGGAGAAAAATATCACAGTCCAAATATATGCTTTCAGTCTGATATAAACAGGCTCCAACGGTTTGTAGAAATCAGCGAGCGAAAGTGTATTTTTAATGTCCAATATGTAAGTCTTTTTTCCCGCTGAGGCAAATTTAGCCTTGGTATTTTTCACACTGCAATGTTTTTAAATCAAGATCAAAGTGACATTTAATAAAAAACAAACCTGCAAGCATTTTAATTTTGTTGCTTTTTTTGAAATAGACTTTGTGTACCCTGAACATCAGTCGTAAATAAAGCTTTTTCGTGTTTTGAGTGGAAACAAACACACAGCCTTAAGCGTGGTGCGTTTACAGACTGTTTAGGAGGAGTTCTTTATATGATATCGTCAGTTAAAGGTGCATTAACTCCCATGAAATGCAGCTCCGCCACAAACACTGACATCAACCAATCCACGGAAGCTCCACGTGACGATTGATCCGATCTTTCAAAAGGCCATGTCGTACTTGCTGTTCTGCTTGTGTTTCGTGAGCTTTTCGCCAATGACACGGGCCCCGTTAATGCGTGTTCGAATGAGAGGCTTTGATTAAGGCTTATGTAAATATCAGGCAAATTTGACCCGACGCAGACGAGGGTTAACGGTGAAAACATTGCCAAATTTGTAAAGAGGCGTTGCTAAGACATATTGCTAGTTTAATCACCTCCGGACGATGATTGATTAAGTAGGTTTTTATCTCTTAACGTTTGGCTTTCGGGAGTTGACACTGTAAATCAGTTCTTTTGGGTTAATTATTTTGGCACAGGCTTTGAAATGTGTAGCTTTCTTCATTTTTATGCACTGTCTCCGTATGCATTACAACACTTTCTTATTTTACGCCCAATATTTCTAATCCTAGAAGGCTTTACCCGTAAAATATTGGGCAGAAAGTTTGGATTTGTTCTTTCTTTATTCACCTTATTGCGGATGTTGCGCTGCCATTGTATCATTTTAGAGCTGCTCAAAGAAACGGTGCATTGTTGACTTGTTGGTGCACATGAACATCAAACATTTTCAATCAATCTACTTTATTCTATATCAAACTTTTCCATTAGTGAACGGAAATCCCACTCAACCGGAAATGCTAACACAACGGAAATGCCGATCTGTAGCAAAAAGAGGTAAAAGTGGACGGGCGGAATAAGGATAATATAGCCCTTTTACCACAACTTTAAAAAAAAAAAATATATATATATATAGAATGTGTAACTAGGCAGAACATGACATTTGGGTTTATCCAATCCACTTTACTGCACTGCACAGACAAAAGAAACATAAATAACAATAGCAATAACAACCGCACACTAGAACAGTAAAATAAATTAAAAGTATAGATACATAAAATAGAAACAACAACAGAATGTTTCGAGTGTAGAGCCGACCTGAGCCCTGTCCCCCCTGATTTTAAGTCTCGTCTTGTGCACCATGAGCTGGCGCTGACATCAGACCTCAGAGCAGGTGCTGGTGTGTGATAAATCTGAGATGATTTAAACTAGTTCTGGATTTGGAACTTGTCCAGACTGTACAGGTATGAACAGGTTTGGGTAGGTTTAGAATAGTTTTGGAATGGTGGAGAATGAGTTTGGACTACCGTATGTTTCGGGACGGTCCATCGGCTCAGAAATATTGGACTGAGATTAACAAAGCACTCAGAAGTATTTGTTGGCACCTCAGAACTATGTATTTGAGCCTCAAAACCCTTGCCATCGACACAATAAATGGATATCTTTGGAGTGTACTCTTGGCGGCAGCAAAGAAGGCCATTACAAAGAAATGGATGACCCCAACAGAACCAAAAATCAAAGACCGGACTGACATTGTGACTAAATGGGACTTGTATTTAAATTTGGTTCTGCAGTAATTTTTCTTTCTTTTGTTGCTTTTTTGTAGTAGTTAGTAGTAGTTTTAGTTAAATTTGTTCTGTTTTTTAAATGTAAAAGCTTGAAAAAAGAGAGAATGGGTTTGGAATTTGCCTGAACTGGGCTTGAGCTGCTCTTCGCTGCATTTGGACTAGTTTTATTTTTTTTTATTTTTTTATTTTTTTTTGGACAGATTCTGAGTGGTCCATTTAGAATTTAGACTGGTTTAGATTTGGACTGATCTAAACAGGTGCACAGTGATTCAGCACAAGTTCTGAGTGGATTTGGTCTAAACAATTGTAGATTGGTCCAAACTGTTTTCTGGCTGGTTTGGATGGATGGATGACCAGGTTGTTGATTAAAGTTTATGTTGTGTAATTGGCAATATATCAAATATGATAAGTACGGCCTTATTCACCCACTCTTTATGCTACGGATCCGCACTTCAAACGCAAAGGCACAAGGGAAAAGTCTTGCCGTTTAAATAAAACAGAAAGCAGGATGTACATGTGCAACAACAATTTCCTGGGCGTGCATCAGCTTCCTGCGGCCTTAAAACAGCTTTGTAGTCCGTGTAGAACTTATTTGCTGTTGAGTTCGCCGGCCCCATGTAAACTAATACAACGGAAACAAGATGGCGGCACACACGGCAACTTCCGGAATAAGGTGAATTGGGTGTTAGAAAGAGTTAGAAGGGTGTGTCTATTTCACCAAATGTTATGTAGTGTTCTGATTGGTCAGTTAGAGCCACTGTTTGTTAAGTGTAACCATGGGCGACGGGTCCTTCAGGCCCGCTCTCTGGCCATTAGCAAAACTTTGTGCTTGCTATCTTCAGCTGCACAGGCCCATAGAATGGTTAGTGCTTCACAGCTAAGAGTTCCAAAGTTCAGTTCCTGGTCTGTACCGGTGGGGCTTTCTGTTTGGAGTTTGCATGTTCTCCATGTGCCTTTGAAAGTTAAATGGTAAATGGTCGCATTTACATAGCGCTTTTCAACTTTTCACTCAAATCGCTTTACATCAACGAACCACTCGCCCATTCACGCACACATTCACACACCAGTATACGAAGAAACTGGGGGCGAGGCGGGTTAAGTGTCTTGCCCAAGGACACAACGGCAGCACTCATATGTGGGAGCTGAAATCTCACCGCTCTGACTTTCTTCCACGAACTTCGATTTCCCTTGCCACTAAAAACATGAACAATACGCTCCCCTGTGACGCCTAGAGTAAATAACAAATACGATCCAGGTCAACATATTCCCTTATCTTCCTCGCTAATCTAACAGTGTGCATAAACCCCAACGGAATCGAAACGTTGAACCCTACATCGAGCTACCCCCAGTTCGATTGTGTCCTCCCTCCTCCCCCTTTGCTGAAGACAGATCATTAGGAAGATTATCAGACGTAATCACCTCGTTCTAGTGGCACATAACTCTCACACACTCTGTAAAAGCCGACCACTCCAAGCCAGAGGAGAGGGGCCGAGTCGGAAAGCTTTCAGGACCAAAAATCCCATTTGTGCATCCTGTCTTGCATCCCTGGCTTGTTAGTTCCAACACTTGGGTTGATCCCAGCGGAGCGGACGCACCAACAGCAGCAAGCGTAATGGCCATCACCCAGACAGCCAGCGCACTCTCCCCATATACCTATACATGCGCCATTAAAACAAGGCAACTTTTCCCTGTTTATGGCAGATAGCAGCTGAGTCCTATTTGCACCTCGTCGGCAGATGAGAGAGAGCAGGCATTTTCAAACCGCAGTGGGAGGGGCACTCGAGGACAGTTAGCCGGCGCCGCGGTAAAGTACACCTGTCACGGGGAAAAAGATAGTGTGCTCTTCACCGCTGAGTCTCTAAATTACAATTATCTCGGCAGCGGCTTTGTTCTTCGCGGTGTTGAATGGGCCGCGAACGGAAGCGGAACGTCTTACTACATTTTTCTCAACAGGTGTTAGACTGTGAATCTTGGATGTGGCTGTAATTAAATTGGTGAAGATTGGTTACACTTGTGGACAGTGTTTGTTACATTATTGTTCTGGTTAGAGCACCGGTACATTCTTCTCCACTGACACATCATGCATTTTGGAGTAATGTGTTCAACAGAGAGCATAAGGATGACCACTGACTCCATAAACTATAATGCAATATTATTATTATTTTTGCACATAAATAGTCCCCGTTTGCCTTACTCCTAGTTAGAGGAACCACTCAGTCCCCCTTACTTGTCTTCAAACAGTGCAGAGGCTGAAAGTTGGCCTAAGTGACAGTAAAATTTGAACATTTAAATATTCAGTTAAGTTTTTTTTCCCTTTTCATCTCTACAAACCTGCACATAAAACCGTGATGCACAAAAAGCTCAAACAAACAATGAAATTAAAATTAAAACACAATCATTAATAGATAATCAGTTACTAAGCTGCTGTGTCCCATTCATTTATCTTGTGTAGGAACCTTTTACAGACTTTTTTTAGTACTTGTCCCACATTTGAGTATATGGAGTGTATGAACTAGGGACTGGGATGATACTTGAGGCACTTTTAGCTCCTGTTCAGGGGCAGGTACTTTCCAGTCAGACCAGGAGCTCTTGGGTGACACAAACACATGTAAAACACTGACATGTTTCATTCATTTTCAGATCTAGCATGCTAATGTTAAAGCCTGTTAGACCCACTTTCAGCCACTGTAACTGTTTGTAGGGTGGTGCCTCTGCTGAATATTTTTACCTTATTAAACGTCTTTGTAAGTCCATGTGGTGGTTGTAAATGTATTTTTGGGGTGTTTCACGTCCCCGCTGTGTCCTCCTGCTGTCTCTGCGTGGAAAACATTCAACATTTCCAGACACCGACCTGAAAACAACTCTCCTGAGAAACCTTGGTTCTCTTTTTTATATTTGGTGACATTAAATGTGTTTGTATGTGATTGTACTTCCTTATTTCAATAAAAAGGAAGGGGAAGAAAAGAAAAACAACATTTTGGCGTCTTTTTACTGGGAGTTTGTTTTCACAAGAGACCTGCAAGGGGAGCTCTGTCGCTGAAGTTACTGCAGAAGCTACTGTTTTAAATAAGTGCTGAGTGATTATGGATGCGGCCCCAAAATCCTCTTCATAAGCTGAATGTTGAACTTCAGTTTTAGTTATTTTATTGCTAGTAAATATTTATGATTGATCATTTTTACTTTTAATGGATTGGATTGTGATATTTTTGTTGAGAGGATTTAGGAATCTCTACAATGAAATATTAGCAAATACACTATAGGGGCCCCAAAGAGTATTTTGCATGAGGCTCCACAAAAGCAAGATACGGCCCTGAATTTGGTATCCAGGGACTTTTATTTATCCCTTGCTGATAACACTGTGTTCTAATTAACAGACATGCGCCAGAAATTACTTTGGAAGCAAGAAATAAATAACTTAAAGGGCCTCTGACATGTTGGACCACTCACTTTACCATAACACAGCTAAGATAACTATATTTAACACATTTTAGTGCATTTTGACCCTTTGTTTAGGTTTATAATTGTACTTCCTGGTTGTAAAAAAAAAAATAGTTTCACAACTGTTAACACTGGTGTTTACACTGGGCCAAAATACCTTTAATGTCACGGAAATGTTTATTTGACAATTGAGAATATACGAAAGCGCCGTTATTTTGTTGAATGAATGTTTAAAAGGTCTCTCAATATAATTTCTGCTCTACTTCCTGACATTTTCAACATATTTTCTTCACAAACATACTTGATTGGTGTCATTTTATCATTCATATTCACAACACGCATTATCCCGCCAAAAAAATTCAAAATTGCAAAATCATAAAAACCAGTAAGAATGATATGATTTCTGACACGAAGACAACTAATCATCAATGGTGACGAGTGTCCCGAACATCCAGAAATAGCACCCCACAAGCAGGAAACAAGGAGTGCACAGCAATGCCCTATAGGCTGTGTCCCACCATCATTACACCGCTCCTGGCCTCACAGTGAGATGGCAGGTTCCATACACCGCGAGTCCCATGTTCTCTCCATGCTAGTTTGGGGAATTGTACAGTGAAAATTGGCAGAGTGAGTGAGGGACTGCCAGCTTTGTGAAGGACTGGCAACTTTTTGTCAAGCACCACATAAGGGTCCAGCTTTCAGCATCCTGGACCAAGGTTAATAAGGAAAAAAAAACTACCAAATGAGTTTTGTGGCGCGCGAATATGTGGCACCAAATCACATTTTTTCCTCGCTTTTCTGCGCTTGTACTTTCTACACTAGTACTAACGGGAGGAGAGCCAATTATAAAGCGCGTCCAATGGTTGCGAGTTACAGCCAATAAAAAGTTACCACCATCTGTTATTAGTACTTTTGTTTGACCCACTTATAACTCACCTAAAGTCATGAATAGACTAGTTTGTTTAAAAGTATGACCAAATATTACCTGCCTGTTGTGTGATATATGACTTCATCTGACTTTATTTACGCTGCATGCTATGGATAAGTTGGATATTTGTGATTAAAAACCGCAATCGTTTCATCACATTGCAAAAAAGATAACCGCAAGATGACAAGATAACATTTAACAACCAAAATATAATATGTTTGATCTGTGATATCGTAACATTTTGCCTTTTGACGGTGAATAATACTTGCTGTAATGACAATCTAAATATATTTAGCATTGACAAAACGTTTAGTAGGATTTTATTGGCCCGTAGACTTTATTAGGCAGGACAGTAAAGTGTGAAATGGGGATGAGAGAGGAAAGGACATTGCAAACTGTCAAGGCCGGATTTGAACTCATGACACTGTGGGTGCGCTATTTATTCGACCACTGAGCGGCACCAGAAACATTTTTATTTAACCTGTTACCATGCGCAGGGACTTTTTCTTAGTTTATTCCCTTTTATTCACCATCTGATCAATGTTACAAAAAAGTTGAATATAAAAGAATCCTGTAACCGTCTTATTTCCAGTCAAATCAGTAATTCTGGGATGAATTAGAGTTAGTTTGTTCTTCAAAAACATAAGTAAAAAAATACCCTAAAATTCAAAAAACTGTAAAAGGACTTTTGTGTGGATACCACCATTTTTAGTTAAATTAGCTTCAGCTTTGAAAGAGAAATGGTCAAAACCCACAAATGCCTGAACTAGCGTCAATCAGGCCCTGCCAAAAGGCACAAACGTTACTTCTTCATACTTTTAACAAAGAAAATCTAGGCAGAATTTAAAGTCTGATAGTCCTCTGAGCAGAGCTTGCTTACAAGTGTAATTAGAGTCAATCAGACATTGGTGGTTGTGTAACACACGGTTTGAATGTGCACTGGGGGGTGTTGTTTATGCAGAAGTAGATAATATAAAATGGCTCAAGAACAGCGTGCACATGATGAATCAGAAGATTAACAAACATTCCTTAACAATGACCCTGAAAAAAGCAAAAAGAAAAACAACTTAATTTAGACAAGCCTGAAAAAATATATGATAAACCCATGGAACAACTGGATAATAATACTGAGTAATATGATCCTTTTCCTGAAAGTTATTTATACTTGTTATCTACATATACATGCACATACATATGCATACATGCATTTATGCACATGTATAGGGTAAACCACAGTACCGAGACAGCCTTGACAAAGATTTTAAATGATTTTAGACTAAATTATGATTCTAAACAGGTGACAGTGTTGGTTCTACTGGATCTAAGCGCTGCCTTTGATACAGTAGACCACACTATTCTTTTAAACAGACTGAAGCACCTGGTGGGCCTCTCTGGTACTGTGCACAAATGGTTTACTTCTTATCTCACAGACAGAACATTCATGGTAAGTTTAGATACCTGCTCCTCCAAGGTCCATAAAATCCCATGTGGTGTGCCCCAGGGTTCCATTTTAGGTCCTGTGCTTTTTAACCTCTACATGCTCCCTCTTGGTGATGTCATCAGGAGACATGGAGTCAGCTTCCACAGTTATGCTGATGATACGCAGCTTTATATCTCCATGTCTCCTGATGACACCAGGCCAATGGATGCTCTTTTTAACTGCATTTTAGACATCAAATCCTGGATGGCAGAAAACTTTCTCCAGCTTAACCAGGACAAAACTGAGGTTTTAGTCATTGGTCCTGAGGCCCAGAGAGAGAAACTTTTATCCAAACTCCAAGCACAGTCTTTTAATCCATCGGCACAAGTAAAAAACCTGGGCGTTATTTTTGACTCTGAGCTCACTTTTATTCCACACATAAAGAACATCACGAAAATAGGTTTTTATCACTTAAAGAACATAGCCAGAGTCCGCCCCATTCTCTCTCGGGCCAACACGGAGACCCTGATGCATCCTTTTATCTCCAGTCGTATAGACTACTGTAATGCCCTGCTCTCTGGTCTTCCCAAAAAGAGTATTGCAGGTTTGCAATTATTACAAAACTCAGCAGCACGTGTCCTGACTAAGACCAGGGGGCGGGACCACATCACACGGTTTTAAAATCACTGCATTGGCTCCCGTGTGTTTCAGGATCGATTTTAAGGTTCTTTTACTGGTTTATAAATGTCTTAATGGTCTTGGGCCTTCTTATCTTTCAGAACTGCTTTTACCATACTGAACCCTTATGCGGCCCCTGCGCTCCTCCGGCAGCCGGCTCCTAGTCATTCCCAAAGTCAGGACACACACTCACGGCGGCGTCTTTTCAGTACTACGGCCCTGGAGTCTGTGGAGCGGCCTGCCGGAGAACCTCAAGGCCATAGAGAATGTTCAGGTTTTTAAGAGCAGGCTCAAGACCCACCTTTTAGCTTAGCTTTTGATTAATATTTAATTGTGTATTTATTTATGCTATTTATTGTGTTAACTTATTTTAGGTTCACTATTTTAGATTAATTTATGTCCTATTCTTACTCTATTTCTACTCAATTCTCTATTTATTTCTTCAATATTTATTTATTTATTTATACTTTTATTCATTTTAGATTCTCCAGTGTTTCCTCTGCAGGGCCCTCTATACCAGGAGCGGGGTTCATCTGTGGCTGCTGGGCCCTGGCTCATGGCCCCCTGGTGGAGGTTTGGTGTTTGCCTCATCTCTCCTCGGGGCTCTGAGTCTGTGTCCTGTGGCTGCAGGCGACGCTCTGCTCCTGGTGCAGACGGCTCCTCTGATGGTGCTTCCTCAACTGGTTTATCTGTACTCAGCCTCTTCTCTACCTCTACCTTAGATCGTGTGTGTGTGGGTGTGTGCGTGTGTGTGTGTGCGCGTGAGTGTGGGCGTGTACGGGTATGTATTGGTGAATATCTGTGGGGGGTTTGGTTCTGTGGGGTGGGGGGGTTGTGGGGGTGGTTGGGAGGGAAATGGCATGTGGAAATGTTTTTAATGCACTGTAAAGCACTTTGTGTTACATTTTATGTATGAAAAGCGCTCTATAAATAAAATTTGATTTGATTTGATTTGATGTATACACTAACTAACTTTTTACGATGACACTTAAACGTTTTTTTACTACCTTTGAACCCGATTTTATGATGTCCCAGGAATGTTTTTATAATGACAATGGAACCTTTTTTGGATGGCCCTGGAAAAAGACTTTCGGATGGAAGTAAAAACATCTTGATTTCTAACTAGTGTCCGGATAACTACCTTTGAAACCAATTGTACCATGGACCACTCCTGGACGGATGAGGGATTATATCAATTTATATCAACCTTTTGACAGTATGGTAACACTGGAACCTTTTTTGAAGACCCTTGAACCAATTTTTAGGATGGCCCTGGAACCTTTTTCTGATGTCCAAATAAGAAAAAACGACTATGGTATCTTTTACATGATGAAGATTGACTTATACTTTTCAATGACCAGGAGCCTTTTTTGTGATAATCCTTTTTTATAATTACTCTGGAACATTTAATTAATTACCCTGGAACATTTTATGATTGCAATGGAACAAATAGTATAATGACTGTAGAATCTTTTTCATGATTACCCTGAAACTTCTCTTCATAATGATCCTAGAACTGCTACCCTGGAACTTGCTTTTTTGCTCATCCAGGATCCTTCTTCAATTATCATACAACATTTTTACAAGGAAACTGGAATGACCCTGGAACCTTTTTATTGTTTCTCATGACATTATGTTCTATGAGTACCCTGGAACCATGCTTTTTACGACGATCCAGGAACCTTCGTTAATTACCACACAAAAAACGATTTTACAACACCCCTGAAACTTTTTTTAATCACCATGGAACTTTGATATGATGACCCAGAAACCTTTTTCGCAATGACCATGCAACAAAACAAACAAACAAAAGGCGTCACCGGTGTTTAAAGCCACCCAAACTTGTAAAGATGGAAGGTCAAAGGTCCGGTGAATTTCGGTTTGCTCCACTTGCCCCCAAGGTATAATAAACATCTCCTACTACGCCGATCTCCATGGGTTTACATCGTTGAACGCGACGCCACATTGATGAGTGGTATTTCCAAGTAAAGTCCGGCGGCAAACTTCGACAACAACAACAACAACCATAGATCTGGAAGAGGGAAGAAGTGATAAACCCCCATGGCGCCAACTCCATCCAAATCCTTCTCCCCTTGTTAGAATTTAGTATGATGGCTGCTCAGATTTATAGAGGTATAACATAGCAAATTAAAAGGAGCTTGAACGTGTCCGGAATGAGAAGTGATTAAAAGAGCCCCAGTCTTCTATCTTTGAGCCTCGACATCATAAACAAGTAATGGTGGAATCAGTTTAGCGAGGTGTCATATTTTACTTGGACAGGAGGGAAGCCAGAGGACAGAGACGTCTTCTTCGTCGCCATTATGGATTTTGTCGCGGATTTAAACACATCTGCAGAATTTTAGCAGGATTCCTTTAGGTGTAAAAGGATTGTCAATAGCACTCTGGATAGAATGTTTTCGGAAGATTTCTAAATGAGCACTTTAGGAGTCTGCCAGAGGTGATGTATTCAGCTTGTTCACTCACCAACTGGAGTTTATTGGCAGGTGATGGCTTGCAACCAGAAGTGTGAAGTGCAAAGTAACATAGATAATATAATGCATTTGTCTTGTGGCGATTGTATTGTAACTCGGTGCCAGGGCGGTTACTTGCTTTGAGGACGGTAAGTACTTCTTGGGATTTGAGTGTTTGGGGAGCACACTGACAAACTTAATTTTAAACTTCAAATATATTAACAGCTTTGTCTGGATTTCAGCAAAGTTTCAACCTTGTGTGACAACAGTTATAGCTATTAGTAGTAGCAGTAGTTGCCTTTAAAGTTGGAGGACCTGATTTTCAGAAAGTGGGTATTAGAAGTCTACCTAGTTGCTAGCTCTCACAAACCCTTTGGCACATTTACATTCATTTTAAGACGCATGGGAGGCTTTAGAACAGACTGCAAACCCGAGGGCGGTCCGTCCAAGTACAAACAGGCCAATCAGAGTGCTGCTGTTGCTCCTTTCATCTGGGTTAACGAGAAATCAAACGCTATTATTAACTGCAGAAAGCATGCAGTGGTCTAATTTTGTCACATAATGGTGCTTTTACAATATTTACAAAATGAACAAATTTACAAAAAAAAAACATGTCTGGTGAATGAATGAATGAATGAACATGTCTGGTATGGTAAGCATTCATTCATTCATTCATTTTCTACCGCTTATTCCCGTTAGGGGTCGCGGGTGACTGGAGCCTATCCCAGTGACTTTGGGCTTTAGGCGGGGTACACCCTGGACAGTGGCCAACTCGTCGCAGGGCTGACACAAATGTATGTATGGTATGGTATGGTAAGCAGTATATACATATTAGCAGAAGCAGAAGTGGCAGGTCTTGTAGTGGCAGTAGTGATGGTGTATAGAACGTGCAGTGGTTGCAAGCAAGATAATTATTATACTATATTATTATATAGTCAATTTATTGTTTTCAAACTGGGGTCCAGGGATCCCTGGGGATCTCTGGGTCATGAGTTGGGGGTCCCCCAAAAATAACAGATAACACTGATCATTACTTGAATACTACAATTTCTTAATATAGACAATCCCAAATACTGTTTTTGAGGCAAACAACTACAGCAATGTAATAAGGATTATGAGTAATGAGTCTTTCATCCAAGTGTGATAATAAACATGGTTTGGAACTTCTTAATTTTATTGCGAGGCCTTTGTGATGAACAAGAGGGGGTCCTTGGGATATTTTCTTACCGATGAGGGGTTCCTGGTCTCAAACAGTTTGAGAACTGCTGGTTTATAATTAATAAGAAGTCAGAGCAAAATACCATAAGAATACACTAGACCTTCATTCTAATGAGTATGGGATAAGTATGGGATGTGTAAGTAATAGTATAGTATGCTACCAACAGTATTGGTAGCAGTAGATTGTCCAAAATACTTCAAACATTTCATTTTGCAGTATACATACCTGCTGCCTTTCTTCAGCAATAACACTTTAAAGGAGATGGATGATGCTTTTTCTAGTATGTATATATATGTATATATATATATAGTACTGAACTATAACATACGTAGATCAACATTTTACAGTTGTTCATTGTAAACCACAGTATTGATCGAAAACAACATAGAAAAAGAAAAGTGGCAGATCTGATAAGCTACATCACTTCACATATCGCATATTGTTATGTACATGTTTTTATTTTTGAAAACTGGCTTCGAGACATGTTTTAATTCAACATGTGTCTCTCAGGAATTCTCTTTTCACTCGAGCCTCAGTTGCAGGACAATACAGGATTAACTCAAACATGCAGAAATCAAACAAAATACAACTCTGACCTGCCGACGATGACAAAACACCATCGTAACAAGGTTAGAAGCTCATAAAGTTTGATTTTGTCTAATGTCCCCTTTAACTGGAGTATAGATTTTGACAAGCCACAACTCTATTCTCTCGGAGCAGGTTAACTACATCCTTTATGTTTTTCCTCCTTCCTCTGAATCTGTCTGCCTTTCAAGCCCATTCCCAGCCGTGGCCCCACCCTCTCGCACTCTCCCTGTCTCTTCTTGCGCTGTTCTCACCACTTGGCCCGCTTTTGAAGTCTGACACACAGCTCCACATCTACTGCCTTTTTTTCTCTTTTTTTTCTCTCTCTTTTTCGGACAGCCGAGGGGAAATGGCTCAGAAAGAGGGGGCTCAAGTTCGATTACAGCTGTTAATCAAAAATCTACACTGGCCAGCATGGCGTGATGTGAGAAATGATTTCGGTTTCAATCTGTCAAAAGCGCTTCATGCTTACGTGCACCGGCAGATATCAAGATATATTGTTGAAGCAGCGGGCAGAGAATTAGAGAAAATGAGAAGTCACTGGGACTGTGCAGAAATATGTGCGGAAAATGCGCGAGGACAAATGAAAACGTAAATAGCCGTGTTCAAGCTAGTGTATCCTGGTGTGGCTCGGTGCTAACTCACTTGCTTCACTGATAGAAAATGGTTCGGCAAAACCCGGGATTATGCTCAATAGAAAAGGGTTTAGTGTTGGACTTGGGTAGAATTTTTATGGGATATAAATGTTTCAAGTTTTTTTTGCAGACTGAATATAAAATTGCCCATGTTTTTACAAGACATCAAGATGTCGTTTTTACATCTGTGTTAAAGTCAGAGAAAAGTCCAAAGCTTTAGATAAATTATGTTTAAAGTTGAGATTTGTGAAATTTTTGTCGCTTTTTTACCTTAAAAACAAAATACTAGAGTTGTTCCTTTCATCTATGTTTAAGCACTCAAAATGCCTCACTCCTCATTGATGTCATCAGAGGGCATCAGACACCTAATATGAGCTTTAAAACTAAACATAAATAACAAATTGCATCTCGTATTGAGTTATAAAATGTGAAATAAAGTATTATTCAAAGTGTTAAAAAGCCAGACTAAAGCTAAATATATTCCATTTAAACTGCGGTTTGACCTTTTTATGAAGTGAGTCTGCCAGTAGAAGAAAAAGTTTTTGTCAAGAGCGGTACATTTTGAATTTTCAAACTTATGCAAATGATGAAATTAGGGGCAAAAAACAACAACTTTTAAATCTGCTCAAGGCTCAAAATGGAAGTTTGTGGTTGCTTTACATATGTTGTGTTTTCTGTGGGTGAAGTGTCATGCAAGCCAGAGAGAAGACATGTTAGAGGAAATCATTTGACCCTCAGGCCTTCACAGCATTATCGGTAAAAAAAAAGCCAATCCATATTCCACATGTATGTCTGGGAGCGTCTTGCTACTAGAGCCCATGAAATCTCATGTATTCTTTGGGCCTTAAATGACTTCTAGTAGAAGAGTGTGATTTTGTGCACACTTTTTTCATAAATACACGGGGTGTTTTTTACATGAGAAATATTATGCAAAATGTCCCTTTTTTTGAGCTCTTAAGCATGCTTTAACAATGTTCAAAACATAGCTGGAGTTCTTCATGCTAGTTTGATGAATCTTGGTTAGAAAATCCTCTTCCCTCCAACCGTCAAAAACACTCTGAACACTGAATTCCTTCCATGAGTGACATTTTTTCGATGTATGACGTGGCTCTGAGAGTCTTCTGCTCTGATTTTAAGTCCATAAAGCATCGTCAAACTTGTACTGTGCATTTCTGCAGTCTAATCACCATCATAACAACTGCGTGACTGCTCAATAACACGGCTAGCATTACAAGCAATGTGTTATTAAAATATGTATAATTGCCTCTGCAGCCAGTAGATGGAGCCACTGCTAAGTTACTATGGCGTCTCCCAAGGTAGTGGTTACATTTAGGTTATATTGTTCTTTGCAACAAAAAAACAAACATTTTATGAGATGTCAAAGCAAAGTTACTCAAGAGCATGTTAAGAGGCCAATAACAACATACATAATGCGTAAAATGTGTCTTTTAAATGGCAAAACTATGAAAATGAACCCACTTTTTGTATCTGCAGAGCATTAATAATCCCCATTGAAATGTTTAAGTAGGACCCCATGTTATAAAATGGCTTTCAAAGGAAAAAGTGGAGGTATCTTATTGAAAGCGATTGTATGGTGAATCAACCTGGCCTTTTTTGTGGATACAGTATATTCAAACAAATCCCGGCAACACTAATATAGATCCAGGCTTTAGATAGGTAGAACGATTTCATGTCTGCGCAAATATCACCATGTTTTTTTTTTTTTTTTTTATTTAACCTTTATTTAACCAGGAAAGTCCCATTGAGATTAAAAACCTCTTTTACAAGGGAGTCCTGGCCAAGAGGCAGCAAAAAGTTACAGACATAGACAACAAATAAAATAACATACAATTATAAAAAACAGTTACAATTAAACGAGTTGACCTCAAGTGCTCTCAGTCTGGCTTTAAAATCATTTAAAGAAATAAGTTCAGGGAGCTTCCAGCTTTTTTGCAGTGTGTTCCATGAAGTGGGAGCAGCGTGAGAAAAAGATCTTTTTCCCAGTTCTGTGCGGACATGTGGAACACAGAGCAACAGTTGTTCATTTGAACGCAAAGAATAACTTTTAACACAATTTCTTTCATACATTTTGTTTAGACTTGCTGCTTCACATCGTCCCGTCTGTAAAACAAATGTGTCTTTATTATCTGGATGTAAGAGTATGATTGGCAGCTAGGAGGGCTGGCGTGCACAGATCCATCTTCACAGGTCCGCTGCACAGTTGGTGGGGCCATATGACACTCCAACGGCAACAACGTGAACATTTAATCAATCTGAATCCACTGATTGTTGGGGGCTGCGACGGCTCTGTCAAATCAGAGCAATTACTTAGTGTTGTCCAGCTCCGGTGTGATTGTTATAGATTTTTTAAATATTCACGTAATGGCAACGCTAGATTGAATAAGTCTCTCAAATGAAAGCTAACTACGAGTATAATTTTTGAAAGTTTGACACATTTTCCAGCTCATTTTATGAAATTAATAGTATTGAATGTTGTTGCTGAGGTTGCATCGTAAATTTGTTGAAAAAAAAAAAAGCATAAGAAATATAAAAACTCAACTAAACAAACAAACTGATTAAAATTTGAAGTAATGTAAAGTGAGAAGGAGGTGAAAGCCAATGTATAGTCCAATCAAATCCTAGAAAGGAAGTGCGTTCTGACTTGGAGCTAAACCAGGACTAAACTCTATAATAAACCTGCACTAGATCAAGACTAAACAAGGACAAAAACAGGACCAAACCAAGTCCACATCACGACTAAAATGGTATAAATTTAGGACCAATTAACAATACGTATGAATGCACTCTAAATTACCTTACATGTCAAGAAATTCTGTAATTTTATAAAACCCATGATTTTATTTCAATAAAAAAAAAAAATAAATACAAATCAATTCTCAAACAAATTGGTCATCCAGGAGTGATTCATCGTAGAAAAAGTTTGAAAGGTAGTCATCTGGACAATCTTTTAAAATCAAGATGTTTCAACTTCTATTTGAACGTCATTTTTAATCTGAGAGAGCTGGACTGAGATGCTATGGAAGAAGTTTAAAGTCTCGCTTTTCAGACCAGCTCTTTCAGATTGAAAGTGACATTTGCATGGAAGTCAAAATAATACTAATAACAACACATTTAGTCATAGAAGCACAGGGCCACTATAACTAAATGTGTAATCACTGTTTGGATTAATTACTATTATTGTGTTATAACTAATGCTGTTTGTATATATTTTATTATTTTTATGCCACTGTTTGCGCTTTGTGACTTGTGTCTGTCAAAGGTAGAAATACACTTCATTTACTTACAAACACTGTTCAGATGACTACCTGTGAAACTTTTTCTACTCTTGAACAAATGTTCCTGCACCTACAGTTTTAAAAATTTACTACAAATTCTCAA
This sequence comes from Rhinogobius similis, assembly GCA_019453435.1. Classification (NCBI taxonomy): domain Eukaryota; kingdom Metazoa; phylum Chordata; class Actinopteri; order Gobiiformes; family Gobiidae; genus Rhinogobius; species Rhinogobius similis. The sequence continues at coordinate 25,590,826 of CM033634.1, forward strand.
ATTCCATGTCCATATTATTAACAATCCACAAATGGCTTGCTTTATACAAAACTTAGTCCAGTCCAGGGCCGGTCCTAGCTTGGGGGCTATGAATGATTCTTGTTGGGGGCCTTTGCTAAAATTGTGCAATTCCAAAATGACTTCAATAGTAGAATTGCATGTCACAATGGATTTCAAAGAATCAAATAGAATCCTTGAAAGAAATATAAATGTAGAAGTGTATATTTAACTTTTTGGGCCCCCGTTAGTTGACACTGGGCCATACAGAAATGCTAGCATTCCAGTCCATTCAGAGTTTTAAATATGAGTCACTGAGAGTAGGGTTCAAGTCTAGATTGAATTTCTCGAGCACGCAATTTTAGCTTATTTCTGTTACAAAGGAGGAAATGCCCCGAACAGAGACTGACACAATGACAGGCTAATAATACTGTCTTAAAGTGCTCTATATTTAGCTCCGATTTGAGATGAAGAGGAAGAATTTATTATACGTAAGCTATCATAAATTTAACAACTCACGGAGCATTACTTCCCTTTCACGTGCATTATGTATTCAGATTAAATTGCCATAAAACCATTCAGGCTCACCGGGTACTATAATGAAACAAGAATTTTATTAATAATAAAATCAGAAGCATTCATGTATTAGTTTGATTTATTACATGGGACTGGACACGGAACAATAATTCAAGAAGAACATGTTGCAATAAGAGTAAGAGGCCGACTGAAATCCAAACGTCTTCAGGAAAAGGAGCCAAATTTGATGGGATCCTGCTTGCGAACCAGGTCAGACCGGACCAGACAGCTAATTATGAAGTTGGGTCAATTTAGGCTTCAATGGAGATAGATGGGAGAGAGTGGGAGGAGAGAGAGAGTCGTGGAGGTGCATGAGTCAGCCTCAGATGGATAGGCTTGTGAGGATTTACTGACAGCAAAAGTCTGCTTCAACTGAATCCGCCGGACCTATCAGTTTATGCTGCGTTTTATTACACTGGATTGTACGAAGCTAAACTCAACCAGGGTGACTTATTTTCCTATTTCCTGTTGTCTGTTCGTTGTCAGCCAATCACAACCTGCAACCTTTGCTTCTCAACCAATTACGCCGAAAACCAGTGGCGTGGCAAGGGTTCCAAGAGGCATTAGTTTAAACCTTACAGACACTTCTATCCAAGAGTCTACTGCTGCTGTTTTATAGTTTAATCAAAAATACATGAAATCTAATTAAGTATCACTGTAATGATCCTGTAGATGTGGTAAATTAAATGGCATAACTCACAGCTGACTTATGGAGGTGTAGAGACTTAGAATAGAAGTCCAAAGCTATGATTAATCTGCCTAATGGAAGCCAGAGCAGAGCCAGCAGCCACAGCCAAAACAGAGAGAGAATAGAAAGGTGTTCATCCGTGCAAACTTAAAGATTGTGCTGAGAAACTTGGGTCTAGCTTGCGTTTTATCTTGAAGTTATCTTTATCAAGTGCTAAAATTCTTTCTTGTCTTGTGCCCACTCAGAAGAAATCTAATGTACTATTGCATTGAATCGAAATTATTATGAAATGCTTTTCGAGTTGTTCTGTGTCAGCAAAGGAAACGTAGCATCAGTTCAGGAGTTTCACAAGTTTCACAAGGTCACAATCGTTTTCAGATTGTGAAACAATACTGGAACTCCACAGGGCATTGTTTTGTCGCCCTTGTTATTTACGTTGTTTATTTACTTCATCAAAGGGCAGTCAATTGAAATGGTTGAATCTTTTGTATTTGAGTGCACATCTGGATCGTAAGCTAAACTGGAGGAGGATCCGCGATGCTGTTTTCAAAAAGGTCCAGTCCAGATTGTTGTTTTTGAGGAGGTGCAGATCGGTTGACGTAAGCAGGAGGCATTGTGGCCAGTGTTGTTTTGGACCGGGAGCATCACTTCTGAGGACAAAAACCAAATGTACATGCTGATTAAAAAGGCTGGTGCAGTGGTGTGTCTGAGTCAGTGGATATTGTCACGGACAAAAGCGAATAGTTTTAGCGAATAGTGATGTGTTTTACTGAACGCCTGAAACTCTTTCATACCAGCGGCTGTGCATTTGTCAAGCAGACTGTTGTTGATATGTGAGTCCATGACATTTTAGTTTACCCTCCAAGGATTAATTCAAGTGTTTATCTATCAACAGTATAATTGCAATTGAATTATGTACCTGGTTTAACTGTTTAATCCCTGTGAAGCTGCAGTTTATGTCATACTGTTCATCATGCATAAGATATACCATTCGACCTTTTTACGACGTACTGCCATACTATGCTTTATAAAAGGTCTTTTTTCCATCTCATTTACTCCCTCCTGCAAAACATTACGCTCACTGTCAGGAATCAGTGAAAAATTACAGCAAATATAATTGAGGCACCTTTATATTTAGTCTATCACGGGTCTCAATTAGACCTTGCAAACACGCAACCTTGGATCATAGAAATCAAAGTAATGCAGCTAAACCAGCTTCTATATTTTGATGATTATTTCAGTTTCGTCTTATTTGATGCAACGAAGCGGACAATGAAAACTACTGCGCCGGCATTCCACGGGTGAAAGACGCAGCCCACTAAGCATTGTCCTTCTATACTCAATGGAGTCCTGACCGAGCCGACCGCAAACCTCCAAACGAGAATGCGATTTTTTCACCGGCAAAGACAGGAAACGGACGGTGCGTTGGGATAGTCCTCGTCAACTCTTCAAACGAATGGCTTATTAAAGACGCGCTGCCCTTGAGCGAGTGATAGAAATTGCAGAAATGGTGTGTCTGTTGGCGACCTTTAGCGTCGGGGGATGATGGACAACTGGCAAATAACGCACAAATACAACGTGCATTTATCAGGAATGTGCAGGCGGCTAGTGGCAATTTTATTAAGATAAGTGAGAGTAAATATGTGGCACAATCACAGACAGGGAGGAAACATTACCCGAATGCTACATTAAATAACTGTTATTGCAATTGGACAAAAATGGGGTTTTGGTCTTGTTTTTGTTGGAACCACGTTGTTACACAGTGTCTCAAAAAGCAGAAGTATGGAACGAAAGTGATCTTATATACAGGAATTATAACAACAAGGCAGACTTTGGTTTAAAATATAGTGCTTTTTCCAGTGATGCCATTGAGCTGCAATAAAAATACACACTATTCAAGCTTTTAAAATACTTGCAAACAGCTTTACATTGGTATTTCATTATTTTTTTACTCTCTTACTCACACTGTATTCTGGTCAGTGAGTTAGTTGTATGTTTTCTTCCATAGAATATATTATGAAATGCAGTGGCGGACCTAGGGATTTTGGGGCCCAAGGCAAAAATTAAGTCCAGGCCCCTTGTCATTAATTGAGTGACTACCTATGCTTAGGCAGTCACTAAGTCACTATTTGTTCTTGTATTTTCCTGTTTTTCGGCACGTTTCACAGGTCACAGTTTTTAAATTCTTTTCAATAGTTCCTAGTCTTCTAATGTCTGCTATTACTTTTGGTACATGTACCTTTTGTAGTTTTTTCATAATTTGCCGAGCAGTTTTTCCCTATCTTTTACAGTGGGAGCCTTTCTATTGGTCCTCTACAGGAAACTTTGCTGTTTAAACTGTTTTTGGCGGGCGCACGGTGGCAGAGCGGCTAGAGCTTCTGCCTCCCAATAAGGAGATAGTGGGTTCGAATCCCGGACCATACCAACATCACATGAATTAAATTGCGCAGTCACTCGCAATACCTTCAGCTATTGCAGCAGCATCTAGTTGTGATTTTCTGTTACTTTTCTGTCGTGTCTCTTGAATTGTTCTTGGAGGAAGGTTTGGGATTTTGTTGTTGTTGTTGTTGTTGTTGTTGTTGTTGTTGTTGTTGTTGTTGTTGTTGTTGTTGTTGTAGTTGTAGTTGTAGTAGTAGTAGTAGTAGTAGTAGTAGTAGTAGTAGTAGTAGTAGTGGGTGGCTGGACAGATGCATACACAGAAAAGTGAACTGTTAGAAAATTCAAGAATATTTGAGAAATACGACCATATTTTTCATTTGCTGGTCCATTTTAACACATATTCCACTGATTTAAAGACATGAAATTCATTTGTAATTTTATGATGTTATTTACTTTTTTTAAATCTTTTTTTAAAATCCAGACTATTTTGTCTTTTTCTTGTTAAAAAGTTCACTGCACTTTACTGTGGTATTGAGGGAAAAGCTATTTCAGAGCCTTGTGTCTGTGATGATCAGGAAGGGCATCTTATTGGGGGCCCCTTCAAGTTCAAGGTAATTGAGGCCTGTTGCCCTATGGTAAGTCCGCCCCTGATAAAATGCATCTAATGATACTTATTAGTACTTTAGTGTCAGCCAAAAGCAGAAATCTGATTGGCTGTTTCACTGACAAAGCTATTCACCTGCCTGGAAATGGAAGCATGTTGTTACGGCCCCTTGTGGCGCTAGGTTTATTGTTGCTTCATTTTCATGTACGTTTCGAGGCGCTGTTTTGGAGGCCACCAGGGCCCAGTGGGCGGTGAGTACAAAAGGCCAGCTTCCGACATGGACTGTCAGTCTCGACTCCAGACCTTGGGCCGTACCGCTCGTCTTTTGTTTGGTTTTGCACACTCGCACCCAACCATGTACATTTCACCACACAGGTTGTCCAACTGACTTACATTCGCACACACACTCCTACAATATACTACTCATCTCAACAGTAATACACACTTTTACTGTTACAGACACAGTTTTCAAATGGACTTTCATTCACACCTACACGCAGACAGGCAACACAGCACCTGCATTTACACTGACAACAGAAACATACTTATTATTGTTTTAAATAAATGCCTCCGAGAGAGTTTAAAACATTACTGTTGTTGGACTTACTGTTGTTGGACTCCTTCTTTTGTTGCGGTCCAAGAGCAATAATGTTAATATGAATAATGTGCCAAAGGGTTAGAGAGAGCTAGGAACTAGATAGATACTTCCCTCTTTGGCAGTTTGAAATCAAGTACCAAAGTTTAAAAAAAAAAACTTTTTGTAAAAAAAAGCCTTGTCGCTGAAGTTACTTGAAATTAAAATGTACCAGAGAAAATACCTCTGCTGATGCATTAAGGAGAAGGCATTTTAAGGATGCACTATGAAACTTTTCTGATGTATGGCTCTGTCACCTGCTTGTCTCCATGGCTACACAGCAAAAATGTATATGTATATTGAAACATGTAACGTCTTTACTAATCTTAACTTGTCAAAATGTCTGAAATTAAGAGAAATATGCATAAATCAAGACATTTTACAGTATATTTGCAGTATATGTAGTTTCTTTACCTGTAATATTCCATGGTATCGCTTTAAACATATCTATCTTGCATTTATTCAATTACAGGAGTTTGTATTCATTAAAATTGATCTTGAAGAAGCAGTTTTGCCTCTTATTTATCAAACTTTACGTGGAATTCTTACCAAAACTAAGTATAAACTCCTTCCAACTTGCTTTATTTTCATTTCCCGGACCACAAATCGTCTTCTTTCTCATCTCTGAAAGCCCTGATGTGCAAAGTTGAGAGTTTCAGGCCCTGAACGCTCATTTCTTTGTAAAGTTGTCAATTTTTAGATCACATCCTTAACATTTTGCACGAATGCAGGCTTTATAGATGAGTCCTGTTTGCTGAATTAGGAATCAATTCACAAAAATAAACAGATCCACACGGGTTGAGACGGAGTAGACGGCTAACTGTCCTCCTTTGTGCCGCTGTCAGTGAAGGACTTCAGCAGAGGGAGTTTTACGGTTATAGCAGGACTGGTGTTAGTATTTGGATAAAACGGCGAATGCTTTCATTATTCCTCAAGGCTAAGGCTCTACTCATGTCTGCGTGTTTGTGTGACCTGCATAACTATGTGTAAATCCATCCGTCTTTATGAAACCGGGCCGTATTGACTGGGTAAACATCAGCAATTAGACCCCGCACATCTCCGCCAAATGGCACGCCACCGTTTTGCCCAGAAGAAGAGATTAGTTTTGTTTTCCCCTTCGCACAATGGCTCCCAAATGGATATGTTTCATTAATAAAGCAATGATATTTTCAGAATCTATCAGACATAAAGAAGATAAGGACTCGTAAATGGGTTTCGGAGTTAGAATGAGCAATTTTGGCTTATGATGTCACCCGGTTTCTGGCTGCTTGGAGGATAAACTTCCCAAATCGAAAAGCTGCTGGGAAATTTGTATTGAGGTTGAAGTTGAAGCGTGTTTCATTTAGGAAACTATACATGATAAATGCATTTGAAACTCAAGTGTCAAGTTAAAAATGAATTAAGTGTATTACTGTATGTTAGCTGCTCTATATTTAGCGCACTTTTTGTTTGCATATTATATATCACTTTATTAACATTGAAGCTATAGAATAGATTAATGCACTTCTAGTTTAGTGAAATTCAATTTAATTTAATTTAATTTAATATTATTTTTCTTTCACACAGATTGTTACTAAAATATACCACATTTGCATTATACCTCTCTCTTTAATGACTTTCATAACACAGTACTGTATGATTGATGACACACACTGACTATGTTTACATGCAGATCAAATTTATCTGATTTCTGGAGTTATCAGATTATTGAAATGTCACGTCACTGTTACATGTGATGTGAGAAATGAGAAAAAAGAAAAAAAAGTTAAATATCGACTAGGTTTATAATCATTATTTTGTACTTTCTCTTCCAAATACAACAGTTAATCCACAAATCAACTGACTGGTGCTTTTCATGATCAGATTTCTCTTGTGCTGTAAACACACACTAATTATTGCATTATCTGATTATTCAAGGGTGACATTAAGATTCACGCAGAACAAGAACTAAAGCTGGGGTACCTGACTTTTTTCCTGCTAAAAAGTGAATTTGATTTTCGCACCAGTGAGTGTTTTTAAAGCAACACTCTGACATAATCAGATGGCTGCGTGCTGCTTACATTTAATTATAAAACACTTTATCGCTCACAAACTTGCAAGAAAGAGTCTCAAGCGTTGCTGTAATCTATTTTTGCATGAAAATGTGTTGGCGGTGAGGCACTCTACTCCTTAAAAATAAAACAATAAAATACATTAAAACTCAAATAAATAACTGGCTACGGTCAAACCAAACTTGGATTCATTTATAGCGACCATTTGGTTTTAATATGGCTTTCTATTGAGACATAACTGCATGTTTGGGCTGGATATGAATGTGAGAGTCAAATGTACATTATTTGAATGTTGATTTTGCAATAATGTAAACTGTGCAATAAGTAGATAGCGCAGTAATGTGGACTGTGCAATGAGTGAGTTGTGCAATAATATGGACAATGCAATGTGCAGATTGCACAATAATGTGGACAGTGCATCGAGCGGATTGTGCAATAATGTGGTTTGTGCAATTAGTGAATTGCGGATTGATTTGAACTGTACAATGAGCAGATTGTGTAATAATGTAAACTGCATGAAGTGTGCAATAATGTGGTCTGTGCAGTGAGTGGATTGGACAATAATGTGGACTGTGCAAAGAGTGGATCATGCAATAATGTGGACAGTGCAATGCGGGGATTGTGGAATAATTGTGGACAATGCAATGAGTGGATTGTGCAATAATGTGGACTGTGCAATAATATGGACAATGCAATGCGTAGATTGCACAATAACGCGGACAGTACATCAAGAGGATTGTGCAATAATGTGGACAGTGCAATGAGGGGATTGTGCAATAATGTAGACCAGTGATTTCTAACTTGAGGGTCGCGACCCAAATTTGGGTCCCCAAAGATTCTAAGGGGGTCCCCAGGAATTTTTAGAAAAGAACTAGATTTTCTAAATAGGGAATTGAATTTTAATTGCTGATATAAAGTATTTTATAATAATTATTGTGTGAACTTCTTAATTGTTTTAAGAATTATTTATTAACAGGAAAACAATTATATTTTTTCTTCAAAGACAGTAGCTTCCTGGGTAGGAGAAGGATGATTGGGTCACTAACCACGTAAACGGGTCAAATATGGGTTGCTGGGAGAAAAAGGTTGGGAACCACTGATGTAGACGGTGCAATGACTGGATTGTGTAAAAATGTAGACTGTGCAATCAGTGGATTGTGCAATAATGTGGAGTGTGCAATGAGTGCAGACAGTGCAATAATGTGGACTGTGCAATGAGTGGACAGTGCAATAATGTGGACTGTGCAATGAATGGACAGTGCAATAATGTGGACTGTGCAATGAGTGGACAGTGCAATAATGTGGGCTGTGCAATGAGTGGACAGTGCAATAATGTGGAATGTGCAGTGTATTCTTGTAAATAAATTCTGTGAAGCGAATGCCCTTAGGTGAATCCAAATTGTTTGTGATTTTGCTAAGACTGAATGACTGACTCAGGTTGATTGTGCACAAAACTGGTCAATACCATCATCTAACTTTTGTTTTTAGCTTTTAGCTCAAATTAGCTCTAAGTGGTCTATACCATTTTGAACAGAAACATACCACGTTGTGACAGGCTGAATGGCTTGTTAGTTGCACTTCATATTGTTATTTGTGTCACTGTAAACTGTTCAGCTCACTCTCTCTCAAAGCATTGCAACAGCCAAGATAAAGCTGTGTTTCCCCAGCTCCCCTGTAAATTATTCACTTCTACACACACACGCTACATATCATGACAATCCCATCTCTCACGCTCTCCGCCAGCCGTTTATTTGCCTCAAGAACCCTAGACAATGTAATTAAGTCCAGTCCAGCTCCTCTCGTTCACTGGGAAAGAATGAATGAGGCATGAATACATATCTAATTTTGTGTTTTACCAAATCTCGGCGCAAAATGAAGAATTCCGAGATTGAGAGTGGTTAACGCGGTGTAGAAGTCTGGTGGGCATTCATAATATCTGCAGTTACAACAAGTTCCGGGAGTGCCACGGGCTGAATCTTATCGACAACGACACCGCTTTTACTCGCTTCCTCCCCAGAAGACTTGTGTTGTTAAAAGGTATAATGCACTGCGCGGGGACTACACACCAAGACAAATGGATTCTTGTGTTCAGAGCAACCACATTGTCTAGTCGCACTGTTTCATCCTTGTTTTATCTGTGTAGAAATTGTCTAAAGGGTTAAAAACTCTGATTTTGACTCTGATGGATGAGTGCTAGGAATACATAAAACCATGCAGTCCCAATTTGCTATTTTCAGACTTAATCGACTTCTATGTCTCTGGGGAAAATTGTCAGCTTAATTGACCCAACCTATTGTGCAGACAACAGGAGCAGAAGCTGGAGATTTTGCCTTTTTGTTTTTTCTTTTAAGAGAGCAGGAAAATGTGTTGAAATAATGTTAATTGATTGGTTAAAAACATTTTTTTATTTCCAAAGTTGATGAAAATCGTCTTTTCTTGCGTGGGTTGTGTGTAATTTGGTACACCTTGCATTACAAAGCTCTTTTGATGAAGATTTACAGTGAACGAGTCGCCTGTTTTCTTTCATGTTTTCTCCAGTTTTGTAATTATAACTGTAATATGTTCTGTTGTTGTTTCATGTTTCTTCATCAAAACGAAATGATTGTGTTGTGTGCAAAACCCCAAAAACATACGAAAATAAGCTGCAAATAAAACGCCAATCCATTCATCATCTTAGCGGTGGGAGCAGGATTCTAAAGTTTAAACCAGAGACTTCCCCCTCCCCAGACGCCTGATGGAAAAGGCCAGAGACGTCCTTTAGAGCGTCATATTAAATTTCAAAATGCATGGGAATTTAACAGTCCTATAAAGGTATTAAATAGTGGAAATGTAAATCATAACCATTATTTTATCATGTTTAACTTGATTTAACACTTCAGATGTCAAAGTTTTATGTAAAGTATGACAAGTGTCCCCTTGAATTCACATTTAACAGTCAAGCAGCCCTTCAAAATAAAACTATAGGAGCAACTGTCCATGAATTGTACAGAACATACCATTTTTATTGACTATTTGAGAGGTTTTGTACTACACTGAAAAAAAATAAACATATTCGGCATCATCAGTAAATAAGTGCTTGAAATAAGTAGAATGGTCTTGTTTTGAGTATATTTTGACTGTCTTGAAGTACGATTGCCAATGGGAGAAGCATGACATATCTTGCTTTAATTAAAGTGAGGCACTGCAGGTGAACAGGAAAAAATCCTAAATTTAAAGATATCAATTTGAAACTTTTCTGGTAGTTTACTGACATAAATGTAAGAAAAAATGTATTACAATACATTCATCATGTCATGTTTTCATGTAGAAATAAGGCATTTTGTGTGTAAAATGGCCAAAAACAAACATTTAAACTTGAAAAATGGACACAATCAGGTTAAATTTCTTGGTTAATTTTGTACACATATTAGTTACAAAAAAAAAGTAGATTGGACTGAAAATTGTACTAAAAATTCATTGACTTAAAACTTCACAAAACCAGTTTTAGAATTAGATATCAAAAAATCCTTCTGCCTTTGAAGTTACAATGTCCCATAGAACTCTATGGATGAAGTGGATTCAGTGAAAGAATAAAACATTTTTAGGAGATTGGTCATGTTTCTTGTTTCCACATGAAACCTGATATGTTGCGAGAGCAAACTGTCCAAAAAACAAAAAATTGAAAGAAAAAAAAAGTGTTTTGCCTGTAGTGTCGCGCCTGAAAATAATAAAAAGACAAGTATTTTCTAAATTAAAATGAGGAAAAAAAGATGCCACTACACAGAGCAAATCTTACTTTTCAAGTCAAAATATACTCAAATCAAGATAAATACTACTTAATCACTTTTTATTTAAGATTTTCTTTTGTATATACGTGACGAGTCCTTTTCTCCATTTTCACTCAGTAACCCAGACACCCTTAAAATAAATTGAACTCCAAACTAGAGTCATGGGCTTTAAAATCAGTGGTCCATTTCTTCAGCACGCTCAGGCGTTCTTCAGATTCTCTCCAAGTTTAATGCCTGGGCCATTTAGAAGACACATTAAGCTCAATCATATTTCTGTCTTATTTTTTGTTTCATTTGTGCACATTTAAACTATCCTATGAAACTGTCTCGTTAAATGTTTCCACTCTGCATTCAAAGGTAAAGAGAACCGGAATACATCGTAAAAGAGCCAATTCTATACATATGTGGCAGTAAAGCGTTGATTTCAGTTAGCTGTCAGTCAATGTAAGCGCCCTCTGACCTCACACACGTCCCGTCCCCTGTGTTATTGTCCCTAGTTGCCCTTCATCTCCAGGTAGTAAAGAAAATCTATTTTTCGTGCACGTTGTACCTTTGCTGTGGCACTGATTTGTATTCCCAACCATTTAAGGAGTTGTTTTGTTGTTTCTTCTCTATCAGACAATGGGTAAGAGATTATGTAATTACCTTGACGTGTTTCGGCGGTAACTTCCACCTTTGTCGGACGCGTCACACAATGGTTGGTGTGACGTTTCTTAAGAGCTGTTGTTCCCGCCGGTCGCTACTCGTTTCCTTGTGTCTTTGATCCACTCTTGGTTGATGATCCGTGTGTTGTCCAAGTCCATTTCGTGGTTCTGATATAGAAGGAAACAAGAAAACCATTCTAATTAAGAAGACAAGATTAATATTCTTTACCATTTAAGGTTGCAATGAATCTATCTTATATAAGGTGCCACTGAGATATCTCTGAAGTGTTTTTGCCATTTTTGGTTAAGGTAAATGTCATGCAACTGCGAGAACATGACTGACTTGCGGTTTATTTGGACGTGGTGAACTGTAATAGATGAACAGATGACTTTTTCAAGCTAATGATTCTTTGCATGCGTCAGTTGGTCGTTTGTGCTTGGTTACACCTTCCACTCTGCTGCACATGTACATCTCAAGTGATTGTTCTAAACATAAATGTGTCCAAAGGTATGCAAACAAATCAGACTACAGCCTTAGTACTGTCTTTAGAGAACTTTGCAATCGTCAGAAAGCCTTCCGACACCATAATGGGCGTCTTTCTCTACAAACCATTCTGAAAACTGTGCGATGGATAAGTGACGTTTGTGGGTGGCATAGAGTGCAAAGCTACAACTGGTCGCCTGAAACTCGTCTTGTCTGCGTCTGTGAAGTCCCACTGTCCTGACGAGAGCAAACCATTGATCCACAGAGCTGACACATGATGAGGCTGGTCTGTGCTTCTTAACTTTTCATTAGTTAAACAACGTCATGTGATCACAAACAGAAAGTTGTGGATGCTTTCTCTCAAGATTTTGGACATTAAAAGTGGCACAGAGGTGAAAAGGTTGGACATATTTCCGGTGCATTTTATCAGAGGAAACCTGTGCCATTTGGAGCTGCGTCCAAACAGATGAGGACGTCCGACACCAGAGGAAAAGACGAGGAGTGAAAAACAGTGAGTCCGGTGATTTATGTTTGATGCGCTTCAGCTTTGGTTGCAAAAATGCAGACACACTACTTTTGTACTTATAAAAGTCGTGTGTCTGCATTTTTACATTACACATTTGATGTTTAGGCAGAAATTTCACTATGTGCCTCGCTGTTGCCAATGTTTGTTAATCTCTCTCATCAGAAAAAATGAAATTAGAAAGTTTTAGCCCAGACGATGTTTCCGTTGTCTCCTCTGCATCTCGGCTTTGTGTGTTTAAAAGTGAGAGTAAGAGTAAACTAAATGACTGCTACTGAGGTTTAGTTGTGTCTTTCCGTGGTCCACACATTGCGATTCATAAATAAGTCCAGTTGTAATTTCTCAACACTACGAGAGTGAAGATACTGCGACTTCAATTTGAGATGAGTGGGATTCACCTAGCACGACTGAAAATCATAGGAAAATCTGACTAAAAATCTCCCCTCAGCTCTAAATAAGAGAAACTGCCGTTTATTTGCCACCCAGTCATTCAGTCTACAGCAGACATGACGAGCGCTTGAGTGGACCGTCCATCTCCAGCCTCAACACTTTCCTCTGAGACCAAATGACGCTCCTGTGCACTAGCTGTCCGTCCCTCGTGGAGCTCCCGGTCAGCTGGCACGGTGTGGTCTCCTGCCCGGGCCTGTACCGAGCAGCGTTTGGAGGTACAGTGTGACATACTCCAGAGCGGAGGACTGCTATGACAGCTCGGCACTGACGCACACAGGCTTCCCATCTTCCTCCTGCCACTCACACCACCGCGGTTCACTCACTTCTCCCTTAGTTTCCCCATAGTTTTTGCAGCGCTGTCATTCAAGTGTACAGCCTGGATCGGGTGGGTAAGGATGCGGTCGGCTTTACGGGACAGAAGAGGGGATTTAAACGAGACGTATGATGCAACACTGACTGTTAAGAGCTTTAAATCTTGTTATGATTGTTTACTCCCCTGATTTACCGCTCATTCATGCACGTTTGAGTAATCTTTATACCTTATAACTTTATGCTCACTGCTCTTTACATTTCTTAATGGATGATACACATAGAAATCAGCAGCGTCGCACAGTCATTTCCATATAGAAGGGCTGCAGCTTGCACTTTGTTCTGTGATGTGCTGTTTCACTCTAATGTTGTTGTTTGTGCAAGTGTTAAATGTTGTTTTTGTTCTGACCTGTCAGGGTTTACAGATAGAAAGCTAATGGGTTAATTCTGGCATATTTATGTACTGTACGTCCATTAATATGCACTATGCAAAAAATTGAGTGCTGCAGTTTTCAACCAGATCAATATCGCAATTTAAAATGTATGAAATATAAAATAATGATACACGATGTCATAGAATTTAACTATATAGCAGACGAAAGCGTAACATAGTCCCTTATGTTTGGAATGAGTGAATAATGTGTAAAAAATTCAAGTTAAAATGTTGAATTCTCATCTAACTTTCAGGAGGTGAAAAGTAACCTGCATTAATCCATTGACGTAGAAAGTTAAAACAATACTTTTCAGTCTCTACCTGGACTAGTTTTATTTCATACGGCAAAGGAAAAATGGAAACAAGCAGCAGAAAGCTCCTCCGGGCTAGATAAGATTAAATTTTGTGGAGATGCAAGCTTGCTCGCAGTAAGGAAAAAAAACATATATGAAAAAAAAAAAAAAAGAACAAAAAAAACACAATGCTTTTGAGGCTTTAAGGATAAGATGCACTTTATCTTCATTTGGAATAATGTCCTCTGCATTTGGCCCATCCTTCACTGCTGCTGAGAGACCCTGAGAGGAGCCGTGGGTGTCCGCAGTGCACCAGGGCCCCTGTCCCGTTTGGTGTGGTAGAAGTACCTGTTTCCTTTTGTGCACGTTTTAGGCGACAAGTCATGCAAGACACTACAGGTGAATGGGAAAAAATCTTGCATTTGTTCTGTAGTTTACTCACATGAATGTAAGAAAACACATGTTACAAACGGCCAAAATTTCACATGTATCTGAAAATTGACATGTCTAAAGTTCATTTGTACACGTTATACAAAACACAGACAGAGGGGATTTATTAGATGAAGTTGATTACTGACAAATGCACTGCAAAAAGGAATTTCTAGATGAGTAAAATGTCTTGATTTCAGGATAATAATCTGAATTTCAGACGTTTTGACTCGATAAGATTAGTGGATACTATTTTTTTGATGGAACTAGATTATTTTTTACTTGTTTCACACCAGTTCTGACTTGTTTCAATACATTATTTCTTACTTCAATCAAAATTATCTAAAACGCAAATCTATCCAAGCTTAAAATGACTTGGAATTTAACATTTTTATCTGGATTTGAGTAGTTTTGACTCGATTTAATTGCTGATGTGATGTTTAACTGGTTTCAAGGTATTTCTGACTGATCACGCAATAATTTAGCTCGAAATAAGAAAATTTATTTGTCAGTCGGGTAAAATAATCTTAACCCACTGACAGATAATTTGGACTGAAGTAAGACATAATGCATTGAAACAAGTCAGAAACGGTTTGTAAAGTAAAATCATCTAGTTCCATCAAATGAATAGTCTCCACTGATCTTAACAAGTCAAAACGTCTGAAATTCAGATTAATATCCTGAAATTAAGACGTTTAACTCATCTAGAAATGTATTTTTTGCATTGACTTTAAAGCTTGAGGGACAATATCATCATGGCTTTCTAAACTCATTTACATTATAGAGTGCGTCTGTCCTTAAACTACCTATAAGTATAAGATTTGCAAAGTGGAACATGTGCGTGTGGGCTGGTAGCATGTATTATAGATTGCATGCGTACTATAAGTGTCCTGCGGGTATCCAACGCGCAGCTTGTCCTGGGAGACGCTCTCACGCTGTAAGTTTGTCTTTTTAATCCGTCCTCTGATACATGCTTGAAACACAGTGAGGATATCGTCTTGTGAGGAAGAAGGGTGGTGATGTAACTGTCATTGTGGACCATAACATTGAGTTTCTGGAATGAGATTTTATAACTACAGATACAATTACCTGCACAAATCTTGAGGTTACAGAGGAAATTGCAATGAGACACGATTGTGAGGAGGAAGGTTATTCTACAATACAAATGCGTAGTTACCATCTAAATAGAATAAAATGCATCCTCTGAGGACAATATTGCTGTGGTAAACTGGAGGTCTTGATCCTGATGTGGGTTGGTCCTGTGTTCACTCAGTTTGGTCACAGTCTGATGTGGTGTCAGTGGTCTGTGAAGGTCTGGAAGGTCCATTTTTAGGGACGATTTAGGGACTGCTTTGTGAATTATAGTGTGACACCTGTTGATTTCACAGAGTTCTCAATTTTTCTCAGTCATTCAGTGGTCCTTATCTGTCCTGTTTCAAACATTTCTACATAAGCTGGGTTTGTTTTGATATTGGATGGATGTGCATTGATTGGTTAACCTGCTACTCCCGCCAATCAGAGGTCGGGTTTAGACAAGTCCAGAGTTTTATAGAAAGAAGTCTTAGGTAGAGCGTTGGCGACATACAGTACTACATAAAGTACAACAATAGAACTGTGGAACAACCCAAAAAGCTGCTGGGTCACTACTGTCAAATACATGTATGACATTAAAGCGTCAAGTAAAGAATACTAATGTTAACTTTAGTATTTAGCACCTTTAAACTGACACTTATCACTAAAATCATATTAAATTTCCTACTTTACTGTGCACATGGCGTTAAACATCGCTGTATTCTGTTCCCAGGCATTTGATTTTGTAATTTTACTACGTACTAGCGAAATCTGTGGTGTAAAACAGTCTGTGTGCAGCCACCAGTGACCAGCACAGATACAAGAGGCCTGTGACATCACGCTGTAGAAACCAAGGGGCAGCAAAATGACACTCAGGTCAAATCAATGGGCACAAATCCCTTTAGCCTTTAGCGGGTGTGTGTGTGTGGCCCAGAAGTTGCATAGAGTTACTAGAGCAGAGCAGAGCAGAGTGAGCTAAATATTAAAAAGACGTTTTAAAGATATGTATTCTTTTGAACTGAGAAAAAAATGTATAAAATGAAAATAGCCATGAAAAAAGACACAAAATCAGACCTTTTTGAAGTAGGTGCCCTTTTCCGTTGTTTGAATAGATCCATGGTTGCAGCCCATTACAAACAACTGACTTCAGGAGCAGTTATGCCTGACCAATTGCACTGTCCAGACCCCGCCCCTCTCCTCACCCTCTCACTCTCCCCTCCAGGCCCTGCCAGGTCAACCATCTCTATATTAAATGTGACAGTGGAGAGTGTGAATATTTGATCCCACCTCAGTCAAACTTCCTTTAAATTACTGAAAATGCTTTGATCCTGATCGCCCGAAAATTCCATCTCATTTCGACAAAAAAGCTAAACAAAACTGCCGACCCATTGACAAAAAAACATCTGAATTTGTAAGAATCATATCTCAAAACCACATTGTTGCTCACAGCTATTCTTGGCATTTCCAGTAATTACTCCCATTCTGCTACTACTGTATCCATTCGTATTTGCTGACAGGTATTAAAAACTCTGCTTTGATCTTGCGTCTCCAAAGCCGGGTATTTCTGACAGTTTCATCAAAAAAGAAACAACAACCGGCAAAACAAAACTGCATTTTGTTCCCTTCCTTTATGCTTTTGCCTCCAGTTAATTTGATATTTCGCACACATCTCCGCCGTACTTTAGGTGAACTGCCTTGGAGTATGTGCACGCTCGGTTCTGCAGAGAATAATCTTAAAACAGACACCTGTTTATCCTGGCTTTGTGCGCTTCCAGGAGGAGACCAGGAGGAGACCCGCACTGTGCTTCAGCTTATTCACAAAGCTGCGCTGCTAGACACAACATTTAGACGTCAACATTGCCCCAAAACATCGGAAGAAGAAGAGGATTTGTCTGTTTGTGACACGCGGAATTTCACTTCTCTGTCTTCCAATAATCTCCCCAAAACAGATGACATTCTTCTTGTTCTGATATCCGAAGGGTTAAAAGAGGCAGAAATATTCAAAGCTTGTTGCATATATATGAGCTTAGATGAGTGAGGAGGTCCTAATGCTGCGAGAGAGGCGAGGCTTTGGGCGAGCAGTGATTTGTTCTAGCTAAGTAAATTAGTTGAAAATTGCCAAGAAACTTAGAAAGAATGAAATGGAGGAGAATTAGTAATCAATTATGTTTCCTTTTAATCAGTCATTTTCGCCGTCACAGATAACAGAGGCAGGGACACATGTGGATTAATCACGAGAAGACTCCGCTGGATCATTGGACATCGTCTGTGTATGTTGTTTGTTTTAATGAAGACGATATCGCTGTCGGTCCATCCTCGTCACCTTGGCCTCTCAACCGGTCGTTCGTGGGATTCATAGAAATGCGCCGCAGCAGCAGTACATGTCTGTGTTTAGTCTCTCATGGCCAAAATGCATTGTTGAAGCAGCGATGGGGCTGTGTTTAGTACAGAGCAAATTGTCAGTGACTGAATCTCCCTAAAAACATACACTATTTTATGATTGAATTGTAGGAATCGGTTGCAAGTTTGTCTTGAAAATGTGAAAAACACAACGGTTTGTATCAGTCCAAACATACTCCTTACTTTCACTTAGGGCTGGGCGATACGGTGATAAAAATCGAATCGTGAGCTCGTCCCTGTGACAATCTGCTATTTTTGTGAAATCGTGGTATCGTGAGTCACCGTTTCTCTCTTTAATGCAACTGTCTGTTCTGTTCAAGCACACTTTTCTCCTGTTGTTTAGCCTCTGAAGCCTCTGAGAAGATGATTTTACCTCTTATTCACCTTATTCTGCCCTACGACGGAGTATAAGGGCCATTTGGGGGAAAAAAATAAAAATGCGGACATTACGAGAATAAACTCGTAAAATTTCGACATTAAACTCGTAATTGTATGACTTTTTCTGGATTCGACTTTATTCTCATACATTTACGAGAATAAAGTCGTAATATTACGAGAAAAAAAGTCGTAATATTACGAGAATAAAGTCGTAATATTACGAGATAAAAAGTCGTAATATTACGAGATTAAAAATTGTAATATTACGAGATAAAAGTCGTAATATTACGAGATTAAAAATTGTAATATTACGAGATTAAAAGTCGTAATATTACGAGAATACAGTCGAAAATGTGTATGAAGCCAGTACCTGTGTTATGGAGATGTGGAGCATTTTGTGCGGTTATACTTTGAACTAGGGTTTACACACGAAGAAATACTGTGTCTTTTAGCACAGCATCACCACATTATCATTAGTTTAAGGACTTTGAAGCGACAATGCAGACGTTTGGGTTAGTTTCGTCGGAAGAACCAAACAGATTTGGAAGAAATAGCTTCTTTAATCACGTAATATTACGACTTTATTCTCGTAATATTACGACTTTTAATCTCGTAATATTAAGAGATTAAAAGTCGTAATATTACGACTTTATTCTCGTAATATTACGACTTTTATTCTCGTAAATGTATGAGAATAAAGTCGAAGCCAGAAAAAGTCATACAATTACGAGTTTAATGTCGAAATGTTACGAGTTTATTCTCGTAATGTCCGCATTTTTTTTTTTTCAGTTGGCCCTTATACTCCGTCGTACTGCCCCGCCCACTTTTGCCGCTTTTTGCCACAGATATGCACTTTTGTTGTAAACGCACTTCCGTTTGACGAGAACTCCGTTAAAGCTAATAACGAAACAAGGGAAAAGTCTCGCCGCTAAAATACAGTAGGTTGATTTGTTTAATGAACACGAGCAACAACAAGTCAACAACATGAGCAACAACAAGTCAACAATGCACCGATTTCCTGGTCAGTCTGAAAACGGCTTTTTAGTCCATGTAGAACTTATTTTCTGTTGCGCTCGTCTGCTCCATGGAAACTAATACAACAGAAATAAGACGACGGCGCGTACGGCAACTTCCGGAATAAGGTGAATAGACCAGGGCTGCACAGTTCAACCAAATCGACACAACAACGCAGTTTTAATGGATGCAATTAGCAAATTGCAAAGGCTGCAGTTTTTGAAATGCAATAATTTCTTCCACAAACAACAAAATGTCTTGCTTTGATTTGAATAAAAACTGCTAACACTGTAGTTTGGATTTGTACAAACATGTTCTGAAACAAGCGACATAAGCGTGACAAAAAGCGACAAAAACGTGACTAAAATTGGCAAAGACGTATTTAAAAGTGACAAATACGCGTTTAAATATGACAAGCACAACTGAACGTGACAAAATGTTGTTTAAAATGTGAATTTGAACAGAATCCTATTATTAAATCATGAATCGCAAATCTAATCACAATCGCACTGGTAAGAACAATCACAATTAGATATTTTTCCTAAATGGTGCAGCTCTATTATAGACAATAGAAAAATACAAAGTCATCATAATCGTGATAAAATCAAAATCATGATCTGGCCTTAAAAAAAATCGTGATAATGATTTTTTTTGTCATGTCACCCAGCCCTACTTTCACAGCACATTCTGTACACGTTGATTCTTCACTGTGATGAGTTAAATGTGCAGTCACTGACAACATGAAATGTGAAATTGCCTTTTAAGTTAAGCAGGGTAATTATTACAAGCACAGCAGCATGGCTTGTTATTGCTCGACGTAAAGCATCACACCTTTTGTTGAAAGTTTTGAAACCCACTTCATCCGACCAACATTTAATAAGTAAGGATAAAACAGTATGTTGCAGGAGCAGATCTTATGTCTCTGGTGTAAATTGACGCTTTTAAATATATGTGTGCAGCTTTGAGTTTGTCTCGTGTTGCTGTAGCTGAGTGGCTTAGGCCTGGGGAAAGACAGATTTTGCTCAACTACTAAAAAAATGCGTACAGCCACTTTTAACTTACAGATTCCCTTGTCTCATATGGCTGGAATTGTCTTGCCATCACCAAGCGATACATTTCACTTTCTTTTCTTTTTTTTTTTATAGCTGAACAGTTTTGTATTAACACTTCTTTGATGATACATTCTTGTAACCAACCTTTAAAAGTCTCAGTGTTATTTTTTTCTCCAGTGGAAAATACAAAATAATCAAGTTATTTCAAAGTAGTGTGTTGAAGACTATACCTGCAAAGTACATTTTGACCCCAGCTATACAATTCATTTCTCTGTAAACTGCACACAATTGTTTGAACTCCCCCCATGGGATTTTTCATAAAAGTAATTTTCACTTCACCTTAAAGGGAACATATTATGCTGTAGGGACTTTTTTGAGCTTTTAACCATCAAAAACATTCCAGAGGCCTGCACTATGAAGCTGGATTAGCGGGTTAGCGAGATAACTAAGGGGTTAAACTTGATGTGGCGGTACTACGAATCTGGGTCATTTCCCACCAGAGTAAATCTCTATGGCAACAGGCCGCAAACTCCTAACCTGTTCTGGACCAGGTTAAGTTCCTGGCAGCTCGGATAGCTCATGCAGCGAACCAATCAGATCTCACCATTGTTATAATATATAATCTTCCTCCAGAATCCTGTTGATTTAGACGCACGGATTGTACAGAGAGAATTCTCATAGATCACCAAAACCCAATGGATTTCCCTAATGGTTGAGAGGTACCGATTCTTTCGTGAAGGAATCGAGTACCACTTTGGGTTTATAGAGCCCTACTAACACCACCATCCCACAAAATTAAAATTTGTTGAGGATTTTTTTCGGTCTACACGCAGCTTGTTATAGCCTCATCACCTTCCACTTTTGCACAATATTCTGATACTTATTGCGCACTTGCTCCCATAGAGTTACAACTGCAGTGAAGAAGACAGGTTCATTATTACTCAAACTAGAGCTTGGTTCTAATGCCCTGATATTGTCCCGTGAAGAGATGTCATTTGAATTGATGGAGCTTTGCACGTAAGATGTAGCGACTCATCAAACTTACACGTTAAATGAATCGACAATCCTTTTCAGAGTTCTGACTTTAGCTGCTGCCACCGTGTTTCCCATTGTCGGAATTTATCGTTTTACTTTCTCATATTTACTGAGGGTGATAGAGTGTTCTAATTGGCCGACAGGCGCTGACTCCGCTCCTTTATGTGAACGTGCACGGTCTCATTCAGAAAATCATAAATTCAGAAAAACAGAACTAAATGTGAACTCGCTTCATAGTACAGTTTATCCAGAAACGCTCATGTCTCGGTTTGTCAATCCAGGTAAGAGGAACATATCCAGGATCAGTTCAGCCAGCTTCGTAGTACAGGCCTCTGGAGTTACATTTAGCTTCATTTACGCTAGTTTGATGCATCCTGGTTAGAAAATCCTCTCCCCTCCGACCGTCAAACACACTCCCTGCTGAACTCTCCCGATGGATGACATTTTTATGATATTAAACGTCATCCGAGAACCTTCTGTTGTTTGCTCGAGTAAGCGCTAAGGCAAACAGAACCAGATACAGAGGTTTTGTTTTTATACTCTTTTTTTTTGTTCTAAAACATGAGATGCCAAACTTATGGTACTCAGGAAACGCTAATAACAACCCACTTATGCATTTGGTGGCAAAAAATCACAGTTTGATTAGGGTTAGGATTAGGGTTAGGTTTAGGAACAGTTTATCTGGTTAAGTTTCGGCCTGGGGCAGGTAAGCTAACCAAGTCGCAGCAGAACTTTCTCACTCGGAGAAAAAAAGGACACAGCTTGGACGCATCCCATTGAAAGCTGTTGGTACTCAGGAAACGCTAATAACAACCCACTTATGCATTTGGTGGCAAAAAATCACAGTTTGATTAGGGTTAGGATTAGGGTTAGGTTTAGGAACAGTTTATCTGGTTAAGTTTCGGGCTCTGGGGCAGGTAAGCTAACCAAGTCGCAGCAGAACTTTCTCACTCGGAGAAAAAAAGGACACAGCTTGGACGCATCCCATTGAAAGCTGTTGGTTTAAACAATATGAACCCATTATTTTGTGTTAGCATCACCAGCTGCAATAGAAATCCATACATCTTTATAACCCCCAATTGACAGCTTTATATCATTAGTATCAACTCACATCTTCCAGTTCCCACATTTAGCTTCCCGGGTACACATTTCTCCCCCTCTCTCCCTCTGTCTCCCCCTCTGTCTCCCCCTCTGTCTCTCCCTCTGTCTCTCCCGCTGCTGTCAAGGCTCCAGGAATGCCAATGCACTTTATTGAATACAGCACTATAAAAGCACACTTGCACCGGGGAGCCACAGTAGCGATTTCAGTTTTGTGGAGAGCTGATTTGAAGCGTGTCTGGGGGTTGACCTTGCAGACAGGTGAGTGTGTGCGATTCATAGACGACTCATTCGAAATACGGTGGAGCAGGAGTCGTATCGAGCTCAGCCCAAAGCCCCGCTAAGCCTCCAGACTCTCGAATGGGGCGGGAGCGTGCAGTGGAGCGGGGCGCGCGTGGCTTATATGCATTTGTGTCACTTTGTTCCGAGCCTGTTTGCCTTACACCATTAGCGGGCCACTGCTCTTCTACGCTCTCTCCCTCGCTTGTCCTTTCTCTCGCTCGTCTTCCTTGGATATCTCTCTTTATTTTCGTTCTCCTCTTGCTGTCTCTCTCAGCCTTTTCTTGTTGTCTTCCTTTCGTTCTCTCTGCGTTAGCGATCCCTCCCAGTCCCTCTCTGGCATCCCTCCCTCTTTCTTGCTCTTGCCCGTTCTCTCTCTCAGCCTCTCTCTCTCTTTAATGACTTATAATAAATGTAGTGTGTTAAAAGTCTCTTTCTCAGCCTTTCTAGCTCTCTCTGTCTCTCTCTCTCTCTCTCTCTATCTCAACTTTTCTAATTCTCTCTCTTAGCCTTTATCTTTCTCTCTCTCTCTCTCTCTCTCTCTCTCTACCTTTCTATCTGTAACTGTCTCTCTTTCTCTCTCCTGCCTCCTGCCTTTCTAGCTGTACTGGTCTCTCTCTTAGCCTTTCTAGCACGCTCTCTCTCTCATGCCATTTCTCTCTTGCCCTTTCTCACTCACGCTTTCTACTTTTTCTCTCTTTCTCCCCTCCCGTTTGCTTTTCCTTTTACTCCTCCTCTCAGATCCCTCTTTCTCTCCCCTAACTCCCTTCCTGTTCTCTCCCCCTCTCTTTCTCCAAGTCTTTCAAGCTGTCTTCCCTTCTGACTTCTCCCTCTCTATCTTTCTCTCACCCCATTGTCTCTTTTATCCTTTCTCTCCCCTTCCTTTTTCTCCGGATCTCTCTCCTGTCTTTCCCTTCCTCTCTCATTCTCTCTCTCTTTCAGCCTCTCTCCTTCTCTATGACCCATTCTCTTTCTCTCACCACATTCTCTCTCTCTCTCTTATTATCATCCCTCTCCCGCACATTCTCTTTCCCTTTCTCCCTCTCTTTCTCTACCTTTTTCGCCGTCTTTCTTTCTTTCTTTCTTTCTTTCTTTCTTTCTTTCTTTCTTTCTATGTTTGTGTCTCTCTCCCTCTGTCTTTCACTCTCTCTGTCTGTCTCACTCTCTCTGTTTCAATCTGTCTCAATCTTTCCCTCCTCTCTTTCTCTCTCTCCCCCCTCTCTCTCTCCCTCCTTACCTCTCTCTCCTCCGCTTACGTCTTTTCTTTCACACGCCACTGGGATTTAGATACCCTATGTATTATGGATGTGCGAAAATAAACAAAATGCAGTAGCCGTTTATGCGACACACTTGTGAGATCACAGGACAGGAGCGATTAGAACAGTCAAGTAAAGCTGGATACAGGCCCGAGGGAGGGGAAACAAGAATACAGGCAGGTCTGGTATAAATTTGAGACATTCTGAAGCTTCACTCCGCTTGTCAGCCTGGGAATCAATACTCTGTGAACTATTACTTCCATATGCAAAAAAATGACTCTAAATAATACTTATCACCTTGGGTATTATTGGAATTCACTACCCACTCTCTAGCAAAGACATATTTTAAGCCTAAACATGTTTTTGTTTTGTCTGCATTTTGACAAACTGCGCAGCTTCAGAACAACAAAGCCAGGTTCGCTTCACAGACTATGGGGAGAGAGGTTTTTATGCTTTATAATTGCACTTAAAGAGGCCAGATTTATCAATGAAATGAAAGTAATTGCAGTTGGAGTAGCCTACAGCCACAAAGAAAAAAGGGATGATGACTAGATGAATGAATACTATCAGTTGGCCTATACAGATTAAGTCTTCTACATTTGTTTCTCTAAAAGGCTTGATATAAAGGAGATTGAGAGACTGTCATTAGACGGTTAAACATTTAAAATCTATTTGGTTTATACAGCACAGAATCCTCTTACTCCCACATTCATTCAAGGCCAAATCTGTGCAGCGTTGGGATTTATCCGATGCTTTGGGGAAGATGAACATGTGAAAACCTTTAAGAGTAACAAATGCTGCTGCTCACTTCTACAAGCTCCGGGGTTGTGGTTATGGTCCAGCAGTGCAGAGCTTTGTTTAGATGACATTTATGGCGCCTAAATGATCCAGTATGCGGTGATTTTTGTTCAATATTGCGATTAATAGTCTGATTCTTACCTTGGACTTACTTACACATCATTGAAAGGACTGGAATTGGACTGACTCTCACACTGACTTTTTTTTCAACCTGGAGATAGTAATAATTTGATGGACAAATTAGGTTTGACGCTAAGATCCCGGCAGAGAATGATGAGTGATGCGCAGGAGGTGTAGAGCGGAATATGACAGGAATCTTATGTCGGAGCCTAGACGCTGGTGGTGAAAATAAAAACCTGAAAGAAAATTAAAATTCTGTAGTTATAGCTGTGAATATGGAGCAGAGGTGGTGCTGGGGTGGAGGAGGGCTGCGCGAGCCGAACTGCTGAACGGAGAAGCATGTAATAAAGTAAAATCTGTGTTGCTCCGGCACAGATATTTTGTAAAGGTATCTATTCAGGTGAAAATGGGACCACAACTTTTACTCTGCACCTATTTATAGAGTGTTTTACCCTACGAGAAAAACAGGTTAATAGCATGCTAATGTTTGTTAGCTTTACCCATGACGGTCCGTGATGCTGTGGGCTCAGAAACTCATGAAAAGGCCTTATAAACTTCTCGTGGTGAATATTTAGGATGTGACTGATGTAAAGAACATAAACTACTTGTTTTCCACGTTTCAAAACAGTTAAAATCAGGTACAGCTCCTTTAACAATACTATAAATGTTTTTTAGAGGGATTTGTGCACATTTGAGTCATCTTTTTTTCTCCTGTGTCAGTCCAGGTCCTCACCGCTCTCACTTTGCAATTTTATTTTCCTAAACGGTGACACACCTAAATTCGGTACGTAGCCATTTTGCCACAACTGAGGTATGACCGCTCGGTTTTTAAAGCGGAAGTAAGCTGACCTACTTTTTAAACTTTTAGATCAATATTGCAATTTAAGATGCACAAAATATAACACAACATTATGACCTATGAGTTTGGGGGAAGCACAATTCTTTGAACGTTTTACTTTTACATACTCTCAATCTGTGCCTGGCTTTACGAACCTCTCTGTCTGTCTGCAGTATTCCAGACAGATTGCACTGAAAGACTTTCCCACAAAACATATCATTTTTTGACCTAAATAAATGCTTCAGAAATTGTCGTTTCATACAAATGCAAGTGCTGTGCGATAAATAACAATTAGTTTAGGGCTAATACGTTTCAAAACATCCTGTTCTTTTTTCATCTGATTTTTCACTGCACATATCTTCAATCTTAAACGTTCAACAGAATGATTGCATCCCTGCTTAGCCTATAATTTAGCAGAAGCACACTATAATCTGTCGGCTGGACTCTCCTCACAGCTAGCCAGTCTCAACAGCGGCTGAGGAGATACAAAGCGGCAGGTTCCATATCTCTTTCATTTCCCACTCGGCTCCCACTGCGTGTCGCTTTGTAACCAATTACATTACTCCGCCCCTCCCACTCTCACCATCGCTCTATTAAACTGGGTCGTAATCTAATAGGGGACTTATGTATGTGTTGTTTTGATAATTATTCCTTTCATTGAGGCTGATAGCAACTTCATCAAACACTCCCCGGATTCGACGGACCTCCCCGCGAACAGATAAATTAAAAAACCTGTGCGTGCGAAGTCGTCTGGCAGTGCAGCTTTACCCCTGTGAGAATTATCACCCGCAAGGTCAGGGAAAGGGGCGGAGTTTCAGCAAATGTTCTCAAACTTTATAAATCGTGTGGAGTGCAGCAGTCTGGGGGAAAAATCAACAAGACATTTGCGTTGATGGTGGTGGAAGAATCTTAAAACGCAACGCAAGGTCGAGCGGCGGTAATGTGGCAAATAGGAAGTAATCAAGAATTATCTGAAAAGTGCACTCTGGGAAGGTCAAAGTGGGAAGTGACATCAAGAGGAATAATGATATGGCGGGTAAAGCAGTCTGCTCTCGACTTGTGAATATCAAGCAGAGAAACCATAATGGAAGCGACTTTAAGATGTAAATTTAATGCTTAACTAGTGATTTTCTGTTGAACTAAAAGCTGGATGTTTCGCTAACGGTTAAACGTATGATCACAAACAGGTGAATATCGTGTTGTTTGGTGGTTTCAACATTGAGGGTGATTCAGCCGGGACACTTTGGAGGAGTGAAAAATTTACAAATGTTAGTGACTTTTTCGATCAGCCCTATGGAGCACTTTCTTATTTTTTATTACCTCTGATTCATGTCTGTTTTTATTGTTTGTAAAACTTATGAGCGGAAGCCAACTCCAACTGCAAACCAATTCTACCCGCAGGAATAAATAATGTTAGCTGCACCTGAACCTAAACTTACTCAAAAAGAAAAAAAACATCGGCCATCTCAGGACTGAAGCTTTGAACAGGGCCGGTTCTAGATTTGTGAGGGTTGCGGGGTCCTGTGCAAAATACTGTTTGAGGACTATAATGATCAAAAATGAAATGGTGCGCCGCTCGTGGTTGAGTGGATAGCACACATGCCTGCTAGACCTTTGTTGAGCATTTCTGCCTCTAAACACGATGACTGTAACTCCGTGATAGCTTACCATGCTAACAGCATATCAAACCACTGTGTATATTGACCCTTTGCATGTGTCAGCACAGAACGCTCACTTTGCCATGAGGGACTGCAGAAGCGCTGTCCGTGCATCTAAAATAATGGAAACTGTTGAAAACCTGCCTATTTATCGGCTGATTGGATTGATTTTACAAGTAAAATTGTGATCTGTTGTGCGGTTGACTGCACTAACAGGCAGGGAGTATATCTAATGTAACTTTTTATTGTATAGACCCTTCCAGGAGTAAGGCATGTACCAGGGCAAGCTTGAGTTTTATTTGTCTTCAATTCATTTTGACGGAGCAGCAAATTTAAAAAAGTGCACTTTTGTCATTTATAGATATAGCTCAAATAACATGGGCTCTCAAGTTTTGATCATGGTTTGGAGTAAGATTTTTGTGTGTGAGGAGTGGGGGGTCGGGACCAACAGTTCTGAGGGTTGAATATGAAATAAATCTTTATTTATCATTTATTTAGCAGACAATTTTAAACAGGGGTGGCCAGAATTGGGGGGGTCTGGGGTCCAATCCCAGAAAATGTTGAATATTTATAACCACATTTCCAGTAATATGGTGCACTTTTTGTATAATTTTAGCCCCATGTAGGTAGTACTATATGGGCCCCATGTGCCTAATACTGTAAGGGCCCTATGTGCGTAGTACTATATGGGCCCCATGTGGGTAATACTGTAAGGGCCCCATGTGGGTAGTACTATATGGCCCCAGTGTGGGTAATACTGTATGGGCGCCATGTGGGTTGTACTGTATGTACTCATTGACTACATGCCTACATGGTACCTTTGCATTTAGACACATCTTAATTACTTTCCTCATTAGGCTTGTTTCTCTGGGAATATGAGTCAGATTACCAGTTACCATGTTTAGTGCCTTGGGGGTCGGAACAGGCGGAAAGCATTGCTGCTACGGAGCAGGTCAGAGAACGCCAAAATTGCGAGAGCTGGACACCTCCGTGAAGTTGGCCCATCAAACGCAAATCCACACAAAAAACGTCAGAATCAATTGGTTGTGCTTCATTTGTGCTGCAAAAAAGTTTCGTTTGTGTTGCTTTAGTTTTTGAGATATTAACAATTCTTTTATAGGTCAAATTAGGGTCACCCAGCCGCCCAGGAAGCTTAAAAATGTTCCAAAACGGCAAGAAATGGTGTCAATCGTTAGTTCCTCGTTTGTGCTGTGAAGAGATTCGTTTGGCTGTTATGGTTTTATCAATATAGAAAATGGTCAATGGTTATGGTTTTATCAATATTGACAAATTTAACTTTAAGTCAATGCTAATGTTACAAAATGATCATGAACATCACCATGGATCACACAGCGATTTACAAAGAGCCAAGTGAATGAAAATCAACTTGTATGAATGAGGGATTACATCGACTACCTTGTATGAATGTATGTACAATCCAACTAGCACCAACTAATGCATACTACATATATTCATAAACTGCCTGCCCCCACCAGGTGTACATTAATGGAGCTCATTGATCATCTATCATTTAGAATAATCTATATAAAACTTTTCTCACCTCAGATTAAAAGAGTTTTGTGCTTCGTTCATTGATTCTGTTGAAATCCACGATATTTTTCAGTCCCCTGGGTCAGCTTCCAGTTGTGCAATCTTTACTTTCTCCAAAAATATTAGCTTTTTGAGCGTCTAAAATATGTCCCACTTCCAGCGACAACTGAACTAAATATGCATTAGAAGTAGTAGAAGTTTTTGTCAGATTTGTGTTCCCTGCGTTTACTCTTTATTGCCGTCCACTATGGTGCACCCACGTGATCATGTGACATAGGTGCAATACACATGTGTAATTCCCTCTGCAGTCAGTAGACGGAGCCACAGCTAAGTTAATATGCCGTCCCAAGGCAGTGATAAAGTTATATTGCTCTTTGTAAAAACATTTTATTTTTACTTCTAAAACATGAGACGTCGAAGTAAAGATACTCAAGAGCATTTTTAAAGGCCAACAACAAAACAAATAATACACAATTATTGTCCTTTAAAAGCCTATTTTGCTTGGTTCAAAATGGCTCTGTAACTAGAGACATCAGCCAAAAAGATGTGTTTCAAGTGTTCCTCTGATTATAATTTACTTAATGTCTTTTATTATGATAGAATAGAATGGATGGTTTTAATAGCTTAATACTAAATGCGTTTATAATTCTAAATGTCTTCTAACTTTCCACATAGCAAAGTTATAGTATACATATATTAGTGCTGTATTCGTATGAAAGAGCAAATGACTTTGGGGAAACTATGAGTCATTTCACACCCAAAACAGAAAGAGGAATTGCAAACTTGTAATATCTCGCCTGGATTGGAAAGTTGTGCGGGTCAGGCCTCCGCTGCCTCTGGTAATCTATAACACCAAACAGTCTAAACAGTTCATTTGTGCCTCCTACCTGTGCTGCTCCAATGGGAAATCGGCTATTCAAATACTTTCCAAACAATTTGTCGTGACATATCTCCGCGGCACAACAGCGAGAAGTCGAGGAATTACCCTTGCGTTGCTCTAGTGGAAGGACACAAATGCGCCGTCTCATATCATCCTCCAAAGTTCATAATAGCAAAGGGCAGCGGCGTGATGATAAGACAGCCAGGAAATTCGAAGCCCTGCCGAGAAAATTACACACATCCCAACAGCAATATCGGAACCGAAATGAAAGTGATAAGTGTGTAACCTGGGCCGAAATGGAGCTATGAATATATCAAGCATGTTAAAGGTGGGAGTCTGATGATTGTCCAGGCTAATCCCGTGGTCTATGCTTCAGATATTATTGGCAAGGATAAAATTTATGAATATTTGACTTTGACGCAGCCCAAGTGGTTCTGATCACTCGTTGACATAAAGAGTGCAATTTGATGGCAGCCAAGGAAATTCTGTTCTTTCTGTTAAAGGAGGTGAGCTCTTGACATGCACGATAGAATATTTGACCTTACGCTTTGATAGTAATAGTAAATCATGCAGTATGCCATCCACTTGTTGTGGAGGACTTGGTGCGCTTCAAAAGAACTCCGCATCTGTGCTCACAATCGGCTGCATGTCATAGTCGGGGTCATGGTCTAGAGTGGGTGAAACACAACTTCTTTACCCCGTTTAAGATGTTTCCTGATGAAATATGTGTATTTTAAGCGTGATTCATTTGAGTCGAGTTCCAACGCACTCTTACAAATTGCTCTGTAGATGGGAAAATGCAAGAGGCAGCATTAGCATTGCTGTTGAATTTAGCCCTCTGCTAACCGATAAAGTAATCCAAAAAAGTTAGCATTCTTGGGTAACTTTATCAGAAAGTTATCCAAGAAAGTTAAAGTTATCCAAGAAGGTTAGCATTCTTAGGTTACTTTATTGGAACACTTTATTCTTCTTCATGTCTTCATATCGGTTTTTGGCACAATATAGCAACTGTAAGTGAGCAGCTCTTCTACATTAAAATGAATGGCTTGCTTCCCTTTTGGAGGTCCTTTAGTGGGTGTGGGATGATTTGATCTATAATCTCATCAGTCTGGATCATGTTCTCATTTGAATTCTGTCAAATGAACTGAACTGACAGCACAGTACCACCCCTTACCAGGAGAGGGTAGTACGCCCAGTTATGAGCAGCGTAACAGCCTGAAAGAATGAAAATTATTCATGTTTTTACAAATATCTGTTGAAATCTGTGGTTTGGAGCAGTGACTTTGACCTAATACAAAGGACACTAGAAATTGACTTTGTTTGATATGTTTGAAATGAAAATATGCTTTTCTAAACTGTCTGCTTGTCTGTAGTCTAATTTCCTTCACATACCCTGGATAAATGCAAGTATATATTTGTAGAAAGGGGTTCAGAGGTTGTCATCCGGACGCCGTTTAAAGATCGAGACGTTTCGACTTTTATCCAAAAGTCATTGTCAATCAGAGAGCTGGTCTGGGAACTCGGGCTTATATGCTACTCTGAGGGCTGTATTCTCAAGTTCCCGTACCAGATCTAAGGTACCTTGCCCAAAATTCTCCAGAATTCGTCGATGTAAACCCTCATTCGTCCAGGTGTGGTCCATCGTAGAAAGGGGTTCAGAGGTTGTCATCCGGACGCCGTTTAAAGATCGAGACGTTTCGACTTTTATCCAAAAGTCATTGTCAATCAGAGAGCTGGTCTGGGAACTCGGGCTTATATGCTACTCTGAGTTTTTTGTTTTTATTTGTGTTTTTATGCTATTTTTCCCAGTGTTTGTGTGCTCAGCTGGGCTCCAGGAGAACTGTTGGGCTAGAAGTGAGATCTCTGATTTCAAATGGACCAGATTTGCTTGTTTGGTGCAAACCTGGTTTGATAGTGCGTTCACATCTCCACAAATAAAACAGCCACAAGACTCAACAAACTGTAACTGTCCATCATATAGCGATTTGACTATCTGAATCCCAAGGCCTAATGTATTTGTTCTATTAACAAGCAGATAAAGCAAGTTCTGTACTGCGATCACAAATGTTCAAAGAATCTATATACATCTTATAACATTATTAACATTTATTATTGACCTGGTATGGAGAAGTCAGAAACTTGAGATTTTGAGGCACATAATGTAAATCCTAAATCAAAATGATTATTTGTTGAAGGGAACATATTATGCTATAGTGACTTTTTGAGCTTTTAACCATGTTCTAACAACGTTCCATCATCAAAAACATACCTGGAGTTGCATTTAGCTTCATTCACGCTATATTGAGGAATGTTGATTGGAAAATCCTCTCCCCTTCCTCTGTCAAAAAAACTTCCTGCTGAACTCCCTTGATCGATGATGTTTTTCTGATTTTAGAAGTCAATTATCCGAGAATCTTCTGCTGTTTTAACTCCTTAAATCATCGGCAGACTCTTGAGCATTTCTGCCGTCTAAACACAATCACTACAAACTAACTAGCTCCCTCAAATTCAGACAAATTGCTAGTAACAAGACGAAATATGCATAATATTTATCCTTAAAGAAAAGTTTGAATGCATATGACGCTTTCCAAAAGTGAACAACAGTGTGTAAATAGGATATTGACGGCAACAACGACAGTTCTTTGATAGCGTTATATGTTATACAGCATGTTGTACATTGCACTTGCCATCCCGGGATGTCCAAACAAGAAGCCTGACAGGCTCACAGTTAGACTCTTAACAGCAGGATCCTGGTTACAATTCCCAGCCTGTGCAGAGCTGCCATGTTCTCCCATTGTAACAGTGTGCTCCACTTTCACTGCCCCACTGCAACACATGTACAACAGGCTAATTATCCAGTCCCTGCACAAGACCAGGGGGTGCTTTGGATCCATAGAAGGTCCCAAGCCACTCCTTAGTGCCTGCCCACCCGTCGCTAATGGGGTGCTCTCACCAGAGAGCGTGGATAGGTTAAATGCACAGAACAAATTGCTTGATGGAGACAATGGAGTGTGACTAAAGTTACATCAAATACCAATATGACCGCCGTTAAAATGGAGGAATGCATGAGTTTGAAAGTGGAAATACTATGAGTTTAGTGATGTATTTGAGGAGGTTGTTTTGTTTGTTGATCCACAAAGCAGCATAAGTAGATTTACATTGAAAGTAATGAAATGAATGAGTATGAAAAATAGTAGATATTATTTTTTTTAAGTCAAGCCTGGGTACAAGCGTGTAGACATCTGATTTTTTCATAAGTTCTCCTTTTACAATACATTTTCTGGGGGAGAAAAAAATAATAGTTGGGTACGCCCGCGGTAAGTACTTATTTTAATAGGTTGTTCATGATCTAGAATGTGATGATGTGATAACATCAGATGGAGGTAAGAACGACATTTCCTTTTCCTTTCATTTGATTGTAATGGACTTTGTTATGAAATACCTTAAACGTAAATTCATAAATGTTGAAACTTATGATTTCTCTATTTGTTTACTTGTTTTTTTTTTTTTATTCTGAGTGATAACTATGAGGCATGAACATCTTTTTGTCCAATTCTCTTACTGATACTTATCTGATCTCTGGGCCTTTAACATTGTTGAAATTGCATGCAAATGCAAAATGTTATATGAGTAAGCAGAATGATCATGATCAGAAAGAAATCTGATGATTTTGTTCAGATTTCTTTCTGATCATGATCACTCTGCTTACTCATTTGCAGCATTACAACATTTTGCAGTTTGCATGCAGATTCTACATTCTGATCATTATCATAATTTGAGTTCTCATGTAACTGCAACCACTGACACTGAGTCTAAACAGTTTTAATATATCTACTGACACCAGTAAAATTATGTGTGAGAGAGTGGATGCATTTTTTTTTTTTTTTTTTTTAGTTAATGTGGAGAATAGTATCTAACATGTGGTCAACCATTGTGCACCGTCAGAGGTGAGTACAGTGTGCCTCAAGTAGAAGTACAATATAGGACAATAACAGTGGACATAAAATGTATCTAATCTCTATGATTAATGAGTTAATGTACAATTAATGAAAATCAAGTAATGCACAGATTCTGGTATTTCCAAAGAATAGAAAAACAAAAAAATTACAAAAATAAGTAAGGTCTCTGGTTAGTGCAAATGTTCATATAATTGAATGTTGTTTACATAACACTTATGAATAGGAAGAATAACTACTCTGAAAATAACAATTTATTCAAAAAGTAAATGTACTGTCCCACCTCTGTGCACCACAAACCTCTCAGCCTGATACCACTTAGAGCAGAACCACATTTCAGCTTCACAGTATTCTGTCAAGGAGTCTGCCATTATGCCGCATCCCTTTGTACATTTAAACCAATTACTTCATTCATTTAGAATATTTTGTGAAAACCCTCTACATTTTGTTTCCAGGCTTTCTGTTTTTGAAGCCAGAGAAAACAGAAACATCTCTTTGAAACACGAGGGCTGTGTTTATTTCATAAAAGCACTAAGGCACTCTCTTACTCAATAATCTCAAGTGAGCTCAAAAATAGGATAATTATTGAGCAAACTCGATTTCCATTTAAGCCCCAGTGTCGACAGTACACATAGTTGCACAGTTACGGCGTTCTAGTTTCTGCCCGATTCTTACTACTGCAATGTTTCCTGTCAGCCGCGTGACAAATAACACTCATGGGTCCTCAAACGCACCGAGTTTCCCAAAGTTGGATAAAGATGAATTCCAATTCTGATAAATGCATAATTCATTGTCATTATTCTTTCTATCCTGTCACTCGGCAATGTGTTTGAGTTCAAGGGCAAAGATGAAATGATCGCACAAAGAGCCCCGGATAGCTCACAATGGTAAAATGGCATTATATCTTTTCCTTAATGTTTAATCAACGCCGTCAGTGAGCCCACACAAGGCTCAGTCAGACTACTCCATTTCAATGACTGCTGTGTGTGCGTGTTTGTGTGAGACCAGCTTAGAAGCCTACATTCTCTCAGAAATGTCCTAGAAACTTTCTCCCAGCTGCTGCCGTCAAATGTGCAGCATTTCTGGCGCAAAAAAAAAGACAGAGACAGTCGCAAATCACCAATTAAAATGTCAATGCAACAACCCATCGCCAGGAGAGGGGACAATGACAGACTTTCATCACGCCAGAGCAATGCGTTCCCAATGCATATTTCATAATTGCTTTACCAATTAATTGAATGAATTGAATTTTGCGCTTTGATCCAAATAGCTTGTCCTAAACCATAGTCTTTAGTCACATGCCAAGGCAGTGGAATAAGACCGGCAAAACGTTTCAATTATAAGCTGCAAGTGGCACTCCGCTCCGGGTGTACTGGTCAAAGTAGTGACTTTTAATTATAAGGATGTGGACTTAATGAAGCTGGAGCATAAATTAAGTCTGGAAAACTGTCTCTGGCTTCTGTCACTGTCAGCCAATCAGCTTTCAAGCCATTAAAGGAGACATGTTATGCATTTTTTCAGGTACTGAACTACTTCAGGTAGCATTGAAGTATGACATAAGCATATGATCGTTTTTGATTTTGTTCACTGTAAACCTCAATATTGATCTAAAACGCCTTAATAATAGAAATGGGTCCATTGACTTCCAAAACGGCTTCAACCCCGCCACATCATAGTAAAAGTTCACCATAGAGTATTTTTATTCACTTGTTTTGACTATGCGACATTTTAGAACCTTATATGTATCACTCATGAGTCTTCATTTTTCAGATAAATCACCAAGTACAGGGATGTGGGCGGGGATAGGGGGTAAGTGAACAGGAATTTTCACTCGAGCGTTATTTGCGAGAGAATACAATATTACTCAAACATGCAGGAATCAATCAAAACTTTGAGCAAACAATTGATGAGGAAACTCAAGGTTAAAGTTAATTCTGCATAATATGTCCCTTTTGATAAAATTTTCACAACCTTTTTTAGGGCTTGGCCATATCATATCACTCATGTATCTGCATTTGCTTTTGGGGCAATATGTAATTTAGAATATCATGAGTTAGTTGGACATGCACTTTAACATAAAATTGTTTATATCGTCATTTATATCGTCATTTATATCGTCATTTATACCGTCATTTATACCGTCATTTATACCGTCATTTATATTGTCATTTATATCGTCATTTATATCATCATTTATACCATCTTTTATATAATCTTTTATACTGTCTTTTATACCGTCATTTATATTGTCATTTGTACTGTCATTTCATTTATATCATAATTTAAACCATCATTTATATTGTCATTTATATCGTTTTCACATCCCAACTCATTTGCTGTCCTTTTACCGATGACCTCTCGTGTTTCTCTTATTTGTTTTTGTTTTTTTCTTTCCTGATCGAAAGAACCGTGAGTACACTTTCAACATGGGCCTGTTTTAAAAGTCAGTATTTATTGTCATTCGTGGCTGTCTTCTTTACAGCCTTACTGAGAGCTTTGCCTACACATTTATTGCTGCCATTCAGTCAACTCACAACAACACAGAGAAGGCACTTGTAAATCAGAGCGAGAGTCCATTGTTTGTGGCTCGTAATTTAAAAATCCACGTATAAGATGTAGTCCGCCATTGATTTTTCTAAGTACTGTAAATGACACAGCAACCTCACAAATCAAGAGGAGTAAGTAAATAAAGTATGCTAAGGAATGATTTGATTGGGCGAACAGATTTCCAAACTTTTTTGATTGCGCTCAATAAAAATGAAAATTTGAACCACTCAAGCACAACCCATCAACACAGTCTGTAATAAAGAACTTACCGTCAGCCGCAGAACCATAACAGTTGCCTCATCAGCTATTACAATTTTAGCAATGGAATTATGTTTTACTCCTGTTCCCCATCATCACCAGAACCAATCTAACTCTCCTTAAAGCATCCCCCCCAGACACTAGGAACACATCACCACCTGAACTATCTCAGTCTCTTCCACCGTATCACCACCTCACTTTCCTCAGCGTTATCAACACCGCAGCAGCAAAACCGTCTCACTCTTCAACCCAATTTCTAGAAGAAGTATCACACATCTCTCTCCTCCACCCATCACCACCGCGGCACCAGAATCAATCTTACTCTCCTCGAACACATCACCCCCAGAAACCAGGAACCCATCACGACCAGAACTATCTCACTCTCATCCTCCCCATCATCAGCTAAGCAGCAAAACCACCTTGCTCTTCTCAAACAAATCTCTTCCACTCCATTCCAGAAATCTGTTTCTCCTCTAAACATTACCCCCAATATCACCAACAGTATTCACTCTTTTCCAAGCCAACATCAGTTTTCTCTCTTCTTCACCCATCACCACCTCAACAGTAGAACCACAACTCTCCTCAAATGCGTCAACCCAGTACAAACAGATTTGTCTCACTCTCATGCACATTAACAAGAGAAATAGCTTTTTGCTCTCCATCCAATCAACAACTCAGCAGAAGAACTAATCCTATTCTGCTCTAACCCATCACCACCAGACAGTAGCATCGTATGATCCACAGAACTCACTCTTCTTCAACCCCATCTCACGCCATCACCAATCAAACTATCTCACTCTTTTCCTTCCCGCGATCACCTTTCTCTCTCCTCCATCTATCACCACTTTAGCACCAGAACCATTCCTAGTCTTCTATAACACATCACCTCTAGACACCAGGAGCCCATCACCATCAGAATTATCTCTCTCTCTCACTCTCATTCTCCCTATCATCAACTCTACAGCGAAACCATCTTGCTCTTCTCTTAAGAATCTCTAGACAAATGATCTCACTCGCTTCTACTCCATCACCAAATCTATTTCTCTTCCACCCGATCACCAGGACTACTACTTATATCTCCTCAAAACATTACCTCCGTATCGCAAGCCCATCACCAACAGAATTCTCTCACCCCTCAGCACCTCAGCAGAAGAACCACTGTCATCACCACCAGACATCAGCAAACAGATCTCTCTCACTCTCCTCCACCTTAACAACCTTTCTGTCCTTCAACAACCCAGCAAAAGAACTTCTTATTCTGCTCCCATCTAACCCATCACCACCAGACATTCACATCTTACGACCAACAGAACTCTTCTTCAACCCATCACCGTCTTTCTCCCTCCTCCAACCATCTCACTCTTCTCTAACCCATCGCCACCTCCGCAACCGATCTTTCACCACCAGATTTTACTCTCCTCCTTCCTCATCCAGTCTTTCTCTCCACCACTCTTCTCTAACCCATCTTTGGAGAAAGTACCTCCCTATGTTCCACTCCATCACAATATCTCTTTCTTGAACCCCATCACCAGGAAAAGTATATCTCCTCAAACACATCACCACCAGACATCAGCAACCCATAACAAGCATATTTATCTCACGCTCCATCACCACTCTCCTCCACCTTTACAGGAAAGACCCCTTTCTGTCCTCCATCCAATTAACATCACATCAGCAGCAGACTCTACTGTCTTCAAACACATCACCCCCAGACATCAGCCACCCATCACAAACAGAACTATTTCACTTTCCTCCACCCCATCACCCCTCTCCTCCACCTCAACATTAGAAACACCTTTCTGTCATCTGCACCATCACCACTCTATTCTTCTCTAACCCATCAGCATCATACAAACAGTAGAACTTACCCGTCTCCATCCCCATCACCAGTTTTCTCTCTTCTCCAACCATCTTACTCCACTCTAACCCATCGCCACCAGAACTATCTCAGTCTCTAGCACCTCATCGCCACTTCGCTGTCCTCCACATTAACAGGAAAACACTATTCTGTGCTCCATCTCATCAACTCAGCAGCAGAACCTCTTTCATTCTCTTCTACCCCATCACCACCAGACATTAGCATCCTATGACCAACTCACTCTTCTTCACCACCTCTCTTCCCTCCAGCCGATCACCAACCGCAGCAAAACCCCAGACATCAGCAGTCCAACAAAGCATCGCAAACAGATCCGTCTCACTCTCCTCCATCTTAACATCCAATCTACAACTCGGCGGCAGAACCATCGCCTCTAACACATCGGCCCATCATCCACTCTTCACCTACAAAGCTCATCCTTCCTCACTCCTCTTGATTCCAGCTAATGTAACAGCACAGCTATCACGCCTAGCGATATTCTGAGAAGATATTGAAAAGTATTGATTCTCAGGTAAAATATCAATACTTTCTGAAGCTGCACGTTAACACAAAAGTTATTGATATTTTTAATCAGATCAATGACGTGATATTTTCTACAGTGGTGTTGTATCATACACTGCTATTGCCCGTCACTATTGCACAGCTCCACTAGTGTAGTAACATAAAAAGTCTGTTAGGTGCTAGAAGAACTTTAGGAGTACATTTAACTTAAAAATGTCATTGAATTATTGAATAGGTATTCTTAATACTACATTTCTGTGTGTACTGCTACACCATAAGGACACTATACTCTACGATATTTTGTGTTATGTAAATCATTTTGCACAACAATAGTAATACATACAGCCTAACTAACTTTAACTTTACTAAGATTGGCAGTGGCATCCCATTTTCCCAGCAATTAAATACATGCAAAATACATGTGTTTAAGGGGAAATTATTGTTCATTTTGTATATTGTTATTAACTTTTAAACATCCTCTTAAGTAAATTTGTCATCTCAATTTTTAGAACAAAAAAAAAAAAAAAAGTTAGTAAAAACAAAATAAACATCAGTATCTGGTTCTGTTTGCCCTGGCACTTACTGAGTTTAGGCGCCATCTACTGGCTGCATAGTGCTTACACAAACTAAACACATTATTACTACCTCTGAAGTAGTGCAAGTTAAAGGAAGAATGCATTTTTCATAATGTTATCAGCCTTTAAACATGCTCTTGAGTACTTTTTGTCATAATATTTTGACTGTTTGGCCTGACACACTGTAGATGGCGCCTAGCACACGATTTGGTGATATGTTATCACTTTAAGAGATGCTACATCGGACTTGCAGATGCAGTGATCGTGTTTAGACGTAACAAATGTTCAGAACTAGTTGGTGAAGATTTAAAGATTTAAAATAGAAGAAGTGACGTATATGATCTGAAAAATTGTCACTGACTGAGGGAGTTCAGCAGGAAGTGTTTTTGACGGTCGGAGGGGGAAGAAATTTCTAACTCGCATTCCTCAAAACAGCGTGAATGAAGCTAAATGCAACTCCAGGCATGTTTTTGATGACAGAACTTTGTTAAAAGGCAAGGCAAGGCAAGGCAAGTTTATTTGTAGAGCACAATTCGTACACAGGGCAATTCAAAGTGCTTTACATAAACA
Organism: Rhinogobius similis; assembly: GCA_019453435.1. NCBI lineage: Eukaryota > Metazoa > Chordata > Actinopteri > Gobiiformes > Gobiidae > Rhinogobius > Rhinogobius similis. The sequence continues at coordinate 25,630,798 of CM033634.1, forward strand.
GGAAAAATTGCATTAAAATCACAAAATACAAAAAGATACACAGAATCATTTTAAAATCATTTTAAAATAAAGTGCTTTAAAAGAGAAGAGTGCAGATAGATCTTTCAGTCGTATGCACGTCTAAAGAGAACTGTTTTTAGCCTGGATTTAAACATTGTCAGAGTGGAGGCCTGTCTCACATCTTCAGGGAGACTGTTCCAGATTTTAGCTGCAAAAAACTGAAATGCTGATTCCCCATGTTTAGTCTGACTCTAGGCACCTGCAGGAGGCGGTCCCTGAGGCCCTCAGATTGCGAGATGGTTCATATGGCACTAACATGTCAGAGATGTACTTTGGTGCTTGGCCGTGGAGAGACTTGAACACAAGCAGAGCTGCTTTAAAATCAATTCTCTGAGCCACAGGAAGCCAGTGCAGAGACCTGAGCACAGGACTAATGTGATCGTACTTCCTGGTTCTAGTCAGGACCCGAGCAGCAGCATTCTGGATGTACTGCAGCTGTTTTACAGCTCGTTTGGAGAGGCCAGTGAACAGGGCGTTGCAGTAGTCTAACCTACTGGAGACAAATGCATGAATAAGTCTCTCCAAGTCTGGTTTAGACACTATACCTTTAATTTTGGCAATGTTTTTTAGGTGGTAAAAGGCTGTTGATGTTATTGATTTGATGTGGCTGTTAAAGTTCAGGTCTGAGTCCATTATTACCCCCAGATTTCTAACTTGATTTGTCGGTTTTAGAGCGAGAGACTGGAGGTGACAGCTGACACTTTCTCTCTGTTTCTGCGGCCCAAAGACGATGATTTCAGTCTTGTCTGAGTTTAGCTGAAGAAAATTGTTTTGCATCCACAAGCTGATCTGTTGGATGCAGTGACAGAGTGAATCCACTGGTCCATATTCACCTGCCGTCAGTGAGACATAGATCTGAGTGTCATCTGCGTAGTTGTGATAAGACACATTTGTGCTGAGTATTAACTGACCTAAGGGCAGCATATAGAGGTTGAACAGAAGGGGTCCCAGGATTGACCCTTGGGGCACCCCACAGGTCAAGCTCACGTGGTCTGAGACACAGTTACCAATCTCAACAAAGTACTCTCTGTCCTCAAGGTAGGACTTCAACCAAATTAAAACATGGTTAAAAGCTCAAAAAAGTCACTGTTGCAGAATATGTGTCCATGCCATGTAAAGTATAGACACAAGCAGGTAGAGCACACCCACCTGAAAAGTCACATAGCCTACTTTTAACATTGTAAACACAAATATACATCCATGCTTTTGCCAAGCCTCTGTGCAAACATCGTGTGATTGTCTTCTCCTCTATTGCACTTGGGTTCGGCTTTATTATTATTACGGGATTATTTTGATTTAACAGCCTTTCTGTTGTACTTGGCTGTTTTGGCGCTGACAGTGCATTTACTGCCGCAGAGTGTGTGAGTTTTACACGACTGCAGTTCAATAAATATTACACTTACATCAAATACTAGGCCTGTATACTACTTCGAACATGCCACTCGTATCATAGTAAGTGGTAGTGTTTACATTCTCAGTTTCAAAGTAATTTCTGTGAACAAGGACAGCAAATGGAATGCTAATAGGAACAATTAACCTCTTTCTGTCTTGGTAATTGTAACTGTCATAACAGAAATCTAAATTCTGTAATAATTAAACTTGATACCCTTTCCGAATGCTACAAATTACGCTTCGGAACATAGAACAGTTTTATTCCTATCATCATCTCACCGTCTCGCAAACGTATGCATTGTTAAATTGTGTTTTGAATAATGGCGTCCACGTCTTTTGTAGTTCTCACAAAGCCTTGACAGAAAAAAAAAGTTGAAAGCGAACCCTCCCGGTGGCTTATTTGGATACACAAACCACGTGGACTTTTTAGATGATCAAAATGGCCGTCATTATGTTTGACGACTAAATATCAGTGCCATTTCCTTTTCAGAGTGGGGCCCCTTAACACAAAGCCCACATTCGCAAACTTCACGGTTGCAGCACGGCATCGCGGGAAGCCCAGATTACCTTCTTTGACAAGCGCCATTTGGACGTGCGCACCAGAAAACATTAGCTTTTATTTACTCTCTCTAGGCATCTCCCACAACACTTTGCCATCCACAGCTAGGCCCAAGACTTGCGGCACCAATTTTCCTTCCAAATTACCCCACTGGCAATTGCAGCTTGTAAACAACTTGTTTTTAAATGTTTGCGACCATTAATTCCACATCATATCGCCCGTTGGAATAAAACCTACCCGTGATAAAATGAGATTAACGGCGTGTGAATCTCTCCAGTGTTATTCAAAGTCGGAAGGAGGAGGACAGGATACAGGCCAGCGCGTCCCGTATAGTAGCTCGTGTTTAATGGCATGTAAAGTGCATCCATCTTGGCAAATAATGGAGAGGTATGAGCAGCGACGGTGGCAGTAGATCCCTCTCGCAGGAAGGGAAAGATAAGTGTTCTCGTGTCCGATCGGCGGACGGGCGAGCAGGCCTTTTTGTCACGAAGTGGTGTAATGTCGCGGTGGCGCTATCGGCGGCGTGGGTGACACAATGCGGGTGACAGAGGTGAGGGGCCCCCGGTGTTATCAGGGCCCTAGTGACAGCAAGGGGAGTCGCTACCGAGCACAGTGCGGTAACAGTATCAAACTTTACGGGCGATAATGGAATCATAATAATGTGGTGCTATGATTTGGGTGAATTGTTTTGGCTGGAAAACCCTGCAAAGGAAACAAAATCCTGCTTAAGAGAAATGCATTATTGGCCCGAGCCAGTAAACTGGCGAGGGACATTGTGTTTCGTCGGTTTATTGCTTATTATTCTTATTTCGTCCGTTTTCTTACTCTTCGCGGCCCTTTTTGACCCAGTAAACATGCACGAAAAGTCTTCAATGGGGGTATAGTCGTGATCGGCCCGGAAAAAAATTTCGTATTTCGTGCGTCTCGAGAACATCCGACCCGAACCGAACGAGCAGCACCGGCCCGAATCGGACCCCTATGGGAAATGGGACGAGCAAATTTTGCCCGACGCGCACGAAACTCGGAGCAGTGATAGAGAACAGTGACCCGAGCAAAACATGACATTGGAGCGCGGGCCTCGGACCAAGCGCACGGCGGCCATATTGGACCGAAGTCGCCACGCCAGTTTGACTTTTTTTTTTTGACGGAGAACTTGTCCTAGGGCTTTTGCCCGACGTGGGTCTTGCACACATTTCTGTGATCGGCACGCATTGAAATTTAATAATCTGCCTCTTTTATTCGGATATCTCGAACGGTTTCGCCGTAGCTCGCCATCGAAGAACGCCTTCGTTTCCTGTTTTTACGATCGCATGTCACGGCTACACGCTTGGACTGAGAGAGCTGTAATTTCAGTCACGAGTGCGTAATTATGGTCTGAATGTAATGCATTAATAAAAATTAATAAAAAGTACTCGCCAGCGCCCCCTACCTATAAAGTCAAACATCGACTTTGTCCGATTTGGACGAAACTTGGGGAATATGTCCAGTGCAGGGCGCCATGAAAAAAACTGAATTAGTGATATGGTGCATTTATCACCGTTGGCCACCAGGGGCGCAACGAGTGCTCACGAAATCATTTAAATAGCTCCTGCACGCACACGCTTTCTCTGATCGACATGAAATTTGAAACACACGTAAACGTAAAGCTGCTGAATCCATTTATGTGCGCACAATAACAATCAACCCTACGGCGCCACCTGTAGGAACGCACTAAATTACAATGGGGAAAAAAAACATTACTTTGACTTTTATTAGTGAAAATTTGCAGACAATTCCTAGATGGCCTCCTGATCAGAAAAGCCAATGAGACCCATAGCCTATTTTTTACACTTTTGCCTCTAGAGGCCTCCAGAGCTCCCATTCATTGTCTATGGGACTCAGACTGTCTTCATACAAGGCTGCAATAATAAACAACTAAAACCTGTGGTACAGCCACCAAACTCAATACAGTGACTCCTTTTAAGGGACATTAATGGGTCATAATTGTATTTTTCCTGAAACTAATAAACAGCCTCTACAGCGCCACCTTTTGGGCGAGGCCTATGGAGAGGGAGACACATTTACTTTGGAGGAGGCCCATAAAATTTGGCACAGTGATAGTACACATAAAAAGCACCCTAAAACATAATTGGTGCTCAGTGGTCAGAGCAACGACATGGCGGCCATATTGATTTTTATTTCACACGCCACTTTAACTTTTTGTTTTCCATTGAGAACTTGTCCTAGGGTTTTTGGCCGACATCGGTCTAACGTATTACGTGCCTAATCAAGACAGATTGAAATTTAATAATCTGCCAATTTTTTTGGCCTATCTCGCGCGGTTTAGTCATGACTTCCTGTGAAATATCGCCTCTATTTCATGTTTCTCTGCATGCTCCTCAAAGGCACATGCACTGGACCTACAGAGTCCAAATTGCCACCAATGATGGAGAATTAAATACTACACAAAATACACCAGGGAGCACAGGGCCACGAATCACTATAGCGCCCCCTACAGTTCAGTTAAATGCTCCAAGCTTGTCCAATTGACACCAAATTTGGTGATATGATTCTTCGCTTAATAAGATGCAAAAAAGTCAATGAGACCCATGGTCTATTCTTCATAATTTTGCCTCTAGAGCCCCCCAGAGCTCCAATTCATTGTCTATGGGAGCCTAACTCCATTCGCACAAGGCTGCCACAATAAATAACTAAAATCTGCAGGACAGCCACCAAACTTAATACAGTGACTCCTTTTAAGGGACATTAATGGGTCATAACTGTATTTTTCCTGAAACTAATAAACAGCATCTACAGCGCCACCTTTTGGGCGAGGCCTATGGAGAGGGAGACACGTTTACTTTGGAGGAGGCCCATAAAATTTGGCACAGTGATAGTACACATAAAAAGCACCCTAAAACATAATTGGTGCTCAGTCGTCAGACCAACGACAAGGCGGCCATATTGATTTTTATTTCACACGCCACTTTAACTTTTTATTTTCCATTGAGAACTTGTCCTAGGGTTTTTGGCCGACATCGGTCTAACGTACACGTGCCTAATCAAGACAGATTGAAATTTAATATTCTGCCAATTTTTTTGGCCTATCTTGCGCGGTTTAGTCATGACTTCCTGTGAAAATTCGCCTCTATTTCCTTTTTTTTGCCGTGCTCCTCAAAGACACATGGACTGTCCCTACAGAGTCCAAATTGCCACCAATGATGGAGAAATAAATACTACACAAAATAGACTAGGGAGCACAGGACCACGAGTCACTATAGTGCCCCCTACAGTTCAGTTAAAAGCTGCAAGCTTGTCCGATTGACACCAAATTTGGCCAGATGATTCTATGCTTCATAAGATGCAAAAAAGTCAATGGGACCCATGTCCTATTCTTCACACTTTTGCCTCTAGAGCCCCCCAGAGCTCCTATTCATTGTCTATGGGAGTCTGACTCTCTTCACACAAGGCTGCAATAAAAAACAACTAAAACCTGCAGGACAGCCACCAAACTCAATACAGAGACTCCTTTTAAGGGACATTAATGGGTCATAACTGTATTTTTCCTGAAACTAATAAACAGCCTCTACAGCGCCACCTTTTGGGTGAGGCCTATGGAGAAGGAGACACGTTTACTTTGGAGGAGGCCCATAAAATTTGGCACAGTGATAGTACACATAAAAAGCACCCTTAAACATAATTGGTGCTCAGTCGTCAGACCAACGACATGGCGGCCATATTGATTTTTATTTCACACGCCACTTTAAGTTTTTATTTTCCATTGAGAACTTGTCCTAGGGTTTTTGGCCGACATCGGTCTAACGTACACGTGCCTAATCAAGACAGATTGGAATTGAATAATCTGCCAATTTTTTTGGCCTATCTCGCGCGGTTTAGTCATGACTTCCTGTGAAAAATCACCTCTATTTCCTGTTTCTCTGCGTGCTCCTCAAAGGCACATGGACTGTGCCTACAGAGTCCAAATTGCCACCAATGATGGAGAATTAAATACTACACACAATAGACTAGGGAGCACAGGACCACGAATCCCTATAGCGCCCCCTACAGTTCAGTTAAAAGCTGCAAGCTTGTCCGATTTACACCAAATGTAGGGATCTGATTCTTTGCTTCATAAGATGCAAAAAAGTCAATGGGACCCATGCCCTATTCTTCATAATTTTGCCTCTAGAGACCCCCAGAGCTCCAATTCATTGTCTATGGGAGCCTAACTCCATTCGCACAAGGCTGCCACAATAAATAACTAAAACCTGCAGGACAGCCACCAAACTTAATACAGTGACTCCTTTTAAGGGACATTAATGGCACAGTGATAGTACACATAAAAAGCACCCTAAGACATACTGGGTGCTCAGTCGTCAGACCAACAACATGGCGGCCATATTGATTTTAATTTTAAATGCCACTTTAAGTTTTTATTTTCCATTGAGAACTTGTCCTAGGGTTTTTGGCCGACATTGGTCTAACGTACACGTGTCTAATCAAGACAGATTGGAATTTAATAATCTGCCATTTTTTTTGGCCTATCTCGTGCGGTTTAGTCATGACTTCCTGTGAAAAAACGCCTTAATTTCCTGTTAATTTCAATATCTCTCCTAGCCACAGGTATTGCCCTACAGAGCCCAAACTGTAGTCACCGATGCAGAATAAAATCTTAAACGGAACAGACTCAGGAGCACATAAGCAGGTTTCACTATAGCGCCCCCTGCTGGTCATGTAAAAGTACCAACATTTCCTAATTTCCACGAAATCTTGTAAACTGCTTTGAAGCGGCAAAAGCTGCAAAAAAGTCTATTACATTGATGTCCTATTTTGTATTGTTTTGACTCTGGGAGCACACATATCCCCCATTCATTTCCTATGACACATTTCATAAGTCTATGGAGATCCCTAAATTATTTCGAGCAAAGTCAGTGAAACTTGGCAGAGGCATTATTTAGAGCATTTTGATCGAATAAGTCAATTACATCGAAGCCGTGTTTTGGATGCTTTTGCCACTTTTGGAGAGCAGTGCCCGCCTATGCACTTCTATAGGGACGGCGCTTGGGGGAGGGGTTCACGGAGGCCCAGTGGCGCTCAGAAGAGGAGGACGGTGCCCCGTGGCGGTTTGGGACCGGCCGAGGCCGCTTGGGAAGGCGGTCGCGCGCGGGGCGAGGGCCATCATCGCCGCTTTGCGGCTTTAATTATGATTATTGTTTTATGTAAAAATTGGTATTTTATTTGTAGAAATCAGTCACGTTTTACATACGTATTTGGATGCCCAGGAGGAACACCTCTTATCACGCTTCCCGGGGATGACACAACTCAGGAAAAGATGCTACAGTTTGATTTTGTGTGATTCTAAAACTATGTTCAGAACATTTTTGGTTAAAAACGGAGCTAATGCCATGGCCACGAGTACTTAGCATGATGGGGTCGTACAAATCTGATGTATCATGTAAAAGCCTCCGTACTGTCTCCCATACCTGCGAAAATTCCGTCTCAATGTCGAATGTTGGATCATACAGTACGTGGAAAGTTGTACGAAAAGGACAGCCATTTTAATACGGAACTGCAAACGCGGAATACAAAATAGTGCGCAACTTTACGTGATGTAGAGTTGTTTTTATTGGACAGTTTGGACTTCGGAGGACACATTTAGATTGTGTTGTGATGACGAGCTAAAGAGGGAGGAGCTTAGCGCGGGGAGCAGAAGGAAGGGGAGATTCAGAGCGTCCAAAGTGGAATTGAAAACGATGAATACTCCTCTTTAAGGTGTTTATAGCGGGTTAAAAAGGCCTCAGTGTTATCAGAAAACAAACTGACAGTTCTTTCGTGATGGATTTAATGACGCAAGCACATTTACAGTTACGCTCTTCCTCTTTGTCAACGAACTGTGACGTCTATCGGAAACTGCGCACACGCCGTTTGTGTCTTCCCAGATTGGACGCTTTGATCCCGGGTCCCTGAGCGGCGGGGCCCTCCTCCAGAGCGTGCCGGAGCTCTATGGACTCGGGACTATTGAGCGGAGCAGCTGTGACTCTGCATGGCCCGGTGACCGCTCGGTTCATCTCAGGGTTTAGACTTTGAAAATGAAAAATACAAAACTTCCGGCTGACTAAATAAGAGGATGTCAGCATTGATTTATGTCACGGTGAGAGTGTGGTTTGTGTGTTTGTTTTTAAGGAGAGGAGAAAACGCACTGTGGGGACGTTTTGGGGTTGCTTTTTCACAAGTTAACGTGTCACTTTCTGTAATTTTGTGTAAGAAGAACGTGAGAATATAGAGTTTTGTTTTGTGGATGCGTCTAATTGTGAGAGCTCGTGGGGGAGTATAACTGTCACTGTAAAAAATCCCCTTTGAGATGAGGCTTCCAGGCTAAAAATAGTGAAAAGATGAACTCTAAGATTAATGACTGAGATGTTGTGTTTCCACCCGACTGGAACCATCATGTGTTGTTTGTGCTGTTCATTTTGTTGTCTCTTTGTTCAGATTCGTCATTTAAGACGAGACACCGCAGGTCAGCAGGAAAAATAAATACATTTAGAGATATCAGTTTAACATTTCTGTAGTTTACTCACTTAAATTAGTTTCATCATGCTTTGTATTTTTCAGGTTTTAAAACTTATAAATTAGGCTTAGAATTGGATATCCACAAATCCTTCTGTACAATCTGTCAAAATCTTCTTAAGTAAAAGTTTGGTGTGAGTAGGTGCTACTTTAAGGGCTGATCTTTATGTTTAAAGTTGCAATGTTCCAAATAAATCTATGGTTATAAGTTGATTAAATGAAATAATAAAACATCTTCAGGTGCAGATTTATTACAAGTTTTTATTACAAATGTATTACAAGTTTTTCATCAAGTAAGATTTTCATATAATAGACATTTATGTGAAAAACAGCTGAAATTGCAAATATTTGGGACATTTAAATCTGAAAAATGGAAAGAATCAGGTTTACATTTCTTGGTTAATTTTGTACACATATTAATTACAAAAAATGTACAGAAAGGATATTGGATTTCTTATTTCGTTTTTTGAGTAGACTGAAAAAGACTAGACTAGACGAGTAGACTAGACTGAAAATTGGCTTTAAAAAATCATCAACAACTTTATTACAAATTCGTAGACCAGTCAATTTTTAGACTTAAAACTGGAATAAATCAGGTTTAGAATTAGTCATCAACGAATATCTTTGTATGTTCTGTCAAAATGTTGTCAAGTATTAGATTGTACAGTCTGGTGTGTGTAGGAGCTACTTTGAGGCTGAAAAGTACATTTTAAAGAAACTATCTGTGAAGTTACAATGTCACAGAGAAATCTGTGGATGAAGTGCATTAAATGAAATAATAAAACATCTTTAGGAGCGGATTAGACAAGTTTGTTGTTTCCACATGAAAGACGATATGTTGAGAGAACAAACTGACCCAAAAAAATGAAAAACATGAGTTGTAATGTGTCGCCTTGACATTAAAAGTGGTTAGTAAGTGCATATCTGGTTCAAAGGTTCACATTTCTAACATACAGTACATGCACTCATATATGTCTAATAATAAACCAACCAGGTCAACAAATCTGACATCTGGCAAATGTATGTCAGGTTTTTATGTTTCTCTGATTCTGATTGGTAAAATAGTCCCTGTGGTAAATTGGATTTAGTGAAGAAAAGTTAATAAAAAGTTGAAAATAACAAGACGCAGAGTTGAGATCTAAAACATAATGTTGACAGAGCAATTGTTTTTGACTCTTTAAACGCTAATTTAACTAAATGAATGTATTGTTTTGTATGATTATATGTATTTTTATTTGTCAAATAATAACTGCTGTGTAAAATAGATGAGTTTTGAGTTTGAGTGTATAATACAGTTGCTAAGTAACTGTGATGGATTTACCTAGTGTGGTGTCAAGTAAAATGACAAACCACAAAAAGTACTAAACTGGGGCAAAACTGGTGAAAATGTCTACCAAAATCTTTTACTAATGATGTTAATGTTCTCTAATGAAAACAGAAGTTTAACCTGTCACCGCACTTTGAACCATAGAACGTTGCGATGTCACATGAACACAATATCACAGACTCCTCTACAAATGCTCACCTTTACTTTAGAATTGTGTTTTCTTTTACACCGCAGTGCATGTGTTCTCTACAACTAGATTACATCAGGGTGAAGGCTGAGAAAGCCAAATTTAAAAACCAAGGAAATTGAATTTCTGAGAGTCACACGTTTCCAAAGTGAGATGGCAAGAAAATTGAAAAAGTGACAAAGCTACGTTTGAGAGCAGATAATAGGATTCTACTGTCATGTGTGAGCATCAATCTGAGTGACACTTCTCAAAGATTTACACAAACAATACACAATATTCCTCTGAAACAGAAACAATAGCTCATACATCCAGACAAAGGCAGAGCGGACTGTTAAAGAACAGAGTATAGAGAAAGGACAATTACTCACTATTATATCTCATTATGACAATTACATCAGCTTTCATTTTGTTGTGTTTAAATGCATTCTATTGTTTGCAAAGTTATGTCCTGTTCAACCAGGGTTAGCTCATAACTAATCTCTGAATTGAACACTTGAAGATTCTTTGTTTCCGTCTGACCTTGGTCATGGTACGGTATAAAGGCTACAATGACTTTAAAGAATACTCTTTTTAAGGAGCATTGTGACAGCATTGGTAAAGACTCATGTCACAGCAAGAAGTTCTAGTTTTGACTTTTAAGATTTTTAAAAAGTACATTAAAAAGGGCTAAAATGTCCTAAAATAAGGAGATCAGTGTAATCAACCAAAAACACCAACCCAATATGTTTAAAATACATTATTTGTCACAAAAAGTAAAACAATAAATAAAACTATTGGCCCAATGCTAAAATGTTAACAGTACTAAAAGTCCAATAAAAACAAAATGGTTCTGGGAGTGGAGTCGTAATGGGGAAGACAAATGGTCTTTTAAAAAATCACAAGGCAGTTCTGGAGTCCTTTAGGAAACAACACTTCAGGGCAGAGTAAGTGTGCCTCCTGCTGACAGCGTCTCACTCTGGCTTCACTCTGTGCACCTCTGTGAGCCATCACTGATCCTCTGGATGACCTGCACCCTCTGAAGTCAAATGCTCTTCTAACCACTAAACTACCAGCACTAAAAAAATCCTTTCAGAGTCTGTGAATGGTGCTTATGGGACAGGGCAGAGAAACTGCCACCAACCGCAGTCCGCGTTGAACTCTGCTTCACATTGGCGGTGGAGGTCCTTGGCAGGTGCTGCTGCTGTAGTAGCTAGTCTTACTGGTGCTTCGACTTGTGCACTGTCTCCACTCTCTCCAAAAGGTTATCTACCTCTTCCTGAAGTGACCCTTCTTAGAAAAACACCTGGTCCAATTGACTTCTTCCCCCAGTCTGTGTGCTCATCTGAAATGGTTCCGGTAAAAACACAGTAGGAACACAGGAACGCACAAGGGAAGGGGCGTATAATCATCATCCTGTGACACCAGGATGACACCAAAAGCATGTTTTTTATCCCAAAACCACTCTATAACAAATTTACATCATGTTACATTTTCAGTCCTTACAAACTTCAAGAACTAAACCAAAGGAACATCTGACGTTTGAGCCACAAAACGAGGAAACGAGAAGAACAGAGAGGGTGCGTTTTTGTTGTGTTTATTTCCGTCTTTTTTGCCGTGCCGAGTTGCAGGAGGCCTTGGCTTACATTGAACTTAACATGGAGGCGGCCTGATCAAAGGGATGAAAGCTAACGCCGTGATAGCTGTTTGAACATTCATAGTGCTGCTATAATTACCAGTCTGTGTACTCGTCCTTTGGTTTGAGAGAAGAGTGATGCGACCGTTCTCTGCGTATATGTGCCGATTACGCCACAAAGGAGTTCGTGGGTCAGGCCAAAGAGAAAGAGAGAGAGGTGTGCGTCTACAGTGGTTTTGAAACAAATTTTTGTTGATGCAAATTTGTAAACTGAAGACCTTGATTTGATTATGCTAAACAAGGACAAGACAGAAGAATATGCATTTAGTACATGGCCTCAGATGTGCAGGTGCTGATTATGGGTTTGATTGGGTTTATGTAGATAGTCCACGGATGAGTAAAAAACAAACAAAACATCAGTGGCTTAGAGGTTAGGGGTCATACACATTAGGTTGGCAATTTGATTCAATTTCCGACCACTGCATGAATTGTTGTCCTTCACCAAGACGCCACTCACTTTTCAGTGTGACTTGTGAAAGGCAGTACTGTCTGCAGGCATAAGCAAGTGCAAATGAGGGCCCTGTCGGATACGACTGGCCCCCAAAACCGGGTAAGTAAAGGGCTCATCATACATATTGTTATTGGACTTTAAACCTGCTCTTGAGCACATTTATTTTGGCATCTCATGTAAAAACAAAATGACTTCATGTCACTCTGGTGTTTCCCACGCCATGGAATTAACCTTGGGCTCCATTTACTGGCTGCAGAGATAATAACAAAGGTAAGATGCTAACAAATGCTAGCTTACCTCCGACATGCTGATGTAGGGACGTGGCTGTAATGATCGAGATTTGATGGCAGATATGCTCAGAACGAGTCTGGTGATGATTTATGGACTTAAAAACTGCAGGAGATCTCAGAGCTGTACCTTTGACATCACAAAGTGTTTCTGACAGTCAGAGGGAGAGGACGGACTAACCAGGATTCATCAAATAAGCGAGAACAACTCAATTCTGCATAATATTTCCTTGGAATGTTACTGGTTGTAATTTAGTGCAAATATGATTTTTTTTTTTGAGAATGTAGAACACTGGCATGAATCAAATCAAGGGGCCCCAAGACGCAATGGGCAGAGGGTCCCCACAAAGCTGGAAACAGCCCTGGTGGTCAGTTTGGTCCAGGGCAGCTGTGGCCATAGAGCTTATCACAATATGGAGAGTGAATGAATAATTCATACAATAACACGACTACTCCCAGCATTAGGAAACATGCTTCGTAAACACTAACTGCTGGAGAAACTGTGGTTGCCAACTGGTCCATTATTATTATGTGTTCGAGGATTGTCTTAATGCACAGGGATATTGGACAGAGATTAACAAAGCACTGGAAACCGTTCTCAGTAATGACATTCCACGTGATTTCAGAACTATGGATATGGCCTTCTTTCTCACATATTCGTTTTTTTTTTTCTGTGTTTAACAATAATAATCAAACTTGAAAAAAAGAAAGAAAAAGGCTCCATAACACTATTGCTGTGTTCCATTTATGCTTGGAGGTCAGACCTTGGAGAGTTTCTGTGTTCCAGTTGTTAAATTGGACAGACTATGAACAGTAACAGCTTCAAACAAGTTGTAAAAACCTGGAAAGTGCACAAAGCCAAAATGTGGATCCAATTAAGTTCATTTATTAACCTGGACATTGTTGGTACACAGTTAAAGCATTGTTTGAGAGTGAATTCCTGCTTTTGTTTTCGTTAACTCTGTGTAGACATTAGGACATTAAGAGAGTAACTAAAAGAAAAAATGTACCATCAATATTTGAACTCTCGGCTGTTAAACTTCATCCAAACACAAGGGACTGCCATGTTGGATTGTCTTACTCGAATAAACTTGAGGTTCTGAAATGTTTCCAAGGAAAAATTCTGAGAAATAAGTGTAAGTTCCAGAGGGAATTTACAAGTCGGAACAACTGGAACGCAGCATAACTCATATACACTGCCTGGCTAAAAAAAAAAAAAAAAGTTCACACGCTCTAATATTCAGCAGGAGCGCCTTTAGCTTTGACTCCAGTGTACATTTGCTCTGCCATTGTTCTAAAAAACTGCTGCAACACTAAAAGATTTATTCCCACCCAAAGGTGCCTTGTATCCTTGTATTGATGATGTGAATGTGTCTCCAGCACATCCCAAAGATTCTCAATGGAGTAAAGATCTGGAGCAGTGAAAACCTGGACTCATCAGACCACATCACCTTCTTCTATTGCCCCAGAGTCCAATCTTTATTCTATTTTTTTGTGGTTTGCTTCACTGATTAGTGGTTTTCAGTCCCAATCGCGTTGCTCTTGTGGAAACTTTCACTATTAAACATAGCCCTGAGTTGTGCATTTGTTCTTTAATTACTCACGGTCATTCGTTGGACAGTTCTTAAGCTTGTTTTAGTAGTTTGTGCTTCTCCTTAGATGTTTTTTTCTGCTTGCTGTCAGTGATTGGACTTTTCTCAAACACACATCTTTTCCACGACCACAGGATTTGTCTTTCCACATTTATTACAGAAATGAGGAGCCACTCTCTGCATCAGTACCATGTTGCAGCTGAAAGACAATTAGACTGGTACCAAGCCCCCAGCAAACAAAATGGCCGCCTGTTTAAGTCAATGGGGCTGCTCATTAACCCATGTCGACGTTAGCCTCTACACTAGTACATCTGGTGGCTGCACAGCCCGGAAGCTGCGTAGGCTGGCGTACCATGTGACCGCTTTAACCAATCAGAGCGAGAGTAATGCAGTGGTGGATCGGCTCGTTCACTTCGCCCTCATGCGCTGTTTTGAACGGTTACCTTTTTGACCAATCAGCGTACGAGTTGAGCCAGAGCGGAGTCGAAGCTAAAGGTTTAATACGTTTTAAAGATAACTGAAAAATTATGAACTGAGAAAAAGTCAATGAGCTGAAAATAGGTAAAAATCAACACAAAATCCGACATTTTTTAAATCTTTAGGTGACCTTTCAGTCGAACAGTTTTTTGTTACATTGTGCTCTATGGAAAAAATGCTTCCTGGGCTGCAGAGGATTTTTTGGCTGCAGTTCCAATGCACTGGCCACTGGGGCGCGCTGGCGACTTGTTTCAGCTAGCAATAACCGATCCAGTTAAGATCCATAGCTGGTACATATTTGCTTAGATTAATCCAGGTGGGAACTTTTTTTTTTTTTTTTTTTTGGTCAGGGCGTGTACATCATTTAATTCTTGTGTTATATTTCTAAAAAATAATACTATTCCTTTTACTGTATTTTACTCAGAATTATATCTCTGAAATTTTAATCCAACTGAACAGACTTGTCCTGAATCACAGCCTAAACTCACAAAAAGAGATTTATTCGTTTATTTTTTATTTTATTTTTTGTACAGATTATTGCATTTGGAATCTGACAAATATAAAAACTAATGAATCGACATCTGTTTTACATTCTGTCGAGATAAACTTTCCCCAAACTTTCCTCCGCTCTTGGACACCACTGGACCGAACCTGAAATGGAGTGAAAGCACGGGCAGACTGACATGTTTTCTTCATGGCTATCATTTGTTTTTTCCTTTCTGTCAAAACGGGTCCATCTAAACCGACAGATGGTTGTGGTTATATTTGGCAATGTTCTGGGGGTTTGGTGTCTAGAAGTGGAATTTATTTGTAAAGTTGTAAAAGGAGAAGAAAAAACAAAAAACGAAATATCCTTGGTGCTAACTCTCCTTGTTATTTTGGTCGATTTGCGCTGACAGTTTGTGTGAAGTAGAACAGGCATGTGAGGCTTCTACCTTGAGCTCGTCACTGTCACTTTGTGAGTAGAACAAACATGGACTTCTTCAGAGTTATATGGCCTGATTTTTGCATTTTTAGCCCATTTTTGATTTCTTTTTAATCATAACTCTCAAATGATTCTGGAAAAGTATCGCATCCCAAAGCTAATCCTCAACTATCGCTTGTTTTAACGAAATCTTCCCCAAAGATAACTGCGTATATTTTACCCCGAAAACACTCCTGTAGCTAAGTCAACCTCTCACAGGGTTCTCTTTCTGGATTCTAGTGGCTGCAGCGTTGTTTACCATTAGCAGAGGGGGCAAGAATACCAAAAAGATGTAGCTTTCATGTGTTTTCGTCTGCAGAGCCTCCAGCTGAAAGTCTGTGTCTATACCTTTAATGTCGATTTGAGATTTGGATGTGCTGAGCTTGTAAAAATATTGGATGAGGAAACACAAACACAGAAACAACTTTAGAAACAAGCTGTACTTTAGTGGCCGGCGTACAATTTGCATTTTTCATGTAGATTTTTCTAAAACAATTTTATAAAAAAGAGAAGAAGAAAAAAGATGCATCCATGTTTTTTTCTTAATTTTTCTATGCGTCATTTTTGTGGTAAAAACAATTAGTTTAAAGTCCAGTGTTAAATAATAATACTGCAGTTCAGGCCTGTCGGGTCAGCCTTTCATATAAATGCACTCTCTCTTTCTCTCAACTGTCCGTCTTTCACTTAAAGTGGTCTCTTCACTGCAGCATCCCAGCCACCAGCCTCCTCCTCTTCTCTTTACTATCACTAATGTCAAAAACTGTGCTGAGATTTTGTGTGATTTTAAGCCGTTCCAGATGATTCTCAAACACTGTGTCACTGAATGTCACACTAGAAGAGCTCACTTCACAACAGGGTGAAAGAGCACAGTGCTGGTGATGACGAGGGACATGACCCAGAGGAGGCGAGTGTGTGGCTGACGTGTCGGAGATTAACTTGAGCAGTCACAAGTGATTTTTAATCAGTTTTCCACATAGTTAAGTGAACTTTATTTTCCCACAGAGAGAAAATTTGTCTTTGTCCAGACTTTGCCCAAATGTGGCACCAAGGCTGGCCCAAGTGTTTTAAAATTTCTTATTTTTTTGTAAATAAGTAAATCATTTTAAATAATATGAAGTATACATATTTGTCTATTTACTTCTAGGCCGTGTGTGACTCGTGACATCACATCACACACCTGCCTGCAGCGCACAGTTGGAGGTGTTTGGATCAGACCATATTAGACACTTTTAGATCACAAGGAATAGTCCAGTCACATTTTTAAAGCGAGGTTGCATTAATAGTACATAGGCTACATCATTTGTCATGCTTGAGAGACCACATCAGGAAGTGCTTTCTCACCCAAGAGACATGAATTCCAAATGATACTCACCAGTAAAACACAATGTATCTTGGGAGGCAAAAGGTCATTTACTTTAAAACCACGTCCTTCGTTAATAAAGAATTGGTCAAATGTGTTTTTATTTTCTAGACTTAAGTATTTCAAACATGACGATTGTTTAAAGTGACTGACATCCTCACATACACTTTACAGATAGGATAGTTCATATATTTACTCAGATTCTCCTTTATCTCTCCGTCCTGTGCCCGTCCTGCTGTCAGATGGAGTCCTACCGTAGGCTCTCTGGCTCTCGCTGAGTGGACTTGTTGAATAAAAAATGACGCCGCATGCACTCATCTGCCGGCGGATTGCTGCGGCCGACTGACATTTTGATTTCTTCCCTGCAAGTTTGATGTTAATGATTTGGCTGTGGATGGGGGACCTTCATACAGTCTGAGCCATATGAGTGCAATTTCCGTGCTGGGGATGAAAGCACATCGATTGGCCTCTGATGGTTTTTATGGGGGGCTGCTTTCATCCCGCCCGAGACATTATTGAGCTGCGTCGGCCATTAATGCAGGCCTGATTCAGTGTAACTATATCAACAGGAGTCGGCCGCGCTCAATATTTTATACAAGTATGATGTACTTTATTATGGCTTATTGTCTCCGAGCAAAATACAAATGATCGAGCGGAGGGTCATTTTGTTGAAGTTTGAGTTTGTATGATCAACAGAAGAAAATGTGTACAATTATTCCAATTTGTTTGGTTACTCTGTTTGATTTTAGGTGCACTAACTTTTCAGGTTTGTCATCTGCTTGTCTCCATGGAGATGTAACCTTATTTGTTATATTTAAACATATCTATCCAGTCAGTTTTCAGTTACAGGTTTTGTTTAATTCGCCAAATTGAAAAACAATCATTCTATTGTGAGCAGTGTCGCCTCTCCAACGATCTGACCTGTAACTGGTGGTGTCACATGTTTGTTACACTTGGAATTCATACATTTAATGCTATACTGTGGAACATTCTTGGCAAAGCAACAACATGTTCACGAAGACAAGCAGGAAGCAGACCGTCCACCGAAAACATTACAAGGTGCATCTTTGATACTGTGTTAATAAGAAAAGAATTCAACTCACTGTTTTATCGGTTTATACCAACGTCACATCAATGATAGAATTTCGTTGCTGTTTCTTGGGGACATATTGTTTGCTAAGCTAAGCGACAAGTTTACTCTTTTGAACAGCTTTTCCATAACTTTACACAGACTTTTAACTGGCAAATACCTTCATCAAAGTAAGCACCAAAAACTCTAAATCACATAAAAAGTAACGCATATTATATTGCAGCACTATTACCAGACACTTACAAGCCATGTTTCATTTGTTAGAAGATTTAGTCCATTATGTTTGACTTGTATGCCAATCACCAATGCAAATCACTGACTAGCATTTTCCACATAATCCACTGCAACAAAGACAAAATCGTGTTCTAAAAAGCAACTGTACTTTTGAACTTTTGTTGCTGTATAAATGTCAGCGCCGCAGCTGACAGTAAAGATCAGGACTGTTCCTTTGAGTTTACGTTTGTTTAACCCAGATGGCTCGAGGTGTCTGGCATGAACCGATTAGCACACTCTGTAGCTGTAATACAATGAAGGCTTTTTTTCTTCTTGCTTGTTCAGTGGTGGAAAGTAACAAAAGGAAAAGTACTATACTGTATATATTTAAGTAGATTTTACAGTTGATACTCTTTATATTACTTCACTTCATTTGAGAGAAGGTATCTGTACTTTCTACTCCATTACATTTTGCAACTGGACTCATAACCAGAAGTTTTAGGAGTTCTTTTTCGCCAGACCTTTCTACATTCTGTTCGAAAGCAGAAGGTCTGGGATCGGACCATTAGGGGGCGTAAAAAAACCTTCTTAACTTGGGACGGTATAACCACAGCTGTTCATTTGTACCACCCAATCTCCTCTTGAATGTTCCCGCAACAATCTGAATAGAAAATATAGAACTTCTTTGACTTCAGATATATAGCGTTGACTGCTTCGCTTTTTGATTTTGAAGAAATCCGCACCTCAGTCCTTCACTCCTCTCGCTAAAGCTGCCATGTTTGTTTAGACACAAAAGCCCTGTGTTTCTCTGACTGGTTAATCCGCCTGTCCATCACAGAAACAGTTTCTAAAGTGCTGCACACACACAAAACACCAAAAAACAACAAAATGAGAGCTCAATTTGATCTCTCTAGTCTAAAAACAATAAAACTAATAAAATTTGAGTTCAATCCCAAGCTTTGAGCAAACACGGTACAAAAGATTCACAAGAAAAAATAGGAAAGTCATTGCTCCTTTTTACCAAAAATCAGCACAATATTATAATATCTTTATCAAAATCACCACGTTTAACGCTTTTATGTGAAATATTAACTTTTTACTCTTGACGCATATTTTTAACGGGTTGATTTACTGCTCACTCTGTAACAATCTACATCTTAAACATAAAAATACAGCATATGCACGATTTCCAATTAAAACTCGCACTTTTCCATGATCTGATTGGCTATCGGAAAGAAATGCACTTAATAAAACGACCAGTGTATGCAATACTCCACAAAGCTAATGTACTCACTTTATTCCTGCTTATTGCAAACACACAAATGGCAAAGGGAAGTAACCTAATTGTGTTTACAGCGGCGCTCACGGCACAATCCACTGAATTATAGACTGGGAGGGAAACCAGCACACACTAAGCACCAAATGAGCTTTTGATTCTTTGTAATTGATTAATATAGCAATTAGACGTTGCCATCGGAAAAGCCTCCCGCGCCGGCGTAAGGGAATTGTGTCCCCGTTGCTTCTGTGGAGGAGGAAGTAGAGTGCGTCTCTCTCTGCTTCTACAGCGTTGGAGGATTACAGGACCGGGGGCAGGGCGGGCTGATTCTGTGTCGCTCTGATGGGGGTTCTGCTCCAGGTCAAACGCTCAAATGTGCTCAAGTGATTCTCCAGGAGTCCCCGAGTGGCCGAGTGACCCACATGAACAAAGTGTGAGCGAGAGGAGAAGGAGAGGGGGAGGTAGAGACAGGTGGGAGTGAGTGATATGAGGGGAAAAGCAATGTTTGATACTGCACTTTGGAGATTTCAGGGACAGTGTGATATTTTGTGCTTATTTAACGGTTTTCAATGGATTGAAAAGTGGATTGAAGGACCGTTTTTGTTTTGCTTTGACCGATTTTTGATGTATTATTATCACTCAATGCGTGAATCGTTATAGTTTTTGTATCATATGGAACTGCATGTTTTTATTTCGTTTGTGGCTTGTCATGAAAGCTGGAAAAAGGGTCCCGAAGTTACAAGAACGACCAGCTCTTGCAATTACTTGTCAAACTACCAGACACATTGTTAACGCTGCTTCATTTATACTCCCAACTGTTTCAAATGTTAAGGCTGTGATCTAGTAAATAACCACCACAGGGCGCTCAAACTCAGAGGAAAAAGTACTAAAAAGTACTAAAAACTAACACACTTGGAGGCGCCCACAGCATTTTTTAAACCATATTTGTTGGAAAAGTGGCATGAAAACAAGCTGAGAAATGAATGTATTTGTTGTTCTAGTCAAAAAGTTGACTTATGCTGTTGTGCTGTGTTCACTACTGCCCCCAGTGGTTAGCACATGTACAGCTCAGTTGCTACATATACATAAACTGGGGACCAAACGACAGAACAACACAAAGGACGGATTCAAGTCTCTATGTGTATCCGTTTCAAACATAGAGCATTTAAAGGGCCTGTACCTGATTTTAAATTATTCTAGTCAATATAAATACTCAAACATTATCTTAAAATCAGCTAAATAAGAATTAAATTGCATAATATATCATCTTATTGCCATCAAATTACAAAGCATTTTGTTGGGTATAACAAATGTCGAAGCTGCTGAGAGGGTCACCTGTTTCTGTCCAATCAGGTACAGCGTACAAAGAATCATAGGATAAGACAACTTTTCTCTCTCAAGAGAGAGAAAAGCAAAAAATAAGTAAGTATCTGGAAACAACTGTTTGAATGCATCCCACATTCAGTGTCGTGGTCTAAGTGGGCGGGGCTAACGGTTCAAACTAAAAGACCTATGGCTGATTTTGAAAACGTTAAAGAGTAAATCATGACCCAAACAAGAAGAAAGTTTCTCCTTTCTGTTTGTCTCTGTTGGACCTCTTCATGTCCTGAAAACATTTTCTTTTTCTACGGTTGTTCTTAAAGTTAGGTTACAAATCAATACTAGACCATCCATGAAAGACTTTAGACCGACTTTAAATGCAGCCAACAACAATTCTGAGTGCACTATCATCTCTGAACAGTTGTCAAAGGGTTGTTCTTGAGTGTTTTAGGATTGTAGAATGTTATTATGTCAGCTTTTATTTGGGGAATATACATGACTTTCTTGTAGGAGTAGGACTATTTGGTATTCTCATAAGATTAAAAAACAATGAATTTATATCAATGACACTGTTCATTTTCAGGCAATTTCAGTTTCACGCCACAAAATCTCATACTATCTAAAATCAACTTTTATGAGCCTTTAACCTTTTAACTGTGTTTCCTCATCATAAACCTTCTTCATGCTTCTTTGAGTATTGTATTTCCCTTCATTTAAGGCACGAGTGCTTAGAAAATATATTTTTTAACCTACCCCCTATCCCCGCCCACTTCCTTGTTTTCATTTCAAGTCCAGGTCATACATGTGGGGTTCAAAAATGTCACATAACCAAGTTTCAAACATAAAAACATACGGTGAAATGTCACAAAGAGGCGGTGCTGATAAGCTCTGCAGTTTTGAAAAGGAAATGAATGGACCCGTTACTATCTGGGCTGTTTTAGATCAATACTGCGGTTTAAAATGAACCAAAAAAGAAAATTATTTACATATGATATAGTTTAATACTAATTGCCTGAATAAAGCACAGTATGTCGCCTTTAACAACAAACATTTTGGCTTATATAAACTGAAGATTACATGCCTGCGACGTCGTAATGTCATCTTAAATTCGACAATAGCGTGAGAATCTTAAAAACTGGCACAATGGTGATTTTTGCTCCCGTACAATGTGTAAGCTCCACTTTTCACTGCTGCTTCCTCTTCACATCTCCATACGTCTGTGCTCCGGAGACAGCGTTTCATCTGATACAGGACAGACCAACTCCCAAAGGATTCACGCCTTTTGTGCACTTGTTATCCTTCTGAACTTTTTATAAATATCTCTAATTAAAGATTACACTGGTGTCAGGATAAATCAGGTGAGTGTTTCCGTGCCGACCGCGTTTGCAAAGTCGTCTAATAAGCGCGTCGGCTATAGGTGCACCTCCTTTCTCCGGGATCTTTACAGCATGAACAGTTCCATCTATTTCATCGGTCGCGCTGCTCGGCTCCACTCAACGCTTGGATAATCGCCGATATTGTTTGTCCTTAATAACCTTTTGTGTTTTCGTACTTTGTTGGATACGGTTTTATGAAAAGTTTGGTGATGTGTTTAATACGCAAGACAAGATTGCAAAGTGTAGGTGATGTTTTAGAGCTTTTTGAACTTTGCTCTTCCAGTTTTAGTCACAAGAAGAACAATAGATTATCAGTTACCAAAATAATAATTAGCAATCTCACTTGCATCAAAAATACAAATAATAATTTGGCCTACTGAATATTGTTTCTGCAGAATTAATATTTATCATTGTAATTAATAGTTATCATTGTAAAGTGTAGGGCTTGCCGACAAAATTATTACACACAAATAACACTATAATAACTACATTTATTCCTGCCTGAAGCATGAACAGAGACGTAAATGTGTATGACAGTTTTTATGATTTTCTCATTTTGACTTTATTAGGTGTTTTAATACCTGTTGTAAATATAAATTATAGTTTTAAACCAATCAGGTATCTGTTTGTGGAGAAAAAATTTTAACAGATTTTTTGACCCTTTAAACATTAATTCAACAAACCAGAGACATTTGAATATATTTTATTAGTCAAGTTAAAATATCTGTGATATTAGAGGAGTTTTGGTGCACTGTACAGGATGGTTTTTCAGTAATTTCCTAATGTGATGTCATCATTTACAACCAGGAAGTAAAATTAAATATACACAAATATAATACACAAAAATTGCAATACTGGGATAAAATTTAATTTAGTTTCTAAGCCTGAATCATGCTTAATAAACTATATGTTTATAATAAACTATATGTTCATTATGAATGAAGTCTTTACTTATGCTTCAAGGAGGCAAATGAAGGTATAGTTATTATAAAGTGTACCATTTTTTATTTTTTTTATTTTTTTGGATTTGCTTGACAGACTATGCTATTCAACACAAAAACAGTCAAATTTCTTTCCCCAAAGTCTGATCCCTACAGTTGACTTCTTGATTAAAAATACCCAAGCTGATCATTGATTATTAGAAATGACGATTTATTTGATAGATTTGTTTTATTACTATGATGTCTAAAAATGTTCCTTATGTTTATTGAAATAGGACTATCCCTTTATGTGTTGTCACTGGAACCTTACAGTAGCCCTTGACAATTTTACATATAAGGTGATGTTTGTTTTTGGTTTATGACCTGTTATAGTGGCTCTTATTCAACCATTAGACATCTGTAATGTCTGTCTGTAATTTGCTTATATCAAGGGCCAGTACCTGAACCAAGTGGGAAAAACTTGTTTCAGAATGATTCTTTAGCCTCTTCTCTCACTCTCTGATGTTAAACTCTGACATAGAAACAACTTCAATAATATAAGGTAGTTGTTTGGTGTCTTCTTTGCCGTTCTCATCCAACAAAATCATTCATTCAGTCTCACAAAGAGCGATACAAATTTTGTCTTTGTTGATGTCTAGACACAGGTTGAAGAAGAGATGATGAAGAGACTGAGGTGTCTGATGGTTTTGCTGCTGTGGAGATGAAATGATAAGAAGAAGGAGGAGAGGAAAGAAGAAGGAAGGGAGGAAGAGTGCATTTGTTGCATACATTCTTTTGGACAGACGGCTCAGTGGTTACATACAGTATATTCGTCACACCAAGCTCTCAAAAATCCTGCCAGCAACGCCAAATTTAGAATGCATTTAGGTCGAATTTTATTCAGAATAGAAATAACCATATTTTAATTGAGAGCAGGGTGTGTATGGCCAATGAGGAAGAAACAAAGGTCAAGTTTATTAAATTTAATAAAAGCCAATTTAGAAAACTGCTTGCAGAATTTTTTAGTAGATTTTGTGAATGGCAGTGAGCGGCGTTCGGTAATATATTTGTATTTTTATCAATTTAATACCCAAGACAACACTGCACACTCGACACATTTGCCTGAAGATTCTGCCCTTTGCTCCTTTCACTTAATTTGCCGTCCGCACATAAATATGGAGCACAGGCATCCAACCTTTACAGGAAACGAGCGCGGCAACAGGTGACTAAAGGTCGGAGGTCGCTGTCAGAAGTCAGCTGCTAGCATTATCCGGGCATAAACATAAAGCGCTGTGCATGTCAAGAGGTCCAATTAGGGCCTTCATTACAATACACCACTGTATGTCAAATGGCCAGGGATTATGCTATGCCCATGGACAATATATATGTAGCCTATAATAGCCTATAATACTCTACTTGCACACTGTTTTAGTATTTTATTATAATTTTTGTTTTCTTAATTTTGAAGTTAAAACTGTAATTTCATATTCTTGTTAAATTTTAGATTTAAGGTCTATTTTGAAATGTATCTTGTATATATTTATTTTCAATCAGGCAACCAATTAATCAATCAATACAATCACAAGACAAAAACAAAAGCATAAATACTGACTTTAAAATAGTAAAATGCAGATAAAATTCCTTCAATCGTATGCACAGTTGAACAGGACCGTTTTCAGCATAGTTTTAAATACTGACAGCGTGGGGGCCGTGCCATGTGATGTCAGGGAGACCGTGCCAGATTTTAGTGCCATCTTTTGATTTTTCCCTGGTGTTCTTATACTTTGCGTTGCAACACTGAAATTTCCCCATTGTAGGAAAAATACATATACGAATGTGCTCTTATTCTTGAGATTGAAGTGAGTACATAAAAGAGCAAAAGGATTAATTGAACTCAAAATTAAAATTGAAATATTCACAATTAAAGTAAGGCAAGTAAGTCATTAGGCCACACAATATTCTGTTTACATGAGGTTAAACCTGTTAACCCTGTTTAGACTTCGACAACTGTTTCTCAGTGATACTTGCAATACTTTAGCCGTCAATATTTTACTATGTTCTTAAATTGAAAAGCTTCAGGGTATGTTTAAAATTCAGAATTGTAATATTGCAAATCTAATCCCAACTGAAAAGAAAATCATAATAATAATTTAAAAAGTGTGCATGACATTTTCTAAATTGTTCAGTCCTAGAAGGCAAGTGGTGTATAAAACAATAATTTAATTCTTGCTGGGCCCCATACATAATTTTGTATATTTTATTTATTCCCACAAATACTACTATTATTGTTGTTGTTTTGTTTTGTTTTTCAGTTATGATTGCTAGAATATATACCTTATGGTTATTATTATGGCTAATTTATACTATAGACTATCTTATGTAGCTACCAGCTTATATTATGATACCAAACTGTTTTTGTGATATCTATCAGAACAATTTCAAACAACTCGAATCGTATTAGACAGACAATACACCAAGTAAAAATTATAATCACTAGTTTTATTTGTTAACAACTTGGCCAGTACGTATGACCAATGATTTTCCTCTTTTTAAAAGGGTGATGGGCCCTCAGATGTCATGCATAATTCCAATCCACTTTATTTCTATACCACATTTAATAAAGAGTTGTGCTGCACAGAAACATAATAATATAAGATAATATAATAATAATATAATATTATTATATTATTATATATTATATATTATATTATATATATAGACAATAAAAAAATGACTACATGCTCTGTTAATTGTACTCATTCTAAAACAAGATAAAAAAACAGTCAAATCAAAAGAGCAAAAGCTATACACACTATGCATTTTATTGCAACAAAAATCAATTAAAGCGTAGTAAAATGCAACTGAGGAAAAAAACAAAACAAGACATGCTTTTGAGGGCCCTTTCCTGCTCTGGGAAACCAGTACCATTTACCCCTCCAATCCGACGCCCCTGAATATGGCTTCCGGCATTTTAAGAAAACCCCCGAAGAAAAACAGACTGACAAACATCACCCTACGCTGCAGAAACCCAACGAGTGATGTGGTAATTCAAGACGAAATAACACAAACTTGTATCTTATTGATTCCCGGAGTCATTTGTGCTTTTACTCAAGTATATTTGTACTCTTTCTAATCCTGCTTATCCCCTTCCTTGTGCTAATACCGCCGAGTTGTGGAAGCGTGTCTGATTGTTGCCTTAACCTGAACACAGCCGTGCACAAAAGCCTCCGCACCCACAGGACACTTGCATCTCATTCCGTCCAATTTGCAGTTTTGTTCTCGGGTTTCTCTTTTGGTCTTGCTCTCTCTCAACTAAGACCCACAATCCCCTCAGATCTCCCGGGGCTTAATCAGTGCCTGTGTCAGCCTACTTCACCGCAGCCTTTGGCCACAGCGGATATTATCCATCTTCGCCGGCTAACAAATCTGTCAATCCACTCAGCGTGAAATCAAACTTCCTCTCGCTAAAGTGTTTGTCTTCAAAATACAAAGAGAAAGCGCAAATTTAAAGGTGCACTATGTTACTTTTTCTTGCCATCCACGGCCGGCCCGTGGCATAAACAATCTGAGCAAAGGTTTAGGGGCACAATCACTAAAGGGGCCACATGCTCTGGTGGGCTGTATCCGCACTGGGAAGAGACCAGAAAGTTAAATGTAGAATTAATATCTATCTGTGTACAAATGTGCATCACTATAAAACTCTAGCTTATTTTTCTTATCTTTAAAAACAGTATTGAAAATTATATAAATGCTTGTGTGGCCTATTCAAATGGGTAATTAGATAGAAAAAAATATTACATCCAAAAATGCACTTGAATACAGGACATGACATGTGATTTATTCAAATTTTCTTGGGGGAGGACCCTCAAAACCCCCTTATATACATATGCCAGTTTCTTATCGCAAAAATGTAAATGCTAATGATTTTTTCCCCAGTCCACCCCGGATTTCATGTCTTTATTGTATCATATTTAATTGTTATGTCAATTATTTAAAGCCTTTATTACATAGTTTTACATTTGTGAAGTTGCAGTTTGTGAGAAAATATTGAAGAATAAAAGTTAAAAATTACAGGAAATTCTAAAATGGAATCCCTCTCATGATGTCATCGCAAAGTGACGTCCGTTGAAAATACAAGAACATAACTAACCGTTTCAACCATCATTCATCAAAATAAAGTATTATTTATTGTAAATTCCTAACTATTGTGTAATATATATATATATATATATATATAGCAGTGTGTTGTTTGGTGGGCCACAAACAAAGTCTTGTTTAGGACATCTGAATGCGTAGAGCCGGCCCAGCTGCCCATGCTTGTTTACGTGTAGATATAGCGTGCTTCTGCACGTTGATTATGGCGTATCTATTTCCATGGAGACAAGCAGGAGGTGCCAGGTCAAGTCAAAGGTCAAATCTGTGGAGAGGTGACCCACTCACTGTAGAACTCATGTTTTTCAATGTTTTGTTTCTTTTTTAGCAATTAAAACACTTTTAATTAAAGGGGCTGTACCCATTTTTTACCCACTTTTTAAAAAACGCTCAAAGATAAATATATCAAAATTGTATGTTAAATTGGGAATTTTACGGTCAAGACTGTGTTAATTGCTGGTTTGGTATCGGCATCAAATATGCTTCAGCGTATATCTTTGTTTGGTTTGTTCCATATTTATGCTGTTAAGAATTGAGAAATATAAAAAATATATAAACCAACAATAGATTGGTAAAAAAAAGCAATCAGGAAACAAAAAGTGCGCCGTGAGCATGCTAATGTTTGTTAGCTTTACCGTGATAGTAAACTCCAGTCTGGCCTCTGAAAGTTGTAAAGTCGGTGAATAATTTAGATGCTCGGAATGAGTTCAATTTGTACAATGGCAAATGGTTTAAAATGGTGTACTTTTTCATATTGTATGTGTGTTGTGTGTTTTAGTCTCTGCTTTATTGCACTCCCAGCAGAATGAAAACACAACAGTTAACAACAAACATCTTACAACACAAGTAGCAACAGCACCTTTAAATACATTCAAGTTCTTTTAAACAGTCCAGGCAAAGCAATAACGTCTACAAACATAAATCAAAACTCTAAAAAAGTTAAACTAGTGCACATTTAATTGGGGAGAAACAATCGGAGTCAGAGTAACCAATTTGGAAAGTGTAGACAACAATGCACAAAATTAAAGGATGCACATTCTGGTCTCAATTTGACAATGTATGCAAAGGGGGTAACCAACCACGGGAACGGCTTGCTTTGATTTGAGTGAATTTGCATAAACCCTCCCAACTATGCTTTTAATAAGTGATCTTCACCCAGGGAGTTGCCGGTGCATGGCAGATTAGCATATTCCAGACAACATAACCACAGGTTGAAAAAGAAAGGGAGAAAAAAGGAAGGAGAGTGGTGAGGCGAAATTGGAGGAGAGAGAGAAAAAAGGAGAGAGGGAGGGGAGGGGAGGGGAGGGGGGAAGAGTGCCAGCAGACCTGTTTGTTTTGAATATCATTTTCAGTAAGGCGGCAACAAACAGCTATTGCAGGAGGAATAAGCATCCTTTTATGAGTCCCCTGCTAATTTTGTGTTAATGGCTGGGTTGATTCACACTGCCCCCTGGTGGATCAAACGAGCGGGGGACGCTGTGATGAAGAGAGGAGAGGGGAGGAGAAGCCACAGGTTGGAGATGGTGTGGAGAGCGACGGTGGTTTGAAAAGCCTGCGATTAGGTGAAGAATGACAGAGTGTTTTAAAAAGATGGGATTTTACTTTGGATGGAAGTAGCAGTTGTGTTGCAGTAAGAATGGAAAGTGTTAGTGTTAGTAGAATGTTAAGATTATAATAGTAGCGGTAATTGTGTCAGACTTATAGTAGCACTGGTGATATGACAAGAATTGTTGTAGTAGTAGGAGTAGTAGTAGTAGTAGTAGTAGTAGTAGTAGTAGTAGTAGTAGTAGTCGTAGCTTGCTATGGCAAGATTGTTGTAGTTGCAATTTTAGTAGTAGTACTTGTAGTAGTTGTAGTTAGGGCAAAAAAAATTTTAGTTCTGGTAGTAGTCCTACTGGAAGTAATAGTAGTAGTAGCAATAATAGTAATAGTAGTAGTGGTAGTAGTAGAAGTAGTTGTTGTTGATGATGTTGGTAGTACTAGTTGTAGTAGTAGTTGTAGCAGCAGCAGTAGTAGTAGTAGTTGTAGTTGCTGTTGTTAGTAGTACTAGTTGTAGTAGTAGTTGTTGCAGCAGTAGTAATTGTAGTAGTAGCCATGGTAAGATTGTAGTAGTAGTAGTAGTAGTTGTTGTTGTTGTTTTTGTAGTAGTCGTTGATGTAGTAGTAGTAGTAGTAGTAGTAGTAGTAGTTGTAGTTGTAGTAGTAGTTGTTGTTGTAGTTGTTGTTGTTGTTGTAGTTGTAGTTGCAGTAGTAGTTGTAGTTGTAGTAGTTGTTGTAGTAGTTGTTGTTGTTGTTGTAGTTGTAGTTGTTGTTGTAGTTGTAGTTGTAGTAGTAGTAGTTGTTGTTGTAGTTGTAGTAGTAGTTGTAGTTGAAGTTGTAATATTAGTTGTAGTTGTAGTTGTAGTAGAAGTAGCTATGGCAAGATTGTAGTAGTAGTTGTTGCAGTTTTAAGGGTAGTAGTAGTAGTATTAGTATTAGTAGTACTAGAAGTAGTAGTTGCTATGGCAAGATTGCAGTAGTTGTAGTTGTTGCAGTTTTAGTAGCAGTAGTTCTAGTAATAGTCCTTAGTATTAGTAATATTATTAGTAGTAGAAGTAGGATTAGTAGTAGTAGTAGTAGTAGTAGTAGTAGTAACAAGTATTTTGATTGCGTCGCTTCGTTTTTTCCAGTCTGTGGGTGTGACGCGTCGTTATAGCAAAATGTGAAAAATATTTTCAAAAACGAAGCCGTTCTATAACAGTTCAAGGAAGCCTCTAACCAGCTTTACCAGCACTGAGGGTTTAACTCTTTAATGGACGTGCTGCCACCGCTGGACGTCTGTGACACTGCAGGACACACCACAGTCCTGCATGTGAAGACAATATCATACATTTACAAATATGTCTGGAGTGTTAGTTTAATAATTATGTAGCTGTCCCATCCTAAATCCTTTTTTTTTTTTTTTTTTTTAATAACAATTAGAAATGTGTTTTTCTTCAAGCTGTCACTCCACAGGACGCCAAACTAGCAAACAATCAAAGTATTTTTAGTAAGATTTTATAAAAATAAGACCATGATGAAGCTTTCTTTTGACCTGAACCAGAGCTTGTCCTGGTGCATAAACGACAGCTCCTTCTGGTTTTTAAGCGACTTTTTAAATTTGTGACGTTTAATGTCACACCGCAGGACTCACTAAAGATCACAGATTACATTTAGTGTGTTTTTTGTTTGTTTGTTTGTTTAAATTCCAAAGAAATCAAATACAACTTGATTCTAAAACGATGTGTACTTTACTACTTCTACAAGACATTTATTTTGAAAGTCATTTAAAGTGACGACACCAAAATAGAATAGTAGTAGTAGCAGAAATAGTTGTCATGGCAAGACTTTAGTGGTATTAGTATATTAGTATTATGCAGTAGTTTTAAAAGTAAATATTGCACAGTATTTGTAGCTGTGGTAGTGCGCAGTAAGTAGTTTTAATTTTTACATTTACAATCTCCAGAAAAATTTCAATTCAGAATCCCCAAATGACTTCTTCTTCAGTTTAACCCTTTCACATTTGACTCCCAGCGCACCGTAGTGTCCTGTGTGAGTGATGCACGTGTCCCTCTGAGACATGATCATTTCTTCTCACACTAGAGGGGGCTAGATCTTTGGGACCAAGTGAAATCCTGCCTGGATACTCTCCCCCTCTGCTCCTTCACTGCATTCGCTCGCCTCCTCAGAACATCCTTAATACCTCTTTGTGAGCACAGAAATATCCGCTCCGCCGCGTCCATATCTGATATTACGTCCAGTTAATCCTCCAGAATCACCTCCCTCTTGAGATCGGCTGCTTATTTAAGTGTGGCTGAATGAAATAATGATGCTAAAGATACAGCGCAATGGGCTACACACTCTGGCGCAGGGGATAAGCTGCAAAGAGAGAGTTCATTTTCACAGACGCTAATTTGCACGCGTTTGAAAAAGACAGAGAAAAAAGAGTAATAATTAGGATGAGATGGTTGTGTGTTGATGAAGCAGAAGAAAAGTTGTGTGTTAATCGTCTTCCAGGGAGAGGCAGCCGTCGTAAAAGGTGCGCTGTGGTTTGTCTCCATGGAGATGGTATGTGTTTGTCTGGAGTGAGCGTGGCATTTCGCTGGCATTTATTCAATTACGGATGATTTTATTGTTGAAAATACTAGAATTCTAGAGGCGTCATCTGCTTGTCTCCATGGAGATAGATACATTGTTAATCCCATACTGTGGAACTTTCTAAGCAAAACACTAACTTATGCATGGGGCACTGTGAAAAGTTACACAGTGCACCTTTAAAGTGACAAAAATGAATTAAAAGGTGGTTCAGTTGTTTATTTGCATTTATGTTTTTGACGCAGTGTTTTCATCAGGCTCATTTAACATTTCAATGAGCGGTTTTCAAATTCTAGAATAGAGGGAATGGTATTTTCTTTTTAAAAAATACTGAAAATTGATCATATACATTTATATTACTGGCTATAGGTGCTTAAACCCACTTAAACACAACTAGATTATGCATGAAAAGAATGACTTTACTCTCTCTACATTTATCATCACAAGTTTACGATGTGTGTCATCTGAAACCCAGCAAACCCTGCAATTCAAAGAGATAAAAAGAAAAAGAAGACCAGCAATTAACAACTAAAGTAAGACTCCAAAAGACTCAATTAAAATGCCACCTTAATATCACTCAATGTCACTCTAACAATGTAAATAACACTATTCCACTGTTTGCACTATTGTTCTGATTGTGTCCTTGTATATATATCGTATTTCATTTTTATTCTACACATATTTTATTTTGCATCCCTTATTTTAGCACGGTCTATACTTTTTACCTTTCTTTCGTTATTATTCATTGTTATATGTTGCACCTCACCGCCAAAGCAAGCTCCAAGTTTGTGAATTTTGTTCACCGACAATAGCAATAAAAACCTTCCTGATTCTGATTCTGAAAATGGGTGTAGCACTAAATGTTACACTTCCCTACAGCTAATTTTTGGTCCTAAACTGAGCTAATTTTCCATCCTAAATGGTTGTGGATTTATATTGGTTCTGTCTCAGTCATTATTTAGTCCTGGTCAGGTCCAGGTTTAGTTTCAGGTCCTTATTTTAATGTGTCGAATGTGCCAGTTTAAACAGATACATTATTAAACATGGTCAATAGCCTCTGCCTATGAGCGGTAATGTATTCCGAGTCACAAACTATTTTATGCATAATTAATTGTCACATGTTAATGATGCATAATTCCAGGGAGGCGCTTGTGTACTAACAGCATATTAATTCCCTAATCAATTATTAATGAATGTTTTAGCGGTGCCCAAACTGAATGATGGGGCGTGATTTGTTTTCAAAGTCGAACAATAGTGCCGTGCAAAAAACAGCTGATATCAAATATTAAAGTGCTATTTTTAGTAAATGATTCGAACTTTAACATGAATTATAGTGGCTGTAGTAAGAATTCATTAGTCCTGTACGTGAACACTGGGCACTGACATTTATGCTGCTCTTGAAACGTGATTGAATGTGTTTTTGTGAACTATTTGATTTTTAATAGAATTTTGCTTGTTAAATGTCAAGCAGGAACATAAATAATAATACTTGTGGTTTATTTTGTGAGCTGCTGCCTTCAAAATGATATTATTATTGCGTATACCATTGCCCTTTATCGATTGAACCCTGGGTGCTGGCAGAGTGGTTAGTCTTGTATTATGGGTTCACATTAAAGAGCATATACAGCTCTACTTGCTTTAGGATGATTAAAGACTAAGCACTAAGCCATAGACCCTTTAAAATGTGATGTCATCAAAATTCCAGATTGGAGGCAAAATGGAGTTGACTGTTAATGTTTAAATGATCACATTATAATGTTCACATTAGATCTAAACTAACGTGTTTGTGTTGGAAAAAAGCAACACATTTGAATTTCCAGGATATAAAGGGCATGTTAGTTTACTTTTTCTGTAACAAAGCATGGACAAAATACAAATTTCAAGCCTTAAAATTGTATTTTGAGGTAAATCCCAGTTTCTCCAGAGAAATCCCATTATGTTGCACTTCACTTTTGCCTCCAAATTTAAAACGTTTTTTTTTCAAACTTTTAAAGGGTCTATAACACAGATCATGATTTTAATCTATTTATTTTTGTAGCGCCCAAAATCACATCAGTCTCAATTGGTCACAGGTAGAAAGCAGATTAAATGGACAATGTTCACGAGAATTTAACAATTGAGCCTCCTTCTCTGCAAGGACTACAATGGGAGCATCCGGGTCACAGGTCAGGGTCATGAGATGGGAAGTCGTCCCTGGAGCAGCCATCGTAGTGTTTGAAACAGTCTCCATTCCCCAAGGGAAGTGGGGAAAGAGAAAAAACATGTGAACAGCAATGAACACACTACATGTGAACTAAAATCTTAAATATTGTTGATGGAAAGCAGGAAGAACCAGAGGACAGTGTTCAAGCTGCCATACTTACCTTGGGGTTACTCCTGGGGCAGCTACAACTGTAGGTTTTTACTACAAAGGCGTTATATAATGCTTCTTTACTTTGAGTTAAATCATCTATAGATATATATTTTGGTAGAGTAACTTATAAGAATAATTTATTGATACAACTTGCTAAATTTGAATGAACTTGAATCTTATTAAAATTATCTCATTATTTATTTGTACTCTTTCTATCTTTTTATTATTACTTAAAGGTGCAGATATAAATACGCCACCTGCTTGTTTCCGTCGAGATGTCAATGCTTTGTCAAAGTAAAACATGCATTTTTCAAGGTATTTTTGAACAATAAAACACTTCTGATTGAAAACATCTAAACATATATATATTGTTTATTGTATATATGTATATTGTTTATTGTTTACACATATACTGTGCAACATTTATGACAATGCAATGACATCTCTGCGGAAATGAACCTCCCACCAAAAAGTTACACCGTGCCCCTTTAAGAAATGCAACCTTGAAGTTATATTGACATTAGGCTTGACTGCAAATGACCACGAAATGACAATAATCCATGGTCTCCTCATTTCTGAAGGGTGAGTCCAGCCATTGTACAAGTGTAATGGTCCACTCATCAGAGAGAATATCCAGGGTGTAACGACGTTTCCTTGACAACGGGCCAGGATTCTTGAACCATTTCCTTATCTCACTGTTTCTGTATGTGATTAAGCCAATCTTATTTGTGAAATTTATGAAGAGCAAGATAAAAAGTACGATTAAAACGAGCCCTGTGAAGCCAAAACTATGCTAAATATGTGCGATTATAGCTTTCTTCTGGTGAACTTCTTTGTTTGGACTGTGAGTGCGATTGGGGTCCGGTTGTTCATTTTAGACAGATATCAATGAACATGTGGAATTATATTTTCATTGCGCTTAAATAGATTTGGCAGCTGCTACTAATAATCACAATAATTAATATATATCGACTTCTCTTCTTGTTCAACAAGAACAAGGACAATACATTTGAGGATTTATTGTATATGTTTTCACTTTGGGAAACTTTTTCTTTGTTTTACGATAAGATTTATGCTAGAGCAGTGTTTTTTCTGACCAGGGGTACGGGGACCCCAAGGGCAAATTAGGGGGTACTTGAATGGTGTCAGGTTTTAAAATAAGATGTACTGTTATCCGACTAAAACGTGTACATTTCACATCTTTTTGGAGTATCTTGGATTATAAATTTAATTAAAACTAAAATATAATAGTAATAATCGACAATAGGTCTCTACTAAATCCATTTATTTGCCTGAAACTCAAGTTAAGGGGTACTTGAGACAAAAAAAGCTGGGGAACCACTGCTGTAGAAAGTGAAATAAGCATCTTTTAATAACAAAAGGGTTTCATGGTTCTATTTATTTATTCCAACTCATGTTTTTAAAGATATTCTACGGTTTCTTTAAGGATTCTCCTACCATCCGTATTTCTATATTATTGTTTATCGAGATATTTTCTGTAGCAATATACCATACATAAAAATTTGTCATTGCGAAAGGACTAGCTAATACATTTTATCAAAAGAGTAAATTGCAAGCCGACAATGAGAGAGAGGGGTTGAGCCACATAGTGAGTGTTTGTTTATTACTGCTATTGTGTTAAAAAATAATAATAATAAAGTGTTGCGTGTGCCCTTCTGTATTACTAATCTGATGTTTAGCAGGAATATATAACATACGCCTTGCTGTTGCCATTGTTTGTGCGTTGCTCCTTCTGAAAAGACAAAAATAGAAAGTTTTAGCCCAGACTCGGTTTCCAGTTTCTTCTCCGAGTCTTTTCCAATCGCTCACTGGACTCTGTGCGTTTTAGTGCCGGTAGGAACTGTAAACTGTACTGGGGCATGGCCAAAAATTGGTCTTATAATTTACACATGTTTGAATTATAAGATAAATTTGGATAAAAGTAGTGTAGTGTGTCCTCAGCTTTAATTTAAGAATGACAGAATTTCAGAAGTGAAAGTGCATGAAGGTCAAACATTTCCCATTAAAACGACTTACTCCTCTTCTCTTTATCCATTCCCGATCATCAACAAACCGAAAACAAGAGATATAGTACTCAACATTCCAAAAAAGTCACATAGCCTAGCATTCCTTCACAATTATTCACATAAACTTGCATTGATCTCCAAAGACCATACAAACCTAATGACCATTTGAAACTAAACATTGTGATGATAACTAGATTAGATAATAAAATATACACGTCAACTCTTTATAATGTTTTGGAGAACTGTCACTTTTGGACATTTCCCAGACGTGTGGAGAAATACGGTTTACTGGCAGGCCAAACGGCTTTGAAATGACACTCATTTTCTAAATAAGACGCTCCGCCAATACAATAACATTGCTCAGAATGGGCTATCACACTCCCATGTTCCTGAATGACAGCTTCTGCATAGAGTGTGCCTGAGCAGAGGCCAATAAGTGCCCGAGGACGACTCCAGCGGCTCAGCCAAGTATAAAGAGATTTGACGGAGCATCTGTTTAGAGAAGGGGAAAACAACAGGCGGAACCGGAGCGGAGCTGTGGTCTGCACACTGTCACATCCACATGATGATGAGCAATAACACGCGCCGCTATGGAAAATCAGCTTTGGACAGCGCCAGATGGATAGGTTTAAAGCTGCGTTATACAGCAAAAAGTAGGGGGTGATGCAGTTCTGAAATATTTAGCTTGGGTTTAAATTGATGTGGGATTTATTGGAATATCTCAGAGGGCAACCATGAGCCTAGAGAGCTTATTACACTTTAATCAGTAGCATTTTACTGTATTTACATGTTTGTATAAAAGTAAAGTAAGTGGCCATTACAAATAGTATTCTGTTAGAGTATTCACCAGTAGTTTTCCAACAGTTGATTCGTGGTTATTTAAAATTCTTTTGGTTAATGTTAAAAGGTAGTGTATGTAAGATTTGTAACTCTCATTTTATAAAGATCGCTGTGTCACCAATTACGAGGTAAACATGGTGAACAATTATCAACAATATTTATTTATTCTTAAAGGTGCTGTACCTGATTTTCATTGTTTTGGAAACATGAAAAACAAAACTAGTTCAATTTAAAGTCTTTACATCAGTCACATCTATCTCTCACTTATTTAGTCCCAGCATCCTAAATATTCACCGCCATGAGTTTATAAGCACTTTTAACGATTCTCTGAGCCCAGAGTGAGTTCTGTCATTGTGGGTTAAGCTAAAAACAATAGCATATAGCATACTAAGAGCGCAGATAATTAAATGCTCTACAAAGAGATGCAGAGAAAGTGCTGTGGTCTCATTTTAACCTGAATCGATACTTTTACAATATATCTGTGCTGAGGCAAAACAGATTTTACTTTATTACGTACAAAAAATTGAGTACATGAACCAGTTCTGTCTTTCACATTTCAAAACAGTAAAAATCAGGTTTTAAAGCACCCAAAGCCCAGTACCTGCACCAATCATGCTCAGTGAACCTGAAATTCTGGAGAAGGAGCTGAAACACATGACCTGTCCTCAATTTGTTAGGGTAGGGTAGCAGGGGAAGCACAGCCTCTGACTGGCTTGCTTGTGACTGACAGTGTCTTTTCTGATTGGCTATAGCCCAAACCTTTTCCCTGACGTTACCCATTTGAGTCAGTGCCTGATCCTAAACTTACTTATTGTTTTAGAAAGTTGTAAAATCAGATTGAGCACTTATACATTTTGTTTCTTGTTTTATGTTTTATGTCTGTGCAGCAGTTTGGAAACAGCTCTGTATATAAAATGTGCTATTTAAATCAAATGGATTCGGAAAATAAATTAAATTTACACAGGCCTACAGCAAAAATAAAAGAAAGCAGCCAATCAGAGTTCACCATCAGCAGCTCTTCCCCTACCATCCTGTAAAACACAGAATCACAGCCTGTCCCAGAATTAAAATTTATACCCTCAACTTGGAGATTAAGGCAACTAGGTTTTGTTGCGATTGTAGCACCCTTTTTAATCCAGTAAATCCAAAGCCGTATTGCCTGCTTTCAACAAAGATAGTGGGTTTTTACAATAATGTTCAATTTCTAATTTTATAACTTAATCTCACACAAACCCTGGAAATCCTCCTGTTTGTTTCTCATACACACTCAGCATTTGCCTATGTTGCAAACTATCATGTTAGCAATGTGTTCTTCTGTTCGCCATACTGCTAATTTATTGTTTCAACATGCAACACTACCTCCTGTTGCCACTAGGGGGCATACCATATAGTATTTTATTTAATTACAAATGAAATAATATTGCAAATGAGGTCCTGAGTTCCTTAAAAAAACACTGAAAATTAACATGCTGCGACTTTGAGGTATGAACATTGTACACTCTCCACTGTTCCCTGATACTATTTTATTTAATTAAACATTAAATAATATTGCAAATGAGTCCTGAGTTATTAAAAAAAAAAAAAAACTGAAAATGAACATGCTGCTAATTAGCTGTTTCAGCATACAACACTCCCAACTGTTGCCTGTAAGGGGGGGTTCTATATACAGTATTATTTTATTTCATTAAAGGTGAAATAATATTGCAAATGAGTCCTGAGTTACTTGAAATTAACGTGTAGCTAATTTTCAGTTAAAATGCAACACTCCCAGCTGTTGCCAGTAGGGGTCGTTCCATATAGTATTTTATTTCATTAAAGGTGAAGTAATATTGCAAATGCAGTCTTGAGTTACTTCAAAAAACACTAGAAATTAACGTGCTGCTAATTTGCTGTTGAAAAATGACACCCTGCTCGCTTTTGCCTGTAGGAGGCATTCCATATACTATTTTATCTTATTAAAAATGAAAGAAATATTGCTAAAGCGGTCTATAGTTCCTTCAAAAAACACTAAAAATTTGTAAAAATTTGTTCTTGAATAACAACAAATTCACATAAACCTACCGGATATGTTCTGCCAGAGAAAAAGCACAACACAGGACAGACAGTGATGAAATGTAGCGTCATTTGTAACCAGTGGAGTGGTCCTGTCGTCCTCTGCTCACCCGGCCTTCACCTTGTTGCCAGACTAATATGATGAGCAGTCACAGCCAATGACAGAGCACCTGTTTGAGACACAACCAATCAATACTCGGAGTGAAGGCTGCTTTATCTTGTTAGGCACCGCACTGCACAAATAACACAAATATTGGGGGATGTACAAGAGGAAGTCTAAGGTACGTGTCAAGATTTCTCAAGACATTGCTATAAAATCACACTCTTTCTCTTCCTGCCGTTTCTGAGACAGGTCCAGCTCCACTGCAGCAGCAGAATCACTGTCCTCCTCATCCGTAAGAAGATATTTTCCTCTTCTTGACAATGTTGCCAGTTCTACCTGCTGGAGTTTAAGCACCAAAGTTCATAGATTTTAGTTGAGTAATGATCATAGGCTTTATATACAGTGGACAGTGTCTTTCTCTGTAACTAATGCTGTCAAATTAAACATTCTTGACTTAAAATGTTGGTATTAAAAAGCTCTTCTTGATCTTGGTGTTTTTATTTAGCTATTGTCTTTATAAATCTAATAACTAACCAATCAGGCGCCCTCTTTTGCCAAGGTCCGTTCCAGTTAGCATCAGGTTTGATAACTTGCTATCATTGCTAAGTGCCTGCCCATAGAACTATAATGAAACCTGAAACTCAAAATGGCGCCCTGTTTATCGCTATGTGTGTGCTCATTGGCGCACAAAGCCACAAAAGCTTTTACTTCCGCATTACTTCCTGATATGAAGGCTGCCATCTTTGCTTTACTTCCTGATACAGAGGCTGCCATCTTTGCTTTACTTCCTGATATGGAGGCTGCCATTTTTGCTTTACTTCCTGATATAGAGGATGCCATCTTTGCATTACTTCCTGATATAGAGGATGCCATCTTTACTTTACTTCCTGATATGGAGGCTGCCATCTTTGCATTACTTCCTGATATAGAGGATGCCATCTTTGCTTTACTTCCTGATATAGAGGATGCCATCTTTGCTTTACTTCCTGATATAGAGGATGCCATCTTTACTTTACTTCCTGATATGGAGGCTGCCATCTTTGCATTACTTCCTGATATAGAGGATGCCATCTTTGTTTTACTTCCTGATACGGAGGCTGCCATCTTTGCTTTAGGGCACCACGTGACAACAATCCCCCACGATGATCGCTAAGATGGGAGTGATCACGCAGCTTGCAAGTTTTTGTGTTGACGTAAGCTTGTGTGATTGTGATTGTATTCTTCATGTTAGATCAAATGTGAAAGCGTCTGAAACGAAATAATATACAACTTGCAAGTGTCACTAGTCAAGCCTTGTCCACTTGCTTCTGTTTGTATCGTCCAACGTGCTCGTTCACGTGGCCAGCTCATGTTTACCGTGACGTCATTTAATATAAAACCGGTAATTTCAATGACTTTTGAAATTGTAAAAAAGAACATTTCCTTCTATCTTATTTGAATACTGAAAATATAAAGTACTGTGTCCAATTATAATATGCAATTATATAAAAAGGCTGAGTCAAAGAGGTTGCAATACCTCACACTAATCAATCTGGCTCACGGACACAAAGGCCAGTTAAATTAATACATCCATGTTCCTGCCCGTGTAAACCAGTGGGAAGATTAATCCTCCCTCCTGATTGGCTCTGTGGTTGCCATGAAATGCACACTGCACACAGATTTCCAAATATGGCATTGAGCTCCAAATTAGCTGCTAAGACTGCAAACCTCGATTGTCTTCAATTGGCCGGAGGCAAACAGTATGACAGTATGTGTCCTGGAAAACTGAAAAATATATACTTAATTGTAGTAGATGTTAATATATTGTGAGCCAACACACTGATGTCCACATTTGTTACAGTCCACAGTAACAGATTGAAAAACCTAATCTAAAATCCACCAAAACACAAGCAATGACCCGTGTTTTGTTTCAGAAGGAACCCCAAAAAGCTCTTGTATCCTGTCCACAGGACCTTGGCTGTATGTTACATTTAATGCCCTTCAGTAATATTTGACTTTTGCCTATTTTTTAAATTAAGTTAAACTATAAAATTATCACAGTACAGTCTAGCAAATCGCTTGGTACTTTAACATAACACCCATTCATATTAGAATAGTCGCTAATTACTAGTATATTAAGTTTTTCTATCTAACATGAGTTCTAATGCACAATTCAAAGAGAAAGTTTGTAATATTTAGCTTTTGCCCCAAACATTATGATGCAAAGATGATGTTTATTGAGATTTACGGTAAAATGTGTGTTTTTACCGTGATTAATTTGTAATAATTATGAACTTTGAGCATAACACTCTATCTGTTGGTAGAACTTTCAAAAAGTATTAGTAGACGATATAATTACATAATTAAAACATCATGGTAAAGTCCAGGAGAATCATTTCAAGGAAAGTGCGAGAACCTGATCACATATTACTCATTGCATATTTGTAAAAGAAAAAAAACCATTAACGTATAAATGCATTTTAAATCGTCCCTTTCACATACAAGGACACCATAATGCAGTGTCATTTCTCGACCATAACAGAAACAGATCTCCCTGCTCCCTAATGTGCCGAGTTACTTTCCACTCCATCCGTCCAGCTTGTTGGCGGTAATTTCCAGAAAGTTCCTTGTTTGTTGAGTTAGTTCTTTAAAGCTGTCAGTGTTTGTCCATTAGCCGCTCCCTCCTCTGTGGTCTTTGCTGTGATTTATCTGACCGTGGAGTTACAGAGAGCATTTAAGCTGTCGGCTAAGTCATTACGCCACACTGTAAAATGCTTGACGTTTGGCGCAGATTGATTTTGAATTGCATACAGTAAATAATTAATGCAGCCAATCCATCAAAATCTTTGGCGTAAAATCCATAAAGTACAACCAGTGACATTTTCTTGCGCAAATGGCTGCAGTGGTTTGGTCCTAGTTTGTGTTTAGTCACTTTTTAGTCCAGATTTTGATGTGGTGGAAGGTGAAAAGTACGATCCCTGCTTGTAATAAATTGTTCTCATTTTTAAACATGCATTAGATTAACTACAACATTGGCCATTGCATGACTATAGTTAATATACATTATGGACATGCAATAATGTAGAATCTGTAACCCATTTCTCCCAGTGTAAAGTTATTAATTTCACAAAGCTTTGAAACACTACATCGTTCTACATTTATGATTAAAGATATCCACAGCTTCACTTGGACAAATTACATTCTTCTGAAGCATATCATGTCATTTGAGATATCTACAGTTGCACGCAATGATTGTATTATTATTATTCCATCCTTTAATGTACAGCTGTAGAAGATAAAGAAGACATATTATGCTAAATCAACTTGCTGCTTGTTACGATGAAATGTCACTATAGAGGCAGGGCTTATCACTTCTGGAGTTTTTAAAAGCTATTATTAAGCCATTTTAGATCAATATTGAGGTTTACAATGAACAAAATGTAAAGTTATGTTATAGTTCATTCAATACTATACTAATTGGAAAAAAGCATAATGTATCCTTTATCCTCCTTTAAAGTCCATATAACAGGTTCTCATTATATCCAAATGATGGCTTAGTTTGGTGGGAGAGCACTTGTGGAAAATATTTATGATAGTTTTACATTTTTGAAGTAACAGTTACAGTAGAAATGTTGATAAATAAAAGTTTAAAATTACAGGAAATAGGGCTGAGTTCTAAAATGGAATCCCTCTGTGATGTCATCAAAAAGCGACGTACAGTTGAAAAATAAAGCGACAGTTAACACACAACTGACACATTTTTCTGACAGTTTAAATGGCCATTGAACAAAATAAAGCTGTTATCAGGTATTATTATTTGTCAAATCATAACTATTGTGTAATTAACATGGATCTGAGCCCTTGTTTTCATAATGGTTGCTAGGTAACGGTTGTGGAATTACCTCTATCTATGTCATATTTGTTGCACATGTTCAATCAGGAAGTACAATTATAAAAGTTATCAAAATTGTCAAAAGGCGGACAAACATTGAATTTTTTTGTTTTTTGGTCAGTTTGCTCTCTCAACATATCTGCTTTCATGTGGAAACAGCAAACTTGTCCAATCGGCTCTTAAACATATTTTATTCTTCCGTTTAATCCACTTCATCCATAGAGTTCTATGGGACATTGTAACTTCAAAGGCCGTTTTCTTAAGATGCATTTTTCTCCTTTAGGGACATAAGGATCACCACTTAAAGTAGATCCCACGCACTCCAAACTTAACAGTCAGGGACTCAACTTTTTGAGGAAACATACAGAAGGATTTTTGATATCTAATTCTAAACCTGGTTTATTGAAGGTTTAAGTAAAAAAAAAAGAGGTGAAATTTGAATTTTTATGACAATTTTCTAATTTACTTAAAAACTAAATAAGATATTTATAATCCCCTCTGTAAATTTTTTTGCAAGTAAAATGTGTACAAAATTAGCATTAACATTTTTAACCTGGTTCTGTCCATTTTTCAGATTTAAATGTCCCAAATATGTGTATTTTTGGCCATTTTTACACATAAAATGCCTTATTTCTACATGAAAACATTACATGATGAAAAAGTAATACATTTTTTTCTTACATTTATGTGAGTACCTGTAGTGTTGTACCTTAAATACAATCATATTCACTACGTTTTAGTCAAACATGTAGTGTAACAGACTTTAAGTATACATCTTAAAGTTGATGGCATAATCTGAAGTGCTTTTGAAATCACTGGTGAGGATTTTGACACATTGCCACATTGACAAGATTTTTTTTAAATACAAATTGGTTCTACAAACAGTTACTCTTTTTTTCTTGCGTTTTCAGGCATGATAAACCCAAACATCAACCGTGGACCTGCAGTAGCGCGTCATTCAACATGCTAGGTCTATTTGAAGCCGGACTCTCTGTCTAACAAGCTGAGCAGGTCATATTCCAAAACATGCATCTCTATAAACGTTTGGTGAAAGACAAGGAGACACATGTAATCTACTGTTTATGTTCATTCTGTCAATTTCTGCACAGACAACAGAGCTACAGTCGACAGCCAAAAACCAGAC
The DNA here is from genome assembly GCA_019453435.1 of Rhinogobius similis. NCBI lineage: Eukaryota > Metazoa > Chordata > Actinopteri > Gobiiformes > Gobiidae > Rhinogobius > Rhinogobius similis. Next base: position 25,674,521 of record CM033634.1, read on the forward strand.
AGACCAACCAGCACGAGGAGAAATATGTTCAGATGCCACACACCAACTCAGCGGTAAATACTTCCACAGATACTTTACAGACACGACTGTGCAACGCAACAGAGATTCTCCTGCTTTGACACAAAAACAAATTACGTTCTTTTTTTTCCTTCGACTCCTTCATTTTGTGCACAAAGTGTGATATTATAATTCGGAGATACTTGCAGGGAAAAGTGCTCCTCTAATTACACCTGTGTGCTTTTAACGTGCGAGAAACTGTCCCATTATATGCAGATGGCTGCGCGCTAATTAAGTTGAAATGGCGAACTTGCCTGACCGTGTGAAATCGCATTATGATGAAAATAACAGTCGCGAAAGTTCCAGCACATTATGCGTCTCCTGTCATGCATAAACAAATGAAACATTTGCTGTTCTTTGTGCTGAACAAGTTTTATAACATCTTTTTAAATCTTGTGTTTCTCTCTGGCGTTTTGTATCTGATTTAGCCTTACATAAGCAATATGCCCTCACGTTATTTGCTATTTCTTTTATATTATGTACCAAATTGTTCGCTAACTGTGCTGATTTAAAAAAGTAAAATAATACTGACTTTAATATGAAATCATGTCAGAAGAATAATATAAAGCGTTATAACATTTATGCCCATAAAACCCTAAATAAAACAAAACAAAACATAGTTAAACTGGACTGTATTTTAATGTCGCCTATGTATTCTCTCTATTTGTTTTGTGATGTAATGTATCCCCCTTGGGCAATAACGGTTTCATTCATTCATTCAAATTATTGCATTGCTTTGTATTTAAAAATCTGATTTTTTTTTTTTTTACCATAGTATTATTTGGAAATCAAAGTAAAAACCTTTCAATCTTTTAAAGGGGATATATTCTGTTAAATCAATCTTTAATGAGTTTTTTTACCTCGTTTCAATAGTGTTTCCTCAGCATTATTTTACTCAGTTGTATTTTGAGTGATTCACACGTTTGTATAATACTGTATTGTCCTGTAACTGAGGCTTTCATGCTGAGAAAATCCGTTTTGACCTACCTCCTGTCTCTGCCCACATCCCTGTATTTAGTTGTCAGTATTTGAAAAATCTGAGTGATACATGTTTGATCAAAAATACAAACATATAAATGACAATCTGCTGGTTGTTACGGTGAAAAGCCACTATGAAAAGGCGGGGCTTATAAATTCTGCAGTTTTTAACAGGAAGTCAGTGGACCTAATCCTATTGTTGAACTGTTTTAGATCAATATTGCAGTTTACAATGAACAAAATGTAAAATGATGATCTAGTTATCTTAAAGTTTTATATTAAGTACTTGGAGAAAAAGCATAATATGTCTCCTTTAAAGCTTGTTCTTGCTACACTGGTTTCTGCTTTTCCAACATTAACACAAGCACAGATGTGAAAGATCAGAAGCAAATCAGATTACTCACATCCGATTTTGCTGTTTACATGATATTTCAATAATCTGATTATACAGTACAGAAACCAAATTACAGTCTTTTTCAGTTACATTTTAGTGTGCAAGCAAACCCGTATAATGTATGTTTGACACAGGGATCACAGAAGTCTCTCTTCCTGCCTAAAAGTGGGACCTCAAAAACAAGATGCAGCTGTGCCCAGACTTGTGTGAGACCCAGAGGCATGAACTCTATCCAGCCCCGCTAAACGCCTCCAAACCCGGGGACAAATGGAACAGGCCTGTCAGGTTCAGACCACAAAGATCTACCTGACATTTACTTCCTCCTTGTGTCTCCCTGCTGCACTGACGATGATACGTGAGGTCAACGTTAGCATGACACCAGTATGTTTCAAGAATTGCGTTATACAGTTGCAGGGCCGTCAGCAGAAATTTGGTGGCCCTGGGTAAGTAGTCTCACATGGCCCCGCTCTAATTCTGGGCCCCTAAGTAACTGGGGCCCAGGACAATTGACCCTTTGTCCCCCCCGTCTACTCCACTGTACAGGAGTATCAACCATATGCATAAATAGTGGATTCAAATTTAACTTTCAAAGACCATGTCAAGAAAATGTCCAGTATTATCACATTTAACCTGTCAAATTTTAAACATATAAGACTTTACCTGAGCAAAAGCCTATATACTCGATAGAATTTAGTCCCAGACGAGAGCCCCTCAAGTCTTTGTTTAAAGGTGCTGTACCTGACTTTTATTGTTTTGAAACGTGAAAAACATAACTAGTTCATGTGAAAGTCTTTACATCAGTCACATGTGTCACTCACTTTTCTTATGCAGTCCCAGCATCCTAAATATTCACCCCCATGAGTCTATGAGCACTTTTCACGAGTCTCTGAGGCCAGAGCGTCACAGACTGTCCCGGGTAAAGCTAACAAACATTAGCATGCTAACTGCTTCTCTCGTTGGATAAAATGCTCTGTAAATAGATGCAGAGTAAAAGTTATGGTCACATTTTCACCTGAATAGAGGCTTTCACAATGCATCTGTGCTGGACCAACAGATTTTACTTTTTTACGTGCAAAAAATCTGTAACACGGACTAGTTCATTTTTTAAATGTTTCACAGTAGAAAAAATAAGGTACAAGCCCTTCAAGAAAACTTTGAAAACTCTAGACAAAAAGCCTCTTCATTATCATTATTGTGATCATTCAGTAAATACAACATATTGGATTTTACTAGCATTTATAGAGGAGTTTGTAATGTTCAAAGTCACATGATTAAATTTACCCAAATGGTGGTATCTATCAGAGACACAAGACTATGGAATTGACTGCCAGAGCACATCAGAAACGGCAACAAGTGCTCTTCCTTCAAAACAGCTCTTAAAAGTTTATATAAAACAAACCAGTCAAGCACCCATACATGAGCTGTGCTTTTTTTTTTCTACATACACTTTCAAATTCTGACCTTTTTTTTTACAATAAATAATCTTTTCTTGTACTGTCTCAGATGTGATGTCTTTACCTGCCTCAGGACAACGGATTAAATTTAGCTATTTCGCTAACTCCTGCATATTTATTTTGAAGCTGCTACTGACACATTGATTAATATGCGCTGTCCTAATTCAAATAAATTCTATTCTTTGTCAGAGTACTGCACAACATGCTTTATTATTTGAATTATTATTATGTATAAATAATATGAGCACCTAAAAGGGTTAGAAGTTTGATGAAGTGATGAGAGTGGTAGTGTTTTGTTATTGTCTCTATTTCTCTAGGAATTAAAACGTTTTATAATCGGCATCATCACAAGCACTCAGCTCAAAACATTTTCAAATTCCTTTACCATCTCCAAATGCAGTATTATATTCTATTTCTGTTGTTTCTAGGTCGGCCGTGTTAATAGTTCTATTTGTAAATATACTAATATCAAGATATTGAACCACGAACCCTCTTGCCATGCTGCCACTACACCACTGTGCCGTGTAGAGCTTCGTTAAAACTGTTGCACATTTTTATTTATCATTTGTTTATGTTGATCCATGTCCATTCTTTTCCTCCACATAACATTATTAAATCTCTCACCATTAGCCCATAAAAGCTGCTGTAAATAACATTTGATTTCGCTTTGTCCTTTGAAGATAAACCATCCGCCCGGAGCACGTATAGAATCAATATGTCCGCCTCATCTGCAGGTGACACCATCTCTTTGTTTTATGTTTGTTATGGCTATTACATATTAATAAAATACTGTTCGGTTATCAGCCAGCTAAATGCCTGCGGGACCGGCTGAAATATTCATCCATCCCAACCATCGTTTTTCATTACAGAACAGCTTTATTCACGCTCACTTTGCATTCCCGTGTGTTTGATGTCTTACTGTGTGGAAACAATGCCACAGGGGTTGTTTTAGTAGGAGTTTCTAATGCAGAGACAGCAAACAGTGCTATAGCAGTTTTCTTTTAGTAAAGTCATAGATACAGATGGTTGAATGCAGAGAAATGCCTTCTTCTTGTTAAGGGTGACTACAGTAATATCAACAGTGGCGGACTTACCATTAGGCAACTTGTCCAATTGCCTTGGGCCCCCAACCTGAAGGGGCCCCCAATAAGAAGCCCTTCCCGATCAGTATAGACGCAAGAAAACAGTAAAGTAAAGCTGTGAACTTTTAAACAACAAAAAGACTAAATAGTCTGGGATTCAATGTTACTATTTAGTACACATAAAGCAAAATAGTAAATAAAATATAGCATTATTAAATTACAAATGGATGCCATATGTGTAAATCAGCTGGAACATGGAACAATTGCACCAACATACAGGAAATATGGTCTGATTTTTTGTAATTTTTTCTGGGGAAGGACCCCCCTAATCCCCCTATTTAAGGCAGTTTGAACATGTACGCTATTGCACATATGAATTTGACTTTTCCAATAGTTCGCTTTTCACCCCAAATTTATGAACCTGCCAGCCACCATGCGTTAAAAAACAAAAACAAAACAGAAACAACAAAAACCAGAAGCTTCTTTCAAGAACAATTCAAGAAACTGGAAAGAAAAGTTCTATAAAATCACACTTGATGAGGGGGGGGCCTGTACTTCATTTTGCCGTAGGCCTCCAAACTCCTAGGTCCACCACTGCATATCAGTACTTGCTGGAAAGTGTTTGACCTCATGCAGGGTTGGTTACCGTGTGACCTAAGAGCAATATGGCTATTGCTCTTTTAATTTTACTGGTTTTATCTTGTTTAGAGTTAGTAAAATATGGAGCATGTATTCATTTTCATTGTTTATTATTATGTTTCTGTGCAGCACTTTGGAAACTGTTTGTTTGTGCTATAGAAATAAAGTGGAATGGATTGGATAGTCCTTGAGAGACTAAATACAATTGTGCATGACATCTGAGACCCATTTCAAAAAAAAGGAAAATCATTGCTCACATATTAGCCAAGTTGTTTACAAATACAAGCAGTGATTATAATTAGCAGTTAGTGTATATCTTATTGTATTTGAGTACTGTATGATAATATAAGTAGCAGGTTATTGCTAGGTGTATATAGAAACCATAGAGTATATATTCTAGCAATAGTGAATTAAAAAAAGAACAATAATAACAGAATTTGTGGAGATAGCTAAAATATGCAAAATTATGCATTAGGGGCCCAGCGAGAAGGTTTGTACATGGGACCCAGAATTTGCTGCTACGCCCCTGTTTTTTGTTTTGTTCTGTTTTTTGTCAATTAAGATAAAGTGGGGAAATACTAACTGCTGGAGAAACTGGTTAAATTAGGGGTGCCAAAAAATGGTCCAGGGGCCACATGCTGTCATGAGCTTAGTGCCTCCTCCCTCCTGTGTGTGTGTGTTTCCTCCTCCCCTCCTGTGGTGTCCTTGTTTGGAGCTTCCTGGGCATGACTGATTGGCACACCTGGAACCCATCTGCAATCAAGCATACACCCTCTGCAGTACAAAAGCTTGGCTCATTCATCCACACCCTGCCAGATCGTTCAGTCTACTTCCGTGGTGAACTCCTTGGCTTTTTTTTTTGTATCTCTCGTTATTTGTCTCTTGTGGATTTTTGCTTACCAAGGACTTTTTTCCTCCAGCCTGCTCCTGCCTGCTATCCTGGTTCTCACCTGTGCTCCTCGGTCCTTCCTGCTCCCGCCTGCTGTCCTGGTACTCACCTGTGCTCCTCGGTCCAGCCTGCTCCTGCCTGCTATCCCGGTACTCACCTGTGCTCCTCGGTCCAGCCTGCTCCCGCCTGCCGTCCCGGTCCTCACCCGTGCTTCCTGGTCCAGCCTACTCCTCCTCAGCCAACTCTCAATAAATAATTCTGTATTAATCCATATCTCTGGTCTGCTTCTTTGGGTCCGCCTGTCGTTACCTCCTAACACACGCAGCTCTCACACATACTTTAGTTAGCCCTCTGCTCTCCTGCTGAATTGGCCCAAATGATTGTGCAATGTTGAGTAATTCTACAACAACATCCCATTGCATTGTGATACAGAAAGTAATGTCCTTTGCCTTCTTAAAGGTCGCAGTGTCTCTGTCAAACCCATGTCAAATGCATCCATCTGCAGGACGCACTGTATTGACCACCCCTCTGTGCACTCCGCTTCAAATGTATTTCTCTTCTATTGCTCTCTGTGAAAAAAGTTTGTACATCACTGACTTAAATCTTCTTTTTACCTACAGTATGTATTTATTTATAATTGTTAACATCCATTCTTGCTGGAGGTAAAGTACAATTGTGTTCTGTGGGAGAGTAGAATACAAGCTGACTGGAGCTTCAGGCAGTTCTTTATGAAGGCCTTATTTCGAGCATATGCAGGCGTGTGCTGAGTATATGTATCTATGGAGGCACATGGACTGTCTGCTGTTTACTCTGCGTCTGACATGGTGGTCACATGCCATATTTTACAATAACATTAAAACAATGTGGTTTGTGTCCCAGTGCATTACCTCATAGACTAATCCAATGACACGATGATGGATAAGAGAGAGTGGCTCTGCTGGACGTCACAGGACACTGCTCTGGTCCTGTTTATTTGTCCAAATCTATTTTATGTTTGTAAGAGACATTTGAAACGTAAACAGCAGAAAGTGAAATGCAAAATAACTTTAAACTGTCAAAGTTGGATTGACAGTGATCTTAACAAATGTTCCACTTGTTAAGTAAACTTGACTTTGCCGAATATTGTTTGTTTCTTAAAGGTTACAACATCAAAAGATTAAGGGCGGTCGGTACTCAGTGATCTGATAACGCAGTCAGTTTTTATGAAAGCATGTGATGAGGGCATGAGGACATACTTCACAACAGCCGCTCTGTTGGAGAGGAGTAAACGTGTACATGGTTACGTCTTTGATCATGTCTACAAAAAAATATGCTTTTTTTCTTTTGATCAGATAAGAATATTTACTTTGATACTTTGCAGAGGATAGGTCTTTTCATTAGTAGAGTCTGTATTTTTTGCTCTTTTGCTAAATAAAACTTAAAGTGGTTTGAAATGTGAAAAACTGGTTCATGGACTACATTTTTGCATGTAATAAAGTAAAATCTGTTATTCCCCAGTACAGACATATTGTAAAAACATCCATTCGTGTGAAAATGAGACCACAGCGCTTTCTCTGCATCTATTTACAGAGCGTTTTATTCTACGAGAAGCAGGAAGTGCACCTTTAACACGCTAATGTTAACTGACCTAACGGACCTAACTGACCATTAGGTCAGTTAATACTCAGCACAAATGTGTCTTATCACAAATATGCAGATGACACTCAGATCTATGTCTCACTGACGGCAGGTGAAAATGGTCCAGTGGATTCACTCTGTCTCTGCATCCAACAGATCAGTGTGTGGATGGAAAACAACTTTCTCCAGCTAAACTCAGACAAGACTGAAATCATAGTCAAGTGTCAGCAGTCACCTCCAGTCTCTGGCTCTGAAACTTGCAAATCAAGTTAAAAATCTGGGGGTAATAATGGACTCAGACTTGGGCTTTAACTGTCACATCAAATCAATAACATCAACAGTCTTTTACCTCCTAAAAAACACTGCCAAAATTAAAGGAATAGTGTCTAAACCAGACTTGCAGAGACTTGCATTTGTCTGCTGCTCGGGTCCTGACTAGAACCAGGAAGTACGATCACATTAGTCTGTGCTCAGGTCTCTGCACTGGCTTCCTGTGGCTCAGAGAATAGACATTAAAGATGCTCTGCTTGTGTTCAAGTCTCTCCTTGGCCAAGCACCAAAGTACATCTCTGACATGTTAGTGCCATATGAACCATCTCACACTCTGAGGACCTCAGGGACCGGCCTCCTGCAGGTGCCTAGAGTCAGGACTAAACATGGGGAATCAGCATTTCAGTTTTTTGCAGCTAAAATCTGGAACAGTCTCCCTGACGATGTGAGACAGGCCTCCACTCTGACAATGTTTAAATTCAGGCTAAAAACAGTTCTGTTTAGACGTGCATACGACTGAAAGATCTATCTGCACTCTTCTCTTTTAAGGCGCTTTATTTTAAAATGATTCTGTGTGTCTTTTTGTGTTTTGTGATTTTAATGCGTTTTTTCCTGTTATGTAAAGCACTTTGAATTCCCTTGTGTATGAATTGTGCTCTACAAATAAACTTGCCTTGCCTTGCCTTGCCTAATGTTTGATAGCTTTACCTGGGTTGGCAAACTTGCTCGGCGCTCAGCGAGTTGTGAAAATAAACTCATTGTGGTGATATTTAGGATGCTGAAAGTGAGTGAGCGACACATGTGACGTATGTAAAGACTTTAAAATGAACTATTTATGTTTTTTTTAGGTTTTAAAAATCAGGTATAGCACCTTTAATCGAGAATTCAACTGTTATGTATTTCTGCCAGATTTTTACTGCTGCTCATATTATTCATATAAATGCTCGCTCTTTCCCCTTCTTCCTCCTAGTTACAGCTCTCCAACACATGTTCCATTCTCTTTCATTCCATTGCATCATTGAGGCGGACCAGGTCTAACCTCCAAATTTAATCCACTCATAAACCACTCAATGCAACTGACTCATATTTTGTATATAAAGATCGACCCTTGCATTTAAGAGTTGCTATGCGCTACGTCTTATTCAAAGTACTAACGATAAACAAAATAAATGGCTTCAGAGCATATATCAATTGTTTAAAAAAAAGTTAAAGGTGACATATTAAGTTTTTTTGTATTTAGTAACAAACTACAAAATACATAGCCCATTAGTTTATATTTTCACTGTAAACCGCAATGTTGATTTAAAACGGCTTAAAATAAAGAAAAGTCCATTGACGTCCTGTTCAAAACTGCAGATCTGTTAAGCCCCGCCTCAGAGTGTAGTGGTGCAGATGACGTACGTATATAAAGCACCTTCTCCCCCTTCTGACGTCACAACCCGACAGGAGCAGAGACATGATATTTGTTTACTGAATGCTAATAAAGCCTGTTGTACCTGGCAGCTTCTTGGCCTCACCTTTTTGCTATGGGTCCTTCATCCTCGCTCGTCCCCTCTTTGGTCCCACAAAAACATGCTGGACAGTGACGAGGAACAAGGGGGTAGTAGGCGAGCCTGCAGAGAAGAGATAATCCAGGGCGCAGTATTGTGCTCGTGCTTGTAAGTGACTGTAATGGGGATGTTCCATTACGCTACCGGGGGACCTTAACTACCCTCCACTGCATGCTTTGTTTGGGCCCTGTAATGATGGACAATTCTACAAAGGTTTAGTTTAGTTTATTTACTTATTTTGTGTCATGCACCATTTTAAAGGTGCCCTGCTCAAATGGGTACCCAAAACAAAAAGCCGTTTTTATATACAAACTGCATCAAACATGTAGTGTTGTTCCCAAGCTTTCAGAATAAACTCAGCCAACTTAAATATACAACTTTTAAACATCTGACATAGCAAACAAAGACAAGACATCGCAAGGGACAGTAGACACATCGGGGACTGAGTGGGATGGCAGAGGCAGAGGCGGAGTTCCCCACCTCAGCTGGACACTCAATGACCTCTGACCTCGGGTTAGGTTCAAAGTGACACACAGCTCCAGACCAAAGCTGTCTCTAATTCAAGTATATGTTCTCAGTTTTGGTTTACATGGAATTTCCTTGTCCCATTTCTATTTGTATTTTTCTTAGTAAACTCTCCTAATTTGTCTGACATTGCAGGTCACCTTATTTCTATAGATAAACTGGTGATCTGCATCCTCAAAACATTTCTCAATGTACGAACTCTAGGTAGTTCTATATGACGTCAAATATATCTTTAGTGAGTCTTGTATCTGGCATATTAATCAGCCTGTTCCATAATCATAAAGGTCAACATGATGGACAATTCAATTTAAGAAGGGTAAATGTTAACTTGTAATGCAAATATATTTATGTCCACGAACCTGTGTGTCTTATTTGTGAAGAAAAGTATGAGATCTGGTTTCCCTAGTACCAGTTACAACCAGGATGGCGTTGTTGACACTGTTTGGAGCGGACATAAGAATCTAAAGCTTAATTCTATCATCTGAGCCTCCTCCAACGCTGTTAATGCTAAAATAGTAACAATTAACTGTATCAAGCAGCAGATTTTCATCATTTGTTTGTTTTTATTGTTGAAAAATAGCTTTATGAACCCTATGTTTGACCCTGAACTTTTTGAATAATTGCAAGTAAATCCAGAGACATGGGCGGGCATAGGTGGTAGGGGAAAACAGGAATTTTCTGAGCACTCAATACAAGATTATTCAAACACACACAAATCAATCTAAGTACAGCTCTGACTAAAATAACGCTAAGGGAACAGTGTTATAGCGCGATTAAAAGCTCAGAGAAGTGTATTTTGCATAATATGTCCCCTTTAACTCTTTCTTTTAGAGCCCTCCACATCAGACGTCTCTTTAAAACGTTGCCAGTGCAGAATATATATCTTTCCTTATGCATAAACACGGCCCACATAAAACCCCAAGCTGCCACATGAGTGTAAAATGAATGCAGTGATAAACGTCGTGCTAAAAACAGAGACCAAACCATGAAAAGTGTGTCACCAATTAAACCTATTGAATGTAAATATTTAGACGTCACTACCCACAACCCCCCCTGGTGTCGCCGTATACTTCCCTTGTATGGAAGACGGCGCTCCGGCCCGAGACTGGGGTTATGTCGGCCTGTTAGGCACCATTACCCATCATGCATGTCACACGTCAGCTGCAATTAGCCTCACAGCGGAACAGGGACGCACGGAGCTTCAACACGGAGGCTGCTAGAAAGGCTTTGTGTGGAAGAAAGGATATTCTAATTACAGGCATGATCAGTTTTAGGAAAAGTTATGACTGAACTTTTGAAAAGATTTGGATGGAAGATAATTTGTTTAATCAGATTTTATTTACAAAACACCAGCAGTCCTCATGTCCCTACACTGACTCCCTGTTGAGTTTCAAATTGATTTTAAAATCGTATCAATGGCTATGAAAGCTTTTGATGGTTTGCTACAACAATATTAAACTGACCTCCTCCCCCAAATGTCCCTTCCAGAAGTCGCCGTTCTGGGGAGGGAGCCCTACTGACCTCCACAGAACTCAGCGGTTGTAAAGGTGAAAGTTCAATTTAGAATTTTATTTTATTTTTATAAACTTATAATTCATTATTTTGGACAGAACAAAACAACTTATAATAGTGGATTACAGCAAACATTACTGTCACATTTTAAGGCAACAAAGCACAATAGTTTTCCCATGAAATGCCAAAAATACATTTTAAACACAGAAGTAATAAAGCAATGAGGTACTCACCCCCACGAATTTGGACATTACATTAATAAAACCTCAACGGGTCCCAATCGCAGCTTAGAGTTGTATTGTTTCAATCATAGTAAAATAGTTATCTTTTACTTTTGAAGCCATGCATTCAGTGATGGTGGCTCATTTTGACAGTTTATTATGATGCATTTCAACACCGTCGCTGCACAATTGTAGGAATGATGCAGTACAGCCACGGCACACCTCATTTAGACGCCTCTGTCACGTCACACGTGTGTCTGTCGTACCACCATTTCACACACACGACACTGCTGTTCCACAATCTCTCCAACATAGACCTGATACATTAGGGTTCATTTTAGAAATAATATCTGGAGTTCAGAAAAATCTACAGTACAAAAAGTACAGTATAAAGTACAGAACAAAAGTAAAGTACAGAACAAAGGTAACTACATTAACATGAACTAGTGCCTTGTGTCTTTGTGCTGTTCCTGAGCCTATTTAAACTGAAACAGCAGTTATTTTTAATCACTGACTGAATCAATTAAATGTTATTTTACTTAATCTTTACTTAAAGAGCAGAGCTTCATTTAATATATTCAAGAAAGGACTACAATAGTAGGAGTTGAATATGGAAGTTGTGTGGAGAAAAAGCTGTAGTCATCACAGTAGTAGTAGTAGTACCACAAGTAAAGTACTGAACAAAAATAAAAGTAAAGCAGAACAAAAGTACAGTACTGAAAAAGTAAAAACAGTAAAACAGTAAACAGTAAAACAGAACAAAAGTACAGTACAGAACAAAAGTAAAAGTAAAGCAGAACAAAAGTACAGTACAGAACAAAAGTAAAAGTAAAGCAGAACAAAAGTACAGTACAGAACAAAAAAAGCACTGAACAAAAAGTAAAGTATTGAACTAAAGTAAAAGTAGAGTACAGAACTGAAGTAAAAGTAAAGTACAAAACAAAAAATAAAGTACAGGACAAAAGTAAAAAGTAGTAGTTCGGTAAAAAAAATTAAATGTTCTTTCAAACTTTTCTCTTTGGGTTATACTTTCGCACTTTAAAGTCATTTGTAACACTTTGCAGACTTCAAATGGTGGCTCCTCTTTATGAAGTGAAAGCAATGTAAAATACTTCATTGCCTTCTTGTGCGCAGCCTTCAAATTCCTGTACACATAACTGATATTTCACTCTTACAAATACTTGGTACACAAAATCAGATTCTGGTCTGAATGTGTTCTTGTTTTGAGACAATCACTTTTGACAGCCCCATGATCAGGTGGCACGTCAGACTCTATCAAGTGTGACTGGAAGGCTTCAAGCTCAGTATTCTCTACTTATTCATGTCATATCGTTTCATAGAGGGCATTCCTTTCACAATATAAATGATGCAAAATCCTGGTGATATGGTAGACTCGAATTGTAAACTGTAAACTGACACAGCAGTGAACTGAATCCCACAGTTTATCCAGCAGCCGAGGACAGAACTGCTACCGAAGACAATGTGCAGACTTTAGAGCCACGTTTCCACTGGCTCACTCAGGAGTGGATTGGTGCAGAGCTGTCCCTAGTGTTTCCTGCACCAAAGTGAACCATACCAGCCCGTCTGAGGGGTCTGAAGGGGGCCGCGAGAGGTACCAGCTCCCAGTGCGAGATGGCCTGCTTTAGACCGAGGGCCAGTTTAGAGCGAGATGATTGGACAAGAGAGAACGCAGACTCAGGTGAGAACGAAACTGCAAAAAATCAATATAAAGACAAAATAATCAGACCTCACTTAACGCTGACTTGATCTTATGTAAAACCAGCATATTTCCAGTGACAATAACTTTATTTTTTCAGCCGACAGAGTTAGCAAAACAAAGCTAGCATGTGTTAACATCAGCTGCTTCCTGTTTACGATGCACAACACTTGCACCAAGATCGTAAATATTATATTTCCAGTCATCAAACTTAACCGAGAGAGGTTGAAACATGGCGTAAAGGTGCAGAGAAGTTAAATAAATGCAAAAAAAAAAAGCTGACAAAAACCTGGAAGCTATGTTTTGATGCTATTTTTGTGCGCCTGAACCAACTTCTGATCCAAAAAAAGAGCAAAAGAGAGCAAAACATTCACCACTTTGACACATTTAGTGTTTTCCTAAAAGGTGTGATTTGGTAATATTTTAGGTGGTGTGCCACACAATCTTTTCAACCATAAAAGTGTGCTGCAACTTGAAATAGGTTGAAAAACATTGTATGTCAAGACAATGATAATGACAGAAAATATAGGATGTCACGTAATTTGTTTTATTAGTGACATTAATAATTGTGAATAATTGTGAATAATTGTAAAACTGCGATATATCTTCTCAAAATAATCGTAATGCTAAAATGTATTTCTAGTTAAACAACATCACACCATAATGTGCAAACAGACCCTCTACCGGAACATCAGTTCTAGCTGTTGGATTCATTGTTGCATTGTTTTTTAATTAACAAAATGTGGTGTTGTTATTGTTGTTGATTTTTTTCAAGCCATCTTCAATATTTATGCAGCTACATGTAGCCAAACAAATGAAAAAGAAACTCAGACATTGAGCCTTGTAGTGCTGTCTCAATGCGGGGGTCCCAATAATATATTGGCTATGCACCAAGATATTTCAAGTCAACAAAACATGAAATAAATCATAAACCACATTCTCTGATCTGAAGATGAGGGACAAAAAATAAAGCTAACGATGTTGTGTGGTGTAATAAAAACAAACAAAATATTAAGCATTCATATGTACAGTTTCATCAGACACGTCTGGGACTCATCTAAAGGGAATCCTAACTATGCCAGCCTCTGCAATTTTTGTCGAGATTTGGATTAGTCGTACATGACAGAAGATAAGGCCCGGCGCCGAAGACGTCGCCCGATGTACAGAGTAAAACAGAGGTACAAACATGTTAGGAGCAGTTTCAGATGTCACTGATTCTCAACAGTGCATTACTTTCTATATGTAAAAGCAGAAGAAATGATTGTAGTTGAAAAAGCCCCAAATTACAGCCTACTGCATTTCTTCTTCGGTGCATGAAGTTTTTACCCTGTGGAGTTGATTTGAATTATTTTACTGTGCAACAAGCAGCTGAAATTGTCTTGACGAGCTCATCATGACAGCTTGACTTCACATTCTTGTCTGTCACTGTATCGAGATCCTGCTGTTGTAAGACGCAGCGACAGACAAGAGCAGCTCCACTGTCTCCAGTGTCACTGTGACCACTGCACTCCACTCCACAGGTGGAGCAGAGCACGTGCTTACTTTATGTTTGAACAAACAAAACATTTTTACACTATTATAATAACTATTTGCACCTTATTAACAACATTATTATATCACATACAGTGTTGGAAAGTAACAAAATATATGTACCAAATATATATATATATATATATATATATATATATATATATATATATATATATATATATATATATATTGAGATGACTAATTTTGATTAACTTAACTGTATTCCTATATTCCAGTACAGTTTATTTTGTTGGTATTCTGAATACAGTACTAAAATTAGAGGAATATTAGAGGAAAATAAGTGAGAAAACAGTAAACACAGCTCTTACAGTGAGTGTGTTGTTTTTCCTTCTCTAATTTCAGATAAAGGTTCTCTTATCTTATAAATAAATGCAGAACAAAAGGTGAAACAAAGACAAAAAGCTGCTCACTCGGTTTCCCTGGACGCTGGTTGTGATGTCCCGGACGCAGGACGGGGGGCACATTTGTCCTGAGGGCTCTTACTCTCCTGCTGGCTCTGGATGACAAGTCCTCCTGTGAAGCTGCACTTTCTTTGAGTTATTTTATCATCATTGCAGTTCTCAATGTGCTTATACTCTCTGGGATAAATCAAAGGTAACGCTTTAAGATATAGTTCCTCTTAATGAGGCATTAATAAGCACTTTTTTCAACAATTATAAGGCATTTACAAACATTTATTACTTGGTTACTGAAAATAGTATAATAAGCAGCTTACTAATGCAAACCTTTTGTACATGTTTATTATCACACATTTTTGTTAAAACATTTATATTAAACACCTACAAATGCTAGTAAATGCCTTAAGTGCATAAACAAATATTTAGTGCTTATGAATGCCTTAGAAATAGTTAAACTAAGGAACCTTATTTTAAAGCAGAGGGGGGCAAACTAAGGCCCGGGGGCCCTTTTGGCATTTTGATCCGGCCCGCAAAGCATTTAATAAAAAATTGTATGTGTTAGGTGTGGTGCATTTGTCATTTTATAGTTTCCTGAGCAGCTGCTTGTTAAATTAAAAATCAGTTTTGAGAACAGCCACCACTAGAATAACACCAAACTTTGATGCATTGGATAAAAGGAGTGATCAACCGCACTGTTCCCACTAAATAAAGGTAAGGATTTTTGCTATTCTGTAGTAATTTTTGTGTATTTTAGGCATTAAATCTATGTGTAGTAGTATGTGTGTAAAATGGTCCGGCCCCCAGGCAAGTGTAAAAATCCAATGTGGCCCTTGCGTCAAAATAATTGCCCACCCCTGTTTTAAAGGGTTACCATTTATATTGATTTATATATAATGTCTGTCCAGTGTCTGAGTACTATGGACTATGTCTTTATGTCCAAACTATAGGCTAATGGCGCCTTCTCATGCACAAATACACATGAAAATTGACACTCAATTACAATTAAATCAAGAACTGGACATGGACAAGGATAGTGCTAAACAGGCCTAAAACAGGACCAAACCAAGTCTGCATCACAATTAAGCAGGGATCAAACCGGGACCAAACAGGTACAAGTGTGAACTCACCCAAAGTGAATGTAGACTGCTTTGACGCTTTTCCACTTTTGACTTTAAAGTGGGTCTCACAGCTTTTTATGATTTTCTTATTGTGTCTTTATATGGTGGAATAAACCCTGTTGTAAATATCATTAGAGGTTTTACACCAATCAAGTGTCAGTTTGTGAAGAAAAGTTGAAAATTACGTTGAAACTTACATGGACGTGGTGACATCACACTAGGGCGACACACAAGGGACAATTTACAACCAACAAACAGATTATTTCTGATCCTTTAAACATTAATTAAAAATATATTTTTATCTGTCAAATAATAATGTCTGTGATAAAAAAAAAAATCTTGTCTCAACTGTGTTTTCAACACAGTTCAACCTGTCATTTGAACTTGAATTGTATTATATTTCGTATAATTCTGCTCCGTCTCACTGTCGTACCGAATGCACCGAACCGAATAAACGGGCGCGCGGCAGAATCACGTTCACGTCACGTTGTTGACAGCGGGTACGTTCGTGACGGCGGTGAGCACGTTGGCCCCGCCTCCTTTCCACCTTTTATGCTAATTCCAGCGTGATGCGTGCGCGGAGTGGAAGTATATGGAGGGAGCTCACTGCACACCGTTCCCTCACGCCGCCGCCGCTGCTGCCGCTGGCTTCTTTTTCTCCTTTTCAATTTCGAAACGACTGTGAACGGACTCAACCATTTTTTTTCTGTTTAGACCCTGGCGGAGACGTTTATCGGGATCATGCGTGCGCTCCCGTGAAACCAGCGGGCGCACCGGCAGTCTAAACACGGGAGGAAAACGCTGCTTACCGGGAGCCATGGGAGGTCAGATCACCAGGAACACCTTCTACGGTAAGTCACGAGCTGCAAGGTATGGCGCGGTGTTTTAATAACGGAGGGTCGGGGCGGTAATGCGTGTTTTGGATGCAGCGTGCGCTCGGCGGCGTGGGAGACGTGGGTGTCCTGCGCGCAGCTATGCATTCTGCTCCACGCAAGTCTCACTATGTTTTCCAAGTCACGAATGGTTGGTTAAAGGTGGATTCTACTCGTTGAACACCTGTGGTTAAGCTGGTGTAAGCCCTGGAACCTTGTCTTCTGTAGATGTTGATCAAAGCTATTGCCAGTGATGTAATAATGGCATATAAGCAATGTCCAAGGAAGAACTTTTAAACTTTTCACCATTTATAGATTGATTTTGTTCTTAGCTTTCAAACGGGGGCATGCTGTGAAAATGAAATGTGAAATATATAAATGGTTCTTACTTAGATGGACTGTTTCAATCAGTAAAAAAAGTTTTGCTTAAAGACAACTGGATAATGGCAATAAGTAATAGGCATGATACTTGATACCTATTTGGACACCACAAGAATATTTACAAAACACTTTTTAAGACGATAGACTGTAAATTTCAACATTAAATAATAGAACTTTCTTTATGTTAGTGTTTGGTCTTATTCTTGTTCTGATAAGGCTAAAGGTCATTCTAAAACTGTTCAGGAAAGGTTCAATTTTGTCTTGTCTTGTTTATGTTTATTTTATTTTTTTTAACATGGATACAGTCCATTAGTATCTGATTTTTGATACTTTTGACAGCTCTCATAGTTTACTTTGTCCTGTCTATTAACAGTTAACTACTACAACTTAACGTCTCATGTTGTCATCTTAAAGACTTTTTAGACTCACTCAGTAGAGTTGGAAGTTACCAAACTGTTCCTCAAGAGTACTGCTACTTTAAAATATATCACCCAAGTATTGCATTAAATTCACGACAAAACCTGTTCTGTTTCTACTTTCCATTGTTCAGTTGTTGTTTCAGCCCTCGTCTGGTTGGGTTTTTGGGCTTATTTTTTCAGATATTGTCTTATTTTAGTCCTTGTTTAGTTAGTTAATAGTTAGTTTTAGTTCAACAACCAATGCACTGTCAGAACTCCAACTGTCCAGTGCAGCGTTAAGAACATGAATGAGCACAAGACAGACTCATACACACACTACAAATAGTACCTGTATTATTTATACTGTAGCCATCATTAACCTTGTCCCAGACGGAATGACCCACCGGTGCTTCGTGCCTTTCCAAATCCAACGCTTGGGAATTCTTGGCCCCCTGTCAAGCTCTGAGCCAGTCTATGAAACTGTAAATATATCTAGTCCCGATCGTGTCCCACAGTCCAGACCCAGGCTTTGTCTCCGTGAGGCTCTGCTGGCTTCTCCGAGGACATGGCATTCCTGCATGAACGCATCGAAGGTTACAACGAGGAAGGGTAGACTTAGGGTGGACCTAGGCTATTGTGGTAGTAGTATTTGTGTCAAGTGATTGGAAAGTTTCTCCTATTACGTCTCAATGAGAATGCAACTTGGGTTTGATAAAGGTTTCGTGGCGCTGCAAACTTTGGGAATAACATCAATTAAGCACAAAGGACAAAGCATTTACCCATGAACTATTTCTTTGAATCTATGTCAGGATTATTGGAAAGCATATTAGTCGATGTTTTTAGATGCCGCCCTTTTAACAAATACTTCTAATACTTGTTGACAAAAGGTGGATTAGATCTCTCTTTGTATACACATTGCAAAACAGAATTTGGAGATGAGTTAAAATGTCTTGGTTTCAGGATATTAATCTTAATTTCAGATGTTTTGGCTAGTTAAGATTAGTTAAAACGCTTTATTTGATGGAACTAGATTATTTGACTTGTTTTAAACTGTTTCTGATCTGTTCCTGTACATTACTTCTTACTCCAAGCCAAAGTATCTGTCAGTGGGTTAAGATAAGTTTACTTACCCCATTGACACATTTATTCTCTTAGTTTGAGCTAAATTATCGCATGATCAGTCAGAAACACCTTGAAACCAGCGAAATATTCTGCATCACATCAGCAATTAAATCACTGTGTCAGATCTACTCAAACCCAGATAAAAAAGAATACATTTAAGTCATTTTAAGCTCAGCTAGATGTACATTATATTGCTGTGCGATGGGTTGGGTCCATGTGACGTCATAACTTTCTAAACTGTCTTTCCTACAAACCCACAGTTTTCAGTTGAGCCGGAGGGCAGGTGAGAATCTATAGGCGCGTAGAATTTGAATATAACTGACAAAACGCTGATGCTTTGTCCTGGTTTTTGTCTGTATTCACATGAAACTTGCACAAAGAAGCCTTCCCCTTCAGCAGAAATCATTATTATTTATTTGTTTTCATTTTAACTATGAGCCAAAAGTGACTGCATTATTCAAACTCACAGGTATATTTGTTGTTGTCAGTTGAAAGGACTTAAAGCCACCAGATTAATATTGCAAATTTGTGGATCCACTGTCTATATCCCCATCTACTGAGCAAAACACATCATTTACCCTTGAACTAAACTATCTCTATGTTTGTCAAGAGTGTCATACCAGTGTTTACCATTGATTGTTCTCTTATTATTAGCCTGATATTATTGCATGATTTTATTAGTTTGAAGAAGTTAATACCACTTTTATCAAATGTTAGATCAAATACCATTCTAAACCTATACTGGAAGAGTCCTTCTTTGTCCTAATCATTATATATTTTTTTAATATTGATACCATCTCAAATTAAAAAAATTTTTAAACAATTTTGGAAACAATTAGTATACGTTTTTACAACCCTATTTAGTTGACTGTTGACATCTGAAAAACCAAAAAATCAATAATAGACAACTAGATAAACACCTAGATAAACACCTGTATAAAAAGTACCTGTATAAAAAATACAGGTACTGTTAAAGTAAAAATATGATGCACTTTTAACGTTGTTATTAGCCTTTAAACATGCTCTTGAGTACCTTCAATTTGGCTTCTCATGTTTTAGAACATTTTTTTTTTCCTTTGTAAAAACAAAAAAATGAACATCTGTACCTGGTTCTGTTTGCCCTGACACTTACTGAGTTTAGGCGCCATCTACTGGCTGCATTACGCTCACACAGACTAAACATGTTATTACCTGAGCCTTTGTGAGGTGCACGAGTTCAGCTAGATCATGTTTAGACGGCAGAAGTGCTCAGAATGAGTCTGGCAGTGATGTAAGGACTTAACCCTCGCGCTCTCTTCATTTGAGCAATGCACATTTGGTCAAAGAGCAATATACGTTTTCATATCAAGAAAAATTACTTTTATTTACTTAATTACTTTTATTAAAAAATTGTATGTTAGGTGACGTTTTGGACCACACACAAAAGTTTAATAGAGATGAAATAAGAAATAAAACAAAAAATATAGATGGGGTCAAATGGACCCAAAGATTTTGGATTTTCACCAGCATTCCTCAAAATAATATGAATAAAACTAAATAAAATTGCAGGAGTGTTTTTGATGACAGAACATTGTTAGAACATGGTTAGGAAAGATAGAGTGTGAGATTGACAGGTGGATAGGTGCAGCGGCCGCAGTGATGCAGTTCCTGTATCAGACCGTTGTGGTGAAGAAAGAGCTGAGTCGAAAGGCGAAGCTCTTGATTTACCGGTCAATCTACGTTCCTACCCTCACCTGGTCATGAGCTCTGGGTAGTGACTGAAAGGACAACATCGCGGATACAAGCGGTCGAAATGAGCTTCCTCCGCCGGGTGGCTGGGCTTAGAGACAGGGTGAGGAGCTCAGTCACACGGGGGGAGCTCGGACCTCTTCTCGATCTTCACGTTGAAAGGAGCCAGCTGAGGTGACTCGGGCATCTGCTCCGGATGCCTCCTGGCGCCTTACTTGGGAGGTGTTGCGGGCATGTCCCACCGGGAGGTGAGCCCAGGGCAGACCTAGGACACGCCAGAGAGGGATAGTCTGTCTCTCGGCTGGCCTGGTAACGCCTCAGGATCCCCCGGTGTGCGTGGAGAGGGTAGTCTGGACCTCCCTGCTCAGACGGCTGCCTTTGCGACCCAGCAGCAGATAAGCGGAAGAAAACAGAAGTGTCCTTTATCTCCCTCTCCCGTTAACCAACAAGCTTGGACTGCACTATCTGAGAATAACTATATGGAAAAATGAAAACTGGATGTAAAGTTGAGTGGAACAATAGTTCCATGGACAAAAGTGTAGGGAAAAATATGCAAAGAAACATATTTTATCAGTTGTGTGTATTACAGACAGACGACGCTAACCAGATCTTCACTATATTTACTCCTGTTATGTTTGTCATTGGCCGGCAGTAGCAGCCAAGTCTCCATTGGTGTGTTTGAGTGTAACGCCCGGATCCTGAGGCCACTGCTGTGACGTCAGTTCGGTACCTGGATCACTGCGAGGGGACTCTGGTCTGTGTTAGCTTGGACCTCACTGGCAGACTGCGCGGCTTTGTAAACATAGAGTGACAGTCAATGTGTTAGCTACAATGGTGTGTACGACGGTGCGTGTTAGCGGTGCTTATTAGTGGAGGGAAAGGGAGAGCCATATGGAATATTGTCATCCGGAAGTTGTATGTTGTAATATTAAGTGTTTTTTACAAAGAAACACAAGACAACTGCGAGTTTTGCCGTCACAGTAAAGTTAACAACAACTAGCATGCTAACAGCCCTTCCTTATGGCGAAATCAGTATGTATTTGTGGTGTGTGACCAATGAGCTTGTAATCTTGTTGGGAGCAGGTGTTCCTCCATTCACCTCCAGCGCCGCTCAGGCCGAACCACAGTGTGGCTCCAGTCACGCTGCACAGTTCATCAATTGATTGATTAAGCCCTAAAAATGAATTAAATAATTATTTTAGTTTTTTCTGTGTTTTCCAAAGAGTAAAAAAAAAAAAAAAAAATCCAATTCTGCAATGCAATTCTTTGTGATTTCCTGTTCAGATAAAGCTGCTTCTTAATGTATTTCGTGTACTTATGGAATAAATCACGTGGGTGAGCCCACTTGAAACATGAATATTTTGGGCGTTTCATTCAAATGCCACTGGTTTTCAGCCGCCATTTTTATCACCAGAGCTCCTATGTTTGGCAGTTTAGGAGCAGTGTGCAGAGCGGCACAAATACCACCTGATCTCTGGCGGATGAACAAATATACACAATGTACAAATGTACACAATTGTAACCGCAATGTTGATAAATGAGGACCAATGGACTCATTTGCACCAATAGTTACTTACATAGTACAATATACTATATACTAGGGGTAAACAGATTGTACTTTATTATGTGAAAAAAATCGAGTACAGCCCCTTTAAGTGGGACGTGCGTTCTCTTAAGTGTTTGGTTGGTGTATAGGGTTAGATATTTGGTTTTACAGGGGATTTCCAACTCTTAAGAGGGGTACTCAACTTAACAATGGGTTTATTTAGAAGCTGGTCACATGATAGAAGACAATTATAAAAAATTGTTTGTTTAAATATGCAAGGGTGTTTACATAAACAGCTTAGATAGGTGTGAAGTAGGGCTGATGTGGTGATACAAACTGAATTGTGATCTCATCCTTGTGACAATAGGTTATTTTTGTGATATGGTCAGATTATAATTCATTGCTTCCAATTTAGCTCTTTGCCCAAATAGACAGTTTTCTCCATCCACTCCGATTGGTCAGGTGGATTTAACCATAATCATAGAGAAGTATGAACTTTCACAACAAGCTGATGACTTCATTTATCACTAAGAGACAATATAAACATAGTAATTGTACATGAATCATGACAAAAACATGATTGTAATTTTTTTTGGGCATATTGCCTACCCGTAGTGAGAAGATTAACAAATTGTTCTATTTTGGAAATTCAAAACCAGGTTAGAAGGCACAAGCCATGATAAGTTAAACGTGTTACTTTTTTTTAATTGTCTCTGTATTAAACTCTGAACAGAAATGTAATTTAGATTATTAAGATTTTTATCAGTTTTCTAGTAACTGGACTGATATTAAAGGTCCCATATTCTGCTATTTTCCCCTTTACACAGTCTATTCTAAGGGCTTTGTTGATAAAATTTTGCGTTGTGCAATATCCATAACATAACAGTTTCCAAAAAACACCCATTTCTTGGACTGGCCCCCTCCTTGCAAAAGCAGGCGGCTCACTCTGAGATCTGACCCCCGAACAGAGAGCAGGCTGCCTCCCCGCCCAACTCGCGCGCCTCCCCGCCCAACTTCGTGCGAAGCCTAGAGCGGAGATGGTGTGCATGCCCGTGTGCTCCGGTAAACAGCGATACACAAACACGGAATAAACCTTTTATCCGTCCTGGCGGTGCGTCGTGCTGAGTCCTCGTCCTGGATCTGACCTGGAGTTTGGCGATCATGCAGTACCTCGGCGGCAACGGACGTTGCCGTTTGGTAAATAACAAGCTAACTCTTGATCTGTCATATCCATCGTGTAATTACTGTGTAGCATTAGCATTAGCTGTTTTTATTCTGCGGCTGCGCTTCCCGGGCGTGGCTTAAACACGCGTCATCCATGGGAAGCCGTCATCCATGGGATGAGCCCCGTCTGCCTGCTCAGCCAGGGGACAAAAAGACAGTTCTCTAGCGAAAGCATGCGGGAATCAATCAAAAAACCACTTTGGGCACACATACGAGGCCCAAATAGCACTGTAGGAAGGTTAAAACCTCTGAAAAGTCGATTTTGCATGTTATGGGACCTTTAAAGATTAGATAGAACTTTATTAACCTTACTGTTGGGAACTGGTTTTGTTATGGCAAATTACAAAACACAATAAAAGGGGAAAATATTTTCTATTATAATACAATATTGAATGATGTAGCACAACCCAAGCTGCCTAAGATGACCTCAGCGTCTATAAAAGCCCTTGGAGGTGCTTATTTCAGACAAACAGGAAGCTCTGTGCTGGTCTATCACTGCTGTGGACAATACAGGCCTGTAGTGTCTTCCTGAAGACCTCACATCTCATCTGACATCATGGCCGTTGTATTGAGTGGAGCTGTTATGACTTCATTATAGACCACGGTTGTTCAGGCAGTACAAAAGCACATTGTTCTCCTGCGACACAATCAAGAAGAGAGCTTAACAAATAACACAGCCGGTCAGAGCACTTGGCTGGAGCGGAGGATGATTAGATTCTTTGGACACAGCACTAGAAGTAAATGTACGGAGTAAATTGGAGGACTAATTAAACACAGACATTGCAGATTTTCTCAAAGTGAATATAAAGTCTACAAGGCCTTGCCTAATGATGACAGCTGAGCACTCTCCCCTCACAGTGAGTAGGTCCCAGTGTAACAGGCCAGATTAACTCCTGTCTACACAAACTGGCCGAGGCCAAACTATACCTGGGGTACATTCCAGCTACACCAGATTAGGACCCCTTTAGATCAGGATCTCTTTTACAGAGGGATCCAGCACACATCCTTAGCAATGTTGTGTAGTATAAAGTAAGTATAAGTATAACATGGATACTTGACAGAAAGAAATAAAAACTCAATGTGTCTAGATAATTCCATATTGAAGATGTATATACTCAATAAAAGTGAAAATGTGCACACAAAAAAAAAAGTTCTTCCTAGACCATTCCCAAACTTGAATTTGTACGTTACAATGGTAAAGGTGACTGTGGCTGGGAGCCGGTGGCTGTGGTGTAAATGATCACTGTTTATACTGGGCCGACAGCTCCAATCGATTTCTTCTCAGTGGACAGAGTCGACCTCCTGAACCACCAAGGTTACCCTGTCCACCCTGTCCTGACAGGAGAGGACCAGTTTTACATTCCTCCAGATGCTTGCAAATACTGGTGTATAGATTTCTTACAAACAACATTAAAAGAGCAGGGTAAATGTAGAAAGTAAGAAAATAAAGGGGGAAAACAGGTCAGACTATGTTATGTTGTATACATTTGTGATATGGATAGAAATGTTTTCTTCTCCCTAGGGGAGGTGCAATAATTGAGAAGCACTGAACAACTCTAACATTGCAATTAAAAAGAATTGATGGTTACATTGTAACCCAGGTTCTCTGAGAGGAGAGACACATGTTCCAATCAATGGTGATCAACTTGCCCACGCACACCAGGCTTATGTACCCACACAACCAACCACAGTGTGACCACCACGGGCGGTGTGTCTGAAAGTGTCTCTGACAGGTTGGACCACTCATTTCACTAAATGCACTTTTGATAAACATATGTAAAATTTTGCTAAAACACTTTTTTTAGGTTTTTTGTTTTACTTCCTGCTTTAAATGATGACATCACACTAGGAAATTACCTAGCGACCACACTGCACAAATTCATCTAATGTCAGATTTTTTAAAAATGTATTTTACAAATAAAAATACATGTGAACACTTTTTTTGTTGTTGAATTTAATGTATAAGGGTAAAAAAGTAGACTCTTTTGTATAAATCATACATAAACTTTGTCTCCACAGTGTGATGTCATCAATCTGTTTACTTCCTGTAACTTTCTACAGATTTTTCAACTTTTCTCTACAGACGGCTTCTTGATTGGTGTAAAACTGTAATTTATACTTATCACAGGTATTAATACTCTAAATAAAAACAAAATTAGACAATCATGAAAACCTGCCATACACATTTTAAAGAGTATACATACATATGGAATGGAATACATGGAGTGGAGAGAGTCTCCACACAAAAGACAACTATTATTATTCATATTTTCTACCTATAGAATTACCGTAACACTTCAAACAAACATTTTAGAATGACATTATCAGATGTCCTTGTTATGATATGTTGACTTTCTAAACTAATTTGAAATGACGAGATGCTTCTGTCTTCATGTTAAAAATTACATCTTAATCCGGTTTGCTCTTTAAGCGGATGCTTCTTACGTCAGTGGAGTATCTTGCATAAAACCTCAGCAATGTCCTTATTTGATCTCTTGCACTTTTTTTTTTTCAACTTTTTAGGTTTAGTTTGTAAGTTTAACTCTAATTTCTTAAGCCCCACTTTTCATGCATAGAATATCAGGCTTGTTTACACTGCAGGAGAGAGAGATCTCCTTCCCTTCCATGAATCATCAGATGTCTGGCTCTAAATGAATAAAAACATCATGTGAGGAGCGTCTCCAAACCACCAGCAGCGGGAGACAGGGACATTTGGCTCCAGTAGGGACTTATGTGGAGTCTTTACCCAAGATTCCTCCAGTAAATCTGTCAGCATCCACACCCCGCGCTGACAGACCTGATGTGAGGGGAGGAGATTTATCAGCGCTGTTCTTAAAAGTAGGACCCAGTTTCACATGTTCTCAGAGGAGGAGGTATAAAACTGTGGTGATTAGTATGAGTCACAAGTTTTCTTTCTGTGGCAAATTTTTGCAACTTCTTTCATTTCGTTTCGCACTAACTGGAAGGTATGTGCTTTGGTTCCCAACTACTGGCAGTGTGTCCTTTGTATCTTGAATTTATGAATGATTTTGTCTTGTGAGCGTTTTTAACATTTACATAAACATGTACAACATAAATAGCATCTTTTTGACAGTCAATCCAGTTAAATCACAAATACAAAAACAAAAAGTAAAAAAGGAGTGGGAAGAATACATAACAAAACATAACATAATGAGCCTCCTTTTTGTTTTCCACAGACATTACAGTTACATCAGATCGTGGATTGAAGGATGATTAGCAACTGTTATAGATTGGTAATCTAATTATGCATTGAATTAATAGATGGATTAGCTACCAAAATATAAAATACCAAGTTAATATCTCAATATTTTAATATTATTTTAATCAATATTTTAAAGCAGCACAGAAATATCTGAAAATTACATCTACATTTTAATTTTTAAAGATGGGGTACCAGATTTTCACACTGCAGAACCAGAAGTAGATTTTTGATCTATCTGACTTGTCTCTTGCTCTCACAAACCGTTTGGCTCATCGTAAAAATCACATGCATTCATTTTTGGTCTAGTAAATAGGTTTTCTACAGATTTTTTCAGACGGTGAAG
Source organism: Rhinogobius similis (assembly GCA_019453435.1). Lineage (NCBI taxonomy): Eukaryota > Metazoa > Chordata > Actinopteri > Gobiiformes > Gobiidae > Rhinogobius > Rhinogobius similis. Next base: position 25,701,330 of record CM033634.1, read on the forward strand.
TGAAACTGGGGAGGACCCCCCAAGCGCAGCCAATCACAAGCACTGCATTTAACTCTGACTTTGATACACATACTGTATTATTAGATTCAGACGGCACACAGAAGTCTCATTTTTGTCAGAAAGTTCTACTTTTACAAGACACTCTTTGATGCAAAACACAAAATTTACAAATTTACACCTAAAAAAGTTTTTAATCAGTTCTTTTTGTAGTGTTTTTACCATATCCCTTGCATTAGATTTTTAATTTTATTTTTAATTTCATCACTATGAAACTTTCATGGGTGGTCCCAAACATCCTCCAACATACAATTTATGCAAAATGTAAATTTAAATGTACAAAAGGAAGTATATTGCTCATTGACCAAAGGTCAAAAGTGTCAACGAAGAGAGCATAAGGGATAAACCTGATTTTCCAATTTTGTATATCTTTGAAACAACATGCACAATATTATCTAAATTATACCCCACCTCTAATTCCAACAATGGTAACGGGCAGCACATATAAACAATGGTAAGAAAACAACAAGCACAAAGCAGCTCTGCAGAAGGGAGTATTGAAATAACCTTCTCTTTCTGACCAGAACCTTATGTTTATAGTATATCTTGAATGTATTGCTATTTTTGGGATTGTTTGCAGTGTCTATCCAGACTGTTCCAAAGTTTCACACCACATACACACACGGACACTTTTACGTGTGGTTCGAACATTGGGTAATTTGAAATCTCCATACCCTCTTAAATTATGAGTTCTTTCTCTAATTGTAAACACACGTAGCAAGTTACCAGGTAGTAGGGCTGTGCAAATGATCGTATATAAAATTGTGATTTCAATTATTACTCTCTTAGACCTAATAGAGGGAGCATAAAGTGGGCCCTGGGAGCCAAAGTTGCCCTCCAGTGGGTCTAATTTAGGTCGTGAAGGGGTGCTAAGATTTGTCAGGAGTATCTCTTTGATTAAATTTTGTGCTTAAAAGACGGTCAACAGTTGCAGAAGAGACCAAATCAAGTCTAAAACATGCCAATTAAAAAACAATGTAATTATTATATCTTTGCAAATAAACATATTAAAATGCAACACAAAATTAAGGTTGGCCCTTGGTACACTAATATATGTATATTTCACAAATTTTGGCCCGCCGAGGAAAAAGGGTTGGGCCCCGCTGCTCTATTCAATTACAGATATGTTGTAATGGTAAATACAGTGAATTGCCTTCTGTTCAGAGTTATGAGTGCACTCCTTTTGCCTCAAAACATGGAGCAAAGTAACGTATAACATTACTAATAAAATATATTACTTCTCTCTACTAAATCATTTTGACATTATAGAAGTAATGGTGGTGGGGGTGCACGGTGGCAGAGCGGCTAGAGCTTCTGCCTCTCAATAAGGAGATCGTGGGTTCGAATCCCAGACCACCCCAACATCGTGAGTTTGAATTCCGAACCACCCTAACATCACACGATCTCTCTGGGTGGAGTCTGCATGTCCTCCCCGTGTTACCGTGGGTTCTCTCCGGGTTCTCCAGCTTCCTCCCACCGTCCAAAGACATGACTGTGTAGGTTAATTGACAACTCTAAATTGTCCCTAGTGAATGAATGTGAGAGTGAATGGTTGTCTGTCAATGTCTCTGTCTCTCTGTGTTAGCCCTGCGACGAGTTGGCCACTGTCCAGGGTGTACCTCGCCTAAGGCCCAAAGTCACTGGGATAGGCTTCAGTCACCCGCGACCCCTAACGGGAATAAGCGGTAGAAAATGAATGAATGAATGAATGAAGTAATGGTTTGAAATAATCGTGATTTTGTGCACCAGATAATTGTGATTTTAATTTTGCCATAATCGAGCAGCCCTAGTTGGTGGTAAATTGTTAATGTCTTTTATTTTACAAGGTGAAGAAAGAGCTTGAAATGAATACAAAGAGACTGTGAGAGTGCGTTCTAGAAATGCAATGATTCGTGCTGCACGTTTCTGTAATATGGCTGTAGATTGGTAAGTGTTTCCCTACGCTTCAAAACAACACATGAAGTAAGGAAGTACCAAGATTTCTATTTAAATCCTTATATGCCCTCCTTCTCAGTCGTGTTCCTGTTATGCAGAAGTCAGCTGATTTATCACAAGCCAATTCAAATACGGCTTTTTTTGCAAGAATAACCATTACTAAAATGAGGGCTATTTGACTAACTTTTCACAGCTGCGTTTTCCTTTCATCTGCTTGACTTGAGTGTGACTCGACTGTGCCTGTGTGGCCTTCAAGTGCATTCTGTATCTTTGAAATCAGTTCATCTTGGCTCGGACCTGCTCTTTTGAAGGCAGGTGCACGCGTACACTTTCTAGTCCATTTGATGAAAGTTGGAATGGTAAAATACATAACAAAGGACCATGTATATTTCATTTTAAAAAGGCCTTAAAATATTTTGGTATTTTGAGTGCATGTATTTTATAACACCTTGTAAATTTAATGGCAGCATCTTATCTCTGTCACAACAATATTGAAATAAAGCAATCTAACTTTATTATTTGACCGCGTACATAATAGTGCTGAACAATTTGTGTTTTTTATTAGGGGAACGCTGCAATTGCAAACGATGAGATTTTTGTCAGCGTGCAAATTGGAACCATTTGAGAGGAGACTGAAATACTTCTAAGACAAAAATGCATTTCAGCACATGTATGAAGAGTTCTAAACTACAGGGTTTGCAACTTTTATACAGAACAACGCAGAATATTTTCTTTGTACTGTAAAGGAAATTATGCTTCTTAGATAATTCCAGTCTCTCAATTATCATTTGATTGCGATTAGAGTAGAGAGTGGGACAATACCCTTTTGTCACAAATCAATTCTTCATCAATAAAACAGAACGTTTCAACAAATTACAATATTCCTGCTTTAATCTATATGTAAGTCAAGAGTTTACTGTTTATTTTTCTTAATGTTTTAGGTTACAGCTGTGCTACTTATAGACATACAATTACCATCAGGCCTTTGTATTTGGTGCAGTTTATTTTGCTCATTTATGAATTACTGTGCATTTTTTTTCGATCATTTATTTATTATTAGTGTTTCTGCTCCTCTGATTCTCTCATTCCTGTGTATCTGCTCCTCTGTCTTGTCCCAGCAGCAGCCTCTAAACAAGTTATAAGCTGTAAAAATGTCTAAACAAGTTGTTTTCTCGGTAAACTCTGGAGATAATGCCCAAAAAAGGTTGTATTTTACCGCAGGTCACAAATGTGAAGCCAAATGTGGTTTTAGAGTATTTAAAAGTTCAGTTTTGTTTTTGCTGGGTCTATCGATGTTAAATAAAAAGTGACTGAAAGATAAAACGCACCGCTGTTAGAATATAGCAGCATTAACTTGTGGAGTCCTCTGTGGTTTTCATTTATTTCACTTATTTACTGCTATTTTAGGATTTTATAGTTTGCTTCGATTAGATTTTACTGCTTTTATTGTTGTGGGACTAATAAAATCAAATTGAGCACTTATTATACCTTTCTTTGTTGTTTTTTATTGTTTGTGTTTGTGCAGCTATTTTGGAAACTGTTTCTGTTTATAAAATGTGATTTATAGTGAAAGTGGATCTGGATAAAGCAAGGACCCGCTTCCTGTTTTCCTACTTTTATCAAAACGGAAACACCAGCGCGCACGGAGGGACACATAACTGACTATCGAACCCGACACATCAAAGTCAGATCGCAACACCAGTATCAAACAGTCTGATACTATTTTGACAATCGTTCCATCCTTAACTGCAACACATTTGAACCCTATATAACTAATTTTCTGCACATTTAACTAACATAAACTAACTCTCTGACTTGTACACAGATCCTATGAACGGCCCGTTTCCCTCGACGACGCACCGATGCCACCACAAGCCCAAGCGCTGCCCGCCCCTCCAGCCCTGCGGCCTGTCGTCTTTCCCCCTGCTGTTCCACCCCAGCACCAAAGGCTGCCAGATCCTCATGGACCTGTCCCAGAGGACCGTGAAGAGGCAGGGGAGCTTCTGCAACGCCATCACCTTCAGCAACCGACCCATCGCCGTGTACGAGCAGGTCCGGCTCAAGGTAACGGCACACTATTTAAAACCAAACTCAATTCGCCTTTGCCTCAAAACCTGTCAGACCACTTTTGTCCCAGTTTGCACACAGGTCAGGATTAGACGTTCAGGTGTGTCTTGTAGTTTGGCATTAGCACAAGGGCTGCATAATTTTTAATCGAATGGAAATCGTAATTTGAATGTAATTTGCAAATCGTAAAAGCTGCAATTTTTGAAGTGCGATAATTTTCTCCACGAACAACAAAGTATCTAGTTTTAGTCTGCATAAAAGCTGCTAATCCTCTGAAATTAGTGTCGAAAAGTGACAAAAATGCGCCCAATAGCTTGACTGAAAGCAACAAAAATGAATATAGAAAAAATGTGAGTGAATGTGACAAAAACATTACTAAAAGTGTCAAAAACGTGACAAAGACATTCCGAAACACATCTTCATCATCTTCATATTTCAGTCTTTTTGTCAGTTAGTTCTGTTTAAAATGGAAACTTTGAACAGAATCCCATTATTAAAACATATCCAATCGCAATATTGTTGGGAAAGATTGCAATTCTCAAAAGCGCCAAAACTTTGTAGCTATAATTGCTAATAAAAACAGCTAACCACACCTTTGCACTTTCGGCAAACACAGATAAATGATAACCCATCGAGCATTTGAATTTTAGACATGCTAGAAATGACATTGCTCACAATTAAACTGGAAGCTCCGGTATTTTTTACTTTCACTTTAACATGGCGGAACAAAACAAAACAATACGTGCTTATCCTCAGTGAAGGGCAGTAGTTTGTCGTCACTGCTAATCTACAATGAGTCACTACATGTTTGTCTTGTGCATGTGTATTGTTTTCCTGTTGATTTGTTACTCCATCCTGTGAAATGACTCCTGGGCAGCTCCGGTCTTACTCCACTTCTATCGTATTTCCTCGTACTTAAGCATTTTTAAAATTCTGTTTAAATTTGACTAGGACAGTTATCCAGTTTTTCCTTGGTTCAAACTGTGAATGGATAAAAGTGATTATGTTGTATTATCGTTTAAATAAAATTGGAAATCTTGATCATAGTAGGAAATATATTTTTTGCAACTTAACGATTATTTTAGTTGTTGACTTGTCTGCAGTTATTTTTTCAGTTAGTCGACTAGTCAAACAATTAGTTCTATATTATATTCAGACTTTTTAAATACATTATCGACCAAATAAACATTTAAATACTGAATGCTTCTAGGTAGAGAATATTTATGAGTAAAGTGTATTGTTGATTAAATTCAGAAATAATTTATTCTTTTTTGACATGTTGATTAAATAATTCCACTTTCTTTACAATAAAAAGGTCTTTTCGTACATGTTTTAAATGCTCTATAGTCCAGATAACAGTTACTTTCCTGAAAATACGACTAAGATAATTTTTTATAGTCGTTTAATCGTTGCTGCTCTACCCAACATATCAGTGCCATATTTCAGCCCATTAACATAATTTGAAGATAAAAGTTTAAAAAGAAGCAAAAGCTCATGTATATTTGATCACCATCTCCCCAGATCACTAAGAAGCAGTGCTGCTGGAGTGGTGCGCTGCGTCTGGGCTTCACTTCAAAGGACCCGTCGCGCATCAACCCGGACAGCCTGCCCAAGTACGCCTGCCCCGACCTGGTGTCTCAGAGCGGCTTCTGGGCCAAGGCGCTCCCCGAGGAACTCTCCAACGAAGGCACCGTCATCTCCTTCTGGGTGGACAAGAAGGGCCGCGTCTTCTACCGCGTCAACCAGTCCAGCCCCATGCTCTTCTTCAGCGGCGTGCACATGTCCGAGCCGCTCTGGGCGCTCATCGACGTGTACGGGCTCACCAGAGGGGTCCAGCTGCTCGGTAAGTCCACCAAAACCGAGCGCGTACCATCTGATTCTGTTTAGAGTCGACGTAAGTGGTTCTGCGGTGGATGTAACCTCAACGCAACAGCTGCTGCTACTCTAATTTTCCCCCAAATCGTCGAAATAGCGCAGTGGAAAAAGATTGTGGGAGATAAGGCCGATTGGGCAGTCGGTATCAAAGTAATAATCTCGCACTACAGGGGATTTCAGGGTGGAGAAAGCTGAGTCCAGCAAGTTCACCATTCTGTTGTGAGTTGTTGGTTCAAAGAAAGATTTCCAGTGCACCTTGTTTTTACTATTTTTAGATCAGTCTTGATGATATAAGCTGAGCCACAGTTGCGTTTGTGTTGTTGCCGTTCTGGAGTTTTATTTATAAAGCATGCATTCGTACAAAAATGTGGCATACATGAGTTTCCACGTCATGTTTTATTATCAAATTGACATAGAAATGAGACAAAAATGGTCCAAAAAGTCTGATTTACACTTTGGGAGTTTCACAGATGAGGCGAAGGTTAAGTGTCTGAGACTAAGAAGTTAGAAGAAGTTTGTGGAAGTTTGTGTGTACGTTTTTTAAGAATTCCACGTACAGTTGTATAAATATATGAGTTGTATAATATAGTTTAATCCTGTTTAAAGGTGGGAGATATATTGAAAAATGAATAATATCACAATTGTTGTCCTGGAGTTACTTAGACAATATTGTAAATCTAAAAGAAAATTTGTTAAAACATGTCTTTAAACGTATTAGCTGAGGTTTAATTATCAGACAAATGCAAAATGTAAAAGTAATCACAAAAGTGCAGAAATATCACTTTATACCAGGGATCTGCATCCTCTGTATGTTGGTGGGTTATAAATACTGCATAGAAAATACACCAGAATGTAGAAAATTACATATCATTTACTCAAAAGTTGACCTGCTTCTTTTAAATTAACCGTATTAGTCTGTTTGTCACGCTGTTTGTATTGAAATTATGCTTGTGGCTCTTTATGTGTGACTCTCATTTGGTTTTAAATGGGCTCTTTTGCGGTGAAAGACTGCAAACCCCTGCCTTATATCCTTATTTGAATGCAGGGCCAGCGCTAGGCATTTGGAGGCCCTAAACAAGACCCACCAAACGACACACTCTTTAAATAAATGGACATAACAGTGGAATAAAATACAGACAAGTATTCAGGAGTGGGCTAGGGAGAAAAAAGTGATTTGGAAGCAGGCCACATTCACTAGCATGTACTTTTTAGATGTAATATTTAAGTTTGTCTGATTACCCATTTGACTAGTTTTACAGCCCAGCAGAACACGTGGCCCCTCGACCGGTTGTGGCCCTAAACATTTGCTTAGAATGTTTATTCAACGGGCTGGCTCTGTTTGAAATTTTACAACATAACAGCTTTTTTTTGCAGCTTTTCTTTAGCATTAACAATATACTTTTTGATACTAAAACTTTGCACATCTCCAAAACAGCATTCACAATACAGTACAGTGCATTACCCACCTCTACAGCTACCAATTAAAACAGACAAACAGGTCCAAATACAGAGTTGGTGAAACATATCTTCCCGTACAACAGCTGCGTCTCATTTCTCCAAACAAAAGACTACTGTATAGAGCGGACGAATAGGCATCCTTGCGGACACCTCGGCGCTTATTTATAACCATTTCCAAGAACAGCCTTGGCTCCGCGCACAGAATAGGGTCTTGTCAGTGCCTTTAATATAAATAGAAGAGTCTTCCATGGCGTGCAGATAGGCCCATTTAACCTCATTTCGGGCGGTGCGGCTGACAGTGAGAAGCGTGCTATCTGGCGAGGGGCCGGCCCGTGTCCAGCGCTAAAGTGCCACTATCTCGGGTGCCGCGGCCCTCGGGTGCTGATGGCTCTCGGTGTAGAACAGGGAGGAGCGCGTTGGGCAGCACAAGAGGCTAGACAACACAGGGATGATGTCAGCTGAGACGCGTCCTGGCTCGGATCCCTCTTGGGCAATCGAACCAAAGGAATGTCTCACGCCGCACAAGCCAAGTCCTTCAGGCAACTGCATCTCAATGTGGAGATTGAGTTTGGGATCACTGTGAGAGGAAACCTGGATTTTTTGTTGTTGTAATGTCATTGTTATTGCTAAAATGCATTGGAAATTTGCAGTCCACATTTTATTTTTTTTATAATGGATGTGATACAAGTGCAGTCCTGTTTCACATCTTGCCCAAAGCTCCTGATTATAAAGCATGTGACTTAACAGTATACAGTGTTCTTAAAAGTCATTTTTCTCAGATATTTCAATGGAGCTCAACAGTCCTGCGCACTTCGAAGCAGGAGTTTAAAGGCAGGATGGAAAATAACCAGCTCTGTTGTAAACAATGTCCATAAAAACTGAAATTTTAAAAGTGAAAATTTTGCAAAATGTTTAAAATACTTGAATCTTCATTATTTATATATATTTGGAACTAACTGGTTGGCAGTCATTGTTGCGCTCCATAAAAAATTGGCCAGCGATGGAAAATAGTCTCTTACTTTGACCCAAGAAAGTTTATTAGCATTACTGTAAAATCCTCCTGTGAAGTAACTGGGCAATTTCCAGTTCTTTTGTAACATTGTACAAAGACGAGAAGAAATACATAAATATGTTGTGAAGGGACTAGATGTTTAAAGTTACGATAAAATGTAGTTTTAGTTAGTTTTTCCCGGTAGTATAGCAGAGCTGTTCTGTTTTTGTACTCTTCATATATTTGATTACTCTGTTTCTTCTGCTGGTTGACTGCATGGCTGTAATAAAAAGGATTTCCCCTTGGGGACAAACAGATAAAAGCAGCTCTGATTATTCTGATTATTTTGATATGTACTGTACTGTATTTTATTTCTACATATTTGAAAATCTAAGGGCAATTTTCCTAAGAAATTCTTTGAATGAGGTTTGTTTTACTTGTAGTAAAAGTAATATAACTGTTTCAGACTTCAGGACTGCAACCAACTGCAGACAAAATGTTTTTCCTGTGTGCTTTTTGATGTAATTCCTGCTATGCCTTTGTTTTGAGTTGTAAACCCTCTTATCTCAACACATGGCACATTTTGGAATCGGTGTATGGTCCAGTCGACAATTGTTCATTACTAACTTAAACCTGGGGTCCTGATTATGCCACCACGAAACTGGAAATATGTTAAAATGTGTCTAACTTGTCCCCAGCTCTCACAAACCCTTTGACACGTCGTTAATATTCACAGGCAGTAAAGGAGGCACGTGCCATTCAGTGAAACTCGAGGAGACCACCCCAAGCATCAAATGCTTTATTATTAGCCGCAGACAACGTGCAGCAGTCTCATTTTGTCACAAAGTGCTGCTTTTACAAGATTACACAATAATCGATTAGTTGTGATTAAGAAATTCATTTGGCAAACTGGGTAATATTGACATGTTTTATATATTACGTGTATATATGTTGTTATTCAGATGCCCTTTCACCTTCCCTCTACTACAATAGGCTACGGCTACACCTCTGGCATTATCATGTTATTGTAATTTAACACCGCCTCATCTTTTTGCATAAATTCTAATCCCTCTTTATCATGTTAACTTGCCAATCTCCCTTCAAACTAGTGCATAATTGCTGCTTTCTGTTCTACTAAACACCCTTCATATCAGCGTAGCCTATTAGCATGCAAATCTGCCTTTTGTACACAGGCGCCCCCCTCTCTCTCTCTCTCTCTCTTCTCCGCTCTTATCAGCCACTCCAACATTTCTGCGTGACAGCGGGAGATTACTCGACTTCATGAGAAAAATCAACATTAGCGTCATTACTGCAGATTTTATAATTGTGCTCAATTAGACTGGCAGGCCGCTAAATCCTTCTGCTCCTCTGTTGGTTTTCTCACATCGATCACCTTTATCCCCATCACTGCAGGCTCAGAGACGAGAGCGGGGCCCTCAGTGAAGGAGCTGAAGGAGCACTAAGCTTTCAGTGTTTAGTCTTGAAAGTCTAGTATTGTTGGTGGTTAGTCTCAACAAACACTCAAGATGGGTGGGTAACTTAAAGGGTCTATACACGAACCATGAGTGTAACAGCTTCAGAATGAGCAGTTAGCCCCGCCTACTCTATCTCTTCTTTCATGCTGATGTTGAATCATGACAGAGAAACACATAACTGTTTGGGATTGTTACTGGTAGTTGCTTCCATATGGTTCTCGTCTAACATTGTTTGATTGGGTGAATTGTCTGTCCCTGGCAGTTGGTTCCTTATCGTCCTCATATAACAACTGTCTTTTAAATATCGTGGATGTTCTTTTGAAGATATGTCTTTATATTTGAATGTCGAGTATATTGTAGTAAAAAATGTGACAAAGAGACCCGATCAAAAAAAGTTTTTTTTTAATAAACTTAAACTAAATAAGAGTGTAAGGTCATGCACTTTCTGCACTTTTGTGAACAGTTTTACTAGGGCTGTAGTCCTTTAGTTGATTAGTCAATTAGTCAGTCGATGGTATCTATTTATATTAAATTATTATTAAATTATTTATATGGCAAAAACGAGAAGCTGTGTTGTGAGTTTGCTGTACATTTTGGATTCTTCACGTATAAATACACTTTCTCCTAGTACTTTTCTGTATAAATAGTTGTTTTTGCATGAACTCTTCTACAGTTATGGTCTTTTAAGTGCAGTTTGGGTCAGATACACAGAGATACTTCATAGTCTTGATATATTTTGTCGACTGTCGACTGTATATTTAGTCGATAGGGCTGATTTACAGACATTTCACATCTGTCTGATAATTAAACCTCAACTAATACTAATACTAATAAAAGACATTTTTTAAGCCATGGAGTGACATAATATCATCTGAACATTGTTATCAGGATTCTTAAAAAAATTGTGATATTAGTTTTTGTCAAAATCACCCATCCCTAATATATAGGCATTAACATTCAGTTTATTTTTCTTCTCCCACAAATAGAAAAAAAACCTATCAGAAATCAAGACATTTCAACTTCCATCCAATAGATATTTTCAGTCTGATGGAAATGGTTTGAGCAGTAGTGTGCATATGCAATTCTGATTGGTTCTGCCCAAAGGGAGGAGTTATATCTGAAACTTGCCCTGTCTTTGTTTACCAGCCTAACAGTTTCACTCTTACAGCTTGGGTTGTTATGGCCTATTGAGGTCTGGCCATCTCTACCACAGATCTGTCAAGTACCTGATTAGCGTTTAACTGGTTTGATTTCTGCCACGGTGTTATGAGGCGATTATAGACAAAAATTGCCCCCTTCTCCCTGATTAAAATTGATACCACACTGTTTTCAAACGTTTGATTTGTGGCCTTTAGATGTAGATGCACAGCTGACTGTAAACCAGTATTTGAGTGCCTTCTGTGTTAATACATGTTGATACCATGGAGCCTTTTGGACAAATGAGGGATTACATCATCTCATCTTCCACAAACGTTGAAGAAATAAGAGTCAAGTATAGGCCCAATGTTGTTAGATATTTTTCCCAATAATACATATATTGTCTATATGTTAAGGATCAATTAAATCTCACCTATACAGTATATTACTCTATGCTCGCTCTCCCCATTCCATTTAGTTTCAATGGTTGAATTTTGCCTTTTGTGTCTTTGAAAATATGACCTCTTGTTTGCGTCTAAGGTTTCCAGAATCTAGGTCGTAAATTTGAGTCGTCTGTTTGAGTTTTTTCTATAGTGTTTTTTTTTCTCTCTCTTTTCATTATAATGTAAATGATAAAGAGAAGCCAAGTTCACCTGTTTTGTGATAAGGCGTTTTATCGCACCATCAGACCAGGTGGGGATTATACTTGTGCAGAGTTGTTTTTCTTCTCTTCTCAGACGCTAAATGAAGCGTAGCTGATTGCTGTAAGTAAACCCAGTTGCTTTGTGCGTACGTGACCTTCATTTGCCTTTTGAGGGTGAAAAAAAGTGAAAATTAGTTTTTGATGAGAGCGTGTGGCTGTCATAAAATAAATTATAAACTTGTGAGAAATGATGCACTGATAAGATTTATAGTTCTTTTTATATATACGTAAAGTGGTTTCTTAACAAAGCAGATTGTCTTCATGAAAAATAATCGGGCCTTTGGGAGTATTCAGTTATTTGCAGGCCCAGGGTTGCCAGATTTGCAGAAAGAAAGAAGTGACCAAGCTTATGAAAAAGGCCACAAACAAGAAACCTACGCAATTAGCCCAAAAGAGAAGCATTCTTGATTTTTTTTTCTTGTCACAATTTGACAGTGAAAAAAAGATTCAAAAATCCATTGTGTAGGAGAATAGTCAATGTTTACATATCCATTGAAAGAAAGAGCCAATACTCTTATGTACAGTTATATTATATTCATTGGTAAGTATGTTTTGGTTCTGTTTTTTATCGTTTAATGTTGCAAGTCACTTTTTATGACTGGTGGTGGGTGGACAGAGTATATTTTCAGCTGGTGCATCTTAAAGCTACTCGTGTCTTGACTTCATCTGCCACGATAGATTACTTTGCACAAGCAGCCAAGAGCCATTTTCTGTCATGTTAACCACAATGTAACCATATTGAATCTTTTCTGTTCTCTCCATAGCTCTAAATCGCTTTATATTGTCCCATATTCATTACGAAAACACGGCTTGAACTGACGACCGACTGCGTTAGTGTTACTGTCAAACCCGATGGCCCGCGGAAGTGTAAGTGTAGGAGGGACAGTGAGAGTGTTTTGCGAAACATTAGAAAGCCTATTGTATAATTTGTATAATTTTAGTATGGCATGTGTAGTTCTTTTTATTTGGATGTACTGTTTTTCAGAGCTGCAGTATTATGGGAGAAAAGAAATCTAATTTGTATTTTCTGCTATTCTGCTTTTTTGCTAATTATGTTTTGAAATCGAAATTCAGTTCCAGGGGTGTAACGGCAAATTCTGAGCCCCAGGTACAAACCTTCTCAGTGGGCCCCTCATACATCATTTTGTACTGTGTAGTTACCGGTTTATATTATGATACAGTACTGTCTGTTTTCACAGTAACTACCAGACCAATATCACTAACATCTCAAATTGTATTATTACTATAAGAAAATACACTAACTGCAAATTATACTCACTTCTTTTATTTGTTATCAACTTGGCTAATCTGCGGACACTGATTTTCCTCTTTTTAAAGGGGTGATGGAGCCCTCACATGTCATGAATAATTGTATTAAGTCTCTCAACGATTTTACTCAACCACAATGCATTTTATTACAAAATAATAGAAAAATGCAACTGAGAAAAACATGCTTTTGGGGTCCCTTCCCTGCCCTGGGCCCCGGGGAAATGAGTCCCCTTTACTCCCCCACCCAGTCCGATGCCCCTGTTCAGTTGACTAGTCTGACTTACATGTAAATCTAACAAATAAATGCACTGTTTACTAGCTCTTTTCGGGACATAATAGTTGTTTGTTGCATGAAGTCTTGTGCAGTTGTGGTCTTTTGAGTGCAGTTTGGGTCAGATACATGGAGACACGTATAATTTTGATATATTTTTGCCACACTTTATCGACTGATAAATATATAGACACTATCGGCCGATTAGTCCACTAATGGGTTGTTAGGGCAAGTCTTTGGTTGACCAAGGATTTCTTTAGTCTAAACATTGTCATAATAAAGGTAATTGTTGCATAAGCATCCATAATACAAGAAAAGGACAGAAATCTGTAATTATGATGAAAATTTGTCTTCCTTAGTTTATATGGCCATCTGCAGTTATTATTATTGTGAGAAGAAAATGTAACAATATTACGGTTATTCACAATTACAAAAAATACTGTTTCATGCTAATACGTTACTGTTCCATTAAAATGTGACCAGCTTTTTGAAATCAAACTTTCTGAATACAAAATTAAAGTTATTCTGATAAAAACAGCCACAGAAAAAGCACTATACATTTAAGTGCATGTTTTTTGAGTAAATATTAGATTGAACTTAATTTTGCTTTTAAATTTGTCTCAATTATCATGTTGTGTCCTGAATTTGCCATTACTGTATAACCGAATAATCTTGACATCCCTTGACACAATAAATACATTTTTATTCCAAGTTTATTCCAACAACAAAAAAAGAATTGATGATTACAACTTCATCCTGCCCTTTGTGTTCCTGATGTCTCTGTCTGGCTGTATAAGGAATTCCCCCTGAGCTGGATCGTTTCCGAGCTAAGCCGCTATCAAGGGAGCGCGGTCCGGTAGCCAGCCAGCCATGCGAGGGGTCAGAGGTGAGACGAGATCAGCGCGACTGCTTGAAAGCTGAGATGGCCTTACGTAAGAGGAAGCCAAATGAATCTTCGAGAATCAAACATGGCCCGGGGGTTTGTCCTGTCCAACAATGTGAGCCGAGCAACTTAAGAAAGATCCCTTACATCACAGCGTTTTGTCGCGCCATCAATGAAGACTGCGGCGCTTGTGAGGAACGCGCTAAGCTGTTTTGAATGGGCTTTACCGATAGACGGGGAGGATAAGACGGAAAATGCACCTGACATTTTACACCAAAACAGAATAAGAGAGGGTTATGGGGTCAGGAACATGATGTAAGATGAATCATGGAACAAAGACTGTCCAATCCATGGGTTTCATTAAATGCAAAATGGCACCTATCAACAGGGAGCTTAAACCTGGGAATAGGAAGAAGATCAGAGGGTCGATATCATTTATGTTACCAAAACAGAATTTATTAAGGGTTACTGATGATTGGTAAACCATCATTTATGCCACAGTGGTTGAGGGGCTTGCATTGCTGCCTCCCAACAAGAAGGTGCCAGGTTGGATACTCGGACCATGTGTAGATTGCATGTTCTGTCCCTAACCGTTCAAAAGTGCCTTTCACAGACCGTGAAGTCACACAACAAAAGTTAAAATACAGAAAAATACAAAAATAAAACTTCATAATATATACTCAAGACCAGAATCATAGGTCAAGATTTGGAGTGACGTGGATATGTCCAGTCGTCCATCATGCCTTAATGTAGAGAAAGATGTCCCAGTTATGGTCTTACTTTATGAACAACAATATTGCAATAATTATTAAAATTGCTTATGGTTTGAAATGTTATGGAAATCTACTCAAATGACAACAAACAGAACATCACGGATACGAGTTTTTTGTGTACAATCTGGTGGCATAATGGTGATTATCTTTGTCGGCATGATTATACAAAAATTAACATTTCAGGCTCTTGCTGAAAGCGACTGGGACTTCACGCTGAGCAATCTAAATTTTGTTAAATACAGTTGAGAGAAAAGCTGTAAACATATTTCCCTCGACAAATGTTGTTTTGACACTTCAATATGCTTTCCACCCAAACCACGGTGCTGCCCTGTGATTGGTCCAGTGCGTCACAATCGAACAAGATGAATTCTCATTGTGAGAGTTAATCTTGCTGCCAAAGTTAATCCCTTCTACCACGTGTGCATGAGTAACTGTCACCTCATAGTCCATACCCTTTTCTTTTTATACGTG
Organism: Rhinogobius similis; assembly: GCA_019453435.1. Taxonomy (NCBI): domain Eukaryota; kingdom Metazoa; phylum Chordata; class Actinopteri; order Gobiiformes; family Gobiidae; genus Rhinogobius; species Rhinogobius similis. Next base: position 25,716,695 of record CM033634.1, read on the forward strand.
TGTTATCTATAATCAAGAATCAGGACACAAATCATAAACTCCGTAAGTATTTTTAGTTCCGTCATTTCCCAGCAGGACAACACATTTGGGAATCCTATCTTTCCACAGTCTGAAGCAGATATGGTGAAATGGCCTGCTCCCTTTACACATGTACTCTTACCTCCGATGTGTTTGTTTACGGGGCCGATCCTCCGGAGACCACCAGCCTCTCCCGTCGCACAGGTATGATGGATGCCTTCCTAGTTAGATAAGCCAGGCGAATCAAAGACATCTTCTTGATGGAGGCAAGATGCTCCACCGGGGGTTTGTTTACCGGGGCTAGATGAGTCACTTAATCACTGACAGGGCGCTAGTGATCCGTGAGACCCGCTCCGCTAACATCATCTGCAACCTGCCTCTCTCCAGTCGTTAGAGGCAGAGGAATCCAAGATGGCTGCCGGGCGCTCAGGTGATTAGCGAGCGCTGACATCTATCATCTCCGTACATGACAGAGGAATACATTAGGCCTACAAGCGGCTCGTAGAAAAGGTTAAGTTAGGCGTGCGTAGTGCTTATGGCAGTTGCTCGAAGGATCTTTTCTTTTAGGTGAAGCCTTTGAAAGATTCTACATGTTGCAGTCTGTGTCAGTGCCATGGAAGTGTGCTTTAGGAACCAGATTCTGCCCCAGTTCATTCATCAAATCAAATCAATTTATTTTTATAATGCCCAAAATCACAACAACAGTTGCCTCGATGGGCCACAGGTAAAAGCAGTTCAGATAACTGTCCCAGAATGCCCCTGTCCTTTGACCCTCCTTCGCGGCAAGGAAAAACTACAAAAAACCCCATGGGAAAAAGTAGAAACCTCGGGGAGAACCACAGTGAAGGAGAGATCCTACTCCCACGGACGGACAGGCTGCAGATGAACTAGGACTGACGCATCCACTTGGACTGTGGAGCCAGAACCACTCAAGAGGGAGGTGGCTTTAAAGAGTTCCTCCAGGCGGACGAGGAGCAGTCCACCAGTGTAGAGAGATCCTCCAGCAGGAGATGAGGAACAGTTCATCTAAGTAGATGGAGTTCGTCCAGGCAGACGAGGTGTGGCTAATCCAGGGTTGAGGGAGTTCCTCCAGGCGGGTGGCGCATAGATCGTCCAGTGTAGAGATCGATCCTCCAGACAGATGGGGGTGGGGGGGTCGTCACTGGAGCAGCCGCCGCAGTGCCTGAAACAGTCTCCACTCCCCGGGGGAAGTGGAGAGAAAGAGAAACATGTGAACAGCAATGAACAGACTACAGTTTAAGTAATATTAAATATTGTTGATAGGTAAAGTAGGAAGAACCAGAGGATAGTGTTCAAGCTGCCATACTTCCCCCAGCAGAATTGCTCCAAGGGCAGCATAGCTAAAACTGTAGGTTTTTATTTCTGTTCCTAACTGGCCTGACCATAAGCTATTTCAAAGAGGAACGTTTTGAGCCTGGTCTTAAATGTAGAGACTGTGTCGGCCTCTTTTACATGAACAGGGAGCTGGTTCCATAACATAGGAGCTTGGTAGCTAAATGCTCGACCTCCTACTGTGCTTTTAGAGACTCTGGGGACTAACAATAGTCCAGCATTTTGAACGAAGAGCTCTGTTTGGATGTTACGCTACTATTGCATCTTTGAGGTAGGATGGGGCCATATTGTTTAAAGCTTTATAAGTCAGGAGGAGGATTTTAAATTTGATTCTAAACTCAACAGGAAGCCAGTGAAGAGACTCTAACACTGGTGAAATATGATCTCTTTTTCTAGTACCTGTTAATAATCTTGCTGCTGCATTTTGAACAAGTTGAAAGCTTCTTATAGAGCTTTTAGGACACGCTATAAGCAGGGCGTTACAATAGTCTAATCTGGATGTGACAAATGCATGGATGAGTTTTTCGGCATCATCTCTGGGCAGGATTTTTCTAATTTTGGTTATGTTACGCAAATGAAAGTAGGCTGTTTTACAGGCTTGATTTATATGTGCTTTGAACGAGATCTTGGTCAAATAGGACCCCAAGGTTTCTTACAGTAGAGCTGGGGGCTACAGTGATATTGTCCATAGAAACTATCTGGTCGGATAAAGAGTCTACGCAGGTGCTTAGGGCCCAGCAGAATGACCTCGGTTTTTCAGGGTTAAGGAGCAGATAATTAAGAGTCATCCAAGTTTTTATGTCTTTCACGCAGGCACTAAGTCTGTCTACTTGATGGGTCTGATCAGGTTTCATTGATAAATAAAGCTGAGTGTCATCTGCATAGCAGTGGAAGTTAATGCCATGCTTTCTGATGATCATACCTAAGGGCAGCATATAAAGTGTGAACAGAACTGGACCGAGTACTGAACCCTGCGGCACACCGTAGGTTACTTTAGAACATGGGGAAGATCTCTGGTTTACATTAACAAACTGGTACCTATCAGATAGATAGGATTTAAACCAGCTAAGGGCGGTTCCACTGACACCTATATCACATTCTAACCTCTGCAGTAGAATGTTGTGGTCGATGGTATCAAACGCTGCGCTGAGGTCCAACAGAACCAGGATTGAGACCTGTCCATCATCAGCAGCTAATAACAGATCATTTGTGACTTTAACTAGTGCAGTTTCAGTGCTGTGGTACGCACGGAACCCTGACTGAAAAACTTCAAATAAATTATTGTCCTGCAGGTGGCGACAAAGCTGTTTAATCACAATTCTTTCAAGGATTTTAGAGACAAAGGGCAGATTAGAAATAGGTCTATAGTTTGCCAGTATGTCGGGGTCTAGATTAGGCTTTTTCAAAAGTGGTTTAATCACTGCATATTTGAAGGACTGAGGGACATAACCGCTTTCTAGTGAAGTATTTATTATATTAAGAATGGGATTTATAATTAGGGGGAGAATTTCTTTGAGGAGTCTACTTGGGATTGGGTCTAAAATACAAGTTGATGTTTTGGAGGACATAATGACTGAAGTTATCTCTGCCTGATCAACAGCAGTGAACCTATCTAGTATTACTGAAGGATTTGTATGGGACACTAGCTTTGCAGTCTGGGCTTGCTCAGTACTGATAGTGGGAGTCATTGCATTTAGTTTATCTCTAATAGTTGTGATTTTGCTGCTAAAGAATAGAAGAAAGTCATTGCAGCTTAGAGTAACTGGTATTGAGGGTTCTACTGCGCTGTGACAGTTTGTCAGCCTGGCTACAGTGCTGAAGAGAAATCTAGAGTTATTTTTATTTACTTCTATTAAATTTGAATAATATCTGGTTTGAGCCTTACGCAGAGCCTGCTTATAAGACAGAAGGCAAGTTTTCCATTCTTTTAGGATTCTTCTGTGTGGGAGCGGCGTAAGGATCTCTCTAGTTTTCTTACCCTTTGTTTGTGAGAGCGTAGTTCTTCATTGTACCAGGGGAGGCTCGTTTGGCCTGATTACTTTCTGTTTAAGTGGAGCTGCAACATCAAGAGCAGCTTTTAGAGAGTTGACCATTGAGTCAACAGAGTTATCAATAGCACTGGGACTGGCGCTGTTAACGACAGGATCACATGACGTAATATTAAATATTGGTTCTATTATTTCTCTGAACTTTAAAATAGATTTTTCAGATATTGTCCTTTTCATTATAGTTTTAGTCTGAGGAGCTGGATAGTCCTTAAGAATAAACTGAAAGGTAATTAGGAAGTGATCTGACATTATTGGGTTTTGGGGGAAGGCATTTAGGTCACTAATCTCTATTCCATAAGTTAGAACCAGGTCCAGAGTGTGCTGGTGACTGTGGGTTGGTTTATTTACATTTTGAGTGAAACCAATGCTATCTAATAAAGCGCTAAAGGCATTACTGAGGCAATTATTTTCATTCACATGAATGTTGAAATCCCCAACCACCACAATATTTTCCCAGTCTAATACTAAATTTGATAGGAAGTCAAAGAATTCTGTTAAGAACAGCGAGTAAGGACCGGGAGGTCGATAGATTATTATGAGCAAAACAGCCTTTTGGTTTTTCCAGTTTGGGCAGGTGATTGATAGGATAAGGCTTTCAAATGAGCAAGACTCATTATTAATTTTATTAATTTTAGGACTCAGGAGTAAACTAGAATGTGAGATTACTGCCACCCCACCTCCCCGGCCTGAGCTCCTGGCAGCTTGAAAGTTAACATGACTCTGTGGGGTGGCCTCATTTAATCTGACATAATCATCTTGTTGAAGCCAAGTTTCAGTTAAAGCTAAAAGATCAATATTATAATCGTTAATTAATTCATTAACTAAAAGTGATTTGGAGGAAATTGACCTAATGTTTAGCAATCCACATTTTACATGCTTATTTATTAGTTTATTTGTATCATGTGTAGGGATTATTTGTATTAAGTTATTTGGTCTGACACCTAAATTATCTGTATTTGGATCTGACTTATTGGCGTTATTTACACGAGGGACACGCACAGTCTCTATTTGCTTTGACTCTGAACACTTGACCATTCATTATCAGAATCAGAATCAGAAACTGTTTATTGCCATTGTCAGTGAAATTCACAAACGTAGGAACTTGCTTCGGCGTAGGTGCAACATAAAGCAAAGGATAAAATATAAAAAATATATAAAAAGGCATGCATAAAATTAAGAGTAAAATAGACTAAGATAGACTATATACAGAATGTACAGTTGGCAGATAGTGCAATGTGCAAATGAGTAGTGCAATAGATTGTTCTTAAATAGTATTATTGTTAAAGTGACAGGTGTTACAAAGTGTTCATGAGTCCAACGGCAGAGGGAAAGAAACTGTTCTTGTGACGGGAGGTTCTGGTCCGGATGGACCGTAGCCTCCTGCCCGAGGGGAGTGGCTCAAATAGTCCGTGTCCAGGGTGAGAAGGGTCAGCTGTGATCCGACCTGCTCGTCCCCGAGTCCTGGAGACGTACAGGTCCTGGACAGATGGAAGGCTGCAGCCAATCACCTTCTCAGCAGAGCGCACAATGCGCTGTAGTCTCTGTTTGTCCCTGGCTGTGGCTCCAGCGTACCACACGGTGATGGAGGAGGTGAGGATGGACTCGATGATGGCCGTGTAGAACTGCACCATCATCTGCGCCGGCAGCTTGGCTTTTCTCAGCTGCCGCAGGAAGTACATCCTCTGCTGGGCCTTCTTGATGATGGAGCTGATGGTCGGCTCCCACTTGAGGTCCTGGGTGATGGTGGTGCCAAGGAAGCGGAAAGAGTCCACGGTGGTGATGGGAGAGTCTGTCAGGGCGAGGGGGGGCAGGGGGGCTGAGACTTTTCTGAAGTCCACGATCATCTCCACTGTCTTCTGGGCGTTGAGCTCCAGGTTGTTGTCGCTGCACCAGGACACCAGCCGGTCCACCTCCCTCCTGTAGACAGACTCATCGCCGTCCGAGATGAGTCAGATGAGGGTGGTGTCGTCTGCAAACTTGATCAGTTTGACAGAGTCGTGGCTGGAGTTGCAGCAGTTGGTGTACAGGGAGAAGAGCAGAGGAGAAAGTACACAGCCCTGTGGAGTTCCTGTGTTGATAGTCCGAGTCTCTGAGACATTCTTCCCCAGCCGCACGCACTGCCTCCGGTCCGTCAGGAAGTCAGTGATCCACCTGCAGATGGAGTCAGGCACGTGGAGCTGAGAGAGCTTGTCCTGGAGCAGAGCAGGGATGATGGTGTTGAATGCAGAGCTGAAGTCCACAAACAGGACCCTGGCGTAGGTTCCCGGGGAGTCCAGATGCTTCAGGATGAAGTGGAGGGCCAGGTTGATGGCGTCGTCTACAGATCTGTTGGCTCTGTAGGCGAACTGCAGTGGGTCCAGGGCGGAGGAGGTGAAGGACTTGAGATGGGGCAGGACCAGGCGCTCAAAGGACTTCATGATGACAGGCGTCAGCGCCACAGGCCTGAAGTCATTAAGTCCAGTGATCCGGGGCTTCTTGGGAACAGGGACGATGATGGACGACTTGAAGCAGGCTGGGACATGGCATGACTCCAGGGAGGTGTTAAAAATGTCTGTGAAGACAGGAGTCAGCTCATCTGCACAGTGTCTCAGGGTGGCGGGGGAGACACCGTCTGGCCCAGCAGGACTTCCGAAACTGTTTCCTTACATTGTCCCTGTGTAGTGAAAGGCCATTGGGGGAGGTGGGGGGACCCGGGGTGTGATTGGCAGAAGTGTCCATTGTAGTGAGATGGGTGGGGGAGGGGGTTGAAATTTCGAACCGTGAATAGAAGGAGACGAGCTGTTCAGCGAGTTTCTGGTCGTCAGCAGCATGGGGGGCTTTGGGCTTATAGTTGGTGATCTGCCTAAGTCCCCGCCAAACTGCCGAAGCGTTGTTGGCAGAGAAAGACTGCTTTAGGCACGTGTTGTACAGAGATCTAGCTCTTGACACCTCCCTGCTAAATCTGTACTTGGCACCTTTGTAGCTCTCTCTGTCCCCTGCTCTGAATGCTGCCTCCTTCTGCTGCCTGAGCTGCCTCAGTTTGGGTGTGAACCAGGGCTTGTTGTTGTTATAAATCACCCTGGTGCGTGTGGGAATGATACTGTCCTCACAGAATCTGATGTATGACGTCACAGTGTCCGTGTACTCATCCAAACCATCCGTGGCAGTTTTGAACACATCCCAGTCTGTAATGTCCAAACACGCGCGTAGCTCCTCCACTGCCTCGCTGGTCCACTTCTTAGAAGTCCTCAGTACAGGTTTGGAGAGCTTCAGCCTCTGTCTGTACGTGGGGATCAGGTGGATCATGGCGTGATCTGAGAGCCCTAGGGCAGCACGAGGAACCGCGCGGAAGGACCCACTCACTGTAGTGTAACAGTGATCCAGCGTGTTCTGCTCTCTGGTCGGGCATTTAATAAACTGTCTGTACTTTGGTAGTTCCTGGCTGAGATTGCCCTTGTTAAAATCCCCGAGGATGATTAACAAGGAGTCCGGGAAGTCCTGCTCCGTATTCAAAACCCGCTCCGCTAACACGCGCTGTGCCTCCTGTGTGTTCGCGCATGGCGGGATGTAAACAGCGGCGAGAATGAATGAAGCGAACTCACGTGGAGAGTAGAATGGTTTACAGTTAATGAAGAGATCAGGAGAGCAGAGTTTGGAGATCACAGTCACATCGGAGCACCAAGCGTTGTTGATGAAGAAACAGACTCCACCGCCTTTTGTTTTTCCCCCGGAGAGATCCCTTTGTCTGTCGGCGCGGAGGAGCTGGAATCCCTCCAGGTGCAGCGCACAGTCCAGGATCGACTCGCTGAGCCACGTCTCCGTGAAACACAAAACAGAAGACGAAGAAAAGTCTCTGTTCCTCTTCATCAGCAGCGCCAGTTCGTCCATCTTGTTGCTGAGTGAGCGGACGTTGGAGAGGAAAATCCCAGGTAGCAGGCGTCGCTCGGCGCACGAGCGCACCCAGAGCGCGCTTTCCTCTTCTGCGGCGTCTCACTCTTTTGGCCAAAACTAGCGCCAAGTCTGCAGCAGACGCTAAAAAAACTGGGAATAGGTCCGTGGGGGTAGAAGTTCTAATGTTTAAGAGCTCTTCACGGGTGTAAGAGCACGCGGACACACGATTAACGCACAAAAACAAACAACATAGAGCGCACCTAAACGCCAGGGCATCCGTCAGCGGCGCCATCTTGGAGCAGATTTAGCCAAATGAAAGATGAAGCTGTCACATTAGCATTCTCCGCTATGCATCATACACAGACGTGGAGGTATCAAATATAGGTTTTTTGTGAAATTCTGCACTTGAAGTTGATTTGAAAATGTAAGTGAAGGACAAACTAAAGCAGGGCGATATGGCCTAAAATGATCATGATGTGAAAGAGAAAATATTGCATCAGTGATATAATTGACAAAATACATGGAAACTGTAATATTTGTAGAACTTTAAGGACATTGAAGTTGTAGTTACAAGTTCTGCTTCCGCTCCTCACAGCCCTCTCCAGTCAGAGTTGTTAGACTCTGAAGAGTCTCCACAGTCACAGTTAATGTGTCTCTAGGTGTTAGCAGTTGCAATTAACTGCAATCAATCTCTGTCTGCCTCATGTTGCAGTTGCGAGGAAAATTAACTGCGTCCTGAACATGCACACAATTATATGATGATATTCCAAATTCCATATTGTACAGTACGTATCCCAGCCCACCCATATGCCTAAGAAGGGGTTTTAAATGTTTAACAAATAGCTGTTTTCACTTTGTAGAAAAACAAAATGGATTTGATTTTTTTGTCAGAACACAATTGTCTTATCAAGTCACTTTTTCAGCTCAGCAGATTCACCCTTAATGTAGTAGTCAACCGCTAGTTAAGTGTAAAACCCATCAATTTACATGGAATTAATGCTGTTAAAATGTATCACAGCTTCTTGTACCATTACAGTTTCAATAGAATATAGGCCTAAATGGTAGTGAGTATAAGCAGTAAAAGTAGCACCACAGTAGTGTAAACTAAGATTAGTAATAGTACAGGTAATGGAAGTATTACTGTAATAGTGTCTCTAAATGCTGTATAGTAGCAGAATTAGTCTATTTTTCGTCTATTTAGTACATTGGACATTGGTTACATATAGAATACAACTTGTGTCATTTTACTCATGTACCAAATGAATGTTCCTCTTCTTCCCGCTCTGCTCATACATTGAGATATAAAGATAGCTCTGAAATGTTGAACGATTGTGCGTGCTTTCCTCTCTTTGTGACTATTTCGGTGCGTGTTCCCTCGCTCTCTCAGACCAGGCGCTCACACTGGTCTGCTCCACATCACACCTATTGTTTCATCTGTCAGCGCGGATTAAGTGCAGTTACTGTGTGCTGGATTTGTGGACACAGAGTTTTACATTCAAAGAGGCGACATAGGTGCAGATCTGTGCTATGGGGGCAGATAAGCCGCCTGGTGCCAGAAAATGAGCGTAGGTCTGGGCGATATGACTTATGATTTATGAATAAATATGACTCTTTTCCTCATTTTGATCAATCTTGGTTTTCGATTTGATCTGGTCTTATAAAAACAAAAATGGCTTTCAGTTTCAAGTCAGTGCAATCCTTCTTTGTCCAGGAATGAGCCGTCGTAGAAAAAAACCCTATTGAATCGTGGCCCTAAACAGGTCTAGTGTGTAAACAAAAACAGGTTAGTTTTAGGGTGAAAGGGGGCAGGTTAGTTTAAGAATAAACAAAAGCTAACTAGTTTCAGAGTAAACAGAGGCAAGTTAGCTTCAGAGTAAACTAAGGCAAGTTTGCTTCAGAATAAACACATGTGGGTTAGTCTCAGAATAAACAATGCATGTTAGTTACAGATTAGACACAAACAGGTTAGTTACAGAGTAAACAAATGCATGTTAATTACAGAGTAGACACAAACAGGTTAGTTTCAGAGTCAACAGAGGCAGGTTAGCTTCAGAGTAAACAAAGCTACATTCACTTCAGAGTAAACTAATTTGGGTTAGTTTCAGAGTAAACTAATTTGGGTTAGTTTCAGAGTGAACAAAGGCAGGTTAGTTTCAGGGTAAGCACATGTAGGTTAGTTCCAGAGTAAACAAACACAGGCCAGTTCCCGAGTAAACAATGACAAGTTCATTCCAGAGTAAACAAAGGCAGGCATAAAGTGGATTTTCTCAGACTGACAATGACTTTGGGATGGGATTTAAAACATTGTCCAGTTGATTACCTTTGAAGCTTTTCTCATGAAGGCTTTCAATATCACTTCCCTGAACAGATACATAATTTCAATTTAACATAAAAAAGTCATATTTCTACAGTATCTCCAAAGTCTGAGCTCTGACAGTTATAAATGTCAGGTCAAATGCAGAAGACAAATTTCCCTACAGGGACAATAAAGTGTACCTTAACCTTAAATGACTCGATCGTGACGAAAATTTGATTAGTTGCACAGCCCTAGTTGAGTGTGTCTTTAAAGTCATGTGGTTTCAATTTTTTATACCATCAATAGTCATTTGTGAAACCCTGCAAGGCTAACACTTCAAAATCAATGATCATTTTATTTCATTTTTATGTTTTGACCAGGTTAGGCCTTGTCACTACTAGTTTGTAAAGTATATTAAAAAAATATTAAAACTAGTGTCAATACAAAAAAAAATCCCAAACAAGACAAATTATGACTTTTCCTGAGCAGTTTAATCAGAAATAGTATAGGACGACATAGTAACAGAAAGAAAATACTGTTGTTTTGTGTTGAAATGTTTAAAAGGAGAGCTTTTTTTTTATCATTGTGGTATCAAAATTGCTTTCAAGCTTATTCCTTAGTTTGGAGTTTTTGAAAACTCAGTATCATGACATCACTAATGGATTCTAAACATCTAAACAAGACTAATTACCCAACAGTTTGGAGGGAAGATGTGCTTAGTAAGTTCGGCTGGAACAGTACAAAAAAATGCTGTGTGTGGACTGTGTTTTGGCTCATCCAATCAGATCTGCTCTTCTTTAATTTAGATGGATGAAGACCAGAGGCGCTCGATTACCCTACAGTACTGGAAATGGCTGTTGTAATAATGCAGTCAATTTCTGGTCCGCTGCTTACGGCCAAATCCTGCGCACAAGAAAAAACAAAAAAAACTAAATAATAAACTGGAAATGTTGCATGGTAATAACAATATGCAAAGTCATCTGTCAAAAGTGTGTCTGCAGCCGGCGGCACGAACAGGCCGAGTGGGAGGGAGGAGACCAAAGACATCCAACATCCCCTGGTTCAAGAAATACTGTAGTTATGGGATCATTTTTGGGCAAATCACTTGACAAAATCTCCAAAAAATGTGGAATCCGTGTTTTGAAACGGCTACAAAGGGGGATGTTAGCCTTGTTAAAGCAGTGTTAGGATAAAATCTGAATAAAAATAGGACATAATACCTTTCCAATTTTGGAAAGATCTGCTCTCTGAAATGTTCCGGTCAAGATTATCTGGCTCGAGCTGATACCATTTTGGGTCAAAATATTGGACAGAGATGATTATGTGAAGATAATATCGTCCAGGTCATGTCCAAATAGGTGCATGGGCCTCTCTGTGCTCCTTTTTGGTTCAAGGATGACGTTGAGGGAATTAGGGAATTTCTGTCAGCAAACCAGTCTGTGCAGTTAAAGCTGAAGTGCGGGATTTTATTCTTGTAAATGAGCAAGTTTATTTTTAACCCAGCAGCGCTTTGTGAGAAAACGAAACCGAGACTGCTTCTAATGATGAAGTATTTATCTCTCAGTAGCTCCTTTAGATCTGAAAGTCAGTAGTTCGAATCTCAATTTAAACAGTTTTGGTTGAGCGGTCAGATCCACAGGCGCACAGGACTGCCGTTGGGTCCTTGTGCAAGACACTTAACCCTCCTTGGCCCAGTGTCTTTGTACTGTACACGAGTAAATGAATGTGTGTGTGAATGGGGCAATGGTTCCTTCATGTAAAATGCTTTGAGTGCCTTGAAGGTAGAAAAGCACTATATAAATGTGACCGTTTCCTGCCAGTAAGAGTTTAAATCAGCGATCTGAATGACTGCGCTTTGGTGGTCCGCCATTATTGTTTCCTTATGGAGAAATTTGTAGTAATGGGCACAAAGACACACAAAACTGACAAAAGACAAACTTGACTAAAGTTTCCAGTCCGAGGCACCTACAAATTGCATCCAGTCCTGATTCTAAAAACAAAAACTGCACAGCACATGTCTATTAAATATATTGCACCTTACATCAACCATGAAGTACAAACTAGTCAGCTGAATTATTGCACTAGCATCCATCAATTAATCCACACCCCTCCTTCAGTTAACACACATACTGCAGCAAATCCAAGACAGTTTCTTAAGATTTAAAAGTGAGATTAACATGGGGACTGGAACGTTTCCTCCTATAGTTCTTACAGACTTCCTCCTTTTGCAGTTTGAAAATGAGGTCAATCAAATTTTAATCAACTCAAGTTCAAATCGTTAACGATCAGCTTGGAGCAAACTCTCTGTCAGTAAAAGAAGTTCAGGCTTTAAAGGAAAAAACAGAATGTATTCAGTAAGGATGTCCCGATCAAATTTTTGGCTCCTGATCCGATACTGATACTCAATTTGAATGTATTTATTACCCTCAGTTTAGTCTGATCCTATGCCTTTATAAAAAGTTAAGAACGCAATGCTGAATTTGGCTCCAGTTTAATTAAATCATTACCAGGTCAAAACAGACCTACTTAATAATAGCCTCATTTATAATATTGCAAATAACTTAACTCAACTTCAAAGCATTACGCTCATTGTGACAGAGACATTAGCTTATGTTTTAGTCCTCTGTTTAAGGCAATGTTTTTCACCGTATCTCTTATGTTTGATGCCTGAGAGCACATGGCTGCTTAATATGCACGTAAACAAATTAGCCGTGGATTCAGCCCTGCTCTACTGCAGATTTAACCAGCTCCGTGAAGACATGACAGAGGTAAAACCAGTGCTATATCTGTCATGAATAATGCTTTTAGCCGCGTAGAGCCTCCTCAGTCAGTGTTTCTGCTGCTCTGGGCTTTAGCCGCAGCATTAGCAGCTGCTGTGGAGGACGTTAGGACGCTGCATCGGCCCGGTCTAGTCACTGATTCCAAGCCTGAAACTGCCTGAATCGCATCCGATACCGATATCAGTATTGGATTGGGACATTGCTAATATTTAGTCGAGATGTAACGATATGCAAATGTCACGATACGATATTATCACGGTATGAACCTCACGATACGATATGTTTCGTGATATCATGGAGAAGCTCACGATATTGCAGATAAGCTCAAAATGATGTATCCGTGTTCATAATAACAAGACTGACAATGTAATATGCTCCAGCCATTAATAAATAGGCCTTTATTGTCACATTTTAGAACCATAATAATAGAAATGATGGCAACTAGGGTGCAATTTTAAAGTTATGTCAGGAACAACAATAATGACTGCTATGTACTCCTTATTATTTGTTATTAATAATATTAATAATTTCTAGTCAGTCATGCTTTAATCATATGGAGCAGGCTAAACCATTGTTGTTGTTTTTCACAATATCGCCAGTATCGTTACATCCCTAATATTTTGGTAAATTCTACTGACTGGTAGAAAATAGTTTTGTTTATGTTCATGAACTGAAAAACGCAATCAAGCAACTCAAGCAAAAAAACGTTTACACATTGTTTGCCATTTCACCCAGACCTTTACCAATCTACGTCTGACCACCACGAATCACATACTCATTCCATTTTGCCGCACAGTTTATATCGCCAACTCGATCTCCTGTATTCACACTCTATTCCGTGTAACTGCCAAGCTTAACACAGTTCACCCACTGCGAGAACAGCCACTTATCAAACAATTCACTTCTTCATTGTTGTTTTTTAATAAACTCCATGTGTGCTTTTCAATTTACCCTCCATTTCCTCTTGTAACTCAAAGTGCAGCACCTGTCATTATGAAAGCACATTCGAAATCATTACCATCAGTGATCACAACAGCGCGAAATAATAACTCTTTGTAATCAACAAGATGCCGAGCGCTGAATATAGCCGTAACCTTGGTAACGGTGCTTGAGAAAGAACTGTGTGTCAAGAGGAGAGCAAAAATCCCGGCAATAAATGTAGGCACTTAAAACGAGCTCTGGATCATAATGTCTTTTGGTTAGTGCTTTCAGTCCGTAATGGACCGCTATGACCTTGGAGATGAGACAGACAATTGCAAGCAAAAAGGACAGGAAAAAAACAAAATGGTGAAAGCATCTTTAACCGAACTGTGAACTTTGGTTGAATGAAAAATTAATGTTCAGTCATAAATCTAGAGCAACAAGTCAGAGGAAAGAGGACATCAAAAATAATAGCTAATTTGTCTGATACATTTTTTAAACTCTGCATGCCCTTTCAGTCTCAACCACGTACAAAATGGGACTTAAGTTGCCCAAGGACACAATGGCAGAATGCATTATACGAATGACTTACTTAACCTTGTGTTTGTGCTAAATGGGCAACATAGACAGTGTTCACACTTGGATTAAACCTGGACTAGACCAGGACTAATCCAGGACCAACCCCAGGTCTACGTCAGGACTGTGCCATAATCAAACAAGAATCAAGTGTGAACTGAGCCATTATATTTAAGAGCTGCAACTGATATATTTCATCAACTAGTCAGTGATGTTTTTTTTATTAGTAAACTAGTCTAGTACATTGATTTTTTTTAATCATCTTTAACCAAATAAAAGTTGGAGTATGGTCAGTGAATGCCTCCACACGAATGAAGTGTATTGTGAAAATGTGACATTGTTTAAATTCTTTTTTGACATTTTGATTCAATAATGCAGCTTTTTTTTGTTATAAAAGGTTTTTTGCATGTGTTTTTGAGTCTGTATCCACATAAAAAAAGATCAATATATGATTATTTTACTTATTTTTACTTATTCTGAATAATTGTTGCAGCCACTTTTTGGCGCAGCTATTGGCTTTAAATCTCCTGCAGAGGCTGAGATTCAGTTTGGGCTGTAATTACACTGCTCCTTTATAGGTTAGAAATTAGCATTAAAACAGGGTTGTGGATGTCTGGAAATTAATTTTTCCTTTGACATTAGTTTTCCTTGTTCGACTTTTATTAATGGTCAGTAAGTTTGTAGTCATTTTAACATATATTTAGGGGAAATTATCAACATCAGCCCTATTGGCTCAAACTATTTGCCATTGGTGGGTCTGGTTTTTTCGACCATGAAAAAACCCATATTGGTCAATCTCCAATGAATGCAAATTACAATGTACTTTCCAGCAATAAATCTTTCACTCTAAAGTTACACATGAGCAATAACTGCCCCGGGACAGTTTGACAGAGGTGTGACAAACAAACCTAACCATTAACCTTTATTTTGAGCTCTTCTGGCAGCTGGCCTTTTACTCCCAAGTCTTTCTTGATGTCAGAGATGGAACGGTAGATTATATTTGGGTTGAAATATTTTGAAACACTGCAATCTTTACTTCACAATTGGGAAACGTGGAATATTATAGAACATGTCTTCATCCTCACATCTGGTCTGAGGACATGTCAAGATCCCAGCGCTAGTATTTATGCTCGCTGTGTTTTTAGTGATCTCAGAACTGGAGATTTATTTGATTTGGGAAACTAAATAAATGGCGCTGGACTGGCTGCCTGTGTCTCCCGCACTCCTCTCCGCTCTCCTCTGCCTCCTCTGCCGGGACGAGAGCGCTCCAGTTGGAAACTAAGACGTTTGCGGAGAAATCAAAACAGAGCTGTCCTAATGGAGCCTGTCAGGTTTGAGTCAGGACCAGGGGAAGCCTTTGGAGAGCAGATAATCACTTTCAGATGAACACCGTGGTCCCAGTAAAAGTTCTCTCAAGGCTCTTGCTGGATTACTGTAACCAAAATAAGAAGAGGATGTTCTAATTGAAAGATCATGCAAGAGCAAATTGAGCAAAATAGAGGACATCTGGTGTGCTGGGGGAAAAAACGGACGCACACCAATATTTTACACTTTTAAGAGTCCGTTTGGGAATTACAATTGCATTTTGTGAAGTGTTGCTTGTTGGGTTGAAATGGGACGCTACGCTGAACTAAACATGGGCTGTAGTCGCCGAAAGAAATTCTCAACTAAAGCCAAGCGTCCACGGCACAATTTTGGCCGTCTGTGATGAAAGAATTTGTGATCGTGTGGAAAATGTTTGACGTTGGCTCAAAATGGCAGGTCATGCGTTTCACGGTGGTACAGGGACAAAGACGTAGAACCGAGCTGCGATTTTTATCAAACCTGTCTGAGTCTCGGTCGCAGAGTGAGTCTTTCTGTCGCTGCATCTACGATATATCTCCAAAAGTGTGAACCCAACACCTCAAAGTGCAGATGAGGAGATACAGGATACATTAATGTCGTTTAGCAGCTTTTACAAATGCAACAACACATGTAGCGCCACCCTCAGCTGACCGGTACAAGTCCGGTACCTTTCTCACACGGAGCCAAAAGCCTGATATTTGCTATTCACTGTACAAGTGAATAGGAAAAAAATCTAAAGCTATCAGTTGTAAACTTCTCTGGTAGTTTACTCACAGAAATGTATGAAAAATGTATTACGGGTTTCTCATCATGTTTTCATTTAGAAATAAGGCATTTTATGTGTAAAAACTGTACATTTGCACATATTTGGAACATTGAAATGATTGTATTTTGTCTTTCTTATTTAGTTTTTGAGTGATTTAGATTTTAAACTTTAATAAATCAGGCTTAGAATTAGATATTAACAAATTCTTCTGAATGTTCTTTCAAAATCATGTTAAGTACAATATTGTAAAGTTTGGTGTGTGTAAGAGCTACTTTAAAAGCTGATGTTTTTGTCTCTGTGGGAGAAAAATGCATTTTAAGAAAATGGCCTTTGAAGTTACAATATCCCAGAGACATCTATGGATGAAGTAAGAATAAAACATCTTTAGAAATAGACTGGATACGATTGCTATTTCTGCATGAAAGCCTGTATGTTGAGAGAGCAAACTGACCAAAAAAACAAAAAAATTTAAAGACATTCCCTGGGGGGGTCAGATCTCAGAGTGAGCCCCTTTGCTTTTGCAAGGAGGGGGGCCAGTCCAAGAAATGGGTGTTTTTTGGAAACTGTTATGTTATGGATATTGCACAACGCAAAATTTTATCAACAAAGCCCTTAGAATAGACTGTGTAAAGGGCAAAATAGCAGAATATGGGACCTTTAAAGTTGAAACTGTCAAAAACAGTACAAGGAAGTAATATTTGTATATTTGTATGTAAAAAAAAAAAAAAAACAGATCAAACTCATGATTCTCTCCTAAACCTTCAGCCTTCTCACTCCATGCAGCTGTAATTCTTCCCTTGCCTGCTTTTATCCCATAGAAATACAGTACTTACAGTCAAAATAAAGTAATTAGTCGACTAATACAAATTTTGGTCGACTTAAAAACCATCAAACATTTAGTCAAATTAGCGACGCAAGTCCCTACATTCTGGGTAAAACTTCAACTGAAACATTTGCAACGAAATCATTTCATTGCAGCACATTTTGTCTAAACTCTTTTTTAAATTACTAGCTGGAATAGAAAATATTACAGTTGCTACTCTTCCAATATTCCAGCTATATTCTTCTCACAGCTCCATGTTCAAATCTTGCTCTTTGCTCCTATTTGCCATTACTCTGAACCATTTTGTCAAGCTATCAGAAAATGACACTCTGAATTGGAATTCTCAGACAACTTTCAGAGCGGTCCATTTGTTTTTTCAAGCGTCTCATTTAGAACACGGCTTCTCTCAGCTCTTCAAAAGGAGGATATATAGCTCAATTAAGCAGTGTGTGTGAAAGTGCTCGCTGTTTTATGCACATCCTTCGTGGGTTCAGGCTCAGGATAGTCTTGAATGGCCTTGGAGTCAGTTGGACGTAGGACATCCCTGAAGTGCTGCACGTGGTTTAGCCTTTACACGTTCAGCCGCATCACTGTCGGAATCTACTGGCAGCAAACCAAAGACTTTGATGTTTTGACACGCATGGCATTTGCAGCTGTAATGTATAACTTCTGACGGATCGTATGGCTCTGATCTGTGAAGCGATACATCTTCAATTGTCTCATTTATTTATTCAGTGGCAGAACTGGCTAATAGTTTTGTTCCACTTGGCATTGCAAAAGAACTTTTTTTTTAGAATTAATATGTTTCGTCACTCATCCAAGTCGCTTCTTCAGTTCTGATGCATTTCTGGTTAGGGGAGTGGCTAAAGGCGTGTTCATACTTGGTCCGATTGAAGCCAACTCTAGTGCGCTTACGGCTAAGTACACTTTGTCTTTGTTTGTGGAGATTTTAACGTGCCTCTTCAATTCATTCAATTAATTTGACAGAACTTGTACATGAACTTGTATTTTCTCCAGAAGTTCACAGACCATTAAGTGTGAACATGCCCTTAAATACTACTTAGGATTTTTTTTGTTTATTTCATGTAGTTGAGCACAATTCCTTTTTCTTCTGTGCATATACTTTATAGAAGCAGTTGAGAAAAAATGAGAGCACTGAGTGTATTCTGCATCTAATCTCCGAAAACCAGAAAGTGCGCTGTTAGAATGCCAGTTGTTGTTAGCTTTACGGTTATGGCAAAACTTGTTCCGGCCGCTGAAAGTGCTTCTAAACTCATCACGATGAATTATTAGAATGCTCAAAGTGCTTTAGGTAAGAGAGGAATACGTTTGGACCACTGCAAACTGTATAAAGTTGTATTATTATTTTAAAGACAGAATCATCTTTAAGCCACTCCCTCAGTTGTCCAGAAATGGTGCATAGCAAAAAAGCTTCAATGCCCCTTACCAGAGCTGGGTCATATCTGAAGAAGCTACTTGGATGAGTGTCATATTTTATTCACCTTATTCCGCACAGCCCACCTTTGTCTCTTTTGCTACGGATCCACACAATAAATCATGCCACTAAAACAATAAATAAAATATATAGTTGATTTAACTTGGATATTTATTCATATTGTTGTTGTTTTTTTGGTTTTTTTTTGTTTTCTTGGTTAGTTGGGATGCAGCCCTGAAATGGTCCTCTTCTTGTCCTGTTCCAGTTTGGTTTAGTTCCAGGTTCAGCCGCCATTTTGATGTGGTGTGCATGAAGTGTGGCAACCTAATGATCTACATACAAATCTAAAGCTAAATTACACAAAAGTAGCTCTAAAATTTTGACTAATGCACATCTTTTTAGACCAGAGGTATCCAAACTATGACCCGGGGGCTTTTCTTGGCCCTCAAGCTTCCCGCCCACATTATCCTGATCCTCCTTAGATCTACTTTTTAATGCAACTTTCAGATTCTCAAACATTATAACCTCAAGGACGAACATCTTAGTGTAAAGTGAATTAAGATGTTTACTCTTCTATCCCTCGTAATTTGGCTCGGTCGTATTTGTTACTTTTCTCCAGCTCTCGTTCGTCTTAACCTTGAGACATGCTACCACTTGACATATTATCTTGACCGGGACAGCTCTCCTTAAAAACCCATCGACGCTGATGAGCTCCCCCCTGGGCGTCATCCGTCTCCAAGCCCTGCCCTCTTTGTTTTGGGACCTAACTTTCCCCTTGTCCTGACAGATGGCTTCACTCACTCACGGAGACGACCGGCACCCCCAGGCATGCCCGCTATCCCCTCACACACATGAGCGCGGGCCGGGCCGGACAGTTGACCTTGTGTGGAAGGTTGCCGCTTTGCTAACCCCCCAAAGCCTCTTAATCCTGCTCCGATGGGCCGAGGAATAAACTGAACCCGGCCTGCGTCCATCCATCCCCATGCCATTGTCTAGACTGGGATGAAATCAATTTAGCAATGGGGCTCACTCCAAAAAACGTTAGCGCTAATGGTGTAGCTGTACAGGGAACGATGGCTGCATTAAGAACAATATTAACAAATGGTCCTTTAAAATCATTAGACAAAATGGACAAAAATGCGGTTGTAAATACACTCATTTTGACACAGTTGGACATTTTGTAATTTATCTCTGGGGGGATAGCAAGATACAATTAAAGATGCATAACAATAGTAATAAAAATCAAGTTAAAAAATCACATTGTGCATGTTGTGCACTTTGCAAATTAAAAAAGGAAGATGCAACACTTACTTTTTAATGATACTTTTTGACTCTTGCCTGATATTAAGGTGGGATATGTATCGAAAAATATATATTATTGCAGTTGTTGTTTTTCTATGCAAAATTAGAATTAAGAATGAATTAAAGCAAATAAAAATTACCTCCAAAAGAGATAGAATCAAAGGTAAAAACAAAAAAAAAAAAAAAAAAAGAAACTTTATTTGGGTAGATCTAACTTGTCAAGGGAAGTTAGCTACCAATGGAAGACGTTTTGTGCTTAAAGTAAGAAAAGAAAAAAAACAGCTTGCACGTACATTTTTATGTTGCTTGGCTTAAGACAAAATATCTTGTTTCATTAGTAGATCATTTTACTTGACATGTTGAATCTACTCAAATCAAATATAGAATGTTCTTAATTCATTCTTAAGTTCGTCCTTAAATATTTTGTATTGTTTTTAGCCTTGAAACCTTGAGTGTCTTCAGTTTGATACGTCATGTATTAGAACTCAAAATAAAATGCTTTTACAGAGAAAAAGATAACTTTATAACTGCTTTGGGAGATGGTATTTTGACTTAGCTGTGACTCCATATACTGGCTGTAGAGGCAATTACACACATGTACATATATACCCACAATGCATTGCAGTAAAGAGTGGATATGACAAAGTTGTAGTTACCGTGATTAGACGTGAATACGAAAATGAGAAATGCAGTCCTGTTACTCGTTTTCATGTATGAATGAAAATATGTTTGTCTCCATGGAGATGTTATTGCTTTGCACAAAATGTTCCACAGTATAACATTAAACGTCTCTATAAAGCATACATCCAAAAACAGGTATTTATATATATCTATATATATATATATATCTTTAAAAAACATGCATTCTCCTGCACAGATCTGACTGGTAACTTGGAGATTGATAAGTTTAATGCTACTGTGGAACATTCTAGGTAATGCTATAACATCTCTAACAATGTCAAGTGAATTTTGTGTATATATATTTGTTTGCTCTTTCGTTTCGTTCCTTTCGTTTCGTTTCGTTCCTTTCGTTTCGGCAGAATGTCACCAGAATAACCCCTCAAACCAGATGAAAAGTACTTTCTATTTTCAGTCACCTGTTCATAAAGGTAGTGTAGTAGAAAGTAGAGGTACCTGGTCCCAGATGTAGTTAAGTAAAAGTAAAAAATATCCACTGTTTTTTACATAATTACAGTACTTTACTTTTGTTCTTTGTTACTTTCCACCCCTGTTGTGCTGTAATGTTAGCCACAATTTACACAATTTAAAATGTTTTGATTTACTCTACTTGTTTCTGTCTTGTAGCTCTGGAGAGAATTCACCCGGTGTTAGTTATTATCAAACGCTGTAGTTCCATCTGCTTTAGAGACTGTTGGAAGACGTTAGTTGTCAATCAGGTTATAATCCTAGTATTACTTCCTCTTTTTCCCACTGTTAGCAGCAGGTTTTTCCGCCTCGCCTTAAGCATATTTACTTTCCTTAGTTTCAGCTTGTTTGAATAAGACAAACAAGCTTAAGCTCTGGACTGGAGCTAACCACAATTTTCTCACAACCACTTAACTTAATAGAACATCAGGGTCAATAGGTCAAGTCGGTCTGGTATGTGTGTTCAGATATGCTACATAATAGCACTTAATACGAATGAAAAAGTCCACTCCAAACTAGCTTTAGAGATGAGTATTTTGTAGTGTTTAATCACAGTTTTAAAAGTGACTGGACCACTGCCAGTTGTAGGAACTGAAATGTCAAATGTCTGTGAAGTTTGGATATTTCAAAATAAATGCGGCACTGGCAGTTCTTGAGGACCTAAAGACAAGCCGACACCTGTCCATTAGAATGACATTTTAATAACTGTGAGAAATACACGCCCCCAAAGCCACAGAGAGGGAGTTGGCTTAATATCAGTGTGGTTCAATTTCCAAAACACAGACAAGACGCACGTATTGAGTCAGACAGTGTGGTGGGATGTGCTAAAACACAACGGGTATTTACAGCAGTGAAGAGGTGTGTCTCATGTGGAAGTGTGTCATTCTTAAGCTGTACTGTGCACTGCAGAGTGCACAGCTGAAGCTGTAACAATAGCTGCCCAACCACTAAGACACTGTCAACCAAGACGGGATGTCAAACAAAGGTTGAAAGGTATGATGTGACATAAAAGCTGCTACTTGATTTGCTCCTGTTGCATCTGGAGTGAAAAACAGTCATAGCATGCATTTAGATTTATCTAATCGTTCTTTGTTTATGTCACTGGTTGAACTATTATAGTCAGAGGAGTATTGCCTCATCTTTATTTCAGTGTTATCCCCAGCTCAGTACAGTTCCAGCAGCAGTATACAGTAGTGTCTCTCACTGATTCAAGGATCCAAGAGCAGAGAACACAAGTATCTCTTTATCCCACACTCAGATAAGTTTGCCTTGAAGTTGATAAGGGGCTAATAATACAGGCCCCACAGAGGTACACTTGTGACTTTAGGAAGTAATTAAGTTGAAGCACTTTATCTGCTCCGTCCTGAGCTCTGCTGTCTGTGTGATAAAGTGCACTGGAGGTATGTCCTTGTACTGTGACTGCAGTACTGCTGTGTCCCTGTGTCCACCTGCCCGAGGGGAAGCCCACAGCTGAGGAGGAGGGAAAAATGTGATTTCAATTAGAGATCGACTTCACTGATGCGGTACCAGTGTTTTAGAATCCAGAGCTGCCGATGGCCGATAATCTCTGCAATATTTATGGGCCATTATGTAGGTCTGATTTTGACCATTTTTGTCAAAATAAATGATTTGAAGTTACTATGAACTTAATACATTGTCCTAATCTGCATAAAATAGTAATATAAGGAAAAAGTAATTACTATAGCAATGATTTCTAGACGTCCACAGCCCTGTTTCACTTTAGTTTAAACAGTATGTCGGCCCAAACTAAATATCAGGCTTTACTAGAGATTGATAGCCTGACCAGCCATTCCCACTATTCCCAATATCTATCAAGTGTGTTTGGGCATAATCGCTAAACCCCCTACTTCCTCTATTTTGCAGCAACCGAGCCACTCAGTGTCGTGAGAGGAGAACATCACATCCGTGTGCCGCGATTACGAGCAATAACAAGCAAGATGGCGTCCATGACACAGATAATGTTCGGGGCTTCTCTGTCCTCTGTTTTAAAAGACCAGGATGTGTCTTTAAAACCACAGCGAGAGGAAGCTTCATGGCTACATGCCATTTTGGACTGACGGCCACTGCTCTCTGCTGTCGTGCATAAACCATGCTTTCGTGGCGCTGTCGTCACGTCCACTGTTTGTCTGATTGACGCATGGAGGCCAGGCACGGAGATTGAGGCCCAATGGCAGATATTCTAAAAGGTCAAATATAGGCCTGTCATGATAAGAAAATATGAAGGGCCATATATTGCAAATGGAAACTTGCGATAAAAAATAATATTGAAGCTACTAACACAATGACACAAATGCAGAAAATTTGTCATGTACCCTTTTCTAAACTAACGTACCGTTAAAAAAACATGAGCTGCGATGTAAAATAACAGAATGAAACACTGAAGTAGTCAAGATGCAACCATTAATGAGTCATAGGTGTTAATTATTCAACCCTCAAAAGTCCAAATGTTCATTCATTCGTTCAAGAAAAGTTCCCCACTAGTGCACAGGAAAGGTACATGCGATAAATATTGAGGCCCAAAAATATTGTACCATCTATCATATGTTGAAGTCGATTATCCTGACAGACAAATATAGTCAAATATAGGTTAGATATATCGGCCAACTATTAATAACACTAAGAAAAGCGTAAAACCCTTAATTCAGTTTCATTAACTACATTAGTTGGCATCCTTAAATCAGTTTGACTTCTAGTTCAGTTTTGTTCTGTTGTAATCAGAATCAGAAAAAGGTTTATTGCCACTGTCAGTGAACAAAACTCACAAACTAGGAACTTGTTTCAGCGATAAAAATCAGCGCAAAATACAGTGAGTAATAAGAGCATAATATAAACCAATAAGATAAGGCGTGCATAAAAATAAAGCATTACTAAATAATTCAAAATAGACTTAGACTAAATACTTTGATTGTTTCTTTCTATTTCTCCAACCATTCACACAGAATTTGTTGCTCCAAGACACAATGACAATATGCATTTGTTACGTATACATTTTTATTGTAGACGCATAATTTCTTACTTTAAAAACTGTGGAGTCTACAATATAAACAGGATTCATTTTAAGCTCAATAAATATCAATAGTGACATGTGTACATCCTGACCCTCTTCTGTTATACACAAAAGTCCAGTCTGGATAATTTTAGCTTGTGTAATTTTAGCAGCTTGTCTTTGTACGCGGAAAGACACGCACTGATTGAGTTCCTATTCTCTTTTTAGATTCTCTGTGGCTATTTTACAATCTGCAAAATCAGGCTATTTACGAAGGTGTCACACGAAAAGCCAAACATGTGATACTGTTTTAGAATGCCTTTCCCTTTAAATGATTGGAAAATGCTTGTGGCGTTTGTGTGACGCTCTGCAGAGGCTGTTGACAGTGCACAGAGGTGGGCTGCAGCACATGTAGAGTTCAGGTGGGACACGGTGCTATGTAAACACGTGTGACTTGTGAAAGCTGCACCATGCAAACACATACAGACGTGTGTACACATCAGAGACACTGAATTATGACTGTCAACTTGAACATGTGGCCCGTGTACATGACTGCAGCGCTCAAAGCAACTCTACTCAACCCAACAAAGCAGAAACAAATGAACTTTAATGTGCAGGCTGGAGTTTAAATGTTTGCAATACAGTTTTTATAAGCCAGATGGTCTTCCTGACACACCTCTCTGTCTTTATCCATGCAGGCCTGGGGCTGGAAGAACAAAGAAAATGATTAAGTATAGTAGAACCGTGCTATCATCAGTGAGGTTGTTAGCTGATGCACACAAAATCAACTTTAATACAGTCAACTGTAACAGTTCTATTCAATTTTATTGTTTCATGTCTTCACAATATTGCAATGGATCCGAGCAAAACAGTACTGAAAAGGAGCATAATGAAGACCTACATGCCCCGTCACCAAGAGAAAAAACTGGCCAATTATCTCTCTCTGCAGTGTTTCTATTACAATAACTTAACAATAACAATACTTAATGCTAGCACACATGTCTTTTACATTTATATTTTATAATTCCTGTGATTTTAAATTATCATCGTTTTGTACATGTGCCTCAAAAGTACAATGTTTTCAATTCATTATTAAAAAATTCCACAAATTTACTCCGTAACGTGACGATAAAACCGTTTTTTACTTTCTGTTGTACTGTTGACCTATGCATAGCAAAAACACTCATAAATGTAAGGATATAAATATCCTATGTTACTTAAGGACGGTCTAATATAGATTTTTTTGTTCAGCCATAACCAATATTCAGTATTTGCCGTACTGATATACTGATATCAGTATTTTGTGCTACATTTTCAGCCCTAATTTCTCTTCTATGTCCATTAGTTTGTTTAAAAAGACACATTTGTGCACAAACAGGGAATGACACCTGTGCACAAATGAACTGGGACAGCTTGGAAAACAATATTGGTGTCAAATTTCAGCTTATCTTTCAATACTGGACCAATCCTGCTATCTGTAAAACCGTCTGATAGGCCCAACCATCCCTAGTGCTCCTTCAAACTACAGCGAGGAGTGTAAGTAACTAGTATTTGAAGCAGGCAGTGTGGGCGAGGGAGACAGCTGCACTTCATCCAGCTCTCGCTCCCTTTTGAATGTTACATAAAGCTGTTAGGACTCTCTTACTGTGATGCCCCCCAGCCATAGCTTGCCCCCCACTTTAGACCTTGATGTGTTGCTTAAACATTGACATATCTATTGTTGAGCTAGAGGCCTGCGAAGCCACCAAAAGTGTTAGACGGAATAATTTGTAAAACGCTGGAAGACATCCATTTGTTCACAGTGGCAGCTATGATGAATGAGCAGCCCACAGACAGCCCATGCAAAATAAAGCGGTAGTTTGCAGTAGAAATATGCAGAATACAAAGCGGGCACATAAATTAACTGGCTCCTTATTGGCTTTTTCCAAGTGTAATAAGTCAAAATTGAAGCGCTTGGGAATGTTCGGATACAAAACCATGGCGAAATCAAGTAAATTAAAGGCATTATTGGAAAGTGCAAGAATAAGTGAGTGGTTACATAATAAGCATGGTTATTGTATGGGCCATAGAGATGGAGATGGAGGCTGTCTCAAGTGCAAGTGGATAGGAATAATAATTGTACAGTTTGGGCCAATTAAAGGTGGCAAGAGGATCAGATCAAAGCATCTTTAAAACTGCAGCTGAGGTGTCTGCTTGGGTCAGTGAAATGAATATCTGCCTGATACAGGAACATGGTTAACTGGTTACACATGGGGATCGAGGCATTTCTTCTCTTTAAAATGGATTTAGCATTAACATTATAGATTTGCATTCTATAACATAACTATAGTATATTTCAATTACATGTAGAGATGCTCATAACGTGGCGGGAAATATATGTTACAAATAATAATAATAGTAAATGTATTATGATCCTTTGCTAATTCATTTCACAATTACCTTTAAATTTGTAATTTCAGGTAGGGTATGTAGCCTGTGCGCTTACTGGTTGGAAGAATAAACTGCAATCACAACTGAACCGGTGTTACCAGGTTAACCTGCAGATAAAGTACACATAATAGTTTTGCTTGGTCACAGTACAGAGCCATGTCTCATGTGAAGAGTAGAGAATATTCAGATCAGAGAGAGGCCTTTTAGGCTTAAACTAACTGGATTTCAGCATTGAAACGGGCAACACAAATAAGAGACTAGTGTGAGGCTCATTGTGCCTTCTGATTGGATGATTGTCTTGACAGCCAAAACCCCAAATGACAACATTAACAATTTGTCCAACATGTCCAATGTTTTTGTTTACCTTGCATTTATGGACAGATTGATAAATATAGCACTCTGAATGGACTTCTAGACATGGATCAATCTGGAAAGTCTCACTCTGAAAGCTGGGGAATGGTCAAAGCGTCCCAACAGCAGAAGAAATAGAACAATCTAAATTGTGTTTAATACAGTTGAGACAAAAGTCATCTTTCCCATCACCAAATGCAAAAAGCGCCTCTATGTGCATGTTTTTGAAAAACAAAATCGTTTGTATTTCTCTAAAAATGGGAAAAGTTTGAGCTGCCCTGTTTGGTTTGGTTGGTCAACCCAAACCACAATGCTGCGCTGTGTTCAGCAGGAGCTGAAGATGGATTCTCAAGAATTTGTGAATTCCCAAAAATAGTGAGAATTCATCTTGCTGGTAAGGTTAATGGACAGGCACTAAGTGCTCATGAGTTATGGTGAAATGCTGGTGAGGTGACTTTGTTTTCATGTTGCCATGCCTGAAAAGGGTGTGTTAATGTACTGATTTGAGCATTTTGTCCAACGTAGAACTGGTAGACTCAATATCTAGTTACAATAATAACCTGTTTATCCTGTTTCCACAGACAGTGAGATGGTCTCGATGGACAGTCTCCGCCCCCGCACGTACGCCACCCACCGCTCGTCCATCCAGCGCTCCCGAGCAGACCCCCGCCTGTCCATCAGCCTGTGCGACCTCAGCCTCCAGCAACAGGACGAGGACAACGACTCTGAGGAAGACCAACCCATCAGCTCCAGCTCCTGCCACGTCCCCCAAAACTCCCAGA
Source organism: Rhinogobius similis (assembly GCA_019453435.1). Taxonomy (NCBI): domain Eukaryota; kingdom Metazoa; phylum Chordata; class Actinopteri; order Gobiiformes; family Gobiidae; genus Rhinogobius; species Rhinogobius similis. Next base: position 25,743,943 of record CM033634.1, read on the forward strand.
ACTCACAGCAGTGCTCTCTGCTCCCCCCACATCTAGACACGGACCTCCAGCTCCACTCAGTCCACGGTATCCACGCTACACTCTTAGACAAGCACACAGTCGCCAAGCTGGATCACCGCGGCGACGAGCGCACGCTTGTTTTCACCAGTCGCCCCATGAAATGCTCCGAGACTGTTTACCTAAAAGTGACCAAGGGCGGCGTGAAGAGACCGGGGGCGCTCTCTTATGGCGTGACCTCGTGTGACCCCAGCACCCTGAGGCCCAGCGACCTGCCCTGCGAGCCGGAGTCGCTGGTGGACCGCAAGGAGTTCTGGGCCGTGTGCAGGGTGGGGGCGTCTCTGCAGGGCGGCGACATCCTGGGCTTTTCAATGAACGCGGAGGGAGAGGTGTTCATGAGCCACAACGGCCAGAGCGCAGGGATGCAGCTGTGTGTGGACAACTCACGACCGCTGTGGATGTTCTACGGGCTGCACGGCATCTCGCAACTCAGGATATTAGGTGGGTTGTGCTTTAACAGGTCATGTAGTGTGCTTAGGGTTGGGCGATATTGACCAAAATGAATATCTAGGTATGTTATGTAAATCCAACAGAAATTTGTCTGAAATGTCTGTAAAATGAATGACAATAGTTCAGAAATATCACATATTTGAAAGTTTACAACTGAACTTTTTTTTTTCTTTTTGTAGCATTATGCTCAAATTTTGCATATTTTCAAAACAACATTCACAATATTAACTAAAATTTGATATATTGTCCACCCCTAATTGACAAAAACAAACAGAGCTAGAGACATCAAGATTATTCAGTTAATTGATAATGATTATTCAAGTTACAATACAAAATAATAAACTAAAAAATGATAAATATAACAATTTTAGAAGCAAAATTAGGTAATTTTGAATCAGTCTGTAGTCCAAAAAACAGCTAAACGAAAAGTACTTTTTTTTTATCTGGCTGTTTTTGTTCAGTAAGTTCAATTTTGTAAAGCTGGTCTCAAACTGAAAAGAGTTAGACTATAAATGGATTTCACTGTTGCTCATGATTGCAGTAATGGTGAATAATCGTTAAATTGTGCTTTTTTTTTTGACACGATAATTTTAACACCAACATTTTATATTGTGACATCACTAAATCATCACTAGAAATGCGAGTTAGCCCAGCAGTTACAGTGATTGTGCACAAACAGCAGAAATGCTTAGAACGAGTCTGGAGATAATTTAAGGACTTAAAACAGCAGAAAATTCTTAGATAAGTGATGTCAGCTATCAGAAAATGTCTTCCATCGAGGGAGTTCAACAGGGAGTGTTCTTGACGGTCGAAGGGAGAGAATTTTTAACCAGGATTCGTAAAATTAGCGTGAATAAAGCTAAATGCAACTCCATGGAAGTTTTTGATGACAGAACATTGTTAGAACATGGTTAAAAGATGAAAAAAGTACATTTTGCACAATACATGCAAATGAGGACATGCAGAATCCACTTAATGTTTTATATATAACAGAAAAGACTTCACAAATCTTTCAGGCTGGGACCACAAAAATAATAACTTCAAAATGAAATGGGCAGCTGTGTTAATTTTAACATTTAAAATCCAATTTTATTGTTTTTGTTATTGTTGTTATTTGAGTCTTTCACTGTGTTATTTGACCCAAAATGTACTGTTATTGATTAAAAACAGATTCAATACAGTGCAATCATTTAAAAATTATATTTTCACCAAGTCATCTCGCGACCCCCAGCAAGTGCCTTGCAAACCCCCAGGTATCTTTGGGAACCGTGACTCTAATCACATCTAGTGTTCTGTTCATAAATGCTGTGCAGGGTAAAAGACACCTAATACCAGATAAGCCCTGCATTGAGGTCCAAAAGCTATTACTTTTTTTGGCTTCAGTTGTTATAATACACATTATTTCTTACTTCTTTGAGAATGTGTGTACTGTAAACACATTTAAAAATCTGTCTTAGTCTAGGATTTTTGATTATATTCATATACATGTCCATATACAAAGAATGTTTATGCACATTACCTGTCTGTGTACACTGATCCATTAAGCCCCAGTGTCACATACCCATCATCACAGTGAAAATAAGAGATTTAAGAAGTCACTGTTTGCCTCAAAATAGGAATTCACAATGACAGGATACAATTTAGGCAGAGGGAATGCCAATAATCCCTTATCATCTGGATTAGCTGTAGCCTACTTACAGCTATTCACTATTAGGATCAACAAATGAATGCGTGTTTGTGAGGGCTTTAGTCGATATTGTTTCAGCTTTCCATTCACACTAAAGCTACGTAATCCTCATTTGAAGTTAGGGGTGAGGTTCGGTCTGCCAAGTCAGAAAAGTTCAGCCTTCTGAGTTTTGATCAAATCAAATTTAGCTTTGTGTTTTCACATTCTGCTCCCACACTGCGCATATGAATGTCAGCTTTGTATCCGGGGGACTTCTATCAAGCCGCTTTGACTCTGGCAGATTTCACAGAGTGATAGTGCCACATCAGCTGAAACTGTAGTCAATTTATTCATGCCTGTGTTTAGATTCTGCACTCCTGGAAATGCTGGAATGTACTGTGTGTCATACCTTGAACCGTGTAAGTGAAAAAGCAACACTGAGGAAGAAAGTACAGGAGTTTTCTCATGAATTATTTACGTAGTTACAAAATGATCTTCTTTCATTTTCCTATCCTATTGGCCAGAGTTGATTCCAGTATCTATAAGCCTACAAGAAAATCGTCTCAGGCCTGGCATCTGGACACACTAGGGCTGAAACTATGATTATTCTTTGGTGAAGGTTCATGCTATCCACAATGTAGCTATTCCAGTACATTGAGACTTTTTAAATACATTTTAAACCAAAAAAGTGTTGACACAGTGACTGAAGGTCCCTACATGGAGAATAGTTATGAATATTGAGACTTTTAAAATACGTTTTAAACCAAAAAAGTGTTGCCACAGTGACTGAAGGTTCCTACATGGAGAATAGTTATGAATGTAGTGTATATTGATGAAAACAGAAATAGTTTTGTTGTTGTTGTTTTGACATTTTGATGTAGTAATGCCGCTGTCTCTGTTATAAAAGGTCTTTTCGTATGTCTTTTAGAGATCATGACCAAACTGTTTTTATACCGTCACAATTAGTCGATAAATGTGTTGCTTCCCTAAGAGACACGCACAACCTATCACAGTATTTTCTTTTCTTTTTTTCTTTCTTTTTTCAGTTTAAGCAAAATCTAGAACAGAAACAAGACACATAGAAAGAACATGCACACATTTTACTTTACTTACTTACTTTAATATGTAGCACAGCCTAATCACATTTGGCTCAAAGCCTATCAAAATAGTTCATATTAAAAGTGAGTTGAGTTGAGTCAGAATACCATTTTTTCCATTTTCAAATTATTGTTATTATTATATGATTATAATTTTCAGTCCAGTCCTTGATTTTCCAGCTCAGTTTGTGTTAGGGGCAATATCCTGACATTTAGAGAGCGGATTAAAAATTAAAATTACAAAAGTTATGTTGCAAACTTTCAAATAAGGGGATATTTTTTTGTGATTAATTTTACAGACATTTCACATTTGTCTAATAATTAAACCTACAGACATTTTTAACACATTTCTGTTGAATTGACATGATATCGAGTGAACATCGTTATCAGGATACTAATATTATTTTTTGTCTAAATCTCTGAAATCATTCATTTTTTTGTGTGTGATGTCCTTCTTCCCGCTGTCAAAAGTATGTCCAAAGGTATCCATTTATTGTGTCCGTGGCAAGAGTTCTGAGGCCCAAATACATGAAATGTATATGAAATCGAGTGGGATGCCAACACTCAGTTTGCAACAGTTTGCAGTCAACAGTTTGCAGTCCCTAAGCACATTATAATGAGGGGCCACATTGCAGCCACAGTTTCTCCAGAAATAAGTATTTTACAGTCAACATTACACACACACACATATATATATATATATATATACGCAGATAGTATCAGTAGCAGAAAATTATTATTACTATGAAAATTAAGAAAATTATTATTACTATGGAAATTAAGAAAATGCACTAAGAAAAAATATGAAACTACACTAACTAGAAATTATAATGACTGGTTTTTGGATAATTGTATTTAGTTTCTCAAAGACTCCTCAAACTCATTGCATTTTACTACAACAAAAATACATTAAAGCGTGGAAAAATGCAACAGAGAAATGCAGTGGGCCCCGGGGAAACCAGCACCCTTTAACCCCCCAGTCCGACGCCCCTGGATAGGATCAACTTAGAGGGATTTTACCAAAGACTGAACCTGACTCCCTTTTCATCTGCTGTAAAGTAATAGCAACTTCATTTGATAATTTGCACCATCTCAATTGACTGCATAAAAGTTTGAGAGACTTACTTTACTTAAACTTTACTTTTATATTGTTGTGTTTTCATTGTGTTCTAAACAAACCGCAAATCAAGAGAGGATTTCACATTCAAGGCAGTGTACTTTATTTTACTACTTTACATTGTACCTTATGCATTTACTATATTATATGCAAAATAGTGCAGTGCGTCTGATAAATGGGATGCTCCTGCTTTCTGCCGCTGTATTGAACAAAGTTTTTACACAATTATTTCACTTTGAAGTTGTTCGCGATGCTGCGGACTTTACTTCCGATTTAAAAAAACATTGATCAATCAGAAATTCATAACGATAATATTGATAAGACTCCGATTGTACGCAGGATTGTGTGCAGCTGGTGCCAGGGGGAGTTTATTTCTGCCGTGTGCGTGGGCTCTAGTCTCTGTTGAGCGGCTCTGTGTCTGGAGGGGGCCTGGCTGCTCCTCGTGATACTCTCCATATGCATTATTAAAACAGATTCACATCAGGCGCCTTCACATACTTTATTTTTCCACCCACTGTTCCCTCATCTCGCTGTCAGTCGTGCCTGGCCTCTTTTCCTCTCCGCTGACTATTCAATTCGGCTTTATTAATCCTGGAGGTAAAAGGGTTTGGTAATTGGTATTTTGGTGTCGAGTTTTTATTGGTCCATTCCATTATTCCGTTGGTTTTCCTATTTCGATTTTGTTAATTAGTGGAGGTAGAAGAGTTTTCATTTTTCTAATGCGTACTGTTCTTGTTTTCTCAGGCAAGACACCTCAATATTCACTTTGTCTCAGTGCGAGTGTGGTTTGGGATTGGCGGTGGTCATAGAGGCTGAGGATGGCACAAATCAGACACAAATCAGAGGTCAAACTAAAGTAATTAGGGCTCAACTAAAGAAACTCTTGGTCGACTAAAGACATGCCATATCGACCGATTAGTCGATTAAAAAGGGGTGTGGCAAAAGTTATCTAGTATCTCTATGTATCTGACAGTGTATTTATATGTTAGAGATAGACAAGTTAGATTAAACTAACGAATCATTCAAAAATCTTCAGCTTACTCATTCCATGTCTTCTCCTTTTGCTGTTGGTTCCATATGAATCCTTTTAATTCCAAGAAAATAATTAGTCGATTGATAAAAATGTTGGTCAACTAAAACACCATTGACCGATTAATCGACTTAATGACGAAAGAACTACAGCCCCACTCATAATGTCACAAATTATGAAAAATCAAGTGGGGTTTGGCAAATAAAAAACAATTAAAATGAACTGAACTGAAACGACATACTATACTTTATGTGAAGCTCAGATAGAATTTTGGAGCTTGAAAACAGTATATATTCTATCCTTTGTAATAAATGCAAACTGACGACTTTTTTTTTTACCTCGGAAATTCAAAATTGTTCCTTTCTTGTTATAAAGACTTAAAATCATTTGCATCTAGATATCAGTTAATAGAGAGAGAGAGATAATATGTGACACTTTTCCCCCTTCTTGCCTCCATTTGCAGGGTCTGTGCTCTGGTCTCACAGCCAGAAGGTCCTGGGTTCGACTTCATTGGTGTGGAATATTTATGTATAGAGTTTGCATGTTCTCCCTGTGTCTGCGTAGGTTACTGGATCACTAAAATATGAAAGCATATACAATAAGCTCCTCCCCTCCAGGACACTTCTGAAGAACGGAATCTAAATATCAATGGGACTTTCCTGGTAAAATAAAGGTCAACAGTAATAATAGATAAATATAAATCCAGATATCTGATGACAGCATTTTAAAGGGTCTCTTGAACCAAGGTAGTAGTAAATACATGACCTTCTTTTTTTAATACTTCTTGGCTCGAAGGTTCCACCAGACAGGACAGGTGCTGTGCAGAACGGGGAGAGAGAGGGTATAGACAGTCGGCAAATGGTGGAGGTCTGGAATGGAACCCACGACGACGCGTTGGTAGCAACAAGCACAAAACACATGGACTTCTGCTCAGCACGCAGCACCCTCTCTCACCCCCCGTCAGGTGGAAGGGTTCCCTGCTCGGCTCCAGCTGTGGGAGGGCATCAGTGACGTCCGCCCTCGCCCACTCTCCACATGCCGCGCGCCACGTGTTACCCGGGCAACGCCGAGCCACTGAAGCAAGCGACAGTTTGTCATGGAGCTGTGAGGTGGAACAGATGGGAGTGCGCTGGCCCTCACATGCTCACTCTGACACAATCCAAGAAATATGATCAATACGATGTTCATGAGAAGATTATGGAAGGAGACGGTTAGCTGCTGGGGCAAGTGTATCGTTAACTCCTTCCAGCCAAAGGGCCTCCGGTTCAATCTCACAATGACTCAGATTCAGTCGTAGTAAAGTGGTAGTAAAGAAGCGTCTCTATTTAATAATTTGTATAAGACATAATATTCAGACCTTCAAACAGGTTCAGTGTTGGAAGTCACTGTGTATCATTGTGCTTTTTCAGCCCTTTAAACACGCTCTATAAACATGCCCCAGAAACATTCTCTTCTTTGTAACAAGTTTGCGTTTTCCATTTTGTTTGAGCATTGACTTTGGAATTGAGTTTGCTCTTAAATCTCACACCTGACTGCTTCCAAACTTACGGAAGGAGAAAATAGCCCTGCAGCACATAGCAGAGGTGCCTGTATCAGCTAACCAAGTGCTGAAAGCTACACTGAATACCATTGTGCATACTGTACACGTCTATAGTGGCTCCGCATAGTTAAAGACATTCTTCGTCAATACAAGCGGCAATAAATTCATAACACTAACAGGATGAAAGCGCGCGTGGCTAGAACTGAAGGTTATCTATTCTGCCTCATTAGACTTGACCGGGACATTTGCTAACAGCGGTACTGACACACAGGGCATGTAAAGTAGGTAATGGAATGACAAAACGACCATTATCTGCCACACAACAGTTTTAACAAGTGCATGCCTCAGCAACGGGGTCCAGACAGTTTGATGGCGGAGCTAACAGCGAAATGGTAATGTGAAACTACTGGAAACATTAGGATAGTTTGGTGGAGAAAGTGGGAGGGGTTGTTTCAGAGCTCTGAGGTATGTGTCTGGTGCAATGTCATAGTGATGTTGTCTAATAAATAACTGTATTACTACGACTACGACTTCTACTACTACTCAACTACTATGACGAACAATAAAAATATCCAGAAACAGTTGTAGAAAACAAAATAAAAGGGGGCCTACAACTAATCCCTGGGGAACACTTGATTTGTAGTACATGTTTAAAAGGTAGGATTCTGTTCAGAGGCCACATCATGAACACCTCCACGACAAGAATCCCTTGCATTTCAGAAAATGTTTGCAGAAATCTAAACTTCAGGTACAACAAGATTTTTCTCAGAGAGGATATTTTGTTCTTAGCAGAGGATATTCTGTTGCTTCCTTGGTGATTTAATGATTGCACCACCTCAAATAGCAATTTAGATTCGATTGGTGTATTCTGTACAGTCAAACACAGAACTGAAAACGGACTTTTATTCTTTTTTAAGACAAATTAGGTTATTTTTACCTTGACGTGATGTTTCGGTGAGCAGCTGCCACCTCCCTCAGAAGTGTCATCCAACAGCTTTGACGTGCACTGACTTTTCTAACTAATTGTATTTATATACTTCAAGAATGCCCCAGTGCAAACATGAATCATTTCCACAGTATCTTCTGCTGTTGCTTTCCTCAACAGCACACTGTTTGTTTCATAACTAAAAAAGCTATAGTTTGTTTATGTAGGCTGAAACTAAGCCTGCAGCGTTCTATTTTGTCCAAGAGAAATCAGCCTTCAGAGAAGTGGACCAGATCATAGCACACATTGCCAGCGTTATGCAACTGATTGTATACATTTGAGTGCGATGGATAAGCCACACAATGCTCTCCTTTTTTCACTAAAAGGTCATTCCACATTATGTTGTTTTCATTTAGCACCATCTGCAGTTCTTGTTTCTATAAAATTGCCTTTGTATGAATAGTTGGACTAGGAAATGCCTTGGACGTTAATTAACTGTTTCAGAATGTTTGACACCTGGACAGCTGGCGGTGCCAAATCCATTTTTACAGCGGTCAGTTGAAGGACAAGATGTAAACAAGCATGCTTTAGGTCTGTCATCGAGATCTGATTTTCACTCTAAAACCCAAACTCGGAGCCAGTATGCAAAAGAAGCCAAGAAGGTGCAATTCGGGACATTAAGACATAGACGAAAGAATCTCAGTTCATGAGGTTGTGTCTTACCCAGGGGGATTATGGGTAGATTTGGGGGGGCTTTGGCGTCAGAGACAAGACTACACAAGCTCCTGAGTCACTCCTCATTTCGCAAGTCATCTGCTCGGAGCTAGCACCGTCTGTCTGTGTGAAAACCAAGTGTGACAGACCAGACAAGACACCGACAAAAGAGGGTTCTGAATTCAGTGAAATTTGAAAGTGAAATGATGTGACTTTTAGGGCTGAACCGAAGATATACAATTTCTCTTATTATTATTGGTCAAGATTAGGCCTCAGTCCAGAATTAATCAAGATTTTTTTGTTGTATGCGAAGTAGATTCTAGTATTTGTGATTATTTGTGATTTGTGTTTGCATTCTGTAATCTTGTAAATTGTGATTCCAATTTGTTTGCAACTTCCTCTTTTGTTTGTGTGTTTCAGGCTCAAGCCTGTCCGAGGGCAGAGGGCTCTCGGTCCCCAGCTCTCCGTCCTGTACACCCAACACTCCCACGCTGCTTTACACCTCAGAGTCCAACCTCAGCTCACCACTCAACTTCAGTCTGAACTCAAACTACTGCACGGCCTTCTCCTCCTCCACAGGTTTGTTCTCATATCCTCAAGTTCCCTAACCTGGCCAGCCAGATGAATCCTCGCAGTATTTGTGAGGTCACAAACTCTTGAGAATCCATCTGGACGCTCTCTGGCTGTTGGGTTTGAGACGGTAGCTGTGCAGCATTGTAGATGGATTTACGGACTATTTTGCTTTTGAAAACATGCACATAGAAGGGCTTTGTGTATTTGACTACGGGGAAGAAGTCTGTGCTTTTCTCTCAGCTGGATTTAAAAACTGTTGTTCTTGTGTTGTGACACTTCGACCAATCAGCTCCAAATGTTTGTTATGACGTCCCTCCTTTTCCCGATGGTTTTCGCCGAGAGACTCTCCAGGTTGATAAATGTGTAGAAGTCTATTCAAAATACTACACATATCAATCTGGCTTGAGTCAGGTTACAAGGTCCCCCTCCTGAGCAAGTCATGAAATTGAACTGAAGAAAGGTTATTTTAACTGTGCTCGTTACAGAGGACCAATAAGTGTCAGAAACCACTCCATCCAGAGTCATTTAAGACACCCTTAATACTAATTAATCTTTTAAGCTGCAATTTAGATTATGTGCTTCAAAAGGTAAATTGTCATCATATAATTTTAAACAGAATTGATACACAAGTTATAAATCATCCATTTTAATAATCCAGCTAACCTTGTGTACTATTAAATAATGACTACAAATGTAAGGATGTAGTTTTAGTTCTATAGTTCAACATTCAGCTTCATTATTAGTCTTCTACTCTGTAATACTGTCTATACAATTCTAAGGTTTAGAATCGTTTCTCTGAATAAGCTTTACATTTGTTTTCCTTGTAGGTACAACCCCGTGCTCCCCGTTCTCCAGCCTCCCGGAGTCTCCCACCTTCCCCTCGAGCACGTGGAGTGACGAGTGCACCATCTGCTACGAGAACGTGGTGGACACCGTGCTGTACGCCTGTGGACATATGTGTCTCTGCTACCCCTGTGGACTCAAACTCAAGAAGATGTCCAACGCCTGCTGTCCCATCTGCAGGAGGACAATCAAAGACATCATCAAGACCTACCGCAGCACGTGAACCCTGCCCCAACACCAAAAACACTCGGTCAAAGCCATTAAGGGGTTAAAGGCTGCACAGCGACGTGACATTCATCGAGACGTTTGACCAATAACACATTCTCACCATTGATCATTTTGTAATCATTTTGAAGGGTTTAAAAAGTTCATAAAGCAGACTATGGATTTTGTTTGATGGAAGTAACATCAAAGTTTTATGATTCTGTAAATTAGGTCAGGGGTTCTCAAATTGAAATATTTTGGTGCTGAAGATTATCATAAACATCAATGACATTTTCCAGTGAGGGTCTGAAAAGATTGGGAACCTCTGAATTAGGTCAGTTATAAAACTACAATCCCCTTTTTTGTAATAATAGTAACATCAGAAATTGCAATGTTATTGGAATAGAGAAAGACTTTAGCGGCACAAAATTTCATCATATCCTTTAAAGAAATTGAAAAGTTCATTATAATCATAGGGCTGTGGGCTTTTCAAAGTAGATAAAGCATGGGGCTTGGAGCTGAGACTTTGAAAAAATTATATGAATTTTATTTTATGAAATTTATGAATGAATATGATTGTGTAAAATGGAGCTGACTAAAATTTAGAAAAATGAAATGGGATAAAACAATTGTGATTTATATACAAGATGAATCACAATTGTTCAGTCATAAATTTTGGTGTTTTTAAATTTTAAACGTAACATAAACTCTCCTTTAAAGACTAATAGCCCTTCATTTTGGAAACGTGCAGCCCTGGACAGCTTTGTGTACGTGCAGCCGGGTTTTGGAAATCCATCTCTTCATCATGCTTACATTTTCAGTTCAAACCGAAACAGAAAATATATATTGTCGCTAATGGCCAGCCCACACCTTGACCCACTTTTGTCTGAAGTGTAAATGCGTGGGAAGATGAATGGTAATCTAAAGAGGTGCCTGTCCTACTTACTGCAGGATAGGACTCCATTTCGTTGCTGATAGCACTGTGGCACTCTCACTTTTGAAGAATGAAGCTGTCCAAAACCCAACCAGAGGAGGTTTTATACCCAATGGCCCCACGGAAATTGTATGTAAGATGTAACATTTCACTGTCGCCACATATTGGTTCCAAAATGAGACACAAAAGTCTACTCTGATGTTTTTTTACTGTCCCGGGGAGTGCATAAATAGTTCACATAACCCATTTTCTTGAAAAATACAGATACGAGGATGTCTGTCTGTGTTTTGCTGCATATATTTTCTCTTTAGGTCTCCCACTGCGCTTTGTGAACTAGAGAAATAACAAGACAAAAGTGTTGGAAGTGTTGGCGACCATAGAAGGTCACAGTGAAAAGAAAAGTACGTAAGGATAATGTTGTGTTGTTGATACAAAGAAAGGCATCTTGATTTGAAGAAAGACTAAATCAGTTCTTTATAAATCTTAAAAAGGCTTACTATAGAGAGGTTACACTCTTTACTACAATCTATTCAACAGGTAGGATTTTCAACTGAGTCAGGAAGTGAAATAGAACAGAGAAAACAGCAGATGATTTGAAAAGGATTTAATGCATAGGGCAAACTTTGTTGTTGCAGAAGTATATGGTAAATGTCAAGCCACAACGTTAAGTAATTCATTAGGAAGTATTTTAATGTAATTTTATTTTAATTTTGTATTTTAATGCAAGAGAAGTTCCTGTTTTTGTTGTGATTGTGCAAAGTCAGATTCTGGCACTGCTCCAAACAGAACTGCAGAAGAAAATGTTGTAATGTTGCTTTAGTTTTTTAGCATCCAAAGTAAATATTGTCTCAGCCTGGCCTGTGATACGTGGGGTTCCACACTATTTTGTGACATTTAATAACATCAAGATGTCCGTTTTGCATACGGACCGCTCGGAATGGAACAAAGGTTAATGTATTCGCTGGCATTTACACTTTGGATGTCAGTTCTTTTGCCAATCAAATACGTACCCAAATATGAGGACACCAAACAATGAATTCTACTCACACTTAAAGAAACAAACATACAGTAAACACTCATATTAAATACTAAAGGTGCACTGTTACGTGTTCACCGGCGATACAGTAAATTTAGGGGAATAAAGGCTACTTGAGGAAAAGTAGAATTTCCTGCATATGATAAATTTAACCTATAGGACGATTAACAATTAAAAAGAATAAAACCTTTGCTATTGTTCATAATTATTGGAAATGAATTTGTCTAGCTTGGCTTTTTCCATCTTCTCTGTTTCTGTAGGCTCCTTTTTAGTTTGTCGGCAAGTAGCGTCATTCATAATGTCTCAGAATACATTCACTAACAAAGATTTATCTGAAATGAGTGCTGAAACGTCTTTTTTAAACTGTTTTTGATCATAAATTCCTCAATATTGCACCAAACTCTGCAAAACGTGGATACAGTGTACTGAAGTGACATGAGAACAAGTGTATTCACCTTATTCCGGAAGTTGTCGTACGCGCCGCCGTCTTGTTTCCGTTGTATTAGTTTACATGGAGCAGACGAGCTCAACAGAAAATAAGTTCTACTCGACTAAAAAGCCGTTTTCAGACTGACCAGGAAATCGGTGCGTTGTTGACTTGTTGTTGCTCGTGTTCATTAAACATTGTACACAAATCAATCTACTTTATGTAACATTTTAGCGGCAAGACTTTTCCCTCGTTCGTCATTAGCTTTAACGGAGTTCTCGTCAAACGGAAGTGCGTTTACAACAAAAGTGTGTATCTGTGGCAAAAAGCGGCAAAAGTGGGCGGGGCAGAATACGGTGAATACTGTATGAATAACTCGATTTTGAGAGTAACATGCCAAATAGTCAGAACCTTCAAATTCTTGTTGATGTTCTTTAACTTTGCCGGGTGGCGTTATCTGCTTGTTTAAGGTTTAATGCCACACTGTGGAACCTCTCAGACAAACATCCGCCATCAGAAAAGTTACACGGTGCGCCTTTAAAACACCAGTAACATGATTTGCCACATCGCTCAAGCAGGAAAAGTGGAATTGATAGCTGGGATGAGGCCAGGCAGGGATGACAAATCACTTCACTCATTCAAATTACCAGCTCCTTCTCGTGTACGTTGAACTAGAAAAGCTCCATGTGCACATCTCCACACTCCTGAGTAATAGACACGTGCACTTGTTAGCGACAAGGCTGCAGCTTTTTATGGGGAGAATTTCATTAGCATTTCAGTGACTGAGTGCTTCTAAAAGCAAACTCCAAGGACTCCACTAATCTCATGCATTATGGACTGCTTTGTACTTGTTAAGAAAAACAGGGTATTTTTAAAGCTTTTTGGGGTTGTTCAGTGCTATAGAATGTGCATTTTGAAGCTTGTTCTGGAGGAAAGTCATTGTAATCATGTAAAAGTCGCTGATTTGAATTATGGGTTTGTACCGCTCAAGTCTCTTTGGGGATTTGGATATTCGGCTTTAAACCAGATGCCCTTCCTTTCACATAATGGATCAGACAAAACACTTTTAGACCAGGCGTGCATTTAAGTGTGTAAGCGTGGTTAGCGCTGTTGGTTCTTTGCAGGTTCATTAAAGAGGCTGTTCCCAGTTTTTTTTTTTTCAGGTAATAAGCACACGCCACAGAACGTATAAATTGTAAACGCATCTGTTCAGGTTAAAGTGAGTCCATTGCGTGCTGTCTGCATCTAATTATAAAGTATTTTATTCTCCGCGAAGCAGGAAGTGCATTGTTAGCATGCTAATGTTTGTTAGCTTTAGCGTGACGGCACTCTGGGCTCATAAAGTTGTGAAAAGCGGTTATAAACTCATTGTGGTGAATGATAAGGATGATCACAACATTGTGCTATAAAAAAGGCTAGAGAGAATGTGGGTTCTGTTGCCGTGGCAGTTGCGGCGGCCATCTTGCGAGTGCAGAAAGAGCAACATTCTAATAATAATCGTGTAAAAACAGGGCAATACAAATCATTGAATAAAGTGTTTAAATTCACATATACTGGTATTTTCTGTTCCTAATAATGTAGGCAACTCTATACCGGAATCTTTAAGGAATAATTTTCTCTGAACTGAAAATGAATATTCATGGCAAAAACACTGCACTGGTCTTTATCTTATGCAGAATTAAACTATGTTTGTGCGTCAATAAACCACATGGACACAACCAGTGATAATTATTCTGTAAATTTCACAACCATTGCCATAAAAAAAAAAAAATTATTACCTACAATAAAATGAAAAACTATGATTTTTTTGCATTAGTTTGGATATGCGTCAAAAAAAGCAAAAAGTTCAAATATCAAAGAATTTATTGTTTAAAATTATGATAAAAAAGTTCAGCTCCCTATTAGTGTGGATGTGTTCTTTAGTAGAATTTGACACATTTGAACACAAGATGGCTGCCGGAGCTGGACATTTGGTCACCTTTCTCTCTGGCGCTTATTATAACTCAATAAATCAGAAGGTTTTGGTAAGTGAGATGATGATTTTAACATAAAGAGTTTAAATCAATTTCAGTTTTTCACTTTTTAAGACAGTAAAAATCAGGTACAGCACCTTTAAGGGTTTGATTCTCAGGATGCCTAACATTAACATTGTACAATAACATTCTTAATTCAATATATATATATATGTTTTGTTTGTTTGTTTAGTCTAAATTGTGACATATACATATATAAATAGTGAACAAGCCATTATCTGGGGTGTATCCTGCTTAAGGCCCATAGTTGCTGCTGGGATAAGCTCTAGCACGATTGAGAAACTTAAAATTTACAAAAGCCATATATTGTTACATTAATTTCGACTGGAAACAAGAAATTATAAACTGCTCCAGACAACTACCACTGTCAAAAGATAGTTTATATTGATGTGGAAAGTATAATAGTACATAATGACTGTACATATGGATATTATTTATTTTGTCAATGTTTCTGACTGATCTGGTTTATTATTGCGTATATAATTGAGAGAGTCTGTGGTTTGAGTTATTCTAATGCCAGACATTTAAATACAATGTTTTCGAGTCAGTCTGTCTGTTTAATGATAATGTGTGTTGTAGTGAAGCCATATGGTCAAAGTTATTATGACATGCTTTTTTTCCGAATGTGACCAAATATGTATTGTCCAAACAAAGCCAGTGGGGACGAGAGAATTATGGGGAAATCCTGGGACGTGTTCAGAATTTATAAGCTGCTTTCTGTTAACTGTGTTTGATTCATAATAAAGCGTAAGAAACAAATGGCCTGTATTGTTTTCATTACAGCAAGTACAACAATACAACATATTCAACAAACTACAACACACATTTTCATACAACATCATTTATATATTGTTTATACTTCCAAATCAATAAAAATACATTGAGACTAGACAGTATTGTTTATATGTTGCATAGAATGGACATTTGAATGTTCCTTTTTTTAGTTGGTCATATTCAGTGGTGGATGAAGTACCCAGTCAATTTTGTTACTCAAGTGAAGTTACAGATACAGTAGCCAGCCTCAGGTAAAAGTAAAACTATCACATTTTAAAATCGACTCAAGCAAAAGTAATAAAGTACTCCTTTAAAAATGTACTTTAAGAGTAAAAAGTAAAAGTAATTATAGGTTTGGAGAACTTAAAGCATCAAATTGTAATCTTCATTGATTTATTGAGTTTTGGTCATCATAGGCAACTTTCCAGGTTATTTTTTTTTTTTTCCCTTTCAGTTTTTGTTTGCTCAAAGGGAAGTAGGAAAAAAAAAGATGTCGCTAAATGTGCTAAAGACCTAAAGCCTTTTCAGCAAATCTAAAACCTTAAGAAAATATACTTTTACTTTTCAGTCCAGTTCAAAATATAGTGGAGTAGAAAGTACAGATACATGCTCTGAAATGTAGTGAAGTAAAAGTAAAAGTATCTACTGTAAAATGTCCTTAAGTAAAGTTCAGATACATAAAAAATGTACTTAAGTACAGTACTGGTGATATTTGATACCCACATGTATCAGCACTAAAAGTAAAATTGAGACCGGATCCCGGAGAAGTTATTTTATTTATTTGTTTATTTTTAACTCTATTTTTAACTTTTTTCAGAACTGGGACAATTTGGGACATTTCCTGAATAGTTTTCGAATGGTGTTGAGTTATGATGAGAACCAGAACACTTTGATACCATTGATGTAACCAATACCATTTGTTCTTGTTTCGTTTTGTTTTTCTCTATTGTAGTATGTAAATTGGTTTGGCGTGTAGATCTTTTCCTCAGTATCGAAACTGAGTTTAAAATTTTAGTATGTTGACACCACCAGGGTGAATATGGGTAAAGTGGGTCACCTTTGAAAATGTAGCTTCTCTTTGTTTTAAATGAAACACACTGTCTTGAATGAATATCATTTCTCTAGATGTCTATTTTACATCATAGTAAGAAAATGTCAAAACTATTCCACACAGACGCTGGTATTCCTTATCAAACACATCCCAAGTCACATTTTTGGAGGCGCTATTGACAAAGTGGGACACCACAAAAAGGCTGGGTCAATTTTTAGTTGTGAAAACACTAAAAAACACAAAAGCATTAGCTGTATTTTCTATTTGGTTAAAGAGGCTATAGATTGAATGTATAATTTGACCCAAAAAGTGTCTATACCACACATCGAATGCCTGTGTTCATATTTGTGTGTGATGCTTGAGTCTGCAGACTGATTGTGCTTGGTTACACTTTTTCACCGATAACTTTCATATAATAATTTGTCCCATTTCAGAAAACCATCTCATCTCCTCAAAACATACTATTTTCAATTCTTTAGACATCAATGATTATTATACGTTGAATGGATTTTAAAATACAAAGAATCAAACTGGAATGTCCCACTTTACCCATATTCACCCACCATACAGTATACATAGGAGCCAAATATGTATAATAAAACAAACTTTTATTAGGCGACTACTTTTGTAAACTACTTGAGTAAAAGAAGCTAACACCATCCCTCAGATCGTCCTCCTCTAGTAGACTTGTGTAACATCGAGCCGTATACTATGAATAACAAAGGCTGGGGCTTTTAGTAAACAGCTATAACTCACTGGAGAGTGTTTAGCGTCCTGGTATGCGGACATGGCCAGAGTAAACATCATCCGTTATTTACTACCCGCAGGGCCTGGCTGCTAATGCAAAGCGCCGGTTTATGCTTTTGCGCACACTCCGATAAAGTAATGTAGCAGCGTGCGTGCGGCGTGTACGACATGAAACTGGCCTTTTGCGCTCGCCGTTCTGGACCAAGTCTGTTTTTTAATAGTCGTGAGGTGAGAGCGCGGAAGCAAGATCCAGGGAAAGTGACGTTACTCCTTTTGAACGTGAAGGGCGTGTGACAGGTTTGACTGCACATTTCACTAAAACGTAGTCAAGTTGATATTTAAGATTTTTGTTTTATTTATTTATGCTATTTGTCCCCAGTTTGACCATTTTGGTGATGTTTATATTGTTATATCCCGGTTGGACACGGGCAGCGGATGTGACAAATGCAGCTCATGTGGTTTCCGAGATGAGACGTCGGCTTTTCTTAGTTATGCTTAAAATAGACATAATCCAATGGGAAATGTTTAACCAGGGTGAAAAAGTTGTGTTTCCCATTAAATCAACGGAGAGTTTCCCCAATATGACGTGTTGTTGACTGTATTCCAGTGAGCCTTTTTTAAATTGTTTTCGATGGACATGCAGCTATTGACCCTTTGCATGTGACGTCATGGAACGCCCACTTTGCCATGACGGACGGCGGAAGCGCTGTTTGTGCGAGGTAAAATGATCGAAATTTGCCCTAAACCTAACTATTAGTAAGCTAACATTGATCAATTTTACACGTAAAATGGTGATATCCTGTTGTGCGGTTGGCTGCACTAACAGGCAAAGCCGTAAGTCCAATGTAGCCTTTTATCGTTTACCTGTTTATGAAGACAGAAGACGGCGATGGGTAGCAGCAATAAATCCAAAGAACTGGAAGCCCTCCTAGTACTCACGGATTTGCAGTGAGCATTTTTTACAAGTTAAGTCAATGCCAATGTTACAAGTGTATGACATTTTACACGAAAACATATCTGAATATGTGAAACCGTCAAAGTTATGCGGGGCACGGCGTTAGTTATCCAGCCAAGAAATTAACTTGTATGTATGTATGTATGTATATAGACTCAAGCCTGCAAAATGGATAATACATATTACATCCACAAAATTATTATTTGTGAATAAAATATATTGATTATGATGATATTGACACAGAGAGACAGAGACATTGACAGACAACCATTCACTCTCACATTCATTCACTAGGGACAATTTAGAGTTCTCAGTTACCCTACACAGTCATGTCTTTGGACGGTGGGAGAACCCGGAGAGAACCCACGGTTGGCCACTGTCCAGGGTGTACCCCACCTAAGGCCAAAAGTCACTGGGATAGGCTCCAGTCACCCGCGACCCCTAACGGGAACAAGCGGTAGAAAATGAATGATATTGACGTTTTGATTAAATCGGTGAGCATGGCAGGAGGAAACAGGTAAGGGTCCGTTTCTAAGCTAGCGATCTTCACTTTCTCAAAATACCGCGCTTTGTGAGCGCGTAAAAGTTGTCCTGCTTCCACTGACAACTGAACTGAACATGAGTTAGAAGTAGCCATCGCTTAGTGACAAAAATAATTGCAATCACTGTGAGTTTGTTACTTTTGCGCTCCCCGTAATTCTGCGCTCGGATACTCTTGCCGTCCATTATGGTGCACCCACGTGATCGTGTGACGTAGGTGCAAAGGGTCAATACTCCATGGAATAAGTGCTGGAACTCTAAGGCTAAGGACCTTTGAAGCCATGAACTTCTACTGTGTAAAGATCAACTTCTTAAGCCCTGTAAGTAAGTAAGTAAAGTTTGTATAGCACCTTTCACAGACAACAAAGTCACAAAGTGCTTCACAACAAAAAGTTAAAATACAGAAAAAACAAAACACATTTACAACAGGCAGTACACACTGTCCTTTTGTTGTATTGAAACATGATCCTAACGAAACATTTAAAGGACACACATTCTGCTACAGTGACTTTTTTGAGCTTTAAACCCTGTTCTAACAATGTTCTGTCCTCAAAAACCTATTCACGCTGTTTTGAGGAATGTTTATTAGAAAATCCTCCCCCTCCGTCCGCCAAACACACTTCCTGTGTAACTCCCTCGATCCGGGACATATTTTGAAATAATGTATGCAGAAAATCTTCTGCTGGTTTTAGTCCTTAAATCATCGCCAGACTCGGTCTGAGCATTTCTGCTGTCTAAACACGATAACTGCTGCTGCTAATCGTCTTTATTGCTTTTTTTGGCGTAGAACTGCACCAGATTGTATATAGCGCTGGCGCCATCTACTGGCTGCATGCACTCAGTGTAGTGCAGTGGCATTTCATACAAGGCAGATAAAAACTGTCACTTACTGAATACGAAACATTTTTTGTTGTTTCAAAACATAAGATGGCACATTTAAGGCACTCAAAAGCATGTTTACAGGCTAATAACAATATGAAAAATGCAGAATATTTTTTCCTTTAATTAAAAAAAGGAGGGGGAACTCTACAACTGTTTGCAAGCATCTATAATGTTATATAAAGTTACACAATAGTAATCATTTGACAAATAATACCCGATAACACGTTTATATTGTTAATTATTGTCAGAAAAGTGTGTCAGTTGCGTGTAAATTGTCCCTGCTTTTTCGATGGAGCGATTCTTTTTAGAACTACTACCTGTAACTTTTATTTTTACATTCTTCTCGACAAACTGCAACTTGACCAATGTAAAAATATGATTAATATTTACCACAGAGACTATCCCACCAAACTAAGGAACAAGAGTTTCTGCATGTCATCGGCACTTAAACTTTCCATCCAAAGTCCTTCTCATCCGAGTAGGAACACTGCAGGTTGCCATATTTGTATTCCAACATGCGCTGAATTGATCGTGAATTTTAAATTGTCCAGACTTGGTTTTGTTCCTCTGTTCTGCGTAAGGCTTTAAGCATTTTGGAGAGTTTTTGATGTAAAATCTTTGTTGCTGAGAGTCGGATTTGCAGCGTCGAGGTGGGAAAAACTGTGAGTAGAAAGGTGATTATGTTCCCGAGCAGTTCAAAAATATCAATTGAGTGATTTTACCCCGGCACTCTTTAATTAGCGCTGATTGCCCGTCTCTGCAGAGGCTGGAGCCCGGTGTGAGTGAGATGCTGAGTGCTGCTGCCCCCATGTGGACATCCAGAGGAACGGCACCTTATGCAACTTCTCTAACTCCCCGTTTGTGGAAAGGTCAGAGTATAGGCTTCAGTGCATTTTAATTAGCAGCAGATTGAGTGAAAAGTAGGCTATGATTGTTTCATGAAAGATATGGAGCATTTAACAAGCCAGAAAATTGTCATATTGATTGTTTTGAAGGGCAAATCTACAGTCGTCAATGATCTGTTTTGTCTAAAATAACTATAACTGGCCATTTTCTTAATTGGTTTGTCACTCTATTTTTTACTTAAAGAGCCACTGGATAACTGTTCAGCCCAAAAAATAAGATTAAAATATGTATGCTTGTTTGTTTGTTCTTTTTTATTTATTTTTTTGCTATGAAAAACTTCAAGAAGCATGTGTCGTTATTACTGTGAGCAGCATCTTCACAAACCTGACTCTTACTTGAACCTCCATAGCCTGCTTGTTTCTATGGAAATGTTGTTCCTTTGGCAATAATATTTCACAATATGGCATAAAAACTATATCAATCTTTCCATTGAGAATATTCCAATGTTCACTTTATCTTTCACTAAATACTACTAGTGCATATTTTGGAGCAATTTTTAAAAAGTGTATATGACTACACATTTCACCACAATGTAGTCAACAAAATTTTACTAAACATTTAACCTTTTTGTCTCCAGTTTGACAAATTTTGTAAAGTTTATAATGTTACTTCCTGGTTGAACATGAGCTGCCATATGACATAGATAGAGGTCATTCCACAACTTTTACCTAGCAATCATACTGTAAACAAGGACCAAAACTCATATAAATTACACACTAGTTATGATTTGACAAATAATAATACCTGATAACACTTTTATTTTGTTGAACGACCATTTAAACTGTCAGTTGTCTGTGAATTATCGTCGCTTTTTGATGACATCACTGAAGGATTCTGTTTTAGAACTCAGCACCACTTCTTGTAATTTTAAACCTTTATTTTTCCAAAATTCTTCTCAAACCGCAACTTCACTAATGTAAAACTATGCTGACTATTTTCCACAGGTTCCCTCCCACCAAACTGTCATAATTACAATATCAGGTTCCTGTTACATGCACTTTAAAGTGCGTTTATGATTTTTCTAATTTTTACTTTATTCAGTGTATAAATACCTCTTGTAAATATAAATTATAGTTTTACACCCATCTGGCAGCTATTTGTGGAGAAAAGTTGAAAAATATGTTGAAAATTACAGGAAGTCAACAAACTGATGACATCACACTGGGGAGACTAACGCCTGATGCACACCGACTCCGGTCCGGCTCCGGTTCGGGACCCGCGCGGGTCCCGTGCGGGTCCGTGCGGGTCCCGCAAGACTTAGAAAGTGCTTAAAATCAATGCTTGCTGTCACACCGACCTCGGAGCTCTGCGGCGCGGGTCCGGCAGCCGCGCGGTCTGCGGAAAGAATCCGCAAGAAGTCTATTTTTGCCGGACGCCGCCAGCGGTCTGGTGCGGCTTTCATGTCATTTGACGAGTGCTCTCGCGCGAAACCACGTGAATCTACGTGGCTTTCGTCAAAAACGGACCGCAGTGAACCGGAGCTGGTGTGACAGGCGTCTGCAAGAGACCCGCGCGGGTCCCGGACCGCGACCGGACTGGACTCAGTGTACACTAGGCGTAAGGTTATGCATAATTTTCACAAAATAAACCACTTTTTTGACTCTTTAAACGTTGATTCAACTAAATAAAAAGTGTCCACATGTATATTTATTTGTCAAATTATTAGATGAGTTTTAGTGCACTGTATGGATGGTTTCTTAGTGATTTCCCAGTGTGATGTCATCATTTACAACTAGGAAGTAACATTAAAACCTAAAGAAATAGCTAAACTGGGGTAAAATTTGTAAATAGTTTAAAAGAATTTGAAATATATTTATCTTAACTGCATTTTTGTTAAATAAGTAGTCCTACCTGTCAGAGGCACTTCAAGTTGGCCGTAGGTAGCCGCGCATCAAAGCAAGAAGGTTCCTCAGGTGATCATTCCGTCCTCCAGATCCAGCTCACAGACGTTCTGGTGTGGCCGAACCTAAAACGCCCAGTACCAAACTACCAGCTAGCTAACCAGAATTCAGGTTTCGACAATTTCTCTTCACATTTGGCTTTGATTATACCACCTGGCTTACATCTACAAATTTGCTGAATGGTGCAGACAGACCACAACCACAGCCCAAACCACAAAGATGATCA
This sequence comes from Rhinogobius similis, assembly GCA_019453435.1. Classification (NCBI taxonomy): domain Eukaryota; kingdom Metazoa; phylum Chordata; class Actinopteri; order Gobiiformes; family Gobiidae; genus Rhinogobius; species Rhinogobius similis. The sequence continues at coordinate 25,766,571 of CM033634.1, forward strand.
CTAATTAGTCCGAGTGTCGTTAGCGCAGTGATCCATGGCTGTTTTTACACTTTATTTCTGTGGGTGGCAATGTTATTAAGTTGCAATCCCCTGATTCAACACATAATATTTGGAAATGACTCTATACATTGCACTTTTGGTTTGCCATTTTTATGATTAAGACTGAAGGCGACAATATTATGGAGTCACTTCTTGCTTTGTCAGTTAAAGCTAAATTAGGCTGCAGCCCGGGTGACCACAAAATGAATGGTGAGTGAACCAAAAGCTAATGTGCAGGTTATTAGCATTTCCAGCCATGGCAAATCAAAGCCAATTGTAGCACTTATGGTCAGGAATAATTAAAGGACTGTCAAGCCAAGCAAGTGTGAGCTAATTTATTTGGCTAACTGCACCCAGCTGCTGAAACACTTGCGTTGCACAGGCAGGGATAGATATGGGATGGAAACATATTCACCAAGCAATAAGCAAAGGCCTCCTCGACCATGAAACCCATTAGAACAACAAGTGAGAGCCTAGTATTACCAGTGATAATGCTTTGTAATTGGCTTGCATTAAAAAGAGCGTTATAGCATCTGTACTCAATTCCCCAGACGATGATTTGCTTTTAAATATCGTTTGCAAACAGCCGTGCCAGCAGCAGCCACACAAACGTCGAGGTATCCCAAGTGAATCGTTGTATCTGCAGTTTGAAACCCACCTCAACAGCTTCAGGGATATAAGGAATAAAGATAGTTCCCAGGAGACACCAAGAGACATTGTTGACAACTAAAGAGGCACTTGAAGGCAAAAGAGCATATGGTGTGTAGAGAAGATGCTGGCCCAGTTGTTAGCAGTTCCGCAGTACAGTAATAGATGATGTAGTTAGAATACTGTTTGAATTGAATCTTAACTGAGCTTAATTAAAGGTGGAGACTAATTAGAATTGTGTTTACTGAATGTAAAACCATAACATCTATTCAAAACCATTTCAATTCATCGCCTGCTGCGGGTCTATGAAGACTTTCTCTGATTGGATGTGAAGGAAAGGTGTTTCAGGTCTGTTTCTGTGTGGTAATTGCATGTTGTCCCGTGTCTGGGTTTCTTCCAGCTTGGTAATCCTGATAAAAAGAATTTGTAGCCTCCAATAAAATTCTCGGCCAACATAGCTAGAGGTAAGACAGTCTGAAGAATGAACAAGCATTTATTTTCTTTTAGTAGACAAGGGACCATTGTGTAAACTGTTACTCACTTGAATGTGACTTGGCTATGCATATGCATGGAGTAAGTGTTGTTTACAGTTTTCAAAGCCAACAAGATTTACTTTTGCACCCCACTGGAGTGAAAGCTGTGAGGTTGTTTAAAGGGAACTTACAAAAAATAAACACTATTTGCACCACCATTTGCAAGAAACTTCAGTTGGAGTCCTCTGAGGGGCAGTCCGAAGGTGCAGATCATTAAGTATCATTAACAGAGCCAACCAAGAAGAACAGTTTTATTGATACTTCAAAAGTGCATTTATTTACTTGGTTCTTTAGGCACCTCTGTTAACATCTTTGGTCACACAGTTAACAGGAAACAAAAGCAAGCATCGCAATTACTGCAGCAGCTGAAAGATTAACGTTTGTCAAATTTACTGCCCAGCAGAAATTTCAAAAATATTATAGGATATAGTTTTGACTATTAAAAGTCTCTAACACGTTATGTCATTAGAGAATTGCGAATAAATAGTTGCTGAAATGAAGGTCCCAAAGATTTGGTAGATTTTGGGAAAATACTGCCACAGTTTAAGATGCTCAATTTGTTTCATTACATTGATAGCAACACATAAATGGGTAAAATATATCACATAAGGACAGGAATATAAAAAACATGCAATCAAGCGCCACACGAGACTAACACAAAAAGCTTTGGCAACATTTAGATGTCTTCATAAAAAGGAGTAGAAAATTGCTTAGTTTAACAGCCCTAGGCATAGTCAGTATAATGGATCCTTTCAAACATGCAGAAAGCTTTAAATGCCTTAACAACTTTATAAAAGGACATAAAAAGTTGTACATAAACACATTTTCAAACATTTTGTTTCAAGTTAAGGTTAGCCCGATGACAGCATCCTTCCCCACTTTCTGCTTTTCTCTTTGGCTTGTCCCAACATGCTCCAACACAACTTCTGTGGCCTTCCATCACAACCACTCCACTTTACCAGATGTCCCACTTCATTTAACACTCATAATCTGATCTGGCTGATCGCTTTGGCACAGGTACCGGGAACAGAATCCGTATTTAACACATTTAATGGTCTTCATAAAATAAATGAATCTGTTAAAGTAGTCTTTACACGCATGTTAAAAGAGTTCTTCCAGCTCTGTACATGAGTGCTAGTGCTTCTTCTCGAGGTAATTTGAGGGGACCCATCCTTTCCTTGGTTGGCCATTGTCCAGGACTTTGCAGTACCACCAACCGTTCGGATTCCGTTCAAGAACTTCCAATGATGTGCCCTCAGGAAATCCCATAGTTTCCTCATCGCCATGGTAATCCGCAATAGACACGTACACATCCCTTAGATTGTTGTAGATGATGTGCGGTTTTGGTTTAACGGTAGAAATTGGCACAGTGTTCTTCACTGAGCTGTGGCTTAGAGACTCAGAGCTACCATTTCCTGACCTGTACCTGCTTGGAAGTGTGATGTTGTTTGGGGTGAGATTGCGAGGTACAGTGCCGAATGAAGCATTCCGGCGCACTGTGGGGCTAGCACGAGGGTGGTCTGTAGAATTCAAGGACTCATTTCTTCTCAAAGAGCTGACAGGGCTTGGGGCATCCATGATTGGGGCAGATATGAAAACTGATTGAGGTCTGACCACTTGCTGCTGCTTGGTGCTGTTTTGTTTTTTGGATGCACCAAACAATCCTAAAGGTTTGGTGAAACCACCTGGAGGTTTAGATGGAATAGGTGGGGTGACTTTCTTCAAGTTTTGGTTGATGTTGTTCAAAGCTTGGACTCTTTGCTCATTCTTCTCCAGACTGTTGGACTTGCTGAGACTTTTAGTGGGAGAGCCATCTGATTCGGATCCCACCATGTCGTCTTGTTGCCTGACTGGTTCCAGATAGTAAGTAGGAGCCCAACCTTCATTGTTGCCCCAACGGATGTACCACCAACCACTTTCCTGCTTCTCCAACACTTCAACCTCCACTCCTGCAGGGAAGCTAAGCTCAGACTCTTGCACTTTTTCATAGGGGTCCGTTGTGCGATATTGCATGCACCCTTCCAGATCGGAGTCACCCCTGCTTCCTTTGGAATAGTTAGATGAAAGATCAGATGTACTTTGGGAGGAGAAGGAATCCTCAGAAGAAACCACAGAAGCAGTTTCAGAATCTTCCCCTTTGGATGTTTTGTTGCCGTTTTTGAGTTGCCCTGTTGGACGGAGCTGTCTTCTCAAAGTGCTGATGTCCATCTTTTCAGCGCTTGGGGATTTGGCCATTTGCGGTTTAGGCCTCACGACTGGTTTGGGTTTTGAAGCCGCCTTAGTGGAAGAGGATTCCTTGTTTTCTTCTTTATCTTTCTTTGGCGTGGACTCAGTTGAGGGTGACTTTGAGCTGGGTGTATCCTCAGATTTGGAAAAGGAACTCCCATTTAAATCAATTTTGAGTTTGCTGCCTGCAGGTCTCCACCCTCCTGGTGAAGGGGTTTGGTTAGAAGCGGTCTTGCCGGACTCGGACAAAACACTTGTCTTGGAAGAATTAGAATCCCGACTGCACTGGCGTTCTGGGGTCTCTCGGAAGGGCCAAAAGCCATCATTCTCATAAATACACTCTTTTTCAGCTTCGGCCTCTTGGCTATCTTCAAACGACTCGCCCATCTTGAAGGAGGCACTGTGGAGGGACGAAGCTGGGGAAGGCTTAGACGAAAGGTGAGATCCCCTTTCAGAGGAAGTGTCCTCCATTTTTGTATCCACCAAGGACCCTTCTCCTCTCAGAAACTCAAACTCCGACTCGAGGTCTAAATCGCCAATGGCAGGAACGTCATACTCTGGTTCTTCATAGACAGGTCTGCTTGGGGAGACGGGAGATTCCGGAGCTTCGGACCCAGGGCTGCTTGGTGGTGCGGTCTCCACTGAATCTTGCTTTTTGACGGGGGGAGCAGGAGGTGGGACTTTAGGCCGACAGAGAGTGCTTGTTCTGCGGTTCAGATTGGGCTTTTTGCGCTTGTCAATGTATGAGCATGGAGCCCATCCTTCTTTCTCTCCAATCTGCACATACCACCAGCCTCCTGAGTTCTTTTCAATCACCTAAAAACACATAAAGTTAAGGACAATTCTGAACGCCATTGAAGTTTTAACCAGGGAAAGGCTTACATCTGCTTTCTGTCCTCCATTGAAACTGATGCCATCCGATATGCAGGACTGGAATTCTGCAATGGTGTAGTACTCAGCTTCAACTGTAGGGGCCTCTGGAGGGGAGGGCAGCTGGAATCCCTAAATACAAATAATATACAAGATAATTACCAACAGAACATATCAATTTGCAGTAGTATCTTGTTTTATTGATATTGGACATAAAACTAAATAAAAGTCTTACCAACGTGGCGTCTCTTCGTGGGGGAGGTTTTTGCCTGAGAACTGGAGATCCTATAAAACGCAAAATGGAACATCTTGAGTTGTTTGTTTAAATAGGTTCACATTTGAAGTTTTGGATTATTTGAGCTTTGCTGAATTAAACTATACAAAGAAATAGTGCAGACAACTTAAAAATAATTTACACTTTTCACTCTGACACAACTTGACAAAACCTTGGTTTTCTGTAAGGTTTTAATCAATTTCTAAGTCAGTTCTTGTTTAAACTTTGAATTGGATAAAGATTAAACAAACAGTAATGTTACTTTTTTATGAATTTCTGGCTAAACTTTAACTGAGGCTTAATCTATATGCATTTACACTGCTATAATCTTCTCCATTTACACTGCTATAATCTTCTTCATTTACACTGCTATAATCTTCTTCAATAACTCTGCTATAATCTTCTTTAAAATGTTCAGCTTCTTGAATTTTGTAACGTTTCAATCAATTTCAAATTCATTTCTTGGTTCAACTTGAGAATTCAGTACTTGAAATAACAGTGTCTGACCTATTTCCACCCGATGAGGAGCGATGCGAGCTATAGCAGGGGAAGGCGGCTCAGTTTTGGTTTTGGCCTCTGATGGGCTGTTGCTGGGGCTGGACTCAGGACTCGGACAGGGCATGGGGAGGCTGATCTCCTTTTTGGCCACCTGAGGGCTCTCTGGGACACCTTCGGTCTGGATGTCCTTCTCACTGGACGCCTTCTTGTTAAGCAGGTTGCTAATCTCCATGATGTTGCCAATGATTTCCACTGGACCTGGTGTGACTGGCTTCTTGTTCCGCGGGCTGAAGTCATCTTTCGCTTTCTTTAGGTAAGACGCCGGAGCCCAGCCCTCTTTGTCCTGGTATCTGTAAATAACAATGACATGAGTTGCTTTCAGTTTTATAAAACGGTTCAGAAATATTGCTTAAAGTTGTGTGAAACTTACCTGATAAACCACCAGCCTTCGAGGTTTTTCTGAATGACTTCCACTGTGACCCCTTTCTCAAAAGCAATTTCATCTTTGCCCTGACTGGAGTAGGACTGCACCGTTACGTACTTCTCTTCTGTCAAAAGTACAACAAAAATGCCATTTAAGTTTTAGTGCAACACCACAAAGACATCTGGGTTTTAAATCTACAAAAAAGCAATAAACTAAGAGCATGAGAAATAGTTCTAAGGTAATTTGCTTTCATTTTTGCTTCGTTATAACAATTGTATGGTCTACAGCTAGAAAATGTGTATCTCTTCTACAATAGTAGATAAAACAAGTCAGAGTTATTGTTCTTCCTGGCAGTGCATCAGCCAGCTGTAGCAGTAAATGTGCTGTGTCTGTAAAGGGCTCCTTGGCGAACACTCTTGAATCATTTTGCCAATAAAATTTTATGAAACAAAATGCACTTTATAACCGAGAAGATACAAGTAGTAAATAACTATTCAGGTTGAGAATAAAGTTGGATTTGCAGTAAGAACAATGGGTAGAAACTAAAAGTAGATTGTAATAGATGCAGCAAATTAAAAAGTTTTACTGATACTACCATTCTGAAGAATCATTTAAATGTGTTGTATAAAATATCATGAGAGCCTCCCTCAGAAAATACAGTTGAAATTTACCATAGTAGTAGTATAGGGCTTGCCAACCTTTAACACAAACAAAAGCACAGAGCTACTCCTGTTTAGAGTCAATATAACGCTAGTCTTAGGTGGGGTACAGTTAGATGCCTAAAGAACATAAACCATGTATTATTGCACAGAGTTAGACATCTGAGGTATTTACAAATGTGATGTGTCAAAGTTGAATTATTCAGAGTAATTTGTTTAATTCCTAAATCTTTTGGAGAGTTTGGAAAAGGGTGGAGAGCTGTTTGTGTCTGTTTGGATACTCTTGTACAAGTACAACTAATACTACCACTACAACTACTACAACTGTAGCTGCTGCTGTTCCCACAGTATCAAGCCCTTTTACAAAGAAGTAATACATGTTTTAAATAGTTTTAAATGTATGACAATAATTAAAGATGGGGTACCTGACTTTTTATTGTAAATGAATACATCTTGTGTTTTTCACCATAGAGTATCTTGTAGAAGTGCCTTAAAATGAATCCATATGAATTTCGATGATGGGTTTGTGAGAGCTAGGAACTATTTGGATTTATGGGATTTAATACCCACTTTAGGTTAATTGTTGTTAATTATCAATTAAAATATATTTATTATTTAAAAATGTTTGTGGTCAATCAGGTACCCCAACATTAATTATTGTTAGTAGTAGTAAACTATAGATACAATTATAACTTTTTAATTCCCTGTCCTTTACAGCAAAGTATAACTTCTAGCGTACTGGGTTTCCTTGCCTGTCCTAATTTCTCAGATGTGTTCATTATGACTAGACTGACGCTGTCCTTGGCCTGATGACAGCTAGCATCCCCCTAACGCGCTGCATAATTGAGCGCCTGCTGATTCACACATTCCCACAAGGCCAAAGGGGCAGTGCAAAGACACCGCTTCCTGTCATTACTGCCCATTCCTGGGTAAACAGAGACAGCTCGCGGAGAAGAGGTGCGTTCAAAGCCAGGCCCAGAGGAGTCGAAAACGTGGCGCCACACTTCCAAGCTTCCCTCCCGGTTTGGTCAAGAAAAAGTCAATTTGTCTTGGATCTAAGTAGTGTGTGTGGGATGGCATTTCCCTTATACCAGCAAAACTCCAGTCTGCTGCATGGGCACAGAATATTTTAGTGCACTTTATTTTTATTTTTTCTTAATCTTCCGGACTTTTTTGTTCCGGCTGGTAAAACGCTTTTCCTCCGACCAGCCTCTTTCAAACAATCTCCAGCGGTGCAGTGAAGGGAAACTCTGAATCAGATGCTATGCTAACCACAACATGCATCGCCGGCATCACAGTTATAAAAGGATTTCTGTGCAGTCAGCAAAACATCACTCATTTTTTTTCGAGCACAAGGCAGTGTTTCAGGCCCAGGGTGGAAACGGCTCTGGTCCAGAGAGGTTTTCTAGGAATGCCTGCCAAGCACAGTCTGGGGTGAACTCAACAGCCTATCCCTGCTGCTCCTGTCAAATGTCCAGGAGCATCTTACGCGACGAAAAGAGCCTTGGACTTGATAAGAACATCTGTGAGACCAAATGACTGCAATTATCCTGTTGAGAATAACACCATTGTTTGAGGATTGTTTCATTTTGAAGAAATGCACAGCAAGGCAAAAAGCTGTTGTTCATTACATTTACTAGAGGAATTTCTGATAAAACTGTACTTCTCTGAGTAGTTTTCTAGCGCTATACTTTTGAACTCCTACTTATTATATTCTACAGTGTAACAGTACTCAGTAAATGTCATGGTTTATCTTGACATTGTGTGACAAAAGCTGATGTTGACAATATGAAAAGATTTTAACATGTGTGCTTCTTGCGTCACTGCTTCAATTATGATTTTGTTTTTCACATTTTTGTGTCTCTAGCTTTTGAAAATACATTTTGTGAATTGTTTAATGCTACGTTCCATTAATTAAATAAACCTCAAATTATAAATCTGTTATGTCCAGACAGTAATAGACCAAGGAGATGCTGGTGGACTTCCGCAGACGCCACTCCACTGCCCCCTCACCAGTGAACATCCAGGGAAGGGACATTGAGAGAGTGGACTCATACAAGTACCTGGGTGTTCATCTGAACCACAAACTGGACTGGACTCATAACACAGGCACTGTACAGGAAGAGTCAGAGTCGGCTCTACCTCCTGAGGAGACTCAGGTCTTTTTGGAGTGTCAGGGCGCTCCTGAGGACCTTCTACGACTCTGTGGTGGCATCAGCCGTCCTGTACGGTGTGGTCTGCTGGAGCAGCAGCATCACAGAGAGGGAGAGGAAGAAGCTGGACAAGGTCATCAAGAAGTCCAGCTCCGTCCTGGGCTGTACTCTGGACTCAGTGCGCAAGGTGGGGGACAGAAGGGTCCTGGCTAAACTCACGTCTATGCTGGACCATGAGTCCCACCCCCTGCAGGACGCTCTGTCTGCCCTGGAGAGCAGCTTCAGTGAAAGACTGATTCACCCTCGCTGTGTGAAGGAGAGGTTTCGCAGGTCTTTCCTTCCTGCTGCTGTCAGACTTTACAATGAACACTGTTAGCCCTGAACATGTGCCATTCACCCGCTATAATCATGTGCAATACTGTAACATGTGTCAGTCACCTGTTATAATCATGTGCAATATAATTTAACATACTATTAATAGACTCTTACCTCACCATAGTCACTTACTGTATATAACATACACTTAAGCCACTTTAGTTACCATTTTTACTGTAAATAAGAGTGTGCACTTTATACCTTATACTTTATATTGTATTTTTTTATGACCATGTTTATTTATCCTATTTTTATTGCATGCACCTATTTCTTTCATTCCTGTCCTAAACTGTGTGTTGCAACAGTGGAATTTCCCCATTGTGGGACAAATAAAGGATCTCTTATCTTATCTTATCTTATCTTAATACCTTTTTGAGTAGTAGTAGTTTGCTTTTTACACTGACTACAGTTATTTTTGGACCACTATTTATGTTTTTGTTATGTTTATTATATTTATACTTTATTTTACCAACCTCTGCTGTGTTTTATATTGCTCAGTTTGATCAGAAGGAGACTGTAAAAGCTCAGTATGAGGTCTATAGCAAATGACAACATTTTGGATTCCTTTAGAGAATAATTTTCAGCGATAGTAGGAAAAATAGCTTTGGTTTTCATGAACAGTTTAAGCAGCATTAATAATTTGTTCATATCGTTTTACCTCCGTGCTGCATTCATTTAAATATACTAATTCATTTACCATGCTGAAAGCAATACTTCAGACTTGGTGGAAAATAAAATTCTATGGTCCCTTTCAATTCTGTCAAAGTAAGACATAATTTGAGGGGCTTGCAGCATTAGCTAGACCCGTTTTATCAAAGAATTTAATAGCATTTCAGAGCCAATCCCATTCAAGCCAAAATCAATGTTGAAGGATATGCCGTTATAAATGTATCCAGAGTGCGTCTGAGGACTGAGCAGGAGAATAATACATGGTGGAATTATGTCTGAGGTCATATTAATCAGGCTGCAACTTCTACTATAACAGTAATAGCATAATAGTAACAGTAGTAATAGTAGTACTGCATGGTCCAAACACTGGTTCCCAAAGATTTTTTGTCGTCAGTACCTGATAAGTTTTGTCTGACACTACTGACTATGCTGTATATTGTGTACTGGTCTTACTTCAACAACTATCAAGCTGAAAACAAGTATAATGTCAATATTTGCTTCTACATTTTCTCATTCTAGTGATGCTTGTGTTCACAATTATGGCACAGAAACATTATTAAGAATATAAAATGTACAACAAAGCACATTTCTATCCAAATTTAATAATTCCAAGTAGCCCCTGACAAGTGCTAGTGTACAAAATCACACTTACAAACTTTTATTATGGCTTTTTCATTATCTACTCAAATTATTGGACTGATTAATTTTTCGAGGTTGACTTTTCAGTTAAAATGTATGTACCTGATTTTTAACCATGAGTGAAGAACATTTTTTTAAATTAACTGTTGGCTGTGCCTTCCAAGTGGAGGTCCCTAAATCGGATGTTGAACCATGACAGATAAACAACTGTCTTGGATGGTCCCAGCCTAGATCTCATCCAACAAAATGCCTTAAAAATGTATTCATAATTTGTAACTTTCTAGCATATGCGACATTCTGAGGACCTTTGGCCTCTCTAAAGATAGTGTCACTTGTACTTATCACTTGCTATGACAATGGTTCTAATTTTTTACAATTCAGAAAACCATGGATAGTCAATAGCATATGGTTCCTTTTTTAGAAATAGCAACTTTTACAATATGTAATTATGTATAAGTAAAATGTATATTCCTGAACAACCCAAACTATACTACTACTCCAACTTACGACTACTACTGCTACTTCATTTGGCTTTTCACTGCATCATAGGCCAACCGGTGGTGATGTTACTACATGGAGACTACACATGTTTAGAAACAGACATGGTTAGCTGAACGTTAGACAGCGTGATGAACATAAGACAGTGTGAGTACATAAGACACTTTAAGAGGAAAGCATGTCAGATGTGGTTGGGTTGATCTGTTGGGCTTCACCTCGGCTCTGCTGCCTGCTGATGACACCGCCCAGAGTCCACCTCCGGTCCAGCCTCTTCAGATGGGCCTTGTGCCTCTTAGGAACTGACATGTGGCCACCAGACGTAAACAAACACAGCATGGAAGACACACAGATGTTACAAGACGTACAACACAAGACATGGGTCCAAAATGGCGGCCGTGTGATGATTAGCCGCGCAGACACACATACGATTAGAGGAACGACATGGAGGGAGAGTGGGAGAGGATGGGCGAGCAGGTGCATGGATGAGTGGACGTTATAGAGAAAGTGTTAAAGACATTCTGTGTGGTTTTTAATTAGGAAGCTGTTCGGCATGGTTTTCTCATCCTGCAGCATCTGGCACACACATTGCGTCCGTCGGGATGCCACTCAATTAGAAGAGCAGATGGGATGATGGCTAAGTTAGAAGGGGGGTGTTTTTAATCTCATTTCGGAGCTAAAATATGTAGTGTTTGCTGTTTTTTTGTGGACGTAACTCAAAAGATTCAAATGTAGATGTAGAAAAGTCAGTGAGCGGCCATTGTACATGTTGAAACTTTGCAGGACAGAGGCGGAAGTTTTGAATTCTTGCATTGGCTGCGATGTGTTGACAGGGCTGCAACGATTCATCACAAATCATTATTGTTGTATTTTGATATTTGTAATTGTTGTATGGACTATACAGACTCTAAAACATGTGCAAACGGCAGCAACATTCTTAAATAAAAATGTCAAAAAATATAAATATATTTCTGATTTTTAAGAATAATACACTTTATTTGTTAACATTCTCTTATCTGGAAGCCTTTAGTCACTATCTTTGAACCTTCATTTGGTTAAACATACATTTTAAAAGTCTCTATGTACAATAGAACTAGTAATAAGTCAACTACTAAAATAATTGTTAGTTGCAGCCCCAGTGTTGACCAAAATAAATCAATAACTAAAAACTCTTTAAACCAACATACACTCAAAAATGAAATGTTCATTCATAAATATACTGTGCTACGTCAGCCTTTACCATTCAAATGTGTTAAATGAATGTTTATATCTTAAATACAGCTAAAAATCTATATTATTTGCAGTAGATCAACAAAACAAACTACAAAATGGAAAACTGACATAATGTTAAATGTTTTAAAGTTCAACATTTCATTTTTAGTGCACATTTATGCCAATTATTAAAGAAATGGCGCAGTGAGAAAACACGTTTTTGGTGGTGATTTCAACCCTAACCCTAACATGTCAATTGAATAATTTGTAAGGATTCTTTGCCAACGCTGTTGTCTGATAGATGAAAATTTTCCAGACAGATTTACTTTACAACTTTAAGAACAAAGCCTTAGTTCTTGGAGTGTATCTGCTGTATTTTTACTTCAGATTTCAAAGGCTAAGTCTAAGTGGTAATGCCCAGGGTCCACATTTGCATAGTATAGGTTCGGGCAAACATAAGAATCCACTTCAAAGGTCAAATCCGATTAAAAGATTCAAAGCCTTACCCTGCACTCTCCATACACTTTTGAAATGTGTTATGAATCTATCCGCCTTCAAGCCTAAACATTAGATTTATTGTTCTATCAAATAAAGGCAAAACTAGGCGGGGGCCCCATGCTTACTCTGCAATATGGAAAAAAAGAGTTTACATTCGCAGCTTTCAGCAATTTCCGAGCTTTTGGGGCGAAGTGTCATGAAATATGAAGGAACTCCTCTCTTGCTATCGAGCGTTGAGAACCACAAGGCTGACAAGAAGATGCTTTACGAGTTTCATGCCATTCCCACAACTGGCTAGACACATTCAATAATTACGCTGACATTTTCTGTTTTCTTCACAAATCTGCCCTGACAGCCAACCGCTATCTCCCCAGCAGTTGATAGAACGGCCTGGGTGTAGTTGGTCATACGTTTGTCATGTGGAAATCCCTGGTGGAATGATGTATTGAGTGTAAAAAAGTGGTTTCAACAAATGGTGAAACAGTAACCAGTCTGAAGTCATAAGATATACAAGCCCGATGGGATTTACTATTGTTACCGCAAGCTCAAAATCTACAGTAAAAGATACGCTGGCCACACTGCTGGAAAATTTCAATGTTTGTTTGGAAGGATGTATAATTATTTTCGTATCCCAGTTGGTCGGACTTTTCCAAAACACAATGCAGATACTTTCAGGACAATAGAGTACAGTGAAGAGTTTAAAATGCTTTTCAAAGTTTGGTAATGCTTGGGGAGAATCAGTAATATCTGATATAGTGGCTTCATGTCGACACACATTTTAATATTCTTGGCTTTATATGTTGGTATGTAAATAAATATGTGTTTTCCATCAAGTTGTTGGATAAATCTGATAAATTTTCATTCACATTCTGGTGGTAATTAACAATCGAGCTACACTAGCATAGATAATCTCTTCCTCACAGGGCCGTTTGTAACTTTTGGGGGACAGTGGTGTTTGTTTGGGTGGCTTTAAGTGTACACAATTAACCAAATCGAAATTGCAATTTGAATGGACATAATTAGCAAATCACAAGGGTTGCAATTTTTGAAGAAACAAACAATAATTTCCTCCGCAAACAACACAATATCCTGTTTTATTCTGTATAAAAACAGTACAAATATGTTCTGAAATCCGTGTGATTCTTTTGTCATTTCAGTCTATGCTCCTGGACGTGATTAAAATGTGAACTTTGAACAGAATCCAATTGCAATATGGCGCTATTATTATATTTTTTTAATATTAGCTGGGGTGTGAAGCTAACTGGAGGCACTGCTCTGTCTGAAGCTCTGTTACTCAAGTTAGACTTTAATCTGAGCTTAGTTTTAATACTATCTGACCGTAAAGAACTGATTTAGTTGAAATTACAACAGATAAGCTGATTTGTGCTGTTAAACAAGTCTTTTGTTTCAAATAACATTAGCGTCACAAGTTAGGTAGCATTAGCCAATTGTTTTTTCAGTTAGTCACAGTGACGCTGCCATTTTTTATTTTTTTTTATTAAACATTTAAACAGGACTGTGAACGCTCATATAGATCACAGGTGTATGAAAATGTGTTGTTTAAATTCAATATGTATTTTGTTGAGTTTTCAGACTAAGAACTAATCAGCAAGTGTTTCCTAATGTGTGCTTTGTGTAACAGTGGTTATGGGGGAAATCCAACCTATTTCTGGCTCATTTTTGACGGCGAAGTCCTACTAAAAGTCAGAATTACATTATCATCCAATAATTTTCGTCTGTTCCTGTCTGCTCCTGTCACCAGTCGCCAATCTCACCAACTCCGATCCAAGACACCCCGAAAGACCTCCATTTCGGAATTTAAAAACAAATTATTCAATGCTTAACTATCGCTCGTATCCAATCAGCATGATCTGAAAAGTAGATTCGCGATGACAACCTTTTAATGATATTTTGGCCTCCGTTTTGACACACCATGCATGCTATCCCAAAAAAAGAGTTTTTTCAGGCACATTTTTGGGTTCTGTACTGACTGGTGAACTTCAGTATCTCCTGTAGCTACTATAAGATTTCTAACAGCATGTCGAATATCGCTTTAATTAACATCTCATACAAATTAATGATGAGTTAGGTCAAATGCATACATTTTATTCCCTGATGGTTGCTCACACATGATTCTTTCATGAGCTCATGTGGGCTAATAGCATCTCCAAGTTCTGTACAGTGCATTAGTACACGGAATATACAGTTTTCAGTGGTTTTGTGGTCTAGCGCTCCTCCTGTGTGTTTACCAAGACCGGAATCTACACTGAAGGCAACTTGTTCCGACCAACCAGGCATTTTTTCCCTTTTTTTTTTCTGCAGAAGTAGAGCTCAAGGTGAATTTGTTCCATTTTGTCACAGATTAGGGGTGCAGTGAAGGTCAGGGCAGTGTCTGTGTGGCTGTCTTGTCTGCAGTGCGTGGGCGTGTGGATAAAAGGAGGATTTGGAAAAGGGGTTTACCTTCTCCAGATTTCGAGGCCCCGAGCTCCAAGTCGTCGCGCGTGCCGCTGTGGGAGTTCAGATAGGTGGCGGGGACCCAGCCCTGCTCCTCTGCGGTGCTCACAAACCACCAACCTGCACATAACAGAGGACAGACGTTAGGTTTTTTTTGTCAAGACTAAGACTCGAAAAAATGTTTTGAATGCAGAAGAACAATCGTCAGAGCAAAATGAATGGATGGCTAATGGCCTACACCAGTGATTTACAAACCGTCTGCACCAAGTACCATCAAAGACAATATATGGCTTTCCAAGTCCTAGATCTAAACAACGTCTTTGCTACAGCAAGATTAAACCAAGTCTAAAACTAAGACTAAAACAGGTCTACAATGAGATTACTCAATTGGTACAGGGACTGTACAAGGACTGACCCAAATTGAAAGAAAACTGTGGATAGAAATGACCTCCAGAACAACCTTACATGTAACAGTTTGAGAATTTCTGGCCTTCACTTTTGTTAGATGAAGACAATACATTTTTTAATGTAGCTGTAAACATATAAACGTAGAGTAGAAGTAGGACTGCTCGATTATGGGGGGAAGTTATAATCACTATTAGTTGGCTCATATTTCGAATCATGATTATCTCAAACTTCTTTATTATTCCTTTTTTTATTAGTAACCTTTATTTAACCAGTTAAAACCCACTGAGATCGAAACCTATCTTGCAGGACACAATTTTAAAAACATTTAAACAAGAGACATTCAAGAAACTCCATTTATTTTCTGGTTCTTTGTTTTTTAAGTAGAGCGAAGACCCCTCAGTGATACCTGCTCACTCAACCTCAGTTCAGGGGATAGTCCTGAGCTGTGGGAACAGCATAGCAAAAGACTCACTTCCCCAATCACTCTGTACTCGAGGGACAGACTTCAATCCTATACCCTTCAAAATGAACCTGTAGAAAAAGTATAGATCTGACATGTTTTAGTGGTAATATTTTGTGACACTTTACATTACAACGGTGTATTTGCTCCAGGTTTTGAGAGACAGAACAAGCACATCATTCTGAACAGAAGGTAAATATTGGATTTTCAACTGCAACATTTTTGTAATAACTATTATACATTTGATTAATGGAAAAACCCTAAGTTGAAACTCTATAATAGTGAATAGTTTAAACTCTGTAATAGAGAAATATGATTGTAAGAAAAAAATATATATATTTGCAGACTTTCTTTTATAAGTTCATGTTCAGAGAAAGAAAGATTTGAAGTATGATTCTCACTAACGATTGTTTTAGTAGTTGTATAGTCCAGATAATAATTATGATGATCAAAATACGATTACAATTACAATACGATTAGTCGATTCATCGTTGCAGCCCTAAGTCTGTTGAGTATACAGTACACAGTTATTGTACTGTTGCAGCAATAAAAATCATAGGAATACATTTCATTGTCTTCAATTAAAAAAAAAAATTCCAAACTGTTTGAAAGACACAACTCTGACATGGAACTAATTGTCACAAGTCAGACAAAGACAAGCATGGCAAGACTCTGTAAGCTCTATAGGATATATAAGGCTGAACATCAAATCAATCTTTACATCTGATATTATTTTTGAGATAAAATCAAACCCCAAATATGCATAGAGGACGACCAAAGTACAGACGAAAGCTATTTCATTACGGAAGAGGACGCGAAGGATACGACTAAATGCATGCAGATGATTCACTGTGGCAACCCATGAAAGTTAAAAAGCCATACGGAAATCCCCACGAAGACTCTACATAAGCTTGATGATGCTTATATATATTTACTTGTCACACCACATCTAAATCTATTTGAAATTAAGCCTGGAGACTGACAGCCTTTTGCCTTTATCACTGAATATAATTTCTCTGTATGTAATTTGACACCTCTTTTCATCTCCACATGATGAAACAAATAAACACAAGAATATAAACACTATAATTGTGCTGACTCAGTGACTATGGCTTGAGTGTGGGAGCCAGAATCTAAAGTGGAAACACTAGCTGGAGGTCTCTGGAAATGTGCTTTTCATCAAAATGAGTAGTGACTTCGGCGGAGTACAGAAAATATGATGAACTGTCACTGGCCAAACTTTTCGTATATATGCAATGATACAGATGATTTCAATTGGTTTCTTTGGGCATGACGGCATCGCTCCGAGGCTTTTGACAAAACCCCAGATGAAAATGTTGCAATGCTTGGAATAACAGTCAAAATGAAGTCAGCGAAATGAGATTCTTCAAGTTTTTCAGAGCTATTTTGGCACTGTATAATGTTTTCTTATCAAAAACCAAGTCAAAACGTGCATTTAGTGTCATTCGAGGATGTTTGAATAGAGTATGTCTCCCTATCCAGAGCTGAAAACACTGGGTTTCACAGCATGATGTCATCCACTTGTAAAGAGTTAGGCCTAATTGTTTTACCTTCTCTAATAATCGGTTTGTCGTTTGCATCGGAAATATGAGAGTTCTGCAAAAGTTGATCAAGATGAAGCTAAAGAGATGTCGCTTGAGAACATCTTCATAGAGTTTATTTACAACAAAACTGGTCTCTCATTTAAACCACAAAATTAACAATTATTGTCAATTATTGAACAATAAGCTTAATTATAAAGCTATTTATAAGCTTTAATGTATGTTCTGCTTCTGCTTCTGTAGTATCATGTTGTATCTATTCTTGTTTAATCCATGTTGTTTTTAGATAAACACATATAACATCTATCCAGGGACAATGGGTGAAAAATAGTCTTAGATTAGTCTTAGTCTTAGATTTACAGTAATGTTTATGGTGTACATTGTCCATGTAAATTAAACATCTTAAATTCTATACACATTCCTTGCACTCTGATGGAAATAGCTGGCTCTTCTGCAACATTTTAAGTTAGAACTCTATCTACTGGTAGTAGAAGGAATTACAAGAGGAGATAAACAAACCTAGCTTACCCCTGACATACTAATGTAAGCATGCCGTTGTAATGAAAGCAATTTGACGGCAGAAATGCTCAGGATGATTTACAAACTTTTAAAAAGTCACTTAACAAGGACATTTTTTTAAGTGTTTTGTGAGCCTCAGAGGGGAGATGTCCTCCTAAACAGAATTAATTGAACAGTAACTGGGGTGGCTTTAACTTGTTTTAAAATGTATTATTCAATGCTACAGAATGAGAAATATCAGTGTAATAATGTCCAAAGTAATACTAAAAAGCCTCAATATTTATAACATAAGACCCGGGAGTTTTATAATGAAAAGAAAGTACTTAGCAAGTAAGCCCATTGACAAAGCTGGCAGTAGACAGAGTATGGCACACACACCTTATTTGTTGTAGTAACAGAAATACAATATGGCCGACAGCTGTACGGACAGGCCATAAAGAAGCTATGGCTGTTCCATCACACTGTCACACATGGACCGCACCAGAGTAGTTTCTACTGTGTACTGTTTACTACAATACCACATGCAATCTTCTGAACAATACAAGTGAAAGAAGAGACCTGAAAGTTTTATTCTTTCATTTGTAACTTACTACTACTGTTACTGTCGCATATATTACTGTTACTATCACATATACTGCTATTATTGCCACAACAATCTCTGTTTGATTGCACAAACATATGCAAATTAATTTAAAACAGTTACACTTGCATAATTATTAGCGGTGCTTTAAATATTTGCTAACCTCACAAAAATATACACAATACTAGAGATAAACTGATATATTGGTAGATACTGTAAATGTACTTTTTAGCATATTGACCTCAATTCTCCAGAACGAGCTGATATTTTGTTTTGGCTAACTTTCTGCCAAAAGAATGCACACAAATAAAGCTGTATTTGAAGACTTGAGTGAGAATAGAGCGCTGAACAAAATTGGACTGAACTGTTCTGATAGGTTTGTAGTTAAACAGAGCCATGTGTGAGTTTGTAGAAAGTTTAAATTACTTAAATGATCAAAATCGACCAGGCAAATCAGCCAAAAAATATCAGCATTGGGTTTTCCTGGTTTCTATACAATCGGTATCAGCATTGGCCAAATAAAACATCTTTTTTTTAGTTTAGATCATTGATAGAACTATCCTTAACATATTGAACTGAGATAAAGCACTGCAGATGGTTTTTGACCGTGACATCCCACTCGACCTCAGAACTATGTATTCGGGCCACAAAACTCCTGCCATGGACACAATAAATGGACACCTTTGGAGCATACTTTCAGAAGAGAAGAAAAGGACGACAAACTGAAACAACAAACAAAAACTGGACACAAATTACAACTGACATTGGTAAAATAAAATAGTTCATTGTACAGACTTTGAACTAAATTGGACATGAACATTGGACAATTTATGACTTTTTCTTGTGCCATTGTTGCTTGCTTTGTTCAATTTCTGTGTCATGTTCTGTGTTTTGTTTTGGGAATTTAAAAACTGAAAGGAAGAAAAAAAAAGGAGAATACAGAAACCTATCCTTAAATAACCGACAATATGTATCCACTTGTACACTTGACGTCTCTGAACACACACCCAGAGAGCTCCCAAGAGACATCACAATCGTTTTCCCACTCCAGCATTACACTCAAGTCATAATTCCACCCATCTAACTTATTGATCAGTGCTCAAACATGGCCGCGGGCTGTAATATCGCTCCTCTGTGTCAGGTGCGGCCGTATTTACCGCAGTAAAACCTAATGATTGTTGCCGATCCAAGGTTTTGATAGCTGGAGATTGTTCCTTGGACGCGTGCCTATCTGTCCACTAAAATGTAATTGTATTGGATAGGAAGTGCTGACGGGCTGAATGCATTAACGCCGATGCCAATAGCTCATGTAAATATAAGATGGGGTTAATTGAGTGAGTTACTTCCTGCACTCAACAAAACAGCATTGTAGGGATGAGAAATAACACAATAAACAGAGGGGCCAGATTATGTTTTTCACTTTAAGCTCATTTGTTGACCTTTTTAAAGAAGCTGCAGGAAAGTATGTCACGCCAAAGGCCAGGGATAGATAATCAAATCATGCAAACACTAAACACTCTTTGTGATATTGTCCATTGATAATGTTTGTTTATTGTACGAGGTACTAGATTTATACCCAATTAAGGCAAGACAGACCATGTCCTAACATTGTTCCATCATCAAAAACATGCCTGGAGTAGCATTTAGATTGATCCATGTTTGTTTGATGAATGCTGATGAACTCTCTCCTTGTTCAACACTGCGTTCTGAACTCTTTCGATGTGTGACGTCGATGACAGTTGACGTCACTAATCATGAAATCCTCACCAGACTCGCTCTGAACATTTCTTCCGTCTTTTTCAGTTTTTCATTGTGTAATGTGTTCATAGATATAAGGCATTTTATGTGTAGAAATTGCCAAAATCGCAGATATTTGGGACATTTAAATCTGGAAAATTGACAGTACCAGGTTTAAATTTCTTGGTTCATTTTGCACACATTTTGACGTTACAATGTTCCAGTGAAATCTATGGATGAACAATATTAAATGAAATAATAAAACATCGTTCAGAGCAGATTGTACAGGTTGTTTTTTTTCCACATGAAAGTCTATATACTGAGAGAACAAACTGACCAAAAAACTAAAAAAAATTAGCGTTTTGCCTGTAGTGTCTTGCGTTAAAAATCTAAAAACCCTGTCACTCCATGTGACATGATAAAAAAAAGCCAAAATCTCTGTTGACCATATCTTAGAAAACAATGCTTAGACCAACATATATAATTGTTTTGATCTAAAAATAACTAATTCACTGTATCTTTATAAATTTCAATAAAAGCACAATAAGCTAATTTGTTTGATAAAAAAAAGTCAAATGGACACCGAAAATTGCAAATTATGTTATTGAAACACATACACTAACACAGCTTGGGCACTTCTTTGACAAACTTGGTTAATTCTTCTTCTTTCCAATTCCATAAATAAATCCATAAACAAGGCACATAAATCCAAACAAGAGCAGAGCGAGAGTGTTCACAGAAATAGAAACATTAGCTCACTTCCAGCACACAAATAAATGCTACAAGTTCAGCCTTGAGTCATCTGTCAAAACTACGGAGAAACTTCAATTTTTGTTGCTAATATCACGTATCCAACTCGGAGAAAATGACACTCTAGTTCAGCCAACAGCCAGCTATAGAAATAAAAGCAAACAGAGAGTTCTTCACAGTGTATAGGAATGTACTATAATTTGGAGCACTTGGCCCATGCACTGTCACTCCACAAGTCTGACTGAATATATTCTTGGCCCTGTGTTTTTCTCCATATGGCAGGTGCTTAGGCTGACTTCACCCAACCTCAAAGGAGCCAATAAAACACGACCACAATGTACAGCCATTACGCAGGTGCTGATCTGCAACGTTGGGCGAATGTGCGAAAACAACTCCTGGCACATCTTTATCTACAGGTCATACAATACACAGCTGCAGTTTCTTCATGAAAACAGCATTAACTTACACTGAGGAATAAAGCAAATGGAGCAATGCAAGTCGTTTCTGAAGAACTTTCTGGATGTTATTGTAATCCGTGGTCTAATGTTTTGTCTGGCAAACGGTCATTGATTTCTAGTGAGGTAAGTACAGAGTATTTAAAGCTGTTGTACCTGATTTTCAAGCCGCGAAAACGGAAGTAGGTCTCTAAGTCTGTGTATCTCGCTCTCACAAACCGTTTGGCTCATCTTTAATATTGCATGCATTCGTTTTTTGGTTCGTGCACAACTTAAAAACTGCTATTTTCAGGCGGATCACCCAAGCACAGCCAATCAGAGCACCGCTTTCAGCTTCTACTTCCAGGTTGACGATGCATAAAATAGTTTAGCGGTAGGTGCATTTAAAAAACAGCAGTCTCGTTTTTTTGCATTTACAAGATACGCTTTGGTGGAAAACACAAAATGTACTTAACTGCACACAAAAACATCGAGCGCCCCAGCTTTAACAATGTCAACGATTTGTGAACATTACAGAAACAGCTTGTTGCAGAGCGAAGCACCAAAAATACACTGATAGAGAATTCGTGAGGACGATATTAGAGATAAATAGTGTAGATAAAGAGTGTAAATATCACAATATATCAGCAAACTGATATATGGGGTGATATTTACAATTTTAAGCGATTCGGCAGGTTGATATTCTGTTTGGGATCATGGATTTTGGGGAAAGTTTTGAAAATCAATGCTACATATCAGGACAAGTACCAGAGGAGTTTATTGGCCACCAGCAGCTCTGAGCGCGTAAATATTGGTATCAGACCAAAAAAAACCATGAGTGGACCTCCAGTAGATGTGATGTCATAATAACATTCATTTCTACTAACATTGAAAACAGAGGTGGGGACGAGATTTTATGTTTGTGATTTACGACTAGTTTCTTGATTATATTGAAAGTGAAGTCTTCTGTGTGACCACAAATTAACTAAGATATTATTTATTTTAATATAGCAGCAAAGAGTGAGAGTGAGTCAAGTAAAGAAAATTACTATTACTCAAGTTTGTGACCAGCTTTATGAATGCCAAAGTATTAGTACTTTACATTTAGGTGTATTTTTGAGGATATATATTTCAAAATACTTAATTTTGCCTCTAAAATTGTCACATACAGATTTTTTTAGTTCTTACTATTGTAGTGTAGTATTGTAGTGTACTGTAGTGACCTGAATTATCCCAATTATCAATTAAGCAAATAATCTTAACATTCAACCACGTTTAAAGATTAAAGTAGTGAGCTTGTAACGCAATAAAATTCAATAATATTCAATAAAATTCAAACAATTTTTAATACATTAAGATATTAATATATTACTCAGCAATAGTGCTCACATTTGTTCTCTATATGGAGTATTTAGATCTTTAATAATTAACAACACACATGGGGTAAGATTATGTTATGTGCTATGCAACTCACATACAATATTTTTACAGGTCAGACATAAAATTCAAAGTTTGTAATTGTTATTAACTTGTGTAAAGTGAGAAGAGTATGTTGTGGATGAAATTATCGATAAATCAATCAGTTTTCATGTAAAGTAAAAGTAAAAATCCAATATTTCCGAGATGTATTCATGTCTTTATAAACCTGCCATCTGGAAACACAATCAGCCTCAGCAGCCATTCCTTATTTCTCACTGTAATAAACAACAGCCTCTCCGGTGCGACTGGAACCTGGATTTCCTCCATTTTGGCTTTTCCCTCTGTTGACATGGAAACCAATAAAGCAAACTGCAATAAATGCAAACATATACAGTAAATGTACATCAGTCAAGTGTGATGCAAAGAGCATGACAAGTCAGGTCAAATATTGCAAAGAATTTCTCTGTGTGGTTCTTTTAAAGGCAAATGTATCATAAACCTTACAGACTACAGTATGTGCTTTTAACCATTTTGACATGTTGGTCCCACATCAAAAACATACGTGGAGTTGTTCGTTTTTATGCAGTCTTTCTCTCTCAAGAGCTTAAAAATCGTAGCCCTTATTACCGCCCCTTTGCGACAAACCCAATTAGACAACATTACAACCAATCTGGTGAAGTCATTCCCTCAATTTTGTTTCTGGGTTGTTAATTAGCTTCCTGCAAATCATTTTTTAGAAGTCATTTCCCATGAGACAGGTTTGAGCGGGAGCTGCAGTCTGTTAAAAAAAAAGCAAACCGTAAAATTAGCAAAATGTGAAAATGTGGGTTATACAACTGTGTAAATTTCCACATGAGGCAAGTTGGGTCAGCACATAAATATGCAGCAGCTTGCCATCTGACCCACTCGATAACTTATCAAAATCAAATCATAGGGTTTAAAGTTTTCAATTACTAGAATTTTTGTGTTTTGCAAATAGTGTTGGGAAGAATACTTACAGAATACTGAATACCTGCAATACAACATAACATATTCAGTCATAATAAGAGTACTATATTCCAGTTTAAGTAGCATTATGCAGTATTATGGTGTAAAAATATGGTCGAGGCTTAAACAAATGTATGCTTATTGCACCATTTTCTGTGCATTTATTTATCACTAATTAGCGAAGGAAAACGGCACATGCAATCACCAAGAGCTGTGTTTTCTATTTTCTCACTAACCCTAAGTTCAGTCACTATGAAATTACACTTACTGAGTGCATCCAGCCAGCAGATGGCGAAAGCGCAATATACAATCTAGTGAAGTTAGTGCTGAAAAGAAGTTATGATGCGGATTTGCTGCAGCAGTTATCGTGTTTAGAGGCAGAAATGCTCAGAACGAGTCTAGCGATGATTTAAGGACTAAAAACAGCAGAAGATTCTTTGATAAGTGACATATGAAGTGTGAAAATACATCAGAAAATCATGGAAGTTCGGCAGGATGTGTGTTTGACGCTCGGAGGGGGAAGGATTTTCTAATAAACATTCCTCAAAACAGCATGAATGCAACTGAATATTACTTCAGGTATGTTTTTGATGACCGAACATTGTTAGAACAGGGTTTAAAGCTCAAAAAAGTCACCGTAGCAGAATATGTGTCCTTTAAAATCAGAATACAGTTGGTTTATGAGTCATTTTAAGATCAGCAGCTAAAACTTGAATGCAGGTAGTAAAGTGTATAACTTTGTAATTTACAATGCATTCACTAAAAATATCAACATACAGCACCATGTATCACTTTGCATATCGCCAAGAAGTCTGTCACAATATTCCCATATTATTACGTTGAGTCTGTTTTTGCTGGTGCGTCTGTCATGCTTTAAAATGGTTCAGACCTGGTTTGGACCTGGTTCTTCTGCCTTGAGCCAGATCCAGTCCTGGTTTGACCTGATTTGACATCCATCAAATCAAGTGTTTAAAAAGGGTTTCACTGCAATTTCATGCTTTATCTGTATGCTTCAATAGAATGTGTTCTGTTATGGCTTTGTGTAGCATACAAATCCAAAAGCTATTGAAAAATCTTTTGTCATATACTGGTATAGGTGTCAAGCGGTTAATCTCACTGTATGATGTCATCTGTGTTTTTCCAAATAGTGTTTTGAAGTCCGCACATCTTTACGTACCTCACTGTGATTATTTAAAGGCTTAATTTTGCACTTACTAAGATCCATGTCTAATTTTCAGCCAGCAGTTTTTATTTTTAGCCTCATTTTTAAACATCTTCACTCCTCAGCACAAGTCTTTTGCCCATGTTGTTCAAAAAACTTAAACCCTGCACAAAACTGGACTTTCTATGAGGTTTCGCACAAATATTAGAAAGACAGATTCAGCAAGTATTTTTCTAATGGTCAGGAATGCAGTGGCTCAGCAGTTCGGCCGACATCCGACACTATATACAAAAGAGTAGAAGAAAACTCCATTCATTCCCATCGCTTCTGTATATTAACATTATATCTGGTATCAAAGTGCACACATTTTGACTGGGTTTTCTATTACCTGGGTGGCTCTGGGAAGGAGGAAGGAGGAGGCCAGGCTGCACAAAACCACTTTGAGAAACGGCTGTTGACCTAAGAGTGAATGTGAAAGGATCCCCTCACACCAAGTTCAATGCAACGTGTGTTCTTTAGATTGGGAGACACAAGAAGCCATTTATAGACACATGGCCAAGTGCAAGGAGAAAGAAAATGGGCCATGTATTGCAAGGCCAGGTCCAATTTGATCCATGAAGAATAACAGATTTATGGTAAAAGAAAAGAAAAAAACAAAAAACTTTTCAAACAGACTTTCCATAGGTTTCACAACAACTTGAAAAACAATGTGAGGCCTTTGCTCATTTACTCTTCCTCACTGTGAGCATCATACCACGATTAACCCACATTAAAGTCAAAATTACTGCTCTGGGAGTTAAAGGTACAACTTCTCAAACCTCACTTAAATTTGATAATTTCCTCAAAATTAAAACATAGAAATAAAATATACACTGATACAAGAAAAGTCAGGAGCACCGAAAATCCAAAGCAGAATAAACAGACTTAAAAATCTAGGAGCAGTCAAAATGACTGGACTAGACCAAGACTGAAGCAGTACTAGACCAGGACTGAACCAGAACTAGACCAAGTCTGAACCAGGTCTGACTTAAAACCCAAACGTATCTTTGGGGGTATCCAGCCTCTTAGGTTGTACAGACAAATAAAGAGACAAGAAAAAAACATTAAAACATCCTCTGGCTCACTGTCAACCACCGCGTTCCATCCACAGGATTCTACACTTTACACGCCACCGACACCTCAAATTCCACTGGACTCTCTGCTGCGTCCTCACGCTGAGAAAGACCTGGCCTCTGGTAATGGTCTTCATATGGGTTGCATGTTAAATGGTAAATTATACCCCCTAATGCGAAGAAAAGGAAGATTGCCATAGCAACTGCATGTCCATGGAGTGGCTCCAGACCAGGGTCCTCCTTTGGAGTCGAGGCTTCAAGGACGATGAGGCTGAACCAGTCTGGTGATGATTTAAGGACTTAAAACAGCAGAAGATTCTTGGATAAGTGACGTATGAAATCTGAAACTACGTCCCAGAACCAGGAAGTTCAGCAGGAAGTGCCTTTGATGCTCGGAGGGGGAGGATTTTCTAGTGGACATAACTCAAAACAGAGTGAATGTAACTGAATGCTACTTCAGGTGTGTTTTTGATGACGGAACATTGTTAGAACATGGTTAAAGGCTCAAAAAAGTCACTGTCTATGTCTCCTTTAAGTCAATGATTAAACATAAAGAAGGATAAGGTTGAGATTTGAGATGGTCGTAAGAACTTCCTAAAAATGCAGAGAGGGCGATTACTACAACAGTATAATGTGTCTCCCATGTGCCTCTGCAAACCTCTGCTTAAAAAGACATTTGGCATCTCTCTCCATCAAGAAGAGTTATAGTAGTGTTCCTGGTCTTTAAACAGGAAAATGTGTTCTCACTGAAACTGCACGTAGTGATTACAGAGAAGATTAACAATCAAGTACAGTGACCTTTACATGGGAGTAATATTGCTGCAATTATGGAGATTTGAACTTTTAAAATGTGATTCTGGCCAAATTAGCTGTACTTTTCCACTTGTGTTTCCACGACAAAACAAAAAGGACATCTCTGAGAAGGACACAGGTGAAATACAAAGCACTTTCATTGCTTTTAGCTTCTTAAAATTACGAAATACCGGAGTTTAAGATGTAGTAAAAGTGTACGTTTGCATGCACAGAATAATCACAGCAGCCCCACTCTGAGACCACAGTAGAAAATGTAAAACTACTTCCCAACAGAGTAAATAAAGGCAAACTGTGTTAATTGCACTATGGAACTCCATAAGCCACAGGGAGAAAACTGTAACTCAATAAGACACTAATTACACATTTCTATTAGACAGGATGAACTGAAATATAAAAGGGAGCTTTCCTGGTAATGAAATGTGTTCCTGTCAGAAATATCAAGTGTCTATCACGAGTGCTGTGCTTGAAAAAACAGCATCTCAAGCTAGATTATAAAGTGGGGCTGAATAATAAGAGAAAAACATCCCGTAATAGCAGGGTTTGCCGCTTGACATGATTTAGAAAGCTTTAAACTTTAATGATAACTTTAATGATAACTTTAAAGCAAACAACTCTATTATGTGGGCCTATCTGTTTTATGATTATGTTGGCCTTAAAGAATTGTATGAATAAGGTTGCAAAGAAAATTCACAGTAAATCTCCGGAAGATTTCCAATAAGAACTTCAGCTTGGGAATTTTCAAAAATAAATGGTCAACAAAGACACAAAAGACCCTTTGATTCCGTCTGCCAGCTTCATTCATGGTACACTGATGACTAAGATCCGTCCAGTCGCTTACTAATCAGACAATAAACTTGTAACGTGCCAAGAAATGTACTCCCAAGCTTTGTCTAGATTTTTCGACTATATCCTCATACAAAACTGCACCATTTGTGAGTAAGAGCAGAACTACCTGACAACACGCTGAGTGGACCCAGCTCCTGGACTTCCTCTGTCTGAGCCCCCACTGAGAACTGCAATAAAGTAACATCATCCAACTCCAGGCCATGGACATTATAAATAACACCGGAACATTCTTTTTTTTCCACGTGAACAACCCACTCCGCAGACCTCTCGTGCATCTGCTTTGCCACCATCTTCCTTTAAGCCCAAGAAAGTCCATTAAATGACTTCTCCTCGCTTTTCAGATTCAAACTTTCTACGTTTATTTGGCATCCTCCGCCCTGCTTAAGTCAGCTGGGTGGGGCATGAATCCAGTCCATGCAGGGAGGTGTCCGGGGGTCCTTCGGGAGCACTGCGCACTGACCTCACCTCTTCAACACCCGCACCTGGTTTTCATCTGACCAGTGTTAGCCTTAAAAGTCAATTAATAGCGATGCCATCTGGAGAGAGGAAAGGGGAATTTAGGGCACAGCTCACAGAGATAAGTGCAATATTTCCACACAGGACTGCAAATTGTTTTCCGTATTCAATTAAAGGTCGAACTCGAAACCCGTGTATTTGTATGGGGCAAAGGGTCCATGGCTAACATCTCTGTAAGCTGAGGAGGCATCCTGGAGGATCCATTAGGCCGTTATAATGAAGCAACCTCGCTCAACCACTAACTTTGGCAGGAAATGGCTTTTTCCATTTTCTCTCTAGGTTCTCTCCCCGCTCCGCGCTCTCTCCCTCTTCTCCCGCGCCAGCCTCCCCCTTGGCAAAACCTCATAAAATAGACAAATAAAAAGGCAGCGATCATGCAGCGAGAATGATGAGGAATCATTACAACATGTGAGTCTGAATAACTTAAGTGATGTAACTGGATGCCTTTAGTCGAGTAAATGATTTTGGCTAAAAATGGAGCTTGGTGCCTCTTGGAGTGGAAATGTTTTGAAAAAATGTATTGGTTTACTGTAAGAAGATGTAATAGTGGTGGTTAGGGATTTTTTTGAACTGATACAATGTCTGATATTTGGCTTCCTGCTGTGGCCAATCACCGATATTTGCCGATACCGATATTTAGATTTTAAAGCAAGGCCCACGAATCTATCTCAAGTTGAAGTGAAGATTCAAAATACTTTGGTGAAAATATAACTGTATCTGGGATATAAAACCCTTTGTTCCATGTTTGTGTCAACATACATACATATTTTGGCCTAATCGCTCTTCTGTTTCCATTTTTACTCATGTGTCTGTTTAAAAAGACAAATCTGATGCTCTGGGAATGACACATGAGTACACAGAGACTGGGACACCGCCAAAAATGTATAGGCAGCGAATTCAAATGAGCAAAAACCGGGCAATATTGGCTGATACTGAAAACGATCGATCGCCCATGCCTGGTAGTTTGCATATTCTGTCAACGTTTGGGTGGATTTTCTCAGGGTATTTTGGTTTTTACCCTTTGTTCCCAAAAGTGGGCCAATTTTACATCTAGGTCCTTCTCACTCATCACCAACCGAAACATCAGATGGAAGAGATGTTTTCCTATTGTGTCTCCAGAGTTGACCTGGCTCCCGCTGGACGCTGGCTGTGATGCAGACACATTATCTGCTGACCCTAACTGACAAATCCTCATGTTAAGTTGCGCTGACATCTTGGACTGAGACACAAAGGCGACTGGCAAACGCAATGGAAACGTTTCTGCGTCTATCAATCTATGCTAACCAGGTAACAAGATTTGATTCTGGTCGCTGCTTTTGACAGGATACCCCGAGAAAATGGTTGAAGGATTGATCAAAATGCAGATGTCCAATCAAGAACAACAAAATCTGCACTGAAAATACATGACTGATTGAAGCACTTGTAGCTATGACCTATATTTTCAGCAGGTTCTTTCAACAGCTGCAACTCCAAGCCACCGGTGGACTTCTACGACTCTGAGAAAACCCAAAAAAGTGATCAAGACAAATCACAATACAGAGCCAAATATAGTTCTCTACACCAACAGAGAAAAACACAGAGTGAGAGCAGCGCAGTGGAAAATCCTGTTGGCGGGCCCAGGACTAAGAGGTGGAAAAGTGGAGAAAGCTGAGCTAGCGTATAGGTCTGACCTAAATTCAGTGGCCTATCCAAGGCATATATTATCTAATCCAAGGTAAGGAAAACTCAATAACTGCAAAGGGAAACAGTATGGAACAGTGGCTACAGCAGCAGGACCAGGGCTGTTGATGGACTATGGGCAATGGCAAAACTAATACAGCAGTGGGTCACTTAAACAGAAAATATGAAATAACAGACATTTGGGCTTTGACTGAAGATTTTATGGTCAATTTAGGTAGATTAGGTAATAGGTAGATTAGGTAATAGAGATGTATGGAACAATAGAAGCCGCAGGATGTCAAATGCAAATGGATTATGGTCAAAGGATTATGGCAATTCAATAGAAGTATGTGTGTCTTTAAATGTACTGGTTTAAGGTTTAAGTCCAGTATCAGACAAATGTGAACAGATTTTTCTTTACAAATCAGTGTTGTGTTGGCGTTATCTCTCATAAACTATACATTCACATACATATTCTAAACACTGTTCACTTCTATCTTAACCATTCAAAATTCCAATATTTGGTGAATTTTAAAAAGTATCATTGTATAAACTGATCAATTTGACCAGTTAAAGGTGTACTATGTAAAGTTTCTGGTGGATGATTTACCACCTGCTTATCTTCATGTAGATGTTATTGCTTTGCCAGGAATGCTCCACAGTATGGCATTACAATTATCTATCTCCATGGAGACAAGCAGGTGACATCTCTAGGCCAAGTTAGAGGTCAGTATTTGTTTTTAAAAATAGAAACACGAGCAATCCAGTCAAAGTAGACGTAGAAGATTTCCAGGGAGACAAGTAGGCGGCGAAAAGTTACACACTGCACCTTTAAATGCTAATTTTATACCATCATCACAGTGTGGAACGGTGACACTCCTACATCGCATGCCACATTACTAATTTCTGTACTTTTGTTTTGTCATTTCAAACATAAAAGATTCCTTAGTACCTGTGGCAATGTAAATTTCCAACTTTTCTGAGCAGTGTCCCTGGAGTTACTATAAGTCTACGTTCATTAAACAAAGGAATGGACACAGACTGTAATGGGCTCTGAAATCTCAACACACACCTGTTCTTGTTGGGTTTGGCAGTAGGACTCAGTGAAGTCAGTCAGCCAAATGGAGCAGAGTTAGTCTGGCTCGCCATCGCAGGAGGTGCAGAGATTTAGTAGCCCGCTAGCTGGGATGCTGGAAACTGTCTCTGTAGTTTGAATTGGACAATGCCGCTTTTAAAAGTTTTTATTGTTGATTGTTATATAAAGTGCAATAGGTCCACTTTTTGCAATGATTGTTTATATGTCCCTTGAAAAATATGCTTTTGGCGGCGGTAAAGATGTCAATGACAAAGAATTTAATGATACAAACTGGACTGACATTGTAACTGAAATATGTAAAAGGAAAAAACATCACATTCTGACTTTGGACAAATTTGAAAGCCTTTGGACCAAATGTGGCAGTCTTTGCATGTCTTTGGCTGCCTTATTGTCATTTAATCTGTTCTCTTTCTGGTCATGTTCTGTTATATACTTAAAAACTCATGAATTGGACGCAAATCAATAACTGGAAGTGCACAAATGTTCAAAGGTTTTCTACTTTAATCCATCCACAAGGTTGCAAGTTAGACATCCCGTTGTGCCAGTTTCATTCTCAGGAAAAAGCAGACATCTTTCAAAATTGCAAACCGTCAAACCACAAATTGAACCTATTCGACAATTTTGCGGCCAAAAATTCCATTGGACCTCGTAGTCTTAGCCTACTGTCTGGTTCATTGGCGTGGAGGAGGAAAGGTTTCTTCTAGGCCCCCCTGATAAAAGCACTTCAAGGTGTCGGAATATCCGCTGGGCAGTGGCTCCCCGTCGGGCTGAGATCCTAGCGGGGCTGGGAGAAAAAACAAATACGCCGGAGCCCTAAGACGGGACATATACGACTTCAAAGCCTCTGCCGCTCCACTGCTTGTCCTCCCTAAGGCCAGTTTACCAGAGGCTCCTCACTCACAGCCATCAAGAAACATGCACTTCCCCTGCTCCACACATGATGCCCTTTTACTGTTTCTGCACACCATTAAAACTAAATGGACAACCCACATACTAAGCTCTTTTCCCCTTGCATGAAGTGTGGTGGTTGGAGCTCAAAGACAGCACTTTACCAACCTTGCCTGCATAAGTGTGGTTGAGTGATTGACTGGGTGTGAATAATGTGAAGGGATTTGGGTAGAAATAAACTTACTTTGAAAATGAAGAGATAAAAATTAAAGTGATGCATACAAACTGTGTTGTACAACTTGTATCTGTAGCTACGGGTTGTCATGAGTTACGATCTACAGCATGTCAATAATAAGGCCAATGGGATGGGGCGGAGAATCAGCTTTTGGTATCTGTGTGAATATAAGATATAAGAAAGGGCAACATGGGAAGAAACAAATAAAAAAAATCTTCACTAACTCTAATACTGTTAGTTATTCACGTGAGGTTTCTGCAGTGCCATGTTTGGATATATTTGACAGGTTGTTTTTAGGAAGAATATCTAACCACATTATGTATAACAAGGATTGTGTACTCAAAACAAAACAAAACAAAACAAAGTATATTCATATCGTCCTGTTACTAATACACGTGTTTTCATTTGCTCAAAGTAACTTAGTCAGTGAAATGCTTTGTCAAACTCTTCTTCCATGTTTACTTGTAAGTTGCATAACTTGCTCCACTAAACTCACAATAACCACAACAGGCTGATTGATAATCCAGAGCCACAATGAGTCTTTTCCAGGGGTGAAACAGCTGACTAAGGGCTCTGCAGCTGGCAATGCTAAATCCAGCGTGTCTCACTGGCTTTCCTTGAATGTGAGGTCGAATAATTAATTCAAGTCTGGAAGACATTCTTTTTGTGAGAGGAAACATTCTGGCCCCCAGCCTAAACCAACAGAGGGAAAAACAGGGCTGACTGCGGGCCAAAGTGAGCCTCCAGATGGGGCTACAAAACTGCACGCTGTGGACAAAAGAGGTGAGAGGGTCCAGCGCTGCAGCGGAGAGCTTATCAACACTAAACTGTGAGTTTGTGTCATGCATTTGTTGTGATTACTCACCACTCTCGCTCTTCTCGATGACGTCAACCACCTCGCCTGCCTGGAGGCTGATCTCTGAAGGCTCTTGTTTCTCATAGTTGGCCACCACCACATATTGTTCCAGGAGCATGGGGTCTGAGGAGTCCAGACCTGGGGTTGATGGGAAAAAACATGCCGTCAGCCAGCTGCCAGCCATAGGTCCACGAGAACGGTTGCCGGGCGCCCGCTGTGCCATAGGCCAGTTTGTCACCACAGATCAGCCAATCACGAGATTCACACGGCTCAGTGCATCTTCCTGAGAGTCTAGCCATAGAGCTGCAACCACCTCCAAGTCATCAAGAGAGGTCATCTGCACTCCCTTAGCTAAGTTCAAGCATCAGGCTATGATCTGAAGAAAATCCATTGTGTTACAGCATCCTCATGGTCCAGATAAAAACTAGGGCTGGACATGCATGCAAACACAGCAGGGATAAAGGAGCAGAAGAGAAAGCAGTGAGAGAAGGAGTGAGAGCCAGTTGAGGACAGCACAGAAAGAAATGGTTTCCCTTGGAAAATAAACCATCTGCTAAAAAGGCTCCTTCTCCTGCGCTGGGCTGAGCAGAGGAAGAGTAGGGGGTAGTGCATACGCCAATCACACGAGCCGCCACTGGGGCCTTAAATAGAACCAGATGAAGGGGCTGGCCTCTGCCTGCCTGAAACACTAGAGCTCTGCTGGAGCCAATGAGAGCTCCAGTGAGGAGTTCAACAAGTTAACTGTGTAGGCACCAGCAATGACACACTTTTACCAAGTCTTGGTCTTTATGAAGTTCAAGCTGATCTACTTGATTTTACTGCTGTTCCAACATATACTGTGTGCAACATTTGCTTTCTCAACCACACCATTCGTCTTACAATAACTACATTTCAAGCATTTTTAACCTATTTGCTTGTCCAAACAGAAACGTGACATGAAAGTGAAATGTGGGGCATACCTTGAACTTCTAGCACTGAGTTCAGCTTTCGAATAATGTCAACACAGAGCTCTACCTTCTAAACTATGTCTTGCATCAACACACACATACATGCACATGTTTTAACACTAATGCACTGTATAAACAAACTTATCTACCTCCCCTGACAGCCACTATTCAACAGTACAGTACAAATCAAAATGGTGTGATATACAAAGACAATAAAGACCTTTTATTAGTGTAAATCGGACATATTTTAATGTTGTTTTGTCAAAAATGAAAACACATTTAGTTGTAGAGCTATAGTATTGGAAACCCAACATTTACTGAGTTGAAACTTGGCAAATACTGTAAAATACTATTAGATAATTGCCCACTTTTACATTGAAAACTTCCCGTTTCATAGCTTTCTGCTTCAACTCCAACTCTAAACAGATTCATTCCAGCCCTCACAGGAGTAACCCAAGCCTTCGACGCGCCGCTAATGAATCCCCAATGAAGAAAAATCTATAAGTACTGAAAATGGCTTAAGGCTAGTCCATTCTTCAGTCTTTAGTCTGGCCCAGCTGACGCGAAGTTTACAGCTCAACGTGGGCTTCTGCTGACCACCGAGTCAAACCTAAAGAACACTGTAGCTGCTGTGTGCACGCTTCACATTCTCCTTGTTTACACTAATATGGCCCCGAAAGGTCGTGAGGCTGATAAAACAATCTTCTAAAGTGGTTTGTTTGCATAAAGTTGAAAAAGCTATAAACACCCCGCAGGTCAAATTTCGGTGTATGTGGTCGGCCGTTGCATATAGCGCTCACTTGCTTCTTTTGACGAGGGAAAAAAGTTAGCTTTGACCTACATAATTAGCAAATGTTTCCAAGAGAGTTATGTCACGAGTCCAAATAAAA
Organism: Rhinogobius similis; assembly: GCA_019453435.1. NCBI lineage: Eukaryota > Metazoa > Chordata > Actinopteri > Gobiiformes > Gobiidae > Rhinogobius > Rhinogobius similis. Next base: position 25,801,113 of record CM033634.1, read on the forward strand.
CTTTTTCCCCCTCTAAACAGTTTATGGAAAGAGTAATTGCATTTTAGTCTAAGTGTGGAAAAAGGGGTTCCGCAGCCCAATAGGTTTTAAGGTCTTAAATCTGTAGATAAGGGATGAGCTAGACACCGTGGATTATGCCACCGTTTCTCTCCAAAAGCTGCAAAACGAAGACATGGTTTTTTATGTGAAAATTTGGATGAAAGTTTTACAATTTAAGAACTTACTTTGAATGTGAAGATGGTTTGTGCGGATTTTAGATGAGCAAAAGAATCTGGATTGCTGTGGTGTTGGTTGCAGAACACTATGATGCATTGTGTAACGCTTCTGGTGGAGGGTGTACCATTCTCCTTGGAGATGGTATAGCTATGCCTGGAATGCTCCACAGTATGGCATTAAATGTATGTATCGCTAACAAACATAGTGACAGAAGAAACTCATACGGGGGATAAATGCCTGATTTTTATTTTTATGGTTTATTCTTGGCATACTGTATTTCGTTCTTTCGCTTTCTGGTCAAACAAACAAACCAACAAACAAATGATCAGATCTGTCAACAAGAATGCATTTTTGAGATACTGTTTCAGCAATTAAAACACCTGTAATTTATTAAATGCTGCAAGATGTAAGTTTAATGTCATACTGTGCATACTGTGATACAAAGCATCTCCAAGAGACACGCGGCCACCAGAAAATGTATAGATTTTTTAAATAACATGTCTGGCTGGTAAGCTAATACTAACAGTATGAACACTTGCTTAACTTGGATCTAAAATGGCTATGTCTTTTTAGTTTTTTGTTACATACTCTTATCAATGCATTTTACGGTGTTTTAACTCTAAATTCTAAATTCTAAAAGCTTAACCAGGGATAAAGCTACAGACAGGCCACTGGGTGAAAGCTTTAAGTACATGGGTTGGTTTCCTATAAGGAGGCAATATTTAATGTTCTACCTCCCTTCAAATAAATCCTAACATTACCCCCCCAGTGATATAGGAAAAAAACAAACACTGCAGGTCTGCATTGAAGCTATTACGGGCAACAGAGTGCAAGAGGTTTTCTAAGAATTTTGATCGGAATCTGATCGATCCAAAATGGGTCACCGGGGAGAGGGGTCTGATGTTGAAAGACCTGAAACCTCCAATGACCCACAGGAACATCACTGATGATTCGTCCCATTGCATCCCAGAGATGCATCTTCAAACCCGTACGTTTTATTCTCTGTATTCCATTGGCCTTAAATCTGAAAAGATATTTTGCGTAGTTCACTCAATGGGACTTTCCTGGTTATTGTTACAAACAAGGGCTTTAATGCTGTCAATTTGAATACACATCCACTTTTGTCCATCATTAAGTAAAGCTCTTTTAACCAGCCAGTTGGATCTTTGAGGGAAATTACCATCTCATTATTTTGCTAATCCCTTTTTATCTTCTATTGTTTCATGTCAGATGTAATACTCATACCACTTTACATGTCTTAATAACGAGAAGTTCTTTACCCAGTCTTAAGCCGTTGGATACTCGGAGAAACCCATGGACGCATTTGTTTGCGGTCTGCCCCTGCTCCCCGAGGGCCACATACTGATTCAATGACATGAATGCATCTGCTGTGCTACACTCAACAGCAGTGCAGTGTCCCGGGCCTGCTCCAACAGCACATCTGCAGCTCATGAGCCACACAAAGGCAGAGCAGCAAGCCAATTCTGCAGAGCTCAAACCTACTTAGTGCTTGTAAAGTGGCCTTAGGGTTCACAATATGGCAGCAAAAACGGTCAATGGGAATATTCACTGTCATGATTCAAAGATATCTGGTAAAACATGGGTGATATGAAAGGGGCACTATTTCACTTTTGTAGAGTCCGCCACCTGCTTGTCTCCGTGTAGATGTTACTGCTATGCCTGGAATGTTCCGTAGTATCTCCCTGGAAACAAGCAGGTGACGCTATCGGGCCAAGTCACAGGTCCGATTTCTGGAAATGTAGAGCCTGTTCACAGTAAGAATGCATGTTGTTCCAAAGAGCCTTTGAGCAATAAAAACACATGTAATTTAATAAATGCCAGATTTATTGCAAAACCATAAAACTCCAACAGAAAAGTGACATAGTGCAACTTTAATGTAATAAATATCCCATTAAATTAAAATGTATATAAATGTTCCTAATGACACCGCAAACATCCCCACCTCACAGCAATAAGGTCCTGGGTTCAATTTCGAAAGTCCAATATTTGAGTTGGTTGATATATTGGGCTGATATTTGTACATTTTAGGGCTGAAAGCTAAAGGCTAAAGATTGGTTTGGCAATAGATTAGTCTAGCGATTATTTACCTTTTAAAAATACATATTAGGTATGTCCAGATCAATGAGATTGGTATTGCGTTTGATGTTAATATCACAAACCATGACTTTGTTTATTCTTCAGATTTAGGCATGTACTCTGAGACTCTCTTTAAAGGCCCTGCTGTAGTTTATATTCACATGTATATTGGCACTTATTGGTTAGGGCTGCAAAAAACAATTATTTTAGTAGTCGACTATTCAGTGATTATTTCTATTGTACATTGAGACATTTTAAATACATTATCAACCAAATAAAGGTTCAAATATAACGGAAGACAGAGAATATTTATGAATGAAGTGTAGTAGTAGTAGTAATAGTGTATTTTTTACATTTTGATTTAATAAAGTTTTTGCTATTATAAAAAGACCTTTTCGTATGTGTTTTAGAGTCTGTATAATCCAGATAACGATTACGATTATAAAAATACAATTTTAATTTTCACTATTTTCATAGTCGACTAGTCACAATTAATAGTTGAAGCCCTAATCAGCAGCAATAATGCTGCCAAAGTCTCTTGACAGTAACTGAATTTTATCAGAACAACCCAACAAATACCATGACATGGCCACACTTGCTTGCCAATGCCAGATCCGGTCTGAACTCGGAATCTAAGCTAAGCAGGACAGGGCCTGGTCAGTGCTTGGATGGGAGACCGCTGGAACACCAGGGGCCACAGTGGGGCACTGGAGGAGGAAATGCCGTTGTGTCCTTAGCCAAGACACTTGACTCTTTGCCGTGTATGAACTTGGTGTGTGTAAACGGTTGGTGGTGGTCAGAGGGGCCGATGGTGCACACTGGCAGCCTTGCTTTCATCAGTCTGCCCCAGGACAACTGTGGCTACATAAGTGGCTTATCATCACTGAGTGTGGAGTGAAAGAATAATGACAGTGTAGTGCTTTGAGAGACTTGGGCAAGTCTGTAAAGCTCATTACAAGAGTAAGGCATTATTATTAAATACATTCATTCACTACTGGGTTCATAATGACAAATAGCTACACATTCAGGAAACACATCTTCCTGGTGAATTAATGCGAGAATGATGTCTGTATGTCAGTTTATGCGTCTGCTTACCATCAAAAGCCAATAACTATAATCAAAAAGTGTATTTATTAATATTTACTTATCTTTTACTGTATTAATCTTTTTGTTCATTGAAAGCACAACACAATACAGTTTGGGAAAAGTCTTTCTTCTAACTTCCCCTAATGTCTTCTCAAATGTTATTCTCAAGTTTCCTCCCGCTGATGATGACTTATTGCCTGTCCCTTGTGAGGATGAGGATGTCGAAGAGCGAGTACACTGTAAAGGGTGGAACCAGGAAGCACGTGTGTATATCCAAGAGGGACTAGATGTAAACACAGAGAGTGGCTAATGGTGTTAAAGAAATAGTCACTTCGTAGCTCATAACTGCAGCCTATAAAATAAAACGCCCTGGAATGTGAATAATGGAATAACCTATCTGCTCCAATGCATTTTACTGTAACCAGTGTTTATCCTTATTAATTTATACGAGATTTTTACTCCCAGCGTCATCGTAGTTCATCTGAAATGATCCTGTGAGCTGTTGCTTCATTCAATTTTTCTCACACGCGTTTGTCTCGTTCTGGCCCTGTCTCCCCGCTGTTGCAAAACATTTCATTTCCTGGACGAGACTGAAATATTAACTTTTGTTTTTCGGGCCTGTTGACTTTGCTGACAACGTCTTTACTCACCTCAGCGTCAGATTTACCGGCGCTTTCTCGGCAGAGGTTGTTTATGAATGGGCATTGTACATCACTGGACGTAGATTAAGCGTTAATGAGAGCGTAGCCTCCTGAACTAAAGCACTGCAGTTGTGTTAAGTAACGTCTTATACGAAGTGGTCCATCTATTCACACGGCTTATGTTAGCTTTGGTTCCTGTGCAGATCATTTGTTCTGATAATTGAGAAGTGAAAAGACAATCCACTACTGGGAGCCTGAAAAGGAAGTGCAGACCGCAGAATTGGCTGCAATCGCTTCAAATGTGGTGAAGGCCGATTTTACACTTGTCAGTCAGAGTATATAGAGCATAAGTGGACATATTCTTTCTATATCACAGGTATTGCATGAGAATGTTTCAGAAAAGGGTCAGCGTTTTTCCAACTTTGCTTCAAGTAGGGCTGCAACTGACGTCGTTTTGCCAGTTAAACGTTCGAGAGCTGGGCTATTCAACTTCAGGCCCGGGAGCCAAATCAGGCCCTTCAAGGGATATGATCCGGCCCAGGACCCATCCTTCAAAAACATAGAAAATATTTTATCTCCTGTTATTGGTTTAGACCTGGTTTAGTCCAGGTTTAGTCCTGGTTTAGACCTGGTTTAGACCTGGCTTAGTCCTGGTTTAGTCCTGGTTTAGTGTTTAGACCTGGTTTAGTCTTGGCTTAGTCTTGGTTTAGTGTTTAGACCTGGTTTAGTCTTGGTTTAGTCCTGGTTTAGTCCTGGTTTAGACCTGGTTTAGACCTGGTTTAGACCTGGTTTAGACCTGGCTTAGTCCTGGTTTAGTCCTGGTTTAGTGTTTAGACCTGGTTTAGTCTTGGCTTAGTCTTGGTTTAGTGTTTAGACCTGGTTTAGTCTTGGTTTAGTCCTGGTTTAGACCTGGTTTAGTGTTTAGAACTGGTTTAGTGTTTAGAACTGATTTAGTGTTTAGACCTGATTTAGTGTTTAGACCTGGGTTAGAACTGTTGACGCATTGGACATGTTTCTGGCCTCGAGGCCCTCTGTAAAATAAAGTTGAATAGGCCTGTTCTAGAGATTATTATTTCAATTCATTTATAAGTTGTTCAAAATAAAAAAAGGCAAGAGAATGAGAGATTTTTACTGAATGTGACCCATGCAGCAGTTGTACTATAAATGATAAACTAAATTTTGATACCACCGTTGATCATAACGTAAGTATAGAGATTATAAAAAGCTTAACACGTCTTTGAAAGATAACATAAACACTCTACAAAGGTCTCTACAAAAGCTGAGCGGTTACACCATAAAACGAAGCAGTGTAAAATATGAGAATGACAAACGCCTCTTATCAGAAACAGCCCTCTGCCTCGGATCTATTTTCATCTGGAGGAGGAGCACAACCACAACAAGAAGACGTCACACTTCGCCGCAAATAACCCTCCCTCCATATTTACAGTCGGTGTGAACGGAATAATACTCATAACAAACTGCGCTTTTGTGTGTTTATGGAGTCCCCCTGTCTGGAAGGCACGGCTGGAGTAACTGACCGTTCATTGAGAAACACAGATGGGACAGTGTTTGCTTGTTGGTAGCGCTCCACTGACTTAATAGTTTCCTAAAGCGGTTCAAAAAGTCTTATCCATCTGCGAGTATACAAATAAACACTTGGGCGTCCGGACCCACCCACACAACCACCCAACCATCCACTCACCCGACGCACGACTTAACCCTTCACTCTCCGCAAGCATTTACCTCAGAACTGTGACAGCTTTCGTCACCAAATGATTGCCCTCTAGAGGTCAAACGCAGACAAAAACGCAAAACTGGAGAGAACGGTTTCCACTTGCCACGTAACCATCCTCTGCTCTTCTCCCCATCTGCTTTTCACATGCACTACACCCCCGAGCACTCCGCTTTTTCCCTGGTCGTTTTGTAACTGCAGTTTTCTCCGAATTCCCTGATTAGATTTTATGGGAGGAGATTTATGCTCGTCTTCAAACATGATGCTGTATTATTAAGAGAGCGCACGCAAACAAATGGTGCAAGAGTTTTTGATATCTGTAGTAATAGTAGGATTAATGACTAAAGTTGGCACAAATAATTCAGAACTGGACTGTCAGTATGATGGTTAATGGGTTCAAAATGGAGGTAAGACTTGCAAATAAAAATGGGAAATATATTGGCAAGGCATGGCCAAATGGGGTATAAAATGCTACAAAAAGAGTTGGTTAAAAACAAAATTAGAACAAGCAGTAAGTAAATTTGCCAATAAGATCTAATGAGGTTCATTTGGTCATCTGGTAATTTATTTTTAATGGACAAATATTATGCAAAATTGACTTTCTGGAGCTTTTAACCATGTTTTAACATTGTTCCGTCGTCAACATACCTGAAGTTGCATTAAACTTCATTCACGCTATGAATCCTGGTTTGAAAATCCTCTCCCCTCCGACCGTCGAAAACAGTCCATCGTGAATTGCTTCGATGTGTAAAGTGGCTCTGTTTTTAAGTCCATAAATCACCAAATATTTCTACAGTCTAATCACGTTCACTACAACCGCGTCAATGCTCAAAAACACCGCTCATATAGAAACTAACGTTTTTCAATTCTGTGCAATTGCCTCTGCAGCCAGTAGATGGAGCCAAAGCAAAGGTACTCTGGCGTCTCCAAAGGCAGTGATAAAGTTATATTGTTCTTTGTGAAAACATTTTATTTTTAGTTCTAACACATGAGAAGTCAAAATAGAGATACTCAGGAGTTTGTTTAAAGGCCAATAACAATACAAATAATGCATGATATTTGTCCTTTAAACGTTTTTTTTGGTTTGTTTGGTTGATTTTTCATACCTGAATGTGATCCACAGGTGCTAATCGCAGTCTTCTTCAGAGTTGTCACGTGACGTTGCTGTGACGTGTCTTGTCAGCTGATTTACACAGGTTTCGGAGCTGTCTTTTTATCAGTAGAGGCAGGACGACAGCGCCATCTGCAGTCCGACTTCTTCAGGACAGTATCCCAGGTGTGAGAGTAAAAAGCCCCCCTTGTCCCGGTTTATAGACAAGACACGTCACAGAAACATCAGGTGACGACTCTGAAGAAGGCTGTGAGTGATCTGTGGAGACTGTCATAAATGAAAAACAAACAATCTCTGGTCTGAAGAAGAACATTCTAACAGAAACTAGTGCTGCACAATTTGGGAACAATATCTAATTGTGATTTTTATGATTTGTGATACGTTAAGATAATATAAGATTCTGTTCAAAGTTCACATTTTAAAAACATCCAGGAGATTTAACAAAAAGACTAATCTAATAAAAGAATCAGAACAAGTGTTTCAGAACAGGCTTGTACAAATCTAAACTACAGGGTTGGCAGCTTTTATACAAGATAAAACTGGATATTTTGTTGTTTGTTTGGTGAGGAAATTATGGGACTTCAAAAATTGCTGCCTTTGCAATTTGCTAATTACATCCATTAAAATTGCAACCCCAACCTAAACTTCTAAATAAGGGTATAAAGTGATATTTTTGCCCTTACCCTATTACAATTTTATTAGTAATTCTGCATACCTTTCACATTTTTTGATACCCAAACCTCAGCTAATACATTTAAAGGGAAAATATTATGCATTTTTTCATAGTTATTAAACGTGCTCTTGAGTAAATTGATCGTGGCATCTCATGTTTTAGAACTAAAAAAAAACAAAATTGAAAAACAAAATTAACATCTGTATCTGGTTCTGTTTACCCTGACACTTGTTGTGTTTAGGCGCCATCTGCTGGCTGCATAGTGCTTCCACAAGCTATAAATGTGTCTTTGAAAAAATGCGAGTTAAGCTAGCAGTGGCAGTGATCGTGTTTAGACAGCAGAAATACTCAGAATCTGGTGAGGATTTAAGAACGTAAACAGCCACAAATTCTCGGATAAGTGACGTCAATTATCGGACAAAAAGTCATCCATCGAGGGAGTACAGAGTGTTTTGACGGTTGGAGTGGATTTTCTAAACAGGATTCATTAAACTAAATGCAACTCCAGGTATGTTTTTGATGATGGGACATTGTTAGAACATGGTTAAAAGCTCATAATGCTCATAACATAATGCAGTATGTAATGCAGTATTCCCTTTAAAGCAGGGGTGTCCAAACTTTTCCCATCGAGGGCAACATATTGAAATATAGACCAAGCGGAAGGCCACAAATCAATCATGAAACGTTGAAAAAACCTGCATTTATCTGACGTTTTAAGCACCACCACATCTACATTCAGTCTCATTGCCTTAATACCAGGTCTGTATTGCACCAAAATGTTAGTTATTCAGGTTAGAATTGTAGAAAATCTGAAATGTGCTGTAAATAGTACTTCTCAGGAGAGAGTGGGCCAGTTCACCAGGAAAAAAATTGGTCTGACGCATTTGGCCCCCGGGCCTGAGTTTGGACATGCCTGCTTTAAAGAAATGGGGATGGAAATAGTAAGTAAGTAAAGTGTAACGAAGTAGGATTAAGAAGTAAACTGATCTTTGTTTTCAGTGTGTTATAAAAAGAAATATGGGTTAAATCTTTAGGATGCATATAAGGCATAAATTAGAGAAGTGCGTCAGTGTTTTAAAAGTGCTAACATTGTTAAGTGCAGTCTCACTTTGCTTACAGCACTCATAGTTCTGATGCTAATGTATTGCTCAAAGCACAACTAGACTGAATGTTTTCCAAAGAGTATAAACGGAACATGTCTGCTTTCCATACATGTAGATGTTATATCCTATGTATAAAATGTGGAAATGCTAAAAGGGTTATTATGGTAATTTTTGCTGTCCACTGCAACAGTTTTTGATGCCGCAGCGTAATGAGTTTTGCCTTTGGGTACTAACTCTGGAAATAATTACATCCCGAGGAAGCTAATGGTCACTTACAACATGTTAACAGCCGTGTCCAACCACTGTTTGGTCTAATGGAGTCTTGTACTGTCATTTAGACCCTACGGAAAAGTGTAAGGGGTTCATTTTTGTTCTACCATTCAATGAGTCAGGGCTATTCAACTTTATTTTGTCAAAGGCCAGATTTTTTTAGATGGTTTTGTCTGCAGGGCCAGGAACCGGGACTAAAACAGGTCTAAACCAGGACTAAACCAGGTCTACACCTGGTCTAAACCAGGTCTAAAACAGGACTAAACCAGGTCTACACCAGGTGTAAACCAAGACTAAACTAGGTCTAAAACAGGACTGAATCAGGACAAAACCAGGTCTAAACCAGGACTAAACCAGGTCTAAACCAGGTCTAAGCCAGGACTAAACCATGTCTACAACAGAACTAAACCAGGTCTAAACCAGGACTAAACCAGGTCTAAGCCAGGACTGAACCAGGACTAAACCAGGTCTAATACAAAACTAAACCAGGTCTAAACTAGGACTAAACCAGTCTAAACCAGGTCTGAACCAGGCCTAAACCAGAATTAAACCAGGTCTGAACCGGGACTAAATCGGGACTGAACCAGGACTAAACCAGGTCTAAACCAAGTCTGAACCAGGATTAAACCAGGCCTAAACCAGGATTAAAGCAGGTCTGAACCGGGACTAAATCGGGACTGAACTTGGTCTGAACCAGGACTAAACCAGGTCCAAACCAGGTCTAAACCGCTAAGAGATAAAATATTGTATTCTATATTTTTGAAGGATGGGTCCTGGGCCGGATCATATCCCTTGGAGGGCCTGATTTGGCCTTCAGGCCTCAAGTTGAATAGCCCTGCAATAAGTTATTAGCTACAGTCTACTGCCTTTTCTCTTTGGATATTGCCCTGAATAATATGCTCATATCTTCACTGCAAGTTTTATGTCGTCAAACAAAAATCAGGTCATGAACTCCCTGGTATCAAATGGTAGCATTACTTTACCTAAAATGCTCCCCAGTGGCATTAAACTTATAAATTTTATGTCATCTCCATGGCGACAATCGGTTGCACCAGGAAAACCGAGTTCACTGTAGGACTTAATGTTTTTCAAGGTATTTTTGAACAATAAAAACACTCCAAGAAAAGCAATAACATGTCCATGTAGACAAGCAGGTGGCACACTCTCTACCGGTGGATTAAGTGTGTTTACCAAATTCAGCTCTAAATTTACGACTTCACCTCCTGTTTTGCTCAGTGCGGTTTTGGAAACACTGCAGGTATCTTTCCCCGCAATAACAAGTAACTCACACAACCCCATCAGGCTTTTCTAACACGTTACGACACATGACAAAGCTACAGATGTGTTCCAGGAGCCGCATAATCATAATGCATGAGCAAATCCCATAGAATCGAGGAGGACATAACTCTACATATGCTCCTGCTCCCGTCCAAGAGTCTTTCACAGCCACGGCTTTGACTCATAAAAACGCAAACGCTGCACAGAAAAATAGGTCTTGATTGTAGAATGTTGAGTATGTTTTTTTGTTGTTGTGTTTTGTTAGTTTGTTTGCATGTTTTTTTGTATGTATTCTTGTTGAGATTAGGATAGGGAGCGCTGCCTGAGTACATGTGTCGAAAATGATAGATTTTTAAACAATTATCAAAAACAGGATCTCATTTAGAGAAGAGGGTACTGCTTTACAAGAGAAAAGAGTTCTGTCCATTTGAGTTAAAACAAAAAAATGCAAAACTACACTTTTTTTTTTCTTTACACAAATAGACAGAACCGCTGTTGTATTATGTATTTATTATTAGGCCCGAGCGCCACAAGCTGGCGAGAGGCCTATTAGTTTCGCAGTGCCGTGTGCGGCTGCGACTGCGAAGTGCACGAGTGCGCACGAATCGAGCCAAGCGCCGCCCGCTTCAAACACTCACTAACGCATTCCCCAACTCATGCACGTTCCGTGCATACCAATTAGTAGTGGGAAAATTGAACATTATCGCTGTAAACGGGCGAAGCCCGTGCGAAAGTGCGGCCGTCATCCCCACGTAAAGCGCTCGTGTGCGCTGAGTCGCCCAGTAATGCGTTCCCCGACTCATGCACGTTCCGTGCATATAACAATGTTATGTAAAAATTGAACATTACTATTGTAAATAGGGCCAATAACAGAAAGTGGGCGGAGCCCACTGAAAAATTTCGAAAGTGTCCGCCAGTGACCAGGGACCCATACCAAAACGTTGGAAAGCGCGTGCGCTTTCCGAAAATGTATAGTTTGCGAAATAAAAAAAAGGGGAAACATTGTTTTCGCATCGGAATATTATTCTTCTTTCTTCTTTCTTCTTCTTGGGACCAACCCCCCTATTTTTCACCCAGTGAACATTGACGAAGTCTCAGGAAAATTTGCACACCTCTAAAAATCGTGCCTCTGTACATTCTGGCTATTTCCGATTTACAAAATTCAAAAATATGGCGCGTCAGCGCCCCCAAGTGTACAAAAAATGCATTGCGGGATAGGAAGGTGCCAAAAAATTTTTTTATCGTAGAATCATGAAACTTGGCAGAGAGGTAGATAGTGACAAGAGAAGCAAAAAATATTATTACGGCAACGCCGTCCGCCCAACCAATTGTCGGCCATATTGGATGAAAATCCGCTAAACCTGACTCAGCGTTTTTAAACCGTGCTTTACGAACTCCTCCCAGAGCGTTTAACGAGCAGGCTGAAATTTGGTGTGAAACGGTTGAGGAGTGTGGCATCAAAAGTTATCCAAATCATGAACCTAACTTTACGGTCTCTGTGCGGCGAAGCCGCAAAATTTTGCCAGAATTCCTGAAATTTTCAAATTTTTAATTTTGCTCCCATTTGCACTTATAAAGTCCGAATTGCATCAAATTTTAATCAGTTGTTAAACTCCCTGCCTGAAACCTACTAGAAGTGAAAGAATTAAATTCCAGCGTTAAGCTCCGACAGATTAAAGCAAACTTTTATATGGGGAGCAAAAAATTTAGTTTTTTAGAACTTTTTGAAATTTTGCACAAAATTCCATTTTCGCCTACTGATCAAAAAAGCCAATCAGACCCATGTCATATTTTGTACGGCAAAGCCGTACCAATGACCAAAACATCCCATGTTATTCCTATGGGAAAATCAAAATTTGCATATTTTTTTACTACGCATTTTAATGAACTCCTCCTCGGGCGCAAGCCCGACCAAACTGAAATTTGGTGGACATCTTCCTGAGGAGTGGGGCACCAAAAGTTATCCAGATTATCAGGATAGGTATTACGGTCTCCGTCTTGGCAAAGCCGCACATTTTGCAAACATTTTACAAAAGACCGAAAAACCCCATGTTATTCCTATGGGAAAATCGCAAAATCTCTCAAATTTCACTTTGTACTTTAACGAACTCGTCCTCGGGCGTAAGCCCGATCAACCTGAAACTTGGTGATAATCATCCTGAGGAATGGGACATCAAAAGTTATCCACATTTTTTGGATAGGTATTATGGTCTCCGTCTTGGCGGGCAAATATTGCCCAAACTTGTACAAATGACGGAAAAATCCCATGTTATTCCTATGGGGAAAATGCAAAATCACTCAAATGAAACTTTGTACTTTAACAAACTCCTTCTCGGGCGTAAGCCCGACCATCCTGAAATTTGGTGAAAATGATCTTGAGGAGTAGGCCATCTAATGTTATCCAGGATTTTAGCACAAGTATTACAGTCTTTGTGCGGCGCAGCCTAAACTTTGACCAATTTTCAGTGAAATATGAGCAGTAGGAGGCGCGGTAGCGCCACGGATTTGGCAGCAGGTATTTTATGAGGAGGGAAATTGGGGCGCGTAAGCGCCCCCCTCTGGCGTTGCGGGGCGGCGGCGTGGCGAGGGCCGATCATTGCCGCTTGCGGCTATATTTTTGTTTGTTTTTCTCTCTATATATATTTTTTCTAAGTGTAAAAGTGGTCAACTAAGTCCAAAAATCTTGCTTCACAGACAGATAATTTGGGTTGAAACCATAAATAAATAACATAAAATCCATTAAAAAAGGAGACAGGAAAAAAGAAAATCAGCTGAGTTTTTTTTGTTTGTTGTGATTTTATGCTATTGTCCTTTCCCTATTGTCTATATTTCGAATGACGAAAGCATACATCGCAATAACTAAATAAAAAATGCACTCAGATCAATAATAACTGACGCATATGTTCATTTTTGCAGCGTAGTAAGGACAAACGAGCGTTGTGTGAGGACGTGTGACACTGATTGAGTGATCTGGACGATTACAACTGAAGAGACTCTTAATGTCCTTTCAATATGTAAAACTGGACTTGTTGAGGTTGCCAGGTACAAAACAGCTCTTGAAAAATCGGAGCGTTGCAGTTTTGCGGTGGGGAGCGGCATTCTGGAGTTAGGGCCAGGAGCTCAGTGCACTCTTTGGGGAGACCAGAAGCCTGTAATTATGGAGAGCCTAAGCTGCAGCTACAGCACAAATTCACCACAGCCTCAGTGCACTTTATCTGCTGTCCGACTTTACAAGGGACAGATCAATCTTTCAGCGGCCCTGGTCTCATGTCCGAGCAGGGGACAGTGATGACAGCCTGGAAATTGGGTATGGAAGTCCGGTACACAAGGCATTCAGGGTTGGGTGCAGACGGTAAACTTCTGTGAAGAGCTTGCATAAAACTTGGACTTGTGCTTATAATTTACCACAGTGCATCCCAGATATGTCCATGTCGTTTCTGCACTTAAGCACCTCTCGTATTCGTGCAGGGGTTGTGGGTTCAGTGTTTTGGATGCGGAAGGAAATGTACAAAATACAGTACTGAGGAAAAATAATCTTTGCAAAGGCGTCAATCCTGTTCTGTCAATTATAAAGAAAAAGACATAAATAAAGACATTAAATGCATTTCGATTGAGTCACAATCTATACTGTAAGTAATTGTAAAGTAAGTAAAGTCAATGTAAATTCAAATTACACTGCCTAAGTTTCCTTGATTTGAGTAGATTTGGCTCATCAAATAACATTATTAGCCAATGAAATACAACTTACTTACAGTACCCACCTTCTTTTGTTGTTGTAAATGAGTAATGTTTTTAGTTTTCCACCAAAAAGTATCGTGTAAAGCAGCACTTTGTGACAAAATTAGGCCACTGGGCATCTGCATTTTTACCCGGAGGTAAGAGCTCAAAGCAGCGCTCTTATTGGCTATGATTGGGTGGACCACCCCAGTTTCACAAGCTGTTCTAAAGCCATGCAGGCACCTTCAAATGAATGCATGTGAATATCAACCAAGAGCTAGGAACTACATTTTATTACAGGGTTTTGGTTTCGCTGTGTGAAAACGAGGTAGTCTAGCTTTAAGGTCCATTTTTCTAGAAGAGGTTTACGTGGAAATGTTATTGATTCGACTGGAATGTTCCATAGTATAATACTACCATCCCACAGAGGCAAAACAGCAGCTCTATTCTGCTCTGAGTGTTCTTTACTTATGGCTTGTATATGTTCAAGATCAGTGCAAGCAGTTTTTATTCAGCTCATTTATTGTGCATTACCAGTTTGTTCTACAAGTGTACAAAACTTTTAAGGATTTTTTTAAAACATGAAGCTGAGTCTTCATGTTTTAAAAAATCCTCAAAATAAGGACATCTTTTGTATTTTTGATTTCAAAAGGCATGCCATATCTACTTTTAAATGTATTAATGAAGATTTAACTACATCAAATGGAGTTTTTTTGTAATCTGTTGTGAATTGATTAAATTACTAACAGATAAACATGCATTTTTACTTTCTCTCTACAGATATGACCTTGTCTCCATGGTGATAGACAAGTTTATTGCCATTCAGTGGAAAATTATAGGAAAAGCATGGAGACAAGCAGGCGGCTGACCCTCCTCCAGAAAAGTTACACAGAGCTTGCCTGGAAAGTCCAGAATTACATATTTCTGTTTGTTTTTTTCACAGATTCCTATCAGTCTGGTTACTGACTTCATCTCCCAAAGTTTAGATGGATGTGATTGACAGCTGAATTAGCCAATACAACGCTTATGAGGAAAAAAATGTTAAAAGGACTAAAAAATATTGTGTATTTCTGCAGAATCAATGAGCGGAGCACAGAACACTCTTAATCTGAGATGAGTGGAGTTTGATTTCGTTCTAAATGACAGATGACCACTGAACTCTTTGTTTCCTGCGTTACGGAAAGAAATGCCTCTGATTGTACAGTTCTGTTCTTCGTAAAGAATTGGAGAAGAGCATATTCTGGATCCAAGGCAAACATTAAAAACTATTTAAAAATGTTTAAAAAATCTCATGTTGATTGAAATTTAAAAAATTCTTCCATGACAAATCAAGATAACATTCTTAAATCAAGCACTTTTTTATTTGCAAATATATGTATTTTACCTTGCACATCGACATTTCTACCACTACAACTTATGTTTATTATTCATGTAGTCTTATACTAAGTTTTACAAGTGAAAATCCCGTTCTAATGCACATAAGCGTATGACAAAGTTTCCAGACAGCCAACATAAATGGAAACCAATCACATACTGTATTAAGTGTCTGAATTTATGCTCGTCGACACACACAGCTGAAATAAGACAACTTTTCCATTTCTCCGTCTATCTGGAATTCTCTTGCATAAACCTCAACACCATGGAAACAGCATTATGACATTCGTTTGGGAGTCGTGTTTCACTCCGAGGGCAAAAAGCGGATAACTGACCCAAAATGATATCTTCCCAATAAATAATTATCTACTTTTGAGGAAAACTGTCAGCAATAAGACTATTCCAAGTTACATCTGCAAAGGACACGCAACAATCCAGCAGCTGTTCATTGAAAGCATGTTGTGCTGCCGACTGATTAGGTCACTGGTTTGGACTCCACGTGCAAATATAGACATCGCTCCCAGAGTGAGTTTGAGCGGATCATGTGGGCGTCTTGTGTGCGGACAACAGGTGCCTACTTCCTGTGAACGTAACGTTAGATTGTGTCAAAGCGAAGGTGTTTAAATGTTTTTCAAGGAGGATGTGTCTATAAATGTCAAAATCTCCAAGGCATTTTGATAATTTGTTGATTAACATTTCAGCAAGGCCGAAAAAAGACTTGTATTAAGTATTTTGATTGTCAGATGACTTTAAAGAGGACATTATGCTGCTATAAAGTTGTATTCGTGTATTGTATTTTGGATATTTTAAATCTATAATTATCTGAAAAGACTTAAAAGTTTGCTGACTCCTGGCACGCCGCTGAGGAAAAATGGGATTTTTTGGACAATGTCGTCTTGAATGTAAGAGAATGAAGATTACTCATGATATTTAACATGGTTAAGTGCTCTAAAAGGGGTTGTACCTGATTTTTACGGTTTTGAAATGTGAAAAACAGAAATGTCACAGATTTTTTGCTTATAAAAAAGTTAAATCTGTTTTGTTCCAGTACATATATATTGTAAAAAGACCACAGTGCTTTCTCTGCAACTATTGTGTTTTATTCTACAAGAAGCACGAAGTGCCCCGTTAGCATGCTAATGTTTGTAAGCTTTACCTGGGACAGCAAAACTGGATTAGGGCTCAGAAACTCGAAGACGGTACTTTATTGATCTCACAGGAGTTTTTTTTTTTTAATGGAGATATATTAAAATTGACTTTCAAAGAGGCTGTACCTGATTTTTCCTGATTTTAAACTAGTTCATGTTAAAGTCTTTACATCAGTCACATGTATCACTCACTTACATAATGCAGGCCCAGCATCATAAAAAGTCACCGCTATGAGTTTATAAGCACTTTTCATTTAAAGAAGTCAAAAATCATATTCAAATATACAGTCATGTCTGAAAGTGTTGACACGCCTGAATTTTCTTAAGTTGCCAGCAATGAGTCCAGATCTCAGTCCCATTGAACACCTGTGGAGAGATCTTAAAATTGCTGTTGGGAAAAGGCGTCCAATATGAGAGACCTGGAGCGGTTTGCAAATGAAGAGTGCTCCAAAATTCCAGTTGAGAGGTCTAAGAAGCTTATTGATGACTAAAGGAAGCAAATGATTTCAGTTTTTATTTCAAAAGGGTGTGCAACCAAGTGTTAAGTTATGGGTGCCATTCATTTTGTCCTGCCCATTTTTGGAGTTTTGCATGAAATTATGTCAAATTTGCTTTTTTTCCTCAGATTTTTTTAATTGTTCCAATACACACAAAAGAAATACACATGAGTATAGCAAAAAATGTGTTTTCTGGAAAAAATCAGGGGTGCCAATACTTTCAGCCAAAACTGTAAGCTGTAATTCATAAAAATGTATCAAAATGCCAACTATGTTTTACTGCCTGCAGTAATAGATCAGAGTATCAAGGCTGCCATTGCAGACAGATATTTATTGAAAAGTGGAACATAAGAGCACTCTGACCTCGGAAGTGCAACTGTAACAAAGCCTTCTGTAACAAAACAGGGAACTATTATGGATTATTACACATTACAAAGTGCACTGTACTCTTTTCACCAACTCTTTCAACGATTCCCTATGAAATCACAACAATAACTCAAAAAGACTAACAG
Organism: Rhinogobius similis; assembly: GCA_019453435.1. Lineage (NCBI taxonomy): Eukaryota > Metazoa > Chordata > Actinopteri > Gobiiformes > Gobiidae > Rhinogobius > Rhinogobius similis. The sequence goes on from CM033634.1 coordinate 25,818,568, forward strand.
AATTTAGCATGTCTTATGAGCTAAATGAGATCTGACTCACAGAAAATGGCAGGTTTCCTGTCATGAAGGTCAAGTAAAAGACTATTTTGGTCTGGGCACGATGATTCTAATCGTGTTTCCTGGCAACATAACGATAACAGCCCAAGAGGTTTAGATGTGTCTGCTAAATGACTAATTTTCCTCTTACTTTTATAGATTTCAAGCTATAGCGTTAAATTTCATCACAAGCCAGACAACACTTTAACAAAAAAAAAATCTGTAAATCAGTCAAAAAAATGAGTATAATTAATAATGGTCTTACCTGATTTGCGTTTGCCAGAGCCTCCACAGTCTCTGAAAGGAAAGCAACACCAGAAAATCATGGTTAGGCTGTAGCTCTGATCGCAGCAGTCAGAAGTTATAACTCAAAAAGTGATCCATGGGGCAGTTGGCACGCGCCCGGGCACCAGCCAAACCCCCGAGGAGAATGCACGAAGAACTTGACCCACCAGCACACCACGGGAGGGGGACTGGGAGGGTCAGCTACGTGCAAAGTCAATAATAGTAACAAAGCCAGTGATCAGATATTTGAGTTGTGATACTGCTACAGCTGCTTTATTTTCCACTGATGCAAGGTCTGTGTCATTCTAACAGTATTAAAAGTGCATGTACAGTAACTTCATTCATTCATGCATTCATACTATATAAGTATACGATGGGGCTGTAGTCGACGAAAGAAATCCTTGGTCGACTACAGACCTGCCTTAATCGACTAAAAAGGCGTGTGGCAAAAGTATCTCTCTGTATCTGACCCAAACTGCACCAAAAACACAACTGCACTGGAGTTCCTGCAAAAAAAAAACAAAAAAAAAAAAAGCAAATTGCTGCAATTAACTATTATTTTGGTAATCGATTAGTCTGGCGATTTTCCCTTCGATTAATCAGTTGGTTGTTTAGACCCTTGAATATGAGACTTTTACTCAGTTTTACCCAGACAAAGCTGAAGTGAAGGCGTTTGACGACGTCCTGGTGGAGAATATTTACAGATGAACAAGGATTTTAATCAAAAAAACACAGTTTACATGTTTCCAGTGTGTTTTTTGTGAAATACCTGCTCTGTCGAAGTAATAAAACCTCTTCTTTCAGCACATACAATGTTTTGGAGTCTGTCTATAGGCCATTACTCAATTATTTGATTAGTTGACAACCATTTCTATAATCAATTTGCTGCAATTAATCGATTAACTTGTTGCAGCCCTAATATAAATCAGATTAAACTCATGATTCACTCAAAGATCTTTAGCTAACCCACTCCATATCTTCACTTTTTTGCTGTTTTTGTCGTATAAATACTTTTAATAGAAATAAAATAATTGATCGACTAATAAAAATGTTGGTCCACTAAATCGACTAAACGACTGCAGCCCTAGTATAAGACCACATGGTAACACTAAACAAACTACTAATGGTTTATGTCAAAAATTATGTTCTCTACTTTTCTGTTGTCTTAAAATGTGTGTTTTTATCAACATTGTGTTTTTATCAGTGTATTTATTGTTGCATTTTTGTCATTCGGTTTTTATAATCATTGTGTTTTTATCAGCACTGCATTGATATCATCATGTTTTTGTCATCGTCTTGTTTTTGTGATCATTGTGTTTTTATCAAAAGCGGATTTTTAACATTGCATTGTATCATCATTGCATCTTTGTTATTGTGTTTTTATTATCGTCTTTTTATCATCATTGTTTTTGTATTTATTGTGTTTTTGTTATCATTGTGTTTTTATCATTGTATTTGTCATCTTTTTTTGTCAATGTCTTTTTTCATTATTTTTGTCATCTTTTTGTCATTGTATTTTTGTTATTGTGTTTTTATCATAGTGTTTTTGCGATCATTGCGTTTTTATCAATGTTTTTTATCATCATGGCATTTTTTATTATCAATGTTTTTTTAAATTGTCATTGCGGTTTGCCTTTCATTGTCATCATTGCGTTTTATCACCGTTGCATTTTTATCATTGTGATGACAAAATTGTCCCGTACCAAATCTTATCCTTTGTATCAACACTGAGTTTGCAATATGGTGACAACACTTGTGCTTAGCCTGAAATGTTCCACAGTACGGCATTCAACATATCTTGCATTTACTGCTAAAACATAAATACTTAATGTAAAACCTCGTTCAGACTTTGTTACCATGACGATAACATAGTAAATGCTCAGCGAACAACCTTTAACCTTTTACTTAATAATGCTTAGCCAGTATACTAAATTCTAACCACCAAGTTACCAAATATTTCTTGAGTAATTGCAGCAATTTTGGAGTTGGCCGACAATAACTTTAGACTCAAACGCTTATAATTTTTGACATTGTTATTTTATTAAATCGTCCAAAGAAAACGTACCTCTCTGACTTTCTGGTTTTGGCAGCCGCACTCGAAGTTTGAACCGATAAATTAAAAATAAATCACCTATTACAATCGTTCAAGTTAATACGCGTTTATTATTGCATATAAATTACGACGAATTGCAGAACCCCAATGTGCTATGAATGCGTATGGGAACTGGCAATCACATCACATTAAAGTTTCAAAGCTGCTGATATTGTATTCCGTTTCATGCATGTGTTTGTGGGTTAATACTTGTTTAGTGACTGCACATTACAGATGCTGAGTTTTGATGCAGATGGGAGTGGACACCTGGCTTTCCGGCGGGACCTGCAGGACCGGAGCTACACTGTGGATATGATGATGACGACATGTTTGGATAAACTCGGTGCACTTTTAGCCAAGTTGGAAACGGTCCGTCGAACTTATCAAGCTTTATGGATCGCAATTATTATTACCAACGGAAATGTTACCCACAGACATAACTCTCTCAGCTGACATTGTCTTGTAAAATGAAATCAGGTCATTAGCGCGATGATTTGACGCAGTTAAATTATGTCCACTCCACGCACGGTAATGAGCAGACCCACCCTCGGCTTAATCAAAAGATTTTACCACCAACTGTATCCCCCGGTTACTTTTGATAATGTCATTATTTGGAGAGTGTTTTTCAGATGCACAAACAAGCATGTGACATTTTGCAGAGGTAATAATTTGCAGTCCAGCGCAGATCATTGTGACTAGATGTTTTTCTGTACAATCGTTATAAGGAATAAAATGTGTGCTAAAATGTGATTGTGAATTAGAAAAGGTTGAGCAAAAGATATTTGTTGATTATCTTTCATTTGATATTAATTAGGCACAATTGCTGCTATGTACACAAAACTAGCTATGTACACAAAGGAATATCCAGAGGCCTGTACTAATAAACTGGATTAGCGGGTTAGCGAGGTAACTATGCGGTTTAACCTGGTGTGGCAGAATACGAATCTGGTTCACTTAATACCAGAGTAAATTTCTATAGCAACAGGCCACAAACTCCTAATCTGCTCTGGACCAGGTTAAGTTCCTGGCAGCTCAAACAGCTGATGCAGTGAACCAATCAGATCTCTCCCTCACTATGACATCACTCTTCCTCAGGCCCTCAAAGGGGGTTGATCCGGCCTAGGACCCATCTCTAGCTCTTGTTATTGGTTTAGACCTAGTTTAGACCTGGTTTAGACCTGGTTTAGACCTGCTTTAGACCTGCTTTAGTCCTGCTTTAGACCTGCTTTAGACCTGCTTTAGTCCTGCTTTAGACCTGCTTTAGTCCTGCTTTAGACCTGCTTTAGACCTGCTTTAGACCTGCTTTAGACCTGCTTTAGACCGGCTTTAGACCGGCTTTAGACCGGCTTTAGACCTGCTTTAGACCTGCTTTAGACCTGCTTTAGACCTGCTTTAGACCTGCTTTAGACCTGCTTTAGACCTGGTTTAGACCTGCTTTAGACCTGCTTTAGACCTGCTTTAGACCTGCTTTAGACCTGCTTTAGACCTGCTTTAGTCCTGCTTTAGTCCTGCTTTAGACCTGCTTTAGACCTGCTTTAGACCGGCTTTAGACCTGCTTTAGACCTGCTTTAGACCTGCTTTAGACCTGGTTTAGACCTGCTTTAGACCTGCTTTAGACCTGCTTTAGACCTGCTTTAGACTTGCTTTAGACTTGCTTTAGTCCTGGTTTAGACCTGGTTTAGACCTGGTTTAGTCCTAGTTTAGACCTGGTTTAGTCCGAGTTAAGAGCTGTTGACGCGTTGGGCACGTTTCTAGCCCCAAGGACAAAACCATATGAAAAATCTAGCCCTTTGTAAATAGGCTCTGTGCACGGAATTTCAGTTGGGTATTTCTTTTTAAAATAGCTAGCTCAGTATTACTGAGTACTTCCTATCCAGTTCTATCTCTATGGGTTTTTTTCAGAGTCACACTAAAATGATTAAATACAGATTTATGTTATGTAGTATTTAAAGAAAATTCATTCTGAAACGTATGAATTTCGTCAATAGGGATTAGACATTTCTCGAAATGCAGCCAGAATGCATCGGAAAACTATGATAATTAGTGATTTCAAGAGTACTTTTTAAATCAGCTCTACAAAACTAGAAGCACCATAACTTGAACATCAGGTCTGAGTATATAATCATTGTAAAATGTAACCAGTGCCTTGGTGGAGGTCTGAACACTGATGTTTTGTATAACCCTGGTTTGGCCCAATAATCAGAATCAGAATTACTTTTATTCATACCCAAGGGGAAATTCTTTCTGTTACAGACATGCAACCACCTAGCAGAAGAAAATAGAGGTTCAAATAAGATGAAAATTAGACTAAACCTTTCACAAACTCCATTAAAAACAGTATCTCAACAGAAGGATAAAATAACCAACAATATTAACAAACTATTTACATTTTAACTTAATTTATAAAGTAACCTTAACTCATAAAGTAAACAACAACAACAATGTTCCTTTAGTTAAGACAAAGTCAAGCAAATGTATTCTTGATGCAAAATTAAAACTCATTGTATTGTCTATTATTATGAGTCACTTTTTATCCATTTATCTCTGCCAAAATATTTACAGTTACATTTAATCTGGACAGAAGTATATTTAGTTTAATCCCGCTCCAAAAACAGCCTGACCTGTGAGCCTGCGACACAGTTTAGCTCTATTAAATAATGTATGTTTATCTGTTTTCGCTAAAACCACATGGGCGGAGATGGAGCAGAGGTCCGGGCCGGGGGGACTTTGTGCAGAAATGATGAGGATTGAGTAGATGCTTGACCTGCCCTGCTCGCCACTGACCCCGCACTCTTAGCTGGAATAAAAATCCTCCCTCGAGACGACTTTGGCTCTGTCCACACTCCTCCCATCACCACCAGAACCAACACTGAGAAGAGAAAATGTCCAAATGCCATGCAATGTTTAGGACCTTTGCGTTAATCAGAAAACTTTTCGATTGACAGTTGAGTATTCCGCTAATCTAGGCAGACACGGTCAAACAGTGGAAGGGCTAAACACTTCATTAAACATCGTAAACCCAGGACCGCGCCATGAGCCGAGTTGAGAATTACCATCTGTTTGGCTAAGCGCTTTGTAGGTGGGCCTATTACAAATGGAATGTGTGAGATATTAGGCCTTTGCTCTCATTTCGCCGCAAGTATATCAACCCTGCGCAGCATACATTACCCAGACACCCCAGCTCTACGCGTCGACCCCAGATTAACCCCGAGAGGTCGGCGGGTCGGCAACATTGAACAGGAAATCATTTTGACGCAACGAAGACGCGAAACAGGACTGATTGTAACGTAGATCTGATCTGAATGAGCGCAAATGCAACCAGGCTTTTGCAGACTGGGCTGAAATCCTGTGCTAATCCTAGGCATAATTTGATACGTCGGGGGAAACAAATGGTAATCCTACGACAAATCGCTCGAAATCACTTCCGAAGAGAATAAACAATTGTAACACAAGATGGAATTTAAGAGATAATAGAGAGTTGATGATCTGAAGTGAGTTTTGGGAGTTTCTGACTGTCTTTTCACTCAGGAAGATGCGCTTTACTGGTATTTCTCCGTGTATATAGCAGTTTTTGGTTGAGCTTTGAGAGCTTTTGTCTGATGTCGATGTCTTAAGTCGACATTCAAAGGGCCCTTTGTTCCCCTCAAGGCATTGACCTTATCTTGCATTCAATCTGGCATCTTTTTGTTCTTCTAAATTGCTTTGTGAGCTACTTTTGAACACCTTAAACTTAAAATATATTTTTTTAAAAAGGGGCCAAAGTGATTCCAGCTGTTGGTTCACAATGAGGTGAATAAGTTTATATTAGGTTAAAATAAATCGAGAGCTGGTGACATAGAAGTTTGTAGTGAAGGTAAGCTGCTCTGAAATAATTCTTTTAGAGTTTAGAGTAAATGCACATACTTTAAAAATATGGAGGAGCCTTCCCTGGGTTACCAGAGGATGACAGTAGAGTGTTAGAAGTCTTGTCTTGAGACCCATTTTTTTTCTCTGGTTTTAATACTGTGTATTTTATTGATATTTGTAGTTTTTGTATTGTTTGTTATATAGTTTTAAGCACAATTATGCTGTTTTTTTGAGCTTTTAAACCTTGTTCTAACCATATTCCGTCATCAAAAACATACCTGGAGTGGCATTTAGCTTCATTCACGCTAGTTTGATGAATCCTGGTTAGAAAATCCTCTCGCCTCCGACTGTCAAAACATTTCTGAATTCTGAAAAATTCTGAATTCCTTCGGTGTGTGATGTTTTCCGATGTGCGACGTGGCTCCGAGAATCTTCTGCTCTGTTTTTAAGTCCATAAATCATCGGCAGACTCAAAGCATATCAGCAGATCATTTCTGCCACTGATCACGATCATAACAACTGCGTCACAGCTCAGCACCGCTAGCATAACAAAGCACTGTGTATGGAAGAATGTGTGTAATTGCCTCTGCAGCCAGTAGATGGAGCCAAAGCTGCGTTACAACTCCCAAGGCAGTGATAATGTGATATTGCTTTAGCAAAAACATTTTATTTTTTATGCCAAAGTAAAGCGACTCAAGAGCCCTTAACAATACAAATAATGCTTAATATTTGTCCTTTAATGTGTGTGTATTTTATTGTTCTTTGTGGTTTTAAAGGTCATTTTTTGTCCTGTGATTTTCTGTGTTAATTCTCAAATTAATATTAGTACAACCCTAGTAATAATAAAAATATTTTGTGTCAAAAAATTGTATCAACACTTTTTCTCAATAACAAAATAGAGTTTAACATTGTGTTATTGTCACTACAGCACTCTGAGAAAAGACAAGAAACCTTTCATGGAATTTTTATAGTTGATAACATTTTGTGCCATAATTCAGAAAGAAATTTGTCACAAAGATGCAGCAAGATCAATAAAAACTTAAACGCTACTATATAACCTATAGCCCTTTTAAATGGGGGTAGAATCTTGAATAACTGTTTAATCCTATAAGCATAATATATGGTCATCATTAAATCTAGGCATAAAGACAGATTAACAGGGTTTAAATTAGAAAGTTATGATGCTATGCGCTTAAATTAATTCCTCTCTTTGTCCTTGGCTGTTGCGCTGGGCCTTGGGACATACATATAATATAAAACAATACAATACAATATTAATTATTTACGATCAGCAAATACAAAAAGTCCTATTGGTGAACTTGAGGCTCTCCTGGGAATGATAAATCTTGCTTAGAACATTCTGGGTCAGAGTGACACATTAAGAACACATCACGAGGAAAAGGAGTAACTCATTAGTTCTGATGTTTTCGGGAAACTCGGCGACCCAATTCATAAAATTTGAATAACTGACAGTTCTATTTTCCAGAATTAATTTGAATTCTTAAACGTAGTCTTTCTGCTCCTGTTATTTGCAAACCAGGGCACAGTGGCATTCAATACAAGGCTAATGTATAATCAAACATTGTCATCGTCAAGATTTTTTTTTTTTCTTTTAAATGTCTTTGTTCCTAATTGACAAATATTTAGCGCTTTTGATTTTTCTGTCAGACTTCAAAAGGTGAACGCAATTACTCAAATGGCGCCGGTATTAATCTGCAATTCAACAAACTCGAGCAGATACGTTTGTTTTGAAAAATCCCCGAACATAATGACTTATGAATTATTTACAAGCGTATTGGAATTGTATTAATTTCTGATGCCTGCAGAGTGAGGTTTGATTATAGCTGTTTTAATGAGTAGAGAAAGAGAATAAAAACATGGTATTTACCACAGAGGGGAGATTCTGCTGAAACCAAGATGTTGCTGGGTACAGATGCCCTGACGGTGTTGTGCTCTGTTTTTCTGTTTTCTAACTTGTAAAAGGTACACAAAAATGTAGCTAAAGGTTTGTGTGAAGCCTAAATATAGTCCTTTATATGTTATTATTTCATTATATGTATGAAAAAAGTTTAAAAGACAAATATTTCGCATTAATTGTATTTGTATATGGCCTTTAAACATCCTCTTGTACCTTCTCTCATGTTTTAGAACTTTCAAAATAAAAATGGTCTGCAAAAAGCACACATTACTTTATATCTGTGAGATGTTTGTCACGTCAGATGAGTTACAGCACCATCAACTGGCAGTAGAGGGAATTACAAAGGGGAGATAAACAACCTGAGCTTGTTTGACATGCCAGTATAAGCGCACAGTTATTATCATTATTAGCGATATGACGACAGGATTCTGCTCAGAACAAGTCTGTCGATGATTTATGGACTTAAAAACAGTACAAAAGATCTTGGCGCTCTCGCTATGACGTCACAAAATGGAAAAATTCAGAATCCATTGTCTACTGAGGCTCAGAAGGGAGAGGACTCATCAAACAAGTGTGAATGAAGCTAAATACAACTCCATATGTTTTTGATGTAAAGGTCTGTTTTTATTGCTGTTCAAGGCGTCTTTGAGTCTCCTAAAAAGCGCTATATAGATAAAATATATTATTATAATTATTAAAACATGGTTAATAGTAAAAAAGAAGTACATTTTAATAATATATGTCTGTAAAGAGTTGGTTTATGTACGAAAAAGGCATTATTTTTATAGGTTATCCAAGCAACAAAGTATGTATATTATTGCTGACTTTCTGGTGGGGATCTGACGCTCTTGTCTGCGTGAAAATAATATTGCTTTGTCTGTAATGTTCCACAGTGACGCCTTCAACGTGCCCATCATTCATTCATTCAGTTTCAGGTGTATTTATTGTTATTGCTAAAAAAGAAACCTCGAAAGACATGCATACAGCTACATCTCTCTCAGACAAAAACCTCACCTTTAAATACTACAACTAATACTACTAATCCTAATCCTTATCAAATAACTTCTGTAATTATAAGTAAGGCTATATAAAACAAGGTAATTTGTGTTGTGACTGAAGTATTTGTTTGTGTAGTACTGCATTGGAAATCCAGATGTCAACTTACAACTTACTACAACAGTTTTTCTCAATCCTGTGAACCTACTTGGCTCCCTCTTGTGACAAAATAAGAAACAACATGTCATATAAACCAACATGCACTTACATTGTTTGGACATTAGATGGCAGCAAATGATAAAAGTATAGAGTGTATGATTAACGTGTAAATAAATACAAGACAATCTCTTCTATTACTGCAGCTTTTGTCTTGAAGCTTCCATTATAATAAACCCTTCTCTCACTCCCCTGACGCCTTAAGTATACTGACAATAAATCTGATCTAATTTTATCTTCTGTGCTGTACTTTAGTGGCTTGGAGGAAGAACAGTCTCTGAAAGTCCCTGTTGTTTCCAGTCGAGAAGGATTATGGGTGAGCACTTGGGTGGCACGGCCTCAGTGTGTCGGAGTGGCTGCAATGGGGAGACTGGAGGAGGATCTGCTTTTGAAGTGGGATTAACTTGTGTATGTGCTGAGGTCAGAGGCAAACAGCCAGGCCACAAAGCTGCACAAGAGGTTATCCTGCTGCATTTGTCGTTAATGGTGCTCACAAAAACTGGACTTGTGTAGTTTTGGTAATAGTTTTCAAAAGCGTGACTCAATGTCATGAAATCGATTCGCTTAAAGGCTAGTTTATTGTTAATGTTTTCCAGAGGTAGAGTAGCCAGGTAAGTACTTAGTAAGAGTACCATGACTTTAAAAAATATTACTTAAGTAGAAGTAAAAGGTAGTGGCTCAAATAATTACTCAAATAAGTAGGGCTGTAATCCTTTAGTCGATTAATCGGTTGATGATGTCTGCAAAAATGTGAAGATATGGAGTGAGTTGGCTGAAAATGTTAGAGTCTAACATATAAATACATGGTTTCCTAGTACTTTTCTGTTTACATAGTTGTTTTAGCATGAACTCCCCTGCACTTGTGGTCTATTGAGTGTGGTTTGGGTCAGATACATAGAGATACTTTACAGTTTAGATATATTTGTGCCACACCCTCTTTAAGTTGACCAAGAATTTCTTAAGTCAACAACAGCCCTATAAGTAAGAGTAAAAAGTATTGGAGAAACTAATACAGTTTGGATGTAAAATTTATTTAAAATATGATTTTTGATTTTAGTTCATGTAATTGGACAGACAAAACATTCAATAATGCACATATTCTGGTATGAAAACAAAATAGATACAAAAACAACTCATATGTTAAGGTAAAAATTTTAAACACGTTGTTTATATAAAGTGTCACTAACACTCACAGTTGGAAGAGTAAAACTTTTACTCAAGTAGGAGTAGGCCTACCAAAATATTACTCAAGTAGAAATCAAAGCATTAGATTCTTCAAATAGTTTACTCAAGTAAATATAACTGAATACATTTACTGAGACAGCTCTTAAGTTTTCTGACTAATCTTTTGATTCTTTTGGTTATGAGGGGCAGAACAAGGGCCCACACGGATCCTGTTAGTTTTTGTTTTTTGTTTTATTGTATGGAGTAATAACTGTTACAATTAAATTTTTCGCAGCACTTCTCACAAGCACATCAATCTGTCTAAGGGCTTAAAGTGGAGACTGAACAATATTTTAGCATAACAACTAACACTAGAATAGAAACAAAACAAATTTGAGTTAGGAACTGAATTCACTTAAATGTATTCAGAGTAAAGTTAACAAATTAAATAGTATTTGACCATTTTCAATCAAGAGTAAAATGTACTTTTGCAGCACAACGGCTGCTTTGTAACTCTGGCAAAACATGACTCAAACCTGATTATAGGATGAGACTGTTACTCACTTTGCCACAGACATAAAATTACACCTGGAGACTAGTTTACAGACATATAACTTAAATTGGTCATAAAATAATGTAGTTTTTCCGTCATACAGGCACAACCACCTGAATGTGTAATACTATATATAGTTGTAAATTTAGTTGAGCGCAAACCACATCATACAAAACCAAATTAATTATTAACTCTTTCTGCAAAATAATTAAACTCTATTTGACACTGATACTGCTACATAAAACCAAAAGCAGCTGAACAATGAGCCTGTGGTCGTCCTGGCAGGTCGTTCTTCTCAGTCCCTCCCATGCACTCAGACTTTGAAGTGTGTGACAAACGACCGGTCTGACCTCTCTCTGCCCGGCCACTTGAACTCCCGCGTCCTCTTATGACAGCACTGAGCCCCGCGCATTAGTTCTGGGATCAGGTGTCGCCTCCCTCAAATCATTATTAATAAAACACACTGCCTGTCCAGGAAAATCCATCAATCACAGTATGAGAGGCTGCAGAGGAGGACAGGCGGGCGGCAGTGACAGGCGTGTGAGCACGAGTCATTGCAAGCGCCTCGGAGACAGGACCTGTTCATTAATGCGGTGTCGGTGCTGGGGAAGTGAGGACTCAGTCAGCTTTGGAAAAGTTGACTCAATGTTATTTTTGGGATTTGTTTTTTTTTTAATTGCACCACTGTATCAGATATGAAACCTGTGTCATATCGGTATTGTAATATCATCAAGAACTATAAAATGTTTTTAAAGACTCCTTTAAAAACCAGAGCCTCCTCGACAAGAGTCTGCCGTGTGAACTTTAGGTCCATCACATCTGGACAGAACTGCTTCTCTGTCAAAGCAGCAGTTCCTGGAACTCCTTACGTTTATCAGTTAGGGAGTGGAGCACACATTTTAAGAAGTGGCTTGGTGTGTTGTCAATAGTGATTTGGTGTCTGTTGGAATAAATTATTAATAATATTTAAAATTGTAAAATCGTAAATTTGGATTTGAGGTGGAGGTGCTCCCTCTGCTGGTGATTAGTTGCTGATGTCTGTTCGTTTAACTATTTAAAATGTTACATTACTTGAATTTACCTTGAATTACCTTGACACTGTTAACCTGCTGTCACTTTGCCTCTGCACACAGCACACAGATTCGCCTGTAGCTAGTTTGTAACTATTGCAGAACTGTGCAAATTGTGCAATGTCCTCATCAAATAAATGAAGAAATAAAATGAGATGTGATACTTTTTCTAGGGTTAAGGCAATGAAGCAGTGCCAAAAACATCCAATGAATGGTTACATGTTTAATAAGTTGCCAAAAACAAAGGCAGTTGAACTCTATACACTGCTTTGTTACTTTAAATATCGCTCATTTTGTAATAGTTAGGTTGGCTCCAAGTGATCAATTAACAATAGTTAAAAATAAATCAGTATAATGTATTTTCAAGTCTTTTTGCATAATGTCACTTATCTATCTCTATATAGAAGGAAACAAGCAGGTGACGCCACCAGGCCAAGTTACACGTCAGATCTGTGGAGATGTGACTTCACTCACAGCAAGAAAACAGTATATATTTTCCTTTTAGTTGAATAAAAGCAGAATAATATGTTAATGCCATACTGTGGTAAACCAATAACATCTCCATGGAGATAATCAGATGGCGCAACCTCCCCACTATAGAAAAAAATTATGAAATCCACCATAAACTTTAATTTAGAACTAGAGACATGCCACTTGTGGTCGAGTGGATAACACATATGCCTACCGTGTGGGGTAGGCATATGTTCAGGATTGTGAGCTCCGATCATTTATTGCATGTCATTCCCGTGTCTCAGCCCCATTTCACGCTGTCCTGGCCTATAAAGCCTACTGACCAAAAAAGAATAAAAATAAAACAACGAGAGACTTTCGTAACTGTTCTGTTTTATGGTTTGATTGCAATAGATTACACAAAGCAAATCTGCAAGACATTACTTCGATCTGAAACTAAATTTTTTTCTAGTTAATATGAGACATTTGCCATGCTGTAGCTGATTCCAAAAAAGCTCAGCATGTTACATTCTTTCCGATTGGCCTAGAAACCCTTTTCAGAAGAAGAGAAAGAGGTATTGTTTGACAAAAAGTTGGCAGTTTGGATTTTCCATTTTGGCCTTTTTGGACGAAACAACTTCAGTGTTCAAATTTACAGTCAAATCACTTTCTTTTTATAGTATTAGATATAATTTAGTGAAACCTTACGATGAAACAAACTTTACTCACTCTACGGGAGGGTTGAGGTCTTCGGCTTTTGTCTCGAAGAACGTCAGCACCTCCTCGCTTTGTGAAATGTGCGACGGCAGTTTGAGCAGAGCCTGTGGGAAACAAAAAGAGGGAAACGCGGGTTAGGTTAGTGCTCTCGTCATGAGGAAAGGTCACCACTTCACACTGGGTCTGAGCGGCCGTGAGTAACCAGTTTGGATAACACTTAGTCATTGTGTGGTCAGTCAGATGGGAAGAGCAGGAGAGGAGATGTGAAGGGCGTGGAGGGGAAGGAAGACTGTACAGAGCCCGCTGTGAGCGCAGAGGAAAACACAACGGACACAGCTGCTCAAATGTATACAACATGACTGTGACTAAAGCAGTGTGAAAATGTAAATATGATTGGGTTCCAAGCAGTGCTGGAAAGTAAACATGTACAAATTACTCTATACATGTAAAATGTTTAGGCATCTATGCTTTACTTAAGCCAGTGTTTTCAACCTTTTTTGAGTTGTGGCACACGCTTTGGGTTTAAAAGCTACCACGGCACGCCACCTACTACTAAAACATTACCAAATCAGACGATTTAGTTAAAAATATTGTACATAATGAAGCAAATAATGTCTGTGGCACTGTCTAGTTCTTTAAATTTGGTAATAGTGATGATTTTGCGTTCTTTTTTGGTGAAAATGTTGCTCAGAACACTCCAAAAAGGACTATTAGTTCATTAATCCGCATTTGTGAATCTCTTACCTCAAACCGGACATTTTCTCAAGACACACCTGGCGCACTAGTGTTCCCCGGCGCACTGGTTAAAATTTCTTAAACTTAAGTCATTTTTTAGTTTGGATACTTTTTTAAACTGGACTGAAAAGTAGAAAGTACGCATGTGGTTTGAGGTGTTCTTTTCAGCACGTTCATGGTGACTTTAAGGTTTTGAGTTTGAGGCAAAATCGAGCTTTGAGTAAACAAAACCATATACATAAAATTCACAAAAATGCTACGGTTGACCAAAGATCAAGACGATTCTTTATCAAAATCACTACACGTAACGCTTTAACAGTTCTCAATATCTGTGAGAATTACCTTTTACTCTTAAAGTTCATCCATACACATAGTTCAACAGGTTCTTCAAAACTTTTTCTTAACTAGATTTGTTAAGTGCTACTTTTACTTTTGTCATTTTTTTGCCCCTATATCTCTTGAGAAATACAACTGATTTACTGATTTCAAGACATACCTTATTTTGAATGACAGGAATCAGATATGAAACCAAATAAACGTTAAACAGATGCAATATTTTATGTATACTAGTAACAATTCTATGTATGATCATCAAAATCCAACACATATTATTCGTCAATTATTAGATTGATGAAAGTCTCAAAAGTCTCTTCAATTCAATGTCATATAAACTTAACTTTATCATTCAGAAAACTGATTTTATAAAGCTGCTCATAGACTAGAGCAAGGGCCATTTATTTGACTGTAAAATAGTCATGTTTCTATTCACAATAAACATCAACACTAAAATTGCTGTTGCCTCATTTCTGCACAAAAACAAAATATATATAAATAAATGATGATTCTCAAACTATTAGAAAGCACAACTATTTCCCTAGTAATATTGACAAGAAAAACATTGTAAAAACAGCTGTTAGTATTCGTTGTTTATCTAAAAACATATAATAAGCCACGTCATGTAATGATGGGGTTCTGGCCACTGTTATTTTTATTTTTTATGATAGTGTAGAAACCTGCAATTTACACTTTGCTGATTCACCCTTGGACTTTTACATGCTGAAACATTACTGCGTGGCCCTTTTCCCAATACTTCCTTCTCAGGCTATTTACATTGGTGACAGGAAGTGACTCGTGCAGATAGAGCTGTTGGCTTCCTGTTGAGGCTGGAGCGGCTGATAAATGCTCGAGGCCTGGTTTATATTTTTATGGGGAAAGGACAGTCAGAGTTTAGTATTTAGTATTTGAAATGATCCTTGTTTTTGTGATACCTTGCAATAGTTGTCCAGGTGCTTGAGTCTTCTCACTGCTACATCTCTTATGTGACTGCGCCGAAACAAAACTTTCCCTAAAAAACACACAGAGAGTCAGATATATACAACAACAATTTCAAAAGAACACACATTTGACTTGATCGTGTTTAAATCACATTTTGATTGAGATTTGCTGTAAGATTTGCTGTGGGAAATCATGTTAGTTTATATTTTAGATGTTGATACTGTATCAGATATTATAATGATTCATATGGTGTATTATCTGATTGTTAGAAATATTTAACTGTGTACTGAATAGAAGAGAAATACAATATAGATTTTACTTGCACATTTTTAATTTAAATAATATGTTAATCCTCTTAACTTCTTAGTTTGGCATGAATAAACATAGGGCTGTTCAAATAATAACTTTTAATCAGGATCTAGATTTCTCATTTTCAGGTTTGGTCTTTTCATCTCGAGGTCTACAATCAGTAAAAGCATGAAGTTTGAAGTAGAGGTCAGACTTTGGAGGAATAAATGTTATTATTTTTTTTCATAGTCCATAGAAATGATTAAAAGGTCTGTCTCATTTATGTTCAGGAAAATAATACTAAGTTAATCGATTAATCGCAACTAGTTGATTATTGAAATAATTGTCAACTAATTTAACAATCGAATAATCGTTTTCTGTCCATAGACACCAAAGAATATCCATGTGATGAGAGAAGAGGTTTTATAATTGAGACAGGGCAGGATTTAACCAGAATTGACGCTAAAAATGTGTAAAATGTGTGCTTTGAATGAGAAAACACATTCTTTGTAAATGCATACTTTTTCTTTTTTTTTTTCTTTCTCAAGCGGCATCTCTTTAGCTTCGTCAAAATCTCGCATTCACGGGCCTTTTGCGATCTAAACTATCAAATTCATCAAACACTCAATCGAAAGAAATAATGGACAAATGAATCAATTATCAAAATACTTGTACTTACTACTTGTACTTATGACTTTAATCTATGTTACACTACAATAACGTAGCAGCAATGCATTTATGTCAATTTTAAAACGCTGCAAAGCAAAATACTTCTGAGCGTTTCAAAGATCATTCTCAAGCTGAAACTTTTAGCAGCTACTTTATCACTTGTCACATTATAAACTCCAGATACTGTTAAGCCTGGAGGTCCGTCCTGTAGGTGGGCTTGAACATGGATCCAAACATCAGCTGCCAGACATGAGCAGTAAAAGCTGATCTAACACAAAGGATCTCTTCAGGGCTCTCAGCTGCAGCGGACCACAGCGACGTTATCAGATTAGACAGATCCCTCTCGTACCCCCAGCGCACAGGCAGACCGCTAACTGATTTGCCCTGGGAAGAGTATGGCACTTAATAACATAATGCGGTGTGGTGGGCCGCCCTAGTATGGAGCATGTAGGAGTTTACAGGAAAACTGTTGCAGATGTGAACGGGCTGGAATTTCTGCAGTTGTGTCAGGAATCCCTAAAACACTAAAATCTTTAAAGTGCATATGACAGGTTTTCATGATTTGCTTATTTTGTCTTTATTTTGTGTATTAATACCTGTTGTAAATAAAAAATATAGTCAAGTAGCGGTTTGTGGAGGAAAGTTGAAAAATCTGTAGAAAGTTACAGGAAGTAAAAAAATAGATGACATCACACTAGGGAGACAAATGTAATACATAATTTACACAAGAAACTACTTTTTTGACCCTTTATTCATTAATTCAACAAAAAAGTATTTAAAATGTTAAAATGTATTTTTATTTGTAAAATTTTAAAAATCTGTGACATTAGATGAGTTTTGGCCCAGTGTATCGTGTGGTTGTACGGTAATTTCCTAGTGTGATGTAATCATTTACAATCAGGAAGTAAAAGAAAAAACAAAACAAAAAAATTGCTAAACCGGGATAAAAATTGTAAAGTATTTTAGCAAAATTTTAAATATATTTAAATTGCCATAGCCACTTTAAACATGCTTTTGAGTACCTTTACTTTGGCATGTCATGTTTTAGAACTTAAAATATTGCGTATACAAAAAGCACACATGATATTGAGTGAGTCAGACGTTTCCGACATCAGAAATTGAGTTAAAGTTCCATCTAAAGGCAGCAAAGGGAATCACAAGGGGAGGTAAACAAACCTAGCTTGTCTCCGAAATGCTAATATAGGCACACAGAAATAAGGGACATGATTTGAGGTAGGCTTGCGGCGATGAATCAACTAATCGTGACTAGCCGATCATAAAAAATCTAATGTAACAATAATAATTAACTATATAACTATAATAATTGATCATCGCAATCGTTAACTGGACTATTGACCTTATTTTGCCCTGCCCACTTTTGCTGTTTTTTGCACTTTTGTTGTAAACGCACTTCCGTTTGACGAGAACTCCGTTAAAGCTAATGACGAACGAGGGAAAAGTCTCACCGCTAAAATGTTACATAAAGTAGGTTGATTTGTGTAAAATGTTTAATGAACACGAGCAACAACAAGTCAACAACGCAACGATTTCCTGGGCCGTCTGAAAACGGCTTTTTAGTCGTGTAGAACTTATTTTCTGTTGAGCTCGTCTGCTCCCTGTAAACTAATACAACAGAAACATGATGGCGGCGCGTACGGCAACTTCCGGAATAAGGTCAATACAGCCTATAAAACACATGGGGCATTTTATAACAAAGACATGTCAAAAGAAGAAATGCTGAATGAGTGCTGATGCTGATGATTTATGGAATTCTCTGAACTATACCTATACCTGGGAAATTTGAAAGCAGGTGTTTTCTGAGGCTCATAAGAGGCGGGGAAAAGACTTACTAAACCGGATTCATTAAACTAGCATGAATGGGGCTAAATACAACTCCAGGTAGGTTTTTGATGAGGAAGCAACGTAATGATTAAAAGCTCAATAAAGTAAATTTTGCATAATGTGTGTGTAATATATGTGTGTGGAATGATTTAATACCTGGTAGAAAGGGAATAATCCTCTTCTTTGGATCCTTTTGCCCTCCTTCAATAGGGAACTTGTCCAGGATTCGCATCTGAAAAGTAAAAAGTACAATGTACTGTTTGTACATATTGCACATGTGAGGTAAAGAACCATCTTTAGGTAAAAGGATGCCTGATGAATTTTAAGAGCCAAAAGTAACTGTCTTATTAATTATTGCTCTTGATAAATGAGAACCAGCCAATCACATTGTATTGCTTTCAGTCCTGGAAAACAAGGTAACATTTGTGTCTGGGATTGTGTATGGAAATATTAAAATATAAAAAAATAAAGTTTAAAATACAAGAAAATCTCTAGATCAGGGTTTTTCAACTTACTGGATGCCAGATTTTTTGGAAAGCCTTAGAAATTGAGTTAAAGTGCCACCACTTTAACACAATTTAATCTCACACAAAATATCCACAACTCCAGATCTGTTTCAATAATGATAAAAGAACTACTGCTATGTTAGATTTTAGTGGAAATAAAAGACAAAAGGCTATACCAATATCGTTCTGCAAAACTGTCAATCCAGAACTGAACTAGGACAAGACTAGCAGGATACCAACCAGGTCTGAACCAGAACTAACCCAGAATCAAACAGGTTTAAACCCGGACCAAACCAGGTCTAAACTATTACTAAACCAGTGAACAAGAGAAAATAATATTTTAGAATATTTGGAAGATAAGTCGCAGTTCAGGCCGGATCAGATTGATTGAAGAGCCTGATCTCCAACCTTAAATTGAAAAGGCCTGCTCTAGATTATAATACATGAACATTTTAATATATGTCTAACGAAAAACAGGTCTGGCTCTGGTGAGAAAAGTACATTAATCAGCAATTGCACGACATCTGAGTGATTCAAGCGTATAACGAGTCAAAATGTGTTAAAGCACATCTCCAGCAAAGATATGACACCAGATGAAAGACTTTGCATTATTAAGTGACCATTGCCATTCACTCGTTAGATTCCTAAAGAACTTAAACGCCTTCCATCAATCACATGTTTATCAGACAGCGTTCAAAGTGACGGGAGATAAGAGGAGCGCAGAAGATGTAAACAGCAGCCACACACAGCCACTCTGTTCTGTAATCCGGGCTGTAATTAGACCTCTTCAAAACAGTGCCTCTGCGGTGTGAGGAGCAGCCGCGCACTTTGATCTGCAGCGTGCCAGACAACCACGCGTCATCTCCGCTCAGAGGGCTCGAAACGCAGAGATTTAGCCCGAGAATCAGCGAAAGAACGAATTAGCAGTCTCCGCATGAGATCTGTCGAGACAAGGACACAGCCGAGGCCCTGTGATACTGTTTAAAGAGGAAATTAGAAGCTATGAATTAACAGCGATTCCGATCAGCGCGCCGTCGATTTCCAACCGTGCGCCGTTTGCAGTCTTTGTGAAGTGAAGGCAACGGAGTCTTTCCTGTTAATGGTTACGCATGAGCAAATTAAAAGCATTATGTATGATTTAGATGGTGCAAACAAACGTACAGTATTTGTGATGATAAATTGAATTGAATGATAAATTCGATGGTTGAGCCGAGCATACAAATCTCTGCGCCCTCTTCAATTCATGTAACCAGTTAAAGGTGCAATAAGTCACTTTTCTGGTTGGTTTGAGACCCACCATCTGCCTGACATACAGCCCTTAAACCTATCTTACATTAATTCAATTCAAGGAAGTTAATTTTCCATACAGGCCTTTCAAAAAAATCTAATAATAAACGTTTAAGACAATACGCAGTTGTTTTCAGTGAAGAAAAAAGAAACACACATTTGAAACTTAAAATTTGTCCGAATGTTGTAATGACTTAGCGGTTTATAAAGCTTAAGAAACAGATTTTAAATACACTTATAGGTGTTGTGGTCCTATTTACTACATATCCACTTAGCCCTAAGCAAAAACATCTATTTATTTTTCTGAAATCTGTAAGAAAAATGAATGAGAAATTTACTTCTGGAATCAAGTGGTGAAGAGTCACAGCTGAGCTCCATTTCTACAAAAAAAAGAAAGACCATGCATTCTACAGTTTGCCCCATGTGAGCTACGGTCAGGTAGAATAAGAAATGAGGCACAAGGATGTTTTGATCATATCTCCTGAATCACAGTTTGGAAATGTGTCTTCATTTGAAAGCCAAACAATCTCAGTTTCCTTCTGACATTAATCACAGCCCAATCTTGAACAAACTCCAGAGCATCTTTTAAAGCACGATCTCACTCAAATCCACACGCAGAGCTCCACCTTCACTTGGATTTGCCTGCTTCCAGATGTGCTCCACCGAACGGGCCCTGAGCGTTCAGCCACACTCACAAAGAGAGCGGAGGATATCGGTTTTGGACTGAGCCAAAAAGCACCAGGTGGACAGAGCAGAATGGAGCGGGGCCCACTGTGTCTGGGCCTGGAGCAGTTGTTTGTGAAGCGTCTCGGCTGAGGTGGTTGGGGTTCTCTTCTTCTTGTGGTTGAATCTTTTTGTAGGTCTTTGCTAAAACGTCTTTTCTCACGGGGCTTGGCATCTCCCCCCCGTCATTCTACTGCTACATGGACAGCCAAGAAGGAGTGGTTAGCTTTGAAGAATTCTGCCATCACTATTGTGTTTAAAGGGTGAAGTAAAATGCTGAGTGTAAAAACAGAGTTGGTTAACCAGATTTGCTTCAATGGGCAAAAATGCAGACAAGTTTAGCTTTAGCAGGATTTAGGGTCAAAAGTATGATATGGGTTTTGTGTTCTGTTGAGCCATGTTTTTCAAATAGTGTGTTATATTATGTGAAAAAGTGCAATATTCTGTCCCTGGTTATTTCTGGTTGTGAGCTTGTTTAAAGGTGCAGTATTGAACTTTTCTCGTGGAGGGTCCGGCACCAGTCACCACATATATATCTTCATGGAGACAAGAAGGTGACACCATGAGAAGTTACAGGTATGATCTGTGGAGAGGTGAGCCCGGTCACAGAATGCATGTTTTTCAAGGCATTTCCTATTCAGTAAAACACCTGTGACTGAATAAATGCAAGATTGTAGGGCTGGGGATATAAAGGTTTTTCCTCCAGTCGCTCCACTGTGGCAACTGGTGTTCCAATGGTCTCCCATCAAAGTACTGACCAGGCCTTGACCTGCTTAGCTTCCAAGATCTGATGGGATTGGGCACTGGTAAGCAGGTATGACCACACATTATCGTGTATCCATCTAATTAAAGCCAAATCTGCTGAAAATGTAGTTAAAATTAGATTTTTCCTTATAATAGCACATGAAGGTTATGTAAAATAGATAAAATAATGCTCAATATTGAGACACAATCTAACATTTGTTGATTTAAATGCAAATCATGTAATTAATTTAACAACAACCCTATCACACCCCTCTCTCTTTCGCTCGCACCTGACAGCTCCTGATTAAATTATATACTACAGGACAGGAGCAGTGACAGTATAAAGCACTGGAGGTTTTACAACGTTATGCACACATACGCATCGAAGAAGTTGTTTGTTGTCACCGTCTCTGCGTCACAGCCACACAGACATCAACATAACCAAGCAAGAACTGTTCTGAAGTTTAAAGCACAACTAGGTCATTAAAACATCTAAGACAACTAACAACTAAGAGTGATATTAATGTGTCTCTTAGCCTTGCTGTAGTACACACAGTATACACAGTATAGTACACACAAGTGTGTAACACACTTGAATGTACTATATAGGTATAATGTATTAGCTTAATGAATCAATTAATATTTAATTAATTAATCTTTGAGTACATGTGTGTTGCAGTTCCTCAGAGGTCGGATTTTCTGTGTTCCAACTTGTAAACTCACACTGGGACTCTTACTACTTCTGCTATTTGGAAACTCATGTCTGTGTCTCCCCAAATTAATTCTGTATCATTATGTCTTCTGTTTGGACACATTGCTCAATGGGCACTGCCTCTGGAGCAAGCCCCTCCATGGATGGAAATTGAGACCAGACTGTTTTTTCACTTAAACCGATAGAGGCTTTGTCAATGAAAATGACTTCATATATTAAATTTGCACATCGTCCACCTAAATGTACATCTGAACACTGAATCATGAATCATGTACCCAAAACTTTTAATAGACAAACACTGTTTTGTGTGGAAGGACTGGCTTGCTAAGGGAATTGTTAAACTTGCAGACCTATTTGAAGGAAACACACTGAAACCCTCTGAAAAACAAGCAGCTGATTATAATCTGCCAAGAAATATTTTTTGGAAATATTTACAATTGCGCAATCTATTTAATACTGTTACAGCACTCAACTCTTCTTTCACAAACAACCTATGCTTTACACTTTTAAATCAATCTAGGCATTGGATCTAAACATTACTCTGACAGATGAAGATTGGAATAAAATACGTAAAAATACCACCAAAGTGTCTAGAGATGTGAAAATGAAACTCATTAAATTTACAATACTACATCACTATTACAGGACACATCACGGCTATTCAGACTCAAGCGTTTGGACTTGGACAACTCTTAGAAATGCCAAGCAAAAGGGACTCTGATACTTCTCCTCTGGGACTGCCCCTTGATTCAAAAATACTGGATGAAGATTCATGGATGTATAAAAACCTTTGAATTTACCCCTCAGCTTTATGTTTTAAGCGATCCACAAATTACAGTACAATGTTCCTCATCTGATTTAAGTATTATGTGTGAAGTATTATGATCTGATAACAATAAAGGAGTGACCCAGAGGAACCACCCTTTTGTGAATGGTTTATTGAACCAGCTAAAGTGGCCTCTTGTGAACAGATGTCCTTTGACTGGCCTATGACTTTTTTTAAAACATGGAAAAATTATCTTGACTATATTCATTATACCAGCAGAGAAATGCATAGAACGTGAAGTAACTGTAAGGTGATATAACATGTAAAATATGTTAGTGGTTTTCGGCAAAAAAGATATATTGCATGTATGTGTATCCCGGCTACCTAATGTTTTTGTATTAGTATTTATTATTAAAATGTGTATTATTGATATTATGTTGTTTGTTTGCTTTTATATATATTTTCTTAATGTGTGATTCATTTATGAGAATATTCATATGCGCTGCCATATGTAAAATGAAAAAAACACAATAAATTGCTAATTATATTTAAAAAAAGACAAAGCTTAGGGGTTACTTGAGAAAAAAAAAGGTTGTGAACCACTGAGTTACATTCCAATTATCCGAGCCAAATGCTGTACAGAGCGAAAGCAAACTATTCCCAACCATACTTTGACAACGGTTCTGTTTGTATGGCACGGTCAATCGCACACTCATCATGTTACTGCTCCACTTTCAGCTGTACACACTCCCACCACGACAGAAGGATTCACTCCGCGCCTCCCAAACAGCTATCACAAATGTTTCGGTCCAGTGCTGACGTCAGCCTCTCCAGAGTATACTCACTCCAAAGAACCAGGCGTCGAACCAGTTGCCATAACACCGTTCTCCCCATTTCAAATTTACCTTTAATTTGGGGCCGCTTTGCCAAGACGTAATGTTTACAATATTCTGTATTTCTAAACGCTACAGGAAGCAAGTGTTTGGGCCAAGAGTTAAGCAGGGGAATTTGAACTTGTCAATGTAGCAACAGGTGCAGTGATGTCATGCCATTCGCCCCGACATCGTCCACACTGTAAAGCGTCAAAATGATCAAAACGACATGACATGCAATTTACATTTCATCAAACCTTTCAACTTTGCAATGTGGTTAAAAGTGTAAATATGTACGTGCGGTTTAGTCTATAGTGTGGCATTGACAGAGAGGCCTGTGTGGTTGCGTTAGACAAAGGCTCTGTTGGAGGAGGAATCTCAGACTGGGGGAGTAGGGAGGAATCTGTAAGTGGGAAAAAAACAAGACCATTCCAGATCTGGCTCATGTTTTCGACAACCTCTTCACAATTGTTTACAGCAAAGGGAATATGGGGTAACAGCTGAAGTTGCAGACAAGTGTATGTTTATGTATTAAGTTTCATCTTGGTCATTTGCCGTCTACTATTGTTTGCACTGATCAGGATATGTTGTATGTTTATTTGTATTTTAATTATTCATTGCTGTTAAAGCTTGGCAACAAAAAGAAGAATTATTTATGCTGCATTGTGGTTGGAATCTGGCCCTCGACAATTTGCTGCAGGTCATTCCCTGGTCATTATCCTTAAAAAAGAAAAAAGAAACGAATTCGATTTTGATATCAAGGGAAGCACTCGAAACTTTATACCCATTTTGATACTACAATACTAATAAAAACACTCTTTTCTTAGACACAATGTCATAATTGTACTTTAAATCTAACCTGTGGTCTTATACTATTTTTCTGATATAGATCCAAACCCAGACCTAAACTACTTCTCGGAAAAAGTCAAATTATTTCCAACTGATGTGATTTTTTTCAGTGCTAATTAGTTTATAATTCAATACTAGTATTAGTATCAATTATTATTTGGGATTTAATACTTTTGACTACCCTACTTACACTTATTTTCTATCCATTTTCTATTTCTATCCAGTAAAAACACAAAAATATACTAAACTAAACTAAAATCTCACAATCAGTACTGTAATTAATAACCATAAAAAATACATGCAAGTTAAAAAAAAAAAGTAGCTCAAGAAATGTGTATTTAGTTTATCTTATTTTGATCAGGTTCTATCCTGTATCATCAGGTTCATAGAGGAGGAATACTTTTGGAAAGATAAACAGAGATGGTTAAACTTTGGTCCATCTGGTTTTAAATCAGGAACATCACGACTTCTCGTATTATTTGACAAATATGTTGGCTATGTCTGTGTTTTTTAGCCAGCAAATGAAAAACACACCATTATTTTTCATGACAGACTCAATATATTTTGTGAGAATACTTTTTTTACTTTGGATTTGGGCTTGAATATCACCAGGACCAATATGACAAATTTACAGCAACTTTATACGACGCTGACACATGGATTATTGTCGTTCCACACCCATTCTGATAACAACACTAAACTCCCCAAAATGTGTCAAATTATGAAATACTCAGGCCACACAAAACATTATTCTCTCAAGCCAGAACTTCGCTTCAATCTGGGAAAAATGACACCTAAAACCCCTTTGGAATCACTTGATAAATAAAACCAGGCTCACTTTCTCTCCGCAATCCCCCGCTGGAATGCCTGACCCTTGAGTTTCTCCTCTGTGGTTAAAGGGTGCGGATGGGGAAAACCTCATTCACTTCACACACTGACCATTTCTGCTCACGTCAAAAAAGTGTCGCTCAAAAACATTTCCCTCTTACAGCCCAGTCAGCACTTTTCTGTGTGCAAACAAATGGATCCAGAGCAGCACTCAACTCCGCGCACTTTTAACCCAAGAGCAAACCCCAGCACTTGGTCAGCAAAAACTAAATGTACACAGAAAATGGAGATGAGATTTTGAAAGCTTTATGGTAATGGCGTCCCAGGAGCAGTTGTGTGTTCTTTGAGCCACTGAAGAGGCTGGAAGCATGTGCCGGACAGTCGTTTGGCAATAAAAGAGATCCAAATGAGACGGATCACAAATGCTCTATTGTTGACATATGTACAGATTTCACACAGTACATTTCATATACTTCATAACTTACATGCTCACTGGCCATTGTGCATTGCTATAGTATTTCTTTAGATGTTTTAACGAACGAACTAGGGCTGCACGATATGGGAAATTAAGTGCGATATGCTATGTGGATGTCATGTGTTGGGATAACGATATTATCACAGTAGTTTCTTTTCTTTTCCAGGTATAAAGGATAACTCAACTCTTACTTTAAAATATAGTAGCTTAGGTACACATATACACACACTGGAGACTATTCACCTCTATTTATGTTTGTATGAAATAGTGGAAAAAGTTATGAGGATACTGAAGCAAGAGCTTTAACAAAAAACACTTACGCATCCAAACTTGTGAACATTTGAGTTTGATTAGTCAAAAGTAAAAACAAGCTTGGGCGCACAAGGAACGCAAGATTAATGCATTTAAACATCATTGCGGTATGCATATTGCAATAATAAAAAGTGTGATTACGATATTTTTCAATAAAATATGCAGAACAAACCACCATTACGGTAGTAATGTTTTTATGTTCCACTGAATGGCATTAAACTTAAGTGCGTTTTATTCATTCAATTCCAGGTGTTTTGATAGGACAAACTGAAGAACTGTACATAATTCAACTGGTCAAAGTAGTGTTGATGTAAAGTATTGAAAACAATAAATAGGTTTTTGGTGGTGAAATGAGGTCAGTCACATTGTGGGTGTCGACATTCAGAATGTTAAACATTTAATTGTTAACAATAGACAGAGAATAATGGTGTTTGGGGCAGGCTGTAGGTGTAGTTTGGCAAAAAGAGAAAAGGGCACATTCTCAGCTTGGAAGTGACACAAAGATTGTCAAAACTTTTAATGGCCGGTGGGTTGCAACTCACAAGTAGGCTGACAAGTATCTAGGCTCGGTGGCAGAGTAGCTAGCACTCTCACCTCACAGCAAGGAGGTACTGCATTCGCCCAAGCCTTTCTCCGTGGAGTTTGAATTTTCTCCCAGTGTCAGGATGGGTTTCCTACGGATACTCCGGTTTGCCCCATAATCCAAGACATACAAGCTCAACACATGATCTGAAAATC
This sequence comes from Rhinogobius similis, assembly GCA_019453435.1. Lineage (NCBI taxonomy): Eukaryota > Metazoa > Chordata > Actinopteri > Gobiiformes > Gobiidae > Rhinogobius > Rhinogobius similis. The sequence goes on from CM033634.1 coordinate 25,845,532, forward strand.
CCCCAGCGGCATTGAAGGATGGGTCAAATGCAGAGGACAAATTTCCCTACGGGGACAATAAAGTGTACCTTAACCTTGTAACCTTAATTGACGCTTGTGCATGGTCTTATGGTTTTGATTGATTATTGATTTCTTTTACTCTTGCACTAGTATGTTACTTCATTATGTATAAAGCGCAGCCATGGCAAGTGAATTTCATCACATTTTCATCAATAAAATCCATGCACCACAATATATAGCTGCGTACAAACCCTGCATGGCTTTGCTGAGTCTATGATAAAAATGTGGCACACACATTTTAGAAAAAGAAACGGAACATAATTAGGAAATTGTTCAGGTGTTCATTGCTTTTCCTCGAATGTTTCACAGCAAGAAATTAAGCCTTTCTTTTGAGTCAATAAAACACCAGTGACTGAATCAAAGCAGGACAGACAAGAGTGTGGCTGATCCACGGTAAGTTACATAGTCCCCTTTTAAGTTCCACACCAAATCAGAATCATATTTGTGATAAGGATCATTGTCTGGCCCACTTACATACTATTTATGTATGTTTGGATATGGCAGGGCTGCATTACCATTGATAGCATCTGTCTGGCATAGTCTTATAATATATTCCTCCTAAAAAGATGTGAATAGAAACATTTGAAAAAAGACCCAATGCTTTTGAACCTCAAGCACTTCCTACCTCACCACAGTCCCATAGGTAGTGTGTGGACAGCTGTGGCCTGTTGTTGTTCATAGATTAACATGACCAGACCTACACGCCCAGGCATAACAGATCTATGGCAAGGACTAATGTTTACAGAGACAGGAAAGACGGTAGGTTTCCACAAGTCCAGCTGAATTTTCCTGGCTATTAGCAAGAGGCTACAGAACAAAGGGCTTCCTCTCCAGCCCACAACACGCTCAGCCAAGCGAGCATTAGCAGGACTGGTTACAAGCATGGTAAGAAGCCAGACATGGACTTTTGTGAGCTTACAGGCTGACAATCACTGAGTAAAGATGTCCATAAAAGGGTCTAGGCAAGCTCCCTCTGTTCGGAACTGTAAAGTTGTGTAAAAGTATTCAAGATAAAGGTTTATTGGGGAAATTGACTTTATTCTGGTGCTGGCTATGTTTTAAATCCAATAAAAAGAAGGAAGATGTTAAATGAAAAAAATATTATAGTGGTCTGTAAAAACATTGTAATCCCAAATGGAACTTAAAGGAAAACATGAAAACGTATCTTAACTATTGTAACGCATCTCATCGGTGTTGGACAAGGACAACACAAAGGTAAAGAAAAGTAAACACATCTTCCCGAGACCAAAGAGGTTTGACTTGGTTTTGACTTTCAGAAGTGTTCTGTTATCGTGTGGTTGCCAGAACAGAATGCCTGACGATTATAGTCATCTAATGCATTTTATATGGCTCCTCTGATGGTGCTTTCTCTGTTGGTTAATCTGTACTCAGCATCATGCTCAGGGTTCGTACCCCTTTTAAGATAAAGTTAAGATAAAATTCAAGCACTTTTCAAGCTCCTTCGAAAAGATACTCCCAGCTTTTTCCAGCACCTTTTGCATTCTAGTGTTCTTGACCTTGAAAACAATGTAAAACTCAAGCACTTTCAAGAATTTCAAGCACCCATATGATCCCTGATTATTTCATTGTGTACGTGTGTGTATAGTGTGTTCAGGGTTGTGGTTTTAAACATGTGACCTGTAAAGACGTTTGTATCAGTCTTGTACGAAAAGTTATTTATGAATAAAGTTTGATTGCTTGATTGGTATAGCACGTAAAGATCATCTCTATTCTGAACTCATTTCAACTCCACAACTATGTAGAGTCACCTTAATTTGTCTCTTTGAATCCTTACTCGTCTAAAATACTTTGGCCTTCTTATTTTACTACAACTTTCCTGCTGCAACAGTTTACACTAAAAAGTTTTCTTATCTTATCTCACTAATCGTTAATCTCTGTTTTATGTCGTCTGTACTGCCATAAATGAAACACTAAATATCTCAAGACCCTGCCTTGCAATAAAGGATACTATTTTTGATTTATTAACTTGTTTCATGAGATCTACAAAATATTGCAAGATGTTTTTTGTTCTTTTTAATTTTTTATATTGTCAGTCCAACTTGGAACTGTATAAGTTTTGGGATGAACTCAAACTTCACTCCAGACCTCTTTCCCCGGGACATTACCCAACCCTATTTTTCTGCATTTGGGGCGAGGTAACTTCTTGTCCTTATGATTATTTATGATCCATCTGCATGATTAGATTCCCCATTAAAACTATATCTAAAAGCCCAACCAAAAACAACAGTAAGTTCAGTCAGTTCCATTCTCCATGGAGCGTTGCCTCACCTGCAGGTCGAAGAACTTGCTGTATCTCCTGTAGATGACGTGAGAAGTGGAGTCGGAGTAGGTCACGCTGATGAGGTACACCTAAGAGAAGAGGAAGGCAAACAGAACAGGGCTATTAGGCGAAGAAGCCACTTTGTCAAAGGCATTAGAGCAGCACTTTAGCATTACTTAGGCCTAATGACATTCCTGACTGACTTAACTCCAGGGGGTCATTAAAGGTCACATAAACCCATTAAGTTTGTCTGTCATGGCCACGTATCGGAAAGCAACCAGCTAAGGGTCACTAGGCCTGAAGTATTTACTGTTTTGTGATGGTTAAATTGATGTATTGTAGCTCAATTTAACATCTGATAGTTGGGCTAGTGCAGTTATTCTTGAGCTGAAAAGAAGGTGCCAGGAAAAATGACGCACACTGTATTTGATGTCTAATGAAATATTGATTTTTCTTTTTCATTGAATCATTTTGGAGTTATTTGCAATGCATTGTTATTAAGTTTGTAATCAAATGCAATACATCGTCACAGTGAAAAGATCAGATCATTTAATGCAATGACTTAGTGTTGGATTGCAAGGTTGAATTGTATAGCAGTTGTAAGTGGTGCGATTTTATTGTGTAGTCGATCGATTAAGTATTCCATTTACTGTGCCAATTATGAAAATAACTGCACAGTGATTTTACAAAGTACTGTTGTAAAAATGCATTGGCTTAAAAAAATAATGACACATCACAGGTAATGATGTGCCATATTGATGATCAGAATCACTTAACTGTGTTATTATTCGTCCAGCCCTTATTAAGTGCTGGGCTCACATTTGGAAGTCTAGAGTTAAAGTGCCCATGACAGGTTGGACTACTCATTTCACTAAAATGCAGTAAAGATAAATAAATTTAAATTTCTGCTAAAATCTTTACAAATTTTACCCCAGTTTAGCTATTTTTTAGGTTTTTAATTTTACTTCCTGGTTGTAAATGGTGACATCACACTAGGAAATTATCATAGCAACCACCCTACAGTGCACCAAAACTCCTCTAATGTCACAGATTTTTTTTATTTGACAAAGAAAAATATATGTAAACCCCTTTATTTCGTTGAATCAAAGTTTAAAGGGTCAAAAAAGTAGTCTCTTTTGTGAAAATTATGCATGACCCCAGTGTGATGTCATCAATTTGTTTACTTCCTGTAACTTTTCTCCACAAACAGTTACCTGATTGGCGCAAATCTATCATTTATAGTTACAACAGATATTAATCATAAAATCATAAAAACCTTTCATACGCACTTTAATAATGACCCGGTGAATGCATTTCACATGTTAGAGAGAAGTCACAGAGAACACGAGGAAGAATAATGAGCATGAGCTGAATAAAATTGGGAGTAAAAAACATTGATTTTCCTTCATGCATTATGCAAAAAGTTCTTGTGGATCAAACTTCACTGATGTTTTTCCAAAAGCTGTGTGAGGTGTTTTTCAACTTCTCCTGACATGTGTGCGTGTCCCTGTTCAGACATCAATCATTTACACAATTAACGGCATGCAGCATGTTGTGAAGTTAACCAAAAATAACTCAACAGTGAAAAATAAATTCACAAAGTCTTATGCATACACTGCTGTTTGGAAACAGATGGCAAATGCATCTCAATCCAAGCACATGGAACGCACTGTTTATGAAGTAAACTTTGCACATATGGTGACAATCTATAAGGAAACCAGTCAGCCCTTAAACATCTCTTCTGTTCATTTAGATCACAGTTTGTAACAATAAAAACGATGTGAGCGCAGCGAGGCAAAATGAGTCCTCCAGCAGCTCAGTAATTAGACACAGACAGCATGACCAAACACTGGAGAAGAAACAAGTGGGAAAAAAAGGTTACTGAGGGCATTTGAGGACAATGACTAAAGTATGGAAAAATAATGGAAAGGTGAGAGAAAACATCGAGCCAGTTTTGATATGAATAAGTCTAAAATGTGGAGCTATCTAACAGTTGTAAAAACAACTGCAGAGGAAGTCATCTGGATGTGGTTTGAATTGATTGAATTTGTGGTGCATAGTTGACTGAAAATAGGCCGCCTCGATTATGGCAACAAAAGTGTAAGCACAATTATTTGGCTCTTATTGAAATCTTGATTATTTCAACACTTTCAACCTTTACTTGTAGAGAAAGTGTAGTCAATTGCACAGCTCAAATGAAACTCTTCTGTTTGTCCAAAAAATGTAATTCAAATCCAGAGTCAGATGAGAGAATAACCATAACTTCTACACTATGGAGAGGACAGAAGAGTGCACTTGTCCACTGTGTCCTTTGTGTCTGTTTGGATGCGAAAATCATCATCATCATCATCATGACTGTTGTGTGTAAATGGATGATGGAGGGTCAGATTGACAACCATTTGTGAAAAGTGACAACATAATAGTCTGTTGTAACATACTAAGAGTTGGGCTGATCGACAACGGCAAAAGTGATATCCATGATTATTTGGCTCATAATTGAAATCACGCTTATTTCTAACAATTACTTTTATATGTGTCCAAATTAGAGTAAACGTAGAGAAACTATGAACAGACTATATTTTATCAGTAATGTTTTCGACAAATGCCTTTACTCCAGGTTTTGAGGCAAAAAGAGTGCCCTCATAACTCTGAACAAAAGGCAATTCATTGTAATAACAATTGCAACATTTCTGTAATTGGATATAATAATAATTGAAATCACGATTATATAAGATTAGTTACACAGCCCTAATTGAGAGAACTGTAGAGTGTCATATATATACCTAAACAATTATTATTACCAACCACAAAAGTATCAGATCAGATACTAATCAATCTTAAAACTAGTATTGAAACTAGATACTAGTTTGAACAAGTATCCATACCAAAAAAATGACAAAAGCAGGGCAAAATTTTACCTTCCCCAGAATGTTTTATAGTAATCTTTAGCTTCATCAAAACTCATGTAAAACCACGCAGTAACAAGAAGGAAGTACTATTATTATGTGTCAGTAAGAATTAAGTTTGAAGTGTTTGTACTGTGTGGGTTGAACGTGAATATTAGGTGCTTTTTGCTCAGGAGGAACCCTTGATAACATTTTGGAGTAGTCTGATTATAGTGGTTAAAGCAGGCTCCTGTCAGCCCCTTCCTGTCCAGCAAAAGTATGTGACTAAAGTGTTTATTAAAAAGTGCAGTTTATGCAGCAGACCTACAATCCTGAGTGATCTGTGCCTGTGTTCTGTAAACAGACATTAGTGTCCTGTCTCCTGCTCCATGAGTCTTCTGAAGGAAGTGACACTCCAACAGCAGGGCACCGGACAAAGGGATTCTTCTTTCCTCTCTCCACGACCAACCGGATAAGCATTTTCTGTTGCTTAGCTCATCGATAATGAGATTTTATATTTTCTTCCTCTCCTCTTTCCCTTGAGGGGACTTCCCAGTATAAACCCTCCTCACCTCCTGTCTGCTCCCTGGGGACAACCAGTGCCCTATATGACACCCTTTGCAGGAGATGGATGCTGCAATTGAGCCCAACTCTCAGGTTAATTAATCCAATTTTACCAGATGGACTAATTGATTTTTGCAGTTCCTCTGAGAGTCGTCTCATGGGCCAGCTAGATTTGATTACTCTGGTCAGTGAGATGGCACTGGACTAGACAAGAGCATGCAGATGAAAAACAGTCGTGCTATGCAACTTGAGAACACTTGAAGAAAACATAAAATGGTGTAAAACTCACATAGTGCTTGGATGGGTTCCTCCTCTTCTGTACATCCACCACGTTAACGTCCAGAACCGTGCGTAAATGCATGTTGTACTAGACTGCAAACTTGAAGCTCACCCATAAAACAGCATTAGTAACGTCAAGGTAGTCAGCCTTGTAAGGACAGCGCGTGAGAGGAGTTTGTGCAGGAAGAGAGACTTTTTTGGTGCGTCCATGAAACGAATGCGTCAAAAGGTCCCGGGTTTGTGGACTTGTGCGGACTGTGCAGTGAAACGTGACAGCGTAATAAAAGTGGCGTTTAATCAGGCTTCTCCTCCCTTAAGTCAGAGGGCTGGACCTCACAACAGTGGGACAGAAGTGGGACAGGAGGAGCGCATGTCAATGGACGGGGCGGTCCTACCACAGCTGACCCGGTGGAAGCTGCAGAGCGGAGGAGCAGCACTCTCGCACCAGAAACAGTTTACTTTTTCAGACAACGCCACCTGCTGTCTGAAAGATATACAACAATGCACAAAAGTGCAGACAGTTTGACTTTTTAATTTATTTTTTTGTTGTTGTTGGTTTATCACTAAAATTCGACAATATTTGTGTTTATAATGTGTGGTTATAAAATATAAGACGTAATAGGTAGGCTGTGAGACTTTTTTGTCCTTGATAGAAAAAAAAAGAAAAAAGATTTGTTTTATTTTTTATTTGTGTCACTTCTTTTAATTAATACATTTTATTTTATTTAAACTATTTTAATATAATTTTTTTGGGTGGGAATTTGACCATTTTTGGTATCAATAACTTCAAATTCCCCTGTCATCTCATAAATGTCATAAAAGTAAGTATTATTTTTGACAAACAATATCTGTCCCGTATATTAGCGTTATTCCCTCCAAGTGCAAAGTGCATTATTTTGAGCCTAACTAACCCCAATTAAAATAATCACCATTATCTTTATTATTATTTGTTTACATATTTATTTTTGCATAAGACGGTCTATGTGCATAACCCATTATTATTTAATTTGGGGGAATCAATAAAAGGTTATGAACAGGCGATTAAATGATGATTAAAACATGGACCAAAACATTCCGCTGGGAAAATCTGCATTTACTTGACAATTTCAACGAGAAAAACCCATCCCACTGACCGCAATTAATGCACTTCTAGTGATGACAAGTGTTATTAACAGCGCTGCCTTTTGCCACGTTTACCACCGGTAAAGTCAACATCAATAAACATCAAGCTTCTTTGACTGAAAATAAGAACAAATAACTTATTAATATTTTAGTTGGACCAATTAAACGGCTAAAACTATGAGTGATGAGAATATGTTGAGTGTCACGTCATAAATAAGTCTACGAGGCTCGCGCATTTCGTTGTCATGGAATCGCATTTATTAAGCATTTCACAGTCTTCGCTGAGAAACAAGTCACTTTTTTGTCTTCGCTGATAGTTTACCTGAAAGCTACAAAAGCATCTCATCCCGTGGGGATTTTGCAGCATTTGTCAACTGTCCTTGTCCCAGTGTTGAGTTTAAGAGCTTTGAGCATGGAGCATGTAAGATTTAACAGCGCCCTCTACTGCGCACTTTTACCATTGGCATTTACCGGTGGCCTCGTGTTAAGTCTGTTCCTGTACTGTTTCAACAAATATAAGTTCATAAGTTGTTTTCGTAGTTGTTTTTAAGATCAGGTAACATTAGACAAGTGTCGAAATTTGGTTAAATGCAGCGCCTATTTGACCCGCGCAACGAGGGCCACTTTGCACAAACTGGAAAATGTGTCATGTGTTTGAAGCCTGACTTACTAAAGTTAAATAAACCTAGCTATAACTAGCTCACCTTCTTTTAAATCCAGTTATATGGCCTAATACTACAGTGCTATATTGTAATCCTTGAGGAGGTAGCGAGGCATTTTGTTTAATTTGGCCTTCGCTGCTCCAATTACATTAAATGTTCAAAGTAACTAAAGATACCAAAGGCTAAAGTTACTTCAGAAGTTTGATCAAGAACTACAATCAAGGTTTTATGCATTTAGTACTTAATTTAACATAACATAGCACTAGTAGTAGTAGCCACTGGTTGATAGTGTAAATAATAATTACATATATACAGTCCTACTTTATAGATGGGGCTTGTCCTGGTGAAGTGAATTATTTAGACCAAGTTCAGTCCTAATTAAGTGTATAATACATTTTTTCTTCAATTGCAGTCCAAAATGAGTCAAGGTGGTAGTTGAGGATGTACCTACTTTATGTGAAAGGTTTTAGAGTAAATGAATTGCTCTTGTCTGTTTTCCAGGTTATGTTGCCTGGTCACTTGTTTGACCACTCCTACAGCCTCTGCTGCGGGGAGCCCCCAGGTCTGACTGAACAGGTATGTGACAATCACATGAGAGGAAGATAAATGGACTGTGCAATGATTACAAAACCTCTGCACTTTACTAAATCTAAACTAACTCACCTCTGTGCCCCATAGGCCCCGAGCAACGCTCCCACTGCTGAGCTGCCTCAAGTCCCGGATTTGGCCCCCTCTGGACGTGTCTCCAGGCGGACGCTGGCTTTGAAGCGCAAAGCTAAAGCGGTAAGACGGCAGTTCAAGGCTACAAGGTTATCTTACCAAGCCACAACAAGGACATTGTTTAGAAAAGTACAAGAGTAATATATCTCTGTGGAAGTAAATGCTAGAAAAATAAATGGAGAAGGTGACTACTCCTGCTGCTCCTCCTGAACAGGTCCAGGTCCCCACCTCTGAGTCCTCCGTCCCAGTCCATGCCTGTCCCAGCCCTACCCCGCCCACCACCAGTCCCCCAGCTCCAGGTAGTCCTCTGCTTATCCACGGCCTAACTGTCGAGGAGTATCAGGGCGTCTACCACTCTGTGGTCGACCCCATGTTGACGTATGTGTTTTGTGTTACTGATCCTGAGTGTTAGTCTGGCTCAGATCTGCTGTAATTGGTCTTTGGTTGACTCTGCTTTAAACATGTGTTTGATTCTTGGCGCTGGTTGTCTGCAGGTTCCCCAGTGGTCGTCCCCGTCCCTATAGTCTGGAGCTGGGCCGCAAGATTAAGCAGCGCCTCTGGGAAAAGCTGAACCGACCCCTCATCACAGAGCTGGAGACTGCTGGTGGTCTCCTTCAGTATATGGAGTCCATCAGCACAGGGCCCTATCCGCCTCTCATTAATGTTGACGTCTCTAAGGAGCCGCCTCCCCCTAAACCATCTGTGCCTTTTGTCTTTCAGACGCAGCCCACTGTCTCTGCTGAAGCTCATCCCACTCAGCCTCAGCGTGACCCTTTGAGAGAACAGGTAAAGACAAGCAAATGCAGAACAAGTGTATTATGAAGAATACTTTATTAGTCAAGTGATTTTCTCTAATCCCCATGTTCCTTCTCTGGTGCAGGCTGCGGTCTGTGCGGAGCCTGCCTCTCAGCGGTCACTCGGACGGGGGATAAAGAGGACTCGTGGTGGGGAGCTCCCAGTCCAGGTAAGAACAGAGAAGTTTATTAGAACTACTATTACAGTTTCGATTTCTGCATTCCTAAAAATATAATTACATTGGCTCCCTTTCATTGACCTGTGAAATCCAGAGCACTGTCCCTGAAGAAGAGGAGCCCCGCAGTAAGAGGCTTCGTCACCCCGAGCCAGAGCACCCCGAGGAGCCCGTGTCCTCCAGACGTATTGTGCTGAAGTTTACTCGACAGGGCACCCACGGCAGAACACCTGTGTACACTGTGGAGGATGTGTCCGAGCAGGTAGAGAGTTGTTCTCACTGCACACAGACATCCAAAGGTCTATTTATTCATCTCTTTGGATCCCACATGTAATTAGCAATTTAAGTTAGCAATTAATTCATTGCTTTTAATCTTCATTTAAAGTTTAGATCTGTGTTTCTCATCTAAAGCCCAACATTAGTACTTATTTAGTTCTGGGTTAGCCCTAGTTTCACCAGGTTCATCAGCTGGTACATTTTAAGGGTCTCATTTATTAAGCCTTTGCATGTATGTTGGAGAGACAGGTGCAAACTTTTAGCACTGCTCAATACGGCATTTGATTGTGATTTTGAATGTGTTAAAAACATAAAACAATGCATGGGTCTGATGTGACACGTGCGCGTCTCCTTATCGCCATGATTCGTCATAACGCATCAAAGTCTAAAGCGAGAATAATTTCTGCCCAGTTCACCAGCGCTGGTTAACCTGCTGCATCAGATTCTCCTTGATCCAAAAGCAGTGTGTCATTACAACTTTTTACGTGTATTCGATACGTTTACATTCACTGAACTCTCAACCCTCATGGAAATAATTTGCACATTTTCCAATAGCAAATCAGGAGCAACACGCCACAAACAGCGCCTTTTTTCAGTTTGTACTCGCAACTTAGATCCTCAATTGATAAATGAGGCCCAAAGTGTAGTATTTGGTGAGGGGAAAAAAAACTCATAGAAAAGAAATCAAGTTGCCGTGTAAGAATGTAGATGGTAGACTTACTTAATCTGTTTATTTTGGCCATAGGTGTCACCCTCCAGCCTCCAGACTTCAGCCCATGTTCCGGACTTCCGCCTGGCCCAGGGTTTGGCTCCTAAGACCCGCCGCCGACTCCAATGAACCCACCTCTCCCCATTCCACATCCAGTGGGACTTAAGTCAAGTCCCACTGAACACGTGCCTTTGCACTTGTGCCTTTGCACTTTTTATTATTACATTTTAGTGTGTGGTGTTAACATTTTAGAATTTAGTGTGTTTTATTTAAGTTTTATTTGTAGATTATAGTGTTTTTGTGTGTGATTTAACTTGTATTATTGTATTGAATCTTTATTGTCTGTGTGTTTGCAGCTTTCAACATCAAGCTGCGCTTCCACAAAACCAGCCATCATCCAGAAACGCTTCCAAAAACCTCAGAAAAGTCACCATCATTTCTGCCCTGCGCCTTGTGGTTACTGCCCCAGCTTCACATCAACATCTTCAGGGGCGAGCCAGTGCACCAAAGATTTTGTTCCTCAACTCCAAACATGGCTCTAACATCAGCCAGTGCTTTAAAGACAGAGCTAACATCTTCCGTGTCTTCAAATTTATCCGATTCCTCTGCCCCACCCTGCCATCACCATCTGCAGGGGCAATACCATACCATCGTGCTGTATCCTGTTACACCCGCCTTTTCCATCGTAGAACTGCCCAGCGTACCATCTACAGGGCCAAACCATCGCTCCAACATCAGCCAAGATCTCTCCAAGTTGCCTCCAAATCTCCTCCATCATAACAGCTGCTACAGCCCCGGCCTACCACCAACATCTGCAGGGGCAAGCAGCCATTTTGATCCTCCTCGCCTCTCCACCGAAAGCCTTTGCCCAGTCAGTGCCCCAGCCTACCATCACCACCGACAGGGGCATTCACAACCCTCCATAACAAACACGGCTCCAACATCAGCCATCAAACTTCCTCTGCCATCGCCTATCATCGCTCCGTTCTCCAACTCTAATGCCTTGTCGACATCTAATTATCTTTCACCTCACCCATCTTCAAGTGTCCCTTTTGCCCAAAAAGGTACCAATTAGTGACATAGTTTTTGATTTGATACGTCTGTCATTATTCTGCCTTTTTGAACATAAAGTAATGCATTTTCTTTTTCACTCTACAGTTTACAACCACTCCACTCATGACCGTCCAACCATCCACCAGCCCAAAAATATACACCCTTCAAAACAACTGCTACAGCCCCAGCCTACCATCACCATCTGCAGGGGCAATGCCATACCATCGTGCTGTATCCTATTGCACCCACCTTTTCCATCGTGGAACTGCCCAGCGTACCATCTACAGGGCCAAACCATCGCTCCAACATCAGCCAAGATCTCTCCAAGTTGCCTCCAAATCTCCTCCATCCAGCTGCTACAGCCCGGCCTACCACCAACATCTGCAGGGGCAAGCAGCCATTTTGATCCTCCTCGCCTCTCCACCGAAAGCCTTTGCCCAGTCAGTGCCCCAGCCTACCATCACCACCGACAGGGGCATTCACAACCCTCCATAACAAACATGGCTCCAACATCAGCCATCAAACTTCCTCTGCCATCATCGCTCCGCTCTCCAACTCTAATGCCTTTTCGACATCTAAGAATCTTTCACCTCACCCATCTTCAAGTGTCCCTTTTGCCCAAAAAGGTACCAATTAGTGACATAGTTTTTGATTTGATACGTCTGTCATTATTCTGCCTTTTTGAACATAAAGTAATGCATTTTCTTTTTCACTCTACAGTTTACAACCACTCCACTCATGACCGTCCAACCATCCACCGGCCCAAAAATATACACCCTTCAAAACAACTGCTACAGCCCCAGCCTACCATCACCAACTGCAGGGGCAAACCACCCTCCATAACAAACCTCCAACATCAGCCAACAGACCTCCTCTCCTCCATCGTCTACCATCGTGCGTCTCTAACTCCAACCAGCCATGCATTTCCGCCACAACATAAAAGATGGTAATTAAAAAATCAAAGCAAAATCAAAGGTTTGTTGTTTTTGTTTTGTTGGTGTTTATGTAGTTTACTCATTTTGCAGATTCTAAGAGACAGCTAAGAATCCTTCAGCTCACTCCCAGACCTAGACCCTCATCCAAAAAGGTACTAATTAGTGACAAAGTTTGTTATTCTGCATTTTTTTACATAAAGTCATGCATTTTCTTTTGCAATAAGGGTAATAAGATAATATTTTGTTTAATCATGTGTAGATTCATTTAACTTAAACTAACTTTTCCCAACTTGCAGCCGTACTTCATAACACCAGCCTCTAAACCTTTTTGGCCTCAGGAAAAATATTTACAGCCCGGTGTACTGTAAGTATTTACAAATTCCATAGTATTTTGTTAATTTGAAATGTGCATGCAATTTCTACATTACAACTGAATCTTTTTGTTACAGGTAGAATGACCATATCAGTTGGTATTTGTCCACAATATGCTCTTGGTAAGTGAGTATTTGATTTTTCTTTTAAACATTAATTAACCCATTGATCATGTAAGTGTGCTTGCTTTGTAGATGTTTGTATTTTTTCTTCATTTTTCCTCTCTTCTTCCCTCAGCAAGACTCTAGACACCAGAGTGTATTTGTGTCGAGCTCGACATGAATGTGATGCTTGATATAAAGAGCTTTTAGTGCCGTAAGGTAGAAAAGCACAATATATAGATGCAGAACATTCACTGTCAATGACCCTCATCCAAAAAGGTACTAATTAGTGTCCTAGTTTTTGATTTGATAGTTTTGTTATTCTGCATTTTGCACATAAAGTAATGCATTTTCTTTTTCATTCTACAGTCAATGACAACTCCACTCTTGATCATCCATCACCCGCCCCAAAATACTGAGCCTTGAGTCCATTAAAGTTTATTGACACTGAAATGGTCTATTTTTAGTTTTTTAACTCACTTCATGATGCCCTACAATACACATATCTAGGCAAGACAGGTTTATTTGTAGCCCACAATCCATAGATAAAATAATTCAAAGTGCTTTACAGAACAGGAAAAGTACTGAAATCACAATATCAACAAGTAAATAATTTTCTTATAAAAAAAAAAAAGAGGTGCTATAAAGTTGATTCAGTATATTTACAGCTAAACAGGAGATAGATTAGAACAGAGGATTCCCTCATATCTTTCGGAAGACTGCTCCCAATTGTAATTGCATAAACCTGAAACGCTGGTTGTCCATGTTTGTCATGTCTTTGGACACCGACAGGAGGTTTTTCTGTGCACTTTGGGGTTCAATAATATCAGTGGAAAATATAAAAATATATCAGCTCAGGGTCGGGTTTAAGTGTAATCAGAAGTATGGAAGATAAATTGTTCCATCATAATTTGAATTTTTCTTTGTGAATTTTTTTACTCTGAAAAAATGTATTTGAACCCGCCACTCTTTGAATTTCAAGCACTAAAGTTACATTGTATACTTTTCAGTGTGTTTAAAATTTCAAAAATTAAAAATTCACCTGTTAAATATTCAATGCATTTATTTTCATGACCTCAAATGCGATAGTCTAAATTCGCAGTGTAAAATTCAACGTGAAAACAAAACCCAGCCAACATCCGGGTTACCGAGGCATTAGCAATCGATCTTAAGCGAGTCGAACCGAGTTCTAGCCAATCACGGAACGGTATACCAGTCACGTGGACGGTGGACTACAATAACAACAAGTCCAAGGACGAAAATGGCGGCCAGTGGGAACTCTTCGGTAAATATATTATTATTTACTAGACGTTTTAAATAAAATACACCGACAGAATTTATAAAACCAACACTGTGTGACACAATGTAAATGTTAGACATTCATAGACTCGAATTTCTCTTGCCAGTTTACTTGGCTAGCCCATGCTACCCAGAGTTAGCATTCCGTCAAATCCAGCCATACAGGCGCATGCTGAAGCCTATCGCTATATTAAAGTATTTTCAATGTTTATTTCATGACATTTATGTTCTCTACGCACTGATGACATGTAATAGAGGGTGTTCAGTGTCACCCGATTCTTACCAGAAGCACACATCATCAGAAATGTTAGTTAGCCTTTAGCTCAAATGCTTAATTTTAATATAGCTCAGTTTTCCACAGTTATCATCATCAGGTTTAAACACTAAAGGTTTACACACTTAACGAGGACTTAAACAAAGCTTTGGTTTCACCAAAATGTGGTCGATGGGTTAGTACCAGCCCAAATCCTCTGGATTATTAATAATGTGTTTTTTGTGGGCTAGTGCTAAGCTAACCGCTATAGGAACAACACAGGAGTTGGCTCGATCTATACCGATTGTATGTCTGGCTTTATCAATAATTCGTTGTGATTTATTGTGGTTGTACCGCTCCTTAATGCGCCAACCTATGAATCCACGCAAGTGTCACGCAAATCAACCACTTGGGGCCGCTATGGCTAAACGAATACACCCAGCTCTAAAATACTGGTAACTGGTAACAATATGGCTGCGCCCTACTTCAACTTTTTGCCTTTTCAAAGAAGAGTACAAATATATTACTTCTGTCAATAATTGTTTTCTGTCTACTAGGATCTGTTGAATCACCTTTTGAGAACACGCCAGTCTCGCCTTGAGCTTATTCTGGAGCGCATTCCTCTGGATTTGGACTTTGTGGACTTTACTTGCACCCAGGAATTTGTTTTTCTAAATGCTCTTTCTAGTCTAGTCATATCTGCAGATATTTTAAATGCATTATCAGAACTGCACAGTCTAATAAATCGTGAAATGGAAAGTGACAAAATACACACCAAAGTAGTACAGTTTGAACAAGGACCAGCTGGCCGACAAAGAATGGTGGTGTCTTCAGACCACCTCCTACACCTTCTAGAACTGAACTTGTCTGTACCATCTATAGCCAAACTTTTGGGAATCTCCAGAAGCACATTATATAGGCGAATGGATGAGTTTAATTTCTTAGTGAGATCACTATACTGCACCTTAGCTGATGAAGAGTTGGACCAGTGTGTGAGGGAGATTATATCCAGACAGCCTCACTCTGGATATCGAATGGTGAAGGCTCTTCTACAAGCCAGAGGACTGAGGGTGCAGTGTGAGCGTGTCAGAGCCTCCATGCACCGCGTCGACACCAATGGTGTCATATCTCGGACACTCAACCTGGGCTGCATCAATCGACGTACCTACTCTGTTCCAGGACCCCATTCTCTGATGCACATTGATACAAACCATAAGTTGATCCGGTGTTTATCACAACCTTATAAATTATACTGAGTTTATTTGTGGACACTTTTTATTCATTTTTAAACATTTTATGTTTTAGCTATAATATTGTCATATTTGGAGGTATTGATGGGTTTTCTCGAAAGGTAACTATATAATCCAGGATTTGAATTAGTTTTGCAATAACAAGTAATTTTTTTATAATGGTGTATTTGTGTTCTGTAGATTATGTATCTGGGTGTATCTTCAAACAACCTGGCATCCACAGCTCTGGCTTTCTTCTACACATCCATTGAGAAGTATGGTTTTCCTCAAAGGTATGTATAATTACTGTAACCATAGTATTTTTCCTATTTGAGTTTTTATTTTTTGCTAATACTTAATTTGTCCTATGAAATTCATCATGTTGAATACATACATTTTTAGAGTTCGTGGTGATCAGGGGGTGGAAAATGTGGACATTGCTCGTCTCATGTTCACAGCGCGTGGAACTGGAAGAAGCAGTTTCATATCTGGCAAGCGTGTTCATAACCAACGGTAAGAAGAGAGAACTTAAGTGTAAAACTTGGTCATACATCATAAAATAGTATCTTCAGGCTGGACAGTTTTGGGGACAGTTAATTTAGAAATATTATTTTTATTTGTAACCAATTAATGTTGATGCAATTCTGCTTCATGTTGCAAAAAGATTGGCCAAGAAACTAATATTAAAATGGCTAAATAGCTATCAACTTGATAAAAGCTGATTTTAAAAGCACACGTTGCTATTAAACATTGTACAGGTCAAAATATTCATGAATTGCATTTTAAAAGTCAGGTTTATTTTCCAGTATTGAGAGGCTATGGAGAGATCTTTGGGTGGCTGTAACAAGTGTTTATTACGATGTTCTCCACTACCTTGAAGAAGATGGTTTCCTCAGCATTGGCAATGCTGTACACCTCTTCTGTTGCCACTACGTGTTCCTGCCACGCCTACAGGAAGATCTGGACACTTTCCGATGTGGCTGGGATAGTCACGCATTACGAACAGAGGGAAACATGACTCCAAACCAGCTGTGGGTTGTTGGTCACACACACCACACTAATCCTGGATTGCATCCTGTAGAGGTACATAATGCTTTTCACTTTAACTCACTTCACTTAAATATATCCTATTATGTCCTTAAACCACATGTCCTATCATTTTATCTTTTCATAGGATTTGGACTTGCCTCATATTGAATGGGAAGACAGTGGACTTCTTAGTGATGAGCACACAGGCATTGTCATCCCTGATATGGCCTCCCCCCTGACTGAAGAGCAACTGAGTACTTTAAAAAGGGTTGTTGACCCAATGATTCCATCACAATCCTTTGGATGTGATATTTATATGGCTGCTGTTCAGTACTGTGAACATGTGCTGTCTATGTAAAATAAAATTGATCAGAACTATCACAGTCATAACTAATGTTTAAAAATGTGTTGAAAAATCAATGAGGATATCAAATGCGACAGTGTATTGGGGTAAGTACTTTTATTAGTGTGACTGCCAGTTGCCCACAAAGTAATGTTCATCTGAGGAAAACGATCTCCGATGCACTCCGAACGCTGTGGTGCTATTATGCTGACACATAACCAGTTATAAAACTTGTTACTGAACCAGAAGTTAAAACATATTTAGGGACTAAACTAGCTAGCTTGTAATAAAACCTGGACCGAACAAGTCAGAAGCCCCAGTAGCTTAAAAACAAACAATAAAATAGTATGAACATTAAGAAAACATAACTTAATTCACACCAAACCAAATCATGTGTGGCAAGTGGAAACGGAAACAAGCATGTCGCTTTGGAACTCATCATAATTCTTGTAATGACATGGAATGCGTAGGGTCTCAAAACAAGTTGAAGCAGTGATGTGCCTTCCTGCTCCCACCTCCACAGACAAACTCATTGACAAGACCTCCCAGCCAGTCCAGAATTTGACCAGGTTCAGCAGTTCAGTTGGTGTTGCTATAGAAAAGTATATAAAATAGTACTTTTGATTTGAATAACTAATAAGCAAGATTACTCCTGCAGCCAACCTGTAGTGATGAACTCCCGGAGATAGCCGGACACACGACATTTGGTGTCAACTGAGCAGTCGTCATCATCGTCATCACCTGCTTTTGGCCATTTGATTCGCTGCAGAAGAACCTGTATTAACAAAACTGTAGATGAAAAGACTATATCCATTCCTTCTAAGCAACATGGTACTTGACAATTGTAAATACATAGTGAAGAGTTCAACATTTCATCTTTTATATTAATATGAGTTTATTCACAAGTGTATTGTCATAATGATGAATGAAGGAGTCAGAAGTATATTGTGTTGTTTTGTGCACAACCCTCTGTTTCTTAAGCCCAGGTCACACTCCAGTAAACAACTTCAGAGACAGTCAAAGATGACTGCTGGTCTCACACCTCCCACACAGATAATTTCTGCTGACCAGAGGAAGAATGCAGAGCTGTTGATAACGAGGAAAACTCCGGATGGGGAGTCGGATGGGTGCTGGACAAATCAACAGCGCGCTGTACATTTTTTGCAACTTTGTATTGTGTGTTAAATACTGGCAACCTGCTATGTTGAGGCGCGCGTTTTCAGGGGAAGCAGACTCGGAACGTAGCTTTCAATAATGGCATAGCAGGTGCCAGAGTTGTATTAGATTGTAAACTTAGGGAATAAACCTTTTGGATCAAAGCTACTGATTTCCGTGTTCTTCCTCTGCTGGTATGTGTTATTAGCTGATAGTGAAAGGTCTGTTTGATTCATTTCTTCCTCTCTCAGTTTTGAACACGCAAGAGGCTCCGAAAGGTAAATCAAAGAGATAAGAGAATAACAAATCAAACTAATACTCAATATGCTGTGCTAAGGTAACGGAGCCAGAAAATAGGAGATTTTCTACAATAGACACGACTCTAAGAAACAAACTCACCTCAGGGCAGATATTCCCTGCTCCCTCTTTGGGGAGGAGCAAATCTGTTGTATCTGGTCTCTGGGTAAGCAGGGTTCACATTGGTGTCTCCTTTAGTCCTCGGCGGAGCTGCTTAATCTGTCTTATTACACGCCCCATCACCTATGAGGGAGAAACAGGGCAATGTAAATGTGTTTACAATTTTTTTTCTTTTTTTTTGGAGATTATTAATCACTAAAGCCATAAGTATTATTTGATGATAGACACTTAAAGCATGAATTAAAAGTTTTTCAAAGACCCATTTTCGGTTGCTGTCAGTCAGGGGAGGCAGGTCCCAAGCATAGGCCAAATCACATATTGCCATTTTATCCTTCTCAGACAGTTTTGAACTCCCTTCCAACTGAAAGAATAGATGGTAGCAAATCTGAACATAGAGGAAAGGAAGAGGTCACTTTCAATCAAAAAATGTGAAGCTGACGGGACCAGATGACCTGGCTCCCCTTCAAATAGTCGAGTGACACTGCTGTTTGCTATGGAACACAAAGATATGACAACAAATCAAACAGTTTTCATTCTATTTGTAATGAATGAGTGTGAACTGTTGTCTTTGTTTACATACCAAAATGTATGTGAAAACCTGACTTCAGTTTTTCCATGCAAGTAGAGAAGATAAAACGAGTAACTCCATGTCCTACAGCCGTGTCCCCTGTGACAAACATTTAATTAATTTAGCTCTTTCTGAGAACTATAAACATGTTTTACCTTCAAGTCAGTGGACGGGCCCATTCCACATTCGTTTGCTTATAAAATGAGATGAGGGCCATGTCCTGCTCTGCAAGATTCTTTCTAATATCCATGGTGAGAATTAATTCACTGT
Source organism: Rhinogobius similis (assembly GCA_019453435.1). Taxonomy (NCBI): domain Eukaryota; kingdom Metazoa; phylum Chordata; class Actinopteri; order Gobiiformes; family Gobiidae; genus Rhinogobius; species Rhinogobius similis. The sequence continues at coordinate 25,865,084 of CM033634.1, forward strand.
CTGTTGCATGGTTTTGGCGATAATGTTTAGCACACTGAGATATGACCTCCCTTGGATCACTCACAGATAACCAGTCTAGTAGGAAAACATAAAATACGAGATTTAAAGATAGATTTACAGCATGACAGAAGCAGCTCTGAGTTAAAAAAATGTGGCCCTCCTCTCAAAATGAGTTTGACACCCCTGCTCTAATCTAAATACTACCGCCAGTAACAGTAGCCGATAATGCGGGGGGTCCCGGAATGGCTGCATGGTCCTCCTCAAAGGTGGATGCAACAGATGTCACTGAAGTTGTCACAGCACTGAACAAAGTACACATTAAGAGTTTAACATTGATTGATGATGATGATTGAAGGATGAGAATAAACAGACCTTTCCCCACACGTGGATGCACGTTCCTGTATCCAGTCAGTTGGGAACATTTGCAAGCAAACAGGACAAGACACAGCTGTCAACAAGAAAAACATCACTTACTTAAAAAGATGTAGCAAGCAATAGTGTAGATAATAAACCAAATTGTTGAATGTTTTGTATACTATTTACAGTCAAAAACTTACATTTTTCCTCAGCATGCTGATTGTTGTCCTCTTCAGGCTGGTCACTATCAATATCAATGATTGAGCAGGAGTTGATGTGATCCTTTAAAAGTTGCAAAGGAACATCTACTCCACACTTCTGGCAGATGGCTTTTGGCATGCCCTTGAACGCTTCATCTGTTAGTTGTAATGGACAAGTACCAAGCTCTTGAAGTGGAACTATGAACAGTTTTTTACCCCCCTGAGCAACAGACTTTAACAGTCTGCCTGTATACCCAGCATCATCGGGTGACACAAGGGAGAGCTTACGGCTACCCCATCAACCTGTAGAAACAGGACAGTACTTTTATGTTGCATTCTGTGGTAACTTGATGTCCCTTTTCAGTAGAACTGAACCAACCCTTCAATTCAACTCCTACCTGTGGATTTATATAGTAGCCATCCACCAGTCACTGCACGTAGTTTTGGATATAAAGCTTGGAGGGCATTGCATAACTACAAACAGAAAGTGGATGTAAAGTCAAAAAGTTACATTTAGTGTTCAAAATTCTCAAAATGCAACATAACAAACATTATTTTTTATATATTTATGATCAAGTACTTATCACCTCTTCATGTGTTATGTTTTCATCCAAATGGGCAGTCCTAGAGCCCAACCCAGCCTGCATATGGGTGACTTTTTCCAGCTCACTTGGAGTTTTGTCACACTGCTTCGGTAACAGGTAGAAAGATAGCTCCAGTGGCTTACCTTTTTTGGCTGGAACAACTGTAGGAGTAGAGAAGCGTCTCTTCCCTTTGCCTTTAGTAAAAAGGCCAGGAAATGTTCTATAAAACAGAATATCACCTTGAAACATTCACTTAATTAACAAGCAAAGAAGAGAACAAAGACAAAATCCTGCTTTGACATACTGTTCCCAATGCCTAACAGCTACATTTTCAGTTTTGTAACCAAATCTGGTGTGTATGAAGGTTTTTCTAAGAAGATTTTTATGTTGATACATGTGGTAATGTGACACTACAAAAAATATAAATACATGAAATAATTGCTGAGTTTGAAAAACAACCCAGTATTCTAGTTGACTCAAACCTTGTCATTTCTGTTTGAAGTGATGATCTTTCAAGCCGAGTAGTTGTGTGGTCACTCTTTCCTACTAGTGGTTCATCTCTGCAGCACAATATTCATAAAAAAAAAAAAAAAAAATAACATATTCATACAAAAACTACAAAAATGGGAAGAAAAAAAAAAAAAAAAAAAAAAAGACTACAGCACCCGTTGTTCTGGATTGTGGGTTCATTTGCTGCACTTGGCTGTCTTTCAGAGGATGTCAGTAAATGTAGCAAACGCCTGGCTGACTGCACTATTTCAGCTCGACTATCCTGTAAAATTACCAAGTATTACTACATGTAACACAGCGCATTATATTCCTTTCTCATTTACTAAGTTATATAAAACACTGAAGTAGGGCGCAGCCATGTTTGTTACCGGTATTTTAGAGCTGAGTGTATTCTTTAGCCGTAGCGGCCCCAAGTGGTTGATTTGCGTGACACTTGCGTGGATTCATAGGTTGGCGCACAAAGGAGCGGTACAACCACAATAAATCACAACAAATAATTGATAAAGCCAGACATACAATCGGTAGACGCGGCTTTTGATCTCTTTAACAACTCGGTTATACCGAGATGATCGAGCCAACTCCTGTGTTGTTCCTATAGCGGTTAGCACTAGCCCACAAAAAACACATTATTAATAATCCAGAGGATTTGGGCTGGTACTAACCCATCGACCACATTTTGGTGAAACCAAAGCTTTGTTTAAGTCCTCGTTAAGTGTGTAAACCTTTAGTGTTTAAACCTGATGATGATAACTGTGGAAAACTGAGCTATATTAAAATTAAGCATTTGAGCTAAAGGCTAACTAACATTTCTGATGACACTGAACACCCTCTATTACATGTCATCAGTGCGTAGAGAATATAAATGTCATGAAATAAACATTGAAAATACTTTAATATAGCGATAGGCTTCAGCATGCGCCTGTATGGCTGGATTTGACGGAATGCTAACTCTGGGTAGCATGGGCTAGCCAAGTAAACTGGCAAGAGAAATTCGAGTCTATGAATGTCTAACATTTACACTGTGTCACACAGTGTTGGTTTTATAAATTCTGTCGGTGTATTTTATTTAAAACGTCTAGTAAATAATAATATATTTACCGAAGAGTTCCCACTGGCCGCCATTTTCGTCCTTGGACTTGTTGTTATTGTAGTCCACCGTCCACGTGACTGGTATACCGTTCCGTGATTGGCAAGAACTCGGTTCGACTCGCTTAAGATCGATTGCTAATGCCTCGGTAACCCGGATGTTGGCTGGGTTTTGTTTTCACGTTGAATTTTACACTGCGAATTTAGACTATCGCATTTGAGGTCATGAAAATAAATGCATTGAATATTTAACAGGTGAATTTTTAATTTTGAAATTTTAAACACACTGAAAAGTATACAATGAAAATTCAGTGCTTGAAATTCAAAGAGTGGCGGGTTCAAATACGTTATTTCAGAGTAAAAAAATTCACAAAGAAAAATTCAAAGACATTTAAAATTCAAATTATGATGGAACAATTTATCTTCCATACAGAAGCTTAAGTCACCCTTAACATAATTAATTAGGCATAACTGGGCTACTCGTTGTGTTCTTTATATTGTAGACATTGCATAATATATTTAGTGCAATATGGTGAATTTTATGATATTGTTCAATCATTTGGATGAATAAAAACCCATCCCACTGACCGCAATTAATGCACTTCTAGTGATGACAAGTGTTATTAACAGCGCTGCCTTTTGCCACGTTTACCACCGGTAAAGTCAACATCAATAAACATCAAGCTTCTTTGACTGAAAATAAGAACACATAACTTATTAATATTTTAGTTGGACCAATTAAACGGCTAAAACTATGAGTGATGAGAATATGTTGAGTGTCGTAACGTCATAAATAAGTCTACGAGGCTCGCGCATTTCGTTGTCATGGAATCGCATTTATCAAACATTTCACAGTCTTCGCTGAGAAACAAGTCACGTTTTTGTCTTCGCTGATAGTTTACCTGAAAGCTACAAAAGCATCTCATCCCGTGGGGATTTTGCAGCATTTGTCAACTGTCCTTGTCCCAGTGTTGAGTTTAAGAGCTTTGAGCATGGAGCATGTAAGATTTAACAGCGCCCTCTACTGCGCACTTTTACCATTGGCATTTACCGGTGGCCTCGTGTTAAGTCTGTTCCTGTACTGTTTCAACAAATATAAGTTCATAAGTTGTTTTCGTAGTTGTTTTTAAGATCAGGTAACATTAGACAAGTGTCGAAATTTGGTTAAATGCAGTGCCTATTTGACCCGCGCAACGAGGGCCACTTTGCACAAACTGGAAAATGTGTCATGTGTTTGAAGCCTGACTTACTAAAGTTAAATAAACCTAGCTATAACTAGCTCACCTTCTTTTAAATCCAATTATATGGCCTAATACTACAGTGCTATATTGTAATCCTTGAGGAGGTAGCGAGGCATTTTGTTTAATTTGGCCTTCGCTGCTCCAATTACATTAAATGTTCAAAGTAACTAAAGATACCAAAGGCTAAAGTTACTTCAGAAGTTTGATCAAGAACTACAATCAAGGTTTTATGCATTTAGTACTTAATTTAACATAACATAGCACTAGTAGTAGTAGCCACTGATTGATAGTGTAAATAATAATTACATATATACAGTCCTACTTTATAGATGGGGCTTGTCCTGGTGAAGTGAATTATTTAGACCAAGTTCAGTCCTAATTAAGTGTATAATACATTTTTTTCTTCAATTGCAGTCCAAAATGAGTCAAGGTGGTAGTTGAGGATGTACCTACTTTATGTGAAAGGTTTTAGAGTAAATGAATTGCTCTTGTCTGTTTTCCAGGTTATGTTGCCTGGTCACTTGTTTGACCACTCCTACAGCCTCTGCTGCGGGAGCCCCAGGTCTGACTGAACAGGTATGTGACAATCACATGAGAGGAAGATAAATGGACTGTGCAATGATTACAAAACCTCTGCGCTTTACTAAATCTAAACTAACTCACCTCTGTGCCCCATAGGCCCCGAGCAACGCTCCCACTGCTGAGCTGCCTCAAGTCCCGGATTTGGCCCCCTCTGGACGTGTCTCCAGGAGGACGCTGGCTTTGAAGCGCAAAGCTAAAGCGGTAAGACGGCAGTTCAAGGCTACAAGGTTATCTTACCAAGCCACAACAAGGACATTGTTTAGAAAAGTACAAGAGTAATATATCTCTGTGGAAGTAAATGCTAGAAAAATAAATGGAGATGGTGACTACTCCTGCTGCTCCTCCTGAACAGGTCCAGGTCCCCACCTCTGAGTCCTCCGTCCCAGTCCGTGCCTGTCCCAGCCCTACCCCGCCCTCCTCCAGTCCCCCTGCTCCTGGTAGTCCTCTGCTTATCCACGGCCTAACTGTCGAGGAGTATCAGGGCGTCTACCACTCTGTGGTCGACCCCATGTTGACGTATGTGTTTTGTGTTACTGATCCTGAGTGTTAGTCTGGCTCAGATCTGCTGTAATTGGTCTTTGGTTGACTCTGCTTTAAACATGTGTTTGATTCTTGGCGCTGGTTGTCTGCAGGTTCCCCAGTGGTCGTCCCCGTCCCTATAGTCTGGAGCTGGGCCGCAAGATTAAGCAGCGCCTCTGGGAAAAGCTGAACCGACCCCTCATCACAGAGCTGGAGACTGCTGGTGGTCTCCTTCAGTATATGGAGTCCATCAGCACAGGGCCCTATCCGCCTCTCATTAATGTTGACGTCTCTAAGGAGCCGCCTCCCCCTAAACCATCTGTGCCTTTTGTCTTTCAGACGCAGCCCACTGTCTCTGCTGAAGCTCATCCCACTCAGCCTCAGCGTGACCCTTTGAGAGAACAGGTAAAGACAAGCAAATGCAGAACAAGTGTATTATGAAGAATACTTTATTAATCAAGTGATTTTCTCTAATCCCCATGTTCCTTCTCTGGTGCAGGCTGCGGTCTGTGCGGAGCCTGCCTCTCAGCGGTCACTCGGACGGGGGATAAAGAGGACTCGTGGTGGGGAGCTCCCAGTCCAGGTAAGAACAGAGAAGTTTATTAGAACTACTATTACAGTTTTGATTTCTGCATTCCTAAAAATATAATTACATTGGCTCCCTTTCATTGACCTGTGAAATCCAGAGCACTGTCCCTGAAGAAGAGGAGCCCCGCAGTAAGAGGCTTCGTCACCCCGAGCCAGAGCACCCCGAGGAGCCCGTGTCCTCCAGACGTATTGTGCTGAAGTTTACTCGACAGGGCACCCACGGCAGAACACCTGTGTACACTGTGGAGGATGTGTCTGAGCAGGTAGAGAGTTGTTCTCACTGCACACAGACATCCAAAGGTCTATTTATTCATCTCTTTGGATCCCACATGTAATTGGCAATTTAAGTTAGCAATTAATTCATTGCTTTTAATTTTCATTTAAAGTTTAGATCTGTGTTTCTCATCTAAAGCCCAACATTAGTACTTATTTAGTTCTGGGTTAGCCCTAGTTTCACCAGGTTCATCAGCTGGTACATTTTAAGGGTCTCATTTATTAAGCCTTTGCATGTATGTTGGAGAGACAGGTGCAAACTTTTAGCACTGCTCAATACGGCATTTGATTGTGATTTTGAATGTGTTAAAAACATAAAACAATGCATGGGTCTGATGTGACACGTGCGCGTCTCCTTATCGCCATGATTCGTCATAACGCATCAAAGTCTAAAGCGAGAATAATTTCTCCCCAGTTCACCAGCGCTGGTTAACCTGCTGCATCAGATTCTCCTTGATCCAAAAGCAGTGTGTCATTACAACTTTTTACGTGTATTCGATACGTTTACATTCACTGAACTCTCAACCCTCATGGAAATAATTTGCACATTTTCCAATAGCAAATCAGGAGCAGCATGCCACAAACAGCACCTTTTTTCAGTTTGTACTCGCAACTTAGATCCTCAATTGATAAATGAGGCCCAAAGTGTAGTATTTGGTGAGGGGAAAAAAAACTCATAGAAAAGAAATCAAGTTGCCGTGTAAGAATGTAGATGGTAGACTTACTTAATCTATTTATTTTGGCCATAGGTGTCACCCTCCAGCCTCCAGACTTCAGCCCATGTTCCGGACTTCCGCCTGGCCCAGGGTTTGGCTCCTAAGACCCGCCGCCGACTCCAATGAACCCACCTCTCCCCATTCCACATCCAGTGGGACTTAAGTCAAGTCCCACTGAACACGTGCCTTTGCACTTGTGCCTTTGCACTTTTTATTATTACATTTTAGTGTGTGGTGTTATTTTAGAATTTAGTGTGTTAAGTTTTATTTGTAGATTATAGTGTTTTTGTGTGTGATTTTAACTTGTATTATTGTATTGAATCTTTATTGTCTGTGTGTTTGCAGCTTTCAACATCAAGCTGCGCTTCCACAAAACCAGCCATCATCCAGAAACGCTTCCAAAAACCTCAGAAAAGTCACCATCATTTCTGCCCTGCGCCTTGTGGCTACTGCCCCAGCTTCACATCAACATCTTCAGGGGCGAGCCAGTGCACCAAAGAATTTGTTCCTCAACTCCAAACATGGCTCTAACATCAGCCAGTGCTTTAAAGACAGAGCTAACATCTTCTGTGTCTTCAAATTTATCCGATTCCTCTGCCCCACCCTGCCATCACCATCTGCAGGGGCAATACCATACCATCGTGCTGTATCCTGTTACACCCGCCTTTTCCATCGTGGAACTGCCCAGCGTACCATCTACAGGGCCAAACCATCGCTCCAACATCAGCCAAGATCTCTCCAAGTTGCCTCCAAATCTCCTCCATCATAACAGCTGCTACAGCCCCGGCCTACCACCAACATCTGCAGGGGCAAGCAGCCATTTTGATCCTCCTCGCCTCTCCACCGAAAGCCTTTGCCCAGTCAGTGCCCCAGCCTACCATCACCACCGACAGGGGCATTCACAACCCTCCATAACAAACACGGCTCCAACATCAGCCATCAAACTTCCTCTGCCATCATCGCTCTGCTCTCCAACTCTAATGCCTTGTCGACATCTAAGAATCTTTCACCTCACCCATCTTCAAGTGTCCCTTTTGCCCAAAAAGGTACCAATTAGTGACATAGTTTTTGATTTGATACGTCTGTCATTATTCTGCCTTTTTGAACATAAAGTAATGCATTTTCTTTACACTCTACAGTTTACAACCACTCCACTCATGACCATCCAACCATCCACCGGCCCAAAAATATACACCCTTCAAAACAACTGCTACAGCCCCAGCCTACCATCACCAACTGCAGGGGCAAACCACCCTCCATAACAAACCTCCAACATCAGCCAACAGACCTACTCTCCTCCATCGTCTACCATCGTGCGTCTCTAACTCCAACCAGCCATGCATTTCCGCCACAACATAAAAGATGGTAATTAAAAAATCAAAGCAAAATCAAAGGTTTGTTGTTTTTGTTTTGTTGGTGTTTATGTAGTTTACTCATTTTGCAGATTCTAAGAGACATCTAAGAATCCTTCAGCTCACTCCCAGACCTAGACCCTCATCCAAAAAGGTACTAATTAGTGTTTTGTTATTCTGCATTTTTTTTACATAAAATTATGCATTTTCTTTTGCAATAAGGGTAATAAGATAATATTTTGTTTAATTATGTGTAGATTAATTTAACTTAAACTAACTTTTCCCAACTTGCAGCCGTACTTCATAACACCAGCCTCTAAACCTTTTTGGCCTCAGGAAAAATTGTTACAGCCCGGTGTACTGTAAGTATTTACAAATTCCAAAATCTTTTGTTAATGTGAAATGTGCATGCAATTTCTACATTACAACTGAATCTTTTTGTTACAGGTAGAATGACCATATCAGTGTCCTCAGTTGATCAAGGCTCAGTTGGTATTTGTCCACAATATGCTCTTGGTAAGTGAGTATTTGATTTTTATTTTAAACATTAATTAACCCATTGATCATGTAAGTGTGCTTGCTTTGTAGATGTTTGTATTTTTTCTTCATTTTTCCTCTCTTCTTCCCTCAGCAAGACTCTAGACACCAGAGTGTATTTGTGTCAAGCTCGACATGAATGTGATGCTTGATATAAAGAGCTTTTAGTGCCGTAAGGTAGAAAAGCACAATATATAGATGCAGAACATTCACTGTCAATGACCCTCATCCAAAAAGGTACTAATTAGTGATATAGTTTTTGATTTGATAGTTTTGTTATTCTGCATTTTGCACATAAAGTAATGCATTTTCTTTTTCATTCTACAGTCAATGACAACTCCACTCTTGATCATCCATCACCCGCCCCAAAATACTGAGCCTTGAGTCCATTAAAGTTAATTAGCACTGAAATGGTCTATTTTTAGTTTTTTTTACTCACTTCATTATGCCCTACAATACACAAGTTTATTTGTAGAGCAAAATCCATTGATAAAATAATTCGAAGTGCTTTACAGAACAGGAAAATGAGAAATCACAATATCAACAAATAAATCATTGTAAAATTCTCTTATAAAAAGAGGTGCTATAAAGTTGATTCAGTATATTTACAGCTAAACAGGAGATAAATTAGAACAGAGGATTCTCTTGTATCTTTCGGAAGGCTGCTCCCAATGGTAATTGCATAAATCTGTAACGCTGGTTTCATGTTTGTCATGTCTTTGGACACCGGCAGGAGGTCACTCTTAACATAATTAATTAGGCATAACTGGGCTATTCGTTCAAACTTTTGTTGTGTTCTTTATATTGTAGACAAACATTTAGTGCAATATGGTGAATTTTATGATATTGTTCAATCATTTGGATGAAAATACACTCATTTTTAGTCCTCTGTATGATAATAGGATTTTGAGGATCTGGCAACACTGATTCACTTTCATTGGCATTGTCTCATATAACTGAGTGTGTCCTGAAACTGCAGCATGACACTTTTGTTGTCTACAAAGGCAACTATTGCTGCCTCCGTCCTGCAGTTTCTCACTTCTTGCTGGCACAAATCCTCCATGAAGCAGCGGGATATGAAATGTGGCCTGTGTGATTATATATCAAGGGCCTGTGGGTGAATTTTAAGAATTGATCTATTATGGACAGCATTTTGCAAATCAAACCCAGGATTTGTGCAATTTGTGCAATTTTACACCTGCCAAACTGGAGCCCAGTAGAGCTACTACAGTAAAGTAACTATGGTACTTTGCCTCCTACTAGTGGACAAACTGTGCCTGCTTTGAGGAACTGCTAAAATGGAGAAGCTTTCACAGGGGGGCGCTACACAACAGTTAAAATCAATTGAACACCTTTGTCCTACAGTGATCAAAATTAATCTGCGGTCGACGTTTGAATTAAGTGAAAACTGCACGTTTTACATTTAATCTTGATGTATATCCTTATCCCATCCATTCCTAGCCTATTTCTTCATTTTGCAGGTCATTTTGTGGAGTTATTTCTGTCATTGGATTATGTTTTACATAGTGAAAGAGAAACGTGCTTCCCCTTTACTTTGTGGTTACAAACATCAGCAGCAGAGTGTGTGCTGGAGGAGGGCTGAGCAGAGCACGTCCTGCCAAGAGGCTTTCAGGAAACAGACACCGCTCACCGTCTGTGGTAAAGTTCACGTGGCGAAGGGCGTGCAGCTGCGGAAGTTGGCGTGTATTCTTCAAAGTAGAAGCATGTAGCTTGGTAGTTACTTTTTACAGCAGCAATGTGAACATACAATAAGATAGGCCTATGTATCATCTAAGTCAAGGTGGAAATTATACAAAAAAATTATTGTTGTTAGAGGTATACAAAATTTGAATATCTAGTTACGTCTACTATTAGAACTATGAAAAATTACTCCCCATAAGGGACAGAATCACACTCTCCCACACAAGAGTATAAAACAATATTTATGCTCCTTTGTGGTTTATTTTATGGTCCATTCACATTTTGTACTACACTTGAACCACAACCAAGACATTTACAGGCCCTTTTTGCACCGTCTCAGTTTCAGATGACATCACAACATTCTATGGGTCAATAATATGTAATCCAAATGGGAGGCAGGTAAAATATTGTTAAAATGCTTGTTTTTTTGTTGTTGTAATACAGCAAGTTCTCGGGTGTAGTTACTAATAATAATTATCAGGTTGAAATTTTGTGAATTTACATTTTGAAAATTTCACGCCAAAGTTTAATGTAATAAATAGGAACAACTGGCTCTTGCCCCCATCTCAAGATAATTAGAGACTGCAAAAAAATAAAATAAATAATCTATCATAGTAAATAAACCATATTAATTCTTAGATGTTTCGTCCTTATTCGTATGTTCATATCGTCAGACAGTTAATCAAATCCACTACTTCTTTTATTCTGTCGGTTCAAAGCGGAAGTTGAATCCGTTTGTTTATGCAGCTTAACGACGGTCCGCTAACTTATCCATGAGGTCTTCTCCTCGGCTGGCCTTTATACCTCACAACACTTTAACATATGATGACAATGTAAATAGCCTTTTTTGTCCACATCCCCCGCTAATGGACCCGTATGTCACCGGATACTTGAACGACAGCCAACGCGGAAAAAGTGCACCGTTCTCTCGCCAAACCCGTAGCCTTACGTTACGTCTTGCGTCGGGTTAGCTCGGCTGTGATGTGATCAGGAAATAATAATCGCCTCGGATGAAACTTGCCTATGAAGATGTTATTAATATCTGCTCTTATTCTCACCTCGATGTTGTTATTTCGATAGACATTTGGGAGGAACCGCTACGTTTTGCGAGGCGGAAATAACAGTGAAGAAGCAGAGGACATCCGCCGCCGCAGAACATGTCTTTCTTCAATTTTCGGAAGATATTCAAGTTTGGCCCGGACAGAAAGAAGAAACAGTACGAGCATGTCCACAGAGACGTCAACCCGGAGGACATATGGGACATCATCGGAGAACTGGGCGACGGCGCGTTTGGCAAAGTCTACAAGGTAATAATGCAGCATCACACTGGTTTCTATTACTGTACGGTTGTAATCGTGTTATAATTGTGATATTACGGTTTTATATATGTCTACAATACTGCCAGGCTTGTATTTTCTGTTCAAGGTAAGTAACCCCAGCAGAGTAGTGAAGTGCACCCATGTTACCTGCTCACTCTCACTTTCTGTGCCATAAAATGTGGCCCAAGGCGTGCTATAAATGCTTTATTAACCAGCCTGAATTTCCCCCCCAGGATTATTAAACGGCTCTATAAATTTACCCTTTAAAGGTTTGTAATGGAAGCAAACACATTAGTAATTGACTAATTGTGACTGGTTGACTTATAAATAATAATTGTAGTTTTATTTTGATCATCACAATCATTATCCAGGCTATACAAAAACTAAAACACATACAAAAAGACAGTTTGTAATGAAGACAGAGGCATTATTAAATCAAAATGTCAAAAAATAATAAGTAATTTCTGATTTTGATCATTAATATACTTTATTCATAAATATTCAACATCTAGAAGCCTCTATTCACCATATTTCAACTTGTATTTGGTTGATAGTGTGTTTAAAGTCTCGATGTACAAGAGAAATAATCATTTGATGAGAAGACTAATTAAAAAATGGAGAAACTGGGTTTAAACTCACAATAGTACAAAATATGACAAATCAAGGTTGTTTTTTACAAATGAAAACCACCCAGATACACATGTGTGATATCAGAGCCTGGTTTGAAGACATTTACTATTATATTTTACTATTTTTATTTTTTTTTAACTAGGAGATTATCACACACGGTCAGCATGTTTGATGTTTAGATCTTTGGGTTTGAAACGTACAGAAATGTTGACCTCACATGCTTTTGTGGAGCTCAGATACAATTTTGAAGCTAGAAAAGAGCATTTTTTTCCACCTGTTGTAACACTGAAGGAACCTAACTGACATTACTAGGCAGAACATTCAAAACTGATTTTCATTTTTTTGTTATAGTGACATAAAGTCATTTGCATTTTGGTCAGATGTCAGTTAATCATTGTTATCATTGTTGACATTGACTTCATTGTGTCTCCATTCCTAACTATGTCATTATAATGTCATAGACGGACATGTCATTTGACTTGAAAGTGTTCAAGGTGTGGCTCATTCAATGCTATACTTTAGAATAATGTAAGATAATATTGTACATGCCCTGACAGACTGGATCATCAAGTATATTGCTACTAGGATCCGTAGTCCCACTGAACTGTTACCTATGTTCTTTGGAAGCCGGCATTTGGTTAAAACGCATTTATTTGCATCGAGAACAATTGGTGTAACGTGAAAGACAAATAACAAGTGCCTATGCAAATGCTGTCACTTTTATGTCGCCCTCAGATTTGTCTTACAGGCTCTGAACCACATTTTCCAGTACAGAAGTTAAATGAGAACCAATGGGGGGGTAAAGTGTTGGTTCTTTTGATTAGCCAGCTGCGTGATAGTCATGTTTGTACTTTACTTTCTTTGTAGTATTCATGTTGTTGTTTTTAGGGGAAGGGAGGAGGTAGTCTCACATGCTTTTGTCAGCTGCCTCATTTGGGTGTGGTGATGAAGATTCAAAAGTGTGAACCAGGTCTTTGCACATCCTTAACCCTTTGACCTCACTGTCTGCTACTAGCCACATTATGAACTTCCCCAAAGAGTTAAACAATAAGGATGGGCCAAAATACAAAATAAAATTGCACAAGATTGAGCGCTGATTACTGCAGAAAATGATAATGAATTTTTAAAACATTTGGGTTAGGTTAAAAACAATCTGATAACCCTAAAATACTGAGATTAATGAATGGAAGTCATTAATGCGTTCAAATGGGACAGATACAAAAGGGGACATGTGCCAGATTTACTTTCTTTGAACTACTTTTTGTTTTTGTCATTTTGCTCTCTTTCCTGCTCTGTTTGTTTTTTATTTTGGTAGAATTTTGTACTATATGGAAGAAGAAGAAAACTTAACAGACTAAAATTGTAAACTAATTTGCATAATCTTTTATTATGTCATGTTGACTCTCATCTTGTCACATTCCCGTGGGAAATGTGTTTCGTTGCACTCCTATGACATAAATAGTATAACTCACTTTACTATCACTGAGAAACTAGGCGAGTTATCTGTCTAGCTTATCTTCAAACAACCTGATAACACTGTGGCTACACAAAACATGTCACACTTTGTATCTAAAAGAAAAGGGCAGGGTTATTATTCACTATTTAACACAGATATGGGCATAGTTTATCTATTTTATTAGGTACGGTGCGAAAATATGAGCAACGAAGTCTATAATGTTACTACAATGATAGTTTGCTAAAAAAAAATATATAACAACTTGACACAAAAACATGGATTGAGGGTAGTTCCAGTGGTCAAATGTGTCTAACACAGCTGGAGAACTGCAGAATTAAGTTTAAAATGTTAACACCAAGTTACCTACATCCCCGTACGGATTATTTTTTAATCACTGCTGCCTTTAATGGCGGACGCAATTGAGGTAGTGCATGGTGACAAAGCTGTTAGCATTTCCGCCTTAAGTCAACAAAGACTTTGGGTTTTATTCTCAAATATAATAGTTCTCCCTGTGTGACCTTCAGTAGTCTTATAATTTACACCACCATCAAATCGTAAATCACAAACTGAAGAATAAACCATTTTAGATTCTCTTCGTGTTATAGTAAGTAACCTTATAACATCTTAATAGGGAAGGATTCACCTCTATCCATCAAGCGCTCCATAAACCTTTCTGCATTTTGTTAATGTTAATGAATTCAGTCATCTCCCAGCAACGCAGCGAGACAATGTGGTTGCCAGGTCAGAAATATGTAAATATAGAGTCTGACATAATCTTCAATAGTAGCTCCCTCCCATTCCACTGTTGTTTGAAGCACAAGCAGACACTGTTTCTACAAAGGCATCTTTCAATTGTTTTTTATTATTATTAAAATTGTCTAAGTGTTAAGATCTCATTGATGTTTTGTCATGTAAAAAATGTAATTCGAATGAGGATTAGAAACTCCCATAAAATGTTTCATTTGGTGTGACTGACCCTGTTATTTGTTGGTTCAGCACAAACATAACTGCACATTTATTTATCTACATCTATGTTCAAGAATCTAGTGGTAAGACGCACACACATATCCTGGGTCATGTTTGTGTGAGCCTTTTATTCATTTCATTCATTTCATTATTCATTATTCATTTTTCGTACTTTGTTAAAACAAACTTGAACATTAATTAGTTTAACAGATTTATTATTTTGGTTCATAGGTTAAAAATAATTGGTATCAGTTGATTTTCTTTTCATGCTGACCTGGTCCATGTGGTCCTGGAAATGTTTAGGGAGAGGAGGAGCCGCCCAGCCACTTCCTGGTTTTACAGCCTGCCCTGGTGATGTCATCAATGACGTCATCAGAAGCTCCTATTTGGAGAGGGGTTTTTCTAATGTTAAGCCTGGTATTTTGTGGCTGATTTCTGTAACTGAAGATTCACAAACATGTGTTTACTGTCTGTGCAGTAATTATGTTGTTTAATAAAGGCCAACATTAGGTCAATATTAAAATTGGAATAGAATAGAATAGATCAATCCAACTGGCCTTGGTATAAAAGGCAGGTGTGTTCTTCAGTCAGGAGAGATTACTTTTTACACTTTTTTTACACACTAGCTACTCCTTGCTACACTACCTCATATTTGGCCTTTACAGTTCAAAAAAGGACTAATCTTCAACAAATTCTTGCCTGACCAGCCAGGCCCTCCTACATTGACGTGTAGGGACTGGCTGGTCAGGCAAAACAAATTCAGTAATCAAATAATTGTTATCTGGTCTATACAGACTACAAAACATAACATGTTCCAAAGGAAGAGGTTTTATGTATCAGACAAAGCAGCATCATTATCAACTTGGTACAGAAAATGTATGTATTTAATGTTTTTAAATATCAGGATGGCTTCAATCTTAGCTTTATCTTGGCCAAATCAAAACAAATAATAGATGGAGGCAATAACTTTTAAGAAAAAAAATCTGCAATTGCAATTAGGGCTGGGCGATATGGCAAAAAAATATTATCACGATTTTCTTGGGGCTAGATCATAATATAAATTTTATCAGGACTTGTGTTCACTTTGAATTTTTCTATTGCCAACAAAAGAGCTGCTTCGGTTTAGGAAAAATATCTAATTCTGACCTGTGCGATTGTGATTAGATTTTCTATTTATGTTTTAATTCACATTCTAAACACAATTTTGTTGCTTTTAGTCACATTTTTGTCACGTTCAGTTGTGTCTGTCATATTTAAACAAATCTTTCTCACTTTTAGTCACGTCTTTGTCATTTATAGTCACGCTTTTGATGCTTTTAGTCACGTTTTGGTGCATTGAGTCACGTTTGTTGTCTGTAGATGCGTTTTTGTCGCTTTTGAGCGTATTTTTATCACTTTTGGTCGCACTTTTGTCGCTTGTTTCACAACATTTTTGTACAAATCCAAACTACAGTGTTAGCCGTTTATGGAAGAAATGATTGCACTTCAAACATTGCAACCTTTGCGATTTGCTAATTGCCACCATTAAAATTGCTGTTTTGTGTGGATTTGGTTGAATTGTGCAGATGTAGTCTATAAGAGGTAAATAAAGTCGTCTGCTCAGAGGCTTCAGGGGCTAAACAACAGGAGAAAAAGTGTGTTTGAACAGACAGCTGCATTAAAGACACAAACAGTGAATCACAATTTAACAATTTCACAAAAATAGCCCAGCCCTAATTGCAATACTATTGAATAAATCTATTTAGCTTTTAGATATCAGAACATATCAAAAACATAACGAATGCCAGTTGACCTATTTGCCTTGACCATCTCATTATTTAGCATCACAGTTGCATTTTCACGCCTTTTTGTTTCTGCTTTAGGCTCAGAACAAACAGAATGGGACTCTGGCAGCTGCTAAGGTCATCGACACAAAGACGGAGGACGAGCTGGAGGACTACATGGTGGAGATCGACATCCTGGCCTCCTGCGACCACCATTACATTGTCAAACTGCTGGACGCCTTCTACTTCGAGGGGAAACTTTGGGTGAGTGCGTGACCCAAAAAAAAAGTTTCACGCTGATGTGTTGATGCTGATGTGAATCCGAGGAGACAGGCGGGAAGTCAGGCGAGGAGAGGCACATCAAGCTGGGTACTGTGTCGTGATACAGGGGCAGCGCTGCGGTAAAACGTATTAATGTGGACTAATAAGAATAGATGATGTAAAGCTTTGGTACATGAATTGTGTAGGAAATTCATGCTGATGGTAGGTGTTTTAGCCGTGGACTTTTACCCCACAGATGCATCCTGTCCATTTGTGCAATCCGAACGACTATTTCTATCAAAACCTTTTCATTACAGAATTGCAGTCGTTTTCTCTGCAGCGGAAGTTATATTTTTTGCTTGTGGAAAGGGGCAATCTGCACTGCAATGTATGAACAATTTTCAGACAATTCAAATTGCCAAGAATGATTGTAGAAGCTATACAGAATAGATCCCACCGATTAAAACTCAAGAAGAAGTAAAACATTTAATGAAACAAAAACATTCAGGCGCTCAGTGTTTTTTGATTTTGTAATTACACTCATTACTGTTATGTTTGGAAATATTTCAAGAAAACATATGCTATAATATAACAATATGTAGATTATTATTTTGCATTTTATAAAGTGCAATATTGATCTGAAACAGCTCAATAATAGAAAGGTTTCATTGACTTCCTGTTCCAAACCCCTTCATATTGGTATTTTACCTCAGCAAGCAGCGGATATTCATTTCAATGTTTTTACTGTTGAAATATTGCTACATTACAAGTTTAGTTTAGTCTTTATTTGAAGGCAGAATGAGATATTAATCTAATAATCTAACAGAGATATTAATAGGGGGTAGGTGAACTCAACGTCGGATGCAGGACAATTTAAGATCACTCAAACATGTAGGAATCAATCAAAATACATCACAGAGTAAACTAATGATGAAGGAACACCATTATAACATAGTTAAAAGTATATAAAAGTCAATTTTACAGAATATGTGCCCTTTAATATAATTCTACTTTCAACAGACATCAATGATGATGTCTGTTGCGTTCTAATAACGCCTCGTTGATAAAGTGCAGTTTGAACTCACTTATATTTGAAGCAATCTTTTTTGGAAGCTTCTTGTCCGTTTAGCAATAGTTTTTCTTTTTCACTCTTCTCATTACTATTCTGTAGTTCACTTCGCTGCCAGCAATGACTCAATTTTTCTCAAGAAAAGAATATTCTCTGTGGATACGTTTATCTATACTCATTAATTGTGTTTTCTTTTCACGCATGTAGGTTCTGAATCGTTATTGCAGCTCAGTGAGATACTGATACCATTTTATTGACCTCCCTGACGTCATGGCTTATTATGAAATCCAATTCTTCGACCTGGCTTTACCAGTAAACAGAGGAGTATCTGTTCTCCCACTCAATGTACCAGCGCAGTGGGGACGCGGTCAGTTGATCGTGTTCTGTGTGTGCCGCGAGAGCCTCCGGCGCTATTAGGTCTTGGCAGGTGGTGTCATGTGACCATCCCTTGCGGACTGACCACAGCTATAGGAAAGATAATGGAGTGGTTTTGGTGGCCAGAGAAAGTGCCCGTGAATAATTCAGCGGTTCACGCAGGCAGGCCGTCCTCTGTCTTAAAGCTGCATGACAAATGTGTAAACGCTTTGTAGTGTTAGATATTGAGCTGATGGACTGCAGCCAGGTCTACATATATGTGCCTTATTAATTGTAGATGCTTAAATATTTATTATCATGGAGTGGGTGTAATTTAACAGTTTATGAATAATAAAATGCATTTGTCACACTTTACATTGAAAATAAAACAGCGTTAGATAATTGAGGCAATGGATCATGCAAAACAGGAACTTCCAGTCAGCTGTTGTTTCATTTGTTCCAGTGAAGGGTGGTGCATGGTAGTAGTAGCTCTGATTGATTTTTACCCATCATTTGATACTGTGTGAGATGTGCTTCCCGATACAGATGGAGCAGCTTGTGATTTTGTTGTACAGCTGGGGACAGGCACAGTTTCATGTCTCAATAACTGTAATGATTTTACAGAAGGCACTCCCGCAGTCATGTGTTCTATGGTCTTATTGAGGAATTATTTTTTATTATGACCCAAAAGCAAATCTCATTTCTTACAGCCTTTACACAGAGGGGTCAATAACACATTTTTTGCAAAAAATACTTTCTTTAAAGCATGTTATAAAATTGTTCCCTCATCGAAAACATAACCTAAAGTTGTTTTTTGCCTCATCCACGCTTGTTTCATTAATCCTGTTAGGGGGTGTGGGGGTGGGGGGTTCTGTCCCTCTAAGCCTCAGAAAACACTCTCCAAATTTCCTACATCTGTGACGTCAAAGGTAGAGATTTGGATGTCTCCTGCTGTTTTTAAGTTCATAAATCATAGGCCAGACTCGTTCTGTGCATTTCTGCCGTCAAATCTCATTAATAACAACGCCGTCGCTAATGTCAGGAGCAAGCTAGCTTTTGTTTAGGTATTTCCTCACAGTCATTTCCTCTGCTGTCATTAAAGAAACAAGAAATGAAGGCACTGTTCGGCGACATGCTACATGACAACTGTGAGGAGATTTGTTTTTTTAAAGTGGCAAAACTATTGAATTTCAATGTCGCAGATGTGGCATACCGAATGGGAGCTCATTTTGACCAGAAGTGGCAGTACGTTAAAATAAAGCGCAGTCAAAATGGTGGCCAACTTCTTGTTCATCATAGGGTGGTGCTTAAGTACTTTGTTACTTGCTTTGGCCAGTATAATGCATAAATGTGAAGGAAGTGTAGTTTGCTATAGATCCAGAAGGGTTCAGTGTAATTAATGTGATATTCATTTACTTGTGGCATATGTATTTGCATATTTTGAATTCAATTAAATTAAACGAGACCTTGCTTTTATTTGTACTAATTGTTCTACTTTTATTTGGTGTTACAGATCCTGATTGAGTTCTGTGCTGGAGGTGCTGTAGATGCCATCATGCTGGGTAAGTTCTACACAGGATTTAATAAGGAAAATATATATTCAGCTGTGCGGGTGTTCTCAAGTAGACTGTATCTTGTTGTGCCAGTTTTCTTTTATTCCATCCACACAAGCTTTGGCTGGTCGCCCGTGTTTCGTTTCCCAGTTGCTTTGGCCATTCCAACTGTGTAATTATTGTAGCTCAAATTTCTCAGAATGTTTGCCCACTTCTAAAGCCTGTACTTATTTTGAAGCCTAAAAAGGTGTCGTGGCGTTTCAATTTGTTTTTAAAAATACACAAATCATTCATATGTTGTTTTTGCAAATAAGTAAGACACCTATTTAATGATTCATTGCTTTTAGAGTTTAGTCATTCAGTAAAGGCTGTCATAAGTTTATAGTTTTACCGTAGCATTGAGATTGACTTTGTTGGAATAATATTGTAACATTTGTGTGTTTTTCTTGTACAGAACTGGAAAAACCCCTGACTGAGCCCCAGATCCGAGTGGTGTGTAAACAAACCTTGGAGGCCCTGATTTACCTCCACGAGAACAAGATTATCCACAGAGACCTGAAGGCTGGAAACATTCTGCTCTCATTAGAGGGAGACGTCAAGCTAGGTAAACGGCTAACGATTCATCCGCCTTTTTGTTCCCAAAACTCCTTCAATGTCTTTTTAATGGACGGAGCAGCTTAGGCACACCAAACTACTCACTCTGCCACTCTAAAGCAACTCTTGAGCTGGAGCATTAGGGCTAAGTGGTTGGTGGTTTAGATTGCTTCCTGGATAATGTTGGCTTGCTCGATGTCACAATAATTACTTCATTAATTTATCAATCTATTTGTAGAGAGATTTTTTTTCTCAACGTTTGCACAAGAGTGGAACATTTGGTTGTTGATAAACAGGAAACTGCACAAAATACAGTAATCTTTTCAAAAATTCTAGTTTCCACCCGCAATCCCTGGACATTTGATGTCACATTTACATCAAAGTTATCATTTAAAAAAAAGTGTACAGATTGAGCAGTTTATTCAACATAACAATAATACTCAAAGTCTCATCACATTTAAAACAGTCTAACAGTCAAACACATATAAGCTTAGCATGCACACATACATCAGTGCGTACAGATCTGTTGTGAGAGTAACCACTGCTTGGTCAGGCGTGTAAACATGAGTGATTTGTGCAGGTTATGACATTATTTGGCAAAGGCTCACTGCTTCATAAGAGAATGATAATTGACTAAAAAAGGTAATGTGTTTTGGAACATGGCAATCACAATTTTATTAATCGATTAGTTGTTTGGAATGCAAAAGTAAAAGCAGATTTTTAAAAAACAAAATATGACCCAGAAGAAACTAAGGTGATGCCACATCCTGATATATCGTGTAGTTTATATTTACAGGCAAAATATGTTTTTGATCAAAATACTTAGTTGTACATGTTTTTTTATGTTCTTCTTTCTTTGTCAAAGGTAGAAAACCTCTTCTCTGAGCACATTGCATGTTTTAGAGTCTGTGTATAGTCCAGGTAATGGTTAAGGTTAGGATTAGGTCACTAAATTAGTTGACAATTATCTTGAATAATGAATAAATTGCGATTAAGCGATTAACTTGTTGCAGCCCTAATTATAAATGTGGTTAGAAATGTAATGATCCAGTATAGTACTTCTATTTGTACTAATTTCTAAATTCCTTAAATGGAATATTACCGACATCAGCTTTTGTTTGAACAGTTACATGTGCATGTTTAACTTTTTTTTTCCCTCACTAAGTCCAGTTATGCCACAAAACCGCCACTGATACAGATGTTTATATTTTACAAGATATTTTTTGTACTTAGGGTAAGGTTAGCATTAGGACTAAAGTCAGGTTTAGTAACAGTTGATTTGGTGAAGTTTAGGCCTTTGGGAGAGGTTAGCTAACCGGGTCTCGGCAGAACTGCTTTGTGGAAAAAATGTATGCATGTATAGCACCTGTTAATTATTTTGCCAAGAAATTACACATTTTATTCATTTAACCTTGCAATCCCAAAGAATACATTTAAAGCCGTGTTGTGTCGTTTATTTACTTGAAATCAAAATTACTATAAAATTGTTTAAGCATTAAAGGACAAGTATTATGCATGTTTCATTAACCTTTAAACATGTTGCTGAGTACTTTAAATTTGCCATCTCATGTTTTGAAACAAAACAAAAAAATCAGCCTTAATAGAAGGATTTGTCTGCTGTATGCAATGAGTGCATCCAGGCAGTAGACACAGTTTACGTATGCCAAACGATGTTAGACGATTTACCCTAGCAGTAGCAGTTATTGTGTTTAGAGGCAGAAATGCTCAGAACGAGTCCAGCGATGATTTAAGGACTTAAAACAGCAAAAGATTCCCAGATAAGTGACGTATGAAATCTAAGAAGTGACGTACAAACCTGGAGGGAGCGATTTTTCTAATGAACATTCCTCAAAACAGAGTGAATACAACTGAATGCAACTTCAGGTGTGTTTAGCCATGTCAGAACATGCTTAAAAGCTCAAAAAGTAACTCTATCAGAATATGTGTAACCAGATTGATATGTGTATCACTCTGAATTTAGTCCTACACATTATTAATCTGAACAGGCTCTCGCCGAAAGCCGCAATACTTTATGTCATGATGAACATTTGAACTGATTGGTCACAGCGGCGCAAAAGCGGAATAAGCCGAGAAATCAAGAAATCCAGTTGAGAGAAAAGCTCTAAAGCAAAATAGTCCATAAATGTGTTGAAATAGGCAAAAGTACGTTTGTCGACGTTGCCATGTTTGTTTAGGTTTGTCCTTTTGACGTCCGACACCACCCAAAGCACAATGCAGCGCTGTGACTGGTCCAACACACAGTGGTTCAAGCCCAACAGCAGGAGACCGTCCAGATGGATTCTCAAGAGTTTGTGAAATTCATATGACAGGGCCAGGTTAGAATATGTGTCCTTTAAGCAAGCTATTTGTCAAGTGAGAAACCAACCAATACAAATTAAGACATTTTTCCTTAACCTTTTATTTATCAAGTAAAGTTTGTGGTGTACAATTGTCCTACATTTTATCAAAACAACAACATACAGGAGCATGATGTTTTCCTGAGGATGATGTTTTCCTGAGCAATTTTTTTTATTTTCGTTTAACACTTGTGAGATGGTGGATTTGGTGAATCATTCATCGTCTATGTCTAGGGAGAAAAATATATTAGTTTCTGTTGCCTCTTTAGCTGCTGGTTTCTCGGTGACTCATGTTCTGTAGGCAGAGGGTCACAAAGCTCTGCAAACTGTAATTATCTGACAGTCAACAAGGAGCTAATGCTTGTCAGCTGTGTTTCTCTAATGTGTACATGCTGCAAAAGCTAGCCTCACATAACAGACACATAACCTTCAATTCTGCTAATCTGATGATGTTGTTTTTCATCACAACAACAGCTAAGCACTTTAGCTTTTATTTAGCTGCGGGAGACTTTGTTGTTCCCTTACGGAAATTTGTCATCTGCCTTTGACGTTTGATTTTAATGCCGCGAGGGCCAAACCGTCAGGAGCAGTGGGTGACCGCAGTGCTGTGCCTGGGGAGGATTAGAATTCCATAAACATTTTAGCAAACACCCCTCATGGTCTGGGCATCAAACCTGAGACCTTTGCGGTGTAAGGTGAGGCTAACCACTACGGCACCCATTTATGACTGTTGTTACAGCTGAACATTAAAGTATGACATGTTTTAAAACCAAAAATGTATTTACAGTGTTTGACTATGTGTACTGACTGTAGCAACCTTTCTATGTTTAATGGATTTGTAAAGCTTTTTATTGATGCTACTGATGCTGATTATTGATAAAATGAATGTCTTTGTGCTTGCAGCTGACTTTGGGGTGTCTGCTAAAAATACCAAAACGCTGCAGAGAAGGGACTCTTTCATTGGCACTCCATATTGGTGAGTCATGCAATCTGGATACAAGTGTCCATTCTCCCATTTCCGGTGATAATTGTTGTTACATTTCACAGCTTTGAGTGATAATCTATCTTTGCTCCATTAAAATGTTATGTCATGATGGGAGGACAACTAATTCCCTTATTCTAAATACTCTTCACCGTCAGATGACCTGTGCATCAAAAGAAACTGGGGAAACATTTTATTAGAAAAGGAATTGGTGAACTTTCTACCACACTAAGTAGCGTTCAAATTAGCCGTCGATTTTATGGCAGATACTCCTCTTTACTCAAGCAGTTCCATATATGTGAGCCTTGGAATGACATAAGATATTATTGTGACCTATTATATTATTTAAAGGAGACATAAAATATTTTTTTCAGGTACTTGGTATTGAACTATAACACACTCTAGGATCTACTTCCTAATTTTACATTTTGTTCATTATAAACATTATAAAGCAATATTGACCTAAAACAGCTTAGTAATAGAAACAAGTCCATTGACATCCTGTTCAAAACTCATTTGTGTTTGTACCTTTGAAAAGTGGCTACGTGACATTTTAGAACCCTATATGTATCACTTGGAGTCTTCATTTTTCAAATAATTGCAACTAAGTACAAGGATGTGGGCGAGGATAGGGGGTAGGTGAATTTTCTGAGCACTCGAGCCTGGAACGCAAAACCATAAAGGATTTCACAAATATGAAGGAATCTAAAATAGGGCTGGGAATCGATAAAAAAAAAAAAAAAACTAAATAAGTTAAGTAATTATTCGGTCAGTTATGAATCACGTCATTTGTTAACTTTCAAACACTGAAATGTAAACGAATTGTACAAAATAATTCATATCTAATCTCTTTGAGATCTGTAACTTAAATAAATTATTAAAGTTTAAACGTATGTCTTTGTTGACAAAGCTTACCTGAAGAGATGTTAGGGACGAATTACTTCAGTGGTGAACCGGAATTGTCCATTCAGCAACGAGTCTTTTTGGTCACTCTTCGCGTCACTTGTTTTTCAGGAAATGGAAGTGTGCCTTTTTCGCTCACTTGATGCATTCAGGTACGCTGGAAGTGCTGTGCATTAGTGGCTCTTTCAGCGTAGAAATAACACCATAGTACTTTGTTGTTTAGTCAAAGTCAATTAATGTTAACGCAATTAAAGGAAAAAACGCAATCATTTTCCCAGCCCTAATCTAAATATAACTTTGAGTAAAATAATGATGAGGAAACACTGTTGTAACAAAATTAAAAACTCATTAAAGTCAATTTGGCATAATGGCATAATAATAATATCTCCACTTAGTATTTATACATATTATTTAGCCCTGTAACCTGGTTTAGTAAAACGGTGTCTTGATTTAAACATAGCTATAAACCTAGTAACTCACATAAATGTAAGTAGAAATTGCAATTATCTTTTGTTTTTTTCTTATTGTTATATTCAACATAGTCATTAAATCCCACATTTATTGTACACTGTTGTTGCATTCATTTCTCTTCCATCCTTTTCAGTCTAATCCTTCTCTTGGTTCATTCCAGGATGGCCCCAGAGGTGGTAATGTGCGAGACTTCGAAGGACCGTCCGTACGACTACAAGGCCGACATCTGGTCCCTGGGGGTGACCTTGATTGAACTGGCGCAGGTCGAGCCCCCCAACCACGAGATGAACCCTATGAGAGTGCTGCTGAAAATAGCCAAGTCCGAGCCGCCCACTCTGATGAATCCTTCTCGCTGGTGAGATAGTGGAGTGGTGATAACAAGAGAGGTGCTGATGGAATGTTTGCACTCAGATGTGTTGACCGCCGAGTGTCTGAAAGCCACGGGAAATTGTTTATGCGCTGTCGAAAGGCCACAGGGAAAGAACAGGGCATGTGTTTAATGATTTTGTTGTTTTAAAGGTCTCCGGAGTTCAGTGACTTTCTAAGGAGAGCGCTTGATAAGAATGTGGACAATAGATGGAGTGCCCCACAATTGTTGCAAGTAAGTGCTATCGAGCAAAACCCATTCTAAAAAGTGAACTGTGAAATGGCTTACTCTTCCTCCCGGGATAAAAGCCAGTATTCATGCGCTGATTTTGTAGTCAGGGAATATTTTAAAGGAAATCTATGAATGTTAAACCTGAGTGAGAAGTGAGAAGGTCCTTTATCTGAAAGTCGGATTACAAAAACTGCAATTATGCTTGTATCCATCACATGCACATTGGAAGCTCTCAGAATCAGAAAAGTTGTTAACACTTTATCTCATGTTTATATAAACTGTAGGATCATTATGAATTAAGTCTTGAAGGTGTAGTTATTATAAAGTGGTAACGAAAAGCTTTAATTGCTGTTGTCTGTGAATAGAATTCACAAATTTGAAATGTGCTTTGGCTATATAGTGCAAACATACAACAATTGTGAAATACATAATGCATACATAATGATAAAGGCATGCTGTAGCATAGTAAGATAAAGGATAAAATTACATTTGATATCATTTAAATGCTAAATGTGCACTATGTTGGGTTAAAAGTACATGCAAAGAGGTAGTCAAAGACATACACAGTACACAATAATCTATTATTAATTTTTGGGGGTATTTATTTACTATCAAACCATTCCATGCATAGATTATTTTTTACATCGAAAAATGATCTAAAACAGCTTAGTAATAGAAATAGGACTATTGAGTCTCTGTTAAATATGTAAAATTGATTGCACCTGCCTTTTCACAGTGGCCTTTTCAACATAGCAAGCTGTGAATTTCAATGTATGTCTTATTTTTGAAAAATTGCTACACAACATTTTGAACCCATATATAACTACATATATGACTCAGAGTCTGCATATTTTGAATAAATGCTGATAAGGAAGTGGGAGGGGTCGGGGGGTAGGTGAAAACTAAAATTTTGGGTTAGGGTTCGCCTCAGTTGCAGGACAATACAGGATTTCTCAAACATACAGGAATCAATCAAAATACAATTCCGAGTGAACTAATGATGAGGAAACACAGTTACAACAAGATTAAAAGATCCTTAAAGTAGATTTTCCATAATATCTCCCATTTAAAACATAAATACCATGTTTCAGAGAGGATTCTAGGTATATAAAAGGTATCTAGATATTTTTTCAAGTATTATTCAAAACTAGTTTGTAAATAGATGTGATTTAACATGCGATGCTTTTGTTCACAGCACCCATTTGTCACCAGTGTAACTGACAGCAAACCTCTGCGAGAGCTCATAGCTGAAGCCAAAGCTGAAGTTTTAGAGGAAATCGAAGAAAGCAAAGAGGAAGAGGAGGAAGAAGAACCAGAAACTCCTTTGGTATGTGATTTTTCAAAATACCTACTTACATGCAATATAGTACTCGCCACACATTTGTATTAATGCTATTCTGTTTATTTTCTTGCTCAGCCTCCTGGGCACAAGCGCGCACCTTCTGACGCCAGTGTCGCCAGTTCAGAGGATGAGAAAGTCACGCCGGCTGCTTCCGTTCTGGAGTCTGTCGTGGAGAATAATAAGGAGACGGAGCCGGCGGAGGACAGAGCTAGTGATAAACTCTCAGACGAAGGCCTGGGAACGAGCGAGGTGGACAAAACCGAGGAGGAGAAACTCAATGATGTTTCAGAAGTCAGCAACGAAGACCTCATACCAGCTCCTGTTGAAGAAGTCCCAGAAGATATCACAGAAAAGGCTGAAGATGCTAAACCGGGCGATGAAGAAAGTGGAGCCGTTCCCGTTGATCTACCTCAGTCCGAAACAAAGGAAGAAATTGTCGAAATTGTGAATACGTCAGAACTAGAAAAACAAAATGAGACGGTAGAGGAAAGAATTGAGGAGGATTCTCTTAACGATATTGTAGAAATTATAAAACAGGAAGAGGATATTAATGAAGAGATAGCTGAAAAAGTTGAAGAGAAAAACACAGAGGATAAACCTGAGGAAGCAAAAGAAACAGAAGATGTAGAATGTGAAATCAATGACGCTAAAGAAGAAATTAGCAAACCAGTTATAGAACAGGAAGAGATAAAATCACCGCAAATATTGTTAGATACAGATGTAAATAATGACAAAGACTCTGTAGAAGAAATAAGTCAAAGGGTGAATTCAGTAGATTTAAATATAGATCAAGACGTAGGTGTGAAGGAAAAAGAAGTTGAATTGTCAGCTGAAGTTTTAGTTGAGGAAGAGACAAAACCAAGCCAGACCAACGATACTGTAGAAGAGACAACTGAAGACAAAGAAAATACAAATGTAGAGACAAATTCTGTTCAGGAAATAAATGATGTTAAAGTTGAAGAGAAGGAATCCGAAATCGTGTCTACAGGCGTGGTTAGTGATGAGAGTAAAGAGGAGTCCCAACCAGCTGTGCCAACGAGTCCTCCAAAACAACAAGAGGAGGAAGAGAAGGATGCCAGTGTTTCTCAAGATGCGGTGTCCGTCCCTGACAGCGAGACAGATTCCGAGGCCAAGATGGAGCAGGGCAGCCCGGCGCTTGTCAAACCTGAAGGAGAGAAAGATTCAGATTCAGGGAGCAGTTCAGCGGCCGACAGCAGCAGCCTCGACCTCAATCTGTCCATCTCCAGCTTCCTCACCAAGCGCAAGGACAGCGGATCCATATCTGTACAGGTAAGAGTGGAGTTTCTGACAGTTTATTCGCATAAAGTGTGTGTTTTACCAATTTATTTAATCATTTATTTAGCATCTATAGAATTTCTGCAGGGTATTGTGTTGAGCATTAATTATTGTCATTATCACCTAAGTAACCAAATATATTATTTTTGAGCAACTATTCATGTGAAACGCCCTAAACCCAGAAATTGTATTTTCAATATTGGTAGATGCGAATAGTGCATCTATTTGTATTTTTCTTTAACTTATAATTCAAATGTCCTATCGGTGGGATGTTTTAGTGTTTCTGTTTCACATTGAGTGTTCCTCAGAATGGCATTAAATTTATTTAAATTTTTAATGAAGAATCTCTCAGAATTGTTAAAGAACCAGCTCAGTAAGAGTAAAAAAATCTGTAAAGTAATGCGTGTTTATTCAGAATGACGTTTTTTACAGGTTTTAAATAGCACAGAACTGATTATTTCTATAATTTCTAACAAATATGTAAAGAAGAAATGTAACGCAAATGATATGTTTTCGTAAAAAAAAAAAAAAAAAAAAAAGAAAAAAGGTGCACCTAAAAGGGGTGCTGGTGCATCTAAATGAAAAAGTTAGGTGGACCAGTGTAACCAGACCAAAAGGTTAGTTTGGAGCCCTACGTGGACATGCTCCTCCACAGATCTGACCTGTCTCTTGGCCTGGTGGCATCAGCTAAGTTTGATGCCATACTGTGGAATATTCTAGACAAAAAAAGCATTCATATCTCTGTAGAGAAGAGCATAGTGCACCTTCAATACTTTTATGGCCCAAGATCCAAGCTCAGGAGCAGAGGCGACAGAGCGTCCTCCAGAGCAGGCCCCAAACTGTGGAATGCTCTTCCTCTCAACATTAGAAAAGCCTCTTCAGTTGAGAACTTCAAATCTCTTTTAAAGACTCACTTCTTTGCATTGGCTTTTAACTCAAGATGAGATGAACATTTTTATGCCCATTCTTTGATCTATTTTATTGTCCACAGTATATAGATTTTATTATGTGTTGTTATTTTTACTGTGCCATAATTTAACTGTACAGCCCTTTGGGGCAGTGATGGCTGTTTTGTAACTGTGCTTTATATATAAACTTGACCTTGACCTTGACCTTATGGCCAAATAGCAATGCCCATTCAACTTGTTTTTATAAAATGAGGGACTGGACTGTGTCTAATTAATGGGAAACCGTATCAACTATTGTTTATAATTAAATAAGTCACTGCTTAAAAATTACATTTCCTTATCTTTTCTACTATAAATTGACAGTGGTGAGCTAGCTTTGTAAGAATGTTAGCAGGGAATAAATTGGTCAAATCGATCACTTGATTCTTATTCTTTACCAGCAGAAGAAATTGAAACACAAACTACACTAAAAGGACAATAACATCCTTTGTTTCCATAGGATTCAAAGCGTCAGAAGAAGACCCTGAAGAAGACCCGTAAGTTCATGGTGGATGGCGTGGAGGTTAGCGTAACCACATCCAAGATCGTGTCTGATAATGACACCAAGAGTGAGGAGATGCGCTTCCTCAGGTGGGTCTGCGCTTAATGTACTGTACTCTTCCACACTGTCACAGTCTAAATATGGGATGTGACCCATTTTAACACAACGCCATAAATAGTTTTTCATCGGTTTCACAACTCCCACTTCTTTTTACAAACGCCAGATGGGTTTATCTGCTCTGATGAGTGTAACGTTGCTGTCAGCTCCCATGTGGCCTTTTAAAGACATAGGACACACTGCACCTACTTTGTGTAGACTGATGTGACTTTTACTTAAATAATACCTGCAGCATACCCTTATTATTATTATTATTATTAATGAACATTAAGTGTCATAATGTAGGATTTTCTCTTTAATATTTTATAAACTTTACCTTACCATGTCCTTGGATATGTAAGTATGTAACTAAACATGTTTGAATATTGATTTTTACTTATTGTAATATTAATGTTGATTTATTCACAATTACAAAGACATTTTAGTCTTGATAAAAAGTTTTTGTTCACATCAGAAAGCAGTATGAGCTCTTCACTTTGGGTTGCCAGATCAAACAACTAAAACACATTTTAAATTAACTCCAAAGGACTCTTTATCATTTGATGTGTCCTCAGTGGATGACAGTAACAAGTCATCAATTTGTCATGAAACAAACATCACAATTTTACAATTGCTGGCACTATGACCAAACATTGAAATCTTGAATTTGCTTTCTTTCACAAGTCAAGCTTTGTCAAATCAAACTTTCTGAATGAAAAAGTAAATATATTCTCACAAAAACAGCCAGATAAAATAGTACATTACACACCGTTTGACTTTTATGGAGTATAGATTGTATAGATTGAACTGAAATTATTATTTATTATTATTTTTAGTTCTTACAATTAAAATCCTGCATATTTACGATTATCAATTAAACGAATAATCTTGACATCCCTAATGGCAGTTACTGGTATCCTAAATTCTTTTGTGATTTTATTGCTTTTTTTTCACCAATAAGAGCACGAGATAACTGCAATTACATTACCATATTTATATCTACTGTGAACAAAAAATGATTGACCAAACCACATTTCAACCATACTTTGGAGCGTCTATAGTTTCACTTTCTGGCCTCTTTGTTTTTCTGTTTAATGCCTTTGTATTGGCCACAGAACTGGACTCTGTTGTTGTACTATAATCAGTTGCTCCTACTGTAACACAATCTTTTACAAACCATCCTCTTGAATAAAGTATAACCTCTACACAGTCTGGGTAGTAGACTTCACTGAGGGCTAAATATAACGGTTGGTTGTTGTGGTTTGGCTCACCAGGCGGCAGGAGCTGAGAGAGCTTCGCCTCCTGCAGAAAGAGGAGCAAAGGGCCCAGCAGCAGCTCAGCAACAAGCTCCAGCAGCAGCGCGAGCAGATCTACCGCCGCTTTGAACAGGAAACAACCGTGAGTCACTCCGCTCAACGCTTTCAGTGCCTTTTGGCCCAGTCCTCTGAAACGTGAAGTGTAAAAAACAGTACTAAGACAAAAGTAGTGCTCTTTTGCCATAAAATGAATGGTAGTATAAAAATAAAATATAAAGGTGTATGTTTTATGGGGGAAAAAGAAAAGAAAAGTAATATCGAATGAGATGCAGTTAGACTTACCTTAGTGGAGATGAAGCTGGTAGAATGCGGTATATTACAATAATAGGAGTATTTCATATTTTATACAACGTTTCACTTTTTTTATAATCTCTCTCAGTTAGGGGTGTCACTGTATCAAATTTTAGTGAAATAAAACACCACAATTTCACAATATTCAGGATTACAAAGACCATTATCAAACAACAGTGAAATCTTTAATTTTCTTTCATTCCCATTGTCTAACACGATACTATTCCTCAAATTTGTGTTCATCTTTACAAAATCTAACTTTCGCAATGACAAATTCAAGTAAATGTGACAAAAACAGCCCATCTTTACATTTAGATGACGATTATTGAATCAAAAAGACAAAAATGTAATCCTAAAATTGTTTAGATTATTATTTTTTGGTTTTTGTGATTATATTGTGAATGATTCTGAATAAGCACTATTATCGAATAACCTAATAATCTTGACATCCCTACTCTTAGTTATGGATCACAATTTTATAATAATTCACCTTAAAGTTCAAATTAATGTAAAAAAAAAAATACTCCCCCTGAAAATAGCTGAAATTAGCTGATATGATCTAATTTGCATCATCAGCACTATAACATGGAATTGTGAATGTCTTGTTTGCGTTTATATCCAGGCTAAAAAGCGGCAGTACGACCAAGAAGTGGAGAACCTGGAGAAAAAGCAAAAGCAGACAATAGAGCGCTTGGAACATGACCACACCAGCTGGCTCCGCGATGAGGCCAAACGCATCAAATCTGATCAGGACAAGGAGCTCTCCAAGTTCCAGAACATGATGAAGAACCGCAAGAAGGAGGTACGCTGTGCATGGCCGCTTCTGTCTGCGCTCTGAGCTTCAGTGTTATTATGTGGTGATGTGGGTTTGCATGTAAAATGTGTAACTAAAGTTGCATATGATAAAGCCATGGGACGAGGCCTGTCACAAGGACGACATACTGAAGGAATGTGAACGTTACAACATTGGCTTTGTTACATTATAGGTTAAAGGAGACATATTACATTTTTTTAAGGGACTTAGGAGTGAACTATAACATAAGTAGATAATCTTTTTGTTCACTGTAAACCACAATATTGTTCTAAAATGGTGTAATAGTAGAAATGGGACAATTGAATTCCCCACCTCTGCATGGTGATGTTTCAGTGTAAAAAGCAGCAATGACAAATGGTCATTTATATTTTTTTAGTTTTTGAAAAGTGGCTATACGACTTTTTTTTTAATCACTCGGACACTTAAAGGTCCCATATTCTGCTATTTTCCCCTTTACACAGTCTATTCTAAGGGCTTTGTTGATACATTTTTGCGTTGTGCAATATCCATAACATAACAGTTTCCAAAAAACACCCATTTCTTGGACTGGCCCCCCTCCTTGCAAAAGCAAACGGCTCACTCTGAGATCTGACCCCCCCGAACAGAGAGCAAGCTGCCTCCCCCGCCCAACCCGCGCGCCTCCCCCGCCCAACTCGTGCCGAAGCCTAGAGCGGAGATAGTGCGCATGCGCCGTGTGCTCCGGTAAACAGCGATACACAAACACTGAATAAACCTTTTATCCGTCCTGACGGTGCGTCGTGCTGAGTCCTACGCCCTGGATCTGACCTGGAGTTTGACGTGCTCCAGTACCTCGGCAGCCGACGGACGCGTTGCCGTTTGGTAAATAACAAGCGAACTCTTCGATCTGTCGTATCCATCGTGTAATTACTGTGTAGCATTAGCATTAGCTGTTTTTATTCTGCGGCTGCGCTTCCGAGGCGTGGCTTAAACACCGTGTCATCTATGGGAAGCCGCGCGTCATCCATGGGATGAGCCCCGTCTGCCTGCTCAGCCG
Organism: Rhinogobius similis; assembly: GCA_019453435.1. Classification (NCBI taxonomy): domain Eukaryota; kingdom Metazoa; phylum Chordata; class Actinopteri; order Gobiiformes; family Gobiidae; genus Rhinogobius; species Rhinogobius similis. The sequence goes on from CM033634.1 coordinate 25,898,225, forward strand.
AGGGGACAAAAAGACAGTTCTCTAGCGAAAGCATCGGAATCAATCAAAAAACCACTTTGGGCACACATACGAGGCCCAAATAGCACTGTAGGAAGGTTAAAACCTCTGAAAAGTCGATTTTGCATGTTATGGGACCTTTAATAATTAACCCTTGTGCAATATACGTTTTCATATCAGGAAAAAAAAACAAAAAAAAGTTCTTTTATTAAAGAAATAAAACAAAAAAAATCTAGATGGGTTCAAATGGACCCGAAGATAGAGGGAGGGTTAACAATTACAACTAGAACAAGAACTTTCAGAGTTCTCGAGGCTCATTTGACAATATAGGAGGATTGAAACATGCCGGAATCAATCAAAATATAACTTTGAGTTAATTAACATGTCTATGTAATATGTCTCCTTTAAGAAATGATCAAAGACTTGATTTCAATAACTAGATTTCTACAATACCATCTAATATCACAGTAAATACATGTGAAGTGAGGAATACAATACTGTAAGATTCACTAATTGTTACATCCCAAACATATTATTGCTATAGAAAATATCTTGATAATTACTTCCAAAGTATAACAAGCATAGCCTTTTTCTAAATCATAATGCCCGCTAAGCTCACAAGTTGTTCTGCTACAGTTAGAAGATGGTTTGTTGAAAAAGCTTCAAATATAAACACATTCCCAGAACTAAATATGTTTTGTAATTATTGTGACAGGTCTTTGGGGAATTACTATAATCTTAAGAAAACAGTTTTAGTGGTCTGGGTGTGATGGGCTTACGGCTGCATCTACTGCTTGTAGGATCTATTATTTATTTATGATCTGCCCTGGAGGTGGTTGCCAAATGGTGCTGCAATGCTGGAACTATTTTTAACCGTCTGATAAAGTTTCAGAGCGCCTACTACATCTTAAATCTAAAGATGTTAAGAAAGTGCTTTCTCCTTTCTCTTGGCAGATGCTTAAGGTTTGCTCAGTTCATTTGTCAGTGCTTTGTTATTGCAGCTTTATATTTTAAACCTGTTTCATTTTATTCCTATTTGGTGATTTTTCTTCTTTTTCTTTTGTACAGTGTTTTATTGAAATGTGTTATATATGTTTTATTGTACTATTGTGAATAACTTTTCTGGTATGAGTGTGAAGTGGCTTTGGTGATGGGAATGCCTATTTTCTATTAAATTATTGAATATTAATGGTAATATAGAATATTGCTATATTCATTTCATCTATATTCATCATTTTCATCATCTATATTCATTAATTAAGTTTAATCTTTTCTTTTGGATTGTTTGATATGTTCTTCTCTTCATATGATCTTGGCTCTGAAACTAATCGCTTGGTATGCTTAAATCTGAAATTATTAAGTTTTCCTGGTGGCTTTTGATTCTATACTATTCAAGCATTACTGAATTGATGCTTAAAATTGTCACGTTAATTGATAATATAAAACTAGAACTCAGTTGGTGGTGGGAGCTCTTAATAATTCGATGCATAATTACGGTGGACCTGATTGAAAGAAAAGTCATTTGAACCCGTGTCTGCAAACCCAAATTGTAGGTGAAAACGGAGGTGGGGCAGTCGCCCAAACACATGAGAAAAGAGCTCATGAAACGCTTAAGGGAGGACCTGTCCCTCTCTAAGAGTGCAGAGGTAAACATTTAACACTGTATTGCCACCACTGTACATCACATTTACAGTATTCAGTGCTTTATTAAGTAAAAAGTTAGAACTGAGGTTTAGTGCTCTAATGGTGATTTACAACTCTTTTGACGCATTTTTTGGTCTTTGTGACGTAGGTAATTGCTCTTTCACCTGTTGTCAAAAACAGCTGAAAATAATGCAGTTTTCTTTCTTTTTTCCCCCTCTTAAAACAGTTTTATAACAATGCAAGGATAATGTGTGACATCTGTCTGTTTCCCAATGTAAACAAAAATATATTAAGGCAAATCTTAAAGGTGTACAATAACTTTTCTGGTGGAGGGTCCACCACTTGCACCACTCGAAACAAGCCCAAGCACCACCAGAGTCCTGTGACCACTCATAGGAAAAAATCATATTTTTCAAGTTATTTGAGTCATAAAATATCTGTAAATTTTATTTACAGGACCATGTACAATGACATTATGCTCGAGGGCAAAGATGATTGCACCAGATTATAGCTATGCAAGCTAATTTCCATCTGCAGTCCTGGATCAGGGACGGGGGGAGTACAATGTGCATTATTTACAGTGCAACAGTTTTCATACAGTCTCTGACACTCAATCATTCACTCACACTTCATCGTCATCAACATTATTTTAACATTGTAAATGATGAGGATATGTTTCATGTCATTTAATACCTTTATTTAACTAGGAGGGCCCATTGAGATTCCGAATCTCTTTTACAAGAGAGACCTGGTCACACAGTACACACAATCAACACAGTACAGAAAGTGAAAATATTTAATAGTGACACAACTTAAGTAAAACATTACCATTTCTCAGTCACTGCACCTGTTACAGTTTTCTAGAACTGATAAAGTGACTGTACAGATTCCAGTTTAAGGCCTTATGGTCTTTTGCGTAAGTCATTCCAAGAGAAATGGAAGGAAAGAAAAGCAATGACATCTCCATGGAGATTACCCAGTGCACGTTTAACTGTATAACTTGCTGTTTTGCTGTAAGCATGAAAACCTAACCAACTGCTTCGATTACAGACTGCCTTGAACATGCTGGACGTTGTTGCTTCCTATCATGACAAAGTGAAACAAACTGTCCATGTATATAACTAATAATTAATGACGCCTTCCTCCCAGCATGCTCGCTAATGTGTATAAAGTGACCCGGCCTTCCCTTATGTAACCGGAGAGTGTGACTGGCTGGTGTGTCTGCCTCTGTGTCCCTCTCCTTCGCAGGCCGTGGCGCAGGTTATGATACAGTCTTTTCAGTTGTCCTCATGCGCACTCTTCAACGCTCAGATTCAGGATGTAAGTCGCCTCGGCGGAGTGTCTTTCCCTCACTTTGGCCCATACTTATACATGTGTCGTGGTGACAGTAGCACCTGGAGGCATGGGCGCTGTACTTTTGAGTGTTCATCGCTGTGGTCGTGCAGTGGTTCTCTTCTCCTACTCTGTCTGAAGTGGAACTGTTGAAGTGTCTATTTCTAAAATGTTACAGCTGAGTCGTTAGAGCAATATATTATAATATAGGGTTACATACATACACATACAATACAATACGACAATACGACGATAATATTGAGATATTTGAACACTTTTTGCCGCAATAATTTCAGCTATTTTAAAACAAATATGATCATGAACCAGGCGGTCATTTTTGCTATTATATAATTTTATTTATATGTAAAATATAAATAAATATACAATATTGGGACAAAACTGGGACTAAATCAAGGCTAATTTAGAATGTTAGAAAATTATGAATAATTTTAAAAGCAACATTTTTAAAACTAGACTGTAAAATGAACAAAAGTGCAGAAATTATCCTTTATTACTGGTTTTTGCAGCTTTTTTTTTCTCTTCTTGTATGGCATATACTAGGTTTTTAATCCTGACAATTATGAAGTGAACCTTTATATTTATTTTCAAATGACATTTGAGAGGAGTTGAAAAATAAAATAATTATAGTAGTAATTGCAATTTTGTAAGAGCAGTAAATGTGAGTCATAATGTTCAAGGCACATAACATGATGGACCTCTATGGAAGTGTAAGCGTAATATACCTGTTTTTTTCTCTGTCTCCATCCTACAGGAGTTGATGATGTGATGTGATCTTGTGTGTTTTTTCATAGCACTAAAGTATATTGTATGTAGCATTGTGACTTACTTATGCCTCACTGCTCTTTCTTTCTGACCCCAAAGGAGCAGGAGTTCTTACAGAAACAGCAACAAGAACTGGATGGTGCCTTGAAGAAGATCATCCAACAGCACAAACTTGAAATCGCCACTATTGAGAGAGACTGCCTCAACCACAAGCAGCAGCTCATGAGAGGTGAGGTACACATGGTAGAAAGGAACTACTGTGCCCTTATCTGTAAAAACTGAAGGATATTTTTTTACTCTGTATATTGTCATTATTTACATTAGCTATTGTTATAAGTTATTAATCATTTACAATACACCTAAGTTGCACACATTAACCTGAAAAGTTTTGATTCAATTAAAGGAAACGGATGTGGAGTTGCATTTAGCTTCTTTTCGTTTCTTCATTTAGCTTTCTTTCTTTCATGAATCATTTATAAGGTCCTCTCTCTCTGAGCTTTAGGAAATGCCTTATTGTGATGACAAAGGTATCAATCCTGAGCTTTCTTGTGCTGTTTTTAAGTCCATAGATTATCAGCAGACTAAGCATTTCTCCTGTTAAATTGCGTTCATTACAACTGCATACTTCCAACACTGTTTTGGTTAATCGTAGAAAGGGGTTCAGAGGTTGTCATCCGGACGCCGTTTAAAGATCGAGACGTTTCGACTTTTATCCAAAAGTCATTGTCAATCAGAGAGCTGGTATGGGAACTTGGACTTATATGCTACTCTAAGTAGTGGGAGTCCTGCCCCCAGGGAGGAGTCACTGAGTACCTGTCTTTTGTTAGAAAATTGTTTGTTTGTCACCTGGGACTTGATTAATTGGTCTATCTTGTTGATTAATAGTTGGCCTCACCTAGTTTCACCTGTGGCTAAAGGTCTATTGTTATCTTGATAGCTGGCTGTTGCTCCCTCCTCACTGCTGATTACCTCATTAGCATTTGACTGGTCTATTGATCTGGACCAAGGTGTTAGGATGCTGTCATAAATTTTGGCTAAATTAAATCTTAAGCCCCCATTCCTGTTTAGAGAAGGATTTTCTCTTTGGTTAAGTTTAGTTAAGAAGGACCCCAAGAGTAGCTGGCTGCTATGGTCAGCCAATGGGCATCCTAATAATAAATAAAAGTAAACCACACAGTGGACCTAGAGCAGACTGACAAGAGTATGGCTGTTAATCTTTACCAGTTACACAAATACATTCATAGAGGCAAATCTCTTGTCTAAGGACACAATTGCAGGAATCAAACCAGCAAAATTTAGATCAGAATGCTAACATCGCTATTACCTGAGTGAACGAGTTATTCATTCATTAGCAATTCATTCTACCCCCATACTGGCCACAGAAATAAATCTCAAATCGCAGAGAAAATAATGTATTGTTCCCCTATTCTTTTTATTTTATTAAAGTCCAAAATGATGAGAAAAGGGCATAAAAACCCGACTGGATTCCCACATCGCAGCTGCGAGACACCATAGCTCCAGACAGCCAGCGCATTAACATTCACTGACAAATTGCCCTTGACAAAACAGAAGCCATGTTTAGCCCGTTTCAACTGCATGTGCTAATATCAATGTTGACAGTGAGATAAATGGAACCCAGCAGCTGCTTCGGACGCTGTCATCATGTGAGGTCATCGTGGGAAGATGGGAGGCTCCAGCAGACCAGGACACGTCTCAGCACGACTTACCTGCTGTTTTCTGGCTTTTGTTCTCCTAACATGTGTGCGCATGTGGAGTCTGACATTTAAAATAATATCTGTGTGGGTCATCTCTGTGTACTGCAGCCAGGGAAGCTGCGATGTGGGAGCTGGAGGAGCGCCACCTGCAGGAGAAGCACCAGCAGCTCAAGCAGCAGCTAAAAGACCAGTACTTCCTGCAGAGGCATCAGCTGCTCAAAAGGCATGAGAAGGTAAGATTTTGTGTTGCGTTTGGTACTTGATGTGTTCAAATAAAAATTTATAGGCAACGACTCGGTTTCATGGGTTCCAACTTTCTATTTATAGGCGACATTTGAGGACTTTTTGATCGTAGACAGTAACATTTATGTCTGCTCTTGACCATTCAGTAGATAGACAGACAGATTTTCATCACTCTTGAACCCACTGAAATTGGTTAAATGTATTTACTAGCTGAAACTAATAATCTATTCTTTTGCATTTTTAATTACAGTATGTATTTTTTACCAAATGAATGGGTAGCATGGTTCCCAAAGATGGGGGTCACACTCAGACAATAATGACACTTTAATCCATATTTTAATTGTATATTTTAACGTTATACAATTTATTGAATATTTTTAGTAAAATTAGGTTAGAATTTACTTGAATTACATGAATATACTATAATTTCTTCAATGATCATTATTATTATATGAATGGATTGGAAATTGAAACACAACAGTAAGAAAGAAATATCACTTTGTTGTACCCTTGTTTGGACGATTGAGCCGCAAGTTTCTTATAGTGTTCTTGCAACTTTTTGACAACGTTCTTCTCATAGATCATATACTAATTTTGGAGTCAGTCAGGATTGCTATGAAAGTGAACTTTTTATTTTTTTAATGCTGCCTGTTCCCGTTAGGGGTCCCTAGTGACTGAAGCCTATCCCAGTGACTTTGGGCGTTAGGCGGGGTACAGCATACATTTTAGAGGAGTAGATCAATTTATTTCAATTATATATTTAGTAGTGGTTGTGAATGTGGATGTTTAATTTAAAGCTGTCTATTATTTTGTAAAATGAGGTTAATAAACTACTCAAATACATGTTAAACCAATTGTCAGTTTCAATTGTGGTTCCAAGTTGTTTTTCCAAATTTTTTGTTGGTGCCAGCATGAAAAGTTTTGGAACCCCTGGATTAGAGGCTACATTTCCAAACAGAGATTTCCGTTTTTTTGCAGTTTTTCTTGTTTAATTTGTCCTATTCCTGTTTGGTAAGCTTTGCATTAACCATTAAAAAAATTCTTCTTTTGTAGGAAATGGAGCAGATGCAGCGCTACAACCAGCGACTGATCGAGGAGCTGAAGAACAAACAGACTCAGGAAAGGGCTCGTCTTCCCAAGATCCAACGCAGCGAAGCCAAAACCAGGATGGCCATGTTCAAGAAGAGCCTCCGCATCACAGCAACTGCATCGGTCACTCCAGAGCAAGAGAGGGAGCGCATCAAACAGGTGGGCAGATTTTATAAGAAGTTCCTGTGTACTTGGCAGCTCAAATCAACCCTTTATTTTTTGTAATGAATTTAAAAAGAATGAAAGTGCTAATAAAATAAATAAATGTATACACAATAGTTAAAGATTTTTAGAACAGACTTGGTAGGAGCAGTATATTACATGCTAAAGCAGAATCAAGTATGACTTCTGTGGTCTGATGTGCATGTTTTTAGATCCAGCATTACAACATTATAAAAAATAGTAATGAATATAGCTCATGCAGTATCCAATATATGTAATTGTGACCTTAATAAAATGTGATTCCTGTTAATAATGTTTGCTTACTAGACTCTGGTTAATTAATAATGATTAGGGATGCACCGATCCAGCTTTTTCAGATCAAATACTGATTTCGATACATGGGGTCTAAGTATCTACCGATACCCGATATCATCCGATACCTCAGCAGTGACTGAAAATAGCATTTATTTTCTTAAAACAAGAATAACGCATGGCAAAACTAATCCATACTGGTTGTGCAGCTACTCTTTATCCTTCAACTAACGACAGAAAAGCTTCATGTAACAAAACCTCAAACATCATGAGATGTTCTGGACCAACAAGGGCCTGCAAATAGTCTTAAGAAATCAGTTTAAAAGCCCAACCAAGATTTTGGCTGAACCAATATTCTGAAGCTAATATCCGATTCAACTAATTTTTCTGTATCAGCACTGATATTCAATACCGGTGTCGGTATCGGTGCATCCCTAATAATTACATCTTTTCAGTTTGTTGTTAAAATAAATGCCTGTGGTTGTAGTTTGCTGCTCAGGAAGATAAGAGGCAGAAGAACGAGAGGCTCCATCAGCATCAAAAACATGAGAACCAGATGAGAGATCTGCAGCTCCACTGTGACGCCAACATCCGGGAACTGCAACAGCTGCAGGTAACTATGGAGACCGAGACGGATACACATTACACACTTCACAGCAACTATTTCAGGGACAACTTGTTCTCTCACAATGTTCTCAAGACAAGTTGTAAATAGCTTATACTATGCTTTTCTGTAGAGTAAAGATCATTGTTGTTATCTAGTTTAGTTTCTGATTTATTTGTTAAATACAAACACATTAATCTTATAAAAGAGAAGATGAAAAAAAAAGCTATTTGTTTAATCATAAACTCCATATAAAATCTATGTATTTAAACCTTTCCACACAAATAATTTTAACCACAAACAATCATGCAAGACTCACTGATACTAAAACGTTGAATATATGGTCAACTTGCTGATCTGTTACATAAATGATGTTGTTCAAAACTCTAAAGACAGTTTACTTCTTCACTCTGTTGTCATTTAGAATGAGAAATGTCATCTGCTGATCGAACACGAGACACAAAAGCTGAAAGAACTCGATGAAGAGCACAACGTGGAAATAAAAGAATGGAGAGAGAAGCTTAGGCCCCGGAAAAAGGTAATGTCAATGCAGTGGCCAAATTTGAAGGCAGTCTTTGCATAATGAAAACCACTGACTTGTATGTGCTGCCCCCTGCAGGCACTAGAGGAGGAGTTCCAGAGGAAACTCCAGGAGCAAGAAGTCTTCTTCAAAATGAGTGGAGAGTCTGAATGCCTTAATCCCACCACTCAGAGTCGAGTGTCCAAGTTCTACCCCATTCCCAACATGCACAACTCGGGTGTATAACCCTCTGTGAGCACCAAGCTGCACTTACAGACTCTTGTGAGGAGACGGATACGAACCATGACAAGGTCCACGATGGATTTACCATATGGGAGCATGATGTGCCTAACCCAAGTCCACTCTCACACCAAGAAACCACTCCCCAGTCCTTAATGACGGTTAGGGCCCAAAGAAAAAGATGTTTCGCACTTTCCCAGCATGTTCACAGTGCTTTTTCCCTAAATGTTGTACACACAAAAGGTTGCTTCCAGATTGGGAACAAAACTACATATTAGTGTCAAAAATATAATTGGGTCATTGGACATGATAGAAAACAGCCTCTGTAAAAGTACGTGTTTTACTCTTGAAATGAGAATAAGGTGTCATAGTAAACAATAAGCTGATGTGTTTCTGAATTAGGTGAATGTGAACCTACATATAAGGTTAATCACACATTGTGATGATGACTGTATTCTACTGAGTTAAATCAGCAACAACATACTTTTATAAAATTATTTTCCATTAATCTTTTTTCTATCGGACAACGTCAAGGTAATTAAATGCTGTACATCTGATTACTTTTAGGGAGTTACTTTGAGCTGTTTTAAAATATGAAGACATGTGGATGCAAAAGGAATGTATTGCTGTTAATTTGCACTGTTTTGCCACATCGGTTAATGATAAAATATGCAGTTTGCTAACTGTCTCATGACAGTATAGTACCTTTTTGCTGCTTCTGTCTGTTCAAACTGCAGACTGATTGAAATCATATTGCCACCTTCCATTTTAGCTGTTCCTTTTATTCTGAATATCTTATTTTACTATTAGATTTTTAAAAACCCTATATTTAGCTTGCTATCACATGAATGACTCCTATCAAAGAAATTCTAATTTTATTTTATGACAAAGTGGTCTTTGTAAAGATGTATTTCAAGTTTATGCTGCATTGTTTTGCCATTGCTTAACTGTTGATCTTCTCATTGCTGTCATGGATGCTGAATGACATTTTTTATTTTGTTTGGTCACAGTTTGTTCATTATTTGTCTACAGTGACTAGTATGCATTTCTTATGTCGGATCAAATGTATTTTAAGTTGTATGTAAATAAAATATCAACGGTTTTTATTATTTGCTGTCAAGTTTTTCTGTACTGCTATAAACCTGCTATAAATCAAGCATAATGTGTAACTTTTTTGGTAGAGATTCACCACATGCTTGTCACCATGGAATTGTTATTTCTTTGTCTGGAATGTTCCTTAGCATGGCATTAAAGTTCTCTATCTTGCATTTATTCAGTTAAAAACCCTTGAAAAGCATGCAATCTTCGAGCTGCCATCACCTCTCTATAAGTTTAATGCCATACTGTGGAACATTCTAGGCAATAACACTAAGACCACTTGCTAACTAGCATCCATCTGTTTATTTTACATGTTAACAAAGCATAAAATATAATCACCCACAATTCCAAAAAATAAATTTATTCAAATATAGCATTTTAATGTAAGTCATGATCGTCTTTCCAACACTTTATAAAGCGTATATTTCAGTGCTCAATTATACAAAAATATACAGACCAATGACACATTTCTTTTGATTATTTGACTCCATTTCTTTTGCCTTCAATACTATGTTCATTGCACCTTTCAAGTAAAACAGCAGATGCATAGTCCATGTGCTGCAACAACATCCCTCAGTTCATTGTGTCCTTTTGAAAGTTAATTCATTATTTATGCATTTTGAGAATAGATTTGAACGCGTAAACCAACCAGTCTTAACATATTGGCCTGTATGTATAATGATTTGCAATAGTCCTTTGATAACATTGACAGTATTTATAAAGTGTATAATCCTTATTACAATATAGTCCTCCAAAAATACAAAACACAACAATAAATGGCACTCAAAAAGCCGTACAGTACAATCCAAACAAGCGCAAATGCCAATCAAACAATATTCCTTTAAAAAATATAAAAGCAAGCTTCTAACTCAGCAAGTAAACATTATACACCCATATGTCTAAAATCAGTCATTCACCCTTCTATGAAACATTTCAGTACGGAGAGACAGATGCATTTGGCCACTTTTATTTCAACATGTGCAAGACTGAGCTTTATAAATCTGATAAATTGCTATGCAGTTAAAAATCTAGTGAGAAAAAGAAGTGAAATGCAGATGACCCAGTAGAATCAAATGTTCAGGCTCCATCAGCTGGGCGACGGTCTTTGTGACGAAGACCATGCAGTTTTTTACCTGAAATAGCGGACAGTTTTAAGTTAATGAATTTAAAAGATAACATTTTTAACATCTCTGTTTGATATTTTACCTGCATCCCTTTTCTGGAGTCTGTGTGGAATTTGTACAGTGTATGACCCTGGTAATCCTGGTAGACCTGGCTGTCCCGGATCACCTGGAAAAGTAAAAATATTATATATTTGTGTATATTAAACTGTGTCTGACTTGTCTCACTGAATAAAACCATCATCTTTTACCTTTGTCTCCCTTGGGTCCTGGGTAGCCCCTTTCCCCTCTGGGACCAGGTTGTCCTACAGGGCCTGGGATTGTGCCATGTGCTGTAACAAAGGAGGAGATGCAATGGACTTTAAGAAACCAACGTCACATGGTACCTTCTCTGTTTATTGAGTTTACACTGGTTTGCCAGAATGGAAGGTCTCCATTATTGAAAATTTATACATTTACATTATCTGACAGTGTTGGCTTGTGAATCTAACTTCATTATTTAAAATAGTGTATTTGATTATAGTCAGTAGCCATAGTAACATTTTGTCAGTGGATCACATGCAGCACTGACTTCTATAGAGAGAGTTATGGATTATTTTACATGAATGTTATTCAAGTTAAGGACAAAGATGCATATGGTGAATGAAGAAATATTTCTGTCTATGTAGCTCTGATCAGCTGAGCTCCTGTCACCCGTTCAGAGGCTGGTCAATATGATAGAGACACTGTGTTCTTACCCCTGAAGAAGTCCATCAGGTCAGCAGTGATGTTGCCATAGGAAGCCAAGACACGGCTGTACCCTGGGGGGCCAGGGGGGCCCGGTGGACCAGGGGGGCCCTGAATAGCTCGAACTTGAGTTCGCTGAGGGCCATCCACCAGATACTCCTGCAACAAGCCTTGATCTGACCAACAGTGAAAGAGAAAGCCATGAGCTTGTCAGTCTGAGCACTTGTGAGCTGTACACTCAGGGCTACTCACTCTTGATGTAGTCTGTGACCTTCATGGCCACATTAGAGTAGTCCAGAGTCTCTGTGAGCCCACTGATGTCAATCTCTTTGATCTGAGTCCCATGGGTGCCATAGCGAGAATCGCCCTGAGAGAAGCTGTGGCTCTGAGTCTGGCTGCGGATGTAACCTGGCTCTCCACGGTCTCCCTTCTGTCCTTGTGGCCCTGGAGGGCCCATGATAGAGCGGCGGACACTATCGCCTAACACCACAAATCACTTATTATATTCAACTCAAATGGTCTGACTTAAATCTGCAGCACATCAGTGCATGAAATGGCCTGCAATAACAGTGTAAGATGTGGGTGAAGTTTGTGCTTACTGGACAGATACTCCTGTACTTCAGTGCGGATGCTCTCGCGAGGGAAGCTTCCACTGTAAGTAACAGAGCCACTGTAACTGCCTGGTGGTCCTCGAGGGCCTGGAGGACCTGGAGGCCCTGGCAGACCTTGTAACCCAGATGCTGAAAAAACAAGAAAACGTAACCCTTTAACACTACTTTGCTGCTGACTCCGACTGTTCATAGTGGCATTTCACCACAGCAAGCAGCGGATTTTATACACATGTTTATATTTTTGAAAAATCATTTGGTGGAGATTTCATGTGGAGTCTAAGCAATATGCATGGATTACTCCAAATACAACTCAGAGAAAGTAAATTACGAGGAAAATCATTAAAACGATGTTTAAGGTTTTGCTTAATATGAAAAGGAATGAGACCTTACATTGACGCTGGACTCACTCTGTATGTATCGCTGGATGTCCTCAAAGCTGTAGCTGCGACCTCCTGAACCATACACTGTGGAAGTGGACACTCCAGGTGGTCCCTGGGGTCCAGGGGGGCCTGGTAGTCCTGGGACACCGGGTGGACCCGGGGGTCCGGAATTACTGTGCTGTAGAGCAGAGTTCATCCACGAGCGGAATTCTGAGTCTGAGTGTGAAACAAGTAAAGATTAAAAACATCATGAAGACAACGTTCTTGTTCGACTTGAGTCTACAAGAGTCTACAAGAGAACCCACTTCTCATGAGTGCAGAGTAATCAATGGTGGCTGTTGTGAATCCTGAGCCTCCGGGGCCGGGGGGTCCAGCAGGTCCAGGTGGTCCTGGCGGTCCTCGAGCGAGTCCTCTGTCTGTACAGACAGACACAGTCGCAGGTCTGACTAAAATATCAGCTCTCATTCATTTAAGACAATATGTGATGGTCTTTACCAGTTATGATTTTGATGACATAAGTGGCCATCTGCTCCAGACTGTAACCACCGAAAGACCCATCCCCTGATGTTCCTGCGGGTCCAGGTGGACCTTGTGGGCCTGGTGGTCCAATCACATATCTCCTCACATCGTCTCCTGTGGGGGCAACGTTTACAAGAAATGTTGCTTATAGTTCAGTGATTGTTTTGTTGCATCAGTCTGTACTCACTCTGTAATAATGCAATTAGAGAGCTGACTGTCAGAGAGCCCTGTCCAGGGGGCCCAGGTGGTCCTGGAGGACCTGGTACACCGATTCTCACACTAGAGCTTGACCCTTAACAAGATTAAGAAGGTTTCAAGAAGGTTTTTAAGTTGCAATCTACATAAAAAGTAAGAAACATTACACTTACGTTGTAAGTATGCAATGATCCGAGCAGACAAGTCCTCTAGGGAGCCAGAGTAGGATCCAGGGGCACCAGGAGGCCCCGGAGGGCCTGGAGGTCCTTGTACAGCAAACTGACTACTGCGGCCTGAAGGTGCAGACAACACAACATTTAACGGCTCGTTCATTAGTTACAGAGGTTATGGTCAAGTGTCTTACTTATGTAATCAGTGATGTACTGGCGTATATCACTGGAAGAAGAGAACGAGCCAGGTGGTCCTGGGGGTCCAGGAGGACCAGGTGGGCCGGCAGTGACTGACACTGAACCTGATCACATAAATAGATTAAGATTGATTTGACCTATAACTGCATGCAATAATAATGTATCACACAGGTGAATGACAAAGGACAATGACGTAAAGAGACGTGCTTTTAACAGTTGAGCAACCAAAACTCCAAACACTGAACAGAACATACCTCTGGATGTGCCAGGGATACCAGGGACGCCAGGATCTCCTTAATAAAGACAAATAAAAGTGTCAAAATGACACAAATCCACCCAGAGCCATGTTAGGTATGGAGGTTGTGAAATTACCTTTGATTCCCTGTGGTCCCTGACGCCCAGGCGGTCCTGGTGGACCTGGTGGTCCCTGCACAGTCTGCACTCCACTGTAAGAAACTGTAAAGGTCTTGAGTTCAACATTCACGTTTCAACACAAAGACTAGGATTATGTTAAGACTTGACTCACCTGTGTTTCCTGGTTCACCTGAAAAACAGTGAAGGCGACACACACAAATTAATTGTCAAGTGAAGATAGAGGGACATCAAACAAAAAGGTTCATAACCTGATCACTCTTACCTCTTGGTCCTGGGGCACCTGGAGAAATAATAATGTATTGCCTTATTAGAATAATGTCACACTTTCAAATAAAGACCATATTCCTTCACCTGACACATACCTGTTGATCCCTTCTGTCCGGGAGGACCAGGTGGACCAGGGGGTCCAGTGTAGAAGGTTGTACCTGCAAAGCAGCACGGTGTCTTTTAGGGTTATGGTTAGACTGATGTAAGACTATAACGTAATCATACTGTACATGCCTGAGCTGGAAGCAAAGCCTGCATCTCCTCTGTCTCCTTTAGGTCCTGGTCTACCATATCCTAAACAGCAAAAAATTAATGTTATTATTTAAAATACTGACAACACTTTCCAAAAACACTTTTCTGATACTTGCCAGGCTGACCAGGTGGACCAGGAGGCCCAGGTGGACCTTGTCTTGAATCTCCTAAAACATCACAGTGTATTAGTGACAGATTAATATAATCAGGAGAGGAATTAGTGATGTGTGGGCCGTTTTGATTCACAGAAGCAATTCCACCAAAAGCAAAAAGAGAGAAGAGAAAAGCACTTGTTGGGTATTCTTTGCGCATCAAGCTGGTTTATAGTACACATGACACACCAGGATCCAGAAGCTCCAAGGGCTCAGGTCTGCGTCAGGATGTCATCACGTGACTCAAAGGAGCTCAACACTGGACTATAAACCAGCTTTTATTCATCATAACTCCAGCATGAACAAAGTAGATCATACACTAAATGAGCAAAATTAACAAAATTAGCCAATTGTACATGTTTTTAGTGGACGAGGAAACTGGAGCAGACACAGGGAGCAAACTCCACACATAAAGACCTTCACCCTCAGAATTCTAACCCAGGGCGAGACTGCTAACCGTTGCACCACTAAAAAAGTGCATATGAACGTTAACAGTAAAAGTGTTATTTTGTAATATTAAACCTTACACTACTACACTACTCCCATAGATATGACAGCCAGCGGAGTCTTGAAATGTATAAGCTAGTTTTTGGGGTCAGGTTGGTCTGGTTTTAATTTGGTCAGGTGGGTCAGATAAAAGCTGACACATGAACAAGGATTATGGTGATTATTTTAATAGGGGTTACCTGGACGTCCAGGTGGGCCTGGAGGGCCAGGGGGCCCTGGGGGGCCTGATACTCCAGACACTCCACCTGCTGAATACTGGCCTGAACAAACACAGAGCAAATATTTACAAATATTTTGTGTAAAAGTGAGAGTGAAGAAGAGGTAGTAGCAGAGGTATCTTTCATTAGAAGGTTTTAAGCACTTACTTTGGGTTCTACTTGAGCTAATGGTTTCACTGGTTTTCACGGTCGCTCCAGGTTCCCCTTGGTCACCCTTGGCACCTTTAGGGCCTGAAAGACAAGAAAAGCATTTGATACAGCATGTGTGAAGCAAATGGGATTGTCGTTTCTGAAAGGGCAAGACCTACCAGTTTGACCAGGAAGGCCAGCAGGACCAATGGGACCTAAACACAATCCACAAGAAGAATTATAAGGGTGCTTTAGATGCACAAATAAGTATGACATTTAGTATTATATGAACATGTGTGACTCAGACCTGATAATCCTGGAGGTCCAGCAGGGCCAGGTGGACCAGCAGGGCCTGGGGGTCCTGGGATTCCCACAGAGGTAGAACCAGCTAAAAACAATATGTAATAATAATTATGATCTGAAGGAGAGATAACAGGATTCTCCAAAGCTCTGTCTGGTCGGAACATCACAAATATTAACTGTTGCAAATAAAATCAATTAAAAAAAGACACATGATATATATTTGTAAAATAAACACTGGTCAGACTGGAGGCCAGTTTGGACAGGACTGGAACAAGCAGTTTTAGATATCGGGAACTACAGCTCTACAGTATTTTAATGAGACTGTTACCTGCATTAATGACCCTTCCTGGTGCACCGGGTTCACCTAACATGAAAAGAGAAGATATATGATGTTCATAAATTGGTTTATTGCTTGATTTCAAATGGAAATGTGCTGTGGCAGTACCTTTGACTCCAGGATGTCCTGGATTTCCGGCAATTCCTAAAACCAAAACACAAAGCGGGTTGATTGTACACAGTGTTCACACTGTATACTCTTTACACTAAAATGAAGATTAAAAACAATACCTGGTGGTCCTTGAAGCCCAGGTTGACCTGTACAAGATGATAATTTAGTCTCAATGATAGGAGTAAAATGACACACTTGTGCAGCTGTTTCTGAGTTTACCTGGCAGGCCGGCATCTCCAGGAGGCCCAACCGGGCCTCGGAGGCCTGGAGGTCCAACAGGCCCTTGGTCACCTATGAACCAACAAATCATTTGAGATCATTTGTTTCATTCAAATGATAAAAACATACTATTGTTAGTTACCTCTTGAGCCTTTTGCACCATCTTGCCCAGAAAGACCTTAACAAATGAATAAATAAACACAAAATCAGACTGAACACCTTGTACCTTTGCTTGAGCTGTTGAATCTACTGAGACATGCATGTAACTCACTGCCCTCTCATGGTACACTAGTGTTATTACAGCTGTTAATAAAAATGCATTTATAAAATTCATTTCTACTGCTTGTCTACCACTTGTTCCCATTAGAGGATAGGCACCAGTCACATGGAGTAACACAGAAACACAGTAACTTTTGGGCCTTAGGCGGGGTAGGCAGGGTACACCCTGGACAGTGGCCACCAGAGACATGGACATGGACAGATTCATCCACTAGGGGCAGTTAGTGTTACCAATTAACCTACACATGCATGCCTTTGGACAGCGGAAGGAAGCCGGAGAACCCAGAGAGGACACATGGTAACACAGGGAGGAAATACAGACTCCACCCAGAGAGATCGTGTGATGTTGGTCTGGTCCGGGATTCGACCGGGATGATCTCCTTACTTGGAGGCAAGACCTCTAACTCTGCCACAGTGCACACTGTGCACTTATAAAATATTACTTCTAATTTGTGATACTATGTTGCAATTCATTTTTTTTATATAAAATCATAACTCAGTCATTGATCATTATCCATATCAATACATAGTGACAATTACAGTTAATTATAGCCACTTCCCACCTCATAATAGTGAAGTCACTGACTCACCCATTGATCCTTTTGGTCCCTTCTCTCCAGCTGGCCCAGGCGCCCCAGGTACACCAACATCCCCTGAGAAATTACAATTTATTACAACACTTTGTCTGAAAGTAGAGAATGTATTTCCTTCTTACTTTAACATGTGTGTTCCAATCAAATATTGTTATGTTGATTTATTTAAACAATCTCATTGGGTTTTGGTGAGTGTAGGTATTACTGACCTGGCAAACCTCTAGGACCCTTATCGCCTGATTCACCTAAAGAGAAAAGAATTCTTTGTGAGAGATTTTTTGAACCATGGCATAGAGGCCTACTGTCTATTAAAACAAACCTTTAAGGCCTTGAAATCCAGGAAGTCCTCTATCACCTAGAAACAGGATGTAACATTAGTATGTTCAAAGATTTTTATCATTGTTATATAAAACCCACCTTTTGTCCCTGGTAATCCTGGTTCTCCACGGAATCCTTGTACACCTGGTTGGCCTAAGAAAAAGCATTATGAATGATATCGTGAAAATCATAGAATACAAACTACAGCGTGTAATGAATGTGTCCCAGACATAAATGACTGATACAAAATAGAACTCACCTGGAGGTCCATTGTGGCCCGGAGCTCCAGCTAAGCCTAAATACATGAACAATAACAACACATTATAATGGACAGATATACAAAAGGTTTATAAAAGCTTGACTGTCTCAGATTGATGCTCAGATGTTCTAATAGGTCCAAAGTGACAGAATAGCAAAGTATTAACTACATGCCCCATAGCTCATTAAAATCTTAAAAATGTGTTATTATGCCAACAAGCAATTATTTTACCTTACAAAAATTATTAAATGTATGTAAATATTGGATAGAGAACGGTGTAGAGGCTTTTGAGTAGTTTATGTAAGAAGCTCCTCAAAGTGCTTGAATTGCCCCTCGGGAACAAATAAAGTGATCAGAGCCATCACTAGGCAACGGAGCCCTGTATGTTATGTTAGACCTGTATCGTTAAACTCCTTGTATAGCATGCTCTAACCGTACGATGACAAATAGTCATAGCAGAGTCGACTCGCACAGACTTGACAGACTATTATATACACTATGTACTGTAAATATAGGATAAAGCCTCTACACCGTTCTCTAGCCAATATTTACATACAGTATAAATATATAAGATTCTCTTAAATAATAATTCTTCCGTGAAGGTTATTGCACTTTACAGAAGTAGCACTTCAAAAACAATGTATTAAATAATTCTCACAAGATTACTCTGTGGGTGCTCACACAATCTTGAGGCCTTTCAATGTCGTGCCTTAAATGACTTAATTAGAAATAAATTAATTAATATATAAAATTAAAAATAAAATGTTTACATTAATAAAAAATGAATACTTTTATACATACTTTTACATTTAGATATTTATTTATGCATTTTAAAATGTTTATATATTGATTTTTTTTTAATTTCACATTATGTTTCTAATGTTACTCTCCATATTTATTGTTAATTTTATTTTATTTATTTCCACATTCATTTATTTTATTTTATTAATGAATTTATCTTATTTAGTCATTTTTAGTCCACCATAGACATGGGTCTATGAGCCTTCTGACAGACGGATAAAGGACAGTTGTCTCAAAACTTTTAAATACTACATTACAGGACTAGCTACATTTGATAAACTTACTTCAAGTGACAATATTATTAATCTGTTTGTTTAACGATATTTTTTGAAGTCGTATTTTCTTATTTTGAACAGGAACAAAAAACTTGGCAAATATTTAAAAACTTCACAAACCAGTAAGCAATATCTTGAAATAAGTCAAATAATATCTAAGCCTAACTGACTTCTGCATAGTAATCTGACTTAGAGGCCAAAGCACTCAGTACTGCCATCTGGTGAGATCTAAAAGGATCAGCACCATGTGGTAAGAATCATTACAACTGGGAGTTATTGATGTCTTTTGTCTTCTATTACGTAAATCACAAACCTTTTGGCCCCACCGGGCCCATAATTCCAGGACCACCAGGTTCTCCAACAGCACCTGCACACACAGACACACACACACACACACACACACACACACACACACAGACACGCACACACACACACACACACACACACACAAACAGACACAGACACACATGTTTCAGCCACAGCTCTCCACTTCTGGCTTTGATTACAATGACTCGGCTTAAGTCTATACCTTTCTCTCCTTTCTCTCCAAAACCATGGGGTCCTGGCTCTCCCCTGGGACCTGGAGGGCCCTCGCGGCCCCTGATACCTGGTGGCCCCTCTGGTCCTCCTTCACCTGGTCACACAAACAAATTCAAGTCAGGATGGCCACAGCTTATATGTATAATTGTTTGATTCAGAATAGAAATAAATGTTGTGTTTTAGCATTCGTTTTCCTTTCAGTACTTTTTGAAATATTGCTTTTATTTTTTTTTTTATATATATACATACACCACTCAGCATGATCAAATCCATACAAATACAATATATACTGTACCCATAGATCCTTTTTGGCCTTTAGGACCCTCAGGACCAGAATGACCCATGGGACCTGGTGTCAAAGGTTATTGTAAGTGGTGTGATCGGTTAAAATATAACAAACACATAATTGTATTTTCAATCCTCACCTGGAATTCCTGGGTAACCTGTTTCTCCTGTAAAAAACAAATAAGACGATAACACCAAACTAATAATCAGACATAGTGATAAGGAAATGGATAAATGAAATCATAATAATTAAAAACCTTTCAGTCCTGGATCCCCTATTAAAAAAAAAAAAGACAATTGATATTACAACAGTGCAATTAATATGAATGAGGATGTCTATAAACAGTCTTTACCTTTAGGTCCGGGTAGCCCACGTTCTCCTTGTACAGATGATGCTAAATATGCTAAAAGAAAGAAATTATAATCACATTAATATCACTCACTGCAAATACATTGCATTTACAAACATGAGATGAGAAATGTGATCATGTTTTACCTCTGAACGCTTGTGACTGCAGCTCGGACCTCAGCATGTGCTGGATAGCCAACTGTAAAGTGGCTGCATCCAGTTGCCCTCCGCTCCACGTGAAGCCGCTGGCCCCAGCACTGCCTCCGCTGTAGCTGGTGCCGCTGTAGCTGGTGCCACTGTAGCTGGTGCCGCTGCTGCTGCTGCTCTCCGTGTACCTGGTGTCAGTGATGGTGCCGGTCCCTGCTCCTCCACTGGTGCCTGCTCCTCCACTGGTGCCTGCTCCTGCACTGCTGCCTGCTCCTCCACTGCTGCCTGCTCCTCCAGCGCCAAAGTAGATGATGGTGTTTCCTGCTCCAGTGCCTCCTCCTCCTCCCATGGTTCCACCAGCTCCAGTTGCTCCTCCAACAGCTCCAGCGCCTCCTCCTCCTCCCACGGTTCCAGCTCCTCCTCCGACAGCTCCACTTGACGCTCCACCCGTCGTTCCACCGCCTCCAACCACTGCTACTCCACTACTAGCGCCACTAGAACCAGTAGCCCCACCCGCAGCGCCCCCTGCTGTTCCTGCAGCACCACCTCCTCCGACCCCAACTCCTATCCGTGTGCCGGTGCTCGTCCCCGTCCCTGTCCCTGCGCCTCCTCCTATGTAGAGCTTGTTGTCAGTGTTAGACCCGGTGCCTGTTGTTCCGTCCCCGTAGATGTTGATTTCGTTTCCGCCCGAAAAGCGACTTGTGCGAGCAGAAGTGACGGCAGACTCAGCCTCCAGCGTGGCCACACGGTTCTTTAACTTTCTTACGTCCTCCGCTGAAAAATATGCAAATTAATCAAATAACATTTTTGCAATTATTTGGATTGCAATCTGAACACTTAGACTCAGTCACATATTGATCAATCACAATTTTATCTATTTATTTTTCTAGTTAAAACCATTAAAAACAAAAAAATATGGGTTTCAGTCTTAATTTCATGATCATTTGATTTTAATTGGTGCCATTTAACACAAAATATAATAACATTTAGATGCAGTTTGGGGCAGTCTGAAATCCACTTAGAATCAAAATTTGAATTTGATTCTTGTGTCTATCCACATGGGTAAATTCTTTAAAGGGAGAAATTCTTTTACTGGCTTAGGATAGGCTGAAAACTCATTGGATGTCAGTTGAATTAAAATTAAATTAACTGCAAAGCCTTGACAGCACTCCATATATTTGCCCAAATTGGATTCACAATATTTTTTGTTCATTTATGGTAAAACGCAATACAAATGTAAAAATAAAGTAATATTTTTTACTTTCAAGGTGTACAGTGCAGTGGTGGAAAGAGTAGGCCGACTGAAATGTGTAGTAAACATAGAACTACATTCATGGTAGTAAAGTACATTGCTGAAAATGTACTCAGTACTGCTGCCAAGTACAAAGTGTGAAAAATACTACTCAAAGTATTATTTACTTTTTTATATTATTTTAGTAGCATTTAATAGCAACTGAAAGATTTAAATGCACTCTTATCTTTATTTAATTTTTTTTAATGATTTGGTATGTCTTTATGTATTTTGTGAATTTACTGCATTTTTTCCTGTTATGTAAAGCACTTTGAATTGCCTTGTGTACGAATTGTGCTCTACAAATAAACTTGCCTTGCCTTGCCTCGCCTTACATTTCTAAAGCCGAATTTAAGTTTTAAAGCACAATCTGCATATTACCTGACCTCTGGCCATTAGAGCAGGTGATGCAGTCTGTATCGTTATGTGTCTTTGTAAATTTAGCAAGGCCACCGTGCATTGGGACGATCGCAGACTGTACAGTACTCAGTAACTGTGATTTTAAATGTTATGAAGTTCAATTATATTGCTAGAATTTTAATCAATTACAATTACAAGAATGTGTTCAAAAATCTACTCAAAAAGTACAATTAAACTAAAAGATCTACTAAATTACAGTAACATTACAGTATTTGTATTGTATTTTAATTAGTTACTTTCCACCGGGGTACAGTATCAAAGTGAGTGAGTCCCTGTTGTAAATTAGATAGTAAATCTTATATAAGAAAATGTTAAAAATTCTGTTCTGATCCAATGTTTAGAGAAGTCCAAGGGTTATATCAGTTCAGATCAGTCCATTTGTGCCGTATTAAAAACTTGAAAGGAGGCAGATTGGACACAGATGCTTGAATGATCACAGCCAAAAGCCACATTCCCAACATCTGCACAGTACAACCAATCCACACTGTTTCTTGTCATAGGGACATTTCCTCCTTTCACCATCTTGTGTCCCTTTTCATTTATCTATTTTCATTTATCTCTTCATTTAGTTTTTTGGAGTGGACCATGCAAAACCGAGTCTGGAGTTCAGAATTTAAAGCCAAACACTTGATGAGACACACAGCCACTCGCCTAAATAGATAAAATTGCAAATATGCATGAGGACAACCACAAAAAATGCACAACACTTTTATAGCTGACAGTTTCACAACATAATTGGTCTTCTGAATATAATCTTTAACAGATTGAATTGGCTTTAAAAAGGCTAATCCAGGTAAAATGCAATATTGCTGATTTAATGTTGTGCATGATTAAATCTATGAATAAACTGGGCCTAATCTGATTCAACCGTCATTCACCCCAGACTCCCTGCCAAGTCAGTATTTCGACTCTTAGCACAGGCGTGTCAGATCAAATCAGTACTTAGACGTATCATGATTGAACAGAAAACATCAACACAGCACTAGAAAAAGTTAACTCAATAACTGGCTTTCTGTATCGAAACAAATCATCATTCACTCACTCTGCAAAGCACAATTTGGTAAAAATGACTGTCCTGCTGTTGTGATATTATCTACAGGTCCGCTTCAAATACCCTCCACAAACTTCATCCACTTTGTCACTATAGTGTTCCCTTTAATACTCATCACTGTTATCTATATTGTCTGGTCCACTGGTCCTCCCTTCATTCTCACAGGTTGTTGCATTGGTATCATTTAATTTACCTAAACTATCATTGGTAAAAACCCATCATTATAATTTTATCTCTTTAAGGCGAGACACTACAGGCAAAACAGATTGTCTTCATTTTTTTTTTTCTTTTTTTGTCAGTTTGCTCTGTCAGAACATCGGCTTTTATGGGGAAACACACTCCAGTCTTCTCTTAAAGATGTTTTATTATTTCATTTAATTCACTTCATTCATAGATTTCTTTGGGAAAGGCCTTTTTCTTAAAATGCATTTTTCTCCCACAGAGACATAAAGATCACCACTTAAAGTAGCACCTACACACACCAATTAAGAAGATTTTTATGAAACTTACAGACGGATTTATTCAGATCTAGTTCTAAGCCTTAAGTTTCTAAGTTTTAAGTCTCAAAATTAGACAAAACTTGAATTTTTAGGCCAATTTTCAGTCAGATCTACTTCACTCAAAAACTAAATAAAATATCCACAATCTTTCCTTTATTTGTACTAATGTGTACAAAATGAAGCAAAAAATTGAGACCTTGTTAGGTCAGTTTTTCAGATATTAATGTCCCAAATATGTGCAATTTTTTTTTTTTTTTCTTTTTTTTTTACAAATTAAGTGCCTAATTTCTAGATGAAAACATTACATGATGCAAAACTACAATATATTTTTCTGACATTTCTGTGAGTAAACTACAGGAGAGGTTTTAAATGGATATCTTCAGATTTATTTATTTTTTTTCCATCTACCTGAAGTGTCTCGGCTTAATATTTCAAACAACACTCGCAACCTGCGTTCCATTGTCTTTATCACCGTGGCTGTTCCAAGAGTCTGCACTTCTCTGGATCACACCTTATTTCATTTTTCTGCCATAAATGATTGGAATGAGCTGCAAAAAAACTTTGAAGCTCCGTACTTTGATCCCTTTATCTGCCTTCAAGTCATCTTTCATTCTCTTTTATCTTGTCTAATGTGAGAAAGATGAAAAGTTTCTGCATGTATTTTTATATTGTTTTCACCGTCCCTTTGTTTTTTGTGCAGTTGTCTCTTTACTGGGTTGTCGTTGTCTATCTTGAAAAATAAAAGTTAAATAAAGCAAATAAATTGAAATAAGCAGACCTGAAAAGAGAATGTAACTCAGGTATAAATCACAGCTACACCTGATGTTCCCCGTCAACTTTTTTATTTATTTATTTGTGTATTACCACTAGAGGGCCCCATACCACAGTTTGAAATCCACTTCAGGCCACAAGCTGTAATAACTTTCAAATAATTAACAGGCTGGCACAAACTTTCAACGCTTCTCTCTGATAAGTTGTTTTTACAAAAGTGAAAAAACAAAATATATGATATCATTACGCAACGATTCCCAAACGGCGCTCCATCGACAATGAATGCCAGACCTGTTGGCACTACCACAACACTCCCAGATCATATTTCCAGGCAGAGGAGTGCACTTACTTTCTCATGACTCCCAATAACTTTCAATTTCTTGTGAAACTCTATTTACTCTATTTTATTGGTCTGATCCCTGTGCGGCCTTTTATAAGATTAGCCTTTGACATCCCTCTCTTGTAAACATAATTCTTTATATCTAAACTCCGCTTTCTGGGGATTTGTATCTTATTTTGTTGACTCACCCAGAGCAATGAGACCAAACAGGAGTCCGAGTAGGAGAAGGCCAAGAAGGAGGAGTCCGAGGAGCCATTTCCACCACGAGCAACATGAATCAGAACAGCAGCAAAACCCCCCTGCTCCAAAAATCCCACTGTCCCGACGGATCTCTGAACACAACACAAGTTTACGTGCAACAGTGCGACGTAACGGTAATAGAGCAGGTCATAGTGCAGCTGTACGTACCTGCGTATGTGGCTTTATCTTTCATCAAAACTCCAGAGCTTCCATCTGGAAAGTAAATACAGAATTAGGATAGTATTACATTATAATTTCATTCTGGCACCATTGTTTTGGACGTGTCACATACAATACAACTGGCCATGGTCCGCCTTAAGCTGAGCCGTGTCTCCGTAGCTTGAGATAAGTTTCTCTTTCTTGATGGAGTCTCCAGACAGAGAGCCTGGAAAAATATTTGTAATAAACAGTTTAACATTAAAAAATATTTGAATGTTTTTGTGTGTCACATGAGTCAAATTAAATACTGATTTAGAGGGAAATAAAAAGTAATTTAATTTAATTTCCATCTGGTCTTAATCCTGTATAATTGAGGTCTCAAGTGTTTTGTTTTGTTTTCCATCATTCAAGTTACTTCCTCTGCACAAGCTACAGAGTTTTACTTTAGCGGCATCTGGTGGCAACATTGCAAACTGCAGTTCTAAGCCTTTTGGTTCCTCACGTAACCACCAGAGATTTTGGTCAAATTACAGAAAATGTGACAGTATATTTGTTAGAAAATAGAGAACATATTCAGTATAATGTGTCCAAATCAAAAATATAACATAAAAAAAGGTAAGAAAAGGAAAGTGCAAATAGTAACTGACCTCCTCCGATGTGCACACTGCTGCCACTTGTGAACTGTTTCCCACTGTCTTTGGCCAGGATTAGAGTTTCCCCGTCCCTTTTGGCTGTGAGATTTTCTTTATCTGCAGCCACAAACCTCTTATAGGATTCTTCTGCTTGAGATCTGGTAGCTGAAAACATATTCAGTGAGCATGATTTCAACATTGTCAAAATAGTACACTTTCTTTTACTATTCTGATTGTTACCTGTGGAAACTGCAGAGCCAATGGCAGCACCACTGGAGACATTTTTCTGCACTCCATAACCTGTAACGAGACAAGACATATACGCACATGTAAAGACACAAATGCACACGGGTTAGGAGCGTGTGGTGAGTCGTATGTGTCCGCACCTCCCAGGCTGGCAGTGGTGTTGGCTCCACTGGTGGTGAGGACACTGCCTGACGTGGGCCCCAAATTATTTTGAAAACCATACACTGAAACGAAATGTGCAGCATCTTAAACTAAGGACTATTTATATACACACATTTGGTTTTATTTCTAGACACCTGGCTTTTGTTTTCTAATAAGCATGCAACCAAAAACATACCAAACATTCTCTCGACTAAATTATTATGTATTTTATGGCCAATTTTAGAATTAAAAGGCAAGGACAGTGGATGTGTTTTTTATGACTTGCAGTTATACTGTTTTAAACAAATTGACATTTTGAGGACATGTCAGACTTCAATCAAATGGAATGGCGCAAGCTAATGGTAAGTAAGTTTATCATTTACTTAAGGATTTTTATATAGCAGCCTCAGCGCTGTAATGTTATCAAGCTCCAGCACCAATTTTAATTACTTACCCCAAATATGAAATTTGAAAAATGTACACATCATTATCAAAATGTTGTTATTATTAGGCATAATTTTAGTGATGGGAGATATTAGTGATTTTTGTTTTGATCTGATACCAAGTATTGTAATATCAATACCTTCATACTTTATTCTGTGTAGTATTTTTATAATTTAAATATTTTAATTTTGGTTAATAAAACAAAATGAGGTAAATGGTTGCCTAACTTTTATTTTATATTAGCTACCTTAATTAGAAATGATAATTTATCCTTATTCAAATGTTTTAAGGTCTGTGAAATTATTATTTAATTAATGCTAAATAAATAAAAGATTCTATGTACTCCTTGCATTTTTTTTTTTTTACGTATGATGATAAAATTAAAAAAGGTTAGGCAACCATTTACCCCAATATTTAAAATTACTACTTAATTGTTCAGGTTTACAGTGTGTCCTTATCTTAGCTTCTTCCAGCTTGAACTGATCTAAAAAATGTAATACATGTGCAGATGAATTCAAATATAAACAATGGTTTTAAAAAATGTTCAAGATTTTTATCAAACTTTAATTATCAATATTTTTTGCAAGAGAATCAGTACTTTTTAAAACCTCAGTTGGTATCGATATATGAATATTTGGTATCAATCCACCCGTCACTAGTTAATATTGCAAAGGTCTTAGGAGTTAGAGCAATTATTAAAACTTAAAGCAAAATAAAATGCAAACTAGAATACAGGTATAATGTAGCATTCTGTCATGAGCAGACTTAGCGGCGCTTAGGCTGCCGTATATTTTACCTGACAGTGACGATGGAGACGCAGGGCTGAGCGGCACGGACCCTCCCATGTTGTTGGTGCTGACCTGGTAGCTGTAGCTGGTGGCACTCGCCGGGGCCACAGCCGAGGACGGCAGGGTGGCGCTGGACCACGTAAACGCCGGCAGCACCGCGTCCACCGTGGCGTTGTCGTACTGGGCTGAGCGAATGGTGGAATGACCCGACTTCACCCCGACGTCGTACTGACTAGACTTGACTCCCGAGCCGTAGTGATCCGTCTTCAGGCCCAGGTCGTAATGCCCGGACCGCAGACTCATGTCGTACTGGCTGGATTTGTAGCCGTTCATCGTGTCGAACTGCCCGGATGCAACGCTGCCGCTGTACGTACCTGCTTTAACGCCCGAGTCGTACTGGCCCGACCTGACACTCACGTCGTACGCGCTGGTTTTCAAGCCCGTGTCGTACTGGCCCGACTTGACACTGCCGGCGTACGGGCCAAACGAGATGGTGTTGTCGTAGAGCCCCGTGGTGTCGCTGAAGTGGTCCGTTCTCAGGCCAGAGTCGAACATGCTGGAAACTGAGCAGACAGAAACGATGGAAAATTCTCCACTGTGAGGATGTATTATTATTAGCAAGTTTGTGATATTACAAATAACCATGACAAAGGACACTCATGGCACCAACTGGTAAGGAATAATATGCATTGTTTTCTTTCCGCAGAGGCCGGATGTGAAAAAACCAGACGCAACTAAATTCACCATCATCCTCCGTTTTCATGCAGCCAATATTAAGAAGAAACTTATTTTTCAAGGTGGAACAACTAGGAGTTTCTTAAATAATTATTAAACGTGATCCATCTATGTCCTCAGATTACAACAGTTACAAAAAAAGAGTTTAGTTATGTTACAGTTCTGTATGTTTACACTTTTAATTGCTTAATCAGAAAGTATGAGCTCTTCACTTTGGGTTGCCAGATCCTACTGCTCAAACCAGTTTACAATGATTGTTATATTCCAACCAGTTTCTATAGTTTCTATGATATGATATGATCAGTTTATGAAAGCTAATGGCATAAGCTGTGATGCATATTCTTTTTTAACACCAGTATAACCTCCATATTACAGTTATTACCTGAAGCAATTTTGACAATATGACAACAGTGATTGCACAAAAGGCTTGTCAAGGTATTTTTAAACTTTAGATCAGAAATAGAAAAATAATTGTATATACAAATCATGACACGCTTTCAATGGCCTTGGCTGGTTTCAAAATGCACAACAGGAAGGCCCATCCTGTACAGAATGGTTTTTGGCTCATCTCAGCATTCCAGTGATTGGCCCAGGTTAAGGGTACCACCGGGACTGTTAAAGTTTACTATGCTATCTCGTAAAAGAAAAAAAAAAAGATAATTTTACCAGACAATGATAATTTTTTTAATGTGTTTTCACATGTAAAATGCTTCAACAACTATATTATTTTGCGGTATGTTACTCTAAAATTATTCATATGATTGTAAGTATATAGTTTACAAGTGAATGTTAAAATTAATGGCTTTGAACACGTATAGACATCACATTTTGGTCATCCTATGTCTGGAAATTCCTCAGATGCAGATCATATTCATGGCTCTAATCAACAAACTAAGTACAAGCATCTGGAAATAACTTTGAATGTTTTATTCCAACAGAGCAGAGTATAAAGCATGGCACGATAACCTTTAAATAATGCCTTTATCTCACATGTGCGCGCAAATACCTGACCAGTGACTCAAAGAGGGCTGATAAACAATCATAGTGTCTGAATGAAGCCATGTATGGACTGTGAGAACGTGGGACGGCGTACTCTGTGTTCTTTGTGTATATACAGTCAGCTCCTGATACCTGACTGAGTTGCCACAGACACGGTCTTGGGCTCGGCAGTGATCTTTTTGGGCACCGGCAGAGTGATGGAGGCGGAGGAGGAGCGAGTCGGACTCACGCTGCTCGAACGGCCTTTTAAAAGCTTCTTCACGTCGTCCAGCTCCGTCCCTGGAAAATTGAATCAAAATCATCATCAACTTGCATGTGGCTTAAATAAAATAAATAGAGGATACTCAAATGAAAAGTTTGTTATTTTACATACATTTTATTAGAAATCTGTGTCTGTTCATGTTATGTTAAAGGTATTGAAAAGTATCGATACTGGTGCAAAAAAAATTGATACGTAAAATTTCTTTCTTTCTGTCTTTATTTATTTATTAATTTCTTTTTCCAAATATATTTTGAATATACATCGGCACAAATTTACTTTTTATATTAGTTCAAGCTGAGGTGGAGTGAAAATAATGATAGCCGAAGTCCAATTCAGGATAGTAGAGATGCATATTATCGGTATCGGATTGACATCACAATACTTGCCAAGTTGCAATAGTATTACTTGGTATCGGATCAAATAAAAAAAATCACTGGTATAGCCCAGCACTAATGGCTTTAGGTTTTGGAAATTTTCAAAGAACTTTTATTTACATTTTATTTTATTATTTTTAATTCCTAATCAGTCACAAAGCACATGAATCATCTACTTTGAAATGATTTCTTCTTTATTCCAATTAATGATATGAAATACACTTTAATAGATAAGAACAAATGTCATTGAATTTGCTCTGGTAAAATTTCTTGATTTTTGGTCAAATTAATCTAATTATTTTGTATTTTTAACATCTCTTTTCCAAACAAATAAAACTAGCTATTTATTGTGTTAGTATGCTTGCATGCTTTAATAACTAACTGTTTAGACACATAGAGATGGTTGTTTTATGAGACAAGCTATGGATCAAAGTAGGTTGTATACTTTGGCATGACGTGCTTTAAAGTAATGTGTAGCGGACATACATGACTTATGAAACATGAGCTGTCCGTGTCTATCTGCGGGTGGCTAAAGAGGCTCCACATATATGCTTCTGCTGTTCGTGGAGGCATGTGCAGTCTGGTATTTAACCCAACCTTGACCCTTCTGTTCTATATTTGTGACGTTTAATGTCTCCAGAGGCGTCACAGCTAAGATTAAAGGGGCTTATTATGTCAAGTTCAGGAAAGATGTAAACGTCAGGTGTGAAAAATATGATAAGCATTTAAAGAGTGTAGAAAAAAATGTTTGTTTACCTGAGTAAGTAAGTGGGAAAAATGAAACACAGAAGTTAAAGTGTTTCCAATTTAAAGACACAAATGCCAAAACATAAACATTTTCTGCCTTGAAGAGTCTACAATTCTTTATCATTTTCTTTATGATAATAGTGGTGGAATGTGATTTTGTAAATGCAAATTAGTAATGCAATAAACAAACTTGATCAAATTGTGAAAAAAAGAAATGTTGTTTTGAAGATAAAGAACATTTGAACATTGTGCATTTCTTTTACAGTAAAAAATGCTGAAAAAATTGAAAATTATTTCTTCAGTTTTGTGGGCAATTTTACTGCCCAGCCAATATTTGGCTCATATTTAAATATGACCTAAAAACATTTTAGTTTTTACCATATTACTGTTGAATTGACATACTATAGTCTGAATATCATTATCAAGATACTCCAAAAAGTGTCCAGATATTCTTTTTTAACTCAACTTTCTCCCTTGCAATGTAGCTGACGAATGCAAATCAGGCGCTTCATTTGTTAAATAATAATTACACTTATAAACCAGCAGGGGGTGTGTTAAAAGTTTGCCAGATAGTAACTCCAGCACATTTGGGAGGTACTGCCACAAACTGTGACTCATGTGTGCCAATGTTGCCAACGCACACCTTCTATTTTTTTGTTCTTCTTACAAAACTTAAGAAAAACATCCTTTACTTTCTCTAATACAGCACTTTCCCCTCATCCCCTTACATTTTTTACCTAAACAATATGCACATGTGTGACTAATGTGGATTTCACCTTCTTTAATGTGCATGAGAGAACAGGAGAACAAGGAATTCTCTCAGTGATTTAGTGAGCTTTCTGACAAGGAAATAATTCAAAAATAGTGCTCTGATGTGCCAGAGTCTGTGCGAATAGGCCCCATATTGAAGTTGAATGGGATAAAGATGCTTTTGTTGCTTTACAAGGGGTTGCGTAACTTTGGCTGTGCAAATATCTGTGCGTCTCAAATGCTCTTACATCTGGTGGCTGAGGGAGAAGCGCTCTGCAGCCTGGCTCGGATCTCGCTCTCTGGAAAATAAAGTAAAATAGTTTCATAAAAGTGAAGTACTTTATGGTCAGATGGTCAAAAGACAATAACAAGTTACCTCTGCTTTCACTTCTTCCTCTTGAGCTGCCGGCGCCTAAGAGGAACAGACAGATATAAAAATAAAGTTGGTACATTATTATGCAATCGCACTACTAAATGCATATGGTTGTCATTCGCACTCACAATAGTTTCCATAATCTTTGCGTGTAAATTCGGGAGAGGAATTTGCGCTGGAACTTCCTGCATGAAAACACAAGAAGTTGAAGTTTAAAACCTCGCCCTTGTGCCTTTCTGTTTCTATGACATTCTCTTCTCCGACATTTAAACAACAGCTGTGAGGGCTGCCAACAAGACGGTCATGTGATATTGTCAAAAAGTCTCAGTGTCTGTAATAGTCATTATATAATAAGCTGCTCTAACTCAGAGTCAAACATCCTCATAGAGTATATACTTTTTTCTCTTTGAATAAATGCTGCTTACTTATTTTTTTTTTTTATCTTAGAATTGTACAGTTAGTGTTGTTAAAATAAATTAAAAAAATGATTGAAACTAAGCCCTCAAGAATTTGATTGTTGGTGTACCTACAGTAATACAATTTTGGAAAAGTGTATTTAGTATTTAGGCGCTTCCTGGAGGTCGACTGGTTAAAGCAGCAGAACATGTCAGGCAGTTTGATTCCTGGAACTGATAATTTACTGAATTTCCTCAAGCTATGAAGCTAAGCTGTCCTGTTGAAAAAAGCTTATGAGCCAAAAAATCCTTAACTAATGATTGAAAAATATATGCTGAATTTTTGATTAAGTCCTTGTTTTATCCAAGGCAATCTTAGTGTATCTTTGATGTAGTGTTCATTTCAATGTTTTCATTTTCATTTCTTTTATATATATTTCCCACTGAAATTTCCCTTTTGTGGCACAATTTATCTTTTGTTCTACAGCATGAACAGTCAATAACAACTGAGACACACAATTTGTATAGACTCTGGAATGAGCTTGATATCAAATGAATTTGTGTATCTTACCAGGCTGTATTTAAAGTTAAGGTACACTTATTATTTTAAGTATTATCAGTGTACTATTGCAAAGATGCAGAAGTTTAAACCTCAACATTGTGTCGCAAGTCCTTCACTCTCACTGCTTTTGAAACCACACAAGTGTTGTCACAAATCTAAAATTTCAAACTCAATTTCGATACTAAGGAATAGGCTTGATATTCAATACTGATTTCGATGCTCTCTTTATAGACCATAGTCTGTCATTTTCAGCACAAAATAATTGTACTTTTTATGTTACCATTAGTCTATACCAGTTATATTAGCCCTGATGAAGCTCAAAATTAATCTAAAATTGTCCAGGAAAGGTCAAATTGTGTCTTGTTTAAATATCGATACTTACACAAATAAGTATCTAGTTTCAATCCTTGTTTTAGTATCTGATTTTCGATACTTCTGACAACACTAAACCACTCAGCTCACCATCGTAACCTCCGGAGCGGCTGGACACGGTCTTCCTCTCCCTGAAGGTTGAAGGGGAGAGTCCTCCGGTGGAGCTGGCGGCCTGTGTCCTCCTGCCTCCCCCGTTGGAGCTGCTGGACCTCACCTTGGACACAGAGCTGGAGCTGACCATGTAACTGCCCCCTCCTCCTCCTCCTCCTCCTCCTCCTCCTCCTCCTCCGCCTCCTCCGCCTCCTCCGCTGCTGCCATAGCCCTCCACGTCCAGAAAGCCCCCTATGCCATCACCGCCACCTGACGAGTCCCCGCTCAGGTAGACCCCCGAGGAGGAGGCGTAGGTGCTGCTGCTCACCCCCACCGAGGCTGCGAGGAGGGACAGGCATCAAGTTAGTGCGGTTAGAGGATGTTGAACCCTGTTGCACAACTCCTCGTAATCTAATATCTGATTTCAGGCACGCTGTGGGTTACCATAATATCATATCGTGAGACTTTTTATTACATTTTCGTACCGCCTCTTTGATTAAATGCTTCTATTGTATTGACCAGCAATCTGTGGCACTTCATCTAGGTTTAAATTTTATGACAGTTAATGAAAAAAGTTTGGACATCCCTGTAATAGAAATAGAAAATATCTCACATGTGGCTCATTATACATAAATGATCTACACCAGGGATCTAGCTGATATTTTGAAAACTCTATTTCTTTTGCTGATCAGCTGCATGTCTGTAACAAAAATAATCAGCCTTTGGGATGAATAAAAGTAATTCTGATTTAGCTCTGGCTTAGTTTTCATTTCTGGCAACATGTTTTGCCAGCTGTTTGACTTATTTTTATTCTTCTGCTGCTCTTTTTTTCCTTGTCTTTTTTCAACACAGAAATTTTGCTTTGTAGCACAAATTATCTTGTCTTTTGATGAAATTTAACAGGTTTATTGGCTTTAACTAGTATCATGAAAGATTTATCTGTTTTAAACTGTTTGAACACACACGCACGGACGTGCGCGCACACACACACACACACACACACACACACGCACGCACGCACACACACACACACACACACACACACACACACACACACACACACACACACACAAAATCTTAGTCCTCATTTAAAACAATTACAATTCTACTCACACGAAATATGTGAAAGCGTTATGATTATAGTTAGATTATTGCCTTGTGTACAAAAGTATCAAATAATTCATTGCTAAATCAAGAACATACTCGGTTTATTCTGTAGAAAACAAAGCCGTGCGCTCGAGTCTTTAGTGTCCTTATTTAACCCGAGACTGTTGCTCATTAAAGTAAATTGTTAAAAATGCAGGGTGTAGATTTTGGAAGCTACTTTCGCTGACATTGCTGAAATTTTGTTCCACGCCCCACATTCATGTGAAAACCTGTAACATGGTTAACAATTTTACAAACTTACGGAAATTGTAAGTTACCCATAACCAACAGGACAGTGACTCGACATTTAAAGGTGCACTACATAGGTTTTTCAGGTTGAGGGTCCATCACCTGCTTGTTTCATGGCTTTGGTTGGAATGTTCCACAGTATGGCATTAAACTGTGATGTCTCTAGACCAAATTACAGGTCAGATCTGTGGAGAGGCAAGCCCACTTACTTACTTACAGTAAAGTTTTACATAGACGCAACAAAAACGCAATGAAAAGCTACAGCTACAAAAATGGGCCTAAAAGCGACAAAAACACAGCTATAAGCAACAAAAATGCATCTAACAGTGACAAAGCGTGACTAAACGCAACATAAAACTCGACTAAAAGCGACAGAAATGCCACAAAAATGTGTCTAAAAGTGACAAAAACGTGACTTAAAGTGACAAAAACTTGACTACAAGCAACAAAAACACTGCTAAAAGCAGCAACAATGTGACAAAAAGCGACAAAAATGTTTACTTTTATTGGTTTGTCAGTTCATGTTTCAGCCTTTTCTTCATTTAAAATGTTAACATCGAAAGGAATCCCATTATTAAAACTAATATCTAAACGCAATCACACAGAAAATTCAGAAATCGCAATTAGATATTTTTCCCAAATCGTGCAGCTCTATGTAATACAAGTACATTTCATTATTTTGTATGAACTATGAAAGCAACAAAACAAAATGTTTCAATCAAGTTTTAAAGGACACATTTTAAGCTTGTGTTTACAGCTTTTCAGTTCCAGCCAAACTTTTAAAATCCTCTGTAAAACTCTGATTCAGGCTTTTAAACATCCCCACGTCTCGCGGCCCGAGTGGAAAGTTGCTCTCACTCACATGAAGAGAAATAAGTTCCACTGCTGTTCTGGGTTAAGACGTTCTTCTCCAAGCCCAGCCCGCCAGCACCACTGGACATAATTCTGTGATTTGATCCGCCGGTTCCCTCTAGCAACAGGAGGACACACAGAAACAAAACAAAAGAGAAGCTGTTACTCATCGGGAAACTTCCTGAAAAACCACGCAGCTATAATTATACTGTTACTGTTGGGGGTTTCGCTGTTGATATTCTGCGGGATTAAGATGTGAGAGAAGAAAAAGGCTTACTAGGTGGGAGAGAAGCCAGTCGAGACGAAGATGTAACGGTCTCTGTCACAACTGTGTGGACAAGGAAAGAATATGATTAGGAAGAGATACAGACAGAAGTTCATATTGTCAGTGATAAATATAGTCAAATAATGTACTTAATATAGTCTATTTAATGTGTTATATGTGGTGGAAAGTCAGATGTATTCTCTAATTATTCTCTAAAATGTCAATGGGGCACAAAAGATTTAATTTAATCTAAATAAAAATGTGTCACTGGAAACGCAATTTTAATGTTGAACAGTGAAAAATAATGAACTGATTTTCAAAAGTTTGATATTTATTTAACAGATTTTCAGATTTAAGCCAAGACCCAAGGTTAAAGACCAGACCGAGTCGAAACCAAGTCCAGAAGTCCAGACCAGAGACCAAAGTCCAAACTAAGTCCAGACCAGGTTCAGACCAGAGACCAAAGTTCAAACTGGCCTTTTCTGGTTCCCTGAAATTTCAATACTAAGAAAAATTTATATTTGATACCAATTTTTGGTATCACAGTGATATTATCACTGTTATTATTATAATACAATATGTAGATTTCAGTAAGTTCTATAGTTCCAAAACAGAGCAAAACTGTTCTGGAATTGACCTGACTTTGTCATATTTATGTGATTTTATTTTTGTTTTATTTTTATCTTGTTCAAATGAGTATCTTGAAAGTTTTAAAATCAATTCATATTTGAGTATCTTTTCTTTTGGAAAGTCTAATGTATATATTTTTTGTTGTAAAATGACAGATTTAAAACCTCCTACTACTTCAGAAGTAGTTTTATGACTTTTCATGACCCATAGAGTAGATTTGGCTTTAACTAATCACAACCGGTCTGTGTGCCTACTATATAATAAAATAATTCTCATAATTAAAAGTCAGTAGTTTAAAACATCTTAAAGCTTTTTATTGGAGTAGTTTTTACTGCAAACGTAATATACTATTTCAAAAACTAGTCATTGTTTTCCATATTTTTACACTGCACAGTTACAGCTACATAAATACCAATTAGAAAGTGATTACAAAACACAAATGACCTAACTGTTTCATCAGATTAATGCTTCTACAGAATTATTATTACAGTTGGCGAGTGTCACATGCTCATATCGAAGTGTTTGACATAGTGATGATTTCAGAGCTAAATTAACGTCAGTGTTTACTGCCTGATAGAGCCGTCTCGCCGCTCTCTCACAATGTGCAGGGCTTTGACAGGCCGCGGGTGATAAGGAGTGAGCAGGAAAGTAGGTCTGTCAGTCACTCAATCTCCACGACAAGTATGTGCAAGTCTCACTCTACAGCATCACCTACAGTAACTAGTCCATGCATTTTTATGGTAACTGTAACATACAGGTGGCTCAAACAGTGGCGCACCTAGGAATTTGGGGGCCCAAGGCAAAATTAAGTCCAGGCCTCTCCTCAAGTGTATTTTCTATAACTTTTCTGTCGTGTCTTGTGAATTGATCTTGAAAGGAAGCTTTTGTTTTTTGTAGTTTTTGGGCTTAGGTACATACATTTTGGGTGGTAAGCGAACAACTAGAAAATTCAAATTCAATGTGCAATAGCTTACATGTTCTAAACAGCTTTAAATGGGGGGTTTCCTTTAAGAATATTTAAGAAATCAGACAATATTTCCCATTTGTTGGTGCATTTTGACACATGTTCAGGTGATTTGAATACATGATATTCATTTGTAATTTTATAAAGTTATTTTTTATTTACTACTAAGCTTTATTGGGTGGGCTTGGTCAGAATGAATACATTTGACAATCCCAGACTATTTTGTTGTTGTTTAAAAGTACACTGCACTACTTTACTGCGATATTGAGAGAACTGTTTCAGAGCCATGTGTCTATGATGATTGGGGGGGACATCTTATTGGGCCCCTTAAGGTTGGGGACCCATGGCAATTGTGGCCTGTTGCCTAATGGTATGTCCGCCACTGGGTTCAAAATCAGCTGTGTATGAAGATGAGGAGTCAGAACCAGTGCAGTTTTTGTGTTGGTCCCAAAAGCGGTGTGAGATATACTGAAACATTGCAATGGTTGTTTTGGATTAGGGCAACGCAATCAATCACATTTTAACTGAATCAAAGCTGAGAGCTCTGCAGTAAGGATGCACCGATAGAGCTATTTCAGTTACAACACTGATATTGATACGTCGGCTTTAAGGGTGTGTTCACACTTTGTTTGGTCCTAGTTTGAGCTCAGTTAAGTCCTGATTTAGAATTGGTGTGGTACTATTCTAGAGCTGGTTTGGGTCCAGTTATTCCAGGTTTGATTACAAATTTAGTCTCAGTTTAGTTCCAACTTTGATGTGGTCTATGTGCAAGTGTGAACACACCCTAAGTATGTGCCAATTCCTGATATTAAAGGACAAATATTATACATTATTTGTGTTGGTATTGGTCTTTAACATGTATTGTTACTTTGGTAACTCATGTTTTAGAACAAAAAATAAAACATTATATATTATATATATACAATATATATATATATATATATATATATATATATATATATATATATATATATATATATATATATATATATATATATATATATATATATATATTCAATAAAACAAAGAAAAAGACGCCATAGTAACTTAGCTGTGGCTCCATCTACTGGCTGCAGACGCAATTACACAAATTTGTATACCCACAATGCTTTGTAATGCAGCAGTCCAGAGATGTGACGCAGTTGTAATGAACATGTTTAGACAGAAGAAATGCTCAAAGCGAGTCTGGCGATGATTTATGGACTTAAAACAGCAGAAGATTCTCGGATAAGTGACGTCAGTTATCGAAAAACGTCACACATTGAAGGAATTCAGAACAGGGAGAAGATTGACAGGTTAAAAGCTCAAAAAAGTACATTTTGCATAATATTTGTCCTTTAACAGATATCATCAGTGCAGGGACTGAAAAAAGCATGTATTCTTTAAACCACCGTTTACTTATTACAAAATAGATCCAACTGTGTTATGTACATGTTATTTATCCTTCATGATCATGAACCACAGAGCAGCTTTGTAAAAATAAAGGTTCATTGAGAGATGTTCTGAGAAAAACACAGTCAGTAAAGTCTCCTCACAGACAATTATAGGCCTGACTGGGATATTGGATGAACCAATATCTTCAAACAGACACAACCCATCTGTTTTTCTGGATTGGAACCAATATCTGTCAATGATCCGTCCGTCAGTAAAAACATCTTTTTTGGAGCAGAGTTCAGACTTTAACGCCTGATGTACACTGACTCCAGTCCGGCTCCGGTTCGGGACCCACACAGGTCCCTCAAGACTTAGAAAGTGCTTAAAATCAATGCTTGCTGTCACACCGACCTCGGAGCACTGCGGCCACGGGTCCGGCAGCCGCGCGGGTCTGCGGAAAGAATCCGCAAGAAGTCTATTTTTGCCGGACACCGCAGTGGTCTGGTGCGGCTTTCATGTCATTTGACGAGTGTTCTCGCACAAAACCATGTGAATCTATGTGGCTTTCATCAAAAACGGACCGCAGTTAACCGGAGCTGGTGTGACAGGCGTCTGCAAGAGACCCGCGCGGGTCCCGGACCGCGATCAGACCAGAGTCAGTGTACACTAGGCATAAAGGAAAATATTTTTACTTTTTACTTCATGTTCATAAAAAAGCACATTTCACATATTTTAATACAAAAAAATAATAATAACAATATTGAAAATTGTGATTAATCAGTATGAAGAAAAAATGCCCAGTCTTATTTTAGGTACATCGGATGGGGCTATATATTAAAGGTCCCATAACATGCAAAATCGACTTTTCAGAGGTTTTAACCTTCCTACAGTGCTATTTGGGCCTCGTATGTGTGCCCAAAGTGGTTTTTTGATTGATTCCCGCATGTTTTCGCTAGAGAACTGTCTTTTCCGTCCCCCTCGGCTGAGCAGCAGACGGGGGCTCCTCACAAGGATGACGCGGTGTTTAAGCCACGCCTCCAGGAAGCGCGCAGCCGCAAGAATAAAAACAGCTAATGCTAATGCTACACAGTAATTACACGATGGATACGACAGATCGAAGAGTTAGCTTGTTATTTACCAAACGGCAGCGTCCGTCGTCGAGGTACTGGAGCACGTCAAACTCCAGGTCAGATCCAGGACGTAGGACTCAGCACGACGCACCGTCAGGACGGATAAAATGTTTATTCCTGTGTTTGTGTATCGCTGTTTACCGGAGCACACGGCGCATGCGCACTATCTCCGCTCTAGGCTTTGGCACGAGTTGGGCGGGGGAGGCGCGCGAGTTGGGCGGGGGAGGCAGCCTGCTCTCTGTTCGGGGGGGTCAGATCTCAGAGTGAGCCGTTTGCTTTTGCTGATTAAAAATAAAACGATCTTACAGTGTAATTAGTTTTATAAATTGTATAAAGTGGTATTTCTGCTTTTTTGCAGTTCCGCTTATAGTCTGTTCATACTTTTCTAATAAATTGACAAAATACTATTTAAAACTGAGATATTTATTTTGTCACTACCTCCCATTCTTAGTCCCAAGCAGAGATAAATATTATAAACATGTCAGCTCTAGGTTGAGTTCAAATGATTTCATAACATTCTAAAGGGCCCCAAATTGAAAGTGAGGTGTTCCTGAGAATTCTACAGTAAATCTTGCAGTGAAAGTGTCATTTAGCAGATGTTTTGACCTGGTTTACAAGAAAAACCTCTGTAATTACAGGACCTGAAACATGGACTCAATTTAACTGTCCTTTTTGTCCAAGGTGTTTTTCTGTTTTAGTGTCATAAAGTTGTGACCTACAGCTGAATGCAGTTTGTGTCAGGATTGGCATCTGACATAAAAACTTACACCAAATATGTTTCTAAACAGAAGAGGGGGATTTGCTTTGGCAACTCCAAAAAAGGAAGACCAAAAGTGGAAAAGAAAACAAATCCGAGCACAGGTCGAGTGGTAACTGTAGAAGAGGCTGACAGTGTGGTCAGGAGGGATGTATCAGTAATGTAAACACTGATGTCATACACGCCGTGGGGGCGCTTTAAAGGGAGAAATAAATTATGTTGGTGAGGTGAACTTTGAACTGTGGGTAGTGTGCCTCGGGCTGAGAAAAAGAAGTAACTTAATCTTCATGTTTTATGGGTCTGAGGTACTGAGGTGCTTTTCCTGTTCTTAACTTTTGCCACACTGTCATCAGTGTGTTTTACATTTTCAGCACTATATGTTAGCCAAGGACTGCACTGATGAAAATAATCATAATATTAATAAATTAGCACTGATACTGATGTCTTTGTCTTAAATATATCACATATTTCTTGTATAATAACAATAATAATAGCCAAGACATCCCTTAAAAAAATGTATTCTTTTTGAAATTTCCGAGTTATACTCGGTGAGAATGATTGCATCCTTTATTGGGGAAAATAGACATAGTGATTTTTGGTTTCCCCTAAACTCTTACTTATCACACACAAAAGCCCTGTTAGATAAGCTGCAGGTTTTCTCTGCATTTGAGTAATTGTTTTCTAGTGTAACCTAAGAACAGGCGCGACCAAAACAGTGCAGAATGCTTTTCCCAATAAAAGACTTTTAAAAGCAAACTGTAACGCCAAGACCTGTACCTTACTACTTCAGTGGAAACATGGTATGTGGGATCGCCCAGTAAACCTGCAGACTCGGACAAGGCGGTGTCATTGTTTGTCTTACATTGGAGGCTACTTTAACATCAGTGTCGGACAGAATACTTTGGACATAAAATCTGATTACTGACTGACTAAATGTAACAGTTCAATTGATCGCCGTCTGTTACCAAACGATGATGTTGTGTGTAACCTATTTATCTTTTTTACGACACAGTTTTATGGATTACGCACATTTTAGCTGAGAAAAAGTAACAAAAGCCTTGGCCTGGTAACTGGAATCTAAATATTAAATTGTAAGGGCTGCAACTAACAATAATTTTGTTAAACGATTAGTCTGCCAATTATTCTTTTGCTTAATCGATCAGTTGTTTAGAACGCAAAAGGCCAATGAACACAATCTAAGAAAAAAATGCGGCTTAAAGTGACAAAAAACACATGTAAAAAAAGACTAAAAACTGACCTCAAGCAGATACAAAATGACAAAAACTGAACTAAAAGTGTCAAAAATGTGACGAAAATGTGTCTAAAGTAAAACAGGTGATTCTTTTATTAGTTTGTCAGTTCATATTTCACTCTTTTTGTCAATTCTACTGGATGTGTTTAAAATGTGAACTTTGAACAGAATTATTAAAATATTAATCTCCAATATAATCGCCATCATAATACTGGTCAGAAAAGTCACAATCAGATATTTTTCCCAAATTGTGCTAAAGTAACGAAAGATTATTTGGCCTGGTAATTGTAATCTAAATACTGAAAATAAACTGTAACGTGTATGGGGCTGCAACTCACGATTATTTTATCAATTATCAATTAGTCTGGAGATTATCCTTTTAGTTAATCAATTAGTTGTTTAGAACGCAAAAGGGGAGATTACAATATTTAACCTATGGGAAGCTAAAAAAAAAATGCTGCTTAACATCTTTACAGAATACACTTGCAAAAAAATAGGTTTTTCAATAAAACACTTTACATTACATTCTTGTGTCATTTTACGAGAATTCCTGCTTTGTCTGAGAGATAAAACATTCTCTTCAGCACATGACATGGTTTGGATGTTGTGTACAGTTCAAAAAACAATTTTTTGATGATCAAATAGGTTGACAATTATTAAAATTATAATTTGTGATTAATTGATTCCCTTGTTTCAGCCTTAAAGGCGTTGGATTACTGCATTATTAAAATATAATCTGGCAGTGTAACAAACTTGTTACTGCCCAACACTGTTATTTATACATAATGGAGAAAGTATGTAATATCTGCTTTAAACATAACATGCTTGAATTTAACTAACTAAAAATTTAGTGACTTAATCCAAGGAACTGAAAAAGCATGTTATAAATCCATCTAATTGACATAAATCAACTACATTTTTATAAATTTATCTGGAGAATATAACTAGTTTAAAATGATGTACAACCAATTAGTAAATAGCCTTCATTCCTTTCGGTGACCTCTGGCTGATTTAATGACACAAGTCCTTGTTCTGTCTCTTCTGTTTTGTTTTGCTCATGTCCTCGCTTCTAGGACAACAAGCTGTTTTGGAAAGTACAAGAAGAACCAAATCAGAGCCTGAGAGATAAAAATCCAAGAGTGACTAATTACATGCTGGAGGATTCGGTCAGTGTCAGACGTGTAATCATCCGTACTTTTGACCTCCCCAAAAAGTCAGAGGAACAGAGCCAAGATTTTAAATTCCAGCCCGAATGGAAGCCTTAAAGATGACTCCATTCCCATCAGTTAGCAACAGCGGAACATTTCAGCAGCCAAAGTGACAGTAAGCTCGCCCAAAAGAGAAGAGAAAGACCCAAGTTTACATATAAGACTAAAATGACAGGGGCGTAATGTTTAACAAGAATGTTTGTGTAGTCATAATTAAAAAAAAACGGGGAATGCCGATTTTAAAGCTCTGTTTCTGAAAATGGTTTGGGCGTGATAAGTTTTGTAGGAGGTAAAGCAAATCTGTGAGAATCTGTAAATAAAGCTAATCCAGACTTTATGATGTAAAACATGTCGGTACAAGTGCTTTTCCTATACACAGGGACATGTTTAGGGAAAGGAAAATGATTATATACAGGTAACTAAGGGTGTCTTACATAATAGACTCATTTTATAGAAATATTTTACATTAATTGATCACGATTGTTGACTCTTGTTGGTTTCATTTTTGATTATTTGGTTATTAAAGGAGACAGGAGACTGTGCTTTTTTAGTATAGAACTAAAATATAAGAAGATAATCATGTTCATTACAAACCATAATATTGATTTAAAACGACTTACTAATAGAAACAGGTTAATTGACCTGTTCAAAACTGCCGAACTGCTAAGCTCCGCCTCTTCTTAGTGACAGTTAACCGTAACAAGCTGCAGATTGTCATTTTGCTTTCACATTTACAGTTTTTGTGTTTGAAAAGTGGCTGTGTGACATTTTAGAGCCTTACATGTATCAATCAGAGTCTTAATTCTTCAATTATTCCCGACTAAGTGCAGGGATGTGGACGGGGATAGGGGGTAGGTGAAAACAGGAATGTTCTGAGCACTCGAGCCTCAGTTGCAGAACAATACAGGACTACTTAAACCTGCAGGAATTAATCAAAATACAACTTTGAGTAAACTAATGATGAGGAAACTCTGCTGAAACAAGTTTAAAAGCCTGTTACAGTTGATTTAGCATATGTCTCCTTTAAAAACGGATAACAAGGGCTTTCGTATACATTTTCTGACCATAAACAAAACAAAGCATCTTTTAATAATTGCCATTTAACACAAATATTATCAAATCGATTCCTTTAAGGTCTGAATTCTGCTCCAGAAAAAACTGAGGATTGATTGTGAACCTCTCATTTGAAATGTTCCAAACCGATCACTGACTATTTGATTTGAATGGATCTCAATTAAAGTTCAATTAATTGCACAGATCAAACATATCATTATTCTGCTTTATCTTGGATTTTAAATTATCAAAAGCCTAATGTGGTAAATTGTTGTGGTTATTGTTTTAAGAAGACAAATGCTAAAAGTGCGTACACAATAAATTTACTTCAATACATTTGTCGTTACAGTTTACCATGCAAAGACTTTATGATTAGATTAATTTGAAAGTAACAATGTATTGCAAATAATTTTTCCAGCAATGTTTTTATTCTCTTGTTACTTTTGTGCATTAAGCTATTTGTATGCCTTTATGATTCAATTAAAGATGCAAAATATGGTTTATGATGTATTTCGCTCACTTTTTGTTGACATTAAATAAAAACGTGTCACTTTTAGACTTTGAAATGTCATAAACAAACATTAATTCTCACCCCTCTCCTCTGACATTCCTGTGGAGAAGTCCATGCCTCCTGTTAATCTCTCCGGCCCTCCATCTTATCAGCTGCAACGGCAATAAACCCACTCTTAAAAATCAGTTATGTCCACAGACGCACATGTGGTAAGACGCTGCGTTAATAAGGAATTCAATATCAAAGGGCAGAAGTCACAAGTTGCTGATCACGCTGCAAAAATGTGGGTTAAAATTAACTTCAAAAACAAGACAACAGACAAACAACTCTCTCCCAACATCAGCTTTCTTCTTAAACTTTCCTCGCTTTGAACGCTGTGAGCGCTGAGAGACAGAACATCGCATTGAAATCTTTCCAAAGACAGTCCCACAAAGGCATTAATCATAAGGGACAGTGCGTTTCACCACATTGGGGTATTCATTTTGCGTGTTTGAAAACTGCACCAAC
Organism: Rhinogobius similis; assembly: GCA_019453435.1. Lineage (NCBI taxonomy): Eukaryota > Metazoa > Chordata > Actinopteri > Gobiiformes > Gobiidae > Rhinogobius > Rhinogobius similis. The sequence goes on from CM033634.1 coordinate 25,943,180, forward strand.
AAAGGAACAAAAGAGGGTGTAGGAGCCGTGCACAGGCTGAATAGATGGTCCTCTCACCACGCCCTTGCCACCACAGACATTCAGACGCACGTGGAGGAGCGAATGCACACGGGAAAGAAAGAAATACGGCCGGAGATGAACCCGACCGTGCATGCAACAAGTGACAAACGGCATGAGATGGAAGAAGAATGAACAGTAGTGGCACAGCTGAAGGACGAGGAACAGGAATCACTGCTGGTTCAAGTTGCAGAAATATTTATACATAAAACTGTAGCCTCGAGCAGGGTTTTTCAATCTGTGTGGGGGAATTAAAGTTGGAACGCTGTACGAAGGATTTTGGTTAGTTTTTGGTGTAGTCTAGAACGGTCAATCACATAAAAACTAAGTCTAAACTGGATAAGACTAAACTGGGACTACCGTATGACCAACGCTCAAATTAAGCTAAAACTAAGACCAAAAAGGACAAGTGTGACCGCACCCTACGATGTTGTGAAGACCAACTACCAATCGCTACTGTTTAGAGCTTAATAAAACCAGGTTTAGTCGTGGTTCAGACGTGGTTGAGTTCTGGTGGTTTAGATCTGATTTCAGTCTGGTTTAAATCCTATTAATTGTGGTTTAGTCCTAGTTTAGAAGGGATTTAGGATCATAATTTTCAACAAAGGTTTAGCTCTTGTTTGTTTGTGTGTTGTAGGTTGTATACTTGCTGGTTTGATCCCGGTTTAATCCTTGTTTAGACCTGGTTCATTTGGGTTAGGTAGAGGTGGACAACATTTTATTGTAAAAAATGCTACAAATGAGCGAATTAATAATAAAAATGGATATTGTAAACTTTCAAATAAGGATATAAGGTGGTATTTCTGCACCTTTGTGTTTAATTGGACAGACATTTCCCATTTGTCTGATAATTAAACCTCAACTAACACGTTTAAAGAGATGTCCTAACAAATTTCTGTTGGACTGACATAAATCAAGATATTCGTTTTTGTTAGGATAGCCCACCTATAGGTTTAGTAAACTGGGACTAAACCAAGACTAAATCCAAAACTAAACTTGGATTAAATCATTGCTGAATAAGGATGAGAACAGGACCAAACCAAGTCCACATCAAGACTAAAATGGGTTCCATTTAGGACAAATAATGGCAAGTGAGAACGCACTCATCGTCTTGGTCAGACTTGGTGAAGACCTCGTTCAATAATGATTTTCAACTGGTCTGCACTCACATGTTTTTTTTTTTTTCGACAAGTAAAATCCGTGTGTATAATCCTTACACCTCTAACCATTGTCCAGGGTCCATTATAACCTGGAAAGTTGTGATTTCTGCTTATTCTAATCTAACTACTTACTTTGATGCTGTTTTCACTGAAAGGTAAACGTGGCACAAAGCAACAAAATGTAGGAGTAAACAAACACAAGAAATTCTTTGATTTCAAATTAATTAGAGCGACAATTTTAGATGGGAGTTTCGGTAACACAAGCCTAATCCAGGACTAGAACCAGTTCCTGATCCAACGCACTAAAGAAGGGCTAAAAACAGACCATGATTACAAGACTTTAAATCAACTTTCTGACCAGGACTAAACCAGTTCACAACGTGTTCTAAACTTAGAACAAAACAAGGACTAGAGGTTAGAGTCCCTGGCTATAACTAACCATTTATTACATAAACCTACAATTTCAAGACCAATTTTAGAGGAACAAAGCCACTGAGATAGACACAAACTAAATTTAAGGAAAAAAAAGGTTAATACACAGCCTTAACTTATTTATGACAAACAAAATTGACTCATGACAACTCTAGTAACCTCTTCTCTCTGTTTCTTAAGCTTTCACCTGATTTCAGATGATAAAACATAACATACAAGCTCCTAAAATGTAATCTAACACATTCCAAAGGTTATATGCATCATCTGAATCCATGGATGACTTGTCTTGGCCCCTACAAAGCGCACTGGCCCCTTACCCAGTTCTGTGGTCCTCCGGAGTATATTTAGTCGGATGTAAATAGCCCTTGCCCCAAACGCATGTAAAACTACCCCGCTATCACCATGACAGACAGTTTTTTAGATGGCACCGGAAGAAAAGTGATCCCTGGAGAGATCCCCTACATGCCTGTAAAGTTTACATTGTTAGGTTTGTTCCAATAAATCACAGCGCGCAAATCCGTCCATAAAAGTTTGCTAAAAGTTGTGTTAGCGCTCAAAACAAACGTCCGAGTGCGTAAAACGTGCGTCGCCATGCTCTGATTTGTGCTGAAAACTTACCTTTAGTTGCAAAAAAAAAAAATCACTCAAATCACTCAAATCCCAAGTTTACTCAAGATGGAGCAGCGTCTAGTCCTCACGCACGTCGTAAACTTCCAAGATGCGCAAGAGTAGAGAGATGTCCCCAACGTCTTCTGAATCTGTGTGCGTTTTTTCTCTCCTCTCTTTCTTCTTTTCTTAACTTTCCCAAACAAGCCAAAACAGAGATTCTAGTTGGGCATCGGTCCCAGCCGCGCCCATCAGCGTTTCGGAGGTTTTTTCAGGCAGGTGTAGCAGACGGCACGAAAAACGGAAGAAAAGAGAGAGGAGAGAAAACAGCGCCGTAGGGAACTAATTACTTGAGTCAATCTCTGCCATGCGTCTGCACTGAGTTGAACCAGCCACAGTTAGGGAGGAAAATGATCTTCCCTCACAGTTGCTCTAGGTTTAGTCACTCCTTTTTGAAAAATAGCAAAGTTTGGAGCACGCGTAATGGTGAGTGAGTGGGGTTTTTGGAGAGGGTTGTTCGCCCCGCTTACCCCCCTCGTCTCTCTCTCGTTTCTTTCTTCTTTTTTTTTTTTCTTGTGGGGCGTAGGAGGGAAAGGTTGGCCACTGTTGCAGCTGAGCCGTTTCACTGTTCTACTCATCTATTGTGCTGCTGCAGCTGGACCACATCTGGCAAGCACATTGGAAACTTTTAAACGCAGTCATTGTCACTCAGTGTAAGCAGCACGTCACCGCACGTACAGTAATATTTATGTTGAAGAAATACTGTCAACCCCTACCTCCCCCTTTTCTGTTATAATGTTTTGGGAGAGTTATTTTACAGTTCTGTGTGGTTACAATTACAATGTGGTACAGAACCATTAACACCTTTACCACATAAATATGTAAAATTACCTTTGAAGAGTTGCCCCTCCCTAAATATATGGATTAAAGTAATTTTCTTTGGTGAAATTATACACAGCCCATGCAAGCAATTTCAAAACTAAACTAAAAAATAACCCTATGCCAGGGGTGGGCAATTATTTTAACGCAAGGGCCACATTGGATTTTTACACTTGCCTGGGGGCCGGACCATTTTACACACATACTACTACACATAGACTTAATGCCTAAAATACACAAAAAAATTACTACAGAATAGCAAAAATCATTACCTTTATTTAGTGGGAACAGTGCAGTTGATCACTCCTTTTATCCAATGCATCAAAGTTTGGTGTTATTCTAGTGGTGGCTGTTCTCAAAACTGATTTTTAATGAACAAGCAGCTGCTCAGGAAACTATAAAATGACAAATGCACCACACCTAACTCATACCATTTTTTATTGAATGCTTTGCGGGCCGGATCAAAATGCCAAAAGGGCCGCATGTGGCCCCCGGGCCTTAGTTTGCCCCCCTCTGCCCTATGCCATAAAACAGGCCTTTTCAACTCAAGTCCAGTCAGTGTGCAGATTAAGCCCTCCAAACGACCGCTACCATTATCCATACATATACATATACATATACATATACATATGCATATATACATATACATATACATACATATATAAATTTTAGCCCAAAAAATTGACATAAAAGTATGGTTGTTGTTGGTTTTTTCCATCATGTTTTTATTGTACTGAAAAACATAGAAAATATGCGTGAGCATACCTCAGACATGCTTAACCTGGAGGCGTCTCCTCCTGCATGTTTCCTTGGAAATGTTGTTCTTTTGGCTATAATATTTCAATTTATAGTATAAAAATGAGAATGTTCCGAAATATAGTTTTAGCTTTCTATTTGCAGAGGGTTACATACTGTTACCTTAAGCAGAGTTCATCGTGACAATGTAAAAGCTAATTTTTCATCTCAACATGATTGACATGTTGACAGAATTTATTGAAGGCGTTGTGTCCCAAATCGTCCTAAAGGGATGACTTGAACTTTAACTTTAACAGACAAAGTTGCAGAGATCAAAAGCATTTTCATTAGAGCACAACCTTCTCAAAACAACAGTGTCTGTTTGACTAATGGACACCTCGGGCATTATAGAAAGTGTGGTTTCAACACTTTAAAAGTCAGTATTGTTTGGTGATAACCATGCTGATTTTTTATTGGACAATCCTGCATAAGAAATTTATAGCCAAAATAAACAATTGACTTGCAAAATTTAGACTCTAGAATATGACGTCTTGCTTTGTAGATTTGTCAGAATTGAAAAAGAGCATCCAAAAACTACCCACCAAACTTTAAAATCACATTTGCACATTGCATGACATTATACTTTCCATATTTTTTCATAATGATAGTTTTCCTTTGTTAATTCGATATCCTCCAGCGCCTCCCAACTCCACTGTATGGGAACTTCTTACTTATGACACCATAATAAACACTTGTGTCTATTTGCATTTTTACATTTTGAGACAGATTAGACGCTTGACTTGGCTGGCAGTCCACAAGCGCCTTTGAGATCCTCCTCTTTACCACACCCAGAGCACACTCACCCACCCACCTCTCCTCTCCCACCCTGGGGTGACTCACCGCGGGTATATGGTTTTAATCTGCAGACATGATGGGAAACAAATGGCCCCAAGGAGGGAGCCTGGAGGAGGAGTCACAGCTAAGTGTAAGCTCCCAATCCTGCCAAGTCTAACAAGAAGATGAAGAGGAGTTTGATTTAGGGGCAGGACATACCAGGGTAATGATAATACTTTTCCAGTCAATGTAGTCTCACTTACTGCTTACTACGACGCATGATTCAAATTCGTACTTTGAGTGTGGATTTTTGTTTAAAGTTGAGGTCCAAAGTCAAAGTTCATTCTGTATTTGGAAACAGCAGCTGTCCAAACAAGCAGGTCTGATGAGTGGTTCTTCGAGGGTCTTCACTCCGATCTTGTAATGTGATCCTTATTAAGGCCGGTCCTGCACAGTGGGAAGTCCCAATTGTGGACATAAATATGGACATGATGATTGGGGCACTCACACATTCTATTAAAAAACTTTACCCCTAAGATACAGGAGGAAGTCTGTGTCTCTCGAGGCTGATTTCACGTCTTAATTAGTTCACAGTGCACTCTGCATTCGCACAGTGCATTCACACTGTTATGACTGCTTCCCTTTTACCCTGAATGGCATTTTCTTCATGATCAGCCAATCTAAATATTTTGTGTTCCACCTTAGGTACAAATTTGACTCCATCCACCCGTACCATCAGCACACATGACTGGCACACGATAAAGTTATTTTCTTATCTGCGTCTCCATTGTAGTTGGTTATAAAAGGTTGTCATCACATTTATATCAAAGTCTAATCAGATGAGCTTTGTAAAGATAACAAGATTTGTACAACACAAGTGGAATCTGGCACCAAGGTGTTGTTCGAAAACCACTTTCTCCCCTCAGGTAAACTTCACATACAGGCCGTGAGACGAGAAAGATAAAATGTTGCCATAAAATGTTTGCTAAACCGCAAAGAGATTGATTGATGTGTTTACCTTGCGTGGTTAAATATGGATGTATTTCTAGTGATAACGTCCTAAGTCAATTGAGCATAACTAAACTGTTGCTGAATGTCAGGATTTCAAAGCAGTAAGTGCTGTTTGCAAAATATGGATCTTTAATTTTGAAGCTCTTTGTACAATAAAATAATTCATCAACACTTGATAATCAAACAATTAGGCTTTCATTCAATTCATTCACCCTATTGCCACCCTTTACAGTACTTTGCAATGTCTTTCATCCTTTTTCAAAAATAGGTCTTGTGCAGATAAACGCTGCTCACCAGTAGGCATGACAACAACATATGATTATAACTTTAGTTTACACAATATAAACAGAGATTGAGGATAAAAGTTGGGCTGAGTCCCGGAGCACAAACCAAACAAATTATAGTTTTATGATAAACGTAACATTACACAGAATGACAATAGGAAAAAAATGAAACAATGACCCTAAAAGTGAAGACTGTAGTCACTGAGAGCTGACGAAGTTCAAACAATGCAAAACTTTCAAAAGACTTGTTTCACATAGTTAATGGGTCCTCATTGGGAGTTTTATAATTTTAAATGTTTATTTATTATTATTATTATTATTATTATTATTATTATTATTATTATTATTATTATTATTATTGTTGTTTTTACCAAGAACATGTTTAAATGTTCAAATAAGTAAGAAATGACTCTGACATAGTTACATTTGATTTAATTTTAATGTATTTGTTTATTGATCAGGAACGGCAGGACAACAGCGTGCATTACACTGTTGTCCTACATTCACTCTCACAGACACACTCATTCACACACCTATTATGCATGTTTTAGTGGTAGAGGAAACCGGAGAACCTGGAGGAAACCTACGCAGACACAGGGAGAACATATGAAGCGAGAGCACTAAGCTACCGTGCCGCCAGGAAGAAAATCTGCAAAAATATGATGTATTATAAGCATTTTTACTTTTAAATTAAATTAAGTTTTTTATATTGCCACTAATTAAACGGTAAACTGTGCACAAACAATTCTAGTACTTACCTGAGATAACCTTAGTCTGAAATAACTTGTGTTTAAATTTAGTTGATCATTAAAAGTAAAGTATATTATGACTTTATGCTTGCTGTTACGCTAATAGTTACGCTGGCAGTAAGTTCAAACTATCTATTTTGAGACCACCACTGCAGAACATGACTTTAAACCTGACCAACTGACTTATGTGAACTAAATGCATATGTTTTATTGTATTGGGTCTATCATTATCAAGTGTTGCGTGAGTATCATCCTCCTTAGTATTAGCACAGACATTACTTTTTATGACTCTGCTGGCCTGCTTGAAGCCTCTCATTTGTAACTATACACTATCAAGGAACAGGGTCACCTTATTTCACCTTTATCAAACAAAACTATACCTGAATAATCTAATGTCATATTTTCACACTCATATGTTCAAAATGATAACAGTTCCTATAACCTGGAGGTGTGCAGTTTCATCGAATTAGCAAGATTCAAGCCAGGGCAGGTACAGGTTTGAGCCACACCTCTCCTCCAGGCTGAAGAAAGGGAAAAGCTGACTTAGAGAAGAAGCACACTAATCAAATAAAGACATAATTAGCCCAAGTATACGTGTCTTAAATAGAGGTGAATCACAGTATGAGTGGAGCCCACCACCAGCGGTAGCCAAGCAACAGCAACACAAGCAGACACAAGAAAGGGAAGTGGGAAATGATGAAGGAGCATGAAAGTGATGAGTCAGCATTAGATAATGTTTTGTCCATTTTGTAATAATGGTGTGCATAGTACTAATACCTCTTGTGTTTATTCAATGTATGTGTTCTAAAAAGTCACTGTGACTTTCTTAACTGAGTAAATCATATGGAAAATAATGAACAAAATCATAACAAGACCATAATACCAACATAACAAGACTAGTGTTTTTATGATGTCCTTGGGTGAGAATCCCACCTGAATGGCAGCCTTGTTTCCATCCTCAGTCAGCCCCAGGGCTGCTGTGGCTACAGAAGTATCTTATTAACACTGCGTGGTAATAATGAAATAAAACAATGCAATACAAAGCACTTTGAGACCTGAAAGGAGCAATATAAATTCCAGGAATCATCATTTTTATTGGTATATCCCAAAACCACACAATGAGAAACATTCTCCAATATACTAGCCCTTAAAATTAAGAGTGGTGGATCACTGAAAACAAAACCAAGTCAACTCTTAATCAGTCTGACTGCTGTGAGTAAGCCCCTGGTCATATGGTCAGAAGGATGTGTCTACAATAACACTTCTCTATCACGTGTTTATTCTCATCGCAGAATATAGTGCAAGCCTTTCTAATTACAACCTTGGCATGTTGTAATGGGTCCTATTTAAGGAACAAGAAGTGGCCAATAATTAGCTGTTGCCCCCCTGGGGGTGCAGAGAGGTCCCTGAGGAGCCGGCATGACCATGACTCAACCATAACTTTGTAATGTTCAAACCAGCTGATGTGTTTGGACACAATCTGAAATAACTGGCTACATCAGCCTAAATGTGGGCCAAAAACAGTGGATACACATAGATCAAAGATGGACATGTGACACTCAGTGAAGATAAGTTTGTTATCTTAAGTTCGGAGCAGGACCACACCTCACCCGCGCACATCCCTTCTGGCAGCCAGCCTAGCCTGGCTACTCTCAGGCTACTCTCCTAGTTGGTCATCGTCTCATTGTCTTTGTCTGTGCGTTTTTTTAAACAGGTCAATGCTGTCAATTATTATTATTATTATTATTTTTTTTTATTATTAAAAGTTTAGTCAAACAACATGGGCATTCTAGATCATTCTAGATCTTATCTCACATGTGTTGGGTATTTCTTATCACTTCATTGGTCATAAGAGCGCGGTTTTAACATTTCATGCATATTCAACATAGATTGACATTGACATTTGGCTATTAAAATCTGTTATGGTATCAATATATCAGCAATATTCAAACAATAACAGTTTTGATTTTTGATTTGGATTTGTGATTATGATACTTTCCAAACAGAACAAAAATATGTGCACATTGATTTAAATGTTCTTTACATTCTGATCCAGTTTACATTCAATTTAATAACCGTTTTAAATGTTGAGAATATAAACTGTTCCAGATCCATCCATATTCTCTGGTTATTAATCTTTATTTTTATTTTTAATACAAAACATATATGGTAAAAGCCAAATATTTTCCCATTTAATGTCTGCTAGAACAGAATTTGAAATAAATTTCGCTCTGGGGGGTCAATCTGTTGCTGTTAAAACTATCTCCAATAACTTTGTTATTACATTTTATATCAATATTACATCAATATATAATTCAAGTTTTCTGTTTTCATAAAGATGCTTTCAATAAATCATATTATGAACCTTCACTGCGTTAGACTACTTTACCCATCACCCCCTTCGGTATAACGTCACTAAAATCTGTCCAATCACTGCGCTGGAGGTTTTCTTGAGCTCCAAAACACGGAAGAAAAGAGAGTGCGCCGTTGTTTAGTGGATTACGCTCTCAAAGAAGTTGAACGTGTAACTTTTTATTGTCGTGAGTAGATCATCATCATTGCACCAGTTTAGTCCAATGAAGCTAATTTAACACAACCAGCAGCAATGGAGATCACTCCAAAAGCAGCGACCAAATCCAAATCTGTTTATTCCACACCCGAAAATGTAGGGACAGGGGACATAATCAGTCCTTGTGGCTCAAGTGCAGAAAAGGTATCCTCCTGCTTGTATTGTGTATTGCGTGTCATCTTGTGTAAAATCTGACGTTTGATGTTTACAGTCTCATCACAAACTCAGCGCTTCGCTGAGGGAGCGGCTGAAAAGAGCCAGGCGCTCCTTCACCTCTCCTTTCTCTGTGGCCAAACGCTTGTGTGTGGATGAAGAGGACCAAACCCAGCCCCAACAAGTCACTGCAGCTTTCAAAGAGACAGTTAATAACCCTCCAGTGATCAGGCACAATGTGGACGTGAACAGAAACCAGCTCGGATCAAGTAACGGAGGATGTTCTGGACCCATTTCTGAGCCATGTCTAGACTTGACTCAACAACTAGACAAACACAGGAGGGAAGTGAAAGACAAGACGGAGACTTTGAGGAGACTGAAGATGGTTAAAATGTACAGAAGCAAGGTAACAGTTGAGTTCAATACAATTAAATGCTCACTAGTGGATTAAAATATTAAATGTACTTTTTACTTGTTTCCCAGAATAATCTTACACATCTCCAGTCCCTGATCGACAAGTGGAGGAGCTGTGCTCAGGCTGCACTCTATGAACTGCAATCAGAAGTCACCCAAGACGGAAAGAAAGCCAGTTTATCAGAACTAATAGATCTCTTTGGCTTGGAGGACAATATTCTGCACTTTGACCGCACAGAGGAGGACTTCACGGCATAAGTGTGTTCTAGGTTGTGTCTAGGGCTGTAATCCTTTAGTTGTTTAGCCAATTAATCGGTCGATGGTGTCTTAGTCGACCAACATTTTTATTAGTTGACTAATTATTTAATTTAGATTGAAAGGATTTATATGGCAAAAACAAGAAGATATGGAGTGAGTTTTCTGAAGATTTTGGAGTCCAACACTGTTTGCTAGTACTTTTTCTGTAAAAATTGTTGTTTTTGCGTGAATTCCTCTGCAGTTATATTTTTTTGAGTGCAGTTTGGGTCCGATACATGAAATACTTAATCGTTTTGATATATTTTGCCATATCCCCTATAAGTTGATTAATTGGTTGATGGGGTAGGTCTTTAGTCGACCAAGAATTTCTTTAGTCAAATACAGCCCTAGTTGTGTCCATGTGATCTCAAGACATTTTAACAGTATTTTAAAACTGTATAATTTAATATCTAGGGCTGTAGTCGACCAATTAATCAACTTAAAGGGGGTGTGGAAAAAAAATATAAATACTATAAAGTACCTCTGTATCTAACCCAAACTGCACTCAAAAGACCACAAACTGAAGAAGAATTCATGCTAAAACAACAATTTATACACAAAAGTACTAGGAAACAGTATTTATAAGTTAGACTCTTCAGCGAACTCACTCCATATCATCTTGTTTTTACCACATAAACAATTTTAATCTTTATAAAATAAATTGTCGAGTCGACTAATAAAATTCTTGGTCAACTAGGACACCATCAGCAAGTAAAGGACTACAGCCCTAATAATATCTATGTACCAAATAACAAATATGAACTGTTTTGTGGTGAATAACAGAGTAATTACAGAGTTTAAACACAAGAAACAGCTGGTACAATATTTAACAACTTTGTCAGCATCAACTGACAATTTCTTTTCATTTTTATTAAGTAACAAAAAGTGGGTTTGTGGACCTAATCCCTAAATCCTTACTTATAAACATTAAACCTTTGTGGATTTTTTGTGCTCCATATCGTAAATTTAATCTCTGCATTCTTTTCTGATTTTAATTTTAAAATATAAATTGACCCATTCAAACACATTGAACAGTGCAATACATTTGATTTTGTTGCTGCTGAATACATTAAGTTATAAAGGTTTGATTGTCATTACTTGTTTGGAAAAGTGTTCAAGATGTTATGTTTTTCAAGCAGCCATTTTCAGTGGTGTTGCAGCTGACTGAGCGAGGGAAAGTTCCTTGCCCTCAGACGTTCGACTTCGGCCCGAAGCATAGACAGCTCCTCGGCCTGCGCCTGGGCCAATTCCTTCAGTTTTGTCCTTTGAACAATTTCCTGATAGTGTTCTTCTGCTTTTAATGATGGGTCATCTGTGGCTGCATACCAAACAAGAACACGCATGTTTATTTATAATATGGACATTGTCGAATTTGTTGTAATGTGCCTTACTGAAAAATAAGATCACTAACACCACAAAAATTACATTTATATAATTTACCAATTCTGTCAAGAATATGCTTCTTCTCTGCCACAGTAACTTCCATCTCTGACAGCTGGAGACCCAACACCAAAGTTTTGTCCGACATTAGTTTGGTCTGGTGTTTAAGCTGTTTAATTTTTTTCTTGCAACGTTCTATGTTTTTTAAATGACGCTAAAAATATTACAGGGATTATGACATACCTTTGCAACATTTCAGCACTATGGAAACACTGGGTATATTAGTTTACCTTTTCTTGAAATGCCAGAGTTTTCTCCATAGTAATAACTTGCTGAGAGACTGAAAGATCTCCATCTGTTTTACAGAGCAACTGTGAAAACAATTGGTCAAAATTAATATGCATGTGCTTGTATGAACCACTAGTTCATAAATTAAAAAAGCATAAAAGCACAAACAATAGGGTATTTGGGGTGAATTTATTGTGCTTTTATTATTTTTGTTCCTGTCTTTAACTGAATTACACAAAGACAGGAAAGTGTTCCACACCTCGGGGATTAACTGAACCAAATACCAAACAGGCATTTGTGCCCTGGAAAAATAATTTTGGCATGTTTTTGGACTTGTTGAAAATGGTGTGATGAGTGACTCATTTGATACTAATGCGTTTATAAGATTACCCCCGCCCTTTGGTTAATTGAGGTGCGTTCACACTTGCACAGACAACACATCCATTTTGGGACTAAACCTGAGGATTAAACCAGGACTAGAACAGAACCAAATGAAAGGTGCGTTCACGCTGGTCCTGGTTTGGTTCTGATTTAGGCCCAGTTTGAGTCCTGATGTAGATTTGATTTGGTCCCATTGTTGTCCTTGTTTAGTCTTGATCTAGTACAGAATGGGTTTGAGGCTTAGTCTCAGTTTAGTGCCGATTTTGATGTAAAGATTGTGCAAGAGTGAACATTAGTTAGTCATGTGTAGTTACCATTTACATATTTCATTAAAAAGACAATAAAAAACGTTGCTGATAAGCACCAATCAACTAAAAATATATATAATTTGTCATTTTAAATGTGTTATCACTAACTCAGCAGCTGTATATTATCAGATTCAGCTGATAACTATTTTCTTCCTGCAAAACATCTGACTCTGCCAAACCAAGACCTGCATCAAACTGCTGACGGATTTTATTCTTAAGTGAACAGAATGGATGCTCTTTTAAACTACAAGTTAGTGTTCAATATCTAATTCTAATGAGTCTGTGTCTGCTGACTAAAATGATATATTTACTTTTAGTCAAAATTTTGTGAATTGATAGTTTTTAGTATTTGTCTAGTTTTAAGTAAATAGTAAAGAAAAAAATGAATGATCAATATTTTTGATACCTCTGTCAGTGTTAATAAAACAATATTTGGTAATGATCCACCCATCACTACTCTCTGACTGAAAAGTGGAACTTGGATCTAACCTTCCTCTCGTTTATTTATGTTGAATTTTTAGTCACCAAAAATATCATGACATTGACAAAAACTATGGAAAACATTTTTAGTTGATGAAACACTGAACTCAGTTTTTGACCAAAATAGAGTTACCTCCTGTTGCTCTTTAGTGAGCTTTAACACTTGGATGTTTCTGGCTTTATTTTGTAGATCTTCGATTTGCATCCTTTTCATTTGGTTTTCCCATTCCAGCTGAATGAAGTCTTTGCGGAAGTCTTTACACGCCACCATGGTTGAGATCTTCTGTACTCCTAGCGTCTGATGGAATTAAGATTTCAAACATTAAAACTACATCAGCAGTCTTATGGAGGATAACCATTGTCCAACCTTAATAGTTTTATGCAGATCCTCCACCACACTTCTATGGACCAGCAGGGAGTCGGAGTAGTCAGCTATGCGCTCTGTGTTGGGCTTCTTTACTTGACATATTTTCAGCAGAAGCTGGATCTTAATGTCTACCATAAAGCGATTCTTGACTTTGTGGAGTCTACAAACATAAATCAATGTGTGACACCATAAAAGTAAAGGCAAAAATATTCTGTCTAAAAACCTATAATCACCAGCAATTATGACACATACCTTTCGAGCTCTTCTGAGATAGTTTTAATCTTGTCTAGGGCAACTCTCTCCTCTTCTCTCCTCTTTTGCAAAAATGCTTGAATCTCAGCCAGAGTCAGAGCATTCCTTTTTACCTGCAGACACATAATACAAAACACTCTAATACCTGTGCAGATACTTAAACCTATACTTAGACAAACTTTATTTGATTCACAAGGGAATGGCTCGCTCACAAGGCTCTATATGCTATAATGATGTTAGCAACCCGCAGCATCGGGAGTTTGACACCAGCTCTTGACAATTTGCTGCAATATCTTTCTCTCTCTCATGCCCATTTCAAGGTGTACTATCCTGTCTAATAAAACCTATGGGCCAAAAATCCTTTGAAAAAAAAAAAGAATCAAAAAGAAAAGAAAAAGATAACCCAATGGAGAGACTCCTGTGAAGCTCATTCTGGTTGGTGGTGGTCGGAGGGGCTGAAGGCACACAGGGAGCCTCGCTTCTGTGAGTCTGCCCCAGGGCCGCCGAGTGTGGAGTGAATGAATAATGCAATGTGAAGCGTCTTTGAGAGTCCAGAAAGCGCTATATAAGCCTAATGCATTATTATTATTATTGTTATTATTATTATTATCTTGGGGGGAAAAAACTCTTCTTGTCCAGTGTTTTATAATTAAGAATGAATCAATATTACAAATTAAATGCTATAATTGATTTGAACATCTGGTATATCTGGTATCTTAGGACACAAGTTGAGCATGTTTATGAAATTTGAAAAAATTTTGAAAAAATCTACAAACTCTACAACAGAATAACAAATAAAATACAAATACTAAATGTGTACATTTACAAAATATAAATGTACGATATTCACTGCAGGTACAGTTATTCAGCCACTTGACTTGATAGGACAAGCAGCACGCTGTTAAAATAAGTTTGAGTATTAATAGATAGTGCCTGTTGTACTTCAGGTCTACAGATATTTTTATAAAAGGCAGCTGAGATGGCAATGCTGCTCTGGATTTTGTATCACATATTAGGATAACATTTCCAATCTGACATGCCTTTAAATCCACTCTAAAAAACTTGAATAACATCACATGTTACTAACTACTTACTAACTAACTTGACAACCCATTGATTAAAAAAACATGATGTATAACCTTATGCTCGCTCTCTATTTTGGTTCTCCGGAAAATGCAAAATCTTTCCCAGATGAATGGCATCAAGTCCTTGGGCATATTTTGGGGTGAGTCCATGTCCTCCACAGCCTTCAGCAGTTTTTCAAGACCTTCCGGAGTCATAGACCCACACAAAGTCGGGTCTTTGAATGGAATAGGGGCTTTAGTAATCTGTGCCCTCATCTTTTGGACCCTATAGGGGGGAAAAATTGCAAAATAAAAATATAATGTTTGAATTTACACTCATACTTGTAAACAAAAAACCTGGGTCTCCGCTTGAACAACTTGTAGAGTTGGTCAACAAAGTGTCTCGGTACATCGCTGAACTCTTTTCGGAATTCTTTGTCAAGATCCTGGTAGAAATTTTTTGAAAACAACACAAACATTTGAAGTAAATAGAATGAGTAATTTTACTATATATTGTAAAAAACCTACTTTGTCCTCAGCTACTTTAGTGTCATAGAACGTGCGAAATTGCTCCACTTCGTCTTCACATTTCACCACCTCTTTTGCAATGTTATCCTGCCAAAAAATATAATGTCTGCTTTTTATAGTTGATTAGAATCTACTGTACATTCAGAACTATGAGCCCCACAGGTTCACGCTCGCAAAACCAGCCTGTGCATGAGGTATATGTTGCGATAAAATGTAGAATAAATCTTGAAATACTATATATTCCAGTGAACAGTGATAAAATTCCTAAAGAATTCCTGTAAATTTATGTTTGCTGACCTTGTATGTCAGTACTTGTTCAAGTTTGAGCTTGAGTTCCATCTCTCGATTTCTCATCTCCTCTTGAATGAGTAGGGAGTAGACCAGATTGGTAATTTTTAACTGCTCCTGTGGAAGAAACAACATGGTAAATACAAAAATTACTTTAGGATCTCACATACAGTGCCAAAGAGGTAATACTATGCCAGCATTAGTTGGTTTGTCTATCTGATAGCAACATATTAATAGTTTTGTCCATCCCAGATAACGATCCACTTTAATTTGTTATCATTTATTTATTAACCTTGAATGAACCAGGCGAAAAAAACATTTTTCAAGGGTGACCTGGGCCAAAGTGGAATTTGGAGCACACAATAATAAAAACATTTAGACGTGAAAACAAGAGACTTTTAAAAAACTACATTTAAAAGCTCAGACATTTTTGTAGGATTCTCACTCTTTGCTTTTTAAAATAGAGCGGAAACTCCTCAGTGGAACCAGTTTCCACAACCACAAATATACCCAGGCAGTTTTAGTTGTATCCACTACTACAAGAGTCTAAATGCATACAGTTTATTCATTTTATATACTATAGTACTGTATGAGGTGCTTTACCTGATTTATAGCCATTTCACATCTAATGCTCCTCTCAAACAACTTTGCCAGAGTTTCATCAAACTTTTCAGTGGCTTCTTTTGTGATTGTCTGCAGATTTTTCATTTCAGTCTCCATGATCTGAAAATGTAGAGGGAAAAAAGCTGTACTCTCAGTTTGTGAGGGGGATAGATTTGATTTTTTTGTTTTGTTTGGTTGGTTTTTTTTACTTTTCTGTATTTCTCCTTTTCTTCATTGAGCTTTGTAGCCTTCTTCTCGTATTCTTTATGAATCCTTTTCTCCTCCTCGTTCCACTGGGACTCAGGTTTGGTCAAAACAAACTCAGGCGGAGGAATTTCCTGTGGAGGCAATTCAAAAGAAACTATGTGCCCTTTATTCTGATTTGTCTAATTTGTCTGGCACCAACCAAGTCTCCGATTCACTGGATGGACACTCGGACATTTACAACAGTACATTTACACAATACTTTCTACAAATATAAATAAGCATGTGTTATCAAACTACAAAAAAAAAAAGTCTCACTAATTTTAAAATGTCTTCTTTTTTCACTTCAAGCACTCCGCCCATGATGTCATCCAGAGCTCTTTCCCTGGCATTATCACTCTGTGAACAGAACCAAAACACCACAAGTACATTGTTAAATGAAAAAGAAAGTTGTAAATATTTTAGTTGTCTTTATGAGGAGCATATGTTAAATCCCATCACAGAAAATATGCTATTGCATAAAAATGTGAAGATTATTTCAGTTTGTTATTCACAATCAGACAGTCTTTAACTGGTTGTTTATTTTGTATTTTACATTTAAAAAAATAAATTATAAGTTAGCTTTAGCTGTGAGAAACAGTTGGCTTAGCCATCTGCTGCTGCTTATTAATGGTTGCAATTAGCAAATCATAAAGGCTACAGTTTTTTAAATACTATAATTTTCTCCATAAACAACAAAATATTCAGTATTTCCCCGCATTTTGATTCTTTTATTTGTTTGCTAGTTCAAGGGACTAGTTCAGTCTTTTTGTCAATCCTATTGGACATGTTTAAAATGTGAACATTGAACAGAATCCCATTACTAAAATATAAATCACAAATCTAATCACAATCAGTGTATAGTGGTCAAATTGTAATTAGATATTTTTCCCAAATTGTGCAGCCCTCAGCCCATTGTAAAAGCAGTCTAATGTCGTACTGTGGAATATTCCAAAACCAGAAACATCTCCACAGACCATAGAGGCTTGTCATAACATTTCAGATTATTACTAAAATGTAAAGCTTGCAACAAACAAGTGTGAAAAACCAAACACATTAACTTTAATGGCACATACCTTGGAAGCTAAACGTCTCTTCTCATCCAACTCCTTCTTCTCCTGCTCTTCTTTTTGCTCTAGGGTGAGGTATTTATCAGCTGTAATCTACAAAAAAAAAAAAATCTATTTGCGTGAGGTTATTGTGACAGGAAGTTATACTGATACAATCCTAAACATCAAAGTGGTTTCACATGGGATGTTGTTGCTGACCTCTGAGTCTTGGACCGTCAGAAGCTGCTCGGGCCACTCGGCTACAGTTAGATTCGGCTCGCAGAGCTGCTCATGGAGATCCAGAACGGTCATGATCTCCTTGATGCGAGTGTTTCTTTGTTGTATGTTCTTCAGCTCATACACTTTCTGTTTATGAACTGTATCAAACTCGTTGTTGAAAGCCATTTTGACCTGATAGATCACATCCTGGGGGAAAGGTTCATTCAGGTCAGTTGACGTAAAACGTTTATCTAACTACAGCATTTGTTCACACACATCGGTTCACTGTGGTCCCTCAGACCATGTTTAACTGAAGACTCACCACACCATTTTGAAATGTGATCAGATAAAATAGTTTGATTAGACAACGTCAATAGAAAATTATATCTATATAAGAATGTTCAAAATTCCAGAATGAAGGCAACTAGAGGCAAGATGGCTAACTGTTATCAGATCTGAATTGTAAGAAGTATTTCTACCAAAAAATAAATTTCAATTTTGAATTTTTAAGATGTAAGCTAGTTTGCTTTTCTATTTCTAAGGACTGAAAAAAAGATATATATTTTGTAGACACATAGTTGTATTTGAGCTTCAGACATAGTGTAATTTGTGGTTAATAATGGAAAAACTATTGTGGGGTCAACATTTCATAAAAATGTTCAGTATGTGTGATAATTGCCCATACAGAAACAATTTACATGAAATACATTTCTTAATGTTTTCTAACCAGGCTCTGATATCACTCATGCGTATCTGAGTGGTTTTCATTTGCCAAGATTCAAAACTCAGAAGGATGTGTCATTTCAGGCTGTGGCTCCAAAGCTGGAATACCCTGCCCCAATCTCTCAGTGTGGCACAGTTGTCTAGAAACGTTTTATTTTATTTTATTTTTATCCCATTTTATTTAGTTGTAATTGCTGTTATGTTACCTGTAGCAGAATGATCTGGTTGACTATCTGCTCTCGACTCCACACTTCAAACTGATCATAGCTGTATGGACTCGAACACCCAAATTCAAAAGAGAAACTGCTTTTAATGTCGACTCGCTGTCCCTCCTCTTCTTGGTTCTGAAATGGAAGGAAAAACACGTTCAGTAAGAGGTTTGAGGACAAATCCTGTGGCTTGGGGATTATAAACTTGCTCCTAGGATTACTAACAACTTTGCAACGCCTTTTTTGCCGGCCGCACAGCTGTAAATCAAGAAAGACTTGTGGATTGGCGTGTGTTCAGCTATCCCTAAAGTTACAACACTAAAAGTTCATAGTTAGAACTGTGAGTCAAAGCATCAAATTATTTTCGAGCAGTAAACTTGTTTTGACTTGAAATGCTTTGCTGTCTTGTTTTTTTCATAGTCAATGCAACGCAGACGCACCTGACTTGCGGCATTCTGTTGTAAATTGAAAACAGCCAACATATTGCATTGGATATACTACAATTCATTACATGTGACTTGTTCTGCAGCGTAATCTTGAGTCAAAACCACAAATTGTTTATGTCTGTGTATGAAGTTTGCTTACGGTGCATTGGGCTTTTTCAATTTTCCTCATCTGCTCAACTCGGCGCAGCTCTTCCAATTCTTGATCAGTGCGTTCTTTCAGAGGGTAGTTCTTCACTTCGTCGTCTGAGTAAAAGGCCTAGACAACAAAACACGTTAACAAGTTAATCAATCAGTAAAGCTATTACTAAAAAGAAAAAAAAACATAAAAGAAGAGTAACTTTGACGCGAACAACACTTTATTTTCTCTTCAGTGTAACTGTATTTTATTTCTTTAATCGTTTTCCCATCATTGTTTCTTTCATTGGTATACATTTTTTATTAAGATGAAACCACATGCGTTTTGGACTTGAATTGGGCTGAAACAAGTTAATCAATTAACCGCAACTAACTAATTATTAAGATAATTGTCTAAATTATTAATCAGTTAATGGTTATCTTGCCAATATACAATACAATGCCATTTGCTGAAAGAAGAGGTTTTATGGCTCAGACAAATCAGGAATTACAACAAAATGACACAAAAAACATGAGTATTTAGCATTTCCAATGAAAAAAACTTTAGTCTCTCAGTACATGATCAAGATATCCAAAAGTGGCATCGCTTTTGCTTCATTTTGGTCAAATTTGGTAAAAAATCTTTTGCGATCCAAGCAACTAATTGATTAATCAAAAGAAGAATCGCCAGATTAATAGAGTAGCACATTAATTGTTAAATTGTAGCCCTAATTCATTTCCTGGAGACCGATCTTAACCCTAACCTTAATTATTGATCTAATATTGAAGGATTTACCTCATGGACATAGATTTTTCTGTCCCCACAATGTGATGAATACTTATCCATCAGAAAGTCTGTAACTAGAATGTTGTATGTTCTTGTTTGGTTTGTTTTTTTGTTTTGCTGTCTATGAGATAGTATGTCCTTTCTACTGTCTTGCATTTTAAAATATGTTACTTTGTTGTATAGCTGTTGAAAAAAGAAAGACAATGACGCAAAAACCCACCTTAACAGATCTGCCTTTGACCTTGAAAGTATCCCAGTACTCCCTCTTCAGGTAGTCACATTCTTGGTACCTGGCCAGAATCGCCAACTCAGTTTCAGTCCTGATCTAAGAAAAAGAGATATGCATTTAAAACCTGTCCCATGTGAGTATGAATGGGGTATGAAAATAAGTCTGTAGTACCTTTAACACCTCTTCCTCTATTATGGCCTCCTGTTTTTTCAGCTCGTCCACATCCAAACAGAACTCTTTCCAGTCCAGTCGCATTATTTCAGCAAGATTTTCATTTTCCTGCATCATGTCTTCCATCTGTGAAAGATTATATTATATATGTTTATTTTGTATAGATATGGTAGGTGTGTATGAAAACTTAGGGTATTTATATATGAAATAATGTATTAACCTCCATCATGTATTTGCATAATTGTAGATGAAATATGGGACAGCATAGTTAATCAGAGAAGCCATGGGAAAATGTTTTCAATACAAATTCTTAATAGGTATTATTAAAAATTAAAGTGCCTTTTCTAAGCCAACCTGTGTTCAGAGTGATAAGTACTGGACCTGTGACATGTGCCTTGATTTTGAAACTGTGGAAGGAGAAGATGACTGAAAGTGCTATGTGTGAAAGAGTGTTGGGGACAATAAATTGGAAAAGTGAAGATGTGACTGAGCAGTGGGATTGTTTTTGTTTGTACACGTCTACAACTGTCTAAATGTTTTGTTAGTACTGTTTTGTTAAAATAAATACATAACAGAAATGCATTTTCATTAAAAAAGTGCATTTGCACTACAAAAAAAGTACATCCGACTTACGGTATCGCACTCTTTCAGTCTATTTCTAAGGATTTCCTTTGTTTCTGAATATTTTTCATTGTCTTCTTTCACAATCTGTTGGAACACAAAAAAATGGTTGGACCTGAGGGCAACATTCAGACAACAAAAGAATAATACACTCCAATGTCAATCATTGAAATTATAATAAACAACTATATTTCATTATAAGTATATATTAAACAGACAGACAGATTGAAGAAGTTAACAGTTGAAATATGTTTATTAAAATCAAGAGTGTGTATAGAAATACTTAAATATCCCTATAAAACAAAGTGTTTATCTTCCCACATTGTAGTAGCAAATGAGTGAAAGTCATTGCCAAAAGCAACACAGCTGCTTCCCGAACACAGTTTAACAGACTTGTGTAAAGGGCCCCACCTGTAGAACTATGCCATACAACCACAATCACCGGCATGTATTTGCATTAGTGTATTAGTCACTGACCGCCTCTCGTCTACTTTCCAACCAGGTCTTATGTGAAAGGCAGTTGCATTTTTCATCTTGTTCTGTAACATGTGTAGACGGCAAACTTCCACTACCCTGGTAAAAAAGACATGTTGAGTAGTTTTAGACAAAAAAATAGCTTTATTGTGATGTTATCTGTTAAATGCATATCAAACTATTGTACCTGGCTATCTTCAGCTTTTCTCATAAAATCCTGGTCTTTACACTCCAGCATATCACCAAGGGAAGAGTTTTCAATTTTGACTTGGCTTTGAGACTCTAACGACTTGTTGTATTCAGTGTCCTGGTGAACAGCGACTTCACTCATTCTGTTTGAATGCAGAAAAACAAATAATAATAATAAATAATATGAATTAATTAATTAATTAATATTAATAAATAATAATAATTAACATGCTGTTTCATCCATGATTACAAATTACAATTTATTTTACAATAGTTTACACTACAGTATAGGGTGATCACAATATTAAAATGTAAACTTAATTTTGATTCGAAGGAAAAAGGCTTGATACGCAAAACTAACTTCAATATCAAAAAGGTAACAAAAACGAAACATCCCATTAAAATGTAATTCTCAACACAAAATGACAGTAGTTTCTGTAATGCTGCCACATGGCCTTAATTTAGTTCAGCTAAATATCCAGACCAAACTAGTCAAGAAAGGTTACACTGGAAAAAAATAAGTATTTAGTTAGTTAGTTTAGTTAGTTTTGAGTATATATTATTATTATATATTATAACCTAAGATTGCTGATGGAACAAGCATAAAATATCTTGTTTTATACTTTAAGCATTTTCAAACTTGTAATAAAATTTTAAAGATTTCTGCACTTGAAATAAGACCAAAACATACTTGATATAGTGGTGAATCTTATTTCAGAAGATATAACTTATAGTCAAAATATACTCAGATCAACAGTATATTTTCCAGTGTACATTTTGTCCTGTTTATATTTGTTTTTGACTGTTTTTTAGTATTGCTACCAGTTCAAATTAATATTTAGTTTTAATACTGTTTTAGTATTGATTAGTAGGACATAGGTTTTGATTTCTTTCTTAACAACTCTACTACAGTAGGGTTGTTTAAACTAGTATTTTAAAACTTTAATGGGAAATACATTAAATTAAATTAGTATATTTCACTGTATAGTACATTTTTAATAAAACACGGTAAATACATTCAATGCTATTGCTATTGTTTTTGTTTTTCCAGGTGTGCATTTTTTTCTTTCCCCAAACCTTCAGATTAATTTGACTGCAATATGCATATTATTTAGTGATGTGAATATTATCAAGACATGAAAAGACTGACTATCCCTTTCAGACTTCACCTTTCTCTTGTTTTGAACAATTTTGTAGAAAAAGGCTTATGGAGAATTGAAAACATGCTTTGAGTATAAAGAAGGCAGATGTGGAATGCGAGTGGGCTGGGATCCACAAGGGGCAATCACAGGGAAACTTTATTTTCCTTCCTCTGGACCTATCACACCAGTATTTATTTACCATAGAACTTTACAGTAAACCCTATGAGAGAAAAAGTCGTAATTCATGCACTGTACTTGGCTCACAGTCTACTTCTGAAGCGACCGGTTCCCCCTAGTGTTCACAGCTGTGCAGTGTCTGAGTGTTTATGTTGGGAAAATCTTTACCTCAGATTAGTACAAACGAGGCAGCCATCTTTGGTATTAGCAGTTAGAATAGTTTGGCTGTCAGCAGAGAATGACACAAGCTGAACTCCAGTAACGCACAGGGAATGGCACTGTAGCTCAATGCACTTGTCCTGTACAAATATCAAAAAGAGGTTGTTGTAAAGAAGATTAAAAAGTATTCTTGAACGAATATGAAAGAGGTTTTACCATTGAAGCACATCCTCTGACTTGCAGGACACCATCTCGGCCCAGGGAGGCAAGCCATAACTTGTCAGGAGAGAGCTCGAGGGAAGCGGGTCCCATAGCATGGCCCTTTACTTCACATTTTGGGTTAAGATGAATGGACTGTTCACTGCCAGCAGAGTCTGAGGGCTGGAATAAAAGTGATTCATGAATCGTGATTTCAACATAAACAAGTAATTCAATTTCACCAAGCATCCTTCACTGATATGATAAAGTAACTGTAATCACTTTGTGTTGTACATTGAGACTTTCTGTTTCAAAGAGGACGCAACTGAATTCAACACCTCTCCTTAATTCATGAAGATTTATGAGCCACTGGAAACAGTGGGTCAGGAGAGGAAAGAGATCTTTTCATGTCTAATTTACTTAATCTATCAGACTATTGGCCTGATAATGCAAAGCCTCACGATAAAAAGCAACATGTTCATGTAAGAGCCAAAGAGTTATTGTGGCACAAAAATAATTAACGTTTTAATTAATATAATAACGTAACATATGACATGTTACGGCGTTGGTCTGAGCCAGGCTTGTCTCCTGATAGGTGGATCCTGCCACATCACTGGATTGGTGCTGGGCTGGCTGCCGTCCTGGTTGGAGGCGTGCTCCCCCCGCTCCGCCAGTCCGCCTCTGCACAAGACCTGTTTAGTGCGCTCTGTTTGATTGTGTGTGTGTAACATTGTAGCCATTGTGCGTGTGTGAATTTTTTTTGCCTTTATTTTTGTTTAAGCTATGCTCTGGTAGAGCCCTTTTTGTGTTTTGTAAACTGTATTATTATTTATCTACATTATTTTATTAAACCACTTACTTTACCATTTAACATCTTGGTTGTGTTGCCTTCCCTTTCCCTAGCAGAGCTGGGTTTGTAACATGACACATGTTTAATATTGAACAGCATAATATATCTATATCTATATATATATATATATATATCTATATCTATATCTATATATATATATATATATATATTTTTTTTTTTTTTTTTTTTTTTAAATGTAAGACAATTTATGAAGTTAATATTTGTGATAACATTTGTGGAGGCAACAACAGTATTTTTTGCTACTACACTGTGATGCATATTAAGTCAACTACCTATTAAGTTAACTATACGCCTGTATTGCTATTGTAATACATTGGCAGAGTTAAAAGAGCATTGTTCTTCAGTCCAGGTATAACTCGACTAATTTTAAGGTGAAGTGTGAGTCCAATTCAAGTTTAGTCTTTTAGTAAAAGTATTGACTAGAAACATGTTACATAAGGTGTAACTTTACAATACCTGTGGAAGCTCAAAACACTGCAGGCTTCTCTTTTTGTGGCAGTAGGCAAAAATCTCATTGTTCCCCAAGACGCAAAATGTAAGAGGATAAGGAACTTCATATTTTGACACATTTAGGACATTACTTGACAGACAACCATCTCGGTCCACACTGTTGGGAATTTCTGCAAAGTAAAAGAAAAGAACAGATATCTTATGGAAGCCGTCGAAACATCTCATGAACAACAAAGTTCTTATTTCAATTCAGTGGCCTTTTATTACCGGTCAAGTTCTCTGCAGGTAAAGACAATAGTGTCAGGTGTCTGCTGTGATTCTTGTCTGAGTCGGCACACAATGAAAGAACTTTCACCTGTTCGCTTCCTTTTACATACTGAGCAGATAGAGTCAAAGATGGGCTTAGTAAGACTGCAAGAAAAGAGAAAAAAACACACACACACACACACAATTTGAGATGAAAAAAAAATCAAGATATTGTTTAGTCTCATTATCGTCAGTGGAAACTTTAGGACTTTCAGCGAGTATTGATAAATCTCTGAACATAGCTGCACAAAATGAATGCACCTCCTACTGTATGTAATTTGTGTTGCCTAATATCATTGTTTGTTGGTTTTGCACAGTCATGGTTACTTTGCAGGTTGAGAGCCAATCCTTTTGACAGAGATGACTCATGATGCTGCTGTAGAATTTTACACTGAGAAAACAAACCCTGATTGTGATTCTAGTGCATACCTGTGTATCCTAAGACAGCAAACTTTGATGATGGTTTGGCATCAAGAATATACATGTAGGAATCTTGACTGCAGGTAAATAGATAGTGACCGTGCTGATCAAACCTGTAAATTCACAAATACTTGTTGTGGCTAATATGTTCTCAGAAAAGGCAGTGCTTGTTTCTTGGAAAGTATCTGAAAGTACTTGCACTAAATGCTCCACAGATGTGTGATAGAGGTGTGTTTGGTGCACGATGCGAGGCTGCTGTGGATCTCTGACGTCAACGAAGAGAACATTTCCACAAGCTGTTCCCAAAACCACATAGTTTGCAATGGGACAGCAGGCCAGGCTTGTTATCTTTACAGAAGGGCACATAAATGAATGACATGAGTTGACACTGCACGCACACACCGTAGAAGCATATCTGCTACATGTTCTAAGCATGTCTGAATTCTTGCCTTTGTTTGCGCAGAGAAGGAGCCGAGGATTGTACCTTCAGTCGACCACACCTGCAGTTGTCCTGGGTCCCTCACAGTCTGAAAACATAACATAACAGGTTTCACATACACAAACAAACAATATGAGATTTCTTTTTATTTAAGTTTACCAGACATATGTTCCTGTCAAAGGGTGAGAAAGACAAAGCCACAAAGTTCCCACACGAAACATCCAGCACCTTTGTGAAATTCTCTGAGAGGTTTTTGTTCGATGTAAAAATCTGACCCTGGAAAATGTAAGTCAGATTAAATTGTATAGCATTATAAATTAACGTAATGTATTAGGATAAGTATATATGAAGCAATTACCATGTCAGAAGTGCAGAGTAACGTTTCATAGTTTGGTGAGTACAGAGTGGTTGTGACAGGACAGGCTAATTCCCATGTCTTTGTTATTTTAATCTGTTGTCCTTTAATCTGTAAATCATAAAGTACGTTCTTCTGAAAAGAAAATGTAATATTATGGCTACAAACTGTTTTTTACAACATATGAATAATATAACTGTATTGTGTTTAGGCTACACACTTTCCCTACTGCTGTCAAGTGGTCTTTATGAAGGGCAAGAGCTTGAATGCCATGTTTGAGCTCAGTGACTTCATTAGGTCCTGAAAAAATACATACATAATATTTGTCAGTGATTTTTGCATGAGAAATCATTTTCATATTAAATTTAGATAACCAGTGCTAAATATTATGCATGTACTGCCCATAAATGTTTGTGTTACCTTTGGGATTGAAGACAGTAGAGACATGGAG
Organism: Rhinogobius similis; assembly: GCA_019453435.1. Lineage (NCBI taxonomy): Eukaryota > Metazoa > Chordata > Actinopteri > Gobiiformes > Gobiidae > Rhinogobius > Rhinogobius similis. Next base: position 25,969,741 of record CM033634.1, read on the forward strand.
TTCTGCATCAACAAGCAGCAGAAAGCCTTCTTCACAGCCCACATACAGCTGTGATGTGGTTGTCCAGCAGATGGTAACAGGAGTCACTCTGGCCTTTCGGAAAAGCTTGTTCTAAAGGAAAAGTTGCATAAAAACAATTAAAACTTATATTTTAATGTAAACCCTACTGCCATGTTTACTGTTTCTATAGAGTATTTCTCAGTAAAAAGATATAAAAGCATTCCACAGTATAGCTTATAATTATTTTAAATGACAATAATTCACTTAAATGTGTCTTTAATGGTAAAAACACATTTAAAGCACAGTAAGAGTGTACTCAGGCAAAGCAATTGTTGCTTCCTTCACCAGAGAACTTACACAGTGCACCTTTAATATATCAATAGCTATACCATAGTTAAGAAATGCCTCTGGATCTCTGCAACAAGTGCTACAATGGCCGTTCGCAGCATTAAAACTAATAAAGCTTGTTAGTTCTAATCAAGTGTATTATATTTATGTATGTTTACATTACTAGGCTGTGTGTGTGCGGGTAGAGGAGCGCATCAGTGTGTGTGCGCCTGTGTGTGGAGGACGCACAGCACGCAGGCAGTATCAGCAGATGAGGAGAATAGCAGAATTGGCATGTGCTGTCATTAACGGCATAGACTGATAAATCAAGGAGTCTACAGTTCAGATAAAGATGCACAACCCTTCACAAGCTTTTAGCCACTTTTTATTTCACAATTTACCTGTTAATTGTGGACGTATGAGCTTTAAACAGCAATGGAAAAATATCAAGACAAAACACAATCCTTTTTTCCCCAAATTTCAGTTGAATTTATGCAAAGGCAAATAGAATAAAACATGTATAAAATGTGTATTCACATTAGTTTTAGGCTCCAATATTGTCTGAGCACCAGCCCAGTGTGAGGCCGCAGTGGTGGGAGGAGCAGAGGCAGAAGAGGCTGTGGCTAGGTTTTTTCTTCAGTCTGAAGGATGACTAAACAAAGTATTAAGACCTACAATGTCAACGGGTTTTTCTTGTTAAATAATGGCCAATTATGAATATTTTAGAGAATTAATCACAATATAATATAAGGGTTGGTGAAAATTGAATTAGATCAGATCAGATCAGATATTTTTCTTCCAAAATTGCACTTAAGAGCAGACCTACAGTTGCTAAAAGTCAAGACACATTTATTCAGCATACAATTCAAGGAGTTGTTCAATTAATGGCCTTATAATGCTAGACAATAGAAAAGGTTTGAAAGTAATGCCATTATTATCCGTAGGCATGGACATTTTGTCAATTTAATTTGGGCTTCAGTATTTTAAAAAATCCTGCATACTGGCTACAAATTTACACAATTGTAACTGACTGCACAGCATCTTTTTAATTGAAACAATAAAATGAGCATGATACTAACTACAATGTCTTCTGCCTTGTCTCCTCTGAGGCCTGCGATCGCTGATGGAGGCATCTCTGGTCCAAAGTAGCAAAGCTCTTCATTGACACTGTGGGAGCTGAGCACAATGCCTCCGTCAACGTCTGGAAGTTCTACTGGGCTACGACAAAAGTGATTTATTATTGAAATTATTATTGAAATTATTATTATACTATTAATACTCATAGTTACCATGATTTAAGAACAAGAAGACTTCCTTTCCTCTCAATATTCCAAACAGTGAGGGAGGATTTATCTATGGCACAAATTTGGAGCCAATTCCAAGGGTTAAACACTAAAAAACAAGAATCGTTCCCACCGTGTTCTTGTTGACAAAGTGGTGTTGCATTTTCCCAATTCCTGTAAACAAAAAAATAAGATACAATAAAGATGGAACAACAAAGATGGAACAATTATTTTATGTGGAACAAGAAATAAGCGTATTCAATTAAGAGTTATTAACAACATTACCAGACTGTTATGGTGAAGTCTGGAAGAGAGGAGCAACTCACTAAATATGGCCCACCATCACTTAATGCTAAAGAAATGTAGTCTAGTTTGGACGATCCTATAATTAAAATATTGTTATTAAGAAAAAAAAACATAGCAATAAATGTGCATCGTTAGTAGATTGACCTGTAACACACATCTCACCTGTAAGTTCATTATGTAATCCTAACGTAGGATGACTGTGCACAAATATAGACGGGTTCAGCCCACGTGTAGAGAAAGCAAACACTCTGCTGTTTCCATTTGCAGTAAATACACTCACACCAGTGCCAGAGCCCTGAAGTATGCTTTGTTTTTTAGTATTCAAATCTAAAAAATAAATATAATTGCCACATGGGTATCCTATGGTGTTTTTGTCCACAAAGTAAACGTCCTTATTTGGAAATCCTTGGATCCACCTGCACGCAAAAAAAATGGATTGTGACATCACACATAACGTTAAAGTTGTGTTAGAGCCGTTGTAAAGCCCCGATATCTGCACTGACTGCTATGTGAGACGTTAGAGCCGAAAATCAACACCGTTCAGGCAACATTTGTGACCCAGTTTTTTGTTTAGAAAAAAAAGCAAAGAACAAAAAGTAAACACCAGTCATTTCTCGCTATGTCTCCGACCAATACGTCATATATCAATTCTTGTTGTGTGACTTATGTTGGCATGAACCGATTAACATAGCGATCCAATCACTAAAATCACAAATAACAAAAGTTTATTGTTAGAGATATGTTGTTTACCTGACTTCAGCATAAGCAGAAAAATCCATTTAAACTAGTTAAATAAACTTTTCTCGACAAACTACTGACTCTGAATGAGATGTTTATGTTGGATCGTTACCAGGGCAACGGGGACACGCCCCCAGATGTGACTGGTCAGGTGATTGGCCACAGTTTTTAGGACGCACTAATACAGGAAGTATAAAACGAGAAAAGTGCCTTATAAAACATCTGCTGCAATCTTTAGTAACTTCTGCTTTCTTCTTAAAGTTTATCAAAATTTATCTAATTGTGCTGCGCTGCATCACAAGCAATGGTCACGGACAAGTGTTTCGCTAGAGGTAACACAGTTTAATTGATATTAATACGTGTATTAATTTATGTTACGTTTGTTGAGACAAATAATGTTCCAATATGTTGTATTTTGTTTGGTTTAATGTCAGTGTAATGTCTATGCATAAAATGCTAAAATACATTTACAACTTTTGCATATTTAGGTGCATAAGACTGATTCACCCTCGCTGTGTGAAGGAGAGGTTTCGCAGGTCTTTCCTTCCTGCTGCTGTCAGACTCTACAATGAACACTGTTAGCCCTGAACATGTGCCATTCACCCGCTATAATCATGTGCAATACTGTAACATGTGTCAGTCACCTGTTATAATCATGTGCAATATAATTTAACATACTATTAATACACCTTGCCTCACCATAGTCACTTACTGTATATAACAATACACTTAAGCCACTTTAGTTACCATTTTTTTCTGTAAATAAGAGTGTGCACTTTATACCTTATACCTTATACTTTATATTGTATTTTTTATTACCATGTTTATTTATCCTATTTTTATTGCATGCGCCTATTTCTTTCATTCCTGTCCTAAACTGTGTGTTGCAACAGTGGAATTTCCCCATTGTGGGACAAATAAAGGATCTCTAATACTTATAACACTACATTGTTACACTGCAGTGTTGGTATTGCAAAGTCATTGTATACCTGGTTTTGTAAAGTTATGGTCATTGTGCATTATGAGCATTACGAGAGCCTTTTATCAGGATGGCCAGGGTCATATAATGAAGTAAGGCCTGAAAAAGGTGTGTAATTGTCATAATTCCACCCTTGTAATTATTACAGTTGTGTTTTTGTACATGAAGAAACATACGAACAGAGATCGAAATAAACACTTTATTTTAAATGTATTTTGTACATGTTCTTCCAGGGAGTGCTGCCCCTGGTCCAGTGCCTAAAGGCCACATCAGACTCTTCAGCATGAGGTTCTGCCCATTTGCCCAAAGGGCAAGGCTGGTGCTCAATGCCAAAGGGATTAAGTATGTTTTTTTGTTTTATTTTGTGTTTATTGACCAGTTCATTTAAAATAATAATTTGTATTTTATAAGGCATGAAACCATTAACATCCACCTAAAGGAAAAACCGGACTGGTTTCTGGAGAAGAACCCTCTTGGACTTGTGCCTACTCTTGAGACAGAGTCCGGTGAGGTGGTGTACGAGTCCTCCATCACCTGTGACTACCTGGATGAGCTTTACCCCAAGAACAAACTGCTTCCCCAAACTCCTTTGGGAAAGGCTCAGCAGAAGATGATGTTGGAGCACTTCTCCAAAGTAAGTGTGGAATGTATGTTTCACTCAATTCTAATGTTCTCCAAATTCTCTGTTACCGTGTTTTTATAATTATTCCTCTTCTTGTTATTACTATTACTATTATTATTCTACAGGTAATGCCTTATTTCTACAAGATTGTTATGGCAAAGAAGAATAATGAGGATGTATCTGAACTTGTTTCTGAATTGAAAGAAAAGTTTGTGAAAATGGATGAGGTGTGAACTGTTTTTATTAAGGTTAAAAATCAACCATACAGTTTAAATTACAGTTAAAATATAGTTAAATCTTTGTGTGTTCTCTCCAGGCTCTGAGTAAAAAGAAGACCAAATTCTTTGGTGGGGATTCTATTACAATGATTGATTATATGATGTGGCCGTGGTTTGAAAGACTTGAGGCTTTTGACCTCCAACAGTAAGTTAAAAAAAAAAAATTACACAAATGCATACTACTATTGCGCCAAAACCCATTTTTCTCTCTCTCTGCTAATATGATAATTTTATTCCGTCACTGTGTCTTTCAGACTCCTAGACAGCACTCCTCACCTAAAAAAGTGGTATGGCTATATGTGGGAAGACCCTGCTGTCAAAGCTTCTTCACAGAGCACTGACAACCACAAGGCTTTTTTCAAGTCTGCTTATATTGATGGCAAACCAGACTATGACTATGGCTTGTAAAGAATGCTGTACCATTTCTTTCATTATTTTTCACAGCAAGATGCCCTTGCATTGCACATGAATAAAAAAGTAAAACATTGACCCAACCTATAGTTTGCTCTATTATTTTCTAAGGGTTGAGAAATTGTGCTGCAGTCTATTCCAATAGATTATGTCATCAAAGTGTTTTTCAACACACTTGAAATATCAGCGTGCAATATAAAACACACACATAGGCACACATGCATTCACACACGGGCACACACAGACATACACACACATGTTGGGTTTCCATGCTTTTTGGACATAGATTCATTTCATTTCATGGAGAATGATCCTAACCTGAACCACTACTTGCTAAACTTTAACACGTCCTAACCCCTATAACCTTAACAAATTGTATCCAATATCTCAACTTTAAATTATGTTGTTGATCAAATAACGTTTTTATGACATGGGGCCTGATTTTTGACCCAAGGGAGGCTAGCCATGAAGTGTTTATAAAGGTTTTAGTCCACAGCATGTACATATGTACATATTGTGACCAGCTTCTTGTAAAAAATAAAATTAATAATAATAATAACAATAATAATTTTAGTTTGAACAGCAAATACACTTGCAGCCTTTCTTGTAAATAGGTCAAATTGGCTACATACTGTAGTAATAAATACTTAATGTATAGCTTTGTAGATGGACAATGAAAAATGTACTCCAGAGAATGAAACAAGTAGTCAACATCGGCATTTGAAAACACTGGAAAAATCTGAAGAAAGAAGGATTTCGATTTTTTTTTTTACAGTTTTGAAGATAATTTCATATTTATAAGGAGGAGATCATCTTGGCTGTTCTCAGTAATTGTATTTATTCTTATTTTATTGAGCGTATTTACATAAGTATCTATATTAAGGACTTTAGTCTGATATTCCTCTTTGAAGTCGAGATTAGAATATTCAAAAACTGAGGCATTTGATAGTACAACATATAACTTAATTCCTTGTTATTGTTGCATCCAGTGAGTAAACGTTAACTTCTTCAGCTGATAGTGATCATTTTCCAATCAAAAAATTTGATTCATCTATTCGTGGATCTTTTAATCACGAGAGAGCGCAGGATGCACTCCATTGTAAAGCGCTTTGAGTGCCTACGAAGGTGGAAAAGCGCTATATAAATATGTGACCATTTACCATTTACCATTGTAGGAGATACAGAATGGGCGTCTTGCTGCGCTCAGTCGCTCCATTGGTCACAATGTTGACGACGTAGGCTACATACAGGAAGTAAAAGCGGTTGGATAATTTTGCCTTACAATCAGGCTTATAAAACATTCACCTTTGTCTTCTTCAGTGCGCCTTTACTGTCTACATCTGCGTTGGACTGTGTTCTCCAGTCTCTCTCTAACTCTCTAACGTTTGTTTGCGCTCAAGACAATGGCCACAGAGAAGTGTTTCGCCAAAGGTAACCGAACAGTTTATGTCTTTTGGGGTGTATTTATTGTCCCATGCGATGTTGAAATTGTATAGTATTGGGTCTGTAGAGCCAGAGTACGTCATTTTGAGGTGGGTGCCGTGTTTAGTCTGCTTGCCTATAGAGACTTAACAAATTACACCCCAAATGTATAAGCCCGTTTTAAGACTTTGCAAAGTGATTTTGACAACCTTAGATAATTCTTATGGCATTGTATGACTTTGCATTTCACAGACGATCACACGGCTGCTGCGGAAGAACCGTAACCATAGTTTATTGGTTTTCTCAACAGCACCCCCGTGTGGTCATTAGTGTGAAATGCATCGTGAATTTTGTTGATCAGTACTGTGTTGTATTTGCCTTAGCCATTTTTTTGGTACATTTTCTTCCAGGGAGTGCTGCCCCTGGTCCAGTGCCTAAAGGCCACATCAGACTCTTCAGCATGAGGTTCTGCCCATTCGCCCAAAGGACAAGACTGGTGCTCAAAGCCAAAGGGATTAAGTATGTTTTTTAAAATGTATTTTGTGTTTATTGACCAGTTCATTTAAATAATAATTTGTCTTTTATAAGGCATGAAACCATTAACATCCATCTAAAGGACAAACCGGACTGGTTTCTGGAGAAGAACCCTCTTGGACTTGTGCCTACTCTTGAGACAGAGGCCGGTGAGGTGGTGTACGAGTCCTCCATCACCTGTGACTACCTGGATGAGCTCTACCCTGAGAACAAACTGCTTCCCCAAACTCCTTTGGGAAAGGCTCAGCAGAAGATGATGTTGGAGCACTTCTCCAAAGTAAGTGTGGAATGTATGTTTCACTCAATTCTAATGTTCTCCAAATTCTCACCAAAGGTTTTCTCTTTCTACAGGTTACTCCTTATTTCTACAAAATCACAATGGCAAAGAAGAATGGTGACGATATCTCCGGATTTGTTGCTGAACTTAAAGACAAGTTTGTGAAACTGGATGAGGTGTGAAGCACGTTTTTACTAGGGCTGTAGTCGACTAAAGAAATTCTTGGTCGACTGAAGACCTTCCCTATCGACAGATTAATCGACTAAAAAGGGGTGTTGCAAAACTATGAAGTGTCTCTCTGTATCTGACCCAAACTGCACTCAAAAAACTGCATAGGAGTTAATGTAAAAAAATTACAATTTATACAGAAAAGAACAAGGAAACAGTGTATTTATATGTTAGATATATATAAATTAGATTAAACTCATGATTCACTCCAAAATCTTTAGCTAACTCATTCCATATCTTTTTCACTGTTTTTGTTGTATAAATTATTTTAATCAAATTAAAATGATTAGTCGACTCATAAAAATGTTGGTCTACTAAAACACCATCGACCGATTAATCGATCAAACGACTAAAAGACTACAGCCCTAATTTTTACTAAGTTTGAAACTAGAGATGTAAATGGAAAAAGGTTTGTGTGTTTTGTCCAGGACCTGGTTAAAAAGAAGACCACATTCTTTGGTGGTGATTCTATTACAATGATTGATTATATGATGTGGCCGTGGTTTGAAAGACTTGAGGTTTTTGACCTCCAACAGTAAGTTTTATTTTATTTTTTTTCCAATACAAATGAATTTCACTCATAATTTATTGTTCAGTACAAGAAACAGGAACATTTCTCTATTTTAATCCAGCTGTACTATATGCGTTGATAACTTTCCCTTCTCTTTCAGCCTCTTGGACAGCACTCCTGAACTAAAAAAGTGGTACAAGCACATGCAAGTGGATCCTGCAGTTAAAGCTTCGTCCTACAGCACAGACACCCACAAGGCTTTTTTTAAGAGCGCTTATATCAATGAAAAACCAGACTATGACTATGGCCTGTAAACACTTTGGTCTACAAAAAACCCATCCGTTTAAGATGCACTTAACGCCAGCCATTTTGAATAAAATGTAAAACCCTGACTTATTTTTGAATAAAAAAGAAAAACGGTGACCTACGTCTTTCCTCTTTTAATTTTTATTAGGGTGGAGACGTAAAAATGACCAACTCCACCAAAGAACTGACATCACTACAAAGAAATCCAATACTATAAAAGTAGCTGCCATCTGTGCGTAATACAAAGAAATCACATGTACTTAATATGACCAGCATAAAAGAGGTATTTAAAAAAAAGAGGTATATAAAAAATATACAGATTTACTAAAACATTATATACTGTTATTTGGAAATGTTTTAATAAGATGCAAAATGTTGCAAAAAAAAAAAGAAAATATATTTTTAAATAACAAATCTATCCAGATCTATTCTTTGTTACTATAGTTATAATTTTTGAATTCATAATATTTAATTTAGCCTGAGGTGCATTCCCCCATTTGTCATCATAGGTGTATATTCTTGCAGAAGAGCTGGTGCATTTCTCAACATCTCCTGAAAATGTGTCAGCGTGCCTTCATAAAGCGTTCTGTTCTATCCAGTACCAGAGAACGAAACAAGTTAATTGGATCTGCCTTTAGAAACACCGGAGGAACCTGAATTTCTTTGGGGATTTTAACATTTCCAACCAGAGCATGAATGAGTCTTTTCTCCTGTAGACTCCTTTGCACGTAATCAAGCACATCCCGAAGTCTTTGGTCAATTTGATCAATAGTCCACACATAGGGCCTTTTCTTTATCAGCAGGTGAAATAGAGCAGTTTTGAAGTGATAGCCAGTCAGAGCGCTTTTCCCGGTCAGGCCTGTTTGCTTTTGGTGAAGAAAGGTAACAATTTGAAGACAGTGCAAATGACAGGAATTTCGTGGTAATCGTTTGGTGTAATATTTCAGCAACAATTTCTCGTAAACGGCAAAAGAAAGTGGCCAGTAAGAGTCTTCCGGAAAAGAATCACAATTTGAGGCAAAGCGAGTTACGAAATAAGCATCGCTATCTTCAAATCGCACTGCTGGAATGAGATTCAAAACAACAAATTTTCCTGATGGTAGTCGGATTTTGAATGCACCAGCAGCGTCCAGGTTGCGAAAAGTCAGATCGAAGTCGTATTTATGACAAATTTGACTCCACGATTTTGTTACGGAGATTTGAAACCACTTCATGACTTGATGTTTGGATAGGACATTTGTGTTTCTGGAGCACAGGAGTTCATCTGGGCTGCGTTTTGGTTTGAAGTTGTTACTGGGATGCAGGAGGCAAATCATGTCATCTCCGAGATTAGCCGAGCCACAAAGACAGCCTCCGTCCCCGAATCTGGAGACCTTGATCACACCGCTTCCTTGCATATTTGGCGGGATATCTGACAAACAAAACTCAAAGTAGTACGGATCTGGAGGGGAGAATGACACAATCAGATCGCATGTCAGTGGCTTGCACACTTGCCAGGATTCGAACATGCTTCCTATGCCTACAAAGTCCAATACTTCCATGTCCGCCTCTGTGTCCCGAATGCGTCTATTTGCTTCGAGTATATTATCTGCAAAGCCTTCTACAAACTCCTTAAGCCTGCCGTTTTCATGGGACAAAGTGCATCTATCACAGAAGTTTTGTAGGAGATCCTTACTCAGCACCATTGTTTTTGGACATGCAGCTTCACCTTCATTTTCTTCTTCAATAGAATAGAAGTCATAGTCGGAAAAAGTCCCTCTGCACAGCTCAATAGTCACAAATATTACCAATGACACTGCGCTCCAAAAATACCAGCTATAGTCCGGTTCAGTGTGGGCTTCTTGCTTGCGTTCAAGTTGGGAAATTTCCTTGTCTAACTCGGCTTGTTCTTTGGCTAGGCGCTCCTCGTGTTCTCTCATTCGAGTTAGGAGTTGGTCGTCCTGGTCGGGTAAGGTGGTGTTCTCGTGAGGAAAGAGCAACGGGTTGAAGATAGCAGCAGCCACCACCACAAAAAGTCGCGCAAAGGCTCCCTGCATTTTCTGCTGCGTTTCCGGAAGGGGCACTCACGTCACTTGTAGCAGTTGTCCGCAAACCTGCAGCACGCAACCTGAAAACAAACAAAACAAATCAAAATTATTAGTAACTGGTGACCATGCAGCAATTTTGCGCTCAATTGAATGGTCGCATAAAAGCAAGGCCGATGTTTTTTTTGTGGTTTTAAGTCCATTCCCTTTCACCAGACTCCTTTAAATTACCTTCATTTCATAGCAGTTATTGTTTTGTTTTTTTGCCCTATTTAAACACATAAGTCCATATCACTTTATACCTTGTTTAAGAGATTACACTTCATCTCTTTTTGAGGTCATTTTTAATATTTTGACAATATTTCTTGATATTCTTATTTTGCATACTATCCATTTTAATTCGTCTCCCACTATACTGTCTTGTTATGTTTGCAGAGAAATAGTGGCTGAATAACTGTTTTCCACACATATACACTGTTTAATGAAACAGATATTGACAGTTTGGAACAAATTCTAGGCTAGGCTTATCATGGAAATAAATGTTGAAGAATGATACAGATAATATCACGACAAACATTGAAACAACTTAATGCCACTGACACAATAACCCCAAAAACAAAATATTATCAGTAAACCTTTTTTAACAAATCGATTAAAAAAAAAAAAAAAAACATGTAGCGGCCATAAATAAATACAACGATACATTTAAGTAGTTAGTTAGAGTGATTATTAATGAGTCGTTAATGAATTACTCTACCTTCTACTAGGGCTGCACAATTAATCGAAACTGAATCGAAAGCGCAAAGCCTACAATTTTTAAAGCTATAACATTGACATCTTTCTCATTTCAGTTTAATACAAAAAAATAAGTACAACGCAAACCAGAAAGTTGGTAGTTGATATCCACAGTCTATACGATCTCTGTACACAGTAGTGAAATGTGTGAGAAATGTATGTGAGTGTGAATGGTTAAGAGGTTCCTCTAAAAAGCAATAGAATATTGCAGTTTGCATCACATTGTTATTGTTTTGGTTGCTATGATTATGCAATATTCTCAATTTTATGTAACAAATGTATGAAAATGATGGATTTCCAAATATCCTCCACACCTTAGCAGCACAGAGTGCCTCTAAATATAGCGTCAGTGGGTTGAATGACGCACTTCACCAGTATCAGACCGTGCAACATGGAGGAAGGAAGATCAGGCCCTGCAGAGGAACATCACTCTATTTAGATCACTTTTGAACGAACATCCTCTCAACATGAGATCTAGGAAAGCACAGACTACACTGCACTCTTTCATCAAAACATTGTAATACAATTACCTATAAAAAAATGAAGGAGCTCTCTTTCTTGGACGTCATCAGATAAGGCAATCTACTGTAGCAAGGAGGAAATTACATAAGATGCTTCTGTTCCAAATGACCAGAAAATAAAAAGTGCCTCCATTTTCTTCCCTCTGGAAGCTAAGCTAAAGCTAAGCCAAGAGAGTCTTCAGTGACAGGCATGAGAAAACTTCCCATGACTTATTTAGCTGGACATTTTCCAAAACATACACAGCAAGTTCTTTGAGAGGAACACTGCAGAGACCACAGCTTCCATGAAGACGGTGGCATGGCCGCCTGGATGTCAAAATAAGAGCCATTATAGGTTTGTGCAATATCATTGTATTATATTTTTACAAAATTGCATGCACAATTTACAGATCCTTTGAAAGTTTCTAAACAAAAACATTCTAAATTTTGGAAAAGAGGCAATGGAGCCAAAAGTGAAGTGGAAATTGAGTCCCAGAATATCATAAAATGAAAAGAAGAGGTTTAGGCAAATGAAAACCACTCAGTTACATGTGAGTTATATCAGAGACTGTTAAGAATAGATTAACAAATGCATTTTAAGTTAGATGTTATTGAATTGACAATTATTACACACATATAACATTTTTGATGAGGTGAAGTTTTACTGAACAAATACTTGCAGAAATGATGACCCCAAAATAGTATTTAACCTCTCAACAGATATATTTCATACTTACCACTAAACAGAAACATAAATTACAGTAACAAAATTCAAAATTGTAGTTTAATTTCATTATAAATACTTTAATAATTACTATTTAGATCTGATGACAGTTAAGGCAAAACACTACAACTAAAACTCTTTTTTGTCAGTTTGTTCTCTCAACAACATGCAGTATAAGCGCTCACCTGGAAACAACAGCATGGTGCAATCAGCACCTAAAAATATTTTATTGTTTCATTAAGGCACTACTTATATGGGACATTGTGTTTTAATGTTTGTAAACTTTAACTTTAAAATTGCACTTTGTACGATACAAAGTGCTATACAAATAAATTGTGCTTGCTTGCTTGCAACTTCAAAAGCTGTTTTCTCAAAATATATATTTCTCCCATATATAGAAGCATAAAGATCAAGTCTTAAAGTAGCACCTACACTCACCAAACTTTACAATATTTTTTTAGATTTAAACAAATTGCTCAGAAGGACTTGTTGATGTCAAACTAAAATAAGATATCTTCTGTATGTTTTATGTGTCTAATATATCATAACATTTATTGCACATAAATGCCTTATTTATATATAAAAACATGACATGATGAAAAACTTCACTTTTTCTTACATTTATGCAAGTGAACAACACAAGAACTTTCAAATTGATATCTTATTATAGCATTTCTCCTGCAGTGTCTTACCTTAATCAATGAAAATGTTCTACAGTAGTAAAAAATATAGCTAGGGGTTTAAAACAATACTTAAGGTTTGGTTAAATAATAATGATTAAAAAAACAATAGAGCAGCATGCCGGATCTTAATGCTACACAATAAAGTCAATTTTCCAATACCCAAGTAGAAAATAAATCTCACATGTTACATTCTCAAAAACTACAAATAGTGCAGTTTTAGTGATGGAAAGTTGCTCTGAGTTGCGCTATGATGTTACTGTTCCCTCCTGCTTCCCATAGCAACAACATGTGGACGGTGTCAAAACATGGCTACGTGAAGATGTTAGTCTGTCTCCTGTCGATGTTTTTGTGCAGCATCTAAATTCAGACCTTGTGAGAAAATAAGAACAAACCACGAGGGACTAACCCATTCAGGCGTTAATTACACACTATTTTGCAAACGGGAAACTGCTAGCTTTAAGCAGCCAACAACAATAAAGTTAGCACAAAAAAACTGTGCTAATGCTAACAACTTTAAAAACTTTGCCAAACCTACCTTTAAAATCGTCTTTGGGCCTCTTCATGATTTTATTTTTTTTATATAGCAGATCTCAACCATGGACGATCTCGACTTGAGTGTGAAGAAGGCAGAAAGTTCCTGGGTACGTTTCAGAGTTTCCCTCTTACACATTTCCTGCATGTGCGCTCCACCCATGAGACAGAAATAAGAAGCCCGCCCTGCATCTGTCAAAGCTGCGAGCCCTGACTGTACAGGGCAAGAGTCAAGACCAGACATGGCAAAAGCGACTCAGAAAAATATAACTCGAGTAGAAACTGAGTAAATATAACTAACTGCTACCCACATCTGCTTTCAGAAATACTATTTAAAATTGAAAGCCTCAAATTGACTTCAGAATGCAACATTCCTTACGTTTTGAACATTTATTTTTATTACATTACATTACTACAAGCACACACGAGTTCCAGCCATGGGACAAAACCACATAAATAGGTGGTTTTGGTAGATAGGTAGGTTAGTTAAGCAATACAGGTTAAGCAATACAGCTCCATACATTCTTTTAAAAATATACTTATTTCAAGTCTACAAGGACACCCTGAACTCTGCAGTAAAACAGTTTTAAATTCATAAGCGCAACAATGACGGTTCCATTTTAAAGTGACAGAAGCATTTACACATATTTGGCATTTTCTCACGTAACAGGACCAAGATCTAGGTTATAAACCAAAGGACAAACCTTTTATAGTTCATGGAACTTTTTTAGTTGTAACCATACTTTGGGGACTTTATTTAGTTTAAGCTCAGGGGCTGGTACTTTCCAGCCAGACCAGGAACCTTTTTGTCAAGACACTTATATTTAGAACATTAACTTTATTGGGAAATTCATTCATTCATTTTCTGACTTAGACATTATGTCCATGAGAGAATTAACATGGACACTGTAGGTTCAAAAATTCAGGCTTACAGTGCTAAAAAAGAACAGGATGAAAGGAAACAAATCATTTTAAAATTAATTTTATAGTCACTTAGACCCACTTTCAGCCACTGTCGCTTTGTGAACGCGAGCAATGGGGACTGGATGTTTCCTCAAACTAACTTGGGACTGGGGGAAATAGGGACTGGTACTGGTATGTGAAAAAAGTCAGAGAAACTACCCAGTCCTCCTTGCTTGCATTTATGCAGCAAAATGGCTGAAAGTAGATCTAACTGACTTTATACTTAATAAAGTGGAGTTAGGAAAACAAAAGTCTTGTTTTTTCTGCTTCCTACTTCTTTTTAGCACTGTAAATCTGCCCAAAAAACTGTGATGCACAAAAAGCTCAAACAGTTCCAACTGAAAAAAAGTACCATGAAATGAAAAAGGTTCCTACAGTGGGAAAACACCTATTTTAACTGCTACCACCACAAAGAATATCCTGTACTTGGTCAGCTTTACTTTTTTTGTCTGTCATTCTTAGGTACTGGATAAGCTTTGCAGAGGCGTCCCTGCTCTCCTTCTCCTCCCAGTGACACAGCAGGGCTATGGTGCGTTCAGAACTGTCGTGTGGGTGATCAGCCAGAAAAGTGTCTATTTTACCATGGGCGATGTTACTCTTTAAGGCCACATTCCTCATGTCTTTCCACCCAATCACTACTGCAATCTCAGGGATGTGAGGCCCGAGACGCGCTGTAAAGTGTGGGGAAAAAGTGTACAATAAAGGTGGTACATTTAAATTAAACAAAATATGCTTTAAATCAGTTTTTCAGTTCAAAGTGCACATTTTAAACACATCTATAAGCATTAGGATTTTTTTTCCTTAAAGATTTTGTATTGTGATACTTTGCTGTCCTATTTTCAGAAGAATTTACAGAATAATTCAAGATGATTTTGGAAACTATTTACATTATGCATATTTAATATTGGTAGAAAGCAAATTTGGTTGACCACAAAAGATTGGAGTTGATCTACAACTCTTCTGCTTTTAGTTCTATTTATTTCTAGTTGCCACCTGCTTCTAACAAAGACAATAGATTCTGCCAATAACTATGCATATTATTATTCTATGTTTATTTTATGTTAGGGTGCTACACTGTAGAAAAAAGCAAGTAACATTTCTTACCCAGGTCAGGCTGTAGAGGCACTACCTCCTAGAGAGTGAAATAAATGCAATAATTAGTATAATAATAAGTAACTGAGCATTCACAGAATTAAAGTATGCACAATCATTTCATTATAGCACTATCACAATACTCTTTTCATAACAGAACTATCACAATACAGTTATACAAGCACTATTTAAAGTACCTATGACAGGTTGGACTACTCATTGAACTAAAATGCCGTTAAGATGAATATATTTCAAATTTTGGTCAAATTCTTTACACATTTTATCCCAATTTAACCATTTTTATATTTCTAATTTTACTTCCTGGTTGTAAATGATGACATCACACTAGGAAATTAAGAAGCAACCGCTGTACACTGGGCCAAAACTCATCTAATGTCACAGATTTTTTTACTTGACAAATAAGAATATACGTGAAAGTATTTATTTTGTGTTTAAAGGGTCAATTTGTGTGTGTGTGTGTGTAGGTGTGTGTGTGTGTGTGTGTGTGCGTGCGTGTGTGTGTGTGTGTGTGTGTAAATTATGCATAACCTTTCACTCCGTAGTGTGAAGTCATCAGTTTGTTTTCTTCATGTAATTTTCAACACATTTGTCAACTTTTCTCCACAAACAGCTACCTGATTGGTGTAAAACTATAATTTATATTTACAACAGGTATTAATACACTAAATAAACTCAAAATAAGAAAACCATAGAAACCTGTCATGCGCACTTTAAGTACAACACAGACACAAGGACTAACCTGAACTTCCTACATCAAGGACAGCTAGCTTAATGTTAAAAGAGATGGTGTCATAGCCCAATATATACAATATGTGCTGTGCTTTTAGTCACAAACAAATGCTGTTCATAAATTAAAAACGAGAAAAACCTTGATTAGTCCTTACCTCAGGCATTTCCTTGTTACCACTCTGAATATTTTTTCTTCCTATGGAGAAAAAGACAACAGTTGAATTTAAAAAACAATGATCAGTGTCCTCCAGTGGTGGGGAAAAATGTTACCTGACTTTCTTTTCTTCCAACAGTAAACAGCAACGCATAACACTAAAACAAGTGCTGCAAAAAGGTGTTAATTATTTTATAATGCCAAAATAAAATACAAACTGCCATTACTAT
This sequence comes from Rhinogobius similis, assembly GCA_019453435.1. Lineage (NCBI taxonomy): Eukaryota > Metazoa > Chordata > Actinopteri > Gobiiformes > Gobiidae > Rhinogobius > Rhinogobius similis. Next base: position 25,986,409 of record CM033634.1, read on the forward strand.
TTCATTACCTAGAATGCCCACGAGTACGCCTCCAATTATAGCACCTGAAAAAAGATGTAAAGAATGATATCATTTTTATTTTTACCATTATGTAAAGTTTAAGTTAAATTGTCAGCAGTACCTTGAGGTTTGCTGTGGCATATAGTGTCATTGGTTGCAGTACAGGCCACTCTGATACCTTCTGAATCACACCTTAACAACAAAAAAGTTTACGCTTTATTTTTCAGCGGCAAAACTCAATTTTCTTTTCTTCAAATGTAGGCTACAGGTGGACTTACACTTGGCAAGGCACACAGATGTTACAGGGTTGTCCGGTGGGGCAATAGTGATTCTCCTTACATTTACACTTGGAGTCAGCAACAGGAGTGCACTGCTCGTCCACCTCTAGATTAGCTGTAAAATACATAGCTCATTATTGGATGTTTAAACGAAATAAATAATGCTGGATTACGATTAGAGTGTACCACTTGGTTGTTCACAGGAAGAGCAGGGCTCACATGTTGTCTGTGAATTGGCATGACTTTGATACTCCTTCCCGTGGTCACAGGGTTCACATAAAGTTTGACTCTGGCCTGTACAGTGCACCTTAACTCTGTGGCCTGCAAGATGCGAAGAGTAATAGAATCAGAACCTTTACTGTGTATTATAACAGCACTGTATACTTTTTGCATTCCAGACTTACCAGCATGACACTTGCAGCAGGTTCTTCCATCATGGTCGTAGGTCCCATCCTGACAGTCCTGCCTTCTGACGCGGACCACGCTACCCTCAGTTTGGGATATCAACATACAAACAACACTAGGTATGCAAGAGATAATGTACTGTTACTGATAGAACTTTTTAATTGACATCAAAATTCAGTCCTTTTCACCCTCGTATGTGTGATTTCGAGCAGAAATTTGACTTTTTTTTTGAATGTCAATGACTCAAAATCTGTCTCCGGAAATTAATATTAGTAACACCAAATAATATTGAATACTGTTTATGATAAGACTAATTAAAAATGAATCAAAATTGTGATCAATCAAAATGAGGAAATACAAATCTTGATACCTTTATTGTCAGTTATTGCCTAGTTATTGCTGATATATACTGCAATTGTGAGTAAAAATGACCATGATATTGCATTCCGATCTACAAACTGGTTTAGTATTTGTTTAAATATATTTTTTTAGGATACAAGCAGCTTCACTGTGACTGGATTGCGCTCTGATGGTGAATATCGTCCATGGTATGACATATAAATGATAAAATAACACCAAGTGATTATAAAGTAGTAGGCCTAGTACCACTACCACTCCCCAAATATCTTACAGTGGGACTACTACGACTATTGTCGCTACAAACACTGATGATATGTTCACACTTACACATACACCTCATAAAAATTGGGACAAAACCAGGACTTGGAACTAAACATTGACAAGGCCAGAGCTAAACCAGACTAGAACTAAAATAGGAGTAAACCTACATCAGAACTAAACTCAATCAAACCAGGACAAAACAAGAACAACAATGAACGCGATGTAAATTTGGAAGATCTATGCGGAAATAAGCTACGTGAAATGACACCAATGGTTAAGATTATACGATAATAGTAACATACCAGAAGTTATTACACTTTTACTGTCATAAATCGTTTTGACAACGACTGTTTTAGTTTACACCCACCAAGTCAATAGCCCCATCAGATGTCAATGATAGAAAACACGCAATGTTCAAAGTACAAAAAGAGCATATTACTTACAGTACCACGCTTAGAAAATCCATCTCAAAACGAGCTTTACATTTGGTAAAAGCCATCACTACAAGGCTCAATTGTAAATTCTACACTGTCATAACCCGGACACTGTCGAAGTTTACTTTCACTTTTGATTTCGGATCAGGGTTTTTCTCGGGAATTGCCCATAGATTAACAGTAAAACTGGATTGGCAGGGTAACTACATTGGTAGTACCTAGTTGGCCTACATGCAAAAAAAAAAAAAAGACAAACTAACTAACAAACTAACTAAAAAAAAAAAAAAAGACCAAAGCCAAAATGCTCGACTTTATTGTAGCCTACAGACCTTTACCACTAGAGGGTGCAATAACTCTATAATAACTCCAACGCAATTGTAACTCCTTACTTACATAAAGGAAACTTTTTTTTTTTTTTTTTTTTTTTCAGTTTATATTTTTAATTATTTACCTGTATCCAACATTTTAGATTTTGGACCATGCATTGCAGTTATTAAATATGTAAAAAAACATAATAATGAACCATATGGTACCATATGAACCCTCACAGATTCTGAAAACTTCAGGGACCGGCCTCCTGCTGGTTCCCAGGTTTAGGACTAAACATGGGGAAGCAGCGTTTCAACATTACGCTGCTAGGCTCTGGAATAGCCTTCCAGAGGTTGTGAGGTGGACCCCTACTTTAACAATGTTTAAATCCAGGCAAAAAACATCTCTTTTTAGCTGTGCATACGACTGAAGAAATTTTATTTGCATTTTACTCACTTAAATATATTCTAATATGACTATTTATGTTTTTAATTTCTCGTAGTATTAAGTATTTTCTATTTTTTGGTCTTATCTGTTAATACTTGTGAAGCACTCTGAGTTACATTTTGTATGAGTGGTGCTACACAAATAAAATTGGATTGATTGATAATAATAACAATAATAATATTCATAATCATAATAAATATATAAATGAAAGTCAGAAAAAATATAACATGTGAATTAGATAAAGGCGCAGACACAGGATTATGTAAAAGTGAATACTCTCTGCATAATCAGCATATAATTATGCTATATTTATGTATGTGTGTAAAAAGATCTCAATCAACCATCATGCTGATTATAGGCCTATCACAATAATTGCTATATTGACTTATGGTTCAATAGAAGATGGTTAGAACATGTTTAAGGGGTTATTTATTGTGTGTACATTTCCTTGGAAAATGTTTTGTTATTTTTTGTAGTATGATGCGATTTTTGACCTTTAGAAGACCCAATGACTATGACTCATTATAGATACTTTATTTCATTAATGGTTCTTAAACTATGTCCTACATTTAGGGTGCGATCACTGTTGCACATACAGAAGACCACATCAAACTTGGGAACACCTGGGACTAATTTCAGAACTAATTCTGAGTTCCACCAGCAGTAATCATGGACTACAACAGGACCAAACCAAATCTGCATTTTGACTAAACTGGGTTCAAACAAGGACCAAACCAAGTCGGCCTTAGAAAAGGGTTTTTGAGGATTTTCCTGCTTTTTGGTTATTGTGTCAATGGCATGAAATAGTTTAGACATCACTTTGACAAATGCTCTCTGCTCCATGTCATATTAGAAAAATAATCACCTTAATTGAGATGTAAGTAGATGTGGGTAGATTTTCCAGATTTTGTTTAGTGTAGCACTGATGCATGTCCTTTTTTTTTTTTTTTTTTTACCAGAAATGAGGTCACAGAAAGCTAATGTGAATATACTCCATATAAAAGCATCTCCAAAGGCAAAATGAGCGTATACTAGAGAACTTTATGCAACAGTGCCTAAAACACTCTCTACAGTTCGCTCTGCCTTTGTTAATGAAAGCTTGCGTGCGGGTGGTGTAGTTTACCTCATTTTGACTGCCTTAAGGTTAAGCTTCTGTTAGCTTTTAGATCTCAAAATTGGGAGGAAAAGCTATTAGGCCTAGGCTATTGTGGCACTTCAGAGTAAAACATTAAGGCAATGATGCTGAATGAGCTCTGTTTTGTTTATCTGTGAATTCTTGAGGAAAATAAAGCACAATAAAAAAAACCTAAAAAAAAACGATTAAACTATTTAAAAAACAAATTAAAATGAACAAGACAGTCAGTACTTCTCGTGTATGCTTCTTCAAGCATATGAGTTGACAGAATCAGGGTCACTAAATACAATCTATTGATTTGTACTAGAATTTGAATATGTCATAATGTCAGATTGATAAACAGTTGATTTGATCTATCTATCTATCTATCTATCTATCTATCTATCTATCTATCTATATATATATATATATATATATATATATATATATATATATATATATATATATATATATATATATATATATATATATATATATCCAACTTAGAGGTAAAAAGATAGCTCTCGCAACTATAGTAAGCTTCCATTGAGCCCATATCACTGCCTACATCCCTGTGTTTATTCACTCCAGAAAAGCATACTGGCTCAGATCATAACAGGCCGATCTGTGTTTCATGGTTTCAGGCCTGTTCCTCAAGAGTTGCTAGGCAACCGCTGAGGACTCCAGAGAGTCATCCTGCACAGCCTACAAATAGTTCAGCTCACAACTTGCTCTGGAAATGGCATAGTGCTATTACGTCTGCTGAGGAAGTTGTCTGATCATTAACAATGTTGCAGTGTCTGCCTCGGCCTGTGACACTGCACTGAATATATACAATAGGCTATGTTATGGCAAAGAATGTTAACTTTTTGTTGTTGTTGTTTTTTTTTAAGCAAAAAATATTTAGAGCTGACTTTTGTGAATTAGAATTATAAAAACACAACATGAAATGATTTAGTCTACTTAAAATATGAATACTAGAATACTTTGTTGACAAGAAGACAAATGTTATCACAGTTTATCTGTATTATTAGTAGTCATGGTAATAGAAGCCTAGTAGTAGCAGTACTGGTTGTAGAACCCTTGTGTCAAAGGCAAAAAAAAGTAGTCAAATGGACCGTGTTGAAAAAGGTTTCACTTTAAATCAAAATTGTGCATTGTACTCCAGAGAAAAATCTTTTTGGGGCAGGGCTTTCCCTTCCAAATTCAGTCCAAAAATTACCATTGGTATTTCCAGCTTATATATATATATATATAAATGCAAGTGTGCAAATTTTGCTATGTAGATTTCCATCAGAGTTTTTTTCTTGTAATCTTAAGTCTAACAGCCAGTGGCCTGCATTGTGTGTCGTTGATATGATGTGCCCATAGAATAGAACAGGAAGAAGTCTTGCTGCTTTTCAACCACAGGAAATAACCTCAGAGCTGATGACGCATGCCTCGGAGGAAAACTCAGCCAAACTAACTCTAACGGCTGGAGAGATGTGTATGCAAGGGCTTGATAACTGTTATAACAATGCTACTTGAAATCTGGAGTACTGTAGTTGTGGTTAAAAAAAGAAGAGCTACATTAACCTGTACTTTTAATGCAATTGAGGTTTTGCACACCCACCAAAGTGACATTTAGTTGAGTCTTCAGGCAAAAGTCAAACCTTTCACCCACGTCACCCACTGCGGTCACTGTGTGTGTTGGTGGTTGTGAATGAAAGGGCATCCTGTGTAAAATTAACTGGCCCCTAAATGACCTCAGTGCAGTATTTGTTGTAGTCGTTATCGTTATCAGTTTGGGCACCATTCTACTGTATGTCTTTTTTCATAGGACAGCCAGTTCACTCATCACAAGACTGCCCCTCTGCAGTTCGACTTCTTACAAACAGTATCCCAAGTATGAGAAAGCAAGAATGCCCCATCGTCTCGGTTTAATGTGCTATGTGTATATCTTCTGAAGATGATTGCAGTCAAAACATGCCTAGGTATGACAACAAAAAATAAACAAACACTGGTCTGATAAATAAAAGTATCAAAGAGTTAAAGAAGACCAAATGAATCTGTTTGGATTAGTCCATGAAAATATAGAGGGCGAACATAACCAATCACAGTGAAGCGTAAACTCACTTCTCAAGGCAATATAAAGCAAAATGAAAATGTGATTTAGGCTTGAAGAAAATCTTGATATATTTTTGTGCCCCAGCTAAACAAGATACGTCCGTGAATCAAACATGCACGCTATGAATACATCGTCATTGTGCATTGCAGTTATCATAAGTTCTGTACTGAAGAGTTTCAGAGCTTTTCCTAATTGCTGCTATGAACATAAAGGAGTCTGCATCTGCACATGAAGGGGATTTGGCCTTCACAATTCATGCACTCATCCGTCTGCTGAGGACGAGACAATGGAGAAAAGTGCTGGAGTAGATGTTTCAAAGTGCACAGTAGAAGAAAGGCAGCAGTATAATGCCAACTGAGTATTCCAAAGAGTCGGATTTATTGGGACTATTGGAATTGTGGGAAATCCGGTTAGGGACTTTATGGGAACAGCAGGAGGTAGAAGCTCAGCCAGGCGTATACATGTGAGCGCCGGCTGTCCTGACGTTTACCTGTGGTATAAGTGTGTCCTCAAAGAACCTCGGCTACATTGTACGAAGCCATTCATTTTCCATCTCCATTGAATTCTGTCCTTGTCATTTCTAAGAGTGATGCAAACCATTATGTGACTCTACAATATGTCCACATTCATACTGGGTTCATAATAGTAACAAAAAGTCAGGTTGTTCGCTCATAAAATGTGATTGTTGTTGCTGGTAATGGAAAACTTTTGTAACCTTTTTAATGTTCATGCTGTCGCTGTGTCCTTGGGCAAGATACTTCACGTACCTTGCCTATACTGTGTGGCATGTGAGTGGTTTGTGATGGTCGAAATGGTCAAAGACTCAGATTGGCAGTCATTTACCCCAGGGCTGTACATTTTTAGTCATTTTGCAGTCTGCTATTTCAATGGTGTCTTAGTCGAACAACGTTTTCTAGTCGACAAATATTTTATTGGGTTTGTAAAGTTGTTGTTGTTGTTGTTGTTTTTTCAACAGCAGAAGGGAGAAGGCATGAATTGAGATAGCTGAAGTTTTGGGAGTGAACCATGACTTTAATCTGCCGTTTTGATTTGAAATTGCTGTTTACTTCTACCTTTCTGTATGTATAGTAATGGGCTCTATACATAACAGCGCCCGGCTAGCTCAGTGTTAGCGTCACTACTTCCTGTCCAAGTCTATCTATTTTTGCACCTGAATAAACACCCAAAAAGATCACACAGTGGACAGCGAGCTATGTGGATGTCACTGACAACATGATTTTGTCAGTGACATCCAACTTTACAAATGAGTTAATACTTCCTGGTAGACACTTCTGTATTAATAAAGGGAGGTGTTTGTAGGTCAGTGCTAATGCTAATAAAACTAAATAACTAAATAAAACACATTTAAATAACAAACTGAAGTCATCTGTAAATAAAAATAATTAATACTTTTTAAATTTTATTGGTTGTTTTTTTATATTTTACGTTTTATTAAAGCAAGCTCTACTATGCACAGTCCATTATCGTGTCTTGTGAATGCAGTTTGAATCAGGCGTATGGTCAGGTCATAGAGAAATAGTTAGCGTCACCATCACATCCTCTTTAGATGCCTAAATGATGCACAGAGCATGTCTTTAGTGAACCGATAATTGAATTTGTTGTCAACAGTCATATTGATAGCGTATTAACATTAACAGTAGTAACAGTAAAGTTATTATAATTTATTTTTTGGGTGCTGGTGAAAGTTTCAAATGTTCATGTAAAATGTAATAACAAATATTAGAAAAACAGTGATCTTGGCACCAAAGTTTTATGATTTAGTCTTGCAGAATCCTCTGAACTTTTATGTGAGAGTTTGAATCCAAAAAATGATTCTCTGTTGGCAGCACCAACAAGTTGACCTTTCTGTTTAAGTGTTTTTTCTTTTTTTCCTTTCCAAAATGTCATGACAACTATGGAGGAGATGGCCGTTACAGATACCCATAATGCGGAGATAATGAACTCTAATGACTTCACTGAATCTGACTTTTCCTTTAGAGCGAGATAAGTTTCCACCTGGGAACTAAACTTATCACAGAGTTTGGCTGCAAGTTGGCCAGACTTTAGTGTCAGCAAATGTTGGAGCTTCCAAATTCTATCCTCAAAGGAACTACTTCAGAAGTTCTTGTTTTTTTTCTTTTTTAGTTAAAAGTGATAATAGTATGACAAAAATATGGTTATGCCTAATGATGGGATACATATCTGTTTTAAGTATCAATATTTTTCACCAATATCAGTATCGGCCGATGTAGAAAAATATGCCAATATTGGCGCCATTATTATCTCGTTATGTTTTTGAAAACTAATGAGTAAAAATAGAAATAGAATGTGGTGTTTACGCAATGATGCAACAAAGTATTACATATTGCAGATAAATATATTGTGTTACTATTTTTATTATTTATTATTGTTTATTTATAAGTGAAAGTGTTCTTTGTTAACTTTGCTTCAGCTTAAAAACAGATTTGTGGACCTTGCTAAAAATGTGAAATTTTAAATATCGTGTCGGCAAATATCGTTTATCAGCCATAGCAGCAGGCCAAAAATCGGATATGGTTATCCGCTCAAAAATCCATATTGGACCATATGTTGTTATACCTGTATGTGCCAATAGAGGTAGTCTTGAGCTCTGAAAATCTGACATTTGTGAGCGTTAATAATTCATTAGGGCTGCAACGATTGATCAAATAAACTTGTCTAGTCGACTATAAAGATAATTGTAGTTGTATTTTGATCATTGATTGTTATCTGGACCATACTGACTCTAAAACTCACACAAAATAATAAAGAATAAACATTTTTTTTTATCAGTAATAGCTATCTATTTATCTCGAAATGTTAAGTCATATTTCATCCTTTTATTTGGTTGATAGTGTATTTAAAAAGTCTCAGTACAATAGAAATAATCATTTGAATAGTCCTCATCAAAAACACTATGAAGCAGATGGCATTCGCTAAAGAATTCGTAAAGAAAAAGAAAGAAAAAAAGGAAAAACTCTTTCTATTTCTTTCCACATTTCAAACATTGTGCCAAGAATACATTATACAATTAATCTAATATGTGTTGTAGCTGATCATAGTACACCTGTAACAGAAAATAGTGGCAAGGCATGAAGCTGACCTAACATTTGGTCCTTCTGTCTGCTTTTGCTTTATAATAAAGAACACTGGCATTGACTGTTGGCTTCCCAAAACACCTCATCTCAAACAATTTTACTCAAATTCCAAAGAAAAATCTTGAAATGTTTCATAAGCAACCAAAACCTTTATTGCACTTCCCTACGTTCACATATTTTCTTTAATCAACTCCTTTGTGTTAATATGATAAAATGTGATAAAAAAGTATTTTCTGACAAACAGCTAATGAAATCACAGCAGGGTTCTACGGCTTATCCAGTGCTGTGCCATATTTTACAAGCATCAAAACTATAACCTCTTTGATGCCCCGTTTGCTTGTTTGCATCGCCGGTCTGTGCGTTTAGGTTCACAAGACTATCACTTCCACCCACCAGCTTGGAAAATATTAACCTTTTCATCTCATTCAACCTTTTGGTCTTCGCGCACGATGCTTCCACAGACACCCGTGCACATTTGCATGGCTCAGACGAGAACAATTCAACGCTCTCACAGTCGTGGTGCAGTTTATCACAATATAGTATCAGTGCGCGTACAGGGAGTGGCAAGTTGTTTGGTTAAATAGGCTCAAAGTGCAGGAAATGAGAAATGTTGACTGTCCCTTGTGAGCAAATTTAACATGGTGGCTTAAGATGAGTTTGAGAGAAAGTTGGACATGAGTCTAAAAATAGTTTGTTTGAAATGATTGTAGAAGACGTGCCGTGGTTTATTATTGAAGAGCTATTGTTTATTGTAGAGAATGAATAGAGGAACAGTTGCTGTAGATGTGTGCGCGGAGGAGAAATTCATCACAGCCACAGGACAACATTTTCTTTTAAAAAATGGATTGTGAAAGGATGAAAATCTGTAAGTGGTTTTGTGAAAGTACACATTTTAGTTTCTACTCAATGTTCACTATTCTTTGTAATTTTGTAAACATTATGTAACAGTTAAACATTTACAAGAAAAACGTAGGCCATACATTTTTCCTGTAGACTTTTCAGAAAAGAAAAAAAACATTTTCTCAGAGCTATCCCTATTTTACCCCAGAATACGACTGTAACCCAAACATTCTTCTCGTACCTTGGAAGTAGGCCTGTCTCGATAATTACTATATCAACTTAACATTCAAGATCAAAAGAAGAATATATTTAGGGCTCATAATTTATCATGTGTGTTTTCTTTGCACTTCGGGGAACCTTTTCTTATATGATATGATTTGAGCTGGAGAGAGTGAAAAAAGCAACTTTAATGAGTCATTATTGACACCAACAAATTACAAAAAAGTTTCATTGTACTTTTTTTCCATGTTTTTTAACGAAACTGCACCATTTGTTGGGGATTCTCTTCCGTCAGTGACATAAAGTAGTCTCAATATTATCATTTCTGTGCGAATTAATCGCATTTCAAATTTTATTATTGTAACTGGCCTACTTGGAAGTTATTGTCTTTTAAGAAAAATATAATTTTTAACATACCTTCATTCAAAATCACAGTTTGTACTAGGGGGTAATATTTTGTAAAATAAGTCTCTGAAGTTAATTCAGTTTAAAATGTGTTTTAGACTGAAAACACCCAGGTTATAGATATTAGTTAACATATAGTTGGTTATTAACTTGTTAACATGTTTTTCTTCTAATGAAACAGCTGTAAAAACAACTGACATGTTTGGCCTTCGTCAGAGATGAGTCCTGCCGCTGAAACATGTCAGATAAGTGACTTCATAGCTTTTTTTTAATATCTATCTTATTAGAAGACATTACATTTTTGAAATATATAGTTGGTTAGCCTCTGTTGTCTTGAATTTTTCGAAAAGTCTATGGAGAAAAAGAGTGGGAAATGTACTTCTAGAACCTCAGCAGGCTTTGACTCTATTATATATTCAGTATTGAGAACGATAATGATCAAGTGAAAGCATTTTATATATATGTAAAAAATATAGAATACCACACATGTACAACGCCCTTAACCATTGCACCACAAGCGATATTTGACCTGACATGTGTTTTTTATCCAGGCTTTGGACTAGCACAAAGCAAGCATTGACTGTTTACCCTTTTCTGACTCTGAATCAATTGCCTGGTCATATACTCTCCACACTTTCCAACGTGACAGACTTTACATTAGAAAAACCCCATGATGTCTTTATTGCACTGTACAAGCCACACTGTTTTGGATTCCACCGACGTGAACCATCAAAACAAACCCTTTTAACCACATTCTCCTGCTCTTCAACATTTCACCATTACTAAAACAAACAGAAAATCACAAAGAGAAAACTTGGCATCCTCCTCTCTTCGCCGTGGAGAGGTGCACCGCGGGCCTCATTCATAATTCAGTGGCATGGCGGCGATATGAGAGGAGAGCGCATCTGTCTGCATTACGCCAGTGTTGCCTGCCAGTTGCATCACCTCCCGGGCTCTTGCTTTTCTCTTTTTTCCCCCCTCCACACTTTTAATACTCCTGCCTATCAGTTGTGCCGCCGCCAGTTGTGCTCTAATTTCAGCTTCAGATAAGGAGCAGTCTCTTTCTCCCTCGTCAAATCTGAGAAGAAGCCATGTTTTGCCTATATGTTATACAGTTCAAGTACATGAAGGATATTATGAAGAGCTCCTATCCCCCCGTCGTGTAGTCGTCTCCTTACACAAAGAGCGGTGCATGGGCCTTATTACACGTGCACACACACACACACACATATACAGGAGCTGGCTGCTGGTCTGTCTGACCTACTTTAGCTCTGTAGGCTGTATGCGCTAATGGAGTGTGCGGTGTGGGGCGGTTGTGGTGTTATCTGACTGTAGCTGATTTGCATTTCTGCCCTGTCACTGGCAGATGGCACCAGAGGTCGGGAACATGGAGTAGTTTGGGTATATATTTCAGATCCATTGTTGATAGTCGCTGCGTAACATTTCTGCCGGTGAATGGACAAAAATTTACAAGCATTTGTTACACTTCAATTGCTTGAAAATACCTTGAAAACCTTACTGATTGCGGACGTGACTCTCCACAGATCTGACTCGTAACTTGAGGTGGGAGATACGTCAAAAATGTTATGATATTGTGCTGCTCGGTGGATAAAACATATGCCGGGTTCCATGTGCAGCAGGCCACAGCGTCAGTTTGATTCCGGCTTTGACAATTTGCTGAATGTCCTTTCCATTCTCATTCCCATTTGCTACACAGTCCCATCCCATAAAGCCAATGGGACAATAAATTGGTCATTAACTGTTATTTTGGAGATATGCAAAATGAGACTGTTGAGCTTATCGTCTATAATAAACTATTTGAAAAGAGAGTGTGTAGTGCAGGGTTGTCAAAATTTGTCGAAACACACGTAGCAGAGGGCCAGAGATCAGTGGTTAATACTGAGTTGCTTTTATTGGAGGATTTTAAGTGCAACCACATTCCACAGACTCTGAACCTTAATATCAAGTCTGCCTCACATCAAAATGTTAGGTTTGAAGGTTATAATGGTGGAATATGTTTTACTTGCTGTTAAAAAATAAAATTGAAGAAAGAAGATTGAGAGACTGAGGAGGTAGATGGTTTTGCTTAGATTGGAGCAGAGGAAGGTTTCTCTAGTTTTATTAATATTGTTCCTTCGGATCATTTAATTCCAGGAAAGAATCATACAAGATGATGTGATAACATATTTAGTTGGGTATATGATTAGAATGTATCTTATGAAGTTCTTGTTGACTCAGTTAAGTATAGTTCTAGTTTGTTCACTTGAGTACTGATCTGCAACTGGGAAAAGAGACTGTAACTGCGACTCACTGTAAGGCTCACTGGATTTAGGCTTAATTATTATCCCACAAAAGTTAATTAACAACACGCTTGGCTGCATGTTATCACTGTCGTATGTTTCACAGTATGTTCAGTAAAGTGTGGAAGAAATATTCAAGTACAATTGCTGCTACGTGAAATCAACCATAAAGAGTTATAATTGTTATTAAAATGAAAATGTTGTTATTTCCTGGTCGAATTCTATAATCTTCCACACCTTCTTCCATCAGCATTCACTTTCCGCATAAAATGAAATCATTTAAATAAAAGAATCAACATGATTTGACCTTCGAGTGTTGGCCTGCTATTCCTTACAGTACGTCTGGTTTGTGCTAGTGTTTCTGAGGCCTAATAGGAAGGAAGTGATGAATCACAAAGGCTCATTTGTGGCTGAGTGTCTGAGCACAGATAGGGCTCTACTTCACTCTTCTGTGTCTGACTCTCACGTCCTCATGTACAAGTTGCTGCTATCAGGAGGAATCACAGAGGAAGTGACCACTGACCGGCTCAGATCCTCTGTGATTCATTCTGCTCTAGAAGCACAGATGTCAAGATTGTTTGATTAATCTATAATTTATAATTATTTAGGTATACTCCTAGTGGCTAATTTTAATAACTGTTAGAAGCAAAAATAAACCCATCTGTTTGCGTGTTGCGTGACTCGAGCGAGCGGCTCTTTTGGGTGTTATTTTGATGACAGTTTGTACATAGGTTACAGATTATGGACATTGACTGAAATTATTGCATGGTGGATGGAAATTGGATTAACACCTGGTGTACATGAGTCAGACTGACACATCCTAAACGACCGGCAGTGAACGAGATTAGCACCGTGAGTAAACCTCCAACAGCCAAAACACCACCTCAAAACACCATAATACCAATATAGAAAAAAAACAACAACCAATATTTGGTGCCAATAATTTTTTGAGCGGTGTCCTAGTCTGTGTGTGCTCATGTATCATTCCCAGGTTGCCCTCAGTAAATCAAATTAGTCTTTTTGAACAAACTAATGAGTAAAAATGGAACAATTAGGTTAATATTAGATCTGTATGTTTACACAGTTATGCCACAAATTATTCTATATCCCAAATAAAAACATTCTTCTTATTTTTACTAAAGTGAAAAGTTCATTTGGATAGATTTGCAGGCCTTACCATGGATTTTACAATCTAAACATTGGCAAGCAGCAAGTCAAATATCGTATATCAGTATCAGCTCAGAAAATCCATATCCAACCAGTCCATTTCAATTCAATTTATGGTCTAAAACTGTACATCCAAATGTAAAGTGCTCTTCTGGCTGGTCATGTCATACTATAAAGTTTATCTTTGTTTGTTTTTAAGTTGTTGTTTTGTTGTTTGTTTGTTTTTGTTTTTTTGTAGAGGCTTTACTCCACAGGCCTGTGCAGTGTGAAACGGGGCTACGGCTGGCCACACGGAGTCTGCACATGTGCTTCTGTTGAACCACTCAGCCATCAGGCAGCACGTTACTTTACTCGTTCAGAAAGTTCATATTTAAAGCAGGTCAGAAGAATAATGCTCTATTAGAACATGTGAACGATAGTAAGTAAATAGTTGCTTAAGGATTTCATTGTTGTTTGGTGTTAGTAATCGTGAGTTTTATTACAATAATCATAACAGATATTTTATATGGTGACATCCCTTTCTACAAATTTGGTAATACATAACCCTTCATTTAATTTCATTAAAAGCTGAGGTACCTGTTTTTTCCTTGTATTAAAATAAATCATACTAAAACCAGCACATTGTCTCAAAATCTGACCAAAATTTGACCTGGCTGTCTGCATCTAAACAGATAACTTCGATTGATTACAAAACCAGAAGTATGAGTCTGATACGTCGCGTTGAATACATTTCTAGGATGACATTGATCATGTTGGTTGTGAAAGAGGCTGCTAAAAAAACTGTTCTAAAGCTGTGCACAGGTAGCATTTAATACGACCTTGTCATAATTTGAAAATCAGATAATCAGATACTTTTTGTCATATTTGTGCAATATAAAACTGATGAATAATTGACAGAATATGCTCCCAGTTTGTCAACATTGAATTATGGCTCTAGAGTTTATCAGGCTAAAAGAAAATATAAACTTGGAAGCTGAATGCAATGTTTAAACTCTGGAACAACATATTTAAGTGTAATTAAATGTAAAGTCGGAGTATTATATCTGTTTATGATCATCTGATGTGCTCTAAATGTGCATGTAATGCTTGTAATCAGCTGACAAATCCAAATGTGTCTTACGTCACTTGTAGCATGACAGTTATGAGCTGTGAGAATCTATAACATTAGTGAACTGAGATGACCTCTGTCTAACACAGCGCTCGGTCAACTGAGGCCATTTAAGACACTGACGTCATCAAAGGGATTTCAACATAGATAATTGACTCACAAAAAATGCGATGAATACTTTATAGAGCGTAAACTTTGGCTCCTAAGACGTCATGGAAGGAAAAGTATGATGTATGTACAGAGGTGGAGACGTGACATTTGTGGTGATGAAGAGGACATAGAAGCTTGAGATGGCTGTTACTGATTAATCACAATTAAATCGAAACTGAATGGTCACAAATGGCTGCAATTATTTAGGTTAAATTATGTGGTCCGGAAACAACTAGCGATGTCAAGATTATTCGGTTAGTTTATCATCGTGATAATTCAAATGACATAACAACGGCAATAACGTTTGAAGATAATACTCTTAACAAGTCATTTCAATTATCTATGTTGTAAAGTGCTTTATCTGTCCCCTTATGTCACATTAACTTCACTTTGTCAGTTTGATTTCATTACGCAGCTCACAGTTTGCCTGGAAAGTGCAGAATAAAATATCTCTGTATTTTAATACAGATTGATATCATTCTGCTCAACAGTTTCTTGAGTTCAGATGGGTGTGATTGACAGGTGGTTTAGCCAATCAGGGACACACATGTTCTGTCTGTATAAAAACAAATATGGTGGCTTTTGAGAGAAAAAGAAAAGAAATAATATTACAGATGTCTGACAAACAATCGTGGATTTCTGCAGAATCAATGAATAAAAAGATATTAACCTTTTAAACATGTCAAAGGTGTTAAAAATGCGATTATAATATTGGGGGCTTAAGTTTGTGTGGCTTGGGTGTCTTGTTTTGGACTGTTTGTGTGTTTGAGTGACAGCGAACTAACAGAGAAAGTCAAAACTTAAAAAAGCGTGCATGCAGTGATAATAAACCACAGTAAGACCCAGACCTAAAACCTTGCACAAACCAAGGTTCCGTCAAAATACTTCTTTTTAAAAAATGTCCTTCAGTCCCTCCTTTAGATTTTGTAATTTTCTTTTTGACAAGGGCCATCTCCACTCTGAGTCATCCTCTCAGTCTCAAGTGCATTGTGGCAAACCTCTGTCAAACCCACTTTTCTTTCATATCACTTTTCTCTCATTACTTTCCATTTCTGCGTTTGCGTCTCTTCCTCTCCGCAAAGGTTAAGTCCCAGCTCAACGTAGATAGCGCTAACTAATTCATGACTGCAATTAAACATAAATGAGTGAGCTTTTTTAAAGAAAATATCATGAATTATAAACTATGTCAATCTTGTGAAGTGAAATATTGGTATGAAGTGGTATCGGGTGAAAGTAGTAGTCTGGGGTAAAGGGCACGGCAGATTTTGCATTTAACTTAGAGTCTTGAGTGACTTTCGAAGGCATTTGCAAGAAAGAGGTGTGGCTAGATGTCCTTAAAAGTGAAAGTGAAATAAGTGAAAGTGGAATAAACGAGTAAACAGCTTCCAAAATCAACATGTCTGTTTTGTTTGCTGTTATTATTACGCAACATGCTATTAGGCCACATCTAAATAATATGATTGTACTTTATTGTTGAATTTAGCATTAGCATTTACAGAGCCAGCCTACAGAGCTGTGCAGAGAATTCACAGTCAGCCTATTGTTAAACCAATGCAGTCATTGGTTGCATTTCAGTAAGCTACATGTTAAACTAAGGTTTCATCCAAAAGTATAATGACTCCAGAGCGATAAACGTAGTTGTGTATTCTGTATTGGTTATTTACACCACTCTTTTGTTTACTTTTTATAGTGCTTTTTACAAATGTATCTCTATGGACGTTTTGCACATCTGCTATTAAAGTAGAATATTGTAATGCTCAGTAGATTATAATGCTCATAGTTTAAAATTGAGTAACGTTTTTGACTTTTGATCCCGAGTCCTACAGACCAAACATGGCAGACCTGTCCACACACTGACCTTGCTAGCATTTGGTACAGGTACACTGAAAAGAGCCTATAGTTGGAATTGAAATTAGCGATAAACTGCCCTGGACGTTTTTGAGAGGGTCTAGCTGCAGCTTATGTGAGCTCCACCAGCTCCACGTCAGTTCAACCCAAACCCTAACCTTTAACCATAAAGATGGGGCACTTTTTTTCTTGTACATTTGTCAGTTTGAATAAGGCCACTGCATTGTACATTTTGTTTAAAAAAAAAAAAAAAATCTCAGAAGTATAAGGCGTCATCTACAGATAACATGGCACAGAAACAAGACACAGAAAGAGAATTTACAAACATTTCACATTGTTGGAATTTTGTAGTCTGGCGTAATTGTTCCATTTGGTCCAAAGTCTAACAAAAGTGTTTTTTTAATTTTTAATTTTAATTTAATTTTTAAATTAACTTCTACAATTTTGAATAAGACAGAGACGTGTTTGTCCTGTTGCTCTTCTCAAAACTACCCCTACGAGTCCACTTCATAAGCGGCACCTAATTCTTGTATTTTAACTGCTCAATGTGCTTAAAATGACCCTCGGGGACAGCTAAAATGACATTGATGGATTGATTTATCGGTTGTGACTATATGGATAGCCTATAGAGCATTTACACCTGAACTAAAGATCACTTTTTAAACCCGACTACATTTGTATCCAATATCTTTAACAGTGCAAGACTGGTAAATGATTAGCCAAGCTCAATTTCCCGTTTTAATTAAAATGTGTCCAAACTATTGCACTTTTCCTTAAACTAAAGCAGGTTCAAAAGGTCAGCATCAGCAGTATTTGACATTTTTAGCTTGCTGGTGTTTTTCCAAAGGGCCTTTTATCATTTTCTGGTAGGTTTGACAATGGAGCAGTGGTGTCACCCTCCATGTTAGCCTCTCTGTGACAGCCTGGAGATGGCCGCGCCGTGCTGTCTCCGCGCCCAGGCAAAATGTGTCAGTTCCACCTTAAAAACCTGTTAGCGCCGCAACAGTTGGGGCTCCTGCTGCCACGCATTATGTGACCTGAGTGGAACTGACATAAACCCCAGTGTTTATCTGTGTTATTGTTGCCAAATGTATTTCTTGCACACGTGTTGTTATGATGGGAAGCCAAAAGTATGTGTTTTAATATGGCTCACTGCTTATTAACGGCAACAGCAAAAATCGCATTTAGAATTTCTCACTTTCTGCTTCCAGTAATTTACTATTGATAGGTTTAGCTAAATAACTTGGGTGAGAGTCTCTCAATAGTTTTAGAATAATTATGGCAAGGATTTCTTATCTCACATTCTCTTGTTTTGTTGTGTCTTTGAGCAAGGCACTTCATCTACTTTGTCTTTTGGTGCAGTCAACACGTAGAAAATGTGTTCTGTATAATATAACAACACTGATCAATCAAAGTAGCATTTTGAATTGTACTCCAAGAATAATTAATGGCTAAGAAACGCAGTGTCTCCACAGTTATATATGTATATTGCACTTTAAATAACCTTGAATATATTACAATTTTAAAGAAATAATCATATTTCTAAATAGGACTAGCCTACTTTGTAAAATCTAAATTATTTAAGAAGCAAAACACTGAATATTTCAACTGTATTATATAAACAACAAGTTTTAGGTCTTCAAAAAAGCAGCAACATGATTGTTCTTTCAACATTTATTGTGGTAAAATGCATATGCATAAAAGCAGTGGTGGAAGAAGTGCATCATTTTGTTACTTGAGTAAATGTTTGCCTCCTTTATCTGTACTTAAATGTGTCGCATAAAAGATTGACTTAAGTAAAAGCATTGATGTACATGTAAAATATATTTGTATAAAGTAAAAAAGTATTTACCATAGATTTTGGAACAACTAAAGAGTCAAATGTAGGGGTCTTGATAAAAAAATGTTTATTAATATTTATTTTTTGTCATCAGAAGCGACTGAATCTACTTCTTAAGTCAGTTTTATTACATATATATTTTTGCATGCTCACTTGAGCTCTCTTATAATCTACTTCATTTTTTAAATCCACTTTAAGGGTGGAGTGGAGTGGAAAGTGCATCTCAATTATAATTTAGATAGGTGGGATAGTCCCTGTGGTGAATATTTATGATAGTTTTACATCAGTCAAGTCACAGTTTGTGAAGAAAGGTTGACAGTGTGTAGAACTGAGTTCTAAAATGAAATCCCTGTCTGTCATCAATAAGCAACACTCCATCGAAAATGCAGGGACACAGAAACTGTTCTGACAGTTTCAAAAATAGTTGAACAAAGTAAAGGTGTTGTGTATTATATTCATTATGGTATTTCATTCTTATTTAGACCATAGTTTCTAGGTAACAGTTGTGGAATTACCTTTACCTATACCACTGCTGCCTGTCATTCCCACATTTGAGTTATTTGCTGAATTTGAGTCAGTCTTGCTAGTCTTTAACTTGACTGTATTTTCATAATTTAAATAGCAGGAAACTGTTAAAAATGTATTTCTCAGCTGTAGCCTTTGTTTGCTAGCTATTTATGTGAAGTGGAGCTTGTTAAGAAAGTGTTTGTTTTTTTTCCTGAAAGGGGGCAAATTTTCATGGGCTGGATCAAACCCATGATTGGTAGCAATGACATGTGCAACGCCCTTAACCACTGCACCACTGGTGAGCACGAGCTTGTTAAGAAAGTTTCATGATGTTTATTTTTAACCAATTCATCTCATACCTGTAGTCATCAAACATTAAATATTACACTAAAATCAGTTGATCTCCATGTTTCTCTGCACTAATTTGTTTGATCAGATTTATTAGCAATCAAATGTTGAACGTTGTGCTCGTATTTTACTTAAAATTAGATGCAGTTTGTCCACCTACGAGTTGCCATAGTAATCATTCAATTATAGTAAATTTGTGTGCTTGTGCCTTGGCATGCACAGATTAGATTAGACTGACCCCATGGTATTGGAGAATCACATTGGCCATGTCCAACCAGGAAGTAACATTATAAACTTCACCAAAATGGGAAAAACGCTCATCATTTTAGTAAAATCTTAACTACGTTTTAGTGAAAAGTGTAGTAGCTGTCATATGCACTAAGAACAGTACTTTTAATTTTGTGCTCCAGTACTTTGCACCACTCTATAAAAGTACTGTAATAAGTCTATTCAGCAGTCTGCTATAGTTTGTCACACCCTCAGGGAATACTGCGATAACTACATCCCCTACAAATCATGCATGTGGGTGTGTTTTGGCTGCTGCGCCTGCCTGGTATAGCCTGTGCCACATGAGGATAATGTATGTGCGCCCCCCCAGCCCCCCGCCCCCCCGCTGCGCACTCCGATTCGACTTGCGCTCTCTCCCTGTTTATTTGGGGTTAAAAGCCGGGTGTCTCTGCGGGGTGTATGTACCAGCCAGGGTCATCTAAATCTGTCCCAACGCTCCTCCTCGCTCGCTTTTCCCGACACACAATCTGGTGATCAGTCTCCGGCTTTGTGCGCCTGCTCCCCCCCAGATTAGAGTCGTCATGTTTTAAACCTTTTCTCACGGCTCACAATATGCCTTTTGCGTCTCCTGTATGTGTGTGACAGCCTCTCCAGCGCGGGCCGGGTTCACGGAAAGGACAGCTCTCTTCGCTAGTTATGAAAGTGGGGGGCTTTAGCTCATTATCCGGGACGGTGCAGGCGTTTTCTATTCATCTATTAATTTGCCCATCAGCTCGGTGTGTAGCTATATCTCACTCCAAAGCGTTTGAGAGGGGGAAACAGCTGCTAATCCTTAATCCTCACTCTGCCTCTCTCCCCCGCGGGATTCCGGCCCTTTAAAAAGATGTGGATGGCTGGTTGCAGTGGTTGGTTGGTTGGTTGGTTGGTTGAGTGGCAGGATCAAAATGGGAGGATGGACCACGCTCACCCCTGCAGTAAAGTCTCAGAGGGGGAGCCACATGTTGTGCACAGATACTATAGAGATGTGTGGTCGTATGTATGCTCTGGATGATTGAGTTATAGCTGGAAATATGTGTAAAAGTGATTAGAACCGTTTGCATTAATGGTGGGCTTTGATTGGGGTTAATTGCAGTGTAGAATATTACAATGCTCATAGTTTCAAATTGAGCTGATGGACAGGTCAGAATTCTATGGTGGAATTTAGCTTTTATCTGTCAGATTACAGATGTTTTGTCCTATTTTTGGTGAATATCTCTCTGTAATAACTGGGCCTATCAACTTGAAAGAAAAACTGGCACAAAGTTCAAACTTCTTTGTCAGCATAAACTGAGGTGATATTATTTGTTTATTTTTCCGACAATAGCTTAAAAAAGTAGTGCCATTACTCAACCCTATAGGTGTGGTTGTTTTCAGTTGGTGAATTTGTGAAGCCAATCCAAAACAAAACAATCCACCTCAGCTGGCTCCTCTCGATGTGGAAGAGCAGTGGCTCTACTCCGAGCTCCTCCCGTGTAACTGAACTCCTCACCCTATCTCTAATAGAGCGCTCAGCCACCCGGCAGAGGAAACTCATTTCGACCGCTTGTATCCGCAATCTTGTCCTTTCAGTCATCACCCAAAGCTCGTGACCAGGTGAGAGAGGATCATCGATTGACCGGTAAATCGAGAGCTTTGTCTTTCTACTCAGCTCCTTCTTCACCACAACATTCCAATACAGCGACTGCATCACTGTGGCCGCTGCACCGATCCGCCTGTCAATCTCACACTCCATCCTTCCCTCACTAACAATTGTGGATTATCTCTTTGGTAATTTATAGAAACAAACAAACATGAACGCAGCCTATTGAAAATGTCATCAACATGGTCAGAGAATTAAAACTGTTGAAAAAAGTTCTTAAGCCATGTTTTGGTTTCATTTTTTTCTACACAGAGTAGAAAATGTTGATAGTTTGACTAAGCTGTCAGTATATGGCACAGCTATTGTGTCAAGACACTTCAGTCGCCATGTATGTAGGAATGCCTTATTGGTGATGACTGAAGAGTGCAGAACACAACATTTTGGCCAAAATAGACAGTTTGGGATAACGTTCAGTTATGGTAAAATGATATGCTTAAAATGTGGTTTAGTTTTGTTTGTTGCAATAAAGTATTTTTTTTTTAATGTAAAAATGAATAAAGGCCCCTTGGTCTACCTCGATCCTGCGTATCACCCATCTGTCACTGTCACAGCAAACCACATCTTGCTATCTTTGGCTCTCAGTCAATCACCACTTAAGCTATTTACATTCGCTATTGTCCTATTCTGTTTGCCCCAGTTCATCCGTAGCAGTAAAACCATCAGCCACCTCTGCCTCTTCGATCTCCTCTTTATCACCACAATCAGCATATAGACTGTTAATGGCATGTTAAATGTCTCTTTATGTCTCTCCAAATTGTAATATTAGTCATAAAAATGTATATTGCGTCATATGTCAAACAAGTCCCGAAATGGAATCACGCTACAACCTAACCTAGCATACCATTGAACTTGCAGTATAATGGCCAAACATATGCAACCAATAGCCTTGGTTCACCTCCTGTGCACAAGTGCCACTCAAGTTGACGCTCAGTGAAGCTCACATAACCGCAGCTGAACAGCTCCATGAGTCACGGCCATCTCTCACTGTCAGCCTCTGCAGATCCAAGCTGATTTCCAGTGCATTTGAGTAACATCTTATACGCTTTCAGAATTTGTCTGACGTAAGCCTAAAGCAGTATAAATTTCATTCTTTGTACTCCACATTTAGACTGTTTTTTATTTGACAAAAGGCGTAAAAGATATTTTACGTCATTTGAAATATTTCTAATTGTAGGAGTAGTTGGAGTAGTGGTAGGAGTAGTTGGAGCTGTAGTTGGAGTAGTTGTCCTAAATATAAAATGCATACTCAAAAGATTAGTGATTTCCATATGGTGGGTCAGGCGCCTAAAGTGGGTCACTGGGATTTTTTTTCTAATTATTATGACTTAGTCTGTATGTAGTAATCTCACATATTATTATAATGTTTGTTTATTTTGGGTAGAATTACATGGCATTACAGGACAGCATAAAATAACATTTCAGTCTAGCTGCATTATGGTAAAGTTAGCACTCTTACTCACAACAAAAAGGGTCTTAGATGGTCTTGGGTCTGAATAGCTTACTTCTATGTGTGCCAGTTACCTCCATCGACCTAAAACATACAGGCTAATCCTCCAGATGGGTACTCCTGACCAAGATTCTGGTTTAAAAATGTCTGGAGAGATGTGTGTCCAGGTGCTCATATAGACATTAAAGAATCAGACACAATCAAGTCTATCTTAAAGGGGCGGTACCCATAGTTTTTTCCATGTAACAAAGTAAAAAAACTATTTTGCCCTGTTCTTTGGGTCAAAATGAGACTGTGCTATGTCTGGATCTAATTGTAAACAGTTTTGTTCTTTGCAAAGCAGGAAGTGCATTGTGAGCATGCTAATGTTTGTTAGATGAATCAAAGCTATGAAAGTAAAGCACTGTGTGTGCCATAAAGGTGGAAAAAATGCTACATTAGGTAATTGAGCGATACACGTGGACTGCTGAAAACGGGTTAAAATGAACTAGTTTGGTTTTTCATGGTTTTAAGATGGTAAAAATCAGCACCTTTATGAGGGGAAATATTATGTAAAATCAACTTGTATCAGCTTTTAACTGCATATTTTATGGTGTTCCTTCATCTTTAGTTTACTCAAAGTTTGTTGTCTTCATCTAGACCATTTTTCCTAGCGACCCCTATTTCACACGTGAAGATGTCGACCCAAACATCCTTCTCCTATTTCAGATTCTACTGCCTTATGAGGAAAAAAATATAATTTTCTGGTTAATAAAGATGTTACTGAACAGTAATTATTAAAAATACTTCAAAGAAGCAATTAAAATTAAAATTCACACAATCTAGTTTGGACCTCTTTTCTAAACCTCCCCCTGAGAATCTTTGGGACATCAAGGGGAATGACTGATAGAGACAACGTTTTACAAATCAAGACCCTTCGACTTGCATGTGAAACTCAGTTTAAATCTCACTTTCAATCTTACTCGAAGGTGTATTTTGGTCCATGCATGTTGTAATGAGTAATTCTGTGCTGCATTCAAGGCTTGAGTGTTCATAAAAATACTGTTTTATACCCCCTACTACCCACCTCTTTGTCATTTTGATCTTGAACAGAAAATCAATAAATTTCTGTTCTTGTTATATTTAGATCAAAACTGCTCTCTACAATGAACAAAAAACAACATAATGATCTTGTTGCTGACATCTGACATCTTCTCTTTTTCAGTGCGTGCCACCTGCTACGGTCTGACCCCTAAACGTGGAAACATCATCGGGGCGGGTGAGGCCAATCCCACCATCCATCAGACATTCAAACTTCCACAAGGTCCACAACTCTACTTCACTTTTGAACTCATCTAAAAGTGTCAAAGCCTGCAGCCATGTTTCTATCTACAGTGAACCTTTTCCCCCCAACACTCATATCACTCTTGTCATTTCAGATAATGTCACAGCCAAAGGAGCCGTGCGTTTCCATAATATTCTCAGTGAAAAAGCCAAGATGTAGACAAGAAAGTGTGCCTGTGATCAGAGTGTGTGCGTGTGGATTAGGGACTGTGATCAGCAGCAGCCATATGCCTTACATTACCCAGCTGATGACACTAGATGGAGAGCGAGAGAGAGATAAAGAGGGAGGGAAGGAGGGAGAGAAAGGGGGCTTGGGGGGAGGATTAGAGGCGCTCGAAGATTTCAGGGTAAAAGTCAGGTGGAGAACAGGCCTGTCAGAAGAAAAGCTGCAGATAATATGAACAGGCTCTTCTTACATACGGGAAAAAACTGTGCCAGATTGATGTTGAGACATTTGATTGTGAAAACAGGCATATATTTTGGTCACAGTTTTGGTTCTCTGATCAATGTCTGAACTAAACTAAAGACAGACTGACCAATCGCGTTAGAGTAGGGCTATGCAGTTAATCGATAAACCTCAATGATATGCTTGGGTCATTTTGATCGAGAGGTTTACAGTCCTCTGCACGTATGTGGTTTGGAGTAGAGTTCAGACTATGGAGGAAGAAGTTTTACTATTTTAAAATGTTTTGGTCAAACGGCAATGATTAAAGGGCACATATCCAACTTCATTGAACATGTAGCTATAACAATGTTTCCTCATTATTGAGTGTACTTAAAATTGTGTTTTGATTGTTCATGCATTTTCATGTTTGAGTAATCTTGTATTGTCCTGTAATTGAGACTCAAGTGCTCAAAAAATTCCTGTTTTACCCCCTATCCCCGCCCACATGCCTGCACTTAGAATCAGAAAAGTTGTATTGGCATTGTCAGTGAACAAAATTCACAAACAAGGAACTTGCTTCGGTACAACATGCAACCTTGATTAGTTGCGCTAAATTGAAAAATCAAAACGCAGAGTGATACAGAGTTCTACAATGTCAGCGTCACCACTTTTCAAAAATAAAAACGTGTAAATCACATAACTGTTTGCTATGATGAATTGTCACTATGAAGTCAGTTCTGCAGTTTTGAACATGAAGTCAATGGCTGTTTCTGTTACTAAGCTGTTTTAGATGTACAATTAACAAAATGTAAAACAATGATCAACGTATGTGTATTATTTAGTACTTGAAAAAAGCATACTATGTCTCCTAAAAAAGTCTCTATTGTTTATGTTCAAAGAATTTATATTAAATGAATAAATATCTAAATTGAATCAAAAATCATGATTGATCAATATGATTAATTTAAAAAAAGTGATTCATTAAGTTTTTTGTCACATTTTACCCAGCCATCGTCCTTCCTGGAAGATTAACCTGTTTTTTTTCTGTTCTGTTTCTGTTCTTTAACATCAATATTCTCCAATGTCCAGTGTAATGTAATTGCATAGTGCTGCTATGATGGAGACGTCACATTTAAGTCTAGAACATTATGAGTTTATATTACTGTATGGAAAGAAATGCTTTTACTTCGGTGACAACAGATCTTCAGTGGGATAACTTATTTATAAAGTCTGTGCAATACAAAATCATGATATACCAAACAAGTATGATATGATTTAGTGTGACAGCACCAGGCCTGTCACAATGACACTTTTACAAGTGCGATTAATTGTTTACAACGAAAAAGTAGGGTAATGAAAAAAACAAAATTTGACCCAGAAGATGGTGAAGTGAAGCTGCTTGAGGATCCTGGTTTGGTACATTTATGGGAAAAAAAAGAAAGTGCCCCTATTTCTTCTCATTTTCATTGCAATTGCACCTCAATTTGAGTCATAAAACCTCTTCTCTCAGCTCATGACATATTACTGAAACATTGTATTGACCAGATAACAGTTATTTGTCTAAATTCGTTAACGATTACTTCAATAATTGATTATCTTGTTGCAGCCCTGTCATATACTGTTACAGAAAATATCATAATAAACAATGGTATTTAAACTATTCAGGTAAACCTTTCCTAAAGAGGCTGTTTTTGAAACGTGAAAAACAGAACTGGTTTATTTTAAAGTCTTTACATTAGTCACATGTATTACTTAATGCAGTCCCGGCATCCTAAATATTCACCACAATGAGTTTACGAGTTTTTGTCGTCCAGGGTAAAGCTAACAAATATTAGCATGCTAACCCCGCACTTCCTGCTTGTCGTGGAATAAAATGTTCTATTCACCTTATTCCGGAAGTTGCTGTATGCACCGTCGTCTTGTCTCCGTTGTATTAGTTTACATGGAGCAGACGAGCTCAACAGAAAATAAGTTCTACATGGACTAAAAAGCTGTTTTCAGACTGACCAGGAAATCGTTGCGTTGTTGACTTGTTGTTGCTCGTGTTCATTAAACATTGTACACAAATCAACCTACTTTATGTAACATTTTAGCGGCAACACTTTTCCCTCGTTCATCATTAGCTTTAACGGAGTTCTCATCAAACGGAAGTGCGTTTACAACAAAAGTGCGTATCTGTGGCAAAAAACTGCAAAAGTGGGCGGGGCAGAATAAGGTGAATAAACAGATGTAGAGAAGTGCTTTGGTCTCATTTTCACCCAAATGCTTTTACATTATGTTGTGAGGCAAATCGGGTGCGTGAACTGTTTTCACGTTTAAAAACAGTAAAAATCTGATTCAGCACCTTTAAAGCCTATATGACAGTTTCTTATGACTTTCTAATTATGACTTAGTTTGATGGTAAGGCACCTGTGGTAAATATTTAGCATTTGTGAAGTTTGTGAAGAATTTTGAAAAATTAAAGTTGAAAATTTTGAAAAAACAGGAAGTAGTGCTGAGTTCTAAAAGGGAATCCTTCTATGTCATCAAAAAGTGACATGCTATTGAAAATACAGGGACAATTTAAACAAAACTGGCACATTTTTTTGACATTTGTCATTCAGCAAAATAAAGGTGTTGGCCTTTGTTTTCCAAATGGTTTCTGTGTAACAGTTGTGGAATTACCTCTACCTATGTCATATTTGCTGCCCCTGTCTAACCAGGAAGTAACATTTTTAACATGTGGACAAATAGAAAAAATGTTTAGTACAATGTTAAATATCATCATTTTGATTACATTTGAGTAAAATGTGTTGTCTAACCTGTCATATAGACTTTAAGTGATTGTTAGTATTATTAAGGATAGGACAGATGTTAATTCCTCAAAATTCTGCAGCCCAAATGTAAAATACTATACATACTATGGTTGGGGGCCGGATCATATCCCTTGGAGTGCCTGATTTGGCCCCAGGTCTCAAGTTGAATAGTCCTACAGTAGATGGTGAACAGAAACAAACACTTACAAATACAGCCTTGTGCTACGAACTACAGAGAGCCTCCTTTCAGTCTCACCCTTCCGACTCCAGTGTATCTGTATTGTGCGTACACATTCACAATCTGCATGTACAGCCGTGTGCCATGTTAACCCTGGTCTTTCTGTGCTTTCTTCCCCCAGGCTCCACATGCTATTACTGCAGCACAATGGCACTATGTCCTCTCCATTGATCACGCAGCGACTGGAGCGTTTGTGCTGAAGAGAGCTGGAGAGGTCAGAGGACACCAGAGTACAGTAAGTGTTTCCATGTGCCCGTCTTATTTATACGCAGAGGAGGTTGTTAGATATACAATGTAATGTCAACAGGAATCTAACCCCCACACACTTGCACTTGGGCACAGCGGCATCTTTCCACATGTCTGTCAGCTTCTTAAATCTGAAAACACCCACCCAATATTTGTCTCTAATGATAATTTGAGACATTAAACTACTTTTTAACCGAATGAAGGTCAAACTATGGTGACTAAAGACTTCTAGATAAAGAATATTTACAAATTAAATGTAATATTGATTAAAATCTGAAATACTTTATTCTTTTTTGATTTATACACTACACTGCAAAATGTTAAAATGACTTGAATTCAAGATATGAATCTACTTTCATGAGCTTTTAACCATGTGATGACGGTGTTACATCATCATCCGTTTACTTACTGTTGTATTTGTATTTTTGAGTAATCCTGCGTTGACCAGCGTTCAAGGCTTGAGTGTTCAGAAAATCTTTATTTTCACCTACAACATATCCCG
The DNA here is from genome assembly GCA_019453435.1 of Rhinogobius similis. Taxonomy (NCBI): domain Eukaryota; kingdom Metazoa; phylum Chordata; class Actinopteri; order Gobiiformes; family Gobiidae; genus Rhinogobius; species Rhinogobius similis. Next base: position 26,014,814 of record CM033634.1, read on the forward strand.
GCCCATTGCTGTCATTTGTCACTCATTGTGGGATTGTTCAAAACATATAGACTCCAGGTAATATAGTAGTAGTTTGTAGTAGAACAGTTGATTTATTAAATAATGTCACGTAGCCACTTTTAAACAATAAAAACACGTTGAAAATTTGCTGCTTGTTACAGTGAAATGCCACAGTGCCTCTTCAAATACTATATCATTTAGGTTAGTTTTCAAATCAAAACCAAAATGCAAACTGATGAAGAGGATGAACTATGAACATGCCAACTTGGACCTGGATGTTTTCCTGGAGCTTCGTCCTGTGCCCCTGATGAGATGCCAGTAACTCTGAAAACCTGCTCCTGTGAGAAATGAAGGAGCTTCAGACAAAGACCCTCAGTCCTCTGTAGCTGGAGACACCAGGATCTTCTCTGGTCTTTGGAGACCTGTGAGAAAAATCTATCAATAATCTATTCCAGTGTTTTTCAGGGTCAGAGTTTTAAAGGAGACGTATTAGGATTGTAGTTATGTATTATGCTAGTATTAAACTATAGCATAAGTAGATCATCATTTTATATTTTGTTCATATTGATCTAAAACAACTTAGTAATAGAAACAGGTCATTGACTTCCTGTTCAAAACTGCAGATCTGATAAGCCCCGCCCCTTCATAAGTACAGTTCACTGTAACAAGCAGTGGATTATTATGCATGTGTTTTTTTGAAAAGTCATTACTGTCTGTGTGTGTTCTGAACGGTGGTGGTAGAACAAAAGATGTGTCATTTGAAGTCTTAATTTAGCGTAAGTACAGGGGTGTGGGCGGGTGTAGGTAGCAGGTGAAAACAGGACTTTTCCGAGCACTCAAGCCTCAGTTGCAGAACAATACAGGATTACTCAAACATGCAGGAATCAATCAAAACACAACTGCGCGTACGCTCATTACCAAAGCTCTCCAAAGCTCCTTAAAACTGATTTTGCATAATATGTCCCCTTTAAAGCCGTTTTAGTGACTAACACTTGTGGTACTTGGAAAACCAAATATTTAACAAGGTAGTATTCGGAACAAACAAAATAAAAATAATTTATTTCTGTTTGATATTAAAACATGCTAATCATCCCACCTAAATCACTTCAAATACACCTCTGTCTCTCTTTTATGTCCTCACATCTCCTGTATATTATAGTCTTGCTCTTTCACCACTGACTGCAACACTTTGTGCAACTGGCTGCACGTCGCCCACGCCCAGAACACGTTGAAATATTCTTTCCACTTCCCCATTTATTGAAATCACAAGCGCTTTCATGTGGTTATTTATTGGCTAAATCAGAAAGTAACATTTTCTCAGAGCTAAAGTTATACACCTGATAATGTGGCAACAGAATTTTCCGTTGATTGCATTGTTCATTACTCTTTCAATGCATTTTAAGACAGCCTTTGTTCACATATTTTGTCCTCCAGTGTTTCAATTTTACAAAACAATATTTAGACTGCAAATTTAAACTTGTATTCGACTCATTTTTTTAACCTTTAACCCCGAAACACCCTTTTGAAAAACACAACAATAATACTTTACAGTAGGTGTAGTGTTGCATATTGCTGTTGTGTGTTGCGTGGCAAGACACTTCACCCACATTGCCCTGTCAGTTCATTTCAAAACATAATGAAACAAGCCATAATGGAGAAAACAAATAATACGCACTCTTTACAAAATGTTCAACAGTTTTCCTCTTTTGCACAATTAACTGAAACGATAAACTGTATATTTAAATTTTATAATTTTGTGTAATCATTTTCTTAGACTTTCTTCTTTAAAGTGCGTATGGGACAGTCACTGTGGTACATATTTTTAATAGTTGACATCAGAGAAATTTTAAAGAAAATTTGAAAATGACAGGAAATGCTTTGTTCTAAAATGGAATCCCTCTGTGATGTCATCAATAAACGACATTCCATCCAAAACGCAATTTACAATTTACATGCAACAGATGTATTTCTCTGTCCATTTAAACAATAGTTTAACGAAATAAAGGTGCCCTTAGGTATTATTACTTGTCAAATGATAAGTATTGAGTCATTTATGTGGATTATGGCCATTGTTTACAATATAGTTGCTAGGTAACAGCTGTGGAATTACCTCTAGCTTTTTCACATCTTTTTCACACCAACGAGGAAGTAACATGTCAAAAAGTTGTCAAACTGGGGATTTTTTTTCTAAAAATCATAAATATAATCATGTTCACTATGTTTCAGTGAAGTGTATATCTAATCTGTCATGTGCAGTGAAGCCTCTCAACGCTCCTCTCTTTTTTCCACTGTCACTGCCTCTGCTAACTTACAATGTCTGTGTTTGAGCTTTTGTTTAATTTCGACTTCCTGTTTTATTCTTGGCCTAATCCAAACTCTCCACAGCTGTGCAATGGGCCAGGGAAAGAGGAGCGTGGGGGGGAGAGAGGGGAGGGTGGTGGGGGTTGGGTTGCCAGGTCCTGGTGAGTGCTGTCCTCCTCCGTACAGCTGACCAACCAACAGATGGAGGGGAAATGGGGTTACCGGCTCAGGCTTATCTTCTCTTTGTAGGCCAGACGGACCCCCCTCACGCCATCATTTGGTCATAATACTTTGCCTAAATCTCCACATTTGGTGTCTTTTTTCGTTTGCGGATGTAAAGGGTAAACCAGGCGACATGGAGGCGCAGTCAGGAAGGCAGACTGCAGAGACAGTGAGATTACTTGTCATGTTCTTAGTGCAGAACCATATGCTTAATAAGGCTGGGGATGGTGACCTAATGGATCTTGCCAAGAGAAAAGTAACTGCACTACATTAAAGAAGTTATAGGAGCTGTGTCTGTATAGTTATATGTCTGTGTCAAATGCCAGATCATTTATTTTGTATTTTTAGTTACATTTTTTGAAAAAAGCAGCATGTGAACGTATACAAGTCTTACTGTGTAATGCAGTCTTTTGGCAAAACCTGTGGCCCACAAAATAGGCTATTTCAAAATGGGATTTTTGTTATTATAAGACTACAGAATTCATGTTAATCTTTTTATCTGCTTGCTCCTGTTAGGTGTTGCAGACTGGAACCTATCCAATACTTCAGACTTACAGACAAAGGGAACAGTCACCATCTACCTCAGACATCCCATGTTTGCATGCTTGTTTTTTGATCCATAACATGTCACATGTGACCTCCTCTTTGCAGGTGACAAAAGCACTTACTGTTTGAAATAATATAAGTAATATACAAGTATCTTTCAACAGCTCAATTCAACACGTCCAGTGTTCACTCTGAAGCCGACTGCAGCTCTGATACTAAGCCCAAAGTAAGGCTTTACATAGAGCATTTGTTATGCAAACATGTTGCTTATATGCCAACCAAATTGTGTGAATATTTACATAACTTAAACTTGCAGAATTGATTTGATGTTATTTACTTTATTGTCCTTTTAGGGAAATGTGATCTATTCTTCAGTGTCATTGGGCCAACTGTTCAGAGCAGTGAGGGACACCATTATGGTGCACTTCTCCAGGTTTTAGCCGGCTGTCAGAACATGTGCTAAGACTGATGTATGACACCTTAGCACCCAAAGGAAATGCACCCAGACACGGGAAGAACATACAGTACCAACGCTGCCACACAGTTTGGGAATCAAACCCAAGACCTTGCTGTGAGGCACGAGTGAATGATTCCCCAAATACGCCAATCTGTCCAAGCTTAATCTCACATTGCAGAGGGCACCAAAACCCACCGAAAATCACAGAAGTAGCGCAGAGAACATACAAATGAAGTTGTCTATTGATCAGATGAATATTTCACAAGTTTGGCTGCCTGTGCGACTTCACTAAAACTTGTCTCCAATCTGGCCTGCTGCCTGTGTAGAACATCCCTGCTCTCTCTCTCTACTCTACACATTCATAATTCATGTCTACCAGTCTCTCTCTCTCTTTCCCCCTCCTCCTCCTCTCTGCTTCTTCCTCCAGATCAGCCAATCACTGCCGGCCTCTCGCGACTGCTGCCTGTCTGATTCGTCGTCGCTCTGGTTTGGGCTTTGATGTCTCTATCAACCCCAGCGAGCCCCCAGTTTCCTAATAGAGCAGAGGGGGATTATGAGCCTGCCATGCCTATAAAAATATATGTTTAATTCATACTTTATTTTATTATCAAGAGACTTTGGGCTATATTAGAGAAAAAAGCTTGAGTCCTTGCCACTTCTTCTGCCTCCTATCAGAATGACATGGAGCTTAATCCTGTTAGTCTTTGGGTTTGGGAGGATGTCAGAGAGGAGGCCTGTCTGAAGCACACCCAAGGCCTTAAACTCAGCTCTCTCGTTCCTCGTCTCCTTTTCTTGCTTCCTTGGCTGCGAGCTTTTTTCTTCCTCTGCTGATTTCATGTGAAGAACGTTCTGATTAAGCGTCTAGCATCTTCCAAGCGATGTAGATGGTTTGGTATGCTGTGAGTACCCAGGTTGGGTTGTGGTAGAATTAGCTTGTTAGTCAAATTTGAAACACAAGGGTTGCGTTGATCATACATTATTTTAGTCTATTAAAGGGGACATGTCATGCAAAATAAACTTTAATTAGCCTTTGTACAATAGTGTTTCCTCATCATTTAGTTTACTCAAAGTTGTATTTTGATTGATTCCTGGAACTGAGAGCTCAGAAAATAACTGCCTACGCCTACCCCCTATCCCCACCCACATCCCTCAATTTGATTGTGATTATATGAAAAATGAGAGCTCCAAGTGATGCATGTAGGGTTGAAAAATGTCACATAGTATGAAATGAACACATAAATAACAAACTGCTGCTTGTTACAATTAAATGTCACTCTGAAGAGGCGGGGCTTATCAGTATTGCAGTTTTGATCAGGAAGTCAACGGATCTGTTTCTATTATTAGGCAGTTTTAGATCAAAATTGCGGTTTATAATGAACACATTGTAAAATTATGGTCTACATATTTTATGATTCAGCACCAGGTATTTCAAAAAAGCATCTTAGAACTCCCTTTAAAGATTTTAAAGATTTTCTTGTCGTGCCTGTTATTGCTTGGCCCAGAATGTTCTGTAGTATGGCATTAAATGTTGTCCATGGAGACAAGTAGGTGATGCTTCCAAAGTTATGAATTAGATTGGAATGCCAAAAACATCTGTAAGTGAACAATTGTTAGATATATTTAATGCCATACTGTGAAACATTTCAGGTGCAGCCATTAAATCAAAATTGAGACAACAGCAGATGCCCACCAGCAAAGTTATTACACCTTTTAATATTTGAAAATGTATTCTTAAAGTCATGTGATCAGAGCCTAAAATATCTTCAAATCCAGACCATTTATTGCTTTAAAATTTGGTGTTGAGGTCAAGAAGAAAAACTTTACTTTCATATTGATAGAATTCTTTGTCATTTGAAGATAGGGAAGCAACTTGCTGTAGTGCACAAAAATGTAGTGGCTGTAAAATCCCAAAAGGAAGAGAGACAATGAAAGTGTGTAGCCGTTCAGAGGCAGTGCCCAGATCACAATGCTAATTAAGTAGCTGCTCACACAATGGTTGTGTCCATCTTATTTGTTTGAAGTGGTCTCCTTGGCCTGGACTGAACTCCCATAATAATCCCCAGAACTTCCCATACTTCACAGTCCTACTCACCATATTCAGACATGACCTTTATGGCTGAACTTCCGCAAAACGACTCGCTGCTGTGGTAAATGATACACTTCTATTCTTTAGCACAAATGCTAGTTATGTTATGGACACAGTATCTGTAGTGGTTTGATTTGACGGCAACATCAGATTTTAGATTTCATGTTCATTTCTATCCAGCGTGAGGCGCGATGATTACATAAGGCATGAGTCAAAGCACTGGGGAACCCCACGCAGAAGACACATCCGAGCTGCTGCTTAAGAAAAGACAACATTGCATACATTTATTAGGGATGGACGCCAATCCAGTACATGCAAATCACCATTGTCCTTTAAATGTAGTGTTGACATTATTGCAAACACTTGTCTCCCTGCTGTTTTGTGTATTATATTTTTATTATTTTATGATAAAAAAAACATTGACAATTACATGGGTAGCCTGCATAATTTAAACACAGTGGGGATAGGAATGGCAATGCTTTAGACATCATCACAGCCTCTTCATAACCCCGCCCACCCCCAACCCACTGCCCGCATGCAGTTTGCACTGCACAAAGGCCAAAAGTCACGTGAGACAGCCTGCAAAGAGCACAAGAAGCATTCACAGTAAAGGAGGAGGAGGAAGATGGAGGGAGGAGGAGGAGAGTAAAAGATAGAGGGAGGAGAGAGAGAGGAGTGAAACAAAGTGACTTGCAGCACTGGCCTTGGTTTAGACAGGAGAAGGAGCAGCATAGTCCTAGTACATCATTACAACTTCTCCCACACTTCAACTCCCGTCTCCTGATTGTGGTACTCTTTCCATTGTCTTTGACACAAAAGTTTGTTTATATATGCATGTATATATGTATATACATATGTGTATGTATGTATATATATATAAACACATTTAAGCTACAGCACCTTTTCCATGGGGCAACAGTGTCAATACCTCGCACATGGTACATGGCCGTGCCAAAGAAAAAAAAGGAAAATAAAAAATATATTGGTCGAGATATTTCTCTTTTTTCCCTAAAGTTGGCATTTGACATGATGATATTCTATTGCCGTCTGGGGGAGGGAAGAGACAAGCTTCTTCTGTAGTAGATTCAAGTTTTCTCCTTTTATCGGTGGATCACTTCTTCCTGTTCTTTAAAGTTAAAAGAGTTCACACTTTGGTTATCTGTGTGTGGTGCTCTTCATCAAAAGGTTCATTTTCCGGATCAGAGTCAGTGGTGTCAGAGTATCTGTAATGGTCTGGCTCATTGTCGCTAACGTCCGGGGTGACTGATGTCGAAGTGCTTGCCTCCGAATTCGTGGGCTCCTCCACCGTTTTTGTAAAGTACAACTTCACCTGGAAGTCAAAGCAGACACAAGAATGAGCTGGAGTCCACACAAATCCTGCATCAGTCAGAACATCAGACCACTCACAATCACTAGTCAAACCTTACAGTAACAGTGTGCGCAGGCAATGACACAGCAGCCTGAAGTATATGACATAGACATGCTGTGTTTCTATACAATCCAAACGTCTGACCCTGCTTTTTGGGTCCTTTTAGAAAAAAAACACCCCTAATCCTAAAGCAAAGTATTCAGAACAAAGATCAGAGCATGTTTCTTCTTACACTAATCAGGAACAGTCAACAGCACACTGCCAAGACGTCTGTTTACCATGTGAGTATGTATGAAAACTGTGACATGGTTCACATTTCCAGAGCTAAGTGTAAGATCTGAAAGTGCACCATACCTTGAAGTTTGGAGAGAAGTAGCGGTTAGCTTTATCCTTGTTGGCCTTGTCCAGGTCGTTCTTGGTTAGCGTCAGGATGAGGTAGTCCCGGTCCCTGTCGCGGTCCCTCTCCCGATCCTTTTCTCTCTCTCTGTCCCTCTCCTTCTCTCGGTCTCTGTCCCACACACGTTCCTTCTCCCGGTCCTTCTCGCGGTCCCGGTCCCACACGCGGTCCTTCTCTCCGTCTCTGGTGCTGTCCCTGCGCTCGGCGTTACTCTGCGGGCCCTGTGGCGGTGGCGGCGGTGGTGGCTGCTGCTGCTGCGGCTGCTGCTGCTGACAGTCCATGTCGCTCACCACTGTCCCGTTCTCCTCGCGCTTCTTCTCCTCGTCTGGACCAGGGATGAAGAACGTGTTCACCCAGAAGTGAAACATTTTGTCCTGTGCGAACAAGAGGAGAGTCAACTCATGTGTCTTTTGGAATTTTTAGGGAAAAAAAACAACACTACCATCTCTATTAAACTCAGTACACTTTTCTTTTTAGCTTTTATAAAATGTTACTGGCTTTATGACTGTTTTAGTTCTGTTTGTGCACTACTTTAGAAACTTTATCACAGAAACAAAAATCATGCCGTTTATGTATGTTACAGGTTTCTTCTCTATGCAGTTTTCAAAATAAAGGTCATAAGTAACTATCCTTTGTCATAATAAAATGTGCGAGATTGATAGACCAGATTTAGGACTGTGACAGGTTCCACAATGACACAAACCACTGAGTCTTTCTCAATGTAGAAAAGGTTGTGCTCATGTTCTAGAATTAGATTTGATCATTTCAGATGGAGGGCAGGGGCCTTGTATAACTTTATAAACTGATTTACCATTTTTGAAAGAAATATCCAAACTTGTGATCCATAATGTTGAAAATTATCATTGTCATCGACTCCACGAATCAGCATTATAAATCTCATGTCATGTCCTTTTAACTGACAACAATCAGGCTAGATTTGAATAACGACACCACTTTCTGAGGCTATTGTGAAAAAAAGATTTCGCTTTCACTGTTCATTTAGACGTTGAACGTTGTGCAAGTTTTTGGTTCATGTACATAGGCCCAGAAATTACAGAGATATGAACCATAAACCAGGTCAACAAATCTGCAATCTGACAGCTACATTTTACACTATAGAGATTCTAGAATGTTGTGATGTCTCGTTGGTTCGCCTGCTGAAAACAAACCTCAGCAATGCCACTTGTTACAATCTAACGACAAACATGCCATTACCATCGATAGTTTCACGTGGGATAACAGCGACTCACCTTCTTCATCATCTTGTTCTGCTTATGAAAGAACTCCACTTTGATGTCGCCGCAGACGGGCAGCGGCTGTGGGAACTCGAAGTACATGTGCTTATCCTCTCGCCGTGTATGAGCAGGGTTCGACGTGTGGATCTTCACCTTCAGCTGGTACACCACAAACTGGGGATCTACGCGAGTCGAGCACAGAGAGGAAGAGGAAGAAGCCAAAAGGACGGCAGAGTTACTATGGTTAAGCTGAAACACCACTTTGAACGGAGAAGGGGGGTAAAAAACGTCAACAACAGAGGATTCAGACTTAGAGCGGTAGGTAGGTAGGTAAGAAGGGGAGGAAGAGGTTATAGAGCACAAAATGACCCAGAACCAGAGACATAGGACCCTATTCTTTAAGTTTGCAAAGACTGTAAAAACTGAGGGACAAAGGGGAAAGTGTGGGGTTCTGCACGTTAGCTTGAACCTCAGACGCCTCCTGAAACTGCTGGATCTCTGGGGCCACACACACACAAATAAAAAGCAAATACGTGAAACATTCAAATGGAGGAAAAGGCTCTTTATTTACCCCAGTGCCAATTCCCTTTCTTGAAGCCCTGAGGGGTCGGCTCGCTCCTGTTTTTTACGGTACTGTCCCCTTAGAGAGAGAGAAGGAGGTTATCACAATGGGGCCGGGCAACAAGGGGCCGGACAGTGCAGCGGTAGGCAACACAACACAATTACATTCGTAAAAAAAAAAAAGAAAAAAAAGGGGGGGAGGAAGAGAAGTGAACCTTTGACGACGCTAATCGCTGTACTGTCAAATTATGTGTGGATAGTATGTACGAAAGGTCAAACTCTGAATAGGGCCTCGTTTTTAGAAAGAGGTGAAGGAAAGGGTGAATACGGTGAGAGCTGCTGCTGAGGAGTGTTAACAGTGGAGCGTTACAAGAAGCCACACAAATAATAAAGAGCAGGTACTGTTGTAACAGACAGGAAGAGCACAGCACAGAGACTCTGACAGCCAGCGCTACATAAAGCTGCTTGACTGCAAGTCAAGCAAATGTTTTTGGATGTAGATTTGAAATCTACTACTCATTTGGTATGAGAATACAGAATACTTGCTGAGAGCAGTGGCTATGTTTACATGCACACCAAAATCTGACGATTGTCTTCTGATTTAGAGGAAATGCAAACCACAAACTCTGAGAAATCACAAGGACCGTGATTAGAGAGAAATGGGCTGATTTTGTAGTTTACAAGCCATTTTAATAATCGTATAACTCCAAAAATGTGTGCATGTAACCAGAGCCAGTGATGCGTTTTGTTATTGACAGAAAACAAACAGCAAATCACCACTGAAATGCGTCCAATTGTAGCTTTCCTAAGTTGTATTTTTAAAACTAGATTTTCCTTAGTGCTACAAAATACTGAGTAAAATATTTAGCTAACTCAGTTGTATTTGTTATCCTGTGTAACAGGGAACTGGATGCTTTCACAGATAAGGTGGAGAATACAGCCTAATAATCAAGCTCTTGGTTGAGGGGCAATTGAAGAAAAGCTCATTTTACATCGATAATTACTGACTACCCTTGTCAAAACGTTTTCCACTATCGCAAATTTGAATATTGCGTATATTGTTCAAACAAAAAAATAGTTTTCAAAGAACGCTGACTAAAAATAAAAATGTAAAGAGCTGTAAATGTTAAAATAAAAAGGTAAGGGAAAATATCAGTACACTTTTATTATTAATTTTACAGATATTTCACATTCGTCTGATGATTAAAGCTCAACTAATACGTTTTAAGACATGTTTTAACACATTTGTTGGATTGATGTAATAGTCTGAATACACTGTACTTTTGAAACTTGCGCTAATAAATGTCCAGCTAACTTCATTTCTGCCATTTAGTAGAAGTTTTAATCAATAAGCACAAAGACAACACTCGTCAAAACGTTTTCCAGCATCTCAGCAAACCCAACTTTATTGCTTACATTATCACCAGAAGACAAAACTAAAATCTTTTATAGATTAGACTGCACATTTACCTTTAGCTTGTTTATATAGAAAATGCTATAAGTACCAGCCGTGACCTGTACTGTGTGTGCTGCATGTGTGTGCGTTGTGTTAGCTGCGTGTGTGTGTGCGAGCGTGTGAACATGAGCGTGACTCACTGCAGGTGCCCCCGCTGAACATGGGGAGAGTCTCAAAGACCATTTTGTGGAAGAGCAGCGCCACCGGCTTGTACTCCAGCTGGTTCTTCAGTAGGTAGTTGTAGTAGTGAACGTAACGCCGTTGGCTGGGGATCGTGACTCCCTGCAACAGTCACGAAAAAAGTCACTCAGACATTTTCACATTTTACCAGCTGTGTCAAAAATTATATTACATTACGTGAGCAGCAAATCTAACTTTTAGTTATACAAATAATGCTACAGTGACATTGTAATTAGTCACTGTTTTGATGTTTCAAATATTGTATGAAAGAGATTATTATTATTATTATTGCTATTTACTAGGGCTGCTGGCTTTTAGTTGTTTAGTCGAATAATCAGTCAATGGAGTATTAGTCGGCCAAAATCTTTATCAGTCGACTAAACCTTTAATTTAGATAAGGATTGATATGGGACAACAGCAGAAAAGAAAAGGGTATGGAGTATGTTAAGTGAAGATTTGGTATTTATTTGTAAATACCGAATCTTTGTTTAACATTAGCCAGATTAAACTCATGATTCACAAGTTCACTACATATTTATTTACAGCTATATAGTTTCCTAATCTTTTTTTTGCATAAATATTTCTTTTATTCTGACAGCTTTTGCCACACACCATTTTTTAGACTAATCGATCTGTATAACATGTTTTTTGTTGCTCAAGAATTTCTTTAGTCAACTACAGCCACATTATTTACATTCCATTGTATAATTTTTTGTGCTGTTGAAAGCTATATCTTGCATTTTCCACAACATCAAAATCAAGTTAGACAATTTAATACTATTACTACACTAATCTTAATGCTCCCTTTTTGACGTCATTAGCCAAAACAGCTATAGTGTACAAAGAGGAGAGACACTCAGCAACGTCGAGGTTGGGAAGCGAACCCATGACACAGAGGTTGTGACCACACACGCAACGCCTTAAACCACAGCACCACCCATAACAGCACCACAAAACAAGTCTGTGATAAACAAGTTCAATATTGTCCAGGGCAAAGTTCAACTCAGTTTAGTTGTAGAGACGAGATGTGGTGGTTTGTGTTTCCGCCAAGAATAAACCAACAAACCAGATCAATATCAGAAAACCATCAAGTACTTGCCAGGACTAACTGGGCCTAAACTAGTTCTACAGCAAAATTAGACCAGAATTAATTGTGGTCTGAACCAACTAAGCCTTCACCAGGACTATATTTCAAACTTGTAAGATGTATGTTCCATTGTCAGCCGCTGCTCACCTTCTTGTCCCTTGTCCTGACTTCCCCATAGAAGTCAAGCGCTTCCTGGGCCTCGACGAACTTGCCGCGGTGGAGCAGGTAGGCGCAGATCATGACCCCCGTGCGACCTTTGCCCGCCTTACAGTGGATGGCCGCCACGTGATTGTCGTCCTCGCTGAGCCACTGGTCAAGGTCTTCGCAGAACGGCTTGATTAGCTCCAGCTGAGGAGGGTTGTGGTCTTCGAACGGGTACTGTGCAACTGTCGCCGCGGGAGACGGGTGCGGGGAGGGGGAGAGACAGAGTGAGACAGGTTAGAGGGCATCAGGCAATATCTCGTAGACCAGTGTTTTTCCAACCATTTTTAAGCTGCACTGCATGTTTTCGGTTGAAAGAATTCACTCGAACATCAACACAACAAATCAGACTTTTTAGTAAACAAATTTAAAAATAATAATAATAATAATTAGCAAATAATGTCCAAGCCACTGTGTCTTGTTCTTTAACTTTGCCAATAGTGATTGTTGTGCTTTCTTTTTTGGTACAGAAGTTCACTCAGGGCCCTCATTTTTTTAATTCTGTTGAATCCATGTGTGAATCTATTAACACAACTCAAGGTACACTAGTGTTTCCTGGCTGGCACACTGGTTGGATTACATTGTTTCAGATCTACAGGACTTTTTAACCAAATGTATTCTAGTTCTCTGGTGTGTATGGAAAAAAGGGTAATTGTTTCTCTCAGATTTGTAAAACGGCCTTTTGACTCCTACTTATGATGACTAGAGATGGTCAGTTTCAGTACCGGTATTGACTGATGTAGAAAGTTTTCACTGATATATTGGAGGAAAAAAATAAATTCATAATAGGCTGATATTTGGCACCAATATGTTTTAGCCGTGCACCAGTCTGTGTCCGCTCATGTACCATTCCCAGTTTGTCTTCAGAGCATCTGATTTGTCTTTTTGAACAAACTATTAAGTAAAAGTGGAAACAGAAGAGCGAGCAGGCCAAAAAATGTGTTTACACAAATCATGCAACTTTTTTTTAAATATTCCAGATAAACACATCGTTTATTGTACAAATATCGTACTATACATATCGGAATGACCAAATATCAGTTATTGATGCTATTATAACCTGACCGCCATCTCATTCTCACCCTATAATCTTCCTCACAATGCTAGATCATCTTAGAAGACGACAGATTAACACTTTCAACACATCATGCTGTGTTTTGGGTGAATGGCGTTTTTAAATAAAAGTCCTACCTCTGCAGTTAAATTTGGCAGCATCGTAGTGTCTTTCTGCGCAGCTAAAATGAGAAGAACAAGGCAGAAGAGTCAGTGATTGCACAGGGGAAGTCGGTAAATAAACTGCCGTGTAATAAACGCCACAACGGGCACTTACAGGTTGTAGATTTTGTAATGGTTTTTATGCTTCGAATCGAGAAACCTGCAGAGAAAAAAACCAACAAAAGATAAATATTGTGCATAAATTACATTCAATTTGATTCTGACTTTTAACAACGTACCTGACCACATCGTCTATATTATTTCTGTACACCCCTTCGAGCCTCTCCGCTGGGAACCCCATTGCAATAATGTTGGGATAGATATCTGTTCGAAAGGTGGTCAAGGAAATGTACATTGTGCATGCCAGACACCTTCAACTGAAAACATTTACATGTTGTAGAATATAGATTTTTTCCCCCCCCACCAAAATCTCTTTCAACAATTTCCCAGTTGCATAAATTCTACATGCAAAACCCAATGCTATCATATTTGTTAGTTCTGGCTTGTGTATCCATCCTCCACATTTGCTTACCAGCTCGACAGCTCCATATTTAGCAGTGCAATGGGAAATGTCATGATGGTTATATGGTGCTATACATGCAGCCTTTAAGTCTCACATTAGTGTCAGGTTTCAAGGAAAAAGAATAATTGAGTTGGCACTCGTTCTGGGTGCTCAGCTGCAGAAAGCACGCCTACCTGGAACTCACGGTTTGCCTTTGCCCCATGAGCAGTGCATCATTTCACACTTTAACCACCACCAACAACTAAATGGCCTCCTTTTCAAACATTTTCTGCTCAACCGCCGTGTCAAAAATAAGGCATGGCATACATATGTAATCAGATGTAATTTTCATAAGAATTGTGGTTAGCTTTACACTGATTAGGTAGAAGATTTACCGGTAGAGGTGGGAAACAGATTGAAATCTAGATAATATCGTGAATGTTGTTTTAAAGATATGCAAAATTTGAATATCAAGTATACGATTTCCAGTAAAAAAAATGCTACGAAAAGAGCTGTTTGTTAATGTAAAAAGTTATGTTTTAAACTTGGAAATTAGGGTATAGTTTTTAATGTATTCAATTTTGTAATTAATTGGATAGACATTTGTCTGATGATTAAAACTCAACTAATACGTTTAAAGAGATATCAACACTAACATAATATCATCTGACTTTTGTTATCGGATACACCGAAAAAATATTAAGATATTAATTTTTGTCAATATCGCCGAACCCCTATTCACTGGGCATATGTTTTAAAAAAGTAACATGGGGAAGTAACTTATGAACGCATGCTACAATGCAACACTTTGACAAAAGGAAGCAATCTATGTAAACCCTCTTAATAAGACCAAATAAAGCTTTTCTATGCTTTTTCACAGACGTTTCTAACCCTTGGACCTGCTGGCAGAGTGCTCAGTCAGCCTACCCCGAGTGTTGTTTAAAAAGCTCCAGCGCTCCTGGGAGAAGCTCAGCCCAGAGCAGCGAGTGAGGGGGGCTCGGTCTGCAGCTGGGAGGAAACGCACATGCGGGACCCCCGACGGAAGCTCCAGTCCAAGTATGAGGAGGAGGGAAAATAACGAAAAGGAGAAAAAAAATGCTTTTTCAGGCACGCCTTTTTCTTTTAAAGCCAACCCAGCCTCGGCTCCATGCGTACGCCAAATCCACAACTGAGAGCCGGAGAGAGCCGGGGGAAAGGGAGAGTGCTGGAGGAGGGGGTTGGGAGCACAGGAAAGGGGGCGAGTGTGGAAGGGAGGGAAGGAGAATTATTAGAGTAGGAGAGTGGGGAAGAGAAGCTGCTGCTGGGTGAGAGGGCAGCCGCAGACGCACGCAGCACCAGACGGCAGCGCGGATACAAGATCACCGGCGACTCTATTTTAAGGGCAATTCCCAGAAGTGTGATACGGCGTTACGTAACCACAGCAGCTCCATATTGTTTTTAGACACCGCGCCAAAAATGATTACAAAAAGAAAAGGAGAGTGCGAAAGGGCCCAGGTCTGAACAAGTGAACGCGGCCTGTGAGCGATAGACGGATGAGGAGTCGTGCTCCTCCTCACAGGCCGAAGCTCTAGCGGTGCACCACAGACCTGCCGCTGACTGCATGACACACAAGACGTTCATGAGGCCAACATAATAAGCTACTATATCTACAGGCTGCAAACACACACACATGCACGTATTACAAACGTCTGTAACAGTGTCATCACATACAACGCACTGTGGGAACTCTCAAAGCGCTGCCCTACATTTGATTTGCATGTAGTTTAACGCGATCAGGCAAACCAGCTGTAAATCTGGCTTTATCTCCAGCCAAATATGCAT
This sequence comes from Rhinogobius similis, assembly GCA_019453435.1. Lineage (NCBI taxonomy): Eukaryota > Metazoa > Chordata > Actinopteri > Gobiiformes > Gobiidae > Rhinogobius > Rhinogobius similis. The sequence goes on from CM033634.1 coordinate 26,030,450, forward strand.
AAGTCGCTACTTTAGTGCTAGTGATAATGCACCAGGGAACCAGGTCAGCTTTTATCAGCGTCAATAGATGCTATATGAGCCCTGCACAGCGCAAAATGGCCATGGACAAAGACTGAAGATTGCTGAAGAACGTATACGTGGAAATAACTGATACTTTTAGTTTGGTTTTATGGTTCATTCAAAGTTATGGGGTCTTTTATGAAGACTGGCGTACAGAGGATGACGTGATTTCCCTATAGAAAAAGTACGTTAAAGACTAACCTAACATAAAACAACATTGCACAACCGGATTTAAAATTATATTAACAACCAACTCAAACTACAAGGGGAAATGTGGCGAGAAAAAAATCTAATGCATTTTTAACATGATAGATTAAAGCCAACGATCATAAAATATTACAATTCGAATACGTGTTGAGCACATCCGAATAATTACGCAGAATTAAAAGACAGGGTGCTAGACTTTAGAGGTAAATTGTGAGGGTGACATTAGTGTGCAGGTTTGACAGATCCACCATCTTTCAAACATGCTGCTGACAGCAGAGCTGAGCACTCTGACACACTAGCCATGGAGCTAAGTAGCACCAACGCTAACTGCACATCATTTGTGCACTCAAAATACATCCATTCAACAGTAAAACAGTGCTCAAACCAATATCTGGAGACAAGAGGCCCATGGTAAAGGATACATGTCAAGTCCAGGTCGAATCCGTCCTCCTGATATCTCCTTTTGTTGCGGCTAACCATTTCTTTTATAATCGCAGCCATTGTTGCAATAGTTAGTGGGTTTAATTGTAAAAACAGATGTATAGTTCAGCTGAGTGTCGCAGAGTGTAGTTTGTCTCACTGCTGTGTGGCTTTTGCAGGTCCTCGCAGTGAGATAACAGCAGCGTTAGCAGTGCAGTCGACAGGATTAGAAAGGTTTCCTGTGGATCATAAAGACGGGCCGTGCTCTGCTCCCCCGCGCAGGCCCGACTGCACCAATCCAAGGATTCGTCTCGCAGCTCCGTAAAAAACACATGCAGTAGTCCTCGGGAAAATCCTCCTACATGGCAGACAAGGTCCAGTTTGAAGCCTCAACACCGAGAGGATGGGGAACTGCCGGTTCCCGAAACCCGTATCCAGTCACTCGGACGGAGCTAGCAGGCTAGCTAACCAGCTAGCTAGCAGCTAGCTAGCAACAATAGCTAATGCTACCCTCTTTTTCGATCCGAAAGCCTCCTAACGATTCAACATTGTCATCGACTGATTGCCAGGAACACATCCGAAGAAAAGTGACAGGCTCCACCTTAAATGTATATAGACTATACAAATACAACTACAATGCAAGGATTGGCTTGACAGGTCCGTCCCGGGGAATCATCTTCTTTTTTGTCGCTGCTCCGCTGCAGCTGAGCTCAGGCTCCCGTCATGGCCTCCACCGAAGGAAAAAAAGAAGGTAGCGCAGGCAGGGATTTTAGAACAAATATCCCGCCGCCGACGGTAAATAGTCCCACCGTTTTTCGGATTATTCCTCGCTGCTATTTAAACAACCCGCACTTACCTAAACAACACTACGCCTCACATTGCTATATTGCAATGTTCGTTTTAGTTGTAAAAGTGGTGTATTTCCATTACAGAGTTATTGCGTGACTTTGGCGGAAGGATAAAGCGAATCTGCGTGCGGCGCTCCCTGTCAAAGTGGTCACGTGTGAGTGTAATTAGGGAAGTTTCTAACGTAATGTCACTTTTAGTGGTTCAAAGTGTCACATTTTCGTGCAGGGGGAATTTCTATATAATCCTTTGTTTGAATTGATTTGATACAAGCAGAAATTGAGATGTTGATTGAGGGATTTACTTTTTGTTGCATTCTTTTTGTTCAGACCAAAATTTAATTAAAGTTGTTAATTGCATTGCAAGTCTTTGACGTCAAAGCCCAATTATTTGCTGTGCAGAATGACCGTGTGGTCTGAAGACAACAATGACCTCTAGTTAATTAAAATCATAGGTCTCAATGTGTCGTCACTCTTTTAGTCAATATGTATGTCTAATCATATTCTGCAAAAAATAAAAGGATAGAACAAAAAAAAACTAGAATAAATTGCATGATGCTGTCAAAATGCACAATGGACATTTAAATATAGGCTATAGGTATTAAGCGACTCTTGATGACTTTGTCGAACATGAAATGTTTAATATTTAATTATATCTATTAATAATGGTATCCTGGTATAAGTCTTGCTTTAGTTTAATCGCTAAAAGCGTTTAACTACAAACAAACAAAAAACAGTCGTCTCTATGAAAATTACCGCCAGAAAAAATGTGTCGTTCATTCTTATACCAGCAGGCGGCGCCATAGTTCCTCTCGTAAGATATCAGACATGTCTCCAAGACCCAGGTAACACCTAATAAATATTGTATTTTCAGAGCTGGGTTTTAGGCTACTCAACCATTTACCCGAGTATATTTACTCGACTATTTATTTATTAAATTCAGTTATTTACATTATAACTTTTCCTTGAGTAAATGGTTTGGTTACTCAAAAGCTTTTTGTTGACAAAATGAAGTTATTTTTTGCAGTAGGCTAGTGAGTGTTGTCCTTCGAGATAAGGTTGCATTAAATGTTAAATGTAGTTAATCTTACTTGAGTTGTAGGTTCTCTCTCCCCAAATACTTTTTTACTCTTGCCAGATTTACTTTGCCCTTGAGTATGATTATTCTGAAGTAACAGTACTCTTATAGTTGTATAGTTTTTGACAACTCTACCCATTGCTGTGTTTTTTTAAAAGCATAATCAAACTTAATAGAAACAGTCTTCAGTGAGTATTATGTTACTAAGAAATGAACACAAATATGTTTAACATGATCTGGATTTTGCAGAACCTGATACAAATAGGTCATGTATTTAGGTATTATTATTTGGGTTTTATTTGTTTGAGTTGTGTTTAAATTTTCCTGGGTCTGTAAAGCACTTTGAATTACTATGAGTATGAATTGTGCTCTACAAATAAATTTGCCTTGCCTAATGTAACCTAAAGATATTGTGTTGTGGTTTGAGACTTTCTGACCCCAAACGTCTGCAGTGATTCATGGATTTTTGGGCCACTGCTTCACAAAAGAGCACATTTTCAAGACAACACAATAAGAGTTATACATCTTTTATTGCAGTTTAATACAGTTTTCTTCCTAATACCATATGTATATGAATTGAATATAGTTCCTGTTTGTTTTACCTGAATGGTACCGAAGCCTGCCAGCTCAATCACATGCGCGCACACACACACGCACGCACGCACGCACACACACACACACACACACACACACATACACAGACACAGACACAAGAATAGAATCAGACCTTTATGATACGCTGGAGTTGCTGGACATTTGTTGTAGCTTGCTATACTGGTGTAAAACATGAAAGCCTTCAACTATTACAATATTCACATTCGTTCGTTCATACCAGCTTGTCAATGCCCACCTCATAAAATCGCAGATGTTAAGGAGGTTTGGGCTATAGGGGTATTTCACCCACCTTGTCTCCAGTTCAAATATACACTGGTGTGGGCATGACAGTGAATACAGGACAACAAATGGAAATTAGCCCATGACTATAACAGCATTTCTTCACAGCATGTATGTTCATTAAAACGCACATTCAGGACCATAAAAACAATTAATAATAACAATTCATTGGAAGAAGAACCATAGGTAGTCTCTGAAGTTGGTGATTAAGTATTAAAATTTAATCTCATCATATGTCATACCTTTCACGCTTAGTATTACAACACATCTCTTCTTTTCATATTAACATGTATACAACTTGACAATAAAAACATATGCATTTATTAAAATATATGTTATAAGTTAATATAAAAATCACATTGGAATGTAGTTCATGTTCTAATGAAGAAAACTGATATAAATTATCAAATAAAATGCTAATGCAGCACTTCATACACTATTTCATACATATTCAGTCATCATGATCAGAATAACAACCTTTCAAAATGACCCTTTTTATTCTAAGATACATTTGATTTAAACAGACTATTGATTTCAGAGTTACTTTTCTTTCTTGATGGAGGTGTAGTAGTCAACCAAAACTTTCCAGGCTTTTGGTGCCATGAAGCCATCCGGGGGGTACTCTGCATTGCAAGCCAGGTTCCTCATTTTGGTGCCGGATATAAAATCAAACTCAGCATGACTAGAAGTGGGAAACATACAAAGCCAAGTTAGACAAATTATAGTGTCAATCCATTTTAACTGCTTTAACGCTTCCATAATGATGTTTGGGACTTTTGCATGACTTTGTATTGGTATTGAAATCACGTTGATGTTTTCCCCCACATTTTGGAAAAAAAAGAAAAAAAAGATCATCATCAACTATTTACCACAAGTCCCATACGCTTATTAAAAATCTGTTTCTGAAATTTTGTGAATCACCAAGTTATTAAAACATTGTTCCAAATTTTAAGTTTTAAATTACATTAATAACCGCATGGCTGGTGGCTCTAATAAAGTCAAGGGGAATTAATCTAACACGCTCTTCAAGGTCTTTTACTTTACATATTGAATGACTGCCCTCTGCTGGCAACAGTGGAGAATGGAACACGTTGAAACCACACATGGTACCACTAATGGTACAGGTGTTCAGACATAAAAGGTCATATAGGATAATACCATTTGGGAGGTTTGAGGTTTTCAGGACTCCACCCACAAGTACACATGTTTGGGTGTGTGAATGTATCTAAGGTGGTTGGATGGGAAGAACAATTAATTTAGACGCTTGTGCTCAAAGGTAAATATTTGTACGGTCTTTGTATATCTTTTCATGTCCTGATGTTTTAATCTAAGCGACTAAGATTCAATTGAAAAGTTGGCGGGTAGGGTTTGTGAACGCACGCTCACAGTGCTTAAGACTCATTTATGTCGGTGCATTTAAAAGCGCACATGACAAGTCACACCATACATTTCATTGCAATGAAGTGAATATGATTGTGTTTAACATTAAAAAAATGGCATATTTCCCACCCATTTTCACAATTTAGACAGTTTTTAATGTTTCTTCCTGGTTGGACATGGATAGCAGATATAACATACATAGAGGTTTCACTTTACATAACTTTTACCTAGCAACCATAATGTAAACAACAGCAAAAATAAATAAGACAATAGTTATAACATGACAAATAATAATACCCGATGACATAATTATTTTGTTAAATGACTGTTTAAACTGACAGAAAAATGTGTGTAAATTGTCCCTGCTTGATGTCATCACATCACAGGGATTCTGTTTTAGAACTCAGCTCTACTTTTTTCAATTTTCAACATTTATTTTAAACATGTTCTTGACAAGCTGTAACTCGACTGTGGTATTTATTGATCATAGTTTTATATCAGAGACTCTCTCAACAAACAAAGAAATGATCATTAAGAAATAAAAAAATATGACAACCTGTCAAGTAAAGGAATGTTATTTGTATCGATTGTAAGATTCATGATAGGAAACAGTTCTCACTTTCACTTTCCTCTGATCTTAATGTCACAGACTAAATAATCCTACAATACCACATTATCTGTCTTACTGATTCATATCCAACCTACCGATCTTTGTCATAGAAGTCCATAGCCTTCTTGGTCTTGTTGTATGCTGCCACCCTGAAGGGAATGATCTCTACGGAGGTGAGCCCAGGGGCCATGGTGAGGACCTTGCCTCCATGTGTGGGCTCATACAAGTCCTTTTTGGTCTCGGGGTGGGGCATCCCGGCCGGATCACGACCCACAATGTAAAAGTTGGCCCCAGCGATCATTCTCGCCCTGCAATGCCACTGTACCTACAAAAAATGTGATCAAATCTGTTTAATGGCTGAAATTATGAAGAATGGAAAATGCAATATTGAACAGGTACTTTTTAACTCAGATACAGAGAGAGAATGTGTTGATTCCAAAGGAAAATCAGGAAATGCAAAAAACAAATTTTTCATCATTCTTAAACTCATGGATATCATTCTTAGTTCACAGTGGGGCTGTCACTAACGATTTTTAGTAGTTTTAATAGTGAACTAGTAAAACAATTATTTCTCTTGTACGCTGAGAAGCAATACATTATCAACAAAATACATGTTTGATAATGTTGACTAATGTTCTGCTCAATGAGCTGGAAGTGAGTTCGGACCCACATAATTTATTAAATTTAATGAGCATTGAATCGTCCAGACAATGATTGCGATTGTCAAAATACTATTATTTAAGTAACTAATTGTTGCAGCCATAGTTCATAGTATCAAAAATGAAGTAAAGTCAAGTAAATGATACATAAACAGGGAAATAAAACTAGTAACTTAATGTACAATCACTTTATCATGTACAGTAACAATGAAGCTGTACACCTTTTGCCACTCCTGAAATAACCAACCTCTGTGGGTCCGGCGTACATCATGGGTGAGGGAAAGATGGCCACAATGGTGTTGTTTGGATCCAGGACTCCCTCCTCCAGCACAGCCGCATGCTGCTTCATCCTCCAGTCCAGGGGCACGTCGTCGTCCTTGGTCCAGCCTCCGAGCGGGTGCAGCAAGAGCACAGGGTTCTTGTAGCCTCGGTCCAACAAACGCCTCTTAGTGTCCTGCATCAGAAGAGCGTGGCCGTTGTGGACTGGGTTACGCAGCTGGAAGGCAAAGACTGCATCTAAAAAAGAATATAAAGATTGATGGTAAATTACCAGGTTTGGGATTTCAAGTTGTCACATTTTTGGGTTATGTTTACTGTGTTTTTGTGATTTATAGCGTTGCTTTTGGTCTGATTACTTTTTATGGGCCGCCATTTAAAGGGCTTTGGAACATTCAACGGCTATGTTTTAAATAATTTCATGGCTTGTTTCATGGCTACTTTCTTATTTTTACTATCTATTGATCATTAAAAATATATTATATGTAGAGCCATTTCTACATACTGAAGGACATGTTTATTTCCAGAAACAAACATTTCCAAACATTATTCACCATATAAAGATAAGTTTTTATGGGATGCCATTTAGAGTCATGGGTGAACATATAGAACATCAATGTTATGATGTTACAATTTTACATAACTTAAGATCCCATCATTTGATCCTTTAGAATAATTATAATAAAATAATTATAATAATTTATTGATTTTCCTTAGAGTCTAAAAGACTCTAGAGAAGATTGATTAATCAATCTAAGATTGATTATCATTTATCCACAAAGTAAATATGTATTGAAGGACAGGTTTATTTTCCAAATAGGAATATTTGTATAATTTGTATTCATTCATAAAATTATACCTTCATGTAAAATAATTTATACCTAAACAAATTGGTACACATTGGACTCAGTTAGTTCTTTGGTTGTCAGTATTATGTAAGTGACACAGCACAGGTGTTTATTCACCATGACAAAGCAAAACTTGAAAGAACATGTTTTGTATGACATTTGAACTGCAGTGATTGAGCACCTCGTCATGCACGACTCCTTCAGTATAACAGTATACATTTTTCTGAATGGATCACTAAAAAGGTCCACCATTGCTGGTCAGAGGCAGGTAAGTAGCAAGTAGCAAGCTCTGCGATGGAACAGCCGGGAGCGCATGTACACAACACACTATCATGCATAACTTAATTACCCCTTTAAATTTTCACCATAAACTTGTTAAATTTTTTCTGAAAAGACAATAGATTATGCCAGTGTTGTCCATGATTTCTACTGAATTTTGTTAAATAAATACAACATTCAAAACCTGCTTTCATAGCCTTGAATTTCTGCTTGAGTTCCCGCGGTGTGAGGCGGTACTGGTCCAGTCCATCATTCCATCTGATTCGCTCCAGAACCTCCAGATCTCCTCCAACCAACCAATCACCGCCCTCCATCACCATCTAAGAAATCAGAAATATTACAGCGCAATGAAATGAAAACAACTCACGAATACACAACATGTAACACAAAACTGACTTGTGTTACACATTGTGGATACATAAGTTCCAAAAGTTGTTCTGATAATAACAAATTGCTGTCACTCAAACAATACAATAGAAAACCAATTTAATGTCCTGTTCGACCTGTCCTCAAACATACACAGTACAAGCACATACCATTTAATTTACAGTGCATACAGTGCTATATACAAATAGCAAATAGATCTTCATCGTTAGACATAAAAGGAAAATGCAAAAGTAAATAAACCATGTAATCTACACCGTATTAACGCATGGGCTTACTGGGCCCAGCAGTGTAAAGGGCCTGTGAGAAAGGGAAAAAAAATATATAAAGTAGGTTTACTATTACAAAAGGCCCCCAAATGGTGAAAAAAGGGCCCCCCTTTCCAAACCAACTCAGTCGCTTTCAGGCACATTCTCTCCAGCTCTGTCTTGTCTCCTCAAGACCTGCCCGGGTGAGGATTTACCAACCCTACTGAATGTAACAGGAGACTGAAGGGAGGAGGAGAGCTCTTAGCGTCAGGTGGATGTTTTGTGCAGGGCAGAGCTCCGCCAAACGGGAGAATTTTAGCTCTTTTGGAGTATTTATTTCATCTGGAGCAGAAGGAGACAAGAGACATTTAGAAATTTAGAATCTCCCATTTTTTAAACAGTTTTGACACTTATGAGATGGATAGATGGATTGATTGATGGGCCTTTGGATTGCTGTGTTGGGCTAAAGAAAGGGGCACTGAAAAAGTTAAAGCCCGATATTGAATATTCAGCCAATATTTGGCCCTAATATTTTGTTTCAGTCCCAGTTTTTTTTTCAATTTATCAGATTAAATTTTTTTTTAACAGACTTAAAAAAATACTTTAAAAGACTAAAAATAGAAATAAGAGGCCAATTAGATTTAAAAAATTGTTTACACAATCATGCCAGAAATAGTTTTTATAACCCAGTTAAAATCATTTTATTATTTCTTTTTAGAAAAAATGAAAAGTTAATTATGACTTCACATAAATGTAGACGCTATAATAGTCTATCTAATAGATATATATAAATCCTTTCCTGAATTATTGGAAGAAATAAAAAATATGGAGACATTCCCGGTTTTTAACAAATTAAATGTAAAGAAAACCGAAGTTATTCAAATTGGTTCTAATCTCCCATCAGAGTTCAAGAGAGATTTAAAGATAAAATGGGATCAGAAAAAAAAATATATATATTTAGGAATTACAATTCCCAATAGCATGGAAAAGTTATACAAATGTAATTATAAAACTCTCTAAAACAGGAACAGGAAAATTCTTTGACTTAAAATATTTGAAAAATTTGGAACCATTCAAATTAATTTACTAACCTTTTTTATTTGTGTTTCAGAATATACCTCAGTTTATCTCCAGCTCATGTTTTAAGGTATGGGATGACGTTAAGAAAATGTGTCTGGGATGACAAGAAGCCAAGGGTAACACTAAAATTATTGCAACAAACAAGAGAACAGGGTGGGCTTTGTCTGCCAGACCTGTGTCTTCTAAAGTAAAATGCATTTTAACTTGATGAACAGTAAAATTAACCCTAAATGGAAAGTGATAGAGTCAGGTTTGGTAGACTCACTCAGCTCTCTTATTTTCTCAAATCAAATGGTGAAAAAGGATAAAAATCAATCGTACACTACTTACAATACTTAAAAGATCTGGCAAAGAATTTGCAAACTCCTAAAATGTAATTGAAAATTGAAAACTGAATTCACTCCTAACCGTATAGATGACACCTTCAAAATATGGGAAGTAAAGGGACTAACAAGGTTCCATAAATTGTTTAACAACCAGGTCATGGACTCATTTGAAAATCTATCCATAAAATATAGTCTCCCAAGGAATCAGTTTTACAGATATCTCCAAGTTAGGAGCTATGTCAGAGACAAGGCATTCTCACTTCAAGACTCTCATCCCATTATTTTGTCCATAATAAAAGTGTAGGATAGGATTTGATAGGACAAATATGTAAAATTCTAAATAATGACGATGACTACACACTTCCTCCTTAGCTTGAAAAAATCTTGGGAAAAAGACCTGAAACTATAGGAGACATGGAGTGGATTCTGGCTTGCAGAAATGCTTATACCTATATAAAATCCTTATTTAGGGTGTATTGTATGCTCTTCTGTACTGATAAATATGTAAAAATAAATAAACTGAAGAGATGATACACAATAAAGTATAAAAAAAAACATACAACCCCGATCAAACATTTAAGACCAGTTGAATAAATGGCAAAAGTCACATTTTGCATGGTTTGATCTCCAAAAAATAAAGTTTGAGTAAACATTTTATTGAAAACAAGAATCAAACAGAAATAGGCCGCTCTTGTTTTTGAAGCCCTTCAGTCACAGTTGTCGTTTGATGGTTACTGGGCTGCAGTCAACACCAGTAACAGTGTCCAGTGTCTTGACGGACAGCGAATTGTATCCTCCAACTCAGTGCTGATGTCAGTTTTTTGGGTCTTCCAATTTTTTGTTCCATAACCCTCGTTTAAGAAACCTCAGCAGCGATTGCACACTGCGAGAGGCCCTGCTTATGCAGCTCAACAACGCAACCACGTTCAAAAAGACACAATTTTGCACAGATTTGGGCTTTTATGGTTCTTTTGTGGTTCTTTTTCATCAGATGCTGAACAATTGTTGTTTTCAATAAAATGCTTACTCAAACTTATTTTTTTGTCTCACTCCAATTTCTTGTTGCTTACTGAAGCTCTGCTTGGAACCTTGTTAAGATTCAAACATGCAAAATGTGACTTTTTGTTTTAACTGGTCTTAAGTTTTCAGTCGGGACTGAATATTGGATATCAGTGTTGGCTCAAAAAGTATTGATATGTATATGCAGATAGTCATTCATTTTCTACCGCTTATTCCCGTTAGGGGTCGCAGGTGACTGGAGCCTATCCCAGTGACTTTGGGCCTTAGGCGGGGTACACCCTGGACAGTGGCTAACTCGTCGCAGGGCTGACACAGAGAGACAGAGACAAGGACAGACAACCATTCACTCTCACATTCATACACTACGGGCAATTTAGAGTTGTCAATTAACCTACACAGTCATGTCTTTGGACGGTGGGAGGAGCCTGAGAACAAGGAGAGAACCCACGGTAACACGGGGAGGACATGCAGACTCCACCCAGAGAGATCGTGTGATGTTGGGGTGGTTCAGAATTCGAAACCACGATGTTGGGGTGATCTGGGATTCGAACCCACGATCTCCTTATTGAGAGGCAGAAGCTCTAGCCGCTTTGCCACCGTGCACCCACATTTTATTTAATGATGTCAAATTTCACCAATAGAAAAAATAAATAAATAAATAAAATATTTCAAATTAATCCATCTATTAATGTTTCAGGTTTTGAGTGAAAAGAAAGACATAAGCAGTAAAAAAAGAATGTGCTTAAATGACATTAAACATTAAAGGTGAGAATCCATAAGCATTAAGTATTTTGACACCAAATCTAGTTCAATTATTAAAATGACCTGTACACCACAAGGCCTGTTCTTTCACCAGATGAACAGGAGCCATTGTCATTACCTTGATGTATGGGTGCTGGGGGCTGGTGGTGCCCCACTGCCGGGCACAGCGCTCCTCTTTCCTGTGTTCATAAAACTCTGGATTCCTCAAAATGGCCACGGTAGAGCCCTGGTACTCCAGGGCGACAGCCGCGCAACCATCCAGCTCCTGTTTGGTCTCTGTGCTCACAGGGAGGACTATGGGGATGGACTGGTTTATTGCCCCATCTGGCAACACACAAAAGTTAGAAGATAAGAACATAACGATAGAAATAACACAATGACCATTATCTTTTATCATCACTGTGTGGTTATTACCATCAAGAAGGTTTCCAAAGTGCATGACCTGGAGGAACTCTCGCTCTCTCATGAAGCCTTTGAGTGGACTGGCCCATCCCTCAGCCAACACCTGCACCCACTGCAGGTCCAACTGTGGGAGAGTTCAAATCCATCTTTAATTCAGACACAGGTCCATATCAAACAATTAAAACACACACAGAAAAAAAAACACAATAGAACAGAAGAGTGGGTTTTTACCTTATAATTTTCTACATTAAAGGGGCAATACCAGTGGTGTAGTCTACGTGATACGCAGGTATACACCGTATGCCCACAGCAAGTGCGGCTGGATTTGCGTATACTCACTATAAATGGATCACTGGGACAGTGATCAACAGTCAACAGTGACAACAGTCAATACCCTCATACCAATTTTTTGTGCTTTCTTTCCGTTTAGAGACCAGTACAAACTTAACATCTCTCCTCTTTCCCCGCAGTCACTTCTGAGCGCTGCTTTGAGGTGTCACTCCTCCTTTTTTCTCTGTACCACAGGATGTAGACAGCAAGCAACGGACTCGTCTGGGTTTAAGAGCAGACTCGGACAAATGCACAGGCAGATCAGGTTCACTGGGGGGAAATGACCACCAAACCTTGTTCTGCTGATCTCAATCTACAAAATGTTCTTTATGTGGCGTTAATCTGCCTCATATTCACGGAGAAAGGAGGCAAAACAGTGAATGAATGAAAGAACAAATTACGCAAATGCAGCCGATGTACGAAAGCACACACAAGGGAAGTCAAACTCGTTCTCGCAAACGACAAAATGTTATAAATGTTCATCCAAAATAAATGTTTAGCTGTCCTGGAAAAAACATTTGTCTGACAGTTTTGGAGAGGGAAATAGAGAAATTGCATGTGAGAAATGCAGAGCCTGTACAGCAAAACTCAGGAGCTTGGCCTTAGGGGGTTGAGTGGGCACTGAAAATAAAATAAAACCACATCATGCCACATATACATATGCGTATGTGTATGCATATACATATGCATACACATATACATATTCATATACATACGCATACACATTGTTTTTGTATGTAATTGTGTACATTTAGTTTAGCCTCAGTAAAGACATATTGTAAAAGCTTTTTTTTTTTTTTTAATTGCTCAAACTTGTTTTGCTGCTTCTCTCCAGGGGATTGCTTGATTTTAGTCTCCAGGAGGTTAGATTGTTTCATACTCTCCACTAGAAAAAGTATGGTATGTGAATGTGAATGTGTTGAAAAAGTGAGCTACCTGATTGATGCTGATTTTGGGAAGGGTTTTAGCGTCGGCCAGAGAAAGATTCAGTTTGTTTTCTGGGACAAAGAGCTCTGTGACCTCCTCCAGGCATTCACTGGGTACGATATTCTACACAAAAATAAAAAGCAAAAGAAGAACACATCAAATTAGAAAGGGAAAGGAAATAAAATAAATTAAATAGTAAGTCCGGACAACCAATAAAGAATAAAATCTAGAATATGTTTATCAATATGAACCAGTCTCTCGTTTTACAGAAATTCTTGAGATTAAAACTTGTCAAATGTGAGTCTATCTGCAAATTAGTAACACATTTTCTGATTATGAATCTTAAAAATTGTCCAATAACTCTCTAGTTTCATGTTTTAAAAAAAAACCATGACGTCTACATTTTATTTAAAATCACAGTTAAAGATGTACTACACAACTTCTCAAGACAAAAAGACGACAGACACTCCAGCAGAAGAGTGACACAATTCACCTTTAAATTCTAAACATAACATGAATAAATTGTGATTAAATTTATTTTATGAATGAATAAAATGTGATTGTGATATTGTCAGTAAAAAAAAACATGATATATAACATTTTGAAAAAAAACAACAACTTAAAATCAGTGAGATTTAGTTTTTAAACATTTGTTTGAATATTTCTAATAATTGCACACATAAAACTACTGTGCAGCTCTATACAAATTATAAAGCATGACATTTCTTATTTTTTGTGTCCGCATCCTGACACTGGACTCAAGTTCTTGTACAATGTCAAGGCCAGCCTCTATTTAAGTAGGTGAGAAGAACATAATCATTTTTTCATTGGGTACATTGCATGCATTTTCCCACAAATAGTATCATAACTTCAAGCGCACAAGAACTACCTGTGCCACTAATTTGTTGTCCTTCTTGTACATTTTCTTGTAAATTATGACCCATAAGAACTCTGTGTACTCATACTGTGGTTAACACAAGGGAGTAATTTGATTGCAGTATTAAAAAACCTCTTCACCTGCTCTTGCAACATATCCAGCAGTTGTTGAAGGCATTCGTCCACTGTCAGCTCTCCGGTTTTCAGCACCAGCTCTGGAGACTCTGGGCGCTCGTAGCCAGAGTCAATCCCTGTAAATCCTGTAAAACATAAGACGATGATTACACCTCAAAAAATGCATATTTGTATGTGTAAGGTTAAAAAAAACAGGTCTAAAACAGGCCTGAATATGGTTCATAAAAGAAATAAATATGGTCTAAAACTAAACCAAAAGAGTTACAAACAGAACTATACCAGATCTTAAACAGGTGTAACTGGGGTCTATAAAAGGACTTACCCAGGTATAATCTAGGTATGGCTTGAAACAAAACCAATAAAGGGTCTAAAATAGGACTTTTAAGTTGAAAAAACAACTAATTTGATAATAAAACAGAACAAAACTAAGTCTTTAACACAGAGGGGGGTAAACTAAGGCCACATACGACTCTTTTGGTATTTTGATCCGGTCCACAAAGCGGCCATAAGTTAAGTATGGCACATTTGTCATTTTATAGCTGCCTGATCCTGTAGTTGCTTGTTCATTTAAGATCCGTTTTGAGACTAGCCACCACTAAAATAACACCAAACATTGATGCATTGGCTAAAAAGACTGACCAAGGGCACTGTTCTCACTAAAATAAATGATTTTTGCTATTCTGTTGTAGTTTTTTGTGTATTTTAGGCATAAAGTCTATGTGTAATAGTATGTGTGTAGTATACTGTAGCTAACACCATCCAAACTGTAAATGGTCCGGCCCCGGGCAAGAGTAAAAATCCAATGTGGCCCTTGAGTCAAAAGGTTTGCCCATACCTGCTATAACAGGACTAAGTAAGGTCTATAATAGAGGGATTATTTGTGTACCAACACAGCGAATGCACACGCAACCTGCATGCAGAAAAAGACGCTGTTGCCTGTGGTTTGCAGTTACTTAAGGTTGCAACAGCATACATCCTCATCAAGATCCTAATCCTGATGGACACAAGTAGCCCCTATTCCTTTGTGGACAAGCTAACGCCAATGCAGTATAAAGTGATCACTGAAGATAATGCATTCCTAATTATCTGTCTGCCAAAAATGTCTCCTGTTTGCCTTGAAAGAGGTGCTAATTGATAGAATTCTGTAAAACTTGTGTGCTTTGTTTGTTTGTGCAACCAACAGCACAAGACAACCTGATAGCGTCTCTTTCTGAAGCAACATGCGCAGTAGGGCAGAAAATAATGTAGACTGATAACCCCTCTATAGAACTTACCCAGGTCTAAAACTGAAAAAAGACTACATTCAGTATACAGTATCACGGTAGTAATTAAGGCCTAAAACAGGATTCAACCAGGAATAAATATGGTTCATAAAAGATCTAAAATAGGTCAGAAATTAAACCAAACCAGGTCTTAATCAGGATTAAATAAATCTATAAATTGGACTAAAATTGTAGCGGAAAAGAAGACTAAATCTACTATGTCACAGTACTAAGTTTAAAACTCTAAGTCTAAAACTGAACCAAACCTGGTCTATAACAGTGCTCAACCAGGAATAAGTATGTTTTTTTTTTATGGTCTAATTATGGTTTTAAATAAAATTGATGAAAAAAGACTCAAAGGAGGAAAAACAACAAACAAAATCAGCAATGTCTGATCAGATCTGTTGCAGTACTAAACCAGGGCTAAACCAAAGAGTCCAAAATTGTCAAAATATCAAATTGTAAAAATAGTGAGCACAAAACCAGCTTAAATGAAAGATTAAAACAACAAAAAAGTAGAATACCATAAAAAGCCCACATAACCTTAACCATAGTTTCACAATGACTCTGTTATAATATCCAAGCTATCACACTGGGAAAAGGTAGTGCACAAGTAAGTCAGAGGGCAAATGAAAAACAAATGGCCAATGTTTATTATTGCTTATTCTCAACCTTTGATCTCTCCAGCCCGGGCTTTCCTGTACAGTCCTTTCACATCGCGTTTCTCGCACACTTCTAGAGAAGCATGGATGAAGACCTCAAAAAATGG
Source organism: Rhinogobius similis (assembly GCA_019453435.1). Lineage (NCBI taxonomy): Eukaryota > Metazoa > Chordata > Actinopteri > Gobiiformes > Gobiidae > Rhinogobius > Rhinogobius similis. The sequence continues at coordinate 26,046,527 of CM033634.1, forward strand.
CAGTCCGGAGCTGGCGTGGATCTTCCTTGCCTCGTCACGATCCTGTCAAAAAGTGCAATATCGTTTGGATGACTTCAATGAATTACTCAATAACTAGGAGTGCATGGTGGAATTCATGGTTTTTTCTTCATTTTGTCACAGTAACAGTGGTTTGTACACATGAGGGTTTAATGCAGACTTTAAGCAGTGGATCAATAAATGTTACAGTTTGAAGACCTGCATTTTGCAATATATTTTAAAGTGTTTGTTTTTCTCTTTTGGATAATGGATAGCAAAAGTTTCACCATTCATCCAGGTAGCTTCTACAATTCCTCTGAATTGGTCTAAATTAGACTATAAGTCAATTTATATGAAAAGTTTTTAAATGAAAAGCATGTTATAAATAAAATAAAATAAAATAATAAAATGTTAAAGATAACAACACTGAAGTTAGCGCCTCCCGTCAGACAGATATAAGGTAGTTATTCACCAGAGGAGCTGAAGAAGCTACTTGGATGAGTAGTGAAACCTATTCGCTCTTAAAACATTTGTCCAGTTGATAGAATTAAATTTTCTTTTGCTATAGAACCTACTGGACAACTGAGACATTACACGGAGAGTCCAGTATATAAAATGAAACAATCACGCCCATCATCATTCTAAAAATACCATAGTTATTTAGCATAAATCTGTTGTGAAAAAATGTTACAAACCTTGGCAAAAGGAGAAATGAAACTAGTGATGCAGACCAGGCCGGCATCAGCGAACAGCTTAGACACTTCGGACACACGGCGGATGTTTTCTTCCCGGTCCTCAGAGGAAAAGCCCAGGTTCTTGTTCAAACCGTGTCTGATGTTGTCTCCATCCAGAGAGTAGCAGGGGATAGCGTGGGACACCAGGTACTCCTCCAGGGCAAAGCTGATGGTGGTTTTTCCAGCACCGGACAGTCCTAAAGAAATACATCAGGAAGAGTAAAAGCTAAAGAGCAAATTACTAACTTTTACTGGGATGTAAAAGTTTATCATTTAAGGTCAGCACAGCAGTTGAACTTGCTGCCATCTTTACTATTGTGTTTACAGCTACATTTTCATACACAGCAATGTTGGTCAGGAAAACGTTAAATTCACACTGATTATGATCTGCATTTAGATGCAAACAATGAGGTGTGAATGGACACTATTTTAGGTGTGAAAAGCAGCACATTTGTCCAGCCAATCACTCATCAGACATCAGATCTTTCGTCAGAGAACCAGTTTGTCTTCATGAGCAACATGAATGCTGGAAATTTGAAAAATAAACGCGTTGCCGTGTAAACAGCCTCTTGATTGATCCGTCAATACAAATTATTAATAATGTAAGTAATGTAATGTGTGTTTCATATTTTATGTATATGACAGTTATTCATAAACTACTTAAGTTTTTGACAATTGCTTCTATAGTAGATTTGTATAATCAATTTGTTGCTGAGACTGGTTGTAGCAAAGTATTTTGTGTCTCAAAATATTTGGGAAGCAGAAGTTCAGTTGGTAGAGTGACTAACCCAAAAGATTAATGGTTGAGTGACTGCTGTTGTCCTTGGGCAAGACACATAACCCACAATCCCTATGCTGTGTATCTGTATCTGCTTACACTCTGTATGAATGCATGTGTCAGTAGTTCCTTCAGGCACAACCCAGATTTCCACTAAATTATCTGATTTCCTCAAATAGAAAATAACTTAATCATTATTACCAGTAAGCCAAATAGTGCATCCTCTAAAGCCTCCTCTGGTGCCGACCACTTGGCCTCTCTTGTTCCGACTCACGTGATGGGCTTGGTAAACCACGTTGGTCGACTTGTTGAGGTCCTGGAATGTACAAAAGAATAAAATCAGCAAGGTCTGGTATAACAAGTCTTAGAACAATGACTCAAACAACCTATACACATAGCATATAGAATATCTGCAAGTGACCTGTATGCATTACTGTCTTCTGCCCTTCGAGTCAATAGTAAAACAGGATTTGTACTATCTAAGCTTTGTTAGGCTTAGGATGTCCATTAAGACACAATAGAGATGTTTGCTGTTTACTTATTAGAAGGATGTGTTTAAAACCTTGCATTTAACTACACAAGACTACAGTAATATATCTAAAGGAAGCTGAAAAAAATAGTCAAATTGTTATCTATAGTTTACCTGAAAAAGCATGATATGTCTCCTTTAATAGTTATTTTTTTTAATGTAACTATTTCTGAATTTCTTTTTGCATGTTTCTGACTGAAAAGCTACCCAAAGCTGCATAAAACTACCAATAGAAGTACATACAGTACATAGTTACAACTTTTACTTACTACTTCTACTTCTATGTACTTTTTCCTTTCATCATTGTGATTACACTTCTTGATGTAAAACCTGACATCTTATCCTGCGCTTGGCTTGTGGAGAGTTACGCGGCGACCTGAGCAGAGATGGAATGAATGGGCTTGTCTTGATAGTGACGGGGAGGGGTGAGAGAGGGAGGAGGACAGAGGGACAGTGTGTCCAGTGTGCTGCCCGGACAACCCAGTGATGATGTGGCAGCAGCAGCGCTCAATGCCCACATGTTCCCCCGCTGTCCACCCACCCAAGATCTGCCCACTTCGGTAGTCTTTTATATAGTGCCAATCAAGTCAAACGGCAAGAGGACTGTTCGTTTACTTAGGAGGTGGCATGGTAGGCGACACCTTTTTGAAAAATGCATCTTAATCCCACAATGTACAGCTTTCAATAGGGTACAAGCTTGTCCCCTTTGTAGATAAGGATATGCCTTTCATCAGATTACATAACAAATTATGAACATTTTTACTTGAATTATATTTTTACACAGACTTGTAAGAGATATTATGCTTTTTCTGGATATTTAGTATTCACTGTATCTATAAGACACAATCATCATTTTATATTTTATTCATTGTAAACCACATATTGATCAAAAACAACTTAATAATAGAAAAAGATCCACTGTCATCCGGAGCTGACAATTCATAGTCAGTCCACCGGAACAAGCAGTGGATTTTCTACAGGTTACGTGACATTTAAGAACTCTACATGTATGATTTGGAGTCTGTTTTTTTTTAACAGTCGCGGGTAAGAAAAAGGCTGTGGGTAGGAATAGGGGGTAGGTGAAAACAGAACAATTCTGAGCACTAAAACCTCGAATGCAGGAAAATACTGGATTACTCAAACATTCATGTATCAATCAAAGTACAACTTTGACCAAGCAAAAGAGGAGCAAACACCACAGTGACATGGTTAAAGTTCATTAAAGTTTATTTGGCTTAATGTGTCTTCTTTCAAAATATCCTTATGTCAACTTTACTGAGCGTAAGTAACAGCAGTGTTTCCTCATTATCATTGTGCTCTCATAGTTGTTGACTGCTGATTCATGCACATTTGAGTATCCTGTATTGTTATTGTTATTACTGGTACTCTAAAAAAAACCTGTTTTCACCTAATCCCCATTCCCAACCACATCCCTGCACTTGGCTTTAATTATCTGAAAAACGAATACTCTGAGTGACACATTTAGGGTTCACTTAAAACAAAAACAAAAACATGTCATGTTCTGCAGTTTTTAAAAGAAACGTAATGGACTAGTTTGCATTAAGCCTGTATTAGGTTTACAATGAACATTATCCGAAATAATGATCTACTTATGTGAAATAATGATCTACTTATGTAGTTCAATACTAGTAGTACCTGACAAAAACCATAATGTGACTCCTTTAACTCAATAAACATCATGATACAGTTTGTGGCTTTCCCTTCAATGAAAAGGATATTGTGTTCATTGTTTGTTTATTGCTGGATGTACATCTATTATCCAAATTCAGGGTATAAATAGGTCAATGTCTTACTAGTAGTTTTGCAGCCTCCCTTTTGCATCCTGTGGAAAGTCTGCAAACTCCACTTCTACCCGGTATTCTAACTAAAGCCTCCCTCTTCACAGTGACTCCTTTCTCCCACGTCTCAGCTCTCGCCCAATGAATGGCACAAATCTCCAACAAGCAGCCCATTCAGAACCGAGCCGATGCCTTCGACCATCACACCTGGGCTTTTACGCGTACATACGCCGAAGATTATCGACTGTCAACGCGTTTGTATCCCTTACACGCTAGTTACAGCACTATTACCAACTTTGAGATAACTTGTTGATTCCCGGAGCAGGCGCCGCGCTCGAACACGGCTTTTTACGCACTAGCTCTTTGCATTTTTACGCGGAGTACATTCCCAACACAACTCAGCAGATCTAATCAAACGTAGCACAGTAGTAACCGATTTATTTATCTCCACATCTTACATACCGTACGAAGCTTTTTTACCCCGGACATGTCTTCCTTGTTGTGGCACACACAAACTGGAGGCGGTTCGGGGCAAAGATCACATAAAAATCACTGCCCGAGACGCGAAAAACTTGGTGCGAGCCTCGAAAGTTTTGGCTACGAAGAATTAAGGAGGCGAGGGGCTTTAAAAAGGGACCTTCAAGACACGTAGCATTCCTCCTGGCCGGCCTCCAGCCCTCCTCTGAGACAGACGCAGCCAATGCTCGCGCAAAACGACACAGCGAGGGCCGAGCTGAGAAAGTTGCACTGCTTTGGAGGCTGGGCGTAAGATTGGGCAAGAAGCAAGAACTCGATTAGTCACTTAATAACTTTAACTGAAATTAAAGGTGTGACTTTTCTGCCCCTTGCTTGTCCGTGAGAACGATATTGCTTTGCTGGAAATGTTCCACAGTATGGCATTAAAGGAGACATAGCGTATTATGCAAAGATCAACTCTAATGAGCGTTTAACCTTGCTATAAAGGTGTTTCCACATCATTAGTTTTCTCAAAGATGTGTTTCAATTGATTCATTATTGTCTGAGTAATCCTGTATTGTCCTGCAAATGAGGCAGCTTGAGTGCTCAGAAAAGTCCTGTTTTACCTACCCCCTAGGTAGGTAAAACAGGCCCACATCCAACTCAAAGTGATGTGATACATCTAGGGTTCTAATGAGTCAAAAATAAAAACAGAAACAACAAAAACATAGACAATCCGCTGTTTGTTCAGTGAAATGTCGCCCATAAAAAGGCAGGGCTTATCAGTTTGACAGCTTTGAACAGGGAGTCACGGGCCCTGTACTGTATTACTAAGCTGTTTTAGATCAATGCTGCAGTATACGCTGAACAAAATATAAAATGATGATCTACTTATGTTTAGTTTAGTACTAAGTAACTGAAAAAGAATACGTTACATCTCATTTAAACACATCTAGCCAGCATGTATTAAATAGAAACATTCATGAAAGGGAAAAAATGGCATTCTTACCGTCAGTGGGCTCGCCTCTCCACAGATCTGACCTGTAACTTGGCCTAGTGGCTTTTTTCCAAGAAGATATATACGTTTAGTACCATACTGTGGAACAAATCAAGCAAAACAATCACATCTCCATGAAATAGCCTACTCTTTTAAACCTATTTAATTTGAAGTGAATTATATGTATTCAATCACTGGTTACTTGTTTGGTTTACTTAGGCCCTGTGGCTTTTTCTTTGTGGATGTTCTCCCTGATAGATTACTCCTATAAGTAGCCTACTTCAAATCTGAAACCAGACACTTTTCAATTTTGGACTTGGCTATTTAAATGATTGATGTTGTGCGCTGTCAATCATTTCTTGGTCTAAAATGAATACACGAATAATAGTAATAGATTGTATTGTCCTGAATGGGTTTCCTCTTTTCCCACTTGTTTAACAGTATTATCACTGCCCCCATCTGGAGCCAAATCGAGGCCAACTGACAAAGGGTTACAGTGATGATGCTCCCGCCTGGTTCTCAAAGGGGAAATCCTATCCATTTACTACAGGTATTGTTCAGCTCGGGTTCTTACAACTCATTATACTCTTTATTCGTTTATTATGTAATTACGTTCATACCGAAAATAATATAGGAACAGAAGAGGTGAGAAGCATTAGAACCTGTTGTTTAAAGGTTTAAGAAGTTTAATTGAAAGATATAAAACAACAACTAGAAGTGCATATATAAAGTAGTGTAAGTTTTGACCTACCTGTGACAAATATCATAGTTTTACATCAGTCAACAGGAAGTTTGTTTTAAAGGAAGTAGGGCAGAATTCTAAAGGAATCCCTCTATCTTTGCCATCAATAAACAGAATTCCTTCCAAAATGCAGGAGCAATTTGTGCAATGCTTTTCTGACAGTTTAAACATTCATTAAAGAAAATAGAAATCATACAACAATATTTTTCTTTAGTCAAAAGATTAGTCTAACCTTTTATATGCACTAATAGTAGTAGCAGTAGTAGCCTGGTATTAGTAGTCATAGTAGTAGTAGCCTGAAGTCCTACAAATATGACTTTATTTTTTGCAGTCTTTAGCAATAAACATTTGAAGTGGCAATATTGCTCCCTGTTAATATACAGAAGTTAGTAGATTCCTTCTTGGTCCTATCACTACATACAGTGTTTAAGTGATGTGTTAGATAATACATTTTTGGTATTTGCAGTGTCCTCCTGTAATAGACTTTCTCCAGTAGAATCATCTGCTGAATGTCTCTATCCTTTCTCCTCCGATATCATGCGACAGCTCTCTTGTGCAAACCTTCGAACAAAACATTTTACAACTATCATGTGATCTCAACTGTGTCCAAAAAGAACAATTCAATTCACTGAAGGTGCCAACATTACTGTGACTATTAAAAAGCCTAGTATATTTCTTCTTTTACTCATTTTCAGCCGTTTCATTGAACAGTTGACACTCTGTCTCAAAGTCACATCCCTGCAGCAGTTCTTTGTATCGCTCCTTCACATCTGTGTACAGAGGCATTGAGCTCTGCTGGTCGCTCAAACCTGGAAATGCCACAGACTTTTCATTGAGCAGTGGCTGCAGCCGGAGCTCCCCTTCTCCACAGTCGTACAGCACCAGGACCAGGTTAGCGGCGTATGGTATCATGTGGCTAGTGCGGAAAGTTCGTTGGGTTTGAGTGGCGTAGTTTTCTGATTTCAGAGGTTCGCTGTCCTTGAAGAAGCCCAGCAGAGTGAGGAGAGGTAAGAGGGTCTCGGCATGACCAATCTGGATAGTTACCGCTTCAGCCACTGTTTTGCCAGACCTGAAAGAAAAAAAAAATCCAACAAAAAATAAAAAAGGACGAGACACTGTGTGAAAGGCCATTAGCAAGGCCCTAGTCTTACACCACAGAGTTATGTGTAGGCGGAGTGTAAATAACTAGGCAGTCAAACTGGTTAAAACTGCAAAGCAGTTTGTGAATGTTCTTTTTCCATACATGGCTTTTCAAAGAATAGCATGAATGCATTGCTCAAGAAGGGTTCACATACTTGTATTCCTCGGCTGCTTTTTCAAGTCGACTGAACACGTCATGGAATAGAATGCAACTTGACTTTCTGTTGATTTCATACCCATAGGCCCTTTTCCAGTACTGTTTCAAGTCATTTGCATACTCCATGACCTAAAATGTAAAAAGACATTCAAAAGTAGTAAAAAAAAAATCTTTCTAAATTTGCTAATTGTGACCATTCAAATAGGGAAATTTTGATTTGAATTTTGAAAATCTAGCACTAACTCAAATTACCTGAGAGTGAGGTCAGCACTGTGACAAAAGACATAAAGAACTCTTTGTTATGTAGATAGCGGTTTTCTATTGACTGGACCAAATTGTAGGGAAAAAAGGCAAAATACAGCACAGAATTTGACACTACATTGCATTACATTAAAATGACAACAGTTGTTGTTTATTGTAATTACTCAACAAAGAAACAGATGACATGTCAAAGCTAGATGTATAGAATTACTGTACCTGTGCATCCACTTCATCAAAAAGCTGACACCACGGTGAATTTACTGTCTTGATGGCAAACTCGTATGCACACAAGTAAAAGGCAGCCTCAGTCGAGTCTACAAGACAATAGTCACAAATTAATAATAGCTGTAAATAGTTTATTATGGAGCTCACCATTCACGGCCCCTTCGAAGTCATCTGCGGTTCTGGAGGTAAATTTATAATTTTTGCCATAGCGAGTTAAAAATAAAAATCAAATATTAAAAAAGATAAAAATCAAATATTAAGAGTTCAAAATCCCAACGATGTCTAAGCTGCTATGTGGTAACCAATGTCCATTGCGCTGTTGTTTTCAGCTCAAAAATCACGTGTAGAATTTAAAATTTGGCTAAATGTTTCAATAACTTAACTGTTTATAAAGTTTCAAAATCCGATTTAAAAAATACAATTATAGATCTTGCGCTCATTACTTACCACATATAGATGATTAGCCTTGAGTAAGCTTTCAAACATTTTATAATTTTTTTTTTCTGAATCGCTAGGGGGAAAATTAACTTTTGGAACCAAAGAGTGGGCAGTCACTGGTGAGTTCCATAATTTGTGGTGACTAAATCATAATACAATATTGGATGCAAAGAGTGCTACGCAACTGCTGTTATTGCTTTGCACAGTATTTCCATTGGTATTGTCCAATACTAAACTTGGAAAATCGATTTCAATGCTAAGAAATAAGGTCAATATTCGATGCCACGATGAAAATGTAAAAATGCACTTGTTTAGCTAATATTCATTTTGAACACAAAAGTACTTTCCTTATGTTATCATGTTGTCTCATACAAGTTCTGATCAAGCTCAAGAAGATCATTCTAATCCTGTTCAGGGAAGGTCACATTTTGTCCTGTTTATGTGTTGTTTTTTGCATTGATACAGGCTCAAATGGATCTAAATTCTACACTAGTTTTAGTATTAATTACTATCTGATTTTCGATACTTTTGACAACCCTAGTCTAAACATGCAGACAAGCAGGTGACGCCATCAGGCCAAGTTACAGGTCAGATCTGAGGAGAGGTGATCACCCTGTTTACCAAAGTATTTTTGAGCAATTAAAAAAAAAACACCACCATTTCAGATAAACCAATAAACCAATAGAAGTGGTGAACTCTTACCAGAAAAGTTACATAGTGCACCTTTGAACAGAGAAATATATGGATTCATATTCAGAGTAAAGAATCTAGAATGGTGAAGTGTTAAATGAACAGTGGTTTAAGGAGAAATAATAAAAATAATTTGGAGATTGCAATGAAAGGCATGGAGTGTTTCTCATAGGTTTCTGCCGGGATTATTTTGCACAGGCAATACTTATTTTAATAATAAAATGTTGGTATTAGAATATAATTTACTGCCATGACAAATAAATAAAAATCAATAAAATATTTGTTTACAAGCAAAAAGTATAATTTCTCACAGTAACGTATTTTGAAGAACATGTATTGCTATGGTATTGAGTTCAACCCTTTTCTGCTATATGTGATAATTAGCACAAATAAATAAGTCACTGTGTGTCCTGGTTTGTGGTAAATATATAAATATATACATTCTGTGCAACAGTTAAAACAAACAGTAATCCCTTTTCTCCTTCATGATGTTCTTTACATGCTGAGTATAATTTGAATACAACTGAACTACTAACTGGATGTGATGTGACTGTAAGGCACTCCGAGGCGGTCTGCGATTTTCTCCTGCACTCTCCTCATCTCTGGTCCAGCGTTGAACTCATCCACTTCATAGAGAGCTGTAGGGTTATCACTGACGTCCTTCTTAAACTTACTGCACTGGTCAAAAAAACGCATGAGAGCATCGTTCACCGTGTGGTCAAACTCCCTGTCTGTAGAAAAAAAGATAGGTGATTTATAAAGAGGAATCCTGTGATTATACCAGTATAATAAGCACAGAGGCAAATGATCATCACTAAATGGTGACGTTTTAGAATACAATCTGACAAAGTAGTAACAGGCCATGGGCCTATAAATTGTGTTTTTATTAAACCACTTAAAAAAAAAAAAAAAGTATTCTCATCAAAACAGAAATAGTCATGAAAAGAGAAAGTTTTTATTCAAGTGAATGGAATAATCTGATGTACAACTGAATAAAAATAATACATTTCAAACTACTTGTTATTGCATGCCTGAAATGAATCTGTCACGCCCACAATTTGTGGTCACATAGTTTTATGTCAGTATTTTGTAAGTAAGTAATTTAGTAAGTAATTTTGAATAGTAGTCAGTGGTGTATTGTTTTGAGGAAAAAAAGGACTCTTGTAATACCGATTTTCACCAAGGCCACCGCACGCTTTGCCTCCTGTCGGCAGCAGCAGAAAGCCAACGACACAAACTTATGTCTCCTCTCTTTTGTTTTATTTCAGTTCCAAACCCTCCATAAAAATATTTAAACTGTCAACGGTGATTGAACTGGCCCGGGTACCTGCTACATTAAAGTTACAGTTTAAAGGAAGTGTGAACTCCCTATAACGCTAAATCCTAGCATTGCCAATTTTGAGGTGAACACACCCTTAGTGGCGTTATCCCCAAAACACCTTCCCATGACATTCTTATTGTGCACATAATCACACATAATTTTGGAGATTTTAAGATGCTAAATATTAGGCTTTGGCTAAATTCAAAAGTATAAATGTATTTACCGGCTGTGATCCTGCAGTTTATCAGGTTCTTCCATGGTTTTTTTGTTCACTTTTATTTTTTTTTACATTGTTTAGGCACATGTTTTTCTATGTACGTTTAACACACCAACGGACGTGAAATAGAAAATTCTACAAAATGTTTTAACAATTTAGCGGTTCATAAAAATAAAATTATAGGTATTATGTTCATTACCAGCTTTGAGCAAGGTTTCAAACATGCCCCCAATCAGAAAATGAATGGAAAATTAACTTCCGGAACCAAGGGGTGGGCGGTCACTGGTGAGCTTCACTGACTTTAAAGTTTGTATGACAGGATTTTATGACTTTCTAATTTTGACTTTATTTAGAGTAATAATACCTCTTGTAAATACAGATTATAGTTTTACACCAATCAGGTAGGGGTTTGTGGAGAAAAGTTGAAAAATCTGATGAAAATTACAGGAAGTAAACAAATTATTACTTATTAGTAGTTCAACCTGTCACGGGCGCTTGGGCAGGTTGTCATTATTGCTGTGTGTCAGAGCATTCTTTCACACATAACTTGTTACCTTTGATGCCCCACAGCTCCGTCAGTCCTCTCTTGAAGGCCAGGGTGCTGTTGACACATCTGTGCTTGGAGCTGGTCATGATGTTGATGGCTCCTGCCCTCAGATTCTCCTCTGATACGAGCGAGGGGAACAGTTTGGACAGCCTCACCGCCAAATGCCTGTGGTCCTCGATCCCCTTCTGCACCAGGCGCCCGTCCATGTCCTCCGTGTACCACATGGTCCACTCCTCCCGGATCTCACGCAGCCAGCCCTTGTCCTCAGCTTTGGCCGCGGCGTTTCGGACAACTTCGTAAAACTTGAGCATCTTTTTGACGTTTTTGGCTGTGGGGTATCTGGTTCCATGTCTTATGATGGCAGTTAGATGGATTTCGCGACACTGAGGCGAAGGAGGACGAATAACGGATTTGTTTACAGCCAGAATGTCCGCTATCAGATGCGGGTTCACTTCCTCATACCTCCCTTTGGTGCTGAAGTATTTGGCGATCGTGGGTATACTGGAGACATCCGAGGAATTCACGCGAAAACAGCACCAGTGTAAAATAGTTAAAGTGGTTATAAACGCAAACTTCCACATTATAGCGTTAAAATGAACTGCACGTCCTTTGCTCTTCCGATAAGAAAGTGACCGATGACCCCAGATCAGACATCCGGAGCCCGCTGGCGTTTTTTTTTTCTTTGTTTTTTTTTTTTACCAAGTTCAAAATCAACGTAGAGACCCAATCATGAACATAAAATACATAAAGGAAATTTGTAAAACATAAAAACACAAAGCAAACTTTTACAACATACAAAGGGGCCGAAAAAAAAAGGTAGTAAAAGTAGTTGTATAACAGAAGTACAAGTTATAAATTTGGGGCTTTAATCAAGTAAATTCAACGAGGAGATGGTTTCTGACACTTCCTGGGCAGTTTTGGTATTGTCTTCCAGTGCTGTTTGAGTTTGTTGTGAAATCCAAAGAGAGATGATTTTCATGTATTTGTGAATGAAGAATTTTCCGGTGAGAATTGCAATGTTTTTTTCATTTATTTTTTTTTCTAAAGTGGAGTACTATGACGAGAGAAGTTATGCTTGAACAACATCTAATAAAACAGGACTTGATTGTGAAACGAGAACAGTTTTACAGAGTTTTTAACCACAAAATCACAACTGAAAAGAAAGTGTGTGTCGACAGTTGTAGTGAACATTCCCTTGGGGACAGCGTGCCACAGACTGTTGGGGTTCATCAGGAATTCCTTTAGCCACTTTATTTTTAATGTACCATTTAGTCGATTGCCTGTATCCTTCCATCTTCATATTTTTGCATCATACCTTTGTTGAGGAAGTGTTTTTCTTTTTCAGATGTAGTCAAAATTTAATGAGTTAATTGCTTTGATGACTCTTTTGGAGATACACAAGAAATATGGAGGGTATATACATCTCGATAAACTTTCTATTTTCACTGTGAAATTGCAACCAAAGATAGTGAGATCCCTGTTGGAGCATCTGTCTAATCTGCTTTTACCCTCATTTATTTCCCCCACACATTTAAAGATTCACTTAACACAGTCCTTAGTTAAATGCACTCCAAGGTATTTCATTGGTGTCTTTATCGGAATAGCAAAAGCCTCCTGTAGGGGGCAGTCATGTATTGGAAATAGAACTGATTGATTCAGATTTAGTTGTAAATCAGACGCTTTGGAGAAAAGATTAATAGTTTAAATTGTTTGTGGGACTTGGTAGACATTTTTAAGGGACAGTATTGTGTCATCTGTTAATTGGCTAATGATTAATTGACTCGCAAAAACTTGTAGGCGTTGAATATTGAATATTAGAATGTAAGATGGAAAGCATTTCCACTGCCATGAGAAATAGGCTGGGAGATATGGGACATCCTTGTTTAAAGCCTATACATATATACAACGCAGACGTTCAGGTTTTTAAGAGCAGACCACCTTTTTAGCTTAGCCTTTGATTAATATGTATTAATTACATCTGTATTTAATATAATTTATTATTTTATTTATAATTGGGGCTAGTTTTCATGTATTTTACATTTAACCTTAGGTCTTAGTTTTTACTTTACTATATATTTTATCTTTATCCTCCTTTATCTAAATCCCTTTATTAATTTTAGACTCTCCAGTGTTTCCTCTGAGGGGCTCTCTGCACTGGGAGCGGAGGTCGGCTGTGGCCCCTGGGCACGGGCTCATGGGCTCCTGCTGGAGGTTTGGTCTGTGCCTAATCTGTCCTCTGGGTCTTGAGTCTGTGTCCTTTAGCTGCAGGCGACTCTCTGCTCCTGGAGCAGACGGCTCCTCTGATGGTGCTCTCACAGCTGGTTCACCTGCATTCAGCCTCATGCCCATTATCTTACTGTATGTGTGCGTGCGTGAATGTGTGCATGCCTCCGTGTGTGTGTTTGCATGGAAGCTTTAATGTAGGGATGGTGGGGCCGGGGTTGGGGGTGGGTTCGGGTTTGTGTTAGAATTTTTGAATGAAAAGCACTTTATAAATAAAGTTTGATTTGATTTTGATATATATTTATATAAGCAGTTCACCGGATGGGTATATCTCATTCAGGATCTTGAAATGTATTTCCTTTGTTTTATGACTAACAGGGAATTTTAAAAACTCTGATTTTATTTTCTTAATCAAAGATAATCCTGTCTCCCCACTGTGTAGCTCACTTGTCATCCTCAGGACTGGCATGAGTTTCTTGATAGAGAACGCACTGTAGGTTTTGGTTTTGCGGGGGAAAAAACACAGTTTGGTGTTGTCTCGAAAGGCCCTGACGCTGAGTGACATTAAACCTAAATCTAATAATCAAATTGAATTCCAGACATTTAAGAAGGCAGAAAATGAGACTAGCAAAAAAAAAAAAAAAAAAAAGGGCGGGGGTGGGGGTTAAGTGAACAAAAAGTTCTGCTCAACTCAAGATTCAAATCTGTCAAACAGTTTTCGTGTCTTTAAACTAAAGTAGGACCCTGCTTAACATAAAAAGGTGATCTAAACCCAAAGAATCTACAAAAAACATAATATTTAAGCATCACAAGGGTCTCTCAAGTTGCTTATTTCAGTGCTTTGGCAGGGTTCAGAATAACACACAGTTTTATATAGTTAAAGTACCTGCTGGCAGGAGCAGTTAGCATACGTCGGAGATCCTCTTGCCATCAATGAGGGGGGCGAATGCTCCCCTTTCACGCCGTGCCCCGCGCTGCCCTGGGCTTTTCAGATCATGTCATGGTCCACCTGATGCTCTCCAAACCTGTGGTGAAGACTTCTAAGAAGTGGACCAGCGAGGCAGTGTGGGAGCTATGTGTGTGTTTGGACATTACAGACTGGGATGTGTTCAAAACTGCCACAGATGGTTTGGATGAGTACACGGACACTGTGACGTCATACATCAGATTCTGTGAGGACAGTATCATTCCCACACGCACCAGGGTGATTTATAACAACAAGCCCTGGTTCACACCCAAACTGAGGCAGCTCAGGCAACAAAAGGAGGCAGCTTTCAGAGCCGGGGACAGAGAGAGCTACAAAGGTGCTGCGGTCTGGAGGGAGCTTTGGCAGATCATCAACGACAAGCCCAAAGCCCCTGCTGATGACCAGAAACTAGCTGGACCGCTAGTTTCCTTCTACTCATGATTCAAGAGCCCAGCCCTCTCCCCCGCCCATCTCACTACTTGGACATTTCTGCTAATCCCATCATTTCTCCTGGTTCTGTTTAAAATGTGAATTTTGAACAGAATCCCATTACTGAAATAAATTGCAATACTGGTCAGAAAAATCGCAATTGGGTATTTTTCCCCAATTTTGCAGCTCTTCTGGGACTGCATTAGGAAAGTACATGTGACTGCTGTAAAGGCTGTAAAACTGTTTTCCACGTTTCAAAACAGTAAAAAAAATCAAGTACAGCACCTTTATAGATTGTTATTAGTTTGCACATCAGTGGAGTATTTTGTACTTTTTTTTTTTTCAAATTTACTTCCATTTTGTAGTAATTGTTTTCGTTATTATGCATGTGGCAGCTTATCCAATGCCCCTCCATCTACATATATTGCTTCATTTCCTATTCCTAATGCAAATTATTGCACAGACATCAATACACAAGGTTAAGGGTCACTCTGTAACTTATGCAGCAAAACAAAAACTAAAGACGAGCAGGAAGGGCACATCACGTCTTGTCCATAAGTGAAGCTGATCTAAGCAGACAATGTTCTTAGCATGGAGTGTGCGCGAGTGAATAAATTACATGTAGACCCATAATAATGCGTTTCCACATTATTATATTCACTATACAGAGGCTACGGTCAAGTGCACCACTGAACGTGACAAACAACAAGGATTAGACCATCATGGGCATTGTACCGCTTACCTGGATCTAAATATTTTCCATTAGCATTTCGAAGGATTTAAAAGGGTCCCCCACACCACCCCCACCGGCCTCTCAGTTCAGAGACAGGATGTGAACAAACAGTTTCGGAAGTCCAACCCCCAAAAAGCTGCTGGACCAGATGGTGTCTCCCCCGCCACCCTGAGACACTGTGCGGAGGAGCTGACTCCTGTCTTCACAGACATTTTTAACACCTCCCTGGAGTCATGCCATGTCGCAGCCTGCTTCAAGTCGTCCATCATCGTCCCTGTCCCCAAGAAGCCCCGGATCACTGGACTTACTGACTGCAGGCCTGTGGCGCTGACGCCTATAGTCATGAAGTCCTCCTCAAGTCCTCAACCCCTTCCGCCTTGGACCCACTACAGTTCACCTACAGACCCAACAGATCTGTAGACGACGCCATCAACCTGGCCCTCCACTTCATCCTGCAGCATCTGGACTCCCCGGGAACCTACGCCAGGGTCCTGTTTGTGAACTTTAGCTCTGCATTCAACACCATCCTCCCTGCTCTGCTGCAGGACAAGCTCTCTCAGCTCAACGTGCCTGACTCCATCTGCAGATGGATCACTGACTTCCTGACGGACCGGAGGCAGTGCGTGCGGCTGGGGAAGAATGTCTCAGAGACTCGGACTATCAGCACAGGACTCCACAGGGCTGTGTACTTTCTCCTCTGCTCTTCTCCCTGTACACCAACTGCTGCAACTCCAGCCACGACTCTGTAAAACTGATCAAGTTTGCAGACAACACCACCCTCATCAGACTCATCTCGGATGGCAATGAGTCTGTCTACAGGAGGGAGGTGGATCGGCTGGTGTCCTGGTGCAGCACCAACAACCTGGAGCTCAACGCCCAGAAGACAGTGGAGATGATCGTGAACTTCAGGAAAGTCTCAGCCCCCTTGCACCACCATCACTCAGGACCTCAAGTGGGAGCCGACCATCAGCTCCATCATCAAGACGGCCCAGCAGAGGATGTACTTCCTGCGGCAGCTGAGGAAAGCCAAGCTGCCGGCGCAGATGATGGTGCAATTCTACACGGCCATCATTGAGTTCATCCTCACCTCCTCCATCACCGTGTGGTCCATCCTCACCTCCTCCATCACCGTGTGGTACGCTGGAGCCACAGCCAGGGACAAACACAGACTACAGCGCATTGCGCCTCTGCTGAGAAGGTCATCGGCTGCAGCCTTCCATCTGTCCAGGACCTGTACGTCTCCAGGTCTCGGGGACGAGCAGGTCAGATCACAGCTGACCCTTCTCACCTGGACATGGACTATTTGAGCCACTCCCCTCGGGCAGGAGGCTACGGTCCATCTGGACCAGAACCTCCTGCCACAAGAACAGTTTCTTTTCCTCTGCCGTTGGACTCATGAACACTTTATAACACCTGCCACTTTAACAATATATTATATAAGAACTATCTATTTGCAGCTACATTTGCACATTTGCACTGTCTGCCAACTGTACATTTCTGTATATAGTCCAAGTCTATCTTAGTCAGGGCCGCTGCTAGCTTTTTTGGTGCCCTATGCAAAATGTCTTGATGGTTTTATTAGTCAATTTGCAGTCAGATCTAGTTTACTCTAAAACTAAAGAAGATATCCAAAAACACCAGTAAACCCCTTAAAAAAAACAAAACCTAATATGTACAAAATTAGCCGTTTTTACACATACAGGATGAAAAACGTAATATTATATATTTGTTTTCTTTTTATTCGTGTGAGTAAACTACAGGATAAGTTTCAAATTGATATCTAAATTACGTTTTTTTTTCCTGTTCCCTTGTAGTGTCTCACCTTAAGGAAATCATCCTTCACTGCTGAAATTACACCAACTGAAAGCAGCACCAAATAGAAAATGTCAGATTTAGTTAAATATTACCTAGAAAATATTGACCATGAACGTCAAATGTTTACTTTTTGATAGACACTATGAAGGCCTCGTCTCCTTCAGCAGCACAGAACTGCAGCTTGAACTTCACAAGAGACACCAAAAATGACACATTGAAAAGTGGAAGCAAGTCTTATTCTCTGATGAGTAAAAATGTAACCTTGATGGTCCTGATGGTTTCCAACATTACTGGCCCGACAAGCAGATCCACCTGAGATGTTTTCTACACACCACAGGGAGGGGGCTCCGTAATGATCTGGGGAACTTTTTCCTTCAGTGGAACAATGGAGCTCCAGGAAACACTTGCACAACGAATTTTTGAAGAAATCAGTAACAATTTTCTCAAAAAATGCCAAGTTCATTCTTATCAAACTAGACGAGCACAAACTCTTCATCTCCCATTAAGCAAAAAATCCCAAGTGAAATTTTCTTTTCGACACAGTGGAGCAAAATTATGAAATGAGTACGGCAACTTTATGAACACCTCAATAGCAAACAGTAAAAAATATCTTACGGAAATATTGTTAAATAAGTATTAACTGTGATTATTAAAATGGCTGTGTATAATCCAAATAGTAATCAGAGCTCTATATACAACATATTGGAGGCCGACTTCAATACAAAATAATATTAAATAATAATAATAATAATAAAATTTACAAAATCCAGTACATTTTCATTGGAAAAATGTTTTATTTTGTGGTTGTGAGGGCTGTTTTCGGTTTATCAATGTGATTTTCATTTGTAAATCATCTGACCAGACAGCTTTTAATTTGAGCTTGTTAAAATAATCAATTAAAGGTGTGTGGCTTTAAGGATAAGCCCTTTCAGGTTTCTACCACACTCCATCACGTTTTGTGTTGTTTTGTTTCATATGGACTTGTTTTTGTTTTTTTGATTATGTGAAAAAATAAATCAAATCAAATCAAATGTTTGAGACTTTGATTTCTATTTTGAGTGGGTTTTAGGTTGGGGTGCTACACTTTTGATCGCCTGAAAAACAGCCTATTTCAGTTTAATTGTTGTTTTCAATAAAAAAAACATTTACCCAAACTCAGTCCCATTTCTTGTTGCATAGTGAAGCTCTACTTAGAACCTTGTTAAGATTCAAAATGTGACTTTTGTCCCTTTTTCAACTGGTTTTAAACTTTTGATCAGGACTGTATCTGTACTGGGATAACACAGATTTTACTTTATTACATGAAAAAGGTACAGTGCCTTTATGTTAAAATAGTGATTTGGGTTTAAGTTTTTGTTCATGGTTTATTAAGGCTAATTACAATAAAGTTATTTTTATTTATTACCTATTATTTTAATAGACGACTAACCAAATGAGTTGTTGCAGCTTTACACTTGAAGACATAAATACTAAATCACACATCTTCACTGAGGACAAAGTATATAATAGAAAACTGTTTTATTAATTACAATAACTGAAACACAAAGCAAGGAGCTCATTTTGCTTTCTGATTGAAAAAGCAACACAAAACATTTAAACATAAACACCTTTACAATAATATAAAAAGTATATTTGCACAATTTCCTGAAACAAGTCAGTGGCTCATTGGTCTATAGAAGTTTCAGTGGTTTTCATCAGGACTTCGATTTTAACAAAGCTGACTTAACGTTTGCTTTGGTTAAATAATTCATATTTTGCTTCTGAGGTGAAAATGCAATTTTGCATTTTTCATATTTTATTGTGTTTAATATTATGTTTGTTCTGTATTTCTCCTCCAGAGTCCTAGCCCAATCAATATGAAGTTCAGACATGATATGTTTTCCTTGGTGTCTGTGGCAAGCGAGCGTCACCGTTCTACTGTCGCTGACGTCACCTCACTTCAGAACACAAACATTTGTATAAAGGTAAGCTTCTGACAGCCACGCTTCATAATTCGTTGGAACCGAACACGACCAGTCGCATTTTTGACAGCTCCACACTTTAAACACTTTCCACTCACAAGATGAGGTTTTTCTGGAGAAACGCCGCCCTGGTCAGAGAACTTAAAGGCCAGCTCAGCACAGCTGAGGAGGAAAACCTGGTTCTCCAAACGGAGATCGTGAACGAGAGAGCGGAAAGGGCAGCACTCGAGAGAGCCCTCCATGAGGCCCAGCTCACGGCCGCTTCCATCCAGGAGGAGATGGAGAAGAGAACGGCTATGCTCCAGGCAGAGCTGGACTCTGACAAGCGGCACGTGAGAGAGCTCACCCACAGCATGCTGATGTCCTACGCCCAGCAGGAGGACAGGGCCAGCATGCTCGAGGAGACGCTGAGCCAGGAGAAACTTCTGGGCCAAGGATTTCAGGGGGAGATCCGCCGACTCCAGCAGGAGGTCCGAACGCTCACGGCCGCCTGTGAAACATGGGAAAAGAAGGCCAAGGAGGACGAACAGAGGAGGACGGAGGAGATCAGCCGACTCCAGCAGGACGTCCGAACTCTGACAGCCGCCTGCGAAACATCGGAAAAGAAGGCCAAAGAGGACGAAGAGAGGAGGACGGAGGAGATCAGCCGACTCCAGCAGGACGTCCGAACTCTGACAGCCTCCTGTGAAACATGGGAAAAGAAGGCCAAGGAGGACGAAGAGAGGAGGATGGTAGAGACCGAGAAGAGCAAAGAACAGGAGGAGGTCGTGCGCCACCAAGAGACCCTCATTCGTCAGTACCAGGCCGAGAGAGAGAGGGCGGTGAAAAATTTCGGATTGTTGAGAGAGTCTGCGGACAGCATGGACAAGGACATCGAATACCTTGTACACAAGCTCAGCCTGTTAGAGGAGCAGAACATAACACTGGAAAAACAGATGAAGGACAAGGACTATGCCATCGACTTCCAGGCAAAGACGATCATCAACCTTCAAGACCTGAGAGAGGAAATTGTCACTCGCCTGGAGAAGGAGATCTCCGACCTCCGAGAGGAGGTCCGGTCCCTGAAAAAGGACAAAGGAGATCAATCTTCGGAGGTGGACACAAGCCACTGCCGGCCTGCGTTCCAGCCTAGGCAGCCTCCCCCTCCCAAACGAGGACAGAAGTGGAGGCAGTCCTCTCAGAGACAGTAGAGAGGCCAAAGTCCAGGGAAGAAGAGTAGTTGGCGGACTTAAGATGCGACTTAAATGCATGCGTTTGAGACTGTGTTCGGATTTCATCGTTGATTTTCTCACGTATGAGACTTGAGCACGCATTAATTTAAAATAAAAAATTAAAAACTAAAATTCACTTTGTTTGTGTTTTACTTTTTTAAATCAAGGCTTGAAATTAACACTGGTAGTTTACTGAATCGTGTTTTAACTTGTGTTTTTATGTAGTTTTCTCAAAAAACAAACAAACAAACAAACAAAAAAAAAAACACTGAGTTGGGCTGTTTTCATTCGTAAATGAGGCAAAGGGACAATACCAAAGAAGTGGCCTTTAAATCCAAATATGAGGTAGATAGAGCACATTATCGTAGATTGAGAAATATTGTTACAAAATTAAACAATATAAAAAAGAAAGCATATTATGGACAAAAATCTGCAGCTCTATGAATGAGAGCAAACAATTGTGGAAAGTATTACAGGAGTTGATGTGCAATAAGCCTTTTGTAGCAAACCCCCTGTAATGTTTGCATGTTATGTTCGCTGCAGAAAAATGACGAGTTGTTTGCTGGACTCCTGTTTTTTAATGACTCTCCAGAGCGGTAACTTACAACTACATCCGTTTCCGCTCAATAACATTTTTTCTTTCAAAATAAAACACTTCGTGTTTAGATGAACATCACATTTGCCCTTTTTTTTAAAATAGCAGTTTACCAGCACTTATATGGATAACTTGCAATACTTGAAATACATTTGGAATGTATAATAAACATTTTAGCAAACATCAACAACATTGTGCTTACTTGAAATCCCACCCACAAATATTCAACTAAAACACAGGTATATGTAGCACTTTGAAATAACACTGGGATTACAAAGATTTAACATATTGCTTACATAACCATAATAAACCGTTGCACTTCTGAATGAGTGCTCAAACCCCAAGTTTGACATAATCCCTTAAATGAGCAGGTAAACGTCTGTTATCTCTGGAGGGATATCTGGGCGTAACAGTATTATCAATATTATCTGTTGGATTAGAAGGGACCTTTTGAATGTCTGGTGTGATTTTCTTAAAGAACGAAGCATTCCTGACGATGGAGTGTCCGTCCCTTGTCGCTGTAACAGCAGAGCCTTTCACTTTGGTCACTTTATATGATTTGATGTTGTATGGTGGTGATAGTTTGTTGTGCTTTGGTTGGCGATGGAGCACAGTGTCACCTGGACTGAGTGAATGAGGCGTGGCATGACTACGGTGACCAGACGTCCCGATTTACCCGGGACAGTCCCGATTTTGCGAGTTACGTCCCGTGTCCCGGTGGATATCCCCCCCAACCATTTATTTGTCCCGTTTTTGCACAGGCTTGGTCCCGTGTGTCCCGGTTTTTCATAGTTGTGATGTCTTCTGGGGCGCAAATGGTAAAGAGAAACAGCTAAAACGCCGCTAGTGCGCTATGCTGATCTCGTTGGTTAGTGTACATGTCAATCACAACAGTTGCCATAGTAGTCGTTGCACTCTAAACCAATTAAAAAGCTCAGTTGTCCTCCACATGTTTGTAACTCAATGCTGATTGGTGTTTGGCATTAACGTTAGACGTTTGCAAACAAAATGTAAAGTATGTGATAACTTAGCTTACACGCTTTTCTCTTCAACATGCCGAAAAGAAAATCAAGATTAACAAAAGAACTTCTGGAGCAAAACACATTTCTCAGACACGTAGCAGGTAATGAATATGTTGCGTTTTGTACACTTTGTAAGTGTGAGTTTTCTGTTTCTCACGGAGGAAAACACGACATACAAGCTCACGTCAAGACTAGCAAGCATAAGAGATGGGAACAGGCGGGAAGTAGCTCAGTCAACAGTTTTTTTCAAGCCGCTGTTGTTGGCGATAAAGAACTTAAACTGGCAGCTCAGGAGGCCACCTTTGCCTATCACCTTGTACGGCACAACCACAGCTTTCGCTCCATGGACTGCACAGCAGGACTACTGCGGAAATTTTATGACCGGCGTTTTACCTGCGCTCGCACCAAAGCCGAGGCGATTGTTACGAATGTGATAGCCCCATATGCTATGGAGTTGCTGAAGGAGGACACCGCGGCAGTAACGCTGGTCTCTGTCGCAGCGGATACATCAAATCACAAAGCAGTGAAACTTCTCCCTATTGTGATCCGCTACTTTAACTTAACCGAGGGAGTGGAAGTTAAGATACTGGACTTTACATCACTACCAGGTGAGACGTCAACCATTCTGTTTAACGAAGTGCAGCGTAGCCTCATTGCATTTAGCCTGATGGACAAGCTCGTTGGCTTTTGTGCAGACAACACCAACACAAATTTTGGTGGAAAGGCCAGAAGAGGGCAAAACAACGTATTCTGCAAACTGGATCAAGCTTCCACCAACAGCCTGGTTGGAATCGGATGTGCGGCTCACATAGTCCACAATGCGGTGCAGTCCGCAGCTGATACGCTCCCTTGTGACATCGAAAACTTTGTCGTTAAGATGTTTGGATATTTTCACATCTACACTGTCCGGACTGAGGAGCTCAAAGACTTCTGTGCATTTGTAGATGTTGAACATGCCATACTCCTTGGGACCAGCAGAACTCGCTGGCTTTCACTGGGGCCAGCTGTGGAGCGTGTCCTGAAGCTGTATCCTGCACTTCAGTCCTACTTCAGGTCTCAAGAAAAAGCTCCTACAACTATCCTTAAGTTTCTGGATGACCAAGTGTGTGAAGCTTGGATGTGGTTCATGCACAATCAGCTTGCACTTTTTAATGACACCATTAAAAACATGGAGAAAGAGAAGAACTCAGCTGTCCACTCAGCACTGTATCTGTCCACTCTACAGGAGAAGCTTTTGGAGAGGAAGACTGCCCTTTTCATGGGATTAAAGGTGAGGCAAGATGTACATCTAACATAATATACTAGTCAATTATAAGCTTCTTATAATATTTAAGTAAATTTTTTATGAAACTAACAATTCAGCAGTTTGATGTTAATAGTTGTTAATGTGCAATATATATACTGAAATTTGATTTTATTCAGGTAAAGAATCTTTTGATGAACTTCGAAGAGCACCATCAAGTGGAGGTATTCAAGCAAGGTGTCCTGAGCTTCTATGACTGCTGCATCTCATATCTACAGGAGTGGGGGTCTACATTCTGTGAAGTAAAGTGCCTCTCCTGGACACTGCTAGAACACATCCCAGAGTGGGATGAGGTTGAATTGTCACTGAGGTATGTTTCCTCTAAGCTGCCACAGATAGACATTAATGAAACCGAGCTGTTTGATGAAGTCACCTGTGTCAAAACCTACACATCTGAGAAGATTGAAGAATGGAGCACAGCTACAAAGCCTGCAGATGAGCGCTGGGCTGAAATGTTAACCCATTTCAACCAAGGCCATGTTCCATACAAAAACATCAGCATTATCTGCCAGTTTGCCATGTGTCTTCCTGGCACAAATGCCCCTGTAGAGCGCATTTTCTCTCTTATGAACAACACTTGGACTGATGAGAGAAACCGTATGGTACTTAACACTTTGAACACTAACTCATTACACGGGTGAACTTTCATGACAGTTGCTCAGAGTTCTATGCAAGGGTTATTGAAAAGCATAGTTTACTTAAAAAGGTACACTCCAGCTTAAAATACTAAAGTCAGATTAAGCTACTGTTCAGTGTTTTGTTGTGTTATAGTTTTGATTATTCAAAACAGGTTTGTGTTGAAATATTACTACTTTTTTTACTGTTTAGTTTGACACTATAACATTACTTCCATAATACATTTCATTAAAAAAAGGAACAAAAGAATGTAAGCAATGTGAACTGTTTTGACTGCAAATAAACAGGAATAAAATTCCATTGAAAATCTGTTTTCTTCGGTGAAATTATAGTGTCCCAGTTTTGAGTTTTGAAAATCTGGTCACCCTAGGCATGACGCCTTTTATCTGCATTGTCTTTGATTTTGGCCTTTGCATTGCTGTCCCGCATTCTCACCTCAGCATCTGTACTTTGTTTTGCAGTGCTACTGAAAGAGGGAATCTTCGTGTACATTTTGCGTTGAAATAATACCTCAGCTGGTGAGCTTGCTGTCGTACTGTGAGGTGTTGAGCGGTATTCACGCAGGAAAATGTTGAGGTGTTGTTTCCAGGGAACGCCTTGTGTTTCAAAAACACGCAGAGCTTTGCCTAAAGTTCTCATGAATCTTTCGGCTGTGGCATTGGCTTGAGGCCAAAGAGGTGTTATTTTGCGGTGATGAAATCCCAAGTAGTTTGCAAACTGTGAGAAAGAATCACTGTTGAAAGGTGGACCATTGTCCGTTTTTACCACCCTGGGGATTCCAACCATGGAGAACACTTTGTCCATGACTGGGATGACAGTGACAGCTGATGTAGACCTGACAGATTCAACGATCGGATATCGAGAGTAATCGTCGATGAGGACCAGAAGATATTCTCCAGTGGGAAGAGGTTCATAGAAGTCCGCACTCACACTGTGCCACGGTGCATCTGGTAGAGGTGACATTTTTAGTGGCTCATTTTGTGTAACAAGTGTATTTGCTTGACAGGCTAGACAATTATGAACTGCAGATTCTGCTTTGCGATCAATGTCAGGAAACCACACTTTGGTTCTCAGCAGCGCTTTTGTTTTCACGATACCCTGATGTCCTTCATGGGCTGTATAGCTTTATTTTGCAAGCTAACAGGAATCACAATTCGCGTGCCTCTGAGAAGGATGAGGATGTCTGAATCTTGATTAACTGTTAGTTAATTTCGGACATGTTTGAACTGTTTCAATATATCAGCATTACGTGACGCCCCCCCGCATTAAATGACCAAACCCACAATTACTTTAATTTCTTACCATGTTGATTTTATTATCTTAAATTAAATACACGATATATAGTACTATAAACACAAGATGGAAATGTAAGTTTCCAACAAAAAAATATTAATAAATATCTTAAATAACTAAATAAAACTTAAATATTCAAGTGTAAAATAAATACCACCCAATAAAAGTGCAAATACGAATATAGATAGAATCATCCAACAAGTGAAGTATATGTAAACATTAACAGGCAACTGAACAAAAATTACTGCTCCTAAATGTGTACGTCTACATTTTCTAGCTGCAAAGTTGTTTATCAAGTCATCATATGAGAGCTTCTGTGCCAATTGGTGGTGAGTTCAAGGGGTAAAAGAAACGAAATATTCGTAACTGTAAATGATTACTACTACTACAATTTATTTATTTATTTTTTGCAAAAAATGAATAAAAATAGTTTATTCAGCTTTAAGAAATGCACAGGAACTGTTGTCATTGTAAATGTATCATTGGCATCATATTTATTCACGGATTAAGTGCAGTAAAAGCCCACGCACCAAATGTCCCCTAAACGCCTCAGAGTCAGACGTTAGCTGCAGAGTGGCAGGTAATAGGCTCCTCCGCTGACTCTCTCTCGTCTTCATCATTCTCTCAAACTTTGCCTGGGGTTTGGCAAAGTTGGTGGGTCTTGGCCATCCCTGTTCTCTGAGGGAGGAGCCGAGGAGGAAAGAGAGAGAGCCCTTGGCGTCGCGGTTTTATTAAATTACGTGAATGCGCCGGAATGCGGCGCCGCGTGGGCACCGCTCGTTTTCGCCACGGCACAGCCGATGTGTTACGTGCCTTATGGAAGCGGCGGCCCTGATCTTAGTCTATTTTATTCTTAATTTTATGCATGCCTCTTTTATATATTTTATTATATTTTATTCATTGTTTTATGTTGCACCTTACGCCGAAGCAAGTTCCTATGTTTGTGAATTCTGATCGCTGACAATGGCAATAAACCGTTTCTGATTCTGATCTCCTACTCCTACATGCCCAACAGTTCCTGGTGCCTACAAGCGCCTGTTAGGGCATAGTACGGGTAAAGAGAGGCACCTGCCTTCGTCGTGACAACACCGAAATCCTGGACATCAGCAACAGTTAATGTTCCTGCAAGATGGATCTGGTGCCTGTAGAAGTTCATTTGGACCACATCACTGAGCTCTAGGGGTGGGACAAGATCTCGTTTCTCGAGGTCGCGCGAGATTGAAATGCCTCAAGGTTGAAATGCCTCAAGGTTGAAATCATAGAACTATAATAAAACCTGGAAGATGAATCCAAGATGGCCGTCCTGTTTATCCCTATGGAGAGTGCTCATTGGCGCATGACCCCAAAAAAGTTTCTTACTTCCGCATTTACTTCCTGATACGGCGGCTGACATCTTTGTTTTACTTCCTGAAACGATGGCTGCCATCTTTGTTTTACTTCCTGAAACGGAGGCTGCCATCTTTGTTTTAGGGCGCCACGTGACGACAATCCCCCACTTCATATAAAAACGGTAATTTCGGTGATTTTAGAAAAGGTAGAAAAGAACATTTCCTTCTATTTTATTTAAATACCGATAATAATTCAGTCCTGTCTGCAATTATAATGAGCAATTTTAGAAAAAGGCTGGTTCCAAGAGGCTGCAGTACCTCACACGGCCACAAATCAATCTGGGACCACAGACAGAGGGGGCGTACCTTATCCAGTTCATTTAATACATCCATGGTTGAAATGCCTCAAGTTTGAGCGAGCGCTCAGAGTAATCTCGCGAGAAATGATAACTATCATTCAGGGGGTTTGATTTCATATAGCTGATTACATAAAGAGATAGTGATTTATTACACAACAGGAATGAGAGAAAATTAAGTATTGTTGTTTGGTTATGTCAATCATGGTTAAATCTAAATGACAGATTAGGCTACACATTTCACTAAAACTCTTCGTCATGTTGACAATGTTAATACCAAAAAAAAAAAAAAAATGTTGACAATGTTACTTCCTGGTTGGCCATTGGCAGCAAATATGACTTCCACAGCTGTTACCTAGCAACCACTTTGAAAACAAGGGCCAAAATCCATATAAATTATACAATAGTTATGAGTTGAGAAATAATAATACCTGATAATACTTTTATTTTGTTGAATGACAAAAAGATGTCAGAAAGATGTGTCAATTAAGTGTTAACTTTTTTTTTCAATGGTACATCGCTTTTTGATGGCATAGGTAGAGGGATTCAGTTTTAGAACTCAGCGCTACTTCCTGTAATTTTAGACTTTTAGTTTTCAAAATTTCTTCACAAACTGCAACTTCACGCACATAAAACTATGTTAAATATTTGCCACAGGTGCCCTCCCACTAAACCAAGTCAGAATTTGAAAAACATAGATGTTAGGTGATGTTTCAGGAAGCAATCTCAACAAACTGAGTGACAAAGTAGTAACACGCTATGAGGCCTAAAAATTGTGTTTTTATTAAACCCCTTAAGTCTATGCAAAGTACATAAGAAATACTGGCTTGCCTACGATGACTTTTCAGCAATGTCCTCTATCCTCACAAAGAAATGTGATTCTATAAATTAGTCAACTGTTCAAAACAAACTTTAATTAACAAATAATTTCACTGATATAAAACACACTGGTAGAAAACTGTAGAAAAATATTGAAAAACATACAAACAAGGCATATATAAATTACTTTAACAATTAGCTAATTCTTATGAAAATAATTCATCCTTAAATTGCAATAAATAATTGCACTTTTTTTTTTTTTCTCAAAGTCCACTTATTGAAGAGGTACACATTAATAGCAAGTGAAATATTGTGTCTTTAAAGAGCAGCCAAACTGTAGTAGTCATTAAAAAAAAAAAAGAGAAGAATATTTTAGAAAAACAAATTGACATTTTTTAATTGTAAAAGTAATGAACAATAGACTATAGTGCAAAAGAAGTCAACATAAAGCCCTGAAATATGTGCATGTATTCTGTCCCTGACCGTCTGCATGTCCCCACAATCAGACTGATGGGACAGGGACTCCACTTGGCACGGGGGGCTCCTCTGAGGTATGTTCTGTCTCCGTGTCCATCTCCTCACAGAGTCCGTTTTCCTGTGTGGAGGCTTCTCCTCCTTCAGTTTCCATTTCAAAAGTGCAATTGGCCTTCTTCTCCTCCACAACACTCCCATCTTCAGCATATTTTGCTAAAAACTATAAAAACAGCATTCTAATTAAAAACAATATTTTATAAAATGAATTATAAATCCAAATTAGCTTCATGAATGACTATATTATTTACTGGTCTAGGGTGGTGGGGGTGGTGGAATAAGAGATAAAATGCAAGATAAAAGAGAAGAGAGAAAGTTAATTTGAATATCATTCAAGGAAAAAACCGACAAAAGCAACAAAAAAAAAGCTTAAGTCATGAATGATATAGCTAAATGAACGGCACTTATGTCTGAGCCAAGCAGTGCGTAAAGGCTAAATGTGCGCAATTATATTTTAGCGTTTAACGATTGAAGAAAATGGGAACATTCCATCAAGGACTCACTTGCATAAGTTGATGTAAATATCCCCCTCTTTATACATTTGTGCACATTGATATAAAAGAATACGCCTTAGGCATTTACTCATTTCTATGCGCACTTTGCTCTCCTGGCTGCTCATGCAGCTCCCAGCAGCTAGATTTTGGTCAAATAATCATCTTTATCTTTATCTTATTCGGCGACTTAACCAGGTCTGCAGCAGGTTGTGAGTTCAGGGCCCGTTACCATAGAGATCTGCCCTGATAGAAAGTGCTGCACCGTTGTAGCGCCGCCAAACTAGGGTTTATCCTGAAGTTACCTCGCTAACTCAAATCCAGCCTGAAGGAACTTGGAAAAGTAAAAAGCTTTATGAGGTAGAAGTGGACGTGAATAGAGCATTACGGACCTTGATTATACATATTTAGCAAAAATAAAATTGTGAATTAAAAGCAAACAAAAAAAACTGCTAAACTATACTTGGTACCAAAATTACAACCTGATCGAGCCGTCTGTCTTTGTAGTCCATTCCTTCAGCTCGTCTCGTGGTCTCCTCGGGCAGGTCCTCATTCATTACTTCCTGAGCAGTGTTTGTAAGGCGAGTCTCCACTAATGCGCTTTCAGTCTCTTCATTTTGTGTCACGTCTCCCTCAATCACAGCCACCTCATCGTCCTCCATTTTGGCCCCATCTTTCATCATCTCCACTATGTCCTGCTCCTCGTCAGAAACACAGTCTTTTTCTGTGACTTCCTGACTTGACTCGATCTCTTCGATATCTTGGCTTCTTCCTGAATCTCCTTGCAGTGGCTGCCAGTAGTCATACAGTTTGCCCTAAAGGAAACATGAAACAGTTCAGAGCTTTGTTTTTTGTAAATAAAATGCTAAATGGGCTGATATACATTTAGAGGTCTTGTTTTCCATAGTAGTCTCTGCCATTTTGTGTAGATGCGAGCCACAAGGTCCTTCACCTGAAAAAGGACAAACAGAGTGAACACGATGACATGGCTGAAATTGTCGTCCTAACAGCGTTGCAATGCAACTATAAGTTTTTACGTATTCTAAATTGTGTATTGTTACGCTGTGGTGTTATTCAACTGCATGTGATAAATGTGTTCTTAAGATGTGGACACTGTCAATGCAATGTCTAATGGAAATCTAATAAACAAACAATAATCAAATATTAAAGGTCCCATAACATGCAAAATCGACTTTTCAGAGGTTTTAACCTTCCTACAGTGCTATTTGGGCCTCGTATGTGTGCCCAAAGTGGTTTTTTGATTGATTCCCGCATGCTTTCGCTAGAGAACTGTCTTTTCCGTCCCCCTCGGCTGACCAGGCAGACGGGGGCTCCTCACAAGGATGACGCGGCGCTCAAGCCACGCCTCCAGGAAGCGCGCAGCCGCAAGAATAAAAACAGCTAATGCTAATGCTACAAGGTAATTACACGATGGATACGACAGATAGAATTAGATTGTTATTTACCAAACGGCAACGTCCGTCGTCGAGGTACTGGAGCACGTCAAACTCCAGGTCAGATCCAGGACGTAGGACTCAGCACGACGCACCGTCAGGACGGATAAAAGGTTTATTCCCGTGTTTGTGTATCGCTGTTTACCGGAGCACACGGCGCATGCACCATCTCCGCTCTAGGCTTCGTCGCGGGTTGGGAGGGGGAGGCGCGCGGGTTGGGCGGGGGAGGCAGTCTGCTCTCTGTTCGGGGGGGTCGGATCTCAGAGTGAGCTGTTTGCTTTTGCAAGGAGGGGGGCCAGTCCAAGAGATGGGTGTTTTTTGGAAACTGTTATGTTATGGATATTGCACAACGCAAAAGTTTATCAACAAAGCCCTTAGAATAGACTGTGTAAAGGGGAAAATAGCAGAATATGGGACCTTTAAACTGTGATTGACTTGGTTGCAACTTTGTCAAGTCAGCTAATTGTGTAAAAACAAATATTATGCATTATTTGTATTGTTATTAGGCTTTAAACATGCTCTTAAGTATATTTGTTGTTGCAGTTCAGGTTTTAGAACAAAAAGCAAAAACAAAATTGTTTATATAAAATTTTTGTTTGACAATTTGTTTTTGTAACGTTTGTGTTACTGCGTTCCCGCACTAACTGACTTTTGGCGCCATCTGCTGGTTTCAAACAAAATTCCACAAGCTTGATCAGACACTCCAGGTTTGTTTTATTTGTGATGAAGGAAATAAATGAAATATTAGAACAGGTTTAAAACGTCAAAAAATGTCAAAAATATTTGCATAATGTGTCCTTAAAACCTTTTATAGCTTAACTTTAAGTTCACCTAAAATCCTGTCTCTGTACTTGAACCATATTTATGAAAGCGATAAATGTAGTTTTAAATACGTTTAAAGAAAAGTCAAGACATTTAATGAGTGGAAAATTAAATTGATTATAGTTTAGGTTTCCTAAACATGCTCAGACAATTTGGACAGTAAACTTATTTTCAGTAATGTACAGTATAGAGATGGATTGATATGTGTTTTTTCAAAGCAGATGCAAATTGTTTAGACTCATGATAAATCGATGGCTCATATTTTTTTGACTGATATGTAGAGCTGATTTTGATACATTTTCCCCAAAAATATAATTTGAATTTACTCCAAACTCATTCAAAAGCATGGGTTTGTCTGTTAAGAGAGCAGTCTACTCTTTACTTTACTTTACTCGCAGTGAAGTGCTTAAATAAAGCTAGACCACTGGTTGGCCCCCAAAAAACTGATTTAAAGGCTCTGTACCCGATTTTTACTGTTTCGAAACGTAAAAAAAAAAACAGAACTATATGTACCTACATTTCTTTGTTGCTCCAGCACAGTTACATTGTAAAAGCATCTATTCAAGTGAAAAACAAATAGACTGAATTGTGCATTTGAGTTTTCCTACCTTGTTAAAATGTGAGATGAAAAGTTGTGAATGACTCTCACCTTACTCCGATAGAGACACTTCTCACTCTCCCTGATGTGACACTTCACGTGCCGCTCCAGCTCAGAACACAGAAGCAGCAGATGCTCCTACATGACAAAATAAATATATGAATAAAAAAACAAGCTCAAGTCGTTTGTCAAAAGAGGGACAAACCTTCTGGTGAGCAGAGAAGAACTGCACATTGGTAGCTTCATTTGTCAAAGTCAAAAGGCTGTAGCAGAGGTAGTACGCCTGAAAGACACAATATCATTGTGTGGAAAGATTAAGAAATACACTTCGGTTTGTTCAAAAAGTATGAATTGGTAAATATTTGGTTGCAGTTTTAAGATCAAATAGGTCAATGCTTTCAATCCATTGTGCTTTATATATGGATGTAAAAACCCTACAGTACATTTTCTCAAGTGAACATGTAATAAAAAAGTACATCTCATCCTATAAATAGGATGGATATTATTGCTAAGCCATGTAGTCTGAAGAGCTCAGACTTCACAGGTCCAAAGTGACCCGACACACTTTTTGAGCACTGTTGGTTTAACCAACAAGAAGTCTCAAAAGACCGAATTACTCTTCTGTAACATCCAAAAAGCCTGTTAATTAATTTAAATTATTTTTATAAAGACGAAAGTCACAACAGCCATTTCCTCAAAGGACTTGTTAACAACATGCCAGGCAATGAATATGGATCAAAACCCTAACCTTTCTTGAAGAACTGTTTTATTTTCAGGGAGATGCACAGGAAGAAATTTTGCAATTTTTATGTTTAATGGCAATGACTGAAATTCTATCAAGCTTATGTTCAGGGAATTTATATTAAAATATATCTTTATTTGTTGATAAAGACACAAAATTTGATCAAAACTGTCAATGATTCAGAGGAAAAAAAGTTGTATCACCCATCCTGACTTAGAAGTACAAATTATTGAAAAGTTGACTTTAAATGTTGACAGTAAATGTAGCTGTGAATGCAACTTATAACTACCCACCTGACTCTGCATGGATTGTTGTCTTCTAATAACACAAACAGGGCTACTGAGCTTAAGGCCCGGGGGCCAAATCAGACCCTCAAGGGATATGATCTGTCCCCCAAACCATCTTCCAAAAATGTTGAAAATATTTTTATCTGTTGTTAGCAGTTTAGTCTTGGTTTAGACCTGGTTTAGACCTGGTTTGGTCCTGGTTTAGACCTGGTTTGGTCCTGGTTCGGTCCTGGTTTAGACCTGGTTCGGTCCTGGTTTAGACCTAGTTGAGACCTGGTTTGGACATGGTTTAGTCCTCTTTTAGTCCTGGTTTAGACCTACTTTAGTCCTGGTTTAGACCTACTTTAGTCCTGGTTTAGACCTGGTTTTGCCCTTGTTTTGACCCTGCTTAGACCTGGTTTAGTCCTTTCCTTTCGTGTTACATTTGTTTTATATTTTAAATGAATGAAAAATCTGTCCCTCTGTAAAATAAAGTTGAAAAGCCCTGACATGAAACCTGAGCGATTCATGTGTAACAGAGCACTGAGGGGCAGACCTGCTGATCGAGGAGCACCGTGTCGTCCTCTCCCTCTGTGTGGCTGTGGTGAGAGAGGCGCAGGACAGAGTGGAGCAGAGAGGACGGCTTCATCCTCGGCACATACATCCTCAGGTCAGACAGCTAAAGGGTACACAACAGGAAGCCTTAGTGCTCAGCTGGATATTAAGAGAGAAGAAGAGAGGCTCAAAAACACAGTCACCTGCAGCTCTTTGGTTTTGGGTTTGTACACGCAACTCCCATCCAGCAGTCTGGAAATCATGGACAGGCTCAGATGTTGCCGGAGATTCCTAAACAAGAACAGTAGATATGTATTCTGTATCTGCACGGTTTTACATTTTGCACTTTTGCTTTTTTTTTTTAACTTCATTAATGCTTTTGTTACACGGTTTCTTTCTTGCAAATAATCTTGCAGATTGCAGATGCACTTTTCTCATTATCTGCACATAACAGTGTAGAGTGTCAATTTCTCACTGAAATTAAAATTAAGCCTATAAACAAAATAAAAATTATTTCTAATCTTGTAGTCTAGAAGAATAGGTGATTTGCAGATTTTCAAGGTTTCCCCAGTGATTCCTAAAACAGATATCCAAAAAGACTTGTTTGTATTCTAATTAAAACGTTTTAATGAGGCAGGAAAATAAGAGGCAAGAGGAGAGGAAACGCTACACAAGGTCGCTGAGAGAAAAGGGTTGGGAGCCAATATTTGAACATGTAGAATACTCTTACTTTCCACGGGCATGTCCCGGCAGCAGCTGAACCAGATGACACATGTTGTGGTGGTCGTCTGTGAGGTAAGTCAGAGCCATGCAGATTTTAGGCATCTGGGGAAATGTAAACGCAACAGTTTAATAGAAAATGGGCACAAATGTGGATTTTTTTTTTTTTAAACCAAGATTCCATTCACAATTTACCATGTACCATGACTGATACTTTGTCCTCTATAGAGGACACAATAATACCTATTGATTATATAAAGCAGTGTCAATAATCAGATGCATTCATGTGGTCCTTGGGTGCTCGGAATTTCGAGATGAGAAGTTAGGAATCTGACTTATTAGCATTAATGTGCTTTTATCTCTTATGGGATTTTGATGTCACCAATAATGAAATCTCAAAGTCCACTCCTCCACAGCGTTTAATAGAGCTAACAGTAAATGTCATTAGCCTTTTCAGAAACTTTTGGAAATCTACACAGCAGGTAACGTCACGTGTGAAAGTCGGGCAGCATACACTTTTATAGACGTGAAAATCTCAATCGCTGCTTGTTACTCAGACTCGATCACTTGACTGGCCGGTAGCATCAGCTGTGGTGTGCCATGGGCTGAAACCAGCAGATACATTCTGGATTATTCAGAATTCCTGGGCTCTTTTTGCGGGCTACTGCTAACGGCTAAAGGAAAAAAAATTGGGGACTGCTCTGCTGGTCCAGGAAGATTTGAAGGACAGTAGAGTTGCTAAATGATCGAGCATTGAACGTCCCATCTACTATTAATTTCTTTTGTTTCAGGCAAATGATTCTTTCCTGATTTGAAGGATTTTGTGAGGACCCTTCGTCATTGCTAAGGCAATGTAGGGCCGTTGCTGCCAAATCCCTCAAATCAGGAGGAATCCTTATCCCTGAAACCCATGAATATGTTTATGGTTTTTTGACTTGTGCAAGTGTAGCTTTATAATTGTCAGGTTTACTGCCGATCCTGAGGCAGTAAAAGCATTGTGTTAAATTTTGTCTATGTGCATGAATCTAAATATTTACTTGTTTTGATAAAGACAAACACAGTGTCAAAAAGGGTGATTGATAAACACAAGGGAAATAAATCTTTCTAAAGTTCTATTCTAAATTCCCCAGCGGCCTGTGAACATTTTAGACTGGCCTGGACCTCAGTACCATGTCTTCCCAGCGCCGGATGTTGTTGAGGAGCTTGTAGAAGAGGGGTTCAAGCTCCACACTGGCCTGCAGGATGAGGCGCGTCTCCAGGCTGACCATACAGAGCGCGGTCAGGACCAGCAGCAGCTCACCGTCCGAGTAGGCCCGCGGACACAGGCCCAGGCAGCAGTTCAGATACTGTGCACAAACCACACACAGTTTACATTATATTGACCAAGGACTGGACTGTAGACCCTTTAAAAACATTCTAAATTCTGGAATGGAGGCAACTAGTGGCAAAAGTGAAGTGGAATATTTTTGGGAATGACTGCCCTAAGCGTTGTCTCTCAACTCTGAGTTTCTAGGCAAATAAATTGGTTTACTAGTCACATATTGTCAATTATTACAATTATATTTAAATAATGAATTGAATAAATTAATTCATTTCAATGGAGAATCTGGGATTATCCTCAGAAAGTCTTTACAGCAGTCAGATGTATCGCTCACTTAATGCATGAAGTACATGAATTAGTTCTCTTTCACGTTTCAGGTACAGTAAAAATCAGGTACAGCCACTTTAAAAGGCATTTGGCAGTTTTGATCATTGCAAAATCCTGATTGTTGATTATTTGTTTGCTGGACAAAAATGTTGACCCAAACATAGGTTTTTGTTTTATTTTCCATCCTTTGTAATATAAGAGCAAACTAAAACAAATTTTTTTTTTATCTTTTGTTGTAAAGACTGCTGTCGGTTAGTCATTGAAACTGCATATGATCTAATTCACTTCACCTCCATTAATTAATTTGAACATTCCAATGACAGTACTTTAAACGGTCTACTGGTGGTTATTTAGTACTCACCTTGAACATGTTGTTACAGTTGTGTTGAGGAAAAGTGCTTGGTGTTTGGTTGGAAGGGCTCTCACTCTTAACGCAGACATTTTCACTAAAAATAGAAAACATTTAACGACATTTAAGAGTAACAAAAAAAAAGACTTGAGAATCAACTGAGCCAAAGTTATTTTCTAATAACAAAGGATTTACTTAAATTTAGGGCAGCAACTAACGTTTTTAGTAGTCATGTAGTCAGCAATTATTCTTTCAAGTAGTCGATTAATGAAACGATTATTTCTATAGTACACTGAGATTTTTAAATAAATCTTAGCAAATAAAAGTTGAAATTTGGTGACTTAATGCTTTGAGAATATTTACAAATAAATCATACATTGTTCAAAATCATAAATTGTTTTTTTTTTACATTTATATTTAATAATGCCACTAGCTTTTTAAAAAAAGGTCATTTCGGTTGTGTTCAAAATACGACTACGATTAGTACAAACAAATGGTTTTATATGAGAAATAAACAACATAATTATTTTTTAAACACGAGTAAAAATACTTAAATACAACTACTTCAGTTTGTACCATGCCATGAGTTTTAAAATATTGGCAAATATCGGTTATTGGACACAAAAACAAGGGAAATATTTGGTCTGAGCTGAAAGAGCTCTTTTTCAGACTGTTTCTGTAAATGAGAGCACTCACAGTAGGTCTCCCTCAGTGAAGAACGGCTGCAGAGTCTCCAGAGGGAACAGTGACACAAAAGGCACTCCCATGTTCAGTAGCACCAGGGCCAAGTCTGCTACAGAGGGCACCCACACCCGGAACGCCCGACTCCCATTCACTTCAAATACACAAAGGACGCAACGTTTTTCTACAGAATATAATACAGGTTTTCACAGCAAATCTATGTACTTTCTTTTTCTTGATATTGAAATAAAAATTGTAAAGCTAAGTCAATGAAAATGAAAGTGACACTGGACCTTTCTGGAGGTGGCCATCTGCATGATTTCATGGAAATAAAAAGTTAAAACCTAAAAATACTTGGAATGTTCTTCATGGACATAGAAACATTTATGCCA
This sequence comes from Rhinogobius similis, assembly GCA_019453435.1. Classification (NCBI taxonomy): domain Eukaryota; kingdom Metazoa; phylum Chordata; class Actinopteri; order Gobiiformes; family Gobiidae; genus Rhinogobius; species Rhinogobius similis. The sequence goes on from CM033634.1 coordinate 26,083,495, forward strand.
TACTGTTGAGCATACGTCCATGGACACAGAATATTACAACCAAAGGGGCATCTCTATGGAAACAAGCCGAAGACTGCTCCCCCAGGCCAAGCCAAAGTTTGTAGAGATGTCAGCCCATTCACAGTAAGGACACACGTTTTTATGCAAAAACATGCTTGTATTTGAGCCTTTTTTTTGGCTAAAGATTACACAAAACAAAAACCTGAGTAATTTTATGTATAATAGAAAATAATGTTCTTAGATTAATTATAAGGCTCATATTTTATCATATAAAAGGGCTATTAGAAGACAGATTCTTATATATATATATATATAAACCTACATTTTTTTCGTAATCTTTTCATACTTTTTAATACAATGTAAAGACCCTGAATAATAAAACATGAGCCTTAAGTGGAACTCCCCATGTCTACAGACTAAACTAAGGATAAACAAAGCACTTACATATTTGAGTGGCAGCGGTGTATGCGATGTCAGTGAGGACCTGTAGCATATTCACTGACAACATGATGTCAGTGTGAACGCACATCATCTGAGAGCAAAGGAACAAAGAGATTGAAATGTGATCACTAACATATGGTTAGAGTCGAGGGGAAAGGTGATTAGGGTTTACCTTGAAGAGAAAGCGTGTGATCTGACAAGGGCAGGGTGAAGACTCGTAGGCCTCTTGGAACAGTCCAATGTTGACGTATAGTTTGAACTGAGCGTGACTGGACCTGAAAAAAGCACAACTTCAGACACTGAGAAATCTCCTCATACGTCAACTTTAGCAAGAAACTATGTCCTATTATGTCATGTCTGTGTGACAGCAGCTGTGGCTTATAGCCACTGCTATTGTGTATATTGTAAAACACTAACCCACTGAACAGAGCGTGATCAAGGGGACTAAAAACTAAAATGATTGATTTTGCACATGATCCCAAAGGTCGGCAGTTCAAGTCCAGCTCCCACCAGTGCATGCTGTTGTTGTGTCCTTGGTCAAGACCCTTAGCCTGTGTATAAATGTCATGTATACGGTAAAGCTCGGCTTATACTTGATTGTCAGTGTGAATGAGCAGGTCAGAGTGTCCGTTTACTCCAGGTTGTCCTTGATGAAATTCAGTTGTACAGTGTGCCTTTGGGAATACTGTAAATGCGGACTATTGAGCACTCTTGAGCATAAGCCGCACCAGCCATATTTACAAAGAAAAAAAACTTTGTGTGTATATATATATATATATATATATATATATATATATATATATAAGCCGCACCCGACTATAAGCTGCAGGTGTCCACGTTGTAACATGAGACATTTACATTGCCGGGCCGTGCCGGTTCGGACCCAGGGGGAAGAGGCGCGCACATGCTTTGTAACATGCTCTCCACGGCGAAAGAGTGCGGTGTGCAGCCAGTGCTGTGTTGTTTTCCTCCTCATCCTCTAATAAGTGGTCAAAAATATATTACGTGAGAAAAGACGCCTTAATGAAAGTGCGCGGCTGCTACCCAGAGCGGAGGAGAGAGAAAAAGAGAGCACAACAGAGGAGAAAGAGCAGGAGGAGAGAGAGAGCCATGGATGCCTTCCCAAAAAGCTGAAGAAAGGAGTGAGGGAGAGAGATCATGTGGGCCAGCGTCAGCGGAGGAACAGGCCTGTCTGGTACAGGAGACGTCACGTTGGTGCAGGTAGAACACTAACACTTGAAGCCCTGTCAGGCGCTCTTATTCTGCCTATAAACCTCTGCACAAAACTCAGTTTACGTAACTCCGGTTGTACACATGCGTGGGCTCGGTCGGGTCGAATGATTCAGCAAATGACTCCGAGTCGGGTTCGGACAGTACCCGCGCGGGCTCGGGCGGGTTGGGCTTGAATCTTTGAGCACGATCTAAACTCTACCCTAGAGGCCGTTCATGGAAAAATACATAAATTAGCCGCATCGCTGTATAAGCCGCAGGGTTGAAATCATGAGACAAAAGTAGCGGCTTATAGCCCACATTTTACGGTAATTTAGATAAGTCTTAAAATCGTTCAAAATTGCACATTGTAAATTCAGCTTAAAATATAGTAAAATAGGTTAAGATTAGATCACTGGACACAGCATGTAGATAAATACAGACCACAGGAGCGTCTTCTGTGCCGTCTCCCGTGGGCTGAGCGCGCACTGCCGGAGCTGCAGGGTGTTTTGGTTGAAGATATGGCCAAACTTATCCAAATGAAAGACTTCATGTCCAGGAGGAACTTCTCTGATGGCACTGGACAACAAGGTATAGCGCTGGAGGATCTGCCTGCAACAACAGACACAAAGGAGAGCAGAGAAGATTTGCTATTAGACTTGACATTGGTGTTTTCAAATCATGGTTCAGTTCACAGTGAACATTTTAAATTTTATTTCATTTCATTTGAGATAATACTGAAATACGAGCTGCTTTACTAATCCCACGCATTTCAGCGCATGATTGTAGCAGATTCTACACATATGGCCCTACAAGTGTATTTATTTTACATACAAGTAAGCAACCAGGTGAGTAAATCTTTCTTACTGGTGTTCAGCGGACAGAGGCTCCTCTTTGTTCAGCTCTGCCTCCTCAAACTCTGCGATCCTCAGCAGATCTTCCTGACAGGTTGTTAAGAGTTCTGTCTCCATTTCTTTTGTTCTGAGGTAGATACAGTTAATTAACTACTGCACAAACATAAAGAATACAATAAGATTTCCCCAGCACTCACTTTTTACTCACGGTGATCTCCTTGAGCATTTGGTCCAGGTTATTCTTGTAGTTGACAGTCTTGATGGTAGACACTGAATGGCGCTGAAGAAAGAGAAGCATGACGTTTATAAACATTTTCACATAATACGTTTGGGCATTAGTTGGTGGGCATAAATAATGATTGCACAAGAGAACTGAACAGTGGTGAAATTTCTGTATATTTGGTGAAACTGTATCACTTATCACAGGCTGCCGTATCGTTATATCGCCAGTAATATATATCATCCTATTTCACAAAGCTAAATTGTGAAGGCATTCAAATTGTTTTTCTTATTTTATTAAAGGAAGCATGTTTATGAAATGCACTGTTTTGAGTAGGGCTGAAAGAATTAAGCGACTAATCGTAACTAGCTGACAAAAATAACTGTAATTATATTTTGATTATCATAATTGTTGGACTATACAGTATACGACACGTTTGCAAAGACCATTAACTCTGTCATTGTTAAATCAAAATGTCAAAAAACAACTATTTCTGACTTCCATCAATAAGTCACTTCATAAATATTCTGTATAAATTTGACCTGGATATTGTTATAGGAGAATCACCCAAAAAATACTGAGCCATTCCTTTTTTCCCAATATCAGCCCACCATCAAACAAAGGAGACATAGTATGCAAAATCAACTTTAATAACTTAACCTTCTTGCAATAGTGTTTCCTTGATTCCTGCATGTTTGAATAATCCTGTATTGTCCTGCAACTCAGGTGCTCATTGAGTGAATGCTCATTTTTACCTACCCCATATATCCACCAATTCCCTGTACTTAATATGATTATTTGAAAAATTCTGACTGACACATATAAATAAAAGATGTAAATGATAATCTGCTGCTTGTGACAGTGAAATGTCACTATGAAGAGGCGGGGCTTATCAGTTCAATGGACTGTCTTCCGTTATTAACAATGTGGTTTACAATGAACACAATGTAAAATGATGATGTACTTATGTAATAGTTTAATATTAAGTACCACAAAAAACATAATATGTCCCCTTTAAACAAAAGTCCGATCTGAGCCTCACCTGTCTCTTGTGGTTGTCGTGGCCGGCCGAGCTGGACTCAGAGAAGACTCCTTGCTCTGGTCTGTCAGGAGGCTTCTTCCTACTCATGATCTCTTGTAGGGACACTAACGGCTCATCCTCGCTGTCGCTGCTGTCGATGGTCTGAGCGTCCAAGTCCATGTCCAAATCCAGTTCCAGGTCCAAGTCAAGAGAATCATCACAAACCGGCTTCTTCTTCTTTTTCTTAGTCTCCCCCTCCTCCTCGCTTCGCCGAACCATTCTAGAGGGAGAAGTGCTTTTGGAAGTAGCTGCATCTTTTTTTGAAGGTAGCACCAAACGTGTTATGCTGACTGTCGGCAATGTAATCTGGATACCATCTGGATACGTAATATTAGTACTCAATACTTTTGTTGACAAAATGCTAGGTGTGGACGTCTTCTCTTTCAGCAACGCCTTGGTTTGTGCTTGGCTTGAAATGGAGGACGAACCACTTTTATTGTTAGCCATGTTACTTTTCTCATCTGGCCATACTTTCAGAGTTTTCTGCCCAGAATTGACAATGTAAATGGGATCTGGCATGAAAAGGTCGTTCAGGTCATCCGGTACAGGAGGCTTTTTGGAGCGGTGAAGTTTGCGACCGCTTGATGATCCCGTGCTCAGTTTCACGCTGTGCGGTTTGTTGCAATTCAAGTCTGTATTGCTGTCACCTACCCGAGTAACACTGTGTAGGTTTTTAGGGTCACTTGGCACAGTGTGATTATGAGAAGAGACGTTATCCCTGTGTGATGGCAGTGTAGTTGGAATGTCCTTTTTAGATTCTTTGTGCGTTTTGGTAAGAGTTTCACTTGTCCTCAGTGACGATGTTAATATCAACATATTGTTATTTGAGGATTGAATCCAAGCTTGTTTAACGCAAAGTTTAGGTTTGTGTGATGATGAGTGAACAGGCTTATCTGATTTTCCATGTAGTGATTCTGTCCTTGGGTGGTTTTCAGGGGTTTTAGGAGAGTGGTCTAAGCCTGATAATTTCCTGTGTGGGGTAATAGCCTCAGAAGAGGGCGATTTGATTGTTTTATCCGGGTTCACAGAGCAGAGGCGTGGTTTCTTGACGTTCTCGCCATCACTGCCAGACTCCATACGCCTCTTCTGAGATGTGTCCCCTGTGAAAGAAGTGGAACACCATTATATTATGGCAATTTCAAGTAACAAACAACAGATTTTCCAAAAATATAAACAGATCCCAGATATGCAGTAAAATTTATTTTACTTACAATTGCCATTGCAATTGTGATGAAAAGAAATGTAAAAATACCAATGTCTTTGTTGTAGTGTATTTTGCATTTTGCATGCATAGTCAATGATTAGCATTTATGATTAGCATACATGATGGACGGAAACATGGCTTGGAAGTGTCTGAAACTTCCTGTGCAAATGGCAATAAAGCTGGACAAAATATTAGAGTGTCTTTCACCTGATTATCTCATTGTCTTTGTCTGGAGGGTTCCACAGTGTAATATAAACTCATCTGTCTTATATTTATTCAGTTTTTATTTCCCAAACAGAATTTGGTTTACTGCTTGTCTCCAGGAGATGTTTTTAAAATGGACATTTAAAGCATAAAAGCCCTTTCTGAAAGAACATAATAGAAGGTAAAAAGTGTCAGTTCTTACTTGTATGTGAGGCAGCCACTTCCTGGTGTTGGTTCTAGAGGGAAAATAAATCATCAGCGTATTAGTGATCATCCTTTGCGTGTCCAGTAAATTTGTGGACAAACTTTTCTGACCTCAGTGTGTTTGTGTGGGAGAGGGAAGCTGGCCCTCCTGCCTTGGTCAGTGACAGGACGCAGACTCAGATCACTGCTGCTGCAACTCCAGGAGTCACAGCGCTGAAGAGCTGGTCCACTGGGTTTGTTCTGCTCCATCATGGGCGCAGCCTCCATAGGACCAGACTCATCCTGACACACACAGCAATATTAACACTCGAGGCAAAAGCTATAAAGAGCTTATGGCTTGCACTGAAGGTTTTTCATGTAGCATGTGTTCAGACCACATACACCATTCGACTACTTTCTTTTCATTCAAAACACAACCCCCAAGCCAAAACTCAGTTTTCACTTCTCTTTGAGGTTTTTTTTTAACCTCACATTATTCCAGAGGGGCTGGCTACTTGGCTACTTGGCCTATTTGTGTTCTGTCATTTAGATTAGTCTAAAATGTGAAAAATGTTATGTTACATTTCAGATCGAACATCAATACTCTATGTCACTGGAAGCTGAGCCAAACATCCATAGAAATAGATTAGCAAATGCAATAAAATACACAAAAGAGGCGTTGAACAACCAAATACGCTGCTGGATAACTACAGTAAAAACATTTAGCACTCAATACAGTCAGACTCAAAATACGATATGTTTAGTCTTTCATTAGCGTCTTTAAATCTCCAATGGTTTAAAATTAGTCAAACTAAAATTTTGATGACACAGGGCGGAAAAAAGATTTTGCATGTTTGCAGTCGTTGTATAGACCCTCCCAGTGTTTGTAAACAGAACACCTACATTCTGAAAGTTGGCACCATTCCATACATTAGCTGTAATCCATTCTCAACCGTAAGATTCAGGTTATTATTTTGCTGCCTTGTTACAATGAACGGGATGGAATGTTGTTTAAATACATGCACAAGAACTCTGAATGTTCTAAATCAAACAACAAAATTCAAATAGTCTTAGCCCCAAAACCTGTCAGTTGTCCCAGCCTACAGTATAAACACCAGGCTGTGTGCAACGATTGTAAACACATCACTCACTGGTGGAAGGGACTGTAGCAGATGTGTTTTGCAGGATCAGATTTCATAACTCCAGGTTCTCATCACTTAAACTGCAATAATGTTAAACCAATGCAGATTATAGCTGCTAAACACTAAACTTAGTGTTACTGCTTTTGCCCAAGACTCCTGTTTAATTTTTTTTCCTAATGCAACTCAATGGACATTTCTCACTTCTGGCCAGAAAAGTGTTGCTTTTGCTGATAACGTTTGCACAATCTGAATTCTATCGATAACATTCAAATAGTGGTTTAACAATTCAGAAATCAAATGATTTCAATCAATGCATAATTGAGGCCCTACCTTTCAATTGACCTTAATTGGTAAAATAATTTAAAAAGTTAGGAAACATCTTTTTCATAATAGGTTAAGATATGTCACTGGATGCTTGCATTTGACATGTGGCCATCAGGACACAGCTGCACTCTCAATTTCGTTCGTTTCGCATCGTGACATTTGCGGACTATCCCCTTTAAGCACTGCAATGCATCGCTACAGCCCTACTTTGAAATTATGCCATCAACATTAGCTGGCGGTGTGAAACTAAATGGAGACACAGTTCTCTTTGAAGCTGAAGTTAGACTTTATTTTGGGCTTTGTTTGAACACAATACGACCATTAAGAATAGAGATTTAACCTGGTCAGAACTACACAGGTGAGCCCATTTGTGCTGTAAAACAAGTCCTTTTTTTCATTATTAAAGTCACTAGCTAGCATTAGCCAACTTTTTTTTCAGTTATTCACACTCACCCCTTTTTGTTGAAAGAAATCAAACTCCTAAACAGGACAAGATTGATCACATTCTCCTGAAAATGTATTGTTTAATCCATTTTATATTTTTTCATTGTGTTTTCAGACCATCAAAAATTATCTGGCAGAGTTTCCTAATGTGTGCATTGTGTCACCATTCTAGTTTAAATTAACCACCAGTAATGTAATGTGACTCTGGTAGTAATAATCAATCATGTGTGAGATATCCAGTACCTTGTCCTGTGGCTTGTCTTTCTGTTCCGGCCTTGAGACGGTGTCTGTGGACATCTCTGGAGCATCTCTCTCAGCTAACATGGCGTCCGTGCTCGTGTGGTCAACGTGATTAACAGATAGGCGAGGATGAGGCGGCGGGGTCACTGGGTGGCGACAGTGAACAGATCCGTGTGTCACATTGTGATGCCGGGGCTGCTTGTGGGTGTAGTTTTCACCCCGCCTTCGGTCCCAGCCATGGTGTTGTTCTGGAGGGTGCAGAGGGTGACGTAGGCTCATGCTGAAGCTCGGCCTATGTCGATGGTGCTGCTCTGGGCTCTGGAAGGGCAGAGACCTCCTGTATGGTTGGTGTGGCAAGCGGTTGGGGATCTGTGAAGGCTTCATAGGAGTCTCTAGACAAATGTTGTGTGGCGGAATGTAAAAGTCCTTTTCTGGAATAGACAAAACAAGATTCATTTTAGGGATTCTGAAGTAAATGGTACAATTAGAGGTGGAATACTGAATACTGAAAAATGGATAATGTTGTTGTAGTCATTTTGTAGGTAGGTAGTATATAGTCTATAATTCAAACTATTAAAAATGACATCAATAACAGACCAAAACCTCTGGTGTGATCCAGCTATAGTTAATTTTCTGCCTTTTGGTGGTGAATTTTGCAGTCCAGAATGTTTTGTGCAATACTTGAACCTCAAAAAAAAACGCTTTTGTTGACACACTTTAGTACATTCCTGATGCTTCGTGAAAATATAATCTCACCAGTGTCATTGTTACCCAAAAAAAAAAAAAAAAAAAAAGCAAAAAAAACAACACACATAGACAAAAAATGATTTTTGTCAATATCGCCCACCCATAATTTGTTTAACAATTAAACATTTTCTGATCTGGACAAACAGTAGATAAAGATGTTCTTCAATGTTTCCTGTATCAAGGCACCATCTGTACTCACTCTGAAACCCTCCCCCCCCTCATTCCAAAAAAGCCGACAGACTAAAATAGTTTGTATTCTCTAAGCTAAATTTAGAAACATGCATGTCATGTCATCTCAACCAAGTCATAAACATGGTTTATGTGTAGGCCAACTTTTACACCCAAAGCACTAAAAAGTCACCTTCATCTTATCTTATATTTTCACAGAACTAATTTCTGATGTGCAGGTAGGCTCATTATTTCTTTGCAAATCTTTTTGATTGCCTTTCAACACATCTCACTTCTTCACCAAAGTTAATAAATTATCTAATCACAACTGCTAGGCCTCTGCAAAGTTTGTCTGTAGTATTGTTTTTTCACCCACTACAGCCAAAAACAGTTCCGCTTGTATGCAGAGTAATAATTCTGTAAATAAAACCAGTGGTCCATCACCAGCTCACATGACACAACTATCACGAGTCACTCGAGAAAAATGGAAACGTTAGACTTTACACTAGAGGTTGACATGATATATGATGATATGTTATGGGTTTTTTTTTTTAATGGCTGATGCAGTTTCTAACTCAATAAGCTATGACAACCTTTTTGGACCAATATGTAGGTATCGTTTTGAGCGTATTCCACAAATTATGTAATTTAAATATACTTAAAACTCATTAGCCCTGTTTCACCACAAACCAGTGCTCTCTACCCACTGAGGTGTAAAAATAAAGCTTTTATGTGTATAATGAAGTCCACCAAAACAAAAATTCGGCCCCTGTTGGAGAATTACGCTAAAAATACTACGCAAATATTATATATTGATTTATCTCTACTTTACACTAGGGTTGTCAAAAGTGTCAAAACAAAACAACCCTAAAATAGGGTGTTCTGCAGCTGATCAAAAGTTTAGGACCACACCTCAAAAAACAACCCGAAACCCCCTCAAACCAGAACTCAAAGTCCCAAACATGAACTCAATAATGAGTAGCGTCACTGTTATTGTTGTTGACTTCAAAGATTTGTTGCGGATGTTGATGAAAGCGTTTTCAGGAGGTGAGAGGGAACATTTCTCCAAGTGGTGAAGGCGGCCTCGGCTGTCTGGAACTGTGGTCCATTTTTGTAAACTTCCCTTGCCTTCCATCCCCAAAGGTTCTCAGTTGGAGTTAGATCAGGGGAACACACAGGACGGTCCAAAAGAGTGATGTTATTCTCCTGAAGAAGTCCTTTGTCCTGGGGCTTTGTGAACTGTAGCCTTGTCCTGTTGAACCCAGTGGTTCCACAGACCAGGCCCTCAGTCATGAGGGATGCTCTCTGCAACATCTGCACAGAGCCAGGGGCCCCTGCACCACCTGGAGCTCCATTGTTCCACTGAAGGAAAAAGCACCCCAGATTATTATGGCGCATAAAAAACATCTCAGGTGGATCTGCTTGTCGTGTCAGTAACGTTAGAAACCATCAGGACCATCACGGCTACATTTTTCTTAAAGAATAAAACTTTCTTCCACCTTTCAATGTCTCATGTTTGGTGTCTCTTGTAAAGTCCAAGCAGCAGTTCTGTGGCAGAGAACTGCAGCAGGATACGAGGCCTTTGAAGAAGTTTTTTGTTTTTGAAGCCCTTCAGTGTCAGATCCATCTGATGGTTATTGGGCTGCAGCCGGCATCAGTAAAGGCCTTAACTTGGGTCGAGGATTGACTGACGGCCAATCAAATCCTCCGGCTCAGTGCTGGAGTCATATTTTTGAGTCTTCCACTTGATATTTTTGTTCCATAACCTTCAGGATATTTAAAGAATTCCAAATGACGGCCCACCTCAGCAGCGATGGTGCTGTAAGAGGCCCTTCTTATGCAGCTGAACAACCAGACTACGTTCAAAAAAAGAATGTTTCTTTGCCTTTGCCATCAGAACGTCATGACAGTGTGAAAATCACACACATTTGGGCTTTAAAAGGCATGTGTCCTAAACTTTTGATCCGCTGCAGGACGGCCTATTTCAGTTTAAATGTTGTTTGTTTACTCAAACGTTTTTGACTCCCATTTCTTGGTGCTTATTGAAGCTCTACTTGGTCCAACCATGCACAATGTGACTTTTGCCATTCGTCTTTGCCAAAATTTGTCTATTCATAAGTCTTTCAATTACAGTACTTAAAATATGACAACTCTGGAGTTACTCATGAAATGCTTATTAGACATATATTATCAATTTATATAATTTCACTTTTTATTACAAGCATATAATCAATATAAAAATGTCAGTTTGTTGGGAACATTAAAATTAACAAAAAAAATAATAAAAAAAACTCACTGTATAAATTGTTTGTTTTTAGAAGCAAATGCCAATTCAGGAGTCTTTTTTTTATGGATTATCAAATACTTTCTATAAAACCATTGTGTGATTCAAACGTTGCCAGCCCCAAGTAGAATAAACAAAGCAAGGGTGAGTGAGTACACCTGATCAGTCAAAACCCTGAAATGGATGCTGCACGAGTTGGAAAGCCTGGAGCGACAGGTCAGACCACATTGCTGAAACTGAGGACTGAAGACGGCATGATGAAATGTTTCACGACACACGTGTCACAAGATGTTTGAGGGGGTTTCTACAGCAACTTGATCAGTTTTCACAGTAATAACAAGAGAAAAATGTGTTTTTATTTGACTGGGAAGCCCACCAATTTCTCATTTTTTTTCTTTCACAAAATAAAAAATATAATCCATATACAAATAATTTCCAAACCATTTAATGCCTGATCAGACGGCATATTTTTTTGTTATCGCTTTACTGCGTTAGAATTGTGTTCTGGCCAGGGGTGGGCGATATTGAGAAAGTTTAATATCTCAATATTTTTGGAGTATGTTAATAATGATAGTATTATATAAATCCATCAGAAATGCATTAAAACAATTTCAAAACAACATTACCAATATTATCTAAAGTTTGATATATTGGCCTCCTCTAGTCCCAATGATCATTTGCAATGCATATAAATGTGTTTTTCTCAATGGGTCTGAGACACTACAGAGACTTGGATATACAAACAGAATAAATATAAAACAGAAACCGTTTTTATTCAAGTGAATGCAATAACCTCATTTACATCTTAATGTAACTAACTCATTTCAAACTACTTCTTATTGCATGCCTGAAATGAATCACTTTAAGTTCAATGCAAATATGAACTCCCTATAAATCCTAGCATTGCCAATGTTAAGGTCAACACACCCTTAGACACGTGTAGCCACAAAACTCTTTCCAATGACATTATTATCGAGCTCAGGACCCATCACACATAATTTTGAGTTAGCCCAATCGTAAATCAAAAGAGATTTTAAGATGCTAAATACAAGACTTATCGTTAATTCAAAACTATTTTAACACGATATATAGATAAATGTATTTACCAGAAGTGACCCAGCAATTTATCAGATTCTTCCATGGATTTTTTGACGCCATGACAGAGGCTAAATAGCTCTGTGGTAACAAATGTCTGTACCGTGGTTGTTTTCAGCCCACAAAATCCACGTAAAAGTTAAAATTTGGCATAATGTTGTAATAAATAAGCAGTTTACAGTTAAGTTTCAGAGACAGATTTTAAAGGACATGTATTATTCTGCTATGGTGACTTTTTTGAGCTTCCAACCATGTTCTGACAATTTTCTATCATCAAAAACATACCTGAAGTTGCATTCACCCTGTTTTGAAGAATGTTCATTAGAAAATCCCCGCCAATCGTCAAAAGCACTTCCTGCGGAACTCCCTCCATCAGTGATGATTTTCAGATTTCATGCATTACTCATCCGAGACTTTTCTGCTATTTTAAGTCCTTAAATCATCGCCAGATTCGTTCTGAGCATTTCTGCCGTCTAAACACAATAACTGCGACTACTAGGCTGAATGCCGTATGTCTTAAAGTGCTAACATAACTAAATGGTGTATAACACTAGGCGCTCAGTGTCATTGTTCACAGCAGAGAAATCCTTTATTTATTTAGTCCATGAAAAAAAAAAAAAATGTAACTACAATAAAAACACGAGGTGGCAAATTTAAGGTACTCAAGAGCTCACCGCATAGGTTAGCTGATTAGCTTTGAGCAACTTTTTTTTTCTCGGAATCCCTATGAGAAAATGAATGGAAAATTTACTTCCGGAACCAAGGGGTAGGCGGTCACTGGTGCGCTCCATTAAGCGTTAAGTTACTTAGTCATCCAACAGCTTTACTCACCTTTACTCCCTGGAGAGAAATATTCAGATAGTATCCTGTAATGAAAAGGCGCATGGTCATCTCCAAGTGTGTTTACAAATGCATCTCTGTATCCGTGACGGCCATGATAATAATAATCCATACAATAATATCTAGTATCCATCACAAGTGCTGCTGTTCGTGCGCGCGTGAGGCAGAATGTGGAGCAGAATGTGAGCTAAAGCTAACGATGCTTTTTGACAGACCAATCACAGCGTGACAACACCTCGTCTTCTTCCCCTGTCTGTCTGTTTGTTTGTTTGTCTGACTGCTGCAGGTCTTCAATTACAAGCCTGTTACTCATGTTTGTGTGTAAGACAAGAATTCAAGAGGTCACCCAAGTGCTCCAAGATTAACATGCCGAAACGCTTTAACAACATTTCTCTGCTTAATATTGAGCTAGCAAGTTGCAACTTGTGCAAAATGCGTGTTATAAATGTTGTGGATTTGTGTTATGGTGGTGGTAAAACCTGTACACAAGTTAAAACATCACATAAAAACCTCATTGGCATATGCAAATAATAATAAAAAATGAAGCATTTTCAGGAAGTGTTCCCTTTGGCTAGCGTTAGCATGTTAGCTTCAGTAGTTCAGAGTGTGACAGACTCGCATGGTTCCTCTTACCCATTGACTCTTTGGTTTTCAGATGATTTTCTCATTTTGGATGGCAAAGACATAACCACAGACCGTCAGTTAATGCATGAAAATGAGCATTGATACAGGGCTAACAGTAGTAAAAAATTTTTTTTTGATAGAGCCATGACTAAAACACCGCAGGAAGAAAAACATCTCTCCCGCCCATTGACTGACCTGTACTGAACTGAGGAGAAAGGCATTGTGGGACTTGGAGTTAAGGCTGGGATGACAAACGCCTACATACGGCGTTTTCATAGAACTTTTTTTCTTTTTTAAAATTTTCTTTTTTTAATATATATATATATTAAAATATATATATGTATAAGCGAAATTATGCACGGCACAAAACAGCACAAACGAAGCAAAATCCATTCATATAACATTTGCCATTTTTGAGCGCTTTTATTTTCATCGTCTGAAAATAAAATTGGAAATATTTATAAAACTATAACACACACGAAACTTTTCACTGCACTAAACAGCACATAAGAAACACTAATGACTGACACCATCTCGGCTGTTCTAGAGCATTTTGTAAGGATGTAAGGATTAAAAAATAATAATAATAATAATATATATATATATATATATATATATATATATATATATATATATATATATATATATATATATATATATATATATATATATATATATATATATATATATATATATATTTATTTATTTATTTATTTTCACAGGTAGAGATATAAAAAACATCAGAATGTGAATATCTCTATGTGGTAAAAAGAGCCTCAAGTAGAGATATTATACCATAAAGCAGGTGTGTCAAAACTATGACCTGGGGCCAAATGTGGCTCCAAGAACCATTTCTGTTGGCTCTCTTTAGCCCCTTTGACTGTAGATTTAAATAACTACACCACTAAAAACCAATTAACATCACATTGTGCTACACAGGCTTATTAAACGCAAAAAGTGCAAGTAACAAATTAGACATTTGTTTGAACTCCAAAAGGTTCAGAAACAGCTTCAGTTTGAATTGGGTATCAGTTTTATTTATTTAAGCATTTGTCACAAGATTCATATAAACAGATTTGAAAATATATGTAAAACAAAAGCTGAAAAGGAGTAAGCAGAAGTACAAGTACTTATGAGCGCTTACCCCCACATTATACAGCAGTACTATAATTGAGTAATTGAGTACTTCAGTAAAAATATGATTCCCTGCTTATTTTTAAAAAGAAAAAAAAAGTTGATTGATAAAAGGCGTTACCAATTGGGGTTACCAATTTTCACATTCAGAATTTTGATACACTTAGATGTTTTACTGAAATAAAAAAGTGAAAAAAAAACACCAAAGTAAAACACATGCCAAGTAATGTTTATTGCACAATGAGACAAGAAGTCAAGCAGAGGTATCTTTAAGACAAACCATTTCATATTAAATGAGCAAATGGATATAGTTTCAAGTTTCAGGCTGAATCGGATCTCAGCAAAGCCTAGAAACGCCCCTGCTCTCTTGTAAAGTCCAAGCAGCAGTTTTGTGGCGTTCAAGGAGACGAGGCCTTTGAAGAAGTTTTTTGTTTTTGAAGCCCTTCAGTGTCAGATGCGCCTGTTAGTTATTGGGCTGCAGTCGGCACCAGTAACAGCCTTAATTTGTGTTGAGGATCGTCCAGTGTCTTGACGGACTACCAATCAGATCCTTCGGCATTTTTTTTCTTTCACTTGACTTTTTTGTTCCATAATCTTCAGGATCTTTTACGAATTCCAAATGAGAAGCCCTGCTTATGCAGCTCAACAACCCGACCATGTTCCTTTGCCATCAGAATGTCATGACAGTGTGAATACCAGACAGAAAATGACACCGCATCCGCATTTTTATCTGACACTCTTTTCTTGTTGCAGCTCTACTTGGAACCTTATGATCCAGCCATGCAAAATGTGACTTTTGCCATTTATCCAACTGGTCTGAAATTGTTTGATCAGGACTGTACATTGTTTGATAATCTGCTATGAAAAACGACATAAATCCACTTTTAGAAAGAAGCTTTATTAGAACAAACCTGGAGTACAGCCTTGTCAAGATTTTTTTTGTGTTTTTTGCGACATCAAGCATTATAAAAGACAAAATACAAAAGATTTATATTTATGGCAATCACCTCACTGAAGACACATCATAAAAAGCATTAAGAATGATCCATACCCTTCCCCATCACTAATACACTTGACCCCATACACATACTTAAGACATTCACACATACAATAATCCAAAAACATAGTTAAATAAGTTTATTAATAAATATTCTGTCCATTTTGTATCTTGTTGTGCCCTTAGAAGTAACAGTGTGAAAAATGTGGTAAATACAGTCAGTCTAAAGTGCATCTGTCAAGACTTGTTAAAATAAACACCTTTTTATTAATTATAAGAGTTGAATAATATGAACGTGCAAACCGGGAATACTTACACACATGCCGTTTTTTCAGCGATACGTAAAATGATAAGTAAATGTCGCGTTCACATTGAAATGAGTTTGATGCCGTGGCGTTTGTAGGTTTAAGTCGCTTGGCTGATAGACATATATAGATATTATATATAAATAAAAGCACACAGTGGTGATAAGAGTTCTGTAAAGTCTTGTTCGGGGGACAGTTGGTTGGTGTTGCAGTTCAGATCTTGGGCAGCTTGGGGGCGCTGATGAGCGGGTTGGTCTCCTGCAGTATGCGTCGGCCCGCGCTCTTGTAGTCGTAGGTGCAGGCGTGGGTCTCTGCATAGCGGTGTGTGGCACAGAAGTTCTGACCGCACCTGGAAATAAATCAAATACAAAATAATAGGTCCAGGTTTATGCTTTATTTTGCATTTTTTTCTTTCTTTTTTTAAAATTGTGGTACTGGTATTTCATGTTTTACAGATTTTACAGTTTTACAAAGTATGAAAAACAAGTACTTTACAATTTCTGTTAGGGGTGCGACACATATCACAATCAGAATTTTCATATTCGCATATTGCAAAGATGCTGATTTACAAGGAACATCATTTTTAGGGCCACAACTAACGATCCTTTTGCTCATCAATTAGTCTAGAGATTCTTTCGATTAATTGATTAGTTGTTTAGAATGCAAAAGTCACATAATGAAAAGATTTTTTACTAAATTTGACCCAGATGAGGCTGAAGTGAACCCATTTGGGGAAGAAATTTTTGCAAAAAGGAGTGTTTTCATCAATTACACTCAATTTACACATTTTTATGCAATTTTAGCTTAATTTGAGTCAGAAAACTTATTTTCTAAATTCATTGTTTTGGAATTTGTGTATAGACCATTTAACAATTATTCGATTACTAAATTAGTTGACAATAATTTCAATAATTGATTAGTTGCGATTAATTGATTAACTTGTTGCAGCCCTAATAATTTTGCAACTAACGATTCTTTTGATAATAGATTAGTCTTGAGATTATTCATTTGATTGATTAGTTAGAACATGAAAAAAATATTTATTTGTAGTACACAATTCATGCAAAAAGCTATTCAAAGTCCTTTAAAACCATAAAAACGCAAAGAAACCACAAACCTGTATAAATTACAATAAAACGTACATAACCAATAATAGAACACAGAACACAGATAAATTTCCCTCAGTAAAAGACATAACTAAACAAAACTGTTCCGAGCTTAAATTTGAAATGCAATGATTTTTACTAAGTTTGACCCAGATGAAGATAAGGCGAAGCCGCTCAGACAAAGAAGTGAAGTGGAATAACAAATCTGAGCAAAAAAAACCTTTGAAACATATATTGTTCATTACATTTTTACAGCTGTCAGGCCCATCAAAAAAAACAAAACAAAAAAAAACTAAATCCTCTTCTTGCAAAAAACTATAACAAAAGAAACATAAAAGCCATTGTTGTCACTAATCTTCAACATGGCCAAAACTGTAATAAAAGGAAAAAACTAATTCAACCTATATTCATATTTTATATGAAAAATTTGATATTTTGTGTGATGTTTTCGCCTCCTCTGTGAATCCGCTTTTTCATGATTAAATAAATAATAAAACTTTGGGCCTTTTTTTTTTAACTTTGTATTGTTAGTCATTACAGAAGAGGATTAACAGAATGCATTACGCATACAGCATTTTTACAGCTGTCAAAAGGAGTAAAAGGCGCTAACAGGACAAGTGGGCAGCAAATTTGTAAATCCTATACTAATGGGCATTACAAAATTTCAAATAGATTTTTTGAAAATATGGATCAAACTAAGGTTTGTAATAGACAGTGGTAGAATTTATGGCCAATTAAAGTGTGAAAAATTGCAAAAAATGCTGTACAACTCCCTAACAAGTCGCAAGGGTTCATTAGAAGTGAGAAGTTAATTTGGTAACTTTACTTAATAGATTTGTGGGCCTTGCTATCGATTTTAAAAAATCTAAAAATCAGCAACAGCAGCAAGACAAATATTTAATATCAGCTCAAAAATCCATATTGGCCCATCCTTAATCTAAAGGGCATCGAATGAACATAACTGCAATTTGCCTTCTCGCGCTCACACTGACATTCTTTATTATTTGCACACAGTCTAAAATCAACCAATAAGCAGCTAGCCCTCTCCAGCCTCCCTGTGTCTAATCAGGGGACTGTAATTCTAATCCTCTCTAAATGATAGTTTTGCCTTTTTGACTTGAGCTGAAGACCTCCATTAAAGGCATTTGTCATATCAGCTGTGAGAGCCAGAACCTCCTCCAGTCCTCCACATGTGCTGTAGCTCTTACATTTCTTCACACGGGACTAAACTGCTGTCTTTGCAACACAGCAGGGGTTAAACACTTTCAAGTCTGTTTCTAGTGCACAAATGACTGGGGCTAAATGATTACACTTTCGGAGCGTTTGCATTAGGACTGTGCTGTGAAAATGTTTTGTCCGTCATTTGGGAGACAAATAGGACAAGAGGAAGGAAAGAGAAATCAAGAACAAACGCTTCTCCAGTGATATTTTGGTGTGAGCGTGTTCGGGTGGTTGTACCTGCACTCGTAGCTGGTGGCCAGGCCCGTCTTCTTGCCACAGTGGAAGCAGTGCTTAGAGGAGGAGCTCTTCTTCTTGGTTCCGGCAGACGCTCGGACCGGGGGCAGAGGGTGAGACGAAGAGCCTGGGAGGAGAAATGCGCCTTTAATATCACATTCCTCTGCTAGAATGGAAACTATTATTTTAGTTGTCAGCGATTATATTTTTGATTAGTCGACTAGTCAAACATTTATTTCTAATGTACCTTGAGAGATTTTGAATATATTCTAAACCAAAGAAAGGTTGAAGTATGGTGACTGAAGGCACACAATAACTTTTTTTTATAGTTGACTTTTATAGTTGACTTAATCACTGCAGCCTTATCTTCTGCAGAAAATTTGATTCAAACATTTGTCCTCCATTGGTCTAGTACTACTAGTTTAGACGTACTTTAGTGAGAGTTTGTTTTAGTTCCACTATAAACTTTGTGAAGACCTGGTATAGTTTTGTTTTGTAGACCTGATTAAGATTAGGTACAACTTAGAAAGCTTTTCTTAAGTGGTATTTTGTATGAAAAGTTTGCATACCACACCACCAAGAGGTGAGAGATACAGTATATAAACAAATTCATAATACTACAATTTGTGTTTTGGGGATGTGCAGTCTAATTGTGGTTACATTTATAGTCCATCGCTGATATATGAACCTGAACAAGGACATTCCAAGCATATTTTAGTACTTTTATGATGATATTATCATCTTGTCAATGGGATAATCCACAAAAATGTTTAAATGTTTTTGTAAATATTGCCCGCACACTGTAAACACATTGTTTAGTGACTCCTTGGTCTGCCCTGGGGGAAACTCGTCTGCATTTGGTACAATATTGCTCGTGGTTTGCTCTTGTAGTTGAACAGTGGGTGAAAGAGCAGCTCTTTAAAATAATGGACCCCCCCCCACTGAGGTCCAAGAGTGGGGGTTCCCTCGGCTGCAGACTGTATCTACAAGGAAAAGACCAGTAACTTTATTGTTATTCAAGGGGGAAAAAACATTGGAAACTGAACGGACCATACTTTTTCCCCCAAATTTTTTATGAGGAAATAAAGCGTTGAAATCACGGAAGTATAATAAAAGATGGAACTAACAATGGCGTCATATTTGTTCTTTCGCATTACTTCCTCAAGACAGGCTGTCAGGTCTGACCAATCAGTGCTACGGTGGCTAGAGCGGAGCTGGAGTATGCTGAGAGCGACGCTAGGCTAAATCCAAATTAAACAGGCTGAGCAGTTATCTTTTTTTTGTGATGAAAATCGAAAGGAATCCCTTCAAAATCTGATCTTTGTGAAAGCTGTAGGTGTGCGGTCATCTGAACACCTGCAGTTTGATTCCTCAAAAATGTGCTTTATGGGAGAAATCTTTCTGGGACCAAGGTGCAATCCATTTTTCAACATATCGTCGACCGCCAATTGCTTAATAAATTTTTTTTTTCTTTTGCACACAAATGTGTGCATTTGCAAGGATTATCAGACAGAATAGAAAGCCTCTGCAGTCCTGCTCAGTCTCAATATTTTAGATGCTGCAGGGCTGTTACTGTTCATATAAGACACCCACGCCACTGCTTTGAAACATTACTACTCACTCGATGTGCATGATCCGCCTGTGTCCTTACCTATTCTCCCCAGTGAGGTCAGCACTCCCGTGGCCGAGGTGTGACTGTTAGAGGCCTAAAAACAAAACACCCGTCTTATGATTTTAATCAGAACAAGTCAATATGACTGTAGACAAGCACAATAAAAGTATAGTACGTTTTATGACTCAAAGGTCAAAGACAGAGTAAAGACACAGAAAAATAAATACAAAACAATGCCTGTGGATATGTTCAAGTGATTTTAGTACTATTACTACATTTTATTTCTTTTCACATTTCACTGACTACATGGCTTTTCCATCACCCTGTACAGTAAACTAGTGACAAGGCATGTGTTTTACATGGCTCTGAAGCACCTTATTAATGAAAATCGGACTAAATAAATTGGCGCTGTGCAATTAATCAAATTGACTCTCAAATAGTCAATCTTCACAGTGTTTCCCACAGTTTTCAGAGAGGCATAAAACTCATTGTTTTATGTCATCTTGTGGCCAGAGCAAATACCTAATTTCAGGGACTGCAGAAAGAAATTATCTCAGCGCTCTGGCCTGGTACAAGCATCTCTTCAATGTTTTCTTTGACTAATGCTCATGGCCCCTGTGAGATAAGCTAGAATTAACATATCCCAAATCCAAATTGTTACATATCACTTATTTTGCAGTTATGTGTTTTATTGAGAAGCCAAAAACATTACTGAATGATTGAAAGAGCTGCCAAATCAAATGCAAAAATACTTAACACTAAATGAACACTGTGATCTTGGGTAGTAGCTTAGGTACACATACACACACATTAGAGACTTTCAGAGTGTTAAAACCTGCAATTGCTTTTTCCATTATGCACTCTGCTTTTTCCAATAAAAATACATTGCTCAATCATTTCAAACATTCGAGACATTTACCTCACCTTCATTTATGTGTGTACGAAATAGAATAAAATGTTATGAGGATTTTAAAGCAAGAGCTTTAACAAAAAAACACTTAAATATTCACCTGTACTTAGCAAAATGGTGCTTTTGGGAGTGAAGATTTGAGTCTGATTGGTCAAAAGTAAAAACAAGCTCAGGCGCACAAGAAATGCAAGACTAATGCATTTAACCATTAGAAATTATTGCTCATCTTTGAGATTCACATATCGCAATAGTAACAAGTGCGATAACTATATTTTTTAAATATAGCTTGCAGCCCTATTTTGCCTGCTTTATATCATCTTTCACCCGGACTTTATAGATGACATTAGATTTTTTGAAATATTGTAGAGCCATTATTGCTCACAATACACATTCACCTGTGTTTATAACTTACAGGCAATAATGTGTATCTCACAGTCACAGTAAAAAATCAACTGCATCTTGTTTCAAATAAATCGCACTGTGCACGTTCTGAAGGAAACCGAAGCCCACATTTCTCAGTTCTCGGCTGGGACACTGGAGGGTCATTTTTTGATGGCAACTTTTGTGTCCCCAACATATATTACGTTGTATTTTCAACGTTTGGACAACAAGAAAACAAATAATAACTTGCTTGGATCACTTTATTTTCAAGTTCAGCAGCCTATACGTTCTGACCCCACAGAGTCATGTTAACTTTCAAGCTGCCAGGAGCTCAGGCCGGGGAGGTGGGGTGGCAGTAATTTCACATTCTAGTTTACTCCTGAGTCCTAAAATTAACAAAATTAATAATGAGTCTTCCTCATTTGAAAGCCTTATCCTATCAATCACCTGCCCAAACTGGAGAAACCAAAAAGCTGTTCTGTTCATAATAATCTATCGACCTCCTGGTCCTTATTCATTGTTCTTAACAGAATTCTTTGACTTCCTATCAAATTTAGTATTAGACTGGGAAAATATCGTGGTGGTTGGGGATTTCAACATTCATGTGAATGAAAATAATTGCCTCAGTAATGCCTTTAGCGCTTTATTAGACAGAATTGGTTTCACTCAAAATGTAAATGAACCAACCCACAGTCACCAGCACACTCTGGACCTGGTTCTAACTTATGGAATAGAGATTAGTGACCTTAATGTCTTCCCCAAAACACAATAATGTCAGATCACTTCCTAATTACCTTTCAGTTTATTCTTAAGGACTATCCAGCTCCTCAGACTAAAACTATAATGAAAAGGACAATATCTGAAAAATCTATTTTAAAGTTCAGAGAAATAATAGAACCAATATTTAATATTATGTCATGTGATCCTGTCGTTAACAGCGCCAGTCCCAGTGCTATTGATAACTCTGTTGACTCAATGGTCAACTCTCTAAAATCTGCCCTTGATGTTGCAGCTCCACTTAAACAGAAAGTAATCAGGCCAAAACGAGCCTCCCTGGTACAATGAAGAACTACGTTTCTCACAAACAAAGGAGTAAGAAAACTAGAGAGATCCTTACGCCGCTCCCACACAGAAGAATCCCTGAAAGAATGGAAAACTTGCCTTCTGTCTTATAAGCAGGCTCTGCGTAAGGCTCAAACCAGATATTATTCAAATTTAATAGAAGTAAATAAAAATAACTCTAGATTTCTCTTCAGCACTGTAGCCAGGCTGACAAACTGTCTAGCAACGCAGTAGAACCCTCAATACCAGTTACTCTAGCTGCAATGACTTCCTTCTATTCTTTAACAGCAAAATCACAACTATTAGAGATAACCTAAATGCAATTACTCCCACTATCAGTACTGAGCAAGCCCAGACTGCAAAGCTAGTGTCCCATACAAATCCTTCAGTAATACTAGATAGGTTCACTGCTGTTGATCAGGCAGAGATAACTTCAGTCATTATGTCCTCCAAAACATCAACTTGTATTTTAGACCCAATCCCAAGTAGACTCCTCAAAGAAATTCTCCCCTAATTATAAATCCCATTCTTAATATAATAAATACTTCACTAGAAAGCGGTTATGTCCCTCAGTCCTTCAAATATGCAGTGGTTAAACCACTTTTGAAAAAACCTAATCTAGACCCGACATACTGGCAAACTATAGACCTATTTCTAATCTGCCCTTTGTCTCTAAAATCCTTGAAAGAATTGTGATTAAACAGCTTTTGTCGCCACCTGCAGGACAATAATTTATTTGAAGTTTTCAGTCAGGGGTTCCATCGTACCACAGCACTGAAACTGCACTAGTTAAAGTCACAAATGATCTGTTATTAGCTGCTGATGATGGACAGAGTCTCAATCCTGGTTCTGTTGGACCTCAGCGCGGCGTTTGACACCATCGACCACAACATTCTACTGCAGAGGTTAGAATGTGATGTAGGTGTCAGTGGAACTCGCCCTTAGCTGGTTTAAATCCTATCTATCTGATAGGTACCAGTTTGTTAATGTAAACCAGAGATCTTCCCCATGTTCTAAAGTAACCTACGGATTGTGCATGGGGTTCAGTACTCGGTCCAGTTCTGTTCACTCTTTATATGCTGCCCTTAGGTATGATCATCAGAAAGCATGGCATTAACTTCCACTGCTATGCAGATGACACTCCAGCTGTATTTATCAATGAAACCTGATCAGACGCATCAAGTAGACAGACTTAGTGCCTGCGTGAAAGACATAAAAACTTGGATGACTCTTAATTATCTGCTCCTTAACCTGAAAAAACCAAGGTCATTCTGCTGGGCCCTAAGCACTCTGAGACTCCTTATCTGACCAGATAGTTTCTCTGGACAATATCACTGTAGCCCCCAGCTCTACTGTAAGAAACCTTGGGGTCCGGTTTGACCATGATCTCTCGTTCAAAGCTCATATAAATCAAGCCTGTAAAACAGCCTACTTTCATTTAAGCGTAACATAGCCAAAATTAGAAAAATCCTGCCCAGAGATGATGCCGAAAAACTCATCCATGCATTTGTCACATCCAGATTAGACTATTGTAACGCTCTGCTTACAGCGTGTCCTAAAAGCTCTATAAGAAGCTTTCAACTGGTTCAAAATGCAGCAGCAAGATTATTAACAGGTACTAGAAAAAGAGATCATATTTCACCAGTGTTGGAGTCTCTTCACTGGCTTCCTGTTGAGTTTAGAATCAAATTTAAAATCCTCCTCCTGACTTATAAAGCTTTAAACAATATGGCCCCATCCTGCCTCAAAGATGCAATAGTAGCGTACCATCCAAACAGAGCTCTTTCGTTCTCAAAATGCTGGACTATTGTTAGTCCCCAGAGTCTCTAAAAGCACAGTAGGAGGTCGAGCATTTAGCTACCAAGCTCCTATGTTATGGAACCAGCTCCCTGTTCATGTAAAAGAGGCCGACACAGTCTCTACATTTAAGACCAGGCTCAAAACGTTCCTCTTTGAAATAGCTTATGGTCAGGCCAGTTAGGAACAGAAATAAACCTACAGTTTTAGCTACGCTGCCCTTGGAGCAATTCTGCTGAAGTATGGCAGCTTGAACACTATCCTCTGGTTCTTCCTACTTTATCTATCAACAATATTTAATATTACTTCAACTGTAGTCTGTTCATTGCTGTTCACATGTTTCTCTTTCTCTCCACTTCCCCGGGAGTGGAGACTGTTTCAGGCTTACTGCGGCGCTGCTCCAGTGACGACCCCCCCACCCCCACCTATCTGGACGATCTATGCGCCACCCGCCTGGACAGCTGGATTAGCCACACCTCGTCTGCCTGGACGAACTCCTTCTACTTTAGATGAACTGTTCCTCATCTCCTGCTGGAGGATCTCTCTACACTGGTGGACTGCTCCTCGTCCGCCTGGAGGAACTCTTTAAAGCCACCTCCCTCTTGAGTGGTTCTGGCTCCACAGTCCAAGTGGATGCGTCAGTCCAAGTTAATCTGCAGCCTGTCCGTCCGTGGGAGTAGGATCTCTCCTTCACTGTGGTTCTCCCAGAGGTTTCTACTTTTTCCCATGGGGTTTTTTGTAGTTTTTCCTGCCTTGCTTGAAGGAGGGTCAAATGACAGGGGCATTCTGGGACAGTTATCTGAACTGCTTTTACCTGTGGCCCATCGAGGCAACTGTTGTTGTGATTTTGGGCATTATAAAAATAAATTGATTTGATTTGATTTGATTTTCATCTGTGCGTAAAAAAGTGGCCAGCTGGATTGTGCACACAGCCACGGGATAAGAGGAAAGCTGAGCAGCATGGAAACGTGAGGTAGGAAGGACATCTCAGAAATAATATTCAGAAATGAGAGAGTGGGTTTTACATGTGTGGGTGACATGAGACCTGAATGAACTGTGCAGCGCTGCAGTGCCTAGACATATTTAAATATCTACTTCCTGTTTATCTAGTGTGTGAAAATTAAGTATCCCAGATTTAATTTATAATGTATACATATACATATACAAAGTACACATTATATGCTATAAGTAAGGGATTCCCTCATCAGGATTTTTGTTTGCATTCCATCTACTAGAAGCAGAGGGACTTGACAATAAGAAATAAACAAACCTAGCTTGCCCCCAACGTGCTAATACAGGCATGTAGTTCACGCAAATAACGTTCTTTACGCAGCAGTTGTAAAGGACGTGACTGGATGGCAGAAATGCTTGAAAGAGACTGGTGATGATTTATGGACTTCAGAGTTACGCATCTCAGAGCTCTACCTATGGCGTCTCAAACAAGGGAAATTTGAAGTTTTAAGTTTGTTTTTTTTGAGGGAGAGAATGGCATGAACAGGATTAATGAAACAAGCATGAATGAAACTAAATACAATTCTGATTATGTTTTGCATGTGAGAACAATGTTACGGCATGGTTAAGAACTCAAAAGAGTAAATTTAGCAGAATATGTGTCCATTAAACATAAAACTATATGCTTACCATTTGTGTTGTGATGCTCCTGTGTAAAGGCAACGCTTGTCTGACGGCTGCCTCCTGGTGCAGTCTGGTACTGAGGCTCGGCAGCCTGGATCCAGTCCCAAGGCTCAACTTATCCCTACATCCACTGTTACTACTACTGCCGTCTTGTAAAGTCCGAGTGGAGAGCGTCGCCATGAGCGCCGACTGGCTTAGCGACCCCACTGGCTCCTTACAAGCTTGGTTGGCTGTTCTGGTCATCCCCCTAGCCTCTCTTTTGGATATCAACTCTGGCCTCCTCCCGGGTGATTCTACTTTCACCGCTCTTAGACGCGCCGGGAGAGGCGAGACCGGTTTGACTAAAGTTTGCGTCTCAAAAGTTCTGGCAGTGGCGTTCGGAGACGTTGATGTCGTAGCCATAGGCGAAGATGGACTTATACGAAAAGACGTCCTCTCTCTCGTCTCCAACGTCCACGTACTCAAAGGAGACTGGGACATTTGGACGCTGCCGTCTTGCGGGCTTGAAACGTCCAGTGTCAACGGATCGCTCAGCTCAGCGAATGAAGGTTGCGTTGGAGGCACGAGTCCGGTGCTTTCCTCCACCAGACTTAGCCCCAGCGTCTCCCCAAGGTTCTCGCCTGGATCCAAAATGGCTTCGGGCGCCCCCCTTGTGCACAGAGGCGGGAGCTGGGGGTAAACGCAGTCCCGCATCAATCGTCCGCCCATGTCCAGACGAGACACCTTGGGAGGTGGCCGGATGTTTGCCAGAGGAGGGCAGGTGTCCCATTGTTCCTCTTGGAGCATGTAACAGGAGGGGGAGCTGAAGGACGGTGGGGGGTGTCTGGGGAGGGGGAAGTGAGAAGAAGGGGTGGTAGTGGGGGGGTAGGGGTCATTGGGGTCCTGGTCCTGGATGGGAGGTAAATGGGAGCTGCTCGGTCGGGCCGTGTGGATGTGGGATAAAGATCGGAATAGCCGGTGGGGGTGGTGTCGCGGGACGCTGGGGGAGGTGAGTGACTGGGCACCGGGGTGGGGGGTGGCAGGGGGGCGGGGTTTCACCTTGCAGGATATCTTGGGAAAGAGAAATAGATAAAATTGGTATTTGTTTTGTATCATTTGAAAAAGAAACTATAAAGGAGACATAATATGTTTTTCCCAGGTACTTAGTACCACATGAGCAGACTGTCATTTAACATGTTGTTCACAGTAGATCTCAAACAGCTTAGTAATAGGAACAGGTTAATTGACTACCTGTTCAAGAACTGATTAGTGACATTTCACAAGCAGCAGTCCTGTTTGTTGTGATTATTTTAAAAATTAAGACTTGAGGTGATATAACAAACTACAGGGATGTGGGCAGGGATAGGGGATAGGTGAAAATGGGAACATTCAGGAATCAATCCAAATACAACTTTGAGTAAACTAATGGTGAGAAAACAATTTGTAACAAGGTTAAAAGCTCAATAAAGTTGATTTAGCATAATATGTCCCCTTTAATTTTAGCTTTGATTTATATTTTAAAGCTTCAAATAACACGACTAGAAGAAGGCGAAGATATATAGAAAAATAGATAATATAGTAATTGTTTAGAAGATATACTCGAAAGTTTAATTATATATGATATGTAAAATTAGAGTCTTAGGTATCATATATAATTAAACTTTACTACAAACAATGAGCTCAAAGAGACAAATAGTGTAATCTCTAAAACAAGGATATAAAGTTACTTTTTTTCCCTCTTTTATGATTATATTTAACAAGACATGACACAAGACATGTACAGGCACATTTCTGAAGCACTGCGAGAATATCATTAGGAATATCTAAATATCCCTATTGAGCAGGCATATGAGTGCAAGAAATTTACTTTGAGTAAAGAAGGATTAAATAATGGCTTCTAGCATCAGAGTTAGGGACCATCTTTTCATTGCCAAACTGATACTGGAAATTAGTGTTGTGAAAGTATATGTATTTTGTTTGTTTTTGATGTGGAAACATATTAGAAAATGGCACAAAATACAAAGTAAAAAAAACAAAAACAATACTTAACAATAATTTAGGATGCCATATCTTTATTCAGAACTACATTAATAAAATACTAGTATGATAAATGTAAAAATTTATTGTATACATTTTTTAATTAAAAAGGTGGTTTTAATCATCATTATGGTATCAAAATAAATACTGAGTATCAAGCCTTTTCTTTAGTATCGAAATAAAGTTGTTACAGCTGGGGAAGCACGTTTGTGGCATTTTCAACAGACAACCGATCATTTCAATATGTTTGGTACCTTACCAATAAAGAAAGACCATAAATACATTTTTAAATTAACATAATTTTGAGAGTATGTTTTTCATTATATTATGATTGCTAAACAAGGCTATTTGAGCCCACATATGGCATATAAAGACAAACAAATGACTCTTTATAAGTCTATAAAGCAAGTTATCTCATATCAGTGGCATATCAGGTAGATTAAGGACCTACATTCATTTCATTTGCATATGTTAAAGATATCTTAATGTTGTTTTATAGATAATATATATATCCTTATTAATTTTAGAGGTTTATCTGGGGTTTAGTGCTTTGTGCTGTAGGTGTGGGCCTGTATAGCACAGATTGTGGCTGCTCTTTCAACATGACAAGGTGTGAGTGACACAATTTCAATTTAATGACTGCTACATTTAATAGATTTGTGCTGTATACAGTGAAAATAGTGAATTAAAGTTAGCGAAGGAGTCAGACAGTCTGCTTGCTCTGCATTAGGTGATGGCAACAACACGTGTTTGCGTTGTAGAGAAAACAGAAGCTGGATAGGACACCAACATCATCACTACAGTGTCTCATGCAAACTCCTCTCATTGGACAAATGGGAGCTTTAGTTTGTCTTTGGTTTGATCAAGAACTAAAATAAAAGACCCTCGGAATGTCCGACCCTAGTTAGCGTCTATGTTGAGCCTGTTGAGCACTGCAGGCTGCCTTGTGCTTTCACTCACTGTCGCAGTGAAAACTTTTAGATGACTTGTTTGATTTAATGAGATGCCTGTAGTCCCTCTCTTGTGTCGTGAGGGTTGGTTAAAGAGCTACTCTGTGTGTGGACGCATGCGTGTATATGTAGGGGGCAGAACTGGGCTCAGAGGCAGCGGCGCAGAGGAAAAGCATGAGCAAAATGTATTTTGGATTTATAATTATTGAATAAAATTATCGGTGTATAAAATTTAAATGTGTGTATAAATGTGATTATTGGCGTATCAAGTGACGCCATAATTTGCCCTCATCTGCCAATATTTATCAGTGATCAATATTGTCATGCATCCTTTGTTACAGTATTTGTGGTTAGTATGATGGTAGATTTGAATAATTTCTTTACAATTTTCTAAACCCCAAAACACAAGATTTGCGTCCTCCCTCTTCAAGCAAATACAGTAGTCCCTGTGTCTTTCAACAGAGCCCTTGAAAAAGCTGCAACTCTTCATTTGGACCATGTTGTGTTGCTCTTTACTTAATAAAAAACAATTCCTTAGTCTCTTTCATCTTTTTTCCAGTGGTGAAGATTGGGCCTTTACCTTTTTGTTGAGGTTCATGTCCTCCATCTTGGCTTTGAGCAGTTTCATTTTGCTCATGGTGATAGAGTTCTCATGGCTGTGTTGTGCAGCAGCGCTCTCCCCGTTGTCCTCCTCCTCCTCTGTGTACACGTTGTACACAGAGCCGCCACTAGAAAAACACATTTAGTGATGTTTTGGAGTACAGAAATATTGTGAAGTCATCTATTCAGGTGAAAATGACACCACAGCATTTTCTGTGCATCTAATTATGGAGCGTTTTATTCTCTGGGAAGCAGGAAGTGCACCATTAGCAAGCTAAGGTTTTTTTTATTTTTATGCTAAGGTTTGTTAGCTTTACCATGATGGCAAAAATCATTCTGGCCTCTCAGTTGTGAAAAGGACTTATAAAATTCATTGCGGTAAATATTTAGGAATACATTAGGCAAGTGAAAGATACATGCGGACTACTATAAAGAGTTTAAAACAAAACCTTCTGTTTTTCACTGTTTTAAGACAGTAAAAATTAGGTAATGCAATTTTAAGCAGGAAATTAAAGGTTTTTCATTTACAGAAAAATACAGATATTCAGATTAGTAAAAATAAATGACGTGCAGTTGATAAGTAACTCTAGAAATTAATTTTAATTAATATAACTAAAATCAATAAATGTAATGATTTTAGTTATATTAATTATATTTATATATATAGATTCAATTCTTAGGGCTGCAATGATTTTTGTAGTTGACTTGATTTGTAAAATACATTTTAACCAACTAAAAAGGAGGCTTGAGCGAATACTTAAAAATAAATAAAATATAAATAGTAGTTAGTTATAGTAGTAAATTGTTTTTTTCATAATGTCACTGTTATAAAAAGTCTTTTCATGTCTGTTTTAGAGTCTGTATTGTCCAGATAATAATAATTATAAATATCCAAAAATTATTATCAAAAAAGATTATTTGTTACAGTAATTGTTGCACCTCTACCCAGTATGTATACAAATCTCCAAACCTTTGACCTCATTAAACATGTTCTTATTCTTTTACAAGTTTTGTAGTTCATATTTCAGCAATTTCTCAAATGTTAAGGCTTCTTATTGTGTTGGAATTTGCACTGAACTGAATCTTGATCAAATTAAAAGCTGGAATGCTTGACGTCTGGTCCTGACCTCATGGATTCGGAGAGGGGCGTGAGGGTGCCGTCTCCTCGGTCCACCACTCTGAAGAAGTTGAGCTGGTCTCCTTCTCGATAGACCACAAATGTGACCTGTTTATTGGAGGCACTCTTGTCCCAGCCCTCCTCCTTTGTGCCCTCCATCAGCTCAGCCACATCCTTCGTGGGCTCCTCCATCGTCACTGAAACATTACAGTTAAGCATGTGGTTACTTTACTGCATAGAGCACTCAGCGTTTGTCTTAACACATTGTTGACCTGGCGTTTCCTCAGAAAAATAAACTGATTGTTCTGTAGATGTTAAAATACAGCAGACGGCGCTAGCATTGCGTTAGTATTTACCCTGCAGCTAGCAGCTTAATATTCTTCGATAACAAGACAAATTTGGGCCATTCAATCACTTTTTTCTTCTCTATGGCTTTATGTCTGTATTTGGCACAATATAACTCAAACTCATAAGCTCTTGTATCAATCGGTGAAAGAGCAATAAAATGTAGATTGTTTCTCCCACGCAGGTACAAGAGTGTTCCCTAAGGCGTTCCCTTAGATGCTGAATGTATCTAGTTAAAAAGAGGTTGAATCCTGTAATCCAAAGTGAGTCCCGCAGTGTGATGTGAAATATTACATATTTAAGTAAAGTTTATTTGTATAGACTCTTTCACAGACACAGGTCGTGGGTAACTGGAGCCTATCGCAGTAACTTTGGGCCTTAGGCAAACTGCTCCAGGTCTGTCATATTGGAAGGGCGCCTTTTCCCAATATCAATTTTAAAGATCTCTCCACAGGTGTCCAATGGTGTTCAGAACTCCAGCACTTTATTGCAATCTATTTCTGGGTTTTTGAAGTATGTCTGGGGTCATTGTCCTGCTGAAAGACCCATGATCTCGGACGTAAACCCAGCTTTCTGACACTGGGTCCTACATTGCGACTCAAAATCTTTGATAATCCTGAGATTTCATGATGCCTTGCACACAGCCAAAAAACTCAGTGCCAGAGGCAACAAAACAACCCCAAAACATCTTAGTACCTACGGTCAAATATGGTGGAGGTTCAGTGTTCTTTTCTGTGTAGGCTTCATTCCTTTTTTGGTAAATAGTAGAATGATGTGCTTTACCAAAAAGCTCTATCTTGGTCTCATCTGTCCACGAGACGTTTTCTCAGAATTATTTTGGCTTACTCGCATACAAATTCCAGTCTTGCTTTTTTATGTCTTTTATTCAAATGTGGACGGATAGTTGGCACTGGAGTGGCAGGAGCAGGGGACACGACAGAGTGTATTGTGTTGAATAGCACTTTTGGGTTTTTCCTAGTTGGCCCTTGCCTCATTGATCATGATGTTCAGTGAGGATATTAAATCCTGAAGGTGTAGCCTGTGGACCTCAAGATTAGAGGAATTCAAGTCTTTCAACTTTGACATGTTTCCTCATATTCATTATAGTTTCATTAATCCATTTCTAGGTTTGAGAGGTACCACCTGGTCTAGGATAGAGCCACAGTGGCTGTTAAAGTTATGTAATAAGTCATCTACCTGAGAGCATCTGTCCAAAAAACACTAGTATCAAACATAGCACAGAACCACTCATTATATTTGGAAATTTGGAACATTCTGTCTTCTTGTAATAATTAACTTGTGAGGTTCTTCTAATAAGACAGCTGTAAAAAGCTATAAGCTCATTTACCTGATATGTTTCGGCGGGAGGACTTCCGCCCTCGGATGTGATGGATATGACTTGTCTCTTATCAGATGTTGTTCCCAGGCATGGTTGACCACTTAAAGCTTATAGCTTTTTACAACAGTCTTACTAGACAAGGGAGTTTTTACTTTGGCTCACACATGGGACTGACTTCTCCAGAGACCACCACCAGGGGGCAGGCGTGGTCAGTTTGATGTGTCAAGCTGACCACACCTGGGAACAACATCTGATAAGAGACACGTCACATCCATCAGACGTCATCTCTGACTAAGTCAAAAGTCCTCTCGCCGAAACATGTCAGGTAAATTATAGCTATTTACAAACTGTCTTATTAGAAGAAACTCATAAGTTAACAGAACCACTCAGTAATAATAATTCTTTCCACCCTGGTACATGCAGGTTTGGGCTCAGGGGGAACGTTTAGATCAAAAAGCACACAATTACATGATTATTTAACTAACAGATATTTTAGACGCCACACCGCAGGACATGTTAAAGTATCTAATATCTATTAAAATATCTAAAAGAGTGACACTGATTAAATGCTTGAAAACCG
The DNA here is from genome assembly GCA_019453435.1 of Rhinogobius similis. Taxonomy (NCBI): domain Eukaryota; kingdom Metazoa; phylum Chordata; class Actinopteri; order Gobiiformes; family Gobiidae; genus Rhinogobius; species Rhinogobius similis. The sequence continues at coordinate 26,116,140 of CM033634.1, forward strand.
TCCTTACATCAAATACTGTAAAACTGATTTGTTTGTGTTTGAAATAAATTTTGTATTTTGTTACAAAGGTGCGTCACACCAATGAAAAGTATAACCATAGCAGCTAGTAGTTTACCTTTCCTGGTGTTAATTGGGCCTCCTCTCATGGCCAGCACCAGCTTCAGAGTACAGCCCTCAGCGATCCTGTGCACAGAATATTAATCAATACAGTAAAGTATCATCCTGCAACCACTCTACTCCGCTCCATATGGACCTGGGCATGAGGAGACCAGGAATAAGAAGTTCACTTTATAAAATAGGAGTTCATTAGCCGCCGTGGTTCTCTCTGAGCCAACGTTGGGAGCTCTTATCTGCTTCCTGGAGCAGAAGTCTGGGTTATGTTTTTACATAAGGAGACAATCTTTATGGACAATTAAATGTATGACAATAGGTGAACAAAAGAAGAAACAATATTATTACTAATAATAAACTCTAGCAAAATCCTTAATTTGCTTTGATAATATTCAATTGATTGACTTTGCTCTAATAGGTGGCCGGCTTTATGAAATCAAACTCTAAGTAAAGTTAATGTGATATAAACAGTTAGATTAAAAAAAACAATACACTTTACATTTAAGTATATTTAAGTGGCTTTTAAAATGTTATCTCATCTATAAATAGATTCAAAACTTGTGCTGGTTTTGTGACAATGACAATGGCATCATTTTAGCTTCATCTGAGCAAAATTTTGTAAAATGTCATTCTCATCATCTAATTGATTAATTGAAAGAATAACGATCAGATAAATCGATATAATAATACTTAGTTGCTACTATAATTTTGATGTATTGATACTTTTTGAAGAATCTAGTTTTGATTCTAGTTTCAGCATTGATTAGCATCTGGGTTTAGATGTTTTTGGCAACCCTACTAGTAATGGCAAAAATGTAAACACAGAACATAGTGTTTCCATATAAAAGCATACACACCCGTAGTCATGAAGACACTGCTCATCGTCCAGCTCCACATTGTTCCAGATCAGGTGCTGCTGGGCCACAGGGATCCCTGTACGCAGACAGACACACACGTTTGTGAGGACATCGGCATCGACTTACATTCATTTCCTGGAGACTGATCCTAAGCTCAACCAAAGTTACTACTTGTCCAACCTTAAACGTCTGCATTCTAAAGGCTGGTACTGTTATAGACATTAACTGTAATGCATTTTTGATGGGAGAGTTAATTTCAGCATCTAAACATCACAAATTATAAAAACCAAGGCTGTTTTGGGGACTGACAACCACTCGACCATGCGTGAGTAACACCAGCGCAGAGTTAGAAAACATTACAGCGTGTAGAAATGTTTTGTGCAGAATATTAGCATCAGCAGTTGGCACCAAAATCAGCATTTATGCTAATGACCATGTGATAAACATTTCCTAAATCTAACATTGTGCTGGATAAATCACACCACAACAGTTTGATAATGACAGTTTTGTTTTGCTTCACAAAGCGCCACAGGACCTACGTTAATTTGTGAACTTTAGAAAAAGGAGCTGGAAGTTAGATATTGATTATTATAACTTGTTCATATGTTCATATGACATTTAACAACAACAACAATCTGATTACGCGGACGGCAAACAACAAAATGCGTAATTTGAATTGTGCTATTGCTACGAAAATGGAGGACAATTGTTGGGCAAAATTGTTCAAATCAGGCCGAAATCCTTATGTCTGAAACACATGAATAATGTGAGTGTTCAGTCCTCACAGTGTGATAATACCTGCCCACACATACAATGAATGGCCTACATTTACATCAAAATTACAGACAGAGCCAAAGCAGGCTACCATTTCAAGCAGCAGTGAAGATGATACATGACTGCCCCCTAAAGACACAACTGCAGAACTGTACATAACTGATTGACTTTACCAGTGGATCATATTTAGATCTTTCTACAGAGAATAATTTACTTCCACCAGAACGCTCTTGTTGTTTTTACTGTGGCTCCTTGAGCAGGGGCAGAGTGCAGGGCCTCCTCAGAGCTAATGGCCTCTCACACAAAGGCCGGTTAATCCTCCGTCTCATTCAGAGGAAACAGAGCTGATGAGCACCGGGCTCCGAGCTGCAGCTGGGGGTCACGCTCACACAGGACATGAACCGCATCATTCAAGAGTTTAACACAACTCTTTTACAGGTTATCCAGGGGGGGAAAGGGAATGAATGGAAATGACTAAATCCTAATAATACCACAGGTTTACCACACAATCATCAGGGATTTTTCCAACACATTGAATGATACGTTCCTGGGTGTTAAATTTAATGGTGACAGTGTTCGTGGCAGGTAAATTGCCTCTAAACAGGAAGGTTGGTGGACTAGTTCAATACATGTGCAACATCCATGGTCAGAAAGGTTACACAGAAAGGCAGACACATCTCTTTCCATCAGCCACAGGGCAGCTGTGACTACTAAAGCAGCTTAAAGTGCATATCACAGGTTGGACAACTAATTCCACTAAAATGTAGTTAATAATAATTGAGTATTATTAACTATAATTTAAAGTTAAGATTTTAAAGATATTTATTATTTTTTTCAACAAATCTTGCCTAGCTTTCTCTTGTTTGACAACCGTGGTGATGTTTATAATTGTACTTCTGATTGAATATGGACACCGGATGTGACAGCAGGTAGTAATTCCATAACTGTTTCCCTAGCAACCATAGGGCCAAGGGCCAAAGCTTGACTAATTTACATTATACTGTAGTTATGATTTGACAAATTACATATATGAGACATGTATCTAGTGAATAGATGTCATAGCTGTAGGGATTCCTTTTTTAGGGCCTGACCAGCCAGTCGCTCCTACATTCTGTTCAAATGCAGAAGGGTCTGAATATTCGCGGATAATTCAGAACTGCATCTACTGTATAACATAATAAGGTAGAGGTCTGATTGGTTAATCTGCATTTTTCTGATTGGTTCATCCACCGGTCAATCATATCCATTTTCAGTTGGGAAGACAGGATATTATTCCAATATCCTTACAGTCTTTGTAAAGAATTGTTAAAACGGGTGGTCTGGCCAGGCATCTTTAAATAATAATGTAATAAATATGCAGGTCCCATGGCATGGGCTCTTTCACTGTTCAATGGTAGAACCAGCTGCATTGTTGTGAAAGCAATAGGCCCTACGCCCTGTAGGGGCTCGGGCCTAAGAAATAGAAAAAGATGAGAACTTGTCATATGCACTTTAAGCTTTTCGCCACCAAACATGGGGCATGATAGTTCATAGACAAACTTGTGAAGTACAATGTCAAATAAATGCATAGGCATGGCTAATTAATTAAATTTGAATCGAACAATCCTGTCAGTAAAAGCATATGATCTGGAGCAGACGTTAGACTTTGGAGGAAAAAAATGTAACTTTTTTTTTTGATGGCAATGGCACTAATTATATGTGTTAATGGAATTAACATTAACTTAACAGTAAATCAACATTGAAAGCCATTTTTATGCAGTATGAATTCAGTCATAGGATGAGAGGGTCAGGTATCCATACCTTCTAGCCTCTGGATCTTGGCCTTGACAGAGATAACAGCCTCGAAGGGCAGGACTCGGAGTTCAAAACAGGTGCCAGTCAGCGTCTCTATGTAGAGCTCCATCGTGTCATAGAAGGGCAGCTTGTACTGGAACGCCCCCACACTCTCATCGTTAAAGAAGGGTGGCTCTTTCCTGTCGGCCATGTTGTAGAGGTATTCATGGGTGAGGAGAAAGCCGGGATGGAGGTGATAAGGAGCAGGAGAGGGGCGGGTTCTGCTCACCAGACTCACAGAACATCCTGGAGCAGCATCACAGCTGCATAGAGAGATCACAACAGTATGGAGTTAAGAGACAGTAGATCTTCTAGGGCAAAACAATATAGAGCAAAATATACCCGCTAACCAAATAGAAAAGAAAAAATATATATGATCCCTATAGCAAAGTTCAACTATTTTGTTTTCTTACAGTAGTCTAAAGTGAAAAAGTTTTGGTCTGGTTTAAGACTTTATTAAATAAAAGTATTCACAATTGCGAATGAGCAATGAAGTTCAACATTCTTTAAATAGAAAAACTTGATTAAAAGGTGCACTATGTAACATTTCAGGTGAAGGATCCATCATCTGCTGTTCTCATAAATGTTATTACATTGCCTGGAATGGTACACAGTTTAGTCAAATAGACATTTTATTACAAGAAAATCAACCCTTGACTTAAAAACATACATACAGCTCTGGAACAAGTCTTTAGACCTTTGTTTCATAGGTCTATTGTGGTAATGTTGTTTTTGTAATATATTTGAGTGCTACTACTATTATGTTCATTGCTGTATAATTTAATTTTGACATTAACGAGAAAGTATCCAGAATTGTACATTTTTGGTAGAGCTGGGTACTATTTACTATCAGCATGGTAACAGAATATAAAGTCACAGTACAAAAAAAAAAAAAAGAAAAAGTACGGAAAAATTATATTTCATTTAAGTTTAAAAGCATGGGAGAGCAGTTTTTCTTATTTGTATTATTTGTTATTTGAGATAACATTAATACAGGAAAAGGTCCAGGAAAAAGTGCAGTTCAGGTTCCATTACTGAAAAACAGGTATTGTTAAAGTAATGTTATCAAGAAGAAAATGTGATGTACCCAGCCCCAATTTTTCCCTCCTACTTGGCAAGAGAAAGTAGCTAGGACAAGAACAACAAATTTCACAGCACATGGGATACCGTTTTTCTTCAGTTTACATGAGAATAAACTTTTTTGAATCTCAAACTTTTGAATACTGAATATATAAAAAAGAAAAAAGTAAAACACTAAGCCCTTGTCCAAGAAAAGCGATAGCCAATTAGTGAGCTGAATTGGAGTGCTTAAAGAACAATGTCTCTGAATCAGGCCAGTGGAAGCTTACACATGCAATCCCTTCATCAAACATTTAGACCGGCATTAAAAGGCCGGGGCCAAAATTCAAGCCGATCACATGTGTTATATATGCGGCGCCCTCAGAGAAGCCACAGAGGAGCCGTAGGAGCGGAGTATCCAGTGGCCGAGTGAGACATTGATGGATCACCTCTGGAACACGTGCTCATCAAAGTTTGACAGAGATCCCGTTAGTGACGGATGAAGAACTGTTCCAGGAGTTTTCAGTTTAACAATAAGACTAGAGATTAGGTCATATGGCACAAGTGGAGATTATTTCTGATTACCGGACACTGAAAAAGGACACTTTCACTGTTCACTGGTCATTGTGATATTAAATTACACGCGATTAAAATGCATGGGAGATTTAAGCACATTTTGAAACACACTTCCTTTGTAGTAACTAATGACAGATTGAGAAAATGTGCACTTTAGCGTTTGCATTTCCAGCTAAATCAATGAACACATGTTAAGGAAAGACAATTAATCACAATTAAATTTCCATTGGTCAATGATCAGATTGGAACATTTTAATCAAGAGATCTACAGTCAGCCTGCTTAGACTGCTGCCCCCGCGACCCAGCCCCGGATAAGCGGAAGAAGATGGATGGATGGATCGATCTACAGTCAATCCTATGTCAGTAAAATAATAGGGTTTGGAGCAGAGGTCTTTTTAACAATTATTCTTATTATGTACAAAACCTGCTAATACTGTTATTTTTACCTCTACAAACAGGTTTGAAAATGTATTGGAATCATTTAGCAGTTCAGATTTTGTTCGGATGTTTAAAATGTGAACATTAAACAAACTCATCAATCAAAACATAAATCGTGAATCGCAATTGCAGTGTTTGGCAGAATACAAAATCAAAGCCATGCTTTTGCTGTATTTGTACTGTAACCCTTCGTACTATACTGAATCAAAAATGATGCTTGTTCAATATAACTTTTTTTTTTGTCACATCACCCGGTTTTCTAATGACTTCATTAAGTTTTCAGCAACATCTCTTTCTCAAAATAAATGACCAAGGACAACAGGATAGAAAAAAAAAAACTAAACCAGGGACAGCACTGCAGGTGGAAATTAGCTTTGGGAAATTTACATGATCCCTGTGAAATAAACTAAACCAATGTAGGCCAAAAGTATTAAGATATATGCAATAGTATACACAAATATGTTGAGACTAGAGCTGTCGGCTCGTTGACTACACTATTTCAATTGTACATTTTGGCAGAATACAAAAGAATACATTTTATCAACCAAACAAAGGTTGAAATATGGTGACTGAAGGCTTCTAGAATCTAGAGAATATTTACAAATACAGTGTGTTATTGATGAATATCAGTAGTAGTTATTAGTCTTTTTAACATTTGGTACTTTGTGATAAAATGGTCTTTTCTCATGTGTTCTAGAGTCTGTACAGTCCAACAATTACAATTATCAAAAAATACAATTACGATTATTTTGATAGTAGGCAATTAAATTAATTGTTGCAGCCAAGCTGAGACAATTTTTTGATCCTCACAGCGTTTAATCCATGCCTTTAAATAAACAAAATACTCATTAGGGCTGGGAATCACAGGGTCTCTCACAATTTGATATACAATACAGTTATTTTTTGAAGACCCCAATGCATTATAACAACATTTTTCTTTGTGACTTGCACAAATGTTATATGAAATACACCCATTTTAGTCCCAAAAACAATTCATATGTCAAATGCTTTGTTTAAACAAGTTTTCCTTTCTCTAATCAAGCAACAAAGTTGTAGTTCTGTCACAGAAAAATCGGTAAATTGTACCAAAAGTTATTCTTGGCGATACATGAATATAGCAGCTCAAGATGTTGAAACTGTCTCAACATGTTTAGAATAACAAAATACCAATATTTTGGCACACCCCTAAATCCAATAAAACTTCAATGAGCATTTATTTAAGTGTCTATCATGAAGTAAGAACAATTACAAATGTAATAGCGATATTACACATCTTTTTTTGACTGACTTCGCTGATCTGAATTTGGCAGACCACCATGGTCTCTTTATTTGGGTTAACATCGGATTGTCCTTTTAAAAGGTCTTAATATACAGCAGTGTGCACGTATAATTAGCAAAAAAAAATTAAATAATAATAACTGGAAATCTCCGCAAGGACAACACGGACAGTAACACCTCCATTTTGTGTTTACTGCAAGTAAAAACCGACCAATGCTTTCAAATGCCCAGAATAACAAGAGTTGACGTTAGCTTCACGCCTGACAACAGTGATGAATGGGAACCGAAAGCGCCCCTAAAATCGATAAAATACACGATTACGTCCTCTAAAACATATGTTTCAATAATAGAGACCCCAAACTACGTACAAAAAGCAAGGCAGCCAAAATCGCCCAAAATCACACAAATTCCTCTTGGCTTTAGCCTTCGTTGCCATGTTAGTTAGCCAACAAACAATGGCTAACCTTTCGGAGCGGCGGCTAAGAGCTAGTAGCTGTTAGCAGAGCGGCTAAGCTACAACCAGAGCCTCGGGTCCGACCGCGGCTGTGTTCGCTGTGGCAGGCGGGGAGAATTGATGGCTCTCTCCGGTACGAGCGGCATTTCACCACGTCTAAGTCCGAGAAGCTCGCAAGGACCTTAGGCAGTCCGATGATGCCCGTACGCGCCCAAGTCCTCGGCTTCTCCTTGGCGACATCTTCGTACCTGCTGTCAAAGGCGTCTGAATAACACCTTTGTGACAGCGGGTGTTGACAGGCGGGGGAGCCAATGGAAGCGGAGGGATGGAGGGGGAGGCGGGCGCTTCCTGTTGGTCAGAGCTTTTTGTTTCGAAGAGATGTTGGGTGACCACACTTAACAGTTAATCTGCAAAGCCAAGAAAAATACTCTAGAATACATTGTTAACTTCTAAATTGTATGGATATGCCAATAGTAAACCTTAATTTAATTTCTTACTAATCTAAATAAACATATTATGACTCGCTAGTCAAGAGAATGCAACAAACAAAAAAAATCTATTAAAATCCTGAACACCCTACACCAGTCACCAGACCATTGGTTGTATGCGAGGTCCTATACAGTTCTATTAATTCTTAATTTCAAGTAAAATGTATCCACTTTTTGGCCCTCTTGTGGGTAGATTCTATGTTAGAACAGCTGTACCAATGATGTAGTCCAATTTTATAGTGCTGGTAGTAGTACTATTATAGACCCAGTATTTCTGGTGATACTTGGAAGGCCGAATATATTTGTAGGTGGTACTAGTTTTGTTTGAGAACCACTGTCTGTTTGCTTCCTCCCTTCACAAATTATTGGCTCATGATCTGAATTTGTCTTGTCATTTTCTTGTTTTTTGCCACGTTCTTCTTTGCCTCAATCAAATCCTGTAAGACTCTCTTGGTTGTTTTAGTTTAGGCCTCTGTCCCCCTAAATAGTGCTATGTACATAGAAAACAGGGCAACATTCCTCACAAAAAAGTAATATGATGTGACCTATCACCCTAAGGATAAATGTAAATGGTTATTTCACCAATTATAATAAGTTTAAAATAGGACAATATAAAGAATGTCAAATAATGAACTAATGTATGTTTTAGCTGCAAATTGTCAGACACCATGACAAAAAAAGAAAAATGGGAGCAGAAACCAAGCTATCAATTTAAGTCAAGTCAACAAGCCTATAAATAATGTACACAAAACAAAAAGGTGTAGAGTAATTGAAAAAGAATAGAATGTTGCCAATATGTCAAGTCCAAATTGACAAAGATAATGGAAGATATTGAAAAATATCCGCATGTGAAAATGATGTTACCAAGTCATGTCATTTGATTAATATAAATATAAACAATTAAATGTCTTAGTACATAGCACAAAAATAACTGTAAAAAATCTATAAAGACATTTCAAAGACAACAAAGAGTTGAGAGAATAAAATGTTGTTCTTTTTAGTTATTAAAAATGAATATCTTTTCAATCACAGGCAGAGTTAAGAAATGACTGACTTTGTAATTAATAAAAACATTGTCAAAATGCCAACGACAATGAGTAAACACAGACATCCTTCTTAACGACATTATGGCACAAACTCAAAGACTTGGAATCTCAACATGGCGAAAACCAAAATGATAAATAATTCATTTCACAAAAGAATTTACTGAGAATTTACGCAGGCCTCCTGGTTAAGCATGTGGATGCTTATAAAGTGCTACCGTGTACAATGTTAATCAAAAACAGCATTTATGAACCATTTTAGACTTGATTTTGCTGCTAAATGATTTTGGAGAAGCAGGGTGAGTTTAATTATGTCCTTTTGTCTTTGCCACAGCATAATTATGAATAAATATCAACGGTGTCCGGCACATCACATGATGAACATGTCCACAGGTGTAGAAATAAGGCGACGGTTCAGTTTCCCCCCAGGGCGTTGAGTGGGTCGTCAAATATGTCCACTGTGTCTGCGGCCACACTGGGCTCTGGAGGGACAGAGGCTTTCTTCTGTTTAGGAGGAGCCTTGGCCACTGGTTTGACTGTGCTTGTGGAGAAGATATCATCTGGAAACACATTATACATTATTTTAATTGTTATTGGCATTTAAACATGCTAAGAACCTTTATTTTGACTTTTTATGTTTTAGAATAATGTAAATAGTTAAAGTAATGTATCAACTGAAAGTGCACCTTACTTTCTATCTGCTAAGCGTTCCCTCATCAGAAATGGTGTTATCAGGGCTGTAGTAGACCAACAACTCGATCGACTGAGGGCATGCCTTGCTAATCACTAAATCTTCTAAAAGGTGACATGGCAAAAGCGCTAAAAACTATTCAGTGTTTCGGTGATCTGACTGACCAAGTGTCTGACCCAAACTGCATAAATGAGACTACAACTGTAGTGGAGTCCAAAAAAACAACAATTTATATGGAAAGAAATTGTGAATTTTTATTTAAAAAGGAAGATTACACTCATGATTCACTCCTGAATCTTCAGTTTAACCACTCCATGTCTTCTCCTTTCTGCTGTTGTCCAGATAAAATCTTTATAATCTAAATACAATCATTTGTTGAGCTAATGCATTTTTAATTTTGGTCGACTATTATGCCACTGTTAATCTTTTGTGGAGGTTCATTCTCTCTACTAAATTTAGCAAATAAATGACAATTTCTTTCTGTCCGACAGGATAGTTTGTTTACCTGCTTTACATGTTTCGGCTACTTCCAGTAGCCTTCCTCAGAAGAGTCATTTGTTAGTTATAATACCACTGATCGATCAATCGACTGAACGAGAAGACACCTCGAGGTAGCACTACGTTTACTGGCTGCAGCGTGAATTACAAAGGGGAGATAAACCTTGCATGCCTCTGGCATGCTAATGTAATTTGATTGAATTTGATGGCAGAAATGCTCAGAATGAGTCTGGTGATGATTTATGGACTTAAAAACAGCACACAAGATCTCAGAACTAGATCTATAATATCACAACACTATGACATTTTAAATGGAGTGTTTTTCTGAGGCTCTGAGGGAGAAGTAATACAAACAGGATTTATCAAACAAGAGTTAATACAGCTTAATACAACTCCAGGCATGTTTTAGATGAGGAAAAGGAATAAAATGGTTAAATCTCATTATCTGTCCTTTTATACATAATTATTTTAAGATACAGCAAATTTTGTGGTGTTTTTGCCTTTTTGTTATCTGTTTATTATATCTATTATTATTATATCTATTTGTATCTAAATAGTAAAGCAGCTAAAATATTTAGATTTGACAAAAACACAAAATACAAACAAAATAGTATAGCTGTGTATAATTGGAAATCAAGGCCCAAAGTCACTGGGACCCCTAACGGGAAAAAGCGGTAGAAAATGAATGAATGAATAATTGGAAATCAATGATATGTTATTTATACACAGCTATACTTTTTATAGCAAGTCAGAAATTGCCATTAAACGTACAGCGTATGTGGAAGTATGTTAAAAAGTATGTTTTTAACATAAACGTATGTTTATGTTGTGTTAGTAGTTGATAGTTGTAAATGTTATGACATTTGTATGTAAGTATTATGTATGAATGATGTCACAGATCACCTCTAAAAGCAGATTAGACCATTACCACAAAGACAAAACTGAACTGTAAATGATTTAATCAGTTTAAAAATGTATATCAATAGTGATTTTATTGTATGCTCAAAAGAGAAATCTACAAAACAAATCCCTAATAAAAGATAAAAGTAAATGTCTGTTTTTCCTATATTATGAAATGGTGAATGTGTACTATAGTTGTTCTGATTACCACAATAATAAACTCACCCATGTCATCATCAAATATGGACTTGGCCTCTCCTTTTGTCTTGGACTTTTGTTTGGGTTTGAACGTGTCCGACAGATCCGCGAAAATGTCCACGTTGTCGTCAAACAAACTGGCATCAAACTTCTTCTCCTTGTGCTTCTTCTGAGCTTTAGGCACTGGGTCAGCTTCATCCTGAAGGAACACAAACTCCATTCAACAACTTGGACTGGAACAAATATAACATGTACAGTCTCCTATTAGTGTTTAACAACCTTGACAAGTATAAAAGCTGAGCCTAAACAAGACTTTTATTTATACACAGTTTAAAAATTTTAATCTTTGGGTCAAAATGATGTTGTCAACAAAACATAAAAAACATGTACAGTTCAATAAATAAATACATTTTAGACACATGCTCTTAGTTCTGAAAGTTTCTTTTATTCCATTTTGATTTATAATGCCTCTGTCTTTGTTTAAAAAAGATCTTTTTGTATGTGTTTTAGAGTCTAGTTCAGTGGTTCTCAAACTTCTCAGCTCTGAGGTACCCCTACATGCTTGCCTGGCAAGTCTAGAATGATATATCTATGTATTATTTATACACAATATATCAGTCTGGTCAACCTGCCCTCTGCCCTGCCTCGAGTCAACTCCAAAATGTACAGAGTAATCAGTTTTGTTTGTTTCAGTGACGCAAACAGTGTCACTCAAGCGCGACGGAAGTAGCAGAGTTGGTTATAATAATACAAAAAAAGTTGTCTATAACACCAAAGGCTGTGTCCGAATGCCCACACTCTCTCTTCTTCCCTCACCCCTCATCACTCCACAGTCCTACCCTGTTCAGCGGACTATAGTGCCCTCAATCCTGGAGCAATTCGGACACACAGCTCATACTTTCTCCTCGCTGCAGATCACGTGACTCTGGCGTCTGGGAGAAAAAAAAGTCGGCAAAACTCTGTATTTCTGTTTCTGCTTTCATTCAGTCCACTCTAGTTTTTCCGACCCTCGTAATGCATTGCGGTCTATAATGACCGGTCTAGTGACCATTGCTGGACACTACTTTTCAAGATGCATTGTGGGAAATTTTGGTAATTTTTTCACCTGTCACCACTAAAAATGTGTGACCACTATACAGTGACACACTCTGATTAGTTTACTCCTCTTCCTGTTTGCTCAGGTTTGCTCCACCCCAGAAATCAAATTGACTCAAATGCCGACTCATACAGTACAGTGGGGAGTCTGGATTTTTTTCAGGCAACCTACATGCACAAATTTTAAACAAATTTTAATTTGTTTATTTCATGAATCAATAACTGTCTTTATGTATTTGCCTTCATTAAAAATAATTCAAAAAAATCCACAAGACCTAGTTAAAATCTCTTAAAAGTTGATTTTGAAGAACGTCTCACAAGTAAGTTAACTGGATGTGACATAAAAGGCGGTACTGTATCCATTTAATCCTGATGTACTGTCAGGAGGATGACTCAACTAGCCCAAAAAATAGTCAGGTCTTTGGGTCGTAAATATCACTAAAACTACACCACGAAGTAACAAAACCATTTTTTTTTCCTATAGGAGAGAGCACTGTCAATATATACTAAACAAACAACTTACCTGAAAGATATCTTGCTTTGAAACACTGTTACTGCTCTTAAGGTCTTTACTATTCGTCGATGAGGGAGTGGAGCTGTTGCTAACTCCAAACAGATCGTCATCGTCATCATCTTCCAAAAACGGCGCAGGTTTGGTTTTCTTAGTGCTAGGTTTTGACTTGACTTTTTGGAAAAGGTCATCAGTGCCGTCATCAAAGATCGACGGTAGAGTGCTCTTCTCTTTCTTGACTTTAGTGTCATTACTGGCCGGCAAAGACTCGTTTTTCAAGTTGGTGGAAGAAGGTGATTTAGTAGAGGCAAACAAATTATCAGAGCTGAAAAGGCCATCTTTGTCTGGAATGGGCAACACTTTCTTAGAATGGTTGTTTTTTTTGTTAGAGTCTGTGTTGTTTGTGGACACTGGTAGGGTGAGGGCAGAGGGTACAGGAGACGGTTTGACTGGAGCAGAGAGGGGCTTTTCAGGAGGAGGGAGGCCCAGCTCAGGCACACTGGGGTTGGGTACGGTCTTTAGGAGGTCGTCGCTGGTGCCCTCCACAGACGTCTGAGCAGAATGCTGTCGAGCTGCTCTGGACTGAGGTCTCCGCTGGGAAGAACCTTTCACTCGGCTCTGCAGCAAGACAAGATGTGTTTAATATCACAAAACACAACGAAACAGTCACTTGAAAAGAAGAGTAAGGTAACATGATAACTAAAAGAGCTGTATTATTTCAGTACAAACAACGAGAGAAAATAATATCTAAAAATAATTTTAAAAACATAGGTCAACTGTTTACTGCTATCAATCCATAATAAAGGACGAAACATTTTGTATTGATCACCTGTAGGGGCAAGAGACCTCCTTTGCTGCATTCTGGTGCATTTTGAATGTAATATTCATAACTCTGCAACCTACAAAATAATTTATATTCTTACCAATCTTGGGGTTCCTTTGAAACATGAGCTTGGCATTTGCAAAGACTTAGACTAACTTTTGAATTACTTTTGTTTTGGACATGTTTTCATTTTCAGGTCTTCCACCGGGGCCATAAAATGTTTAAATGTCAAAAGGTCAAAGAGAAAATGGACAAGAAATTTACTTCCAGAACTGCATCAGGTTTCAAAGTGAGCAGGACGTGTCAAGCTTTATCGTCCTCTGCGCTCTGAGGGCCAGCTCCAGCTCGTGGTGCCAAAGACGAGACTTAGAACCAGGGAGGACAGGGCTTTCTCTGTGGTTGGCCCCAAACTCTGGAACGCTCTGCTTCCCCACGTCCGAACAGCCCCCACAGTTGAGTTATAAAATTTATGTGGATATGGAAGCTCCATAGAGTTGGAATTTAGTATCAAGTAAGTACATTCACCTCATGTTTGAAAATAAGATAAACCAGCAATCAGCAGCAATTTTTTTTTTAAATAATAGCACTTGAATCCATGTTAAAAAATGCTTTGTAGTTTGATTTTATATTAAGGGATTTCTAAGCAAGTAAAAAAAAGACAAAGCAAAGACCACCTTGTGTGCACTCTGCAGCGTAGTGATGTGAGCGGGCGTGTCAAAGCTGGCCCCAGCATCAGTGTCTCTGGGCAGCTCCAGAGGAGTGGTGACAGGGCTGGGGCTAAGGCTGGAGCTGGAAACTCCTGACGAGGAGCTGGTGCCCAGACCTGAGCCTGAGCTGGGGAGGGAGGGCATGGCACCAGGCAGCAGAGCCGAGGGGTTTATCACCAGAGACGCCTGAGAGCACAGGGAACACTACACGTTACCATCACTGTCATTAGTCTACAACTACAACTAGGAGCAATAGGATGCGTTCATGTTATGGAAGTTCAGGTTTCCAAAATTTCATAAAAAGAGGAAAGGTCAAAATTATTCAATGGGTGAGGTACTATTTTGCACTTTGTGCATATGACAGGTTAGACAATTCATTTCTGAAACAGACAAATGCACAAAAATCTTTTTGTTTTGGAGAGGTTTATAATTGTACCTCCTAGTTAGACATGAGCAGCAGATTTGACATGCGTAGAAGTAATCCCATACAGTAATGGGTGCCTGGCAACCATACCAACTAAAGAAGCTCGTCGAATTTACACAATAGTTATAATTAGACCAAGAAAAATAAATGATCACACTTTCTTTTTTTTGGGTTGAATTAACTGTGAGGAAAATGTGCTCCTTGTGCGTAAATTGTTTCTACACATGGGAAGGAACTGGAACTTGGCGAAACGTCCCGTATTTTTAAAAAACCTTTCTTATCAACTTTTTTACCCTACAACTGCCACTTGATTGGTGTATAACTATATAAATATATATATAATACATATTTACCACAAGAGCTATTCCACCAAACAAGTAATAATTAGAAAAACATGAAAACCTGTCATATGCACTTTAATGTCAACCCTGATCTTTTTCTGACTGGGTCCAGTAACCTAAAATAGACACCTGTAGAATATAATTAAACCACCACTTTTTGAAACTGGTGCATAATTTTACTAAAGTTATTTTATGTTGACATAAAAAACGTTCAATGGCCCAGTGCTTACAGAGAAATTAACCATACATTATGTCAAAGCATTTCAACTTTAAACTAAAGAGGCCCCTTAGAATGTCATCACATGAACGCAAACTATTGAAATAAAACTGATTGTAAAAGTTTTGCAGTGACAACACACAGACCACTGATGAGGTACAACACCAGTAAAGATCATTTGGAGAAAAATGAAAAAAGTGAATGTGAGACAAGAACAAGATGCATGAAAAATATCTTCCAAGTAAAAAAAAAAAAGAGAGAGAGAGAAATCAGTTTGGAGTTTCAAAAGTGGTATCATTTCACAAGTTCAATAAGACATCAGAGTGAAGATGTTGCAAAGTGGACAGGAAATCTACAGTCCAAAAGTGAGAGATGAAGACCAGACGGATTAAAAAATACAACAACAAAATTACTTGAAGTTTCCCAATCCTTGAAGAGGGGTCTTTAGGTTTAACAGGAGCTGGGGCGGGCTTCTGTGGTCAAATCAAGCAGTGTCACACATGATAAGATGGTTTTGTATTACCAAAGTCAGAATGCATTGTAAAAGGCAAACCAAGAATCTCACTTGACTCTCTGAAGAAGGCTCTGGACTGGCGAGTGGTGCTTTCTCCACAGGTTTACTGGGCTTCTCTGATACTTTCTGTGAACAAGGAAATTCATCTATAACACACTTCTTGACAAAGTAACCCAGGAAAAAAATTAAGTGGACAAGAGAGTGAACAAGCCATGTTATTGACTTTAAATTGAGTCTATAAAAATGTGAAAGATTTATTAATTAAAGATATTATTGACTTATAAATATGTGATATGTAAATTGATGTGTGACAGGAACTTATATTTCTGCATTTTAATCGGATTGATTACACACACACACACACACACACACACACATATATATATATATAAATATAATAAATATATAAATTATAAAATATATAAATATAATATATATGATTATGCATTGTTATTCTAATTTTTTTAGAAGGCACGAGTGCTTCTCGGATGTGTAGATGGAATAAAATTGTCCTTTTGGTGCTCTTCAATGCAGGGATCAGTCCTGGGTGAATGTAATGCTAATGTATGTATGGTAGACATGTCCAAAATTAGGGCAATTTTAGGTGAAAAAAAGTACTGCAATTGAGATTAGATTTGAAAAATAAGTTTAAAAAGTAGGATTCTGTTCAGAATGCACTAAATAACTTTATGAGCATTAACATTTGAGAAAAGACTAAAATATGAACCAATTTTTTCAAGATTTATCTAAGACAAAATATTTTGCTCATTGCATAGGACATTTTATTATTTAAATAATTGGAGTTTATATTATTTGAAAATTGCACACTCAAATTGCGATTTCAATTTGATTGTTCAGCCCTAGTTCAAAATAAAGTAAGGAATTGGCCACTAATTTATTAATATCTGTAGTACTTTATTAAAAAAGACATAATAATGTTTTGGGGGGTATTTTGTATTAAACTACAGTTTAATATACTTAAATCAGTGTTTTACATTTTGTTCATTGAAAACTTCAATACTGATCTAAAACGGCTTGATATAATAGAATGAATAGAAACAGGTTCAGTGACTTCCTGTTCAAAACTGCAGAACTGATAAGGCCTGCCTCTTAATAGTGACATTTCAACAAGCAGCAGATTGTCATCTGTCATATTGTCATATTATTTTTTATTTGAACCCTTGTATGTGAGTACAGAAAAGTGAACATAGGGCATTGGAACAGGCACAGGGTTATTACAAAATAAATGAATCAATCTAAATACAACTCAACAAAATTTTTTGTTTTTTGTATTGCAAAATATTTTTTAACATGTAGTTTTGGTTTTGAACCCCACATCACCAATTAGAAGTGGGAGGATGTTTTTTTTTGTTTTTTTTTAACTGAAATTTGACTTGTCTAAGCTGAATCCAGTAATTTTACCTACAGACAGTCAGCAGTGCGCCATATCAGGGGTGCATAGTCTGCTGTGGACAAAACTCGGGAGAAACCTTTGTAGCTGTAGTGGGTGATGTGTGGCAACAGTGGGTGATGCAGACTGTATTTATTATACATTTTGTAGCATTTATAACTTAAGTTCATGTTGGGAGGTCCTGTCTAAAGTGGTGTCTTTACCTGATTGTCGTGTTAACTTAAGTCTACAATGATCTCCAGGGTTACGCTGTTCAAAGAATTTACCACAACTCCACATTTATTACCGGTGGTGGGGCTTTGGGTTTGACGGAGCTGAACAAGTCGTCTTCATCATCATCTGAAAACAGGCTTGGTGCGGCTGGCTTCACTGTGCTGCTGGGCTTGGAACTCTAGAATAAAAACAGATAAACATACAAATGGATTATTAGTTAGTAGTACCTAAAGGGGACATATGCTAAATCAACTTTAATGAGCTTTTAACCTTGTTACAACATTGTTTCCTCAACATTTGTTTACTCAAAGTTGCATTTTGATTGATTCCTAGATGTTTGAGTTAATCTTATATTGTCCTACAACTGAAGCTTGAGGGCTCAGAAAGTCCACTTTTCACCTAGCACCTATCCCCGCTCACATCCTAGTTCTTAGTTGAGATTGCCTGAAAATGATTCCGTCTGAGTGACACTTGTAGAGGTCTAAAATGTCAAATAGCCCTTATTCAAAGATAAAAACACATAAATGACAATCTGCTGCTTGTTACAGTGAAATGTCATTATCAAGAGGCGGATCTGCAGTTTTGATCAGGAAGTCAATGGACGTGTACTATTATTAAGCAGTTTGAGATCAATATTGCAGTTTTCAATATAATATAATAATCTACTTATGTTTTAGTTCAATATAGTTCAATACTGTAACATGCATAATACAGACATAGTACTTCTTTAATTTGAGGAGATTAGAACAGAAGATGTGTTACCGTAGTGAGAGTGGTTTTCCCTGAGGTGGAGAAGAGGTCTACATCCGGGTCATTGTCCTTCTGCTCGGTATGACTGAACAACAGCTCCTCATCCTGGAACACGCCTGTGCTTTTGTTGGGAGGTCTCTCCTCTGTGGACTGTCAACACAAAATGATAAATTTGTACTTTTCTTATTTTTTTGGTGAGTTGTGTTTTTTAACGAAATTAGTGTAAAGCTTTTGAATAATGGAGAGAGACTGTTCTAATATCGACGGCAGTAATGCTCTGAACGAGTCTTTAGAGACTTTAGGAAGTGTTTTTGACGGTCGGAGTGGAGAGGATTTTTCTAACCAGCATTCCTCAAAATAGCGTGAATGCAGCTAAATGCAACTCCAGGTATTTTTTTGAGGACAGAACAATGCTCAGTCTTACCTTTTGAGTATTTTTCGCAGGTTTGGACGGCGTAAATATTGAATCGTTCAAAACTGGCTCCTCCTCCTCCTCATCATGGTCAAACAAACTCACAACCTTTGCTTTGGACTTCTCCTCTTTATTCTCCTCCTTCTTAACATTCAGAGGAGGACCAAAGTCACCATCTTTATCCTTATCCTCTGGGTTTTTTCTCTGTGTGCTGGCGAACACGTCGATCCCTCCAAACAGGCTAACGGCTCCAGCTGGCTTCTTTCTGGCCACACTGTCCTCTGTGAGTGAAGGTGGCACTGGCGCAGAGGGCTTCTCCACGGGTTTGGACAAATCTGGAGGCTCGTCTTCGGCTGATTTGGTGGATGGGACATTGGGGGTGTCTTTAGGGGCAGGAGCGGAGGACTTGGAGGGAGCCGGAGAAGTCTGGAAAATGGTGAATATAAAGTTAGATTGGTTCAAATGAAGAATAAAGAGTATAAAGGTTGAATTATTTATCATTTCCCTGTTGAGAACTTAGCTTTTTGTTTTTACAGGGTTAATACTGCAAAACAGAATGAGGCACTATGTAACTTTTCTAGGGGAGTCCACCACCTACCACATGCTTGTCTCCATGGAGATTAGGGCTGCAACGAATAATCGACTAATCTTGACTAGTCAACTATAAAAAAACTATAAAAATTGCTTATTGTAATCGTTAACTGGAATTTACAGACTATAACACCATTGTCAAAATACCAAAACAAAGGCAGCAACCTTATTAAATCAAAATGTCACAAAAATGATTGCTTATTGTAATCAATAATACACTTTATTCATGGATATTCTTTATCTCAAAATCTTCAGTCACCATTTATCAACCCTTCATTGGCTGATAATGAATTTAAAAGTTTAAATATACAATAGAAATAATCATTTGACCAGTTGACTAATCAAAAAAATAATAGTTGACTAGTCGACTACGAAAATAATAGTTGACAGCCCTAATGGAGATGTTACTGCTTTGCTTGTACACAGACAAACCATTTTAAAAGAATAAATTCAGATATACAGTATTTAATATATTACAGCAGAACATTCCAGGAAACGCAATAACATCTAGCAGGTGGTGGACCATCCATCAGAAAAGTGACCTAGTGCAACATGTAAAATCGACCAACTTTGAGAGGGTTTCATCGGTTCTGAGCTGTATTTTCACCATTATAGTTCAATTTAAGGTGCTTAGTTATTTTACTTTGAGTTGCAGCAGCAGAGATCTCTCATCTCATTCAAAGAAGCTGCAAGGATTGTTTTGGTAAATAAACTGGAGCATGAGGAAGAATTAGAGACAGTGATAGCTAAAAGAAATAATCAACTATAAAAGTAACCAGTCAGAGGCAGAATTAAGCGGGCGTAAAGATTTTCCTGACATTTCATTGGTGTTGCCACACACGCTTTGATTCTCTGTCGTTCCAAATAAGAGGAATTTAAGGATAATAAACTGTTATTCTGCATTTTTTTGTGATGGAAGTAAAAACAGACGACAACAGTGGGAGAGTCAGGCGTGTTTGGAGTTTACAGATCTAAAAAGTCGCGAGTGGAGACTGCCGCATGTAAGTAAGTAAAGTTTATTTATATAGCACCTTTCTCAGACAGTAAAGTCACTAAGTGCTTCACAACAAAACGTTAAAATACAGAAAAAACAAAACCCATTTACAACAGGCAGAACACACAACAATATGACAGTGAAATCAGTCCTTTAGTCTGCTGATATTAAAAGGTTTGAGCAAAGAAGAACGTTTTGAGCTTGCTTTTAAAAGAGTTTAAGAGTCATTCCAAAGTCTGGGAGCCACAGACCGGAAGGATCTGTCATCTCTCGTCCAAAAATGAGTGCACGGAACCATCAGCAGGCTCTGATCCACAGACCTCAGTGTGCGAGAGGGAGTGTAGGGTTGGATCAGATCAGATCACTGATATAGGAAGGGGTCTGGTCATGCAGGGCTCTGAAGCTCAGTACCAAAATTTTAAAATGTATCCAATGGAGACAGGCAGCCAATGAAGAGCTTTAACCCTTGTGCTCTCTTCAATTGAGCCATGCACATTTGGTCAAAGACCCCCGTCTACTTTCCTGATTAATACTAATTACTTTTTTGAAGGGACGTGACCAACAGAGAGTTCTGAAGCTCCTCTGACACTGGGACTGACCTAAACAACAGCCTTCCGAGAAGAGGAATCAGCTTACACAGAAAATAACTCACCCTTGTTGTTTACAGTGAGGAGAATCTGTCAATGTCAAGTCCATTGTCCTGCCCTGAACTATGAGTCACCCGAGTCCTGTCACCTACAGTTTATTAGCATAATCTGACTGGCCCAATGGAGACTTGTTTAAATGTGCACTGTACAGACTCATGGTTGGGAAAAAAACAAAAAACCTGACTGTTAAAGTTGGTAGAGTTGATCCTTACGTTAGGAGCCGGCGACGCAGCAGGTTTGATACTAAATAGTGCATCTTTGTTATTTTCATCTTCGTCTTCAAACAGCAGTGCTACTCTCTGAGACTTCTTCTGACTGGAACACAAATAGAAAACATATTTACATATTGAACATTTGGACCGGAGAAATCTTTTAGCTATACAGTTGTAAAATACCAAGAGGTTAGAATTTAAAAAGGCACACGCGACATATTGGGCAAAATGTTTCATACACTGCACAAAACAAATGCCTATGTTAAATTGGCTGAAATAAAATTACCTAAATTCTAAATAAGTAATATTAACTCATTTTGATTTAATAGTTGTCTATGTGTAGATTAGTAGCTCTCAAACCTTTCACAGCAAGTACCACCTAGGATAATATTTGGCTTTCCGAGGACCACCAAAATCTACAGTATATCATGGATTATCTCAGGCCTAAATTAGAGAATCAGAATAAGATTTCTCACTGATTACTGATTACTTTCAAGAAAATGTATCTGTCCACAGAATAAGGTGAAAAATATCTTGTCCCATGGACAAACAATTTTTTGTTTTAACAAATGCTGGGTCAAATAGAGAGGACAAATTTCCCTGCGGCGACAATAAAGTGTACCATAACTTAACCTTAATGCAAAAATATGTTCAATACACAAACCCAGTCTGAAACAAATTTAGTACTTCTCTTCTCAGCGAAGTCACTGGTGAAGACCAAAGTCCTATCTCTAAACAAATGTATTGAAGTTCAAATCATTACATGCATTATTATAAATGGATGTATATTTACAATTTACATGCACAATTTGAAATTTCAGTCAAGTGTGGACATTTGACTTCATCTCCAGTAACTTGCATCCCCTAAATTCTCAGCCAATTATTTAACAATTTTTTGTAACACTGACCTTGACTCTTTCGGTGGTGCAAACAAGTCGTCGTCCTCATCATCAAACAGACTGCTCTTCTGAGGCGCTTTCCCACTGGGTAGACTGGAGGGAGCGCTCACACTCGACTTCATTCCACTCTTTGTTTCTGATTTCTCTGTGCTCTTTGAACTCAACCATTGGTCCTAAAAATAAAGTATGATACAAAAATACACGTTATTTAATAGTAAGAATTTACATTATTCCAATGACTTGTAAGATTAACTGTGTACCTCGTCGTCACTGAAGAGGGAGCTGGACGTTGCCTTAATGGTCTGAGGAGTGGAGGCTTTAGTTTGATGTGCTTTAGGTTTAGATTTTGTGGCAGATACAAACAAATCCTGCAAAAAATGATTTTAAAAAAGTGTTAGATTTGATCATATATAATCATATATATGATCATATACTGTATGTGGTTTAGTCCAGGTTTATTTCCATTTACCAGTCAGGTGTGATCTTGGTCTGGTTTGAGATTTCCAATTAAAGAAATATTAAGTAAAATCAACTTTTAAGAGCGTTCAATTGTTTATCCTTCTCATAGATCCACTCAATTTGTATTTAGAGTGATTCATGCATTCACTCGTTTAGATCAATATTGCAATCAGTAGTGGAAAGTAACAGTGTACAAAAATGTATGATTTTTAGGTATCTGTACTTCGTACATTCACTTCACTATATTTGAGAACACCTAAAATGGCCGAGGGGTAATTTTTAGCATGTTAATGGTTTGAGTTGACGTGGCAGCAGGAATATACAAATCAATTCAGGTGTTTCGGTTGAACAAAACTCATTATTTTTTAAATATTCAGAGCACTACTTTTGGCACATTAAAAGTTCTCAAAATCTGTCTGAAATGTTTTTATGATTAGCTCTAAAAGTAAATTTTTTCATAATTTTACTCAAGTAATTTATTTTGCTTCTGTATCTGGACGTTTACTTAACGTAACAAAGCTGGTGATTGCGATTTAAAATATCCAAACTATAACAATGATCCACAGGGGTCATAAATTATAATTATATAGCAGACAAAAATATAATGTCTTCTTCAATAAGTTTGGTATTAAATTCTCTATAAAGTCAAATGCTGTGTTTTTAGTCAACTTTTTAAAGTGCAAGACAACTCGACAAAATAATGTCATGAACATTCTACCTCTTCGTCCTCGTCGTCAAATAAGGACACGGCTGGTTTCTTGGTCTTGGTTTGGCTCAGTGTCTCAGGTTTAGACTGACTTTTGGGGACGGAGGGGAAGATCTGTGAAAGCACAAACATGTACATTATAATGAAGCACCACTGTGAGCTCAGACAGTACAGTGACAGTCTTACCTGGGTGTCCTCATCGTCTGAAAACAAGCCACTGGACTGAGGCTTCGCTGGGGGCTTAGCAGAAGACTTTTCAACTTCTGGGGTAATTTCATTCTGGTAAACACAACAGAAAGCAGATTATTCAAGGAAACACGGCAATTAAATTTACATATCAATGAAACGATGGATTTCGGTCTTTTTAGTCATCAAAATTTTGTAACAGTTTGGAACAAGACATAATTTTTAGTGTAGTTGTTTTTGTGTGTTTTTTGGTTCATTCTGAAATACTATAGAACACTGAAATCAATGAATGAATCAATTAATGATTCATGTTCAAATGACAATGGAAATATAGCCAAAAAAATATTGACAAAAAGCTTCTGACATAAATACAAGATAGAAAAAAGTGTAGACAATAATAGTTCATGGTATATTTTGTGTAATCGCCAACAAAGATAATCCTCTTTTTACCACCAGATTGTGCAGATAAAAGCTATTTGGGAATGACCTTCTCCCCTCTAGATTGTTGTTGTTTCACTTTTAACAAAGAACAATACTAAAATAGTAAAACGTGACGTGGAACTTAAACAGAAAATTCAATTTTGTACCATTAATATCCACAACATTAGCTGTCAGATTTATTGTTTACAGTCATTTATTATCATTTTGTACGGTAAAAATTGATGGAGTCAGACTTCCTGTTTTAAAGAGTGATATAAGCTGGAGCCTGGTGTTAGTTTTCTGCATGTACAAATGTTTTGCTTTCGGTTGTGAGCAGAGAGCCTTCTCACCTGTGTGTCCTCATCATCATCAGAAAACAGCCCACTGCTCTGAGGTTTCTGAGGAAGCTTTTCAACTTCTGGAACAAAACCATTCTAGAACACAAGAGCAAGAATTCAAAATGACATTAAGCCAAACCTTGTTTAATTTACACAAGCCATGATTTGATAAATGAAAATACAAATAAGGTTTTTATTTTTTATTTTTTTAGTTATGAAACTACTTCTGTAAGAATGTGGGCTCAAAATGTAAAGTTAGCATCAGTGGAAATACAGCGGTGTATCACAAGATCAAGTCAGCGTTTGGTGAGAAATTCAAATTTTCTGTTTAGATCTGCTTTTTGCGGTCCTGTTTTTCGCCTGAATCTGTGTTCTCTCTTATCAAATCAACTCGCTATGGTGCTTTTGCAGCATTAGCCACGCCTTAGCTAGTGTTCCAGAGGCTATAGAGAGCCAAACCACTTTGGAAGCTATTGAGTCACTTAAATGGGCTGGACTAATCTGCTCCAAATGCCTCTTTTCCACCAAGGTGCTGGTTCAGAGCTGGTACTGGGCTGGTGCCGGTGCTGGTTCTGGGCTGGCTTACTAGCCAACAGTAAGGTATCTGTTATGTTTTTTTCACCAAACTGATCCCTAGTTTTTGTTGTGTTTCAGCTAAAACTTACTTCAATTTGCTTTCTCCATTTAATACTTTTAACACAGTAAATGTTGACAGTAATATGTAACTTTTATGTTTAATATTCCACTGGAACTGGTTGGCCCAGAACTTGCGCCAGCACCAGCTTGGTGGAAAAGGGAACCAGTGGAAACAAGATTATGTCATCAATAAGTTTTAGGACCAGGCACTTATTTTCCACTTTTCCTTCACACTTGACTGATGAAAAAAAACACTGACAAATGATATAGTAAGATTAAATTATTGTTATGTCAGCAGTGGTTGAGCAGACTACATTTGTTTCCATGTGGTGAGTTCAGTTCACACCTGCTCAGACTTCTTGGGCTCCTCGCTGGTGGAGGGGAGGTGTTTCTTTAACCCTTCAGACAGCAGGGTCTTTGTGCCAGGACCAAACAGTGACACGGCCCCTGCAGGCATCTGAGAGGACAACATGAGTGAGGTCTGACAAGGAATTTGAACTAGAGTACACTGTTGTTTGCGCAGGAATTGTGTATTTTTTATTTATGATTTGAATAGTGTTTTTATATTTACACATGGTACTACTGAATCATGTCATCAGGTGTTATCAGAATGGTCATTCAACTTCACCATACTCTGATCATTGCAGCGTATAAACAGGACCTTCACTACAGAGCCAACAAACTTTGATGCTAGCAGCTAGTGTTAGCAACAGTGGGCCAGCAGAGGGAATCATACATGGCTTATACATTATTTTGAGTTTAAGTAACGTGCAATCCCTCAGTTGTCCAAGTTTAAGTAAGATTTTCATAGGTTTGAATTGCAACTAGGAATATCAAGATTATTTGATTATATCAATAATCAGGATTATTCATGTCACAATAAAATTTGAAGAACTAAAACGTAATAATAGTGATCACTTTAGAAGCAAAATTCTGCCATTTCAATTCACTATGTAATTCAAAAAAGTACACCCACATGGTTCTAAGATGGCTGATTATGTCACATTAACTTGACTTTTTCATTCAGAAAGTTTGATTCTGTAATCTATTACATCTAATCCGAGTTAGTGAGGATCTAAATTGATCCGACCTTGGAGCACTGCGGGTACGAGTTTAAGGGAGGTGCTGGTTTGTGGAAAAAAATCAAAAAGGACTTTTTCCCTGACACCACAGTGGTCTGGAGTTTTCAGATAATTAGACATCTGTTATTGCATGAACCCATGTGAACCTGCACTGTGTTGGTGTGACAGGCAGCAATCCAGTCTACCAAATGGAATGATTGAATTAAAGAACAAAAAGTGCAGGTGTGTTTTGGTGATCAAACAACATTTTACCCATTGTTAAAAGCGCAGAAATGTATATTTTATTAAATACATTGAGAGCATAACTTTGTAAAGATCCTAATACCTTTTTCTCTGGAGGCTTCTCTTGTGGCTCCTCTGCTTCCTTCTTATACTGAGAAGTGCTGAACTTGTCACTGAAGAGGTCTCCATCTTCATCCTCATCCTCAAAAAGATCCAGAGCCTTTTTAGGTTTGGGCTTCTCCTTTGCTGCTCAAAAAAGGGATGAGGTTTTTAGGAATGTATACGGGACAAAATCTCTTCTTCTGACTTGGACAGTTTATTAACAGGATTGACTGTAAACTAACAATCATAAAACTTAATGGAAATAGAGGCATTAGGTACACCAGACATCTTGTACTTTTGTAACCTTTACTTTGAGTCTAATGTACAGAAGAAGTAATCATTATTAGATGCTCTTTTTATCAACATACATTATTTATAAATGAACCATGAACACTCTCATTTTGGAGAAAAGCCTCATTCTTACCAGCTTCAGATGTTTTGACTGCGTTTACAGTGAAGAAGTCATCCTCCTCTTCATCATCGAACAGGCCTCGCCCAGTCGGTGCCGCTTTGACCACAGGAGCCCCATTCTCTTTACTTTGCAATGGCTCTGTGTCAGTAGGTGAACCAAACAAACTGTTCTCTGTAAAGATACATTTCTTTAGTTTGATTATCACCAAACATCTATCAAATAATGCATGATTGAAGGGATAGGACCAACCTGGAAATATTGAAATTCCACCTGCAGGAATTTTCTTTCCAGGCTTTGTAGAATCTAAACAAAGACAAATATTTCATGATTTCAAATAGTCTTTAAACAAATTGTTCAGCTGCAGCTAAATCTCACCTGTAGATGTTGTTGTTTTTGTACTGTGATGTATTTTTTCCTCCACCATTGTGGGTTTAGGTGCATCAGAGAAAAGATCACCCTGAAATCAGAAATACCATTTCAGTTAGATGAGAGAAAACTACGACTGACAAGCAATTTCATATCAGTGTAATTCTTCAATCATCCAAAAGGAATCCATCGTAGAAAAAACTACAAAGATAGTAATCAAGAGTAATAAGATCAAATTACCCAATTACTATTTTGATAAAGAATTGTGCTGATTGTGACTAAAAATGTAGTAATTGTTATTCATTTCATAATTTTGTTTTACTCAAAGATGGGACATGAACTCAAAACCTTTTGGCAGGGCGTCACCATGAAAGTGTTAAAAAATAAACCCCTCAACCAATTCAGCAGGTCACAAATCTCAAGATAAAATAGTTTTACTTTTCAGCCCAATGCCAAAATGTAGTGGAGTAGAAAGTACCGACAGTCACCTCAAATTCAGCTTAAGTTGGAGCGGGTTGATTCATTCGTGTCAAAAATTGTATGCAGTTAAAATTTATTTCGAGTTCATGCAATAAAATTGACAGTAGGGCTGAAACAAATTAACTGATTCATCGTAAGTAATTAATTCTTGAGATAATAGTCAACTAAGTAATCGAATAATCGTTTTCTTGGCGAGACCAACATGAGACGATCTCTCTGGGTGGAGTCTGCATGTCCTCCCCGGATGACTGATGCTGTGACTGATTTTTACACCATACCATTATCATCCCATCCCTAGTTGCAGTCCTAATTGACAGCCGTAATGAAAAATAATTTCATTGCATGTTAATATTAATATGGTTAATTGATAGCTTATTTACTTACTCTACAGTACAATGTTGATATTTAGTTTCTATCCATGGGTTCAGAATGATAATAAATTTGAATCACTGCCATAGCAATTATCCATTTAAAAGAAAAAATATATATATTTTGAATGGTGAAAAGTCCTCAAAATGTTGACTGGATAATGTCAGTGTTTTGTATTCTTATCTTTTACTTTATTTAGCCTGAGCAGCCTTATGAACATGTAATAACTTTTCCTCTAAAACCCTGAGATTAAATAGTAGATTACTTAGAAGAGGTTCGTCCAGAGCGTACCTCGTCATCATCATCAAAAAGACCCCTTCCTCCACTGAAGAGTCCACTCCTCGCCCCAAACGGAGACAGGTCGTCGTCTTCATCCTCCTCCTCATCCTCCATTTTTGGAGGCTTGAACATGCCATCACTGTCCTCGTCTGCTGCAGGGAAACAGCACAAACACAAGACGTTCACAAAAGAATAGTTTTTTGAGTGCATAGGAGTAGTGCAGGTTTTTATTATTTTCTAAATCTGATTTATTTGATGGAATAATACCTGTTGTAAATATAAATGATTGGTGTAAAACTTTCAAGTAGCAGTTGGGAAGAAAAGCAAAAAATACTTTGACATGGATATACTGAAGACATCCCACAAAGGAGACTCATACCAACATTTTGGCACAATTTACACCAAGAAACTCTTTTTTTCTGGCTGTTCATGTTGCTTTTAGTCATGTGTGATGCTTAAAAAAATCTACAACTTAAGGGTTAACAGTTAACAGGATATTTTGTTGTTTGTGGAGGAAATTAAATTGCACTTCAAAAATTGCAGCCATTACGATTTGCTAATTGCATCCATTCAAATTGTGATTTCGACTAATTGTGCAGTCCTAATGGTACCTAACATAACATACATTTCATTTGCATTTTGCTTTGGTTGAATAAACTACTCTTGTGATTAAGGTTTTGGGTTATGTGCTAATTGTCATAGTTAGATTAGTAGTTCCACATCATGTTTTTGTAGATTTTGTAGAGCTTTGAGATAGAAAGTAAAACCTAGAAGAAAAACTAAAAATCACAAAACATATTATTGCAGAAGTAAAATGTAACGAATAAATGAAAACCTACCATGCGGTTTTGCAGGCTTGATGGACTCTTTCCGGCTCTTACCCTTCTTCTTAGATGATAATGCTTTACAGGCGATGGAAAAACAAGTTCATGAGCATGCATGTGCAAAAACCACTCATGCAGCAACTTAAATATCACCCAAACAAGATGAAAGAACAGAAATACAACAAATTCAAAGCTCTTAGCCTTACACGCGCGGTCTGCCTCTGGTTTAATGACGGCTTCCCCTTTGATTCTGGCGGCGAGCTCGTCTGCAAAGGACGCTTGGTGTGTGCTCTGAGTGGGACAAGAAAACATAATCATTAAAATATTTTTGCGAACTTCATTTTTGTGCCATATTTATATTATATAACAGCCATCTCACTTTTGCATCCTCTTGTTCCTCTTTGTCAGAATCTTCAAATATGTCTGAATCCTCATCGTCTTCATCGTCGTCATAACTTAACATAGATGACTTCTACAGACAGATGTACACTGTAACTTTTCTGGCACCTGCTTGTATCTGTGGAGATGTAACTGCTTTGCCCGTAATGTTCCACTCTACCATCCATTTATTCACATTTTATTCAGTTTATTGCTAGAAAATGCCTTTAAAAGCATGTACAGTGAGTGGGCTTGCCTCTCTACAGATCTGACTTGCAGCTTGCCCTGGTTGGATAACCTTCTTGTCTTCATATGGGCAAGAATCACCTTTAATAGTAATCGGTAATATTACTAATATTACGGTAAAAGTAATAGTGATGTCACACGCACGTCCAGCGGATTAGCGTAGAGTTAAAATTTTTCCTGCGTCAATGTAATGTTGGAAAACACAGAAAAGAGGTTTTAAGTGTCAAATTAAGCTTCTTCTTTCAAAATAAGTTATTGAAAAACATGGCAGTCAAGAAACAACCTCAGGGAGTGACACCTGATGGATAACAAAAGGTTTTAATGTCCAATTGGAGAAATTACAAACTTTATGACAGCAAGTAATAAAAAAAATTAGCTGAAATTTTGAAGGTTAAAGTCTATATGACAGATTAGACGACACATTTCACTAAAACGTAGTGAACATGATTATATTTAAGATTTTACTAAACATTTTGCCTATTTATCCCCAACTGGACAGTTTTTGTAAAGATTATAATTGTACTTCCTGGTTGGACATGGGCAGCAAATATGACATAGTTAGAGGTAATTCCACAACTGTTACCTAGCAACCATACTGTAAACAAGGGCCAAAATCCATATAAATTGCACAATAGTTATGAATTGCCAAATAATAATACCCAATAACACCATTATTTTAATGAATGACCATTTAAATTGTCACTAATATGTGTCACTTGTCTGTAAATTGTCTTTTATCCAAAAGTCATTGTCAATCAGAGAGCTGGTATGGGAACTCGGGCTTATATGCTACTCTAAGTAGTGAGAGTCCTGCCCCCAGGGAGGAGTCACTTAAAAGTCGAAACGTCTCGATCTTCAAACAGCGTCCGGATGACAACCCCTGAAACCCTTTCTACGATGGACCACACCTGGACGAATGAGGGTTTACATCGGTGTATTTACAATGGCATGTCGCTTTTTGATGACATCACAGAGGGATTCTGTTTTACTTACTGTAACTTTCAACTTTTAATTTTTGAAACTTCAACTTTACAAATGTAAAACTATGCTTAATATTTACCACGCGCTTTGAGTGCCTGTTAGGTGGAAAAGCGCTCTATAAATAAAAATCATCATCATCATCACCAAACTAAGTCATAATTAGAAAATCATGAAAACCTGTCAAACAGACTTTAAATGTTGTATAGTTAATGGACTTTGGATGTCTTCTTGAAAAACGCAGTATAAATCGAAGGTATTATTATTATGGATTTTATCATGTATTATTATTATGGATTTTTTACAACTATCTTAAATCTTAAATCTCTGTATGTCTCCTGGTATGTCTAAATGACTGAAATCAGATGAGCACCCTCAGGTGCTGCTCAGTGGTGGAGAGATTGGTTTATATATATATATATATATATATATATATATATATATATATATATATATATATATATGCAAAATTGCCATGACTACCTCCTGCTCAAGTCTTTGGAGGAAATTTATATGGAAAGTCAGGAGTAAACAGTGCAATGACCCTGATATGGCTCGACTGTGGAAATATCAAAGCAGGACATTTTCATATCTTTTGGGACTGAGTAAAGATGGCACCCTACTGTTCGGTGGTGAGAAAAGTAATTCAAAGTATACTTAGGCCTAATTTACCATTAGGATTTACTAAAGTATATCTGGAGAACTAACCAAAAGGTATGCAGAAATGTGAGAAATATCTGTTGTTAATATTACTAGCAGGGGCAAAGAAAGCTCCTGTGTTCACAGACTGGATTCAACGAAATCTATGACATGAAGAGACTGACCTTTTCATTGAGACTTTCTGCTGACAAATGTAATGGGTATTGGGAGAAATGGGTCTGCTATAGTAAAAAAGTCAATGATTGTATATTTTAGTTTATTATTGTTCAAACCTTGTGACCTGTTAGAATATCCATCCTTATTTACTGTTAGCACCCTTTCAGCTGTAAAAAATAAAGTAGATATGTTTTTTCAACTTTTTAAAATTCACTTCAGTTCTGACCAAAAATCTAAAACAGTGTTATTATTTTTTTAATTTAATATTTTCATTGCCCTTACAACAAACAAGATTTAAAAAAAAATTGTAAACAAAACTCGTAACTCATGGGGGGGGGGGGCTCTTTACAGAGGTCTGTTTTAAAAGGGAAATGAAGTCAGAAAAAAACAATTTTGAAAACATTTTCAAATTAACTAATTTCATCTGTTCTGAACAGGGAAAACCCCAAACGATCAGGAAATCACAATTTTATACTGCCACTGTAAAGCAAAAAAAAAAAAAAAAAGGGAGCTAACAGGACAAGTGGGAGAAAAAAACGTAAATCTGTTTCTTCACAAAAGGTAAAAAAAATATATATATCAAAGCCACAGTTGTCTTGACATATCCAACACCTGTATGTTCATATTTTATATGATACCTGGGCCATTTTGTGTGATATTTTCAGCACCTCTGTGAATCTGCTTTTTCACATGATTTTTAAAAATTACATTTAAAACAAAAATATGCATTTTTAGTCAGAACAGAAGTGAATTAACAGAATTAAGCAAAAAAGGTTTTAAAAATAAATGATCTACTGTATTTTTATAGCTATCAAATAAAGTGGAGTAAAAGGATGCAAACAGGACAAGTGAAGAGCAAATTTGTAAATCCTGTAATAATAGACAAAATGTACAAAATTTCAAATCGATTTTTCAAAAATATGGATCACACTAAGGTTTACAACAGAAAATCATCTCTAGAACAGAAGGAAAGGCCATTTTAAGCGTTTAAAATGACAAAAAAAAAGTTTGTAAAACTAACTAACAGGTCATAAGGATTAAATAATAAATAATAAATAATACTAATAATAAATAAATCATACAATAAAAAATAAATGTATGCATCTGTCTAATCTAGATGCTTTTTTTTGTTTCTGGTCTGCATTGTATGTAACAAAATTGAATATGCCAATATAAATAAATCTTTTTTTTTCTCAACTTTTTGTATAGTAAAAAGATTTGTATAGTTTTAAAAACTACTTCATGTAACCAACATTTAATATGTAAGCAATATAAAACAGTTCGGTGTTTAAAATATGAATGAGAAGATACACAGACTAGTGTTGCAGAACAGCTCTGACGTCTCTGGTGTTGACTGACTTTTAAATATGCATGTGTATCATAGACCGTACATATCACTGGACTGCCTTAGCCCGCTAGCCGCCGCGTTCCAAATAGGAAGTATCCATGGAGGCGGTCCTGGCTCCATAAAGCCGAGCTGCCATTCACTTTCTATTGTGACACTGGTGCCCTTTACTCTGTAACTGTTTCGGTCAAACTCACCATCTTGGAACTAAAATGTCTGTTTTGACACACTGTACATGATTCTGGTGTTTTTTTTCTCATTAGGTTGTTCATAAATCTAGTTATTTGCAATAATAACTGACCAATCAGGTGCTTCCTTTTCCAGGGGTCGTCTTCGCTCGTGTTAGCAACAGTTTTGATTGAGAGTTAGCGCCGTACGTTGCTGCCGTCTCCCCTCGCCGAGGGGCGGAAACCGTTAACAACCTCCCTCCTGATTAGTCTGTGTGGTTGCCATGATACGCCCTCGGATTAGCCGCTATAACTGCTAGCCGCTATTGGCTAGAAAAAAATGCCAAACGCTATGGGTGACGTCACATTCCCATAGTCCATCGATATGTACGGTCTATGATGTGTATGCATGTGTATGCATGTGTATGCAGCTTTGCGTCGCGGTAGCTCCTGGTGTACACTCCGGGTTTGCATTACAGGCAAAGCAATCAATTCTACATGGAAAAAAGCATGTGACAAAGCCCTGCACCAGAAACATTATAGTTGTTATAAAGCTTACAAATTTCCAAGCAGCTTTGATTTTACCTTTTTGATTATTTCCGGAGTCTCATCGTCATCCTGGTTGTAGTCATCATCTGAATGCTAAGACACAGAGAAGCAGTTACAGTTACAAATTTAGTACTTTATTTTATCCTTG
Source organism: Rhinogobius similis (assembly GCA_019453435.1). Classification (NCBI taxonomy): domain Eukaryota; kingdom Metazoa; phylum Chordata; class Actinopteri; order Gobiiformes; family Gobiidae; genus Rhinogobius; species Rhinogobius similis. The sequence goes on from CM033634.1 coordinate 26,149,607, forward strand.
TTTAAAATAAATAAACTAATCATTGTACAATATTAAATATTGAAAATTAGCCACCATGGCTAACTCTGGCGCATTTACATGTTGGACTAGCACATGTTCATTAATGTGCCATATAAAATAAAATAAACATACGCATGATACAACATTTTCATCCATTGCTCTTTATCTGAAATGCTATCTTACCACAGCAGCTTTGCCCTCTTCACTTTCAATGACGCTGTCTCTGTCACTGTCCACCGACATTTCTGTAGGTGACGTACATATGAAGGTTAGGAAAATGTCTTAATATAGCAAAAGTTCATATTTTTTTTAGCCTGAATATTACCGTCACTGGAGAGGTCACTCAACCCCACGTCATCTTGTTCCATGAAAGCCTGAGAGCCGATCAGATACGGGAGAGGTCGGTCGACATAGAGATCCTGAAAGACCAAAATGGAACAAAAAATGTAATCTAGAATTATTTTATCACATTTCTTTTGTATATTACTATACAAAAAGGATTATTTATTCTCATATTCTTGCTTGGATCCAAAAATATTCCTCGTGGCTTAAACACATTCTATGCATTATATATTTGTATTGGCTTTAAACATGCTCTTCTGCTTTGACATCTCATGTTTTAGAACTTAAATAATGCATATACTGCAAACCAAACATTATTTGCTGTCAGTAACTCATCAGGATTTGGTGTTAACACTTCATCTACTGGCAGCAGAAGGAATTAACATGGGGAAATAAGCAAAAGCCAGTTTGCTCCTAACATGCTAACACAAGCATGCAGTAGTAATGAACGGGATTTGAGGCAGAAATACTTGAGTTTGGATATGATTTATGAAGACCTCTAGATCTCGACCCAGACTCAAAGAAGGAGCAGAACGTGAACATGATTACTGAAAGAAGCTTGAATGAGACTTAAGCTTGAATGAGACTTAATATAGCATTGTTGTGTGTTTTTGAAGGATGAATGAATTGAGGGATCAATGTTAAAGCATAGTTAAAAGTATATGTATAAAAAGTAGGGCTGTCAAAGTTAACGCGTTAACTCATGCGATTAATCATAGAAAATTAACGTATTAATCACACATTGACGTGGATTAATCACACGGGTTGATTTGACGAAACACGCTCTTTCAGATCACCCAGGAGGCGTTACCTGAGCGAAGAAGGAAAGGGTAAGGGTAAGGGCTGTAGTCACGCATTTCATTTTACACATATATTCCATGAATTCTCACAGTGACGAGCGCAGAAATCTCAGGGGCTGATGTTTACGAGCGCGGAGCAGCGGAGAGCGGTGCACTTTGTTCCGCCCAGCAGAACCCACCAAACAAGTGGCGGAGATCACGTGTCGAGCCACATGTGCTCCGTGACCAAAACAAAACTCGCGTGTGAAAAAGTAAACTGGGCCAAACACCAGACTATTACAGAGCACATGTAGACACTGCAGACCAACACCAGCTCCATGAATGTCAGTTACATATGTAACTATAGTTCTATGAGTGTATGAAGGGCCCTTAATCCATTAAACCTGTGTTTGGTGATGTAGCCTAGATTTACCTGAAACATGTGCCACAGATTCAACATGAAATGTCTAGACGTTAAGTCTAGACAGATCTAAATAATGTATTTAGATAACTATATACATTATAAAATAATTTTATTTTCAGACGAAAACGTGCAAAAACACTAAAATAGACATGTAAACTATGACACTTGAAAAAAGTGTGTGATGCGATTAATCGTGATTAATCACAGTTTCAATGTGTGATTAATCAGATTAATTTTTTTTATTGTTTGACAGCACTAACAAAAAGACAAATCCTTTCAAAAAATGTATATTTTGACTACAAATTCTTAGAAATCTTTGCAGTCCACCAACTCTTTTTTTTCTGCTGTATTATACTGTATGAATAATTGTCTGACATATAGCGATACAATACCTTTGGCTCCAAAATGGCATCCACTCGGTCGGGGACTTCTTCATCCTCTGAGTCGGAGTTTCCAGCCTTGATGTCCAGATGTTCAAAGGCCGATTCCAGGACTTTGAGACCATAGGTGACAGCCTCCTGCATTTTGGGGATGAGCTCTGCCTCTTTCTGCTCCCTCGTCTTTTCCTAAAAGACAAAAGGACTTACATGTCAGAGCACAAATTACACTTTTAGCTTTTTGGATTGGCAAATCCATCATATACTGCATGTATGAAAATATGTTCTTGTGCAGCAGTGTTTTTACGTTATTATTCATCCTTTCTATTTAAAAGCCTGGAAATGGTGACAACAATAGCGAGTGAACCGTTTTGAAATGAAAAAACATCATGGGTATTGGCAATATAACACTAACAGACCAAAAAAAGGTGGCTGCCTGGCACAATTGGAGTAGAACAAGTATCTTGGGGTCTTTTTCATGAGTGAGAGAAGGATGGAGCGATGGAGAGGCGGATCAGTGCAGCGTCTGCAGTGATGCATGGCTGTATCGGGCTGTTTTGGAGAAGAAAGAGCTAAAAGGCAAAGCCCTTGATTTAAAGGTCAGTCTACGTTCCTACGCTCACCTATGACCTTTGCATAATGACCGAAAGGACACAACAGCGAATACAAGCATCAAAATTAGTTTCTTCCATCAGAGATAGTGAGAAGCTCAGTCACTAAGGAGGAACTCGGAGTAAAGTTACAGCACCTCCACGTGGAGAAGACCCAGCTGAGGTGGCGCGGGCATCTGTTCTGAATGGTTACTGGACGCCTTCCTGGAGAGGTGTTCTACAACAGGGCTAAACTGACCTCAAACCTTATCGTACCTGCTCAGGCTGCTTTTCTGATGCATCTGCTTTGGCCACAGTCTCTTCCACTTCTTCATCGTAAACCCTCTGCAACAGGAAATGGTTAATTACCACACACACCACATTGGCCAATTCACAAGCCTTTTACATTAACAATATAATTCTAAAATGAATTATTTCTCTATTATAAACTCTGGATTACATTTTCTATAAACTGTGTATTGGAGAGCATGAGGAAGTCGTTGAAGACAGAATGCAGGCAGCTGTCTGTGGCTTTGGTGTCGCGAATAAGACTGTCCAGTTGTTTCTCGATCTCGTGGGTCTTTGACAACATTCTCTGGCTGAAGTCTTGGAGGAACAGGAAGAGCTGAGAAGACAAATAAATATTAAGCAGATGCATTAAAATAGAATCCAAACCCCTGTTCTAAATCTTTGGAAGTCATGATAATAAAAAATGGTTTAAAAAATCTGATAGCAATATTATCTGACAAATACCGTGGCTGTGACTGAGATCTGTCATTTAAATGTGCACTATGTTACTATTCAGGGGAAGAGTCCAGCCGCAATATGGCATTAAACTTCTCCATGAAAGCAAGCAGGTGACGCCAACAGGCCAAGTTACAGGTCAGGTATTTTTAGCAATTCAAAAACTGTAATTAAATAATTCAACATCGATAAGTTTGATTCTATACTGTGCAGTATTCCAGCAAATGCAGTAACATCTCCATGGATACAAAAAGCAGATGGTGAACCTTTCACCAGAAAAATTACTTCATGCACCTTTAAAGATTCAATCCACACTCCACATGTATTGTATGATAAATTAAACATGTTTATTAGAGGTCTTAACTACATTGTTCTTGGCAGATTTTAAACATAATTAGATCCCATGGAGACAGGATCTTTTTGTTTTGTTTACTGTATTGTCAAAATGAACAGTTATGGGTTCAATTACATTCTACATAGAGAACATGCCTTACAATCTCCATCTCCACCCATGGTCAGGTGTAAATAAGGAAGGGAATCAGGGCTGCAATGAGTAATCGGAATAATTGTGACTAGTTGACTATTACAATAATCGTAATCATGTTTTGATGATACAAAAAGATGGTGTCACTCTTCAATCAAAACGTGAAAAAAAAAAAACATTTGGAATTTTCCCTCCCTAATACACTTCATTTGTACTTTGGTGGTAGAAGCCTTCAGTCACAGTATTTCAACCTTCATTTGATTAAAATGTACAATAGAAATAATCATTGGACTAGTCAACTAATAAAACTTTTTTTTAAATTAAAATCACTGACTGTTTGACTACTAAAATGATAGAAAGTTGCGGCCATATAATGAGTAAATTTTAAAATATTATTACTTTGTTATTATAATTTTATTATATTACTATGGATTTATTATTGTTTTATATCAGCATTTCCATGTACTGTTATTTTGCAATAATTATACTTAATAATTATTATTTATGTCATTTAAACCAATTAAGATACTGATATAGATACTGAAATTAATATTGGAACTGGTACATTTGAACAAGAAGAATTTATTTGCAAAAACAGAAATCTATATAAGTGCAATAATAATATTATTCCAGACATTCAAAAGCCATTCAAATCCCTCTAACTGTTAATAACACTATGTGTAGAAGATGGAATAAGAAAGAAAAAAACTGTGACAAATCAGTTTTTGCAAATGAACTCATACATACATACATACATACATAAATTACTAATTTGGACATTTCATGAATAGTTTTAGAATGGCTTTAATCAATATCATCATATTGTAAGACCACGTGATAACATAAAGACACTACTAGGATTTTGGTTTGAAAATGTTGTTGCATTGTGTCTGTGTGTGTTTTATATTATTGTAGTATTGAAATATGTATAAAGTTGTTTGCCTATTAAGTTAGACTTATTTTTTTTTACTATCGTGGCAACACTACAACCAATAACAATCCAGATTCACAGTTGGTTTTGTTTACCCCAGAGTCGGCAGCCAGGGACCAGTTGGCACTGTTCTGTTTCATTTCTGCGATGGTCCACGCTCTTTCCCAAACCTGAGCATTATCATCCAAATGGTCACTTTTACTGGGGCCATTTGTGAGCCCGTCTGGAAACGCACTCATCTGAAAAATAAAAATAATTGCCAAATGTCAATAATGTAAAAACATGAGGTGATGTTTCTGCCCTATTTATGTCATTCTGTACAGTCCATTTACTTTTGGTGTAAACTTGTCTGCATATTTTCATAGCCATTCACAGAATTACAGAACATAATCAATACGCTACAATAACCATAAATGTTGCTGGGAAATACAAAATACTTAAAATTTGGTTTCACACCATGATTCCAGAAACACAAAAAATTGACAATAAAGACAGGATTCATGAGTGTGAAAGTTGCGAGGGATTGAGGACTCTAAATGCATGTGCTTTTCTGCCTCTTGGCTGTAAAAATGCCTGAGATTACTTCACTTCCTCATGTGACTGTTGAAACTGTATATTCTGAGCAGAGAGCACAGGGAGCTCTGTCTAGTGCTGCCTCACTGTCCATGGCCAGGACAGATTCAAAGTGACCTACTGTCACGTCCATTAAAATGATAGGAACATAGGTCAGGTGCAGTAGTTTCTACGGTCTGCGATTTAAACAATGGTCAAACTGGCTAAAAGTGGCATGATTAGCCAGTCAAGTTTTTTATTGACAACAAGCAGTAGATCCGAAATGTATGAGTAACCTAAGCCTAGGCTATGATGCTAGAGAGCATATATAACAAGTTAGAGTTGTATTCTTGATGGTTAAGTTGATGAATCAGTTTATTTTTCTCAGCTCACACTGTGGTTTAGCTGCTGCCAAAGTCTCAGTTAGTAACAGTAACACAACAGGTCAGACCTGTTCTCACAGTGAACAGTCAGGCTTCAGTAAAGCACACAGCCTCTCTCATAACACTTCCTGCATAGTGCACTACTTTGTGACAGTTTAAAAGCCTAAACGCAGACTTTCTTCTGCTGTTAGCAGTTAGCTCAACTTAGCTAGCAGGTTAGCTACAAACAACGTTAGCAACAGCCTCTTGTGCGAAACCCAGTGCGACGTAAAGCGGACGTAAGCGCTCTGTCCTTACCTTTAACGCTACTTTTCAAACTGTTTTAGGACAGAAAGGCCGTGGTCTCAAAGGCAGTGAAAAGCAGATCGATAATGTGAAATTTGGCCTCTCTCTCATTGGTCTTCTGACAGGTTAGCCATGTTCTGTCTGCAGACAGTCACCTGACTGCTGTAGTCGCCTAGCAACACAGGGAAAGTGGAGCGCGGAACTGCGCGCAGCTCGAAAACACTGGTGTGTCTGTACTGATGGTACTGCACTGCCACGTTTATGTCTGTAAATGTACTCTTCTAATGCAGGATTACAATATCCAGAACAAAATGAGCTTCTGACGGCCTGTGCTGGCATATAAAGGGTTAGTGCGCAGTGAACTGCTGTGGGATTCCATCAAGATTATTCAATAGAATAGTAGAATCGTACGAATCAAAAATAATTCTGACCATTTTTGCAATAACGTTATTTCACTTCAATCTTCTATACTCTTTTATATCTAACTATCGTTTATATATAACTTTACTATATCATTCAGAGGGTTTGATTTCATAAAGCTGGACATAAAGGAATTGTGATCTATTACACAATTGGAATGAGAGAAAATTAAGGATTCTTGTTTAGCCATGTAAATTATGGTTAATAATCACTAAATGGTCATGTTTCAGAAAACAATCTCAACAAGCTGAGTGACAAAGTACTAACCAGACATGAGGCCTACAAATGAAAAGCCTAAAAATTGTGTTTTTATTAAACACTTACGTTTATGCAAAGTACATTAAGAAATACTGGCTTGCCATTGCTACAATGTTTTTTCAGCAATGTCCTCTATCATATCATATCTATAAGAAATGCGATTCTATAAATTAAAGTCAACTGTTCAAAAGAAACTTTAATTAACAAATAATTAATAATTAACCAATATAAAACATACTGGTTGAAAACTGTAGGAAAATTGAAAACATTCAAACATGGCATATATAAATTACTTTAACAATTAGCTAATTCTTATCAAAATAATTCATCCTTAAATTTTTTCAAAATCCACTTATTGAAGAGGTACACATTAATAGCAAATGAAATACTGTATATGAAATCTTTAAAGAGCAGCCAAACTGTAGTAGTAGAACAATGTAGTAATTTTCTTAAAAAGTCTTTAAAGGGAAAAACAAATTCAAACTTTTTTTTTTATTGTAAGAGTAATGAACAATAGACTATAGTGCAAAAGAAGTCAGCATAAAGCCCTGAAATATGTGCATGTATTCTGTCCCTGACCGTCTGCATGTCCCCACAATCAGACTGATGGGACAGGGACTCCACTTGGCACGGGGGGCTCCTCTGAGGTATGTTCTGTCTCCGTGTCCATCTCCTCACAGAGTCCGTTTTCCTGTTTAGAGGCTTCTCCTCCTTCAGTTTCCATTTCAAAAGTGCAATTGGCCTTCTTCTCCTCCACAACACTCCCATCTTCAGCATATTTTGCTAAAAACTATAAAAACAGCATTCTAATTAAAAACTATATTTTATAAAATGAATTATAAATCCAAATTAGCTTCATGAATGACTATATTATTTACTGGTCTAGGGTGGTGGGGGTGGTGGAATAAGAGATAAAATGCAAGATAAAAGAGAAGAGAGAAAGTTAATTTGAATATCATTCAAGGAAAAAACCGACAAAAGCAACAAAAAAAAAAGCTTAAGTCATGAATGATATAGCTAAATGAACGGCACTTATGTCTGAGCCAAGCAGTGCGTAAAGGCTAAATGTGCGCAATTATATTTTAGCGTTTAACGATTGAAGAAAATGGGAACATTCCATCAAGGACTCACTTGCATAAGTTGATGTAAATATCCCCCTCTTTATACATTTGTGCACATTGATATAAAAGAATACGCCTTAGGCATTTACTCATTTCTATGCGCTCTTTGCTCTCCTGGCTGCTCATGCAGCTCCCAGCAGCTAGATTTTGGTCAAATAATCATCTTATCATCTTATTCGGCGACTTAACCAGGTCTGCAGCAGGTTGTGAGTTCAGAGCCCGTTACCATAGAGATCTGCCCTGATAGAAAGTGCTGCACCGTTGTAGCGCCGCCAAACTAGGGTTTATCCTGAAGTTACCTCGCTAACTCAAATCCAGCCTGAAGGAACTTGGAAAAGTAAAAAGCTTTATGAGGTAGAAGTGGACGTGAATAGAGCATTACGGACCTTGATTATACATATTTAGCAAAAATAAAATTGTGAATTAAAAGCAAACAAAAAAAACTGCTAAACTATACTTGGTACCAAAATTACAACCTGATCGAGCCGTCTGTCTTTGTAGTCCATTCCTTCAGCTCGTCTCGTGGTCTCCTCGGGCAGGTCCTCATTCATTACTTCCTGAGCAGTGTTTGTAAGGCGAGTCTCCACTAATGCGCTTTCAGTCTCTTCATTTTGTGTCACGTCTCCCTCAATCACAGCCACCTCATCGTCCTCCATTTTGGCCCCATCTTTCATCATCTCCACTATGTCCTGCTCCTCGTCAGAAACACAGTCTTTTTCTGTGACTTCCTGACTTGACTCGATCTCTTCGATATCTTGGCTTCTTCCTGTATCTCCTTGCAGTGGCTGCCAGTAGTCATACAGTTTGCCCTAAAGGAAACATGAAACAGTTCAGATGTTTGTTTTTTGTAAATAAAATGCTAAATGGGCTGATATACATTTAGAGGTCTTGTTTTCCAAAGTAGTCTCTGCCATTTTGTGTAGATGCGAGCCACAAGGTCCTTCACCTGAAAAAGGACAGAGTGAACACGATGACATGGCTGAAATTGTCGTCCTAACAGCGTTGCAATGCAACTATAAACTTTTATGTATTCTAAATTGTGTATTGTTACGCTGTGGTGTTATTCAACTGCATGTGATAAATGTGTTCTTAAGATGTGGACACTGTCAATGCAATGTCTAATGGAAATCTAATAAACAAACAATAATCAAATATTAAAGGTCCCATAACATGCAAAATCGACTTTTCAGAGGTTTTAACCTTCCTACAGTGCTATTTGGGCCTCGTATGTGTGCCCAAAGTGGTTTTTTGATTGATTCCCGCATGTTTTCACTAGAGAACTGTCCGTCCCCCTCGGCTGACCAGGCAGACGGGGGCTCCTCACAAGGATGACGCGGCACTCAAGCCACGCCTCCAGGAAGCGCGCAGCCGCAAGAATAAAAACAGCTAATGCTAATGCTACACAGTAATTACACGATGGATACGACAGATAGAGTTAGCTTGTTATTTACCAAACGGCAACGTCCGTCGTTGAGGTACTGGAGCACGTCAAACTCCAGGTCAGATCCAGGACGTAGGACTCAGCACGACGCACCGTCAGGACGGATAAAAGGTTTATTCCCGTGTTTGTGTATCGCTGTTTACCGGAGCACACGGCGCATGCACCATCTCCGCTCTAGGCTTCGTCACGGGTTGGGAGGGGGAGGCGCGCGGGTTGGGCGGGGGAGGCAGTCTGCTCTCTGTTCGGGGGGGTCAGATCTCAGAGTGAGCTGTTTGCTTTTGCAAGGAGGGGGGCCAGTCCAAGAGATGGGTGTTTTTTGGAAACTGTTATGTTATGGATATTGCACAACGCAAAAGTTTATCAACAAAGCCCTTAGAATAGACTGTGTAAAGGGCAAAATAGCAGAATATGGGACCTTTAAACTGTGATTGACTTGGTTGCAACTTTGTCAAGTCAGCTAATTGTGTAAAAACAAATATTATGCATTATTTGTATTGTTATTAGGCTTTAAACATGCTCTTAAGTATATTTGTTGTTGCAGTTCAGGTTTTAGAACAAAAAGCAAAAACAAAATTGTTTATATAAAATTTTTGTTTGACAATTTGTTTTTGTAACGTTTGTGTTACTGCGTTCCCGCACTAACTGACTTTTGGCGCCATCTGCTGGTTTCAAACAAAATTCAACAAGCTTGATCAGACACTCCAGGTTTGTTTTATTTGTGATGAAGGAAATAAATGAAATATTAGAACAGGTTTAAAAGGTCAAAAAATGTCAAAAATATTTGCATAATGTGTCCTTAAAACCTTTTATAGCTTAACTTTAAGTTCACCTAAAAGCCTGTTTCTGTACTTGAACCATATTTATGAAAGCGATAAATGTAGTTTTAAATACGTTTAAAGAAAAGTCAAGACATTTAATGAGTGGAAAATTAAATTGATTATAGTTTAGGTTTCCTAAACATGCTCAGACAATTTGGACAGTAAACTTATTTTCAGTAATGTACAGTATAGAGATGGATTGATATGTGTTTTTTCAAAGCAGATGCAAATTGTTTAGACTCATGATAAATCGATGGCTCATATTTTTTGACTGATATGTAGAGCTGATTTTGATACATTTTCCCCAAAAATATAATTTGAATTTACTCCAAACTCATTCAAAAGCATGGGTTTGTCTGTTAAGAGAGCAGTCTACTCTTTACTTTACTTTACTCGCAGTGAAGTGCTTAAATAAAGCTAGACCACTGGTTGGCCCCCAAAAAACTGATTTAAAGGCTCTGTACCCAATTTTTACTGTTTCGAAACGTAAAAAAACCCCAGAACTATATGTACCTACATTTCTTTGTTGCTCCAGCACAGTTACATAGTAAAAGCATCTATTCAAGTGAAAAACAAATAGACTGAATTGTGCATTTGAGTTTTCCTACCTTGTTAAAATGTGAGATGAAAAGTTGTGAATGACTCTCACCTTACTCCGATAGAGACACTTCTCACTCTCCCTGATGTGACACTTCACGTGCCGCTCCAGCTCAGAACACAGAAGCAGCAGATGCTCCTACATGACAAAATAAATATATGAATAAAAAAACAAGCTCAAGTCGTTTGTCAAAAGAGGGACAAACCTTCTGGTGAGCAGAGAAGAACTGCACATTGGTAGCTTCATTTGTCAAAGTCAAAAGGCTGTAGCAGAGGTAGTACGCCTGAAAGACACAATATCATTGTGTGGAAAGATTAAGAAATACACTTCGGTTTGTTCAAAAAGTATGAATTGGTAAATATTTGGTTGCAGTTTTAAGATCAAATAGGTCAATGCTTTCAATCCATTGTGCTTTATATATGGATGTAAAAACCCTACAGTACATTTTCTCAAGTGAACATGTAATAAAAAAGTACATCTCATCCTATAAACAGGATGGATATTATTGCTAAGCCATGTAGTCTGAAGAGCTCAGACTTCACAGGTCCAAAGTGACCCGACACACTTTTTGAGCACTGTTGGTTTAACCAACAAGAAGTCTCAAAGACCGAATTACTCTTCTGTAACATCCAAAAGCCTGTTAATTAATTTAAATTATTTTTATAAAGACGAAAGTCACAACAGCCATTTCCTCAAAGAACTTGTTAACAACATGCCAGGCAATGAATATGGATCAAAACCCTAACCTTTCTTGAAGAACTGTTTTATTTTCAGGGAGATGCACAGGAAGAAATTTTGCAATTTTTATGTTTAATGGCAATGACTGAAATTCTATCAAGCTTATGTTCAGGGAATTTATATTAAAATATATCTTTATTTGTTGATAAAGACACAAAATTTGATCAAAACTGTCAATGATTCAGAGGAAAAAAAGTTGTATCACCCATCCTGACTTAGAAGTACAAATTATTGAAAAGTTGACTTTAAATGTTGACAGTAAATGTAGCTGTGAATGCAACTTATAACTACCCACCTGACTCTGCATGGATTGTTGTCTTCTAATAACACAAACAGGGCTACTGAGCTTAAGGCCCGGGGGCCAAATCAGACCCTCAAGGGATATGATCTGTCCCTCAAACCATCTTCCAAAAATGTTGAAAATATTTTTATCTGTTGTTAGCAGTTTAGTCTTGGTTTAGACCTGGTTTAGACCTGGTTTGGTCCTGGTGGTTTGGTCCTGGTTTGGTCCTGGTTTAAACCTACTTTGGTCCTGGTTTAGACCTGGTTTAGACCTGGTTTTGACCTTGTTTTGACCTTGTTTTGACCCTGCTTAGACCTGGTTTAGTCCTTTCCTTTCGTGTTACATTTGTTTTATATTTTAAATGAATGAAAAATCTGTCCCTCTGTAAAATAAAGTTGAAAAGCCCTGACATGAAACCTGAGCGATTCATGTGTAACAGAGCACTGAGGGGCAGACCTGCTGATCGAGGAGCACCGTGTCGTCCTCTCCCTCTGTGTGGCTGTGGTGAGAGAGGCGCAGGACAGAGTGGAGCAGAGAGGACGGCTTCATCCTCGGCACATACATCCTCAGGTCAGACAGCTAAAGGGTACACAACAGGAAGCCTTAAGGCCAATTCATACTTCATAAGAAGTACGAACTTTGTTCGTGTGCCTCAGGCTGTAAGAACAAGAACAAAGTTCGTTTCGGCTCTGGCATTCATACTTCAGCTCAAGCGCCACAGCCGAACTCATTCAGACCCCGCCCCCCGTGATCCCAACAACTGTTTCCACGCTGTTTCTATGGAGATTACCATCGCTGACAGCTCAGTTGATATCGTTTTAGCAATGACAGATGTAGTTTTTGAGTGGATGAGAGAGGAGGAGGAAGAAGAGAGGATGATGTTTGAAGATGAAGAGGATGACGACTTTTTTTTTTACATGCGCTGGCCGAGGAGACAGAACGAAATGAGTGAAGATGGCATGTCCGGCCGCTAAATACGTCGCGGGTCGTACAGGGCCAATACAGTCTGCTCGTTCAACAAATGCGGGAGATGGATGAGGAACTGGCCAATCAGAGCCTAGTTGACGCACAGCTCTGCCGAACAAAGTTCTGCTCAGCCGAAGTGCCAAGAACAGGCTGCGAGAACAGCCGAACAGAGGCTGTAAGAACAAAATGACGTAATTTTGTTCTTACAGCCTGAGGCGCACGAACAAAGTTCGTACTTCTTATGAAGTATGAATTGGCCTTTAGTGCTCAGCTGGATATTAAGAGAGAAGAAGAGAGGCTCAAAAACACAGTCACCTGCAGCTCTTTGGTTTTGGGTTTGTACACGCAACTCCCATCCAGCAGTCTGGAAATCATGGACAGGCTCAGATGTTGCCGGAGATTCCTAAACAAGAACAGTAGATATGTATTCTGTATCTGCACGGTTTTACATTTTGCACTTTTGCTTTTTTTTTTTTACTTCGTTAATGCTTTTGTTACACGGTTTCTTTCTTGCAAATAATCTTGCAGATTGCAGATGCACTTTTCTCATTATCTGCACATAACAGTGTATTAGAGTGTCGATTTCTCACTGAAATTAAAATTAAGCCTATAAACAAAATAAAAATTATTTCTAATCTTGTAGTCTAGAAGAATAGGTGATTTGCAGATTTTCAAGGTTTCCCCAGTGATTCCTAAAACAGATATCCAAAAAGACTTGTTTGTATTCTAATTAAAACGTTTTAATGAGGCAGGAAAATAAGAGGCAAGAGGAGAGGAAACGCTACACAAGGTCGCTGAGAGAAAAGGGTTGGGAGCCAATATTTGAACATGTAGAATACTCTTACTTTCCACGGGCATGTCCCGGCAGCAGCTGAACCAGATGACACATGTTGTGGTGGTCGTCTGTGAGGTAAGTCAGAGCCATGCAGATTTTAGGCATCTGGGGAAATGTAAACGCAACAGTTTAATAGAAAATGGGCACAAATGTGGATGTTTTTTTTTTTTTAAACCAAGATTCCATTCACAATTTACCATGTACCATGACTGATACTTTGTCCTCTATAGAGGACACAATAATACCTATTGATCTATTGATTATATAAAGCAGTGTCAATAATCAGATGCATTCATGTGGTCCTTGGGTGCTCGGAATTTCGAGATGAGAAGTTAGGAATCCGACTTATTAGCCTTAATGTGCTTTTATCTCTTATGGGATTTTGATGTCACCAATAATGAAATCTCACAGTCCACTCCTCCACAGTGTTTAATAGAGCTAACAGTAAATGTCATTAGCCTTTTCAGAAACTTTTGTAAATCTACACAGCAGGTAATGTCAAGTGTGAAAGTCGGGCAACATACACTTTCATAGACATGAAAATCTCAATCGCTGCTTGTTACTCAGACTCGATCACTTGACTGGCTGGTAGCATCAGCTGTGGTGTGCCATGGGCTGAAACCAGCAGATACATTCTGGATTATTCAGAATTCCTGGGCTCTTTTTGCCCGGCTAAAGGAAAAAAAATTGGGGACTGCTCTGCTAGTCCAGGAAGATTTGAAGGACAGTAGAGTTGCTAAATGATCGAGCATTGAACGTCCCATCTACTATTAATTTCTTTTGTTTCAGGCAAATGATTCTTTCCTGATTTGAAGGATTTTGTGAGGACCCTTCGTCATTGCTAAGGCAATGAAGGGCCGTTGCTGCCAAATCCCTCAAATCAGGAGGAATCCTTATCCCTGAAACCCATGAATATGTTTATGGTTTTTTGACTTGTGCAAGTGTAGCCTTATAATTGTCAGGTTTACTGCCGATCCTGAGGCAGTAAAAGCATTGTGTTAAATTTTGTCTATGTGCATGAATCTAAATATTTACTTGTTTTGATAAAGACAAACACAGTGTCAAAAAGGGTGATTGATAAACACAAGGGAAATGAATCTTGCTAAAGTTGTGTTCTAAATTCCCCAGCGGCCTGTGAACATTTTAGACTGGCCTGGACCTCAGTACCATGTCTTCCCAGCGCCGGATGTTGTTGAGGAGCTTGTAGAAGAGGGGTTCAAGCTCCACACTGGCCTGCAGGATGAGGCGCGTCTCCAGGCTGACCATACAGAGCGCGGTCAGGACCAGCAGCAGCTCACCGTCCGAGTAGGCCCGCGGACACAGGCCCAGGCAGCAGTTCAGATACTGTGCACAAACCACACACAGTTTACATTATATTGACCAAGGACTGGACTGTAGACCCTTTAAAAACATTCTAAATTCTGGAATGGAGGCAACTAGTGGCAAAAGTGAAGTGGAATATTTTTGGGAATGACTGCCCTAAGGGTTGTCTCTCAACTCTGAGTTTCTAGGCAAATAAATTGGTTTACTAGTCACATATTGTCAATTATTACAATTATATTTAAATAATGCATTGAATAAATTAATTCATTTCAATGGAGAAACTGGGATTATCCTCAGAAAGTCTTTACAGCAGTCAGATGTATCGCTCACTTAATGCATGAAGTACATGAATTAGTTCTCTTTCACGTTTCAGGTACAGTAAAAATCAGGTACAGCCACTTTAAAAGGCATTTGGCAGTTTTGATCATTGCAAAATCCTGATTGTTGATTATTTGTTTGCTGGACAAAAATGTTGACCCAAACATAGGTTTTTGTTTTATTTTCCATCCTTTGTAATATAAGAGCAAACTAAAACAAAAAATTGTTTTTTATCTTTTGTTGTAAAGACTGCTGTCGGTTAGTCATTGAAACTGCATATGATCTAATTCACTTCACCTCCATTAATTAATTTGAACATTCCAATGACAGTACTTTAAACGGTCTACTGGTGGTTATTTAGTACTCACCTTGAACATGTTGTTACAGTTGTGTTGAGGAAAAGTGCTTGGTGTTTGGTTGGAAGGGCTCTCACTCTTAACGCAGACATTTTCACTAAAAATAGAAAACATTTAATGACATTTAAGAGTAACAAAAAAAAAAAAGACTTGAGAATCAACTGAGCCAAAGTTGTTTTCTAATAACAAAGGATTTACTTAAATTTAGGGCAGCAACTAAGGTTTTTAGTAGTCATGTAGTCAGCAATTATTCTTTCAAGTAGTCGACTAATGAAACGATTATTTCTATTGTACACTGAGATTTTTAAATAAATCTTAGCAAATAAAAGTTGAAATTTGGTGACTTAATGCTTCGAGAATATTTACAAATAAATCATACATTGTTCAAAATCATAAATTGTTTATTCTTTTTTGACATTTATATTTAATACTGCCACTGGCTTTTTCTAAAAGGTAATTTCGATTGTGTTTTAGAGTTCAGATAACAATTATGATGATCAAACAAATGGTTTTATATGAGATAAAAACAACACAATTATTTTCTAAACACGAGTAAAAATACTTAAATACAACTACTTCAGTTTGTACCATGCCATGAGTTTAACAATATTGGCAAATATCGGTTATTGGACACAAAAACAAGGCAAAAATGAACTGAAAGAGCTCTTTTTCGCACCGTTTCTATTCACCTTATTCCGTAAGTTGCCGTATGCGCTGCCATCTTTTTCCATTGTAGTTTACATGGAGTGGACCAGCTCAACAGAAAATAAGAACTAAAAAGTCGGTGCGTTGCTGACTTATTTTTGCATGTGTACATTAAACATTTTAGACAAAGCAGTCTACTTTATTTAATGTTTTAGCGAGCGACTTTTCCCTCGTTGGCCATTTGCGCGAACACCGTTAATGTCAAACCGGAAGTCCCTTTACTACAAGAGTGCGGATCATAGACATAAAAAGAGGAAAAAGTGGGTGGGGTGGAATAAGGTCAATAAATGAGAGCACTCACAGTAGATGTCCCTCAGTGAAGAACGGCTGCAGAGTCTCCAGAGGGAACAGTGACACAAAAGGCACTCCCATGTTCAGTAGCACCAGGGCCAAGTCTGCTACAGAGGGCACCCACACCCGGAACGCCCGACTCCCATTCACTTCAAATACACAAAGGACGCAACGTTTTTCTACAGAATATAATACAGGTTTTCACAGCAAATCTATGTACTTTCTTTTTCTTGATATTGAAATAAAAATTGTAAAGCTAAGTCAATGAAAATGAAAGTGACACTGGACCTTTTTGGAGGTGGCCATCTGCATGATTTCATGGAAATAAAAAGTTAAAACCTAAAAATACTTGGAATGTTCTTCATGGACATAGAAACATTTATGCCATACTGTTGAGCATACGTCCATGGACACAGAATATTACAGCCAAAGGGGCATCTCTATGGAAACAAGCCGAAGACTGCTCCCCCAGGCCAAGCCAAAGTTTGTAGAGATGTCAGCCCATTCACAGTAAGGACACACGTGTTTATGCAAAAAAACAAAAAGAAACCCAACATGCCTGTATTTGAGCCTTTTTTTTGGCTAAAGATTACACGATGGTGACTGAACAAAACCTGAGTAATTTTATGTATTATAGAAAATAATGTTCTTAGATTAATTCATTCATTCATTCATTTTCTACTGCTTATTCCCGTTAGGGGTCGCGGGTGACTGAAGCCTATCCCAGTGAGTTTGGGCCTTAGGCGGGGTACACCCTGGACAGTGGCCAACTCGTCGCACGGCTAACACAGAGACATGGACAAGGACAGACAACCATTCACTCTCACATTCATTCACTATGGGCAATTTAGAGTTCTCAATTAACCTACACAGTCATGTCTTTGGACGGTGGGAGGAAGCCGAAGAACCTGGAGAGAACCCACGGTAACACGGGGAGGACATGCAGACTCCACCCAGAGAGATCGTGTGATGTTGGGGTGGTCCGGGATTCGAACCCACGATCTCCTTGCTGGGAGGCAGAAGCTCTAACCGCTCTGCCACCGTGCACCTAGATTGATTCATAAGGGTCATATTTTATCATATAAAAAGGGCTATATTAGAAGACAGATTCTTTACCCTGAATAATAAAACATGAGCCTTAAGTGGAACTCCCCATGTTCCCCACACTCCCCACAGACTAAACTAAGGATAAACAAAGCACTTACATATTTGAGTGGCAGCGTTGTATGCGATGTCAGTGAGGACCTGTAGCATATTCACTGACAACATGATGTCAGTGTGAACGCACATCATCTGAGAGCAAAGGAACAAAGAGATTGAAATGTGATCACTAACATATGGTTAGAGTCGAGGGGAAAGGTGATTGGGGTTTACCTTGAAGAGAAAGCGTGTGATCTGACAAGGGCAGGGTGAAGACTCGTAGGCCTCTTGGAACAGTCCAATGTTGACGTATAGTTTGAACTGAGCGTGACTGGACCTGAAAAAAGCACAACTTCAGACACTGAGAAATCTCCTCATACGTCAACTTTAGCAAGAAACTATGTCCTATTATGTCATGTCTGTGTGACAGCAGCTGTGGCTTATAGCCACTGCTATTGTGTATATTGTAAAACACTACCCCACTGAACCGAGCGTGATCAAGGGGACTAAAAACTAAAATGATTGATTTTGCACATGATCCCAAAGGTCGGCAGTTCAAGTCCAGCTCCCACCAGTGCATGCTGTTGTTGTGTCCTTGGTCAAGACCCTTAGCCTGTGTATAAATGTCATGTATACAGTAAAGCTCGGCTTATACGCGATTGTCAGTCCAATTTTGAATAAATCAACCTGAAGTGGAGCTGGAGACCAGGAGGTACAAGAGTGCCTCCGACAGTTTTCACCAGATCACCACAAACAGGAAAACATTAAACTCTGACTTTAAATAAAACAGTGCTTTTAACGGTGCCATTGCTTTGATTAAGTATTTATATTATGTTTTGAGAGTTTAAACGTAACGGCAAGATAACGGCACCACAAACGTGCCACCAGCACAGCACACATGCCTCATGTCCCTCGTACAGAATGAGCAGGTCAGAGTGTCCGTTTACTCCGGGTTGTCCTTGATGAAATTCAGTTGTACAGTGTTTGGATAGTCTTTGGTTCAAAATTGCACAGTGTAAATTCATCTTAAAATATAGTAAAATAGGTTAAGATTAGATCACTGGACACAGCATGTAGGTAAATACAGACCACAGGAGCGTCTTCTGTGCCGTCTCCCGTGGGCTGAGCGCGCACTGCCGGAGCTGCAGGGTGTTTTGGTTGAAGATATGGCCAAACTTATCCAAATGAAAGACTTCATGTCCAGGAGGAACTTCTCTGATGGCACTGGACAAAAAGGTATAGTGCTGGAGGATCTGCCTGCAACAACAGACACAAAGGAGAGCAGAGAAGATTTGCTATTAGACTTGACATTGGTGTTTTCAAATCATGGTTCAGCTCACAGTGAACATTTTAAATTTTATTTCATTTCATTTGAGAGAATACTGAAATACGAGCTGCTTTACTAATCCCACACATTTCAGCGCATGATTGTAGCAGATTCTACACATATGGCCCTACAAGTGTATTTATTTTACATACAAGTAAGCAACCAGGTGAGTAAATCTTTCTTACTGGTGTTCAGCGGACAGAGGCTCCTCTTTGTTCAGCTCTGCCTCCTCAAACTCCGCGATCCTCAGCAGATCTTCCTGACAGGTTGTCAAGAGTTCTGTCTCCATTTCTTTTGTTCTGAGGTAGATACAGTTAATTAACTACTGCACAAACATAAAGAATACAATAAGATTTCCCCAGCACTCACTTTTTACTCACGGCGATCTCCTTGAGCATTTGGTCCAGGTTATTCTTGTAGTTGACCGTCTTGATGGTAGACACTGAATGGTGCTGAAGAAAGAGAAGCAAGACATTTATAAAGATTTTCACATAATACGTTTGGGCATTAGTTGGTGGGCATAAATAATGATTGCACAAGGGAACTGAATTAGTAGAGGAATTTAAAGCAGAGATAGTATGCTTTTGTTTGCTACATAGTTATAATCTATGACGTGATTGGATCATAATTAAACATTTTTTACATTACAAATAGCAATATTGCACTAAAACAACTTAATAAAAGAAAGTGGCCCTCTGACGTTCATTGAAAGAAAACGGCAACAGTGACTTTCACATGAATCTTTTTTTAAATTTTTATTCTGTTTATTTGGTGAAACTGTATCACTGTTATCACAGGCTGCCGTATCATTATATCGCCTGTAATATATATCATCCTATTTCACAAAGCTAAATTGTGAAGGCATTCAAATTGTTTTTCTTATTTTATTAAAGTAAGCATGTTTATGAAATGCACTGTTTTGAGTAGGGCTGAAAGAATTAAGTGACTAATCGTAACTAGCTGACAAAAATAAGTGTAATGATATTTTGATTATCATAATTGTTGGACTATACAGTATACGACACGTTTGAAAAGACCATTAACTCAGTGTTAAATCAAAATGTCAAAAAGAATAAACTATTTCTGACTTTCATCAATAAGACACTTCATAAATATTCTGTATAAATATATTTCAATCTTTATTTGGTTGATGATGTACAATAGAAATAACTAACTGGTTGACTAATTGAAAAAATAATCTCCAACTAGTCCATTACTAAATTTGCAGTCTTAGTTTTGACTAAATTCAAGAATATTTCATAAACAATAGGTGGTAGTTTGACATAAATATTCTGTTAAATAAAAATGTATTTGTATTAAAAAAGATGATATATTGTATACTAATATCCAATATATTCATATTATGTTGATATTACCATTATCACAAAACACATATTGGACATAGTATCGGACAAATTGTGAGGGACCTTGTTATTCCCAACTCAAGTTTTAGCACATTTCTTATGGATTACATAAATTTGACCTGGATCTTGTTAATGGAGAGTCACCTAAAAATGGTGAGCCATTCTTTTTTTCCCAATATCAGCCCACCATCAAATTGCTGCAAGTTGAGTTTTTAAAGGAGACATGTATGCAAAATCAACTTTAATAACTTTAACCTTCTTTCAATAGTGTTTCCTTGATTCCTGCATGTTTGAATAATCCTGTATTGTCCTGCAACTGAGGCTCGAGTGCTCATTTCACCTACCCCCTATACCCGCCCACTTCCATGTACTTAATATGATTGTTTTAAAAATTCTGACCGACACATGTACAGTTCTAAAATGTCACGTATCCGCAAAATAAAAGATGTAAATGATAATCTGCTGCTTGTGACAGTGAAATGTCACTATGAAGAGGCGGGGCTTATCAGTTCAATGGACCGTCTTCCGTTATTAACAATGTGGTTTACAATGAACACAATGTAAAATGATGATGTATCTATGTAATAGTTTAATATTAAGTACCACAAAAAACATAATATGTCCCCTTTAAACAAAAGTCCGATCTGAGCCTCACCTGTCTCTTGTGGGTGTCGTGGCCGGCCGAGCTGGACTCAGAGAAGACTCCTTGCTCTGGTCTGTCAGGAGGCTTCTTCCTACTCATGATCTCTTGTAGGGACACTAACGGCTCATCCTCGCTGTCGCTGCTGTCGATGGTCTGAGCGTCCAAGTCCATGTCCAAATCCAGTTCCAGGTCCAAGTCAAGAGAATCATCACAAACCGGCTTCTTCTTCTTTTTCTTAGTCTCCCCCTCCTCCTCGCTTCGCCGAACCGTTCTAGAGGGAGAAGTGCTTTTGGAAGTAGCTGCATCTTTTTTTGAAGGTAGCACCAAACGTGTTATGCTGACTGTCGGCAATGTAATCTGGATACCATCTGGATACGTAGTATTAGTACTCAATACTTTTGTTGACAAAATGCTAGGTGTGGACGTCTTCTCTTTCAGCAACGCCTTGGTTTGTGCTTGGCTTGAAATGGAGGACGAACCACTTTTATTGTTAGTCATGTTACTTTTCACATCTGGCCATACTTTCAGAGTTTTCTGCCCAGAATTGACAATGTAAATGGGATCTGGCATGAAAAGGTCGTTCAGGTCATCCGGTACAGGAGGCTTTTTGGAGCGGTGAAGTTTGCGACCACTTGATGATCCCGTGCTCAGTTTCACGATGTGCGGTTTGTTGCAATTCAAGTCTGTATTTCTGTCACCTACCCGAGTAACACTGTGTAGGTTTTTAGGGTCACTTGGCACAGTGTGATTATGAGAAGAGACGTTATCCCTGTGTGATGGCGGTGTAGTTGGAATGTCCTTTTTAGATTCTTTGTGCGTTTTGGTAAGAGTTTCACTTGTCCTCAGTGACGATGTTAATATCAACATATTGTTATTTGAGGATTGAATCCAAGCTTGTTTAACGCAAAGTTTAGGTTTGTGTGATGATGAGTGAACAGGCTTATCTGATTTTCCATGTAGTGATTCTGTCCTTGGGTGGTTTTCAGGGGTTTTAGGAGAGTGGTCTAAGCCTGATAATTTCCTGTGTGGGGTAATAGCCTCAGAAGAGGGCGATTTGATTGTTTTATCCGGGTTCACAGAGCAGAGGCGTGGTTTCTTGACGTTCTCGCCATCACTGCCAGACTCCATACGCCTCTTCTGAGACGTGTCCCCTGTGAAAGAAATTATATTATGGCAAGAAATATTAAAAACAACAACAATTTCAATGTTCCCAGATATGAGATATAAGATTTATTTTACTTACAATTGCAATTGCAATGAACAGAAATTTTAAAATGCAAATTTCTTTGTTGTAGTGTATTTTGCATGAAATGCTAGTCACTGATTAGTATTTATGATTAGCATACATGATGGACTGAAACATGGCTTGGAAGTGTCTGAAACTTCCTGTGCAAATGGCAATAAAGCTGGACAAAATATTACTTAAAATAGGTAGGTTATGTAGCGTGTCTTTCACCTGATTTTCTCATAAAATTGTTTTTGCTTTGTCTGGAGGGTTCCACACTGTAATATAAACTCATCTGTCTTACATTTATTCAGTTTTTATTCCCCACACAGTCTTTGGTTTATTGCTTGTCTCCAGGAGATATTTTTAAAATGGACATTTAAAGCATAAAAGCCCTTTCTGAAAGAACATAATAGAAAGTAAAAAGTGTCAGTTCTTACTTGTATGTGAGGCAGCCACTTCCTGGTGTTGGTTCTAGAGGGAAAATAAATCATCAGTGTATTAGTGATCATCCTTTGCGTGTCCAGTAAATCTGTGGACAAACTTTTCTGACCTCAGTGTGTTTGTGTGGGAGAGGGAAGCTGGCCCTCCTGCCTTGGTCAGTGACAGGACGCAGACTCAGATCACTGCTGCTGCAACTCCAGGAGTCACAGCGCTGAAGAGCTGGTCCACTGGGTTTGTTCTGCTCCATCATGGGCGCAGCCTCCATAGGACCAGACTCATCCTGACACACACAGCAATATTAACACTCGAGGCAAAAGCTATAAAGAGCTTATGGCTTGCACCGAAGGTTTTTCATGTAGCATGTGTTCAGACCACATACACCATTCGACTACACTTCTCTTTGAGTTTTTTTTACCTCACATTATTCCAGGGGGGCTGGTTACAATTTACTTTTAGTTTTCAGTCAAACAAATGTGTTTATTATTGTTGTTATTGTATGTGTTGTAAAGTACCAATAATATGAGTTTTCATGCATCTTACTAATTTATTCATTAAAGTATAAGTATGACATAACATCTCATTTTAATATCAAACCTGAATCTAACCTGCCCATAGACACATTACTTATAGTTTTTCTCTAGGAAAGCTTCCAGAATAAAGATTATTGATAAAAATCATAGCTGACGAGTGAGGCTGACAGATTCTTTTCAACTTCATGAAATCCTGACTTAATTAAATACAACTTTTTAAGATTAAGCTTGAAATATATATATATATATATATATATATATATATATATATATATATATATATATATATATATATATATATATTAAAAGTATTGACACTTTTAATTAATTAATTAGACATTTTAGTAAATCATTGAACATTATTTCATTGTACAATTGTATAATTATTAAATGTATGTTCATTCAATGTACACTTTAATGAATTAATGACATATATAATCAATTATGAGTTTTACTTTTATAATCAATTGTGGCCATAGACTGTACAGTCTTGTTGTGGCACACTAAATCCTCCATACTTTCATACTATCCTTGTAACGTTAAACGTTAACGGTAAACTAATCTAACGTTCATTAGCTCAAATAATGATGAAATAAAAGAAGATGCAACACGTTTGATTCTCAGTTTTAAAAATGTCATCAAGGCATTCAAATTAGTTTAAGATTAGCATTGATAAAATTACTTTTTTTCTACAAAGTCAATATTTTAGATAGATGTGACCATGGACACGTGCACTAGACGTTGGTTGTTGGACCACAATTTTAACTATTTAGCTATTTAGCGTTAAGAAAACAAAACATTTATGCTAGTGAATCAAACACATAAAAGTACAAATACAGAGTAATTTTCTACTTACCATCAGCGTCTGCAGCTCTGGAGTTGGACTTTAGCCGTTACAGAAAAACAGTTAACAAAGTGTACAAACTTATGTGTCGCGGGGTTTTTATTGAGGTAAATTTTCCTTTTCTTGTGACTCCTGAAGCTGCTAAAGTCCAATCTACAACATTTACACAAGTTCTTTGTCTTTGTGTATCGCTGTAAATAGTGGTTTTATGCCTTTGTTATTAGTTTAGCGATTTTCATTACTTTTTTTGACATTTTAGCCCCAGCAACGGCATAGCAATCATTTCAACCAATCAGTGACCTCGCCTCACCTTCTCCACCAATCATCATCCACCTTCCACCAGCGCAGTTTTGTTCAACGTCAGCGTTCATGACCACCTTCATCATCCCTGCAACTTCGGGCATTTGTTTTATTCTACAAGTGTTCACGCGTCCTTGACAATGTTTAGTTAATTTCGTGTAGTGTTTCTTTGATTCATTTTCATGATAATTTGAGGTATTTCAATTCATCTGTCAATTAAGTAAACTTTTAATAAAATTGTACTCCCCTGAGTAGTTTTCAGACACCATTTTTACTCCTACTAGAGTAATATATTTGACAGTGTAATAGTACTCTTGCGTGAGTAAAAGGTTTGGTTAATCTTCAAGAGTCAAAAGCTTTATGCTGACAATATTAAATGTTTTTTGCACTTTTCTTTCAGATAGTATTCAGTTTGAATACTTTTCTGTGATCTCTTCTTTGTAAATACCAGATTGAATGCACTGATTCCTGTTTTGCGCTTAGTTACAATAATTAGATTATAAATCAGATCTGACAGTCTGAGAGTTTCTCCTATATTTACTATTACTTGTATGGTTTATTGGACTACTACTTTGTACTTTTTGAGTGGTATTATTTTGAAGTATGGTACTCTTACTTGAGGGCAACTGTTGGCCACAGTTTTTTGCTCCTCTTTCCACTTGTGCTACTATTATTACTAACTACTGACTGCTATTACTTATCACACTTAGAACAGATGATGTGTTACTAAAACTAATACTTGTGAACTTCATTGTGCCTTATGTTGGCAGATGGTCCTGGGCTGAATCTGAAAGGGAAGATGGTTTCTACTGTACTGCCACTCTAGACCAGGCGAGGCGCAATAGTATAATACAAAAAGAAGAAACATAGCACCAAATGATGATTCATTTATTATCTATTTATTGAAATTTAGAGTGTCTAAAAGTACTACGTTTAATAGAAAGACATAGCATGTGTTTACCATTGAATGCCGAATATAATATTTATTTATTATATTAAATAAATATATTATTTATATAATATTTTCTTTTGTACAGGCTCCTGCTGTCGATCCTTTTCACCGCCTGATCTGCCACTGCTCTATCTGACTATCGACTGGACACAGCTAATGCCACAGCGGGAAGTATTGAATATTTAAACATCACTTATTTACAGCTGGCCATAGAGCGAGTTTGCCTAAACATTATTTTACATTCTTGCAAGCTCTAGGGTCATTTAAACTGAACTGAACTATCAAGTTATTTTACAATTCATGCAAAACTCCCGCAATATATTACAAATAAGCAAGTTTAATATTTTACATAACTATAATGCTCAATAAAAAAGAAAAAGAAATGGGAAAGACACCTCTCAAATGCTGAAATTTCAGTCCCTCAAAATTGGAAATGACTACACGTTTCAGAATTATTTGGTCAAACCAGGGGGGAAAAATGCAGATGCTCGATAAATATGCCTGAATACTACAACAATTTTTATTCTTGTACAGTTTTTTCTCAGTTGTTTTGACACATTTTAAAAACTGGCTTTAGTTTCACAGTCAGTGATATCAGTTTTTTGAATGAAAAACTGATACATGAAAAGACATAGAAAAACTGACATTCTAGCAAGGTTTTTGTGTGAACTGTTTTGTAAATGTCTTTTTCTTTTTTAAAAGAGAAGTGTGTCAAAGTGATTAAAGTTTAGAAAAAGTAATTCAAGCAATTAATTAATAAAATTTTTTAGAGCTGAATAAGAAAATAAGACAATACAGTTTTTTAAGAATTAGTATCTGAAATTAATAAATGTTTGTAACATTTATTATTAACATTTATTTATTAACATAACTACGTACGGAAACGTATTGCATTCATTTGAATAATAAAAGTTTCTGTTTTAACGAGAAAAGTTTCTGTTTTAATGACAATAGTTTCTGTTTTAACGAGAAAAGTTTCTGTTTTTATGAGAAAAATAAATCCTGTTTTTATGAGAAAAGTAATTTCTGTTTTAACGGCTAAAATTAATCCTGTTTTAACGAGAAAAGTAAGTGTTTTATGAGCAAAATACGGTGTTTCACCAGGGCTGTAAGTTTAGGCGGAGCTGGCTAGATGCTACTACTGTTGTAGCCTTTAGTCTTGTAGGATATATATTCGTAGTATAACGTGGGTTACATATTTATACGTCTTTGATACCAAGGGATTGAGACGAGACCTTGGAACAGCTTCTGTGTCATTTATTACAACCTCTCATTTTAGTACATACACGTGACAGTGCCACCCAGCGATCATAGTGGTAATTGCTCATCACAATACACCACAACTACCGAGGCGCAAATGTACGATTTAGCCAGTTTGATACGCTTTTATTTTGATTTAGGCTTACGACATTGGGAGATTTTGGTGTCACTGAGCAGTCTTGATGGTATTGTCATCAGCATGTCAACTTTGCGACGACATCTGAAGGATCTGCGCCTGTTCAGACCATAGAACTATAATAAAACCTGGAAGATGAATCCAAGATGGCCGTCCTGTTTATCCCTATGGAGAGTGCTCATTGGCGCATGACCCCAAAAAAGTTTCTTACTTCCGCATTTACTTCCTGATACGAAGGCTGACATCTTTGTTTTACTTCCTGATACGATGGCTGCCATCTTTGTTTTACTTCCTGAAACGGCGGCTGCCATCTTTGCTTTAGGGCGCCACGTGACGACAATCCCCCACTTCATATAAAAACGGTAATTTCGGTGATTTTAGAAACGGTAGAAAAGAACATTTCCTTCTATTTTATTTAAATACCGATAATAATTCAGTCCTGTCTGCAATTATAATGAGCAATTTTAGAAAAAGGCTGGTTCCAAGAGGCTGCAGTACCTCGCACGGCCACAAATCAATCTGGGACCACAGTCAGAGGGGGCGTACCTTATCCAGTTCATTTAATACATCCATGGTTCAGACGCAGTAACAAGTCAAATGTCATGATCTGCTCCAGTCCTGCTGAGTTTTCTCCCCTCCCTTGTGTTCTCCTGGCTCCTCCCATCTGGGTATGGCTGTCCTCTGCACACCTGCCTTCCATTATTCAATCTCCTCCTGTATAAGAAGAGCAGCTCCACAGCCACTCCTCGCCAGTTTGTTTGTCTACCTACCCTGTTAGTAGTCCAGCGTTTGGCTTTGTTCCTGATTTTTGTGATTTTTGGCTTAAGATTTTTTGTATATCCCAGATCCTGCCTGTTCCCCTGCCTGCCTGCCTGCCAGCTCCATTGCCTGCCTGCTCCATTGCCTGCCTGCTCCAGTGCCTGCCTGCTCCAGTGCCTGCCTGCTCCATTGCCTGCCTGCTCCATTGCCTGCCAGCTCCATTGCCTGCCTGCTCCAGTGCCTACCTGCCTGCATCCACCCTGTCCAGTTTGTCCAAATTTTGTATTAAAATCATCTTCTACTTCGTTCGTGTGTTCTGCTTTTTGGGTCCAAACACTATCCGTGACAGTACAAACTGGCCACTATGGACCCAGCAGACACAGACCGCTTTTGCCAGTGCTATCTCAAGTCAAGGAGCCATGTTGGGGAAACATGAAGATCTCCTTCAAGGTCTCTGCAGGGCCAACAAGCCGCTGCTAATCAAATTGCACAACTCGGCTCCATGATGCAAGAGCTTGCTGCCAGCTTCTCAAGATCGACTTCAGCCCAACTCCCAGACCCCTCTCAGCCTCAACCTTCCAATGCACCGCCACCCTCTTCAGGCCAGTATTTCAGAGAAGCACATGTTCCAGATCCTGACCATTACTCCGGTGATTTGGGGAAGTGTGGGGGATTCCTGCTTCAATGTTCCCTAGTTTTCAGCCAAAAACCCATAACCTTTGCTACGGATAGTTCTAAGATTGCGTTTCTCATGGGTTTACTAAAAGGGAAGGCTTTAGATTGGGCAGCAGCCATGTGGCAAAATAATCCATCCATACGCAATGACTATGAAACCTTTGAAAAGGAACTCAAGAAGGTTTTTGACCACCCTGTCCAGGGAAAGGAGGCGTCTAAAAGACTACTTTCTACACAACAAGGTGCTCGTAGCGTGGCTGAGTACTCAATTGAATTTAGAACACTAGCTGCTGAAGCAGGGTGGAATATGCACATAACTCCCTTCCGTCTGCTGCTACTGGTATGACACCGTTTGAATGTGCTCTTGGCTATCTGCCTCCTTTGTTTCCGGAGCGAGAGAGTGATATTGCAGTGCCATCAGTCAAAGACCACCTAAGCCGGTGCCGTCGCATCTGGAAGTGTGCCCGCGTCCGCTCTTCTTCTTCGCTCTTGGCAAGAAACCGGGAAATTGCTGACAGGCATAGGAATCCTTCACCGCCGTACCAAGTAGGGCAGAAGGTTTGGCTTTCAACTAGAGACATTCCTTTGCAGGTGGAATCTAAGAAACTGGCTCCACGCTACATTGGGCCTTTTGAGATTCGGGAGATTATCAACCCCACGGTTGTAAGGTTGCAGTTACCTCAAGGCCAATGGGGATTCATCCTAGCTTCCATGTCTCTCAACTGAAGCCTGTTTGTGAGAGTCCTCTCTGCCCACCGCCGAACCCCTCCTCCCGCCCGGATTATTGATGACCACCCGGCCTTCCAGGTTCGCCGACTCTGGATGTTCGCTGGACGTGGTCGTGGTTACCAGTACCTTGTGGACTGGGAGGGATACGGCCAGAGGAACGCTCCTGGGTTTCGCGTGCCCTCATCCTCGACCCTGATTTGATCGCTGAGTTTCATCGCGTGCCCATCCTGACCGCCTGGCCATCCGGTGATGCCCCTTGAGGAGGGGTACTGTCATGATCTGCTCCAGTCCTGCTGAGTTTTCTCCCCTCCCTTGTGTTCTCCTGGCTCCTCCCATCTGGGTATGGCTGTCCTCTGCACACCTGCCTTCCATTATTCAATCTCCTCCTGTATAAGAAGAGCAGCTCCACAGCCACTCCTCGCCAGTTTGTTTGTCTACCTACCCTGTTAGTAGTCCAGCGTTTGGCTTTGTTCCTGATTTTTGTGATTTTTGGCTTAAGATTTTTTGTATATCCCAGATCCTGCCTGTTCCCCTGCCTGCCTGCCTGCCAGCTCCATTGCCTGCCTGCTCCATTGCCTGCCTGCTCCAGTGCCTGCCTGCTCCAGTGCCTGCCTGCTCCATTGCCTGCCTGCTCCATTGCCTGCCAGCTCCATTGCCTGCCTGCTCCAGTGCCTACCTGCCTGCATCCACCCTGTCCAGTTTGTCCAAATTTTGTATTAAAATCATCTTCTACTTCGTTCGTGTGTTCTGCTTTTTGGGTCCAAACACTATCCGTGACATCAAACCTGTTGGACGGTGCGGTATTTCTCCAGGATCAATTAAACCAATATGGTATGCTTCATGGATACAAGACTATGCATTTAAAGTGTATTCAAGCCGGTTACGTGGTGACTCAGGAGACAATCAGAAACCTCCTGAAGATTTTGGACCCCAATGGAGTTCAAGTGAGAAAAAAGAAATCGCCTTCATCGCCGTCTATATCAGAATCCAGGGCCAAACTTCTTATGGCACATAGATTCATGTGACAAGCTTAAACTATATGGAATCTGCATAAACGGTCGCAAAGTTGACATGCTGATGACAATACCGTCAAGACTGCTCAGTGACACCAAAATCTCCCAATGTCATAAGCCTAAATCAAAATAAAAGCGTATCAAACTGGCTAAATCGTACATTTGCGCCTCGGTAGTAGCATCTAGCCAGCTCCGCCTAAACTTACAGCCCTGGTGAAACACTGTATTTTGCTTATAAAACACTTACTTTTCTCGTTAAAACAGGATTTATATTTCTCATAAAAACAGAAACTTTTCTCGGTAAAACAGGATTAATTTTAGTCGTTAAAACAGAAATTACTTTTCTCATAAAAACAGGATTTATTTTTCTCATAAAAACAGAAACTTTTCTCGTTAAAACAGAAACTTTTCTCGTTAAAACAGAAACTTTTATTATTCAAATGAATGCAATACGTTTCCGTAGGTTTAAGTGGAATCAGAAGCTTAAGTCACCCTTAACATAATTAATTAGGCATAACTGGGCTACTCGTTGTGTTCTTTATATTGTAGACATTGCATAATATATTCAGTGCAATATGGTGAATTTTATGATATTGTTCAATCATTTGGATGAATAAAAACCCATCCCACTGACCGCAATTAATGCACTTCTAGTGATGACAAGTGTTATTAACAGCGCTGCCTTTTGCCACGTTTACCACCGGTAAAGTCAACATCAATAAACATCAAGCTTCTTTGACTGAAAATAAGAACAAATAACTTATTAATATTTTAGTTGGACCAATTAAACGGCTAAAACTATGAGTGATGAGAATATGTTGAGTGTCGTAACGTCATAAATAAGTCTATGAGGCTCGCGCATTTCGTTGTCATGGAATCGCATTTATTAAACATTTCACAGTCTTCGCTGAGAAACAAGTCACTTTTTTGTCTTCGCTGATAGTTTACCTGAAAGCTACAAAAGCATCTCATCCCGTGGGGATTTTGCAGCATTTGTCAACTGTCCTTGTCCCAGTGTTGAGTTTAAGAGCTTTGAGCATGGAGCATGTAAGATTTAACAGCGCCCTCTACTGCGCACTTTTACCATTGGCATTTACCGGTGGCCTCGTGTTAAGTCTGTTCCTGTTTCAACAAATATAAGTTCATAAGTTGTTTTCGTAGTTGTTTTTAAGATCAGGTAACATTAGACAAGTGTCGAAATTTGGTTAAATGCAGCGCCTATTTGACCCGCGCAACGAGGGCCACTTTGCACAAACTGGAAAATGTGTCATGTGTTTGAAGCCTGACTTACTAAAGTTAAATAAACCTAGCTATAACTAGCTCACCTTCTTTTAAATCCAGTTATATGGCCTAATACTACAGTGCTATATTGTAATCCTTGAGGAGGTAGCGAGGCATTTCGTTTAATTTGGCCTTCGCTGCTCCGATTACATTAAATGTTCAAAGTAACCAAAGATACCAAAGGCTAAAGTTACTTCAGAAGTTTGATCAAGAACTACAATCAAGGTTTTATGCATTTAGTACTTAATTTAACATAACATAGCACTAGTAGTAGTAGCCACTGGTTGATAGTGTAAATAATAATTACATATATACAGTCCTACTTTATAGATGGGGCTTGTCCTGGTGAAGTGAATTATTTAGACCAAGTTCAGTCCTAATTAAGTGTATAATACATTTTTTCTTCAATTGTAGTCCAAAATGAGTCAAGGTGGTTGTTGAGGATGTACCTACTTTATGTGAAAGGTTTTAGAGTAAATGAATTGCTCTTGTCTGTTTTCCAGGTTATGTTGCCTGGTCACTTGTTTGACCACTCCTACAGCCTCTGCTGCGGGGAGCCCCCAGGTCTGACTGAACAGGTATGTGACAATCACATGAGAGGAAGATAAATGGACTGTGCAATGATTACAAAACCTCTGCACTTTACTAAATCTAAACTAACTCACCTCTGTGCCCCATAGGCCCCGAGCAACGCTCCCACTGCTGAGCTGCCTCAAGTCCCGGATTTGGCCCCCTCTGGACGTGTCTCCAGGAGGACGCTGGCTTTGAAGCGCAAAGCTAAAGCGGTAAGACGGCAGTTCAAGGCTACAAGGTTATCTTACCAAGCCACAACAAGGACATTGTTTAGAAAAGTACAAGAGTAATATATCTCTGTGGAAGTAAATGCTAGAAAAATAAATGGAGATGGTGACTACTCCTGCTGCTCCTCCTGAACAGGTCCAGGTCCCCACCTCTGAGTCCTCCGTCCCAGTCCATGCCTGTCCCAGCCCTACCCCGCCCTCCTCCAGTCCCCCTGCTCCTGGTAGTCCTCTGCTTATCCACGGCCTAACTGTCGAGGAGTATCAGGGCGTCTACCACTCTGTGGTCGACCCCATGTTGACGTATGTGTTTTGTGTTACTGATCCTGAGTGTTAGTCTGGCTCAGATCTGCTGTAATTGGTCTTTGGTTGACTCTGCTTTAAACATGTGTTTGATTCTTGGCGCTGGTTGTCTGCAGGTTCCCCAGTGGTCGTCCCCGTCCCTATAGTCTGGAGCTGGGCCGCAAGATTAAGCAGCGCCTCTGGGAAAAGCTGAACCGACCCCTCATCACAGAGCTGGAGACTGCTGGTGGTCTCCTTCAGTATATGGAGTCCATCAGCACAGGGCCCTATCCGCCTCTCATTAATGTTGACATCTCTAAGGAGCCGCCTCCCCCTAAACCGTCTGTGCCTTTTGTCTTTCAGACGCAGCCCACTGTCTCTGCTGAAGCTCATCCCACTCAGCCTCAGCGTGACCCTTTGAGAGAACAGGTAAAGACAAGCAATTGCAGAACAAGTGTATTATGAAGAATACTTTATTAATCAAGTGATTTTCTCTAATCCCCATGTTCCTTCTCTGGTGCAGGCTGCGGTCTGTGCGGAGCCTGCCTCTCAGCGGTCACTCGGACGGGGGATAAAGAGGACTCGTGGTGGGGAGCTCCCAGTCCAGGTAAGAACAGAGAAGTTTATTAGAACTACTATTACAGTTTCGATTTCTGCATTCCTAAAAATATAATTACATTGGCTCCCTTTCATTGACCTGTGAAATCCAGAGCACTGTCCCTGAAGAAGAGGAGCCCCGCAGTAAGAGGCTTCGTCACCCCGAGCCAGAGCACCCCGAGGAGCCCGTGTCCTCCAGACGTATTGTGCTGAAGTTTACTCGACAGGGCACCCACGGCAGAACACCTGTGTACACTGTGGAGGATGTGTCCGAGCAGGTAGAGAGTTGTTCTCACTGCACACAGACATCCAAAGGTCTATTTATTCATCTCTTTGGATCCCACATGTAATTAGCAATTTAAGTTAGCAATTAATTCATTGCTTTTAATCTTCATTTAAAGTTTAGATCTGTGTTTCTCATCTAAAGCCCAACATTAGTACTTATTTGGTTCTGGGTTAGCCCTAGTTTCACCAGGTTCATCAGCTGGTACATTTTAAGGGTCTCATTTATTAAGCCTTTGCATGTATGTTGGAGAGACAGGTGCAAACTTTTAGCACTGCTCAATACGGCATTTGATTGTGATTTTGAATGTGTTAAAAACATAAAACAATGCATGGGTCTGATGTGACAGGTGCGCGTCTCCTTATCGCCATGATTCGTCATAACGCATCAAAGTCTAAAGCGAAAATAATTTCTCCCCAGTTCACCAGCGCTGGTTAACCTGCTGCATCAGATTCTCCTTGATCCAAAAGCAGTGTGTCATTCCAACATTTTACGTGTATTCGATACGTTTACATTCACTGAACTCTCAACCCTCATGGAAATAATTTGCACATTTTCCAATAGCAAATCAGGAGCAACACGCCACAAACAGCAACTTAGATCCTCAATTGATAAATGAGGCCCAAAGTGTAGTATTTGGTGAGGGGAAAAAAAACTCATAGAAAAGAAATCAAGTTGCCGTGTAAGAATGTAAATGGTAGACTTACTTAATCTGTTTATTTTGGCCATAGGTGTCACCCTCCAGCCTCCAGACTTCAGCCCATGTTCCGGACTTCCGCCTGGCCCAGGGTTTGGCTCCTAAGACCCGCCGCCGACTCCAATGAACCCACCTCTCCCCATTCCACATCCAGTGGGACTTAAGTCAAGTCCCACTGAACACGTGCCTTTGCACTTGTGCCTTTGCACTTTTTATTATTACATTTTAGTGTGTGGTGTTAACATTTTAGAATTTAGTGTGTTAAGTTTTATTTGTAGATTATAGTGTTTTTGTGTGTGATTTTAACTTGTATTATTGTATTGAATCTTTATTGTCTGTGTGTTTGCAGCTTTCAACATCAAGCTGCGCTTCCACAAAACCAGCCATCATCCAGAAACGCTTCCAAAAACCTCAGAAAAGTCACCATCATTTCTGCCCTGCGCCTTGTGGCTACTGCCCCAGCTTCACATCAACATCTTCAGGGGCAAGCCAGTGCACCAAAGATTTTGTTCCTCAACTCCAAACATGGCTCTAACATCAGCCAGTGCTTTAAAGACGGAGCTAACATCTTCTGTGTCTTCAAATTTATCCGATTCCTCTGCCCCACCCTGCCATCACCATCTGCAGGGGCAATACCATACCATCGTGCTGTATCCTGTTGCATCCGCCTTTTCCATCGTGGAACTGCCCAGCGTACCATCTACAGGGCCAAACCATCGCTCCAACATCAGCCAAGATCTCTCCAAGTTGCCTCCAAATCTCCTCCATCATAACAGCTGCTACAGCCCCGGCCTACCACCAACATCTGCAGGGGCAAGCAGCCATTTTGATCCTCTTCGCCTCTCCACCGAAAGCCTTTGCCCAGTCAGTGCCCCAGCCTACCATCACCACCGACAGTGCCCCAGCCTACCATCACCACCGACAGGGGCATTCACAACCCTCCATAACAAACACGGCTCCAACATCAGCCATCAAACTTCCTCTGCCATCATCGCTCCGCTCTCCAACTCTAATGCCTTGTCGACATCTAAGAATCTTTCACCTCACCCATCTTCAAGTGTCCCTTTTCCCCAAAAAGGTACCAATTAGTGACATAGTTTTTGATTTGATACGTCTGTCATTATTCTGCCTTTTTGAACATAAAGTAATGCATTTTCTTTTTCACTCTACAGTTTACAACCACTCCACTCATGACCATCCAACCATCCACCGGCCCAAAAGTATACACCCTTCAAAACAACTGCTACAGCCCCAGCCTACCATCACCATCTGCAGGGGCAAGCAGCCATTTTGATCCTCCTCGCCTCTCCACCGAAAGCCTTTGCCCAGTCAGTGCCCCAGCCTACCATCACCACCGACAGGGGCATTCACAACCCTCCATAACAAACACGGCTCCAACATCAGCCATCAAACTTCCTCTGCCATCATCGCTCCGCTCTCCAACTCTAATGCCTTGTCGACATCTAAGAATCTTTCACCTCACCCATCTTCAAGTGTCCCTTTTCCCCAAAAAGGTACCAATTAGTGACATAGTTTTTGATTTGATACGTCTGTCATTATTCTGCCTTTTTGAACATAAAGTAATGCATTTTCTTTTTCACTCTACAGTTTACAACCACTCCACTCATGACCATCCAACCATCCACCGGCCCAAAAGTATACACCCTTCAAAACAACTGCTACAGCCCCAGCCTACCATCACCATCTGCAGGGGCAAGCAGCCATTTTGATCCTCCTCGCCTCTCCACCGAAAGCCTTTGCCCAGTCAGTGCCCTAGCCTACCATCACCACCGACAGGGGCATTCACAACCCTCCATAA
This sequence comes from Rhinogobius similis, assembly GCA_019453435.1. Taxonomy (NCBI): domain Eukaryota; kingdom Metazoa; phylum Chordata; class Actinopteri; order Gobiiformes; family Gobiidae; genus Rhinogobius; species Rhinogobius similis. The sequence continues at coordinate 26,185,066 of CM033634.1, forward strand.
CAAACACAGCTCCAACATCAGCCATCAAACTTCCTCTGCCATCGCCTATCATCGCTCCGCTCTCCAACTCCAACGCCTTGTCGACATCTAAGAATCTTTCACCTCACCCATCTTCAAGTGTCCCTTTTGCCCAAAAAGGTACCAATTAGTGACATGGTTTTTTATTTGATACGTCTGTCATTATTCTGCCTTTTTGAACATAAAGTAATGCATTTTCTTTACACTCTACAGTTTACAACCACTCCACTCAAGACCGTCCAACCATCCACCAGCCCAAAAATATACACCCTTCAAAACAACTGCTACAGCCCCAGCCTACCATCAGCAACTGCAGGGGCAAACCACCCTCCATAACAAACCTCCAACATCAGCCAACAGACCTCCTCTCCTCCATCGTCTACCATTGTGCGTCTCTAACTCCAACCAGCCATGCATTTCCGCCACAACATAAAAGATGGTAATTAAAAAATCAAAGCAAAATCAAAGGTTTGTTGTTTTTGTTTTGTTGGTGTTTATGTAGTTTACTCATTTTGCAGATTCTAAGAGACATCTAAGAATCCTTCAGCTCACTCCCAGACCTAGACCCTCATCCAAAAAGGTACTAATTAGTGACAAAGTTTTGTTATTCTGCATTTTTTTACATAAAGTCATGCATTTTCTTTTGCAATAAGGATAATAAGATAATATTTTGTTTAATTATGTGTAGATTCATTTAACTTAAACTAACTTTTCCCAACTTGCAGCCGTACTTCATAACACCAGCCTCTAAACCTTTTTGGCCTCAGGAAAAATTGTTACAGCCCGGTGTACCGTAAGTATTTACAAATTCCATAGTATTTTGTTAATTTGAAATGTGCATGCAATTTCTACATTACAACTGAATCTTTTTGTTACAGGTAGAATGACCATATCAGTGTCCTCAGTTGATCAAGGCTCAGTTGGTATTTGTCCACAATATGCTCTTGGTAAGTGAGTATTTGATTTTTCTTTTAAACATTAATTAACCCATTGATCATGTAAGTGTGCTTGCTTTGTAGATGTTGGTATTTTTTCTTCATTTTTCCTCTCTTCTTCCCTCAGCAAGACTCTAGACACCAGAGTGTATTTGTGTCGAGCTCGACATGAATGTGATGCTTGATATAAAGAGCTTTTAGTGCTGTAAGGTAGAAAAGCACAATATATAGATGCAGAACATTCACTGTCAATGACCCTCATCCAAAAAGGTACCAATTAGTGATATAGTTTTTGATTTGATACGTCTGTCATTATTCTGCCTTTTTGAACATAAAGTAATGCATTTTCTTTTTCACTCTACAGTTTACAACCACACCACTCATGACCATCCAACCATCCACCGGCCCAAAAATATACACCCTTCAAAACAACTGCTACAGCCCTAGCCTACCATCACCATCTGCAGGGGCAATGCCATACCATCGTGCTGTATCCTATTGCACCCGCCTTTTCCATCGTGGAACTGCCCAGCGTACCATCTACAGGGCCAAACCATCGCTCCAACATCAGCCAAGATCTCTCCAAGTTGCCTCCAAATCTCCTCCATCATAACAGCTGCTACAGCCCCGGCCTACCACCAACATCTGCAGGGGCAAGCAGCCATTTTGATCCTCCTCGCCTCTCCACCGAAAGCCTTTGCCCAGTCAGTGCCCCAGCCTACCATCACCACCGACAGGGGCATTCACAACCCTCCATAACAAACACGGCTCCAACATCAGCCATCAAACTTCCTCTGCCATCGCCTATCATCGCTCCGCTCTCCAACTCCAACGCCTTGTCGACATCTAAGAATCTTTCACCTCACCCATCTTCAAGTGTCCCTTTTGCCCAAAAAGGTACCAATTAGTGACATAGTTTTTGATTTGATACGTCTGTCATTATTCTGCCTTTTTGAACATAAAGTAATGCATTTTCTTTTTCACTCTACAGTTTACAACCACTCCACTCATGACCGTCCAACCATCCACCGGCCCAAAAATATACACCCTTCAAAACAACTGCTACAGCCCTAGCCTACCATCACCATCTGCAGGGGCAATGCCATACCATCGTGCTGTATCCTATTGCACCCGCCTTTTCCATCGTGGAACTGCCCAGCGTACCATCTACAGGGCCAAACCATCGCTCCAACATCAGCCAAGATCTCTCCAAGTTGCCTCCAAATCTCCTCCATCATAACAGCTGCTACAGCCCCGGCCTACCACCAACATCTGCAGGGGCAAGCAGCCATTTTGATCCTCCTCGCCTCTCCACCGAAAGCCTTTGCCCAGTCAGTGCCCCAGCCTACCATCACCACCGACAGGGGCATTCACAACCCTCCATAACAAACACGGCTCCAACATCAGCCATCAAACTTCCTCTGCCATCGCCTATCATCGCTCCGCTCTCCAACTCCAACGCCTTGTCGACATCTAAGAATCTTTCACCTCACCCATCTTCAAGTGTCCCTTTTGCCCAAAAAGGTACCAATTAGTGACATAGTTTTTGATTTGATACGTCTGTCATTATTCTGCCTTTTTGAACATAAAGTAATGCATTTTCTTTTTCACTCTACAGTTTACAACCACTCCACTCATGACCGTCCAACCATCCACCGGCCCAAAAATATACACCCTTCAAAACAACTGCTACAGCCCTAGCCTACCATCACCATCTGCAGGGGCAATACCATACCATCGTGCTGTATCCTGTTGCACCCGCCTTTTCCATCGTGGAACTGCCCAGCGTACCATCTACAGGGCCAAACCATCGCTCCAACATCAGCCAAGATCTCTCCAAGTTGCCTCCAAATCTCCTCCATCATAACAGCTGCTACAGCCCCGGCCTACCACCAACATCTGCAGGGGCAAGCAGCCATTTTGATCCTCTTCGCCTCTCCACCGAAAGCCTTTGCCCAGTCAGTGCCCCAGCCTACCATCACCACCGACAGGGGCATTCACAACCCTCCATAACAAACACGGCTCCAACATCAGCCATCAAACTTCCTCTGCCATCATCGCTCCGCTCTCTAACTCTAATGCCTTGTCGACATCTAAGAATCTTTCACCTCACCCATCTTCAAGTGTCCCTTTTCCCCAAAAAGGTACCAATTAGTGACATAGTTTTTGATTTGATACGTCTGTCATTATTCTGCCTTTTTGAACATAAAGTAATGCATTTTCTTTTTCACTCTACAGTTTACAACCACTCCACTCATGACCGTCCAACCATCCACCGGCCCAAAAATATACACCATTCAAAACAACTGCTACAGCCCCAGCCTACCATCACCATCTGCAGGGGCAAGCAGCCATTTTGATCCTCCTCGCCTCTCCACCGAAAGCCTTTGCCCAGTCAGTGCCCCAGCCCACCATCACCACCGACAGGGGCATTCACAACCCTCCATAACAAACACGGCTCCAACATCAGCCATCAAACTTCCTCTGCCATCGCCTATCATCGCTCCGCTCTCCAACTCCAACGCCTTGTCGACATCTAAGAATCTTTCACCTCACCCATCTTCAAGTGTCCCTTTTGCCCAAAAAGGTACCAATTAGTGACATAGTTTTTGATTTGATACGTCTGTCATTATTCTGCCTTTTTGAACATAAAGTAATGCATTTTCTTTTTCACTCTACAGTTTACAACCACTCCACTCATGACCGTCCAACCATCCACCGGCCCAAAAATATACACCCTTCAAAACAACTGCTACAGCCCCAGCCTACCATCAGCAACTGCAGGGGCAAACCACCCTCCATAACAAACCTCCAACATCAGCCAACAGACCTCCTCTCCTCCATCGTCTACCATCGTGCGTCTCTAACTCCAACCAGCCATGCATTTCCGCCACAACATAAAAGATGGTAATTAAAAAATCAAAGCAAAATCAAAGGTTTGTTGTTTTTGTTTTGTTGGTGTTTATGTAGTTTACTCATTTTGCAGATTCTAAGAGACATCTAAGAATCCTTCAGCTCACTCCCAGACCTAGACCCTCATCCAAAAAGGTACTAATTAGTGACAAAGTTTTGTTATTCTGCATTTTTTTACATAAAGTCATGCATTTTCTTTTGCAATAAGGATAATAAGATAATATTTTGTTTAATTATGTGTAGATTCATTTAACTTAAACTAACTTTTCCCAACTTGCAGCCGTACTTCATAACACCAGCCTCTAAACCTTTTTGGCCTCAGGAAAAATTGTTACAGCCCGGTGTACTGTAAGTATTTACAAATTCCATAGTATTTTGTTAATTTGAAATGTGCATGCAATTTCTACATTACAACTGAATCTTTTTGTTACAGGTAGAATGACCATATCAGTGTCCTCAGTTGATCAAGGCTCAGTTGGTATTTGTCCACAATATGCTCTTGGTAAGTGAGTATTTGATTTTTCTTTTAAACATTAATTAACCCATTGATCATGTAAGTGTGCTTGCTTTGTAGATGTTGGTATTTTTTCTTAATTTTTCCTCTTCTTCCCTCAGCAAGACTCTAGACACCAGAGTGTATTTGTGTCGAGCTCGACATGAATGTGATGCTTGATATAAAGAGCTTTTAGTGCCGTAAGGTAGAAAAGCACAATATATAGATGCAGAACATTCACTGTCAATGACCCTCATCCAAAAAGGTACTAATTAGTGATATAGTTTTTGATTTGATAGTTTTGTTATTCTGCATTTTGCACATAAAGTAATGCATTTTCTTTTTCATTCTACAGTCAATGACAACTCCACTCTTGATCATCCATCACCCGCCCCAAAATACTGAGCCTTGAGTCCATTAAAGTTAATTGACACTGAAATGGTCTATTTTTAGTTTTTTTTACTTACTTCATGATGCCCTACAATACACATATCTAGGCAAGACAGGTTTATTTGTTGACCACAATCCATTGATAAAATAATTCAAAGGGCTTTACAGAACAGGAAAAGTACTGAAATCACAATATCAACAAGTAAATCATTTTCTTATAAAAAAAAAAAGAAAAAAAAAGAGGTGCTATAAAGTTGATTCAGTATATTTACAGCTAAACAGGAGATAGATTAGAACAGAGGATTCCCTCATATCTTTCGGAAGACTGCTCCCAATTGTAATTACATAAACCTGAAACGCTGGTTGTCCATGTTTGTCATGTCTTTGGGCACCGGCAGGAGGTCGATTCCGGAGTTTTTTCTGTGCACCCTGGTGAAACACCGTATGTTGCTCATAAAACAGTTACTTTCTCGTTAAAACAGGATTTATCTTTCTCATGAAAACAGAAACTTTTCTCGGTAAAACAGGATTAATTTTAGTCGTTAAAACAGAAATTACTTTTCTCATAAAAACAGGATTTATTTTTCTCATAAAAACAGAAACTTTTCTCGTTAAAACAGAAAGTTTTCTCGTTAAAACAGAAACTTTTATTATTCAAATGAATGCAATACGTTGCCGTACGTTTCCGTACATAACAGGTTCTAACATCCTCAAAAAAAATCTGCATGTACATTTTTCATCATTATTCATTTTTGTGTGCTTACATTTAGCGGTCACGTGAGGATGAGACGTAAATGTAGTTAATACGTTAACTGAGGTTCGTTAGCAGGACCACGCCTCCACCACTGTCTCTGGGCCACACCTTTATTTCCCCAAAATCCTTATACCAGCGTTACGCCTCAGTCACCGGTTGACTCTGTTCTCTCGACCCACCTTCCCTCCCCTTCTATATACTGTACTCTAATCTTTCCTCCAATAGTTTTTCACCATCCAGTCTCCTAAAGGGGTCCCGAATCGTCTGGGCAGATCATCGAGTGCCCCCACACCATCTTATTTCCAGTCAACAGTTCTGTTCTTCAAACCCACAAATAAAAAATAAAAAACCTAAAATAAAAAAGTGGTATGATTTATTTAAATATGGATTTTGCCTGAACTTTTCACCTTTTAAAAAGGAATCTTCAAAACTAAACAAATACCCAAATCAGTTTCAATCAGACCATCATCCAGCCAGCTTTACTTCTTACTGACTTTACTGAAACAAACTATTTTCCTCTGTACAGAGCTTGTTCGCACTTAAAATTACAGCAAATCAGACTTCAGAGGCCAAAAAAGTCTTCACAGCTTCAGAGTCTAGCCATTTGTTTAAACTCCAAAAGGTTCAGAAACAGCTTCAGTTTGAATTGGGGCTCATTTCAGTCAGTAAAAAAAAAAAAAATGGTTATAAGGTTGTTTTAAGAACAAATCAGGCAGCAGTACCTGTAACTGAATAAAAATATGATTCCCTGCAACTCTTATTTTAAAAATGTTGATAGAACTGTGTTGGCCACAGGGGTCACCAATTTTCACATTCAGAATTTTGACACACTCAGACGTTCTAATGAAAAACAAAAACCAACAGAAAAGTAAAACACATGCCATGTAATAATGTTTATTGCACAATGAGACAAGAAGTCAAGCACAGGTATCTTTAACACAAACCATTTCATATTAGATGAGCAAATGGACATAGTTTCAAGTTTAAGACGTTGTTTCCCATTTTTACATCCAATTTAATACATCATGAGAACTTATGCCAAAGCCCTAACAATGGACTGCTTACAACACTAACAGCAGCACAGACTTACAATCGACAGTGCCAATACAAAGGAAAAGTGACGGACAGCTCAACCTCAAAATATGATTTAAGACTGGATTATGAACTCATCCTTTGGTCCTTTCTGGCTCTCAAGAGATGGTAAAAAACATCACCCACTTGAACAAGATTTGAGTGTTTTCTAATAGATGACAAGAGCATCAAATAAATACTGTATAGAAATATCTTTGACCAATCAGTAGCAATCCAAAATACAGTGCACGCTAGCATTATTTATTGATTTACATTATTCCATAAAGATGTACACATTTAGTATATACTCTTGATAAAAGTAAATTTGCTAGATTTTATAAAAGAAATGTACATGAATAATTTAGTCTTAAAATATGAGTGCTGTGATGTTTATGTTTTCACGTTCTCTCAAGAGCTGGTCTCCCTCTGCCCTACTCTGTTCTGATGTGTCTTATGGTGTACAATCCTACAATATCCACACGCTCACTTTACTTTTTAGCCTTTCCTTGAGCGGCCACAGCCTCCATGGCTTTACGCACTGTCTCCTCGTCTCCCAGGAACTGCATAGGTTTCACAGGTTTGAGGTTTTTGTCCAGCTCGTACAGGATGGGGATTCCTGTTGGAAGGTTGAGCTCCATGATGGCCTCATCGGACATCCCTATAGGACATAAAAAATTATATATATATTTAAATATATCAAAAACATTACTGTGTCCTCAAAGAAACTTCTTCAAATTAAATATGAACGTAATGTTGACAATTTCACAACTTTAAAATATTTTGTACTAAACTTAAAGGTTGTTTAGGTTTACATTTTGTATTTTTTGTCTTAAGTCAATTTTTGAAAGCTCAATGAGTTCTCCACTTTGTCCTACGGCAGTACCTTAAATTTGTCATCTTATGTTCTGAAACAAAAAAAGGTTATAATGCACTATATGAACAAATTACTCTGCTGTCTGGCTTGACATTTACTGAGGGTATGCAGCCAGTAGATGGCGCCTAGCACTTACACAATTTAGTAATATTCTCTTTAAGAGACGCTATGATGCAGTTAGCAGTAGCAGTTATCGTGTTTAGGCAGCATCAATTCTCAGAACGAGTCTGACGATGATTTAAGGACTTAAAACAGCAGAAGATTCTCGGATAAGTGATGTATGTGATCTGAAAAAAACAAAAAACATCACGGATTGAGGAAGTTCAGCAGAGAGTGTTTTTGACGGTCTGAGGGGAAGAGTATTTTCAAACCAACATTCCTCAAAATGGCGTGAATGAAGCTAAATGCAACTCCAGGTAGGTTTTTGATGACTGAACATTGTTAGAACATGGTTAAAAGCTCAAAAAAAGTCACTGAAGCAGAATGTGTGACCTTTAAACGATCCAAACCAGACTCTGTGGGAGAGTAACTTAACTGCAAAGCAGTTTGGCTCACTTTTTTTCTTCACAAACCTGTTTGGAACGAGGTAAACCACAGTATTTCCACTTTCCAATGATGGTAAGTTCTACATGTTGAGCCAACAGACTTATTAAAGCACATATTATCGCACTGCACTCGCGAAGATCTGATATCTCCAGTGCATTATGCATCTAACATTATCCAAAAGAGACAGCATAGGCATAGCTTCTTCTGCATAAGGATAGGTTTCAAGACGAATCCTTGGGAGAACACCACTAATTTAACAGCAACAAAGTAATCTGCATTTTAATCATGTTTTTAATTTACTGAGTACTATGTAGCATTTTAGTCGTTTAGTGGAGCACAAACACAGGTATTGTTACTGACCCTCCAGATGTTTGACGATGCCTCGCAGGCTGTTTCCGTGCGCCGCGATGAGCACTCTCTTGCCCTGCTTGATCTGAGGGGCGATCACGTCGTTCCAGTAGGGCAGAGCTCGGGCGATTGTGTCCTTCAGGCTCTCACAGGAGGGCAGCTGGTCCTCTGTCAGATCTGCATACCGACGGTCCTGTACGGGAAAGGACATGAGTAAGATATTCAAAGTGTTTGACAATGTCAAATAAGTCAGTACAACATAAATAGTTTTAAAAATGATTCAGTCGTTTTTTGCTCCTTTGTTACTTATGTATAGTTGTAAAATGTTCTTCCACAATTTGTTATTCCATCCAAAAACTAAATTACAAATAGAATAAAGGATTGAAACTCCAGCTAATTGATCACAAATAGATCTGGTTTGTTATTATTATTCCAAGAGTCTTTTTTTTTGTCTTGTCATTAATTGTATGGAGTTGTCTGGTCTTTGCAGAAGTTTGTTGAACTTTTGAACTTGGACAGCATGAACCTTGTCCTCTCAAGTCATTTATTAACTGCTCTGCAACACAATGGGGGGAAACATAGGGTCCACATGGCTGTACACAAGCCTTACATGCTATAGAAATATCAGAGGAAAGCACTAACTTTATATGTAATGTTGTTTTTAATGTATTTATTTATTAACCAACCATTAATATTGGTGGTGTTGTGAAAATTAAGGTTAAAGGTGCAGTATTTAAGTTTACTTCCAGGGTCTGTCACCTGACTGTCCCATGACAATGTTCTTGCTTGGTCTGGAATATTCCACAGTAGGATGTAAAATTATCCTATATTATTAAATTATCTAGTACATATTTTTATTAGTGCTACACAATTTGAGCCAGAATAGCTGACAAAAAGACTGAAATGGGTCTATGAACAGACAGATGGTAATACAATTACCATGTGTATTTCAAAACATGTACAGATCTAAACTTCAAGGTTGGGAGCTTTTATGCAGAATAAAGATATGGATAATGTGCAGCCTTTGAATTTTGCGAATTGCATCCGATCAAATTGAGAATAATCTTGCAGCAATAGACAAAAATAGATTTCAGACCCTACACATATAAACTTAAACAGTGCCCCATTAATATTTTAAACTACAAACATGTATGTTTTAATATTGATAAATATTAGTTTTCACCACCAGAGGAGGGTAGTACTCAGTTACATTTACTTGAATAAGTTTTGAAATTGTACTTTTCTGAGTACTTTCTGGACACCGTACTTTTCACTTTGACTTGGCAAACATTTTGTTTTTAGTAACCGTATTCTTGAGTAAAAGCTTGTTCCTTTTCTACAATGTTGACATTATGAAATAGATAAACATTTGTGTTTCTTTAGATGTGATTTAGTCTCAATTTTGTGCCGCCCCTTTGAAAAGAGCAAATTCTGTGCATTATTTAATTTCATTTAATGTTTTGTCCTTCCAATTACATTAACTTCAAATGATAAAATCAGAGGTTACAGTCAGAAATGGGATGGACGATACATTTTGTCACGATTCGATTCTTATCTCGATACATGGGTCACAATTTCAATATAATTTCAATTTTGCTGGGCAGAAAACTTGTACTCCTTTTTTCTGATAATTTGCTAAATAAAACATAGCTTTTCAATGAATATATATTTACACAATATACATAACTGTAGTCTATAGGCAATTAAGTCAGGACGTTGGGGTTTTGGCTTAATGATTAAAACATTGATTTTAAACCAGTGTGCTGTGGAACACCAGTGTGCCTTAAGATATTGCCAGTTGTGCCTTGAAATAAAAAGTCAAATTCATGGTTTAATGAAATGATTTGCCGTTTTGGAGTTTCCAAAATAAGCAAAACAATCACCATTGCAAAAATTACCAGAAAAGAAGCGTGGCACTAGAACAGGCAATATTTGCTACATTAACTAGCACCTTTTTCCTCTAAATGTTGGGATTTGAGAATATGTCAGTGGTGTGCCAGGTTATATTTTCAACCAAAGAAAGTGTTTCTTGTTGTGACTGAAAAAAAGTTAGACTGGGGTGAAACAAGTTAATCGCAACTAATCGATCATTTATCGACCTCTGATCCATAAAAAATAAGACAAAAAAAACGGGCAACTAGTTCAAAGGTTGTATTTCAGTCAACATTGCATCTATTAACATGAAACAGACCAGCAAAATGGATAAAAAGTTGCTTTTGAAACGTGAAAAGGCTGTTCAGAAGCAAGGCCAAATACCTGCAACCTCCAACTGTCAAAATTTGCAAGCGACTTTTCAAAAAGAAGACTATGGTCAAAAACAATTTTGTCTGTAAATATACAACATCAGGATGTCCCAAAGCGGCGTCATTTCAGTTTCTTCTGGATCAAATTGAGTAAAACCCTTTTCACGGCCACTTCATGTTCTAAACAACTAATCGATTCATAAAAAAGAATAATAACTAGACTAATCGATTACCAAAATAATCGTTAGTTACAGTGAGTCTGTGTTTCTCCAAGTACTTTTTTACTCTTGAGGTATTTCTTCTCTGTTCGCAATGTACACTTCAAGATTGAGCTACTGTTAAAATGTGTCACACTTTGCAGACTTTATTCTTGATTCTGAGAACTATATTATCTCCAGCTGGTCCACAGACATATTTACAGAGCACACAAAGGCTCATTTCTCCATCGTACACATTCTAGCGATAGCACGGTCTCACCTTGCTGATGATATTATAGTAGTCATGATCGGGGCCCATGACGGGAGGGGGGATGTCGAAAGAGCGCCTCCAGATTTTGACCTGAGCCTCTCCGTGCTTGGCGGCAGTCTCTGCCTTGTTCAGCCCCGTGAGGCCACCATAGTGACGCTCGTTCAGCCTCCACGTACGGTGCACCGGGACCCACATCTGGTCTATGCTGTCCAGGACGTGCCACAGTGTCCGGATGGCACGCTTCAGCACCGACGTGTAGCAGATGTCGAACTCGAAGTTAGCATCTGCAAGTGGAAAGGTCAATAGAGTTGTCAGAAAGTACATTTAAAAAGTCAATAGCCCATATTTACTTACACAAAAAAAGTATCGGCAGAGCTTATCTAGTGATGAGCAAAATGAAGCCAGACTTCAAAATATAGTTTGAGCAAAAGTGGACATGCCAAATGAAGCCTCGAAATGAACCGTGTCAGTAATAAGGAAGTCACGTGACCGAGATTTCAGCTTGTGTGAGATCAGTAAAATGAAGAAATAGTGTGTATGTGGAAAGAAACAGTTTCATACAGTTATTGTTATAATCAACAAAAGTTACATACACACTGGTACGACTTATTCAAAATAAACTTTGTATAATTTGTAATGCATTGAAATCTCCAGTAGATAATATTTTGAGGTTTAATTTTAGTGGAGCTTTGTGCTGTGACTCACTGTAAGGCTGCATTGGTTCATGAAGCGTCACTTTTCCCATCATTACTCATCATTGGTTTCTCTGGATTCTAGTAGTGTGCACTTTCCTACGTAATTATTTTGCTACCCTTTTCTTATTATTATTTTTCATTAGTATAAATCTCCGGCCATACTGACATAATGAGGAATACAGCAATATACAGCAATATAACATGATTGGAAACAGATATGGACAATTTATTGAAGAAAATATTTTTTTAAATGGCATTCTCGAGAACAAATCCTCTTCATAAACTGTTACATCGTGACCCCACGGCATTTCACGGCTTTACGGTTCCATATGTAGATAGAAAACTTTAAAAAATTAAGACCAGAATGATAAATTGATGGCATCTGCTACTGAAGGGGTTCAAAAACAAAAAACATCTTCAAAAGACTGCCCCTTGGACTTTCCAGGAAACACCAAACATGGGACATTGAAAGGTGAAAGAAAGTTTTATTCTCTGATGAGAAAAAAAATGTAACCTTGATGGTCCTGATGGTTTCCAACGTTACTGGCACGACAAGCAGATCCACCTGAGATGTTTTCTAGGGGCCTTTAGTCATTTAGTCAATTAATCGACCAACATTTTTATTAGTTAACAAAGTACAATTTGGGTTTGATACATGGAAATACTTTATAGTTTTGATATTTTTTACCATGCCCCCTTTTAGTCAACTAATCGGTCGATGGGGCAGGTCTTTAGTTGACTAAGAACCACAGCCCTAATGTTTCCTATGTGCCACAGGGAGGGGGCACCACAATGATCTGGGGTGCTTTTTCCTTCAGTGGAACAATGGAGCTCCAGGTGGTGCAGGGGCCCCTGGCTCTGTGCAGATGTTGCAGAGAGCATCCCTCATGACTGAGGGCCTCGTGTGTGGAACCATTGGGTTCAACAGGACAAGGCTACAGTTCACAAAGCCCCAGGACAAAGGACTTCTTGGTCCAAGAGGCAATTGATCAACAGTTCTACAATATAGATTTTGGACAGTGGGCACAGACTTTATAATTGTGGCCTGGTAGTTGTTATATCAGAATTCAGAACAAAATACATTGCCCTACTGTCTGGCTGTCTACTGACCTAATTTAGCCTGATGTGCTAAAGCTCCAGGGTTAAAAGCCATGCGATGAGTTCAAGACCTGAAGGTCAAATAAATCCACATTCTAGATATCCCTTATGTAGAACTATGCTGTTATTATGTTCATAATTTAGTAATTTATTTTTTACTTACCTATTGTCATTTTATGGTTTTGATTTTATTTTAATAGTTTATTGTTTTGGAACTAGTAAGACTAAGAATGTATTCATGGATGTCACTAATGATTATTTTAGTGGTCGACTAGTCAAACGATTATTTCTATTGTATATTTAAACTTTCAAATAAAATACATCAACCAAATTAAGGTTGAAATGTGGGACTGAATGCTTCTAAACAGAATATTTATGAATGAAGTGTATTATTAATGAAAATCTATTCTTCTTTTACATTTTGATGTAATATTGACCTTTGGTCTTTTGACATGTGTTATAGAGTCTGTAAGTTTAGTTAACAATTTGTCAATTATTTTTTATAGTTGAATTGTCAGTTAGTCGCTGCAGCCCTACGCCTATTATACCTTTTGTCTATTTTACTGATTTGTGCCTGTGTAGCACTTTTAGCACTGTGTAGCAGCAATTTTTAATATGGACTAGATAAAGAATTCAGACATTTTATTCACTTCCATCTACATAATCATATATTCATTCATACATACATACATTCCAGTCAAATTCCATTATAATGATGAGGTGCTTTGATTACGATAAGATTATTTAGTACAAATCTGCCTAGAATGACCAGTTTCACAACCTCCTCACCCTGTTATTCCAAATTATCTGACCCTAACTTGTACCATTGATATTACTGTAATAGCAAAAATTGTGAGGCTATCGCATATTGTTTTAAATCTCTCTTCCACCTAACCTCTGCTGTTACATAATCCGAGCCTGGTGCAGCCACAGTGGAGCAGCCACAGTGGAGCATCCCCTCTGCACGTTCACACGGCCCACATCCTGACGTGACTCAACTCAGAGCTAACAGGGGTTTTGTAACGTCATCATCATCATAAGCCAAGCTACTGTGCATGCCCGACACGTTACTGCAGCTCCCGGAGCACAAACACGGCAGTAGACTTCACCTTTCAGGGCCTGCCCGCCTCTCCTCGCCTCCTTCTCCCCGGTTTCGCTCAGATCCGCGTCGAACCATCCGCAGAATCGATTCTCCTGGTTCCAGTTGCTCTCTCCGTGGCGGATCAGGACGAGTTTATAAGCAGCCATTGTGGTTTGGAAGAAGGTGGATGAGGTTTGAACACGGAGTAATTTGAAGTCAAGCTGAGAGCCGGGACGACCACTTCAGACAGAGCCACCGGTTGCTAACCAGTGATCTTTTATGGGCGCGTTGGTTCCTCCCATTCTTCCGGGTTGTGGCGGCCAATCAGACGCGGCCCTGTTCCCCGTGATAGTGGAACTAGCCAATGAGAGCAGTGGGCGGTAGCGATGGGCTCGTGCTTTGACCTTCATTCTGTACATTGTACCGAGGGACTGCTTTATTGAGCAAGTTTCATCTTTGCAATTTAAATTTCAGCAAGAGCTATGGCAGTTGACAAGTTTTCAACCGTTTCAAATGATCAGTAATCACCAAACATTGTGCTCTGGTGCAAGTATCAAGCAATTTTTCACCAAATACTACACTACACAAGGAAAAAAAGCACATTTGCTGTATTTGCTTAATTTATTTATGCTTTTATTTATTTTTTTGTTTACATTTTCACACAGAGCAGGTTTCACATACAAGGTAACACAAAAAAAAAAAAAAAAATACATGTAAGAAAAAGAGCCAGTATCCATGTCACATTATGTTGTACAGGTGGGGTAACAGAAAGTGCTTCAAAACCATTGTATTGCTTAGATTTACACAATTTCAAAGAACCCTCAGAGAAACCATCTTGTTCAGAAACACCTTATAAAAAGGTTTAACATTCCTAAATTTACATTTCTGCATATAGAATTTTGCCATCAAAATTAAGTTATTAATTGTAAAGTATTTATTTTTATCTGCTACAAAAATTCCAAATGTAACTTCACTGTGAAATTTTATGAAAATGATGATTTTGCTGTGCACAATTACAAAAACTTTCCCAGAATATTTTGGTAGGGGTAAATATTATTTATAAAAGTATTTATTTATTGCGATTAGATTTGCAATTTATGTTTTAATAATAAGTCTGTTCAGTCTTATAAGTTCACATTTGAAATGTAAAATTGACAAAAAGAAATATAAACTGACAAACTAATAAAAGAATCATGTGTTTCAAAACACGTTTCTGTTGCCTTTAGTACATTTTTCTTCCTTTTAGTCACGGTTTTGTTACCTTTAATCACCTTTCAGTCACTTCTTTGTTGTTTTAATTTGCGTTGAGATGCTTTTGTTTCTATGCATTTTTAGTTTCACATCAATAACCACTGCGCACATATTTATATTGTGTATGATGCAAATAATATATTTAGTTTAAAGCCATTTATTTAGTTTAAAGCCATTTATCACTACTCTTATACTTATACAGGTGTCAGACATAAAAGTAAAACACAGTTTGTCTTTCACAGCGACCAAAGGCAGAGGTCATGTTCTACCTTTAGAAAGAACTTCACAATTCGGGCAAAAAACTCCAACTGCAATTTGTGGATGAGGATTTTGATTCTGTTCACACATTTTAAACACATCCAGAAACATGAAAATTTAGAGGAGATAGAAATATACAATGCTAAACTAATATTTGAATCACAAGCATTTCAAAACTGAAGAAAACTATACTAAAGTGTTGGCAGCGTTACCCCATAAAAGGCTATAGTTTGCAGTGAAAGTTTGCAGGTAAGACTTTTGTCCAGCAGAGGGAGCCATTGTCATTTTATCAAACTGAATTTCCCTTATACAGGTGTAAGAAAACTGTGACGTAGAAATAATTTGAAAGTGTTTTAGTAATTAAATTAAACATTGTAACTTCAAATACGAGCTTATTATATTCATCATTATTATATCATTATTGAGGGTTGGGACATGGGATTTTGAGAGATATAAATATATCTATTCAATAGTATCTCCAAACTATAAACTGGTATATATTTAAAACTATTCAAATTGACAGCAAAATAAGAAGATAAAAATAATAGGAACAGAAATGTTCTGTGTAATCTCCCAAACAAGGTTATACAGTGATATTGCTGTCTTTTAGTGGATAATTTTATGATCCATTTATGTTTTGTGCGATTCTTGAATCTCAACCAAGACATTGACAGGCACATTTTATGACTTTTGTGATGAATGTTTGTATATATATATTTTTTGTAAAATCAAAACATTATTTTTTGTTAATTTTGCCCACCTCCACTTTGCACAATATTTAATCCTCAACTTAGACACCGCAAAATGACTCACCATTTTCTTACCCTCTCTTAAGCTTAATTGGAAAATAAACTATGAAACAAAAAGTGTCAGTTGCGTTGTTTACTTTTAAATTGTTATGCATTAGTGTTAGCACTGAGACACAAACACGTCCCTTTATAAACACAAGTGTCCTTTGGTGTAGTATCTTTGAGAGACGTACAGCACAACTCACTGTTCACTGCAGGATCTGTCAGGATTAATTCATTTTAGACTGACTGGACCAAACCCTCATACTAATGAATTAGACAGGAAGTACTGAGCTAGCCATTTTAAAAATAAACCGACCAACTGCCACCTTGTGCACAGAGTCAATTCATGTCAATGATATTTAAATTTGTTTCAAGGGTTTTTGACAGGGGTGTCGGACTGGGGGGTAAGGGGCAAAGGTTTCCCCAGGGCTCACAGCAGGGAGGGGCCCTCAAACGCATGTGTTTTTTCCCCTCAGATGCATTTTTCTGTTTTAATCTGTTTTTGTTGCAATAAAATGCAGTGTTGTTGAGTAAAGTTCTTGAGAGACTAAATGCAATTAGGCATGACACCTGAGTGAATGAAAAAATAAAAACAAAAAATGAATTTGCAAGGGTGAATAAATATACAAAATGAAGTATTTAGGGCCCACTGCGAAGGTTTTTACCTGGGACTCAGAATTTGGTGCTACATCTATACCCTAGTATTACTACAACTGGGCAAACCAAGTCTGCATCTGTCCATAGAAACACACAAGAAGATTTCCTTCAACATTGCCATATTTCCTTGTTCAGTATCACGTTTTAACATGAAAACTATCATGTGATAGTGTCACGTTATTTCGTGATAATTATCATATTATTTTGTGATACTTTTTCTGACTTTTTTTCTGACTTTTTTGTTCCTGTTTTTAATTTTTCTTCAGTATCACGTAATAACATGATAGTATCACGTTATTGTGCGATAGCATCACGTTAAAACGTGGTGTTGGCCAAAGAAAACAAAAACTAGTGACACTATTGGCAGTTCTACGCTTCTGTCCATATGTACTATGCCTTCACTACCGCAACTGGCCGCTACGTGGAAGTGTAGACCATGCCTCCAACTCGTTCATTGGTTCAACACGAGGTAAATTCAACTTCGAGAACATGCGCCTGATTAATTCTACCGCCTGACAGGAAAACACCGAGTGCACTGAACCTGACCATAGTTGTAGTGTGTTTAATTACGTCTTAAGTCCTAAAGCCACCGCTGCAGCAGGTGCTCGAGCTTATGTAAAGCGCTTTGGACTGTATATTGACCATCACCTGTCCACATGAGAAGGCTCCTGGCTCACACTCCGGAGGTGTGCAGAATGCGTCAGTAGCGTGGACCTGTGCGCGCTTGTTGAAGCCAACGGCTCCCGAGGTCAACAACGCAAAGTGGACGAAGGTAACGAAACAAAAGTAATTCTTGGGATTGCTTCACAGGGGGGAATACATCTGCTTAATCCTTTCGTTTATCTATTGACGCATAAGAAGATTAGCAAAGCGCATTTCTATTGATCACGTCACGTGGTTTTATCATTATTCATTGAAATGGCGATCTGCAGTTCGGTATAAACTTTTTAAACTCATTAAAATACCTACAATATACACATTTTATATGCATTGTGTTGTAATGATGTTTCCTTATTCTGTGAACCACGTGTTGTGTCGCTGTCCATGGTGCTGATCGATAAACAAATTAGACTCTAGTGACAAATGTGCAGAGGTGGGTAAAGTAGCCTAGTAGCATAGAGAAGAGTATTAGGGTAAGTAAGAGTAATGCTACTTTAAAATGATATTACTCAAGCAGTAAAAAGGAATGACCCAAATATTTACTCAAGGAAGATTAAAAATGTATTTGGAAAATCTACTACGCGAGTACTGAGTAACAGTTTGGACGTAAAAAGTATTTAAAATTATTGTAATCAGACAGCCTAACCATTAAATAATGCACAGATTCTGGTATTTCTAAAGAATAGACCAAATATCTGAAGGTAAAGTGTAAAAAATGCAAGTGTTCAAATAATTTTCTATTGTCTTTCGTCAGTTGCAGACTTACACCAAGAGGAGGAACCAACACTTATACTCAAGTACGTGTACTGCTACATTGTAAAATACATTACTCAAGTACATAAAACATATGGCGTCAGAAACTGAGTACTACCCACCTCTGTATATTTGTCCTTTTAACCTTGTATTTTTTATAGGGTTAATTTTTTCAATATTGATACTATGAAGATCTTCCATGAGCACTTTTAGTAATGACCGCCTGTTGCTCTCCGTAGATCTGTGTTTAAATAAACATGACTCTGGGGAATCTCCATGCCCTGGTGACTGTGCAGCACATGGCTCTCTGGAGTCAGACGGATGGATGACACAGGGAAGAGGATATGCTTTTGAAGAACAAGTCAACTCATTTGTGAACAAATAGTAACTACTACATCTAATAACTGATGTCGGGCCGACTTGGATGTGTTAAAAAGAACTGGAAACAGACCCATAGCTCTTGCTTGCTGTCGTAGAAGAAGTGCTCAATTTTGTCTCTTTACATATTACAGATACAGGAGCAAAGAAATACTACTAAAAGTAAGTAGCATATAAAAGATCTACTTAAGTGAAAGCTTTCAAGCACCCATTTGAAAATGTAATTTAAGAGTACAAAATAAAGGATTTCATGCAGAATTTGGTGACATAATCTTTGGTCAACAAAGTTCAATTCAAAATCATCTTCTATATTTTTGTAGTGAATTATATGTGAATAATAACCTTTACACAGAATGTCACCATAAACATGCTATAAATTACCCCTTAAACCATAATAAAATTACTTTCTACTTTTCAGTCCAGTTGAAAATAGTAGTGGAGTAGAAAGTACAGATACCTGCTCTCAGTTGTAGTGAAGTTAAAGTCAAAAGTATCCATTGTAAAAAACGAAAAAAGACTTAAGTCAAGTACATAGACCTAAAATAGTTTGTGCAGTATGTTTCCTCTTGTATTTGGTACTCTCCATGACTGGTTCTTATGCAGTGTAACTTCCCAGCCAGGCTCCTTCACCTGTAGTTTTCACTGACCTTCTGTCTGGATGAGTGGGAGACGTACAGCCGGTGCAGCATGGCGCGCTCCTTTGGCCCCTCTGACTTTAGGGAGATGACGAATGGAGAGGGGCGCCCTCATCTCCACAATGGAGGCTCTAATGGGACGTCCCACTGCAGCTCCAAGTACAGGGTGAAGAAGCAACCCCTGCACCGCAGACACAAGTCTCATTCTCCCATGGGCCGCGTAATCCTCATCAACACGGCTGAAGATGGTGAGTGACACTGCGCAAGTCTCACAATTTACGACATCTCTGGGTATTTACATTCAGAGTTTCAAACTATTTTCTTGTTCTTGGAATGTGTAATTAATCAAATTTTTATCAGAATTGTCAATGATCAGCTTGAGTCTTTTCAGTGGAGAGAGTTTACAGCCAATCCCATGTTAATAAAAGCATGTGGTTTGGAGTAGTGTTCAATTTTTTGAAAGAAATGTGACCAAATGTGACCAAACCAGGGGTTAAAGTGGGCTGGAATGGCGTTCCAGCACCTTGAGTGATTGACAAAAAAAAAGGTTGATATCCAGATGCATCTGTAAGAACCATATTACAGCAAGTGAGAGGTGTGCATTTGTTGTATATTATTAAAAGCTGAAGAGGATATAAGATCAGAAAGCCGCTCTGATCACCAGTGTTCCTCCGCTGCTGCTCACATCCTCCGATTGACAGCTGCCCCAGTGAGCTGACCAGAGCACAGCCAGCACAGTGTTTAAAAATAAAGAAATAAATAGTGTAGTCAGTTCTGCGACGTGAGGGGAGAGCACACGTGAATGCCTATGCTTTGTTTAGTTTCCTGGAGCGTCAATTGTCCACAAACCAGGCTGTGTGTTTAGTCATCTAACATGGCTTTTAATTTACACGGGGAACATCTACAAGCACGGAAGGTGGCGTGATGTAAACGTGACCTTTACTGCCAGCTACAGTCACAACATCAGCAATATTTGTGTCTTTAGCGGCGGCATTGTGGTTAATACAGTTCGCGTGATACCGCAAACAGCACACCTTCAGTGCAAAGGGAGAGGAGGAGGCTCACAGTGAGAGCAGGAGGAGACAGATGAAAAGAGTGCCATACCTGTTTACTCCATTTACAAAGTGGCATATTCTTTGTTGTTAGCCCAAACGTCTGAGTTAAGATTATGCAATATTTAGTTTGGGACTAAATGGGATGCTTTTACATTCAGCTCTTGTTCTGACATAGTGTTTTATCAGGCTATAGCCTAATGTCAAATAGGCTAACAAATTAAATAAGCCCATACCTTTGCTAAATTTTTATTTTAAATACTTAACATTTGATCAACGATAGGTCCATTACCCTGATAAACACCCAGCCCTTGTGCCCACAAAGGGTTGTCTACCCCTGGCCTATATGTCCTTATGTTAACTTCTGTGTGTAGATGAAAATATGATGATCTAAAATACACAAAATTTGTGTAAAATACACCTGTTTTGCCAATTTATTTTCTGAAGTAGCCCCAGGCGCCCTATTTTATTGTGGGATTAAAAAATAATTGACTGAAAATTGCCCAGGCCTATCCATCTTCATCATAGACTGGAATATTACATTAACAAAAAAAAACAAAAAAAATATATTAGAGTTATAATATTAGAGTTCCACCAACTTCCAAATTCCACTTTAATTCCTGGACGTAACAACATCCAAATCTCATAGCACAATAGTCACAAAATATTGATATCTACAATTTATTTGGATATTTTGAATAGTCTAATAGAACTGTAGTTGTAATTTAAAAAAGAGACTTAATCACTGTCATATTCACTGTCATAAGACTCTCGAATATAAAAGTGCACTTACAAGAAACAGTATTCTTCATGTTGTCTGTGTTGTCTGCACTGAAATGTCAGCGTGGTTTAACTTCTAGGTGAAAGTGTGTACACAGCGGTGGTGGACAGCGCGGTGCATGTTCCACACACAGTGTAAACTGGTTTGCTGGCCCCGCCTCCAGCGCAATATATGGCCCAGGTCCCACGGTTCACCACTGGCTCTTGCTTCAGTATTCAAGTATTCAGAGTACAGCACCTAAATTTGCCTTTAAAGTGATGTTATGTTATATCTGTTTATTGGTCCCCCCCTAGACCAAACTGAGAGTTTCGCCCCTGATTTAGGTTATTTTTACTTCCCTGAGTCTGTATTGATTAAGTTTAGGACATTCATATTGAAAGTATTTTAATTGTTTTTATGAGAGGAAAATAATCATATCGCCCAGTGGCTCAATGACTATGATCCTAAAATAGTTCCTGTATTGTTGGACAGTAATGCTTTGTGAGTTCCTCCTGTGGCTGTGACTGTCTGTCCTTGTGAGCGCAGCTGGAGATGAGAGTGAGGACCTCCACACTGTGACTGTGGACAGGAGTCCTGATGGGCGCCTGGGCTTCAGTGTGCGCGGCGGCTCTGAACATGGACTGGGCGTTTTCATCAGCAAAGTGGACGACGTCAGCTCTGCAGGTTAGAAGAGTGATGATACCCAAAGTTTCAAAGTCACAAGTTCAGAATGTTTAAATTTGTGTTTTTACCCGACATTATTAGTCAACTTTCAAGTCAAATTATTGTATATATGTACATTGAGACAATTACATCTACAAATACATCTTTAATCAAATAAAGGTTGAAAAATAGAACTAGATAGAGAATATGTACAAATAATATTTACAAAAATAAGACATTTTAAAACAATGTTTTAACACTGTGATTTAATAACCCTGGAGCACCCGATGAGAGTATAGAGCTGGTCCAGTGGCATTTGGCTGTGTCTCTCTTGGTGCCCTGTGGGGAGTGCCCTGGAGTGTGGGGTTCGGGGCCATTTGCTCAAGGCTGTCCAGAGCAGGAGCTGTGTTCCCATCGCCGTCAGTAAGTCAGAGCTGTTCCCGGTGCATGTTGGACTCCACCAGGGCTGCCCTTTGTCACCGGTTCTGTTCACTATTTTTATGGACAGAATTTCTTGGCGCAGTCAGGGCGTGGAGGGGGTCCGGTTTGGGAACCACAGGATCTCATCTCTGCTGTTTGCAGATGATGTCGTCCTGATGGCTTCTTCAAGCCAGGACCTACAGCATGCACTGGGACGGTTTGAGCCGAGTGTGAAGCAGCTGGGATGAAGATCAGCTCCTCCAAATCCGAGGCCATGGTTCTCGACCGGAAAAAAACTGTGTAGAGTCCTTGCCTCAAGTGGAGAAGTTCAAGTATCTCGGGGTCTTGTTCACGAGTGAGGGAGCATGAGAATAACTTTGTTATAAAAGGTTTTACAGGTATAGTCCAGAGAATTATTATGGTTACAATTATTTTTATATTTAACTATCACAATTAGTTGATCAATCTTTACTGCACTGTAACGTGTGGATACTGGTTACAGGAGAAAATGTGGATATCTTTTCTAATCAGGTAAGGAAAGCATACATTTTATTCAAATTATATAAATATTTATTTGTAGAGGTAGAAGTAGAAGTAAAACATTTCCACCATAAACATTTTAAAGATCTTTGGTAAAGACATTAGGTAGTATTTTAATATAAATGTATTAAAATACTCAAATTTATATTATTTTATAATATAATATATTTTTAAAATATTACTTATGTTAATATAATAAGATATTATAATAATAATTAAAGCAGCGTGCAGCGATAAAGGCCTTCACCCCTCTTGCCAAAGCGGAGTACACACCCTCCTGCCTTTCCCGCCTGTATCACCCCTCCCCCACAAACAGCGTCTATATACTACTACTCCATTCATTGCATTGATACAAGCTCAGACGTTGTCACGGCCGCACGGTTGGAGGTGGAGTTGGTACTTTCCTATTTCTAAATTGATCAAATGACCTTTAAGGAAAATGCTTGAGCTTGTTCTAAATGTCTTTTTATCCCACTACTGCACACATGATGCTGCTGACTCAGTCGCAGTTGCATGGATTGCTTAGTTTAGCTGAGAGTTAGATACAGCTGCTAATAAACTCTCAAACAACAGACATTATGACATTTAGCTAAACTGCATTGCAGTAAAACTTGCTCTCACTCACCACTGTCATGTTTTGTTTTCTGTCCTTTTTTTCTTTCGTTTTTTGCTTTCTGAAGGATATGTTTCCTTCCTTTTTTCAGCAGCACCGTCATAATTGCCCAACCCAAGTCATGAAGCACGCTGTCGCTGTCTGCGCGTGAGAGAGAGAAACATTTCCAAATCGCTATATTGTACATTCATTTGTGTAACAAACCTTGTTCCCTGTCGACCGTAGCTAGATCTTTGAGACTCAAGGCCATGTCCTTCAAATAGTTACTCTACTTCCTCTCACACAGGAAGATGCGAAATAATAGCACAAAATGCCATGTACATGATCTAACTTGACCTTTACTCTTTTGACCAGTGTGTTTCCTCTCCAGCGCAGGCCGGGCTGATGGTGGGGGACAAGCTGGTGGAGGTGAATGGAGTGAGCATGGAGAGCATCACCATGAGCAGTGCTGTCAAAGTCCTGACCGGGAACAACAGGCTGAGGATGGTGGTCCGCAGGGTGGGCAAGATCCCCGGCATCCGCTACTCCAAAGAGAAGACCACCTGGTAAGAGGTCGCACTTCAACTGAAGCTGGAGAACCCCAACAAACCACCATGAAAAGAAATGTAATAGAAGATGAAGTGATTGAGGATGGGCAGGTGAAGCTGTGAATACACCAAACTCAGCTGCAGTATACAGCGACTTTAACTTATGATGCTGTTTTAAAAGGGTGATGATTTACCATAGAGTAATCGTAACTTCAATTATTGCTCTTTTCAATTACAATCAATTTCGATTACGATTGTAATTGAAAATACACTTTATTGCTCTCAAAACTGCCCCATGTTACTAATTACTAGTAATCTGTTACAACATTACTAATTACAGCATTACTAATAAAATATATTTTGACAATATAGAAGTAATAGTTTGAAATAATTGTGATTTAAATTATTCGACAATAATTGTGATTATAATTGAGCCATAATTGAGTAGCTCAAGGGCCTAGTTTACTATCAGGGTGAAGCTAACAAACATTAGCATGCTAATTGACTCTGTGCACAAGGTGGCAGTTGGTCTGTTTATTTTTAAAATGGCTAGCTCGGTACTTCCTGTCGAATTAATTTCTATGGGGTTTTCGCCCAGTCAGACTAAAATGAATAAATCCTGACAGATCGTGCAGTGAACCGTGAGTTGTGGCGGATGTCTCTGAAACATGTAAAGCCTATAACTTTACATGGATGGGGGAGAAGGGTAGGCACAATAAGCCTTGGCTTCTGCCTACACCTGGTCAAATAATATATATTTGCTTCTTTGTTTCGGATGTTGTGCACTTTGTGTATTTGACCAAACAACAATAAAATACAAAAAAATACAAATACTTCAACAAAGGACAGTTGTGTGTTTAGAAAAGGATGTGTTTGTGTCTCAATGCTAACGCTAATGCATAACAATTTAACAGTAAACAACCCAACTGCCACCTTGTGCACAGAGTCGTACGCACTTCCTGCTTCGCAGAGAATAAAACACCAGTGATTAGATGCAGAGAGTGCACATCGGTCTCATTTTTATCCGAATAGCTGATTTGCAATATATTTCTAGTGGAGCAAAATATTCAGTTTTTGTGTTAGTCTTTGAGACAGATACACTTTCTTTTATAAACACGTAGGTTTTGCCTGGTGAAGTGTTTACATGGTACACAAATGTCTGAACATGCTGCCAGTGATTATCCATCTGTAAGTCACTCTAAGCTGTGTGATCTTTAAATTTGTATTTATTTAAGTAAGACTTGGCTAATTCCTCATAGAAAATGAAAGGAATGGAAAGTGATGATCTGCCTTTTTGAAGCAACCAGAACTAGTCAGGCGTTATGGTGAAAAGGACATGTTATGTGAAAAAAAAAAAATCTGGTAGAGCCCCTTTTAAATGCAAAAACATAATGTATAATTACAATATTTACACAGAACAGTAAAGTGCTTTTCTCTTACACACTTGTACACACGCCTACTTTGTTATTGTGCGGTCGTTTGCTTATCACTCTGCTGCATCTACTGTATCTGGCTCTCAGGTGGCACCACTCGACACGTTACCTTCCTGACCTTTTGAGTTTGATAACAAGATACCGTCTGCTTCAACAAATCATAGAGAAAACATGTGAACCGTAAGCCTTGTGTGTGTTTGTGCAGGGTGGATCTGATTCACCGGCGCATGGTGGTGGAGGAGAACGACGGGACTCCTTCCATAGTCAGCTCGGACAGCGCCCTGAGGAGGATCGTGCACCTCTTCACCACGTCAGACGACTACTGCCTCGGCTTCAACATCAGAGGAGGCAGAGAGTTCGGACTGGGCATCTATGTGTCCAAGTAAGAGAAGAAGACTGTGGTACTAGGCTAATGAATCTGGGAGAATTATAACCCCAATGTGGAAATAGTCATAGAAAGTACAGATTTAGGCATGCAAGTTCATCAGAAAGCAGATTTTTTTTATTTGTGCCTTACGCTTTAAAGTGTTTGGCAAACCTGATATGACACTATAGTCTAACAAATGCCCCTCTTGACCTAACCACACGGCCTTTCATTATTAACTGTGAATGCAAGGACTAAACACGGACAACCCAGGATCTAAACGCAGATTACAAGAGCTAAAACAGAAGTACACTTAGATTACACCAGGTCCAAACCAGTTCTGCACGCTTTTGTAAAAAGAAATCTAATTGCACAAGTATTACAAATTAGATTTGTAATTTATGTTTTAAAAGTACATACAAGAATCCCATAAAGCAACTTTATTTATAGAGCATTTCATTTGTACACAAGGCAATTCAAAGTACTTTACATAACAGAATAAAATTGCATTAAAATCCATACAGATTAACAGATTAAGACATACAAAATCATTATTAAAAATAAAAGAGAAGAGTCTATTCTCTGAGCCTGAAGTCAGTGCAGAGACCTGAGCACAGACTAATGTGCTCGTACTTCCTGGTTCTAGTCAGGACTTGAGCAGCAGCGTTCTGGATGTACTGCAGCTGTTTTACAGCTCGTTTGGAGAGGCCAGTGAACAGCCGTTACATTAGTCTAACCTACTGGAGACAAAATCATGGATAAGTCTCTCCAAGTCTGGTTTAGACACTATACCTTTGATTTTGTTTTTTAGATGGTAAAAGGCTTTTGATGTTATTTCAAAACATGTTTTCTAAAGGTATAAGCTACAGGGACAACAAGATTTTTCTGTAAAAAGATTACCACCATTACCATATGGTTTTGAACTGTTCTATTGCTCAGAAATATTGGACTGAGATTAACAAAGCACTCCAGACTGTTATTGACATCTCCATCTCACTCGATTTCAGAACTATGTATTTAGGCCCTAAAACCGCTGCCATGAACTCAATAAATGGACATCTTTGGAACACACTTTTGGCAACAGGCAAGAAGGTCATCACAAAGAAATGGATGATTCACAAACTTTACAAACAATTAACTGGGCTAACATTACAACTAAAATAAAAAATAAAAACTACACTAAAATACATTCAGACTTAAAAACTAGGTTCTGAAACAAACTAAGGTCTAAACCAGGTCTAAGCCATGACTAAAATGAATATCAGTGTGAAGAACCTCAGTATTTCAAAATATCCATGCTTTTCAGAGTGACGAAAATGTAGAACAGTTGCCAAAGAAATTAACAATACAAAACAAATATCATATCTTTTGTTTGGATAAAAGTCCTCAAAAAATCTCCATAAACAGGAAGCTGAAACCCATGCAAACTCATCTTGCATCATTATTACATTGTTTAGAATGACTGTTGCAGACAGTTTAGTATTTATTATTTATTTAGTATTAGTATTTACTATAATGGACTAATGGACCTTATTTTTCTAATGCATTTATTCATAATCAATGGACTTAATATTATTTTAATGTCTAGAAAATGCCATCTTCAGCAGTGGATTCCAGTTCCACCAACAGTTCCACATGAGTCTGTGTGTGCGTGCCAAACACCAGGACACAGGCTTAATTGCATGTAATGACTTCCAGTGTCATTAAAGGATTTGTGTTGCACTTCTAAGGCACACATTGTCTGCCCATCACAATGTGGATAATTATGTCTGTAATTTATTTCCATTACACCAACAAAGACACGCAAACAAGCCAAGACAAGTATACAGTCTTCTACAACCACGCTTTGTTCTTAATCAGCCTCCATTATACTATCGTTTATCCAAGGTGGAGTATGTGAGCCCAAGGATTTAAGAAAATAATACAATTACACTTTTCTCTGATAAATACGAGGATTATTTTCAGTGTTTTGCTCAATGTTTTTTGTTTATTTCGAATTAGTTGCGACCTGTCCGTCTGTGGGAATAAGATCTCTCCTTCACTGTGTTTCTCCTGGAGGAGAACTATTTTTTCCCACTGTTTTTTTTTTGTACTTTGAGAGTCTAAGACAGGGGGCGCTCTGGAACAGTAATCCATTTCTTAAATTCCTTTGAAGGCAACTGCTGCTAAATACATATTTGAATACAGTGAATTGAATTATAATGCACATTTAAACACAGGAAAATTAAGATTTTAAAAGACAAAGACAAAACTAAGTAAATGCAACCTATACATGGGTTTCAGAGTGATGAAAAGTTAGCACCTTCACATTTCAAAACAATATATCATATGTGTTATCAAAATGTTGTCTTTACACATGAAGTATGAATAGACCAAATAAATGCAACTTCAGTGTTCTGTTTCAATTAAAATAAATTAGTTTTTAAATCCCAAACCTCAGTGAAAAGTATTTAAGGAGATAGCTATAACTATAACATAAGAAGATCATCATTCAACATTTTGCTCATTGTATTGAATCGATTAGTAACAAAAGTCTCTCCATTGACTTCCTGTTTAAAACTACAGATACAACTGATAAGCCCCGCCTCTTCATTGACACATTTCATCGCAACAAGCACCAGAGTAAAAAGTTTTTATTTTTGACATTTTAGTACCCTACATATCTCCTACATATCTTTTGTAATCACAACTAAGTACAAGGATGTGGGCAGGGATAGGGAGTAGGTGAAACAGCAATTTTTGGAGAATACAGCATTACTCAAAATGGATGAACTTATCAAAATATAACTTTGAGTAACTAATGATGGGAAGCACCATTGTAACAAGGTCAAAAGCTCATTAAAGCTTGATTTTGCATATGTCCTGTTTAAGAATGGAACGATATAGACTTTCACTGTGTAAAAGTGAAAACACCTCTGAGTCTAGACCTTTCCTACATGATATTACAATTTAGTTACACTCCTATTTCCATTGTATTTTAAATGAACAGACTGGATCCAGGTGGTCTCGCCGAGCAGCACGGCATCAAAATGGGCGACCAGATCCTGGCAGCCAATGGGGTCAGCTTTGAGGACATCAGCCACAGTAACGCGGTGGAGGTGCTGAAGGGCCATACGCACGTCATGCTAACCATCAAGGTGAGCTAGTGTCAACTTTAAACGTTCAAATACAGTGTCAAAACAGAGTTGACTTGTGCCCTCAGCGCTGTGACTCAATAATAAATGACATTAGGGAGCGGCACAGACAGTAGACTCTTAGCCTGTGTGGTTTGCTCGTAAGGCTCCATTGTGTAGGAGCAGTGTTTTGGCGGAGTGGCTCATAGCTCTCGGACACTGGTGCGTGCTCGTTTTACCCCTCACAGCTCAGGTTCCACGTGTGAAAAACAGCCAGCAGATCCTCCATTATTCAGAGCCGTCAGGGATCGAGTTATAATCAACAGAAAAGCAGCATTTATGGGATTCCTGACTCCAGTGGGACAGAAGACAGGGATTCTTATGGTTCAAGAATTAGATGTATTAAAACCTTTCAAATATAATGCTAGCCAATATCTGAAAATCAACATACACTACTTTGTAATAACTAATAACTTAGTTATTAATAACTAAGTAATCTTAATTAGTATTAATAAAGCATGGGCAAAGACTTCATTCATTATGAATGAATAGTTTATGAAGAATAATTCAGAACTGATAAACCCCGCTTCTTCGTGGCAACATGACATTTTTAACACTACATGTATCACTTAGAGTCTTCATGTTTCAAAGAATTGCATTTAAGTTCAGGGATGTGGGCGGGGATAGGGAGTAGGTGAAAACAGTCGTTTTCTGAGCACTTGAGCCTTAGTTTAACAAGGTTACAAGCTCATTAAAGTTCATTTTAATTCTTAGCAAACAAATTATTCAGGCTTAGTAACCGCTTGACTAAGGGGTTTGGAGTTAGGGTATGAATTACCAACACTTAATCATTCTGGATAAACTTCTTCATTATTGATTAAGTCTTTGTTTATTCTTTATTAAGGCTATTGAAAGTGTAGTATTATGTATTATAAAGCGTTATACACAATGCTGTATGTTCTTTACATTTGAACTTGATTCACAGGAGGCTGGACGGTACCCTGCCTTCAAGGAGATGGTGGCAGAGTATGGTTGGCTTGACAAATGTAAGTTTCTCATCAAGAAAAAACAAAACATTTGCTTTTTAAAAAGGTCATTTCTATCTAGCAACTTTCCACCAGTAGATGGAGACATCTACTCTGGCTTTTTTCAAGAATGTTGTATCAGAAGCTAATCTGAAATGTATAAAATCACCATTCTTTTCCCCCATTGCAAAAATCCACAGATAGTATATTTTCTTGCCATAGACCAGTCATGTGACGAGGAGCTACAGCCAATGAGCAATTGGACTGTTCACTGGGCTAACATAATAACATTAGACTAGTTTTGGGTGAAACCAAGCAGGGTAAACAAATTGTTAGACAAAGACAGGCCATTATCAGGGAGTCCGCCCTGTGGGCAGGGCTTTCACAGATCAGAGTAGCATATAAATCAGAGTTCTCAGACCATCTCTTCTAATTGAGAATGACTTTCGGATCTTGATTTTCAAAACACTGTCCAGATAATGACCTTTGACACCTTTTCTACGATTGACCACTCCTGGACAAATGAGGGATTACTCTGACTAGTTGTCACTAAATGTTCTATATTTTAACATACACATAAATAAATGCATGTATATAGCTAGGTCTCAGTTGATATTTATTGACATTACAGAATATTGACAGAATATTTCTATAAGCCTGCTTTAAATTCATGTGACTGAAAATGATACTCATCATCATACCTTTTTTTCCTCATATTGATTAATCATGCATTAGTTAGATATAATTTTGTCTTACTCAAGATGAAT
This sequence comes from Rhinogobius similis, assembly GCA_019453435.1. Taxonomy (NCBI): domain Eukaryota; kingdom Metazoa; phylum Chordata; class Actinopteri; order Gobiiformes; family Gobiidae; genus Rhinogobius; species Rhinogobius similis. The sequence continues at coordinate 26,215,653 of CM033634.1, forward strand.
AAACAATAACAATTACATGAACATAACCAATACATACTTGCTGTTAGGGCCATTTAACACCAAAAAATTGTTATTTCATCATCTTAAGTCTGAACTCTGCTTCCAAACCACATGCTTTGTGGACCTCTCCTTTAAAAACACCCAGGCATCATGATCATTGACAGTTAGAAACGACCAAATCTTGAGCTAAATTAAAATTCAATTTATTGCACAGCCCTAATTATGATTATGGTATGAACATATACACACATATAAAGCTTGCTACGTATTATGATCAAGGCTAACTTTCATTCTCACTCATGGCAAACCTACATTAGTCACATAAAAGTGGTATCTTCTGGCATACATCTGGCATAAAATCATAAAATCACTGTCATTGTCTTGTAATTATTCACTTAACAGGAAAAAACAGGAATATGGTCTTTTTTCACTTAGTGTTGAACTATAACAAAAGTAGATCACCATTTTATATTTTGTTAATTGACTTCCTGTTCCAAACTGCAGAATTTATAAGCCCAGCCTCTCATGAGCATCAGATTGTAATTGACATGTTTTTAGTTTTGAAAAGTGGTTACGTGACATTTTAGAACAATAAGTCCAGGGATATGGGCGGGTATAGGGGGTAGGTGGAAACAGGAATTTTGCAAGAATCAATCAAAATACAACTTTGAGTAAACTAATGATGAGTGAACATTGTTATCAAAAGGTTAAGTTGATTTGGCATAATATGTCTCCTTTAAAGCAGTGGGTCAAGATTTAAAATAGATCGTCAGATGGCAGAGCCTGATCCTTCCAAGAAATAGATCTGAATTTGAATGTATACATTTTACATTTCTTCATGCCCTCATACAACCTCATTTTTAATCTGAGACAAGACAAGAAGTTTTTTCACTGGCCTTAACCATCCAAACCTCCTCTCACCATTTCTGAGAATTAATCCACTGTAGTCATCTGGACGAGAGCGCGACCTCATCCTCATCCGCCTGTTTTCTCATCTGCGCTGATGCTGATGCTGCCCTTTAGGAGCTGTACCCAAACACAAAAGAAGCGAGTAGTCTATGCCTGTCTTAAACGCAGAGGATTAACATGTAGATGAGGTCACGCTGGTTTAATCCCGACAGCAACATGCGTGAAAGCAAAACCACTTGCACATTTGCTATTTTTGTTTTTGACTTAAGCCGATTCTGAGTAAATAGTTGTTAAGTTTTCAAATCTTGTGTTGTAATATTACTTTTCAGTGGCCAATGGGTGTCCGGCGTCTTGGTCACATGGTTCGGACACAAATTCTTCGGCGTCTTCCTTGTCCTCGGGCACCCCTCTAAGTTCAGTGAGTGGACTCTCCCAAGTTGTCTACCCTCCGCTTTTTGGCCATGACATGGTCGATGTGGCCATAGCATCAGAGGAGCCACCGAGATATCACATTAGGACAGAACAGACGAGCGAAATCGCCATTCAGACCGACCCTCCTCACCATCAACTGTCGGAGGAGCCACAACCGCTGGACGTCACATTCCCGGATCAGATTGTAGTGGGAGAAACGAGCAGGACAGTTGGGCAGACGGTGCTTTTAAAGGATACAGTCATACGGGGGAAAGGGGAGGGGCCCAGAGAGATGGGAGGAGCTGGAGAGAAGAGGCGGGGCAGAGCCAGGACGCTGTCATCGGGGGAACGGGACATACCCAATCACTCGCCCAAGACGGCGGCACTCATGGCACTGAGCGGCCCGCCCAAGCCAATCAGACGCTCGCAGAGCCACCTCACTGCGTCAGGTGAGTTTGAGTCTGATCCTACTGCTGCTGCTGGGATTGGACTTTATTTCAGTTTTTTTCATATATACAGAATTAGAGGAGGGAAGAACTATGTTAAGTTCCATGTGTACTGTACAGAAGAAACTGAACATAAGACAATCCAAATTTAAAACATTTAATTCCTATGAAATAATGTGCACAAAAATAGAAGATGTCACCTCTATCAGATTGTTAGTGTCCCTAGATAACAATTTAACCAAAGACACAGTGGTTAAAGTGCTTGTCCACCAAGCCAAAGGTTGATGTTTTGATAGTTACGTTTTTGTGTCCCTGGGCAGGACACTTCCTCAACTTCGCCTCAGTATGAAAGAGTGAGAGGCGCATATTGGTACCCACACTTCTGTCAGGTGGATAAAAGGGATTTCTGAGAACTTGGCCAGATGTGGAGCTGGCAAAGGATAGAGGGGCATGGAAAAGAGCCATTGCACATCCAACTAAGAATAGGGAACAAAAGATAAACAAAAAGGATGATGACGATTATGATGATAATGATGATGATGACACTTCTGTCAGTCTTTGCCGAGTGCAGCTGTGGCTACAGCTTAACACCACAGAGTGTGAGGAGTGACTTTTAGTGTTACAACTGGAGGAGATTTGACTTTAGTTAATTTTATGCAAACTACAAATTTGCTCATTGTATATTTTAAGAATGGACAATATGTCTGTGACAATATCAGTGATCACAAGAGATTTTCTTCATTTATCGTTCTGGAAAAATTCCAAAAAACACATATGTCAGACCTATTTTTTTTGCTCTGTTTATATTAAATCTCTGATAATTTTTTTTTTTTTTTATACAAAAGTGAAAGGTTGATGTGAGAACTTGTTGTTCTTGTTGTCTTGGCCCTATTTCTGTCTTTTTTCTTAAGTAACACAATGTAATTCTTCTTCCACCACAGACAGTAAAGCAGTTATCGGATCAGTATTTCATGTTTGAGATGCTTTGCATTTCCATTTATAATGTTGTAAGAAAACATGTTAAACCCATGTGTTGTGAGTGGCCTTGTCCTTACATAAACAGCAGCGCTCTCCTCCGCTCTTGATTTGTCAAAACCCAAACACTTTAATACCATTCATGTCGGAGCACAGTTTGATGCATCACCCACTCCCCCTGTATTCTCTGTGTTGTGTGAGATGAATGGGGCCGTGCATATGAAGAGACATCTATCTGAGTCCACACACACAGGGGGAGTTAAAGGCTTTCTGTTTGGAGTTTTTCTGACCTCAGCATACCCTGAGATGGAACATTGGTTTGTACAGTAAGACGACTGGGTGCTTTCAGAACGTGTAGGTGTGTCGCTGCTGCTCATCAGACTTACATCCTGGCAGATTTAGTGGAGCAGACTGACAAGAGGAGAGAAGGGATGGAGAGACTGTGTGTGCCAACATTGTTCATGTTTTTTAAGAAGGAAAACTTTGACCTATGAAGCTGTAGGTGCCGCTCTGTTGCACGAAGGCCAAGCATAGAGCCAAGATTTTATGCTATTCTCTCGGCCACAGGCGGCACCTCCATCACTTTCTCACTGTTCTATCCAATAAAGCCTACGGGCCAAAAAAAAATCCCCTTTTCTCAAAAAGGGGGAAAAGTGGTTCCAGTATTCAAGACCAAAGCCATAAGATTAATATGATAAGTTTGTGGAGCCCATCCCAAACAATTAATGATAAGGTTCAACATTTGTGGATCATAAGTTTGAATTTTTCTTTCCAAAACAATACAGTGAATCTGTCATAGAGTTATTTCAACCCTTGGCAGGCGTATACTTCATGAAGTTCTAGAACACGAACGTAACCCATTGTCAGAGGAAATTAGTCAGTCCTGGAACTATAGCCTCGTAACATTTGATAAGCATAACAAACAGGTTTGGGTTAGCACTACCTTGGTCTGTCTTATGTTGATAATGACAACTGAAAGTGCAAACTAATGCGACCCTGTCCTTGTGTGGTGCAGAGGACAGGCAGAAGAAGCAGCAGAAGGAAAAGAGCTCAGTTGAGGGCCCACCAAACCTGAAGCGCTCCAAAACCTTCGTCAACCTGCTGTTCAAGAAGGATCGCAAAGAGAAGAGCCGCTCCAAGTCGCCCTCTCGACGCGCAGACACAGGTTTCATGCTCTTCTTATGTCATACACGTTAACAAGTGTGTGTACATTGTTTATTTCTACAAGTGGCCCATCGAGGCAATCTATTGTTGTGATTTTGGGCGCGACAAAAATAAGTGTAATTGAATTAAAATTTTAAAAATGTAAATAAATACACAATGTCATACATGAAGGACCAGTCACAGAATTGTTATCAGTAACATTCATCTAAGCTGTACCTCTTGGTCATGTGTGGTTGTGTTCAGAGAAAGAGCGCAGTCGGTCCTTCAAGCTCCTGTCCTCTCCTAAAGAGTCTCGAGCAGGACTGAGGGACAGCAGCCCCCAGCCTCACCCTCAGACCCTGCAGTACGTGGAGGACATGGCAAAGAGGGTGCTGAGTGCAGACGAGGCTCAGGCTGTCATGAGGCACTGCAAGCGGGTCAGTATACTGTATGTTTATCAGTGCAATTAAGAAGTTGCTGTTGTTCTTTATTTGTGTCTCTTAAAGAACACATACGGTGCATTTTTTATGTTGTTCTTGTCCTTTAAACATGCTCCTGAGCACCTCTGCTTGGCATCCTAGGTTTTAGCAAAGCATACATTGTTTTAGCAAAGCATACATTGCTCTTCAGGATTTGCCCTGACATGCTAATGTAAGCACAAAGTTGTGATTAATGTGATTTGACAGCAAAAATGCTCAGAACGAATCTGGTGATGATTTATGGACTTAAAATAGCACAGAAGACCTCAGAGTTCAACCTATGATGTCTCAAATTGTTAGTGTTTTTTGAGGCTCAGAGGGAGAGGGCTTACTAAACAGGATTTATTAAACAAACGTGAATGGAGCTAAATACAACTCCAGGTTTGTTTTTGATAAAGGAACAATGTCAGAACATGGTTAAAACCTCAAAAAAGTCAATTTTGCATCACATGTGTGCTTTAAAATTGTCGTACTTTGGTAAATTGACAAATGTGAGCTTTAAACCATGTTATAATGATGGCTGCACGTAGAGTTCATTCATGCATCTTTTTGGTGAGGTTATCTCCTGTGTGCTCCAGTATGTTGTAAAGTTAATTCACCTTTACCCTCTGTTAATATCTATTCATTAGTGTAGCCAAGTTCTGTGAAAGATTCCAACAGAAGGAAAAAAAATTTGACTTAGTATTCAGTCCCATTTCAAAATATAGGATGCAAAGTTTCCATCAGCCAAAAAGCAAAACTAAATGCTGTTTAGGTCATGACGGTATGACTAGATTTAGCCTGTTATTTATGATTGAGATCAAATATGAGCTGATCCATGATGTGAGGCTCAGCTCCTTTGTGGCAGAATCAGATAGGACTCATATCATTGTGCACGACCACTTCCTGCTATGGGGTAATTAAACACCTGCACTCCTGTAGACGCTGTGACCTTCTCACAAATATCAATATTTAATGAGTATCATAAAGAGAACGATGCAAAGTGCAGTGGGCTTTGAACACTGAATACATGAACACTTTCATGTGTGGCAGGCGATCCTATGAACTTTGTAGATTCCCAAAAGATGGGCTTTGAAGAAATCTATTTTATTTTCAGTGGTTTTGTATAGAGTTGTCATCCTTCACGTGTTTTGTTGTGTCTAGAAACATGTCTAATCTTGAGATCCGGGCTAAGCTTAACCCTAACCCATTTCAGCCTGACATTCCAAGATAAATAAAGGTCACATGTTTTTTAGTTTCTATCAGAAAATGTGCTTGAGGATCTGATCCGTCCCCTTCTGGCCATCCTGGACCGTCCAGAGAAACTGCTGCTTCTGCGAGAAATCAGGTAAAGTAAAGAATTGTCACTATGAACGTTTGCTTAGTTTGCATCTATAAAGACAGTGGTTGTTGATGAAGGTTGATATTGTGCATTGTAATGTTCCTTTGTATTCTTGTGTGTGTGCAGAATGCTGATCCCGACCTCTGAGCTGAGCCGCTTCGACAGTATGGTCATGCCCTTTGAACTGGAGGCTTATGATGTGCTCAAGAGCCGCTCAGGTCAGTAACTCTCCACTCCACATCGAACTTGTCCAGGATACACACTGACAGGAGACATATTTTTTCAGTCTTTAAAACTGGCGCATAAATATCTGTGTAATTGAATTGTTTGTTTTCTCTCGTCTTTACACATTAGCGCGATCTCCAGCTCTGCGCTCTCCTCGCACCGGAACACCTCGTCGCCATCTAATCGCTCCAATCCCAGGTACAGGTATTTGTAGATGATATCTGTATTTGTATCTTGTACAGGCTGCATATTTCTGATTTTATCTTGTTTGTGTATTTGCCGTTCATTTAAATGTATTTTATTGCTTATATAAACCCTTTAAAAGTTCGTAAACAAAGACATTATAAATTCTGGAATGGAGGCAAAAGTGAAGTGTAACATAATGTGATTTTACTGGAGAAACATATGACAAAATATGAAAAATTGGGATAATTTTGGAAAATTAAAACAAGTCAGAAATATGTCAGTGACATCAGAGCCTCCTTTAAACACATTTACTATTGTATTTTACATATTTGCTTATGTTATAGGAGATTATGATAAACTCTTTTTTAGGTTTAATTGGACAAATACTGACAGAAATGATGAACCCATAATAATTATTATTCATTGCATCTACAGATATATCACATACCATAAATTATACTTTTTATGAATTCAAATACAATTTTTAAACTAGAAAATAGTATATTATCCCTCCTTTGTAATAGAAGAGCAAACTAGCTGACATTTCTAGCTGGAGCATCAGATCTTCAAACTCTGAAAGGAGGAAGCATTTATTTAAGTCTGCCCTCTCACAAGCTCTTTGGCACATCGTTAATATTCACATGCATTCATTTTCAGGAGTGCACACAGTTTTAGAAATGGTCATTAACCATATTAATAATCCATGATATTTGTCCTTTAAAAGTGAAGCTGTTTGGCCAACCATCCAAGAAGCTTCTGTTTGTCAAGTTCCAAATCCATGTGCAAAAAATGACGACGAAAATGTCATTAGTTCGCTTGTTCAAACTTGTATCTGGTTTTGTATCTTTTACTAAGGCTGTAGTCGGCAAAAGAAATTCTTGGTCGACTAAAGACGTGTCCTATCGACCGAATAATCGACTAAAAGGGGGTGTGGCAAAACTATGAAGTATCTCTATGTATCTGACCCAAACTGCACTCAAAAAGAACCACAACTGCACTGGAGTTCATGCTAAAAAAACAACTCATACAGAAAAGTACTAGGAAACAGTGCATTTATAAGTTAGATATGGTTTAAACTCATGATTCATTCCAAAATCTTTAGATAATTCACTCCATATCATCACTTTTTTGCTGGTTTTGTCATATAAATCCTTTGAATGAAAATAAAATAATTAGACAACTAAAAAATTATTGGTCGGCTAAAACATTATCGACCGATTAATCGACTAAACGACTAAAAGACTGGAGCTGTATCTGTGACGTGATCTAAAGCCCAGCATTAGTCCACACAGGTATATTTAGAAGTCCCCTTTGTTGTGCTGCTGTTGAAGAAGGCTCTTTAGCACTCTTTTCAGCGCTCTTGAGCACCTGCAGGGGTCAGGTGTCCTCAGCCTGGGCTTGTGTTACGTACATCCTACGCCAGAGCAGCACCTGAACGCCACAACACTTCAGTCAAGAGTCTGCAAATAGAGCACAGGAGCAGGCTGGCAACAGAGAGCCAGTGTGCTGTGTGTGTGTCAGGAGGGCACAACTCAAATTTCAGATATTTCTTAAGATTTTGTATTTTGGTAGAATAGCTGCACCTGCTCTTATTAACTTTTGTGGATGTGAATGTCTTGTCCATTGCAGGGAAACTTTGCACACTCAACCCACCGGTTCTGGTTTGATTAATTGGCAATCTCCAAATGGATATCACGCTGATGAGAAAGAAGAGAGTGTGTGATGTTATAGTTTTACTGTCTGACTTTTAAAGGTGTCCAAACTCACTCAGAACAGTTGGTAGTTCCATTCTAGAACAGTGCGTGGGGGAAAAAAGCGTTTTGATACAGAACTGGATGACTCAAAATGAACCAACCGGACAAATTGTGTGGGTGGGACAAATATGCCAGGAGATTAGAACTTGTTTAGATGATTTAGCGACAGTAGTTTTGTTGTTGTTTTTGCCTGTGTCGTTTTTTGTTTATTTTCTATTACAAAAGAAATGATTGATGCCACAGATTATACAAATTAGGGCTGCACGGTATTGGAAAAAATTGTTTGGTAATTACTGTGTCATCAATATTATTGTCATTATTAGTATACATTTTAACACAATAATTTTAGTGATATTGAAACTAAAACTTCATATTTACTTACTTATAAAAATGAACATTAAATCAGGCTTTTAAATTATTATCAAAACAAATTATTTTAAAAAAAAGGCAAATCTGCCCTTTTCATAAAAAATAAACTAAGAATCAGTATATTTCTGTCAGATGGAAGACGTTGGTGTTACAATATTTAGTTTGTTGCAATATTGATCATTGCGTAAGCCAATATTGCAACTTTTATGATATATTGTGCAGCTCTAATATGAATAAAACTTTCTGTGTCCTAATTCCTGTCTTTTTTTCCCATAGGCACAACTACAGTTCCATTCCCTCTATTTTTTTTTATCCACGCAATATAATATTCAAGAACACTCAAACTTAAAAAATGTAAATGAAATAAACAAAAAATAAACAAAAACAAAAAGTTAAATACAGTACAATAATAAAACAATACAGTGCTACGTGAGATCATATACAACAAACTCTCTCCAAGATTTCCAGTATTTGTTAAATGTATCAAAATAGTGTCTAATCAAATAATTAAATGTTTCCCTTATATTAATATTGAGGACCTTCATCTGCTCATCAAGGGTAGGACAGTGTCACTAAGCCATCTTCTTGTTATACTCAGCAGCCAATATGTACTTTTTCCTGTGTTCTACGAGCTGAGCTGCTTTTTTCTAATTCCTGTTTTAACCATTGCTCTGTAAACTGTAATCTTGACAAACAACAAGACTATAACACTAACCTACTGTATCATCTGTGTCCGTAGACTACCAGGGCGGGTTCCACCTCCAGCCCCTGCCTGACCCTCAGAGAGAGAGCGAGCTGGTGGACGAGCTGGACAGACTGCGTGTGTCCAGCACACAGTCGGGACACCCCGCGCCCTCCCGACTCTTCACCCCGCTGTTAGACATCCCTGTGGACAGCTACGGCCGCTCGCGCTCCCTCAGCCCCTCTCCCAGCCTGCTGCACTCCGACTCGGCCTACAGCTCGTACAGGGGCCAGCCGCACCTGTCCCCGCACCGCAGGGACAGTTGTGCCTCCAGGTCCTACGATCATATCCCCGCGCAGGACCAAAGCGGGAGCCTCCTCCAAGAACGGGGCCGCTCTCCTGTGAGGAACGCCCGGGGCAGGATCATCCGGGAGGCCAGTCCTGACGCGGGCGTGCAGGGCAGGTACAGGGGCTACACGGAGGTGAGCGTGCACGTGCCCTCGCCGCGCAGAGAGAGGGCGCCCGTGGCACAGGTGTTTGAGCCGCAGGGAGACAGCAGTCCAGCAGGGGGCAGAGTGGACGTCCCACAGATGAACGGACACTCGCCGCAGACTGTTAAAAAGAGCAGTGCTGTTCTGACGGAGGATTATGACATCACCACACTCACCATCCCCAAAGCCAAGCAGTCTCTGGGTCAGTACAGGACATCACGTTATTACTATAATTTGATAAACGCTTTATACTGTGAAGTGCAGTCTTACAGAGGAATCTTTGGTAACACTTTATTTCAGGGTACACTTATTAAAGGGGACGTATTATGCTAAATCAACTTTAATTCGTTTTTAACCTTCTTACAACAGTGTTTCCTCATCATTAGTTTTATTGATTCTTGCATGTTTGATCCTGCAACTGAAGGTCAAGTGCTCAGAATAGTCTACCCCCTATCCCCGCTCACATCTCTGTACTTAGTTGCAATTATTTAAAAAATGAAAACTCCAAGTGAAGCATGTAGAGCTCTGAAATGCAGTGGTGGAAGAAGTACAGATATGTGTGCAAAAAATGACTCAAGTAAAAGTATCACATTAAAAACTTTAAATGTACTTAAGTAAATGTGTTGAAATACCTGTTTGAATTAAGTACTTTAAGAGTAAAAAGTAAAAGTATTTCATGCAGATTATGAGACCAGTTTTACGTATTAAATGGTGTAATTTTGGTAAAGAATTGTGCTTAATTTTGGTCTATTCGAATGCATTTGTTAATTTTCATTGAGAATTTAAGTATATATATTTTGGTTGCTTGTTGAGCTTGGCAGAGTGTCTCAGGCAGAATGTCATCAACGTGCTCAGAATAACCCCTCAAACAAAACAAAAAGTACTTTCTACTTTTCAGTCCAGTTAAAAAATTGTAGTGGAGTAAAAAATACAGACACTTGGTCTCAAATGTAGTGAAGTAAAAGTCAAAAGTATGCACTGTAAAAAAGACTTAAGTAAAGTACAGATACCTAAAAATTTTACTTAAGTACACTACTTTTACTTTTGTACTTTGATACTTTCCACCACTGTGAAATGTCACATAGCCATTTTCCAAACATAAAAACTTGTTACGGTGAAATATTGCTATGAAGAGACAGGGCTTATCATTTCTGCAGTTTTGAACAGAAAGTGTGTTTTAGATGCGGTTCACAGTGATAGCATACGTAGAACTTATTATGGAAAAAAACATGATAAGTCTCCTTTAACTTGACTTAACTTTACATGTAAGGATAGCCTTTTGGAGTGTCATCTATAATATTTAAAGTACATCATTTTTATTGCAATTTATTTATTTCATTTTATGCAAATAACAAACACACATGATGTATTGGAGATGTAGCCTGTTCTTCTTTTTTCTTCATTTTACTACCTGCTTATTTCTGTAATTTATTAACCTTCATTTTAACAGGTGAGAACCCATTGAGATCGAGACCTCTTTTTTAAAGGTGACCTGGGGCAAAGATTTACCACCTACATCCCTGAGCTCCATAAACTAAAACAAATGACTTTTCTTATCTGAACCAGGAATGAAATCTGTGGAATTTATCAGTAAACTGTAACTGATGAATGACACAAATTTTACCAAAACCTTGGAACATTTTTGAAATGTTGGAATGAAATTGTCAGTCCAAGATGTGATACTTTCATTCCATAACCAGTAGAGGGCAGTACTTCCCTTACAAACTGAATGCCAAGCACGGGGGTTGACTTGGAGGCTCATAGATTATGGATTAGAAGTATAAAATATGGACACTCTTTGTTCTTGATATCATTGTCTGTTGCGATACCATCTTGTATTATTCATTCTCTCTGTGCGTCTCTACAGGCATTAGCATTTCCGGAGGCATCGAGTCCAAGGTCCAGCCCATGATCAAGATCGAAAAAGTCTTCCCAGGCGGAGCGGCATCCACAAACGAGGCCCTCAAGGTAAGAACTGCTAACAAAAATGTACTCCGTCAAATCATTATAATCCTTTTTGCATAATTTATATTTGACTAAGCTTCTAAAACAAGGCTAAAGTTGCTTGAGTTCCTACATGTGCTGTCTATTGAGCTGTTGTTCTGAGGAGCGAGTCCTAAGACAGTGAGGTGAAGTGAGGAACAGAGGGATGAGTGCAGGGGAGCGTCTCGAATAGCTCATCTCCTCCTCCATTATTGATGAGCTACAGGCACGCAGTACTGCTAATGTATTGGTAATACATATAATGCCTGCACAGTATTTTAGCCGGACTCGTTCAAACATGATACACACGCTGCCGTCCCGCTGAAGTTAACCACAGAGGCTTTATGAGCCGAGAGTGGAGTGGAAAAGTAAAAGATATTAAAGGGGACATATTACGCAAAATCAACTCATTTAACTTTGCTATAACGGTGTTTCCTCATCATTCATTTACCCAAAGTTGTATTTTTATGAATTCCTGCATGCTTGAGTTAATCTTATTGTATTGTCCTGCAACTGAAGCTCGAGCGCTCAGAAAATTCCTGTTTTTTACCTACCCCCGTCCCCGCCACATGCCTGCACTTTGTTGTGATTATTTGAAAATGTAAGATTCAGAGTGACACATGTAGGGTTCTAAAATGTCATGAAGCCACTTTTCAAAACTAAAAACACGCAAATGACAATCTGCTGCTTGTTACAGTCACTATGAAGAGGCGGGGCTTATCAGTTGTGCAGTTTTGAACAGGAAGTCAGTGGACCTGTTTCTATGGAGCTTGGGATCGTGACGTCACACATAACAGAATTTTCAGTTAGCCCAATGTTAAATCAATGGAGATTTTAAGATGCTAAATACTAAACTTAGCGCTAATTCAAAAGTATGCTAACACTTTATATTAATAAATGTGTTCACCAGAAATTACCCAGTAGTTTATCAGCATCTTCCATGGATTTTTTGTTCACTTTTTTACATCGTTTTAGCTAATGTTTCTCTATGTAAGTTTCTTGCAAACATGGCAGATTTCCATGGCAACGGCTGTTTTTTGATGTTCTATCCCAAGCTCCATTATCAAGCTATTTTCGATTAACATTGCAGTTTACAATGAAAGTGTAAAATGATGATCCACTTATGTTGAAAAAAGCCTCTTTTAAGGTTATGTTAGTGTGACATTTGCATTGCATCTATGAGGCTTTGTGCAAGTTACGTTATTATGAGAACTAGTTTTCATAATGAAAAAACAAGGTACTGAAGAGGACTGAAAAATGAGCCACCTGTTTATTATGACATTGCTTGGAATGTTTGGTATGGCATTAAACTGATCTAGCTTTCATTAACTCAATTAAGTGTATTTCTATCACTTAAAAGTACCTTGATAAAAACATCTATGGAGATAGATGAGTCTAATGCCATATTGTGGAGCATGCAAGGCAAAGCAATAACATCTCCCTGGCCTACGTTACAAAGTGCACTTTTAAATGTTATTTCAACATTGTAAAATTAAATTAAACAATTTGACAATTCACAAAGACTAAACCATGATCAAAACGTTGTTTAATAATTTGACAATAATAATAAAAACTGTACATAAAAATAAATAAGTAAATAAATAATATATAACATCTTAAAAGCATATCTGGTGGCACATGGAATAAAGTCAGTTAATTTTCAAGATATTTCAAGTCCCATATCAAGCAAGTTCAGTATCAGAACTAGAGGTCGACCGATTATCGTCGGCCTGACCTTTAGATCATAAAAACATACAGAACAGGTCAGAAGAGTTTGAAGCAGAACACCAAACGGCGCCTTCATGTGTCGCGCACGTGTCTGTGTGCGCTGCAGTCAGATGTGTGAATGTAGATGTTTGACTGTTGTCCCGCTTTATGTGACTTCACGAAGTTCATTCAAAAACCTCCGTGAAGTTAACCCCCATCAAACGCACAGAGGAGTGCACATGCAGCAGTGGAGGAGACAGATGTGTGCGCTGCAGATACGCACAGATACGCAAAGCGCTGAAATACAGACCCTACAACCGTTGAAGGAGGAAATACAAATCAATTATTTGTCAGATTAATCATTAATAGTGTAGCAACATAGTTCTGAATGGCAGGGTCCCTGCAATCCCATGGTAAAACATAAAATTTAATAATGATATCAACTTTAGGCTTCCCAAATGCTGTTATAAATTAAGCATGATGAGTAGTTGAGCATATGTCAGCATGTGGCCCACCTTTAACACTTTCTCTTTCAAGCCTTTGTTACAGATGGAATTTCAGGGAGTTTTTTATTAAAGTTTTATTCAACTTTTTAAGAGATGCTTCTGAGTCTGGGAACTCCATGCACTTCTGGAGCTATTTATTTTCTATTTGTTTGGTTAAAGAAACATGCTTTAGGCATATAGAAGTTAAGTGTTTGTGTTGTTCAACATATTTACGCCAATTTTTACACTGCAAATGAATGTAGGTTCTAAATATTGGTTATCGGCTACCTACTAATTATCGGTATCAGTCCTGTAAAACCCATATCGGTCGATCACTAATCAGAACCATTGTACATGTTTTGACAACTCTATTGTTTAATGAAATAGAATAAATAGTCCCAGATTGTAGATTATAATCGATAGTCATTTGTAATTTACACACTTTCCATTCCATAACTTCTGTTAACACCTAGAGTGATGTGTGATATAAAATGTGTGTAGCGTTGCATTTTGTAGCATAACATCTTTGGTGGAATTCAGTGCTTTGAAGTAGTTAGTGTTTTTTTTCAGTAGTTGCTGTATGTTTTGGCCTAATTAGGCTAAAATAAAAGGAATTCAATGTTCAAGAAGCAGCAGCGAGCAGCAAATTGGTTTTCTGCCAGGACAATTCTATACTGACTGTTTAAGAGGGGGCTGTTGGTTCTACTGCTGCGGTGGAGTTGGGTTGCCACATATAGCTTTAAAATGGATGACAAAGTAGCTGTGAAAGGCTGTATTTAAAAGGCTGAGGTGTGGAGCAGTAGAGACTGGCGAACTGCAACATTAAAGGTCACATATTTTACACAATTTAATTTTTGAGCATTTAACCATGATGTTTTTCCCTCATCAAAAGTTTATGAGGACTTATATTTAGGTTTATTCACCTTTGTTTCATTAATCCTGTTTACAAGCTCCTCCTTCTCATTTCAATTTTACCCAGATCCTGAGGTCTCTAACTGTTTTCACGTCCATAAATCATCACCAGACTCTAGCCGTGTATTGACTGGACCGGTTCATTTATTATGTTTATAGTAATAGTATTGTTGCCAGCAGATGCTGTGCTATCACCAAATCCAAATCCAAAACAAACCCAGAAAAATAGAACAGGTCAGGACATGTAAAAAAAATCCTTTTATGACCCCGCCCTAAATCGTAGAGGAAGTCAGCCATATTGCACACCTGTGTACTGTTGACTCCTCCTCCAACAGTTTTCATCGGAAATACTTCAAATTTGGCCAAAAGACACTAAACCCATGTGGAATTAAATTATATGAATTTGAATTTGATATGTCTTCAAGTGTGGTCATTGTGAATTTTCAACAAAAAAAACAAAAAACACTAATAGAGTGTTTGTGCAGATTTGAGCTGAATGCAGTGATATGCAAATCAAGCTGCTATCTGATAAAATGGCTCTATAGCACCCTCTTCAAATTTGACTTTAACATCATAACAGCAAACCTGTTATACCTGTCATGGACGACTGAAAAAATGCACAGAGGGTTTATTTGTGATTTGTGATGACTCTACGCTATTGTCCTTATAGGAAAAATAATATTATTATCTAATATTATTTTTCTCCCCTCCTTGAACCGCCACCTTAACGTGGTGGAGGGGTTTGAGTACCCGAATGATCCTGGGAGCTATGTTGTCGGGGGCTTCATGCCCCTGGTAGGGTCACCCATGGCAAACAGGTCCTGGGTGACGGGTCAGACGAAGAGCGGTTCAGAAGCCCTTTATGAATAGTGATCAATCGAGGCCAGTTACGTCGCCCGGATTGGCGTCACCGGGGCCCCACCCTGGAGCCAGGCCTGGGGTGGGTGCTCGACGGCGAGCGCCTGGTGGCCGGGCCTTTCCCCACGGGGCCCAGCCCGAATGAGCGACGTGGGGCCGTCCTCCCGTGGACCCACCACCCGCAGGAGGATCCATAAGGGGCCGGTGCGGAGAGATTTGGGAGGCAGTCGAAGGCAGCTCCTTGGTGGCAAGGCTCCGGGGGTGGATGAGATCCGCCCTGAGTATCTTAAGTCTCTGGATGTTGTGGGACTGTCTTGGTTGACACGTCTCTGCAACATCGCGTGGCGGTCGGGGACAGTACCTCTGGACTGGCAGACCGGGGTGGTGGTCCCTCTGTATAAGAAGGGGGACCGGAGGGTGTGTTCCAACCACAGGGGGATCACACTCCTCAGCCTCCCCGGTAAGGTCTATTCCAGGGTACTGGAGAGGAGAATCCGACCGATAGTCGAACCTCGGATTCAGGAGGAGCAGTGTGGTTTTCGTCCCGGTCGTGGAACACTGGACCAGCTCTATACTCTCCATCGGGTGCTCGAGGGTTCATGGGAGTTTGCCCAACCAGTCCACATGTGCTTTGTGGATCTGGAGAAGGCATTCGACCGTGTGCCCCGGGGCGCCTTGTGGGGGGTGCTCCGGGAGTATGGGGTCCGGGGCCCTTTGCTAAGGGCTGTCCGGTCCTTGTACGACCGGAGCAGGAGCTGCGTTCGCATTGCCGGCAGTAAGTCAGACCTGTTCCCAGTGCATGTTGGACTCCGCCAGGGCTGCCCTTTGTCACCGGTTCTGTTCATAATTTTTATGGACAGAATTTCTAGGTGCAGTCAGGGTGTGGAGGGTGTCCGGTTTGGGAACCACAGGATCTCATCTCTGCTGTTTGCAGATGATGTCGTCCTGATGGCTTCCTCAAATCAGGACCTGCAACATGCACTGGGACGGTTTGCAGCCGAGTGTGAAGCGGCTGGGATGAGGATCAGCACCTCCAAATCCGAGGCCATGGTTCTCGACCGGAAAAAGGTGGCTTGCCCTCTCCGGGTGGGTGGAGAGTCCTTGCCTCAAGTGGAGGAGTTCAAGTATCTCGGGGTCTTGTTCACGAGTGAGGGAAGGATGGAGCGTGAGATTGACAGGCGGATCGGTGCAGCGTCTGCAGTGATGCGGGCGCTGTATCGGACCGTTGTGGTGAAGAAAGAGCTGAGTCGAAAGACGAAGCTCTCGATTTACCGGTCAATCTACGTTCCGACCCTCACCTATGGTCATGAGCTTTGGGTAATGACCGAAAGGACAAGATCGCGGATACAAGCGGTCGAAATGAGCTTCCTCCGCCGGGTGGCTGGGCGCTCCCTTAGAGATAGGGTGAGGAGCTCAGTCACACGGGAGGAGCTCAGAGTAGAGCCGCTGCTCCTCCACGCCGAGAGGAGCCAGCTGAGGTGGCTCGGGCATCTGTTCCGATGCCTCTGGACGCCTCCTCGGGAGGTGTTCTGGGCATGTCCCACCGAGGCGGCCCGGTAGACCCAGGACACGCTGGAGGGACTATGTCTCTCGGCTGGCCTGGGAACGCCTCGGATCCCCGGAGGAGCTGGAGGAAGTGTCTGGGGTGAAGGAAGTCTGGGAGTCCCTGCTTAGACTGCTGCCCCCGCGACCCGGCCCCGGATAAGCGGAAGAAGATGGATGGATGGATGGATGGATTATTTTTCTCTCAGTAACGACCCTTAATTTGACCCCCTGAACATTAACGAAAATTCAATTTTATTTAACCCCAAATTCAAGGGCAGTGAAAAATTTGTCCAAAAAAAATTCACAATGCAAAATGGCTCTCTAGCGCCACCTCAAAAATCAAAATACATTACGGCAATGAGAGGCCAATTTCATCATAAATATATTAAACTTAGTATAAATAGATCCCATGTCAAGACAAGTAAAAATTATATTATGACCCCACCCTAAACCCTATCAAAATCAAGTGATAACCAAAAAATTTTGTTCGCCACTGAAATACAAAATTTTGCAAGGTTATCCTTGTTACCCCTCTGAACAAAAAGGCCAAAGAGACCACATCTTTATCTGCAACTGTGTTACCGCGGCAATGAAAAATATGTGCCATTGAAACACATGGGATTTGGTTAAGAAAGATTTTGAATGGGCTGAAAAAAATGTGTATGTCATACAAATTGTCAATTTTATTTGACCCAGAAGTCAAGATTGTTTAAATTTTTCTTTTTTTGAAGTCCGAAAAAATTAAGGATGCAAAATGACTTGCTAGCGCCACTTCAAAAATCAAAATAAATTATGGCAATGAGAGGCTTTTTTATAGTAAAAACGTTGCCCATATCAAGCCAAGTAAAAAATGACATTATGACCCCTCCCTAAACCCTACAGGGTGTCAGCCATTGTGGGTGGAGCCTGATTTTTTCCCAATTTTATACTTGGGTTTTCATTGAGTGCGCTTGAAGATTTGTAAGAATAACCTACACCCTTGTCTGATTATTTTTTGTGATTATTAGTTTTGATACCTACAAATATGTGGGTGTGGCCAACACGCAAATCAAAACAGCCTTTTTTCAAAGTATTTAAAGTTGCGTATATCTGGCCTGGAGCATCCTATTTTCCAGCATTAAAATACGTTTTGAGGAAAATGACGAACTGAACGTAACTTGATTCAACGTAACGTGACTTTTTTATTTGACAAATCAAATAGATGTGAACCTTTGAACCACCTTTATTTTGTTGAATTAATGTTTAAAGAGTCAAAAAGTTGTTTATTTTGGGTAAATTATGTATAACCTTTGAATGGAATGAGTCCGAGTCTGCCTAGTCTGATGTCATAAGTTGGTTTTTAGTTCCTGTCATTTTCAACAGATTTTTCAGCTTTTTTTATTGCTGCTCTTTTTTCAATCCTCAATCCAAGCAAAGCTTAAATCAAGAATAGTCTAAAGCAGTGGTTCCTAACCTTTTTTCTTGAAGCCCCTCCTGCATGAACCGGGAAGCTGAACCGACCAAGGCATTATGTGATAAAAATGACCCACCCCAGTTGTGATTTTTATGTTTCCACATACAATTTCCAATCATTTGTTTTGGATTTTGACTATTTTATTTGCACAAATTATTACTTTTATGACCTGACTCTGATCAGACAAAGCTCTAGGGACCCCCTGAAATCTCAAGTGCCCCCCCTGAGGGTTTCTGCCCCCAGGGTGGACACCGAGCTAAGTCAAGTGTCAGGCTGCTGTTTGTCCTCAATCAGAGTGAAACTCTGATCAAGGACAAAGCAGGGTTTGTCGAGGTTAAGCGAGGTTTAGCACCCCCTGCAGGGGGTGCAAGAAGATGTATTCATTTTTTGGGTAAAGTAATCTATGCCTCCATAAATCAGCAGGGGCAGTGCCACAACTCCGGCAATCAAGGGAGAGCCAGACAGTGCATAACAGGCTGCAGCCTGAAGTGCAACGACACTGCCAAAAGCCATGGTTCTCGCAGTTGACCAGAAGGAAGAGCTGTTGGCAGCAGTCTCTGGCTCATCTTCAGAACAGTCTGGTAGGTCTATCATGACATGTTCTGGTGCAGTCTCCTGATCATTAGCGACATCTTCAGAACAGTCTGGTAGGTCTATCACGACATGTTCTGGTGCAGTCTCCTGATCATTAGCGACATCTTCAGAACAGTCTGGTAGGTCTATCACGACATGTTCTGGTGCAGTCTCCTGATCATTAGCGACATCTTCAGAACAGTCTGGTGGGTCTATCACGACATGTTCTGGTGCAGCAGTCTCTTTGTAGGTCTCCATTCTTTGGTCAATTTTTTTGGGACAGGAGTGGAGCTGCCCTTCATGGCGTTGATCAAGGTCGTGAATCATGTTATTTTTATCAGTGACATCATCTGTCATGAAGCAGTCTTCTTCCATCTTGATGCAGTTATTCTGTTCCTTGTCATCTCCTTTCATCTCAGCTTCAGGAAACAGCTCATGGTGGTCGTCAGGGGTTGTCTCGGGTTGTGAGTTCTCTTCCTGATCTCCATTTACTTGGTCTTCCACGTGAGCAGGTTCTGAGGTCTGAAGGGTGACTGACATCAGATCTCTGGCCTGTCTGACGTATTCACTGTTGCTATTTGTCAGATGTTCCATGGTTATAAAGGGGTGTGTCAGGGCTGCACTGGGTGTGAGCCTCACCTCTGGGTCTATCTGCAACAGATTTTTAAGCAAATCTAGGAAAGCTTTCAGGTCCAAAAGTCCTTCCTCATCCAGATTTTCCTCGCCGTTCATTATCGCTGCCTCTAAATTGGGAACCTTATCCAAGGGGCAGACAGACATCTCTGGCCTCTTCCAGTTTGAGGCCTGGTACTCAATGGGTGTCTTGAAGATCCACTGGCTACTGGTTTGAAGAAAGAACTTTTCAGCATACCAGCTTCTGCTCAGAATCTCATCACTGGGTTGTCCCACCAAATGAATAATTGTCCTCAAGTTGTCGTAGGGGGAGGCGTTGGAGAAGAGTTGGCAGTCCAAGAAGCCCTCCGCTAGGCAGCAGCCCAAGCACCACATGTCCAGAGCCTCAGACAGAGGAGCGCCAAGGATCACCTCAGGAGCACGGTATCCGGCTGTCATCAAGCCCATGCCCTGCTCAAGCTCGGAGAAGAAACCACCACATCCAAAGTCGATGAGCTTCACCTTAAACGGTTGCTCTTCGTGGTTCACAAGCATGATGTTGTCTGCTTTCAAGTCCGCATGAACTACTTCTGCCTCCTTCAGTGCCTTATAGGCCACAAGGAGCTGCTGAGCTATGGGCCTGAGCTCGTTGAGTGAAAAGGCACGTGGGCGCTGCCTTCTGAAGTCCCAGAGACTGCGGTCCAAAATTTCGTAGGCAATGCAGTTGTAATTGCCCCAGGCAAAGTGCTCAATATATTTGATTATATTGACAGTTTGTGGCTCTGCGGTGTCGTTAAGATGCAGGAGGATTTCCAGTTCTCTTTCTGCATCCTCGTCCACATCATGATGAAAGATTTTAAGAGCCACAACTTCTCCGGTCCTGGAGTTCAAGCATTTTGCCACTTTTCCAAATGCTCCCTCGCCAAGAAGCTTCTGCACCACGTAGTCCCTCAGCTGGTGTGGGAGACCCTCTTCTGGCGCACAGGATGATGTGGAAGACATGTTAATAAGTTTTATTGTAGGAGCTTGTACTAAATACTTGCTGCGTTCGAAGACTTGGTTTAAATGAAGAGCACATTGGTTTGTTGTTTCTTATAAGTATACTTGCAATATTCAGAAACCTTTGTGACACTTCAAAGATCTCCATGGATACGGAATCTGACTGTGTGATGTCATCAACCTCTGTCCACTGCTAGAATGTGATGATGTCATAACCTTAGATTGAGGGCAAGAGCCACGTTTCTCTATTGACAACATTGGACTTGTGTAGAACTAATTCAGAGTGATACACAAATCAATCTGGCTTGAGCCAGTTTAGCAATTTTTGAAAAAATCAACAAACATTTTTTTTCTTGGAAAATGCAAATAGAGTGTTTGTGCAAATCAAACTGCTAGCTTACAAAATGGCTCTATAACGGCCTCTTCAAATTTGATTTTAAAAAATTTGTAACACTCAACCTGTTTGTCATGGACTACTGAAAAATGTACTGAGGTTCACAGTTTATTTGTGATGGGGCACAATGTGACAAAGTGACACGACTCTATTGTCCTTATAGGAGAAAAATAATGTTGGAAAAATGGTTGGTGAAAAATGTTATTTTTTTGAAGTCCAAAAAATTAACGATGAAAAATGTCTCTCTAGTGCCACCTCAAAAATCAAAATACATTGTGGCAATGACAGGCTGATTACAGCGTAGTCGTATGAAACTTGCTACAAATGTAGCCCGTGTCAAGTCAAGTAAATAATTACATTATGAGCCCACCCTAAAACCGGAACCTGATTTTTGCACAATTTTACACTTCACACTTTATTTTTTTACATGTTGGATTTTCATTCAATGGGCTTGAAATTTTGCAAGAATGACCTACACCCCTGTGTAATCACAGGTGATTCATTGTTTCTTTTTTGGATGTGGCCAACCCGCAAATCAAAACAACCATTTTTCAAAGTATTTATACTTGTGTATCTCTGGCATGGAGCATCCTATTTTCTGGCACAAATATAAGTTTTGTTTAAAAACGTAGCAGTATAAAATACATAAGTTATGTTCTACAATGGCCCTACAGCGCCCCCTTGAAAATTTGAATGAGATCAAAAAATGTAGTTTGCTGGAAAAAACACGAAATTTGGCCAACACATCCATTTTCATCCATTTTACTTTCGGACCAAAAAAGCCATTAACACCACACGTTTATGTGCAACCGTGTTAATTAAAAATATGTGCTATTGAAATACATGGGATTTGGTTAACACCCCCCAATTTTGAATGGGGTGAATAAAATTTGTTTGTCATAGAAAATTTTAATTTGGCACATACATTCTGGAACACAACACTGGAAAAAAGTCAATAAGGATATATCTCTATCTCCACCGTATGGCTGGGAGAATGTCTGTACTTCAAAAGTTTAATACCAGTTGAATAAATGGCAAAAGTCACATTTTACGTAGATGGAGCTTAACAAGGTTCGAAGTAGAGCTTCAATAAGCAACAAGAAATGGGACTGAAACAAAAAAAAGTTTGAGTAAACATTTTATTGAAAACAACAATTAAACTGGAATAGTCTGTTCTGCAGCTCAAAAGTTTAGAACCACACCTCAAAAAACAACCTGAAACTCCCTCAAAACAGAACTCAAAGTCCCAAACATGAACTCAATAATGAGTAGTGCCACCAAATTTGTTGCAGCATTCTTGTTGCAATCATTTCAACAAGGTGAGAGGGAACATTTCTCCAAGTGGTGAAGGCGGCCTCGGCTGTCTGGAACTGTGGTCCATTTTTGTAAACTTCCCTTGCCTTCCATCCCCAAAGGTTCTCAGTTGGATTTAGACCAAAAGAGAGATGGTATTCTCCTGAAGAAGTCCTTTGTCCTGGGGCTTTGTGAACTGTAGCTGTTCAACTGTCCTGTTGAACCCAGTGGTTCCACAGACGAGGCGCCTCAGTCATGAGGGATGCTCTCTGCAACATCTGCACAGAGCTAGGGGCCCCTGCACCACCTGGAGCTCCACTGTTCCACTGAAGGCGTTTTTTTGTTTTTGAAGCCCTTCAGTGTCAGATGTGTCTGATGGCTATTGGGCTGCAGTCGGCACCAGTAACAGCCTTACGTCCAGTATCTCTCAGCCAATCTGATCCTCCGGCTCAGTGATGATGTCATTTTTTTGGGTCTTCCACTCGACTTTTTTGTTCAATAACCTTCAGATCTCTTACTGTCTTACTGCGTCCCACCTCAGCTTCGATGGCGGGCTGTGAGAGGCCCTGCTGCAGCTCAACAGCCCGATCACGTTCAAAAAGAGAATGTTTTTTTGCCTTTGCCATCAGAACGTCATGACAGTTGAATACTCTCTATAATATAGTGTGACTATGACACTGAATCCACATTTTTGCACAGATTTGGGCTTTTAAAGGCATGTGATCCCAAACTTTTGATCAGCTGCTGAACGGCCTATTTCAGTTTAATTTTTGTTTTCAATAAAATGTTTACTCAAACTTTTTTTTTTGTCTCACTCCCATTTCTTGTTGCATACTGAAGCTGTACTTAAATAAAGATTGTTAAGATCCAACCATGCAAAATGTAACTTTTGCCATTTATTCAACTGGTCTTAAACTTTTGATTGGGACCGTATTAGATGAGCCTTTGAGCTGTATAGAGTTGAATAATACAGTGTTCATTGCCGCTGTTTTTTTTTTTTTTTTTATGACTTTCATTTAGAAAAGGGTTAATGGGATTCTCCTGCTTTAACGTTTTTGTGTCAGTGGCATAAAGTCGTTTTCTTTTGCAATAAATCACCCTTCAAAATTTGCCATCGTAACTGGCGTGAAAAAACTGTCCGTATATGAGCAGCATTAAACAGAGAATTTTTGAATGGATCATGTTTTAATCATCACATTTCCCAGCCCTGCTTTTCAGATTTGATATGTCCGCCGTGGAAAACAAACTGCTCCCACACCGCACACTATAAAAGGAGCGTTGCCCTGGCTCCGTAAGCATCTGCCCCGTATCTGCGCATCCCTTTACACTTATCTGTGCCTGGATGTGTCCCTGTATCCTCCTGCCTGCTCCGAGCCACACGATAACTCGCTATCAGCCCCTGCCATTGTCTGAGCATGTGCAAACTCTTCCCCCGGATTACACGCTCACGCTCTGTATCTGCTGCGGAGTGTCATGTGAGGACAAACATCAGGCTCACGCCGCAAATGGGCTGCGCGGAGGAAATATTACGTTACGGTCGAAACGTGATCAATGCGCTGTCAGAAGTCGGAGGGTTTGCGTGAATGTGCTGACGGGTTTTCCTGGGTGACTTGACGGAGTGTTAGCTGTTTATGGTCAGAAAGGGAAAGTGGATACGTAACAGCATTATTATCTGCAGAATGTTTACCGAGAACACGATATGCTTCAGTACTTTTGAGAACTATCACATTCGTTTTCCGACAATTAAAATGTGTTCAATTGCTTTCATTTTTGCTATAATTATTTTATTTCTTATGTCTTATACAACACTGAACAAGCAGAAAATGACACTGAGAGAAAAGTTGAAAAAAACAAATTTAGACAAGATTTGGCAAATATTCTTTCCCGTTAGTCCATTTTCAAATTTATGTTCCATTTCATACAAGTCCAGTATTATTTGTCGCCATTCCCCAACTGTTTCTGTTTCTTGTTTTTGCTGTTGTTTCAGTTACAGAAGTTTTATGTCCCAGGGATACATAGTTTTAATGTTGAAAATAATGTGAAGGGAAGTCCAATATTTATGAACAGTTGGAGAGGTGCGTGCTCCATTGAGATACTACGCTATCACTTTCCTTTTGAATGGTTGGATTATGTCTTGTTTTACTGGCAACCGTGGGTAGTGATTCATGATGATCCTTGTGTTAGATGTTGCGTGTTAAGCAACAGAATTTAAAGTAGTAGTAGTAAAAAAATCTGTGTGAATTAATAAAAAAAATAGTCCAGGTTGGTTTTTAAGATGCTAATATAGAATGGCTAAAATGTGTCTATTCCCACACAGTGAATCCTGTTTGCTCCCTCTGAGTGTCCTGGGCTGGCAGCAGCTGCACTGGGTTATTTTTGGAGTGTGTTTCTATTGGCTGAAAGATGATGTGCACAGAGCAGATTAGACTGATCTGTTTAATTCAAGTGAATGACAGAGAAAGATGAATCTGCTTTTTGGTTAAATGGATGCAGATCTGGTGTTCGGTCGTGCTTTCTGCTGAGTTTGCCCAAATGACTGTAGGCTCTTGTCAGCAAGATGAATTCTTGTGATTTTTGTAAGTTACAAACTCTTGAGAACCCACCTTATTTGGCTCCCAGTGATGTGTTCGATTGCGATTGGCCCAGAACCACCAGCGGTGCGGGACTGGACCAATCACACACAGTGGTGGCTGGCGTATTCTTTTGTGGGTGCGTCATTATAAAACTACGCACAGACTCAGCAAACCCAAAGGTGAACAAATGAACAAAATAATATTGACTATGTTCAACATTATTAAAACATAGAAAATCTGAAACATGTAGCCAAAAGTAAAATGACGATTTTATATATTTTTTACCTGGGTCAAGTCGGGCACACCTGCTCCTGTATTGACCGGCCGCCACTGACCAGGGCAGCATTGTGGTGTGAGCAGAGGCCAAAGGTGAAGCCAAAACAAACATGGCCAACAGACATACATCAGCTGAGTTTAACAGAAATGCAGACTGTTTTGTTTTTCCAAAAAGTGCACATAAAGCTTTATGTTTTTGTGGACGAGAATGATGAGTGTGCTTTTCTCTCAAAGGGATTGAACAAAAGTTTGATTTCTCAGCTTGTTCCACTGTTGTGATGCTTCAACCAATCAGCGTGATCTGTTTGAACGTCCTGAGTCTTCTCAGATTGATGTCTAACTCAGTTCAGAGTGCCACACATTTCAGTCTGGCATGAGACAGTTTACAGGCAGTAGTTTTTGCTGCAAATTTAATTATGTTTAGAGATATCCACAGTCATGTTACCCATTCATTTCTATGAGTGACATCAGTGTAACTTATGCTGGCAAATTCACAGTATAAAAACATATTTTAGCCATAGCAGAATGTCTGCACATACTAGACAGTATTTCACTAGGACCATTTCCTGCTCTGATTCAAACCAAGAAATCCAGTCCAGACTTGCCCTCACTGCAGTGACATCTGAGGTATATTTTAGCATCATGTTCTGAAGTGTATCTCCGTCACTGTTGCAAAAGTGTCCCCAAATGCACAGTATCACCAAATATTTCTATAGACCACAATAAAACTGAACTGTCTAGCTCTGTGCTTCCAACAGAGGCATTTTACTTTCAACACAAGAGAAAGGAAAGAGAGAAAACAGAGGGAGGAAAAGGTGTGATGAGTGCTGGACAATGCCCGCTGGCCTTTTGTGAGTTTGAGTGCACAGGGCAGGTGTATCCTCCGATGACATCACAGGAAGTCCCTCTCCTCTGGGGGCTACCCGTTCTCCGCTCGTCCCTGGCATCCTGTGTGGAAACACGTGTGCCTCTGCCTCACTGCAGAACAACCTTGTGCTGAAGGGGAAAGTTTATGTGCTCGCTCGTGACGGCCTTCACTGTGAATATATTAAAGCAATAGTACAGTCCCAATTCTCCGTGGCATAAATCAGGGGCTGCCGAGGGACACAATAACTGCAGATTTATGAAAGTGTTGGAAATGTGCTGCGGACACCAGAGATCTGTGTGGGAAATTAGCATACAGAGGCGTGTAATAGATGGTGAAATGAAGCGGATACAATTAAAGGAGACACATTATGCTTTTGTCAGGTTTTTGTATTGAACTATAACATAAGTAGATCTTCACTTTACATTTTGTCTGAGTCTAAAACCACTTAGTAATAGAAACAGGTCCATTGAATTCCTGTTTAAAACTACAGAGTGCCGCCCTTCATAATGACATTTCAACGTAACAAGCAGCAGAATGTCACTTACACGTTTTTATTGTTGAAAAGTGGCTGTGTGACAGTTTGACGTGAGAGAAAAGCAAAACTTCCCCAGGCCTAGACGAAAAGGAGAGTTGTAGAGTGAAAAAGGAAGGAAAAAGGTGAAAAATGCGATTGATTTAGATACAAATGTAGCAAGTGCAGATATGACATGTAACAAGAACACGAAATGAGGTCAGAAATGTCTTGAAGTTACACACACACCCCTCATGTCTCCACAGGCCGGGTACGAGCTGCTGTCGGTGGACGGAGAGAGCCTGCACAGAGCCACTCACCAGCACGCTGTGGACGTCATACGCAGATCCTTCAGCAACAAGGCCAAAGATCCCATGATTTTTGTGGTGAAGGTGCCCCGGGGCCCCAGCACCCCCAAGAGCCCCCGGAGACCAGCACACTGACCCCTCTGTACGCCTCTGTACGCCCCTGCACACGGCGCGTAAAGGACACCCAAAGGTGCTTCTGCTGCTGCGACACAGGGAGGATGGATTGGTCCCAGGAGAAGACCCATACAAATTACTTTTATATGATTTTTTTTTTTTTAGCTCTTGCTGTATTTTATTATAATATTGTATACATTTTGTTTTTCTACTGTTTTGTGTTTTTAGTAATATACAAAAAATGTGTCTTATCAAGGTTTTTGAAGGTTTGGAAACACATAGTCAGGGTTCCCACATGTCCTCAGTGGTGGAAGTATAGATACTGGAGGAGAAAATGACTGAAGGAAAAGTATTGACATATTAAAAAAAAAACTGTTAAAGAAGACGTATTGTGCAAAATTGACACTTAGGAGCTTAACCATAGTATAGTTGTTCCCTCTTATCATTAAACGACATGCAGTTGTATTTAGAGCATATTTGTGTAATCTTTATTCTCCTGTGGACTCCATTGCTCCGTCAGTCCAGGTCCTCTCCGCTCCACGTGTTACGCCCTCTGATATTTATTTATTTTGTTTAGCAATTTTATTTTCTTAAACGGTGACACACGCAGGGTTCAGCAGTGCTGCAGAGCCATTTTGGCACAAATGGAAAAACAAATCCTCTATTCGCAATCGTGAACTGCAGTTCTTCAAAGGAGACTGCAGTTCATGATTGCGATCATTTTTAGGATTTAAGTTAAAACAAAATATAACAATGACCCACGGGTGTCTTGGATTAGAACGATATAGAAGACAGAAGCACAGTATGTCTTCTTTAAAGACTGGAACCATGGTGATCTTGAAAACTAATGGTTCTTATGTTTAGTCAGTTTTTCACTGTTTTTATTATATGTATATTTTTATTTGCCCAAGGTTAAGACTTGAACTCAACATTTTTTGTCATTGTACTAAAAATAACCCCTCAAACTTTACAAAAGGTACTTTTTACTTCAGTCCAGTTTAAAAATGTAGGGACATAGAAAGTACAGACAGCTCTCAAATGTAAGTGAAGTGAAAGTATAAAGTATCCACTGTCGAATTTTCTCAAGGAAAGTACAGATGCCAAAAAACCTTTTGCTTTTGTGCTTTGCTACGTTCCACTACTGTGCGTCCTGCAAAATCTGGAACCTGGAAAATAGTTTGTCCATTTTTCAAATAAATGCATGGAAACGGTAACAAAACATCACATTTGGTGGTGTACAGGATGGTGTAATCCCTCATTCGTCCTGTAGTGGTGCATGGTAGCAGAAGTATCTAATCGAGTAATTTTCAATCCGATGAAAAGGGTTTGAGGAGCAGCCCTGAAAAGAGTTATGGCCTGAAAGTGATGACTTTTGTTTACCTGATGGATACACAAGCCACACAGACTTAATGTAGTATCTACATACAATCACACATGTTTTGTAAAAGTACAGAAAAAAGACAAGAGCAAAGAGAAAACAGGGGGTCTGTTGAGCAAGAGAAGAAGTCGTGGATGGAACTGGACATATTATAAGTGTGGGAACCCTGATAGTTTTTTTTTTTTTATCTCATATTGTCATAGCCTAACAAACCACTCTAAAACTATTGTCAATCATTTTTCATAATAAATTTGAAGCATAAATTATTTTTGGCTTGTTCTGTAAGTTCCTTATAACGGCTGAATGGAAAATGAGGTGTGTACAAGAGCTGTCACTAATGATTATTTTACTTTCTGATTATTTTATTGATTATTTCTATCATAAATACATTATCAACCGTTACATTTTCCATTACATACAAAATTCACTCAAAAAATAAAAGTGAGGTACCTCAGCTTTAATCGATTGACTGATTTTACATTTGGTTTATATATTTCAATTATTTACATACTTCAAGATAAACTCAAAGTTAACTAATAAAAAGGAATAGGCTGAAGAATTGCTTATTTTAGCTTTTGCAAGAACAACGGATGTTATGGCACGATTCGTTCAATTAGAATACAGATATTGTGGAAGCTAAAATGAAACGTAACATTTTTCTTCCTGCAACTTGTTCATGTCAGTGCTGCAGATAAACCTGTCTTCTGATCAAACAGAGCGCCGTGTCGCGACCCCGTCTTGACCCCGAACAGCTCCGAGAATGTGAAACTGCTTGTCTACATTTTTTGGTACGTCCAGCAGCAGTCCTGCCAGCTCCAGATGAGATTTATAGATTTATGTCCAGATTAAAGCGTGGCTGCTGTGTCCGAAGTGATAGCGGGCTTTAGCGGATGTCCAGGGCAGGGGGGATTATTCCAAAATGCCGCTCAGTGCTCGGTGTTTGCGTGCACATTGGCGGAGATGTTAGTGCGCCTGGTACAATCTGCCACTTCAGAGGCTTAATTACACCAGGCCGGGGCCGGAGCTTATGGCGGCGCTTCAGCAGGACCGGACTGGACCAACAGAACAGGACATACTCTTATCTGAAAGCACTCTGCACTCAAACTGACATGAATATAATCAAATATTGTTGCTGCACATGGTCTTCAGTTTTAGTCTAATCTGGAGCTGGATGATTTGAGAAAAAATGTGTAATTATAATTTATCTGACCCGTATTGTGCTTTATGTTTTAATGATGGGATTCTGTTCAAAGTTCACTTTTAAAACGGGTCCAGGAGAATTGACAAAAAACTGAAACGTGAACCAGCGAACTGTTATAGGATTTGCGTGTTTCAGAACTTTTTTGCCAGTTTTTGTCATGTTTTTGTCGCTTTATGTCAAGTTTTTTTTTACTTTCACACAGTTTTGTCACTTTTAGTTGCCTTTTTGTAACATTTACTTGCCCTTTTGTTGCTTTAAGTTGCGTTTTGTCACTTTTAGTTGCGTTTTTGTCGCTTTAAGTTGCATTTTGTCACTTTCAGTTGTATTTTTGTCACTTTTAGTTGCGTTTTTATAACATTTTGTTGCACTTTTGTTGCTTTAAGTTGCGTTTTTGGCACTTTTAGTTGCATTTTTGTCGCTTTAAGTTGCATTTTGTCACTTAAAAGCAGAACTAAGTAACTTTAGTCACAGAGCTCCCCTGCTTTCTTGTGAAAATACACTCCTGTTTTCTTTTTTTCTTTTTTTGCTTCCTTTTCATTGAATTAAAGGTCCCATAACATGCAAATCAACTTTTCAGAGGTTTTAACCTTCCTACAGTGCTATTTGGGCCTCGTATGTTGTGCCCAAAGTGGTTTTTTGATTGATTCCCGCATGCTTTCGCTAGAGAACTGTCTTTTCCGTCCCCCTCGGCTGAGCAGGCAGACGGGGGCTCCTCACTAAGATGACGCGCTTCACAAGGATGACGCGGTGTTTAAGCCACGCCTCCGGGAAGCGCGCAGCTGCAGAATAAAAACAGCTAATGCTAATGCTACACAGTAATTACACGATGGATACGACAGATCGAAGAGTTAGCTTGTTATTTACCAAACGGCAACGTCCGTCGTCGAGGTACTGGAGCACGTCAAACTCCAGGTCAGATCCAGGACGTAGGACTCAGCACGACGCACCGTCAGGACGGATAAAAGGTTTATTCCCGTGTTTGTGTATCGCTGTTTACCGGAGCACACAGCGCATGCGCACCATCTCCGCTCTAGGCTTCGGCACGAGTTGGGCGGGAGAGGCGCGTGAGTTGGGCGGGGGAGGCAGCCTGCTCTCTGTTCGGGAGGGTCAGATCTCTGAGTGAGACGTTTGCTTTTGCAAGGAGGGGGCCAGTCCAAGAAATGGGTGTTTTTTGGAAACTGTTATGTTATGGATATTGCACAACGCAAAATTTTATCAACAAAGCCCTTAGAATAGACTGTGTAAAGGGCAAAATAGCAGAATATGGGACCTTTAAGGAAGTACTATCACATACAAAAACATTTCATGTCGCCAAATATAAAAAAGAGAGCCAGTGTTTCTCAGGAGAGTTGTCTTCAGGTTGGTGTCAGAAAATGTTGAAGCTGGTTTTCTGCTCAGAGACAGCAGGGGGCGATGGCGGCGGCGTCAAATGCTCTGAAAATACATTTACAACCACCACACAGACTTACAAAGACGTTTAATAAGGTAAAAATGTTACTTAGTTTTACTTTATGTTGAATTTTTGTCGCTTTTATTTGTGTTTTTGTCACTTAGTTGCGTTTTTGTTGTTTAAGTTGCATTTTGTTGCTTTAAGTTGCATTTTTGTCGCTTTAAGTTGTCTTTTTCTCGCTTTTAGTCACCTTTTTTGTTCCTTTTAGTTGTGTTTTTGTCACATGTTCCAGAACATGTTTTAACAAATCTAATCTACAGGGTTAGATGTTTTTATGCAGAATAAAACTGAATATTTTGTGGAGAAAATTATTGTACTTAAAATAGCAACCTTTTCGATTTGCTAATTGCATCCATTAAAATTGTGATTTCAATTCAATTTTAATGAACTGTGCAGCCCTAGTCTGATCACAACATACATTTTGATAGTGGTTGTCAGAGTTGTGGACGTGCAAGTGGTGACTTGGACTGGAGTCAGACTGGAGTCATTATTTTTATGACTTGAAACTTGACTTGATTAAATGGACTAAGACTCGGGACATAAGTCTTCTCTTAGAGCTGACAGTCAGATGGACTTATGTATATATATATATATATATATATATATATATATATATATATATATATATATATGCTTGATTTTACTGAAACATGTTCATCCTCGAGCTTTTTAGAGAAGAACCATTCACAAAAATCCTACAAATTGCATGAGCTGTAAACTGGTATGATGACTTGAAACGACTTTTAACTCAAAGCAGAGGCTACGTCCTCTGACTCTCGACTGAAAAAACTCACACTGATTACAATTTGCAATTTTTTTTAATTAGACGATGGCTGCTATTTTAGATGCTCAAAAAGACCTTTTTTGTGGAGAAAGTAAAGCTTGCACGCGTGGAAGTTGACCCAGGGAATTGAAAAGCATCACAGATTTCATCAGTGAACAAAGCACAAAACACTTTTAATCTGAGGTGAGAAGTTTGATTTAAATTCTTCTAAATGATAGATGATCAATAAGCTCCATTAAAATAAACCTGTGAGGCCGGGACGGGCTAGAACAGAGTCACAAATATATATTGATCTTCACATTCTGCACAAGTAGTTTGTGAATATACTGTAGGTATAATGCATTAGCTGCCAGTTAGATTGTATAGACATTCAAACAAGTTCATTTTCATTCACTTGGCTCTTTATAAATGGCTAAAGTCGTGCCACACCGTGTAACACCGATTGTTTCAGATATGCATGATCATTTGGTAACATTAGCATTGATTAAACTTGTAAAAAGTTAAAGTACAGAGGCTCAGTAGCCTACATAAACTCTTCACTCTCATGCTCTGGTAGCACTCTGACCGTAGCTCAGTTACTCTTCACAGACACTTCCCTCTGGACGTTCATATCAGTCCTTCGCTCTATAGTGCGTTGGATTATTGTTGAACTGTGCGTTCAACCTTTTATTGATCTGTGCGATCCGGATCTATCCTGGACACTTAAACTTGAGTTGTTTACATTGTAAATACATTGGCCCTTTTGATATCTAAACAACATTGGAGTTTCTACCTCACTGAAAGTCCATTCATGCACTAACTGTATTGTTTGTTTGTCTACAATTAATACATGGCACCATCAAAAACAATTCCCAGTCTCTTGCCTCCTGTCTCCCTGAGCCACACGTACACTTCTGACACTAGTCTGTTGATTATCAAATGTTATTACACTGGTATAATGTTGCTATTACATTGTATATGATTGATTGCCGTTTCCTTTGTACTCAGTACTTACTGATAATTATCAACATTTTCTCACCTGAATGATATTTAAAGGGGTGGGCTCCCCCTCCATTTCCATGTGATTGTTTTGAGATCCTAAAATTAATTGTTACTTGATAATTACATACGTTACTTAGAGGGGTTTGTATTTAGCAGTAATTAATCCCAAACCATGGTCCCAAACGTATCCTTTTTCATTTTTTTTACATCCTTTTTAATTTTTTTTACTTGTTCCAACCTTAACCCCCTAACTAACCCAGCCCAGTTCTGCAAAGACCTGGTTAGCAAACTTGGTCCAAAGTTCTAAACCAAATGAACTGTTCCTAAACCAAGTTTAACCCTAACTTACCCTAATTGTGAGAAAATGTTTATATAAAATATGTATATATGTACAAAAAATAAAAATAATAATAATACAATTTAAAAAGACATTTGCTAACATAGCCACCAGTAATTTGTTTCAGTTCATTAAAGCTAACACAAACAGTATCAACATTCACTGTCTTATTATGAAAAGCAAACAAACCACTTTTATGCTGTGACAACTTGTTTTAATTAAAAACAGTCATTATTTGTACAAGAAATATAGACATAAAAATATACAGACGACTACAAAAGAAATGAAATGATGGACAGACTCATGAATGACGGAAGAAGGGCACAGAAAGAAAAAGAAACGTCGCTTTGGTCTAGTCACAGTGGCTACATTTGAAATATATAACTTTGTCTAAATAAAATACAGTCAGCTCTGATATACTATTTGAGTGTTTTACATATTTACACACATATTTCAGATGCGCACAGCGTTTTGAAGCGGTTAAGTTCGATAACTGATTCTCAAATATTTACTGCACTGCATCTGTAACAGTCTATTTGAGGTTAGCGTTAGCATTTAGCTCAGTTTGTGCCTTAAAGAGACAGTGCCGTGTTTTGGACGCGAACAAGCCGTTTATAGCTCGTTACTTTTCCAATTTGTGACGTTTTATGAAGTTTAATCACCGTTCGAAATGCATAACAGTGTTTTGTCCACTTGAGGCACAAACTGAAGATACAATATGTTATTTATTTTCCATCCAGGCCGACTTTCCAAGGCTTTAGTTCAACATCTGGAGCAAACTTTTTTTGTATCTCCCAAAACCACATGAAAGTGGTCATCACATGCACATGACCGAACAACCTGATCAATAGTAGGATTACTTTTTCCATATTCAGAAGCGTTTTGTTGACTTCCCGGTGAAGAAGTCCCTCATGCAGTTACTAAACATAAGACGTGCACACAAAACAGTGAAGGAGTGGTAATGTGATGGCAAATGAGCGGCCGCTTAAAACTGAGAGGGGATTTGGATGTTTTGTCACGATTATCAATAGTTTGCCTTCAGACCTTGTATTAAAATCGATCTTAACGCCGCATGTCCAACTCCACAACTTCCATCTCTTCACTTGCCTTCAGCATAGCAGCAGTAGATCTTTCACCTTCCTGCTTTTTATGCACAACAAACTTGGACTTCTGATTGGTTTAACAGTGCTTTTGGGACTACGCAATACAGAGACAAAATAATCCTAAGAACCAAAAAAGATAATAATAGTCGTGAGAATTTTAGAAGTGAAAATATTTGATCAATCTCTACTCCAAAATACTCACTATTACTCATTTTACTTTGTTTGACCAGTTCACTGAAGTCAAACCATCAAGCTGGTCACATACTAAACGAATGGGAATGTTTTAGAAAAATTATGAATGAGTTTTCGCAATGTTTTGGTATCAATAATTGTGAATAACTGTAAAATCATGATGAATCTTCCCACAGTAAGTCATTTGTTTAAAAATGTATAAAAACCAAAATGAACATCTGTATTGGTTGCGGTTTCCCACGGCACTAAACTCAGTTATAGCCGTGTGAAACCGCAACAAATGCAGATGTTCTTTTTGTCTTGTGCATTTTTAGCTTGTCCATAGCGCTTACACAAGCCAAAAACCCATTTGTGAAGAAATGCGAGAAGACTAGCAGTCGGAACGAGTTTGCCGATGATTTAGCGGCTTAAAACAGCAGAAGATTCTTGGATAAGTGACGCCAATTATCGTAAAACGCAAGTCATTGAGAAAATGCAGGGAATGTTTTTGACGGTCGGAGGGAGAGGATTTTCTAACCAGGATTCATCCAGCTAGCGTGAATGAAGCTAAGTACAACTCCACGTATGTTTTTGATGATGGAGCATTGTTAGGAAAGGGTTAAAAGCACAAGTCAAGTGATTTTTGTTGATTTTTTTCAAATACTGTGCAACCCTCTACATAAGCAGGATAAGGTAATGGTGTAGTTTATTTTATCAATCCCTCTGCGTTTGACCCTTCCTTCCTTCAATGTCGCTGCAGCAACCTGTCAGGAGCAGAGAGCTGTCCAGAGGAAACCCACACAGACACAAAGAGACAGATGCAAATCGAATCCACAACCTTCTCACTCTGAGCGCTGTAAACCTAGGTCAAGATCTAGCCTTAATTGCATTTTCACTGCAAAGTTTTTCAGAAACCTATCACATATTCACAACTTACTTTACATTTTAACATATATCCTCGGCGATAATTATAATACCAGATCTGAAGGCACATTTATCAGCTACTAGTCTCCATTTGAGTAGAGCTGTGCAATTAAACCATTTGAATCAAGAATCAAAAACGTTATTTCTAATCAACAATGTAAGTGAAAAGCAAATTTGACTAGATTTGTGTTAACTGGCATTGATTAAAAGTGAGTATCGTCTATGTTCAGGAATTAATACTGAAAGTCTTTTTATTTGTTGTAATAAGACCAAACAAAATGTATAAAAAAAAAAAAAGATGGACAAAATGCACTACATCTTTTTGTCAGATTGCCCAGCGCTAACTTTAAGCGACCTCTCATTTTAGCAGTTACATGTATGCGATCGATATAATACTCGTTATACTTGTAGAGTGAACCCACACTGATACCAGTACTACAACAAAATATCTTCGGCTGCTATATAAAAATATACAACATTTCCTCCATTATATAGAATTCCTTTAAACCTTCTCGATATAGACTTAGTAAAATAAACTGTTTCCGCCCTCGTATTTCCCAGAACCATCAGTGCATTAATTCGCTCCACCCGTTCGGTTACAAAGACATGCAGACATGCCATTCCTGCTACCTTTTAAAGTAGTAGGAGCAGATTATAGGAAGACATTTTAGGGGCTGATAAAAGCTTAAAAGAAGGAGGAGGTGAGGAGGGAGTGTATTGAAAGTCAGGAGAAAAAAAGCATGCCCACGATTCACGCAGAAATGTGTCAGTGACGCCAACAGCGGAGACATTTTTAGTTCTGATGCTTTTATAAAAATAGAATGGCTAAGAAGTTGGTGGCAGGTGAAGGCAGAGCAGGAGGAGAGCAGAAATCAGAACTACAATGCTTAATGCTCCAAAGTTATGGTAATGTCATGGTGGAATCCATTGTCTTGTGAGCTGTTTGACGGTTGGTGGTCCAAGAGTGGAGCAGTTTCCTTTGTGGTGGTTGGACAAAAAGAGGAAGTCCATTTGTAAGCAAGTGTAAGTGCTCGCCAAAGAGATGATTTGTTCCAGAGAAAAGGCGGGAAGATTGCTGAGTGCAAAATAAATTCTTGTGCAAAAACAAATTCAAATTCCCATGACATTCTTGTAAAGTTGAGAAAGCATGATTAGGATTTAGAAATTGCATGAATTTACAAAGCCTGTTTTAGTGTTCCCTTATTAGCTTTGTGCAAAGAATGGGCTCTGTGCACAGCAGCAGTTGGCTAGCTAACAGTTTCTCACAGCTAATGAAAATTAAAAAGTAACTAAGTAAAATAAGCAATTCATTAAAATGCAAAGTAAAGATTGTTTATAGATTTGTTACTTAAAATTGTTACTTTCATATTTAGAATGCCTCAAAGTTAGCATTAGCATTGACTCTGCCGGTGAAGTATTCATCTCAAGTGTAAAGTCTTTATCTTGTTAGTGGCATCCTGATCTTTAAGGATTTATTAATTTTAGTGTGACAAAAACCCCATAGAGATAGAATTGGACAGGAAGTACTGGTGCTAACACTGAGCTAGCATGGTGCACAGAGCCCACTGTGTATTTATTTAAACTACAGAAAATCAAAATTGTGGTATTTGGGTAAAATTTCAAAAGCTTACAATCGTTATGAAGCTGCATGTAGATTTGCATATTTATCTGCTAAATATCTCACATATTTGTTTTTGTTTGTACGTTCTAGATTTTTTTTTTTCTAAAAAAAAAAAAAAAAAGAAACCATACTTGTGACACAGATTTACTGTAATAAAAATGAGCATTATTTATGAAACTACAAGAACTGTGAAATGACAATAACAAGGCGTTTTCCCAATTATAGCAGAGCTATTTACTTTGTGTCTTTATAAGACAAAATTAGACCAGTTTCAATTTACCATTTGCTCATATTTTCAACAGTGTCAATATACTATGAGATGCACTGTTTTTCTACTATAATTTATACATTTTACGCCAAAACATAGGAAATTAGACTGAAAGATCTCCATGCATGTGTAGCTAGCCCATTAGCCTGCCGTTGAAATGGTAATGTGTTGTTGTTACATACATGCTGGTGACTGTTTATACTCCAAGGTCGGACCAAATTCCTGTGCGATCCTCTTCATTTTTTTGCTTTGAGAACAGATACCCTGATTCGACTGTAGTTGGGAAAATAAACCTGGAAAGTCTTTGTGCTGGTTTTGTGGTTAAATAGTTTAAGTTCAGACAGTTATACAGTGGTCCAGGTAAAGCCATAGTGAGCGTAGTGCAGTTATTAGACCTGGCTCTACAGTTTTGGTCTGTGGGGGCTTCCGTATGAGTTCAGATCTCTGTGGCAGTGATCTCCTCAAAGTGGATGTCGTTGCTGCCGCTGCGGACCTCGTACTCCTCCATGTCGCGGTTCTCCAGCTCCAGGCTCAGCTCTCTCATCACCCGCTCCAGGTCCCTGTTACGTCTGTACATCTGGATGTAGTTCTGCTGCAGCTGCTTCTGGTAGCGGATCACCTAAGCACAGGAAGCGTATTTGGAAATGTTAACTGACAAGTAAAAAAAGTGCTGTGTAAATGTTACAGTTTTTGTTTTTGTTATTTATCCATTATAATTTCAATCTACAGAAAATGATACTAATAACTACACATGCACTGCAGCTAAAGTTCCTCTTAGATTTAAGGTGGTCGGACAGAGATTACAGCACATTTCTACCCTGTACGTCCAGAGCAGCTTAAACAATTAGGTTAAAATGCTAAATAACAGAAAGAATGAGAGGAATGGAAGCAAATATTATCCTATAAATAAAATTTATATCAAACAAGTTAACAAAACAACTTTATAAATATCGTAATAGTAACTGTAGGCCATATCGCACAGCTCAACTTTAAACATAGTATAGTAAAAATATCTAAAATTATGAGTAATGGACTAAAACTTTAGCTAAACCTAAATGACACCCGTACCTTCTCTTTCTCCTCCTGCCACACTCTCCTCTCCTCCTCAAAGCGGGACAGCTGCTCCTCGCCGGTGCGCCTCTCGTACATGAGCTCAGCCTTCAGCCTCTCCACCTGAACGACAAAGAGCAAACATTAAAAACGATCCTGTTAACACAAGCCCTCTGATTAAAATACGTAGTGAAGCACATAAATCTGAACTCTCCAGGGAAATCATCGCAAAACTATTCACATGTAGTACTGATCTTGACAGCAGTTCTGCTTGGTATATGAAAAATAAATGAGAAAAAGAAGGAAATTGTGTTATATAATTGTGCTGTGATGAACAATGGGAGCATATAAGCACATCTCAATCTCATCTCATGTTTGGAAAGAATTCTATAGGAAAAATGTATCATGATCATTTATAACACCAAGTCAAAGTATGCACTGCTGTGAATTAAGCTAAATGCAACGCCTGGTATGTTTTTGATGATGGAACATTGTTAGAAAATGGTTAAAAGCTCAAAAAAGTCACTATAACATAATATGTGTCCTTTATTTTCAACTATAATTGGTTAGGATGTATTTTTTCTTGATTGTTTTGCATGTTTAAAGGTGTTTCTGACTATTTCTTATCATTTCAAGCCAAAGTTTATTTGTAGAGCGCAGTTCGTACACAAGGCAATTCAAAGTGCTTTACATAATAGGAAAAATTGCATTAAAATCAGAAAATAGCTTAAGACATACATAATCATTATAAAAAATACTTTAAAAGAGAAGAGTGCAGATACAATCTTTCAGTCATATGCACAGCTAAACAGAACTTTAGCTTTTAGCCTGATTTGAACATTGTCAGAGCAGATGCCTGTCTCAAATCTTCAGGAAGACTGTTTGAGTTTTTAGCTGCATGAAACTAAAACACTGATTCCCCATGTTTAGTCCTGACTCTAGCACCAGCAGGAGGCCGGTCCATGTGGTCCTCAGAGTCCGAGATGGTTCATATGGCTCTAACATGTCAGAGATGTACTTTGATGCACTAAAATTATTTGCCAATTGGGTAAGATTTTTTTACTTACTTCATTGACCAATTTATTTTCTTATTTCAAGTTAAAATATTCTGTAATCAGTCAGAAATGTCTTGAAACCAGTGAAATATTCTACGTCACATAATCAATTATAGCTAACCTGGTCAAAACTAAAGTAAGATTATTTATCTGAATTCAAGTTTAATTTAGGCTAGATATAATTTTTTTGTAGCGTGGGTCCAATAAATAGGGAGAAATATGCCAGACTTTTAATTTTCTGATTGGATCTTTGGGCTACTCTTTGTTTTATTTCTTATAATCCTGTTGGTCATGCACAGATATAAGCTCTAC
Organism: Rhinogobius similis; assembly: GCA_019453435.1. Classification (NCBI taxonomy): domain Eukaryota; kingdom Metazoa; phylum Chordata; class Actinopteri; order Gobiiformes; family Gobiidae; genus Rhinogobius; species Rhinogobius similis. The sequence goes on from CM033634.1 coordinate 26,255,143, forward strand.
CTGTTGTCTGAGAGTCAGCACAACCTCCACGTTCTGCCTCTGTGCCTTGGCCTCGTCGCTCTCTCCTCCCCACACCAGATGAGCCTCTTCTCCGTCGCGGTACACCGAGGGACTGGGCCCGCCTCTGCCCCTCTGGCTCACACACTGACCCTTCCCGTTCAGCGTGTTGTGGTTGGTCAGAATGTCTCGTTTGCGCTTGGAGTCCTCCTCTAAGCGGCCCACCTTCTCCCTGAGCAGCTCAGCCTCGCTCTTGCGTCGCTGCAGCTCGTTCTCGCACACCTCCAGCTCCAGGGCGCGGGTGCGGAGGGCCGTCTGGGTCTCATGGGTGCGGGCCTGGCTGGACTGGAGCTCGGAGCGGGCCTCTCTCAGCTGGGCCTTCAGAGTAACAATGTCTCCCGCCTTCTGACTCAGCTCCGACTGGATCTCCTTCAGCTGCTGCTTCAGGAGGGAGATCTCGCCTGACTTCTGACAGACCTGAGCGGAGACAGTTTGCATCAATGAAAAGGCATCTACATTTAAGATATGATTATACAATAGATTTTATACACTATTAAACCACAGCATGAACATTTTTTTGGCCAAAAAATGTATGATTCCCAGCCTTCATTGCATCGCTGGCCTACACTGACCTACTATTAAAGTTTGTTAAAGTTATTGATACCAAGGAACAGGCTTGATGCTTGATACTCAATACCAATAGAGCAATGATAAAAAAAGATTAATTTTTTTAGACAAAATAATGACATTTTAAACACAAATTAGTAGTTTCCATCATTTTACCATGCAAATTTAAAATCACATTTTAAGACACTAGAAAAAAGGTACAACACCTTCAACAAACATTTTTCCCATAAAATATACCTTACCTGTGACAGACCCAAAGGTTTACGATATGTAATAAACATGATATTCAATGGTCATCTCTTGTGTGTCCCTCACCTCCCACTTGGTCTCCTCCAGGCGTGGGCCCAGCTGGGTCTGCTCTCTCTGGATGGTGGCGCAGCGTCTCTCCAGAGTCTCTCTGTCCTGGAGCAGCGCTGAGAAGTCCTCTTGCAACTTCTTCTTTTCCTGCTGCAGCTGGAACACCTGCAACACACCAATAACACTGTTATGCATCCTATTCTTCTGTGCTGTATGCTCTTCTGTTAGAGAGACTATCTGAGTGATCTGCAGTCTACAGGAAGTATCATTTGTAGAGTGATATTTGAAGTACCTGCAACTGCAGGACCTGCTGAGCCCTCTGAGCCTTCTGAGACGTTTGCTTCATCTTTGAGGCACAGCTCTGCCGCAGCTCCTCCATCTCCCTCTCACAGCGACGCTGCTTTTCTTCATACACCTTTTACATAAATGAAGCAAAAGGTTCATTTTGTGTTCTACACTTACAAATGGGTTACATCCATTAGTATGATTCCATGCACTGAATGTTGTTGTGCACAGTTGTCTTGGCCCTGGAGCTCTACAGTCCCACTCACTTTGAAGTCCACAGTGGTTCCAAAAGTAAATTTCCTATTGATTATTCCAAATGACTTTTCAAACATTTAAATATTAAAGAGTTAGAGGCACTACGTAGGCTAACCAGTTGTGTGCGGTGGGAGCAGCGCCTGATGAGCTCCATAATAATCATGTTTGTCACCTGTCATGTCACCAAAAAAAAAAACTTCTTACTTACTTACTTCTAACTTAAATTGTTTTGTTTCTCACAATGACAATAAAATGGCCTGAGGTGGTGTACAACACATTGTGCCTGGTGGAGTCAGTCTTACCTGACAGATGGCAGCTTCGTTCTCGTCCAGGTTCTCTCGCAGCTGCTGCAGCTCCAGGTCCCGCTCCCTCAGTTTGTCCTCCAGCTCTCTGACCACAGCCTCGTACCCTTCCACCGGCGGAGGGGAGTGTCCACAGGAGCCACTGTCCGAGAGGGGCTGCCCGCGCCCGCTCACTGACCCCGACCCGGAGCTCTTACTGGAGGAGGAGCGCCCGCTGTCTGAGTTTGTGTGTCCGTGGCTCACGCTGCCTCCTGACGTGTTCCTGTTCAGACCCACCTGCTCTATGGGCCCCCCGGAGCCTGAACCGGAGCCTTCGCTGGGGGCCAGGCTGTAGCCCGTGCTGCTGTGAGTGGGCAGAGAGGACAGAGAGTTCCTGCCAGAGTCCGACATGGAGCAGGACTGGCTGTTGCGAGCGTTACGAGCGACATTACACTTGTCTTCAGAGGTGGACGTGGGGTTAGCCGTGTTAGCTGTATTAGCAGTGTTAGCATTGGTGCTAATGTTGGTGGAGCCACCCAGGGGTAGCAGCAGGTTCAGACTGCCCTGGCTCTCGGACAGGTTAGTGCCCCCTTGTCTCGGAGCCAGGTACTGCACTGAGTGGCGATTCTTGGGGACCACAGGTTTGAACGCTGTCGGACGGATCAACACTTTCTCCATGTTCTGAAATTATAAAACAGGAAGATCAATAACATGACATACAACAATACTAAAGCTACACTGCAGTAAAGCTGAACACATGGAGGGTTAAAAAGTGATTATTAACAGAAAAGGCATTTGTCGAAAGTACAATTTATAATAGTATGCATTACGTAAATTGGTAAAAAGTAGATGGTTTTTGTACCCTTAGAAGGAATTGATAACCTTTTGGATCTTTTTAAAACTTATTTTTGAGTAGCTGTCAAATAAGCTAAAGAACAAAACAAATATCTCATGCACTAATTAGGATCAAACTCATCAGAACTGGGTTGTGGATGCGTGGGTGGGTCACGTCTCTCTTTAATTTCCCTTAATAATTATTCATCATGAACTTCATTTAACAATTTCTTCAGATTCTTCTTTTAATCTACGACAGAGAGAGCAAGAGAGTGATGTGAGTGTGCGATCAAAAGGCACGGAGGAGAGAGGAGATCGGGCCTTGTGTGCTGTTTCTAATGATTGTACAGATTCAGGTTCTCACTCCATCAATGGGAATAAACCATCAGTTAGATAGTAACGTGGTATAAAGAGTCAATATTTTTGGAGTATCCCAGTAACGATATTCAGATGATATTATGCCAATCCAACTAAAACATGTTAAAACGTTTAAATGTATTTGTTTTAGGTTTAACAAATCACCTTATATCTTTAATTAACAGTATACAACATAAGTTTTTCCCCAATTTGTATTTTTTATCAGCTCTTTTTTTACAGATTTTTTTTACGATAAACGATTCATTCGATATTCAAATTTTGCATACCTTCAAAACAATATTCATAATATTATATAAAAATGGATTTATTGTCAACCTGTAGTTATAGTAGGGAGAGATGTATTTATAGGTTGGGAGATGTGTAAAAAAAAAGAAAATCGCAATAGCTGTTTTGAAGATATGCAAAATTGGATTATCACGTGTATTGTCTGTAATTGAAACTATTAAAAACTCAAAAACAATGGTATTAAGTGATATTTCAACCCTTTCACAGAAACTGTATGGTTCATTCATATTTTGACATTTAGAGGCACATTTTAGCACGTTCCTTATGCACTGCACATGCATTATGAGTATTGTCTGATTGTTAGTAAGAATATGCCAAAAAAAAAAAAAAATTAGACAAGATTCACATGCCTCTGCTGAATCAATATTAGTCTTCAAATTGTTTGAAAAGTTGAGTGCCTTAACCTCGTGCCATTTAATCCCAACAGTAGCAATTCATTTGTTGTTCTAGTGTTGTGTAAATGGTCGACTCAAAATTTTAACAACGCACTATGTATGTGGAGGGTCTGCCACCTGCTTGTCTCCATGGAGATGTCGCTGCGTTACCTACTAGAATGTTTCACAGAATGGCATTGAACAAGCAGGTGATGACACCAAGTTACAGGTCAGATCTGTGAAAAGGCGAGCCCGCTAGCTGTAAGACTGCATGTTTTTCCAAGACCGTTTAGTAAGAACTCCGGATACAGAGGGAAATACAAAGGGAAGATAAACAAACAGAGCTCGCTTCCAACACGGGTATTGTAAGGTTGCTGTTATAATGAATGCTATTTGAGGCAGAGGCGAGAATGAGTCTGGCGATGATTAATGGACGTAAAAGGGCTCTATTACGTCACAAAACAAGGAAATTGGGGTGTTTTTTGAGGCTCAGAAGGGAGATGACTTACTAAACAGGGAAGCATGAATGAAGCTACATACAACTCCAACTACCGTATGTTTTGGATCATTATTATTTAGGGCTGTGATCATTTAGTCGTTTAGTCGATTAATCGGTTGATGGTGTTTTAGTCAACATTTTAATTAGTTGACTGATTATTCATTTAGATTAAAAGGGTTTCTATGGCACATCAGCAGAAAGAAAAAGATGTGGAGTGAGTTAGCAGAAGATTTTGGGGTGAATTATGAGTTTAATCTAACTTCTATAACTCTACATATAAATACACAAATTCCTTGTACTTTTCTGTATAAGTAGTTGTTTTTGCATGAACTCCTGTGTATTTGTTGTCTTTTGAGTGCAGTTTGGTTCAGAGACACTTTGATTCTTTAGGGTTTTGTTTTTTACGGCCCCCCTTTTAGTTGACTAATCGGTCGATGGGACATGTCTTTAGTCGACCAAGAATTTCTTTAGTCAACCACAGCCCTATTATTATTACATGGTTAAAAGTTTACAAATGGTAAATTTTGTGTCCTTTAAAACGCAAGCTGCCTTTAGAGATTTGGCAGGCTCAAGCTATGCCTGTTTTTAAAAAGCACCTTTTCTCCTTAGCTTTTAATACTATGTGACTTTATTTGTTTTGTGTATGGCACGTTGGCTGACTGGGAAAGTTTTTTAAGTGCCTTATAAATAAAGTTGGTATGGTGTGTTTTGGTTTATAAGTGAAACCCTTTTCTTTTGATGAGTTACCTTCTCCAGTTGTCCGGACACAGGGATGAGTTTGGGTGGAGGTCCTCCGATGTTCCCGTTCAGAGTCCGGTGCTCCTCTGAGTCTGAGCACGGACTGGTGACCGCTAGAACCACGTTATCATTCCAGTCTCCCACCACCACCTCTTCACTGTACGTATAGTTCCCATTGGACACCCCTCCCGTAGCCCCAGTGGGTGCTCCTGCGGGTGCTCCACTGGCCCCCGAGTTCCCCGACCGCGGGTGCTTCTTGGTGGGCAGTGGAGGAGGCAGCGGCACCTGTCCCTGAGGCTGGCTATGGTTGGAGATGACCAGCAGCTGTTCCAGGGAGCTCCCACTGCGCAGGGTGCTGTTGTCGGGGAGGCGGAAGCAACTGGTGGCCGGGGTGGAGCGCCGGGGCTTGGTCGAGAACTCACTGGCGGCGCGGCAGTGTCTCTCCTGATACGTACGCCCCGAGATGAGGCTGCTGACGGAGCCCATGGCTGTGCTGGGGTTGGTGCAGGGGCCGGAGCAGGGGCCCACCTCAAGAGCTGCAGCCGGGTGCTCAGTGACGGACACAGGGAGCGCCTGAACCAGAGCCATGGCACCAGGACGGTGTCAGACGCACCACGCACTCTGCAGAGACGAGACAGAGGAGAGCATTAGTAAAAATACAGGTCTGATTATGATTAAGCAACGCAATATTCACAAACATGAGGCAGAGTACTGGGACAAAAAACAGATATTACAATGTCGTCACACTTGGTAAGAGGGATATATTTGTTCCAATATCGTTATCGACCAATATTGACCGATTTTTACCAATATCAGCCAATATCCCCAGATTCAATGCATCAGATTTGTCTATTTAATTATTTAGTTTTTCAGAAATGTGCTAAAACATATCTGTAAATGCCATGGTGCTGTGCTTCTACTGGTTAAAGAATTTTGATAATATCTGTTTCTTTTTTATACATAGGTCCCATTTCTACTGATCTGTGACTCAAGAAATTCAAAGTATTCAAAAATAAGAGCTTAAACGAAGCTCAATCCCAGTCCTAAATCCAGCGTGTCTTCTCTGTGGGGAGGCCCGATTATCTCCTCTGACTTACATCTGCACCGCTCTGATTAAACCCATTCACACCCTGGTGCCATTCCACATCTAGACAAATATGCTTATAATGACTTATATGCAAATGTGCAGATTGTAGAGAGTTTAGGTCTTAATATACTGAAAGGATTTCACTTTTCCAAACAATGTATCTGTGCTATTATTATCAAACCGCACCACCAAATCTGCATATTAAAAGGGCCTTTTCTTTTTTTCTTTTTCTGGTTCTCTATAATATCTCATATATTGTAAATGCAGATAATTAAGAAAAACAACAAATTAAACCTCAAGAAATATCCATGCAAAAAAGAAGCTACTGCCAAGGACACCAATTTTTGTCCAATTAAGCACAATGTTCACGAAGTGCAGTTGTGCATCTGAGCAAATTTGAGTTCAGGGTGATAAGGACTGGACTGGTGTTGGAAATGTTGGCTTAAGTTGAAAACAAGGAGGCAAACGAATACTCCAACACTGAAATTGTGGAGGGGAGAATGACGGAAAGTGCTGAGTGTGGAAAAACTGTCAGTGAGGGTCAATGGGAAGGGTGACCGAGCAGAGGGATGTTTTAGTTTGTACATGTCTGCAGTCTAAATGCCCTGATTTATATTCCGTTAATTTTACCCTGACTTTTTGTTTGTTTAAAGGAGACATATTATGCAAAATCAACTTTAATAAGCTTTTAACCTTGTTTACGTTACTCAACATTATACTTTGATTGAATCCTGTTTTGAGTAATCCTGTATTGTCCTGTAACTGAGGCAGGAGTGCTCACCTACCCCCTATCCCCGCCCACATCCCTGTACTTAGTTGTGATTATTTGAAAAATGAGTGATACATATGTGGTGCTCTAAATTGTCATAGCCACTTTTCAAAAATAAAAACATGTAAATAACAATGCATTGCTTGTTACGACGAAATGTGACAATGAAGAGGCAGAGTTCTGCAGTTATGAACAAGAAGTCAATAAACCCGTTTCTATTGTTAAGCCGTTTTAGATCCCTATGGTGGTTTACAATGAAAAAAAACAGCAAAAAAAAGCACAATGTGTCTCTCTCAAATATGAAAAACTTAATATCCTAATTACATATTTATTGAAAGAAAAACAAAAGCAACTACAATCTACTCTATTACAGCGAAAACATATTTATGGTGACGCAGATCCCTAACCTCACTAGCCTCCAAAAGCCAAGCCAAATGACAATACAGTTACATAAGAGTTGTGCTTGCTGCTACGTTGACCTTCTCCGTTCTGCCAGATTATTCACAGAGAAAGTGGCGGCAGATGAGGAGCTCCATTTGCACATGGTATTATCAGTGAGCTGTAAGGGGCAGCGAGGGGGCACACTCTCATCCTGCCTTGTCAAACCCAAATCCGTCTGGCCCACAGCAATATTCCAGGAGCGAAACCACAGTCTGCATGCTATCACAATGCTTCACTTTAAAAGGGCCTGGATTTTTACGGTCTTAAAAACGGGAAAAACAGCACTAGTCCGTTTTAACTCATTCCTCACTTTCCTAACGCATTCCTAGCATCTAAATGAGTCACTGTGATGAGTTTTTCCACAGCTTTCAGAGGCCAGAGCGGAGTTTTGCAGCAACGACTAGCATGCTAACAGCAAACTAGCGCTACTTCCTGGTTCACGGAGGATAAGAATGCTCTATAATTAGATACAGACAGCACCAGTTTGACCCTAAGATCTGCTTTTACTTTTTTTTAACTTTATTTGTACACTGGGGAAGTACAGATATTACTTGAAAAAAATTGGGTACAGCCCCTTTAACTACAAGTCACAATAGATTTTTTTTTTCTTTTCTTGTTTATCCAATAGCATAAAATATAAGCGTTAATGTCAAAATTTGGAAATAATGTCTTGGCAAACAACAATTTAGTAAAAAACATGATAAGAACATATACGCTCTAATATAGAAGAAAATAAGAAGAACAGACACTTGCAGAATCCTCCAAACAGTGACAATGACATTTCTTGTAGTTAATTTAACAATTAAATGATTTGTGTGCGATACTTGAACCTTAAGATTATTTTCAAGCACACTGTAAGACATTTTTGATGCATTACCATCATTTCGCCTGAATATTATCACTGGGAATAATAACAAAATTTGAGATATTCATTTTTGTGAGTATCGCCCACTCCTGTGAGTACAGTGAGGTTAATATCTTACTGTAGGACTTTGATAACATTCCATTGCTATGACAATAATGGAATGGGTGGATGATGCTAAACTTAGTGCTACAAGATATAATGAGTCAATAGATCTAACTTTTGGGCAACAAAAAGGGACTCAGAATTAACTTGGGTTTAGTGTACTTACCATGTGCATCTTTATTTTCAATTAGCCATGCCTCAGGAGAGATTATACAAAGTGTGGTCATTGTGCACAGTGACAACAAACGTCAAACCGAGTAAATCTCAGTGTTTAGTGCTTACTGACCGAGCACAGCCATAAGAGCTGCTGTAAAAGTTAATTGTTTTGTAAAAGAGTTGAATCAATTCGGCTCAGGAGCAGGAACAATGTACACACACTAGACAAAAAAGACCACACTGGAGCTTTTAGTACCTAATCCATCTCTATTATGTCACTATTCCCTTCAAAGCAATACACTTTAGACAGATCTACTACAATAAAACTATAAATCTGCTTAGGTTTTTGTCTGATGTGGAATGTTTCTCGCACTCTTCAAATTGTACTCTGACTCAAACTTACTCAACATTGTAAAAAAGAACTGCTAACGTAAAAGTTCCAAAAAACAAACAAACGGAATAACATTGAATTATCTTGGCTTTATAAATGATACAGAGCTGTTGGAGATAGCTAATTAATTTAACCACACTAGAATGAGCACGCTGAATGCTTATCACCATGACGAAACAGAAACTAATTTAAAAAGGACATGCTACATCAACTTTTAAGCTTGTTTTTAATGTTCACCTCCAATACAGGCTACTGCCGTTTTTGATTTAGTCACGAACTAGACTCGTTGTAATTATTTCAGGGCTAATTCCATTGTATTAACAAGTGTTCAAAGTATTCTTTAGGAAATTGAAAATCAGGTTAGTACACTTTACTGTGTGCATACAAGGGCTGTAATTGTTAATGGACTAATCGACACAAGTCAACTCTAAAAACTGATGGTTGTAATTGTTAACTGAACTATACAAACTCTAAAAGACATGTCAAAAGACCTTTTATAACAGAGGTAGCAACGTTATTAAAAATCAAAATGTCAAAAAAATAATGAATTGTTCCTTATTTGAATCAATAATACTCTTTATTCATGAATCCTCCCTAGAAGCCTTCAGGGACTATATTTCAACCTAGCTGATAATATATTTAAAACCTCAAAATATACATATAGACGACTAATCGAGAAAATAATCGCTGACTAGTCAACTACTGAAATAACTGTTAGTGACAGCCCAAGTGCTTAGTTATAGTTTTGGTTAAAACTGACAAAATTTCAATCTCTTCATAGTTCTAGTCTTGATACTAGATACTGATTTTGACACTACAAAAATAATGAAAAACTCCTTATTTTAGACACTAGAATGTATTTTGAAACACAAAATAGCTGTTTTATTTAATTTTACCAAGGGGTCCTGTCCTGTACTAGTTCTGCTATATCTCAAGACCATTCCAAACTATTCAGGAAAGGTCAAATTGCTGCAATCGTAAAAAAAAACAAAAAACAAAATGCTTGGGAACTAATAAATACTGAAACTATTGATTGTGTTTTGTTTTTTTTTTGTTTTTTTTTTAATAACCTTGTCCAACATGTACTCTCTAATGACATTTTTTCAGCATTAGTCACTGGAGTTTCCCCCGCTTCACTCTGTGAATCTATAACAATGAATGAGAGGGAGTGACCTACACAGCCAGCGCAGGAGATAACGTTATTCGAGCTCTGTGATCACTTCCCATGCCAGAATAATCACAACCTTTCACCCTAAATCTGCCCAATTCCACTTGTCTCTGTCCTCTGGCTCAGGACAAGCACTCGTGAGGCAGGGATAATAGAATTAACAAGGCGGGAGACGGTGAAGCGTGACCCCCATTCCTCCGTGCCTCTGCCCCCCAGTGAGAGCAGGGGCGTGGGCCGGTCCTGTCCTCCCGCCCCTGTGACCTCTGGGGGGTGCTGCCTTTGTTGGCGCTGCTTAGGCAACACATCCTGAGAAGCTAATTTGCCCCTCAGAAGTTGCTCGCTGGAGTTGTAGAAGGCCTCCTGCATTCCTGTGTTAAACAACGCAGTTAGAAATGAAGACAGAATTTGGAGTCGTGTTTGAATTGTATGGAATTCATAGTGTGCCGCTACAGGCTTTGGGTAGTCATGTGAATTTTATGACTGAACTTAGTGTGATTTATAACAGCAACAGTCTACTTAAACTAGATAATAAGTGTAAAAGAAGAAAAAACGTTCAATTATTGCTAAAAAGTTTAATTTAAAGAATCGCTAATGGAGTTTTGCAATCTTAGCGCCAGTTTTCGTATATCGAATGCGTCAAGCAAATTACACCCAGATACTAATCAATCCTAAAATTAGCATAAAAATGAGATACGCATTTGAATATACTATAAATAATGAAAGAAGTACATTAATAGGGCGAAATTTGACCCTATAGAGCCTTTCCAAGCATTACGTTCCATTTAGCCTTGGAGGTCGGACCTGGAGCGACGTTGTCTCTTAGTTTCTGTGTTCCAGTTGTCAGGAAATTGCTCCAATCAGCGGATGTGGATGCAATTAAGTAAATTTACTAACCTGGACATTATAATTATATTACAATTTTTAAACACTGCTTGAGGGTGAATTTTCTTTTGTGGTCATTAGCTCTGTGTGGACATTAGCAACATTAGCATCCAGTGTGAATTTACAAGTAGGAACCTAGAAAATCCGACCTCCAAGGACAGTGGAACGGAGCAATAGTATTTTGAGTTCCCTTAAGTACTATTTTAGTATTGTTTGTGACAGCACTAGTTCAGTGGTGTGAAATACAAATACGTTCTGACTAAATGATCTAAGTTAAATAACAAGAGTAATATGGTAAACAATAAAAGTAAAGTAAAAATGGAATTACGTACATTCAAATTGGAATCCAAATGCTAACTTTTTTCTTCCATTAATCAAGCTTAACCAATGCTAGTAAATGTGTTTTTCATCTCAATTTGTTCATGCAACAACAAAGTCAGTGTAGTTTGCATCAAACAGTTTGCTGTTAGCTACTGTACCTCAACCAATGGCCAAACAAAGCTCGTAGTAGTTGGACTTCTCTATATGAACTCAGAAAATTATAGAAATTTTGTCGGGGCTGAGTGAATCTTTTGCTTTCATTCTACATCCATTTACCGCTCCTACAAGTGTGAAAATGTTTGTGCACTTGCTCATTAGCGGCATCCACCTCTGCTGTCAGCGCCGGAAACCCATCTCCGCCTCCAAGAATAGCACGAGTCTCAAGCGCCTGGGATGGTTCGGGGTGTTGCGGCGGGGCATTTGATACAGCTTTCAAAAATAAACACCGTTAGCTCAGACGGGTCACAGAAAGGACACTTTACACCGCAACCTGTAGCTAACGTTATTAACGGGATGCTGCGAGGCTCAAAGGCACAACTTCAAAGTCACGAAATGGAAATACACCCAACGCCCCCAAGGATAAGCAAGAAGAAAGGGGTTCTCGGGTAGCACTAGCTAGCTAACGGTAATCCTGTTATATCTATTAATAACGCTAGCATTGGCCACAAAAGAGAGGCCATTTTGGACCATTTGGGAAAGCCTGACAAGCTTGGTAGGTTAGTTTAGGGTTGTATTCGTGGTAAGTCCTCTAAAATGGTGGATTGTGGATTTCTGGGCTCGTTAACATGAAACAAATATTGAAACGCAACTTAACATCGTCTTTCAGCACAATTTTAAACAAGCTCTACCTCATTTTTACTGTCTTAGAAACTTTAAAAGCAGAACATTTTAAACTGCAAACATTTCGAGCATCCAAATTATTACCGTTTGTAAGCGCTTCTTACAACTCACTGGGGCCAGAGCAAAGTTTACCGTCACGGTTACGCCAACAGCAACTAGCATGCTAATAGCACATTTCCCAAATAACTGCTTTAACAATATATCTGTACTTGGGCAAAAAAGATGTTTCTTTATTACACGAAAACCAACTGGGGACAGCCCCTTAAAGGTGAAGTCGACTTCTGATAAAAAGTTCTGGGTTTTATTCAATCAGAGTTTTATCATAGCCAAACGACACAACATAAAGCCTCCCAAGGAAAAAAATATGTGAAACTAAAAAGAAAGAAAAGAAAAACAACATGAAATAAACAGGTTCAACACTTGTGGATGTTCTAATTGACCTTTTCTTTCCATTAATAGTTATATTCACCAATGATCCATTTGCTATTTCAACTTCAATCATGTGAATGCAATCTTGTGGAGAATCAAGCAAGATTGGCTTAAGAGGTGAGAAGACAGCAGAAATAGCAGGGTGGGGGTGAAGTGCCAAGGGTTTAGGAGCAGAATTCCAATGGGAGGGTTTAGTCCCAGTAGAGGCCTTGGGAAAACCGGGCATCTAATCCTGTTTAGGCTTTATTTGGTGAGCACACATAGGCCCCGGGGGTCTAAGCACCTCACAGTCTCCAAAAGACTAAATGAAAAGTGGCATCAGACTTCAGGTTGTGTGTGAATGAGACGTCCTCTGCAGCAAAGGAACATAACACTGCACGGTTAGCTTCAAAGAGTCATGTCCGCTCTATCTTTCGTCCTTGACTTTTTTTTAGTTCATTAAGTGAGGATCTGCCAACTCTGGTAAAGAAGAAAAGACTTTAAATGTTGTAATAAAGCAGAGAAAATAAAATGGCTTTGAAGTTTTATCGTTTTAAGGGATGTTTAATTCGTTTTGACACATCGACGCCGTGAAAAATATCTTTGAAGCATTGATGGAACGTTTTCTCAATTTACTTAATCTCAGTACAGCAATCTATAACGTGACGTGCTTCTTGGCAATACACTACTCAAGAAAGGGAGGCGTATTGTGATGCTTTTATATCATCTTCATTTTAGGGCTTAGCCATATCGCACTGTTTGTGATATACTGACATTTGCGTTCAGGGAATATGAAATTTTGAAAAACACGACACGATTTGCTAAAACTGCAAAAACCTAGAGACGTATCTGACTGTGGAAGCTCTGCAGAGCATTAAAGCACTTATAATGACAAAAAAAATCCTTTGAGGGGTGGAAGCAGAACTTAAAACTATCACTTAAATGTCCTGAACATATATTATAGATGTGACCATGAAGTATTTGGTCTAGCATCAGTGATTTTGTCATTTATGCAATCTGCCCTCGTTAATTTATCACAAATTGAGTTACACTTACATCAATATTGAATCAAAATTATTCACAAATTGCAAAGACTACAGTTATTTAATTCCTTTTCAAACAACAAAATATCAAAATATCTTGTTAACTCTGCAGTTTGGATCTCTACAAACACAAACTGCTAAACAAATACTATTTAATTTCAAAACTTTCAGTCAAATCTAATCACAATCGAAATGTCTGTCAGAATTAGAAGTAGATATTAAAAACGTAAATACTTGCTGAATACACTGCATTAAGGCTGAATCAGTTGAGCTGAGAAAAGAACACAATTTTGTTCTGATATGTGGACATCAGAAAACGTCCATTTAGTACATTTTTAATGCCCTTTCTTAGAGATGTGCGTGTAGAGAGGTGCAGTTGTACAAAATTCCCAAAGATCCCAAACTAGCTTGAGGAGGACAACATCACTTAAGCTCCTTCTTCCTGCTTTCATCTCTTTTCCTGTTCCTCTTCATGTCACCATATCCTCTGTATTCACTGCTTCCTGTAGGGGCTTACAATCCTCCCCCTTCCCCATCAGCTCCTCTCAGATGCTGCATATAGAATTCCATCGTCTCCCTCCTCCACAGCGTGACTAAAGCCTGGTCAGAAGCCTGTGCGAAGCTGCGAGCAACAGGTGGAAAGTATAAAATTGTCAGATCAAGAGTCGGCTCTCACTTCATGGACCTGGACAAAAAAAAAGTCTCCCTATAATCAGAAGCATTCATAAAATGGCGCAGGGCTAAAGTTTCCACTGGGGTAGGTGGTCACCAATCACTGTGCGACACTCGGAGTAATATGCTCTTTGATAGCAGGACGCAGTTAGCCTATAGATCAAATTGGCTAGTAACTTCTAACACATGTTCTAGTTATTTATTCCACTCACAATATTAAAGAAGGTCGTTATGTGATTTCTTGGCAAATAATGGTTTCCTGTAATCTTCACGGAGGTTGGAAATGATTGCGACGGGACTGAAGGCTGGAGCTTGGCAGAAGTAGAAAGTACTATGTAGTAAAAGATACTTTGATCAGTGATAAGCTGCAGTTAGGAGTCAAAATAATGGTTGGATATAATAATTTGAGGAGATATTTTTCATCCAGTTGATCTCTTAAGACTTGCCAGGTCAAGGTAAAGAATCATTTTTATTTTATATCAAAGCAAATCACAATATTGGTATGACAATATGGTAAATACACTAACAAGTTATAGTTTATGTGGCAGAGAACTACATAGACCATGATGCTTTGCTCCATTTCAGTAAGCCAACATAAAGAAATTACACATATTACGAACGTATTTAGTCTTCATTTGAATTTAAACTTCTAGAGATGAGATTAATTACAAATTATTTTTCGGTCCTTTAAAGGAACAGTAGGTAACTTTCTGGAGATGGCGCGTCACCTGCATGATTCCATGGAAATAGAAGGTTAAAACAGTGGTTCTCACTGGTTCTTTTTCAGTCGTGCCCCTGAAAATAACAACAGTTCACATTCGCGACCACCAAACACAAAAAATAGGCGACACGCAAAGTGAAACATTAGCCTTATATCTAATGTTTGATTTTATTTTGAGAATGCATTTGAAGGGTGTCAAGTCTTGTTTAACACTGTTGTATAAATTTTTGCCCATCATCTGGGGACCCCTGGAAATCATTTTGCGACCCCCATTGGGGTCCCGACCCTTAGTTTGAGAACCACTGGGTTAAAACATAAGTTTTATGCCACTGTGGAATATTATCCTCCAGGCCAAATATGAGTCAGGTTTGTTTTTCAGGGGCACTTTTTTGTTGTAAAAAAGTACATACTGGGGCTTTAAAACAAAATGATGCTGTACATTCTCTGGTCTGAGTCGCATGGTAGCGCAGCTGTTAGCGCTCTCGCTTCACACCAGGAAAGTCCTGGGTTCGACTACTGAGCACTGTGAAGTCCACACGCCTATCTGTGTGGAGTTTGCATGTTCTCCCTGTGTCTGCATAGGCTTCCTCCTGGTGCTCCAGTTTCCCTTTCCACTAAAAACATGTACAATAGGTGTGTGAAAGAGTGTGTTTGTGAGAGTGAATGCAGGACACCGGATGAAAACTAGCCCATGGCTAATTCCGGCGTTGCACATTCATCAACCTGTAGCAAGCAAAATGTATTTATATAGAACCATTTGTACAAAACGCAAAAATAAAAACAGAAATAATTACATTAAAATCCATTTTAAAAATATGACACATATAAAATTATCTCGGTCATAAGCACGGCCAAACAGAACTGTATTTAGCCTAGAGTTGAAATTTGCCAGTGTAGAGGCCTTTCTGACAACATCAGGAAAATCGTTCCAGATCCTGGCTGCATAAAACTGAAACGCTGATTCCCCATGTCTAGTCCTAACCCAGAGGTCCTCAGAGTACAAGATGGTTCATATGGCACTATGTCAGAGATGTACTTTGGTGCTTGGCCAAGTCTGTTCTCTGAGCCTGAAGCCAGTGCAGAGACCTGAGCACAGACTAATGTGCTTGTACTTCCTGGTTCTAGTCAGGACCTGAGCAGCAGTGTTCTGGATGTACTGCAGCTGTTTTACAGCTCGTTTGGAGAGGCCAGTGAACAGGCCGTTGCAGTAGTCTAACCTACTGGAGACAAAATCATGGATCTTGTCTTTCCAAGTCTGGACTAGACATTGTACCTTTGATTTTGACAATGTTTTTTAGATGGTAAAAGGCCGCTGATGTTATAGATTTGATGTGGCTGTTAAAATTCTAAACTGAATCCATTATTGCCCCTAAAATTCCAACTTGGTGTGTGGGTTTTAAAGCAAGAGACTGGAGGTAACTGCTGACACTTTGTCTTTGTTTGTGCGGGCCAAAGACGATGACTTCAGTCTTGTCTGAGTTTAATGGAGAAAGTTGTTTTCCATCCACACACTGATCTGTTGGATGCAGAGACAAAGTGAATCCACTGGTCCATATTCATCTGCCATCAGTAAGACATAGCGTGTCATCTGCATAGTTGTGAAAGACACATTAGTGCTGTGTATTAACTGACCTAAGGGCAGCATGTAGAGGTTGAACAGAAGGGGTCCCAGGATTGAACCTCTGGGGCACCCTACAGGTCATTGCCATGCGGTCTGAGACACAGTTACCAATCTCAACAAAGTACTTCCGGTCTTCTAGATAGGACTTTTACCAATGGCAATGTCTTTGATGCCCACCCAGTCCTCTAGTCTCTAGGATCCTGTGATTGGCAGCGTCAAAAGCAGCACTGAGATCCAACAAGACTAAGACAGACCATGTACTGTCCTGACAAATAAAAACAAATGAATTAGCTTATTTTAGAATGTTGGCCAGGATTTTAACAAGTACATCCTGGCACTTCTTCTACTTCACAGCTGCAGGTTTGTTAAATAAAGTAATTAGGCCCAATTCTGTGCAGCGTGTTATTTCCATCCCCCTATTCACTGACACTAATCCAAAGCTCAGACACAAATTGTGCTTTTGGTTTAGAATCCAACACATCGCTGAGGAGGTCACGTCAGGACACATGCACCAGACCTGCGGAGCTCAGCAGACACATACATCCAAGGTGACCTCCACATGCTGCTGTGCTGCGAGCTCCTGAATGCACAGACTGTAAACACATGGACACTAGAGAACAATGTACTGCCAATGCAACCTGAGACAGATTCATTATGAATGCATGAACAACCGCATCATTTTATTTTACTTGATTTATAAGCATGCAAGTCATTTTATCTTGGCTGTAAACACTTAAATTTAAAGTTTGTATAATTTGTTACTTTATACCATAACTCTGCAAAGGCAAATCAGAAAGTGCCTTACAAATAAAACTAATACCTGTCTGCAAACAGATGATGATTGTACTGCTTTGTCCTTGTAAACCCTGAACTTTGACCCTGGCTGCCTCCATTAGAGTTTTTAAAAGATGCTAACTATGCTAACGCCATATTTAGCACGGCAAAAGTCAACGTAAATGTAAAATAAATGAATCCGACTGGATTTTTAAAATGAGGTTCATATTGTCCTGCATATTGACTCCAAAATCGTCAGATTTAATTGGCAAAACTGATAAATCACCTGGCCCTAAAAATGACCAAATATTTCTTTATACAAAATAGTTCTGAATTATTGAAATGAAAAACTTTGATTGCTACAAAATGCGGAGTTATTAGGTTAAATGAAAGTCATTAGCAGAGAACTAAACATCATGTGTATGTTGTTCTACAAGAGAAGAGCAGACATGATGTTCTGAAAGCCATATACTGTATGTAATTCATGTCTTGATGTATTAAGTTTCTCAGTTAATAATTCAGAATGCCCCCAGAATTTTTATCAGAAAATCTAATCAGAATCGGAAATCAGACTCAGAATCAGTAAAGGGTTTGTTGCCATTGAAAGTAAACAAATAGGAACTATAGCAATTTGCTTGGGCGATATTATATACTTAAAAATCCTTCTGCCCTCGCACAAAGAGCCTGGGTGGCCTTTATTAGCTTTGTGCTGCTCCAAACAGAACCTCTCGTCTCCAAATACTAACTCTGAATACTGCGTGACTCATTCCTTGCATTGTCTACCAAAACAAAACCTGCAAGTCTGAACAAGACTCAAAACTTTTCCAAGTCCGCTTTAACCTCCTTTCTCGTGAATATATGTCATAGATCTCTTACTAAAGCAGCGCTACAGTCGCACTTCAAACAGCCTGCTAAATACTATTGTGGTGAAGTCAGCTGACTCCTTAGTAAGTCCTCTTTAAACTTGTGCCAGACAACCTGAGGTGATCTGTTCCAACAATGTCTGACTGACTTGCCGATAGTTCCACCCCCTCCTCGCTCGTTTTTTTTTTTTTTTTTTTTTGTGCATTGTTTTGCCATTGCATGCAAACATATTCACCCCTCATTATCCCACAAGCCGTGCCAAGTTCCTTCTCACTCCAATAACTCCAAAAATGTCATCGCTGGCGCCGCAGTTCGCTTGATAAAAGTTTGAACTGAAGTTGTTCCTGTTTTTTCAGAAGCAAACTTTCTAAATGAAGTCTTTACGAGGGTAATTGGCAACAGTTCCTGCCTGGATGGTTCCTATTCTTTTACGAGAGACTTGTTGCCGTTAGCCTGGTGTTTGCAGGTGTTGCCATGGCAGCGGCGGAGGAGGAGGCCCACATTTTTGCTGGGGCGAGCGCGAGTGAGACTGGAGGAGGAGGAGGAGAGAGAGTGAAAGAGTTTGGTCTGTGCTGTGACAGGTCGGCTCTTTAGCATCTCAAAGCATCTGGGTTGGATTCAGCGTGGGAGTGGGGTGAGGGGGGTTCTGGCTCACTATCTTAAATGTATATATACTTTACATTGTTTAAACTGAAATGGAATATGCCGATGACTCAATTGAGACGTCTGACTAACTGGATTCTGCTTTCAAAGTTTACAAAAAGAGAAATCAAACTATATGACACTTTTGCTTCTTCTTCTAAATCTGAGGTTGCCAATTGAAATGTAACAATAACTGAAATGTTGTTTTGTTAAAACTCTCTATACCACAATTACATTGTGGACTATAATAATAGTTTCAAAGGTAGTCATCTGGACACTGTTTTAAAAATCAATACATTTCAACTTCTGCAGTGTAAAGTCGAGCTTCTCAGACCAGCTCCTTAGACTGAAAATACCTTTCCAATGGAAGTCAAAACGTCTTGAAACACTCTTCACATGACTACCTTTGAAACTTTTTCTACGATAGAGACTCCTGAACAAATGAAGAATTACACCGAATTGTGGCCATAAAGAAGGACTAAGTAACATTATACATAGAATAATCACCAGATTCATCCATTATCAAAAGAATCATTAGCTGCAGCCCTAGATATATGAATATATTTTATAAACAAAGTATGGTGTTCACAATGTCCTTAAACAGTGGTTCTCAAAATACTCCACCTCCTCAAATATTTGGCTTCCCAAGTATGACCAAACCGGTGAAAAACGTGACGTGTGCCAAAAACTGGGTGTAAAGCAGACACAAACAGGCAAAATCGCTCTTTAATTCATCACTAAAGCTTTAATTAAAATAGATAGAGGAAACCAAGTACCTCCAGAAGTACAGGTGCCACAGTTTGAGAAACGCTGTCATAAAGAAGCCTGCTGACGTAAAAAGCACAAGCACCCAACACCCAACTTCTAACGCTTATGTTTACACGCCACAATTAAAAGTTACCAAGTGTGTCGCACCAATTACTCAGTTATAATTGTGTTCTAAAACTCCAAACGACATGCACCAATTTGAATTCCCTCGTGCGCATATAAATGAGCTGGTGCTTTGTATACTGTACCCATCTAGCCATGAGCCTTTCCCGCCACTGACGCAAAAAGTGCAGGTCGTTCGGGGACAATCTGTCAATCACACAATTATTTATGACCAGATGCTGCCGGCCGCCATACTGGATTCTGTAATGAGGTTGTGCAGAGGTTAAACGGACAATAAAGGCCCAGTTAATCTTTAGACCTGACACCAAGAACATAATGGTGTGCTCCTCCAGTCAGTGTATGGGAAACTCCAAATGTTAGCGGAATAATCAACGCCCGCCGAGTTCCTCCAGCTCCATCAAACAGACGCTGAACCAGTTGTAGCCACTCGAAGACAAAATGCGGAAACACAAATCACACCGAGTAAATCCTAGAAGTGAAGCAATAATAAATCAGAGTAATTGTAATCCTGTGCTATATAGTAGTGGTTTTTCAACCTTTAAGTCACGGCACACTATTTGTGACACTTATGTTTAATTAATTGCCAATATTTATAACGTTATCTAGCTAAAGCTTAAAAAAAAAAGGACAATTAGATTTTGAGAAGGCTAACAACAACAAAAAACGTTCTGATTAGGTCCAATAAATACTGTTATACGAGCAGAGTTATTACTGGTGACATTAAAATCCCAACTTTCCGAGATAAAAGCGCTCCAACTCCAAAAAACTCCAACTTCTCATCTTGGAAAACCCAAGCACCCGAGCACCACATGAATGCAGCATTAACCACACGGCTCCAGCTCTGTATTTGACCATTTTAGGTAGCCTCCATCTACCAAAAAGTACGTCAGGTTATATACGAATACTATTTGGAGTGAGTTCTACTTTCAAAGACTATGTTATCGAGTTGAGCTAATCATTTCACTGATTGAGAAATACAAACCGTAGTCTCGATGTAGATTGCGTTACACATAGCTGCGCTTAAATAGTCAGTATCACTAATCCTAATCCTAACGTTGTGTCATGGACTTACTCAAACCAGGCACCTCGCTTTTAAACTGCTCTGATGGTTAAAACATCTTCTCCGAGCCCGCCGTTCTAATGACTGGAATAAACTTTTTACACATACAGATCAATTGCCGCGTGATATTAAAGAAGGGTACAGCGTGTGCAGAGGAGCGTGCGGTGACTTTCGCAGGGTTTTTCCAGTGTCCCGGGCAGGCAGTGGTCAGACAGCAGACAGTGGAAATAGCTCGCATGCCGGTGGTACAGAGCGCGGAGTTAAGTCTAGTATCCAGGAGCTCTGTGGGTCAACCTCATACACCTCCACCTGGGAAACGGCAAGACTCGGATCATGCAATATGTCTAGGTCGGATGAGAAAATGCTGGGTGTGGAATCTTGTACACTGTAATGCATGCTCTTACGTTGTAGTTTCTGTTCAAATGCCGGACGATCTGGAACTATCGCCCACATTTTAGCCTTTAATTTGTAGCGCACAAGGCTTTACAGTGTGGTAAAAGAAAGAAAGCCACGCAGTTTGTAGTCTTTAGTGTTATTGTTGTCCTTTTTTAATCCGCCAAGTTTGCTTTTACACAAATTAACCATGTGTTTCTCTGATTGGTTTGCGTTGTGTGTGTGTTGACAGGACACGGTTCCAGACATAATCGACATTGTAAAGTATTTTAAAACTGTGCAGTCTTGGCTGGCCAGGAACACTTAAAGGAGACCTATTGTGCTTTTTTTCTTGGTACTTAGAATCGAACTATAACATAAGTAGATAATGTTGTTACATTTTGTTCAATGTAAACTGCAATATTGAGCTAAAGGGCTTTTTAAAAGTAATGGGTCCATGCACTTCCTGTTCAAAATTGCAAAACTGATAAGCCCCGCCTCTTCAAAGTGACAGTTCACCACAACAAGCAGTGTATTGTCTATTACATGTTTTTATTTTTGAATTGAAGTGACATTTTAGAATCCTACATATATCAATCGAAGTCTTAATTTTTCTAATATTCCCAGGTAAGTACAGGGATGTGGGCGGGATAGGGGGTAGGTGGAAACAGGACTTTTCTGAGCACTCGAGCGTCATGAATCAATCAAAATACAACTTTGAGTGAAATAATGACGAGAAAATGCTGTTCTAACAAGGTTTAAAGCTTATTAAAGTTGATTTTGCATAATATGTCCTCTTTAAAACACCATTTGAGACACGTTAGCGTAAAGATTTCAACACTTTGCTAGCTGGTTAAGTTAGCCTCATAGTTGTGATTTGAGCAGTAAAATAATGAGAACGAGACATGGAGAAGTATTTCCTGGACTGTCATCTCTTTGGTTTAGGATTATAGTTCATGTATGTAATTCATGTTTGATTGAAAGATAAAGATCATTCAAATTTAGCCACTCTAAAGGTCTATATCCTAGCTTCATCTCTATTTTCAAACAAAGCGTAATGCAAAACTAGCTTGAGCTGTATCGTTCAAACTCAGAAAGGCCAGGTATTCCAGGTATACGTTCTCTGTAAACGTCGTAAACTATAGCTCAGATTTAACAGTGAGACAATGTAATTTGAGTTTACATGCAGGCAGCTGTTCAGATTGTTGTAACTTGTTATTGTTTGAGCTTTTGTAAAGACGTTTTTTCCCTCCAAAAGCACTTCCTTCCCCTCCTGCTGCAGCGACCATTGTCTCAGAGCACCAGAGGATGAAGAGAGGGAGAAAAGACACTGCTATCTCATTTGGAAAGCGCATGACCCAAAAACTGATCTACAACTCAAAAAAAAAAACATCAAATAGCATAAGTAGGACAACATATAAAAGAATGAGTAAAATGTGCTTGCCTATAATTTAGAGATCCATATAATTAAAAAGATATGAAGTCAGTATATGAAGTCAGTATATTGAAGTAGTTTTATGGTGCACTGTTGCATTACACTTTGATAATGGTGCTTACTAACTTACAGTGAATCAGTGAAATCATGATTATTCAAAATATCGTCACTATCACTGACCATTAATTACATGTTTGTTTTACCGAATCTTTTAGAATTAAAGAACAAATATTATGCATGATTGACTTTTTTGCCATGTTCTAACATACCTGGAGTAGCATTTAGTTTCACATTTGTTTGATGAATGTTGGTTTGTAAATCCTCTGTACACTGTGTTCTGAACTCCTTCGATGTGTGACGTAGATGATGCTGACGTCTTTTATCCAAGAATCTTTTGCCGTTTTAAGTCCTTAAATCATGGCCAGACTCTCTCTGAACATTTCTTTGTTTAATCACGATAAACTACAACTTCATCAGATCCACTCTTTACTGCAAATCATTGTGG
Source organism: Rhinogobius similis (assembly GCA_019453435.1). Lineage (NCBI taxonomy): Eukaryota > Metazoa > Chordata > Actinopteri > Gobiiformes > Gobiidae > Rhinogobius > Rhinogobius similis. The sequence goes on from CM033634.1 coordinate 26,278,023, forward strand.
GTATATATTTACAGGTGTGTAATTGCCTCTTCAGTCAGTAGATGGAGCCACAGCTAAGTCAAAATGGCATCGCCCAATACAGTTATAAAGTTATATTTCTCTTTGTAAAAGCAATTTCTTTGTAGTTCTAAAACATGGCATGTCAAACTGAACACACTCAGGAGCAGATTTCACGGCTAAAAACAAGACAAAAAATGCACAATATATTTCCTTTAGTGTCTCAAATACAGAATAAAAGTGCAAGATGTAACTTTTTTAAAATCCTCATTTCTCTGGAGATGTTATTGCTTTGCCTGGAATGTTCCACAGCATGGCATTACTATTACTTATTCTATTTAATTACAGGTTTTTATTGCTGAAAAAATACATTGGGAAAAAATCATGCATTCTTGCGGTGATCTTGCACTCATGGCATCGCCTGCACGTCTTCATGGAGGTAGGAAGATTTAATGCAGAACAGACAAACTATGATTATTTGTTTTTTTTGTTTTTTGCCTCATTTTTGTTGACGAGTTTGTTTTGCTGACTGCGCAGAGCTTTTTAGCTAACAGTATGAGGAGATGAAGGACATGATCCCAAAGTCTGTATCAGTGATAAAAGGAGTGTGGCTTCAGTGTTTTATTGTTCATCTTTCAAGGACTATATATTTGTTAGGTGCAAACTTACTATTACACTTGAGTTATATTATTCATATTTAATAGTTATTAGATGGTAAAGATGTCACCATATCAAATTTTAGTGTCATTATTGTGAGAAGAAACATCATGATTTAACAATTGTCCATGATTATTGACACCAAGATGTTTTCGAATGTGACCGGCTGTATGATATAGTGGGTCAACAAGTTAATAATATGTAAGATATAAAAGTTTTTTACATTCAAGTTTACATTTTTAGACAATAGACTGAACTGAAATGACTTGAATAATCATGATTATCAATTAACCGAATAATCTTGACATCCCTATTAGACAGTAGCAGCTCTTTCACGTTGCAGTCGCGTGATGTGAAAGAGCTGCCGTTTGAGTTTTCTGCTCCTTTGAAGCTGTAAAAAACGACCTTTTTCAAACCTACTTCCAAATATTCACCGTAACAGCTCCTCATTTGCTTCACCGATAACTCCAGCGAAAATTCGTCATGACAAAGTGTAAAACCTGTGATCTAACGGCACTCGGTATAACCCAATGAGACACAATGCCGCCCCCGAGTTACAGCCAGCTAAAAAAACGCAGCCAGGCAAATGAGTTTCACAGCACATTACATAAGCCGCAACCGCCATGCATAATTCACCCGCTCTCATCACACAGAATATTTGACGCTGCGAACAAACACGTGCCCCCCAAAAAACCGACCGAAGCGAAGAGAGCCGGTGTGATGGAAACGGGGAGCAGCGGTCGCAACCGTCGGTCCAGAGCAGGTTTTTACATAAATACCTAACATATGCGAGACAAGCGGGGTACGGGCTGGGGCGAATAATGAAGCTTCAATGGGAGGAGATGAAAAAGAGGACGTGTCCCAGTTAGTTCATTTGATGTTTGACGCCGGCGTGTGAGGAGAAATGCACTGCGCTATGGAGTGTGAGGTTTAAAAAAGAACATGTTACGCGTTATTGGCTTTGAAGCGGTTTGGGAAGGTTTGTATACGGCGGTGCAGTTAAATAATGAGGGGGATTCGGTTATTTCGAAATGTCAATGAAGAGGAATCGGTGCTGCGATATCGTCTGACGCAACAGTCGATATCGCAGCAGACTAAACATAACACCAAGGTTTTCCATCTGATAGAATTCTGTTTGTAAATGAAAACGTTGAAAATTGTTGATTTTATTTTTGTTTTTCTTTATTCAGTCTAAATTAGCCTTGATTTGGTTTTGTGTGATTGTCTCAAAAATAGAGCTGCAACTATTAATCAAAAGTTAAAGTGTAACTAGAGGACTATAAAAGAAAATAGTAGTCGTATTTTGTTGGCTATCTTGACTATACAGACTCTAAAAACACATAAAATGCCTTTTTATAACAAAGATAGTGCATTATTAAATCAAAATGACAAAAAAGTGAAAACTATTTCTGCTTTTCATCAATTATCTGCTTTATTTTTAACTATTCTATGAGTTACAGCGTAACTAAGATCAAATTACTTATTACTATGACAACTTTGGATGGGAAAAGGTCAAAGCTTATGCCAGAAGATTTCACAAGATGAAATACACACAATACACTTTTTGTAGTTGTTTTTTTATTATTTGTGTTATTTCTGGTGAGTTAGATTTGTTGTGAGACAGTAGTTCAAAAAAGCCGTACCACAATCACAGCAAAAATATATCCAATCTAAATACATCAGAAACTGTGTGGCCAAAATCATGAATTGCACTATCCCATATTGATTATAAATTATCTCCAAATCTCGTTTTGTCTGGTTCTCGTGGACCCAAGAGAATAGGAAGTGTGTCACGCCTGTGACTGCAGACTTTTAAAACATAATTTAACCAAAGAGAGGTTGAAATATGGTGACTGAAATCTTCTAGACTGAGAATATTTATGAACAAAGTGTATTATCGATACAAATCAGAAATTGTTTATCCTTTTTTTTTTATTTAATAATGACACTATCTTTGTTAAAAAGGTTATTTTGAATGTGTTTTATAATCTGTCTAGTCCATATAACAATAACGATGATCAAAATACGTCTTTTACGACTATTTTTAATAGTCGATTAGTCACAATTAGTCAATTAATTGTTGTAGCCCTTGTCTCGTCCCAACCTTAAAGCTGAGATCCCTCATTTTCAAACAGCAAAACCAGAATTAAGTAGAGAAACTTGGCTGGTCTGCCCAAGCACAGCCAATCAGAGCCCTGCTTTCAGCCCTTGACGAGAAATAAAATGTTTTATTATTAGTCGCAGACAATGCACAGAGGTCTAATTTAGTGCTGCTTTTACAAGATGCTCTTTAGTGGAAAATACAAAATGTACTAATTTACAACTAAAAAGTTTGGGTACCCCAGCTTTAATAACCATTGAAATAAGACATTTTGAGCATTTATTCTACAGGTCTGGCCACAGTCAAAATAAAAAAGCACTAGTTTCATCACACGCAATGCCAGCAGCTCTGACTAATAGTTCGTAGGCACACTTTTCACACATATTGACGATGCCTCTTACATAACAAGGGACGAGGTGGAAAAATCGTGACTGTTGGAGGCCTGATCGCAGCACTTGTTGTTCTATTGACGTGCAATCTACATGAATGCGAGTCGTATATTCAGCAACGCATCCTTTTATCTCGTTGCGGCCTGTCCCAGCCACTTTGCGCATTAGGCAGAGCACCTCGACGCGAACTAAGCCCTCACAGAACTTCCCACACACCAAACCAAACAAACGCAGATCCAAACTTGACGAGGCGCGTGACATCTTCCTAACCTCTTGCATACAAACACGCCTGACGGTTACCAACGGCCCCGAGCGACAATCACTGTTTGTCTAAAGTTTATTCTGAAACCGTGACCTAAGCAACGTTCCCCGCTCCCTCACCTCTTTGCTGCGCTTTTACAACACCTGTGTGCCCATCTGCGCCCCGTTTACAACCCACGACGTCATCTCGGCGACTCCGGCCAACAAACCCTCGCAGGATAATTATACCATCTCCTCCTGGCATGACGTCCCCCTTAAATCTACTACTATTACTACTGCTAAAGCGGCGTAAAGAGTTCTGCGGGAAAAAATATCAGCTGACACAACACTCCGAGGCCGTAACAAACTGGTGGGAGAACATGTAATTTGTGACTTGTGCGTGCGTAATGGTGCGAGACGAAACAATGCCCCGTCATCAAAAGCAAAACAAAAGATTTCTGTTTAGACTCTGGATGTGAAATAGCAAGTTGGTGGTGTTGCGAATGGCTAGGAATAGATATGCTGGGCCATGCGCTTTCTTATCTCCCAATAGAAGTGTGTGTGTGTGTGTGGATAGAATGACACTCCTCCTCCTCCCCTTTCTTCTCTTCTCTTTCCTTTGAGGCCAACTGTCCAAAAGCCTGGGACAGCTTCGGCGAGGCTGAAATTTCAAATCAATAGCCCAGAGTGTGTAATGAGCTGATTAGAAGAGGGAGAGACAACTGCAAAAAGGCTTGTAAAATGCAAGCTGGAGGGCAGGGATAGCTCTGTGGTGGAATATTAGGCAAAATTTGGATGAAAAGGTCACATGGAGCGTCCAATATGGAGTTAAAAGTGAGAAAGCAGAAAGAATATCGTGGAGTTACTGGGAATTTGTAGCAGTGATGGAGTGGATTGAGGGATTTCTCAGGTTGTGTCCCTGGGCAAGACACAACGCACTCCAGTAGCAGTGGCTGGTTGTGACGTGACATCTGGTGTAAAAAGAGCAGCATGTTGTGTGTGGTTATACTGGATATATGAATAAATGTGCAAAAGATGTCAAAAGTTAGAGACATTTTAACGTGGGAATAATCTCCAATCAATGAAATAACTCACTTAAAATAGCTATTTGACAAACTTGTGGACAGCTTAATATCATGAAATGGTAAAGATATGTTTGTTTTATCATTTTCTTCAAACAAAGTAAAAGCTTCAGTGGGGTTGATCTCAAATTTCAATCTCAAAGACAACAAACAAAACATTTCCATTTCTGTACAAGGAATTTGATGACAATTTCTTAACACTTACTGCTGTCCAAATCACACATTTTCTAAATTCTAACGGAATTTTGTTAGGCCATTTGTAGCGTTTCTATAGCTTATTGAAACTTGGCATAACTGGTCACAGAAAAAAAACAATATTCTTTCAATTAGATTAGAGCGAAAAGCGTAAAATATGCAGTGTTTGCTTTGTCATTTTTCAACAAACTAGCCATTTACATTCCAAATTACTTAGCCCCACAGTATGCCCACTAATCATCGCCTTTTCACCTGACTCTGAATCACCAAGTTACACCAACACGCCACCTCTACCTACAAGTTGCGACTGACTATGTGCTAATAAGCCCGTCTTAACAGGCTTTCATGCGCGTGTTACATTCTAAACTCATTTCCCCACCACCGTTTTACATATGAATGAGTTTCTCCAGCAACTTTTGTCTGGCCCTCTCCATTCACCCGCTACACCTTGGTCTGGAGGCATTTCCGACGTCGACACCTCCTGCCAGCTTAGGCGCCCATTCAAAGTTTCCCTCCACAACTTAAGGACACTGCCGAGGAGACTGGCACTCACCCTCCTGAGAGCCCTGCATCGCTGCTTGCAGTTTGTATCCTCTGCTATGAAAACAATTCCAAGCGTGTTGAGTTGTACGTGTCCCGTGTTAGATTCCCTTCTCGTGTGCTATGGGTGTGTTGTCCCGTCCCGTCTTTATATCCCAAAGTGTGTCAGTTCCACTTGTGCTGCGCGGTGCTGCCTGCTCCTCTGGCTGCGCTCCACTGTTCCCTCTCCTGACTCTCCTTCCCCTCTGTCTTCCTAAGCCCCGCCCCTGACACCTCCCCCTCCCCACGCTGTGTCTGCTTTGCCTCTCTTTTAACATGTTCAGTGCAGCAGGACGGGGTGTGTAAAAGCAGCTCAGGTCAACTTTGCATATACACATTATTTTAGAGGATAAGGAAGGAAGACAACTAATCGGGTTTTGTAAACAGAATGCCTAAATTGTAAAGACTGGTAGCGTTCATTATCGCTCATTTTCAACGAGAGAGCAAGCGTTATAGACCAATCGTCACACACTATAAAAAACAGGGCTCTTTTGGCAACTGACAAGCACTCGACCACACGTGAGTAACACCAGCGCGCGTTACAAAACACTCGGAGCACTGTTGTGTGTGGTTTATTGACAGCAAATAGCACCAGATTTAGCACTCATACACGCTGGCAACCGTGTAATTAACATTTCCTAGATCTAAAGTTATGCTGGAGAATAATGCACCAAACTTATATTGAGTCAGTTTAGCAATTACCTTTTAGTTTCATTTTATCAAGTCAAACATAAATTAGCAGAGATGGGACGAGACACATTTCCTACAAGACAAGATATGAGAGACTACGAGAACAAAATGAGATTTTGACATAATATACAATAAATCAACTAAGTTCAGATCACAATTTTTGGTGAATTTTATGTTATCTTTGCAGTCATTGTAGAACTTCTCGACATGTAACTAACCAACAGTTGACCGTTATTTTTGTCCAAGCCAAAAGTAAACAGATGGAAACAAAGTCTTGTCAGATAATTTTCCTCATGAGTGCACAATCGTGTGGCAATTTTATACCACAAGATCTTGTAACACCAGATCTTGTCCCCTTGTTAGATACAGACTGTTATTATTTGTCGCCAAATGTTTTGAGGTATATTGTCTTGAGAGCTGATAAAACAGGTGGATCCCTAAAACATATTTTCACATTTTTCTAATATAAAAGAAGAGTCATGGATGATCACCACAGCGGTAAATACAGTGGGATGTTATAGGATAGTTACAAACATTTCATGAATTAAAATATGAGCGCATAATTCCAACCTTAAATACTGGTCTTCTCAAAACAAAAATAGATATCTGCTATGAAAAAGTTTACAATTTAAAGTCTAATGTTTCTCTTATACTGACTTAGTTTGGTGGGAGGGCACCTGTGGTAAATATTTATCATAGTTTTACATTTGTGAAGTTGCAGTTTGTGGAAATTTTGAAAAATAAAAGTTTAAAATACAGGAAGTAGTGCTGAGTGCTAAAATGGAATCCCTCTGTGATGTCATCAAAAAGAGACATACAGTTAAAGATAAATACAGTTAACATTTAACTAAAGCATCTTTCTGACAGTTTAAACGGTCATTCAACAAAATAAAGGTGTTACCAGGTATAATTATTTGTCAAATCATAACCATTGTGTAATTTATATGGCTTTTGGACCATTCAAAATGGTTGCTAGGTAACATTTATGGAATCACCTCTAACTATGTCATATTTGCTGCCCATGACCAACCAGGAAGTAACATTATAAACTTTACAAAAAATGTCAAACTTGGGATACACAGGAAAAATGCTTCGTAAAATCTTAAATATAATCATCTTCACTATGTTTTAGTGAATTGTGACGTCTAACCTGTCATATAGACTTTAATATAATTGCTGTACCAACATGTACTCAAAATAAACCAGAGCCCTTGAATGCTGCACCAGCTCACTAAGCTTTGTAACCAAACACTGTAGCATGCATCTCCCACTTACACATTCAGCCACCTTTAGCTTTCATGTCTCTCCAAGTCCTCCTCAGCGCGCACTACAATACGCCTGACGATTATCCAGCGACACGGGCCACATCACAGGCTGCAGCGGTGAAACGAGAGAGGGGGGCGGGCCGGGGGAGGGGGGGGCAATTAACCCAGATGGGCCAAATTACATAAGCGCTTCATCCGAGTACAGTCCCCGTGCCGGCCGTGGAGAGGCGAAGCGGCCAGTCAAACAACAAAAGATAAATGCGTCTGGATTGGGACGCTCTGTCTGAAGGTGATTCCGTGCATTTCACTCAATCTTTCTCGCAGAGTCGCATCATGACACGACCACAAGCATCCTGGACAAATAAAGTGACACTCAAAATAGAAAACACGAGAGCTGAGTAATGCAGTGAGATAGCAGCAGTTTGTGGGGGTTTGCTTGTGTTCATAAAGGAAATATATGTGTCATGGTTACGTAACATAAGCGTGCATGTTTATTATGCGCTGGTAATATGGGAAAAGAACATCATGTACACTAGGGATGGTCCAATATGCATTTTGGTTTTCCATTTGTTTTGCTGTTGTATGCTAAATTGTCAATGCCAATTTCAATATTTTTAAATTTATAGCAAGGCTCACAAAATAAAGTACAGGTGTTCATAACTTTTAACTTTTGTAAAAATGTATGTATGATATATAAGAGTGGGCAATATTGATATCTTAATTAAAAAAAAAAAAAAAATTTAGATGATATCATGTTCATGGTTAAGAGATCAATTGTCACCAATGCTTAACTGTGTGACACGTGGCACGTTTCATTTGCCTTGATTTATATCTGTACTTGTAATACACAATTGCTGCACCAGAGGGCGCCTGAGTGCCCGCATTCTACTGTGACATCTCTGAGATAAATCGTTATTCTGGAGTTTTTTTTTCACTCAAAGACTGAAAAAACCTGAGACAATGCAGTATTTATGGACTAATTTGGACTAATTATGGTTTATTTTAACTTGGATTTCACGTTGATGAAGAAAACAGACTGGATTCTTCAGCTTTTTGACTGAAATGGAAAACTATCGATCTTTTGCCTATTCAAGCTAAGGTAAGCTGCTAACGTTGGCAACTTTAAACCATGACTCTGTATTTAGGGTGCATTCACAATACACTTTTGAATCAGCGTTTTGAATCTGATCCCTGTATAAGAAGTGAGCTCTGGTTTGGTTGGAAAGGCCTGTCTCGGTCCGATTGAATTGAACTCTGGTGTGGTTCATTTGGTCTGTGAACGCAAACGCACAAGAGAGCAGACCAAAACTGGAGCCACAGTTACTTCCTGGTTGAAATGATACTCAAATGAGCTTATTTCTTATTATCAAAATACTACTCAATTACATATTTACACTGTATAATGAGTGTCCAGCTTAGTTTAGCCTACAGCTGGTGTCACTATATTGCCTGTTTGTAGCATGAGAAGCTTCTAGTATAAAGTCAATGGTAAAATATTCAGAATATACAAATGAGCACAGTAAGTTCTATATTTAGTATGTGTTCTCAACTTTATCCACAAACTAAGCCATTACCTAATCCATGTCCCAGATGGTGTCTGTGTCTCCACAAATATTAGTCATCACATCATTTCCATGATCCTGATGCTGAGGTGGACACAAAACAAGAATGAATCACTGAATGAGGTAAAATAGCTAAATCCACACACTATTCAGTATATGGTCACTTTTTGAAATCTACTTGAAAGCTTTGGTTGCAATTATTTTCAAACATGTATTTGCTGTTCATTCATATTTGTTCTTATTTTTCAGATTTTTTTTGTTAATGTCAAGGGGTGGATGATAGAGCTGGACAAATTTGCAGCATACATTGTAATCGTAATTTGACTTGCGGGTGTGACGAGGTTTTAAAATCCAGATTTTGCTCAGAGTGGACAGTTTTACTAGTCTAGGATCAAGTCTGAGACTGACATATTTACAGCGAAACTGACAAAAACAGCACATGCATTTCAGAGGTTTAGTCAACAGGGTAAGTCCATGTTAAAGGACCTGTATTTGCATGTAATAAAGTAAATCTGTGTTGCCCCAGTACATATATATTGTAAAAGCATCTATTCCTGTGAAAATGAGACCACAACTTTTACTCTGCATTTATAGCGTATTTTATGGTATTTAACGAGAAAAGCAGGAAGAGTTAGCATGCTATTGTTCGTTAGCTTTACCTGGGACTCTCTGGGCTCAGAAAATTGTGAAAAGTGCTTATAAACTCATCGAAGTAAATATTTAGGATACTGGGACTGCATTAGGAAAGTGAGCAAAACATGAGACTGATGTAAAGACTTTAAAACAAACTAGTTCTGTTTTTCACATTTAAAATTGGAAAAATCAGGTACAGGGCCTTTAAGTCGTGTCATATTATTATTGTGGCTTCACATTGGAGCACCCTATATTAAACCCTTAGGCAATGTAAATGCTAAGCTAACAGACTTGTCAGAACATGTCCAGTGATGGTTTGTGGACTTAACTGTGCAGGAGAAGTCTGTATTTTCAACAAATTCCAACACAGAGAGAGCTCAGAGAAGACAACCTCATAAACCAGAGTAATGAAACAAGCGTGACTGAAGCAGAAATGCAACTTAAAGGACACATATTCTGCTACAGTGACTTTTTTGAGCTTTTGAGCCCTGTTCTAGCAATGTTCCGTCATCAAAAACATACCTGAAGTAGCATTCGGTTGCATTCACACTGTTCTGAGGACTGTTTATTAGAAAATCCTCCCCCCTTTGAGCGTCAAACACACGTCCTGCTGAACTTCTGGGATTCTCGGATGTATTTTCAGACTTTATATGTCACTTATCAGATAATCTTTTGCTGTTTTTAGTCCTTAAATCATCGCCAGATGATCATTTCATCATCAGATTCTGATCATTTCATCTAAACACTGTACAACTGCTGCAGCAAATCCAAACAATGATGTCTTTTCAGCGCTAACGTCACTAGATTGGCGCCATCTGCTGGCTGGATGCACTCAGTAAGTGTCATTTCATAATTTTTTTAAACACGAGATGGCAATTTTAAGGCACTCAACAGCACATTTAAAGGCTAACAGCAATATGAAAATTGCAAAATATCTTTCCTTTAACCCGTCAGTGGCCATAATGTTCTGCCTGATCTGGGTATAGCCTCCGATCATAATCTTATCACCTCAACTCTGCGACCTTTACCAGGCCAAAGTGAGGCCACAGTGGAGGGAAACGTGGCTCCCCTGCAGTGGAAAAAGCAGCAGTGGTCTGAGCTGGCACTTTGCTGTGGTTAATGGGGTCGGTCTCAGGCTGAACAGCAGAAAGCTTTTGACTCGGTGAGACTCAGCACGGCAGCAGCTTCTCTCCGGGTTCAACAGGTAACGACACGGACACTCGTTAAACCACATGCGCCGCCGCCATGTGAGCGAGCAACACGGGACACTGCGCTGAAGATGACCGTTTCAGAGAATTCCCAAAAGTTAGTCAAAACGTACAAATGTAGCCTGTAAGATCAGTATAAGTCTGGGTCAGAGGTCGATACAAGAGTTATGGAGCGCTCACTAAATGATCATTCTGCCCACATAACTACAGAGGCCCGGGGAGGACAAACAGACAGTGGCTCTTTCACACTTCACATTTTGAAAAGGTCAAGTGAACAGTGAGTCAGGGGCTATTCAGACGACAACAATGCACTCAGGCCTCCGCACAGAACTGAATTATACTGAAACAAAGAGACAGGCAGAAAGGATGACCACAAGGATGACTTTGCTAAAGCACAGTTTTAAGGATTGATAGAGGCTTAGTATGTGTGCTAGTCATTTATCCATATGCTCTGGTACTTCACTTCTTATTTACCCTCTCAAAGTTGAATGTAGAGTGATCCATACATGTTACTTTTACAAAGACAAACATGAAAAAGCCCTAAACTTAGTAAAAATCTACATTGAAAAACGAAGTGAAGTTTCATGTTAGCTGTAATCTAAACATGCCGTAAGATTAACAGGAAATAAAACAAGCTGTACACTACAACGTAACCTCATTCTTTACAGCTCTGAAAGTTGGGAATGTCAAAACTCCACTGACCCACACTCTGGCATCAACCCAACAGTGCAGGAATACAGTGTTTTGAAACATGACCTTGTGATGGGGGCAGCAGGGCAGGCAGCTTTGTGCTTCAGAGAGAGAGGGACAGCTGGTCTGAGCTCAGAGACCAGAGGAAGGAAAAAGCCAGTGTAATGGACACTGTGGACACTGTGGACACTGTGGACAGGAAGGCAGCTGCTGCTCTAACTGTCCAAGCACACATCCTCCAAGCTTTATATGAAGACTTGTCAAACACACTTCATGCAAAGATAAGGCACTGTTTTTGATGCAGACCAGATTACATTTCTCTGCCAAGTTTGTTAATGACCACGCTGTATCCAGTCACACTACACAAATACTCAAACATCATCACTATTACTTGAAAAGTATGCTTTATTATTGTGAGTGGGCTTGCCTATCCACAGATCTGACCTGTAACTTGGTCCTCTAGTGTCCTGCTTGTCTGCACGGAGATAGGTACATTTAATGGCATACTATGTAACAATCCAGACAGAACTAAAACTTCTCCATGAGGACAAGCAGGTGACTGACCTCCACCTGAAAGGTCAGGCTCCCTCTCCAGAACTCAAAAGGCCTGTGAGCATCTATTACAGAACCTTGTGATCATTGTGTTTTTAAAGTCCAAACACGTTATCCAGACTTGACCCGATTATTTCAGACCTTAAATTTCATTTGTTGATCATCTTGGCGAGACTACCATAAGAAGACGGGTTTTAGCTTGTTAAAAACTAGTGCTGTCAAACGATTAAAAAAATGATTCTGATTAATCACAATTCATCGCATCGCACACTTTATCAAGTGACATTATTAACATCTATGTCTATTTTGAAGTATTTTCTTCTGAAAATTGAGCAAATAATTTTATTATTTCACAGATCTAAATACATTATTTATATTAATTATGCATTAATTAAGTCAAGACACTGCATTTCATGTTGAATCTGCGTGGCCACATGTTTAATGAAAGCTACATGACCAAACAACAGGTTTAATTATTATGGGTCCTTCATACACTCACAGAACTATAGTTACAGAGCAAACTGACATTTATGGTGGTAGATGGACCTATTGGTGGTGATCTGGTCTACAAGACAAGAGCTCTGTAATAGTTTGGTTAAATATACTTTCAGCCCTCACACATGTATTTTGTTTTCATCACGGAGCACAGGTGGTTCAACGGGAGATATCCGCCGCGTCTTTGACCACTGAGCGATCTGCGCTCGTCTACGTGTTCCTGTTCCTTCCTCCTTCGCTCAGGTAAAGCCTCCTGTGTAAGCTAAAATCAAATCAAACCGCTTGATTAATTTGCATCAGCTTGTGATTAATGCGCCACTTTCCATGACTAATCGCTTGAGTTAACGTGTTAACTTTGACAGCCCTATTAAAACACTTTTCTGAGTACCAGCAGATGCAGGCTAATGATGCTTTCCAGTTGTCCTCGGAGGTCGGATTTTCGGAGTTCCGGTTGGTATATTTAAACTGGAACACCCATCTTGGAATTCCTTCTTGGAAAGTCGGATAACATTTCAGAATCTGGGTTAGAAAACCCAACATAGCTGCAGTTTGGATCAAGTTTACTAGACTACAAATAAAGTATTATATGAAAAATATGCCCTCTTCTGTCGACCCAGTGTGTGTGAACCTGCTCCTGCCTTTGTGCCGTTATGCTCTGTTATCCTAATGCTGCTAACGTCTTTTCTGAGCTAATGTCAACAAAGGTCAAAACTCACACACACAAATGTTGATTTAAACCTGTAAATGTAACAACAATATCTAGGTTAATGCATTAAGTAGATCTCTTTGGTGATTTGAGCACTTTCCTACTTTGTGTTACTTGATTGAGGTGTTACTGTAGTAGAACAGAACTAGTTAATTTTTGCAGCAGTCTAAGTTTATTTTTGACTACATTTATAGCATCCTGCTTATTCACCGTGATGAGTTTATAAGCGCTTTTCCCAACTTTCAGAGGCCGGAAAGAGTTCACCGCCAAACATTAGCATGCTAACGGCTCTCCTGTTTCACGGAGAATCAAACTCTCTGAGCTAGGATCAAGAGGATTTTACTTTATTACACGAAAAGAAAAAAGAAAAAAGAAAAAACGGGTACAACCGGTGTTCTGCGAGATGTTAATGCTCTGAGAAGTATTCAAATGTGCACTTTGGCACTATAAACTGAGAACACATCAAAAATAATTGCAGCTTTGAGACACTTTCATCCTACAATTATTACACATCTTGTTTTATGTCACAAGAATGAACTACCTGATGCCTTTTTTTTTTTACTTCCAACAGAGTAGTTTTATCATATTAGCCTATTAAGAGGAACATTTAAACAAAGACTTGCTTTTTATTACATTTTCTGAAAGTCAATACCGCCTCCTTCTCATCCTCTTAAAATGAGAAGGAGCCGGTAAATTAGATTGTGTCCAAAATAACCAGACGAGCACACCTGCTGTTACCCAATTCACGCCCGCCATGGATCCTTGACCCCTGACCCACAGAGCCCGCCTCCCTCTGCTCCACACACTCCGGACTGTCATCCATCTCCATGTGCAGCCCCCAAGCAGACACTTCAAAGACTTAGACGCCCATAAACGAGACCAGCCTGTCCCCTAGTGTCCCTCACCAGGAAGTCAACACGAGGAACACGAGGGACAACAAGGTCAATACTGTGTTTAATAAAGCCCTGTTCGTACAGGATTAGGTTTATCAAGGGACCTCAGGTAAATTGTAATTACAGTATTGTGTGTCGTCTATGTTTCTAGTCCCGTGCGTAATGTCCATGCTGTCAAACAATTTAAAAAATAGCACATTAATCACACTTTGGAGCTGTGATTAATCATGATTTATAGCATTGTGCACGTAATGTCATTACTGAAATGTCATTTTGTATGTCTATAATTAGTTTTGCACATTTTTCTAAGAAAAATAAATAATTTTATTATTTCACAAATCTACATAGCACAACTATTTATTTGTCTATTTGGTCAGGACAGTACATGTTAATGTACAATTAGCCAAGGGCTAGTTTTCATCCGGTGTCCTGCATTCACTCTCACAAACACACTCATTCACACACCTATTGTACATGTTTTTAGTGTTCAGGAAACCAGAGCACCAGGAGGAAACACAAGCAGAACATGCAAAGGCCCCGCACTGTGGGAGTTGAACCCAGGATCTTCTTGCTGTGAAGCAAGAGCACTAATCACTGCGCTACTGTGCCCCCCTAAGACTTACTACAGTTTAAGGATAGACATTGCTTTTCATGTTGAAACTGTCCATCCCATGTTTCAGGAAAATCAAGGTCACATGACCAAACACAGGTTTAGTGGTTTCATACACTCATAGAACCGTAGTTAGCTACTGAGACAAGTGCTCTGTAATAGCTCCTGTAATAGCTCGGCCTCTTTAACTAGCTTTAGCGCTCACATGCAAGTAAACCTGTTTACCTCAGAGCAGTGGAGCCCCTCCTGGTGGTGTGGAGGGGGGCGCAGGGATGGGGAGGAGCACGTTCATCCCAGGATCCTCACTCCAAAGTCAGGGGAACAATCAAGTCTGTCCTCTTGTCCTTGGTCTGGAAGGAGACGGAGAAGCAGTTCAGATTTATAGAACTATTAAACCAGAACACGTATAACCTATTACGTAAATTATACATACACGTGTAGGTGGAGTGGACGATACTGACAGACATATTCAGGTGATAATGAATCCAACAGAAATGTGTTTAAAATCTACAAATTTATTTGTTGGAGTTTAATTAAAAGACAAATGTGAAATGTCAGTAAAATTAGTCACTAAAGTACAGAAATATCACCTAAATATTCTTTATTTATCAGCTCTTTTTGTAGCATTTTCTTTTTACTATAAATTATATACTCAATATTCACATTTTGCATGTTTTTCCAAACAACATTCACAATATTATCTAAATTTTGATATATTTGCCACCTCCAATTACAGGATGGTATTAACTTCATGGTGAGTGTAGCGGCTTCCTTGACAAACCTTGATGCCGCGGTGAGAGTCAGAGGAGGGTCCTGGATTCGTACTTTGTGACGCGCTTGGAGACTATTGTGAACAAACACGCTGAGATCCAACATGCGTTTGTTGTTTTATTTACACAAGCAGCTATCAGCAGCGCAGCAGACAGAGGATGGACATGACGCACAGTATGGTAAAAGGTGTAGATTGTGATAAAACCAGGCATAAACAGGCGGTCAACAAAAATTACGGCTACCCTTCCCTGACACTCAACAACTGTGCTGCAGGTAAGTGCACACCTTTATACACATGCGCGCACACACACCCAGGTGAGCTCCACCCCCCCACCACCTGAAACATCCACACACCACAAAGTACCGTGAAGCCATATTCTGTCTCCTACAGTGAGATTTTTGTTAAGTTAAGTTGAGCATTTAAAAAATGAAGAACAATAAATTCTTCTTAGCAGCGCAACAATTGGTGGTCTATGCAGGTCCAAGTTTTTATCATTCCAAACAAACAAAACAAGGCATATTTGGCCAATAAATCATTTGCAGTGTGCTGCACACTGCCCCCACATGGTGACCCTCCACATGTAAATAACTTGACACTGAGGTGACAGACAAGGCTGGAATGTAGAGACACACATTTACAACACGATGAAAAACAAAGACAGTTTTACAGTGGAAAGCTTTACTGACAACAAACACAAGGCTGTTTAGGACGGTTTATGTGTATGTACTGTATGTGTAAGTGTGGCAATATGAACAAAAATGAACACTTCAGACCTTTCTTTTGTTGGACGTTGTTGAAAGTTAAGCTTTACGTGTAAAACAATGTGAAATTTGTGAAATAAATGATCCACAAAAGTGCAGAAATATCACTTTATACTGTTTTACAACAGTAACACTTCTTTTTCTTTTTACATTTTAACTTTCATTCATCTCTTTTTGCAGCATTTCTTTTATTATAAACACTATATCAATATTCAAGATGTGCAAGATCCATTTTGAGCATTTTTCCCACCGCTATGTTTGTTTATGTACATATGTGCGTACATGTGTGTGTACATATGTGTGTACATATGTGTCTACATGTGTGTGTACGTATGTGTGTACATATGTGTGTACGTATGTGTGTACATGTGTGTGTACATGTGTGTGTACTTATGTGTGTACATGTGTCTGTACATATGCGTGCACATATGTGTGTACATATGTGTCTACATGTGTGTGTGTGTGTGTGTACGTATGTGTGTACATATGTGTGTACGTGTGTGTGTGTGTACGTATGTGTGTACATATGTGTCTACATGTGTGTGTGTGTACATATGTGTGTACGTATGTGTGTACATGTGTGTGTACTTATGTGTGTACATGTGTGTGTACTTATGTGTGTACATGTGTGTGTACTTATGCGTGTACGTGTGTGTACATATGCGTGTACATATGTGTACATATGTAATATGTGTATGTAATACAGACATAATAGCAAGTAACGATTTAGCTCTAATTTTGATAAGCAATCCCACTATTTAGTATAAAATATATTTTTTTTTACTGTGATATAATCAAGTCATAGGTGCCTTATTTTCTTTCTTTCTTTTTTATTTCTTTCTTTTTTTTTTTACGTAAAATGTAAAGAAATTATGTTCTTGACAATTTTAGAAAAAATATAATTTCACTTTTGGTTTTAATCTGATTTAATTACACAGGTTTTATTATTGTTCATCAGTACCCTACACACTGATGAAAGTGACCCATTTCAATACAGTTACTTTACACTTTGACTTAAAAGACAATGCTGAATGCCTTTTCCAGCCTGTCACTCTTCAGCCTTTTATCATGCTCTTTTCCCTTCACCTGCTCTATGCCCACAGAGAACCCGATGAGGTAATGCTGTGCCTTGTTACCCTCTGACAGGTGATAGCACACCCTTATCGATCCAGGCCCAATGTCCCGGAGCAGGGGTCAGTGCGGGCCCTTCAGGTTAACAGGGACAGATGCTGACGGAGCGCTTTCACAGACAGATAATGTTACTCACTGGACATATTCTTCTACTGCCTGATATGAGGAGCTGGGTTACAATGTGCAAAACCAGGTCAGCAACTTCAAAACACATAAGAAAACATCACACGAGAAGGAACTGGAGCATCGCGATTTGATGACCAATGAAAATATAGATTTATTTTAAGGTTACATAAGAAAACTTGGTGGTTAGAAGACTGTTTTTGTCTGTACCAACTTCAGAGACACAATAAACATCTGAAACTAAAAGAAATGTGAACTGTATCAAATTCTCTGGAGAGTCAGTCATTTTCATTAGTCACTGATCAGCATGGGGCTTTTTAATGGAGAAGTCCATAACCAATGCTCAGTAAAAGTCAGTAAAGCATGTGGGGCTGCAACTAATGACTATTTTACTAATCAATTAGTCTAACGATGATTCTTTCGATCAACTGATTAGTTCTTTATGCGAGATGTCCGGAAATATAACATTTTTACTAAATTTGACCCAAATGAAGCTAAGGCAACATCATATAATCCTGATTCTGTATATTTACACAATCAGATTTTTGATCAAAAACACTAAATGTACATGTTTCCTGTGTCTTTATGAAGTAATTCCTGCTCTGTACGAGACTTAAAACCTCTGTGTAAAACCCAGATACGATTATTCCATGACAAAATCAGTTGATAATTATATCAATAATCAATTAAATGCAATTAACTGATTGTTTCAGACCTAAAGGTATGTGGTTTGGAGCTCAAACTTTGGAGTTAAACATATAGCTAAATGGTCTGGGAATAATATCAAATCAAAATGTATCTGACAAGAATTGAAATTGTGATTAAATTTACAATTTGTGTTCAAAGTTCAAAGTAGATACATCGAGGGAAATTGACCAAAATATTAACCAACTGACAAACTATATATTTCAAAACATGTTTGCACAAACTGCCTTGTATGTAAACTACAATGTTAGCAGTGTTTATGAAGAATTAACTGTATATTTTGTTGTTAGTGGAGGAAATGATGGTTAAAAAAAAATTGCAATGTTTGCAATATTTTTCTGATTGCGTCGATTCAAAATGTGATTTTGACTTGATTGCAATTAATCTTTGCAGAATTCATTCTGTACAAAATGCAAAAACAAACAATTCAACCTAGACAATGGATTAAAATCACTATCACACTTTGTTTGTTTTAAGACAAAAATAAAATTATGATCGATCAATATGAAGGGAAAAAATTGCATATTTTGCCCACTAAACTAAACAAAAATAACATTTGAACAAAAACTGGCAAGTTGCAGCCATCTTTGTTCCTCCCTTTGTTCCTCCCTTTCAACCGTTTGTCATAATCTTCCAAACCATCAACTTTGAAGCCATTTACATCCTCATCCCTCTTTTAATTTCTGACTTACTGTAATCGTCCTCTGCTTTATGTACACAGCAGCAGCAAAACTAACAGCCGCCTCAGCCTCTTCATCTACTTTCCTTCTCCTTCATCACTGTCTGTGTCCAAGGTGTTATAAAATGTTATTGTACCTCTCCAAAAATATAAGCTAATGCAATAGAAGTAGGGTGTGGAACAGTAGCAGCACCTCTCCAAAGAAGTAGATGGTGGTCATGTTTAGTTGAAAACACTGGAGTATATTTATTTAACTTGACCAGGACATTGATCTGCAAATCACAAGCACAAGCCGTCCTGAAATCTGTGGGGGAAAAAGCCGCTGCAATCAATACATGGATTGCTTGGGCCAATTAAATCACATCCAATTGAAATAGATTAGATTTGCATTTGGATTTAAAATGGTGTTTTCTTGGTGAATTGCACCGTTTAACTGCAGTGTCACATGTGCTTTGACAACAATTCATTTCATTACAACTACAGTAGGCTCTGGACAGTTCAGCCCTTGATCCAGGATGCATTTTTTACCTGTGTTTTTGATACTTTGGGAAATGGGACCTTCTAGACATTAGAGACCGGCAATGTTTTAGGATTCCCGCGGTTCCCAGGTGAAAAAACAAAACATCCAAAAGCAGATATAAATTAAAAATAATAATTTCTCACCAAGCACTGACTTGATCTTGTGACTAACTGCTGCATTTATCGATCAATACTTCATAAAGAACGTGAAAAATGCAGAAAAACCTGACGATAAACCGAAAGTTGCATCTTGTTTACTCTTTCTTTAGCCCCGCCTCCGTCTCACAGCCACAAACTTGGAATTACTGAACGTCTTTTGTGAATTGCTGAGATCGGCCTTTTGATTAAAAAGTATAATTCAGGTACAATTTAGATTTTATTTATTGTGAAAACCCCTGTAGCTGAGGGATTTTTGCATTTTTACACGTGGTGCATGTTTTGGGTCGATGGGGGAAACCGGATCACCCAAACAGGGAGAAACTTGGTCCGGCCTGGGAATCGAAACCACGAACCCCTTCTTTCTGTGAGGTGACAATGCAAGTCATTCTTCCACCGATTTGTTACTTTGTTCAGAGACTCCACGTTTATTCCCATTAATTCCCATATACTCTTGTAAATTCCTATAAACATTCCCATCCAACTAAATTGTGCAACCTTAAAGTGTGTATGACAGGTTTTTATGATTTTCTAGTTTTTACTTTGTTTGACTAAGTTAAAACCTGTTGTAGATATATATAATACTTTTACACCAATCGAGTGTCAGTTTGTGAAGAAAAGTTTAAAAATATGTTGAAAATGACAGGAAATAGTGCAGAGATCCAAAACACGATGACATTACACTAGGGAGACTTTTACCCGCAAGTTTGGGGAAATTTTCAATATTTTTCTGACCGTGGAAACATTAATTCAAGTAATTTGCTCTCATATATTTACGTTTGTGAAATTATAATTTCTGTGACACAGTTTTGGCTGAGTGAACAACATGATTGCTAAGTAACAGTGACAGAATTTCTGAGTGTGATGTCACAATTCACAACCAGGAAGTCAAATTTTAAGGCTAAAAACTTGCCAAACTAGAATAAACATTGTCATTTTCCCCCCCAAAATATCATTATCTTAACTGTGTTCTGGTAAAATGCGCGGTCCAACCTGTCATAGGCACTTTAAGAGTAACTAAAACCTTTACTTAAGAAACACTACGGTTACTTCCTACGAAAAACTCCTCAAATAGAAGTAAAAGAGTGTTGTCAGAAAGTACAATCTCTTCACCCGTCTCGGCGCGCCCTCGTGTTTAGTGGCAGACAGTGACAGCTATAGGAGAGTGTGGGATGCTGGTTCAAACATGTGGAGGTGGCTTCAGCACTGTTCCCAGTACAGCACTTCTGCAGAAAGAGCCACATGTGCCCTCCACACACACACATCTTAATCACCGCTTATGCTTACATCATTTAATTTCATAAAGCACCAGGCCGGGTCAAAGGGTGCTGCCCGCCTCCGCCGCGGCCCTGTGGGAACGCACGCAACCGCGCTCCCGCACACGGAGGGGTCTGCAGCGGAGCCGACGTGTCACCCGGGTGCAGGCTTTATGAGGACCCATGGGCGCAGATTAGATGAACATGGTTAATCCCTGAGTGCGGCGCCGGGTGAATTAGAGCTGCAGCAGCATATGTGTCGCCGCGGGGAGCACCTTTAATGTGCCTGTAGTGGCACTGTGGAGCTGTGACTTCTGCTGGAGGCACGATAGGGTTAGAGGTGGCATGGGTTCCCAAGCAAACCTTAAAATTAGGGATGCATTGATCCAGTTTTTTCAGATCCGAAACCGATTTCACCACCCCAGACCACCCCAACAGTTCCTTTAAACTAGAGCTGAGTGATATGACAAAAACATCAAACAATTTTTTCCCTCATTTGATTGATCACGATTTTCTATTTGATTCTATTTTGTATTAATAAAAAAACAATAGAATGTTAAAATGTCTTTTCAGTATTCATAGTTGTGGAATTAACTTGATCTATGACAGATTTGCCACCCATGTCAAACCAGGAAGTAACTTTGTAAAGTCACGAAAACTGTCAAACTGGGGAGAAATAAGGCAAAATGTTAGGTAGAACAGGTAAAATCTTAAATATAATCTTGTTAACAACATTTTAGTGCGATGTAGGCAAACCTGTCACATGCTATTTACGTTTTGACTTAAATATACTTCTTAATTACTGTGTGAATGTACATGTGAGTAAAAACTGGGTTATCTGGTCTTCACACAGCACCTCCCCTCATACTACACTGCACAGTATTAGGTCACAGATATGGCAGGCAATAATCTGGTAATCCAGTGGGTTAAACATGCAGGCCTGAGTGGATTTGTGCGCTGAAGTCCATCTATGGCCCCTGTCGATAAGACTGATGTGATCAAATGTACACAGATTTATTGAGCAGAGCAGCAGATCACAACCCGCTCACACTGTATGTCCACAAAGGCTAATCCTCATCAGCACACAGCCACACACAAACCAACAAGCCTCACCGCCATTCCATATACTTTACATTTACATGTGTGTGGAGAACAACGTGCGCCTGTTGGACTGAGCACAATCAGATACTAATCAATACTAAAACTAGTATTAAACTAGATACGCATTTGAGCAAGTACTGATATTAAAACATTGATAAACCAGACAAAATGTGACCTTTCCTGAATGGTTTTAGAATGAGCTTGAGCTTTATCAGAACGAGTATAAGACCACATGATGGCATAAAGAAAGTACTATTATTTTGTCTTGAAAATGTAAGTCTATTGTCTAAAAAGAGCATTTTAGAATTATCATTGTGGTATCAAAATCAGAAATCAGTATCAAAAATAAAAATAAGCATCTCCACAATGACAGTCAGACAATTGTATGTCAATCCAACAGAATGCTGGATGCAAAAATGTATTTGCTGAGTTTTAATTATCAGACAAATGTGAAATGTCCGTAAAATGAATCATAAAACTGCAGAAATATTACCTTATAACATCTACAAGATGACTTTTTTCATATTAATCAGCTCTTTTTGTAGCATGATTTATTCAATATTCAACTTTTGCATATCTTTACAGCAACATTCATAATATGAATTGTATACATTGCCACCCATTAAAGGAAAAATATTATGCATTTCATATTGTTAATAGCCTTTAAACATGCTTTTGAGCACCTTAAATTTGCAGTCTCATGTTTTGAAACAAAAAAAAAAGGTTTATTATGAAATAATTCAAGTTTTTCTCAGCTGTCTCCAGTGACACTGAGCAGATCCAGCCCAATGGAGCGCACTTGCAAACGTATTAGGTGAACATAACAATCTCTATTTTCCATGATGTTTCTCTGTTGCCACCTTCAAATGTTCATAAAAAATTCATAAAAGAACATCTGTTTGTTCTGGACTTGTGAAAATATTTAACGTGTTTGTAATAGGTCAAAAGTCGCATCACATTTTTCCCTTGCGAGAAAAACATCTGAACATTATTATTATTTCTTTAAAAATAGCCCTCCTTTTCATTGCGCATCCTACATACAATTCAAACAAGATTGTCAGTTTGAGTATCAGACTGTTGGCATACGACTGCAGCTGTAAAGAGCAGTTTGTGTTGTACAGTGGAGGCAGTGTGTGCGGGTTTGAACACTGACCTCCAGACGTACGGCACAAGACAAACGACTGTGATTAATGAGGCTGATTCTTGTACGGGCAGAGGAAAAACAATAGGAGCGGTCTCTGTCTGACTCTCGGACACTGGATCTCATGAAGGCCAGCCCAGACTCAGCAAAGACGTGGAAAATAATACATTCCTGGTGTACAGAATGTGTAATCTTGTGTGTGTGTATCTTTGGTCAGATTATGAAAACTTGCTATTTAAAGGAAAAATATTCTGCACTTTTCATACTGTCATTAGCCTGTAAACATTCTCTTGAGTACCTTAAATGTGCCATCTCATGTTTTAAAAGGAAAAAAAAAAGTTTCTTATTCATCCAATGACTGTTTTTTTTAATCAGCCAGTATGAAATTACACTTACTGAGCGCATCCAGCCAGCAGATGGCACCAGCGCAATATACAATCCAGTGAAGTTAGCGCTGAAAAGACGTTATGGTGCAGATTTGCTGCAGCAGTGATCGTGTTTAGAGGCAGAAATGCTCAGAACAAGTTTAGCAATGATTTAAGGACTAAAGACAGTGGAAGATTCTGGGATAAGTGACGTAGATTATCCAAAAATACGTCCCGGATCGAGGGGGTTCTGCAGAAAGTGTGTTTGACGCTGAGATGGAGGAGGATTTTTTAATGAACATCCCTCAAAACAGTGTAAAAGCAACTGAATGCAACTCCAGGTATGTTTTTGATTACGGACATTGTTAGAACATGGTTAAAAGCTCAAAAAAGTCACTGTAGCAGAATGTTTAACTAAAGTGCAAGGAGTACACAAATTTAGAAACAATAGAGTAAAGATAAAGTTTAGTAAAGAATCTAGTCTCTTTCCCAAATACTTCTAGTTCTGCCACACACTACAAATACACTATACTTACTACATCCAGAGGTACTACTAAGCACTACTATAAACAGTAGAACTAGAACTAGATGACAGCATAAAATAACCGTATTTTGTTTATCATTAAGTGGACTTAACAGACTCTAAAACACAAAGAGACATTTTTATAACAAAGACAGCAACAGTAAATCAAAATGTCAAAAAATAATAATGAACATTTACCGAGTTCATCAATAATAAACCCCATTGGTTAACATTTTATGTCTAGAAGCCTTCAATGGTCATACTTCACCCTTTATTTTAGGGCTGGGTGATATGGTGATAAAAATGGAATTGTGAGCTCATCCCTGTGACAATCAACAATCAACACAAAATCACAAATTTAATGGATGCAATTAGCAAATAGCAAAGGCTGCAATTTTTGAAGTGCAATAATTTCTTGATTTGTATTAAAACTGTAAAACACTGTAGTTTGGATTCATACAAACATGTTCTGAAACAAGCAACAAAAGCGCGACCAAAAGCAATAAAATGTGCACAAAAGCGACAAAAACACAACTAAAAACGACAAAGACACTAAAAGTGGCAAAGACTCATTTAAATACGACACACAACTGAACGTGACAAAAACGTGACTAAAAGTGACAAATTTGTGTTTAAAATGTGAATTTGAACAGAATCCTATTATTAAAACATAAATCACAAATCTAATCACAGTCGCACTGGTCACAAAAATCACAGTTAGATATTTTTCCTAATTGTAGGCAGTAGAAAAACACAAAGTGAACATGAATCGTAATAAAATCGATATCATTATCTGGCCCCAAGAAAATCGTGAGAATAAGTCTCAATGAACAATAGAAATAATCTTTTTACAAGTCCAAATATTACTTACTTTATCACAAGCTCTATCGCAGCGAATCCCAAACCTTTTCTTTTGAATGCACATATATTCCTCCTCAACCAACAGTAATTGGCTGCTGCTTCCCGTCTGCTCTGTGCTTGGACTGGGAATAGAGTTGTCCACTTTTACCGCACTTCCCCTGCTGTCCACACGAGGGAGCAACTCTGAGCTGACAGCTGCTATGGAGTCTGTTTGTAATAAGAGCTGAGGTCATTTTCAGACGTGGGGGAACACAAAACTAGCTCCCTGACCAGTGGATGCACCTGAACATGCTTTAATCGATCTCTCAGTATTTGCAACATCAGATGATAAAGCAAATGCTGGTGTGCTTGGATTAATGAACTCAAAAACGGATCTGAAAGCCCTCCTAAATGTACATTTAAAAGTTCACAATACGATTTGACACCAAAACATTGCATACTTTGGGAATTAAATGTCAATTGTGAATGGGAATCTTTTTTAATGCAACAATCTCAGGGAAAAACTGTACCCATTACATCATTTAAAGGACATTTTAAATATAATTTCACACATTGCACTTGATATATATCTTTTTTCCCCACACAATATGCTGCTATGGTGAAATAATGTTGACTTGATGAAGTTTTGAAGAACTAGAACTATTAATGGAAATAGTTTCTCTTTCCATGGTCTCTTGTCAGTTGAGTTTACTGTTAAAAAGTTAATATTTACAAGAAGACAGAATGAACTTTCCAAATACAGGGTCCACAATGTGATGCACGCCAGAAAATGTCTATATTTAGGTTTTTATCCTGCAATTGACAATACACATTTGAATTTCATGTTTACAATGCCCTGAATATCAGAACACAATTCATTTATGGATGACTCATGTTTTTTTTTTGTTAGCTCACTTTGCTTACTTAGCTTATTTTGACATCTCATATTTTAATACTAAAAATAAAAAGAACAATATCACTTTATCACAGCCTTGGGAGATGCCATATTAACTTAGCTGTGGCTCCATCTACTGGCTGCAGCGGCAATTACACATATTCGTATATACACAATGTTTTGTTATGAAGCTGAGATGTAACGCAGTTGTTATGACCGTGATTAAATAGCAGAAATGCTCCGAGCAAGTAATTTCAGCAACAAAGCTTTTCTTTTTCTTTTTTCCCCTTCCTTTTATTGTAATAAGGAAGTATAATCAGATACAAAAAATATGAATTTCAGGAGAATCGTCTTCAGGTTGGCGTCAGGAAATGTTGCAAGGCTCAGAGACAGCAGGGGGCAGCGGGGGCTTCAAACACCCGAAAATACATCTGCAACCACCCCACAGACTTACAAAGACGTTTAATAAGGTAAAAATGTTACTTAGCTCTACTTTAAAGCAGCAGAAGATTCTTGGATAAGTGACGTCGATGATCAAAAAACGTCACACATCAGAATTCAGTATTTTTGCCGGTCGGAGGGGAAGAAGATTTTCAAACCAAGATTCATCAAACAGGCGGGAATCAAGCTAAATGCTACTCATAATTAGGGCAAAATTAATATCTCTATATATATTTTAAGTATCTTGATAATAATACAGAGACAATATTAGGTCAATACAACAGAAATGTGTTAAAAATGTCTTTAAAAGGACAAATATTATGCAAAATTGACTTGACTGTTGAGCTTTTAACCATGTTCTAACATTGTTCCGTCATCAAAAACATACCTGGAGTAGCATTTATCTTGATTCATATTGTATGATGAGATGAGATGAGTTCTCCTTTGTAAATCCTCTCTCTCCGACACTGTGTTCTGAACTCCTTCAATGTGATGATGCTGACGTCATTTATCCCAGAATCTTTTGCCGTTTTAAGTCCTTAAATCATGACCAGACTCGCTCTGCACATTTCTTCCATCTAATCATGATAACTACAACTTCGTCAGATCCACTCTTTACTGCAAAGCATTGTGGGTATATATTTACATGTGTGCAATTGCCTCTTCAGCCAGTAGATGGAGCCACAGCTAAGTCAAAATGGCATCTCCCAACAAACACAGTGATAAAGTTGTATTTGTTAAAATGTTTGTTTAGTTGGTTTCTGATTTTCCTCTGCTGGTCAGGATGAATAAAAGTCATTTGGATTCTGAAAACATCCTTTGTCTGATTCAAACCTCTCAATACAATGTTCCTAATTAGTGCGAAAATGAGAAGCAAATTATACTTCTTGTAGAAAATTAGCAAATGAGCGAAGTGATCTGGAAGTTTTGATTGTGTGCAGAAGCCAAAGCCCCGGCCTGAGCTCCCGTCTGCCTGATGCTTTTGGAACTGTTCTCCAAGTGTGAGGAGGATGTGAATCACCTCGTTTTATTCACACACACTTTAATTACTCCACTTTTTCCTGTCTAGTCTTTTCCATTGTCAGATTTCCAGTGTTTCTGCAGAACAGAGACACAGATGGCGTTAGAGCTGGGATGATCTGCGTTTTGTCTCAATACGATGTTAATTCATTTTCCAATGTAGGGCTGAATCAACTTTACTTCACAGAGCAGATTTGAACCATTTGGGAAGGAGACTGAGATCTTAACTGTAAAACAACGACAAGAATTGCACGCATTTCAGAATGTGTGGAGCGGCTGTGATTAATATTGCAGACCTATTGCAATCTCTATTTAATGAATTGCAAAAGGCTCAGGGCTGGCCTCAGACTGGATAAATCGATTCCCGGCTATACTTTACAAAGACGTTAAGGTCTGGAATCATATCCTGTGTCTCGGTTTCAGATGGGCGTGATTGACAGGCGGATTAACCAATCAGAGTCTGTTTGTGTACTAACAAACATGGCGGTTCATGAGAAAAAGATTTTTAAAAAAGGGTGAGAAACGGCATGTATTTCTGTAGAATCAACAAGCGAGGCACTAAACTCAGGTAAAAGAAGTTATATATTTGGTTCTGAATGTTAATGGAATATTCTCTTCATCGCCCTTTTACCCAGTACTATCCCATAAAATAAAGCCTACAAGTAAAAAAAAAAAAATCAGGTTGCAAATACATCATTTTATTTGAGAGTTATTTTCCAGTTTAAAAGTGCAGTGCTGCCCTCTACAGTCTTATTAATATTATACAGTATAAGTTACTGTACCTGATTTTCACTAAAGCAGAACTAAGTAATGTTTTTACCTCATTTAACGTCTCTGGAAGTCTGTGTGGTGGTGGCAAATGTATTAAGCTCCTGTCGTCACCAGAACCAGCTGCAACATTTGCTGACATCCACCCGAAGACAAGTATCCTGTTGGCTCTTTTTTATATTTAACAACATGAAATCTTTTGTATGCGATTGTACTTCCTTGTCTTTTCACAAGAGAACTGCAGGGGGAGCAGTACAGTACTGTCACCGCAGTTACTAAGTTCTGCTTTAAAAAACGTTAAAAAAAAAGTGAATTATGAGTTCATTTTAAACAGTTCGCCACAATGCAAAAGATATTATTCACCGCAATGAGTTTATAAGTGCTTCTCACGACTTTCGGAGGCAAGAGTGAGTTTTGCTGTTACAGTCAAGCTTTCAACATAAACATACTAACTGTACACTTCCTGTTTTTTGGAGAATAAAACAAACCGTAATTAGATGCAGACAGCGCACAGCGGTCTCATTTTGATTTAACAACATACTGTATTTGACTAATCATTCAATAAATCAAAGAAGGAACAATATTTTGGGGCTCTATGTTATCGTGCATAGCTTTTCATTGGACTAAAACCAAGAATTTTGTTCATTTTTTGGGAATATATTCAAATTTTAGCTGTAGAGGGTTGAAAAATGAACCTGTTTAATTCTGCTTTTTATTTATTGTGTCAGTGGCATTGAGTGGTTTCAATATAATATCATTTATTGTGATATTTTCTGAAACAATACATCGCACTTTAAAGTTTTTATTTGTGACTGTTCTGGGGCAAAACTAATTTTTCTCAACTACATGGGAAAAAAATGTAATCCAGCCCCTTTAACGACATCCAAAAGTATCAGCGTTCCTCTCCAATAACCGCCATGCAGTTCCATCTAAAATAGTGCGATAAATATGGCACCTGAAGTATAATTCCTGGCCCTGAAGCGTTCATGGAGAGGCGGCCGCAAAGATCTGAGCGCGGCGCACCTGTCAACGCTGGCTGTGCTTCAGAAGTGCTCTGTCAGAGGGAGAGAACGGGAGGGCAGCAGGCACACTTCACACGGCCGCCGAGAATTCTAATGTTTTCATGCGGCTCAGGTATCGCACACGCCGGGCCCCGTCATGGGAACATTCAAGCCGACCTGGGGTTTAGAGAGTTTCAAATGACGCCAGTGTTTAAAGAGACCTAAAGATTTATTACGACGATATACCCTGGTAATGTTATTTACACATCGGAGAAATAACCAGATAAGGTGGAGATTTGGCGCTTCCCCAGTCTGTGCGCGCCCAGATTTGTCTTTTTGAACAGACTCATGAGTAAAAATGGAAACAGAAGGACAGTTAGGTCAAAATATGTCTGTATGTTTAAGCGATCGTGCAAGTGAGGTGAACAATATTGACAAAAAATGAATATCTTGATTTGTTGTTGTAGTTTTCCGATAATGATATTCAGATGATGATGTGTCAATCCAACAGAAATGTGTTTAAACATGTCTTTGAAAGTATTAGTTGAGGTTTAATTATCAGACAAATGTGAAATGGTCACTAATCACAAAAGTTATACCGTTATATAAAAATTTACAACATAACTTTTTTTTAAAATAAGCTCTTTTTGTAGAATTTTCCTACTATTAATGATAAACTTGATATTCATGTCTTCAAACACAAGATATATTCGTTATATTGTCCAAAACCGACATGAAACCCATTATTTTACATCATTTTATATAAAGAAATACATGTTGGTATTATATTTACTAAAGTGAAAAGATAGATTTGTGAGCCTTGCTGTGGGATTTAAAATCACTATCGGTTATCGGCCACAGCAGCAAACCAAATATCCAATATCGGGCCAGAAATCCATGTTGGACCAACCCAACTTGAGGACAACATTTACTTTTCTTTTTTCAAGCGTTTTCTGGCCCGAAGGCTTTATTCGACAGGACAGTTGTAGCGTGAAATGGGGAGAGGGGGGAGAGACATTCTGCAATTACTGAAGGACTGAACTCGAACCCCCGACGCTGTGTCAGCCACGCCCCTTAAAGTGCCCATGACAGGTTGGACTACTCATTGAACTAAAATGCAGTTAAGATAAATAATTTTGCTGAAATTCTTTACACATTTTTTTCTAGTTTAACATTTTTTTATGTTTTTAATTTTACTTCCTGGTTGTAAATGATGACATTACACTTAGAAATCAAGAAGCAACCACTGTACACTGGGCCAAAACTCATCTAGTGTTACCGTTTTTTTTTTCCTTGACAAATAATAATATATGTGAACAAAAGAGAGGGCTTTTTTGTAAATTATGTTATAACTTTTGTCTTCCTAGTGTGATGTCGTTAATCTGTTCGTTTACTTGTCGTTTTCAACAGGTTTTTCAATTTTTCTCCACAAGCAGATACCAGATTGGTTTAAAACTATAATTTATATTTAAAACAGGTATTACTACACAAAATAAAGTCAAAATTAGAAAATCATACAAATCTGTCATACGCACAACTAAAATGCAGTTAAAATAAATATATTTCAAATTCTGCTAAAATCTTTACAAATTTTACCCTAGTTGATCAATTTTATTAGGGTTTTAATTTTACTTCCTGGTTGTAAATGATGACATCACACTGGGAAATTACCAAGAAACCATCCTGTACACTGGGCTGAAATTCCTCTTATGTCACAGTATTTTTCATTTGACAAAGAAAAATACTTGTAAACAGCTTTATTTTGTTGAATCAGTGTTTAAAGGATCAAAAAAGCACTTTCTTTTGTGTAAATTATGCATAACCTTTGTCTCCCCAGTGTGATGTCATCAGTTTGTTTACTTCCTGTAATTTTCAACAGATTTTTCAACTTTTCTCTACAAACAGGTAGCTGATTGGTGTAAAACTGTTATTTATATTTACAAGAGTTATTAATACACTGAATAAAGTCAAAATTTGAAAATCATAAAAAACCCGTCATGCCCCTTTTAATCACTGCACGCCTAACAAGCCCTGTGTTTGAGACATGAACACACGGCTTCTCATGCTGTGGACTGAAAGAGGCTGAGCAGTACAACCGTGGCAGAGTGTGGCAGCAGTGTGGCAGCAGTGTGTGGGGCTGTCAGGCTGCCTCTGGATACGTGTGTGTGAATGCTGGGTCTGTGCTGGCTACAGTACAGTGTGTTAGTGGAGCAGAGGGCGCTCACTGAGGTGGAGAAGGCCAGTGTCACCCCAGGACTGTGGATGAATCACACACATGTGCACAGCAAGAGCAGCTGACTACAACCACTCCTGTGCCAGTGTAAGATATTAAACAATAACATGCTGAAAGTACACACTATAAATTAGGATTGTCAACAAAGTTACATTAGATACTGGACAGAAAAATATCAAAACTATGGTTGGAAACAATGGAAGTATACCAATAATGACACTGCAAAAAATTAATTTCTAATTTTTAAAATGTCTTGAAATGAATCTTAATTTCAGACATTTTGACAGGTTAAGATTGGTTAAGTATTTATTTGATGGAACTAGATTACTAGATTATTTTACTTGTTTCAAACTTCTTATACCAGGCCTAATTATCTGCCAGAGTACCTTAAATTTGCCATGTCATGTTTTGAAACAAAAAAAGTTAATTATGAAATAATTCAAGTTTTTCTCAGCTGTCTCCAATGAGACTTACTTAGTGCATCCAGCCAGTAGATGGCACTTAGAGCATACACATTTAACATGATACTACAATTTAAGGACTTAAAACAACAGAAGATTTCTTGATAAGTGATGTACATGATCTGAACAAACGTCCCAGATCGAGGAGTTCAGCAGGAAGTGTTTTTGACACTCGGAGGGAGAGGATTTTCCAACTAGAATTCTTCAAAAACAGCGTGAATGCAAAACTCCGGGTTTTTGATGACGGAACATTGTTAGAACATGGTTAAAAGCTCAAAAAAGCTCACTGTAGCAGAATATGTGTCCTTTAAGCAAATGTGAAACAACTGAGTGACTAGAAAAAAAATAAAATAACAAAGATGGTGGCATTATTAAATCAAAATGTCAAAAAGACAGGGGAAAAAGTCAATAATATATAAATGAGCTATTTGTAAATATTATACTGTATTTAGCATATTTTAACATTTATTTGCTTAAAAATTGAAAAAATTGAAAAAAAAAGTCTCAATGTACAATAGAACAACATAACCAATTTGAATTTTAAAATAACAAAATTCTGCCCAGCTCTAACTGCAACTACGAGTAAATTAAATCCTGAAGACTGTATTTCTTACCTTGTGACTGTCAGCCAATCACAGCCTGCCATCTCTGCCTCTAATCAACAACATCTAAAGATATTCATATAAATGCACTCTCTCCCCTCAGACGCATCTCCACCGCAGCAGCAGAACCATGGTCCTTCGAAGTCTGTCTCACCAACTCAACCCATCATTCTCTCGCTTGGTTTCATTGCTGTCAAAACTCTTATAGACCTCTTAACTCACGAATAATAAGAATGTAACAATATTAAAATGGACAAATTCGCGCCACTAATACTATTTCAGGGTTCACTTCGGCAGCAAAAAATGAAGATAACTACACATCCCGTCATCTGTTGTGCCGCGTCTTTATCAGAGCCGCAGTTTGAGCCAATAGAATCGCACGCCTGACGCTTTCCACAATCGCGCCGCCAACAACAACAGCCACACACGTTTGCAAAGAACAACAAATGGAACAGAGAGAAAAGTCTTTGAAGTTCCAGCTTTGGTTTGGTTTGGCCAGGACGACAAGCGCTAAAGGGGGAAAGGAGACGACAAACAATAGCTCCGCTCAAGTACAGCTTGGTTCTGTCAAGCTTTTCAAATATTGGGTGGTTCTCCTTGGAAAATATGAGCGCCATTCTCGTTTGGCAAAATGACACTCCAAATGTTCCAGGAATTCATAAGAAATAAAGTCGTGGAAGAAAGTTAAGTGATCCACGTGTTTTCTAATGTTGACAAAAACTTTAATAGAAACTTTTTTTTATTTAGCCTTCAAATTTGTCTCCATTAAACGTGCTTGTAACACAACACAAGGGGCTTAGACAAAGTACTTAACAGAACAAGAATGTATAATTATATAACTGCAATGAAATAAAAATGGTAATAATTAGGCTGTTCTCGTTTTGCAATTTAGAAAATGAATCACTGAACAATGAATAAGAATGACTGAATAATGTCTATTATGCTTAGTATTGTAAGCAAAAGCTCAATATCATGGGCCCTTCCCACAAAACTGCAATAAATATCATACTTAGAGGTTCATACAAAAATAATAATAATATTGTGAGATTTGCTATTTGAGAATAGTTACAGTCCTAATGAATCACTTTATAATCAGGGGTTATTTCATATTTATTTTTTCAAAGCAACCATCTATTTGATTTGAATGCCACACGTTTGGAGCTTGAAGTCTTTTCCGTGCCATGTTCCTAATCCTGCTGACTGTCAGGACTCCACCGCTGGATTTGTGAACATATCAGACACAGGCTCAGTTCAAAACCCTTTAAGCCAAATAAAATATGCTAATCAGATGATGGGCTGTGTGACTGCAGAGCGGAGCAGCCCACAGAATCAGTCTGGTTTCTCTGTACGCTTTCACTGAGGCTCAAGCTGCATCTGCAACACGAAGATACACAGGTGACGGTAAACACAGCAGGGGGGAGACATGTGTTAGAAAGGTGGTAAAGGCCTAGAAGTGGACGAAAATTATGATTATTATTATTATTATCTAGGGATGTAGGTCCTTTGTTGTTGAAGAGGATTTATTTGGGACAGCAGCAGAAAGGAGAGGATATAAATAGGCTGGACTTTTGGGAGTGAATCGTGAGTGTACTCTGCCTTTTTACATATAAATACACTGTTTCCAAGTATTTTCTGTATAAAAAGCAGTTTATGCAAGAACTCCTGTGTAGTTCTTGTCTTTTGAGCGAGGTTTGGCTCAGACACAGAGATACTTAATAGTTTTGAGAACTTTTTCCTTTTTTTAGTTGAATGGGCATGGTTTTAGTCGTCCAAGAATTCAAGTCGACCACCTCAATACCATTATTTTTAACTATTTTGCTAATGTTGTAGAGTCATTTACTCTTGAAATCCATCGGACACGTGCAATATCGTGCCTGTAAATGAGTGTCGCACAAAAAGTGATGGTAAGATGAAAATAAATGAAAAGACGTACATTGTTATCAGCTCTTTTTACAGCTACTATTATTTTCAATGTTCAAAGATTTCCTGTTTATAGATTGCCATTTGATTACTTTTCAATGGTGCTAATTTTTCATCATTCTAAAACCATAGATGGATACAGTCTGCATCTGAGGGAACGCCACTGACAGACCTCTGTGGGGGAAGCGATCTTTTCATTTTTATGTAGAAGAGCTGCTCCATCACCCACAGTTCAGCAACTACAAGAGCAAGCGTGGACCTCAGTCGCTTTTTGCTGGTAACACTATAACAAAATGTTAACAGTAGCTGCAGGCTAAATGCTACTGCGATGGAAAATTTGTGCCGCATGCTGTATTTCAAGTTTAGTTGTAGAGCACAATTCGTACATTAAGAAATGCTTTTTAAGTGCTTTTTAACATCTATCAATGCTTTTACTTTTCTGAGGTAACGTCCCATCAACAACCTTTGTAGACTTGAATCAGTTGTGCTGAAAATACACGTAACTCGCTACGAAATATCTTAAAAAAGGGTGAAAAAGTTGTGTTTCCAATTGAATCAACAGGGTTTTCACTAGGGCTGTAGTCTTTTAGTCGATTAATGGGTCAATGGCGTTTTAGTCGACCAACATTTTTGAGTCGAGTAATTATTTTCTTTCAATTAAACGGATGTATACGACAAAAACTGTGAAAACGTGAAGATATGGAGTGAGTTAGCTAACGATTTTGGAGTGAATCATGAGTTTAATCTAAGTTATATATCTCTAACATATAAATACACAGTTTTCTAGTACTTCTCTGCATAAATTGTTATATTTTTGCATGAACTCTTGTGCAGTTGTGTTTTTTGTTAGCGCAATTTGGGTCAGATACTGAGAGATACTTCATAGTTTTGCCGGTTTTCACCCACCATTGACGGTATGGACATTATCTAGTCATTGTCGACCACAAAAATGCATTCAAATGGCAGAAAGGTCCCGTCCACTTCTCCACATGGACTGTCTTTCCCACAGTGACATGTTGTTGACGTTGGCATCAGCCCCCTGTGTGAGTGGCTTGCCCTCACCTGGAGCCAGAGGTGCACTGCCAGAGCTGTTTTCCTCTCTGGTTGTGAGGGAGATGTGTGTGGTTCTGATGGGGACTGACAGGAGGAGTGACAGGATGCTCTCAGCCTACAGCAGGGATCACACTATAAATAGACTCCGCTCCAAAGCTCTCCCCAGCATCTCTGCTTTCCAACTTATTTCCCACAGCATCATCTGCAGACAGTTTTACCCGATGTTCCAAACCATTGCCTTTTGATTACAACGGGTAGATCGATACAGGTCTTTAAGCCTATTAGTACGTTGCTTTTCGGACAAGTGTGTAATTGCAGTTTTGGTAACAAGTATTCGTTTTTTTATTAAGCTATTAAGTAAGGTTTAGTCACATTTTAAGCACATCTAGGAGCATTTGTGAGTGAAGACTAAAATACTGAAATACTACTAAACAAAAAGATTAGGTGGGCGACAATGCTTCAGTTGATCAATGGTGGTTGGAGAGGCCAATTTTACTTCCTAAATTTATATTATGACCTGAATAATCACAATTAGTGACCAAATAATCTCTACTCACGGCCCGAGTCATGTTCACGATCTAAAACAAAACATTACTCTGTACTAAGACACTTAGATCCAACCTTCCCAGGATTGAATACCACCATTGAATGGAACTGTTGCATCATTGAAAGTTATTTGTCCTTATGCACATTTGCGCTGACCAGTGTTAAGCGAGTCCCTTAAAAAAAGTTATTCGTTTTTATAGTTACTACCCGATACTTCTTCCCAAAAGTAACTGTATAAGTGACTGGGTTATTGAGTGATGAAAGAAACTAGTTCTAGTACTGGTGCTAATTATCAGGTAGAGTAACTATTCAACCACCAAAAACCCTCCTAAATAAACCTACTACTGCAGTCTAAGTAAAAATGTACCTAAAGTCAACCTTATTTTTCCAGTAAATCATCAAAGGCACTAGGGATGCAACTAACAACTATTTTGGTCTATGGATTAGTTACCATAATGTAGCGCTTACTCCTTTGATTAATTGATTAGTTGATTAGAGCACGAAAGACCCTTAAAAACTAGATTTTTACTCAATTTTTCCCAGACAAAGCTGAAGTGAAGCTGTTTGATGACATACTGGTGGAGAATGTTTATAGATGAACAAGGATTTTAATCAAAAACACACCATTTTCATGTTTCCAGAGTGTTTTTTGTGTCATTCCGGCTCTGTCTGAGTCATAAAACCTCTTCTTTCAGCTCATACAATGTTTTGGAATCTGTGTATGGTCCAGTTAACGATTGCTTGATTATTTAATTAGTAGGCAACCATTTCTATAATCGATTAGTTGCTGTTAATCGATTAACTTAATGCATCCCTAAAATGCACCATGAGCGTTATTTATTCTCCTCAAAAGCACCAATACAAACAGACATGATACAGTCCCAACAAGCAGGACAGGACTGTCACCCTCACACTGAAGACACAAAAGCAGCACATTAACCAAACACACGCTGATATCAGAACATAATACACACATGCACACTGCATGACGCTTTGTGCACTTGTAAAACCAGAGCTGAACCGCGGCCAACTAGACATTACAGTAACAGTACAATAAACCCCAAACGCACGTGAAACTGCTGCTGTTTTTACATCCATCACAAAGAGTTGCAAAATAACAATATATTATCCATAAAATCCACTTGATGAACAATGAAATGTCAGGAAAAGTGTCTACGTCCACCTTTCGCTGCTTATGATTGGTTATTTTCACAACCATTCTCTTTTTTAGCCAATCAATGTGTCTAATTCTTGCCCCTGTTTACGTCCCAACACAAACTTTGCAGCTTCTGAATGAGACGAGAAACAGAGTCTGATCCATCCCCGCTGCTGCGACCCAGAGACAGTAACTATACAGACAGTAACTATGACAGCTAGGGGCGTTCATGGTTAACCGATTAGCTGATTAACCGTGACTAAGTGCTTACCCGAGTTAACTGGCACATTTCATTTTCTGCCTTGTTGACTAGGTTGTAATACACAACTGCACCACCAGAGGGCGCCCAAGAGAGCAATTCATGCGATTGTAATGGATCCGAGTGAAAACAAGTGCGCTGACAACTTGAAAATAGTGGATTTATCTCATAAACCTGAAACACTGCAGTACTTATGAACTATTATTAAAATTACGTGGTTTATTTAACGAGAAAACAGACAGCTTTTTGCCTCCGATGGAAAACTATCGATCTTTTACCTGCACAAGCTAAAAAAAAAAAGAGTGCGCTATTCATTAATACTATGTGTGCATACTAATACTAAGTGCATCAAAACAGCGTTCATTGGAGCTATCGTTCAGTCTGTTTAAAGACCTGTTGCTGTTATGCTGCTCTGCGTTTTCTCTCGTAATGCACCGACATCTAAAATAACTCGTTCAGTAACAAAAAGTACAACAAAAGAGTCCCGTGTTAATGGAACCGGTTAACCGATTATTGACTGCGAAGGGCTCCAACGATCGGTCAAAGAAAAAATTTAATACATGCATCCTTAATGACAGCGTTATGGCAGAGGAAAGAGTAATTAATTAGATTATTCGTAACTGATAAAAAATAACGCTGTTAGTAACGACGAGTAGACAAACTTTATGCCACGTTTTGTTTCACGATGACTTTAATTATTACAGAAACCTCAACCATAAACTCATATAAAACATCATTTAACAGCTCTCCTCTGCCTGCCTTCCACCTCAACTTCAAACTATGGATTTTCCCCAGTGTTCCGCCATCCACTGAACACAGGCCATAAGCAGAAACAAAGATGCAGGAATAGAGTGTGAGGAAGAGGAGGGGTGCGCTTGTTTCTGTAGACGGAGTTACATAAGCGCGGTTAATCCCCTCCCAACCCGCGTACTAAATGAGACGACACCACACTGGCCTGATTTCTCTAAAGAACGCTCCATTTCATCTTAAATCTGTCTTTTAGATCTTCGACGCTGACATTTAAAACTCTGGAATCCAGCGATGCAATACAACAGATGTGTTATGTAATTTATGGTTCACCGGTCAAGCTGGGCCCAGAAAATACTGCCCTCCCGACTCATTTTTTATCCAGTCAACAATCTAATAGTGAAAAAAGGGACTTATGTAACGCAAAAGAAACGGGCCCAAAGCAAAACAATCAAGACCAATGGGAATTTTCCATTTAGCAAACTTGACAACTATAAATATTCCACATCCTTTCCTTCACCGTTGAGGGACATTGTGTTCTAAAACGGGAGTCAAGGGCTGTGCGATATAAAGATACGGGATACATGAATTATTATTTTCAAACTATTTAATACAACATGCCACAGAAACTATATAGCTCCAAGACAGCGTGATGTCAGTTTCCTGTTAAAAGTACATTCCAGGATTGCAGCATTTTTAAAGGAAAAATATTATGCATTTTTCATATTATTAGCTTTTAAAGATGCACTAACAAAATGTTTTGAATTTTAATATTAGGTTCCAATCATATTTTTTTTTTAAAAGGATCAATTAATCCGGTCTTAATAATGAGCTTTTCAATGGCCTTTCGTGTTAAAAAAATGGTACCATGGCTTACCATGGCCGACATGTGATCCGTCTACTTGTCTCTCAGACAGAGCCACCCACGGTCTAATCTGAGAGGTATGTGCAGCAGAGGCCAGACGGGGCACTTAAACATTCACTCACCAAAGACTTTCTGAGGAGAAAGAGCTGATATTGTCAAAAAGGTGACGCAACAACATTTACTAGAGGCTAATTGGTCAGGTTTTTTAATCTATACAATCTTGATTCATTGCTGATAGAAGTATTGTGATTATATCAATTTTGATATACACTACAGGTTTGTCACTCAATTTTAGTCATTCACTTCAGTCCTGTTGTTTTGAACCTCGTTTAGGGTTTAGCACAGCAGCAGTCAAAAATGTTTCTAACAATGCTGGAAGTTGAATAAGTACTTGATGTGCCTTTGATTGACTTTAAATCTGTTTTGGAATGGGGCTGTGGCACTAGACTGCAGTGATGCAGCATATTGGATGTACGCTGCCACTCAAATACAGTGCATGATATACACCGCTTGGTCTTTCTCTAAATGTATTTTCTAATACTGTCTTAAATGTGCTGTCATAAATATTGGACGGAGATAAGCATTGTTTTCCGAATTGGCATCTGACTAGACTTCAGAATTATATTTTTGGGCCTCAAAACTCCTGCCATGCCAGTAAATGGATACATTCGGAACATAGTCTTGGCAGGGGGAAAGAAGGTCATCACAAAAAATGGAAGACACAAATTGAGCAGAAAATCAAGGACTGGACCTAAATTATACTGAACATTCGCAAAACGTAAATTAAAAAAATCTCTATTATTCTATTTGATCTGGACTTACATACATATGGTACATAATACCACATGTATGTTCACCCACTGTGTTGGTACATGGTACCATGCCACAGGGACTTAAGTCGTGTTTCCACTAAACCTGGTGCCCTGGTCACTTGGGGCCGGCTCGGGTCACTTCTGTTAATGCCTGACTATGTTTCTGTGCAGAGGTCCAGCTCGCAGGGGTTTGCTACAAGAGCAGCTGACGTCACCCAAAAGTGACTATGTTTTCTTTATAAATAAAATCTAAACCGCAGCTGAATTACACTTTTTCTTTATGCGGCCGATCTCCCCCATTCATAAAAAGACTTTTAGTAATTACACATTTGTGGCACTGTGACGTGGATAAAACTTGCGTAAACAAGACACAGGTTACGTTTTTTCCATCAGCTTCTTCTGCTTTTATTTCACTTTTCTGCACCTGTATGCCACGTTTTAACATCTCTTTATGAAATATGTTGGGTTTGGATAGAGCTGGCTCCCGTAGGCACTGAAAAAATATGACTTGGGTCTAGATGTGAGTGCAATTCCTGTGAAAGGGACACAGTCTAACTGTGAACTTAGAGGCACATTGTTCATGTTCCTGTACCAACCATGAGTCATAGCAGTTATTGCAGTGTTTTACTTCAACATCCTAAAACAAGCACACACACAGCAGCACCACCATTTCCCTTACTGAATCTTAGTTTCCACAGCAAACCGGTCAGACAGTAAACTGGCTCACACCAAACGTATGTGTAGCACTCTGATCTGAGTTCTACACATTTATCAATCTGGTGAAAGCATTCGGGAAAAGGCAGAACATTTGAAGCTAATTGGGCGAATTTTTGTCACAACAACAGGACAAGTAGAAATAAAACTTTTGTAAAATACAGTTCCCTCTGCTCGTTTTTTCAAAAACAAAATAGATAATCTGCGAAAATTGGCTGAAGTTCCTTCGTCGATGCTGCCGTGTTTGTTTTGGTTTGTTTGGGTGGAAGCCAAATGTGAAGCGCCCAAACCACAATGGTGTGCTGTGATTGGTCCAGTCTCCACATCACTGATGGGTCAAGCCAACAGG
The DNA here is from genome assembly GCA_019453435.1 of Rhinogobius similis. Taxonomy (NCBI): domain Eukaryota; kingdom Metazoa; phylum Chordata; class Actinopteri; order Gobiiformes; family Gobiidae; genus Rhinogobius; species Rhinogobius similis. The sequence goes on from CM033634.1 coordinate 26,318,481, forward strand.
AGTCTGGCAAGAGTTTGTGAATTCACAATAGCAAGAATTCATCTTGCTGCCAGATTAGTCAGACAGTTGTTTTTTTACCCTTTTTTGGACCCTTACCTTAAATGTAGCCCCACTATCAGCTGTATCTAATACATTTAATGACTAATCATGACCAAAATAAACCTAGATGTCTAATCCATTAACACATTTATCTGAAGTGATAGTCATTGCATGAGCAGAAAAATATCTATTCAGTCAAAACATTGCCTTGCAGAGGCTATTTTTAATCATATCACATTATTGTGAAAGTACAGAAAACATATATATTCATTATTAAAACACTAATGAATAAAGCTTTAGTCCAGAGTCTTCCACTAGGGCCAATTTGAACTAAATGACTCTTTTTAATGAGTGTGTGTGATATGAGACAGGCTCCCTGGCCCCTCTATATTATGCTGCCCCCCACGCACCTCTCCAACCCTGCTGCTCAGACGGGACGCTCTACTAAACTTTGACCTAGTTCAGTCTGGCTCAGTCTGGACCTGATCTTCAGAGGGAGGGGGCACTGCTCTTTAAATATGGATATCAAAAGCCTGTGAGAACAATGGTTGTTTTGAATGAGAAATGACAGAGGGAAGCCGAGGGAGGCGGGCCGACGCGTGTGTCAAAAAGCCCTGGTGAGACACAGCACATTTGGCCTTCGCAGATACACACACATAAACAGAGCAGAGTGAGGATTTGATTCCATTTCATCCATAACACCAGCTCATCTCTTTTCTTTGTACCACGCTAGTTTCCAAGAAATCTCCCTCAGCAGATGGGACCAAATCCTCCAGAACCAATTCTCCGCTGGATCCAGGAGACAATGAGATGATGACAGACAGAGTGTGATGCTGTGCGGCTCAAGTCACCCTTTGTGAAACTGTGGGGACACATTGTACAAAGGTGGATTGTGAGATTACTGCAGAATTGTAAAACTGAGACAAGAAAGTGCAGTCAAATGTTAATTAACGAGATTGTCGAAGTTAGCAATTCCTAGCTTTCTTCAGCTCAAGAAATCCAATCACTGCACTGAATTCAAGAGCTTCAGGGTTTTGTATTCTAAACTGAAGTTGATAAAAATGTGTTTGTGGCTGAATAGGGGCAGTTTCTTCTAATAATCTGAAACATCGGCGCAAATCGGTTAAATGTTGACAAATGGCTGCTCTCGCACAACTCCAAAGTCAGTAGATTTAATCGGCAAACCATAGATCGGCTGGGCCCTAATCAACAGGTATTCATTTCTCTGAGCGGTTTAATCTGTACCCGCATTTGGTAGAAAATTCAAGCCAAACAAAACTATACAAATAAGGCTAATAAGTAGGGGTGGGTGATAAATACCTAAATTAATTTGTAAATATTTTTTGGGGATCTTCCACATGACATATTCAGATTATATTACGACCATTAGAAATATGCTGTATAAAGCCTGCTTGAGGTTCAGCTGTCATGTTTTCAGATGCTCACAGGCTGTTGGAGCTCTGGCAGCTTCAGAGGGTCACATCCCGTTCAGATGAGCAGATATCACACTCCATAAGTCCAGATACCACTGACAGCCGCTTGGGGCCAGCGGGGTGGTGGCGGGATTACGTTATCTCCTCCACCGCAGCTGAGACCCGATCCCCCCGGCTCCCCGAAGAACATAGACCACCAGGACCAAACATGTGAGTGCGAGAGTGTGAGGAGCACTGACATCTGCGTGCAATTACAACAGGGAGGTCAGCACAGTTTGGATACAGTAGAAGGACCAGAAGAAGGGGGGGAGTGGAAGTTGTGATGTCAATGTTCTCTTGCTTTTATTCCGCAGAGAGCAAGTCAAACATGCATAACCCGAGCCAGTCAGATGACGCAGGAGAGGGAGGAGCTATGAGGGTCAATGGGCATAGGCATCCACTGAGTCGGATTCTCACTGGAGCACGAAGAGCAAAGAAAATCAATCCAAGATGTTTGAACTGGGCGTCAACACGGCATGACTTCATACCATCCTCAAAACCAAAACATATCATAGACAGGAAACCGACCGAGTTCCTCTTCAGATTCTTAGCATTCTCCTCTGAACCACCAAGGAACGCAGAGATGAGCCTCCTCAGCAGGAGTGTGGAGCATGCTTTGCTTCATTTGTCACACGAAATTAGGTTTCCGATACAGGCGGATCAACAAACAGCTTAATCAATGCTTTTCACGCCTCTGTGGAAGCTGTGGGCTGTTAATCACATGTTTGGAAACGAGCTTGCTTTTCTGGCTGCTCCGAGAAAATGTCAGAAAATAAAGCACTAAGGTGAGACTGGGATTGTTTTGATGTACTTCAGTATTTTAGCAACTGACTTTCACCGGTTTTAATAAAGGCATTCAATTAAGCTTTACTTTGGCATTTTCTAAAGTTTAAAAAAACGCTAGCAGAAGGCGCAAAGACAGATTTTTTACACACCCAGAAGAAAAGCAGTTTAAAGAAGACAAATTATGTTTGTTTTTTTTTTGGTTTTTTTTCATAGTATTGAGCTATAACATTAGTAGATCATCATTTTACATTTTGTTAATTGTAAATTGCAAGATTGATCTAAAACAGCTTAGAAATAGACCTGATAAGCCCCGCCTCTACATAGCGGCATTTCACCCTAACAAGCAGTGGGTTGTCATTTACATGTTTTGTTTTTTTGAAAGGCATTTTAGAACCCAATACATGTCACTTGAGTAATTTAATAACTTATTTTTCCAATTATCACAGCACAGAGATCCAGGCGTGAATAGCAAGTATGTTTTGTGACGAGGAAATGACATTTACAAATTGAACTTTTTTTCCTATTTGCCATTTCGGCTAAAAGTACACAAACACTTTGGTGTCCATTTTGGATCTGACCCTGGTGTCATCCATCAATCCATCAGCTCCCAGTGCACGTGCGTGGTCTGCTAGCTCAGCACTGGCCATCAGAGCCGCCATAAATCAAGCTCCTGACAGCACCGAGCGACATGTGTGACATACGAGGCACTTTAGCTCCTCCAAAAAGAGAAAACAATCAGAAGAGGGGAGAGGGCGGTGTCCAAAGTGATGGATGGACAGACGGACAGAGGGTTTCCTTATTTCTTGATTGGGTAGACATTGTATCTGATTCAGTATACATGGAATCCATTTTCTTCTGTAAAGTAGAATTTAAAAAAGGTACAACAAGGGCAGCGTGGGTTGAGTGTGAGCCCGTAAAGTGGACTGCTACCTCAAACCTAAACAAAGCGAGATTTATTTTTCATACATATTGCTAAATTCAGTTTAAAAAGTTTAAATTTTAAAAAGTATAAAAAGTTTTAAAAAAGAAAAACTAAAATCTTATAAATGTATTTTTAATCGCACATTTGCAAATTCAATCAGAATCGCTATACTTAATAATTTAGCCATACTAGCGAAACAAATTTAGCATTAGCCTAGCCTAGCTTTTTTTTTTTCCTTGATTCTAAAGGCTGCCTACTTTTCTCCTGAGCACTGTTACCATTAGGCAACAGGCCATAATTGCTTTGGGCCCCCAATAAGATGCCCTTCCCAATCCTCATAGACGCAAGGCCCGAAACGGATGCTACTTTCTCAATAAACTAAAATAGTGCAGTGTAATAGTAAAACAACAAATGAGTATTTAAATCAGCTGGAACCTGTGTTAAAATGCACCAACGTACCGGAAATATGGTCTGATTTCTTGCAAATTCTAACATAAAATCACACCGATTTTTAATAGGAGCGACCTATACTTAATTTTACCTTGGGCCCCCAAATTCCTGGGCCCGCCACTGATCGTGAGTGCAACTTTGGCTTAGACTTTTACAGTTCTGTTGTTGTATCTTATAACGTAGTCCAACCATTGAAATCTTTATAAGCCATTTGTCGTCTCCAGTGAATAATTACCGTTGAGCTAATAGCGTTTGAGAAGTGTCCTAATGGATGTGTGGAGCAGTTAACAGGCTGTAGCACTCCTGGTTCAGTGCCGCGTGCCAAACCTCTGCCCACTGATGCCCATTACAACAGAATGACTCCAGCGTGGATCGATGTGGATCTTCTTACCGGCACAGCTTTTCAAGGCCCATCCCAGCCGAGCGATCAGATTCTACAATACTTTAATTGACCTGCCACGGACTTACAAAGCAGACACATTCAACAGCCTCCAAAGGGCTCTAACCATTCCCCGCTATAACAGAGAGAGCGCGTCTGATCATGTTGAAAATGGAAAAGTAGAAGAAATAGATCTCTGCTTGCGTTTGTTTTGTTTGTATCTATCTATCCCCATTAGCCATTGCCTTAAAATACTCACATAACTAGATTGCAATGTTCTGCCAATTAGCATTTTCTCTGTAATTTGGTATTTGGTATTTGTTGAACCCACATAAAGCGAAAGCCAGTCAAACACTCACAGATTTATTTTCTGCATTGGCCTGGTCTGTGTGTGCTCATGTGTCATTCCTTGTTTGTTCTCAGTGTATCAGATATGTCTTTTTGAACAGACTCATGTGAAATGTAAATAGAAGAGTAAACAGGCTAATTTATGTTCACACAATCATGCATCAAATTATTTTTATATCCCAGATGAATACATTTTGTTGTAAAAGTGAATTTGTGACCTTTACTGTATTGCAATCGGAAAGAAAACCCTATATTATGCCATCTCTAATCACATCTCTCAAATATCACGCACGCACACACACACATATACTTTAATTTGTATGATACCTAAACCTACACATTTAAATATATATTTTAACACATTTCTGTTGGCTTAACATAATATATAGTTGATTTTTGTCAGTAAAGCCCACCCCTATTCATCCCTTCTTTCAGCAATCTCATCTAAAACCCTCCGTCCTATCTCGCCCCAGCAGCAGAACCATCAGCATCTTCACCCTCTCCATCTTCTTCCTTCACAACCATCCGTGTCTTGGCTCATAACGGACGTCCTTCAACTCTGAGCATGGGGAAAATCAGGGCCAAGAAGATAAGTGTGGCTCTCGAGGTAGTTTACGGCTGCTTTATTTGAGATGTTGAGTTAAATTGGGTAATGACAGGCTGAAGTGCACGAGTTTAAGATGACAGAGCGAAGGCAGCAGGGGCCCCAGCCGCACAGCCACACCTAGAAGACTACGGAGTGTTGAAAGGAGAACAATAACAGCAGGGCTAAAAAAGAAAAGGTGGAGTAGGACAATAGTGTCAGAACACTTAGGCCCACATTTACTATTGCGTGTGCTAAACTGGAGCAAAAAGTGTGTGGAGTTGAGATTTGCATCTCTCTCGGTCCACAGTGTAAATTCAGCACATGGGATCTTATGACTACACAAAACAGGGCAACTCCAACGCGCAAAATTACAGGCAGAGAAAATGCAAATGATAATGTTTTGTGGGCGCTGTTTGACTTATCAAGACTACGAGGGGCAAAAAAAGAATAATTACAGAAGCTGTGCCTTAGACAGATTTCATAAATTCGTCTCATCTTCTTTTAATGTACTTTGTGAAAACCGTGCGCTCTGTGAACAGATTATTGATGACACAGGAGAAGACGCGGCTCGTCCACCTGTTCCATGTCTCCAAGGTCCCACGCTTGTGTTGTCCCATTATCCCGTAAACTCTGCTTTTGAGGAGACTGTAAAATCCTCACGATGTGCAGTCCCAAACGTATCTTTTCAGCAACACTGGTTAAACATCTGCTTGTTTTCCATCACATCCATCTGTCCGTCTGCACTACAGCATCTGAACTGTGCATAAACGCTGCAGAAGAATGGCTTTTTGTTCCTAAACGTTCACGAACACCGTGCTGCACAGACATTAATCACAAACTTTCTCTATAGCCGAAGGTCAAGATCTCATGAAAAAAATGATGTGCTATATATAATTAAAATAATTCATATAATTTTTTTAGAAGTTGTTGGCTTGAGGCTAGTGAATATCATCATAACTTCTTACACGTGTCTGTTCTCCCCAAGGAGCAGCAGCCGAGGCACGTGCACATTCATAAAGCTCCCATAAATGTGCAACAAATGGCTACCTCCATCCATCCAGAAGATGAGCAAAAATGATTGATAAATGTGATATGACCAACAAACAAAACACAATGTGGTTCTTTTAGCAGGACAAAATAAAGACTAAAGTAGTGATCGGCAGCTTCTTATAACACATTCTAATATCAACTAGGGTTGTCAAATGTATTGAAAAATGTATTGAAAATCAGATACTAATCAATACCAAAAAAAGTACTGAAATTAGATACTTCTTTGGAGAGATGTAGGCACTGGATAAAAAAAAATTTTTTTATCTACCTTGTTTACGTATAAAGATGCTGCTTACTAGCACTTCTTTGTATAAATTAGCGTCAGATACATGTGATACTTGACCGTTTTGAAAGCTTTTAGCAGCAACTAGCTATGGCCCCTTTCAGTCCGCAAATCGACGCACATGACATGCCTTGAGCCGACTACAATCCTAATCACATGGCAACATAAAGAAAGATTATTATTTGTTTAAAATGATAGTTTGTTGTCTAAAAATTGTGTGCATTGTGACAAATCACCTTTCTACATTCAGTCAACTTTAATCCCACTTTTTCTTCCATCATAGGCTGCTATTAAATGCTCTTCCATCTTTACTGTCAATCATCAGTTTCTTGATTTGACTTTTGACTCAGGAAAAGGGTTGTGTTGCCATTTAAGAGTGATTGCACTGCACAAAACTGGAAATTACAATCAGGAAAGTCATGACCTTATCATTACAATCACTCGCTCTTTAATAAAAACGGATCGGTGAAAGAAGATTGGGCCGTATTATGTCCAACAAAGAGCAAGGTAACACATGTTTAAGAGAATAGGCCATCGACACTTGGACATGAGGCCATTATGTGCTGAAAATACAGAAAATGTTATGATTTGCTTGAGAATGTACTGGCTTACTTTAAGAATAATACCTTACAATTTTATCATTACTTCAACATACAGTAATACGTGTATTTCTGACTCTTGCACTGTTGTTTTCTAGCACGGAGACAGCAAGTCATTCAGACAGTCATAAACTAGGAGTTCCACGAGACACAACAAAATGACCTCTGAACTAAAAGCGTCGCTGTTCATAAACAAATCCACAAAAGACGCTGTTTTCTTGGATAATTAAGTGTGTAAAACAACATCAGTCCAGTCTATATTTGGATAATCTACTGTGGAAAACTGCTTTAGGACACTGCATGCAATAGTTCTGCCATTCAGCTCACATGCTATGGTTCATTCTTTTGAAATACTTCTGGGCACATCTGCAAGGCTAGTTCACATTTTATAACTTAAAATAATTGTACACATGGAAAACTGCATTTTAAAAGACACGTACATTCAGTTTTACAAAAAACACATGGACTATTTTGAGTGATGACTCCATAAGGCAGTGTTTTTTCTATAAAGACAAATTAGCAGCATAGACAAAACATGATGCCAAAAAGGACACAAAAAGAGCAAAGAAGTAAGAGTATACAGAGATTTTTATAAACGCTTGTTGTTCTTTTTTTATTTTATTTTAGATTTGCATTCACTTTTTGTGTCAAACTTGAACCACAACTACAAATGTACAGGCACATTTTAGCACATTTCTGATGAATATTGTCATCACGATAATTTAAAAACATATTGAGATCCTATCTTTGATTAAAATTCCTAAATAAAGTTTAAACTACCCCTGGATGTTATCACTATGAACCTGATTAAAAGCGCAAAAACTCATTTTAGCATTAATGGTACATAAAACGAATGTGTTAAAAATAAAGAGTGGCGCTGCTGTAGTCCAGGGGTGAGATTGAAGTCAGGCGGTAAATAATAAGTGTTCCTCCTGCTGTGCCGATGAGTGACAGCTTGCCTCCCTCCTGCTGCTCCGACTCTGTCCTGTTTTAATGGGCTCACACTGTACGCTCCCTCTGCCTCGGCCAATGTCAGACACACCACGGCGGCACAGGGAGAACACTGACGCAACACCGGCACGAACCAATAAACAGTAACGCCGCGGGAGACAGAGCTGGGAACTTAAGGCGTACAGCTGGGGGTTAAAGACCAACCCAAGAAAACATGGAAGATCTTTTGACTTTGAAGTAAATCACCAGCCTGTTGTAGTGGAGGGATATATACTGAAAAATGTGTAAAATGGAAAGAGTTGTTTTGAATATAAGCCTATAGTCTACAATAAACATAATAAGCTGATTTAAAAAACACTTGCAGAGTAATATTTCTACACTTTTGCGGTTCATTTTACAGTCCATTCATGTTAGACTGATAATGATAACATGTTTTAGCACAGTTTGGATTGTCACATATTATGAGATTATCAACATTGTAGGGCTGTAGTCGACTAAAGAAATTCTTGATCAACTAAAGACCTGCCCTATCGACCAATTAATCGACTAAAAGGGGTGAGGTGAAAATATATCAAAACAATAATGTATTTCCATTAATCTGATCCATCCTCCACTCAAAAGACCACAGCTGTAGAGGAGTTCATGCAAAAACAAATATTTTTACAGATAAGTGCTAGGAAACTGTGTATTTATATATGTATATTTATATGTTGTCCAAAATATTCAGCAAACTTCCTCCATATTTTCTTGTTTTTGCTGTTAAAATCCTTTAAATCCTCACCATAGGATTACAAGAACATGCATTAACATAAAATTATTAGCATTAACTCAGTCTTCTTTATCCAATTCAAAAGCTTTTCCTGTTAGCGTAATATTGTAGCAGCAAATATAATATATATATAATATATATTATTAGCTTTCATTTTATAAGCTTGAACCCACTTTTCTTCATCCAATTCAATAGGTTTTCCTGTGAGCTTACCATTGAAAAAGTGCATGTAAATTCACGTTATCGGCTATTATTTTATTTGTATTAGCCCAGTTTTCTTTATCCAATATAATAATAGCTTTTCCTGTTAGTTCAGTATTGTAGCACTGCATGTAAATTCAACTTATTATCAGCTTTGATTTTATTATCCTCAACCCAGTATTCTTCATCCAGTTCATTAGCTTTTCCTGTTAGCTCAGTATTGTAGCACTGCATGTAAATTCAAAGTATTATTAGCTTTGATTTTATTATCCTTAACCCAGTGTTCTTCATCCAGTTCATTAGCTTTTCCTGTTAGCTCAGTATTGTAGCAGTGCATGTAAATTCAAGTTATTATCAGCTTTGATTTTATTATCCTTAACCCAGTATTCTTCATCCAGTTCATTAGTTTTTCCTGTTAGCTCAGTATTGTATCGGTGCATGTAAGTTCAAGGTCTTTTGGCGTTCACGGCTCCGGTGTGTGGGGTAGAGCCTGTGTTGTGCAAGGACCTCCCGTTACATCATGATGGAGGACAATGAATCAAATACGCCGCGCTCATGCTTTTAATTACACGTCCCGCGTCCCGAAGCGGTCCTGCCCGTCACGTCTCCGGGGCAGAAGGCTGAGGCAGCGTTTCTCACATAATTGAACATCATAGGTGCTCGCGCCCTGCCTCACGCTTCGCCGAGGGACCACCGCGTTGCGTAAGGGTGCACGAGGACGGCTGCTACGTTTCACCGCGGATTGTCTGAGGAGTAAATTGCGGTTCGCAGTTGTAGTAGTAAAAGGAGGCGGGGGGGGACATTCGACGTGCGGCGGTTTGTGATGCTGGCAGATGCTCGTCAGCTGCGTCCGCCTCTGGTCATGTTCTAGTTTTGCTCATCCAAGCGCCGAGCAGCAGGCAGGGAGACACAGTCAACTGCTCATTACATTAAAAAGGGCTAAAAATGCATCAGAACGGCGCTGAAATACGGACAGACGATGTTATGTCACTGACCTTCTGATCCGACCAACAAATTAGAATGAAAGAAATGGCTCTGGGGATGGGATTTTTTTTAGAGAGCCGTTGTCTGCCATTTGTGAGTGTTTATACGACATAGCTGCCAGAAGGAGCGGTTATTAAGATGATTCAATGTGGGGTCAAGACAGCATGCCAACCTTGGAGCGCTTTACAGAATCTGCGGTACAGCTTACAGGACTTGACTAGTCTACTGCATCTCGGGCCAAACTCGGAGTTGTCGGGATAAGGCTTGCAAACAAACGGGAAATGGACAAGCTCGTTAATCATCTCTCGTTTAGTAAAAATTCTACTTCACTCACTGATTCGGTAGAAACTTGCAATTAGATCTGTCACGATAATTACTGTATCGCATTATTGTTCAGTTTATGATGATGGGACAATATATTTTGGGGGACAATATTTATCATGTGTGCATTTTCTTTGTAATGATAGGGAAATTATTGTTATTTTTCTGTAATGCAATGATATTTGAGTTGTAGAGGATGGAATTAGTAACGTTTATGACTCTTTATAGATGCCAACTAAGAGCTTATTGTAATTTGTTGTTTTTTGATATGAATGTTTGTTGGGCTAATCCTGCTTTAAAGTTATTGTGCAAGTGGCATAAAGTAGTTATCAATATTATCTTTATTATCGTGGTATTTTTCTGTAGCAATACATCGTCTGTCAAAATTATATTAAAGTTATCGTGACAGGCCTACTTGCAGTGCTTTTCACGCTCATCTGAACTTGAGTAGACATTACGGATAATGGAAAATACTTTGATTAATGCAATATTTTCATTTTCAGTTATATTAAAGAGGCTGCACCTGATTTTTTGTGTACTTGAGTAAAATCTGTTTAGCCCTAGGCAATAAATGCGCTGTTAGCATGCTAGCTGTTGTTGTTATGCCTTTATTTAACCAGGAGGACGAAGAAGATATGGCCAAGGCAGCAGCCAATCCAATCAACAGAGTACAGAAAATCACAAAATTCTAAAAACAACTTTGTCTAGTAAAACATAAACTCACCACACTTTTTGAAAATTTTCTTGAATTTATCGAACGACAATACAGCTTTCAATTTAATGTTTTTTGGTAGATTATTCCAGGACCAATGTGCAGAGTAGGAAATAGGCCTGTCACAATAATTATTATATCGACATATCATTCAATGGATAACAGATGGTGGTCAGTGTTTATACTTTGTGTCTGTACTTTTTCTTTGCATAAGTAAGGGACTTTTTGTTATTTTTCTTTGCTACAATAAGATTAAGGCCGTGGACGGTTGAATTAATAACTTATTTGGCTCATTATAGATACAAACAAGGTACTTAAGTGCTTTACTCTGCTAGTTATTTATTATTGCTTTGGTTTTTCACAATATGGCACATTTAGAATAGTTTTTTTGGGGTTAACTTGGTTTCAGTCAGTGGCATAAATTCTGTTTATATTATTTATTTAACATCTATATTTTCTTCAGCAATAGATCGCACTTTAAAATTTGTTATCGTGACAGGCCTAGTAGGAGAAAGCTGATTTTCCGTGCTTTGTGGACAATATATGTGGACTACTGCAAAAATTCACCTTTTTAAAAATAGTTTTTAAAAAATCAGGTACAGCACCTTTAAAACTTAAAAAGTATGTGCCTTAATATACAGGCCAAATTATGTCAAAACAAAAAACAAGATTAAATTTTTGACTTAATAAGAAAAAACATTCCTATTATCTGCATTTCTGTGAGAATCTTTTTTTAGTCCGTAGCAAGCCCGTAGTTAAGAGCACAAAGTATAATAAGAGGCAAAGAATGAATTTAGTCTTAAAATGACACCACTTCAGCTTGACCTGCCAAAGCCATAATCACTCCTTTGTTATTTCAGAGTGCCAAGTAGTGATGCGTGTGGAGACAGAGCAGCGGATCTGTCCTCAGAGAAGCTGCTGAAATGCTGTTTTCTCTCAGGCTTAATGGTCTATCACAGCATCTCGAGAAAAAGCTGGAGAAGGTTTAGCAAACGGTGTCTTTGTGAAACACTGCTCACTATCAGCGGCACATTGAGCGTGACTTTGATCGTGTTTGAGCATTTTCTATATTTCAGCTGGTTTTGTTTTAGATGTCTCTTCTTTCTATGGCTCAAGAAAGCATTAACAGTATGAGAGTGGGATACTTTCAACTGGTCAGTGAGTAGAAATATGATTTATACTGTAATTCGGTTACTCTGTGCACATCACAAATCAAGCTAAAGTTAAGAGCTGCAGTTTACAGTCTTATGTGTCTGTTTTGGTTTTTGTGGCATTCAGATTAGGACTGAAATACGGATGTCAAGATATTTACGTTAATTCATTTTGTTTTAAATGGCACTGATTTGAAAGTCAGCATTGTTTATGTTCAGATAATTAATATCAAAAGCCATATTTATCTGTTACTATGACTAAATAAAACTGAAAAAAAGAATTGTGATGAGAAAGAACACTGAAAATATCGCCTGACATAAATTGTAAGCTCTGATTTGGAGAAAGAGGAAGATCATAGAGTTCCTCATATGATCAGTTTGTGTGTTTTACAAAATACTACATAATCGATACAAACAAAAAAACAAATACGAAACATCAAATCTGTAATTGACAAAGACACACATTTCAAACTCAATTTGAGACTAAGGAATAGGCTCGATACACAGCACCAATTTCGATCCCACAATGATAGTAAAAACACAATTTTCTTAAACAAGCTGCAACTTGCAACACAAAATAACAGTACTTTCTTATGTACTTATACACTACAACTGAAGATCATTGTAAAACTGTTCAGGAAAGGTCAAACTTTGTCCCGTTTGTGATCTTTTTTTTGTATAGACACCTGTTCAATTATTATCTATACTAGTTTTGGTGTCGATTAGTATCTTATTTTCGATACTTTTGACAATCTTTCAGTGTAGGGTTGTCAAAAGTATCAAAAATCAAATGTTAATCAGTACTACAATTAGTATCAAAACTAGACATTTGAGTATACTATACAATGCAAAAAATTAACTAAACAGGACAAAATTTGACCTTTACTTAACGTTTTTAAATGATGTTGAACCAGTATAAGACCACATTGATAACATAAAGAAAGAACTGTTATTTAGTGCTGAAAATCAGTCTATCGTCAAAATCAATATTGAGTATTGAGCCTGGGGACGGGCGATATTGACGAAAATGGTTTACAACATATCTTTTTTTTCCCTTTTTATTTCTAATCATATTTTTGTAGTATTTTTTACTATTTTCATTTACAATATCATCCTAATGCTGATATACTGTCCACCTCTAATCGAGCCTCTTACTTTATACCAAAACTGGGCTTGAAATGTTAGTATCGTAACAACACAATATGCTTGGTCTGCCTCCCACTGCAGCTCCAAGTGTTATTATTTATGTGGCACTATATGTCCAGCTCATGAGACCCACCCCCTCGTCCTGACAGTGTGCCGTGATGAAGGGTCTCAAGTCACCCTCACAGAGCCGTGACATAACACCTTCTGGAACAACAGGCGGCACGTTCCTATAACACTTCACTCCTCCATGCACGTTTCCTTTGCAATCTGCTAAGTCCGGCCTGAGAAAACACCAAGTTGTACCCATCAATCACACCACACTAACCCTTCCCTGGTCCTATCCGCGCCCGGGCTGCTACAAGCATTATTTATGGTCCAATCAGACCTTGGGTGTTTCCACTTCAACTCTAAACTAATCCATATATTAAAGTAGAGCCTTGAGAACATAAAACAAGCCATGGTGTGCGACCTTTACACAGCAGGATAACATATTCTGCTGTTTATCGCAAGAATAAAAAGGAGAGAGAGAAAGAGGCATGCAAGATAGATTAGTGTTTGTGTGCACAGGCTCCAGCAGAGGAACAGCTGGATGGAGATACAAAGGAATGTCTTTCCTGTCTCCTCTTTCCTTTCCATACAAGCACAGTATTCTGCAGAGAGAGGAACACATGTATTGAGTGTGAGGATCAAACCAGCTCCAGTCACAAAGCACTCCACTGGATCAGCCACAGATTAAAAGCTTAATTATTCAAACAAGTCAAACTATCAATAAGCAATTAATCATGAATGAGCCTTTCACGCACCAATGATTAGAGACACAAGTGTAAACACAAGTTAGTAGCGATTTCAGTGTATTTATGTTAGAACCGGTGAAGATTGCTACTGCATGGTAAAGCAGTAAAGTTGGTCACTACTGGACAGGACAGAAAAGTAACGTTGCTGCTAAGTCAACGGGGAAAAGTTGCGTAATATGTTAAGTAACGTCTTTCTGACTTTCTGACAATCAAAAAACAAAGCAGGATTTAAGGGCAAGCGTGTCCAAAATCACAGGACGCAAAGCCAGGACTCACCTCCGCGTCCTCTTTACGCGCGGCGCAGTGGTGTTTCCAGCGGTGGGAGATCGGTGCCGTTCTTTCTTTGGTAAACTTCTGGGAATGGAGCGTTCAGCGGCGTGTCCTCGTCCTCCTTCAGTCCGTACAGTCCACGCTGTCCGCGGCAGCTTCAGTGAGTCAGAGCCGAGGCAGAGCCGAGTCTGGAGGCTGGAGGCTGGAGGCTGGGGTCTGGAGCTCCCTGCTGCCGCTGCTCTCACGGGGCGCTGGGTTTGAGCACCGGCACGCTCCGGAGGGGCGGGGCCAACACAGAGCAGCAACATAGAGAAGAGTGAGGTCTGCAGCATGGATGGTTTACAAAGTCAGTATGACAATGTGAAGAGGGTCTGATTAATCATAATGCATTACTGTCTGATGATTAAAAAGAATGTTCTGGAATGAATCTTAAACTTTGTGTCCAGTATGCTACCAGACGTACTGGGTGCCAATGCAGAGCACTTTCATTTGGCAACTTGCTCAGCCTCCAACTATTCTAAAGTGGGTTAAAGTTGAACAAAGTGCAGCACAGACCAGTCTCTCCTATCAAAATCGGTCTAAATTACCTAAAAATATCTACTCAACCATTCCCTTCGAATATTAAATCAAATAAAAAAGATATTGGAGTTGAATTACATATCTGTGTACTTTCCCATTAACAAATAATTTGTTATTCGGACCCTCCTCTATAGATAAGACTTTTCATGACTGGAGAAAGAGAGGTCTGAGCTGCAGGGAGGGTTTTTATGTAGACAATCAACCTCATTCTCCCAACTGCAGGTAAAATAATGATTGTTGGTAAAGATAACCAACAATGATAAAAACAATTTAAAAACAACAATTATAGATTATTGTTAACATTAATCTCCTGATCAATGATCAGGAGAAAATACTAATTTCTCACCAAACTACTATCAAAAGATCCACAAACAGCTCTTGAAGAGCAGAAAATGGGAATGTCATTGAAATCAACAGAGTTTGTGTGTGTATATATGTAAATGTATATGTGTGTGTATAAATATGCATATCTGTAGGTGTATGTGCACATATATGTGTATGTATACATGTGTATGAGTGTATGTATGTGTATGTATATGTTTATACATGTATGTGTGTGGGTATATTGACATGTCTAGATCATGTCACTATTCATTTAGTAATAAAATTGTCATTTCTTAATGGACAAATATTATGTTAATGTATTTTTTTTTTTTTTTTTTAGCTTTTGGCCATGTTCTGGCATCGTTCCGTCATTGAAGACATGCCTGGAGTGATATTTGGCTGCATTCACACTTGTTTGGTGACACTTGGTTGGGGAGTCCTCGCCCTCCGACCATCGAAGACACTCCATTCTGAATTCCTTCTATGTGTGGCGTTTTTCAATGACTGACAACACTTGTTAGAGGGTCTTCTGCTGTTCTGAGTCCTTGAATGTTGTCTAGACATGATCAGTACAACCGCGTCACAGCTCTGGGCTGCTGCATTGCAAACATGAGGGATATACAGATTTGTGTGGTTGCCTCTGGAGCCCGTAGATGGAGCCACACAAGGCTGATATGGCCACGTACTTGGCTGTGATAAAATTATATTTTTTCTTTGTACAAAAAACACCTTATACATTTATTTTTATTTTTTTGCAAATAATGCATAATATTTGTTCTTTAATACTAATCCAGAATCCAGTCATCTATAATTTTATAATTAGCTAAGTGTTTGAAAAAATGTTTAGTTTTATTTTGTCTGTTTCTGTCATAGACCGTCTATGGTTTTTGTATGGTGTAAAGATATTTAGCTTAATGACAAAAAGGAAAATTCCATGGATCAATTTTATCAACAGTTTTATGAAATGTTCCTCGTGTTCATGGAATTAAAGAGTGCTAATAAAAAATAAAAAATTAAAAAAAACATTAAAAGTGCTTAGAACAATAACCAGCTAGCTAGTTTAGCTCAGCTTAGCAGCTGCAGAATAGTGGCTGATTTGCAGAATATAATTAACAAAACTTACCTTGTTATTGCAGCAAATTCTTCTCCAACCTTTGCCCACATTTTATTTTACATCGAAAATGCAGGTGTATTTGCTGTGGTATCTTATTGAAGTGTTAGTTGCTAGTTAGCAGATGAAAAGCGTGTGTGTCTGCAGTGATGGTCATGTCCCGTGGCAGAGGGAGGAGATGGAGGAGATACTGCACTTTTGGCAAAAGTAATGCTTTGCCTGCATGGAAACTGATTTAATACATTTGGTTATTTCCCACTCCACGTCACCATTTTAAAGGATTTTCATTATCTCTAAGCATTTACATCAGCACCACCTGCAATGACTAATATAATCGTAACTACAAATATTAAAGAATCATATTCAGACTTTGATCATCATAATCAGACTATGCTGACTCTACAGCAGCATTAGTAGATCAAAATTGCAAAAAAAAAGAGGGTTGTGCAATTAATATACAATCAGGATTTCAATCATTACTCTATTCAGTTACAATAATGTTGTAATCGTAAATACAATGAATTTCCTTCAGTTCAGAGTTATGAATGCACTTCTTTTGCCTCAAAACCTGGAGCAGAGGCATTTTTCTAAAACATAACTAATAAAATACATTTTGTCTATACTTTCTCTACAGATGAATTTGAAAAATACAGAAGTAATTGTTCGAAATAATAATGATTTCAATTATGAGCCAAATAATCATGATTATAATTTTTGCCACAATCGAGCAGCTCTACACACCATGCAAGGAAGGAAGGAATTTATTGTTCCTTTTTACAAGTAAATGTGCTGTTTATTAGTACTTTTCTGCATAAATAGTCGTTTTGTTTTTCCTGATTGAGTCCTCGTATTACCTCACTGGCCATGCTGTCTGACTTTGAACTGCTCTAAGGTGTGTCCCGTCCTCCCGCGCCCTCCTCCCTCCTCCAGAAACTCAATCCGGGGTCTTCCTCCCTGACACAAAGAGCTGCCACCTGTCCGATTCATCCGTGAAAGCAGAGCCCAGGCTGCGCTCCGATGACCTAATTTGTGGAGCCGACGTATGGATTGATCACCCCCAAGTTCTTAAGTACAAAATCCCAGCCAGTCGAAATGAACAGCTGCCAACGTATAAAGTTAATCCCAGGGGAAAATCTCAATATGGCGCAAAACTTCTTCACAGTATTTTTGCTCCTAACACAGTGTGAAGTTATCCAGACGTTTGCAATGTACAGTTTGTGGTTGTGCAAGATGTCTGTGCTTTTTGCAAACAATACAACATGAATATATGAGCTGTCTCCAATACGATGTCGAAATATTGAGAAATTTGACAAAATAAGGCTACTTGGAAACGTATTGCGCAGAAATGATGAAATGCATTTGGTCTAGCAGTAAGGCAAACTCCACAGTATAGAAGTTTTGAGTCAATATGCCAATTACCATTTTTCAAGTTGTTGACAGCAGTGATCAATACAGTACACCTGGTTATGGAAGATATCAACATTTTTAAAGAAACAATCTCACCATCTCTTTGAAGAAATACTGTTATTTCAGTATTAGCAGTAAATACTTGTGTTTCATGTTTATTAAAATGGTTTAATGAGAAATGTATGGGAAACAATTGTCAGAGTGATATAATCTATAGAATTACCAAATTGAATGCATTGACTCTTCCATTTCACAGCCTTATTGTCATATATTATTAGTTGTTTTTTAAAAGTATGTAACATTTAGCCAAAAAAGAAAGACTTAAACTAAAAGCTTTTTGTTTTTTCATGTGAGTGGTTTTATTTGCACAGACTTAAAGTAGAACTAAGTAACATTTTTACCTTATTAAACGTCTTCACAAGTTCGTGTGTTGGCAGTAAATGTATTTTCGGGCGTTTGAGTCCCCTGCCGTCGCCCCCTGCTGTTTCTGAGCAGAAAACAAGCCTTGCAACTTTCTTGACACCCACCCAAAGACAACTCTCCTCAGAAACCTTGGCTCTGTTTTTTATATTTGGCGACATGAAGTGTTTTGTATGTGATTGAACTTCCTTCTTTCAATAAAAAAGAAGGAGAAAAAAGAAAATAAGAAATTTTACTGGGAGTGTACGTTCACAAGAGACCTGCAGGGGGAGCTCTGTCGCTGAAGTTACTGAGTTCTGATTTAACTTAGAAAAACGTCCTGTTAATGGGCTCGCATCTCCACAAACCTGACTCGTACTTGTCCTGGAGGAGCCTCCTCCTGCTTTTATAGAAATGACGTTCCTTTGGCTATAATATTTCCTAGTATAGTGTACAACGGATCTATCTCAATGGAGAAGTTCAGAAATATGTTTTAAACTTTTTCTTCCAGAGAATCATGCTGGTGACTTTCCACATCTGGAAAGTGACACACTGTTGCTTTAAAAACCCATGAGACGGCATCATTGTGATATCATCCAAAAACATGATCTTGATTAATGATCATGATTAACCCGAACCCTTCAAGTTTGAAAATGAGCCCATTGATACTGTTTTTTGGCAAATTATTTGTGATGTGTTGATTCAAAGTTAAGAACATCTTTTGGTCGGTCCAGTTTCACTGGACTCCTGTCCCACTGACCTAAAACTGCAGACTGACATGAGCAGACCACTGAAACTGAGTATTGTTTACTTACCGCTGCAAATTTAAAAATGTTTCAGTATTGAATTGTTCCAAAAAGCTACGGACAGGTGTTGAAAATGAGCATTTTGGCCACAGTGCTTTCATCTCTCGTAAAGGCATTAGTTACTCATGATCCACACTTGTCGATCCTTCTCAGTATTTGCTTGGGATCGGCTCCACAATCTCATCTTTCGTGTAGAAAAATGACTGTCTGCAGCTCTGTGAGAAAAGTATTTTTGTTTTGTTTTTACTTACAGAGAAGACATTGAACTTTGTGCAAGTTTTTGTTTCATGTGAATAGGCCAGTAATTACAGAGACATGAACCATAATCAGGTGCAATCTGACAGTTTAACCGCGAATTCTGACCTGCCTCCTGCTCAGTTTTAAACCTTTTTAGAACGCTATCATGAACTTCTCACATGAACATTGTTTCCATAAAGATTTTTTTCTGAACAATTGCACTTGCAGAATACACAAAGCGCCCCGACATCAAAGTGCATGGCTGTATTTAATCTGCGCTCTTCTCTCTAACAGAATCCTGGTGTATTTGAAGTGGAGCTGTCCTCGCTGCCTGAGGAGAGAGATTCTACTGCCAGCACAGGTGAACTCTAGCTGACCTCCCCCTCTCAACGCACAACAAACCAATTTATTTGTTGCTCCGATGCCAAGTGCCCCATCCAGCAGCACCTATGTCTCTTCCTGTGCGATTTTAGCCCTCATCATCAGACCGCTGTTGAAAGAGGTACAAATCCACAGCTGTTCAGTTTAACCTCATCATTTTTGTGGGTCAACTTACATTAACCTTCACCAGATGTTTCTACTTGCCTCTGAATCATCTTGCATAAAAACAACCTCAATGGCCTGTGAACTCATTCCTTGATTACATTTTTAATAACTGGAAAGGGAAGGAGTAGGCATTGTTGGTAAAAAATGAGACTCTCAATGTTTTGGGGGAAATGTGGCTGTAAATTAGAAGGTTGTGGTTTAAGAATTGCACTTGTTTGGTGCTGGTTTGAGCCCAGTTCAGGGTGCAATCACACAAACACCACTTTAAATTGGGACTAGACTAAGACTAAACCTGGACTAAACATGGACAAGGTCAGGGCTAAAGCAGGACGAAAACACAACCAAATCAAGTCGAATTAAACTGGGCCTAAACCAGGACAGAGCAAGGGCACGAGTGAACACACCCTGACTCCTGATGTAGACTTGATTTGGTTCTGTTCCAGTCCTGATTTAGTCCTGGTTTGGTCACAGTTTAAAGAAAAACTGTTTTTTGAAAGAATACACTGCAGATTTCAGTTCAACTTGATTTACGTCTTACACATTACACATCTTTCTTTGTGTCTTTCTTGTCTTATTATGGACGTTACAATTCAGTTAAAAACAAAATACGCTCAGCTGTATCAGGTGTGCAGCGTCCATTGTTTGAAGCACATCCGAGTCTCCTTGGAGTACTCCACTGGCCTTGTTTCCACTCTTGGGTGTGATAAATTACCCCAAAGTGGCTATGTTTACATGCAAATGTCAAGAAAACAATTACATCTGATGTGAGTAATCTGATTTCTTTCTAATTGTTAACATGTACAGACAATAAACATTAAAAAAGGATGTTTATTAATGTGGCAAAGGCTAAAATGACAGAGAAAATGTTAAAGGTGTGAAGTAGTTATTTTGAAATTCATTGAACTTTGTCTTCCAAGTACAACAAATACTTGTAAAAATCCAATGAATAACTTCCACGTGTCACCGGGTGTTTGTGATGATCAGGTTTCTCTTGTGCTGTAAACACACACCAAACATCAGATCTAAACATTTACTTATCTGATTTTTACTGACCATGTAAATGCCTCCCGTGTTTCCTGTTAACAGAGGAGACTACGACGGCCCGCAATACTCCAAACATCCCCTTATTAGCTAAAAACTCATCAGCTCTGAGGTGTAGAGGGTCGAATAAGTAACTTCTATGTCTTCTGTACTGTATCAAACAAGTGTTTCAATCTTCTAAGTATTTATCACAGCTTTATTTCTTTCTTTTATTTTTATTTTTTAACAATATGATACAGTTAGAAGAGGATTTACTGGAAGTATCCGGCTTATATGTGACAAAATACAGTATATCCAGTAATCCAACATTGCTCTCAAATTGTTTTGCAGAGATTATGTATTAAAAAAATGGCATTTGACCTACACTGAAAAAAAAAAAAAAACGATTAGTGTGTACCTAAATCTTTAACCTTTCCCACTCTTCTTATTTCATGCTAAATCCGTCTTTACAGTGTATATTTTCCAGTTCTATTCCACTCCACTTGGTGACTTTCTCAGTCCACATTCACTAATTTTTGACTACTTCTCTCTCCTCTACAGTTTCCAAATATTTTCCCCTTTAAATAATCCTGCTCGTGCGTCATTTGGACTGCGGGCCTCAGCACACTGCTATGCTAATATGATTTCCAGCTCAAATGGAACGTGCAAAATGTGCTGCAGCTTCTTCCCCTTATCCCCGGTGGCTTCTCCGTTGCAGTCGGCACTTATTATATTTATTTATTTATTTAGATTAAAGTTGGAAATTCTCAAGGCTTCACCCACATGGATCGAGTAGTTGTCTGTAATCTCCAAAGCGCGGGCTGTTGTTTACTACACACATATGCAAAGCAGCAGGCATGGTTGCGGCGTCGTCGTTGTCTGTTCTATAAAAAGTCCTTGCCCTCGGCGGTCTGCACTTGGGAGACTCGTGTGTTGAGGATGGCTGGCAGCAGCGAGACGATGCTGCTGCTGCTGCAAAATAAAGGAGGAGATCCAGCTTCTTCCATTATTAAAAGTGCAATGTGTAGGGTTTAGGAAGAGGCGGAAACTATAATCTGTGTGACCCTGAAGAGGAAGTGGATTAGGGCAGCAACTAACGATTCTTTCAATTAATCAGTTAGCTGTTTGGAATGCAGAAGTTGACTTGATGGAAAGATTTTTACTCAATTTTATCCAGATGAAGCGGATCCTGGTGAAATACATTTAAAGCAGAACTGAGTAACATTTTTACCTTATTAAACTTCTTTGTGTGGTGGTTGCATATGTATTTTTGGGCCTGTGAAGCTCCCGTCGACGCTCCCTGTTGTCTCTGGGCAGAAAACCAGCTGCAACATTTGCCTTCACTGACCTGAAGACAAGATCTGAGAAACCCGGGCAACGTGAAATGTTTTTGTTTGTGGTACTTTCTTATTTCAATAAAAAAGAAGAAGAAGAAGAAGAAAGAAGAGTTCGCATCTTTTCACTAGCAGTGTACTTTCACAAGAGAGCAGCAGAAGAAGAAGAAGAAGAAGAAGAAGAAGAAGAAGAAGAAGAAGAAGAAGAAGAAGAAGAAGAAGAAGAAGAAGAAGAAGAAGAAGAAGAAGAAAAGACAGCAATAGCAATAGGCCCTACGCCCTGTAGGGGCTCGGGCCTAAAAAAGAAGCGTTTGGTTCTTTTCACTAGCAGTGCACTTTCACAAGAGAGCAGCAGGGGGAGCTCTGTAGTGGAAGTTACTTAGTTCTGCTTTAAAGACAAAAGAGTATTTTCATCGAATACACTAATTTACTCATTTTACGCATCATTTTCATGTGATGGCGGCTCAATTGAAGTCATAAAACTTATTTTTTCAGCTCATGGAATGTTTTGGAACCTATGTATGGATTTGGAATTAGTAAATATATCTTTATTAGTTCATGGTAACTTGAACTCCAATAACTAACTTTATAGTCATCCTCAGGGGTCAGATTAACCGAGTTCTGACATGTAAATTTACACTGGAACATCCTTCAAACTCGGAATTCATTCTCCAAAAAATTACAAACTCAAATACTAAGTGAAATCTGGTCTGTTTCGATAGGTTCAAATGAAGTAGGTTTGACTATGCCCTTGGTATCAACCTTTGTCTTTTTCAGATTATAAAGTAATTTGATGTAGGTTAGCCGTTAGCGGTTTGGAGAGCAGTGAAAAGGTTCAACTCAGAAGTTGACTTAAAAACAGGTCCACATTTTTACTTTTTATTTTCAAAAATATGTACAAAGTTCCAGTGCCAAAGTGCACAGTGTAACAATAGAGTTTCAGGAGGGAACTTCTCCAGAATTTGGTGCCTTTTATCTGAGCTGGCTAACAGGGTAAAACTAATGACTAAAGCAGTGATGACAAATGTAACAGCATGAATAAAATCCTCCTAAAATCTCCAATCACAAAAACAAAACTCACAAACTACCGGTATCTAAAAACCCTCATATGTTCATAAAAACCCTATAACATCAAGCACCAAATAGCATTAAAACCAAAGCCTATCCTGCTCCCCGACACATTTTCATGTCTTGGTCCAGCCTGGAACCTTAAAACAGGAACTCGCTTCTGTGGAGACCTCTGTAAGTACCTCGTGTAAATATATTCACTAAAACAGGGACCAGCAGCAACCAATTAAAGTGCCGTGCCTCAGGATCTAAAAGTGGTAAAAGGAAGAATTTAAATAAATACTTTTTAAAAAAATTGTGTACAGTGTTCTTTTATTTATGTGCAAATTATGTTTAAAAGTGCTATGTGCAAAAGTGCACTATGTTTAAAAGTGCTGTGTGTAATTTAAAGTGCTAAAGTCAAGGTGCTTGCGGTAGTTACTTATGGTAACAAACGGCCTGTTTGTTACAAGAAGGAACATTCATGCAAGAAAGTTTAATGCTGGAGGTATTCCACATCTTTAGGTCAGTAGCCTGCACACTCACTCTTAGGGCTGTGTTTTGCCCCTGGCGTCAAGGGGCGGTTCCAGGTCGGGCTGGTGCTACCTTCACAGCAGTAACACTAGCTCAAAGAGGCTCAAAGAGACACTTGTTCTCCTTCAACAAGTCAAAGAATGAGAGGGGCTCATATACAGGACAATAAAACAGCTCCAAAGCTCCACAAAGTCATCATACGTTGTTGAGCAGCGGTTGTGATCAAAACAGCGGTGTGTCCTGAAGCCAGAGAGACCCCTGCAGTGACCTCCGCTCTGGAGCTTCTCTTCTTTTTTAAGGCAGATGGACGGTCTACACTGGACTATATTCATTATTCTGTGATGTATCGTTTTGGTTATTTGTGCCCATTAAGCTTGTTTCATTAGGATTATCTGGTCCATATAAAGCTAGTAATAGATTCCAGCAAATGTTTCCCATGTTATGTTTTTCACTGCACTAGTTTTGAAGTTTATTAGTTACGATTCTGGCCATTCACAGAATGCATCACACCACACCCTACGTTTGCTTCACTCCAGCTCATATTTTGGCCTGATCACACCTCTGTTTGGAGCTCCACGCCCCACGACGTCACAGTTTGCACTGGCGCAAAACAACATCAAATGAACTCATTAATGCGTGCGCTGCACCACCGCCAGGGGCAAAATACGGCCCATAAGCTCTTTTGGCTGGACCATTAGTTCATGTGTCATAAATATTCCATTTGAGTTGATTAAAAGTCTTCATGTTGCAGCATGTGCACTCACATACAACTCCACAGTCCCAAGTCTTGGCTGCTGTGGACTAGACCTCTTTTCTCAGAGTGTATAGTGTAAGAGCTGAAAGATTAATCAGACCATAACTGCAATTTGAATAATGGCAAATAGAAACAGATGTAGTTTGTAATGTCCTGTGAAGAACATATCCTGTTCTGGAGTGGGGCCCTGTCATATCACTGGAGATACAGTGGGGGTGATGTAAACACTGGAATATATTTTGATATATTTCCACATGCGCTGCAGCTGACTTTCCTCTCAGTGTGAAGGGAGGCTCATTGTGAACAATAATAATAATAATAGTCAAGTAGTTATCAGTTATTTTATTGATTGATTGATTCTCTTTTCTACATTGAGACTTTTAAATACATTTAATAAAGATTGAAATCTGATTTCTTTGTTGTTGTTATTGTTAATAACGTCACTGTCTCTGCATAACCTGGCCCTGCCATATGAATTCTTGTGATATTTGTGAGTTCACAGACTCTTGAGAATCCATCTGGACAGTGTTGGGTTTGAGCCGGCCACAGTCGGCTAAATGTTATGCCACACAACCGCCACTTTAGATTGATGGGTACATGCTGGCATTATGCCCATCATAATTCACCCGGACTGTGAGAATTATCACAGTCTGGTTATGGTTAGGATTAGGGTGAGGGTTAGGACCAGGTATTTTGGTTAAGGTTAGGGCAGAACTGCGCTACGAAAAAAGTGAAGGAGTGACACTGCCAAGCTAAGTTACAGATCAGATCTGCGGAGAGGCAACCCTGCTCACATTAAAACCCAAATCTATACTTGTATAGCTTGTAGCTACCTTGCATTTAATAACTGCAAGGTAGATATGTCCTCGCCGCGAAGGAGGGTCAAAGGACAGGGGCATTCTGGGACAGTTATCTGAACTGCTTTTACCTGTAGCCCATCGAGGCAACTGTTGTTGTGATTTTGAGCATTAAAAAAATAAATTGATTTGATTTGATATGTTTAATGCCACACAATGCAACATTCCAGGCAAAGCAATAACATCTCCATGGAGACGAGCAGGTGGTAGAAAAGTTGCAAAATGCACCTTTAAGTATGTTTTCACTGACTTTAACATGAACCCCTCATGAAGACTCTATCACAGCGTGGGTTAACTGCAAACAGTTTCTTTATGGGGGACATTATTTCAGTTCCAAATCCTTCGTATAAAGCTGCAGCTCAGTACTCTGACTCCCCGTTGTGCACATGCTCAGTGAGGCCCATCACATGAAACACACATCATTTCTTCAGTGGCACCACTTTGATCTCCATAAGTCCCTGCATACTTTTCATACATTTTAATTATGCCCCATATGTTCAAACGCTGTGGTATCATGGCACTCTGGATGAACTCTGCTCACAATGAACCCATAAATGGCTCAAAAACAGCTTTACACTTTCAGAGAAGCTGAAGACTGGTGATAATACTGTGAAACTCAGCTCCACGCACTGATATGGCCGAGTTATAGAATGGTATTATGGATGTGTTCAGGGGCTCAGCTTTTAGAAGTGTGATTTGAAGAACTGATTTTGACGATCCTGTTATCTAAAATCAGCAATGGCTCTTTGAACTATTATTTTAATTTCCAGATTAGTATGAAGGCTTTCCAGCTTTAACTGTGGTTTGTTGAGATACATCTTTGTGCAGGCAGTTTGACCCCTGAATGAGAATTACACTAAATTCAACTAAACCTGGACTTGATCAGGACCAAACAAGGATTAGAACAGGACCAAATCAAGACCCTCACTGGATTCAAACCAGGACAAGTGTGAACGTGCCCTAAATGATGTAGATTTTCAAAACATGGAGAAACTCATAAAAGAAACAAAACACAACTTAATGTGTCCAATACGACTTAATGTGTCCATTAGGATATAGGATATAGGATAGGATATAGGTGGATATAAGGGAGAAAAAGTACTTTTTCTACAGTATGGCATGGTGACGGTGCCAGGCTAAGTTACAAGTCAGATCCATGCAGAGAATGCATATTTTTCAAGAAACTGTTTCAGCAATATTGCAATTTATTTAGATTTCTTAAATCCATCAAAAGTAATTTCTTGAGTGATATTCTTTTATAAATATAGTTACTAATCTATCTATCTTTGCTTTATCAAAACATGTTTTAGTAATACTTAAAGCAACAGTATGTCACTTTCTGGAGGTGGAAAGCCACCCACATGAGTCCATGGAAATAGAAAGTTAAAACCATACTTTGGAACATCCTTCACGGAGATGGATTAGTTCTATGCCACAGCATCATACATTTCCATAGTAACCAGCAGGAGGAGGAGGCTGCTCCAGTATACGAGGATAAGGACATTTCAGTGTGATACAAACAGCTAAAATGAAAAAAAAAAAAAAGTCTTATTATAGTCTATTTTTCGGGCTACAATTTGCATTGAACATATTATTCTGGGCGTCACAAATGTTTTGGTTTACGTACCGTTTACCGTACGCCTGGATTAGAGCTCACTCTCTCACCTCCACACTGCCTCCTCCCTCATGTCTCCCCTGTCTCTGTGGAGCTGGAAATGGGATGTCAACACCGGGACCTCCCCCTGGATTATTTAACCAGCCACTTCAAAGGGGACAAACATAATCCTACATTATTGATATGAGGAAAATGGGGAAATGTAAAAGTCAAGAGCTGCTCCAGAGGTGAGACGTGACAGGCTTTCAAACTATTACACACACTTTTGTTCAGGTGCAGGTGAAAGTATGTAGGCTGTTTCAATAGAAGCACAAACAAGTGTGGTGTTGGCATGTTTCTGTCCGTGTCTGGGTGGGTTTCCTTTGGGCACTTCCAAAGCATGCACAATAAAAACAATGTCCTCCAGAAAAGGTAGTCCTGTGCAAGCCGAGCTCCAGCCCTGCTCCTGACAGGTTCAACCCCAGCAGCATTATGGGACTGTCAGGATCCTCAAGATTGTGCTCCCTCCTGTCTGCCCCCTCCTTCCTGAGTTTCCTGTCTCTCCTCCTCCCTGGGTGTGTCCTTCGGGGTCTGGCAGCAAACACACCTGCATCCACTTACATCATTACCTGCAGCATAAGAAGTCTGGTCCTTCATTCACTCATCGCCAGTTCGTCATATATTCTACTACAGTTAGTACTGCGTTTTTGGCTCCAGAAAACTCAACTCACTTTTGTGCATTTTTGGAATTGTTCTTCACCTTGTCCTGTGTCCAGGTGTCCCTGCTGCCTCCCTCCGGTAACCACCTGCCTGCTCCTGTGTGCCTGCCTACTCCTACCTGCTTCCTCCTGTGTGTGTGCCTGCCTGCCCGTTCCTGCCTGCCTCTGCCTACCCTGGACACCCCCCAGCCCTGTAACCACTTACCTGTCGTTGTAAATAAACTGTGTTTCACCTGCCTCCGTTGTACTGCTCTTGGGTCCTAAGTCAAACCCCTGACAGTACGAACTGGCCACGATGGACCCAGCAGATCCAGACCCTGTGGTTCGTGCCCTCCAGATCCAGGGAGCGCAGATTGGACATCATGACCAGACTCTTCACACCCTTTTGGAGGGTCAGCAAACCACCAACTAACAGATTTCACAGCTCGGCGCCATGCTCCAGGCCCTAACCACTAACTTCTCTCTTCAAGCCGCTCCAGCCTAACCTGCACCCTCCCAGCACCTAGCCTTGTCCACACCGGCTCCTGTTGTCCACAGCCGTCCTGGGAGCCACATCGCACCTGATCCCGACCGTTACTCAGGTGATATGGGGAAGTGCGGGGGTTTTCTTCTTCAGTGTTCCTTGGTGTTTAGCCAGAAACCCCATACTTATGCTTCTGACTCTGCTAAAATTGCTTTTGTTATGGGACTTTTGCATGGAAAAGCATTGGACTGGGCCTCGGCTATGTGGCAAAGCAAACCAGTAATGCGGAGTAATTTTGTCATGTTTGAAGAGGAGTTGAGAAAGGTTTTTGATCACCCTGTCAAGGGTAGAGAGGCTTCCAAGCGTCTCCTAGCCATTCATCAGGGGACACGGAGTGTGGCTGATTTCTCTGTAGACTTCAGAACTTTAGCGGCTGAGGCAGGTTGGGATGATCCTGCCCTCCAAACCGTATTCCTCAACGGGTTGTCAGAACAATTAAAGGATGAGTTGGCGCTAAGAGAAGATCCAGAGAATCTTGATTCACTTATTACGACAGCCATCCGCTTAGACAATAGACTGAGAGAACGGAAGAGGGAGAGACAGAACCGGCCTACAACCCTTCTCACCCGTCAAAACCCTGTCCTTACCCGAGTTCCTGTACAACCCTCTGGGCATGCCTCCCAGAGTAACGCCTCAGCAGGTCAGGTTTCTCTAACCTCTGAGGAACCTATGCAACTAGGTCGCGCTAAACTAACCCCCTTGGAGCGCTCACGTAGGCTCCAGGCCGGGGAATGTGTCTACTGTGGCCAGGTTGGACATTTTTTAGCGGCCTGCCCGATTCAGCCAAAAGGGGGGGCTCACCAACAGTGATGGGGATGCTGGTGAGCCATGCTGCTATGTCCTCAAACCCCACAAAAAGAATGCTTGTTCCTGCTACTCTTTGTTCCGAGAATCTGACTCTACCGCTCTCTGCTTTAATCGATTCCGGAGCAGATGACAATTTCCTGGACTATAATTTGGCCTGTCAAGCAAACATAAAAACAGAGCCGCTGGAGACCCCGCTTGTGGCCAATGCTTTAGATGGTCGACTACTAGCTAGGGTTACAGATCGCACGGTTCCTGTTACGCTAGTTTTGTCCGGAAATCATAAAGAGACCATACGTTTCAATCTTATTTCCTCGCCGCAGTCTCCTCTGATTCTTGGATATCTCTGGCTAAGGCACCATAATCCCCAGTTCGATTGGGCAGGGGGGAAGATATCTAGTTGGAGCTCATCATGTCATTCTCTCTGTTTGCAGTCTGCTCTCTCTCCTGCGGAGACCCCTCCTCCGTCTCCGAGCCCCCAGATCTGTCCGAGGTCCCCTGTGATTACCCACGATTTATGGGAGGTCTTCTGCAAGGAGCGTGCCATGTCCCTTCCCCCTCACAGACCTTACGACTGCGCCATAGACCTCTTTCCAGGTGCCACACTACCGTCCAGTCACCTGTACAATCTGTCCCGTCCAGAGCGAGCAGCCATGGAATGCTACGTCAAGGAGTCATTGGCAGCAGGTATTATTCGACCGTCATCTTCCCCTGTCGGTGCTGGCTTCTTTTTCGTGGATAAGAAGGACAAGTCCCTCCGTCCGTGTATTGACTTTCGAGGGTTGAATGATATCACAATAAAAAACAAATATCCACTTCCCTTAATTGACTCTGCATTCCAACCATTACACCAGGCGACTATTTTTACCAAACTAGACCTGAGAAATGCTTACCACCTTGTTCGTATTCGTGAGGGGGACGAATGGAAAACTGCATTCAACACCCCTATTGGACATTATGAGTACTTGGTGATGCCCTTCGGCCTGACTAATGCCCCCGCTGTATTTCAGGCCCTTGTTAATGATGTACTCAGAGATTTCCTGGATAGATTTGTTTTTGTGTACATAGACGACATTTTGATTTTTTTCCCGCTCTCCTGAGGAACACACACATGTCAGACAGGTGCTTCAGAGGCTCCTTGAAAATAAACTGTTTGTTAAGGCCGAGAAGTGTGACTTTCATCAGCAGTCTGTCAGTTTTCTGGGGTACATCATTGGCAGTGGGCAGGTGAAGCCGGACCCTGCTAAGATACAAGCTGTGACAGAATGGCCCCAACCAACCAATCTTAAGGAGCTACAACGGTTCCTGGGGTTTGCTAATTTCTACCGACGTTTTATTCGCAATTACAGTCAGGTCGCAGCACCTTTAACTTGTTTAACATCTTCCAAGACTTGTTTTGTTTGGTCTGCAGAGGCAGAGAAAGCATTCCTGGACTTGAAGAGGCGGTTCACCTCAGCCCCGATCCTCACACACCCAGATCCGGCACGCCAGTTTATTGTTGAGGTGGATGCCTCCGACAGCGGAGTTGGTGCGGTGCTCTCCCAACGTTCACCTGTGGACCAAAAGGTCCATCCCTGTGCTTTTTTTTCACGTCGCCTGTCCCCTGCCGAACGCAACTATTCAATTGGAGATCGGGAGCTCCTAGCTGTTAAGCTGGCCTTGGAGGAATGGCGGCATTATCTGGAAGGAGCTGAGCATCCATTTGTGGTTTGGACTGACCATAAGAACTTGTCATACATCAGGACAGCCAAACGTTTAAATTCCCGACAGGCTCGTTGGACCCTGTTTTTTGACCGTTTCCATTTCACACTCACCTACCGACCAGGGTCCCGTAATACTAAGCCGGATGCTCTCTCCCGACAGTTTCTTTCCACAGACACCCCTGACGAGGCAGAGTCCATCCTACCATCATCCCGCGCCGTCGCATCGCTAACCTGGGAGATCGAGTCAGTGGTGAGGGACGCGCAGAGAACAGAACCGGACCCAGGTAACGGGCCACCTAATCATTTGTTTGTACCCCAGTCTGTCCGTGCGCAGGTGCTGCAATGGGGGCATGCTTCCCGCTTCGTTTGCCACCCTGGCGTCGGAAGGACTCTTATTCTCCTCCGAAGACATTTTTGGTGGCCCGGTATGGAGAAGGACGTCAAGGAGTACGTCTCCGCGTGTACTGTTTGTGCCAGAGGTAAGGCGTCTAACCGACCCCCAGCTGGTGCCTTGCGCCCTCTACCAGTACCAAGTCGACCCTGGTCCCATATTGCCTTGGATTTTGTCTCCAGGCTTCCCGTTTCTCAAGGCAATACTGTTATCCTCACCATCATTGACCGTTTCTCCAAGTCGGTCCATTTCGTTGCTCTCCCCAAACTGCCAACAGCCTTAGAGACGGCCAACCTCCTGGTCCAGCATGTGTTCCGGATACATGGGATCCCAGTGGACATAGTTTCTGATCGGGGCCCCCAATTCGTGTCCCGCGTCTGGAAGAGCTTCTGTGATGCCCTGGGTGCCAAGGTGAGCCTCTCATCTGGCTTTCACCCCCAAACCAACGGTCAGTGTGAGAGGGCCAACCAGGACCTGGAGGCTGCCCTGCGTTGCATCGCTGCCAAGGACCCGTCAAGCTGGAGCACATACCTGGCCTGGGTGGAGTACGCACACAACTCCCTCTCATCGTCGGCCACTGGGATGTCTCCTTTTGAATGTGCCCTCGGGTATCTGCCCCCTATGTTTCCTGTGCAGGAGAGGGACATCGCGGTTCCGTCCTGCGGGCGGTACATCTCCAGCGGTGCCGTGACGTGTGGACAACCGCCCGGACTGCCTTACTGAGGACCTCCGAGAGAAACTGCCTGTTCGCTGATCGGCATCGGGTCCCTGCTCCGGAATATCTGCCAGGTCAGAAAGTCTGGCTTTCTTCAAAGGATATTCCGTTGAAAACTGATTCCAGGAAGTTGTCGCCGCGCTACATTGGACCCTTCGAGATTGATCGAATAATCAACCCCTCTGTGGTACGATTGAAGTTGCCGGCCTCTTTGCGGATCCACCCAAGTTTTCATGTGTCACAGTTGAAGCCGGTGTCCTCCAGTCGCTTTGTGCCCTCCGGCCGATCCCCTCCTCCCGCCCGGGTTGTCGACGACTACCCGGCCTTCACTGTCCGGCGCCTCTTGGATGTTCGTCCCCGTGGCCGTGGGTTCCAGTTCCTGGTCGACTGGGAGGGCTATGGTCCCGAGGAGCGGTCCTGGGTGTCTCGCTCCCTCATCCTCGATCCCGGTCTCGTCCGGGACTTCTACCGTGACCATCCCGGCAAGCCTGGCTGTCCGCCCGGTGGCGTCCGTTGAGGGGGGGGTTCTGTCAGGATCCTCAAGATTGTGCTCCCTCCTGTCTGCCCCCTCCTTCCTGAGTTTCCTGTCTCTCCTCCTCCCTGGGTGTGTCCTTCGGGGTCTGGCAGCAAACACACCTGCATCCACTTACATCATTACCTGCAGCATAAGAAGTCTGGTCCTTCATTCACTCATCGCCAGTTCGTCATATATTCTACTACAGTTAGTACTGCGTTTTTGGCTCCAGAAAACTCAACTCACTTTTGTGCATTTTTGGAATTGTTCTTCACCTTGTCCTGTGTCCAGGTGTCCCTGCTGCCTCCCTCCGGTAACCACCTGCCTGCTCCTGTGTGCCTGCCTACTCCTACCTGCTTCCTCCTGTGTGTGTGCCTGCCTGCCCGTTCCTGCCTGCCTCTGCCTACCCTGGACACCCCCCAGCCCTGTAACCACTTACCTGTCGTTGTAAATAAACTGTGTTTCACCTGCCTCCGTTGTACTGCTCTTGGGTCCTAAGTCAAACCCCTGACAGGGACGGGTTAAATGCAGAGGATGATTTCCCTAAGGAGACAATTAAGTGTTAGAAAATGGCAGATCTGCATCAAATTGGAAGTAGTGGTAGTCTGCAATTTGAATATAAGTTGTAAGTAATAGAAACTGTAGGATTATTTGTGAAAATGCATCGTCATGTAGAATGCATTTCAGAGTGCAAAAAAGATAAACCGCAGTCACCACGAGAACAGTGTTTTATTTCTGCTCTCACTAATACTGTGCAGTTCAAAGCCAAATGATGTGATCAAATATCCCAGTGTATTTCACCCAGTTTATAATGTTACTTCCTGGTTGGACAAGAGCAGAAGATGTGACATAGTAAGAGGTAATTCCACAACTGTTACTTAGCAACCAGACTGCAAACAAGTGCCAAAATCCATATAAATGACAATAGTTATAATTTGACAGGTAAAAATACCTGATTACAGCTTTATTTGTTAAATGATTGTTTAAACTGTCAGAAAAATTTCTCAGTTGTGTGTAAATGATCTCCACATTTAGGATGAAATGTTGCATATTGATGACATCACAGAGGGATTCTGTTTTAAAACTCAGTACTACTTCCTGTAAACTCCAGCTTTATTTTTTATTCACAAACTGCCACTTGACTGATGTAAAACTATGATAAATATTTACCACAGGTTTCATCATCAAACCAAGACATAATTAAAAAACATGAAAATCTGTAAGAAGCACGTTAAGTACATTTTGCAGTGGATACTTTTTACTTTTATTTCTCTATATTTGAGAACAGTACTTTCTACTCCACTAATTTTTAAATTTTTTTTTTTTTAAACAAAAACAAAAAAACTTGAATACTTTAATAATCCTCAAAATCTATGTCAATTACTTTTACATTTCACTCTTAAAGTACATTTTCAAATGTATACTTTAAAAGACAAATTGTATGCATTATTTATAGGACCTTTAAAACTGCTCTTGAGTTTCTTTACTTTAACATCTCATGTTTTAGAACTAAAAAAAATAATTTGCAAAGAACAATATCACTTTATCACAGCCTTGGGAGATGCCATCTTAACTTAGCTGTGGCTCCATCTACTGGCTGCACAAGTGTTATGTTACATAACACTTGTTTCTTTATAGTCTTTAATGTGATACTTTTTATTTTTACTCGTTTTACTTCTTCCACCACTGGATTTTAGCGCTCTGCATTCTGAATTCCAGCAAATGAAAGAATGTTTTCGAAGTGGTCGTATTCTTACTATTTCTATCTGAAGCAGCAGAGCAGAGAGACGCGGCTGTCACATTAGTGAAGGAGCAGCTCTGACACGGAGCGCTTACGAGGCAGTTAGATCAAAACACACAATCTGGATGTTTTCTGCCCCACTTCTCTGCCTCCTGACCACAATTTCCCACTACAACCCCGTAGCTGCTGAAGAGAAAATCTCCTTCTTCCTCGCTCCGCTGCACTGCTGCTGATCTGACCGTTAGGAAAATATGGAAATAAAAGGGACGGCCGCGGTGAGCTGGGATTGGTGCATTTGAACAAAGTGGGAGCAGAGAAAAGCAGGGTCAAAAACAATAGTGTGTTTTGTGGTATGATGCAGGAAGTGCTTTGTGGGTTTTGTTTGTTTGGCAGATGGGTGCTGGTGCATTCTGGGCCATGTTGTTTATTGAGTGAGAATGCATCCATGTGAAATGAGGAGTGAACATCAGAGGTTATTTGTGGAAAGAAGTAGAATGTGTTGTTGCATGTACAGTCCAGATCAAAAGTTTAAGAGCAGTTGAATAAATGGCAAAAGTCACATATTGCATGGTTGGATCTTAGCAAGGTTCCAAGTACAGCTTCACTATGCAACAAGAAATGGGAACGAGACAACAACAAAAAAAAGTTTGAATAAAATGTTTTTTGAAAACAACATTTAAACTGAAATACATCGTTCTGCAGCTGATCAAAAGTTTAGGACCACATGCCTAAAGAGCCCAAATCTGTGCAAAAATGTGGCTTCAGTGTCATTTTCTGTAAGTATTCCCCTGTCATGACGTTCTGATGAAAAAGGCAAAAAAAAGGTTCTTTTTTTGAACATGGTCGGGCTGTTGAGCTGCAGCAGGGCCTCTCACAGCACCATCACTGCTGAAGACAGTCATTTGGAATTTATTAAGAGATCTGAAGGTTATGGAACAAAAAGGTCAAGTGGAAGACCCAAAAATGACACCAGCACTGAGCCGGAGGATCTGATTGGCCGTCGGTCAAGACACTGGACGATCCTCGACCCAAATTAAGGCCTTTACTGGTGCCGACTGCAGCCCAATAACCATCAGATGGATCTGAGACTGAAGGGCTTCAAAAACAAAAGAACTTCAAAGGCCTCGTCCCCTTGAACGCCACAGAACTGCTGCTTGAGCTTTACAAGAGACACTAAACATTGAAAGGTGGAAGAAAGTTTTATTCTCTGATGAGAAAAAATGTAACCGTGATGGTCCTGATGGTTTGCAACGTTCCTGGCACGACACGCAGATTTAAGGGCAAGAACATGTTTAAAGGCTATAATAGTGTGCTGCATAATATTTCTCCTTTCATAACCAACATAGAGATTATTGCAGTAATGTCTCTAAAGGTGACATTTTTCTGGTGGACCACAGCCACAGTTTCTCCAGCAGATAGTATTTCCCTGTGAGTAGTTGGTACTTTGACATGCTATTACATGTGATCCATTCATAAGCTGCCAAGCTGTTTCTTTTCTCCATGATTTTTCTCACTTTGAGTAATGCATAACCATCTGGTAAAACCAAATGAATCTCTCTCTTTTTTTTTTAAACATAATCTTTTATTTGAAAAAAAGCTCATTGCACTATTTTATAAAAATATAATTTGCAGAATTTTGATCATTTTGTACATTTTATAAATGCATGTTTTATGTTTAAAGTGCTGCATGGTGCTCCTCCTCCATTGAAAGGGTTCATTAAACCAAAGAGTGTGAATGGGACGGTCACGAGGGCCACGGCTCCAGGGGACTGTGAGGTACAACACATTTGGACAGACTGTGCTTTCTGTCAAAAGTTATTAGAACAGCCTTCCTCTAAAAATAAGAGAATGTTCATCATTGTCCAGTGTTTGTGCACTTTTAACTCTGAGCTTTGTCTGTTCTATTGTATTTGTCTTTTATGTTACCTGCTTAGGGACAACAGATGGAAACTTATTTACTCTGTAACTGGTCCAGATGTTCATTAATATGCACTGCCTTATCAAATAAATAAAAACTGACAAATTAATTCAGTGCAATTTAACAAAGCAGAGCTGCTTTAAAGTTTAATTTCTGAGCACAGGAAGCCATCGCCCGATCATCAAAACAAACACAGTTAGATCAAGTCTAAGTAACTAACACTAAATACTAACATTTGACATGGCTGCATCCCAAATTTTCAATGTTTTATGATTCAGTAACTAGCTTTTCCTGAACCAGACGTTAGATGTGCATACGACTCAAAGATTTATGATTCTGTATGTCTTAACGCGTTTTGTGATTTTAATGCAATTTTTCGTGTTCTGTAAAGCACTCTGTGTACGAATTGCGCTCTACAAATAAACTTGCCTTGCATTGCCTGAATAATTGTCTTGCATTTGTCCTCTGAAGTGTGTGGGGTGGAGTACTTCCTGCATAAAGAGTATAGTGTCCTTAAGCGTGAGTTCACATGAGGAGAGGAGGTTTGAGCAGCAGGGGGCGGACAGGGGATGATGTTTACCACTCAAAGATGGCCGCCAAATGAGCCCGATCCTTCCTCTAACTAATTGGCTTTCCACTTTCCGTCTCGTCTCACAGCCTCAGTGGACCTCCTCGGCTCTAGGCTCTGGTTTCTCTCACTTCAAACGCATTTGTTTCATCTTTATGGTGGATCCGAGGATTGCATGTTGTCGTCCAAGTTGTGTAGCCACTTTGAGAGTTGTCTCGTGAGGCAACTGATTCTGATTTTTTTTTGTATTTTTGTATTTTTATTTGTGCGTTGATCGGAAACTGAAACGATTTTTCTGTTCATTTACACATCTCCAGACTAATGTTCGCCCTCCCAAAACCTTAATGATCTCTTTAAAGACTCCTCCTTTCCTCCACAGATAAACGAACGGAGCTCCAATGAAGTATGAGGCTCGCCATCATTTGTCAAAGTGTGGCTAAATGCACCGAGGTTCTACTAATGGGTGGAGGAGGGAAGAGGAGGAGCGGGCCTGGTGCAATGCAGATCTCCCAGGGACACGCAGGTAACAAGTGCTCCCCAACAAAGTCATTAGCGCTCCCCCGCCGGCTGCGCACCTGCTAGCACTGCGAATGCTAATCAATCCCAGTAGAAAGATGCGGCCGGTGGTGTTAGCTGAGGTGAGGGAGGAGGAGGAGAGGAGGAAGGGTTGTGAGGCCTGAGTGTCGGGCAGAGCTGTAGGAGATGTGAGGGAAGGAGAAGCCTGCAGTTACATGGTATCACATGTACGCCATTATTACTGCTGTGAAAAATGTGCTTAAAGGTGCACTGTGTAACTTTTGCATTTAATTTATGTAATAACACTGAGACAAGCAGGTGGTACAACAGGTCAGAACTGTGGAGGGACAGCTCACAGTTCTATTTTTGAACTATAACACCTAAATTAGAAGGATAAGTTTAATGCCATGGTGTGGAACATTCTACGCAAAGCTCTGGGTGGGCCTGGGTGAGCTAATGCCTGCGCCCCAAGGTAAAAAAAAAACAGAAAGAGGAGAGATGGCATTGGATTAGACAAATGCTTGTAATGCTTTCAGACTTGTTCAGTCACGCCCCCGAAAATAACAATAGTTCACATTCGCGACCACCAAACACAAAAAATAGGCGACACGCAAAGTGATAAATTAGCCATATATCTAATGTTTGACTTTAGTTTGAGAATATAGACCTAGAAAAATGACTTTGATCAGCCCACAAGTAGGAATCTACATTTACCACTGTATTTGAAGGGTGTCAAGTCTTGTTTAACACTGTTGTATCAATTTTTCCCATCATCTGGGGACCCCTGGAAATCATTTCATGACCCCCATAGGGGGCCCGACTGAGAACCACTGCTTCAGAAAGTGACAAATCAAAGCCCTCTCACAGTCACACATCAGAGACCTATAAGACCTATAAGTGAAGAAATGTAAGATAGATTAGTAATGCATTCATTTGGAACATTTCCAGCCAAGCCTTGTCTCCATGGAGACGAGCAGGTGGCAGACCGTTTACTAGAAAAGTTACGTAGTGCATCTTTTAAAGTTCTCCTTTTAGTAAGTTGGAGCAAAATTGAAAATCAAAAATACTCAGTAGTTACATGATTTAATAATGTATTTTTGAGGAGCAAGTTTACATTCTATTAAAAAATATGAGTTGGTTATTTATAAATTAGATTAACTTTAAACTTGCTGATCCTAAATTGCTAATAAACCTGTGCATGTTCACTTTAAGATTTGTGCTGTTTGAAATGTGAGCATGTTACCAGACAGAGGGGTCAGAGGTCAGGAGCAGAGCGGACAGTCTGCTGGAGCAGCCATGTTGACTGAGGCTGACCGCTAACAGGTGATGGACGGCAGGGGAAGAGGGTCAAGGGCACACACCGTTCCAACGTTTGACATCAGCAGGAAACAGCATGATGGAAAAGACACCGTACAAACACCGTCAGTTTAGAGCGTCCCCAGAGGGAGTATGTCCTATATGAGTCCCAACCAACTCCTCAAGTTTGTAAAAAAAACAACAACAACAACATGTGTTCGAGGTTTGTCTGCTAACAGTGTCTGTCTATTGTATGATTTTAGAGTGATGCATTTTAACTTTGTAATAACAACTGTACTTTTACTATGTTTAGGGTGACATTTTAACATCTGTCCAGGGACTACAGATGAAAAATAGCCTTGTGGCTAATTCTGGAATATTTACATGTAAATGTGGATTAATATGCACTGTCCCTGAAATAAATAAATCAATAAAAATAAATAAATAAATGTACTAGTCGTATTATTATTTATTGATTCATTATTACTCATTTCCGTTTTTAAGATTATAACACAGAGTAGAAAAACACAAAAATAAATCATGCACATCTTGACTTGTTTCCACTGCAGGCGACTGTGGTGTACTTTGAAAAAAATGTGAGATTCATATGTTGAATTAAATAATTTACCATTGTGGAGTGACTTTGACTCAGTTTAAAGCTACTCCTCTAGTACCATGTCTTTGGAGCTTATTTGCTAAAATATTGGGCGGTATCAAAAGCTTTTGTCAGCAGTATGTTTATTACTGTAGAGATAGATAGATTGTGTTTTTTCTTCTACTGTATCGATTATTGCCATAGATGCTGATTGATTTTTCCTAAAACCATATTGTTTATCTGTTATAATGTTATATATTTTGAGTAAATGATTCCAGTCTTGTATCAAACTATTTTCCTATCATTTTTGAGAACTGTAAGGGAGATGGGTCTACAGTTTGTGAAGGTGTTTGTCCACATATATATTTAAAGTGGAATGACCTTTGCAGTTTTCATTTCTAGATGGAATTTGACGACTATCATTAAAATCTAAATTGCTCTTCTTCAGGACAAGCAGAAAGTAATCAGATTACTCACAGATGCTTTACTGTATAAAACATAATCTGATTACTCCAGAAATCAGATAATGACAACATCTATGGAGTGCATGTAAATACAGCCAGTGTCTGCAGAGCTATCAGAGTTTTCATTTGTACTCTTTTTTAATTTATTTTATTGTTTACATTTTTGCAATGCATATAATGTGAAAGTCTAAAAAAATGATTGAATCGTTTGAATTCATGTGTTGCTAAAATTCTACTTTTTTTTTTTTTTTTTACCATTAACACAGTTTCTTTTCATTTAGCGGGATTATCATAAAACAAAGACAATCTGTTTGATTCTTTCATTGCCTCCACTTCATCTATAGATTTAAATGGGATTCTGTCACTTCAAAGGCGATTCTCTTCAAATGCATTTTTTCCCACAGACCCAGAAAGCCCCTTAAAGTTACATGATCTTGTACTTAACAAGATTTTGACATATTGTACTGAAGAGTTCAACATTTCATCTTTTATATTAATATGAGTTTATTCACAAGTGTATTGTCATAATGATGAATGAAGGAGTCAGAAGTATATTGTGTTGTTTTGTGCACAACCCTCTGTTTCTTAAGCCCAGGTCACACTCCAGTAAACAACTTCAGAGACAGTCAAACAGGACTGCTGGTCTCACACCTCCCACACAGATACTTTCTGTTGACCAAAGGAAAAATGCAGAGCTGGAGATAACGAGAGAAACTCCGGATGAGGGAGTCGGATGGGTGCTGGACCAATCACAGCGCGCTGTACATTTTTTGCAACTTTGTATTGTGTGTTAAAATACTGGCAACCTGCTATGTTGGGGCGCGCGTTTTCAGGGGAAGCAGACTCGGAACGTAGCTTTCAATAATGGCATAGCAGGTGCCAGAGTTGTATTAGATTGTAAACTTAGGGAATAAACCTTTTGGATCAAAGCTACTGATTTCCGTGTTCTTCCTCTGCTGGTATGTGTTATTAGCTGATAGTGAAAGGTCTGTTTGATTCATTTCTTCCTCTCTCAGTTTTGAACACGCAAGAGGCTCCGAAAGGTAAATCAAAGAGATAAGAGAATAACAAATCAAACTAATACTCAATATGCTGTGCTAAGGTAACGGAGCCAGAAAATAGGAGATTTTCTACAATTGGTGACCCGTCGACGTGCTGAAGGGGGAGAATTGGATCAACAGCGTGGACAGGAACGCGGCGTCGGACCTGTCCCCGTAAACAAAAAGCGTTGCGTGAGACATGCCAGTCTTCCACGGCTTGGATATCGGCAACTCCCTGGGCCCACACATAGATTAAGGTAAGACAACTTTTGATTCACTTCCATTGAGAGTGTCAAAGTATGTCTATTGGCTGATTTTTCCAAATTTTAGATATATAGTATTTTTTGGGAGAGGCCGGTGACCGGTTAAAATCTGTAAATTGATGGTGGAAGGAAATAGGGACACGTTATTTAAAAGGACTACACGTGGGGCGGCGACCCTCTAAAACCCTCCGGGGACGTAGGTAGGACCTAAAACTGGTTATTTAAAAGGACTACACGTGGGGCGGCGACCCTCTAAAACCCTCCGGGGACGTAGGTAGGACCTCCCAAGGATACGGACGCGTAGACTGAAATATAGCGTTGTTGAGTGAAGCGTTGACAGACTTGGGGGCTGTCAGAAAACTCTTGAAATATAGCGTTGTTGAGTAAAGCGCTGACAGACTTAGGGACTGTCAGAAAACTCTTGAAATATAGCGTTGTTGAGTAAAGCGCTGACAGACTTAGGGACTGTCAGAAAACTCTTGAAATATAGCGTTGTTGAGTAAAGCGCTGACAGACTTGGGGACTGTCAGAAAACTCGTATAAGGCTTAGAGTGCGTAGAGAGTCTGAAGAAAATTAGTACAAAGGCGCGTGAGTTAGAGGCACTTTCGATTTAATTAAGCAGAGCTTTAAATGCGCAATTGGAGTAAATTCCGTTAAAACGTTTAGTTCAAAATTCTATGACTGAATGCATTAAAGAAGAAGTGGGAACGATAAACGAACAGTAAGTATATGGTAAACGAGGCGTGAAAATAAGGAAATATAACTATGGTTAAAAATAATTGTGAAGAGTGGGTGAAAAACATATGGAAAGATGGCGGGGGATGAGGTCTGCGCGATGGAAATGCAGAATGCGGAAAGTGTATGTAGAAACAGGAGCACGAGCGGCACTGAGAAGAAGGAAGCGCGTGCCACTCGAGGTAAGTTGGAAAAAATGAGAAAACATGCGAAGCGGACATGCGAAGCAGCAGTGGCGAAGTGGACAATAGAAAGAAGGATTTTCAGCCCAACACGAAGGGGAGGAGCCAAGGCAGAAGGGCCGATGCCTTCGGCTCCACCCGCACAGCAATCCCCGCCCCCATACGAAGACAACAGGGCAACACCACCATCTGGTGGAGTGTACCCGCAACTAAGCCTACATGGATTATTGGATGTAGATGTTCAGCCGAGTACCCCGCTTACGAGGGTGGAAAAAGGCACATTAAACAAAATAATCAATCGAAACCCCCCAGAGAACCCGGAGAATGATGACATGACCCAACAAATACTGAAAGCAACCGCTGTTCAACAGACCATTACCAAACTACAAGAAGCTAAAGACCAGCTGTTGAATGAAGCAGTAAAAACACAAGGAAAAACAATTGAGCTCGAACATTTAATGGCAGATTTAAAAATACAACAACAAGAGCAGACACAAGCTAGGGAGAAAGATTCACAAGCCCTATTGGAAAAGCTGGAGGTTCTGAAAACGGAGAAGTCGGTGGCCCGCCCCAAACAAACCTCCAAGCTTAGCTTACAACATTGTCAGGAGGACAGTGAGGAGGAAGCTAATACTGAAACCTATGAAGCAAAAGAAAAATTACTACAGCTCTCTAGAGAAAGATACATAGTAGAGCAAAAATACAAAAAAGCTAAAAAAGAGGACGATGAGACACAGGAAGAATTCACGACCCGTTTAAAGGAGCTAGGCAAAGAATTAAAAAGTAAAGATAAAGACATAGAAACACAGGCAAGGTTGGCCTCTTGCCTGCCACAGAAAAAGAAGCCAGAATTCTATAGTAATTATCCGCTGGTGCAAACAGGGACGCCGGGAGAGGGCGGAGTTTTCCCTTTAGCATATCAACCGCTGGGATGTGCAGAGCTGGCCCTACTCAAAAGTAAAATACCCCCACTCCAACAAGGTGGAAGAGCCTGGTTTCAGGCAGTCAAAGCGGCTACACAGACGTACACATTGGCAGTAGGGGACATTAAGGGTCTTCTGGCAGAATGTGCTCCAGCACATGTGGTTACTGGAATTCTAAGAGACACAGCCCTTACTAATTTACCAGTACATGAACCTTTTGACCCATTAGCAGAAGCACTTCTGGCACACATTGAGGCATTATATCCAGCACCACAGCCTAAACCGCCCACATTGACTCCTTTTCAGCCAGGTGCCTGCCCAAATAAATTTATGGAAGAGTGTGTTCAGGCTTATACCAATTCCATGCATGCACATCCTTACCGCACACCTCAAACGACCTGCCTATTCCTACAAGGCGTTTTGGAAGCCTTGCCCAAACAGTTAAATGAAAACATGCAGGGCACTCCTGGCCTGACAGCGAATCCTGATATGTTCCTCACATATTTTAGACATCACGCAGACATTTTTAATAAAAAACATAGAGAACAGAGAGAGAACACAGAGAAACTACAAGAAGAACTTTTAAAAATGCAGGTAAATCAAGCTAAACAGCAGGCAACAAACGCCAAAAAGGAACTAAAAGCTGTAAGGCAGATGGTGGCCACAACCCCTGACTCACAAACTGATACAAACATTGCCCCAGCACCAGCAAGCGTGTTATACGCAACCCAACCTCAGGCCTACGGGCCCCCACGACCACCACAGACATTCGACCAGACCCACATTCACGTACACGCCCACGGAAATGGGGGGTTTAGGGGTAATGCTAGAGGAAGAGGAGGTGGACAAAGGGGAGCTGGGAGAGGCTATGGTAACCAGGGTCAATACAGGTATGCACAAACCCAACAAAGAGGAGATGGATGCTTCAATTGTGGAAGTCTCGAACACTGGAGAAGAGACTGTCCCAACCAGAGGGGAGCCCGTGGTGGAGGGCCCCAGGTGAGGGGACAGCCCACAAGAGGACGGGGACGTGGTGCCCCACCTCCATGGGAGGAGCAGGCGTACACGCAGTACCCTGTTACTGGAAACTACAATTATGATGGATATCAGGATTAGGGGTGCCCAGTGAGTCCCAGCCCCACTCCTGAGCCGTTTATTCCTGTGGAGGTGAGTGGGAACACTTTAATGATGCTGGTCGACACGGGTGCGACTCATTCAACCCTGAGGAGCGTGCGACCTGGGGAATTAAGTGACAAATGCATCAACTTGGCGGGGCTCACGGGTAAACCCACACCTCTACGTTTGACAAAACCACTGACTATGAAAATTGCTGGACAACAGCTCAAAACCTCGTTAA
This sequence comes from Rhinogobius similis, assembly GCA_019453435.1. NCBI lineage: Eukaryota > Metazoa > Chordata > Actinopteri > Gobiiformes > Gobiidae > Rhinogobius > Rhinogobius similis. The sequence continues at coordinate 26,362,211 of CM033634.1, forward strand.
TTCATTCACCCAAAACGCCGGTCAGCTTGTTGGGCAGAGACATTTTGCAAGCGACAGGAGCCATCATATACTGCGAACCTGAACAAATGACTGTCACATGGCCTGATGGACATGCCGGGCAGTGCACACCCAACTATCGTGCTGGATTATATTTGGCCACACCCGAGGGACCGGATGCTTGTGTCTCTATTTATTGGGGACTTCTGCAACCAGATTCACTGGAAATGAAGGGACTTTATGCAAAAATGTTACAGTGGAAGCCATGGTTTTCCATGCTCTATCCTTACTCCCCTCCAGCAGATCCACTACATGTGACCCTCTTCTATGACAGATACAACGACATGAGTTACCAGATAGAATTTAATGAGAATGTTGATGGCAACAAGTACAAAATTGAGACTACACACTTCTATGTCCATGAGACAGGAGTTGTGGCGCCGGTTATTTTACCAAAGGAATTAGAACCATACTACAAAAGGGACTCTCTGTCTGACCCACATGTGTCGTTGCTCCTCGGTCCCGGCCATGAGGCAAGGGAAATGGGACCACTGACACATATTTTGAATTCTGCTCCAGATTGGGAGCAGACACCTCTGTCAAACTTGAGATTTAGCAGAACACATCAGGCTTATAAGGTAGTAACTGGTAAAACTACAGACATAATTTTGGCAGAAGAGGAACTCATCACAAGGACACATGGCAGGGAACTTACGGATCATGACGGGGCAGGAGAAATGCTTTCTAAATTTCCAGATTCTCTGTGGTCACAGGGACCAGCGGACATTGGAAAGTGTCGAACTATTTCACCTGTCAAATTGGAAGTTACCAAGGATGCACATGTTTATGTACCTCAGAGACCACTTAAAAATCAGGCACAGGTGAGGGGAGTTGATGAGGCCCTGACCGACCTCTGGAACGCGGGAGTGTTGGAGATGTCTGATTCCAGTTGGAACACTCCGCTTAATCCAGTACCAAAACCTGACAGTACATATAGGATGGCGCATGACTTAAGGAAAGTAAATGACGTGACCACGACTCCTTTGCTGCCAGTTCCAGACCCACACAAATGCTTATCTGTGTTAACACCAGACATGACATACTACACAGTGATTGATCTCAAACATGCCTTCTTTACGATCCCCTTGGCCCCTGAGTGTAGATATCAGTTTGCATTCACACGTAGAGGAGTGAAATTACAGTACAAGGTGCTGCCACAAGGGCATAAAAATGCTCCCGGCATTTTTAACCAAATTCTGAAAGAATGTCTCAAAGACACATCAGTGTTGCCTGGTTCTGCCATCGTTCAGTATGTTGATGACATCTTAATTGGCTCTGTAAGTGCCACAGACTGTCTCGAGATGACCCACAGGGTGTTAGCCAGGTTGTGTGAGCATGGGTTCAAGGTGTCTAAAAAGAAACTACAGTGTTGCAGACCACAGGTTCTCTTTCTAGGTAAAATAATTACAGCAGGTTTTGTTAAGCCGACCCCAAATCAGAAACAATCTATCTTACAGGCACCAAGGCCAGAAACAGTTAAAGACATGCTCTCATTTTTAGGACTTGCTAACTATTCCAGGTACCATGTACCTGATTACACTGGGAAGACGGCCGCGTTGAGGGCCATGATCAGGGAAGCGGGAGTGAGAGAGTTACAAGCACGGCTAAATTGGTAGCAGGAGGCAGATTTAGCTTTTACTGAACTAAAACAAGCACTAGCCACTTGTGCCGACTTAGCTATTCCAGACTACACAAAACCTTTCCATTTTGATACCTCTTTGACTGCACATTCAGGACATGGCATTCTTTGGCAAAAAGCCAGCTCGGGACACAGATCTATCATTCTTTATGTGTCCACATTGTTGGACTTTCGGTGGCTTCTAAGTCAACCCACTGTGCATTGTTTGCCACCACCCTCTCACAACTTCTTAAAAAGGTGGCTCATGTGGTCATGGGGCATTCCCTCATTATCTACACCAACCATTCTGTGGTTTCCTACGTTCTGTCTAACTCTTTTGCTCTGACCTCAAGTCGTCAGTTGAAACTGTCCAGTGAACTGCAGGCACCCAATCTTACTTTTGTGCCCGACGACACAGCCAACTCCTCACAAGGCTTGACTGTTTCAGGGACTCTGCATCAGTGCGAGGTTTTCTCGAAAGCTGAAACTCAGCTTAGGGATGACCTGTTTGACAAACCTATTACGGACTCCAGATTGTTCTTTACAGATGGACATTGTCATAGAGCAATGGATGGAACACTACAGGCATCGGCAGCTGTGGTGGAATTTCTTGATTCAAAAACGATACCAACCTTGGCCACTTGGGGCCCTGAATCGGCCTCCGCTCAATATGCAGAACTTATGGCCATACACATGGCCTTTCTTCAGGCCAAAGGACACAGAGTCACAATTTATACGGACTCCGCCTATGCTTGTGGTCTTATCCACAGAGATTTACCAACTTGGAGAAGGAATGGCTTCCTTACAGCTAAAGGCACGCCGGTGGCCCACAGGGACATGTGTGAGTTACTATCTAACTCTTTGCTCTTGCCAACTGCTGTGGCAGTTGTTAAAGTTCCTGGCCACTCTAAAGCGACCTCAATCACAGCTTTGGGGAATAATGCAGCCGATATTGCAGCCAAACAGGCTGGAAGCTTTCTGCCGCCTGGACATGCACACACTGATGCCTTGGCTTTGGTCCATCTCATCCAGAACTACCGCCCTGTATTGACACATGATGTATGGGCAAAAATTGCTACCCTGACTGAACATGATCTTATTAGGACCGAGTCAGGTTTACTCTGGATGCCAGAAATTATCTGGCACTCTCTGCAGGCATTACTTGACACTCTTCCGCCTGGACAGGCTCACTCTTTGCAACTACATTTGGACTCATATTGGACTGACAGACCGTGGAATTGTGCCACACAGTGTCTGCAGGTGACGGAGACATTATTACAGGCTCAAAAATCAATGGACTCACACTTTTGGGGACAAAACAAAGATGCAGACTTATATGAGGATGGCATTTATCGCGGACCAACAGGTTTCCCTTACTTGATTCCGGCGGTGGTCCAAGAGGCATTGGCAGAGATACATGGGCCCTCCCATCTTAGCCCAGCTGCCATGACCAACATTCTAAAGGAGAACTTCTACCACCCCTCCCCAACTGCCATCTGTAGGAACTTTGTCCGCACTTGTCGGACTTGTGCATTGTATAATCCACATCCTCACAGTCTCAGGGAGCTGGGACACACAAAGGTAGGTAGATACCCAGGAGACATTCTACAAATAGACTTCACCGACATGAGACACCCGGTGAATGGTAAGAGATACCTGTTTCGATTGTCGACTCCTTCTCAGGTTGGCCTGAATTCTATCCTTGTGCCAGAGAGACTGCAGAAATGGTTATTAAAACACTGGTCACAGAATGGATTCCCCGCTGGGGAGTCCCTACTGAAATTCATTCTGATTCTGGGACACATTTTACTGCGAAGGACGTGAAAAAGGTGTGTTACCTACTGGGCATTCACAAAACTTTTGCTTCTGTATATCACCCGAAAGGCAACTCCAAGGTTGAACGTGCTCACCGCACACTGAAACAAATTCTTGCTAAAATGATACATGACAATGAAAGGAACTGGTTACAATTGCTGCCTAATGCACTTTTGTGCATGAGAACCACGGTCAATCATAGACACGGCTTCACCCCATTCGAATTAGTTTATGGCAGGGCCATGCCAGGTTCCCTTGCGGCGGCCAGGTCACCACCACTGCCCGAAGTACTGAGTTTTTTCCAATACAAACCATACTTTGAAGCTCTCCAATCTATAACTAAGACACTGACTGGCATGTTGCCCTCACATAGAGCTGCCGCAGTCTTGTATGACCACACTTTTGGCCTTCCAGATCTGGTGTACATCAAACAAGGGGTCAGGAATTCCTGGACGGAACCTCGCTACAAGGGACCCTACAAAGTGACTTTTAGGACAGCATACGCCTTACAGGTCGAGGGGAGTGTACCACTGGTCTCACATTAAACCTCACTATGACAAAAGTGGGTCTGAGAGCCCCACTGAAGGGGGACCAGACGAACAAACAGGCACAACGGAAGAACCAAGATAAGACATGACTCATCTAAGCTACATTAACAGCTTCTCTGCTTGGCTAAGACAGCCAGGACCTATGACGTTACCTAAGTGGGTGTGGGCTCTTGTGTTTATCTGCGCCTCCATAGGCTGTCCTTTGTTGATGCAATTGGATAACATAGATAAATGCGCAGGGTTGGGATCATCCAGTGGAGTCAATGGGGGAAGTACTATATAAAACTTGTAAAGATAACATGAAAAAGCAAAGTGTGGCCATATACTGTGATCATGAAGGCACTCTACTGGTAAAGACGAAGGCACTAGGCCACACCCAACAGGTTTTAGATTGGATAAAACAATGTACAGAAAATGCTAAACGAACCTTCGAGAATCAAGAAAAACAAGGTAACAATTGTTCTAATGTGATGTTCTATGATTTAACTAATGTGACTGTGCCTATTCCCTCAGAAGGACATGGACCCAGGAGGCGACGTTCACTAGTAGAAGGACATGAACCCCATGGTAACAAATGGTTGAAATTGGCCCGTTATACAGCAAACAAAATAAACATAACAACTCCTTGCTGGGTGTGCGCTTTTAGACCGCACCACTCCGGTGAAACCCCTCAATCGGTCCCACTGCCAGTATCAGTTGAAGAGACAGTGTGCCTATTAGGACAACCACTTTGGTCAGGTTTTAATTTTTCGCTCCCAGGCTGTAATTCATTTAGCAAGTATTCCAAATGGAAGGAATGGGTCATGCCTGTAAATTGGACCAAAGCCACTAATCGGACAACGGAACAGAGATTGCAATTTGCAGGCATGTCACATTTCAGAAATCAACTAACAGCTTCAATGTGCTTCAGAAGTTGGCTATTTTTGTTGGTGTTATTTTGCTGTTGTGTGTTGTTTGTTTTTGTTGTGTTATTCCACTTTTCAGGAGTATGATTTCTAAGGCAATGACCTCACTCTCTGGAGGAATATATTTTAATGCCCATAGCCACCCTGGGGCTCCAGAGGTGGGCTTGAGAGAGATGCCTGAAGGGGGCGACGATGTGAGTGAGGATGATTATGCCCTGAAGGCCAGGAGAGCACTCGAGTGGTTTGATGAGGAAGACGGCTGTGGTAATGGTACATGTGGGGTGGATTTCATTGATGAATAAGGATTTGCATTCGTTTTGTTTTGCTTAATATTTTAATGAGGTCTTTGCATATATGCTGTTTTGTTTAATATTTTAATGAGGTCTCTGCATATATGCTGTTTTGTTTAATATTTTAATGAGGTCTCTGCATATATGCTGTTTTGCTTAATATTTTGATGAGGTCTTTCGACCTCAGAAGGGGGAACTGAAGAGTTCAACATTTCATCTTTTATATTAATATGAGTTTATTCACAAGTGTATTGTCATAATGATGAATGAAGGAGTCAGAAGTATATTGTGTTGTTTTGTGCACAACCCTCTGTTTCTTAAGCCCAGGTCACACTCCAGTAAACAACTTCAGAGACAGTCAAACAGGACTGCTGGTCTCACACCTCCCACACAGATACTTTCTGTTGACCAAAGGAAAAATGCAGAGCTGGAGATAACGAGAGAAACTCCGGAGGAGGGAGGCGGAGGGGTGCTGGACCAAGCACAGCGCCGCTGTACATTTTTGCAACTTTGTATTGTGTGTTAAAATACTGGCAACCTGCTATGTTGGGGCGCTGCTTTCAGGAAGCAGACTCGGAACGTAGCTTTCAATAATGGCATAGCAGGTGCCAGAGTTGTATTAGATTGTAAACTTAGGGAATAAACCTTTTGGATCAAAGCTACTGATTTCCGTGTTCCTGATAGTGAAAGGTCTGTTTGATTCATTTCTTCCTCTCTCAGTTTTGAACACGCAAGAGGCTCCGAAAGGTAAATCAAAGAGATAAGAGAATAACAAATCAAACTAATACTCAATATGCTGTGCTAAGGTAACGGAGCCAGAAAATAGGAGATTTTCTACAGTACTCAAGGATTTGTTTATCTCATTCTAAACCTGATTTACTTAAGTTTTAACCTCTACTAAAAAAAACTCAGTGAGATCAAGTTTTTAAAAGGCTTAATTAATATATGAAAACATTACATGACGAAAAACGTACATTTTTCTTACATTATTTTACCAAACGACAGCAGAAGTTTTGAATCAATATCTAAATGTAAATGTTTCCTTATTCATCAAGAGCACAGGACTCTGTAAAAGACTATGAACAAAAACCTTCTAGTGGTACAAGTGGAACAGAATGTGAGAAACTGGGATTCATTTTAAAATAAAAAGCACTTAGGTACATGTGAGCGATATGAGAGTGATTTAAACACATTTGAGACACGTGCATTTGACATTATTTGTTTACGTAATAGGAGATCATGATAAACTATTCGCCTTTTTGATGAAGGAAAATCCTGACAAATTTAAATGTTGAGCCCACAATAGTTTCTTTTAATTTAATCTAGAGATATATTAGATACGGTATTATACATTTTTTAAAATGAAGCTCAGATACAATTTTGAGGTTAGATCTGTGGTGATGCATGTGGTGATGGTTCTGCTGCTGCGTCAGTGATGGAACAAAGAAGACAGTGAGGCTAAAACTTTATTAACTTGTTGAACAAATTTTGAAGAAAAACTATGAAGTAGAATTCAAATAAACACATGGACAGAAATAGAGAAATTGGGTAAAAGCAGTGGTGGAACATAACAAAGTACAAAAGTAAAGTAAAATAACTGTATTTAAGTCAATTTTCTAGGTCTCTGCATTTTACTTAAGTACATTTTAGATACTTTAACTGCACTACATTTCAGAGCATGTGTCTGTACGTTCTACTCCACTACATTTTTGAACTGGACTGAACAGTAAAAGTATATTTTCTTAAGGTTTTAGCCCTGCTGAAAATACCGAGGGCTTTATTTTTTAGCACATTTATGGTGTTTGTTTTTTTCCTAGTTCCCTTTGAGCAAACAAAAAGATGCCTATGATGACCAAAACTCAACAGAACAAAACAAGATTACAATCTGATGCTTTAATAGTTCTTCAAACCTAACAGAATGACTTTTACTCTTACATTTTAGTTTTTAGTTTTTTTTTACTCTTTTAATCCTCCTTCTCGTGTCCATGATCCAGATGATTTCATGCATCACTTTTACAAGACAACAGCTCCCTCTAGTGGACACCGCACGACTCCACAATGAAATGTCTCACTATTACACTTGAATGTCGAATTGTCCTCCACTAAGCAGTCATTATATACAAAAAATATTTAGATTTGATTTGAAAGTTCTATGGGGGAAAACCTGCGCAGACACGAGGAGAACATGCAAACTCCAAACAGAAAGGCCGAAGTCTAAGTCTGACCCTCTGTTGTGACCGTTGACCGTTTCACAACCACGCTACACAATCCAGCTGCTTGTTTCCATGGCGATAAGTAAGAAAAATGACACTGTGCACCTTTAAATCTTCAAACTAAAACAGGCATATTTGAACTCCATCATTAAAATAAGAAGAGGTAATTGCAATTAAAAAAATAAAACAATGTCTACATGAAGTAAAATCACAAGTGTTTACAGGATTGGGTCGAAAGGAAAAAAGGGGCATGAACTCTAAAATTACAAAGGAGAATTTGTTCTTGCTCTAATTCCTATTAAGCTATGGAACAGTTTTAGTACCAATATAAACATTCTATCCTTCACAGAAAAATAGAGTTTTGACATTTTAGATCGCAAAAACAAATGGATATTGTCTATAACTACTGTGTGACACTATACTGTGCTAGGCATTGGAACAACATTATGACCGTCACGTTAGATATTGAAAACTAACCCTCTGGTTTGGTCAAAATAATAGCCCATTATCCGCATAACACGCAATTTTATGTTCCACCCCATCAATTGTAGCTCCACTGATGTTTTTGATTGTCCAATACATTGGGCCAATGGTTTTAAGTACAAAGCAAACAGGAGGGGGACCACGAACAGCCCTGACCCACTCCTCTTTCCAGAGTCAGTGTCTGTCCAGTGACCATTACTTTTAATTCTTGATGTTGGTAATAGAATTTATATGCATATAATAGTCCACATTTAGTCCAATAGATCACAGGCCAAAAGATCCTTCTCTTATTCAGATCAACTCTGAGGGAGCTGAGCTTTTGTTAAAAGTAAAGTTTTTCTTTTAAAGCTTTATGAACCTATCAGTCCCCGGGATTTATTGTTCTTTCATCTTTTAATTGTATTTCCAAACTGTTTTAGCTCTTAGTTTTTTATTTGTTCTTCAGTCATGATTTGATAATATGAGAATGAGAGTATCCAAAAAATATTTGATTTAATTTTCTTTATCTACTGATATTTTGGATAAAAACATTTTGTAGAAAGATTCAAACAAAGATTGTAAAACATCAAACAAAGGTCAGCTCTAAAAACATGCAGAGAATCCAAACCCTGACTTAAAAAAAGATCTGCTGGATGGAAAACCATTCCTTTGGTACAGATGGGCACTCCAGGAAGAGAAAGCAAAAGGAGAATTACACTTGTGCCCACAGTGGACAGAACAAAGTCCATTGAAAAGAAACTGCGAAATAACTCAGGGGTTCAACAGCGAGTTGAGTCATACGATTTTATTTTTTAATGTATGTTAAACATTAAAGGCACTCGTAATTAACTACTTAACTACATTTCTAAGATAAAAGCTACATCTGAATCGCTAAAATGCAATCACAGGCCATTATTGTTTTAACTGCTCAGAGCCATTGCAGCAACATCATTGCAGAAAGCATAAAAAACATTCAGTTTGTTCCCCCTGAAAATAGAAGAAAAATAGTCTTATGATTGTTTCAAAGCCAGTGCAGTACAGTAGTGTAATACTTACATGTGATGGGGCCAGTGGTGAGTGGCCCTATTGGTAAACCTTCTGTGTGGCGTGCCGGTCCTGAGCAAATCTGTTAAAAGTAAGAAATGAAAAGGATATCATAAAATAGTTCAAGTCCATTTTTAACAGTATAATGGATTAAAATGTTGATTATGAAGTTAAAGTCTGTATGAAGGCTCTCAGGTTTTTCTAATTATGACCTAGTTTAGGGAACATGGAGTGTCACCTTACTGGGAGGGGGAGCCTGAGCTTGTGCGGGAGGTCGAGCTGTAACCGGTAACAGTTAAAGTTTGGGCTCTGGAACCCATCTCCTCCAGAGGGGCTGGACGCACCACTTCTCTGGGGTTGCTACAGGCTGAATAACGGTGCAGAATACCCGACTGCCCCGACTGGGGACTCTGTTGTTTTACTGAGGGACTTCAGCGCCCACGTGGGCAATGACAGTTACACCTGGAGAGGGGTAATCGGGAGGAACATGCTGGTTTCAGTTCATAACTCGAGCACAAGGGTGTCCATCAGTGCACGTGGCACCAGGACACCCTAGGCCGGAGGTCGATGATCGACTTTGTTGTCATGTCATCTGACCTTCGGCCACGTGTCTTGGACACTCGGGTGAAGAGAGGGGCGGAGCTGTCAACCGATCACCACCTGGTGGTGAGTTGGATCCGCTGGTGAAGGGGGGAGGAAGCTGGACAGACTTGACAGGCCCAAGCATATCGTGAGGGTCTGCTGGGAACGTCTGGCAGAGCCCTCTGTCAGCAGGGTCTTCAACTCACAACTTCTCCCAGATCCTGGGGTGGACCATGTTCTCCACCTCCATTGTCGATACGGCGGCTCGTAGCTGTGGTCACAGGGTCTCAGGTGCAAGGTCGCGGCGGCAATCCCTGAACCTGGTGGTGGATGCTGGAGGTAAGGGATGCCATCAGGCTGAAGAAGGAGTCCTATCAGGCCTTGTTGGGCTTGTGGGACTCCTGAAGCAGCTGACAGGTGCCGGCAGGCCAAGCGTACCATGCAGTCACAGAGGCAAAAAGTCGGGACTGGAGAGGCCATGGAGGAGGAGGCCTACTGTTCAGCACAATGGTCAACCTACATTCCTACCCTCATGGTCATGAGCTTTGGGTTATGACTGAAAGGAGAAGATCATGGAGTCTCCTCCGCAGAGTGGCTGGGCACTCCCGTAGAGATAGGGTGAGGAGCTCAGTGACACGGGAGGAGCCGGTGATACTATACTATTTATTCAATAGGATTACTCAAATAATGTATCAATCAACTGACAAACAACTTTCATTTTAAGACGAAACACCGTTTTCCTCTTTAAATTAGAAGAGTGGAGAGACTTACTGGGATACAGAGGCCGGGGCTGCACAGACTGAGGTGGCAGTGGAGGTACATCGCCCCGTGCTGGCCTTGAGGCACAAAGAAAAGGGCAGAGAAACGAGCGCGAAGAGACGTCCCGCTCTCAATCACCGACACCTGCTGCGGGTCAGACGAACACCTACGGGAGAACAATCACTGTACAGATTTAATGTGCGTGTGACAGGTTTTTATGATTTCCTAATTTTGACTTTATTTGGTGTATTAATTAATTAATTTTAAACTAATCTGGTATCTGTTGAAAATGACAACTAAACAGATTGATGACATCACACTGGGAAGACAAAGATTATAGCATAATTTACATTTAAATAAATTACTTTTTTGATCCTTTAAACATTAAAATTAAACAAAATAAGGACATTCACAAGTAAAAAACATCAGTGACATTAGATGAGTTTTGGTCCAGTGTACAGTGTCTAACATTTGCAACCAGGAAGTAAAATGAAAAACATAAAAAATTGCTAGGGATAAAATGTGTTAGCTAAATTTGAAATATATTTATCCTAACTGCATTCTATTTCAGTGAGTAGTCCAACCTGTCTTAGGCATTTTAAAACCTGATGCAAGATTTTTAAATGAATTTATTCCTTTTTATCCACATCTAAGGAAACTATCAGCTGCTGGACGTGTTCAATATGAAAGGAAAGCTGTAACCCACTTATTTTCAGTCAAATCAAACATTCTGGGATGACAGTTTCTACTCCAAAAGCACAAATTTAAAAATTACACTAAAATTCAAACATTTATAGGACTTTTATATGGATTCCGCCTGGACTTTTTTACTTTAAGTCCTTTACTTTAAGTACTTTAAGTTTACTTTAAGTCCCAAAAACTCATTTTTTGTTAAATTAGCTTCAGCTCCAAAGAGTTCAGAAACAGCTTCAGTTTGAAATTAGGCTCATTTTAGTCAGACGTTTTAGGAAAAACAGGTCAAAGCAGTGGTTAATGTGGCTAATGGGAAGATGTAACAATACTTCAGAATAAACTCAAGTAACTATTCAGAGCAAAGTCAAAAATACAAGAATGCAAGGCATGGTTTATTATTACTCCTTGTTACCACTAAAGTTAGACCAGTTCTTCCTGTTAAAAAAGACACAGTTTTACAGCCTGTCCATCATCGCCCGCCTCTCCCTCTCTCATCCTACTGCAGGACGACATCAGCCCGTCCTCATACAGCTCCACTGGCTCCCCGTGCAGTACCAGGTCAGATTCAAAGTTCTCTTCATCACCGGCAAATCCCTCCATAACCTGGCCCCTCCTTATCTCAGTGACCTCCTCCATCAGCACCGTCCCGCCCGCCGTCTCCATCAGCCGGCACCGACCTCCTCACTCCCATCGGCAGTGCCTGTCAACAAAGCACCGGACCGCCGCCCCCCACTGTCCGGAACTCACTCCCACGCCCCGCACGAACTCCAACACATGACAGAACTTCAAATCAAATAAAAACTCACTGGATTTTTACATCTTCTCTCTGTATTGTAAAGCGTCTTAGAGTGTCCAAAAGAGCGCTATATAAGTTTGATGTCTTATATACTTTGATACATACTTTGATCAATATTTTATAGTTTGTTATTTGGAAATCGCAATATTGATCTAACCCAACTTAATAATAAAGGCAGGTCCATTAATTTTTTATCTGTTTTCTCTCCTCTTATGTGATTTTATTTTACATATTTATTTTATTCTTGAAGAATGACAGTATGAAATTTTTGACATGGGGCAATATTTCTCAAACTGTGATACGTGTGACACTTGTACTTTCTTCGTTCTCCTGGAGACAAGCAACAAACCAAGTACTTTTCGGGCATTAATAACATCTTTAATTGGATAAATGAAAGAAAGATTTGTTTATTTTACACTATTTTTATGAGATAATCCAGTGACAGACCTTCGATTAGAAAAGCTGCATACGTAGAGTCATTTCTGTCTTTTGGGTTACTGTCCCTGGTTAAAACTATAGTAGCACTGGTGTTTGTTTTAGACTTGACATAATCCTGTTCTTGAGCTGGTAGATCTGGTGGTACTTAGAATACCAAACCTAAGTGGTGGGTGTGACATCTTTGAGAGACACTGATCTAGAGTCAGGCTTTGGAATGGCACCTTGTGACTCTTGTGACTGCATTACAGTCTAATGTACTAATCATTATTAATGAATAACCAAAATGACCAAAAGGCACAACTAAGTCAGTCTGTGTGAGCTGTGTGTGTCATCAAGAAGGTTGCACTCAATGTGATGTAGTAGTAGTAGTAATTTGTTTTGATATGAATGTGTGTATTTTATCATTTGTGTGCATGTTCAGTATGTGTTTTGTGTGCGTAGGTTGAAATTTGTGTGCATGCTTTGTAATTTGTATGTGTGTGTTGTGTGTGTTTTTTGACATATGTGTGTGTGTTTTAAAATTTGTGTGCATGTTTTGGATGTGTTTTGTAATTTGTGTGTGTTTTGTAATTTTTGTGCATGTTCTGGGTGTGTTTTGAAAGTTGTGTGTGTGTTTGGGAATTTGTGTGCATGTTTTGTACATGTTTTGAAATCTGTGTGCATGTTTTGGGATTTGTATGTGTGTTTTCTGTGTGTTTTGGAATTGTGTTTTCAAATCATTGTGTTTTGCTCTTCTATGTTGATCTAAGAGCTTCAACTAATCCTTGACTTTTAGGCAAGTGATTCCTTCCTGATTTGAAGGGTTGTGTGAAAAGTTTTTCCCATTGAAAGGATATAATATTTTGATTTGAATTGTGCTATTGCTATAACAACGAAGAACCTTCGCCATGTCAAATACTTCAAATCAGGAAGGAATCCTTCTGTCTGAAACTCATGAGTAGCCTGCACTGAGTCAAGCCTTACTTACATTATCCTACAAATGTATTTTTGCATTGATTTGGCTTTTCATTTGGGGAATGAGTTAACCATGGTCTCATAACAATTCAAATTATTTTAAAAACAAAAAAGCCTTTTAAAAACTGTGTTTTGCATAACTGACTGTTAAATGAAATCACAAATTAAAGTTAAACCAAACTAAAGTTACAATGACATGAGTGAATTAGCCTCAGTCATGTGCAACAGGTTCACATTAGTTACAGAGTACATTTCATCAAGATGACATCATTTTAATTGTGTATTTCTCACAAACATCTCCAGGGACAGTTTTTGATGGCATTAGAAAGTGGAAAGTGAATCAGATCTCCAGATTTAGCAGATTTAGGGCACAATTGCGGCGATATATTCCCTTTAAAAGCTCAATTGTGCCACGTCAGTCCACTAATTTGATACATTTTTAGTGCCTATTGTTATCTATGGCTTAATTTAATGACAAAGGTCAACTGCAATAAAACAGAAGTCCTCGTCACCTCCCCTCTGCTCAGGACTTCTGCCTCATCATCATCATCGTTACCCCCTCTCCCACGCAACCTTGGCACCATCATGGACCCCACCCTCTCGTACAATCACACATAAACCGTATCACCAAAACATCTTTGTTTCACCTCCGCAACATCGTCTGTCTCCGCCCCTCCCTATCCCAACCTACCGCATTCTCAAAAGCTACATTTCAGGCTTGTTGCCATTCTTTATCCTTATTTCTTCCCTGCTGTAATGGCACCCTCAACCAATTTGGTCATGTGGTGCAGGGGCTCTACTAAAAATTATTTATTAGTCACCAAAATAGGTAAAACATTAGCACATTCATTATCACAATAAATTTCTTGTGATGAAAAAAATACATTTCGGTATGTTCTTGCATTCCAGGAAATGGTACTACGTTATAGAATCTCTGAAACAGCCAGGTAAAGTAAGAAATGAATCAATACTCTGCACTTTGCCTAAATGCCTTAACAAAGTAGAGATGATTAATTATTTCCTAATTTGCCTGGTGGTTTCAACATGCAACCTGTAACATGTATACTGCCATGGTATGCTGAATGGGACCCTTAGCTCTATTGTTAAATCTGTTATTATAGTTATGATAGATAAACATACCTGTTTTGGATAAGAGGATATCTCAGTGGGTCATTTGGGTTGGAGGTGTATGTTATGTAGCACTCATCCACAACAATCACAAAATCTAGGCTGTTCTCCTCCACAGAGATGGCGACATACAGCGGCTGGCTCGCCGGCACACTCACACTGCCAGACGGGTAAGTGCTGGAGTAGCTCGGGTCCCGGTACAGAGACATTAACATGCTTGGGACTTCAAGTGATGTAATGATGCCATTGGTTGGTCTGCAAATAGTTAAAGATGCTTATATTTAATCAAATAATATAATATGCTTTGTGAGTTTTTCAGGCTTACACTAATGGTCTGTGAGCAGCACTGAGACTGGTGCCCATGCCCAGAGGATACACACATGAGAAGTGGAAAATTATATGGAAAGCGTTATTGTGGGAATAAAGGAATAATCTGTTAGAGTAGATGACGCGTGTGCGGTTGGTCTGAAAAACATTACAAGAAATAAATTCACACACAGCGCTGATAAAGCAGGTGAGAGAAACAAATGAGCCTTTACCGTCCTGGTGTTTCCACAGAGGCCTCCTCTTGGCTCGACCTCATACCAAACTGTGCTATTTGTAAATCTGGATTGGGTGCAGTTGCTGTCCACCAGGTGACCAGACAGTGGGTTAAAACCAAAGTGGGACACAGTTTCTCTATTAAGAGCAATTTGGATTTGATCATATCCACAGCTTAAGTGATACACTTGGACTTCTCGGTCCTGAACTAAAAGACAGAGTGTTAAAAATGATGAGCAAAGGGAGAAAAGAAATAATCCATCTTAACTATTTTAGAATTGAAGACTTACCCTCACATATGACTCCAGCATCTTCACTGTGATCACAGTTATGATTTCCAAATCCGTTGTGACGACAGTCTGTTAATGACAGCTCAGATCCCAAACATCGGATATCGTCCATCCAGATGGGTCCTGTGCCTCGTCCAAAAGCTGCATTTTGAGGTGCAGCTCGTGCCCTGCCACAGCCCAGCTGCCTGCACACTACATCAGCAGCTTCCAGGTCCCAGGCATCGTCACACAGGGTGCCCCACTGCCCCCGGTGGAAGATCTCCACACGTCCAGAGCAGGAGCTGTTCTCTTCATTGGCCAGGCGCACCTCCCATTCCACCCCTGAGCTGTTGTGGTCAGTAGAGGTCTGGTTCCCTGGAGGAATGATAGTGGTGATAGAGAGAGATGGAGAGGAAGCCAGAATCATGGAGAAACACCAATGAAAAACCTCTGTTACTCAAATATTTTGTTAATTCCATAATATTTCAAAATATGAGGAAACAACATATTAAAAACTTCCCAAGAACAAATCATATGGTATATCATTTGATATCCTACATATGTAGATCTTCAGGGATGAATTGGTCACACATACTTGTAATTTGTATCTATACACTAATGAAACTTAATTGTACAGTTTAATTCTTAATAACAAATTTTGAATTTTAGTCAAATTGAACATGCTGCTTAACTTAATTTCTTAACAGTCTGAAAAGTTTGAAGACTTAATATCGTGGAGCCTTCAGACTCAGGAAACATGGATTGCACTTTATTCCCTTTAAGCCATGAATGATTCCATTATATTTTGTTGCCCAGAATGTTGTTACCTTCACATATGACACCAGCATCTTCACTGTGATCACAGTTGTGATTTCCAAATCCGTTGTGACGACAGTCTGTTAATGACTGCTCAGATCCCAAACAGAGGATGTTGTCCATCCAGATGGGTCCTGTGCCTCGTCCAAAAGCTGCATTTTGAGGTGCAGCTTGTGCCCTGCCACAGCCCAGCTGCCTGCACACTACATCAGCAGCTTCCAGGTCCCACTCATCGTCACACAGGGTGCCCCACTGCCCCCGGTGGAAGATCTCCACACGTCCAGAGCAGGAGCTGTTTTCTTCATTGGCCAGGCGCACCTCCCATTCCACCCCTGAGCTGCTGGGGTCAGTAGAGGTCTGGTTCCCTGGAGGAATGATAGTGGTGATAGAGAGAGATGGAGAAGAACCCAGAGTCATGGAGAAGTATCAATGATCTCCTGTGTGGATCTTTGGCAGTGGACGGGTCACACATGCCTTCATTCTCTATATACTCCTCCCACCCCCTCTTTACCCCCTGCTCTTGCCGGCATTGCCCTGATTGGTCACGGCTGATCACACGGAGCACTTCTCTGTCGTCACACAGTGGGAGGCGCTAGTCCGGATTAAGGAAGTAATGTGGAAGAACTTTTTTTGTTTTTAGGATACCATGCACCAATGACCACAGGCCATTGAAAACTATATAACACCATCTTGGATTCATCTTCCAGGTCTTATTATACTTCATGAAACAAAAACTTTACAAAGAAACAAGACAATGTCTTTTAAGATTATTAAACATTGAAATTGAATCACTAATATTATATTTTAAAGCTTAAAAGACTTCCATTTGATTATTTGGACAATTTTTAAAGTATGCTATGACGGTCCACCACAAGAGAGTGTTGCAGCACCCAGTGCGCCCCTACTTCCCAAAGCTTTACTCAGACCATGATACAATAATTAAACATTAGTCTAAAATAAACACAGCGGTCACCAGTAATCTGTGAGAATTATACCTTTTCCTGTACAGCACGATGAGTTATCTTTTAGAACACATGGATTCCATGTGTACTAATCACAGACCACTGAGTCGATGTATAACAGTTCACAGTTTGTGAGAGTACGTCACTAATTATGCTGACTGTCGACACTTTTTTAAGCGGGCAAAGTGCTGAGGCCCGACACGCTGAGACAGTTTGGTGCTACACAATTTGACCATGTTGTTTAACCAAATTTCTTAACAGTCTCAAAAGTATCATGTAGCCTTCAGACTCAGGAAACATGGATTGCACTTTATTCCCTTTAAGCCATGAATAATTCCATTGTATTTAATTGCCCAGTATGTTGTTTACCTTCACATATGACTCCAGCATCTTCACTGTGATCACAGTTGTGATTTCCAAATCCGTTGTGACGACAGTCTGTTAATGACAGCTCAGATCCAAAACATCGGATATCGTCCATCCAGATGGGTCCTGTGCCTCGTCCAAAAGCTGCATTTTGAGGTGCAGCTCGTGCCCTGCCACAGCCCAGCTGCCTGCACACTACATCAGCAGCTTCCAGGTCCCAGGCATCGTCACACAGGGTGCCCCACTGCCCCCGGTGGAAGATCTCCACACGTCCAGAGCAGGAGCTGTTCTCTTCATTGGCCAGGCGCACCTCCCATTCCACCCCTGAGCTGTTGTGGTCAGTAGAGGTCTGGTTCCCTGGAGGAATGATAGTGGTGATAGAGAGAGATGGAGAGGAAGCCAGAATCATGGAGAAACACCAATGAAAAACCTCTGTTACTCAAATATTTTGTTAATTCCATAATATTTCAAAATATGAGGAAACAACATATTAAAAACTTCCCAAGAACAAATCATATGGTATATCATTTGATATCCTACATATGTAGATCTTCAGGGATGAATTGGTCACACATACTTGTAATTTGTATCTATACACTAATGAAACTTAATTGTACAGTTTAATTCTTAATAACAAATTTTGAATTTTAGTCAAATTGAACATGCTGCTTAACTTATTTCTTAACAGTCTGAAAAGTTTGAAGACTTAATATCGTGGAGCCTTCAGACTCAGGAAACATGGATTGCACTTTATTCCCTTTAAGCCATGAATGATTCCATTATATTTTGTTGCCCAGAATGTTGTTACCTTCACATATGACACCAGCATCTTCACTGTGATCACAGTTGTGATTTCCAAATCCGTTGTGACGACAGTCTGTTAATGACAGCTCAGATCCCAAACAGAGGATGTTGTCCATCCAGATGGGTCCTGTGCCTCGTCCAAAAGCTGCATTTTGAGGTGCAGCTTGTGCCCTGCCACAGCCCAGCTGCCTGCACACTACATCAGCAGCTTCCAGGTCCCAGTCATCGTCACACAGGGTGCCCCACTGCCCCCGGTGGAAGATCTCCACACGTCCAGAGCAGGAGCTGTTCTCTTCATTGGCCAGGCGCACCTCCCATTCCACCCCTGAGCTGCTGGGGTCAGTAGAGGTCTGGTTCCCTGGAGGAATGATAGTGGTGATAGAGAGAGATGGAGAAGAACCCAGAGTCATGGAGAAGTATCAATGATCTCCTGTGTGGATCTTTGGCAGTGGACGGGTCACACATACCTTCATTCTCTATATACTCCTCCCACCCCCTCTTTACCCCCTGCTCTTGCCGGCATTGCCCTGATTGGTCACGGCTTATCACACGGAGCACTTCTCTGTCGTCACACAGTGGGAGGCGCTAGTCCGGATTAAGGAAGTAATGTGGAAGAACTTTTTTTGTTTTTAGGATACCATGCACCAATGACCACAGGCCATTGAAAACTATATAACACCATCTTGGATTCATCTTCCAGGTCTTATTATACTTCATGAAACAAAAACTTTACAAAGAAACAAGACAATGTCTTTTAAGATTATTAAAGATTGAAATTGAATCACTAATATTATATTTTAAAGCTTAAAAGACTTTCATTTGATTATTTGGACAATTTTTAAAGTATGCTATGACGGTCCACCACAAGAGAGTGTTGCAGCACCCAGTGCGCCCCTACTTCCCAAAGCTTTACTCAGACCATGATACAATAGTTAAACTTGAGTCTAAAATAAACACAGCGGTCACCAGTAATCTGTGAGAATTATACCTTTTCCTGTACAGCACGATGAGTTATCTTTTAGCCGTGGCTGACACATGGATCCCATGTGCACTAATCACAGACCACTGAGTCGATGTATAACAGTTCACAGTTTGTGAGAGTACGTCACTAATTATCCTGACTGTCGACACTTTTTTAAGCGGGCAAAGTGCTGAGGCCCGACACGCTGAGACAGTTTGGTGCTACACAATTTGACCATGTTGTTTAACCAAATTTCTTAACAGTCTCAAAAGTATCATGGAGCCTTCAGACTCAGGAAACATGGATTGCACTTTATTCCCTTTAAGCCATGAATAATTCCATTATATTTTGTTGCCCATAATGTTGTTACCTTCACATATGACACCAGCATCTTCACTGTGATCACAGTTATGATTTCCAAATCCGTTGTGACGACAGTCTGTTAATGACAGCTCAGATCCCAAACATCGGATATCGTCCATCCAGATGGGTCCTGTGCCTCGTCCAAAAGCTGCATTTTGAGGTGCAGCTCGTGCCCTGCCACAGCCCAGCTGCCTGCACACTACATCAGCAGCTTCCAGGTCCCAGGCATCGTCACACAGGGTGCCCCACTGCCCCCGGTGGAAGATCTCCACACGTCCAGAGCAGGAGCTGTTCTCTTCATTGGCCAGGCGCACCTCCCATTCCACCCCTGAGCTGTTGTGGTCAGTAGAGGTCTGGTTCCCTGGAGGAATGATAGTGGTGATAGAGAGAGATGGAGAAGAACCCAGAGTCATGGAGAAATACCAATGAAAAACTTTTTGGACTACTGCAAGAGTTTGTTTACTTGTCTCAGTAAGAGAGAATTGACCTTGTTGCAGTTGGTTCAAAATTCCGGTGCAAGGCTTTTAACCCACACAAGCAGGAGAGCACATATAACTCCTTTCTTAAAATCTTTACATCAGCTCCCTGTTATTTTTCGGGTGCACTTTAAGATTTAGGTGCTGACTTTTAGAGCGTTACATGGCCAAGCTCCTGCCTATATATCAGCCCTGATTAAGCCTTATACTTAAGCCCGTAGTGTCCGCCGGCCACAATCTGTTGATGGTTCCTCGGACATCTTTCAAAACACGAGGAGAGAGATCCTTCAAAGCAGTCTCTCCCAAACTCTGGAATGATCTACCCCTCTATTTGCGTTTTCAGGACAGCATAGATGGCTTTAAAAAACAGCTCAAAACGTTCCGATTTGAGCGAGTATTCCCGCCCCCATAGGCTTAAGGCCACTATGACCAAATGTGATGTCACTGCTAATGTGTAAATGCTGTTTATATTAATAATTACTTATGTGTCTGGCTGATTGTATATATTTTATTCTTCCTATGTCTATGTGTAGCACTTTGTGACCTGTGTCGGTGAAAGATGCTATACAAATAAACTTTTCTTACTTCCTTAGTTACCGTTTAATTTTTGATGACAAATTTTGAGATTTACACAAATTGAAAAGTTTGGAGACTCAATATAGTGGAGCTTTAATTCTCTGGAAACATGGATGGCACTTTAATCACTTTAAACCATGAATAATCACACTATAGTTAATTGCCCAGTATGTTGTTTACCTTCACATATGACTCCAGCATCTTCACTGTGATCACAGTTGTGATTTCCAAATCCGTTGTGACGACAGTCTGTTAATGACAGCTCAGATCCCAAACATCGGATATCGTCCATCCAGATGGGTCCTGTGCCTAGTCCAAAAGCTGCATTTTGAGGTGCAGCTCGTGCCCTGCCACAGCCCAGCTGCCTGCACACTACATCAGCAGCTTCCAGGTCCCAGGCATCGTCACACAGGGTGCCCCACTGCCCCCGGTGGAAGATCTCCACACGTCCAGAGCAGGAGCTGTTCTCTTCATTGGCCAGGCGCACCTCCCATTCCACCCCTGAGCTGCTGGGGTCAGTAGAGGTCTGGTTCCCTGGAGGAATGATAGTGGTGATAGAGAGAGATGGAGAGGAAGCCAGAATCATGGAGAAACACCAATGAAAAACTTCTGTTACTCAAATATTTTGTTAATTCCATAATATTTCAAAATATGAGGAAACAACATATTAAAAACTTCCCAAGAACAAATCATATGGTATATCATTTGATATCCTACATATGTAGATCTTCAGGGATGAATTGGTCACACATACTTGTAATTTGTATCTATACACTAATGAAACTTAATAGTACAGTTTAATTCTTAATAACAAATTTTGAATTTTAGTCAAATTGAACATGCTGCTTAACTTAATTTCTTAACAGTCTGAAAAGTTTGAAGACTTAATATCGTGGAGCCTTCAGACTCAGGAAACATGGATTGCACTTTATTCCCTTTAAGCCATGAATGATTCCATTATATTTTGTTGCCCAGAATGTTGTTACCTTCACATATGACACCAGCATCTTCACTGTGATCACAGTTGTGATTTCCAAATCCGTTGTGACGACAGTCTGTTAATGACAGCTCAGATCCCAAACAGAGGATGTTGTCCATCCAGATGGGTCCTGTGCCTCGTCCAAAAGCTGCATTTTGAGGTGCAGCTCGTGCCCTGCCACAGCCCAGCTGCCTGCACACTACATCAGCAGCTTCCAGGTCCCAGTCATCGTCACACAGGGTGCCCCACTGCCCCCGGTGGAAGATCTCCACACGTCCAGAGCAGGAGCTGTTCTCTTCATTGGCCAGGCGCACCTCCCATTCCACCCCTGAGCTGCTGGGGTCAGTAGAGGTCTGGTTCCCTGGAGGAATGATAGTGGTGATAGAGAGAGATGGAGAAGAACCCAGAGTCATGGAGAAGTATCAATGATCTCCTGTGTGGATCTTCGGCAGTGGACGGGTCACACATGCCTTCATTCTCTATATACTCCTCCCACCCCCTCTTTACCCCCTGGTCTTGCCGGCATCGCCCTGATTGGTCACGGCTGATCACATGGAGCACTTCTCTGTCGTCACACAGTGGGAGGCGCTAGTCCGGATTAACGAAGTAATGTGGAAGAACTTTTTTTGTTTTTAGGATACCATGCACCAATGACCACAGGCCATTGAAAACTATATAACACCATCTTGGATTCATCTTCCAGGTCTTATTATACTTCATGAAACAAAAACTTTACAAAGAAACAAGACAATGTCTTTTAAGATTATTAAAGATTGAAATTGAATCACTAATATTATATTTTAAAGCTTAAAAGACTTTCATTTGATTATTTGGACAATTTTTAAAGTATGCTATGACGGTCCACCACAAGAGAGTGTTGCAGCACCCAGTGCGCCCCTACTTCCCAAAGCTTTACTCAGACCATGATACAATAGTTAAACTTGAGTCTAAAATAAACACAGCGGTCACCAGTAATCTGTGAGAATTATACCTTTTCCTGTACAGCACGATGAGTTATCTTTTAGCCGTGGCTGACACATGGATCCCATGTGCACTAATCACAGACCACTGAGTCGATGTATAACAGTTCACAGTTTGTGAGAGTGCGTCACTAATTATGCTGACTGTCGACACTTTTTTAAACGGGCAAAGTGCTGAGGCCCGACACGCTGAGACAGTTTGGTGCTACACAATTTGACCATGTTGTTTAACCAAATTTCTTAACAGTCTCAAAAGTATCATGTAGCCTTCAGACTCAGGAAACATGGATTGCACTTTATTCCCTTTAAGCCATGAATAATTCTATTATATTTTGTTGCCCATAATGTTGTTACCTTCACATATGACTCCAGCATCTTCACTGTGATCACAGTTGTGATTTCCAAATCCGTTGTGACGACAGTCTGTTAATGACAGCTCAGATCCCAAACATCGGATATCGTCCATCCAGATGGGTCCTGTGCCTAGTCCAAAAGCTGCATTTTGAGGTGCAGCTCGTGCCCTGCCACAGCCCAGCTGCCTGCACACTACATCAGCAGCTTCCAGGTCCCAGGCATCGTCACACAGGGTGCCCCACTGCCCCCGGTGGAAGATCTCCACACGTCCAGAGCAGGAGCTGTTCTCTTCATTGGCCAGGCGCACCTCCCATTCCACCCCTGAGCTGTTGTGGTCAGTAGAGGTCTGGTTCCCTGGAGGAATGATAGTGGTGATAGAGAGAGATGGAGAAGAACCCAGAGTCATGGAGAAATACCAATTTCAATGACATTTCGAATTACCTGTCCGAGTCTAACTCCTAAAACTACTGCAAACTGAACAGTTGGCGATATATAATATAATATGTCACATGTACATTTAGATTGGCTTTTTTCTTGTTGCGTCTTTTCTTGAAACACTTCAGTTACCACTGTTTTTCTTTTATAAAGTGTCAGTTCTCTTTACTCAGTTGATTATTAGTTTTTATTAGTTTGGCATGTCATAAAAATTGGTCTTAACCAGGTTTTCGACTGGTCTAGGTTAAAACTTGAAATAGGAATTATAAGCAATTAATCTGCCAATGGCGTAAGAAAAAATGTCTTGCTTGGAAAACTTTTTTAAAGAACTTCCAGCATAAAATAAATCCAAAAACAAGAAAAATCTCAATTTAAGCAAATTGCTCCCTGTAAATGTCTTGATTTAATCTAAATGTTCTCTCAGGGTGCATTCACGACACACTTTTGATTTGAATCAGGGTCCCTTTGCCCAGATAGTCCGGTTCGATTGGGTAATTGTGAATGTGCAATCGAACTCTTCTCGTCTCTGCCTGAAGCAAACCAGTCAGTGCTCCGAGGCCTGGTTGTGCACATGTGGAGCAGGTTGTGAGTTAGATCTGAAAAAGTTAAAGATTAAATCTAAACAAAGCTAAAGTCCCATTCCAAGTTTGTGTGCGTGATGCTGATAGGGCAGTCATTTTTTGGCTGATTTTGTGTGCAGCGCCTCTACAGTCGAGGAGGAGAATTGTCTTTGTAGACATTTGGTTCAACTGACAAAAGAGCACTGTGAACGCCAACGGCACCAGCTCAAGGAAGGGAAAAATGTTGCAACTTTGGTCCCCAATTGATCTGAGTTTGGTTCAGTTTGTACTGTGAATTTGCCCCTTGTCTAAATTTAAAGAAGATTCAAAATAACCTTTGTATCTTGTTACAAGAAAAACTATATCTGAGGATTTTATTTCTTATTTCTAAGATTTGTTTACTTGAATTTCACTTTTTGCAGTGCTTGCGTCAGTCTTGGGACCCTGTGACCTCGGGTAGATATTGGTCTCGATTAGTATGATCTTGACTTCTATGCTACAAA
This sequence comes from Rhinogobius similis, assembly GCA_019453435.1. Taxonomy (NCBI): domain Eukaryota; kingdom Metazoa; phylum Chordata; class Actinopteri; order Gobiiformes; family Gobiidae; genus Rhinogobius; species Rhinogobius similis. The sequence goes on from CM033634.1 coordinate 26,386,457, forward strand.
AAGTAATATATAAAATAATTTTAAAAAAACAAAAAAAAAAAAATCCAATGTTTTGTAATTGTACATCTTTTCTGACTTGAAAGAAAGGGCTTCACAGACTGGTTTCACTCGGTTCATTCAGATTTAGAAATTAAGATCACAATTTTCAAAGAATAATTCTCTACATAATAAAGCAGAATACCAACTTTAAACCTAGGGACACAATTAACTAAATATATGTTACACAAGATTCCTAAAGTGATTGTTTTTGTAAGGGTGGTTAGGGGAAAGACCCAAAACATGGCTGAGAAAGAAAATGAATCTGAGGCACTCTGATGTATTGAAATTAAAAGCCCTTTATTTTTCATGACAAAATAAAGGACTTTTAAGGCAATGTGAAGCATCTTTGAGTGTCAAAAGCACTATATAAGCATGTAAGCATTATATGTGGGGGCGGCAGTAGCTCAGTTGGCAGAGAGATTGTCTTCTGATCCGAAGGTCAGCGGTTCAAATCCCGCTCCTGACATGAAACATGAAACATCCTTGGTTGAGCGGTCAGATCCACTGACCCACAGGTTGGCGGTGATAAACGTCCTGCTCCCGCAGGTGAATACTGCCGTTGTGTCCTTGGGCAAGACACTTAACCCGCCTTGTCCCCAGTGTCTGCGTACACTGGTGTGTGAATGTGTGAGTGAATGGGTGAATGGTTCCCTGATGTAAAGCGCTTTGAGTGCCTCGAAGGTGGAAAAAGCGCTATATAAATATGTGACCATTTACCATTTACCATGTAAGCATAATCTGTGGCATTGTGCAGTGTGATAAAACTGAACAGCAGTCTAGTCTGCATCAGCAAAGGAGAATGGCTCAGTATCACAGATTTAGACAAATTTGTGAACAATAATGGAGAGAAATTAGTTTTCTCGTTTATAGAAAATGTTCAACTCATGAAAAATAGGAGCAAAAGTGTTGCATTTATATTTTTGTTCAGTGTAATACAATGACAGGCCCAAGCCCAACAAGTGCATTTGTGTATTTGCTTTCACACTGGATGGCAAAATATACAGTATGTGATGATTCTTAATCTCCCCTTCGCCAAACTTTGTGTTATCATGCCCTGTTAAACATGAGAGGGGAAGAGAGGAAACCTTGTTACAAATGAAGGAATTGGACTCATAACACTCAGCTCTTGGTGAGTGTGTTGGTAAATTAATAAATGGATGAGTAATTAGGGAATAGGGGCACTACCAATTCTCAAAATCATAATTATCAAACAATTCTGAATTGATCACTATTAATAAATAAAAGTTGGTTAATCAGTTTGTGAGAACTGGATTAGTGACATTGACTTCTTTTCTGGAAATAAAATAACACTTCATCAACTGTGGCTTTATGGAGATTTACTGACCAAAGCATTAAACAGATAAATATGACTATTAATTGTGCAAATGAGTCATTAACAGGTGGAAAAACTAGACATGGTTGTTCTTGATCTATCTACATAGAGTTAAAGTTGATCTAGAGTTCTTCCAGCCATAGGTTGGATGTGACCTGGAGGTCTGATGCCTGCAGAGGGTTGGATCTGGGGCTTAGAAGGACGGTCTGGAAGACTTCTCTCTGAAGGTCCTTCCAGTGAAATGAAGGCAGAGGAAGAGAGGGATGCTTCTCTGAGCGTCTGGGTCTGGCAGCAGTTTGGTCACAGATTTGTAGACTGAAATATCGCTAAAAGGTGCAGTCAAAATCATGTCAAAAGACGGGCACAGATCTGGGAGGAGAGAGAAGAGTTCGCTCTTTAGGCCTTTGTCCCTCTGGCATGTTTTAACGAGCACGGAAGGCTTTCATCTCGGACGAATGTAAACGTATGATAAATATTTACCACAGGTGCTATCCACGCCAAACTAAGTGATAATTAGTAAAACATGAGAACCTTCACACATTCTTTAAGTGTTTGTTGATGTATATATTTGTTGCCTTGAGGTTACTTTTTTGCTTAAGCTAAGCAGGTTTTTGTTTTCGATTTTTATACCTCAGATTGATCAGATGATGCACTCTGACCATTCCTTTGCTTTGTGTATACTGCTCCAAGTGGGCCAAGTGGTTTTCCAGGGAGAGTATTTCCTTGTCTTTCATTTCTTTCGCTCTTTAATGTCATTTTTAAGGTCCATAAAAGTCTTTTATTGTGTTGAGATGGTTCCAATCTTCATGGTCAAATAGGTTTATTTTTTTAAATAAAAGCTAAAAGCTTCTCGTCCAAGTCACTTTTCTTATTCCTATGTTAAAAACAACCCGGATAGCGCCCTGTGCTGTCCACGCTCATGAAGCTCGATGGTATGACTTTTTGTTGTTCATTATCATCGTACATTGGACCACCTGTTGTTATCTGCTGTAAAAACCTGCATGAATGCTGTTGACGGGACGGGCATCAGACTCAGAGTCATGCTTGAATTTAAGGGACAAATCGCTGTGATTCTAAGGGGGTCCAACATGTATTCTTTGACAAACAAAAAGTACATACAGTAAAAGTAAATCAGTGAAATCAGCCTGAGACGAACAATAAAATAAGAGTTTTAAAAGGCATTGACGCCGTTTTTTTTTTCAGATGACAACGATAAAAACAACAATAGTGATTATGTGCAAAATGATTAGACTATATACTGTAGAAAGCATTGATTTGTACAAAATAATATTCTTGTCTGGACCCAAAATTAGTGTGTCTTACCTCCACTAAACATGCACAGCTCCGAGTGCATCATTCACAGCAACACAAGTACTAAATTATTACAATAAATATAAACACTTCGGATTTATTTCTGACATTCTTTGGCTGAAAATACTCCACATTACAACTGATTCTTACAAAGTCAAATGTGCGATTGACTTGAGCTGTGTCTCGTGTAGACCTGGAGCCCAGACGGGTTCAGTTCGGGGCCACTTTTGTTAATGGACTGCGTTTCGGTGCAGATGTCCAGCTCACGGGTCTGACGTCCCACAAACATAACACACGCTTAATAAATAAAATCATACTGAAAAGATTTTTTTTTCTTCACAAGGCCAATCTCAAAAAGACAAATATTTATTCCAAGTTTGTGTCGACACAGGACACAAGACACAACTTCTGGGTCCGCTTTTTTTTTCACTTCTCTGCACATCTACGCCACGTTTCAACCTCCAACCCAATCACTGTGACATTTATCAGTCAAGGAATGCAAAAGAGAATTGCACATGACTAAATACAGTTTAGTAAGACCCTACAGTAGGTCTGCATATCTTATTTTATAGAAATTCAGGAATTATAAACATTTGCAAAGACAAGAAAAGCAGCAGAAATGTTTACCTGTTGCAAATCCTGCGCTAATTGGCAACATCAAAAACAGAAACAACGCTCCAGACTTTCCCATTATTTCCTCTGGAGGGTCCATGGTGACTTTCCCACAAACAAGAAAAAAATGGGGTGATGTGCACAGATTCCACGATGGCACCTAATGAGGTTGTTACTTATACCTCAACCCTTCAGATCTCTGTGTTCTCTCGTCCAGAGAGAGCTGGCTATTTATAGCACTGAATGATGGTTGACAAAGCCACTTTATTGGGAAACACAAAACTCATAAGGGTAATTTGACACCTTTTGAGTAAATGACAAATAAAGCTATAGAGAAGTCTGACTGTAAGATGCCTTGCCTGTGCCAGCTCCACCGCCCTGCTCAGATATGATCGGCTCATCCCTGCTTTTCTTTTCTTATACTGTATACATCATGAATACAAACAAACAGAACAAGACCAGAGAGTGACAGACAAAAGAGTCCAAAGAATAAAAAAAAAACCTGTGTCCCCTTATTTACTGGTCCAATTTGTGTCTGGTGAATTTGTCCACTTTATTTATATATAGCACATTTTATAAACAGACCTGTTTCCAAAGTGCTGCACAGTCAGACATACAACAAGCAGACTATATAACAACTGCTCAAATCAAATCTTTGAAAAGACAGAGGAAGAAGCAAAAGAAGAAAAAAAATTAAAGGAAATAAAAAACACAGAGGACCACACAACTGATGTGGTGTTAAAGCTAGAGATTAAAAGTGTCCATGTTTGAGTTCAAATGCATATGTTTTCCAGTGTTATTTCAGTCCAGTCTTTGACAGTCGGCTCTGTCCTTGTCATTCATTTTAGTTTTATTGCCCTTTTTTCTGCAGCCAAAAGTACACTCCACAGATATCCATCAATCATCTCCATTGTCGGAGACCTACATCCATCAAAGCACCAGGAACAGGAAGTCCGTATAATGCCCAGTCCCTATTTAGTCAGAGGAAGCACCCAGTCCTCCTCACTTGCATTCACAGAGCAACAGTGGCTGAAAGTGGGTCTAACTGACATCATGTAACAGCAGCATCTGTAGATTATGGAACAGTTAAATATTTAATTAAGCAAAACAAAAGTATTTTTATCTCCTTTCCTTCTTCTCCTTTTGAATACTATAAACCAAATCTATTTGTCTCCTTTTGTGTCTTTGTTTGAGTCCTCAAGTCAACCATCCATTTGCCTCTCATCCTAAATATTTGTGTTCTTAAGATGAATAACTGTTGGACAGAAATCAATACTTGTGAGATCTTCTTTTTAATCTAATTATGGTGGACACCGCTCATAATGTCTTTGTTTGGTGGTGCCCAGGCCGCTGGTTCTGTGGCTCTGTATCCTGCCCACTGTGCAACAATGACAGAAAGTAGGCTACTTGTCTTTTTCCCAAGCATTTAGTTACTGAAGGAAGTAAAATGTCTCTGTACAGATAATAATCATCAGTAGCTCTTTTGTTCTTTTATCTCTGTTCTATAATCAGCTTTGCATTCAGAAAAAAGACGCAGGCCATTAAGTTACAAATAGGCTAAAAAATTTAGTAGACATTTTTAGATTGTTTTTAGATTTGTGTATTGTTAAAAGGCTGCTGGGTTCTTTAAGCATTATGGAATACATTAGATTACACTAAAACCTAATGAACATGATTATATTTAAGATTTCCCCAGTTTGAGAGTTTTCGTACTGTTTATAATTGTACTTCCTAGTTAAACATGGCCATCAATATGAGATAATTAGACCTAATGTCAGTGTCAAAATACATATAAATGACACAAAGGTTATGACTGAACAATAATTATACCTTTTAACACCTTTACTGTGTTGAATGACCGTTTAAACTGTCAAAAAATGTCAGCTGTGTGTAAATTGCCTTTGTATTTTCAAGGGCATGTTGCTTTTTGATAACACCCCAAAGAACTCTTAGATCTCTGCACTACTTCCTGTGATTTGAAACTTTTATCTGTCCAAATTATTAAAAGTTCCTGTTTAATAAAGCCAACGGGTCAAAAAGACAACAACTATATAACTAAACATAACTAAATATGCCTTGGGCTCATTTCCATCTGCAGACGTATTTGCACAGACTACATCTGACAGAACCACAGTGTCATGTTAAACACAAGCTGGAGAGAGACAAAAGACATTTAGAACACAATTCATCTGTATTGCACATGTATTGCAATAATTCATATTACACCAAGTCCTAAAATCCCTATATTGGCCTGATTCATGTTGTAGTTTTAACCAGGTACTTGGGTAAAATGACTACTGCACATGTCGAACTTTTATACCTGTTTTATCTCATGATTCTCTCAGCCACATTTACATGTTTCACTGAGAGTGAAATACTATTCCAGAAGGTTACACCCTGATATGACGAGACACTTGGGAGAAGCATGTGTGGCTGAATGGGAGTTCACTCACTCCTGACAGAGGCTCCAGTTACTCAGGATCCAGATACACTGCCAGGCTTTTGTTTGACCACATCATTCTTTGGTGGAGGCACCAGACCGATCAAACAAGCAGATTAAACTAGTTTGAAGTTCACAAAATAAAATGTTTAATAAATATTCAGGTGGAAAGAAATGTTAGAAGAATATATATTATCTACTATTATTTTAGATTATAATGTATTGTTTGTAGCCCTGCGACGAGTTGGCCACTGTCCAGGGTGTACCCCGCCTAAGGCCCAAAGTCACTGGGATAGGCTCCAGTCACCCGCGACCCCTAACGGGAATAAGCGGTAGAAAATGAATGAATGAATGAATGTATTGTTTGTGTTCTTGTTTAACTGTATTAATCATATACTTTGAGTTGCAGTAACTCTCATAATCAGTGGAGTGCAGAAGTGAGTGACCCACTTCTGCTGCGCTGCCGCCTTAACTGTTAACTTCATGATAAACTGATTTATTTTCCTTATATGGATTTGGTGGTTGCATTAACGTTCGTGAGAGCTGTTCTGTTTGAAAAATGTGCTTGGAACTGCTGTACTCTCTCAAATTATAGAAAGACACAAATCTAATGTTGCATGAGTTTTTGTCAGAAATTTGGAAAGAAAGTTGGAACACCTCATGACATTGAATAACGACAGAGGCCAGTGCACCCCATGTTGGACAATAACCCGGAATCCACCAGGAAGAAAAAGTGAAAGCACTGCCCTATGGGACAAAAAGAAGAAAAACCTACCAGGAGGGACAGATGATTGGAGAAAGCAGAATCTCCACAGCAGGAGGTTGTCAAGAGGTGAAAAGAACATAAAAAAAATAAAACAGACACACCTGTAACAGTCAAACTATCTCACGTTTTTGTTCTTTATTTGATATGAGTTTTCATTAAAATATTGGCTGACAGTCAGTTCCAAAACATAAGAGCAGTAAAGTTAAACGACATATTCTGTTACAGTGACTGAGCTTTTATCCATGTCCTAACAATGTTCCTTAATCAAAAACATACCTGGAGTTGCATTTTGGTTTGAAAATCCTCTCCCATCAGACTGTCAAAAACACTCCCTGCTGAACGTTTATCCCGATTTTATACGTCATTTATCCTAGGATCGTCTGCCGTTTTAAGTTTTAAATCATTGCCAGACTTGTTCTTAGCATTTCTTCAGTCTAAACACAATTACTGCTACTACTAGCCTGATCATAGTGTCTCTTAAAGTGATAACATAACTAAATTGCGTGTAGTGCTATGCGCCATCTACTGGCTGCACATTCAGTAAGTGTCAGGGCAGACAGCAGAGACACATTTAGTTCATTTAGTGCATCATAAACATTTTTGAGCATGTTTAAAGGCTAATAAAATAATATGAAGAATGCATAATATTTTTCCTTTAAGCCTTTGTTTTCATCATTTTTTCAGATTTCATTATTGGACCATGACTATTACAAATGTACAGGGCTCTGAAGTTTCACCAAGTGAGGAGGAAATGTGCAGATTTCTGCAGAATGAGTCAAGCAACAAAACCGTTGAACTGAGATGAGAGCAGTTTGATTTTGTTCTAAATGATAGATGACCAATGAGTACATTCATTTCATGTGCGTTATGGAAATAAACTTGTCTGATTGCACAGTGCTGTTTGAGTTTGACTCGAGGCGCGGCAGGGAGCGTGGTGACCAGACTCACGCTTCATAGAGAATTGTGTATTCTGGATCACAGGCAGCTTAAGAAAAGAAAAAAAAAAAAACGCTACAAGTTTTTGGAATTTGATTTTTTATGTTAGAATATACAAAAAATGTTAATACCCATCTCATATATATATATCTATCTATTTTTTATGGGCTTGTCCAATTGAAAATGGGCAGTTTGGTAACTGGAATGAAAGGAGCAACGTTTTTAAACAATTAAATTCATTACCATTTCATACTAGTACTTGTAGATATGAATCAAATAAGTGAAAAACAAAGCATTTTCATTTATGCATTAAAAATTAGTAAGAGAAATTTTTTTTCTCCCAACAAAGTTCCAAAAAAAAAAAAGTTTTACGAGCCCTGGCTCTCATGCCCACAACATAGAAGACTCATGGAAGGGGGACCCACAATGTCATCTCAGGCGTCAGACTGTGTCCCCTCACACTTTGTAACTGAGGTGGAATGCCACCCGCCACGTTGTCCTGGACTTTGAGGTTGTCACTCTGTCCCCATCACAACAGTGTAATAGCCGCAGTCAAATAAGTCTTGCAGAGGACATTACCAAATTATTCATTTGAATGAGAGAGTCCTCCCTGCTGCAACAAACTAAGCACTAAAAGCAAATACAGAGTGAGGATCAGCACAGAGCCACATTTACATTTAGAGACTGAGGGTGACATGGAGAACTCCTCTAACACTGACAACGATGAAGACTGGAGCTCCAATCAGCTGTTCAGATGCACAGATGGAGACAGAGGCTGATGTCCAGATCAGAGTCAGACGCACAGCTGCACAAAGCTCAGGTCTATCCTCCAAATACTAGTCTGCAGAGACCAGAGCCACGGTGAACTATGGAGACGTGTGGAGATCTGCAGACAAGAACAAACACCAATGCTCTGTTTGGAAAAAGAGATTTGAGACAAACAGAAATGTACAAACACACATTAGACTTCAGTGAGGAGAAAGGACAAAGTGTCCAAATCAGGATAATCCCAGCTGTTAAATCCTTTTCTAAATGATGTTGTTTAAAATATGAGCTACAAAAAAAAGATATCATAGTCTTAAATGAGTCATAGAAGTTACTAACCCTCGACATACATCAAAAGCCATTGTAATACAAAGAATAACAAAAAGTGCAAAGAACGGCACACGAGATAAATATAGAGCCCCAAAAGATATTGTCCCAGCTTTCATTTCATGAACAATAATTCAGTACAGAAATTATTGTTTGTGACAGGCCTAAACTCATTTCTTCTGAGAAATCTAACATGTTAGTGTTTCCAATGTTATTCAAACTATGGTGGCACTTTTTTTTTCATATTAATGATTTTATTTCATATAATCTGTGGAGTACTAATATCACTTATTGCTGAAACACTACTGGCAGAGCTCAGTTTGCTCTTTCAACATGGAAGCTTTTGTTACGGGCCCCAAGCACCGGTAATACCAATGTATTACTGATTCCAGGCAACAAAATTTGTGCCTTTTCAACTTTAAAAAACAAGAAGTTTTTGGAATTGGATTTTACTGTTGACATTTGATATTAACACGTTAGAATACACAAAAATGTTGAGACGCATCTCAAATGTATGTATTATTACTGTTGATGGTGGAGATGATGGTGGAGAAACTGACTACGCTTCTCGTCTGTGGTCTTGCGGTACCAGTTGAAAACCTCAGTCCCTTCTTTTGCTCCCAGGTTGGTGTTCATGCCCACTCGGGCATTGGAGAACGTCAGGTCTTGGATTTAGGTATTAGTGGCAGTGATGTCACAGATGTAGAAGGGCCTCTCTTTTCACGAAAAATGAAAGCATTGGACAACAAAACATAATGCTTCACCTTATCAAAAGCTTTGTGGAAATCAATAAAAAGCTTTGTGGAAATCAATAAAAACAGCAATTGTGACGTGACATGACAGGCTTTAACATCAGATTTATCTCACATTGACAATGCAGCAACAAGCAAAGCATAAAACTGAATTGAATGGGTTCAGTACTTGCGACGAGTTGGTATTTCTATAGCTTTTAGACCACATCTGACCCCTCTTACACAGAAACTCTGCCCTCTAGCAATAGAATCCAAAATTACACTCCACTACACATTCTGAAAACATTGCCGCCACACAAACCAAACAGCAGATGGCGCTATTGCGTTGATAATTAAAGTAGTACCAGCGTAGAATCCATGAATCCCACACCAGCTGCAGATCCAGTTTGGTGCTCCGGGCTAAACGCATGTAGAGCCGGGGACGTGAAGGGACGTGAAGGACGAGCCGGACGAGTCACCGCTTACGCAGCACAGCCTGTTCAGAGGTCAAAGGTCACACGGTTTGCCTTAGCGCTAGAAGGACACAATTGATATGTCACGTGCTTTTTAGGGAGGACTTTGGCACCTGTGACTGTCGTCCACTACTGTTCCGTCACGAAGTTACTGGTAATTTGTATAATGGTCATCGAGCTGCTTGTAGGCTCTTCCTCCGAGAGTACTTTTATCTCAGGATAAACTATATTTATTCAACAATTAATTAGTTTGAAGTTTGAGTTCAAGGCCTACTTGAGTAGCCTTCAAAAAATAACGAATTAACAATCACGCCGCCATTTTTTCTCTTTTCATCCATGTCAAATTTCAAGCGTTTGTGAAATATATTTTTTCTTACCTACTTTATCCGTCAGCGGTTGGTCTTTTGATGCTAGTATTCCAAATAGTGTGACTACTGCTATCTGATAGTGAGCCAGTGGTGGAAGAAGTACTCTATTTTGTTAAATAAAAGCACAGATAAAGGAGCCAAAAATAGTATTGAAGTACATGTTTAAAAATTTAACTTTTTGTGTAAAAAGTAGTTTTTTGTGCACTATTAAAGACTGAAACAAGGTGAATTGTCCTGACATTTGGCATATGTATATTTTTGTTTGTTCAAAGCTAAGACTTGAACTCAAAACCTTTTGACAGGATGTCACCATAAACATGCTAAAAAGCAAAGGAAAAGCAAAAGAACTCCTCAAACCGTACCGTCTTTTTCAGTTCAAAAATGTTGATCAGATAAATGACCTATCAAGTGTAAAATGTATGTATAATTTATAACTTAATTTATATTTGTCACTGTACATGTTCTCATTTTAAAACACTCATCAGCAGCACTTACTTCTGATCTGTCTTACTGTAGGACAAGATTTTCTCTGAAAGTTGAAAGAAGTGGAGATTTAAAGCCCTGAAGAAACCTGTGCGAGGGAGACCGAGGTGCAGAGGAGCGGCCGTGGGCAGGTTGCCTTGGTCGTCTCCAGCTGAAACCATGACTCAGGTGTGTTTGCACTTCACTATTGTTGACAGGAGTAGTACAGGCTCACATACTTGGTGTAGATCTGAGCAGAACTGGAGTGGGTTGTGATGGGATATGTGATCTGAGGAGCCCAAATACTGGCAGGTGTTACTAGTGTCCAGATTCAAAACATTTGTGTCCAAAGTCTCATTTATGGTCCCTATTAAAGGGAGAATTAATGAAGTTGAGAGCCCATATCATGCTAAAATCTGCTTCTTGCTATTTTGCGATAATGCTGTTCCTTCATCAACATACCTGGAAGCACTAAGTATTGAACAATAACAGAGGTAGATCATAATGTTACATTTTGTTCATTGTAAACTGTAGCATCAGATCTAAAACGGCTTAGTAATAGAAATGCGTCCATTGACTTGACTAGGCCCCAATACTTTATAGTGACATTTCACTGTAACAAGCAGCAGGTTGTCATTTATTCATTTATTTTCTACCACTTGTTCCCATTGGAGGTTGTGGGTGTGAGCCTATCCCTGTGACTTTAGGTCTTAGATCTTGCGATTTAAAACTTCCTAAGTATAACGTTGGAGCATTAAGCAAAATAAGACACTTAAGGACAGGTCTTGAGAAACAACATGAATGTGCTCTTGACAAAGGCCAGGTTTAACACAGACAGCCATTCACTCTCACTCATTTACTAGGGGCAATTTAGAATTACCAATTGTCATAACACACGCATGTCTTTGGACAGTGGGAGGAAGCCGGAGAACCTACAGTAACATGGGAAGGACATGTAGAGTCCATGTATGTTGGCCGGGCCCAGGAATTAAACCCATAATCTCCTGATAGGGAAGCTAGAGCTAATTTTAGAGGGTCATAACAGTAACATCATAACAGTGTGTGTATGTGCCTCCTACTTTTTAAGGGTCCAAAAGTAATGGGACAAGTTAACACTCATAAATTAAACTTCAACTTCTAATACTCCAATAATACTGGATTCAGTTCAGGTGACTGACTTGGCCATTGCAAAGTATTCCACTTCTTTGCCTTAAAAAACTCTTTGGTTGCTTTTGTAGTATGCTTCAGGTCATTGTCCATCTGCCCTGTGAAGTGCTGGCCAACAAGTTCTGAAGCGTTAGGCTGAATATGAGCAGATAATATTTCCTGAAACACTTCAGACTTCATTCTGATGTTTTTATCAGTTATCACATAATCTATAAATACAGTTGAACCAGTTCCATTGGCAGCCATATATGCCCACGTCATGTGAAGGCTTTTCTAGATGTTGTTAGGCGAACTCTGATCTGGCCTTCCTATTTTTGAGGCTCATCAATGGTTTATATCCTGTGGTGAACCCTCTGCATTCTCTTTGGTGAAGTCTTCTCTTGATTGATATTTGAGCCAAAAAGATTAGAATTGTATTGATGTCCCAATACTTATCAAGCCCCCAGTGACCAAGATGGCCACCTGTTTAAGCCAATGGGCTGTGCTTACTCGCGTATGTTGCCAGTTTCGCCTTTAGCGACTAGCTCGATTTGACGCAGGATCATGACTCTGACCAATCAGAGCTGTTAGAGTGAAGTAGCGGGAAACAGACTGCGCCGAAGCTAAAGATTAAAAAGTTGTTTTAAAGAAAATAGAAGGATTTTGGACCAAAAAAAGTTCATGATCTGAAAATTGTTAAAAATCTGCCAAATTCGACCTGTCTGGCCTGTAAACTGAACTCAAGCAGCTTTTTGGGCGGCAGAGGATTTTTTTCGCTGCAGTTCCAAGGGAGTGGCCACTGGGGGCTACTGGCACCAGGTTTAAGCTAGCAATACCTTATCCAGTTAATTTAATACATCCATGGATTCAATATGTTACTTCCTGGTTGGATATGAGCAGCAGTTATTTTTCAGTTTTCTTTACAAACTGCTACTCAAGATTTAAAACTGTGATAAACATTTAGCATGTTTTATCCCACCATATCCCACATGTAAAAACAACAATCTCAAGAAGCAACTTTAAAGAGCTTTAATCTTGTTACAACAGTGTTTCCTCATCATTAGTTTACTCAAAGTTGAATTTTGTTTGATTGCATGTTGAGTAATCCTGTATTGTCCTGATTCTCAGAAAATTCACTTGAAAAAAGTAAATGTAAATAAAAACATGTAAAGCACAATCAGCCACTTGTTACAGTGAAGTGTCACTATGAAGAGGCGGGGTTTATCTGATTTGAACAGGAGGTCAATAGAACTGTTTCTATTACTAAGCCATTTTAGATCAATATTGTAGTTTTACGATGAACAAAATGTAAAATGATGATCTATGCATGTATGTATTCATATTAAGTCCTTGAAGAAGTGCATAATATGTTTCCTTTAATGTCACAAAGTGATGTCTGTTTGGTGTAAAGTGTTGCCTTTATGTTGTGGAAGTGTTGTCTTAAAATGCCATTCGTCTTTGTATTTTTCTTTTGGTCAAAAATGAATACAAAAAATAAATAAATAATAATCCTAATCCTAACACTCTAAACTCAACACCCACATTATGGTAATCACCGCTTATTCCACTTCATTATTTTGTATTCTTTTGACAGATATGTTTCCCTGTCAGGCGGCAGCAGTGGTCTATGGAGGAAGTGGATAAAGAAGTTGATTGACAGAGCTGCCGCGTGGCCTCGGCTCTTCAGAACGGGAGGAGTCTACAGTTGGAGGTGTGTATTTCCTGCAGAGAATAGTGTCATTGTGAGCGGCTGCTATGTATGTTTATGTAATGGTGCAACTGGAGATGTTTTTATGATGAAGAAAGTGCCATTGCGTGTCTCTTTGGTTTAGTGCATCCAGACTAATATGTGGTTTGAAATGGAGTTGACATATATTTAATCTCAGAGGCACAGGGAGATGTCCAGGAAATGCTAGACACTTCAAAGAGGAGAAAATGTTCAAGGAAAATAGACTTAAGAGTCGGTAGCAGCATGTTGTCGAAGTAGAAACCGCTTCAATTTGTCACATATATTCTAGCGCTTTAACAGTTGAATTTTTGCACTGGGGGTCAGGTAATCCTTAACTGGGCTTCCAAACAGCCAAGGTGTTTTGGTAACTCCTGTTTGCAATGGGAGGGCCCTTAAATAGATCAAGCACATTCCCATCAACCATAGTTTTGAACTGAAGCAATATATGGACCTTTTTGCAATGGAATGGCAAAAAACTTAAATGGACAATATTTATGGAATTACAGTCATTTATAAACTTCTTTTACTTCATAGAATGTGTGTAGCCTAAATCCTAGTTTGAAAATGATTCTGCTTAGACATGAAGAAAACTGAAAAAATGTATGAAAACCATTGATTGCCCATAACTTATGTTATGAAAACGTTACTTGTAGTTTCCTAACTAAGCATCATCACACTCAAAAATAAAGCTAATAATAAGATTTTTTAAAAGTACTTTTTTTTCAAGTATTGAACTATAACATAAGTAGATCATCATTTTACATTTTGTTCATTGTAAACTGCAATATTGATCTAAAAGGGCTTAATAATGAAACTGCGCCATTGACTTCAAAACTGCAGAACTGATAGGCCCCGCCTCTTCATATTGACATTTCAACTAGGGCTGGAACAAATTAATCGCTGATATAAATAGTTGTCAATGAATTAATTATTATTAACGAATAATCGTTAACTGGTCTATACAAAGAACATGCCATAAGCAAGAGTAAAGGTTTTATGACTCAGACAGAGCAGGCGTCATACACAAGAGGCAGGAAATGTGTAAGTTTTGTGTTTTTTATTAAAACAATCTTTCATCTGTAACTATTCTCCACCACGATGTCCTCAAACAGCTTCAGTTCAGCTTTATCTGCTAAAAATCTCATTCACAGGCCTTTCTCATTCCAACTAATTGATTAATCGAAAGAATAATCGCTAGACTTATCAAATCAGCAATATAATTGTTGTAATAATTGCAGCTCTAACTTCAACTTAACAAGCAGCAGATTGTCATTTACATTACATTTTATCTTTTAAAAGTGGCCACATGGCCTTTTAGAACTCTGCACGTGTCACTTAGACTATACATTTTCCTAATAATCACAACTAAGCACAGGGATGTGGGCGGGGATAGGGGTTAGGTGAAAACAGGGCTTTTCTGAGCACTCAGCTGCCAATACAGGATTAACTCAAACATGCAGGAATCCATCAATATACAGCTTTGAGTAAACTGATGAAACACTCTTGTAAACGAGATTAAAAATGCACTCAAATTGATTTTGCGTAATATTTCCTCTTATCTTACATGGGCTAAACATACTGAATTATATAGTGTTCTTATTCTTGTCTAAATATAGAGCCTTGTTTTAATTGCCATTCTCCTGAGGTATTTACTGATCACTAAAAGTAGTTTAACCAGACACAGCCTATTACCCGATGACTCACCTGACCAAACTACTGCGCTGACAATGTTTTGCGTACCTTTACTTCTGGAGGAGTTTCCACCGCCAACAAAGCAAGTGTTATTCAGACAGGCAGTTAAATGAGCCACTAAGAGCGCATTAGCAGACTATAAGTGGATAATTAAACTGCTTGTCGTTGCTATCCAAGGCCCTCGCAGCCAAAATAACCACGCCGCACCGCTTTTTAGAGACCGGAATGAATACATCGGCGGAATTAGAGCGTGCCAAACAAATCTCGCGTCTTTGTTTTATCTATTTTTCACCTGTCGATCACCTGGAGTCTTTCATGTGTCTCTCCTGCCAGCGCGTCGTCTGTATCAAACAATGAAACATGTTCAAATGTAAATGCTATGACTAGACTGATGTGTTCCTGTTTGATTCTATAATAGTTTTAGTAACAAAAGAAGAAAAGGAAAGAAGTTGCTCTGACAAATGTAGGTTGTCAGTAAATTTAGGTGTTGAGTAATCCAAAACCAAGCTAAAATGGTGGATAAAAGTATATTGTTATCGTATCAAATGTGCAAAAAATAATGTAGACGAAAAGACGCAAACATTGGCAGCCGTTTTAAAAGTATTATCTGCACCACTTTATAATTCACAACATCTGAATTAGCCTTAATAAAGCACGAAAAAAGACTTAATTCATGTGAACAAATTCAATATTAAGGATGATTCAGGATTTGTAACTTCTTAAAAAAGGGGTTATGAGTTTGGGTCTAAATTAAGTTGTTACTAAGCCTGAATCATTCTTTTATATTTGTTCATTATGAATTAAGTCTTCATGCTTTATTAAGGTTAATACAGTTGCAGTTATTAAATCAGCTGTTGCCATATTTTTATTTTATATTTTTTTCTGCATACTTTTACTAAACGGAAACAATGCTGTAACAACCTTTGCATATTTATTGGTGCACAGCGTAACTTTTCTGCTGGAGAATACTTTGCCTGGTTGTCTTGAAGTTATTACCTCAGTGTCTCTGAGTCTCTTTCCTGGTTAAAGAAAGGTCAGTAAATAGATAAATCTCTTTGGTCGGAAGGTTAAGCGATTATACATACACTGCCAGCCAAAAAAAGTCACCACAGGACTCATCGACCACATCATCTTCTTCCAAAGCTCCAGAGTTCAATCTTTATACTTTTGAGCAAACTGAAGCCTTTTTTTTTTACTAGTTTTTCTTCTGGCTGCACAGCTTTTAAGTCCCTAAGCAAGAACAATGCAAAGGGAACTCAACTCTTTCACTATTAAACACAGCCCTAGTTGTACAGTTGTTTTTCTCCTGTTCGATTTTTGTCATTTAACATTTAAGTGATCATCCATCGCAATCATTCAGAACTTTTTCCCACCCACGATGGTTCCCCACTATCCTTCCAGTTTTAATAATGCGTCAGACAGTTCTTAAGCCAAGTTTAGTAGTTTGTGCTGTCTCCTTGAGAGATGTTCTCTGCTTGATGTCGAAGCTTTGACCCTTCTCAAACACACTCGCATCTTTTCCATGACCACAGGATTCGTCTTTCCACATTTGTTACAGAAATGAGAAGCCCCCCACTGCATCAGTTGGGTTTCAGTACCGTGTTACCGCTGAGAGACCCACACAGCAATTATCCAACAGGAGGAGTGGAAATATTTGTTTAGTTGAATCTATTTATCTAAAGGCAAGTCTTTTATTGTTCAAAATGAGAGACAAATAACACAATTCATGTTTTTTGTTTTGTTTTTAGCCAAGTCTCGGCATTTAAGTAATGAATTCTAAACGATCGTTATAAAGCCTAATCATATCTTTTGATAACTACTCACATGCTATAATCCCTTATTGTTAGTTATACATGTACTAGGACTTTAGCACAACACTATCAAAGTATCACATATTCAGCACTTCCTCCTTTCTCTAATTGACTAATGTTCTCTGTAACATAAGCCACAATGTACTGCGCTCCTCCTGACCCTGGTTTAATCCTGGTGCACTGTGTTAACCACACGACAGGCTCCACGCACTGCAGGAACTTGGTACCACACTGGGCTTTGGCTCACGCTCAGTGCACTATTTATGGACATGGAGTAGTAGTAGTAGCAGCAATAGAAGTTGAAGGTAGTAGAAGACATAGTAGTAGCTGCAGTAGAAGCAGTAGTATAGCAGCAGCAGTGGTAAAATAATGAATGAATGTTTCAATTATAACACCACTGATTTTTTATGATTGTCCAATGCAGTGTTTTTCAACTTTTTTTAAGTCGTGGCACACTTTTTGGGTTTAAAAAAATACCACCACACCACGTTACTAAATTAGACCGAAATATGGTATATACAGTCATGGCCGAAAGTGGATTTTTTCCAGAATATGCACCGTTCCATAACAAGATCTCTGGAGAGGGACTTGTAATCTTGAGATTGTTGATATTGTCCCATTGGTTCTCCAGTCCTCGGACAGTTCTCTTCTCTTTCCACACACAGA
Source organism: Rhinogobius similis (assembly GCA_019453435.1). Lineage (NCBI taxonomy): Eukaryota > Metazoa > Chordata > Actinopteri > Gobiiformes > Gobiidae > Rhinogobius > Rhinogobius similis. Next base: position 26,404,064 of record CM033634.1, read on the forward strand.
CACACAATGTGAAGACTGAGTCAGCTTCTCCTTTTGATCTTCTTTCAGGTGGGATCTTTATATTGTCCACACCTGTCGCTTGCTCCAGGTGAGTTTAAACGAGCATCACATGCTTGAAACAAAGTTGTTTTTACCAATTTTAGGGTGCCAATAATTTTGTTAATTTTTGGAGTTTTGTGTGAAATGAACGTGACTGTAAAATTTCGGTACGGTTACGATATCTTTTGGCGATAATCAGAATATAGTTACTTCTAAAATCAGAGGAATATATTGTGGTATTTGATCATAAAATGTAGGCTTCAAACTGCTCTGAATTAGTGGGAAAAATAGAAAACACAGCTCTTAAAGTGAGTGCATGTGTGGTTTGTTTTTGTTTTTTGTTTTTTTACCTTCTCTAATATGTGATAAAGGTTTTAAATGAAATGAATGTATAACAAGTGGAGAAACAAAAAGCAGTTTCAATCCATTGTTGTGATAATATAATGCAATTTGAAAGTCTTCAGACCTCTGTACTCTGATTAGACAATGTCTCAAGTAAGTCTCAAGTCTTTGGCATCAAATCCAAGTTCTCTACTTTGAGTTTCAAATCCTTTCAAGGCATAGTACCAAAAAAAAAACCGACTCACATTTTTGCAATTTACAGTATGATTTTTGTGAATGGGTCTTCTTTTAAAAAAGTCCTGGTTACATCAAAGTATCAACTGTAGAGAGAAAACCTTTATTTATTTGAGGAGCAGCAGCAAGTCGTCTCAAGTCAGAGGGCTCCAAGTCGAGTCCCAAGTCCATTTGATCAAGTCTGTACTCTTGACTTATTTCTTGGACCACTAATTTGCACTTTTACTTTAGTAATATTATTTAGAAGTAACATTACAATTCAGTACAATTTTTGGCTACACCATCCACCTCTCACTTACCGATGCCAAGTCGAAGATCAAAGTACAATTACACACTAAGATTGTAGTAGCTGTACAAGGCAATTGAAGTAGCAGTAAAAGTATTATAGATCTCCACTCTAGGCCCATTACATTTCTGTGAACTGTAGCTGTCGAGGAAATACAAAAGGTCACGTGGATAATAGAAAAATCTGACACCTGTGACTTGGTCCAAATGAGTTGTCACGGGTCACACGGTGTCGCCGGGGTTTGTAAATATGGGTCAAACACTCGGAGCACGGCGTCCTTCCCTTTAAATCTTTAAAGTCACTGTCGTAATAAGGAAGTGGTAACATTATTCGCAACAATAAGTGTGACTCATAGACCAGCGCCCTCACAAGACTCCACCTATCAGCTGAGCGGCATGACTTTTGGAAAACATTGTTCAAATAGGTCAAGTTTAAAAGTGTAGGGCTGTGCATGTGTCTGTGGCAGGAGGAGAAGTATGTTGAAGTACTTCATGGCAGATTAGGGCAGTATTCTCAGTATATTTGGCCTAAACAGTCATTACCCCTTATTATTCCGGCCTGTATTTCCCAAAACTCTCAAACTAAAGCTGCTCGTGTAGCCTTTGGAGCACAAACAAGAGGCTGGACTCTTTATGAAGTTGAGATTCTGTAGTTTTTTCCTCTTGTGTCTGATTTACTCTATACGTGTGAACAAGCTCTGCACAGAGGAATATTAGATTTTCTTTGGTAAATGTAAGGAGGAGTAAAGCTGGTGTCTGGAGGATACTCTGATTGACACCAGATTTGTTGGGTTTTTACAATTCCTCTTTCAAAACCGCTAATTTGACTGAGAATTAGTTGTAATGAAGTTGAAAAGTCCAGGCGGAATCCAAATAAAAGTCTCACTAAATTGTATACATTTGTTAATTTTAGGGTATTTTTTATTTGTTGTTTTTGAATACAAACTGATCCCGATTAATCTCAATGGTCGGACTAGATTAGGAATAGATTATGACGTTCTACCGGTGGTCCAACCTCATGGTAACAGGTTTAATTTACTGTCTTGCTTACCTGTTTATTAAGACATTACAGTATCTTACATTTATTTCTTGGACTGATTTGTGTCTTAACCGTAATAACTTCTTGCCTCCGGGTGCACGGTGGCAGAGCGGCTAGAGCTTCTGCCTCTCAATAAGGAGATCGTGGGTTCGAATCCCAGACCACCCCAACATCGTGGTTTCGAATTCTGAACCACCCTAACATCACACGATCTCTCTGGGTGGAGTCTGCATGTCCTCCCCGTGTTACCGTGGGTTCTCTCCGGGTTCTCCGGCTTCCTCCCACCGTCCAAAGACATGACTGTGTATTGACAACTCTAAAAATTGTCCCTAGTGAATGAATGTGAGAGTGAATGGTTGTCTGTCAATGTCCTTGTCCTCTGTGTTAGCCCTGCGACAAGTTGGCCACTGTCCAGGGTGTACCCCGCCTAAGGCCCAAAGTCACTGGGATAGGCTCCAGTCACCCGCGACCCCTAACGGGAATAAGCGGTAGAAAATGAATGAATGAATGAATGAACTTCTTGCCTAACCTTAACTTAAACTAAGTAACCCATATCTTTTCTTTAAACCATGCCACTGAACTAATATGGAAGGATTTGCCTCATGGAGACCTTACTTTGGTCCCCTCTTAAGAAGTTTATTATATTTTATTTTTTGAATCAGCTTTTTTTGCAATATTTAGCCTCGTTATTCAAATTTTGCATAACTCCAAAACAACATTTAGTATATATTTTAAATAAATCTTTGACGCTCACTTTTCTATTTTTTAAGAATTCAGTAGTTTAACATTCTTATTGCACTGAAAATCTGGTGAGCCCTTGTTTGTTTTTTCTTGCTAAAAATGCGTTGGCCAAAGTGAAAAGCGCTTATCATACGATTTTTACCTAATAATAACTAAAAGGTGCACTTTGTAACTTTTATGGTGAAAGATCCACCTGCTTGTCTCCATGGAAATGTTATTGTTCTGCCAGGAATTTTCCACAGTGTGGCATTATGTAGTCCATTTGTACATCATTTATTAACCACTGCTGAAAAATCTACAGAAAAACCTGCATCCTTACAGTGAGCGCTGTCGCCTCTCCACAGAGCTGACCTGTAACTTGCCCGGGTGATGATCTCTGTTAAGATAAATTTAAAGCCATACTGTGGAACATTCCAGGTAACGCAATAACATCGAAAATCGGATACTAAAACTAGTATCCGAACTAGATACTAATTTGAACAATGTAAAGTATCAATAGAAAAAAGTCACATAAACAAGAGAACATGTGACCTTTCCTGAACAGTTTTAGGATGATCCTGAGCTTTATCAGAGCTTGTATAAGACCACATGGATACAGTCGGCAACGCATAATATTGGGGGTGTGGTGGAAACTGTCAGTTCAACAGGAAACGCAACATTTTTACTCCGAGTTATGTCTGTTTTAAGCACAATTAGAGCAAATCAAATCACAACTGAGTCTTGGAATTTGTTGACGTGTTTTGTAGATGTGAAAATACAGCAGGCGGCGCTAGCAACACGATAGCATTTAGCCCGCTTTAAAATAAGCATTGTTGGATAACTATACAATTATGTGCCACTCAATCACTTTAGTCTTCTCCATGACTTTGGCTCTGTATTTGGTACATTGTAAGTCTTAAGGTCTGTGTTTCCTCTTTTATTTGTTGAACAGTGGGTGATAAACCAGCTGTTTGGATTGAATGGATTGTTTACCCCCCGGAGGTCCATAAATGGGCTTTACCTCGGATGTGGATCGTATCTATGGTGACAAAGAAAATATGGTAACACTTTATAATAACTACACCTGTTTCTGCCTTTAGTGAAGCATGAACAAATACTTAATTCAAATTGAACAAGTAGTTTAAGAATGATTCAGGCTTAGTAACTACTTAATACGCCGACCCTTTTTCCAAACCCTGAACCTAATTTCTAAGCCTGAATCATGCTTAAAGTGCCTATGACAGGTTAAACTACTCATGTAACTAAAATACAGGTCAGATAAATATATTTGAAGTTTTGTTAAAAATAATTATAGATTTAGCCATTTTTAGCCTTTTTTTTTGTTTTTTGATATCACTTCCTGGTTTTAAAAGATGACATCACACTAGGAAATTAGTTTGTACACTGCGCTAATACTTGGCTAATGTCTGAGATTTTTTTGTCCGATAAATCAAATTATATGTGAACACCTTTATTTTGTTGAATTAATGTTTTAAGGGTAAAATAAATTGTTTCTTGTGGGTAAATTATGCATAACATTTGGATGGAATGAGTCTCCCTAGTGTGATGTCATCAGTTTATTACTTCCTGTAATTTTAAACTGATTTTTAAACTTTTCTCCACAAACCGAGACTTGATTGGTATAAAACAATATTTGTTTTTATGTACAATACGTATTAATACACCAAATAAAATCAAAATTAGAAAATTGTTAAAACCTGTCATACGCACTTTAATAAGCTACATGTTAATTATGAGTTATGAATGAAGCCTTTGTTCATGCTTTGTTAAGGCTAATTAAGATGTAGATATAATAAAGTGGCCCAAAAATACCATTATTTTGTGCTGTAATTCCATTCTATTCTCTAAAAATGGTGTTTTTCATTGTTACGGTGGTATCAAAATCAAGCCTGTTTATTCATCTTGAAAGTTTGACATTTTACTCTAATGAAACGCTACGAAAGTTACATAGTTCACCTTTAATTTCGCTTCTATCATTTCAAACACTTTAAAAATCCCTCTTGCTACTGTAAACACTTTCCGCGTGTGTGTGTAATATGGACTTGCTGTTGCAGAATCACAAGCGCCTCTCAGTTCTAGTCCATCGCCCGTTGTACTCCGCGAGACACTAGCTGCTTCTTATAGACACCGCATTCCACGGCTCGGCTCCAGCCCCCCACAAAGCACGCTCTTGTTTCATCATCTCGCCTCCGAGCACAACGCCGCACTGTACACACTCCAGTACAAATGTTTATTCCAATTTGAAATGCTGTCGAGTTAGTTTACAAAAGATTCTCTACAAGCGTTACACACATGCAGCAGGACAAAGCAGAGTGGTACCAAACAGGAAGTGCCCGCCAAGATTATTGAAGACACGAGCTTGTGCTGGTGCAGCCGGCGCATGCATTCGGCTACCATGCGGCGAACGGTTCATCACAGTTTGTTTTTTGCGAGCGGTGAGGCCCCCTTCAAACCTGGCACTTTGAACGTAGGAGCGCGGGGGGAATCCGATTGCGCGGTCTGGGGACGTTTGGCGAGTGCGTTTGGGAATGTGGAGGAGTGAGCAGGTGCGCGTCCTGGCTCACAACGGAAGACATCCCAAAATAACAGGTTTTGTCAGAATCTTGTGTATTTTTCCCTGGTAAATTTGTAAATCAGTTCTTCAGGCAGAATAAAAGACAAAATATTGATCAAATAGTTCTTAAAGGGGGACGTTAATGAGCTTTTAACCTTTGTTCATCCTTACCATAACCTTACCATTCATTCAAAGTTGTATTCTGATTGATTCCTGCACGTTTGAATTGAGTGTTTTCATCCACCCCCTATCCCCGCCCACATTCCTGTACTTAGTTGTAATTATCTAAAAAAATTCAAGGACAAATATTATTAGAAATGTACCTTTTTGAGCCTTTTTGTTCTAACAATGTTCCGTCATCAAAAACATACCTAGAGTTGCATTTAGCTTCATTCACGCTAGTTTGATGGTCTAGATCCTGGTTAGAAAATCCTCTCCCTCCAACAGTCAAAAACACACTGAATTTGAATGAACTTTTTTCCAATAACTGCTGTTTTGAAGTCCATAAATCATCCCTGGACTCGTTCTGAGCATTTCTGCTGTCTAAACATAAGAATTTATTTTCTCACAAAGGCTTGAGTAATAATGCTTAGGTTGTCTTAGTAATATGCAGCCAGTAGATGGCGCCTAAACTGAGTAAGCACCGGTGGAAACAGCCCAGTTACAGAACTTTTTTTCCTAAAACATGCCAAACTTAAGTTACTCAAGATCATGTATATAAGCTAAAAACAATACGACTGTTACATGTGTTACAAGTGTTCAAGTATCACGTAGCCACTTTTCAAAATAAAATATGTAAATGACAAATTGCTGCTTGCTATAGTGACATATCACTATGAAGAGGCGGGGCTCCGGCTCAAAAAAGTGACTCTTATTCACATTCTTTACACATCTCCGTACCTAAGTAAGCCCTGCACTTATTTTGTACTGTTTTGTTCTTTTTTTCCTGACAAAAATTCAAACCAAAGCTGTTTTTGAACCCTTTGGAGTATAAAAAAAATGGCTGGACTTTTTGTGAAGCTGAGACTCTGTAGTTTTGGCTTCTGTCTGATTAACTCAAATTATAAGTGGGAACAAGCTCTGCTCAGAGGAAAATCCAAATCCCGCCTAGATTTCACCGGGTCCTTACTGATCCTGATTCTTCCCAGAGTACTTGAATTGAAAATTGGGTTACTGCTTTCTTTTTGTATTTCTTTTTAGATGGTGAACAAAAGGAGATAAATGAAAACAATTCAAACTAGAACTTAGTCATTACAAGGTCAGTTATTTTTACCTGTCTCCTCCTCTTCATGTATCAATAAAAAAGAAAAGACAAATGGAACATCTGCAGTTTAGTCTATTTTGCAAGCTTGAAACCTCACAGTAATGTTTATTCTTCCACTCTTTTCCATAAAACGTTAAACAAACCTCATCAATTAATGATTATGTAAAGATCTGGTATTTCCAACAGCTTTTGGACGCCTTAGCTTTGGCATTACACAATGTATGGAAATGGAAGACAAGTTCATTTATATAAGGCTTTACATTTGTTTATCAGTATAAAACTCCATCTAATTTAATAGATTACTAATCTATTATTGAATAGACAATAGACGGCAACTAACTTTGTAACTGAATGATCACAACTCTGGGTGTTTTTGATTATGGAACAACCTGAGTAAAAGCAGAAACGATATTCAGTTTAGAGCTGCACAATATAGCGCAAAAGTGTTTATATTGCAATATTCGTGAGAGAGAAATTAGAATCAATATTGTAACAAACTTAATATATTGCAATAACGGCAAGTTAGTTCGTCAGACTGAATATGTTGAAATGACTGAAAATGGCCATTTTTTTATCCCTTTTTACGTCTTTGGTCTAAATTAGCCTTGATTTTAGTCTTGGTTTTGTCTCTAAGTTTTGGTTTTGACTGATTTGACTAATACATTAAAGGTGTTTTCCCACTGTAGGGACCTTTTACAGTTCATCAAACTTTTTTTTTGTGCTAGTCCCCATTTGATGCGCGTTCAAACAGAGCAGGAACTAGGGACTGGAACCACACTTTGGGGACTTTTTTTTTTTAGCTCTTACTTAGGGGCACGTACTTTCAATCAGACCAGAAACTTTTTGTCAAAACACACCCAAACACTTTTTGATGCAAAAGAGCATTAACTCCAATAATACAATCCTTAATTAGTAAGAAGCAACAAAAATGTAAATGATTTTAGTTTAATTGTTTTTTTTAGCTCTTTGTGCATGACAGTTTAATGTACAGAGCTCAAAAATGAGCAGAATGGAGGGAAAAAAATACTTTTTAATCCTAACTTAATTTAATAAGTTAATGTTATTGTCAGATGAGACCCACCATCAGCCACTGCCGCTGTGTGAATGGACGAGAGCCAAGGGGACTGGGTGGAGTAAATAGAGAAATTATTGTCAAAAACTATATTGAAATATCACAATAATATCAGCGTGCAACATGTAATGGTTTCCAATATTGCGCAGCTGTAGTTTGTACATTTAATCTGACATTTAACTGTTAAAATTTCAGTAATTCCTCACGTTTTTTGCAAGATCTGAAGGGGGCCCGGGTCTCACCAGTGGCATCAACAACAACGTCCACAGTAAATACACGTCGATTTTCACTTCCATAAACTGGCTCACGAAGCAGACATAGCATAAACCTTGGCACTTTTTTCTTTTAAAACATGGTCCGTCCGCGCCGTTTCTTTTTGAAAACAGCCAAGCAGGATTCATGCAGCGAGAACGACAAAAACAAAGTCATCGGTGTCGAATTTGGTGGAGCAAGCTGGTCTCGAAGGGTGGAGGGTGGAGAGGACGGGGCCAGGAGCAGGAGGACCACGCCGGTACTTTGAATCCGGCGTTAGCTTTGTGGTTTGTGGCGTTTGCTCATTAAAACACGCTCGGTCCTTTTGTGGAGAGAGTGTGGTGGACGTCAGCCCTGCAAGACAAAAGCACAGATGTCATTAGAGCAGGAGTCAAGACCTACAAGAGCTGTGCGGGAGAAATGAAAGGGAATTTTAATGAATGAGTGATGTGGTGCTTGTTTGAGGCACGGACAAATCAGATATAAAAAATGGTGTAACTTTCTGTATATCGTAAGCTTTAATAATGTATGTAGGAGTTATTTCAGGCCTGATTCAAGGAACTGTAAAAAGATTTGTCAAGATAATTTATGCAAAAAATATCACAATACGTATTTATTACAAATAGAAGTTTAGTACTTATAATTATAAAAAGAGGTATAAGGTGAGAAGTCTGTACTTTTGACAGACAATTCACGTTTGTCTAATAATGTAATTGCAAATAATACGTTTAAAGACATGTTTTAACACATTTCTGTTGGTTTGGCATAATATTGTCTGACTATCATAGGTTGAGATATTTGTCAGTATCGCCTACCCCAAATTAGACTGTGATACTTAAAGGTGCTGTACGTTATTATTTTTTTCTTGGGTCTTAAAATTGTGACAAACAGGACTAGAATTTAAACTGTTCCCACTATGAAAAACAGGTATAGTCCCTTTAATTTGATGAAACAGTATCAATATTGTGGTATTTTTATGTACATTTTAGAAAACATAAGGCAGTACGATAGTTTTGTTGCTTTTTTAGAGATGGGAAACTTGTTACGCTGTTTCCTCATCTTTAACTTAGAGTTGTATTTTTGAAGAATTCCTGCATGTTTGAGTTTATCCTGTATTGTCCTGCAACTAAAGCTCGAGTGCTCAGAATAGTCTTGTTCTCACCTACCACCTATCCCCGCCCACATCCTGTGCTTAGATATGATTATTTGAAACATGAAGACTCTGAGTGACACATGTAGCGTTCTAAAATAAAAAATAAAAACATGGAAATGACAATCTGCCGCTTGTTACAGTGCAATGTCTCTATGAACAGGCGGGGCTTATCAGTTCTGCTGTTTTGCACAGGAAGTCAATGAACCTGTTTCTATTAATAAGATATTTTAGACATCAATATTGCAGTTTACAAAGAACAAAATGTAAAACGATGATGTGTTAATTACAAAGTACCTGAAAAAGCATAATAGGCCTCCTTTAAGTTATCAAAACTCCAACAGCATAGTCAAACTGAAATTGTTACAGCTCTCCATTAAGCTGAACAGACTTTTTGGGATTTATGACTATTTTACATCTGCTTTAATAGATTAAGACAATTCAACTGCTATCTTTGAATATTCTGGGGACCGTAGTTCAAAAATATGATGCATTTTGGTTCATTTCAGGCGCTCGTGCAAAGATGGGAAGTTGCCGTGCGCATGAGGACAGACCAAAGGCGTGAGGCAAAGTTCATGATCAGACTGTGACTTCTGTCGGTTTGAGGTGAGCGTAGTTTCCTCATTACAAAACCAGACGGCACACAGTCTCATGTCCTCGCTCCAGTCTGCTGCTCGGAGGACAAAGGTGACAACTGCCTGTAGTAATGCTCTTTTAACCCTGTCCAACTGCAAAATCACTCAATCAGCTAATATGAGGATTGTAATCTGGTAATTGTAATGTAATGTGCTCTGATTAGTCGGCAGTACACATTTCAGTTTTCTCTCAAATGTTAATCCTCTTGAGTTTTTGTACATTGAACCGAATCTTAATTTTAAAACATAAATTACAATACTAATCTAACCTAAATCTAATCTAATAGTACTCAATGGCTAAATCTGAATGGGCTCTGTGCACTGCGCTGGCTAGCTCGCAGTCTCTCATGGCTAATACTAACTTGGCTAATACTAACTTTTACGCTTTTAACGCTTTTGAAATACAAAAAAATAAAAATAAAGTAATACAAAAGGCTTTAACATCTGCAGACCTAAACCAGGGCTAAACCAATAACAACACATAAAATATTGTCTGTATTTTTTGAAAGATGGGTTGCAGGCCGGATCATATCCCTTGGAGGGCCTAATTAGCCCTGTGAATACTTCACTGAAGGACACTTTCACCTCAATCATACAGAATCCAAACTTATCATATTATTTCCCAGAAAACACTTGAGAGATGAGAAGTATTGTTTTTAAACCACAACAGTAAGACTCATATCAGACATTGGTATCGGCTGAAAAACAATCCATACTGAACCCATCCCTAAATGAAATGTTTTGGGTTTTTTAAAAATTCTTCTATACTGTGTTTAGTTAGCATTGTGGGAAGCCATTTTAAGCCATAGACTGCAACAAAACTCCATGTTAAATCAATTTTTCTGACTCAAGTCACGCGATGATACCAAATCATATTAAGACCTCAGGGTGCCACCATCATTAAAATACGCACTAAAAGCTTAGTGCATAGAAACTGCATGGGAAAATCCCTGCTAGCTTCTCCTCTTCTCATCTTTGATCACTAACACAGACTGCAAATCTCTGGTCTTAGTTTGGACTCACTCACAGCGCAGACATTAATGACTACATCAGGGCTGCGTGTGTAGAGTTTGATCTGTAGAATGCATTGATGTTTAGAGTTAATCTTTTATATAGAAATGGCATGCCTGCTATAAAAAGAAAAGAAAAACCTTCTACTCTATCAACTACATGTTTCTGAATTCAACTGTCAAGCATAAGACTACGGTTTCATTACAACTACTGCAGAAAATAATACAAGTTTCCACTTCCTGCTGGGGAAATGGGGCTAGATGTTGAGTTGAACTGTCTAGAATTCTTAGAAGCTAAACATCAACAACTTGTGTGTTTACTTGCAGAGCCTAGTTGGACTTTGCTCATACGTTGAAGAGGCTATAAAAGGAAACTCAGAAATACTTTGCCTCTATTTGTCGGTCAGACTAATGCTGCGTAGTCATATTTAACAGAATTCATTACACTGGAAAACAATGTGAATGCAGTGAACTGATGTAATCCCTAACTGGACATTTGTTTAGAAGGGAATTTTGCCATTTCTCATTCAAGTAGCCTCTTCAGTTCAGACTTTGGATAAAATACATGACAGTTGACAACAAAGAGACAATCATTAACACTTAATATAAATATAAAGAACTGATGCTTCAGGTATTTAGAATTGAACAGTATCATTTTATCACCATTTCATCTTTTTCATTCATTGCAAAACCCAATATTGATCCAAAACGGTTTAATAATAGCAATGGGACCCTTGATTTCAGTTCAAACCTGCAGAACTAATAAGCCGCGCCTCTTCACAGTGACTTTTCAACGTAACAAGCAGCAGATTTACATGTTTTTCTTTTCAAAAATGGACAGTGACAATTTATAACCCCACATTTATCACTCAAAGTCTTGATTTTTCCGATAGGTATGACTTTATTGTCCCATATTTGTTTCCACAGACATTTTGTAGTTGTGATTATTTGTTTTTGTTAATTGAAATTTCACACCACATGCAACACAATAGACAAGTACAGAGATGTAGGCGGGGATAGGGGGAGGTGAAAACAGGAAGTTTCTATGCACTGGAGCCTCAGTTGCAGGAAAATACAGCTACAAAATACAATTTTGAGTAAATGAAAGATAATGACCACCATTATAACAAAAAGCTCATTAAAGTTGAGTTTGCATGATATATTTCCTTTAATGGTAATCAAGCCTCTTACAACCAGGGTTGCCAGTTAAAATCTTGTCCAAAGCACATATTACTGTTGTGCCTCTGGGAAAGACACTGGCAGCAGGCCTTTAATTGAAAAGGCATCTGGATTTAAAAATGTCAGTAGTTTGCTCTTACACCCTGTGCAAAGATTTTCTAGCTTCACAGTCAACATTCATGCACTAATATCAAGAAGGTCTACGTAAAACCATTTAAATTATCAATATTAATCTGTTTTGACTTATTTACATATTTATTAGTTGCATCTTATCCCATTGACATATTCCTTTATCATCTATACCTGATCACAAAGCTGAATACTGACACATTCAAGTCAGGTTTTCCCCACTGTTGATAATGATTTTTTTTTTTTTTTTTTTTTTTTTTTTTTTTTTAGCAGTAAGTCGAAGTGTGTGCCATATTTCGCCCCAGGACATAACATCAGCCTTACGTGGAGCCCAGCTTAGAGATATTCCAAACACGCTTCATCATCTTTAACGGATTTCGACACAGCTAAATACCTCTGCTAATGCGTGTTGTTAAGTGCTTGTTTGGCAAAGTGCCGGTGCAGGCGTGTGTAAAGAGGCTATAAAAACTATTTACCTTTTCTGTTTTATTGCGCCCCGCACTCCCCCTTCTCTCCTGCTCTCGTGTGGTAAATCCATGAAGTCCGTCGTCAGATTCCCACATCCAGGAGCGCCTCGTCATTTGAAAAGTCCACAAAATGTTTCATATATTATTTTGAAACGTCCATAAAAAATAAAAATCACTAAATTTAATTGGGAAAAATCCTTCATCAATACCGTTAAAGTGCTTCATATGAAAAATAATACTGACATTTATTGAATGTTGAGCTGTAAATTTGAGTTATTAAAAATGGTGAAATAATCGCTATTCAAAATTTCCAGAATTAGTAGTAATATTAATGCCTAATTTATATTAACAAAAGAGAAAAAAATGCAGTTAAATATTAATCGTCAATTTATATTCAGAGTTATTGCCACACTGAAAACTTGTCTATTAAATAATGATTAGTTCACCATTTTAAAAATAGCTGGTGTTTGCTGTATAGCTGCAGTTAGTCTATCGGTTCAATTAAAAACACTGCAAACCAAAGTCCTCTCTTCCGCTCTCGGTGCACTCAATATTTATAAAGACTCAATGACACTCTTTAAAAATGCATAGGCCATCTGTGCAGTTGTCAGTGCAAACAAACTTTGGCTAGCTGCCCTCCGGTTTCTCCGTCACGTCCAAATATGGTGGCCCTGTAGCAGAAGCCGTTTAGTCCCGTTTTGTGCTTGAGATTTTGAAACTGCATAATGACGTTGTTGTGTTCCTCTGGGCTGGGTTGCGATGAGGTAGAATCATTTGTATCCGGTGTATATATATTTTCTGTTGTGGAATTGGAAGCAGGAATGTCTAAAATTGTACCTCAAAAAATTCAACTCATTGCGTTAGTCCTTTGCAATGATAAACCTAACAGGCACTTGAGCACCAGATGTTCTTTAAAAATGCAGTCCTCCCATCACAAGGGCGGCACTAAACAGAGCTCTCGTCCGGCCTAGGTAGTATCTGCGTGTGTTTCCGCTTTTCTAAAATCTTATTCAGCTCATCGGTGAAGGAATATCCGTTCGGCGACGTATTTGCCGAATCGGTCTGTCTTAGTAGCACGTAGCTGTTTCCGTTTATCCTCCGTAGCATGCTAGGCAGAGTCGCCGATAAACCGTTGGCAAATTCACAATCGGGGGACTGGTGATTCGGCGTAGATGGGAGGGGCGGGGCCGGCGGCGGCGAATCCCTACTGGGCGTCGTGTGCCCTTCTCCCGGCACGATCTGAAGCAAGCCGCCATTTTGAATATCTCCGTTGTGATGCTTGGCGCTACCGTTAGCATAACCGTTACAATGCGACGAGATGGTTTTCAGCTCCATGTTGGCGGAGCTTCGGTGCTTCCTGTTTTTGCTCGCTCTTTTGTTACTGGGGTAAGCAGAGGCGGCGGCACGCAGAGAGTACTTCCCCCGGTTACCGACGCGTAGACAGAATCCGACGTAAAGTAGCACCACGGTTAGCACGATGCATAGCCCTCCCAGAATGGTGATGAGGGTGAGGTACAGAGCCTCCATGTTTTGTGCATTGAGGAGGTTGGATGAAGGCAGACGGGGAGCGGGGAGTGCATTCAGCGGATGCTCGGTCGCGGTTGCCTCCTCCGGTGCGGGTAAAGTGAACACGTTAAAATCCTCGGTAGGTTCGATGTTGTGTACAGAAGGCGTGTCTGCTTGAACGGTGATGTTGTAGGAGATCACGGGAACCCGGATGTCGTTCTCTGCGCTGTAGCAGGTGTACAGTCCGCTCTGGTCGGGTTTGGTGTCGATGATGAGCAGCCCGTCGGTGCCCGTGCGGACCCCTGAGCTGAGGCCGTAGCCCTGCAGGTCGCGCCCGTCCTGGCTCCACACGGGGGAGGCTAGGTTGGAGGTGACCTCACACTGGAGGAGTATGTCGTCGCCCACACGCACCGACCGGCTCTTCTGGACCAGCGCTGGAATAGAGGGGATTATATGGTTAGTTTTTTTAACAGAGACTTCAAGAACTTTTTCTTGTGTTTTTATTGTCTTTTAAACTTGCCTCTGCTTTGGCATCTCATGTTTTAGATCTTTAAATAAAGTTTTTAACAGTGTGATGTAAACTTTTTAGTAAGGGTCCACAACCTGATTTTCTCCTGTTGCTTTTGCTTTGCCTGAAAGGTTCCACAGTATGATATTCATTTGTCTTTCATTAATCCATTAAAGTAGTTTTCATTGCTCAAGAAGTGCTTGGTTTTTCTGCTTGTCTCCAGGAGAAAGAATGTTTCATACCCTCCACCTGCAAACTACATAGTGCCCCTTTAATATGAAGTACTGTGGGCTTTTAGTAGTCAGGAATTGAGTTAGAGCTCCATTGACTGGTTGCAGAAGGATTTACAAAGGGGAGATAGGCAAACCTAGCTTGCCCCAACAATCTAAAGCAGGCAAGCAGTCATGAACGTGATCTGACTGCAGAAATGCTCCTGACGATGATTTTTGGACTGGATCTCTGAGCACTATCTCCTCCTCTGTGGTTCAGAGGGAGAGAACTTACTAAGCAGCATTAATCAACTAGCAAGAAACTAAATACAACTCCAGGTAATAACAATAACATGGGTAAAAACCTAAAAAATGGTTTCTGACAAGTGTTGGGTCAGTCTGCTTGAAAGTCTCTTAGCTCAATTTTTTTTTTCTTTACATTAGGGATGTCACCATGTCAAAATTAAGTACTGTGTTTTCACAATTATTGTAGGTTAATGATATTAAAAAACAACCTTGTTTCATTATAGATTATGCATTATTACAAGTTTAATGTAATAAATAATGCAAGTTCAATGTGATGTGACCAAATTTTGTAATTTAATTAAAACTCTCAATTAGCATAGTGTTTTTTCAGTGGTGCAATAGGGAGGTGAAAGTACAGTATAATTATTAAACAGAATTGTTTTCATAATTTGTTACGCAGACAATTTATTATTCTGTTTTTATGGGCAAATATTTCTCCAACTCATATTTCCCTTTTTACTCTATTATTGTCAAAAATAACAAGCTAAATTCTGGAGGAAACTGACTAATTAAATAAACTCTTCTCTCATTATGGTCACACATACTAAGTAACTTTGCAGCATGGTTCTCACATAACCATCTGTTGTCTAGCCTGGCTGATTGTCACTTTGCTAATTATCTCAATATTTCCAGCAGACATTTGTCTTGTTTCTCGGTGATGCATTTCATATCTCACAACGAGACAGGAGAAGTCTCTCTGGGCACTACCTGTATCCAGCTCTCGGAGAGGTGTGCATTATTTATGTGCCTCTGTTTCCCAAACTTTGACCAAGATCAAATATTTCATTCGGTATGCATCCAGAGTTAGATTTAACATATGATCACACCGGATTGTTAACTGTGAAATAGAAATTCACATTGTACTAAAACATTCATGAAGAGATTTCATTCTGGAATCCTACTTGATTTTGTTTTGACATTTCTGTTGTCATTAGCGGCTTGTAATATTCTCATTTGTCCTCTAGGGATGTCAGAGGTTTTACAATGTATTACTATTAAGAGATCACAATACATTATTACAAGTATTAAAAGGAAAAAAACACTTTATAAGCTACCATACCTGATTTACACAAAAATTATATGATATATTATTGTACTGATATATATTACAAACCTGAATTTGTTTACTTTAAAGGAGACATACCCTGTTTTTTTTCACAGGTGTTTAGTATTGAACTACAACTTCGATACACGATCACTTTACATTTAGTTCATTGTACACGGCAATATTAGTCTAAAAGCTAAGTTATAGAAGCAGATCCATCGACTTTGTTTAAAACTGCAGAACTAATAAGCCCCATTTCACTGTAAGAAGCAGCAGATTATCATTTACCAGTTTTTATTTTTGGAAAGTGACTACATGACATTTTTAAACTCTACTGATAATATCCTGTATCACTCGACGTTTTCATTTTTCAAGTAATCAAACTAAGAACAGGGATGTGGGCGGGGATAGGGATTAGGTGAAAGTAGGAATTTTCTAAGCACTTGCGCCTCAGTTGCAGGACAATACAGGGTTAACTCAAACATGTAGGAATCAATACAACATCAAGCTTCAAAAAGCACCTTCAGAAGAAAAATATCGAATTGCGATTTTTCTGACTAGTATTGCAATTGGAGTTAGATTTTTGATTCTGTTTGAAAATAATGTTATTAAGTATCAAACGTTCACATTTTAAACATTCTGAGAAATAGACTGAAATAGACCTCTAAGCTGACAAACCAATAAAAGAATCACATGTATTTCAGAACATGTTTGTGTAGATAATAAACCACAGGTTTGGCAGATTTTCTACAGAATTAGACGGGATATTTTGTCATTTGAGAAGGAAATTATGGTGCTTCAAAAATCGCAGTCTTTGCAACATGCGCCGTTGTAACAAGGTTAAAATCTTTAAGTTCATTTTGTTTAATATGTTCCCTTTAATAAAGCTGGTCACATCAAGGTTTATTGCTTTGTGTCCTGTCTGATTGAAGTAAATGTTAGTAAAATTAACACTACAATATGTCATATTGTAAACAGTCATAAAATTACAATTTCAATTCTTACACTCCTCACATTAAAACAATGTCGTCCCTCACTCAGGCACATAATTAACTTAATCAATTCCACATCAACATTTCCCATGTTTCCTAATTTGCCAACTCATTCGTATCAAATTGCCAAATAAAAATGCACTGTAATGTGTGTAATATAAACTGCTTTGCTAATGGAGCTGTAGATATTTCACAAGTTAAAGACGGGAGCATTTGATGTGGCGTTCGTAATGGCGCTAATGAATATCGGCTGAGTGATAGCGCGTGTTAATTGGACTGGAACTGACACAAGTTTGATGCGTGGGCGTTAAAGGTTGATTAGCCAAATGCGACGCTCATTTTTCTGTACAAACGCTTCTATTTACATTCCTTAACAATTAGCTTGACTTATAGCCAGAACAACCTAGCCTCTGACACGTGTTATTTCTTCATTGCGGCTATTAAATGAGTCTAAATGTCTTTGAAATGCTGAGGGTGAAAGACGGTGTCATGAAAGAACAATGAGGGGGCAGCAGCGGTGGCTACATTTGAACAGATTGGAGAGTGCAAAGTGAGACGAAATATTTGCCTGCCCCGAATACCAAGTAGATTCTTCTGCCGAGATAACAAAATGTGATTTGAGAGGAGTTTCGCCAGCACAGTATGTCTAATCGAGTTTCAAAGAAGGCCCTCTCATGACAAGTTAGCGTCTCAGTCTCGCCGCACCACTCCCCATTTTTAATGACTGTTTATTATGCATCAAGAACGCGTTTCCTGGAAGCAATGCTAAGATTCCTTTGGCAGTTTTCTATTTGTTTTTCTTCTTACCTTGATGATAGTTTTCACATCCTCGGCGGCCATGTTGGATGTCCTGGATTAAAGCAGATCTGTGGATGTAAACATGGATAATGGACGTTAGTGTGCTGTAATGCTCAACTGTACTCTGTAAAACATTCTGCAAACAAAAGGTGGTATTTGGCATGTCTTTAGCATAGCTTTGGCTCGTCTTCATTCAACATTTTAAAGGAAATATTATGCATTTTTCATATTGTTATTAGCCTTTAAACATGCTCTTGAGGACCTTTTTTTTTTAATTTATTGAATAAATAAATAATTTCTCTGCTGTCTGGCTTGACATTTACTGAGTGTATGCAGCCAGCAGATGGCACCTATCACTTACACAATTTAGTAATATCTCTTTTACAAGACGCTATTATGCAGTTAGCAGTTATCGTGTTAGCCGTGAAATACTCAGAACAAGTCTGGCGATCATTTGAGGACTTAAAACAGCAGAAGATTCTCGGATAAGTGACGTAGATGAATTGTCACTGATGGTGGGAGCTCAGCAAGAAGTATGTTTGACGCTCGGAGGGGGGAGGGATTTCTAATGAACAGCGTGATTGCAACTTCAGGTATGTTTGATGATGGAACATTGTTAGAACAGGGTTAAAAGAGAGAAAAAGTCACTGTAGCAGAATATGTCGGTTTAAAATAGGGAAACTTCAGATAGTTTCAGAGAATTTTCTAAGTTGAAAGTTTAACAGTTTAAGAGAAGACATGCACATCCCTGGATCTTAACAGTGTGCAGAACTCAAAAACTGAACTATAAACAGAAGTTACTAAAAGGCTAAATTATCTCCCAAATTGTACATACACCAAAAATGTGACGTTTTGGGTGTCAATCCTTCATCATACATTTTGAATATAAAAACTGAAAGAGGCAATGAATATAGTGTAGTTGAATTAATGTACTAATTAATTAATATAAGCAATCTATTATTATATTCTTTACACTGAATGCAAGTAAGGAAAGAATCTTTGTGTTATTTTAAAAGCATGTGGAATAATATTAATCATTATTATTAGTTTGTTTTCCTCCCCAGGAAAAGCAGAACTTTGTGAAAAACCAGACCTCTCCAAGCTGTCCTCATCTAATAATTAAACATTCTATCTTTTCAAACTGGTAAGAAAGAGCCATGTGAGTCACTATATGCTTTGGGATGAGAGCCGATTGGCTGAGCAGGGATAATACTCCTGCTTCACTTTTGTGTCTGAAAAAGCTGTTCTAAAGCTGTGCTAGAGGCCAAAGAAAAATATAACTAGTGACGTGCCAAAGGCTTTGTGAGAGCGAGGAATGAGTTAGAAAGATTTAAATACACGCTTCCTTATTTCACTGCTTGAAAATGAGGTTCCCTAGGCTTGAATTTACACATTTTGGCAAATGTAAGAAATTCTGTTGTGTAGAATTCCAGAATGGAATTCATAGGTGCAGTTTTGCCGAGCTCCAGATCAAATCATCGCACACATACATACTTCCTCTTTGGCACTTTCAGTAGATCATCGTGTTCTGATCTGATCAAATGCAATCCTTGTCAAGCTTGACCGATTCTAGATGCTTGGTATGATTTGATTTGATGTGCTTTGATTGGTCAATACTTTACATGGAGAGGGCTAAACTAACCTGCTATTCACCTTATTCCGCCCCGCCCACTTTTGCCTCTTTTGTATGTCTATGAGCTGCACTTTTAGTAAAAGGACTAACGGTTTGACGCAAATCGTGATCAAGGGAAAAGTCTCTCACAAAAACATTATATAAAGTAGATTGATTTGTCTAAAATGTTTAATGAACACGTGCAAAAACAAGTCAGCACGGGCGTCCTGAAAACTGCTTGTTGGTCCATGTAGAACTTATTTTCTGTTGAGGTGCATACGGCAACTTCCAATATAAGGTGAATAAAACCTTTGGAATTCTATGTAATCAGAATGCTCAAAATTTCATAATAGAAGCTAAATTAAGTTGACAATGATACATTTTCCATGATTAACTGACACCTTATCAAAATGCAAAGGATTTGAAGTCCAACATTTCTATTTCAAAATTGTGGCTTATTCTATGTGATGGTTAGTTTGCTTTTCTATTACAAAGGATGGAAAAAAAATAAAATTTTCAAGCTTCAAATGTATTTGAGCTGCACAAAAGTACAATTTATGATAAAGTATGTAATATCTGTGAATAAAATGAAAACCGTTTGGGGTCAACAGTGCTGTAAGCATTTGCAAAACTCAAAAATGCAGAGTGGATGTGATGATCTAGTTAAAAAAAAAAAAAAATCAGTAAATGTGTTTAAACCAGGCTCGCTAGAATGTATTTGTTTAATGATTGCACTTTTACTGTTTTACTGCCCACATAATCACTTTGGACCCAGACATCATCTCTATCACGTTTTATCAGAACTCGACCTCACGCTATGTTTACTATCTTTGTCTAATCACATTTGAGCCAGTGCTTTGGTTTCACAACAGCCCCGTGACAAGTCATGGTGATACAGACATTTAAAAAGTTTGTTTAATTTATCTAAATTCCAGAATGGAGGCAAAAGTGAAGTGGAGCATAATGAGATTTCAATGGAGAAACTAGGATTAACCTCAGAATAGCATAAAATATAACAAATACTTACACATGTGAGTGACACATTTTTGATGACGGCAAAATCTTGATTTTTAGGTTTTACTAGACAAATATTTAGGCCTGTCTCGATAACAAATTTTGATGTGCAATATATTGCTAAAGAATTTTGAAACTACTTTATGACACAATGACCTCAAAACAGGATTATCCCCTTTAGTCTCAAAAAACATTGATACAAAATAAACAGCAGATTTAAACATTTAAGCACTTAGTTGGTATCTATAAAGAGTAATATATTATTGTATTAAAGAAAAATAACTGACCTCCACACAATAGCAAAGAAAATCTAAGATGAATGCAACAAAATATATTGTTGTTTCTATCATATATTGAAGTCGATATAGTAATTATTGTGAAAGTAAAGTTTTTCTTTTTATCTATAGACATTTAACATACCTTTTTAAAAATTATACTTTTTGTGATGCTCAAATACAATTTTGAGGCTAGATAATATTATTTTTTCACATCTTTTGTATTAGAAAAGCAAACAAACTCATATTTCTACCCTGGGAATTCAAAATGTTAGCTTATTGTTTCTTTAGCATTTACATCTGATGTCAGTAAGTCAATGGAAGTGTACTACTACATTCTGTCTGTACAAAACAAAAGTGTCCCGTTGTGCGCGTCATGTCCTCACCTGTTGGAGAGTGGCAGGACGTCCACACAGCTGTCCCCGTCCCAGGCACAGTGCGGGTCGCGGGAGAAGATGCAGTCGTAGCAGGACGTGTACCGGGGGCAGGAGGACAAGGGCAGCTGGAGCACGCCTGACGGGGAGCTCACGTACACACTCATCTGTGGAGAAGAGGCTCAGCTAGTGGGATACGGCAATGAAAGTATGATTTGCTGAATGTGGGTCCACACATGTCGTAAACATAAATGATATTTTATACCAATCAAGTGTCTGTCAGTGAAGAAAAACTGAAAAATGTGTTGAAAATGACAAGAAGTAGTGCAGAGTTCCAAAACATGACGACATAACACTAGTGAGACTTTCATACAAACGTTTGGGACATTTTACACAAAAGAAACACATTTTTTTTTTGATCCCTTAAATATTAATTCAACAAAATAAAGCTGTTCTCATATTTTTTTTTTTTTCAACTC
This sequence comes from Rhinogobius similis, assembly GCA_019453435.1. NCBI lineage: Eukaryota > Metazoa > Chordata > Actinopteri > Gobiiformes > Gobiidae > Rhinogobius > Rhinogobius similis. The sequence continues at coordinate 26,425,574 of CM033634.1, forward strand.
ATAGCTTCCTTTGACTCAAGTGTATAACGAGTGTCAGTGTAATGAGTGTTGCTAGGTAAGAGTTGCAGATCTCCCTAAAAGAAATTGCAAAATTGTAAATGCAATTATCTTAACTGTTTTAGTAAAATGAGTAGTTCAACCTGTCAGAGGCATTTTAACAACTGCAGTCATCAGTCACACTACATGACTCTGACAAACAACTACAGACACGCTTGTGAACATCTATAATTACAGAGTGCAATTTATTAATGCTTTATTTAGGCTGACGTGTTGTCTGACTTTTCATTGGCTAAACAGCGTCAGGTGACTCCTGACACTCAATGTTGTGATGCCAGCTCACCCAGGATTATCTAAAATGGACATTAAAAGTGATAACAGGTGACGAAGTGGGACATGTTTCATGTGGTTTTATCAGAGGAAAACTAAATGATCCACAGGAGAGGAGGAGAAAAGACAACGAGGTGAACCGCACAATGTGTTCAGTGTTCTTGCTTTGGTTGGAAGTATAAAATGTGTGCTTGTGCCCTTTCTATATTATTAATCTGATGTTTAGGAAGGGATAGTAAGGATATGCATTGTTGTTCTGCTTATTTGTACATTGCTGTTTCTGAATAAATGAAAATAGAAAGTTTTAGCACAGACACTGTTCCCAGTGTCGTCTCTGCTTCTTTTCATCTGCTGCTGCTGCACTCTGTGTGCTGTAGTGTCAGTAAACATACACTGTACCTAGTCTAGTCGCGTCTTTCTGTGGCGCACACTTCACGATTCGAATGTGACTCCAGTTATAACAGCTCCACACTATAAGAGTGAAGCGGCTGCGACTGACTTCAACTAGAGATGACTGAAAATCATGAGAAAATTTGACTAAAATCCAGTTGTGTGTCCTCAGTTTAAACGGTCTTTTGTAGTTCTGTGAAGTGTTGGCTTCAAAAACCTGTTTCTACAGTAAGCCCTTTCATCATCCTAGTCTTTTTGCCCAGTGTCTTGTTGCCGCAGGAGTCCACAGCTGAATGTGTGACTTGTGCTCGTCTGTGAGTGGACTGACCTGCTCTGTGGAGACGAGCACACTGCTAACAGGCTCCGGCTCCTCCAGCAACTGCAGCTCCTCGATTATGTGCAGCTGACCTTCCACTTGGACAGCCTTGTGCAGCCAGCCGTCATCTGAGGACAAGAGCAGCAGGACGAGTCGTCACATCAGAGAACAGGAAGTCACTCGTTTATAACACTTTTACACACCATTTCTGGAGATTCAATAGACTGTGAAATTCTCCTTTTCTCCTTTGTCAAAACAACCCAAAGCACTACAGACTGAAATGCCATTATAAAAGGCTTTATGGGCATTTAAATGATACTGTACAGTTCCAGTGGCAAACACCTTTACCAAAACAAATGAACTCTGAACTTTAAATTCAAATTTTGATAATAAGCTAGATTTTGTGAATTTTAGTGAAAGGACGTAATGCTAATTGCTTTATAATGTATTTTAGAATCATTACTGTTCTACAACAACTTTAGTTGTTATGTAAAGCACTTTGAATTGCCTTGTGTATGAATTGTGCTCACAAATAAACTTGCCTTGCCCAAACAGAAAATACTTATATTTTCTTCATAAAAAGGTAGTTTATCAGGTATGAGAAGATGCTTGGGTCGGCATCAAAGGGTAAAATAGGGGTCCCTGGCAGAAAAAGGTTGGGAATCACTACTTTAAAGGACACATATTATGCATTATTAGTAATTTTATTGGCCTTTAAATATACTCATGATTAGGCCTTTGCTTTGGCATCTCTTTAAAAAAAATTGGTCCACAAAAACACACATTATTTCAGTCAGAACGAGTCTGGCAAATATTTATGGACTTAAAAACAGCTCTTATAACCTATAACAGGGAAATTTGAAATCAGGGGATATTTCTGAGACTCAGAGCGAAGAGGGCTTACTGAAGAGTATTCATCAAACAATCGTGAATGATGCTAAATACAACTCCAGCTAAGTTTAGATAAGGGAACAATGTAAAAACTCAAAGTATATTGAATATCATGTGTGTCCTTTAAAGTGTGTTTTGTTTACTATTGAGGACAAAGTAAAATGTCATAAATATTAATAAAGTAAGTAAATGTAAGTACTTTGAAAAACATAGCTTACATGTATACAACAAAAGGCTGTCCTTACACACCTGTGCCTAAGTATAGGACATGATACTCTTGTCCGTCCACAGCCTGGGCCACGTGCACGGCTAGCTGTGTGTAGTCGGTGGTCCTCCTGAACAGCAGGGGTCTCCGGTCTGTGGGCTGGACCTGCAGGGACATCAGAGGGTGTCTCCTCACGAAGTCCAGCACGTCGTCCGGTATAGAGGTGGACACGTTGATGCCCCTGGCCCGCAGAGAGTCTGTGATGCACTGTAGAGAGGAGAAGGGTGCAGTCAGAGGTGTGGCGATTGTAATTTTTTAGGATATGATCATGATATCAAAAGCGCTGTACTTGATTTTTACTGTTTTGAAATGTGAACACTCTCTGAACAGAACTAGTTAATAATAAAAGTCTTTACATCAGTCACATGTATTGTTCACTTTCCTAATGCAGTCCCAGCATCCTAAATATTCACCATGAGTTTACAGTTCCCAAAACTGTGGCGCAGTCTCCCTCTGCAGATCAGAGCTGCTCCTTCACTGGTCTTTTAAATGTGCTCTTAAGACACATTTCTTTGCTTTGGCTTTTAATACAAGTCAACTGTTATCTAACTGTGTTTGTAATAATGTGTTACCATGATGTGCATGTGAAGCACGTTGGGCAGCTGGTGCTGTGGTAAATGTGCTATAGAAATAAAGTTGACATTGACATTGACATTATAAGCATTTTCAAAAGTTTTTTAGCCCGGAGCGTCACGGCTAACAAATAAAACGCTCTATAAAGGCAAGGCAAGTTTATTTGTAGAGCACAATTCATACACAAGGACAATTTAAAAATCCGAAAACAGATAGACATAAATATAAATATATGCAGAGAAAACGTTTCTCGCCAATGCTTTTATAATAAATATATCTGTGCTGGGGCAAAACAGGTTTTACTTTATTACATGCAAAAAAAAACAATTGTCACATTAACTTAAAAAAAAAAAAAAAAATCACGTTTCTAAACTGTAAAAATTAGGTACAGACCCTTTTAAAGAGCATATGACAGAGTTTTATGTTTTTTGTAATTACTACTTTGTATGGCGGGATAGTACCTGTTCTATTTAATATATAATATTTAGTTTTACATTCAGTCAAGTGGCAGTGTGAAGGAAAAGTTGAAAGTACAATCAACTATTTACACGCAAGGAACGTCTATTAAAGAGTAACTCAAAGCCAAAATCACATTTTTTGTGTTTTAAACTGTATAAATGGGTCTTTTATAGTTATATGTACACATTTCTGGAATTATTTTGACAATTTTTTGTGCAAACTTGTTAAAAATTGGACTCTCTGAAGTGTCTGAAACGCTCCCTGTACCGCCCCTGACGTTTCTGTAGTCACTACATTTGAATTTGGCGGTTGGAAGTTTTGTTTCCACCGTTCACCGTGGCACGTCACAGCCTTCTGGGAGAGGGCACGGGTCTGCTCACGGCCGCACCTCTGATGAAACTACGCTACCCTCTCTGCGCTCACAGTGGACGTGAGAGCAGTGTTGTCGACATGCAGCATAACTTAGGGCCAGAACCCTTCACCTCTCGGCAGTGAGTCTCTTGATATCAGCTTCCATTCAGACACTGGCTCCGTCCTCCCCTGCACTGCACCGGACGCAGCAGCGGCCGCGACATCTCCGTCTGCAGACCCAGGCTCGAATAGGTACGGGAGAGGGTCGTTTTGCTCAATAAAGCTTCTCTCCACGTCAGGGGAAGATGGGAGAGCAAAATCCTTCACTTCAAAACTCCGCAGCAAAACTTGCATCATTGTCATTCCATCTTTCAGTATGCTAGCAGTCACTGTATGGCACGTTTGCCCCCACGCCACCACTCACCCGTGCCCCCTGACCTATCCTGCCCGCCGAGCACCGCCCACTTCCTCGTAGTTTGATTGTAGGAGGAGAAGCTCAGAAACTGTTGCTTAGCTTCACTTTAACAAATAGAGGTGGTGTGTGTTTTTGTGTTTTGTTTTTGTAAAATGAATAGTCTCGCAAACTCATTTTGTAGTGGAATAATCTTTATCTGAACTGTACATCGCATCAAATCGAGAACGGACCGGTGTCAATGAAAGAGTTTTTGATGAGAAGCATATTTAGTCTGGAAGATCACATAAACTTTACGTGGGTGTTATTTGGTAAAAAATCTCATATTCACTGGTCCGGCTGTTACTGAGAAATCTCCAAAAAGAAAAACAAGGTCGAAGTTAAATCTTTGAAACTTGTGTGGTTGAATGATACAGAAAAAAAAATAATTTCACCTCAGTTTTTGTATCAGGCGGATAGAACTAGTCCTAAAAAATATCTTACCCGTTTATAGGTTAAAAAAACAACCCAAAAACTACAAAATAAAAATAGTTATGTGTAAACTTTCACATAAGGTAATATTTCTGCACTTTAGTAATACATTTTAGAGACATTTCACATTTGTCTGATAATTAAGCCTTAACTAACACGTTTGAAGACACACACATTTCTGTTGGATTGGCATGATTTATCATTATTGGTATTCCCCTAAAGAATATCAATTCTTTGAGGCTTTAAGAATCTGCCGACATCAAGTAATACTAGGTTATTTCCTTAAAACTACTTCAACATATTATTATAATGTCCTTAATTACCAAAAAGCAAAACATTGTAAAATAAACTGGACAAATTGAATTCTGGCTGGATCAATGCTGGTATCGGTGCATCTCAAAAGTATAACTAAGACCTATTGTGTTTCTTTCTTCTATATAGTTCTAATCCATGACACCCATGGGTTATTATGTTATATTTTGGACATCTTAAATCGCAATGTTTATCTAAAACAAGTTTAAAAAACAAGTCTTCTTTCTTCCATGTTGAAACCTGCTGCTTTGTGCCGGCCCATTTATTTTACGTTGTCATTTCACGACAGCAAGCAGAGGAATTTTTTCATTTATGCCAAAATGGCAACGAGGCGCTGAAGAATCTTTCATATGTCACAGTTTCAGAAAATAAAGTTGTTAAATGAAGTGACATGTAAGACAGGGGCGTAACACGTGGAGCGTGAAGACTTCAAATGACAAAGCAATGGCTTTTTGTCCACAGGAGAATAAAGATTACACACATATGCACAAATCACTCTTAATATGACTTTGAATGATTTGATGACAAGGCGGAACGTTGGTTTAAAGCTCAGAAAAGTCGATTTTGCACAATAGGTCTCCAGACAAACCAAACATGTTTGGATTTCACCAAATAAAGTCAATTCTGTTTTGCCCCAGTGCAGATATACAGTCCCGATCAAAAATGTACAACCATTTGAATAAATGGCAAAAGTCACATTCTGGTTCCAAGTAGAGCTTCAATAAGCAACAAGAAATGGGAGTGAGACAACAACAAAAAGTTTGAGTAAATACGTTAAGATGGAAAAAATGCTCAGAACAAGTCTGGCAATGATTTAAAGACTTAAAACAGCAGGTGATCCTGGGATAAGTGACGCCTAAAATCGGAATAAACATCATCCATTGAGGGAGTTCAGCAGGGAGTGTTTTTGACGCTCTGAGGGGAGAGGATTTTCAAACCAGCATTCCACAAATTAGCGTGAATGACGCTAAATGCAGCTCCAAGTATGTTTTTGATAAGGAACATAGTTAGAACATGGTTAAAAGCTCAAAAAAGTCACTGTAGCAGAATGTGTGGCCTTTAAGTAAGTGAGGAATCAACATCAAAATATCGCAACGAACGATAATATTGAAACTATTTGATGCCACTAACAAAACAACACTAAAGCCGCAGTAAACCCTTTTCTAATTAACCACTATCTTACCACATGAGACGTAACTCACTGTGACACAATCTTAAGTTCTATACAGCAGAGACTCAGCTACCTACTTATCTACTCCTACACAAAGAAACGACTTGCATGTGGCATACTTCATTCACAGCACAGATCCATCCTGTACTTCATAAACAATCCAATGGTGTGGGCTCAGCGGGCGACTTGTGCTGACACGTTTTGACCCAAACACCATCTCCCACACCTGACTCACAACATCTCCTCTTTCTACGTCCTTTTCACAGGAATCCAGCCGGCTCCAAAGGCTTTCACGCTCCCCCGTCCAAATCCCTGACCGCATCATCGCTCCTTTTACAGAGAGGTGAAATTAAGCCTCGCGATGTTAGCGCAGAAGACGACGCCACAGTCATTTGTTTGCAATGGGCCGCTGCAGCTGCTATAAGCCTCTGTATGATGAGTCTGGGGACTTATCTGGAAATAAATAGGTTGGTTGTGTTTACAGCCCCTGGGAATGTTGAGTATCTGCCATATCATTCCTCATATCGTTCCTCATCATCTGAGTCTTTAATGCGAGTGCGAGTTCACTGTAAAACTGTTCATGCCTTCAAATTATCTGAAATTCAAATACTTTTTAAATTTGATTTCAGCCATAGATCCTTTATTAACTAGATTTTATTTCTGGCAGGTTTCTAGAAATTTCGTCCACGTTTCGTGCTAAATCTGCCAGTGGAAGTATTTCTTATTTCAAGTGCAATTTTTTAAATCCTCCACTGGCTGACAAGTCAAATAATCCAAGGTTCCCTCTAGGCATAGATACATTTAAAGTCAAAGAAATAAAACGAGACAAGACTGCAATTCAACTGGATGTGGATAAGTTAATATGAGTTTCTTTGTAATCCTGTTAAAGAAATACAAATTTCTCCAATTTCATTATTAGCTGAAACATGGCTTGCAATAAATTTCATTCTAGGTGCAATGTTTTGCGATTTTAATAGACAATATTTTTTACTTGAGAGTCAAAGCTAACTGACCAAATATTCTTAAAAGAGACCTATTATGGTCAAAACAGACTTTTAGGAGTTTTAAACCTTATTATAATTGTCCTTCCCACTCCAAGTGATTCATGCATATGTGAGTAAGCTTTATTCTCCTGCGAACAAGACAAAAGTAAGCAGGCTGGTTTTTAAGCCAGGAGATCAAATTTAAACGTGCAAAATATAATGTAATACAATGATCCAAGGGTGTTGCAGATTAAAAGTACAAAGCACAATAGGTGTTCTTTAAAGGTGCACTATGTAACATTACTGGTGAATTGGTGTATTTTAGTGTTTAAGTCATATATTTTATATTTAAATCTGTTTTATTCTAACACTTATTTTTGCATGGTTTATTGTTATCAGAGTGTATATTTTACTATTTGGTGAAAGATGAAACAATGAAAACTATCACCACATCAATTTCCTGGTTTGTCACTGTCAACACAACTGATTCTGATCAATTGTTTTACCTAGAATTTTCGACAGTATTGCATTAAACTTATCTCATTGGAGACAAGCAGGTGCTACAAAAATACCTGCAATTGAATGCCGTACTGTGGAACATTCCAGGTAAAGCAATAACATCTTTAATCGTGTCATTCTAAAGGAGACATATTGTGCTTTTTCAGTTACTAGTATTGAACTGTAACATAAGTAGATCATCATTTTGCATTTTGTTCATTGTAAACACCAATCGTAGAAAGGGGTTCAGAGGTTGTCATCCGGACGCCGTTTAAAGATCGAGACGTTTCGACTTTTATCCAAAAGTCATTGTCAATCAGAGAGCTGGTATGGGAACCTGGGCCTTATATGCTACTCTAAGTAGTGGGAGTCCAGCCCCCAGGGAGGAGTCACTGCACTCCTGTCTTTGTTATAAGATTGTTTGTTTGTCACCTGGGATTTAATTAATTGGTCTATCTTGTTGATTAATGGTTGGCCTCACCTAGTTTCACCTGTGTCTAAAGGTCTATTGTTATCTTGATAGCCGGCTGTTGCTCCCTCCTCATTAGCATTTGACTGGTCTATTGATCTGGACCAAGGTGTGAGAATGCTGTCATAAATTTTGGCTAAATTAAATCTTAAGCCCCCATTCCTGTTCAGGGAAGGATTTTCTCTTTTTACAAAAATGGCCTCCTTTACTCCTCTTTCAAACACCAATGCTGATCTAAAACGGCTGAGTAATAGAAAACTGTTCATTGACTTCCTGTTCAAAACCGCAGAACTGATAATAGTGGCATCCCACCATAACAAGCAGCAGATTGTCGTTTACATGGTTTTATTTTATGAAAAGTGGCCAACGTGACATTTTAGAACTCATGTGTCACTCTGAGTCTGAAGTTTTCATATAATCACAACTGAGTACAGGAATGTGGGCGGGTGAAAACAGGACTATTCTGAGCATTTGAGCCTCGGTTGCAGAACAATACAGGATTAACTCAAACACGCAGGGACCAAAAACAACTTTGAGTAAACTAATGATGAAGTTGTGAGGTTAAAAGCTCATTGAAGTTGATTTTGTATAATATTTAGCATAATACGTCCCCTTTAAGTTCCCTAAATATGCCTTTTTACAGTGTACTCCTTGATTGCACTGCATGACGACTTTTATCTGCTTCATCCAGACTAGATACGATCGGCACAGAAAGCATGTAAGGCGCTTGCTCTGTCTGTATGTCTCTCGTGAAGTGTTTACCGTTCCGGGCCGGGGGTCAGGTATCTTCCCGCTGTACTCTTTCCACTTGGAGCCCGAGTCCTGCGTTTCCATATAGGGCCCTTGGAAAGCCTCCTGCACTTCAGACAGAGAGAAGCGACACACCGCAGAAGCCTTGACGTTCTTCCTAAAGACACAGACGCACAAATGGGACAAAATGAGAAAGAGCAGGCGGCGCGCAATAACAGCAATAAACCCTGGGTTGTCATGGCAACTACAGCGCGAGTACAGTGGGCTGCTAAAGTATGACAGAGGGAACGGAACGGGATGAAAGCAAAGGAAGACAGATAGCAAGTGCACAATCAGATAAATGGGCACGCTGGAAAGTAAGAACAACACAGGCAAGTCGAGGGCTGCAATAAGTCACTTTTATGTAACTCATTTGAACATGTTTGGAGTGTATTTATTTTTCCGTAACGTCCAGTGTTTACAGAATTGGAGAATCGAGACTGTTCAAACTGAGCATTTTAAACTGGTCCAGGAGCATTAACATTTGAAAGAAGATTGAATGTCTCTCATTATGCCAGGTATTTATAACATAATTAGATAGATTAGATCATTTTACATTTCTTCCTAATGGCATCTCACCATAACAAGCAGCAAATTGTTCTACACAGGTTTTTTATAAGTGTTAAGTGACAGCTCTTTTAGTCAGACAGGAGTTTGTTTACCTGCTTTACGTGACATAAATAAACAAACACTCCTGTCTGACGAAAATAACTGCTGCCAGTTTAGAAAATTGCAGAGACCAAACATAAATTTATTTTTGAAAGTGGCTAAGTGACATTTTAGGACCCTACATGTGATACTCTAAGTCTTAATTTTTCAAAACACAACTTATGTACAGGGATGTGGGCGGGGATAGGATAAAACGGTAATTTTCTGAGCACTGGAGCTTCAGTTGCAGGACAATACATTAACTCAAACATGCAAGAATCAATCCAGATACAACTTTAAGTAAACTAATGACGAGCCAACTGTTGTAACAAGGTTAAACGCTTATTAAAGTTGATTTTGCATAATGTGTCCTTTAAAATATGAACTGTTAGAGATGCTGTGTTCATGTGGTCCTGCGGTGCTCGGGTTTCCAAGACGAGAAGCTGCTCAGACTTGTTTGCATTCATGTGCTTTTATCTGGGAAAGTCTGGATTTGGATGTACATTCTTTAACCGTGTTAAATGGAGTTAACCAGTGAGATCTGTCGTTAGCCTCCTCTAAAGCCACATTTTGATTTGAAAAACATATCCTTTTTTTAAATTTTAGCTACCTAACGCTACATCAGTAATTAAGGTGAGACACTGCAGGTGAATAGGAACAATTTTTTAGTTTAATGATAAATTTGAAACTTCTCCTGTAGTTTAATCACATAAATGTAAGAGAAAAAATGCATTACAAGTTTCTCCATTATGTTATGTTTTCATTTAGAAAAGTTATATTTTATGTGTAAAAATTGCACATATTTGGGACATTTCATTGTGGGACCAGGTTTAAATTCTTTGGTTCATTTTGTACACGTATTAGGTATTAAAAAGAAAAGAGTAGATAAACTAGCTCTAACTGAAATTTGGCCTAAAAATGAGACATCAACGAATCCTTCTGTACGTTTTAAGTTCAGTGTGTGTAGGAGCTACTTTAAGGCTCATCTTTATGTCTCTGTGGGAGAAAAATACATTTTAAGAAAACGTCCTTTGAAGTTACAATGTCCCAGAGACATCTATGGATGAAGTGGATTAAATGAAGTAATAAAACATTTTAGGAGCAGATTTTGTGGTTTGCCGTTTCCACATGAAAGCCGACATGTTGAGAGAGCAAACGGACCAAAAAACAACAACTTGATATAAATGAGTTTTGCCTGTAGTGTCTCGCCTTAATTAAACTATAGTGTCGGATCTTTTATTGTGCAAATCTGTTTCCCTTGATATGGACAACTCACATTAAACCCCAAATGTAGTAACGTTTAGTAAAAGAGCTCAAATCTTGACTTGATAAACGTCCTGATTTTGGTCCGACTTGACTTTCGTTCCAGAGTTATATTTCCCAGACTTGTGCGAGCGTTCATGTGCATTTTTCAAGTAATTTAATTTATTATTATTATTATTTTTTTAATTAACAGGATTACCCCATGGCAACATTGCTCGTACCACATTATAGCTATGACAGTTAATTCCCATCTTCAGTCCTAAGAAGAATGTTTTCCTGAGGACCACAGCATACGCAGCATACTTCAAAATCACATGCTTTCAGAACATGTAGAGGTCTAAACCACAAGGTTAGCAGGTTTTAGACAGAATAAGGCAGGATACTCTGTTGTTTGCAGAGGAACATTTTAATTTTGATTTGATTACAACTGTGACCTGGAGTTGTCTGATTTCATTCATGAATGCTTGAATAATCCCAAGATCATTTAGTTACTCTCCCTCTGAGACGGCTTGACACTTTTTCATTTAATTGAGATCAATATTGGAATTTAAAACGTTCAAAATATAAAACAATCATTCACAGGAGTCATAGATTATAAATATGTAGAAGACAAAAGTGTAATGTCTTCTTCAATGACTAAAAGCAACAGATGTTTATAATAATCAGCCCTTTTTCTTGACTTTGTTACAACAAACTAAAATTGTCAAACTTTTCACGTTCCCACAAAGCCCTAACACCCTCTAACTCAACTTCAATCATTCTATATCCTTTGTAAAACTCCTTTAAACTCTCTAATAGATTTTTGCCTGTTTACAAAAAGTGCCCTCTTCAATTTGTCTTTCATCTCACTCTCTCGTTTCAATCGCCCAAGTTTATCGATTGTCCCCGTTTTATCTCCATCAGACTCATTTGCATTTGCTCCCTCGCTTCAGAAAAAAAAAAAAAAAAAAAACTTGACAGGACCAAAGCCCGCACTCACCACTCCAGTCCGAAAATGCCAAAGAAGAGCGTGTCTTTTGGCATCGTTGCCGGCAGGATGAAGATGCTGCGCAGCATGTTAAAGTGGAAGTTGAACTCGGGCAGGGAGCAGATGAGGCGCGCTTTGAGGAAGGACGTCCAGCGCTTCTGCAGAGTCAGGTGCCCCCCTCTGTCGCCCTGTGGGAGGGAGCACAGAGTAACATCACGGTCAGGCCGAGAAATGTATCCTGGAAGACGGATTTCATACTCGGGTTGACCTGCCTGCCTCTAAGGATGGATTTACACCTCAAAGTCAAGGTCCGGACTTAGAACTTTAAAAAGTATTTCTGTTTGCGCTCCAGAGTTTGGTTCTACACCACCTTCTTAAAGTCCAGGCTATCAAACCTCTGTTAAAAAAAAAAAAAGCTAAATTTAAAGATATCAATTTAAAACTTCTCCTGTAGTTTAAATGTAACAAAACGTTTCTCATCATGTAATGTTTTCATAAAGAAATGAGGCATTCTGTGTAAAAACCGGCAAATTGCACATATTTGAAACATTTAAATCCGAGAAATGGACTGAACCAGGTTTACATTTCTTGACTCATTTTGTACACATTTACAAAACCCTAAGACGAGCTGGTCCCTGTCCAGGGTGTACCCCGCCTAAGACCCAAAGTCAGTGGGATAGGCTCCAGTCACCTGCGACCCCTAATGGGAACAAGCGGTAGAAAATGAATGGTTACAAAAAATTACAGGGGGATTTTGAGTATGTTTTGTCAAAATCTTAAGTTTGTCTAGTCTAAAGTTTGGTGTGTGTAGGAGCTACTTTAAGGCTGATCTTTATGTCTGGCTTTTTAAAATAACAGCCTTTAAAGTTACAATGTCCCAGAGAAATCTATGGATGAAGTGGATTAAATGAAAGAATAAAACATCCTTGGGAGCAGATTGGACAAGCCTGTTGTTTTCACATAAACACACTTTTGCCTGTAGAGTCTCGCCTTAACTTTCTACTCCATACATTTTTTGAACTCGACTTAAAAGTAGAAAACACTTTTAATATGGTTTGAATGGTTATTTTTAGTACCTTCATAGTGACGTCCAGGCAAAAGATTGTCCCAACCATGGGCATAAAAAATATGTACATAAAATTCACTAGAAAAATTATGAACTTGATTTCAATTGCTACCAAAAATCTACACAATTCTTTATCAAAATCACCTTATTATACAGTTATAATCTTGTGTGAATTACTTGTACTTTTTACTCTCAAAGTAAAATTCTAAACAGGTCATGAAGTAGATTTTTGTATGCACTACTTTTACTTTTACCTGAGCAGTTTGATGATCCTGATGATCTTTACTTTTATTTAAGTAACAAAATGGATTAGTTTTTCCATCGCTGGTCATGACAACATGACCTCGTGAACTCAGACAATAATACAATTACAAGAGGAGTTTTTTTCTTTGTGCTGGGACTTTAATACGAGCAAAACACGGCTTTTGTAACACTGGTCACTTTTCCAGTCGATCGGTCTTTAGTCAATCAGAAGAAGAGTTTCATTGGTTGAAGTCTTCTACTCTTTCTTTCCAAAACATATGAGCAAATGTGCAGTTATGAGTGGATTCTATGGATAAACATTATTATTTGGCTCCTCGCTGTGATGACTTAAAATAGACGACAGTTATGGAAGTTTATAGATTACTAAAAAGACATGAGCCAGGTGATAGTGAAACGCTGTCTACATTGTAAGTACAATATTTATTTAGAGGTTCATTCTCCTCGTAGAAGAGTAATACCAGCGTACACTTGGTACATGGGTCATTTTAGTCTCTTTTTGTTGCGTAAAGACAAGGCAGTTTAATATGTTGTGTTTGTGTACAGATGACATTTCTCCACTTTAGTAGCTTTGAGAACTGGGAACAGCCTAAACCGTAAGTGACGCTGATTGTGGGTGCATTTGTTGATCCTCTTTTATTGTATTACTGTAGAGATTTTTAAAATATATTTTTATCCAGATAAAGATTATAATATGCCAACTAAAGGCTTCTAGGCATAAAATATTAACAAACAAAATGTATTACTGGTTAAAAAGGTAAACTGTTTATCCTTTTTATAATATATTGATACTAATGCTGTTATCTTTTATCTTTTTATAGTCCAGTTAACAATTAACAATTGTTTCACTTTCAGTTAATTGTTGCAGCCCAAATGTCAGGATAAATCAATTTTCAATTAATTTAAGATATGTCCACACTATTTGAGGACGATTCGAATATAAAACCAAGCTCTTAACACACAGCAACATATTAATAAATGAAAAGTTTCATGTTTTTATGGTTTCAATAATCGTTAATGGTCTTCTCACAATAATTCTTACACTAAATTATACATTGTGATGTCTATACTCTCAACCACAACCCCCCACCAGCACAGCAGCAGGTCCATCTCAGAATATCCCCAAACAAAACCATCAGCACACCCCTACCCGGGTTCTAAGCAACTATTCCTTGCACCTCACCCACTTAAGTCAGTCCTGGGTGAAATGAGGACAAGGCACAGCTCTGCGGACGGCTCAAGGTTGGACATGACCGCCTAAAGAGTGCAACAGATGGCAGAGGAGAGCGCTAATCAGACTGTGAATGAGCTCAGGGCTTCCCATAGGTGAGATCTACTGCAATCCACAGGTCTGTGTTTGAAAGAGCGTCCTTCAGAAAGAGTCGGGGCAGCTCACTGTAGGGGCTTTTCAAACCGTGACGCACAAATACAGTTCCTTTTCACATTTTCCCTCAAGCGCACAAAAGAGAAGCTCGATTCAAGGCCACGGTTTATTTCTGTAAAAAATGACGTGACATCTCTCTCAGCCGAAGTCTCATTCAGTTCTTCTGTTTTTATGTGCCGCGAGGGGAGCAGTGGGATGACCTTACACTGATGTGCAAGATCGATTGTGAATTCACTTTTCTATAGCAATGGTATGTGAGCAAAAATATAATGTGTAGTGTAGGCATATGCTATAATAAAGGGGCACCGTGTAACTTTTCTGGTGAAAGGTTCTCCGCTGCTCTGCCTTTGAAATGATCAGTAGTGGAAGATTTGAAGAAGCGATCGAGCATATTCTCGATTAAGGTGGGGGCTCAAGACAATGGGAAAGTTTTAGGGAAGTAACCCCCTATCAGACTGTATATTTTTCCCTCAGAGAGAAAACTTGAGACAAAATTTTTAAAAATTGAAAAAATAGGTTCCATTTTAGGTATGTCAGCTATAACGTCAGTCCAGTCCACTGTTGGTGCATCCTCTTTTATGATGGCCTTCTTCCCTGCAGGCATAAATGTTGCTCCAAAGGTATCCATCGATTGCGTCCATGGCAAGAGTTTTAAGGCCCAATTACACACATACACTATTTTCAAATGTAAAGGTGTAGTACGCGCAGAAATCGTTTGTAACAGCGAGTAATGTGAAGCTGCTTTTAATATTGGTATCCTGTTTATCTAGGTACTCTATTATAAAAAAACTAAATGATCAAAATGTCAGTCATAAACGGTAAATAACACCCAAAAAACTGGTAAACGTGGCGATCCATGCTCATGCTATCAACCACTTAGTAACGCGGCTAGTTCGGTATGATCTGAAGGACTCCGGCAGCAGTCTCATATATTTTCCCTATAGCTGTTATTATAGCCCGCAAAACTGGCAAATTACGAACAATCCACAGCGCATCAGCTGGTACCAACCCATCGATCACATTAAGGTGAAGTCAAAGCCTCTTTAAAAGTCATTGTTCAATGTGTAAACTCTTTGGTATGTATTTTTAGATAGCTAAAGGCTAACTCACTTCAGGTTGAGAGTTCCAATTTTGTCCGTTTCTGGTAAGAATCTAGTGACCACCGATGATCCTCTTTTACATTTTAGGTGAGAAGATCAGATAAATGACATAAATATCGTGAAATAAACCTTTTATAAACTTTAATGGAGTATAGTTTGTTATATTTAGTGAAGGAATGTCCCAAAAAAAAATCTGACTTTTCACCTCCAGAAAGCTACATAGTGTCACTTTAAATTGAACTTTATTTATACATTAAGTTCTTTCATGATATTTCAAATTCTTCCGATATCACTGTGTCCGGATCAACTGTAAAATCAATTGACCCTTCCATCTTTCTTACTCGTCAACAACCAAATCAATATTCCTCTTTCATAATTGACAAAGTTGCACTCAATATCATGTGTTATCTGCCCACATAGCAGTTAGACTCTAAACCTCCCCTCTCTCCCCGCAGACCCACAGCCCATCCATCAGCTGCAGTGTGTTCCTATAATCACCTCAGGGCCTTGTTACCAGCTAGCAGCGTATCATCTGTTATAGAGCCCTCTCCTCCGCTCACGGCTCCATATATCTCTAACATCTTCACTGAAGTCTCGCTCACCTTACAGACCCGTGCTACTCGTGCCACCCGACCACTGCTGCTGCTGCTGCTGCTGCTGTAGGCCGCGCTCTGCTCCTCCGCGCTCTCCGTGAAGAAAAAGTAGATTTTATCGTCGTCTCCAGTCGGGCTGTTTGCGCTTTCTCTCACCAGCGCCGAGCCCACGAAGTCTGCCTCTGTAAGGAGAAATCAGCACCGGTGCGTTTAGCTTAGTCAGAGCTGTGCAGGTGAGTCTCTGTGCTGTGGAGGTGAGCTCGAATTAGACAAGGTACTTTTTTTTCCTTTCTTTTTTGCTATTGATTAAAAAACAAAAACAAATCTTAAATAAAACATATATAAACTATTCTAAACTTAAAAGTGTAAGGGAAAAAAAGGTGTGAGGGGGTGGTAAGGTTACGTTTTGGAGATCCCGTCTAGCATATAAAAACAAAACAAAAAAACAGTTGCAAAGTAAAAGGATTTTTTAAACATTTTGGCTCCACAAATATTATAATTATAAGAAGTCACTATAAGTTGTAACATTTTAAGCAACCGTACATATATCCATCTAATGTTGATGTATGTGCAATAAGTCAAAATCACAAAGACAAACAAAACAAAAATCGTGACAATTGTCAACTTTATGAAATTAAAACAAACACATCACAAAAAAGTTTGATTAAAAAAAAATGACTGTTGTTGAATTACAAAATCAAATTGTCAATATTGAACTGTGAACTTTGCAAAATGTGTACAAAATATATAATAGTTTGTTTTATCCTTTAAGAATTCTAAATACAGTTCTTTTATCTGATTTGGAACTTCAGAAATAAATAACAAACTTGAACTATGATACACATCTTTTGACTAAATATTGTTAGTTTGTCTTCCATCAAAGTCTGAGGACTCAAACTGTTTTGTGGAATATCATGTACTGTACTTTTCTGAAGTGTATATAATTGTATAATCACAGATATTACCAGTAAAGTATTTTTTTATTGCTCACAAAAATCTAAACGACACAACAATGCAAGAGCCAACATCTTCACTGTTTATTAAAGCAGACTGCGAACCCTTGAAAAATGACTCCTTTTGTACGCCGCTAATTAGCCAAAGACGTCTGACTGTTTGGAGTTCCATCTCAGACACCTCATTTATAAAGAAGTGCAGTGACAGAAAATAAACTCACCACTGAGCCAGCGCGTGGGTGCGTCCTCGGTCCTCAGCGTGGGAGACGGAGAGCTGCGGCGGATATCTGGAAAACTTCGGAATTCATACTGGGTGGCAGTGTAGATCTGTTGGTCTAATGAAACGAACAAGTCAGTGTAAACAAGGCTAATTAGGCACTTATCGTTTCACTTATGGACTAAAGTTATGGCTTCAGCGGCGGTGTGTGCATGGCCTGATTATAATTTGTAGTGATGAAGCATTTCCAAAAGCTGCATAAATGTATGAAGCATTGTAATGTGACATAATAAGGGTTAATTTATGGGTTATGCGAAAACGTTGGATAAAGCAAAGGCATGTGATGTTATTAGTTTTTTTTAAATGTTTCTTTTACTTTAATACTATCTTTTATTATATTGGTTCATAATCAGGACAGGAAAAGAGTGGGTGTTGTAGAATAAATTGAAGAAGTCGGCGTTGAAAGAAGAGGCATGAGGCTGGAGTTCTAACGCAGGAGAAGTTAATTGCCATCAGTTCGGGACATGAACCGTAAGACATTGCGATTGTAGGCTTTCCAGTCTAGCACAGTCCAGTCTGGCTATGCCTCCGCTGTAGGGAGTCATGTGACGTAGGCCAAACTACAAGAGCTGAGCTGGCAGTGTTTAAATGCATTTCTCACACAGTAGGGCTGTCAAGATGATTATTTTAATAGATAATAATGATTATTCAGTTCACAATATGATCATACCCTTTAAAAAGTTTGATTACATTAGGGCTGTCACTAATGATTATTTTAATAGTCAACTAGTCAGAGATTATTTTTTTGATTAGTCAAACGATTATTTCTATAGTATATTTAGACTTTTTGAGTTTTTTTTTTTTTTTTACCAAAAAGACTGAAATATGGTGATTGAAGACTTCTCGATTAAGTATATTATTGATTTAATTTAGATTTAATAATGTTGCTGTCTTTCTGTCTCTTTCATAAAAAGTCTTTTGATTTGTTTTAGAGTCTGTAAAGTTTCACTGCTGTTTGGTCATAATGCCAACAATCATGAGTGATCGTAAAATTATGACGTTTCTTCTCAAAATAATTCTAACAATAAAACGTGATAAAGTGAAATTCTTAAGTAAGAGTAATATTACACTTTCAAATATAATAGTCAAGTAAGAGTCAAAGTACTGCGTTCTAAAACGTGCATTGTAATTAAAAACTTACTCCAGTAAATGTACTCTCACCTCTGCCTGTGACAAATGTCCTGGGTGTGTGTGTGTCAGTCTGATACCAGAATTTCAACTCTACTGGATGACTCCACTGAAACCTTTACTCAGATATTTGGCTCCGCAACAAAAATGTTAAAAGCAACAAATGCTTGGAGTCAACAGCAAAAGGTCACAAAATCCATATCAATAGTTCATCTACATTTTGTTGCTTCTCATTAAAACACATTATTGAGTGTTTTGTTGACCTTTGGAGGGCTCTGGCTGGTCTTACCTATAATGAGGCCTGTGTATCCAGTGGTTGGACCGTACGGACACTTGTCTCGTCCTTCTTCAGGGGACGACATCTCGAATTGCGTTTCATCCTTAAGAGAAATGTGTCGTTATTTATTTACATATTGATTTGTCATTTTTCCTTGTTGATGGCTAAACACAGACCATTCTCATGTGAGGCAGCACACATTTTTAGATTCTGGTGATGTACGAGGAAGGAACAGAGCCCCAAAGAAAGTAATAAGTGCTACTACTCGAATGAGCCTAATTATACCTAAGTACGCCGAAGTGGCACGTACTAATATTAAAACACCTTTGACAAACATCAACAAAGAAGGATGTCAAATTGCTTTAGATTTTTTATTTTTTATTTATTCAAAATTTAACATCAAACGATGCAGTCCTTGAAATACCACTACTTAGGGCTGCAAAAAACAATTATTTTAGTGGTCGAATAGTCAAAATATTATTTCTATTGTACATGGAGACTTTTTAAATACATTATCAACCGATTAAAGGTTGAAATATGGAGACTAGTGGCTTCTAGATAGAGAATATTTCTGAATAAAGTGTAATATGGATAGATGATGAGTTTAAAATCAAGGACGAGTACGTCGCCCGGACTGGCGTCACCGGGGCCCCACCCTGGAGCCAGGCCTGGGGTGGCGCTTCGACGGCGGCGTCTGGTGGCCGGGCCTTTCCCCACGGGGCCCGGTCGGGCACAGCCCGAAGGAGCGACGTGGGGCCGCCCTCCCGTGGGCCCACCACCTGCAGGAGGATCCATAAGGGGCCGGTGCAAAGAGATCTGGGTGGCAGTCGAAGGCAGGGGCCTCGACGACCGGATCTCCGGGCGCAGAAACTAGCTCTGGGGACATGGAATGTCACCTCGCTGGGGGGGAAGGAGCCTGAGCTCGTGCGGGAGGTCGAGCGCTTCCGACTAGATATAGTCGGCCTCACCTCCACGCACAGCCTGGGCTCTGGAACCCGTCTCCTCGAGAGGGTCTGGACGCTCCATTTCTCTGGCTTTTCCCGCGGGGAGAGGCGGCGGGCTGGTGTGGGCTTGCTCATAGCCCCACAGCTCAGCCGTCACGTGTTGGAGTTCACCCCGGTGAACGAGAGGGTCGCATCCCTCCGCCTTCGGGTGGGGGACAGGTCTCTCACCGTTGTGTCGGCCTACGGGCCGAACAACGGTGCAGAGTACCCGGCCTTCTTGGAGTCTCTGGGAGGGGTACTGGACAGTGCACCGCCCGGGGACTCCGTTGTTCTACTGGGGGACTTCAACGCCCATGTGGGCAACGACAGTGACACCTGGAGAGGGGTAATCGGGAGGAACGGCCCCCCCGATCTGAACCCGAGTGGTGTTCAGTTATTGGACTTCTGTGCTAGTCACAGTTTGTCCATAACGAACACCATGTTCAAGCACAAGGGTGTCCACCAGTGCACGTGGCACCAGGACACCCTAGGCCGGAGGTCGATGATCGACTTTGTTGTTGTGTCATCTGACCTTCGGCCGCGTGTCTTGGACACTCGGGTGAAGAGAGGGGCGGAGCTGTCAAACCGATCACCACCTGGTGGTGAGTTGGATCCGCTGGCGGGGGAGGAAGCCAGAACGACTTGGTAGGCCCAAGCGCATCGTGAGGGTCTGCTGGGAACGTCTGGCAGAGCCCTCTGTCAGCAGGGTTTTCAACTCGCACCTCCGGGAGAGCTTCTCCCAGATCCCGGGGGAGGCTGGGGACATGGAGTCCGAGTGGACCATGTTCTCCACCTCCATTGTCGATGCGGCAGCTCGTAGCTGTGGCCGCAAGGTCTCTGGTGCCTGTCGCGGCGGCAATCCCCGAACCCGGTGGTGGACACCGGAAGTAAGGGATGCCGTCAGGCTGAAGAAGGAGGCCTACCGGGCCTTGCTGGCTTGTGGGACTCCTGAAGCAGCTGACAGGTACCGGCAGGCCAAGCGTGCTTCAGCCCGTGCGGTTGCAGAGGCAAAAACTCGGGATTGGGAGGAGTTCGGGGAGGCCATGGAGGAGGACTATCGGTTGGCCTCAAAGAAATTCTGGCAAACCGTCCGGCGCCTCAGGAGGGAAGCAGTGCTTCACCAACACCGTTCTGATGCGGGTGGAGAACTGTTGACCTCGACTGGGGAGGTGGTTGGACGGTGGAAGGAATACTTTGAGGACCTCCTCAATCCCACTGTCACGTCTTCCGAGGAGGAAGCAGAGGCTGAGGTCTTGGAGGCGGACTCATCCATCACCCTGGCTGAAGTCACTGAGGTGGTTGGCAAGCTCCTTGGTGGCAAGGCTCCGGGGGTGGATGAGATCCGCCCTGAGTATCTTAAGTCTCTGGATGTTGTGGGACTGTCTTGGCTGACACGTCTCTGCAACATCGCGTGGCAGTCTGGGGCGGTACCTCTGGACGGGCAGACCGGGGTGGTGGTCCCTCTGTATAAGAAGGGGGACCGGAGGGTGTGTTCCAACTACAGGGGGATCACACTCCTCAGCCTCCCCGGTAAGGTCTATTCCAGGGTACTGGAGAGGAGAATCCGACCGATAGTCGAACCTCGGAGTCAGGAGGAGCCGTGTGGGTTTCGTCCCGGTCGTGGAACACTGGACCAGCTCTATACTCTCCATCGGGTGCTCGAGGGTTCATGGGAGTTTGCCCAACCAGTCCACATGTGCTTTGTGGACCTGGAGAAGGCATTCGACCGTGTGCCCCGGGGCGCCTTGTGGGGAAGTGCTCGGGAGTATGGGGTCCGGGGCCCTTTGTTAGGGCTGTCCGGTCCCTGTATGACCGGAGCAGGAGCTGTGTTCGCATTGCCGGCAGTAAGTCAGACCTGTTCCCAGTGCATGTTGGACTCCGCCAGGGCTGCCCTTTATCACCGGTTCTGTTCATAGTTTTTATGGACAGAATTTCTAGGCGCAGTCAGGGCGTGGAGGGCGTCTGGTTTGGGAACCACAGGATCTCATCTCTGCTGTTTGCGGACGATGTCGTCCTGATGGCTTCCTCAAACCAGGACCTGCAGCATGCACTGGGACGGTTTGCAGCCGAGTGTGAAGCGGCTGGGATGAGGATCAGCACCTCCAAATCCGAGGCCATGGTTCTCGACCGGAAAAAGGTGGCTTGCCCTCTCCGGGTGGGTGGGGAGTCCTTGCCTCAAGTGGAGGAGTTCAAGTATCTCGGGGTCTTGTTCACGAGTGAGGGAAGAATGGAGCGTGAGATTGACAGGCGGATCGGTGCAGCGTCTGCAGTGATGCGGGCGCTGTATCGGACCGTTGTGGTGAAGAGAGAGCTGAGTCGAAAGACGAAGCTCTCGATTTACCGGTCAATCTACGTTCCTACCCTCACCTATGGTCATGAGCTCTGGGTAATGACCGAAAGGACGAGATCGCGGATACAAGCGGTCGAAATGAGCTTCCTCCGCCGGGTGGCTGGGCGCTCCCTTAGAGATAGGGTGAGGAGCTCAGTCACACGGGAGGAGCTCAGAGTAGAGCCGCTGCTCCTCCACGTCGAGAGGAGCCAGCTGAGGTGGCTCGGGCATCTGTTCCGGATGCCTCCTGGACGCCTCCCTTGGGAGGTGTTCTGGGCATGTCCCACCGGGAGGCGGCCCCGGGGTAGACCCAGGACACGCTGGAGGGACTATGTCTCTCGGCTGGCCTGGGAACGCCGCGGGATCCCCCCGGAGGAGCTGGAGGAAGTGTCCGGGGTGAGGGAAGTCTGGGAGTCCCTGCTCAGGCTGCTGCCCCCGCGACCCGGCCCCGGATAAGCGGAAGAAGATGGATGGATGGATGGATGGATAGAAATCCAAAATAGTTTTCATTTTGATTTAATAAGGCCACGGTCTTCATTATAAAAAGGTCTTTTTGTATTTGTTAAGTCAATATAGTGCAGACACCATTTTATAGTCGACAAGTCATGATTTGTTATTAAATCTTTGCAGCCCTACTACTCCTTTTTTCATAAACAAAAAAACTATTTTGTTGACTTATTATTGTGTTAAAAGCGCAGTACCAGATTTTTACTGATATGAAACAGGAATCACAAAACTAGTTCATGTCCCGATTTGCATGTCCTAAAGTCAAATCTGTGTCGCTCCAGTACATATATATTGTAAAAGCATCTATTCGGGTGAAAATGAGACCACAGCATTGTCTCTGCATGTATTTGTAGAGTGTTTTATCCTACAAGAAGAAGCAGGAAGTGTGCTGTTAGCATGATAGTGTTTGTTTTCTTTACCTGTGACGGTCCATGATGTTCTGGGCTCAAAGACTGTGTTTATCAAATCATGGTGGTGAATATTTAGGATGCTAGGAAATACATTTGACTGATGTAAAGAATTTAAAACAAACTACTTGTTTCATGTATCAAAACAGTAAAAGTCAAGTACAGGGCATTTAAGTAATCCTGTGTACTAAACTTTCCAACATCTGACAAAGAATTCTAATCACCTTATTCCGCCCCGCCCACTTTTGCCACAGATCTGCACTTCACACATAAAGATACTTCCGGTTTGGCATGAACTCTGTCGACTCAAGTGGCCAACAAGAGAAAAATCTCGCCACTAAAATAATACATAAAGTTGATTGATTTGTTTTTAGTCCATGTAGAACTTATTTTCTGTTGAGCTCATCTGCCCCATGTAAACGAATACAACGGAAACAAGACGGCGGCGCTCGCGGCAACTTCTGGTATTAGGTAAATATTAAAAGTGAATTAGCGTGAAAAAAGCATCTTGATCTGCCAGTGTCAAAAAGATGACTCAGTGGCCCCACAAATCTCCATGTATCACTGCTGGAGTCCCCAAAACTATAACACAAGGGGAACTACATCACATCGATTTTATATTGTTGCCAAAAAATCTATAAAAAGTGACCCTTAAAGTGCATAAGAGGTTTTCAGGCTTATTTTCAATTTATGAAGCTCATTATGTCCCCTTTTTAGTGTAGTTTTGATTATGTGTTTAGTAAAAACAAGATGGATGTTTGTTTTACTTTGACATGTTTCTACAAAGCACTGTCACCTTCCTCAGAAGTGTAAAACAAACATCCATCATACCCATCTTGTCTTGTCTTTACAAAATAACAGTCTTTTTTTGTTTTTGTTTGGTGGGATAATATAAATATGTATAGTTTCACATCAGCAGTGGCAGCTGGTGAAGAAAAGTTGAGAAAAAAGTATTGGAAGTGGTGATGAGTTCTCATGAGGAATCCCTAAATACAAAGACAATTTAATCACAAGAACACAGTTTCTGAGAAGAGAATGTAGCCATGGTAACCTATAGTAACCGACCAGTTCCAGCCCCATGTTG
Source organism: Rhinogobius similis (assembly GCA_019453435.1). Lineage (NCBI taxonomy): Eukaryota > Metazoa > Chordata > Actinopteri > Gobiiformes > Gobiidae > Rhinogobius > Rhinogobius similis. The sequence goes on from CM033634.1 coordinate 26,449,478, forward strand.
TGTTGGAAAATTCTACTAAAGAACTCATGCACTAATAGAGAGTCATAATTTTGTGCTATATACTTTGACTTTTTAGTTTCTGTACATTATCTGATGCTGTTCAACTAAACTAATGTGAACAATTCTTCTTTTATAGTAATATTTGTGAAATAAACAGAATACTTATCTAATGGTTGTGTCCATGTGGTGTATTGACACTCAAACATCACATATAAACCAGCGCAGTGTTTTCAGGCTGGATATTATTAATTCAGAGAAAATAATTCTTTTAAACTTTAGAATTTTTATCGGCCTATTTTTACATTATTTTATATTCTAATGCTCCTCTTTCTGCACTTACAAGATGGCCGCCGCAACTGCCACAGCAACAGAATCCATGTTTTCTCTAGCCCTTATAATACAATGGTTTCAACATTAAAGAAAATAAGAAAATAAAGCTGTTGTCTTCCAATTTTATTTGTCAAATTCTAAGAAATGACCTCTACTTATGCCACATCTGCTGCCCATGTCCAACCAGAAAGTATAATCAGTATAAACTAAATAAAAGCTAAAGTTAGAAAGCTAAACTTGTCTACATTGTCAAACTAGGGAAATCCAACTGTGTTTTACTGAAATGAATAGTGTAACTGGTCATATGCTCTTTAAATATTTGTAATCTGGTCTAACCCATAATAAAGTGAGCAGCCTGATCACATCCTGTGTTCTTGTTGGACTTACTATGTATGCACAGAGAGGTCTGAAGGCGTGAGTCCCACACATGTACAGATGGGTCGAGTTGAATCTCTGAAGCAGTCGGATGTGATTAAAACACTCGGTCTGCAAAATACAAAATCATTTGGTAAATACGCAACAGTGAGAAAAGAAAACCCCTGGGAAACGCGGGAGAGACGCATTTATGAGAAAGCACAGCAATAAAACAACGGCAAAACAACCCACCTTGTTATCTTTCCCTTTTGTTAGACACTCCTGTTTCTGCTCCGGGGACGCTTCCCACTCAATCTGCAACACACATCCAAGCAGCCAGTTCAGTTGTTAAGTTAAGATGTCAACATTATTTAGTTAACTGATAATTGTGATTATTCTGGTCACAATATAATGATAAAAAAATAATTATAATAATTGTGCAACTATTTGAAGCAAAAAAAAAGGATTTTCAAGTCGATATAGACACAGTCAGCATCCAACACCCACTTATAGACCTCTGAGGGGGAAACAATCCATTCATTTTAATGGAGGACAGGAGCTCTATTATACACTGTTCAAGAGGAGTTATGTTGTGCCAAATACAGACATTAAAGTTAAGAAAAGGACTAGGTTCTTCGAGGTGAATTATAAGAGAAACGAGGATCTGGTTTTGGACCACTCAGTGATGTTAAACGTCTATACAAAAATCGTCAGTGGTGTACCCGAGTATCACCAGCTGTCTCGGTGACACCCTCCACTGAGGCAGTCACACCACAGGCTGATCAGACCCGGGCGTGTGCTGCATAGTGTCACTCTGCTCCCCACGCTGCCATTGCCAGTGACTGTTTCTCTCCGCTGCTGTGGCAAGCTCTTTGATGATCTTTCTCTGGGCCTGATCTCTAATGCCCATTTCTTTCAAAAAACGTTTGGTGGAGTTGGCGACAAAGCCCCTGCACCTCACTTCTACAGGACGCACCGGCACCGACCGTCCCCTCTGTTCTGCCTCAGCTGCATCATACGCTTCATCAATGGGAACTGTGAGCTCAGCAATGAAAACTAGACGACAGGACTTGGACCACAGCACCAGTTCTGGGCACAGGTGGAAAAACAAAACTTTTGTCTGTTGGCAAAGACAGTAAGAAGAAAAAAGCAGTCCAACGGCTCACATTTTTATACATTTCCAAGAATGCTAAAGGCAGATGCAGGCGACTGGGCGATATGACTAAATAATTAAGCATGATTTACTTTTACTATATCAATCATGATTTAATTTTGTCCTTAAAAATGGCTTTCAATTTGAATTTCCTGAACATAACAAGACTTTTTTAATAATTGCCGTTTAAAAACAAAAATAGGCACATTTCTTACTCCAAATTCTGAACTCTGCTCCACGTTTTCATTGGAACACTCCGTTCAAAAATATCTAAGCTGATCATTGATAATTGGACATGTCTGAATCTCAGTCTTGATTAAAAAAATGCACAACCAGGGACAAAATAACACTATGCACTTGGCTGAGGTTTGAACTGGGAATCCTTTGGTTGATCAGTGCATGCACCACATACAATATACTGCCAATAAAATGGGTAGGCGACAAAAGATCAACAGAAAGTTTTCGCGGCCTTACATAACCCAAACAGCAGACATGTGTATTGACAGCATGAGCCGGGGGAGTGGTTATAATGTAGTCATTCAAGTGCACAGCAGAGGAGATAGAAACGCCACATACGCTCAGTGTCATTAAGTAAAAAGCACGCAGCGCTCCAGGTGTTTGTGTGACTTAAGGCTAGGCTCATGCTAATGACATTATCTGTTCTGTACACATTCATCACAGGACTGTCTAGACTTAGACATCATATACTGCGCGAGTCTGCTGCCAAAACTAGGAAATCATCCAGTTTGCAAAAGTTGACTGAGTTTTGTTTTGAAACTTTTATGCAGTGGAAATGGGAGAACAATAATGGCTGAAAATTCCTGTTTCCCTTAATTCCCTTGATCGGTAGGATTCAGCAGCGTTGCATGGTCATTGCATGGCAAAATTGAAAACAAAATAAATCTGCTGTTTGCTTTTAGGGCTGTGCAATTAACCATATATATATAATCATGATTTCAATTATTACTCTATTCAAAAACTAAAAAATAATCAGACTTAATTGCAGAATTATAAGTGCACTCCTTCTTTTGACACACTGGAGCTAAAACACTTCCAAAACATTACTAATAAATATATATTTGGTCAATACTTTCTCCATGGAATAATTTTGTCAATACAAAAGAAATTGTTCTAAATAATCGTGATTTAATCATGCACCAAATAATCTTGATTATAATTTTTGCCATAATCGAGCAGCCCTATTTGCCATAGACGGGGCTGTTTGTTATGACGTTTACGGTCGTTGATATACCATAAAGGGGCACGCTGAAATTAAAGCTGCAGTTTTTCTAGTTCACTTTAAACGCGTCACGTTAAAGGGGCTGTACCTGTTTTTTATTATTTTGAAACGTGAAAAACATAACTCGTTTATGTACCTATTTTTTACAAGTAATTAAGTAAAATCTGTGTTCCCCCACTACAGATATATTGTAAAGGCATCTATTTGGGAGAAAATTAGTGCTTTATTCTACGAGAAACAGGAAGTTTGTTAGTTTTACCGTCATTTCAGATGCTGGGACTGCATTGTGAGAAATACATGTGACTGATGTAAAGACTTTAAAACAATCTAGTTATGTTTTTCCTATTTAAAAACAGTAAAAATCGGGTACAGCGCCTTTAACGCAGTCTAAAAAACCTGAAACGATTCTCCTAGACGTAGAAGAACTCCTCTACATGCACTCATTACATATAGTAAACTAACATTCTTAATTTAAAAGCTTGAATGAACGTTAAAATACCCATGTCCTATTGACCGAGATGCAATGACATACTAGTTAGCCAAAATTTGTTAGCCATACAGGGAACAAATTTATTTCACCCAGATTATTCAGTAAAATAAACAGAAAATGCCATGCAAAAGAGTTCAAAATCCTGCTGTGAAATAAACAAACGTCAATTCCCAAAGATGAATCATTCTAATTAGCATTTCTGTGTTACTCCGCTAATGCATAAATTACACTTACAGTAGTTACAAGCCTCTTCCTCTTGTTTCCACTATGCAAATCTATTCTTTTTCACACACCCTGGTGGCTGTGTTCAAAATAATACAATTACTCACACTTTCCACGCAAGAAGAGACGACAAGGGAATGATCTTTGCCTTGCAGTGAAACATTACTGTCAGAGAAAAAGGGTCCGGGGTGCGCTATGCAAATGAGGACTCCTGCTACCTGCCACATAAACAAACCTTGAGAGGGGAGCCGGATGAGATGTCAGAGGCGTTGAGAGCAAACACGGCCCCGCGAGCCCCCACGTACAGGCGCTGGCTGTCAGGCTGCAGCAACAAGGCGCTGTGGTTCACCGTGGAGGAGCGGAAACGCCGGCAGCCATGGAGACCTAAGGGGGGAGAGGGTGGAGAGGGAGGAGAGGGGAGAGGCGGTTAATGAAGGTGAAGGTGCTGATGCAATGTCTGCTCGAGCAAAAGGGTGTCGTGAAGCGTCAGGCATACTTCGATCCGGGGTGTAACGCTTTTTTTTTTCGGTCCCATGGTGTGACGAGCCGTAGAAGTCGGGGTTTTTCAGAAAAGTGTGATTTTTCTAAAGTAGGTATGGTATATATTGATTTTGACCTGAAGCTTAAACTCGGAACCCCAGAGCTTTTTAAGACCTTTATGGAACTCTTTAAGACCTTATTGCAACACATCTCGCAGTTTTTGGAACTACACACACCCCGTGTTTAGGGAAAGATTACGTATTTTAGAATTGATTTGAGTTTTTTTGTAATATTGAATAAATTATATACAATATCAATAGCATATTTAACTATGTGGTCTTAGCATTTACAATTTCAACTAAAAGTGAATGTACAAAAGATGTACAAATGAACAAAAAAGCAGGACCGTGAATGTTCAAACTAAGGCTGTAATACTCTAACGAAATTCTCACTATGTATCCAATGCAAACTGCACTGAGGTTCAGACAAAGACAACTATTTATACAGAAAGGTATTGGCAAAGAATGTATTTATATGTTAGAGATACATAAATTAGATTCCCGTTTGGGCTGCACCGGAGACACGTCCTCTTTGCGCCTGGATATAGCCTCACGTGGTGCTTTTACATTACTTTTAGGTTAGTTTAACATTTGAAAGTGATGCATAAATAACAGATAAGCCCCTTCTGTTTTTTTTTGTGTGTGTGTCTAATTGTCTTTTTTAATACGTCACACCCCAGGACATCCTTTTACGATTACATTAAATTCCTCTTATCTTTTTGTTTTAAAGTAGAGATAGACTTTAAAAAGGAACTTTATGCCAACCCATTTATTAACTCTCTTTATTTTTTTAAACACAATAAAATAGAATAAACTTCATTCTCAAACTATCCACTTTATAGAAAACATTTGTGCACTGTTGAATTGAATTTTGAAAGAAGAAAAACATTATTGATACATTCATTTGATAAGATAACGCTTTTGGTGGCAGGGAAGACGACCATCACAAAGAAACGGATGACAAACTGCACCCGCCATGGAGGACTGGACTGATACTGTGATGGACATACGTAAAAAACAAACAATTACATTTGGACTTATTTGACGATGGACTTTTCTGACAGATTTTGGACGAAATGGGACTTGACTTTTTGATGTTTTGTGTTGCCTGTGTTTTTTTCCCCCGCTCTGTCTCTGTTCTGTCTTAAATTAAAAAACTGAAGAAGGGAAAATAAACAACAAAAAGAACGCAATTTCTTTTCATCTCACTTCAAGTACGTGGTTATTTTTGAGACCATGAAGTAAGTGACGAATCTTCAAGTTGGCACAATGAAAGAAGTTGTTTATTTTTAGCATTTCAGTTATTTATTTGGCAAGCAACCATTAACCCTTGCCTTAAGTACTGATTAATAACTTTCCAGTCTTCTAGGCTACTTTAGAGACCTGAATGAATAATAATCAGTCCATTGTAATCTCAGCACTTGGGCAGAGGAGGAAAAGTAGTAGAGCTGACCGGAGCTGTGACAGTGGGGGAGTGATTAATGTTGATAGTGTGTGGAGAGCAGCTTTTATTCCTCCACACTCACAAATGTACTGTTAAGACAAAGTTAAGTGCAATGTCTAACCACAGGCCGCAATGAACGTCAAACGAAACAACTGGTGTTCAAGTGGGTTTTCCCAAATCTGTACTTAAAAAGGACAGCTATTGTGTGGGAAATTTACAACTGATGTAGAAAATAAATCACTATCTAGGCTTGTCACAATAATTACAATATCAACTTATCGTTCAATATATGATAGAAAGAACAATATATTTGGGGCGCAGTATTTATCGTGTATATTGTCTTTACACTTTGGGGAATCTTTTTTGTGTATTTATAAGATCTGAGTTGTAAAGACTGACTAAGTACATTTTTATGACTCATTACCGACACCAATTTACAACAAGTGTTTCATTATGCTATTTGTTTATTGCAGCTCATGTTTTTAACAATATTGTGCACATTTTTGGGGGATTCTCCTGCTGTCAGTGACGTGAAGTAGTTTCAATATTATTTATATTTTCTGCAGCAATATATCACACCTAAAATGTGTTATCTTGATAGGCCTTTCACTGTCTACTGTATTAATTATAAAAAGAAAATGCATGATTAATTGATTTTGAAATCTTGAAAATGGAGCAGATCAGCAAAGTAGATTGCAAATATATAATGTTTACTGTGATTAGTCGATTAATTGTTGTAGCTCTAATCATGACTAGTCTAAAACACATGTCAAAAGACCGTTTTATAATGAAGAAAGTGGCATTATTAAATAAAATGTCAAAAAAGAATAAACAATAATTGATTTTCATCATTACGCTTTATTTATAAATATTCTTTAGCCTTTAGTCACCATAAAATGTATTTAAACAAGTCTAAATATACAATAGAAATAACTGTTTGACTAATCAACTATTAAATAATCGTTAGTGACAGCCCTAACTATGATCTATTACAATATTAACTATAACTATGCGTTTGTGTCAATTCTAAAATTTCTTTGTGACAAATATGTATTAGTCGTTTTGTCCAAACAAACCCTACATGTGAACATCTGAGTGTATGCCAAGTCATTTCAATGATTTATTCATTTATTTAGAATTTCAAAAGGTGAGCAAAGATTCAACTAGATTAGAGGTCCTCAGTATATTTGTGCAGTACATGAACACATTGCGGGGTGCACGGTGGCAGAGCGGCTAGAGCTTCTGCCTCTCAATAAGGAGATCGTGGGTTCGAATCCCAGACCACCCCAACATCGTGGTTTCGAATTCTGAACCACCCTAACATCACACGATCTCTCTGGGTGGAGTCTGCATGTCCTCCCCGTGTTACCGTGGGTTCTCTCCGGGTTCTCCGGCTTCCTCCCACCGTCCAAAGACATGACTGTGTAGGTTAATTGACAACTCTAAATTGTCCCTAGTGAGTGAATGTGAGAGTGAATGGTTGTCTGTCCTTGTCTCTGTCTCTGTGTCAGCCCTGCGACGAGTTGGCCACTGTCCAGGGTGTACCTCGCCTAAGGCCCAAAGTCACTGGGATAGGCTCCAGTCACCCGCGACCCCTAACGGGAATAAGCGGTAGAAAATGAATGAAATGAATGACTGAATGAACACATTGCATCTGGATTGACTCAGTTTTAACAAGCACATATAATATTCAAGCAAAACATTGTATAATCTGTCACAGTATTGTATTGACTGAGCAGATCCAAACTTTGCAATATTATGCCTTGTTTTTGTAGCAGACCCACCAAAACTCAAGTAAAGTTAAACATATTTCACACTTTTACTGCCAACCCAAAGCCTACATAACTACTGGTATGTGTGTGACATAACAGTAGTAAAAATCCATACCCAGCTACTGGGGCTGAAGATAATGATTGTTTGGCAATAATCTAGTCTAGCAATCATTCTTTTGATTAATTGATTAGTTGTTTGGACTGCGAAAACTCTGATTGTGTATGGATAAACAACAATTATTTGACCCTAAACGGCCCAATCAGCTAGCAACTCCTAATCAATATATAAACTAGTATTGAAAATAGACTCATTTAAGCAAGCATCAATACGGAAAAATAACAAACAGGACAAATGCAAGAGACCATGATAATATTGAAGAGACCATGATAATATTGAAGAGACCATGATAATATTGAAGAAACAACTTTTATTTTATCTGTGAAAATTAGTATTGCACAATATATCGCTAATGCAATATTGGTTAACATAAAAATCTATATCGCAACAAACTAAAAAGATTGTAAATTTACTTTACCATTTAAAGGTTGACTTTTATTCATGATTTCCCTCATTCAGCGTAAAACTGCATTGACTTGGCCTTGGATTTGTCTCTGTTGAGTTTGAGTTTAACTACATGAACATGAATATACTCTTAATATCACTAAAATGATAATATTTAACAACCTTAGAGCAATCATTTCCAATATCATGCAGCCCTAATGAAAATCACACTGTATAAAATGTTTCATGTTATCATTGTGGAATTGAAGTTTAACATGTTAGTATCATGACAAACACTATACTATCATCCACACGAATCTGTAGAGTCCAATTAACGATCAGTCGATTATCAATTTTTGTAGTCGAGTAGTCACGATTGGTCGATTAATCATTGCAGCCGTACTTCAGTCATTAATTAGTATCCTAACTTTGTCTTAGAAGTTACTTTTTCGACTCTCTAAAGCTCACATCTTATTTCTCTACAAAAAAACAACAAAAAACATCCCACTAGTGCAAAGAAAATGCACTCACGATAAATACTGAGCCCCAAAAAATACTGTTCCAGTTTTTATTCATTGAACAAGAAGTTGATACCATAATTAATGTGACATGCACTTTTACAAAATCAATTAAAAACTAGTCTTGTACCCGTATTCCGCCCTTTAACAACCCGGCACTAAAAGCCCCAGATCTGCACAAGGTTATTGCTATCCGGGTGTGCCATATTAAAAGTGTAAGAATGGAGGCGTTTTTCAATCTGAGTCGACAGGAGCGGCGTTCGGCAGGAGCAAAGGGATTCTCTGTCTCTCCTCTGATGGATTTCTGGACGTGCGATTGTCGAGCCTCATTGAGAAGTAACGAGGAGGTCGTGGCGCTAAAAGCAGAGGGATCCTTGAAATCATTTCCTTCTATTCATGGCGAGAAAGAGCGTTAGATGACTTTTTTTTTTAAAGATGGGTAATGGGGAAAACACAAGAAGCGCATAAAAGGTAAAATGGTAAAGACCTCTGCAATTGAATATTGTAATTTAGCTCTATTATTTTGCCTTGAGGCTTGAACTTTTAAGTTTCTCTAGAGTAAGATATAAACTGCTGCAACAAAGATACACCGAGCGGGGATTTATGCATACAGAATATTAAGATACTGAAGAGCTGAAAGAGCAGCTCAATATATTTTTCTATTAAGCTTTATACATTATGCAAAAAAAATTTAAAAAGTCCACAGTCATGAAAATGTACTAAAGAGCACAGACCATTACAAAGGCGTTTGAGTCTGCAAAGGTAAAAATAATTGATGCCGAGTCAGGTTTGGCTCAATTTGGTTTATTCAAGGGTTTTATCAAATCTTTTAAGGCAATATACAATAAAAATGTAAATTGTCCATTAAAGGCACTGTATTTTTACTGTCCTGAAAAACAGAACTCTTGCACAGGTCCCAATGCACTCCTATCCAAAATATTCAATGTGATGAGTTTATACTTGCGTTTCACAACTTTTAGAAACCAGAGCAAAGCGCATTTTGATGACGTGATGAAAAATATTCAGTCTTTATGTTAAAATGTACATGTTTTGGCAGATTGTTTCTTATTGTTCTGTTGTCTGTCTTGTTGATCAGTGTTTTAAACTGTTTAAAACTGAGAACAAAGACAAACTACGAGGCAGTGCTGAATTTGGAAAAAGATTCACTTTTACTGAATATACTTACTGAGTTAAGACAAAATCAAACTTCTATAATTATTACGAATGGTTAATAGTAAAATATTGTTTGGCTCATTATTAATCCTTTAATATTAATATATAGATCATTCATCCCTTGTCAATTCTACTCAGAATACACTCAAACACGCAACACAGAGTTATATTTAGAGATCAATAAACTGATCAAACATCTTTAGATAGTTTCTAAATTTGTATTTATTATTTATATTTACATGTATATCCGCTTTGACGAGAGGAACAGCCCATCACAGCCTGAGGACAGAGGCAAACCAAACTCTAAAGTAGTCTATTTGACCGAATTTATATGTATGTATGTATATATTTTTGTTATATATAATTCGATTGAATTTTCAATTGTCACAACAACAACAACAAGCATACTAACAATGAAAAGCATTACTTCCTGGTTGGCGGCCGCTAAAACACACGGTGACTGACTCCATAGCTTCCATCCAGCTTTTACAATATATCAGTACTGGGGCAAGGCAAATTTTACTTCATTACACGACAAAAATTGGGTACAGTCCCTTTAATTTAACCATACAGTAGTTCCCAAGTTGATTTACTGACCTAACTAACCTGTTGATTTTCAAACCATGAAAGCAAAGGTGTCTAACTTGATCCTAGCTCTCACAAACCCTTTGGCACATCAGTATTCACATGCGTTATTGACCACTAGCACAGAGTTAGAACCGCTTTTTATGGACCAGCCCTGCACAGCCACAGCTCTCATGCCAAAGCATCATGTAGTAACACAAATGGCTGTTGTTTGTCACAAAGTTCTGCTTATACAACACAAAACAAATTTACTCATCAATGTGAAAAAGCTGGGTAAAGCAGCTTAAATATTATCATGTATTTGTTACATCTTTGCACAAGTAAGCTAGCACTCTCGCCTCATCAAGAACGTCCCAGTGTAACAAGTCAAAGTATATCTGTTCTATGTGGGCTGGGTTTTCATTTGTAAAACTTTAGGTCCCCTCTGTCAACCGAAAACACCCCCAACAGGGAACCCTTCAGATAGGTGCTCTTGAGTTTGTTTAAAGGAAAAATATTCAGCATTTTTCATATTGTTAGCATTTAAACACGCTCTTGAGTACCTAAGTTTTAAAACAAAAAAAGAGTTTCTTATATATCCAAATGACTTTTTTTTTTATCCGCATGTATGAAATTACACTTACTGAGTGCATCCAGCCAGCAGATGGCGCCAGCACAATATACAATCTAGTGAAGTTAGCGCTGAAAAGACGTTATGCGGATTTGCTGCAGCAGTTTAGATGGCAGAAATGCTCACTTAAAACAGGGGAAGAATCTCGGATAAGTGACGTAAATGATACGAAAATATGTCCCGGCTCAAAAGAGTTCCGCTGGAAGTGTGTTTGACTGTAATGTTTTGAAACGTGAAAAACAAAACTAGTGTACAGCAGTCACATTATTATTCACTTACCTAATACAGTCCCAACATCCTAAAAATTCACCACAATGAATTATAAGCACTTTTCTTTTGAAGTCATGGTAAAGTTAACAAACATTAGCATGCTAACGGCGTACTTTCTGCTTCTCGTAGAATAAAATGCTCTATAAATAGATGCAGAGAAAGTGCTGTGGTCTCGTTTTCACCTGAATAAATGCTTTTACAATATATCTGTGCTTGGGAAACACTGATTTTATTACATTACATTTGACTACATTACTTTATTACGTGTAAAAAAAATCAGTTACATGAACTAGTTTTTCAGGTTTCAAAACAGTAAAAATCAGGTACAGCCTCTTTAAAAGTCTGTCTGATCATACTGAAAGCCATTTTAATTTATTTTTGAAAAGAACAAACAAAATCAAATTAAAAATCGAGATCAATCAATTAGAGGAAAACAATATTTTTGGTAAATACAAAGCTTGATCGAATGTTTAACTTTATCTCAATCATTTCTGTTGTCAGTTATTTGTGGTGCTGTGCATAACTATAATCCACTGTTGTTCTTTAGTTTAAACTTTGTTACCACTTTATCAAAACTACACCTTCATTTGCCTTAACAAAGCATGAACAAAGACTTGATTCATACAGAACAACTAGTTTATTTAGCATGATTCAGGGTTAGTAAGAACTTAATTGCAGTAAGGGTTAGGGATTAAGGTTGTAGTTACTAAGAGTGAATCACTCTTAATAAACTTAATATGTTCACTATGAATTAAGTCTTTGTTCATGCTTTAATAAGGCAGGAATAAGTTCAGTCATTAAAAAGTGTTACCAAAACCTTCGAATTGACGCAATAACATCAATACAGCTAATTTTATCAGACTTTTTCATGTGTATATGTGAACTTTACAGCCACCACTTGGACAGTTACAGTATAAAGAGTATGCAGACAGAATATGAAGCTGCTAACAAAACCCTTCACTTCACCTTGCATACATTTACTTCCTAAACACCATACCTGTGCAAAGGATATACAGCCTGTCCCTCGGCCAGTTTTCCAGGCTATATTGGGACTTGACTGTTTGACAGGCGAGTTACTAATGAGCGTCCTTATCCAAATAGTGTGCAAGGGGCTAGCGAGTTTCTCCACGTGCTCACAGAGAAAATAATACCAAAAAAACCCAAAAACTTTGTGGCTAAACATGTCATAATGTTGCCGCCTGCAGTCATGGGATGCCTCAGTTATGTAAGGCACAAACAGACAATGCTGCGTGACTTGGCTGGGGGTAAACACGACTCCAATGTCAACAGAGCAGCACCGCGGAGACATACCAGCTCCAGGCAAAGTCGAAAACATAACAGCGACTTAGAAAACAAAGCTGCAGCACGCATGCATATTATCTTAAAGGATACAAATTATGACAAATTGACAAATGGGAATGCCATGGTATTGAATTCTAGTGTTACAATTATTGTGAGAAGAAACATGATTGTAAAGCTCATCCACGATGTTTGACACATAACAAAGCAAACTTTAAATATGTTCTTTCATTCTAATACATTACTGATCAAATAGTATGTTCAATGAAGCTCAATGAAATTAAACTTTCTGAAGGCAAAAGTAACGTTATTGTGATATGACTGCCCAGATACAATGCAAATAGAAAATTCTAAAGGCTGTGATTTTTGAAATGCAATGATTTCCTCCACAAATAACCAAATATACTTTTTTTCTGCATAAAAACTGCTAACGCTTTAGTTTAGATTTGTTAAAACAAGTTCTGAAACAAGCAACAAAAATGCGCCCAGAAGCAACAAAAACAAAAAAAAGTGTCAAAAACGCTGCCAGAAATGACAAAAACGTGTCAAAATGTTCTTTTATTCGTTTGTGAGTTCATATTTCAGTTTTTTGGTCAGTTCTCCTGGTTGTGTTTAAAATCCCGTTATTAAAACACAATCACAAACCAAATCGCAATCACAATACGGGTCAGAAAAATCGCTATTATATATTTTTCCCCAAATTCCTTCCATTTTTCCCAAATTCCCAATATTTTTTGCATGTCAGTCACAATTTCAGTCCAGTTGGTTCTGTTCGTGTCATCCATTTCTTTGTTTTAAATACTTTATCAACCAAATAAATGTTGAAATATCCTGAGTCAAATCTTCTAGATACAAAATATTTTGGGAAAATCAAAAGTATCTTATTGGTTTTTAACATTTTGATTTAATAAAGCTCTGTTTTTGCAATAAAAGGTTTACTGTGTATGTTTACTGAGTCTGTATAGTCCAGATAACAATTGCATCAAAATATGACCACAAATTTTTTTTTAATATAGTCGACTAGTTACAATTAATAACTGATTGACCTTAAGCATTACACAGTTTGCAAATAATGTTTACGTGTCATCCCAACATTGAGTCACGCGAGCTGATGATGTGACCGCAATAAGAAGATCAAATGCGTACAAACCACTTCCTGGCCTGTGGTATTGAGATTCCTGTCAGCTGTAGGCTAACTAAACGCAGCGCTCGTGTTCCTCTTGGGTCATCAGGTATCTGTCTCGCTACATCCCATCTCTCCGAGGAGGAAGAGGGCTATTATGTGTCATTGTGTGGGGAAACTCACGACAATCAGTCAGTCTGAGCCTCACAATGCAGAGGTCTCATGGGGAAGGGGAACGTAACAGTGGTAAACAATGACTACATTATGAGGAACGGTACTGCAGTTACATGTCAGGTACTGGAGCTGGCAAAATCGAATGTGTCCGCTAACACAATATCTATATCATTCTAAATACAGAAATAACAGTAAGGTTTTCGTTTCAGTCTGGTTTTAGTAATGCGTTTCTTAATGTAGCATGAAGACAAGATTTAGTATTTGTTAAAGGGGCAATACTCGATTTTCTTTTCATGTAATAAAGTCAAATTTGTTCTGGCTCTGTACAGATATATTGGAAAAGCAGATCTTAAAGGTGAAGCTGCGCACTGTCTGCATCTAATTATAGAGGTTTTTTTTTACTCCACGAAGCAGAAAGTGCGCTGTAAGCATGCTAGTTGTTGTTAGCTTTAGCGTGACAGCAAAACTCTGGCCTCTAAAAATTGTAAATACCGCTAATAAACTAATTGCAGTGAATAAATAAATGCTAGCTTTGTCTTTCACGTTTTAAGACAATAAAAATTTAGATACAGCACTTAAATTTTTTTTCTTTCTTTTTATACCAGAAACTATTAAAGGGCCTGTACCTGATTTTTACAGTTGTGAAACGGGAAAAACAGACTTGGTCCTGTTCCTGTTTGTTGCATGTAATAAAGTAAAATATGTGTTGGATAATGTAAAGACTAGTAACATCAACCAGATTTGTTTTCACATTTCAAAACAATTAAAACATACAGGGCCTTTAATTGGATATACATTGGGATTGGTATGGTAAATAGCATGATTTTGGAAAGAAGCGTTTTGTCATTTTGTATAATTTTTGTTTACCATCTCCAGCTCTAAAAACTCCCACACCTGGGCTTTATAATTGACTCTTTTTCAATAAGTTTTGGTCTTTAATTATAGTTTTAGCATATACAGGATATTGGTTCTCGTTTCATTGTTGAATTAAATGAATAGTTTCCAATAACACAGCAAATCTCTATTGTAATGCCCTCTTTGGTAGACAAAGCAAAATCCTGAGCTACATGTTTAAGGCTCTGGTGTTTGATGTGGGATTAGCACCGTGATGGAAAACAGCACTTTAAGGACCTACGCTGCATTCACACTTTAGTCCTGGTTTGATCTTAGTTCAGTCCTGATGCAGACTTGATTTGGTCCTGGGCCAGTTCTTGTTTAATCACAGTTGAGTCCATGTTTAGTTACAAGTTCAGTCTAGAGTTGTTCAAAGTATCAAAAAACAGACACTAACAGATGCTAAAACTAATATTGAAACTATATAAGCATTTGAACAAGTATTGATTCTAAATAATAATAATAATAATAATAATTAAAGCATAGCGGCATCGAGCGACCCCTCGCGGGTCATCGTCGTACTCGCTCGCAAAGGTCGGAAGAGGCGTGGCAGCCCACATTCTTTCCTTTACTGGGGCTTTGTGGTGGAACAAAGCTGTGTCCCAAAACTGCTGTTATGAATGAGCAGAAATGTTGCCAATTGTTCGCGGCTCCGCCCCATGGATACCGTAACACTTGTCCCGATGATTTGGATAACTTTTGGTGTCACACTCCTCAAGATGATTTTCACCAAATTTCAGGTTGGTCGGACTTCACGCCGAGGAGGAGTGCGTTAAAGTACAAAGTTAAATTGGAGGCGACTTTGAGATTTGGCCATAGGAATAACATAGGGTTTTCTGTGTTTTTTTAAATGTTGGCAAAATTAGCGGCTTCGCGGCACAGAGACGTAATACCTATCTTAATAATTTGGATAACTTTTGGTGCCTCCACTTGGGATGATTGTCACCAAGTTTGGGATTGATCAGACTCGCCCGAGACGAGTTCAAGATTAAAGTAGAAAGTTAAATTTGAGAGATTTTGAGATTTTCCCATAGGAATAACATGGGTTGTTTCTGTCATTTGTTCAAGTTTGGGCAATTTTAGCCGCCGCACAGAGACCGTAATACCTATCCCTATAATTTGGATAACTTTTTGGTGTCACACTCCTCAGGAAGATGTCCACCAAATTTCAGGTTGATCAGGGCTTGCGCGCCCGAGGAGGAGTTCGTTAAAGTACAAAAGTTTAATTTGAGCGACTTTGAGATTTCCCCATAGGAATAACATGGGGTTTTCCGTGTTCTCTAAAATGTTTGCCGAAATGTGCGGCTCGCGCCTTCCATGACCACTATCCTGATAATTTGGATAACTTTTGGTGCCCACTCCTCAGGAAGATGTCCACCAAATTTCAGGTCGGTCGGGCTTGCGCCGAGAGGAGTTCGTTAAAATGCGTAGTAAAAAAAGATCCAAATTTGAGACAATTTCGATTTTCCCATAGGAATAACATAGGATGTTTAGGTCATTGGTGCGGTAACCGTAGAAAATATGACATGGGTCTGGTTGGCTTTTTGATCGGTAGGCCAAAATGGAATTTTGTGCAAAATTTCAAAAAATCTAAAAAGTAAATTTTTGCTCCCCATACAAAAGTTTTTCACTCTGTAGGGGCGCTATCGCGCCAAATGAAAAATTACACCTAAAGTAGGTCCAGGCAAGAAAGTTCTACAACCTATTAAAATTTGGGCATAATCGGACTCGTTTTGCCAAAAGCGGGAAGCATTTTTAAATTTTGAAAATGAAAGAAATCGTCGGTCAACTTTAGGGCTCGCGCCTTGAGACTGTAAAAGTTATTTTAACAGGTGGATAACTTTAGATGCCCCACTTGTCTAGAGCATGTGCAGCGATTTTGAGGCCGTTAGCGCCTAGGAGGAGTTCGTTCAAGTTCGACGTGGCCCAGCGCTGACTCAGCGTTTGAACTTTAAATCAATATGGCGGCCATACGGTGAGTCAGGGGCGTGGCCATAATAATATTTTTTGCGTCCTCAGGAGAGGAATCGTGTTCAATTTCGTGGCTGTATGCGACAAAGTTGGCGGCGGGCGCCTCCATGGCGCAATGTATTTTGACTTTTGTAGGTGGCGCTGTCGCGCCATTATTTCCCCAAACATGACACCTATAAAAAACTAAATTATTCGCCGATTCTGAATTTTGGGCAAAATTTGGTGAGTTTTTGAGCATGTTCAGGGGGTCAAATTAGAGCTCAAAGAGCAGAAGAAAAAATAAATAAATAAAAAAATAATAAAAAATATAGCCGCAGCGGCAATGATCGCCCTCGCCCAGCCACGCGCGCCGCCCATAACGCAGAGGGTGGCGCTCAGCGCCCAATTTCCCCTCCTCATAAAATACCTGCTGCCGAATCCGTGGCGCTACGGCGCCTCCTACTGCTCATGTTTCACTGAAAATGTGTAAAAATTGGTCAAAGTTTGGCTGCGGCTGCGCACAAAGACTGTAATACTTGTGCTAAAATCCTGGATAACTTTAGATGGCCTACTCCTCAAGATCATTTTCACCAAATTTCAAGATGGTGGACTACGACCGAGGAGGAGTTCGTTAAAATACAAAGTTTCATTGGAGTGATTTTGCATTTTCCCCATTGGAATAACATGGGATTTTCCGTCATTTGTACAAGTTTGGGCAATATGTGCTTAAGCCACGGAGACCATAATACCTATCCAAAAAATGTGGATAACTTTTGATGTCCCACTCCTCAGGATGATTATCACCAAGTTTCAGGTTGATCGAGACTTACGCCCGAGGATGAGCGTTAAAGTACAAAGTTTAATTTGAGAGATTTAGAGGATTTTCCCATAGGAATAACATGGGGTTTTCTGTCTTTTCTAAAATATTGGCAAAATTAAGCGACTACGCCGCTGAGACCGTAATACTTATCCCAGATTTGGATAACTTTTTAGTGCCCACTCCTCAGAAAGATGTTCACCAAATTTGAGGTTAGTCGGACTACGCCCAAAGAGGAGTTAGTTAAAATGCATAGGAAAAAATATGCAAATTTGAGACATTTGTCGATTTTCCCATAGGAATAACATGGGGTGTTTTGGTCATTGGTACGGCTTCATTACAAAATATGACATGGGTCTCATTGGCTTTTTTGATCGGTATGCCAAAATGGAATTTTGTGCAAAATTTCAAAAAATTCTAAATAACTAAATTTTTTGCTCCCCATATAAAAGTTTGCTTTGATCTGTAGGGGGCGCTAACGCGCCAAATTTAATTTTTTCACCTCTAATAGGTTTCAGACAGTGAGTTTAACAACTAATTCAAATTTGATGCAATTCGGACTTTATATGTGCAAATGGGAGCAAAATTTTAAATTGGAAAATTTCAGGAATTCTGGCCAAATTTTGCGGCTTCGCCGCAAAGAGACCGTAAAAGTTAGGTTCATGATTTGGATAACTTTTGATGCCACACTCCTCAACTTCATTTTCACAAAATTTCAGCTTGTTCGGTTAAACGCCCTGGGAGGAGTTCGTAAAAGTACGAAGTTTAAAAAAACCGCTGAGTCAGGTTTAGCGAGTTTTCATCCAATATGGCCGACAATTGGTTGGGCGGACATCGTTGCCGTAATAATATTTTTTGCTTCTCTTGTCACTATCTACCTCTCTGCCAAGTTTCATGATTCTCTGATAAAAAATTTTTGGCACTGTCCTATCCCATAATGCATTTTTGTACACTTGGGGCGCTGACGCGCCATATTTTGAATTTTGTAAATCGGAAATAGCCAGAATGTACAGAGGCACGATCTTTAGAGGTGTGCAAATTTTCCTGAGACTTCGTCAATGTTCACTGGGTGAAAAATAGGGGGGTCGGTCACAAGAAGAAGAAGAAAGAAGAATAATATTCCGATCTGAAAACAATGTTTCCCCTTTTTTAGTTCATAAACTATACATTTTCGAGAAAAGCGCTTTCCTACGTTATTATGGGTCCCTGGTCACTGGGGAGACACTTTCGAGATTTTTAGTGGGCTCCGCCCACTTTCTGTTATTTGGCCCTATTTACAATAGTAATGTTCAGTTTTACATTAAATTGTTATATGCAGGCGTGCATGAGTTGGGGAAACGCATTAGTGGCCGACTCAGCGCTGGCGCTTCGTGGGGATGGCGACCAGCCAGCCGTCATCCCGATCGCCTTCGTTTAAATCTTTTGCCGTCTTTCGCCGCGAGCTTCGCCCGTTTACAGCGATAATGTTCAATTTTCCCACTACTAATTGGTATGCGGAACGTGCGCGTGCATGAGTTGAGAATGCGTTAGTGAGTGTTTGGAAGCGGGCGGCGCTTCGCTGCGATTTCGTCGCACTTTGTGCGCACTTTAACCGTGCCATGCGGCACTCTGCGCAATAGGCCTCTCGCCAGCTTGTGGCGCTCGGGCCTAATAATAATATTTTTAGCAAAAACAATATATCCGTTTTACTGAGAATGACAAATTATACGTTTTTTGAAAGCTCCGACCCTTGGCCACGTCACCATGGGGTCAAATTTGGATTACGAGCGCTTACACTCTCGTCAGTCACCCCTGAGTCGGGCCCGCGCATGGGCTCCCCATTGGTTTCCATGTATTTTAGCAGGAACAAGTATGGTTTACTGGTGGGGCTTGATGCCAGGGGTGTGGGACAGTTCACTGTCAATGTTTGGGGCGTTGGAGGGGGCGAACTTTCGCGCTGTGTGAAAGTTCGCCAAGACAGTTGATAGGGTTCTTCGCATAGCAGGAGTAAATATGCAGGTCCCATGCCTTCGGCATGGGCCATTTCACTGTCGACCATAGAACCGACTAGGCTGCCAAACTTTAGCGCTACTTGTTTTGGCGAGACATTGATCTAGCGATGCCTTGACATCGTTGCGAGCTGCAGCCCTACGCCCTGTAGGGGCTCGGGCCTAATAATAATAATAATGAAATGAAAAATCATAAAAACAAGATAAAATTCAACTTTTGAATGATCTTGAGTTTTATCAGAACCAGTTTAAGACCATATAATAAAGACAGTTTAGTTGATAAATGACTTTCTATTGTTAAAAAAAATTGTTGTTTTTTGTTATCATCAATGTGTTATCGTAATTAATTCGAGTGACAATGTAACCACTGTTATCCATTCTGAAATTAATATTTGACAAATTATTATTATCAACACAATCAAGAAACATGGATAACATTGGAATTATGAACGGACTTCAAAGATACATTGAGCCTGTTTCATCGTAGAAAGGGTTTCAGGGGTTGTCATCCGGACGCTGTTTGAAGATCGAGACGTTTCGACTTTTATCCAAAAGTCATTGTCAATCCATTGACAATTGACAACATTGACAGTGACTTTTGGATAAAAGTCGAAACGTCTCTATCTTCAAACAGCGTCCGGATGACAACCCCTGAAACCCTTTCTACGATGGACTACACCTGGACGAATGAGGGTTTACATCGCCGATTGAGCCTGTTTCTTATAGTTTGTGGTTTAGTTTTTTCGTTTAGCGCGTTTTATATCCTATTATTAATACATTTTCAGCTCTAAAGTTGTATCCAGTTGAACTTTTACACCGCCACCAAGGAATCCGATATTGCACATTTCAACTAGTTATTGCATTCATTTACAACTTTTTTTTCCAATATCCTCCTCACTGCTAGAGATCCTATCCTTGCATAACATTTTCCAAACATTAACTTTCTGCCACGTTTTCGAGCACACGCTAAAACATCGACGTATTTGTTCGGTAAAGAAGGTGAACAAAGGCGGCGAAAGGAGCCGAGAGGAGGATATTTACCTCGCAAACACTGACGGCCGAGCTAAGGTACAGCCGCTGCGCACACAAAAATCTTGCACGCTCCCGATCCTCCGCGCCTCCATCTAAGGACAGGACGTTTACAAAGCAGCGTCAGGTGTGTTTACGGCCCGCCGGATCCTGACGTGCGAAGCGGGCGGTGGTAAATATTGAGTAAACAGCCAATGCGGCGCTGGTAATTGATGTCAAAGTGCAGTGAGAAGTGGAAATGAGGGAGGATGCTTGTTTGACAGCGACGGGTGATGATGTATTAGGAGGTGATAAAGCAGCGTGCTGGTTAATACGAGTCGAATGGAAACTAGGAGACAGAATTCTCCATATGAATGAGAGCAGAACATTTTAACAACGTTTTTTAAAATATATTGTTATAAACCTGTAATCTTATAGAACTAAAATGTGTCAACAAAAACACAGAACTTCATTTCTAGTTCGTTTCCCGCGTCAGGGATTGAGCTAGAGTTCTGTCTAGTGGTCGCAGAGGGAATTACAAAGGGTATAGATAAATATAGATATAGATTTTTTTAAAACCTAGCTTCCCCCGACATGCTAAAGCAGACACACAGGTGAATTGAATGTGATTGGATGGAAGAAATGCTCAGAATAGGGCTGTAACGATTAATCGACTAATCATGACTAGTTGACTGTAAAAAATTATCGAAATTAATAATTGATCATCGTTAACAGCTATACAGACTTTAAAACGCATGTAACAAAGATGATGGCATTATTCCAGCAAAAAATTGTCAGAAAATTGTCCAAAAAATGTCAAAAAAATTATAGATTATTCCTGAATTTTGTCAATAATACATTTTATTCAAAAATATTCTCTACCTAGAAGGCTTCAATCACAATATTTCAACTTTTACTTATTTGGAACTACTTAAAAAGACTAAATATACAATAGAAATAATTGTTTGACTAGTCCACTAATCGAAAAAATAATTGTTGACTAGTTGATGACTAAAATAACAGTTAGTGAATGCCCTAGCCTAGATCTCGGATCACAAAACTGGGAAATTTGGAACTGAGAGTTTTTTGAGGCTTAGAGGGAGAGGACTTACTAAACAGGATTCATCAAGTGTTAATGAAGTCCAGGTATGTTTTCGAGAGGGACGCACCTATACCGATATTGAATATTGGTGTTGATACGGAAAGGTTTGCTGAATCGGATATCGGCTTCAGAATATCTGTTCAGTCAATATTCTGATGCCCCTTGTTGGTCCAGAACATCTTATGATATTTGAGGTTTTGTTTACATAAAGCTGCTCTGTCGGTAGTTAAGATAAAGAATAGTTGCACAACCAATTTGGATTCGTTTTGTCATGTGTTATTCTTGTTTTAAGAAAATAAACGCTACTTTCAGTCTCTGCAGAGGTATCCGTTGATATCGGGTATCGGCGGGTACTTTAAGGCCATGTATCGGATCGAAAAGCTGGACTTTATTTTGACATCCCTAGATTCAAGTTAGCATAGCTTATTGCAATGTCCAAACTGTTCATGCCATTTTCTCTTTGTGAGCAGAAAATGCAGATTTCCTTCCAAATCAAGACAAGAAGTGGTTAATAAACAGTGTAGTTAAACAGGCTGTATTTGTGTTTCTTTTTCATGTAATAAAGTATAATCTGTTTTCAGTACAGATCAGCACAGATACAGTATATTATAAAAGGATCTATTAGGGTGAAAATGAGTCCATTGTGTGCTGTCTGCATCTAATTATAGATTGTTTTATTAACTGGGAAGCAGGAAGTGTGCTGTTAGCATGTTAGTTGTTGTTGTTAGCTTTATCATGATGAAAAAACTCGCTCTGGCCTGGCCTCAGAGAGTTGTGAAAAGCGCTTATAAAACTAATCGTGGTAAATAATTAGGCTGCTGGAATGCATTAGGAAAGTGAGGAACACATGAGCACAAAGAATATAAAATGAACCGGCACAGGCACAGTACAGTGTCTTTAACTTAGGGCTGCTCGATTATGACAAAAATGAAAATCACGATTCTTTGGCTACTTCTATATTGTTAAAATAGGAATATATATTTAAATATTTTATTAATAATGTTTTAGAAAAGTGCCTTTGCTCAAGGTTTTTGAGGCAAAAGGAATACAATCATAACTCTAAATAGAAGGCAGTTCATTGTATATGATTAATTGTGCAGCCCTACTTTAACTTAAATTGGACTTAAAGTTTTGGGGCAAATCCTGTATCTAAAAAAACAAATGTGTTCTTTTATTTAATCCAATTACATTTAGGGCTGCTTCTGAAAAAGTAAGTAAAAACATAATTTTAAAAACAAGAAAAAGTAACAAATAACAATGTAGACAAAAGAAAAAAAGCAGGAAAGTTAGCTTTGCGCAATACAGACGCAGACTGACAAAAACTACTGAATTAATCCATCTGTTTTTGGTGTCAACATTGAGTGTAATGTTAAAAAATAGTGCAGCAGGATATGACAGTTGGACAACTTGAAGCAGTTGGAAAAGTGGCCATTTATTTTTTCCATTGCAGCAGGCCACTCATCCTTTTCCACGTTGCCGTCCTCAAATCCGTCAATTTAATTAGCTATAACAACTTGGCACACGGGTTTTGTCTGCTTTTGTTTACACCGCAGTGCTAAACCGTAAAAAGACAGGTGGATGTTTTCATTGTAAAAACTTGCAATTTAAAACTGCTCGGCACAGCTTTTTTGCATCTGCGTTCGGGTTGCTAAGAAACAAAGAGATTAAAAGGCTCGGTACGAAGTTTGTGTAGACGTCTGCTCGACAAGATGAGACAAGGAGGAGCGATGGAGGTGAGAGAGGGGTGAGGGCGAGCTAATAAAGAAAAAGGGGCTGAAGAGGTAAACAGAAGAGGGAGAAGAGAGGGAGATTTGGTGTGTGGGAGGAGGACTTGTGGACGGAGAGGGAGCCGAGATTTAGACAAGCTCAGAGAATTAAGGCTCAAGGTTGCGAAACAAGGGTGAAAAGTAAGAGCAAGAATGAGGAGGAATCAGGGGGTGGACTTTAGAGATACGAGTGATGGATATTAGCATGTTTTAAAAGGAAAATGTACCACTAGGTTTATTTACAACATTTTACTTGATAAATATACTAATTGCAGGTGGAAAGTGAGTGTTTTTCATTGGTCATTAGGTACCCAAAGTGGAGTCTGCAGCCTCCTGGGGCTTCAGCGACACATCAAAGGGCGGCCCAGAAGTCCACACAACAAGAATGAAGAAAATTGGGCTGGAAATAACGTCATAGAAATGTCTTTAAATGTAAATGGACAATACGGTGATAAAAATCAAATTGTGATCTCATCTGCTTTTTTTTTTTTTTTTTTATAAAATAGCCATATTGTGAGTCACAAGTTTTCTTCTGAATGCAGCTCTTTGCTCAAATAAAGACACTTTTACCCACCCAAACATCCTTTTTGTCAGCCTCAGAAGTGCTCTGAGTGAGATTTAACTAATACAATGAAGTGTGAGGTTTCATAAGAAGCAGATGACTGTAGTTACCTCTTTAAAGGCAATATAAAGATTCTTAAGTTTACAAAGTTTTAAGTTTATACAATTTTAATCGTGATCTGGCACAAGAAAATTGAGCCGCCCCTAAAGCCTATGTAGTCATTATAACTTTATATGTGCATCATATATGAAAAACATGACATTCTTTCCCTTTCAAAATTCACAAACATAGGAACTTGCCTTTGGTGTAAGGTGTAACATAAAACAATGCATAAAATATTAGCTAAATATATAAAAGAGGCATGCATAAGATTAAGAATAAAATAAAATAGAACAGACTAAACTATATACAGAAATGCATCAATGAGGGGGGCAGCGGCCACTTTGGCAAAGGTTTTGGGAGAGTTTTATGACAGGGACTCCTGAGTGAGACACATTTCTGTACGAACAAACATAAGCTCTGCTGGGCTGATATGACAGAGGTGCACAGTTCAAAGAGAAAACTCTACGACTGCTGCGTGCCGTAGTACAACAGTTGTCATGGTGACAAGGCTCCTCCACTACCTACAGTCTCCCTAGGTGCTCCACAGGGAAGCTAATGTACGGCGTTATGTGTACAAATGTGCATCATTAGGCAAAAACCAAGCCTTTACATTATGGGATTAGCTAGCCTGCAGATTAAAAGCCTCCATTAAGTGTTTTGTAGCACAGCATAATAATTTATAGAAATAAAATGGACCACACAGAAAAGTGTAATAATATCACTTTATACCCTTGTTTGTGAGATTATACCAATGCTTCTGTCTCTTTTTGAGGTCATTTTTTATAGTTTACAGACAATACTATGGCAAATATCGCAATATCAATCTGACAGTCATACCAATACATTTTATATTAAAGAATAAAGAATTTAACGTGTTCTGAAGCATAGCATAATAATCTATATTATTTTATTATGAAAATGTATGAAGTTAATGTCAGAGAGTTGTAACTGCAGGGACTGCAGATGGACATTAGCTGTTTAGCTACAATCTGGTGCAGATCATCTCTGTCTTACGAGCATAATGTCTCTGTACACTGTCCCTTCAAATAAAGACTAAACTAAACTAAACTTACTAGAAATATTGGACTGATATTAAAAAAGCATTGCATATCGTCTTCGGCACTGGCATCCCACTCAATTTCAGAACAATGTATTTGGGCCACAAAACTCCTGCCATGAACACAATAAATTAATTCCTTTGGCGCATACTGTACTTCTGACGGCAGGAAAGAAGGCCATCACAAAGAAATGGATGACACAAACTGAACCGTCATCAAGGACTGGACCAAAATTAAAAGTGATTAAAAGCTACATTCTGACTTTTTGACAGGCTTTGGACCAAATGGGACTTTTACGCTGGATAATATCATTGGATGTCTCGTCTTACTTGTCTTTTGCCGTTTGATTTTAAATAAAAAAAATAAAAATGAGAAAAGAAGTTAGCATT
Source organism: Rhinogobius similis (assembly GCA_019453435.1). Lineage (NCBI taxonomy): Eukaryota > Metazoa > Chordata > Actinopteri > Gobiiformes > Gobiidae > Rhinogobius > Rhinogobius similis. The sequence continues at coordinate 26,474,912 of CM033634.1, forward strand.
TGTATGTAAAATAACTGTAGCCACGGGGTCTGTATCTATTGCTCACAAACACACCCATTCATACACCAGAGTACACTGGACACTGGAGACATGGCAGATTATATCACGTGTCTCGCCCAAGGACTCAAAAAAACAACAACAACAAAACAGTATCTACCGTCTACCTTTATATTGGTTTTGATCTCTCTGCCACTGAGTATAACAACAGGCTTCAGCTTCCTGTTATATGCAACATTTTCAGGACTTTTTCCGATTCAAAAGAGATGAGGATTTTGTTTTAAATGGTTAATAATTCTGAAACCACTGGATAACTGAGATTCTATGTATGTCTGTCAAGCAACATGTAGAGGTTTAAAATGGAAATCTATCAAAATATTGTTAAAGACAGAAGAATGAACCAATGCATTCTGCTGAATAGGGAAAGAAACAGCAACAAATATAAATGTAAATGCGAATGGAGTCAAAATAAGAAGGGATTTGGTGTATTTACTGTACTTTATGCATACAGTACTTGATCTTTTAAATTATAAATTCCACAGTGATTCCATGCACTTTCACATGTATTTATTGTCTCACTGGCTCCTTCTTGTAACTTCCTGGTCACTGGGTCAGACTTCTTGACATCATGTGAAACCTATACTCCATGGAGCAGCCTAGCTGTTGTTTACGGCTAGTTTCCATAGAAATATCAACATCCAGTTAGATAGCTTTGTTACACTAAAGACTGTATAATCCAGGTTATCCAGTAGTCTCACACCCACGTCTAACTGAATCAATCTTGAGTAACAATGCATGGAAGACATTAATAAAGCTAATCTTCCATTTTTGTGGAAATACAGACTATATACTGTACACACTGTGGTGGAGTGGAAAGTGCCAGGCTTAGACAATTTGCTCAATGTCTTTCTCTCTCTCATCTCCATTTCAAACAACATTGTCCTGTCTAATAAAATAATCCTCTAAAATAATAAAATAAAAACATGCAAATAGAGGTGCTTTGTGCATTTGTGGAGGGAAAGATGTCTGTGCTGTTGTGTTAACGTCCTGATCACTTTCAGTGAGTACAGGGTCTTTCCAGACTGACGTGTAGAAGTTAAAGTAGAACTAAGTAACATTTTTAACTTATAAAAAAAGGAAGGGAAAAAAAGAAAACAAAAAAGCTTTTGGCGTCTTTTTATTGGGTGTGTATTTTCACAAGAGACCTGCAGGGGGAGCTCTGTCGCTTGAAGTTACTTAGTTCTGCTTTAATTCAGGGTGCTGCACATATCAGTCTGGTCTCTGTAGTGCGTGTATTACCTTGGATGGGCACAGTGATGCGTGGAGTGACGTCCAGCTCCACGGGCATTCTGAAGGGGTAACAGAGGATGACCCCGGCCCAGGAGCAGAGCAGGAGCAGCCGCAGGAGGCGGGCCAGAGGAGGACACATCTCCGGGGACAGAGTCAGAAGACGGGACACACAGGATCAACCAGACTGCACCCACAACCAGTCAGTCAAACATGGCCAGCAGCACCCATAGGAGTCCTGGCATCCACCTCCAGGTTTGGTGAGTGTGGAGAGTCAAAAGAGCCTGGAGGACAGAACAGGCAGGAAATGTAATCAATGATTAGTTTTAAGAGAGATTTCTTGGGAGGTTTAGGGTGTATGCGAGGATGATAGAGATCAATAACTTCTAATTCAATTTAAAGTTATTCAAATATTTAGTATTAAACTATAACATGTTGACAACAATTTCATATTTTGTTTACTGTAAACCACAATATTGATTTAAATAGGGGGTAGTCGAAAACAGTAATTTTCTGAGCAGGATTACTCAAACATGCATGAATCAATTAGAAATACAACCTTGAGAAAATCAATGATGAGGAAACACTGCGATAACATGGTTAAAGAAGACATATTACACAAAGTCAACTTAAATGAGCTTTTACTCTTGTTACAACAGTGTTTCAACAACATTATTTTACTCAAAGTTGTATTTTGATTAGTTCTTGCATGTTTGAGTAATCAAGAACTAATCAAAATACAACTTTGAGTAAAATAATGTTGTTGATTAGTTCTTGCATGTTTGAGTAATCGGGTGCAGAGCGGCTAGAGCTTCTGCCTCTCAATAAGGAGATCGTGGGTTCGAATCCCAGACCACCCCAACATCGTGGTTTCGAATTCCGAACCACCCTAACATCACACGATCTCTCTGGGTGGAGTCTGCATGTCCTCCCCGTGTTACCGTGGGTTCTCTCCGGGTTCTCCGGCTTCCTCCCACCATCCAAAGACATGACTGTGTAGGTTAATTGACAACTCTAAATTGTCCCTAGTGTATGAATGTGAGAGTGAATGGTTGTCTGTCCTTGTCTCTGTCTGTGTGTCAGCCCTGCGACGAGTTGGCCACTGTCCAGGGTGTACCCCGCCTAAGGCCCAAAGTCATGGGGATAGGCTACAGTCACCCGTGACCCCTAACGGGAATAAGCGGTAGAAAATGAATGAATGTTTGAGTAATCCTGTATTGTACTGCAACTGAGGCTGCTCTGAGAAGTCCTGTTTTCACCTACCCCCTATCCCTGCCCATATCCCTGTACTTAGTTGGGACTATTTGAAAAGCTAGGACTCATGGTGATACGGGTTCTAAAATGCCACATGGCCACTTTTCTAAGATAAAAACATGTTACATTGAAATGTCACAACGAAGAGGAGTCTTAGCAGTTCTGCAGTTTTGAACAGGAAGTCAATTAACCCATTTCTATAACCAATCCGTACAATATCCTTATTGTGGTTTACAATAAACAAATGATAATCTACTTCTGCTATAGTTCAATACTAAATACCTGAGAAAAAAAGCATATGTCTCCTTTAATATTATAGTTCCACAGTTAGATTTAAGGTCTATTGTGTTGACTGCATCACCAGCTGTATTCACCAGCTGTGCGCTGCAAACACTGAAACTTCCCCATTGTTGCGACGAATAACACTTCTCCTTATCTTATCTTCTGTCCAAAATCTCTCAATCTCAGGTGACGTCTTTTTAATCAAGACGTACCAAAAGTCAAAGTGATGTGCAACAACATGACGACACTCCATGCAACAGCCCATTGCTCAATAAAACATGGAGAGCTTTTGTACGGGAGATCAGTGCACTGCAGGGAGGTTGTTGGCCCAGGAGTCAGAGCAGATACGTAACCTCCCATTCCCACAGTCTGAACATACGGGCGGAACATATCAATAACCGCAGCAGGACTACGTGCAGATGTGAAGTGCTAACTAGTACGGTAGGATTGGGCCAGGATCATGACAGATTTGTGACTTTATTCATGTTTTCCTGTATAAAAATTAAAATGGAATGAAATATAGGTTAAGATGAATTGAAAGTTTGGTTTTGTACTTGTTTTCCTTCTGGTTTGTATCAGATAAAGTCCTGTTTTGTTTTTTGAGACTTTTGATCAGAGTGGGTTAGTCTTAGCTTGGTCTTGGTTTACATCGAACTTGGCCCTGGTTTAGATCTGACTTAGTTTTGGTTTATTTCAGACCTGACTTGGGAAGTGTTCACACATGCATACATACGCCATAAAAATTGGGATAAACTTGAACCAAACCCAGAACTAAACCTGGACTAGGCAAGGACTAAACCCAACCAAATCTATGCTTGGTCTTAAACTGGGCCCAACCCAGCAGTGTGAACGAACCTTTAGTCCTGCCCCAGAGCCGACTTAGTCCTGCTCCAGAGCAGAGTTACATCCAACTTATTCCTGGTTTAGAGCTGACTTAGTCTGAGTTTAGATGCAACTAAGTGTTGGTTTAAAGCTGACTTAGTCCTGGTTAAGATCCAACATAGTCCTGGTTTAAAGCTGACTTAGTCCTGGTTAAGATCCAACTTAGTCCTAGTTTAAAGCTGACTAAGTCCTTGTTTAGATCCAACGTTGTCCTGGTTTAGAGCCAACCTAGACCTTGCACAAACATCTTGCACAAACACCACATCAGAATTGGAGATATATTAGGACTAAACCTGGAACTTAACTTAGACCAGACAGGGACTAAACCAGGACTAGAACAGGACCAAACCAAGTCTATATTTGGACTCAACTGGGCTCAAACAAGACCAAATCAGAACAAGTGATCGCAACGCAGCTTAAATCTGACAGGAGTCTTGTGAAATATGATAATATGTGAACAGTGTGCGAGCTGCGGAGAATCCAAATGTTATTTCAGCTTTTGTGTGGAACTGTGTGAAGACTGAGAACTCCAAAGTCACCATCAAATGCATGGCTGCACCCTCTCCCCGCTGACAAAACACTGTCACAGGCCAACCTTCACTCACACGCTGGGTTTAAAATAAAATAAAATAAAGTAATTCAACAAGAAATACTTAAATTTAAGGAGAACTGCAAAAATAGTGACAAAAGTAATCAGCTAATGCATATCCATAAAAGCACAAACTAAATATAGTACAATTGATCATTTCTATCAATGAGCCAAACGTTTCAATCAATTTTAAAAGGGTTGTGTAACATTTTCTAAAATTGTGCTTTCACAGAATTTTGTTTTACAACTAAGGCAATTCACATTCAGTTTAAAGGCCCTGTGCCTAATTTTTACTTCTTCTAAAACAGGAAAACGCCTTTTATTCCATATTAGCCTGGCTACAGGACACCTTTAACAGTCAGCTGGCAAAACCATAACATCACGCTCTCTGTTGTTCTTCCTTCATCGGCGTGAGACTCATTTGGAGTTTGACAATCGTGTGCCAAACGTGGGTGAAAAATAGACAGAATAATACTACCTCTACATTTAAAAAGCATTGTGTTGGATGAGAACCAAGCAGAAGCAAGTGCCAGGGACAAAGTATCCAATCAGAGACTTGTTGGATGAGAACCATGTGGAAAAAACTAACTACATTTAACTGAACAGACCTCAAAGTGGTACGGAGGTTATGCAGAGGACATCACAGCATTCTGAATTTTGATAGTGTGTGGAGTGATAAGATTTTCTCCTGTAAGAGCTCAAAACTCAAAAAGTCAATTATATGATAGAGTAGCTACAGTCAAACAACAAATCTAAAACCTACAACTCTGATAAACATTTAGTTTGTATCTGCCATCTAAACATTTGTAGAAAACCAGACAAACAACAGAAAACTGCAGATAGGCTCACATTTATTACTGATACAAACTTTGGGATCACATACTGTTGAACTGATTACCTTTCTCTCATTAAATAAGCTTTTTTTGTGTGTGTCCGTGTGTTAAGTAAATTAATCGTTTTGCAAAAGTTGTAGTGTCCTAAATCTCCAGCTAGCTACGCTGTACATAGTCGCTGCAACAATTGAGAAACTACTACTACTACTACTACTTCTTTCAGTTTTCATTTTGCTGTATAAAGTTAATTTGAGTGGAACAATAGCTCCATGGACAAAATTATGCCAAAAAAAGGTAAAGAGACACATTTTATCAGTTGTGCTTATTAAATAAAAGAATGTCCGTGCATAACCTCTAAACTAAACTGACGTTGTTGTGTAACTCTAAATAAAAACGTGCCCTCTTTTGGCCTGAGTGATCAATCTTAAACTTCGGCCTAAAAAACATGACTACATGTATGAAAACAACTCACTGTGGATGTCAAAATGGAGATCAAATTTTAGTTTTACGATTATTGTGAGGAAAAACATCACAGTATAACAGTTACTGACACAAAACCAAAGTGAAATCAGTGAAACAGAAATCATTTTCTTTCCAGCATTTTCTTAACCAGCTTTATGAAATCAAGCTTTCTGAATGCAAAAGTAAAGTTAAAGTAAACAACCACATAAGACACATAATACATTTAGGTGTACTTTTTGGTTTTAAATTGTCACGATTAATAGATTTTTGCTCTTATGCTTTTATTGTGACCGGAATAATCATGATTAATAACTCTCCAAGTCAATCTTTATTGCTTTTTGTCTTGATTACGTTACACGGCACAAGAAATAACGGTGACCATAACTCTTATAACTAACAAAATATTTCATAATACTGCTCAAATTTTTGTATAGTTTTCCTTACTGTCAAGCTTCTATATTGCTTAAACACCACCCCATTTAAAAGAAATAGGTCTTCATCATTTTCCCATCGCCGACATTTCTGTGAATAATAACATGCAAAAACATATTATTGAACAAGCTAATAATAACTTGAGACTTCCTTTCAGCTGTTGTTGTGGTTATCTGAGGTTGACTGCACATACTTTGACCTGTTAGATGACTATTTAGGCCTTTTCATATCCATCTACACTCTTTTCTTATCACTCCATTCCTTACCTAAAACTACTAGTGCATAAATATCCGATCACCTGTACACAGACTGTCATTAAGGTTTATCCCAGTGTGGACTTATATTATGCATTATTGGGTTTTTTTTTTAACTTCTTTTAAATACAGCAGATGGCACAAGGATACAGCCGGTGGAACGGTGAAGAGTGTAGACAATTTAATACCACTAAAAATAGTAGCTGCTAAATTGGTTAGCTGCTTAGTCAAGGCACTTGACTGAGGATGTGGGCTGTCTTTAAAAACACAAAGGAGCACTTACGGACTACCATCAGATAGCAAATTACCCAAACATGTGGGAAGGACATGCGAATCAAAGAAAATGTGAGAAAAGGTGAGTTTTGCAATAAAGGAAAAATATTATGCGTTTTTCATATTGCTGTTAGCCTTGACATCTCAAAAAAATGCACTAAATGAACAAGTTTCTCTGCTGTCTGCCCTGACACTTACTGAGTGTATGCAGCCAGTAGATGGCGCCGAGTGCTATACACAATTTAGTTACGTTATCACTTTAAGAGTAGCTATTAGTTATGAGATGCGATGGTTAGCCTGGCAGCAGCAGTGAACATGTTTAGACGGCAGCAATACTCTTAACGAGTTCACTTTAGGAAAAATCGTCACTGATCAAGAGAGTTCAGCAGGAAGTGTTTTTGACAGTCGGAGGAGAGGATTTTCAAACCAACATTCCTCAAAATGGCGTGAATGAAGCTAAATGCAACTCCAGGTATGTTTTTGATGCCAGAACATGGTTAAAAGCTCAAAAAAGTCACTGTAGCGGAATAACCTACATTAATCCAATTTCTGACTGATGAATAAATAAATACAAAAATAATGTTCTCAGTTCAACCTGCACTGTAAGAAGGCCAAGAGCAGAGATGTTGAAAGTGTGGTGGCTCTGTCAAAACTATCTCAAATACAACATTTTGAATTATCCACTTCATTGCCCTGTCTGTGGCGACTTGGTGAATTACGTTGCAGAACACAAGGAGGGCATACAAATGAGTAAAATAGCTGAACAGTTATTCTACATCAAAAACAAAGTGAGAAAAGTGGTGTTTTGACTGTAGCCGTTCAGAAGAGAGAGGCTGCTGGTGCTGGAGGCTTGAACCATGACAAACACAGAGCTGACAGTTGCGTAAGACCAGGGACACCCACAGTCTCAGCAGCAACAGCTCACACAGGTGATCCAGGCCCTGATCCAGAGGAGAACACACTCGATCAGGGACAGAAGTGTGTGTCATTATGTGTGCAAACTGAAGCGCCTGTGCATCAGAGCCTAAAGCCACAGGTTGGAATAGTCTTATTATTTAGTATATTAACACTACCTTCCAATAAATACAATAAAATGAAAGTAAAATGCTTCAGATTATTTAAGTAAATTACATTATTATTATTAATATTATACTTTTTTTTAAACAAATTTTGTAATATAATATACTCTGATTCATATTGTATAAACCAATATAAATTATATAAATGTTTTTTTTGAACATGGCACATTTTAGTTGAAAATAAACCACCTACTACAAGACCTGTTGGTATAAATTGGTATAAAATGTAATAATGTCTGTACCATAGTGAGTGATTAGCTTTCTTTCTTGGTGAAGAAGTTTGCTCAGAACTCTCCTGTGTAGTGGTAAATTATTCAATTAAATCCATGTGTGAATCTGTTTAAACTAACTATTTTTTTCAAGGCACACTGGTTGAAAATCAAGGGATCAATTAAATCTATCAGTGAATCCATTAAATCAATTTTTAAACATTTTCCCCTGGTGCAATGGTTGAAAAGTGTGAAGTAGGGCATAAACGATCAGCTCTTGATTAAAATTCCATTAATTACACAGCCCCACTCTGAAGATTTAAATTAATTGACAAATCAGCCTAATACATTTATCATTGTAATCAAATGCTCAAATTGATTTAGTACAATGAAGCCAGGGGCGGTAAATAGTTATAACCTGAGCTTACAAAAATGCCTTCAAGGTAACCAACATCAGGTAACTCATTGGCGTGACATGCTCTGCTCTTGTCCAGTATTTTTACAACAAGTTTTACATCAACTCAAACTCAGTTACAACTCAGTCCACCATGTGCCTCCTGCATTTGAACGTGCTCTGTGTGCGCACGTCCTGTTCTCCTCATGGGACAGACTGTTAACTACGCATGGCTCTATTCGTCACACATTATACGTTTATGTAATGGGGTTGTAACTAATACTGAGGAATGTAGCTTTGTGCTCAACTGATGAGCATAAAACAGCGTCTTCATCGTGATCCGCTAAAGTTGAAATTTGTTCGCTGCTACAAAGCAAATGTTTTGTCGTTCAGCTAAGCGTTCCAGCGTTTGTATTCACTACTCATTGGTTGCACAAGGGCTTCACATTTTTGCAAAACACAGTGAGTTCTTCTCCCTAGCATTTAAACATGGCGGTCCCATGACAAGGTTTGCAGAAGGGCTGTAATCCTTTAGTCCATTAAAGACGGAGAACCTCATTTTCATACATTTAAATACCTATTTAAAGTTTTGCTGTATCTAACTAGTTTCTTTCATAAACAGTTTGGCCCATTGTAAATATCAGCATTAGCATACATTTCAGTTTCAGCTGTAGGCTCGGCTTTAGAACAGCATTTTTCAACAAATTGAAACCTATGCTACCGCCCCCAAGCACAGCGAATCAGAGTGCTGCTTCCGGCTCTTATTTCCTGGTTGACAAAGCATAAAATACTTCATTAGATGCAGAAAGCGCACAGCGGTCAAATTTTTCAGAAAGTTCTGTTTTTACAATATATTCTTTGTACATTTTTACTCATGTACAAAAAAAGTCAGGTATTCCAGCTTTAATCGGTCAATGGAGTCTTAGCCGACCAGTCTTATTTAAGTAAGTATTATTTATTTTTATTTTTAAGTCAATAACATTTACAGCACAAAAAAAAAAGCAAAAACGAGAAGATATGGAGTAAGTTAGAAGATATCCAACATATAAATACAGTACTTTTCTATATCAATTGTTGTTTTTGCGGGAACACTTTTTGAGTGCAGTTTGGGTTACACTTCAGTTAAGACATGTTTTTGCGACACCCCCTTTCAGTTGACTAATCGCTTGATAAGGCAGGTCTGAAGTCGACCAAATTTTACTACAAGACTACAGCCTAGTTTGCAGCAGACTAAAACATTAAAATAACATACTACATTTAGCCAGAAGTAGGAAGTCTACAGTGCTTAATATTGTTTGCTCGTTTTTGGAGACTATGATAGAGCTTGTTAAACTATGTCAACATCATACCCAGATAGTAATGACACTAAAACCAGCTTTCAAAACTAGATTTGACGAATAAATACAGATATAATTCAACCAAATTGTAAATTTCTTTTACAGAACTAGTATAATATCCCATGGTAATATGACTATTAGTTTATGTATCAAGCCTTTTCTTTAGAATTACTATAAAAAATTTACATTTGTATTACTAAAATGGGGTAATGTAGTTTTATTTTCAAGGGTAATAGGGCTGTGCAGTGAATATTTTATTCTATCATAACAATTATCTCATTAGTCTCATCAATTACAAATAAAACAAAATTAAATTAAAATTGACTTTTAATTATTTAGAATCATTTATATAGCACTATATTTAAAACAATAACATCAACAAACCCCATAATGGAACAGTTCTAATGAATGATTTATGCAGTGGAAAGATGAGGAGTTTTTAATGTTGGTTTGGTTTTATGATACTACATTATCAAGGGTATTATGGCCAGCAAATAGATAGAGTTGACTCTCCGTCTCAGGAAGTTGTGGTTTGGTGTGGGTGAAAATTTGCCTGCTGATTCAAGCGGAAACGTATCTTTTTCCGTCTTTTGAGACATTACTTGGCGTGTATTTTAAGCGCAACTAATTCAAGTCCAGTCACAATTGAGTTTTAATGGACGTCGTTCTCAAAAAGTAAGCGGATTGTTCTGTAGATGTTAAAACACAGCAGGCGGCGCTAGGATCGCGGTAGCATTTAGCCTGCAGCTACCATAAACAATCTTGCATATCTGTACAAATTTGATCCGTGACACAATTTTATTCATCTTTGTATTTGCATTTGGAACAAGGTAACAACTAACGACTGCATTTGCTCCTGCAGTGGTTGATAAAGCAGGTCTTCTACATTAAAATGAATGGACTGCTTTCCCCTCAGATGTCTATTAGTGGGCATTTCCTCGACTGCAGACTGTTTCTACTTAAGAATCTTACTGTAACTACTTCCTTGTTTTCCAGTGGCTCTGAGTTCACTTCTGACAACTCATAAGATTGTCAATAGCTTTTTATGAAACTCACCTTTGGTACTACATCAAACAACCACAACTATGGACTGAATAAACATTACAAACGCAGTGGATTAACTATTACAGTGGGCAGTGATACGCCTTCCTGTCAAAAAAACTTCCGGCGTGAGTTTAAGCATTCTGAGACCACTGAGGATGTCTCGAAAGCACTCAGTAAATTTCAAACACGCTGTTGGTATGTCTGCTACACATGTCGTTAGTCATGATAGGCATCTGTGAAATGTCAAATTACCTGTGTGCAGCTGCTGTCCTTTGGGTAACTTTTCTGCTCTTTTGTCTCCTCAAATCCTCTCCAAATCTGGTTTAGGATCTTAAGTCGCGCAGTAAAAACACTTCCTGAAAAGACACACATGGAATACAAAAAGTTACAGATCAGGCAGGCTCAATATGATCCTAGAATACAGAAGAGTTGCATGGGGAAGTATATCCATGAAAAATCCGCCTCATTGGTGCTGTCAGACAATCTAAAGGTGCGAGTTTGCCCTCTCTCTCTCCGCAGCCTGACAGGGGGGCGTCTGTTTGACAGTTTCACAGCAAATCATTCACACGGCTGACAGGGATCAAAATCCTGCCAGACAACACCAAAAAAAAAACATACAATTATAGAAATAAGGAAGAAGTCTACAGTGTCTATGGGGCAAAGAGTGGAAAAAATGGTCTTAATAGACATTTCTCTAAATGGGTGTACCGAGGCTGGCCTATTTTTGTGGTTTAAATTAGGCTAAATACAATAGCTGCTAGCTTAGTGAGGGTTATTTGAGGTTTGAAAAGATCAGAATGACTTAAAAACATAAGAGAAGCACTGCCTGGATTATCACCTAATGATGTCACAAGGAGGAATTGAGTGTTTTCAGATGGGGACAAGGTGCTGGTCTAAATAAATAGGATTAATGAAACTAGAGTTGCATGATTTGTATTAAAAAAAAATAATAATAAAAATCAATCTATTTAATTTGTGTTACGTTTTTATGTATGAAAAGTGCTTTATAAATAAAATTAGATTTGATTATTAAAGGTAAAATTAAATTCAAAGGCATAAGATGCAACAAATAAATAACAGAAAGAAACAATAAGTAGCCCTAGTCAGTTACTTATTCAACCCAAAAAACAAACAAAACAATCTTCACACTACTGAGCATCAAACTATAATGTTCCATCCTTAATCTATTGTACGATAAGTCAATATTGTGTCAAGCCTAAGAATTAAATCTCTTAAATTCTTAACCCAGGTCAATACTGAGGGATAAAATTGAAAGTAAAAAAGTAATAAATGAATGTTAATCTTTTTACTAGCTCTATTCAAGTTAGGAGAGACACAAAAGTGACTGTGGCTAAAATTTTAACTCTAGTCGCATCTTACTGAAAAATAGTCTGAGTCTAATCTCATACTTAATATGCGATTGGACTTTATTCATAGATATACACATAACTCAGCACTGTTTAGACATTATTGTAAATTTACATTTTTTTCATAAACACACTTTACTTTCCATGTGTGCCTTTGGTTGATGTAAAAAATAACTGAATACAACTTCCTCTCACTGCAGTATTAATTATCTATTGCAGGGCTATTCAACTTCAAGGCGCTCCAATTGATCTGATCCGGCCAACAAAATATATCTTATTTAGTTTAGTGGTTTAATTCTGGGTTGGCATATCTGCTTTGGTTCTGATTCAGACCTGGTTTGATTCGGTTCAGACCCAGTTGGCACTAGTCTAGCTCTAGTTTAATTCTGGTTCAGTACTAGATGGCAATGTTGGTAAAGGCTTTTGTCTTTGTGTCAAATCGTGGCAAAAGTGGTTGCACAATCTGCAAATATCCAGCCCAGAAGCAAAGGTCCTCTGAAAAATCTGACCACTGGAAAAATTAAGTTGCCCTGGTCTATTGTTTTGTAGTTAAGGCTGTAGTTTGAGCTTATAGTAGTTTAAATAGAGGCTGTGGACACTCTAACATCATAATAATAACAGAAAAGAATGACATAGCCTGGGCTGATGTCAGAACTGTACGAATACTGTTAGCACCCTGCACAAATTCGCCAAGACTTGTTATAAAACCTACAGCGAGCCAGTTTTATCCTAAGTGCTTCATAAATAGTTGATAAGACCCTGATAAGAACTTATTCTGATTCCTTTTCACCGTCATTTTATTATTAAATCTATTACTTTTGCTTCCATCTAAGTATCCTGGACCCTCAAACCGCACTGTGGCGTTTAATAGTTAATTGGCCGCTGAGCTCTCGAGTTAAACTTTGCAAAAGTACGATAAAATGACCCTTTAGGATATCAAATCAGCTCCTCCATTCTTAAGACAATTTATTCTTCCAATGGCTGCCGGCTTCGTGTCCCTTGACGTACTGAATCCTAAACCAAAACCGCTGCCTATTATCTGCTGCTATGATGATATTTCTACAAAACTGCTGGAACGGGAGAAATTGGTGCAGTGCGGTGACAGTCACATCAACATAACAACAACGGTTCTTCTCCCTCAGGACTGCGAGCCTCCTGTGTATAAGAGGAACAAATAGGAGAAGCTATTAACAGTCAAAGCCATTCAGAAGTGTTTCAGCTGGAATAAAGCCGTGTTTAAATAGCTAAAGTTTCACAGACAAGAAGCTCTGACAAATGAAGCGCAAGGGAACTGAACGAAACTTTGTTCAAGAAAAAGTGGGTTTTGTCTGCGCGGCACCAAAAGGCTGATTGGAACTAATTGTGAAGCTTAGAAGTCGTTGATAATGCTATTCTAATGTGATGAAAAGAATTAGTTGTTACAATGAAGGATGAAGAAATAGTAGACAATTAAGTGAGAAATGATTCTCTTTATACTCTGCATACAATGGGCCTTTGGTACAACATGGACAGAATGGACTTACAGCAGTAACAGGGTTGACATAAAGCAATATGACAGCTCATTTATTCTCAATTTATTTATAAGTTTGGTGCACCATTTTAAACTTCTATACAAAATGTCTGTAGTATTTGATAGCGATGGCTGATAAATGAGTGAAAATTTAAATGAAAATGCAATTTGGCCAAAATATGGCTCTATGTTCAGGGATCCAGAATACAAACTTTTTGAATTCTTTATGAAGAAGTCTGGTCACCGCGCCCTCTGTCGCACCTCAAACAGCACTGTGCAATCAGATTAGTTTATTTGCGTAACGCATGTGAAATGAATGTGCTCATTGGTCATCTATCATTTAGAACAATCATTTAGAACAAAATCAAGCTGCTCCCATCTCAGTATTAACTGGGTTTTGATTGATTGATTCTGCAGAAATCTGCAGTGTTTTTCAGTCTTTTTACTTGTAAGCAGCCATGTTTGTTTTGATACAGATGAACCATGCATTTCCCTGATTGGCTCATCCACTTGTTAGTCACGCCCATCTAAATTCACTGAGATGAAACTGGTGACCAGACTAATATGGATCTGTTCTGTATAAAAAATAATGAGCGATGACATTGTTGACTTTTTAACACGATCATGCCACAAATTAATTTATATCCCAGATAAAATACATTCTGTTGTTGTTTCTTTTTAATAAACTGAAAAATTAATTTGTGATCATTACTTCAACGATCGATTTATTTGTGGGCCTGGCTATGGATTTTAACATCTAAACATCGGTATTGCCAAATGTCGGTTATGGGCCACAGCATCAAGCTTAACATCAGATATTTGTTATGGGCTCAAAAAAATACATATCGGACTATCCCCAGTATTTGATAGCAAATATATACTTAAAACAAATAGTGTACAGTATCGTGGCACCTGATTACAACTAGGCCTGTCATGATAATTACTATATTTAATTATTATTCAGTACATGAAAGACAGAGCCAAATTTTTAGGACAAAATATTTAATCATGAGTACATTTACTTTGCACTAATGGAGAATTGTTTGTTAGTTTATTATAGCTAACTTCAATGACTAATTCTTTAGTATTCAAGAACTAAAATGTCAGAGCATTGACAGGTTTCATTATTTCCGTTTACTGTGATATTTTCTTTTGTCAATTTATATCGCTCTTCCAAATTTGTTATTGTGAGCCTAATTACAACCTAAATCCTCTCATTTTTCCCCAATTTAAAACAGTATAAAAGCCTATAGTGTGGCTTTTGAATATTATGCTCTTCATAGTATTTCGGTGACTTTTGATGTCATGTAATGTGCGAAACATAGCTGAAACTATTCTCCCATATAACTCATTTTGCATTATCCATTTATCACAAGGTCAGCATTTACAACTATTCATTTCGAAACATTTCTAAACTCCATTAATCCTGGGATCTGCCCCATCGGGTAAACAACAAAGAAATGAATATATTGATCTCTCACTTATTTTGTGCTTCAACAGTTTTCTGAAAAGTTCTACATTTTAAAATACAATTTGCGGTTCAGTGAAGTCAGATTTATAATAAAGAAATAAATACAGTATGTTTTAATCACAAGGCATGATTACATTTCAATACACCGTCAAATAAAAGCAATTAACAGTTAGGTACAGCGACTCATTATAACATTCAATAGTATCCTGTCAAACCACTTAGCGCCTACGTCTGATTTCCTTCTTATGTTTCGATATCTCAAGCCGGGCTGCCAACAGAAGCGAGTCGCATTGTCCGGTCTGCCAAGTGCTCGTGTTTCATCACTGCCATTCTCTAGTGACTAATAAACAACTCACAAAGGTGGCCTGTTTTAAGCATGAGTCACAACTTAGTCAGGCGTTGGGACCAAGAGTAAAAAAAAAAACATGCACGTATCAGAGTCGGGTAGTATTTGGTGACTCCTGACATCATACGTCGACTCATTCTGAAGTACTTTGATGGAAAAGTTGCGGTTACTCTCCCCATTGTGAGTCCAAGCCACAATTGTTATAAAGTCGATATTAAAGGAGACATATGATGCTTTTTTTTTTGTTACTTAGGATTGAAATATCAAATAAGTAGATAATCATTTTAAGTGTTTGTTCATCGTAAACTGCAATATTGATCTAAAACAGATTAGTTATAGAAAGAGGTATTTATGGAATTTATGCCATTTATCCGTTCTGTTTGCCGGTAACATGTAAAAGAGGATGGAAGCGCAACATTGAGGGATGGGTCAAATGCAGAGAAGTAATTTCCCTCACATAGGATTAATAAAGTATACCTTCTTATTAAAAGCACACAAGAAATCTCAACATAAATATAGTTAGCATTTAGCTCTGATACCAGTTTTACACGCCAATTATTATTTAAAATACAACACCAAAAGGTTTACACACTCAAGAATTACTTTTAACATGGCACACTCAAATGTATAATGTAATCAATGGGTTGGTACCAGCTAAATCCCTCTTGCACCGCAAAAAACAAACAAACAAAAAAATCCAAGTTTAAAATGGCTTGAATTGATCTGGATTTTTGTAGGGTTGGTTCGATGACATATGACTTATGGGATGCAGGATCTTTCATTGATTTCAATATATTTCTGACTGATAACGGGATAGTTTAGCTTAAAATTTAAAAATGTATTTGCAAATGGGTACGTAAAATCATCTTAACCCATTGGTAGATCATTTGGCTTGAAGTAAGTAGTACGTATTGAAACAAGTCAGAAATATTAAATCATTTAGTTTCATCTAATAAATATTCTTAATTAATCTTAACTAGTCAGAACATCTGTAATTAAGATTAATATCTTCAAATCAAGATATTTTAATTCATCTAGAAATTAATTTTTTGCAGTGTGATTATTCAGAGTTTATGATTTTTGCAGGCTAATGCTAACAGCTATTGGAAAAAATACAAGGGACTGACTCCAGAGTCCTTCAAACCTTATGATTAGATGTTACTTCCAGGCTGTTACTCGTACTTGAGTAGTAGTTTCCTCAAATACAAAAACTACTTTTTACTCCGACAAGTTAAATGAAAAGTGAAATGATCTTTCTGAGTAGAGCTGCACAATTTGGGAAAAATATTTAATTGTGATTTTTTTTTTCTGACCAGTATTGCGATATGCAATTATGTTTTAATAATGGGATTCTGTTGGAATGGGAATGTTCACAACCAGGAGAATTTACAAAAAACTAAAATATGAGCTGACAAACCAACAAACAAAGCAAAAGTCACTTTTAGTCACGTTCTTGTCGCTTTAAGTCACGTGTTTGCTGCTTTTAGTCGTAATTTTGTCACTTTGCACATGCTTGGCATCTTAATTTTTGGTGGTAGTAGTGGTTAGGCACTAATAATTGTTTCACTTCAGCCTAAACCCCTTCGGTCGTTGTTTCTGTTTAAGTTGTGACTACATGACTGAAGAAAATAAACTAAACATTCAACCCCATGTTTGTCACTTTTAGTCTCCTTTTAGTCACCTTTTAGTTATGTTTAGCCATGTTTAAGTCGCGTTTTAGTCATGTTTTATGTTTAGTCACGTTTATCGCTTTCAGACGCATTTTTGGACACTTTTCGCCACATTTTAGTCACTCTTGGTTGAGTTTTAGCCGGGTTTTGGTCTCTTTTAGTCGTGTAGCTTTTAAATGTTGATCGTTTCAGAACATGTTTTAACAAACTTAAACTACGGGGTTAACAGTATTTACGCAGAATTAAACCGGATATTTTGTTGTATGTGGAGGAAATGATTGCCCTTCAAAAATTGTAGCCTTTGCGATTTGCCAAAACGCGTTTATTCAAATTGCGTTTTCAATTCAATTTCAATTAAGTGTGCATCCCTACCACTGAGTATCATTTTTGGAATACTGACGCATGCTTGGTTCTCCTCCGCTAGTCCCTCCTGTTAATGCGTCTAAATGTTTGCTAAGATTGATCCCACATGGACAGGTGCACCAGCATTGACGTAACACCAGCGCACACACATGTTTTGGCTTCGGCCCAAGCTGCTGGAGGAGTAGAACAAGACAATTTGTATAACATTTATTTAAAGAGGAAAGGACGAGGGGACACACAAAGTCGTCACATCCTCTGTGCACTTTAAAACATGGAGCGTAACAGTGGGTGATATTGACAAAAAGGAAAATCTCAATCGTTTTTTTAAATATCCGACAGTAATAATCAGACATTATGGCAATCCAATGAAAATTTGCTAAAATATGTCTTTAAACGTACTTGTTGATGGTTAATCATCAAACAAATGTGAAAAATCAATATAATGTAATGTGAAATTATATTAAATATCACTTTATAGCATTGTTTGGAAGTTTACAACAGCAGTTTTTTCTTTCATTGTCATTTTTAATCTGCACTTTTTTGAGTATTTTTGTTATAAACGAATCAGTATTCAAATTTTGCATATCTCCAGAACAGAATTTGCAATATTATGGATTTTCATATGCTATGCCCACCTCTAGTGTGGTTTATAAAGGGGACTATGAACAAGGAAATAAAATTAAACAAAAGAAAGAAATAGTCATTATCTGATCTTCTGGTTTAGGGGTAAATGCTCTTCCACGGAATCAAGCTCCAGGTTCAGTCATTTCTAATTGTCAATGATCAGCCTGGGTCTTTTTAATGAAGAGATCCTCTGTCAGTAAAAACGGGGAGCAGAGTTCAGACTTTGGAGTAAAAGGTGGCTATTTTTCTGTTAAAGTCTATATGACAGGTTAGATGTCACATTTCACTAAAATGCAGTGAACATGATTATATTTAAGATTTTACTAAACATTTTTGCCTATTTGTCCTCAGTTTGACAGTTTTCATAATGTTTATAATGTTACTTCCTGGTTTGACAAGGGCAGTAAATATGACATAGGTAAGAGGTAATTCCACAACTGTTTCCTAGCAACCATTTGCTAGGCCCAAATCCAAATTAGGGACAAAATCCATATAAATTACACAATAGTTTGACAGATTTGACAAATATTAATACCTGACAACACCTTTATTATATTGAATGGCCGTTAAAAAGTCAGAAAGATGTTTCAGTTAAATGTTAACTGTCTCTTTATTTTCAACTGTATGTTGCTTTTTGATGACATCGCAGAGGGATTCCATTTTTGCACTACTTCCTGTCATTTGAAACTTTTATTTTCAAATTTTCTTCATAAACTGCAACTTCACGGATGTAAAACTATGATAAATATTTACCACAGGTGCCGTCCCGCCAAACTAAGTCATAATTAGATAAACATGAGAACCTGTCATTTAGACTAAATGGCAACATTCCTGTCACAATGATTTTGAAGTGCAATATATTACTACTACTACTACAGAAAATATCACGAAAGACAATAACACTGAAACTCTAACTGTACAATACTGTTAAAAGTTAGCATCTATAGTTAATTAGTATTTATCTATAATATAATTGACCCCATACAGCTCAAATCTTTTCTTGACCAGCCCAAATCGTAATCATTAAAAGTGTGTTTATGTTTAAAAACGTATCATATAAGATCAAAATTGAAAGCCATTTTAATTAGTCTTTAATAAGATAATATAAAATGAGAGTTTAGGGAAACAATTCATGATTTGTGTTTTTTGGGCATATTGCCAAGCCCTAAATACACTGCACAAGTACATTGGCCACCTGTGGATACTAGAAATCTGCAGCAAAAAATTAGCAGAACTTCCTAAAAACGCGTCTAAATACTCAAGATTATAAGCCATTGACACAACAAAATTCAAATTGCTTTGGAAATAGCAAAAGTTTCAGAGATGACAAACTATTTAATAATACTACACTGCCACATGCCACACAAAAAAAAACATTAAAATGAATGAAAGCACTGAATGAATATTGATCAAGTGTACTGAAAAGTGACCAGTATCTAAAATATCTCATAGTCTGCCTGATAAAATGAGTTATGATTACAACTAGAATGAAAGTGCAAGATGGAAAAATGTTTTATAGGGATTTTTTATTACTACACATTCATAAAACATTCTTTCTCTCTCTCTTTCTCCCCAAAAAGGGAGAGAACTAGATCTGAACCACAAATAAGAAATCCCAACACAAACAACACAGTAATTCCACCAATGCAGTCGTAAATTGATCATCATAAATAGCTTTTTATGGCTTTAAAGCTCTCTTAATCTTACATACAATCACACAGATCTGGTCTTTTCCTATTTTTTGCTGAAAGAAAGCTGCATTTCAACCAAAAATAGTCACTTACCTTGGTGTAAAATGTCGAAAGGGAAGAAATTGTCCAGCAAATATCCGTGTGGACTTTAACCTGCGGCTGTGCGGACAAACAAACGGGACAAACACACGGTCACAGACACTCGGTGACACTGGCTCCCACTGGCCGCTTCCCTCGCACTCTTCCCCCGGTCACAGGTGGCCCTCCTCCCGCAGACAACTCCTCCTCCTCCGGAGCCCTTCCTCTTTCTTTACGCTCGGAAAAAAACACTGAACCGGGGCAGCAGGTGTCGGGTGTCGGGTAGAATGAGTGGCCGCAGACGGAGTAGTGCACCAGGATTACTTTTCACGAGTGGATATAAGACGGTAACCTGCGCAGAGAGAGGGGAGAAGAGTGAAGAGTGAGTGGAGCTGGCGAAGGAAGGTGCACTCGGGACGTAATGGGGACGTAAGCGAAGAGAGCGCCTGTTTCCCGGGAGAGGCGCGTGGTGGCGCAGTGACATCTGGTGGGCGAGGAGGGACGTGCATTACAGTACTGAATGAATGAAGACAATCTATTTATCTATGAGACTTTGTTTTTATTTGATTTATTAATGACCTAGTCCCTGTGGTAAATATTATTCATGGTTTTACATCAGTTAAGCGGCAGTTTGTAAAGAAAATTTGACGAATACATTACAGGAAGTAGACACCCTTTCATGAGTGGTGTCCTTGTATTATGAATGACTGTTAATTGTTATTGATGTATTATTATTATTATTATTAGTTGTTGTATGCATACTGTGAGATTTGAAAAAAAAATCGTTGTTGTTGTTGTAATAAACTTAAAATTAGAAAAACTCAATAATATAACATCCCTTTTGTATTGTGATAAAGGTGCGTGTCATTAAAAAGTGACTGTCTATCAAAGATTCAGGGACAATTTATACTGACACATTTTTCTGACAGTCATTCAACAAAATAAAGGTGTTGTTATTTTAATCATAACTATTGTATATTTTATATTGATTTGAGCCCTTGTTACAATATGGTTGCTAGGTAACACATTTGGTGCCTATGTCCAACCAGGAAATGTGTAGTCTATCCTAACATATGCACTGGCACAAAATGTGGAGGGGTCCAGGGGTCCTCCCCCAGGAAAATTTGAACTAAACATGTAACATTTCCAACATTCTGAAGTTCATTTTGTTGTTTTTTTAATCTGTATTGTATTACAATACTGGACTATGAGTCCATAACCATGGAAAAGAGGGGGTAGAACACTACAGGTTTTAAAACGTCCTTTTTAGCATCTTGGACTTGAAACTAGCACTTTTTGTTTTTCCTTGCCATTTTGATTAGGTCTTATTAATTCATTGCCTTTATAAAAAATGCTCAACTGGTTAAATATATTACTGAGCATATGGAGTTTGACTTTATTTAAATATTTTTGCACTACCTGTAGAAATTTTACGTTGATTCTTAAAATTTCTATCTTTTTTTATTGCATGTTTCTATTTTCAAGCTGTTCTTGAACTGTGGATTACAACACTGGAATCCATAATGGGCAAACTAAAATGTCTTGTCCTACTATAAATCCTAATCATCGAGTGCCCAAAATGACAATTATCATAATCATCATAAATAATAACTACGAAAAACATAAATGAGCTATGATTTATTAAAAGTGAAATTCATTTATTGTCACGAGTGAACCGGGGTTGGTCCAAAAAGCAGACCAGAGGTGAGTAACAAATAGGAGTGATTTATTAACAAAATGCAGGGCTGGAGCAGACTGGACCGAGGAGCACAGGTGAGTATTGCAGGGCTGGAGCTGACCGGACCGAGGAGCACATGTGAGTAATGCAGGGCTGGAGCTGACCGGACCGAGGAACTGAGGCTGGAGAAAAATAGACAGAGTCCTTAGTGAGTGAAATATCCACTGGGGAAAAATCAACTAGATACAAAAGCCAAAGTGTTCACCATGTAAGTCGACTGAATGAACTGGCAAAGATGGAGGATGAACCAGGCTTTAAACTGCTGCGGTTGATTAGTGGATGAGGTGCATGTGTGCCAATCAGCTCCGGACAGGAGTCACACCCAGGAAGCTCCAAATAAGAACACAAGAGGGGAGGAGGAACACACACACAGGAGGGAGGAGGCACTAAGCTCATGACAATTATACCGGTTCTGCCAGGATTATTTGTATTTTTCTTTTGATTATTAAGTTTCATGCTATGATACTATATTGATTTATCAGATGATAGTTCTGCAGCGCTTGGGGCTGTCTCTGCTAAAGTGAGTTTAAATGAACATACAAAAAGAAAAACTTTTTAGAACTGCCAACTCCTCTAAATTTGTTACACAAACACAGTCACAGGCAAGTGATGTATGGATTGACGGTTTGGACCGGGCCACAACCCACACCTCCCAGACCCCCACAGCCCCCAGACCCACAACCCAAAGCCCCACAACCCACAGCCCCAAGACCCACAACCCAGAGCTCCCAGACCCCCACAACTTCCCAGACACACAGCCCAAAGACCCAAAACCCGCAACCCACGGCTCCAAGACCCAGAACCCACACCTCACACAGCGCCACAACCCCCAGGCCCAGTACCCACAACCCCTAGACCCACAACCCACAGCTCCCAGACCCACAAGCTGAGGATTTTGGAACTGTGGGTCTGGGAGCTGTGAGGGTCTGGGGGCTGTGGGTCTGGGAGCTGTGGGGGTGTGCGGGAAGAACCCACAGGATGTGTTTTTTTGCCAAATGGAACAGCACTGTGCTGCAGTTTTCAGGTCAGTAGACTAGTGTTCTGCTTGGCCTTTGTCAAACACGGACTGCACTAAACCAGAATAAGTGAAACAGGTATCTGCAAGTTACACCCCTGTTTTTATGTTAATGGATTAAACATATGAGACCAGCTCCCAGACCCACAGCTCCCAGACCACCATAGCCCCCAGACCGGCACACCACATTTCCCAGACCCACAGCTCTCAAACCCTCAGCTCCAAGACCCACAGCTCCATGACTTAAAACCTACAGCGCCCAGACCCACAGCCCCCAGACCCACAACTTCCAGACCCAGCTCCCAAACCAACAACTCCAAGACCCCCACAGCCCCTAGACCCACAGCCAACAGCTCCCAGACCCAGAACTCACAGCTCCCAGACTCAAAATCCACAACTCCCAGACCAACAACCCACGGCTCCCAGACCCCCACAACCCCAAGACCCACAACCCACAGCCCCAAGACCCACAAACCACACCTCCCACAACCCACAGCCCCAAGACCCACAAACCACGCCTCCCACAACCATGCAATACCCAGACCCACAACCCACAGCCCCCCCAAGGCACAGCCCAAGACCCACAACCCACAGCCCCCAAAACCCAAGACCCCAAAACCCAAGACCCCCAAAACACACAGCTCCCAGACCCCCACAACCCACAGCCCCAAGACCCACAACCCACAGCCCCCAGACCCAGAACCCACAGACCCCAGACCCACAACCCCAAGACCCACAACCCACAGCCCCACCACATACAACATACAGCTCCCAGACCCACAAGTCACAGCCCCAAGACCCACAACCCACAGCTTCCAGACCCACAACCCACAGCCCCCAGACCCACAGCTCCCAGACCCCCACAAAACACAGCCCCAAGACCCACAACCCACAGCCCCCAGACCCACAACCCACAGCTCCCAGACCCCCACAACACATAGCCCCCAGACCCAAAACCCATAGCCCCCAGACCCATAACCCATAGCCCCCAGACCCACAACCCAAAGCTCCTAGACCCACAATCAGCTTTCAGACCACAGCCACAAGACCCAGTTCCCACAGTCCCACAACCCACAGCCCCAAGACCCACAAACCACAGCCCCCCAACCCACAGCGACAAGACCCACAACCCACAATCCTCAGCCCCAAGACCCACAACCCACAGCCCCAAGACCCAAAACCCACAGCCCCACAACCCACAGCCCCAAGACCCACAACCCACAGCCCCCAGACCCACAACCCCAAGACCCACAACCCACAGCCCCAAGACCCACAACCCACAGCCCCCAGACCCATAACCCATAGCCCTCAAATACACAACCCACAGCCCCCAGACCCACAACCCAAAGCTCCTAGACCCACAATCAGCTTTCAGACCACAGCTCCCAGACCCACAGCCCCTACACCTAAAACCCACAGCTCCCAGACCTATAATCCACAGCTCCTAGACCCACAAGCTGAGGATCTTGGAACTGTGGGTCTGGGAGCTGTGAGGGTCTGGGGGCTGTGGGTCTGGGAGCTGTGGGGGTGTGTGGGAAGAACCCACAAGATGTGTTTTTTTGCCGAATGGAACAGCACTCTGCTGCAGTTTTCAGGTCATTAGACGAGTGTTCTGCTTGGCCTTTGTCAAACACGGACTGCACTAAACCAGAATAAGTGAAACAGGTGTCTGCAAGTTACACCCCTGTTTTTATGTTAATGGATTAAACATATGAGACCAGCTCCCAGACCCACATAACCCCCAGACCAGCAGACCACATTTCCACACAACAAACCCACAACCCCACAGCCCCAAGACCCACAACCCACAACCCCAAGACCTACAACCCACAGCCCCAAGACCCACAACCCACAACCCCAAGACCCACAACCCACAGCCCCAAGACCCACAACCCACAACCCCAAGACCCACAACCCACAGCCACAAGATCCCACAGTCCCACAACCCACAGCCCCAAGACCCACAACCCACAGCCCCAAGACCCAAAACCCACAGCCCCAAGATCCAAAACCCACAGCCCCACGACCCACAACCCACAGCTCTCAGACCCCCACAACCCCGAGACCCACAACCCATTGTCTTCTGAAGATTATAATCTTCTCTTATTTAGTTACCTCACTTCCTCCTTCGTGCTTCACTTACCTCACATCCTTCTCCTCCTCACCATGCTTTTGATTGTTTTTTGTTGATGACATTGATTCCCTTAAGCTGTTCCCCCCGTTATAAGAAGTCTGAACAAATTCAGCTTCTTTCTTGATGATTCTCACATGGGGCGACTGCTTTCTTGGTAAGACTTTCTGTTCTGTTATTCACATTTCACATTTAATTAAAGTTATATAAATGTACAAGAATATTAACAAAACCTTGTCTTAAAAGTTAACATAAAACACTTATATCTGCATCCATCTAGGGATGCACAATATATCGCAAAAGTATCGATATCACAATATTGGCTGATGCAATAATGATATCGCAACAAATAAAATATAACGCAGTAACACCAAAGTCTTCCAACAGATAGAAAAGTTGTGTTTTTAAAATTAAAACATTAAATAGAGAAAGTCATGAATAAAATCTTGCTATTTCCAAACTAAATTAGCCTTGGTTTTGTATTTGTCTTTTTTATTTTAATATAAATGACATTATTGCATCAAAAATTGGGCTGCAACAATTAGTAGAATAATTGTGACTAGTCGACTATAAACAATAATTGTAGTAATTGTATTTTGATAATGGTTGTAGTTCTCTAGACAAAACAGACTCTAAAACACAAACTTAAAGACTTTTATAACAAAGACAGTGACTTTATTAAAGAAAAATGGTAAAAAAAAAAAAAAAAGAATAGACCTTTTCTGATTTTTCATCAGTTATACACCTTGTGCATAAATATCTCTATCTAGAAACCTGCATTCATAATACTTCAGCATTTTCAAGATTAGTTTGTTTATTCTAAGTCTCAATCTACAATAGAAATAATCTCTGACTAGTGATGGGTAGAGGATACCTCAGTGTATGTGTCACACATTCCCCTTACTGTGTCGACACTGTATCACGCTGTATCCCATATGTGTATGGGTTCCATCTAGTGGTTAAAAAATGTACTGCAGCCATACTGCAAAGGAACACATTGTAATTAGTTTGTGTAACTAAGTGCAATATATTACTTTTTCCACATGTGAACAAAACAATTGGGCCTATTTTCATTAATCTCTCTGTGATAAAGTGAAATTAGAGCAAATATTATTTATATTCTTGTGATGATTAAACACATTTTGTGTGTGTCATGAGTGCTTGTGAACATTTATTATAATATTTACAATGCATCGATTCAGGGCCTCTCAGGTGTTTGATTTAGATTGCTATTAGATTTAGATTGCTATTAGCCTCCATAATAATTAGTGACTGATTACAAAATACTAATCCACCAGTGTCCATTCCTGATGTATTTTCTCTTTCATGGCGAGCTCTATAATGCCGTAGCATTGATGACAGCGCGTAGGGCACCAAGTGCTCTGAGGGGGCACCACATCGGCTGTGCCGTGGCGAAAACGAGCGGTGCCCATGCGGCGCCGCATTCCGGCGCTCGCCAAAGTGAAGCGCATTCACGTAATTTAATAAAACCGCGACGCCAAGGGCTCTCTCTCTTTCCTCCTCGGCTCCTCCCTCAGAGAACAGGGATGGCCAAGACCCACCAACTTTGCCAAGACCCCAGGCAAAGTTTGAGAGAATGATGAAGACGAGAGAGAGTCAGCGGAGGAGCCTATTACCTGCCACTCTGCAGCTAACGTCTGACTCTGAGGCGTTTAGGGGACATTTGGTGCGTGGGCTTTTATTGCACTTAATCCGTGAATAAATATGATGCCAATGATACATTCACAATGACAACAGTTCCTGTGCATTTCTTAAAGCTGAATAAACTATTTTTATTCATTTTTTGAAAAAATAAATAAATAAATTGTAGTGGTAGTAATCATTTACAGTTACGAATATTTCGTTTCTTTTACCCCTTGAACTCACCACCAATTGGCACAGAAGCTCTCATATGATGACTTGATAAACAACTTTGCAGCTAGAAAATGTAGACGTACACATTTAGGAGCAGTAATTTTTGTTCAGTTGCCTGTGAATGTTTACATATACTTCACTTGTTGGATGATTCTATCTATATTCGTATTTGCACTTTTATTGGGTGGTATTTGTTTTACACTTGAATATTTAAGTTTTATTTAGTTATTTAAGATATTTATTAATATTTTTTTGTTGGAAACTTACATTTCCATCTTGTGTTTTTAGTACTATATATTGTGTATTTAATTTAAGATAATAAAATCAACATGGTAAGAAATTAAAGTAATTGTGGGTTTGGTCATTTAATGCGAGACGGACAAACATGTCCGAAATTAACTAACAGTTAATCAAGATTCAGACATCCTCATCCTTCTCAGAGGCACGCGAATTGTGATTCCTGTGATTCCTGCTTGCAAAATAAAGCTATACAGCTTGCCCATGAAGGACATCAGGGTATCGTGAAAACAAAAGCGCTGCTGAGAACCAAAGTGTGGTTTCCTGACATTGATCGCAAAGCAGAATCTGCAGTTCATAATTGTCTAGCCTGTCAAGCAAATACACTTGTTACACAAAATGAGCCACTAAAAATGTCACCTCTACCAGATGCACCGTGGCACAGTGTGAGTGCGGACTTCTATGAACCTCTTCCCACTGGAGAATATCTTCTGGTCCTCATCGACGATTACTCTCGATATCTGATTGTTGAATCTGTCAGGTCTACATCAGCTGTCACTGTCATCCCAGTCATGGACAAAGTGTTCTCCATGTTTGGAATCCCCAGGGTGGTAAAAACGGACAATGGTCCACCTTTCAACAGTGATTCTTTCTCACAGTTTGCAAACTACTTGGGATTTCATCACCGCAAAATAACACTCTTTGGCCTCAAGCCAATGCCACAGCCGAAAGATTCATGAGAACTTTAGGCAAAGCTCTGCGTGTTTTTGAAACACAAGGCGTTCCCTGGAAACAACACCTCAACATTTTCCTGCGTGAATACCGCTCAACACCTCACAGTACGACAGCAAGCTCACCAGCTGAGGTATTATTCATTCATTCATTCATTTTCTACCGCTTATTCCCGTTAGGGGTCGCGGGTGACTGGAGCCTATCCCAGTGACTTTGGGCCTTAGGCGGGGTACACCCTGGACAGTGGCCAACTCGTCGCAGGGTTAACACAGAGACAGAGACAAGGACAGACAACCATTCACTCTCACATTCACACACTAGGGACAATTTAGAGTTGTCAATTAACCTACACAGTCATGTCTTTGGACGGTGGGAGGAAGCCGGAGAACCCGGAGAGAACCCACGGTAACACGGGGAGGACATGCAGACTCCACCCAGAGAGATCGTGTGATGTTGGGGTGGTTCGGAATTCAAACCCACGATGTTGGGGTGGTCTGGGATTCGAACCCACGATCTCCTTATTGAGAGGCAGAAGCTCTAGCCGCTCTGCCACCGTGCACCCCTGAGGTATTATTTCAACGCAAAATGTACACGAAGATTCCCTCTTTCAGTAGCACTGCAAAACAAAGTACAGATGCTGAGGTGAGAATGCTATGGGGTGAGATTTGTTTAATCAAATAAAAAAAAATGTAACTTAATTTTTACAATTGAGAATTTGTGTGAAAAAATTCTGCATGCAAGTCTAACTTTTTGAATAAATCCGGATTTTGCGTGAATCCAAAATTCTGCATAGATATTTTTTACAAAATGTGTAACATTTGTCTCATAAATATCCACATTCACAAAGGTGAAGAATGCACAATTTAGGTGATCCTCAAATTCAGTATCAGATTCTCGCATGCAAAAACACAGATTCACAAAACAAAAATATGTTTTATTCACAAATATATATATGCAAATCTAATTTTGCGTGCATAAATCCATAAATGCAAGTCAGGGATTGTGAAAAAATCTGGGATTTTGAATTAATCTTTCTTTTTGCGTCAATAAATTAATATGAAACAAATCTCACCCCATAGAATGCGGGACAGCAATGCAAAGGCCAAAATCAAAGACAATGCAGATAAAAGACGTCATGCCACGCCTCATTCACTCAGTCCAGGTGACACTGTGCTCCATCGCCAACCAAAGCACAACAAACTATCACCACCATATAACATCAAATCATATAAAGTGACCAAAGTGAAAGGCTCTGCTGTTACAGCGACAAGGGACGGACACTCCATCGTCAGGAATGCTTCGTTCTTTAAGAAAATCACACCAGACATTCAAAAGGTCCCTTCTAATCCAACAGATAATATTGATAATACTGTTACGCCCAGATATCCCTCCAGAGATAACAGACGTTTACCTGCTCATTTAAGGGATTATGTCAAACTTGGGGTTTGAGCACTCATTCAGAAGTGCAACGGTTTATTATGGTTATGTAAGCAATATGTTAAATCTTTGTAATCCCAGTGTTATTTCAAAGTGCTACATATACCTGTGTTTTAGTTGAATATTTGTGGGTGGGATTTCAAGTAAGCACAATGTTGTTGATGTTTGCTAAAATGTTTATTATACATTCCAAATGTATTTCAAGTATTGCAAGTTATCCATATAAGTGCTGGTAAACTGAAAACTAAAACTAAAAAAGGGCAAATGTGATGTTCATCTAAACACGAAGTGTTTTATTTTGAAAGAAAAATGTTATTGACCGGAAACGGATGTAGTTGTAAGTTACCGCTCTAGAGAGTCATTAAAAAAACTGGAGTCCAGCAAACAACTCTCGTCATTTTTCTGCAGCGAACATAACATGCAAACATTACAGGGGGTATGCTACAAAAGTTCTTAGGCTTATTGCACATCAACTCCTGTAATACTTTCCACAATTGTTTGCTCTCATTCATAGAGCTGCAGATTTTTGTCCATAATATGCTTTCTTTTTTATATTGTTTAATTTTGTAACAATATTTCTCAATCTACGATAATGTGCTCTATCTACCTCATATTTGGATTTAAAGGCCACTTCTTTGGTATTGTCCCTTTGCCTCATTTACGAATGAAAACAGCCCAACTCAGTGTTTTTTTTGTTTGTTTGTTTGTTTTTTGAGAAAACTACATAAAAACACAAGTTAAAACACGATTCAGTAAACTACCAGTGTTAATTTCAAGCCTTGATTAAAAAAAGTAAAACACAAACAAAGTGAATTTTAGTTTTTAATTTTTTATTTTAAATTAATGCGTGCTCAAGTCTCAAACGTGAGAAAATCAACGATGAAATCCGAACACAGTCTCAAACGCATGCATTTAAGTCGCATCTTAAGTCCGCCAACTACTCTTCCTCCCTGGACTTTGGCCTCTCCACTGTCTCTGAGAGGACTGCCTCCACTTCTGTCCTCGTTTGGGAGGGGGAGGCTGCCTAGGCTGGAACGCAGGCCGGCAGTGGCTTGTGTCCACCTCCGAAGTTTGATCTCCTTTGTCCTTTTTCAGGGACCGGACCTCCTCTCGGAGGTCGGAGATCTCCTTCTCCAGGCGAGTGACAATTTCCTCTCTCAGGTCTTGAAGGTTGATGATCGTCTTTGCCTGGAAGTCGATGGCATAGTCTTTGTCCTTCATCTGTTTTTCCAGTGTTATGTTCTGCTCCTCTAACAGGCTGAGCTTGTGTACAAGGTATTCGATGTCCTTGTCCATGCTGTCCGCAGACTCTCTCAACAATCCGAAATTTTTCACCGCCCTCTCTCTCTCGGCCTGGTACTGACGAATGAGGGTCTCTTGGTGGCGCACGACCTCCTCCTGTTCTTCTCTCTTCTCGGTCTCTACCATCCTCCTCTCTTCGTCCTCCTTGGCCTTCTTTTCCCATGTTTCACAGGCGGCCGTCAGAGTTCGGACGTCCTGCTGGAGTCGGCTGATCTCCTCCGTCCTCCTCTCTTCGTCCTCTTTGGCCTTCTTTTCCGATGTTTCGCAGGCGGCTGTCAGAGTTCGGACGTCCTGCTGGAGTCGGCTGATCTCCTCCGTCCTCCTCTGTTCGTCCTCCTTGGCCTTCTTTTCCCATGTTTCACAGGCGGCCGTGAGCGTTCGGACCTCCTGCTGGAGTCGGCGGATCTCCCCCTGAAATCCTTGGCCCAGAAGTTTCTCCTGGCTCAGCGTCTCCTCGAGCATGCTGGCCCTGTCCTCCTGCTGGGCGTAGGACATCAGCATGCTGTGGGTGAGCTCTCTCACGTGCCGCTTGTCAGAGTCCAGCTCTGCCTGGAGCATAGCCGTTCTCTTCTCCATCTCCTCCTGGATGGAAGCGGCCGTGAGCTGGGCCTCCTGCAGGGCTCTCTCGAGTGCTGCCCTTTCCGCTCTCTCGTTCACGATCTCCGTTTGGAGAACCAGGTTTTCCTCCTCAGCTGTGCTGAGCTGGCCTTTAAGTTCTCTGACCAGGGCGGCGTTTCTCCAGAAAAACCTCATCTTGTGAGTGGAAAGTGTTTAAAGTGTGGAGCTGTCAAAAATGCGACTGGTCGTGTTCGGTTCCAACGAATTATGAAGCGTGGCTGTCAGAAGCTTACCTTTATACAAATGTTTGTGTTCTGAAGTGAGGTGACGTCAGCGACAGTAGAACGGTGACGCTCGCTTGCCACAGACACCAAGGAAAACATATCATGTCTGAACTTCATATTGATTGGGCTAGGACTCTGGAGGAGAAATACAGAACAAACATAATATTAAACACAATAAAATATGAAAAATGCAAAATTGCATTTTCACCTCAGAAGCAAAATATGAATTATTAAACCAAAGCAAACGTTAAGTCAGCTTTGTTAAAATCGAAGTCCTGATGAAAACCACTGAAACTTCTATAGACCAATGAGCCACTGACTTGTTTCAGGAAATTGTGCAAATATACTTTTATATTATTGTAAAGGTGTTTATGTTTAAATGTTTTGTGTTGCTTTTTCAATCAGAAAGCAAAATGAGCTCCTTGCTTTGTGTTTCAGTTATTGTAATTAATAAAACAGTTTTCTATTATATACTTTGTCCTCAGTGAAGATGTGTGATTTAGTATTTATGTCTTCAAGTGTAAAGCTGCAACAACTCATTTGGTTAGTCGTCTATTAAAATAATAGGTAATAAATAAAAATAACTTTACTGTAATTAGCCTTAATAAACCATGAACAAAAACTTAAACCCAAATCACTATTTTAACATAAAGGCACTGTACCTTTTTCATGTAATAAAGTAAAATCTGTGTTATCCCAGTACAGATACAGTCCTGATCAAAAGTTTAAAACCAGTTGAAAAAGGGACAAAAGTCACATTTTGAATCTTAACAAGGTTCTAAGTAGAGCTTCACTATGCAACAAGAAATGGGATTGAGTTTGGGTAAATGTTTTTTTTATTGAAAACAACAATTAAACTGAAATAGGCTGTTTTTCAGGCGATCAAAAGTGTAGCACCCCAACCTAAAACCCACTCAAAATAGAAATCAAAGTCTCAAACATTTGATTTGATTTGATTTTGATTTGATTTATTTTTTCACATAATCAAAAAAACAAAAACAAGTCCATATGAAACAAAACAACACAAAACGTGATGGAGTGTGGTAGAAACCTGAAAGGGCTTATCCTTAAAGCCACACACCTTTAATTGATTATTTTAACAAGCTCAAATTAAAAGCTGTCTGGTCAGATGATTTACAAATGAAAATCACATTGATAAACCGAAAACAGCCCTCACAACCACAAAACAAAACATTTTTCCAATGAAAATGTACTGGATTTTGTAAATTTTATTATTATTATTATTATTTAATATTATTTTGTATTGAAGTCGGCCTCCAATATGTTGTATATAGAGCTCTGATTACTATTTGGATTATACACAACCATTTTAATAATCACAGTTAATACTTATTTAACAATATTTCCGTAAGATATTTTTTACTGTTTGCTATTGAGGTGTTCATAAAGTTGCCGTACTCATTCCATAATTTTGCTCCACTGTGTCGAAAAGAAAATTTCACTTGGGATTTTTTGCTTAATGGGAGATGAAGAGTTTGTGCTTGTCTAGTTTGATAAGAATGAACTTGGCATTTTTTGAGAAAATTGTTACTGATTTCTTCAAAAATTCGTTGTGCAAGTGTTTCCAGGAGGTGAGAGGGAACATTTCTCCAAGTGGTGAATACAGCCTCACAAAGAGAACTACTGTCTGGAACTGTGGTCCATTTTTGAAAACTACCCTTGCCATTCATCCCCAAAGGCTCTCATTTGGATTTAGATCAGGGGAACACTCAGGATGGTCCAAAAGAGTGATGTTATTCTCCTGAAGAAGTCCTTTGTCCTGGAGCTTTGTGAACTGTAGCGTTGTCCTGTTGAAAAACCCAGTCATTACAGACGAAGGCCTCAGTCATGAGGGATGCTCTCTGCAACATCTGCACAGAGCCAGCAGCCGTTTGACACCCTGCACCACCTGGAGCTCCATTGTTCCACTGAAGGAAAAAGTTCCCCAGATCATTACGGCGCCCCCTCCCTGTGGTGTGTAGAAAACATCTCAGGTGGATCTGCTTGTCGGGCCAGTAACGTGGGAAACCATCAGGACCATCAAGGTTACATTTTTACTCATCAGAGAATAAGACTTGCTTCCACTTTTCAATGTGTCATTTTTGGTGTCTCTTGTGAAGTTCAAGCTGCAGTTCTGTGCTGCTGAAGGAGACGAGGCCTTCATAGTGTCTATCAAAAAGTAAACATTTGACGTTCATGGTCAATATTTTCTAGGTAATATTGAACTAAATCTGACATTTTCTGTTTGGTGCTGCTTTCAGTTGGTGTAATTTCAGCAGTGAAGGATGATTTCCTTAAGGTGAGACACTACAAGGGAACAGGAAAAAAAAACGTAATTTAGATATCAATTTGAAACTTATCCTGTAGTTTACTCACACGAATAAAAAGAAAACAAATATATAATATTACGTTTTTCATCCTGTATGTGTAAAAACGGCTAATTTTGTACATATTAGGTTTTGTTTTTTTTAAGGGGTTTACTGGTGTTTTTGGATATCTTCTTTAGTTTTAGAGTAAACTAGATCTGACTGCAAATTGACTAATAAAACCATCAAGACATTTTGCATAGGGCACCAAAAAAGCTAGCAGCGACCCTGGTTGCATAGGACAACTCCGATGAGCATAGACGACATTTAACCTGTGGGTCACAAAAATATTTATAAAAGACTTTGTCTGCCGTGGAAACGGGAATGGAATATAAATGACCTTATCAGGTGTTATGAGGTCAAAATGATCCCACACGGAAGAATACTGTCTCTTTCTTGGAGGCTCCATAGTCACCGCGTTGTTGTAGCAACAAGTGAGTCGACCTGTGCTGCACTTCCTGATTTAGAACTGGCGCCTCAATGACATGATACGACACACGCGGCCGAAGACCTCTAGTTTTCAGGTCATTAGACGAGTGTTCTGCTTGGCCTTTGTAGAACACAGACCGCAGTAAACCAGTCAGTGAAACAGTTGTAGGGTGGCACAAAATGCGGGGGGTCCAGGGGTCCTCCCCCAGGAAAATTTGAACTAAAATTTCCAACATTCTGGTGAATTTTAGCAAGTTAATTTTGTTATTTTTTAACCTGTATTGTATTACAATAGAGGGGGTAGAACACTACAGGTTTTAAAACATTCTTTTTAGCATCTTGGACTTGAAACTAGCACTTTGTTTTGTTTTTCCTTGCCATTTTGATTATTTCCTATTAATTAATTGCCTTTATAAAAAATGCTCAACTGATTAAACATATTACTGAGCATATGGAGTTTAACTTTATTTATTTTAATATTTTTGCACTTCCTGTAGAATGTGTTGATTCTTAAATATCATAATCATCATAAACAATTATAAGTAACTACAAAAAATGTCATAAATTTGCTATGATTCATAAAAAGAGAAATACAATTATACCTGTTCTGCCAGGATTATTTGTATTTCTCTTTTGATTATTAAGTTTCATGCTATGATACTATATTGATTTATCAGACGATAGTTCTGCAGCGCTTGGGGCTGTCTTTCCTAAAGTGAGTTTAAATGAACATACAAAAAGAAAAACTTTTTAAAACTGCCAACTCCTCTAAATTTGTTACACAAACATAGTCATGGGCAGGTAATGTACGGATTGACGGTTTGGAGCGGGTCATGAAAGTGTGACCGCGGTCTGTACTTCCACAGTACTGCACGTTTAGGACATTAGTCATGTACTATTCTTTTCCTATTTAGACTTGTTTCTCAGTAAATATGAGTCGCATGGTGATAAAATATGCATCTCTCTGTGTCAGTGGTATCTGTGCGAGCTGATCGCCTTGGCCCCCCTCTAGATCCGGCCCTGGATGCCCTTCTTCTTACAGCACATTATATTGCCGGGGTGGGACATGGTACGGTAGTGGGTGTTCCCAGGGACACAAAAACTGAAACCAGCAACTCACAGGTTCCCTTATACAGTGGTTCTCAACCTGGGGGTCACGAAATGATTTCTGAGGGTTCCCAGATGATATGGATACAATTTTTTAAATTGATACTATAGTCTTAAACAAGGTTTGACCACTTTCAAATTCACTACAGTGGTAACTGTAGATTCCCATTTGTTGGCCTACAAAAGGAATTTATTTAGGTGTATATCGCAAAATAAAATCAAACATGAAACAGGCTACTTTAAAGCAGAACTAAGTTACTTCAGCGACAGAGCTCCCCCTGCAGCTCTTTTGTGAAAATACACTGATAGTGAGAAGATGCAAAAGCTTTTTTTTTTCTTTCCTTTTTTAAAATTGTAATAAGGAAGAACAAACACATACAATACATTTCACATTGCCAAATATAAGAAAGAGAGCCAGGGTTCCCCAGGGGAGTTGTCTTCGAGTTGATGTCTGCAAATGTTGCAAAGCTGGTTTTCCGCCCAGAGACAGCAGGGGAGACCACGGGTGCTTCAAACACCATAAAGACACCACATGGACCATATGCACCACAGGGACTTACAAAGACGTTTAATAGGGTAAAAATGTTAACACTTTGCGGGTCACCTAGCCTTATTTCAGTCCTCTTTCACAACACTGTATTCATGGACTCTCCCAGTGCATGAAATGTAATAAAGCCTACAATGCACTTACATTGATTTTGGATGTTTGTTACGCTTTTTGTTATATTAAATACTTTTGGATGGGCTTTCCTTTGTTTGACTTTTTAAATATATTTATTTAATTTCACAAATAACAATGGTAGATTTTATACAAATAGCACTATATATTTTGTTCTACTATCAGTTAAATCACACAGCTTAACACACAACATAGCAATAAAACATAGGCTGTAAAACTAGCCAATGGTCCCAGGTCTTAAGAGGCCATTAAACGGGTGCCCCAAGCCTTTTCCCCCAGCCCCCCAAATCTTTATTGACAGCCGTGGATATATGGGTTTATTTTCCATTTCCAGTAACACCCTGCAGGTCCGCACCAGGTCTGCACAGTGCGAAAAATGACAATAGTGTTTTGTGGCTTTTAAAATGCCATCTGCAAACTTCACATTTTCTCTCCTAATTCCATTCAGCTGAATTATGAATGCATGCATCCATTATTCACACAGTCGATCAACTTTGGAGAGCTGTGTTGGCGTCCAGTGGAGTTATATTATTAAAAGTTTTGTTCCACCTCTTGACATCAATGTCACCGGTGGTTACCATAGCAACAGTATGAAATGAGTCATGACAGCCAGGGACTAATAACTTTGACTATAATTATTTTTAGGAGAGCACAATGATAGGTTATTAAATTACAAATATTAAAAAGATGAATGAGTTAACAGCCTCGTCATCTGCCACATGGAGAGCTCGGAGACAGGATTAATAGCATCGATGAAAATACAAGTCAGGGAGAAGCGCAGATAATAAAAAACAAAGGTGACTGAAGTGTTTGTAAAGGTAGAAAATTGTTTTTGCTCAAACATGTGTATCTTTTACTCAGGAAACACAAATGGTCTATAAAAGTCCCAGTATGTAACTCATTAGCAGGGTTTTTTTTTTCATTCCAATTGTTTTTATTGCACTGAATAACCTTGAAAAGCATGTAAACATCAATTTATTTTTAACAGAGAGCATAGGTTGTTTACCTGCTTTACATATCCTGTCTGTCAAAAGAAATTGTCATTTAGCTAAACGAATGGACAGAATGCTACACCAAAGGCTTGAAAAGCGTGCTTCATTACTGTGGGTGAGCTTGTATTTCCACAAACCTGACTCTTACTTGGCCTGTAAGAGCCGCCTCCTGCTGGTTTCCATGGAAATGCTGTTCCTTTAACTATAAAACTGGAGAATGTTCTGAAGTATGGTGTTACCTTTCCATTTCCACGGGATCATACAGGTGACTTACAAACTGCAAAAGTTATACTGTAGCTTTACATAGAAAATGGGTTAAAATATTTTTGTATGGAGAAAGAATAATAAAAGTATAGTATAGTAAGTATTTTTCTTTCACAAAAACCTACACAACCATAAATCGGAAGGTTCTCCTGTAAGTAAACTTTCACTTCTACTTTTTATCTTTAAATTTTACTGACATTTTTGTAGCATTACTAACTTACTAACTAGCAAGGACTGCAGTTATTATCCTAACATGATTTTCTTTGCAAACAGCAAATTATTCCGATCTATTAAGCAAAAAAGAACTAACCCTGCAACTATGTTTTTTTCAGAAATGCATGAGATTCTTGTTTTAGTTTACCAAAATGTGTCTCTTCAAGTGTTAATGCTCCTGGACGTGTTGAAAATGTGAACTTTGAACAGAATCCTACCATCTGTATATCAAAATATAAATTGTGAATCAAACGCTTGTCAGAAAAAAAACAAAAAACACAACAATATTTTTTCAAAAACGTTCAGGCCTAATATCTATGCAAATAAATCAACTTCCATTCTTTTGCAAGTGTATCTTAGACCATGACTAATCCAGGACTAGAACAGAACTATGGACCATGACAAAAGAGGACAACATTAAACGTGTCAATGTATGAATTTAAAAAATGATAATCAATAAAGAAAAGTTGAAAGCTATATGCTAAAAAAAACCAACAAGTCAACAACACAACTTAGTACAAATCATTTTATTGTAAATGCGTCAAATTCTACTTGAGTGGTTATAATCTTGACAAAGGGGCTAAAGGAAAAAAGTAACAAAAATAAATACATTTGTGTTAATGGAGATATGTCTGGAGTTTTTGCATTGAGGAGCTGACCTGGGCCTAGTAAAACCTTCAGCTAGAAAAATAAAGGCATTGGTTGACGTCTAACTAAACCTTCTTACACATATTCACATGAAATCGACGTAGCAAAATATTCATACTGCATGATATGTCCTTCTATGGCAAATCAATCTTAAGCCAGTAGCGTGTCAACCGACTAGCTTTTGCGATATCATGGACCACAGAGTATAAACAATTACTATTTTTCTAACATTATTTTCACTTTCCGATTATTAGGCTACAACAGTGGCAGTCACAACTCAATCTTTACACCTCTAGTGCAGCTATAACGAGGCACAGTTTCTCAAAAAACAAAAAAAAACAAAATAAATTGACCAAAACGAGAGCCATTTCAGATTGTCATATTATTTTCATCCCTCACTCATTCGTCACATGCACTAAAAGTCTAGAAAAACACGCTACCGTAAAAATACTGCTTGTTCGTCCCAACATCTTTTGCTTGTTTTGGAAATATAAAGTTGTTTTGACAGTTGCAAAAAAAAACAACGGTATAATTGAGAAATAATGCTGTAGAGACAAAAATAAAAAGTGCCAGTTGGGCTCAAAGTCCACAGATCCTTCATAAGTCCATTTGTAAGTCTTCATTTGTGGTACAGCGTCTGTTAAAGCGAGTTTGGGTTGACGTTTTTGTGTATATTTTGGACTGTTCAGTAGGAATAGGAATGTGCAGGCTTGTAGGTGCTTCAGGCCAGGCTCCGCTGTCTTGGTTTTATCCTGGGGTAGAGCTGCAAGAAAATAGAAGGGAATCGCTGCATTAGATTTGGTGGGAAATACACAAAAGGTTGGTATTTGCTGCAGTCTGTAACAGTGGAAAAAGCATAAAGGGACCAGTGAACTATACCATAAGTAGATAATCATTTTACATTTTGTTCAATATTTATAAACTGCAAAACTGATCTAAAACGGCTGTTCAAAACTGCAGAACTGATAAGCTTCATGATGACATTTACATCAGTAACATCAGTATCAGATTGTCATTTACATGTTGTTTTTCCCTTTTTTTTTCTGAACAGAAAACATACATTAGACCAACTTTGACCTTTCCTGAATTGTTTTAGAATGATCTTTAGCTAGCGCAGAATTAGTGTAAGACTACAAAGAAACTTCTATTTTAGTTGAATTTGATAAAAAAAAAAAAAAAAAGGTTTTATTGTTATTGTAAGATCAAAATCAGTTTCCTGGGTAGTGGAAACGAGTTGTATCGTGACAAGTTGTAAGGCCTAGACATGTTGCATTTTTCTTTGTCAGAGAATCAAAGTTTCTGACATTTTTCACTATCCCATTCATGTTTGTTTTTTAAGTGGCAACATGACATTGTAGAACCCAAAATGTATCACTTGGAATTTTACTTTATTCAAATAATCACAACGAAGTACCTGGATGTGGGCGGGGATAAGGGGTAGGTGAAAACAGGAATTTTCTGAGCACGCGAGTCTCAGTTATATGGCAATACAGGATTAACTCAAACATGCAGGAATAAATCAAAGTACAAGTTTGAGTAAAATAATGATGAGGAAACACTGTTGTGAGAAGGTGCTCATTATTGTTCATTGCTCATTGTTAGTTAAATTAAATTTACAAAATGTACACAATAAAACCACAAAGGATCACGATACTTGAGTCTGTACTAATTTGATTTACACACATATAAAAGTCGTAATATCAAGGAAATTAAAAAGTATGTAAAAAAGATATGATACGTGAACTTGTAAGATAATTACAGGCACACATAAGCACACTTCTGATGGCTTGCATCTTTCTCTTTGTTAAAGTTAAAAACTGAAAAATATAATTGAGTATATAATTTAGTCAATATCGTCCACCCTTACTTTGCTTTTAAGCGTAAGCAACAAATAAATATTCAAAGGTTTTTTTGTAAAAATATTTGCATGAAGAAAATAGCCACACACAAATTGATATAGCAGTTGACCTCAGGCGCTGACCTTGGGCAAGTGTTTTGGTGAGTTTGAGTGCGAACAGAACTTTTTAGGAACTGTGGCATAGCAACAATGAAATAGTGAGCCCTTAAGCAGTGAAAAATATATACAGTATAATGAGTTACCATATAGTCTTTTAAATATACCACTTAATTGAGCTCTTACTCGGACATGTTAAAAAGCATAAAAGCATGAATAAATAACAGTAGCACATTACATTTATCTGACTACCCGTGCCCTGACATCTGCAGAAGCCACGTTGCTGTGACGTACCCCCAGAAGGTTGCGTGGAATGTAGCCCTCGTGGTCGCCCATGCGCGCCCACCACCACTCGATCTCCTCCTCGTCCTCTCTGCGCAGGATGGTCATGCAGTCGCCCTCTCTGAAGGACAGCTCGTCGGGGTTCTCGCCGCCGTAGTCCCACAGGCCGTACACCACGCCGCGGTTCATGATGCCCATCTTCTCCTGGACACCTGGAGACGAGAGGGAAACAAGTCAAGTCAACTGCAAAAAAAAAAATCTGCTTAGAATTCATGTTAGATGGAGTGGAGGGGTCAGAAAGTGTTGGTTAAGTATGAAAACTGTGTGGGAAAATACTTAAAGGGGCTGCACCAGAGCTATTCAGGTGAAAATAAGACTGATGTGCGCTCTCGCTATCAATTTAAAAAAAGTTTTTTTTAGCTTTACCATGACGGCAAAACTCACTCTGGTCTTTAAAAGTTGTGAAAAGCGCTTCTCTTGATAAATGATTAGAATGCTTAGAATGTGTTAGGTAAGTGAGTGATACATGTGCAAACACTCTGTTTTTCAAGTTTTTAAGACTGGTACAGCACCTTTAATCCTGTGTAATGGTTGTTATATTGTTCTCATCAACATATTGTTTGATTGAGTTGTACATTTTATATTAATTCACGAATCCTGACTAATCATTAACATGCATTAGATAGAAACCTTAGGTATAAATAAAAGTATGCTTATAGGAAATACAATATGAACTATAAATTAGATAGCAAAGTATCATATATCAAATAACCCTTTTATTACTTAAAGACTTAATCTAAAGTTGGAGCATTACCCATAATTATTATAACAACTAGAAGTGAAAATTGAGATAGAACAACTCTAAAAAGGACACATATTATGCAAAATTTACATTAATAATAATGTTTCCTCATCACAAACCTGGAGTTGTATTCTCTTCATTCACGCTAGTATGATGAATCCTGTTTAGTAAGTTCCCACCCTCTGAGACTCACAAAAACAATCGGGTTTTGTTACGTCGTAGGTCAAGCTTCAAGATCTTCTGCGCTATTTTTAAGTCCATAAACGTTCTGAGCATTTCTGTTGTTGTTTATCTCCCCTATGTAATTCCATCTGCAGCCAATAGACTAACTCAATTCCTGACGTGGGAAACACTTGACTGCTATGAAGTAATGTGTGCTTTTTACAGACCAGTTACTTAAAGTTGTAAAAACATGAGCTGCCAAAGCAGAGGTGCTCTAGAGCATGTTTAAAGGACAACAACAGTATGCATAAGAAGCATGTACTGACCGTAGAGGAACTGGGAGCACTGGGTGTAGCCCTCCTCCATCTCCTCACACTTGTCGGCTGCCGTCTGCATGTCGCTGTATGTCATGGCGAACACAGCTGCCCCAGACTCCACCAGGAACTTACAAACCTGGACGTTGTTACAGGAGGCCGCGCAGTGAAGAGGCGTCCTGAGCGAGACAGGGAAAATATGTTAAATGTACTGCTTAACCAGTATCACCAATGTCTTACACATTTATAACTACGCAAACACGTACACAAATGCAATTTATTATCTTGGTTCCACAGTATTATCAACCCTAAGTAAAAAAATGACTTGTATAATAAAAATGATGATAATAGCTCAATGCCCAGTTTTGCTTTTGTTATGCAAGTCGATCTTTTAAATTAGAAGTTTATTTTTATGACAAGAAATAGTTCGCGATAATGAATATTTTAAATCCAAACGTCTTGTAAGTAACCCACCAGCCGTCACTGTCTGCCGCGTTGACATTGACCCCAAACTGCACCAGGAACTTGACGATCTCCGTATGACCAGCACAGACCGCGTTGTGTAGAGCCGTGATGCCCTCGTCATTAGGCTGGCTGGGGTCTTCCACCTGAGAGAGACAATTAGAATATAAGATTTGTCCAACAGAGGTAATGCACTGACATTCTTTTACTCGAAAAATGCATATCTGCATATCATGTAGACTACACCACTGCTTTAAACATTGATTCAACAAAATAAAGGTGTTCACATATATTTTTCTGTGACATTAGAAGTGACATTTGGTGTAATTCCTAGTGTGATGTAAAAATTTA
Organism: Rhinogobius similis; assembly: GCA_019453435.1. Lineage (NCBI taxonomy): Eukaryota > Metazoa > Chordata > Actinopteri > Gobiiformes > Gobiidae > Rhinogobius > Rhinogobius similis. The sequence goes on from CM033634.1 coordinate 26,516,974, forward strand.
CAACCAGGAAGTAAAATTAAAAACCTAAATTTTTTTTTGAAATCTTAGCTACATTTTAGTTAAATGGATAGTCCAACCTGCACCTTAAGGCTGATACGGATGTCCAAATATCGGCACAATATGGACAGGTCTAATTCTGCAAGGCCTGACGTCTCAAACAGAGAAAGGAATTGCAGATTGTATTTGTATTGTCCTGGTTTTTTGTTTCTCTTCCAAAAAAATGTTAAAAAGTGGAGACAGAGCACCAAAACATTATGGAAAAAGAATAACCAAATAAGTAGAGTAAGTTTAACAGTGATTAGCTCACAGGTGTCATAGATTCAAATATTCAATACATTTAATTAAAAAATTTCCCAAGAGGAAATCTTTTTTGAGATGCAACTGACCAGTAGCAGAAATCAGAGGTTAAATTGAGATTAAAAATAAGACCAAAATAACAAACTAAACCCCCAGAATCAACAAACTTTACATTTTAGCAGATACTTTGCTGATGACTATATAAGCATGTAAATACTCGCAATGTGCCAACGGTTTTGTAAGCGCTAGGACCAAGCTAAAGGTGCACTATGTAACTTTTCACCTTTATTTTTGGCCATTTCTGTAACAAAATCCTTCTAGATCTATGGAGTAATACTGCCCCCTGCCCTCCATTTGAATATTTTCCTCACCCAGTGCAAAACAGTAAAGAAAACTCACTTCGTAGATGATTCTCTGCACCAGGTCAAACTCTCCTTCCAGCGACGAGTCCAGCAGCAGAGCCAGAGGGTTGAACTTGACCCTCATGCTGTGCTCGATGCGTTCAGAGCCTGGTTTGCGCAGGTTTGTCCGCTTTCCCTGGAGACACAACCATAACATCAGGAAAAGTGAACAAGTGAAAGGTCTGCACATCCACAGTCTGCTCAGAGAGGGGAGGTAACGCTTCTCCTCCACTGCTAATCTACTTCATGGATCAGGCTGTTCCCAACAAATATTTCCACTGAAGCCAAGTTTATGTAACCTCATTATTAGGAGCCATTCTTTGCTTTTTAAAATGGGGTTTGTGAGATGGTGAAATAGGTCATGGAACTTGTGGTTACAATGGCTTTCTGGGTTAAAACCAAAAGCTTCTTGAGAAGGATTATGGGAAACTGCTGTTTATTTTCTACACAAAACAGCTTTTAAAACTCAAGGTGACAAAGCAAAGAGGTGATCGGCTTACAACTATTTTTCCACTCAAACAATAGGGATACTTTTCAAGATTATGAAGTTATATAATATATGGGCAGGTCACCAGTGAGGGGCTAGTTGCTATGGCCAAATTGTGTTTATTTGTAGGGCAGAATTTACAGTTCAAAAGTTCAAATGCAGCACATTGGAATTGAAAACGTGATCTAGGCTCTAAGAAAATTGTTAAACTGTTTTTTGTAATAAAGGGGATATATTTGAACTAACTACTAGCATTTTTAGTAAACAAATTGTCAGCACAATAGATTTGATAAGAAGAATCTTGTTGATGTTGTTATTAGCCTTAAAACTTACATTTTTTTAATGAAAAACTAAAATGAACATCTGTATCTCTGCTGCACTTACTGAGTTTAGGCACAATCTACTGGCTGTAGAGCACTTAGACAAGCTAAAAATTGTATTATGGAGCGTTTATGAAGAAATGTGAGTTAAGGTAGCAATTGCAATGATTTGCAATCATGAATCATGATTTTTTTTTTTTTTAATACTTCTCTCTCAAAATGCATAAAGATGGAAGGTCGGGTAAGTTTATAGTTTTTTTATTGTCAGTTTTTATTTTTGGCTTAATAGAAGAAAACTGAAATTGATTAAAAATATATATATGTATAGTTAACACAGCCTGAAGAAAATAGGCCTGTCACAATTATTGACTTTATTGACCTTTATTTAACCAGGAAAGTCCCACATCTTTTTCAGGTGAGTCTATTGTACATGTTTTAGTGATAGGGAAACCAGAGGACCTGGAGGAAACCTATGCAAACACAGGGAGAACATGCAAACTCCACACAGAAAGACTCCACACCGTCCAAGAGCCGAACAAAGGACTTGGTGTGAGGGGAGGGATGTGCAATCTTTTTTTGGGCTCAGTATTAATTTAATATAATTAATTTTTGTGATACTGTATTTGTACAGCAGAAGGTAGAATTAATGATGTATTGATGACTCTTTATCAATACTGATTATCTACAAGTATGTGCCATTTTATTATTGCAGAAACTGTTTTTCTTTTCCATGGTTTGAAAGGCTTTGTTATTCTGCTGAAATGTCATCAATATTACAGTTTATCGCAATATTTTTAGTATCATGAACTTAATCTTATTCAAACACAATAAAATGAAGTTGAGTAGTACCGGTGGCAGAGTGACTTGTCCGGTGACCTCCGGCGCCTTCATGCTCTCCTCACTCAGACTGTCCTGCTCGGCCCCGCTGGGATAGGGCGGGGGCGGGTATGGCGGGAACTCCTCCAGGAAGCCCTCTGGAGGCGGCGGAGGGGGCATACTGGGCGCCTGCACCTGGAGCTCCTCCCCACCGGCAGAGGGCGGCGGCGGGAACACCACATCCTCCGGCCGTGGCGCTGGGTGACTGGGCGGTGGTGGCGGAATAATTTCTTCATTTCCCACTACGACTATCGAAGGCTTGCTGATCGGTTCTGGCTGCACCGGTTCAGCGGCAGGCGTCGGGACTTCCTCCTCCGCTTGTGCCGAGTGGCTAGCATCTGCATCATTTACGAGAATTCCTGCGTTTTCCGACACTTTTTCCGGATCGAGCGCGAAAGCAGGAGTGGTTGGAGCGACGGTCGTCTCCATGGCCGCTAAAGTGGTCTTCTGATAGAGCAGTTTTTGGATGTTGGGTCCGGCGGGTCCTTCAGGTTCGGTGATGGAGCTGCGTTTCTTCAAAGGCCTGGGAGCGTTGTAGAGTTTTTTCCTCAGCGCTTCCAGGTCGCCGTCGCTCTGGTGCCGGTACGGGTTGGAGATGAAGGGGAGGAGCTTGGTGGGGCTGAGGGGGCGGGGGATGCGCTCGGTCTCGGGGTGGGTGCTCGGCGGCGCTGGGGCGGGTGCGCTGCCGTTGTTGTGGTCCACCTCGTTCTCTGTGGGCGAGCGGCGGTCCAGGTAAGGGTTCTCCGGGTGCTGCTGGGAGCCGGAGAAGACTGGTTTGCCGTACACTAGGGAAAAAGTGCAGAAAATGGTAAATGTTAAGAAGAGAAAAGAACAACAAAAAAACAAGGTCAGAAGTATTATAAAAATCTGTTGACTATATTTGTTTGTTCTTTCAGTCCTGACTTCAAAAAGAGTAGAGCTATTAACAAACAACTGAGGTAAATGTATACTTGTAGTAAATTCTCCACTGCATTTGACTGGGGTTAGTAATGCAAATGTTATGCATTATTTGTATTGTTATTATCATTCAAATATGCCCTTGAGTACCTTTACTTTGGCATCTCATGTTTAAAGGTCCCATATTCTGCTATTTTCCCCTTTACACAGTCTATTCTAAGGGCTTTGTTGATAAAATTTTGCGTTGTACAATATCCATAACATAACAGTTTCCAAAAAACACCCATTTCTTGGACTGGCCCCCCTCCTTGCAAAAGCAAACGGCTCACTCTGAGATCTGACCCCCCCGAACAGAGAGCAGGTTGCCTCCCCCGCCCAACTCGCGCGCCTCCCCCGCCCAACTCGTGCCGAAGCCTAGAGCGGAGATAGTGCGCATGCGCCGTGTGCTCCGGTAAACAGCGATACACAAACACGGGAATAAACCTTTTATCCGTCCTGGACGGTGCGTCGTGCTGAGTCCTCGTCCTGGATCTGACCTGGAGTTTGGCGTGCTCCAGTACCTCGGCGGACGCGTTGCCGTTTGGTAAATAACAAGCTAACTCTTCGATCTGTCGTATCCATCGTGTAATTACTGTGTAGCATTAGCATTAGCTGTTTTTATTCTGCGGCTGCGCGCTTCCCGGAGGCGTGGCTTAAACACTGCGTCATCCATGGGAAGCCGCGTCATCCATGGGATGAGCTCCCGTCTGCCTGCTCAGCCGAGGGGGACAAAAAAGACAGTTCTCTAGCGAAAGCATGCGGGAATCAATCAAAAAACCACTTTGGGCACACATACGAGGCCCAAATAGCACTGTAGGAAGGTTAAAACCTCTGAAAAGTCGATTTTGCATGTTATGGGACCTTTAAAAACAACCCAAAAAAAAAAAGATTTAAAAAAAACAACTTTCAATTTCTCTGGCTTTACCCACACGAGGAACTCTATCTACTGGCAGCAGAGGGGATTACATATGAGAAAAAGAAATGTCGGCAGAAAGGAAACTGACTAGTGCAGCCGAGCAGTTGTAATGATCGCAATTTGACGGCAGAAATATTCAGAACTGACTCTGAAGATGCTTTAGTGGTGTTTTTGTACCTGAAAAAGACTACCTGAAGAAAACCCAATCAAATGCAACATGCAAACTCCACACAGGAAGGCCTTCTGGTTGTGAGGCATGAGTGCTAGCCACTCAGCTATTGCAATATTTGTCATTTAGATTATATTATACAGTATCTTTCAAATTTTACAAGAATAAAAAAAAATATATTGCTACAATGATTACCAACTAACGACTATTAATAGTCGACTAGTTAGCGATTATCAAAGTCAAACCAAATAAATGCTGAAATATGGTGAGTGAAGGCTTCTAGATACACAATACATGATTGAAGGACAGAAGTGATGACAAGCAATGATTTATAAACATAAAAACAGCACAGAAGATATCAGCGCTCTACCTATGACATTACCATACTGGGAAATTTGGAACAGAGCAGGAGAATGAAGTGAATGAAGCTAAATACAACATGTTATTATGATTACATGTTACTTGCTCATGGCTATAATTCAACATTTGTAATCAAATGTATAGGCTCCATGGTGATAGGTGCTTTTCACGATGGTGCCTGGCTAGTTCCAGTTGCTGTTCTGTTGCCTTCAGTTACCGTTCCATTCATTCTCTTTGGGGATTAGCAGAGTCTTGCTAGAATAAATCTAAATAAAAACGATCTCACAGCAAAGAACAAGTCACAGATGGATGATCACTGACAGTATGTTAAGACCTTTACGTACAATGTAAAGATGTTACTTGAGGAAACGTGTTTATAAAAGTAAGTGCTTTTGTCTTAAAGCTTAAGGCTCACATAAATTAACTTAAATATAAAGCAGACAAACTTGATAAAAGTATAGATATAGAAAGATATAGAAATTAAAGTGTTTTTATAAACAGAATAGTTTAGCTTGAGATGTTTTACACATTTTAACATTATTGATTAGATTAAATTGAATTTGGTTTAGCATTAGCTGAGAGACAGACTGCCTTATATACTCCGGTTTCCCCAAATGAACTATTTGTACTGTACGTGTATTCAACATGCTCTCAGTGATTATCCATCTGTTACTTGCTTTCCACTTTGTGTTAATTGATTAATGATTTATTTTAGCTAAACCCAGCTAAATAAAGGAATGAATGGAGCAAGAGGCAAAACTCTGCATGTTTATGGCCACCAGAACTAGCTGGTCGGTTTCCTAAAAAGGGCCTATTACAAATGTGAAAGATTACATTTTGCCATATGTACTGGAGGCATTTTCCTTTGCATTGGCTTATACCATGAGCAACATATGGCCTAGAATTCAAGACAAGCTGCTACTCTAATCATTGACCTGTAATCACCTTTCTGCCACATTACCCTCACACCACCAAACGTACCACTTGTGAAGCCATTGGTGCGGCTCTGTGCCCGGCTCAGCGCCCCCTGGATGCCCGCCTGCTGGGTGTACATGGAGTAGATGGAGTTGGCGTCGAGGGTCTGCGGTTTGCCCAGGCGGCTGTCCTTGGGGAGCTCCGGGGTGAAGGGTCGGACCGTGGCGGCGGGCGGGGTGTCCTGTTTGGAGGGCAGGGGCAGGGTTTGGCTCTGCGAGGGCGGCAGTGGGGAGCGGCCCGGGCCAGGCTGGTGGGGCTGCTGCTGCTGCTGGCTGTGGTGGGGCTTGGTCTTGGGGAAGGTGCCAGTGTGCAGGGTCGGTTTGCCATACGGGATGACAGCGGGGCCCTTGGGCTTGGTGGGAACCGGAGGAGGCACCTTGACCGGCTTGGATGCAGACTGGAGAGAGAGAAAGAGAGAGACATTGAGAAATTGTGAAGAAGTGATTTCATGTAATATAAAAAATCAGTTTTGTTAACATATTTATAATAACTAGGGCTGTCACTAATGACTATTTCAGTAGTTCACTGGTCAGTGATTATTTTTTCGATTAGTTGATTAGTTATTTTCTTGGACATGGAGACTTTTTAAATTCATTTTTAACCAAATAAAGGTTGAAATATGGTGATTGAAGGCTTGTAGATAGAGAATAATTATGAATAAAGTGTGACAAGTGTGTTTTTTGACATTTTGAATTAATACTGCTACTGTTGTTGTTCTTAAAAGACCTTATGATGTGTTTTGGAATGTGTGTAGTCCAAATAAAGAATATGATTATCAAAATCCAGCTAGAGTTATTTTATCTAGTCACGATAAGATGATTAATCATTGCAGCCCTAATAATAACCCAGTATCACAATGGTCATTAAGTACATCAGAGATTTGACAAATTACAAAAAAGCAAGTGGTTAAATGTTCTATTTGTACAGTGCAATAACAACAGAAAATTCAAAAAGTACTCATCTGAACTTGGCTTTGTTATAATATTTCACTTCTCATCAAAAAGGCTTTCTCAATTAAGTGAATAGAACACTGGTCACTAGTTTGTCAAAAATCAGATACTAATTGGTACTAAAACTTCTGCCTTTTAAGCACAGTTTTTTAATTATCTTGAACTTTATCAGAACTAATATAAGGTCACAACGTTTAATACAGATAAGTAATTTTTAATGTAAATGACTGTCTTTTATCTTCGACCCAACATCGAGAATTAATTATTGTAGTTGCTTTTAGTGGGGAATTCAATATATTTTTCCAGATTTTGTAAATTAATCAGTGCTTTCTTTTTACATCAACAGGTTCATGAGTGACACAGTCTGGAGCATGTATAAACTTTACTTTCTGGCCTTGATGCAGGGGTTGTTGCTGTTCATCTTTATCAGATTAAGAAAATCACATCAAACTCAATTTCGTTCGACTAATGAGTACAGATTTACGCACACATACAACTTTTTAAGCTCTTCTTCACACCAAGTGCGTTCCTTTACTTATTTTGCATTTGTGTGCCATTTATATCTGTGTGGTACTTTCATCTTAGAACATAAATATTCATAAGTTAATTGATGAATACAGAAAATATTCTTGTTTATTTGCAAAGTAATGCGCCAAACAAAGCTAGCTTATTTGATCCTTTTATCTAATGTCAAACACAGTCAAATACCAAGCTCTTTACTTTGTTTCTATTACTGAGCAGAGAAGCAGAGAAAAAAGAAGAAAAACATCCAGTTGTGAGGCAAGTAACTGAATATACAGTATTTGATGGTCAGTTCTCTTCTGTCTGTCTCACCTGTGCATCCCGGACCAGGTCGTCGCTGCTCTGGTTCTTGCGGAGGGCGTTGGTCTGGAGGTCTGTGGGCTCAAACATAGAAGCCGGGCGTGCCTTCTTGTCCCTCTTCAGCTCTCCGTCATCTAAGCAGAGGGAGAGGGGACCAGTCAGTTTCCTTTCACATGATAAAGACCAAACACAAACAACAATAGGCCTGTAATAAGCCACAGGGGCTGGTAGCTAAGGGAATGTAAGGGTTTACAAGCAATAACTCAAATAATTAACATAATACATAATAAATCTATGGGATGTGAGCAATGAAATAAAATTATATCTTTGTTGACTTTTGCAATATGACTTTTTTTGCTATGTTTTAGTACACTGTTTGGCTTGGAATGGTTGAAAAAATTAAGTGTAAAAATAGAGCTGAGAAAATTGTGAACATTGATTGTTCACAGTTTTAGATTGGATTTTATTTTGTTTAATTAAAAGCAAATAAAAATCTCATTCAGTATTAACTTCTTGAACAAAAACAAGGAGACTTTTAATAAAAATTGCCATTTAAACAAAAAAAAATATTCAAATTTCAAATATGAATTCCTCCCTGAACATCTGACAGATTGGCGTGATCTCTCCATTAAAAAGACCTCAGCTGATAATTGACTATTAGAAATGACTGAATCCCGATCTGAAAAATACGAGGAAAAGCAATCTTTTCCTTTCAATGGAGAAGAGCGGCTCTTTTATCCAATGTTCAACAACTACAAGAGCAAACACGGACAGTCAACTCAACAGTACAGTCTCCTGCGGTCTGGTAGGAGCCAAAATTCACTCCCCACACATGCACTATCCCACCTAATCGAATTCTTAATGAAATCGCCGGTGGACAATTACACAAACTTACAGTCGGATGCTATGGACACTTAACAAACAATAATAACATTTTGAGAATCTCCAGTGAGCGTCGCTGTGGGCGCACCTTTTCAGGAAACTATTTGTCTACTCTGGACAACTGTTTGTATTTTTCTTGAACATCTTGTTATTGTTGTTGATTGACTGAATTTATTTGTGAAAAATCAAAGTTAAAAAGTGCACTTCAGTCTAGCTAACACTTATTTCTAATCTCTGCAGATTCGTAATTCTTTGAGTATTTGTGTGTCAGAAGAAAGAGTGACAGTATTATGTAGAGTAGTTCGGTTTCTTGTGATTATTGTCTAATTTAATTGACAACTCTTTTCCAAAATGTGTTCTAAATGAAACAATTTTCATTACCATGTTCTGCGGTGGAGTTGCTGTGGGAGGGCATCCGGGGCAGTGTGGATGAGGAGCCATGACTGCCGATAGAGTTTGAATCAGGGCCAGAGGAACTCCACTCTCCCAGCTTCGACGATCCTGTAAGGCATAAAAAAAAAGTGTTAAACTGGGCTGTCACAATAACAGTTTTTGAAGTATGTCTAACAAACTCTGTTCTACAAAAACCAATAATAAAAAAGTACACACGATAAATAATGACCCCTAAAACTGGTTACAAACCCCCTTTCAATTTATGTCCAATATATAAAACATAACCAATACTATTCTAGGCTTTATATTTTTAGATGAAAATAGGTAGACAGCAAGTTCCCAAAAGGCAACAAGTAAACTGTATGGGATTGAATTATAATGTCTCATAATAGAATAAAGCAGTCATTCCCAGATCTTACATTTTTATAAGTCGACTAGTTATTTTATCTAGAAAAAAATACAATGGAACAAGCATAAAATGTCTTGCTTTACTTAAAATAAGTAAAACACAAGCATTTTCTCCTTTGAGTACACACAAAAAAAGCTACTGCGCTAGAAATTGGGGGGAAAACAGCTTGTTCCACTTTTAGTTCGTGGTTTATTTTACCCTGTTTATTATGTGTTCATTATTGCGGATCTTTGATTATTAGCAATTATTTTTCCCTGTTCATTTTTCCAAGTTTGGTCACCTGTTTTTTAGTGCTGTCAGCTGAGGTGATCAGTGGTCATCTGTAAGGGGGGCTGCAGCATTGGGATTAAGTTAGAGGGGGGATTTATGAATTGGTATACATTTTCTTATGTTGATATTATTTAGTGTATAATACCTATTGTATATAAAAATTCTAGTTTAGTAATAGTTTGTGGAGAAAAGTTGAAAAATCTGTTGAAAATTACAGGAAGTACAAACATTACACGAGGCAGGCACAGATTCATTCCACCCAAAGGTTATGCAAATTTACCCAAATAAACAACTTTTTTGAGCCTTTAAACATTAATTTAACAAAATAAAGGTGTTCACATATATTTTGATTTGTCAGATTAAATAAATATGCGACATTAGCTCAGTTTAGTTTAGAGTACAAAATAATTTTCTAGTGTGACGTCATCATTTACAACCAGGAAGTGATATTACAAAACTTAAAAATTGCTATATCAGGATAAAGTTTATATATACTTTTTTTTAAACTTTAAACATATTTATCTTACCCGTATTTTCGTTACATGAGCTCTCATGTCTCCTGTGTGTTTTTTCTTTTCAAATCATAGGCATTTTGGTTTTATTTTCTCCTTGTTTTTGTAAATAAATTACCTTTTTTTGATTTTGAGCACTACTCCTGCCTTATGTCCTGCCTGATTGTAAAGTCCGGTTACAACATTACAGAGAAACTTTTGATTTTGATAGATAATTGAATTATTACAGCCCTAACAATGAGACAGTATAAATCTTAGAGATGTTTACAGTAACAAAACAGAAGTAAATTTCCATCAACCATGCGTTAAATTATTTTAGAAGATTCCAGCGATGTACAAAGATATCTCCAGGTCTAAAATTCTCACACATTTAAAACAAGACAGTAAGGAATCAGATTCAATCTCAACATCTCAAACGCAAACCAGGAATGTAAGCTTAAATTTGTGTTTTCGTTTTTCTCCGCTGAAGTCACACGAAACAAAGATGGAGATAGCAGACACCGCACACGCAATCTTAACCATGTACCTTTTCTCTTTGCCCGCAGTTCTTTGAGAGGCTTAAGCAAGATCATGGCTTCTGATGGCGATGCGTTTGAGAGAAAAATCAGTAAAACAACGTTCAATTCAAGCTCCTGCAGCCCAAACTCAAATGTTACAGCTTTTATAATAACCGACAATAGTAAAATCTCGTTTCTGTCTCTCGCTTTTCCATACAGCAAACCGACTCAGCATGCAGAAGTAATTGTTTACAGGAGACGTCAGCTTATTGCATTTTTAATAACTTTACATATTTGTTATCCGCAGTACGTGAGGAAAAGACTAATTGACCTGACATGAACACGAGAATAGATAATGCAAGCGTCCTTGTTTATCTTATAGCCAAACAGAAGAAAAACACTCACTGCAAAAAAGAGAAGAAACATAAAAAGTGCGAGAACTAGCGATCTTAAATATGAGCAAGAAAGAATTTTGAAAAACAGCACAGCATCCAGCGAGTGGACCACACGGCAGCTACCTTCTGAGCTCAGGGTCACGTCACATTCAGAAGGACCACACTTCTCTGATGCAGCACAATCAAGACACAATCATGTTTCAATGTTAAGAGGATATTTTGATAAGTAATAGAAGAAGAACAAATGAAAAGTCTTGAAATGATTGATTGATTGTAGTAGTTTTGGCAGATTTCATTACATGCTATATTATCTTAATGCTTACGGAGAAAGAATTCAGTTAATTATAGGGCTGGAACAAGTCAATTTGATGAATCACAATTCATAATTTTGCAATGTATTTATCGATTTCTGAACTGACTTCAAAACATGTGCTGACATAAGAGGTTTTATCACCGAAACAGAGCGGGAATTAAACCAAAAAGGCAAAAGAAACGTGTACAATCTGTGTTTTTGATGAATAAACATGCTGTAGATATATGTTCAATGGGCTTTCGTGACTTAATTGATTTAAACAAAAGAATAAGAAGAATAATAATAAATGAATTTGAAAAAATGTTGTCAGTTACAGCCTAGCTAGTTACATATTTTCAACTTTATTTCATATTACAAATATTTTTTTTACTCCACCAGCTTTGAAAACATGCTACAAATTAGCTTTGTATTACTTTTACTTGTTTAGGATATTTACATTTTTATAGTCGTAAAAAGCCAAAATTAAAGTTATTCTAATAAAATGAATTTAGTTACAACAAATTATTTTTATACATTAGATTTCAGAAACAGATATCTCCATTTTGTTCTACAGATATAGAAATAATGTCAAATGGACAGATGGACGGAATAATATTTTGATTGCCGTCAAACGCATTAGCTTTTGAAAACATTGCCATACAACGAATAAACTACGGGCCATCGATGACTTTCTAAAATTTTGTAATCCCTGCAAACCTAACTCATCATATGCTTATGTCCCAAAAAACAAGCCCAGTTGAGTCTTACCAGTGCCCGCCTTGGCCTGCAGGTCGTGTGTGGGCAGCGTGGCCGTGCCGTCGGGGTAGGCGGGCTTCACCAGCAGGTCGCTCCTCACTGGCCCCCGGGGCATGGTGGACGACTGGATGTACGGCCCCACAGCAGCCACGCGAGAGGGCCCCGACTGCTGCTGCCCGCTTTGGCCTTCAGAGGGCAACTGAGCACAAGAGAGAGGCGCAGGCGTTCATTGTGGGTCCCCTTTAGCGGAGTCACCATTCCTCCAGGAGCCCATCATAATAATCTCATTTAAATACAGACAATTCTTCCGGTAACGCATTTCATACACTTACAAAAGCCAGTTCTTTATATAATTAATAAAGGTGTACATGTTTATAGACTGAATTCATGCATCCATCCATGATTTCGTATTATAACCACAATCTCAAATGTGTGACCTCAGATGTGTCCAAACTTCCTACACATATTTAAATATATCTGAAGCATAGTATTTATTTACTTCAAAACTGGATAGTACAGTGGCCTATTAGGAAATCTTTTAATAATACTTTTTTTCTTCCTGTGGTATTTGTTTGAAAGTGTTTGTAGTCGGTGTTTTGATTTGTCTAGTTAGATAATGGTTAGAATTTAAGATGTATCCAAGAAATAATAAAGTTGAAAGCAATAGAAATATGATAAAATTGTTTTTAGAACTTTTTTTTTTACCCTGCGGTTTTGTCCTAAGGGGGTAAAACTGATTCTTGAAATTTAGATTTTTATTCTGGAAAGACAGTGAATTTGTTTTGGTACATTTTTGTAACACCACCAATCACCAAAATCAAATTAAATGTTTCTTATATGTAATTATTGTCAGTATAACAATGCAAATATCAGTATCGGTAATATCGGAGCTCTTTCCAAGTATCAGATATTGAAAATTTTGCAAACGTAGCACCAATATTTTTGTTTGTCTCGGCGTATTAGATGTGTCTTTTTAAACAGAATTCAAATAGAAATATAACAGTGTAACATAGAATAGACTAATATGTTGATTTAATATCTTAATTCATGCATTAGAGGTCACAATTGTTTTGCAATTTTAGAGGAAGTAATACCTCACGTGCTCAATGGTAGAAACAAAAAACAATGTCTTTAAATTAGATATGGTGCCACCTAGAAGTCATTTTCAATCTGAAGGGACTGGACTGAGAAGCTGGAAATGTAGAAAAAAAGTGACAAGTGAGAACAACTTGAAACCGAGACAGAGCAGTTTCAGGCTGTAACTCCTAATTTAGCTCAGGGCTGTACACATTTCTTGCTCCTCAGATTGAAAATGACATTCGAATGGCAAAACGTCTCAATTTCACATTTCAGATATTGTCTTAGAGGAGGTTTTTTACTTTACTTCCAAATGAAATGTCTAGCTGCTCTCTTCTCTCCCACAAAACTCATTATACTCACTTTGAATTCTACACATATGGAGCTGTCAGCGATGAAATAAAACGACAAACGAATGGAGCAGACTTTGCACAATATTAAAATAATGAATAAAAAGAAAATAAGACTGAAATCTGTAGTGTCCAGTCCTGGTTTAGTTACCTGCAGATGAGAGTCTTTTGCTGCCCTCTCTCTACCAGGAAAGCCATTCTTAAAGACAAGAAGCACAATATGCAAAAGCAGTTCAAAAACGACCCAGCATTTCTTCTTCCTCTCCTCCCATCTTAACAACAACTTTTCCTGAGTATTTTGAACCCTCTCCACTCCAGAGCTTGTTGATATTTGGTTGGTGGAAAGAAAGAATAGGTTGAATGGCTCGTGTCTTTGTACCCGTTTGAAAAAGGCTGCCTCATTATGATTCAGGGCAGCTTATGGTTAGATCACCTTTATACAATAGCCACATTTCCACTGGTTCGCTTTGGAGCGGATCGGGGCGGTCCTGAAGTGTTTTAAGGGAATCATACCGGTCTGTTTAAGCGATTCAAAGTAGACCGTGAGACGTACAAGCTTCCCAAGTGGTCTGGCTCGCTTTCGACTCTTGTAACGCTTTAGCGCGAGATGCAAACTCAGGTGAAACGAAATGGTAAAATATATAAATATAGATATAGATATAAATAAAAAATATATGATTTCTCAAACACAGACTTGTGTTAAACCACCTTATTCCCAGTAATTTTATTTGTTGAGCCGCCAGACATAGCAAAACAAAGCTAGTGCACGTTAGCATTAGCGGTTTTCTGTTCATCAACGCACCGCACTTGCATCAAGACCCAAAGTATTATATTTCCAGTGTACATTGTATCTAACATTACCCAAAGCAACAAATGACCTAACGGGATATTAAAATGAAGTGTAGAGGCGCAGAGAAGTCAAATAAGCACAAAAAGCTAACGATAAACTGGAAGTAGTTTCTCGTTTACTCTAGCTTTAGCCACGTGTCACAGCGACACAAACTTGGAATTACTGAATGTTTTTCTAGTCAATTGCTGAGGTCAGCCTTATGATTAAAACGTATAATTCAGGTTCAATTTAGATTTTATATATAAGAAGACATAGCTCTTAATTGGTCTGAGACAGTTGCTACATCAATTTCTACACAGCGACTTCTATTTTTTTTTAAGTCGCATGCAAATTTTGAGAGTTTTTTTGTGAGAGGCTCTTTCATGTCATAAAAATGGGTAGTTTTTGGACATTTTCAGGTCTGTTTCACAATAATACGACCAATGTTGACTAAAATAAATGTTGTTATAGATGTAAAATATTACAAATCTGTGCATCTCATTAGCGCTCATTCAGAGGCGACACACAACGTTTAACAAGTGGGTTTATTTTGTAGAGCTGGGGTTGCTGATTTTGTGGTGTTTTTTTTTACTGGTCTGAGGAGCAAGAGCCAGTGGAAATGTGGCTAATGTCTACGGCACACATGAACTGCACACACACACACCTTAGTGCGCACCTAGCTAACGTTTGAAGTTGGATTAGGGAACAGCTTGTGTGTTTATCTAACAGCCTTTGGAGGACATGTAAACTGCGCATTAGAACATCTATTATTTATGCATAAACTTGGAGGGCACTTTAAAAGAGCTTGTTTGCTGTGTAAACATTGTTCACTGCATGTTAAGTAGAATATTTTGAGGATAAGCCACAGAAGAGAAAAGATAAACATCTGTGGAAAAAGTGGGAACATTGTGTATTGTGCATGAGGACAAATTTCCCTCCGGGTTGTTAAAATGTTTGAATAAGGAACATTTGATCATAAATTCTTTTAATCCATGAGTTTCAGAATGATGATAAATTAGGACCCTTGCCATAGCAATTGACAATTCAAAAGTAAATATTAGATCTTTTGGATGGTGAAAAGTCTTCAAAATGTTGCATAACAGGAAGCTGAAGCCGTTTGATGGTTTAACTTCGATTTGTGTTGTTTTGTGAATAGTAGAGCAGCACTTTTAGATTAGTCAACTAGTGAATTGATTATTTATTGTATATTGCGTGTATATATTGAGACTTTTAAATACATTTTTAACCAAATTAATGTGAAATAGGTGAAATGTGACATAAATAATATTAATAATTGATTAAAATCAGAAATTGACAATTCGCATTTGAAATTTTGATTTAAGAGTCACTGTCTATAATTTAGTTACGAAAAGGTATTTTTTGTATGTGTATAGTCGATTAGATTACAATAACAATTATCAAAATACGACTATGATAAAAAAAATTTTATGGATGTCTCATCACAATTAGTAGATTAATTGTTGCAGCGCTAGAGAAAAGGGTTATCAAAAGTATATATTTTTTAATACTAATCAATAATAAAACTAGTATGAATACCTAGAAACTGAAAACAAAATCACTCAAATAGGACAATATTTGACCTTTCCTGAATAGTTTTAGAATGATCATGATTGTTATCAAAACTAGTATAAAACACTACACATTAATGAAACTCTTCTTTTCTATTCTATCGTCTTAAAAAGGTGCGTTATTTTAAATATTCACTGCGGTATCAAAATTGGTATCAAGTATCAAATTTTTGTATTGCAGCTAACACTAATCGTTATTAAAATGTTTGAAATCGGCCAATGTATCTCTAAATGTTTTACTTCATCAAAAACTGTTAATACTTGTAAACTAATACAATGCCAACAAGAACAGTTTGATTCAGGGTCATTAGTGGACCACAACGAACCAAAATATACCAACTTTAATTAAGAAGTGTCGAGTTTATTGTAGACCAGTAACTTTTTATATTTGTATACATTTTTGTGCAAAGCTTTTGAGAAATATTAGTAGAATATTCATTTAGTCAAAAGACAGAAAGTTAATACTGAAGTCTACTGAAACACCTTCATTAGTTTTTCCCAGAAAGTGACTTGATTTGTGTTTTGCTTTTCCCCACAGTCCTCAGTCAGTTCTCATTCGAACCACTTAATGATAAATCCATTTTGAATTCTTTCTGAGGAACAGTGGGCATGCAAATCCCCCTGTAGTCTATTGGCTCATGGTCCCATTCAAACACCTTGAAAGAAGAGAGAGGTAAAATAGGGTGAAATTCACGAGTGATGAATTGCGCTCATTAATTATTGCCACAAAGACAAAGTCGGTTTTCGAAGTGGCTCGGTACATTCGAAAAAAGTAGGTTATCCGTCTTTCTTCGTTCCTGACAACTCGTAACAGATAACATCTCCGCTGAAATTCCTCTCTGTCAGCAGCGGCGGCCATTGCTTCTCTTCTCTTTCATCTCCAACTGTTTCTTTTTTTTGTCAAATGGAACTAGAATGCAGAGGAGTGATACTAAAAAAAGCAACATTTTGTGACAATCAAAACAAGATTCAACCCCCAGAAGATATTTTGATGCAAAGAATAAAGAAAGTAGAAGGTTTAGGGTCCTTCAAAGCAAAGTGTTTTTGAAATCTTACGTTGGTGAGTGGGAGTTCTGTGTGGAAGTGCTTCTGAGGCTTTGAGGAAGATAAACAACAAGTTTCAGGGTACAGCCACCAGAGGGAGCCATTTTAAAACTATATCCACTAACACCACATCAAAGCACACTGATAAAAAAATGAGAGGTCTCTGTAAACATTCTGTTTTTAGGGTACATTCAAGTTTTCTGGGTTCAAAGTAAACATACTTTCTAATGTAACGCCAAATGTATATAATTTACTAACTTTTTAAGCTTGGTTATATGCAATAATAATAACATTTTAGTGTTTTCTTCTCAACAACATTAGAGGATTGTTTGTTTAATCAGATTTTGAATGTTAAATGCTGGCAATTTTCTCATTTTAAATTTTTTCACCCTGAAAAACATACATTTTCAGCCCTTGAACATTGCAGTCTACATTTTGTTGTTTTAAGTTTTTTAATATATTGTTTAAAATTTTAAAGGAAAAATCACATTGTTTTTACCAAGGTAGAAGCAATCGATCCCAAGTGAGTGAGTCTTAAATCTTTGCTGGGAAATTTTTCACTGCAAACTTAATACAGGCAAATTTAGACTGCTGGATTTGAGGGCTTGAAAATCTAAACATTGAATATTTTAAAAATGAACTCAACTGAATTTTAGAATTAAAACAATTCAGACATATTTTTTAAGGGCTAAAATGTCAGACTTAGAAATTCAGCAGCATTTAAAATCAAAATCAGATGAAACAATTTATCTTCCATATACAACTGGATACTAAAATGGGCCAGAAATTATTAGAAATGTTTCGGCTGGAGAAAGAAATTACAATCTTTTAGCAATGTTTTGGCAGTTGAAAAATTGTGTTAAATTCTTGTTTTTGCCCAAAATATTACTTTGTGCAAGGGGCCTATTTTTGGAACCCTGATTTTCTTTTGTGGTTAAGTTCTGCATGACGTTAAGAGTGGATACACTGTGTTGTGTTTGCTGCTTACAGGTAGATTCTCCTTCTGTTGCAGCGCCGCCTTCTTCTTGTACAGTCTGTCTCTCAGCTCCGTGATCCTCTTGTCCATGGCGGCCACCTCCAGGTTACGTTTGTTCAGACTCTCCCTCTGCTGCTGCAACTTGGAGTTCTGATCCTGGTTGAGTTTGTTCCTCAGCTGTGGGCAGAGAAAGATGAGTTATGAATAGAGATGGACGATATATTGGTGCTTATATCAATTATATGTTTGACTTTAAAATTGTCCTATATGGAAAAATTTGACATTTTGTTCTAAGCTGCCCCAGGACAGTATGTTCTCTTCCCAGTTTGTCCTCAGTGTATCAGATGTGCCTTTTCAAAACAGACAGAGTAAAAAAGGAAATATAAGCGCAATGCAGGTGGCTATACATTTATAATATCCTTAAACACTGTACCTGATGTACACAGGCTTAAAAATGTGCCAAACAGAACTAGTTCATTTTAAGCGGTTTGCAGCGGTCCAAACTTGTCTCTCACTTTCCTAACACATTCCTAGCATCCTAATTATTCCTTTCAGGGCGGCAAAACAGAGTTTGGGCCTTTAGCCACTGCTAACAACAACTAGCATACTAACAGCGCGCAGGTCTACTTACATGTAACCGACTGATAAAAACAATCTATCAGTAGATGCATGTCTGAATTTTACCCCAAGAGCTTTTACATTATATCTGCATTGACTAAAAACTAATTTTACTCATTTACATTGGCATAAATTGGGTGCATCCACTTTTTAAAAACTCACAGTATCTAACTTTTTAGCCAAAAAATAAGACTAAAATAAGAGTATGCTTTTTTTCATTGTGGTTGTTTGTATTGCAGAGAAAAACTTCTAAAAACCTGTGTCCTTTCTGTGAGCGGGCTTGCATCTCCACAAACCTGACTCGTACTTGGCCTGGAGAAGCCTCCTCTTGCTTGTTTCCATGAAAATTTTGTTATTTGGTGTAAAACGTGTACATTTCCATGAATGCCCAGAAGTATGGTTTTAACTTTTTAAATATTTTTTTTCAAGTTACATATTATTGCTTTAAATTATATCCCCGCAAGATATATTTTGTAATTATTTTTAAAAGTGAACTTTTTTTTACAACTTGTAGAAACGTGTACTAAAATTTGTGAGCCTTGCTAATACAGTTTAATATTGTTATCAACATTTATAAACACCGGTTATCAGCCACAACAGAGTAATAATGGATATCATGTCATGCTGATAAAAATGGGAATAAAACTGGATATGAAGAATGCTTAAAGTCACCTGCAGCTCCTTGTAGAGGCGGTCGAGCTCGGCCACAGAGGACTGGTTGTCATGGAAGCTCTCCATCTTGCCACTTTTGAGGAGCTCCAGCTGCCGGCTCAGCTCCTCTACCTTAGTGGCAGCCAGAACAAGCTCCCTTTGTTTCTGCTGGAACAGGCTGTTCATCTGCTCGATCTCCTCCACTGAAAGACAAAGTAAAGGAAAGAAAAGAAAAGGGGAGTGAGTGGATGTTTTATTTAGTTTTGCAAAGAAGTTGGACAAATTGTAAAAAAAAGAAAAACAATTACACGTGTTCAGGTGCTGTATATTTATGTTATGAGAAGGGTGAATGGTAGTTCCTATTTATAAAATTACAAAAAAAAAGGTTTGACAGTATTGCCAGTAAGGACAAGGTGCCTTTCTTGGCTGACTGTAGACTTTGCAGTAGCTAAAATGTGACATCAATAAAGTGAATGAGCCCAACCAATACAAAAATATATAAAAGTGCTACAGTTTCAAACACTGTGATGTTTGGTGATGCTGCATGTAAGAGGAATACTAGCTCCTACCACTAATCTGACAGATTATCAAATTTTATTTATAATTATTTAATAGAGATTATGTGATTTTTATTTTATTTATGTTGTTAAAACCATTGTTATGGAATTCAGAGTAGTTCCAGCAAATAAAATCTAAGACTTTCTTAAAACGTTTTAAACGCTGTAAAACTGAATCAATCAATACTCAATCGCAGGCAAAAGAACACAAATTTGATGCATTTTAACTACTTGATAAGAAATAAATATAATATAGTTAATTTATGGGACAATTTAGGTGGATCTTATGAGTAAATATATTAATGCAATATTATTAGGCCTAGTCTATAGGTTATAACTGCAAATCCAAGACAAGTCAGGCAAATGTTTCATAGATTCAACCACAGATGATGGTTTGCCGTTTATCGTAAACTGGATTGTACTGCTGTAAAGACTCACTTGCGTGAGAAATGTAATCATGAAACATAGAATATAATATGTAGATATAACATCCAGTACAAAGGGCAAGGAAATGTAAGACTATTATATCTGAAATATAATGCTTTTTTATAGAATATAATGCTTAAACTATAAAATTTATTACTTTTGTAATGCTTTTAAAATGAAAAATGTTATGCATTTTTCATACCGTTATTATCCTTGAAACATGCTCTTGAATTTGCCATCTTATGTTTTGAAATAAAAAAAAGTGTATTACGGCCTTATTAAAAGTATTGTGTGCAATGAGCAACATGAACATGAACATGAATATTCCTCAAAACAGGCATGAATGCAACTGAATGCAACTCCAGGTATGTTTTTGATGACAGAACATTGTTAGGACATGGTTAAAAGCTCAAAAAAAGTCTCTGTAGCAGAATGTGTGGCCTTTAAGAAACCGCGGCAACTGATTTTTTTTTCCCAATTAAAAAAGTATAACAATTTCGCCAACATTTATTCCACTGGTTTACTTAATGGGCTCACCTAGCTTGCCGTTGCTGAGGCGTTTCTGCTCCACCTGTCCCTTGAGGGCCCGGACCTTCTTGAGCCTGGTCTCCTGGTTCTCGATGTTCTCCCGGAGGCGCTGGAGCTTCTCCTGCTCCGAGGCCTGCTGCTGCTGCCTCTGCTCCTGCTGCTTCAGGTAACGCAGACGCTGCTCCTGTAACACACGCCAAAGACATGACATTACACCCGGCTCACAATAGGCTGAGTGTGACTGCGCTACACTTCACTGAAACTGCTTAGAGTCCATGAATGAGAAGCCGATCATTGGAAAAACAGATGCATCAGAGGTGGCTATGACAAATGAAAATGTAAATAAACAGAAGAACTAGTACCTTTAAATCTTTGCTTTTGTGCAAACGTTTATGATCAAATAACATGGACAGTATTCTCTGCAATCTCAAAACTCAGTGTTCCTTTCAGTGTTCGCAAAAAAACTAGAAAAGAAGTATGAAGTATTCACCATCCTCAACCTGGAGTTAACTTAAAAAGGTCTGAAAACTAAAAGAACTGATTCCAATTGGTCAGTTTAAATGGATGCTGACAGGTTTGAAAATGGGATCAAGGGTTTGTTACTGCTTTAGGGAAACAAATTCTGCGATTGTCTAAACTTGTGCTGATTATTATGACTGATCTGTGCAGCTGTCTTGCAGTCTTGGCCAGGGCTCCCTTGAAAGAGAAATCTCAATAGGACTTTCCTGGTTAAATAAAGGTAAGAAAAACACTGGGATAACATTGCTTTGCAGGGAATGTTCCACAGTGTGGAATTAAACCTATAAATCTTGCATTTATTCAGTTACAGGGGGTAAAAAAAAAAGAAACAAAAGAAACAAAAACATCCAGTCTTACAGTTTGCTGGCTCACCTCCACAGATCTGACCTATAACTATGATGACCTATTGCCATGAGCTAATGGCAAATTATGGGATATTCCACACAAAGCAATAAGATCTCCATGGAAACAAGCAGGTGGCAGAAAACTTTAATAGGACAGTTTTAAGCTAAAGAATATCTATGTATCCTTACACAATTTTCTTAGTTTTCTTATTTAGTTTTTTTGTTTTGTACATTTTGAGGCAAAATAATACAGAGAAAATATATAGAAAAAAATACAGACAAGAATCCTGGACACCTGAAAAGCGCAGTAATGCCCTTTTGCCACGGGCACTGAATAACTGTTTACGTGAATTTAAAAACGTGTACTCTGTTTGACTCCTTGACATTTCCTGGCTTGCCTTTACAACCCGAGGCATCAAAACTAAAATCATTTAAGCATCAGCACATCCAGCTATGCACGCACTTTCAGACAAAAAACAAAACACAATTCTAATTTCGATTTTAACATTAATTCTGTGGTCGTCTCAAGTTCTATTCAATATCTTTCTTGATTTCTTTGTGTCAACCATATTTAAATCACACCTGACCTATTTTCAGTCATTCTTTCTGTCACGAGTAAATCACCATAGAGCCCTCGGCAATGAGAACCTAAAGCCTACAGCGATCCCAGGCTTCTCAAGTAATAACACTGCACCTGCCACTACTCAGAACTATTCACTCAATACACAAGACAAACTGCAATTTTGACAGACAAACTCATTTTCCTTTCATCTTCTGGTGTTATTTGGGCAAATTCTCAACAATTCTTTGCTTTCATCTTTCTATCAGTGCACGATAGCCTCGTCGCCCTTCACCCTTTCAACTGACTGACTGTACCTTAGAAGCCAGCAGTTGTTGTTGGGCTTCGATTTGCTGCTGCTGTCGTGCCGCCATTTCCTGCAGTTCAGCCAAAGTCATGTCCATCCGAGGCGTGCCAACCTGAGGAGATACAATGGGTTAGGAAGTATAAACAGTAAGAAATAGCCACGTTCTAATGGTGCTTGATTACATAAAATTGCCATGTAGCTAGAACTGTAATAATATATCATTAACCTTCTCTTTTTCAGTAGGAGCTATTGTAAATACAGGGTCATTGCTCCACCCAATAGAAATTTAATACAGTGCAATTTAATACAAAACAATAAAAAGATTCGAGGCACTCTGTCTTTTCATATGATAATAATAATTTCTATCCTTATTAATGTAGGACATACTGCCATATCCTTTTTGCTGTAATAATTATAATAGACTACGTGAGCTATTGAGATTCATGGATTTACAAATAGTTAGTCTCAACTTTTAAGATTTAAATTTAGGTCTAAAACTTGAACATAGGACATTCAAGGCCTTTTCTTTCCTGTTAAAAGCACTGTACCTGATTTTTACAGTCTTAAAAAACATAAAAAATAGAACTAGTTCATTTTCAATTGTTTGCAGTAGTCCAAATGTATTCCTCACTGTGATGAGTTTATAAGCGCTTTTAACAACTTTCAGGGGCCAGAGCGGAGTTGTGCCTTCACGGTAAAGCTAACAACAACTAGCATGCTAACAGTGCACTTTCTGCTATACAGAGGGGGAAAAAACACTCTGTAATTAGATGTATATTGCGCACAGCATAATCATTTTACGCTAAGAGCTGTTTTTACAATATATCTGTTGTAGAGGAAAAACTAATTATATGATATGATATTATCTATATCTATTATATTTATTATATGAAAAAATTGAGTACAGTGCCTTTATTGTATTGTTATTAGCCTTTAAACATGCTCTTGAGTACCTTAAGTTTGGTATCTCATGTTTTAGAACAAAAAAAATTGTTTAGAAAAAACCAAAATGATCTGTTTCGCTACTGTTTCCCACAGCACTAAGAGTTTTGGAAGATAAGTGACATCAGTTAAAAGATAAGTGACATCAGTTATCGAGAAACATCAGTCATCGAGGGAATTCAGCAGGGAGTGTTTATGACGCTCAAGGGAGAGACAATTTTTTAAACAGGATTCATCAAAATAGCGTGACTATGGCTAAATGCAACTCCAGGTATGTTTTTGATGACAGAACATTGATAAAACATGGTTAAAAGCTCAAAAAAGTCACTATAGCATAACATGTGTCCTTTAAATAATAACTTATAAATCCTGTTGTTTTGATTAGCTGTAAAACACATCCTCAATAAGTAATGTGACAGGTAAAGTAAACTAGATGTAGTCAAAGCAACTGGACAACAGACTCACCCCATTCTCCATTCTTCTGTCTGGTGGTCCTTTTACGCCGTTTCTTTTGGGCTCGGAACTTCTGGAACCTCCTAAATCACACACAAAAACAACACCCACCACCAACTCTATTATAAATGCCACTTTTCACGTTACAGCAAAACAACCTTTACACAGCTCTACTTCCTCCTTCCTTGCGCTTTGCCTGTCATGCTTTGGTACAAAATGGCAAACATACAGCGAGGTGCCTGGCCTCTAGTGAGAGCAGATTACTGGAGTATTGAGAGGGGGAAAAAAGGCCACTGGTGAATGATCTAAGCTCTCCAGGGCAACAACGGGATCAGTGTTCTTTGTGACTTGCGGTAATCTCTGGGTTTAGACCACTACATAACTTGCAGTGGGGTGGGTCGCAGTAAAGTGCATGTACGTGTCCATGTTCATAAACAGACCGCGCTCCCGGGCGTTCAGGAGCAGACAATCTATATCCTCATCTGTAAAGCTAACTAAAGCCTGTTAGCTTATATAATGGTTTTACATGCCCTTTGACAAACAGTGTATTCTCTGTTGTGAAAGGGGCAGCTGAGAAGCAAGCAAATAGGCTTGTTCTGGAAATTCATCTTTTCCCTTTTGCATATTTTTTAAGGTGATTTTTTACAGGGTTATTTGTGGTTCCTCTTGCAACCAGTTACAGTATGTGGGCTCTAATTGGTGAAGTGTCTTGCACAACGACAGTGCCACTCGGGTTAAAATGAGTGCGATAATAACAGATGCTCTTTGATTTTTCAGGTACTTAGTATTGAACATGCGTAGATCATCATTGTGAATTGCAAAATTCATCTCAAATGGCTATGTAATAGAAATGGGACGATTAACTACCTGCTCAAAACTGCAGATTATAAGCCCCGCCTCTTCATAGTGATATTTGACTGTAACAAGCAGTAGACTGCCATGTAAATGTTTTTATTTTTGCATTTATGTGTCACTCAGAGTTAAAATTTTTCAAATAATCACAATTAAGTGGGCAGGGTTAGGGGTAGGTGAAAACCAATTTTCTAAGCACTGGATTAACAATACAGGATAAAAATCAATCATGCAGGAATCAATCAAAATACAACTTTGTGTAAAGTAATGATGAGGAAACATCGTAGTAACAAAGTTAAAAGCTCATTTAAGTTAATTTAGCTTAATACGTCCCTTTACGTAAGAAATACCCCTTTCACTTCCCATTACAATAATAAACTTTTGGAGTACACCGTTGTGTCGCAAATTTCAAATTATCATTAGATTCTAAATAAACCAACCAACAAAAGAATAATTTTCCAGGCTTGCATGTGAGGGAAAACTATAAAGAAATTAATATTTTTTTAACCACAGACAACATCATAGCAGTCCATAAAAATTGTGCAAAAACATTCCAGTAAACCTCTTTATCTCATCTGCTTTTGTGGAAGATTACACACAGCAAGTTTCTTTTTTTTTTCTCTCTTTCTCAAGTTTGTTTCTCCCGACAGGATCCGCGGCGAGGAATAGAACCTTCGCCCCAGGTTTATGAGAGAGTTGCTCTTCCCCCCTGTGTTAGACACCCAGGACATGGCAGTCCGGGTGGGCAAAAAAGGGGCATCATTTTTTATTTTTTATCAGCTCTTTTTATACCTTTTTTACAAAGCGTTTGTTGTTGATGATAAACAACAACTGCGATAACATTGATTTTATTCAATTTATCTCTCACTAGTAATTACATTATTACACTGTATGGTATGAGAAATGAACCTATTCTCCATCTACGGAGCTGGAGCAAGTTTTTGGCTGAAACAAATTCATGTCAAAGCACAAAGCCGTCATAAGACCAAACAGGGTGTAGACAAAAATTAAAGTCTTGGCTTGAAAAGATGCACCTAAGCTAACCAGTGTGGGAAAGCAAGTTGTGGCTAAGATAACAGGAAGAGAAAACAGACTTGTAATCCCTGAGCCAGACTCCTGCTGTGAGGGGCAGTGGAGCGCAGTTATGTAACTCCAGCCTGAGAGGGCCGCTCAACTCACCACCACAATACTCAAGGTTTACTGGGAAACTGGAGTGGAAAAGGCTTACCACGATGGGACAGGCACACACAGCTTTGTGGTTGGATTCGATCGGAGTTACGTAAAATCAGTCAGGGAAAAATGTTGTGAGAAGAAATATAGTGACTTTATGTTTGGCACGATAATTGACTCCGTTAAAAAAACATGAAAAAATTTAAATATTCCCTTTGTACTATTTTTTTTTTTATTTAGACAGTTTTTTTGCATGTGTTTTTTTTCTAATATCAGCTGTTATTAACTGATAGTGAATGTACTCATTTTACAGTCGTACGCCAATAGGAAAATAGATTTAGTTCTTTTTTTTAAATTAGGTTGTCCCGCATAATATGTCAATTATCAAAATATTGTCAAATTTGTATAAGCCTAGGTTTGTGTATGGCATCATGAGGGAGCCAACATCATAATTATGTACAAAAAACTTAAATGTTGATAAAAGAATGCATGTGCTTTAAATGGAAATGTAGTATGTAAGTGTTGAACTATTAACAAAAAAAGGAGACAATAACATAAGATTGCCCTTCTTTCTGCTTCTGTTCATTAATTGTTTTGAGGTCTTTCGATATTTAATGAAATCAAATAAATAAATACTAAGGATAAGCTTTCTAAAAGAAAAAAATGCCATACATTTACTGTTTTTAGAAAAATGGATAACTATAATAATAATGAATTTTAAAAATGTAGTTGCCCTACCCGTTTTTTACTTCTTGTGACATCAATAATCGCAGCTAAGTAATACGTGGTCCTTTCTTTTAAAGTAAACAAATAAAATTCAAACAGCTAAAGTTGAAATGAGCTCTCCTGTCTGTGTATACTGAGAGACTCTGGCATTTCAGGAGTTTAGCACGCTGGTGTCGAATGTCTGTTCTCAGAGGCCAGGACAGCCACAGGACTGCCGTGTGTCTCCTGTGGTGCGTACATGGGACAAACCCTCACCTGACTCTCTGCTTGAGGCCCGGTTGTGACGCAGAAAGAAGCGCACTTCGGACCGGTGCTGCCCCCACCTCTGCAGCACGTCCAGCATCCTCTCCCCATCGCCCACCGCCCGCTCTGTGCAAAAAAAGAGAGGAAGAAGAAGTGGTCAGTCAGGGGAAAACCAAACATGCAGACACTTTATTTATCCAGAACCACGAGCACCGGACTGTACAAGGCGAGGCGCAGAGGAGAAGTGGTGTTAGCCCTAAACCTGACACTTCCAGGCCACTGTGGAAGAAAATTGAATTTATGATGTGCAGCTGGCTGTCAGAGGAGGACCTAGGGACACGGCTGCGATGTGTATTATTCATTCCTCAGACAAGTCTTCACTGCGATTTAAGTCGTTTTTTTGCCTTTAGATGTTAATGCCATGACAAGTCACAGCCAAGTGGGGGTCATCACAGGGCTGGGTAATGCTGTATGACAAATTTGATCACTTTTGTTTCTCTAATTGATTGATCTTGAGTTTCAATTTGATTTTGTCTAATTAAAAACAGATCAATACTTATTTCCTGAACAAAACGATGCAAACTTTTAATCGAAGACAAAAAGGGTCAATTGTTTCCTACAATGTGTGAAAAACTAAGCGCTGTAACAGTGTGACATGCAATCGTCTGTGGACCTCTTCATTAAAAAGGCTCAATCTGCATCTCAAAATTGCACAGCCCTTGCATAACCCTACTATTCCTAATGACAGCAAACACATGATTCCACTGCAGCCAAACACTGATGCTTTCAGCCTAAACTCTGGATGTGGTGCTTCTGTAGCCGCAGAGGACAGCTGGGTACAGCCAGTTGGCAGAAAACCTTATGAAGCTCTTCAGGAGTGAGCGAGCTCCTTTTAGGACACTTGAGGAAGTACTCCAGCACAATAATTGGCACTTTCCCTGGTTTATGGCATCGTTGCCATAGCAACGACTGCAAAACCATGCTACTTGAGTCAGATCGTGATTATTCTCCAACTATTCATGATGGCAGAATGAGAAGGCAAAACCCTCCTTCGACCTCAGAGAAATATGTCCCACTATCTGTGTTAAGCACAGGGATTATGGCCGGCTTCATTTGCATTGCATATGCAGATTAGCTCTTAAAGGCAAGCACACACACGTATTTGTCATGCATGTCGACTTTAGAAAAGACAAGTTATTGGAAACAATGCCACAATAGCTCATTTTTATTTGTAGTTATAGTAAAAAAATCAGTTAAATCAAAGATTCTGAGAGAGTAAGTCAATGGGACATAAATAGACAGTTTTAAAGCACTTTACAATTACGAAGAATTTAATTGAAGTATATACTGAACTGAAAGGATTATGGTTTATTTACTATTGTGACCTGTTTAATCACGATAATCACTTAAACATTCTTTACATCCCTAGTTATTGGGCTCTGTGATCTTGCTTAGTGATGTTTGACTGACTCACCAGAGCCGCGCCACACCTCGGCCAGGTGGCAGTCCATCTCCCCCGGCTCTTTGCACAGCTCCACCACGTCCCGGCACAGCGTCTCCGGCGTGACAGGGACCTCAGTGAAGTGCTGGTCATTGTTACTGAGGTAC
Source organism: Rhinogobius similis (assembly GCA_019453435.1). Taxonomy (NCBI): domain Eukaryota; kingdom Metazoa; phylum Chordata; class Actinopteri; order Gobiiformes; family Gobiidae; genus Rhinogobius; species Rhinogobius similis. The sequence continues at coordinate 26,545,257 of CM033634.1, forward strand.
ACGGTCAGGAACATCTGCGGACAGAGAGTGAGAAAGAGGGCGGACAGTCAGAGGAAGTGAAGGAACACTCCAAATTGTGTGTAATAGGCCTCTCATTTCCCTGTGGCTGCGAGCTACTGCGATAACAGCATCATGTCCCTGTCCTCATTCCTCCCTGTCGACACAGTAATCAGACGCCCGCTTCCAGAATGACATTTCAGCTCATGCCAGCGCTATGCTAACTGCTGCTGTCACCACTGTGAGAGCCGAAGCCCACAGCCCACTGACACACACGAGACTGAGGAGGACTGGCAGATGGTCCACACTGGTTTCAGCACACAAAAAACAGGAAGGCAACAAAGTTTTTCAATCCAATGCAAAGGAAGAATAAGCAGAAACATTTGGTGTCTAAATTTAGAAAAAGCACGCTGCAAGTTTTTAATGTCACTGATGATGTGCTAATAGAGACTATCCATGAGTTTAAGAATGAGAAATTAGGACCATTGCCATGGCGATTAACAATGTGAAAAAAGAACAACCTCTCTTTTGAATGGTAAAGGTTTTTAAGAGCCACATATAAACGGAAGCTGAAACCCATGAAGAGATCCTTATAGGGTTGCAACGATTAATCGACTAATCCTGACTAGCCGACTATAAAAAATGATTTACTATAAACATTGATAATCGGATAATCATTAACTGAACTAAACAGACTGTAAAACACATATCATTGCTGATTTTCATCAATACACTTCATTCATATTCTCTATCTTGAAGCCTTCAGTCACCATATTTAAACCTTAATTAGGCTGATAATGTGCTCAAAAAGTTTAAATATAGAAAAGAAATAATCGCTGACTAGTCAACTACTATAATAATCGTAAACAGAACACGTGCATTCTAAAGGCTGGTGTTGTTCCATACATTAGCTCAAATGAATGGGCTAGCGTTATCCTCCAAACATCACTAACAATAAAAATCTGATATTTTAGCAACCGACAACAACTCAAGCACACGTAACACCAGAGCCTCGTAAGAAAACATTAGCACATATAAAAGTTGACAATGAATTCTTGTTTTATTTCATGCAACATCACAAACTCCACAAACATCAGAAAATGGAGCTGGAAGTTACCCTTAATACTTATTGGCAAACTTACATCAAATTCATGTTTTATTTATATGCCTCATTAAAATGAATGGGATAGAATGTTTACATGAGTACCAGGCTGTATGTGAAACTATTCTAAACAGTCACTCCTGGAAGCCAAACCCTAACTTGTAAACAAAACATCACGTTCCATCATCAAATGCATTTTCAATGGGAGACATAGCATTAGCTTCCAAACATCACAAACTATGAAAAACCAGGGCTGTTTTCGCGACTGACGACCACTGAACACACATGAATAATACCAAAGAATATTACCGCATGTAGGATTAGCATACTTTAACAGTTCTTCAATATGTCGTTATTCTGCCACGAATCTTACAAGTGAACTTTGGAGACTAGAGGCTGAAGTTAGATATCGACTCTTATCACTCGTTGGTAAATGTAATGAACATATGAACAACAACCACATGTCTGCTCTGTCTACGAATGTCACAGAAAAGCTATTTGCATTTTCATCAGTCAACTTTGGATAGTGGTACACTGTGTGAGAATCAGACCTGCAAAATGCTGAGTAAACTCCCTGAAGACAAAACAGCATTTAGCAGTAGCACCTTCAGAGTAAAAGGTCACCCTTCATTACAGCTTCTGCACAATCTCGGTCACAAATAACAGTCTCAAGATGGATGCTGCAGTTATCTCAAGAGGTCTACTTCCAGTCAGTGAAAGCACGGGGTTTAGAGCAGGGTAAAGAGTTTGGAATAAGTATAATAATACTAACAATTATTTTTAATGAATGATTGAAATGAATGAATAGTCAACTAGTCAAACAATTATTTCTATAGTATATTTAAACTTTTTATATACATTATCAGTAAAATAAAGGTTGAAATGTGGAGACTGATGGCTTCGAGATAGAGAATATACATAAATGAACTGGATTAATGATGAAAATCAGCATTTGTTTATTCTTTTTTGACATTTTGATGTAATAACGTTCTTTTTTGTTACAAAAAGTCTTTTGACATGTGTTATAGAGTCTGTATAGTCCAGTTAACGATCACAATTATAAATTATTGTAATCAATTTTTTTCCCCGACTGGTTACGATTAGTTGATTAATTGTTACAGCACTAGTTTGGAAGAATTTTTTTTTTTTTTAAATCTACAGAATGGCAATTATTTCAAGTATGTAAGGTATATATGTTCAGGATATAAGTATTGATAACCAATGTCTTTGATTTTAATAAAACAAAATAAATCTGGAAATCAGGAATCAGAAAACAAGAGATTCAATTAGTCCAACACTATAAAACATACATTATTTCTGTTGTGATGAAAGAACCATAACGTGTTAATAACCAAATTATTACTTTTGTGTGATTGCAAAACGAGAATGAATTAAACAATGCACCGTTTTGTTTATTGCCATAGACACTTGTTGTTCCCTTTCTTAATTTCCCTACCACATAATTAACTACAGTCAATAATGTTAACCGGAAGCCAACAATAGCGCATTGTAAAACCCTTTTGTTGGCGGATCTGCAGGTTGGACAGTCAGCGCTGTGTTCTAAGCTCGGTGCTGTGAGTGTCCGTAGCTTTAAAGGGGCCATGCTGGGAACATCAGGTCAGCGGGGTCACCAAAACAAAGGGCCTGGGGGGCGTGCATGGAGACCAGCTGCCTCAAAGGAGCACAACCAAGGCATTTAAGCTTACTATTGAGGTGTAGTCTTAAGCTAACTTACTTGATTCTTGTTAAAGGGGTTATGGAAAGAGTGGGCAGGTGGAGTTCTCGGTGTGCGCGGAGAAGGCAAATGTGCAGTGCCATGAGTCAGAGGAGCGTGACTCAAACCCCTTTGTTCCTTTGGGATGCAAACTAAAGATGGCCATCAGTGACTCAGCCCCGAGAGGAAATCTACAGTGCAAACAGTAAACAGCAGCAATCCACTTTTCATCAATGGAGAGATGAGCTGTTTGCAGAGGACCACCCTGGAGATAAGAGGACAGTCCACCTTACAAGATAAAATTACATACAAATGCTATTTTTGTACCAAGATATTCTGAAGCACTTGGCACTTTAAAAGGCACAATTAAAAATGTTATGGGTTGAATATTCATTAACCCAATGTTATTTATAACTGTAGTGCACTTGTTTATTTAAAGGGGACATATCATGCAAAATCTACTTTTTTGGCCCTTAGATACCCTTTATTGTGTACTGTGGGTGTCTGGTAGTGGCTAAAAGTTGAAATTAATCACTTAAGTAGCTGCAGAGATATATTTATATAAATTTTGCAACATATTTCTCAGTTCGTTCGAATATCCGCATTATCTGTTACGTATTTTTTTCTATCACGTCACAGCGGAACTACTAAACAAGGTCAAGAGCTTCCGGCAGAGACCGCCATCTTTATTTTCCTCGTAGCGATTTTGTAGTCCAAGCGCAAAGATGTCAAAGGTGCGAGTAGACAAGTTAAAATGCTCTGTTCTTGGTTGTGTTACCAGCACAACTCATTACACCGACCGCCTGCATCCGAACAACTGAGATCGGCTGGTTACGTTTTATTTTTCGTGGTAATGTACCACCGACAGTGGGGAAAGTTCCGTTTGTGAGCGCTAAGCACTTCAAAGAGGAGTGCTTCAGTAACCTCTGCCAGTACAACGAGGGATTTGCTCAAATATTGCATTTGATCGAAGGGTCAGTTCCTTCGGTCTATGGAGATGACGATATAGCGGAGCGGTAAGTCAAGAAACGCTGAAACACTGTTTATTAGACCTATTTTTTATCCAGTCATTCTTTACCTGTGTGCTGGCCATTTGTGAGGGATTAGCATTACACCTGGAGCTGCCCATCTTTTACTCGGCTGTTTTCCAGCTGCTTAGGGCACATGTCTTTATATATACATAGAATACATTTATTTTTGAGGTTTTCATAAGGCAGAACTCACATCAGACTGCTCGTAGCTGACGTTAGCATGTCGCTAGCATTAGCGCGCAGCAAGCGTAGCCCGCAGCACCATAACTACGCTGACTGACTTGACAGTAGCCTTTTCCCCCGGACTGTTGTTGTAGTAAGATGGTAAAGTGAGGGTCCATTAGACAACCTGTTAACATCTTTCACACACAGTTAAGCTAACGGAGCGCGTAGCGAATTACATAGTAGTAAACAAACCATTGAGATGCAGCCATTTGAAGTCTGTGCTGCGGAGGATCGTCGTCTTCGATTTCCTCTTGGTCTGTGTCAGACTCTGGCTTGTACATGTAAGGCTGGATGTTGATGTCATCGCTTGTTTCAATTTTTCGATTGTCATTACGTTTTTTTCTAACTTTGGAGAAGTTTTGGATCCGACAGACTGACTGTGTTTGGGACTACAACAATGGCTGAACGGGGCGGAGTATGCATGCAATGCGCATGGGAGAGGGTGGGGTGCGAACTAACTCATTTGCATTTAAAGAGACAGTGCCAAAACAAGGCGCTCAAAAGCGCTCCTTACAAAAGGGGTAAAAGAGAGGCATGTAGAAAGAAAATTCGGAGGAATTCAGACTGTAGATTGCAGGTATAGTTTATTTAGACCCCCAGGTAAATGTTTTAAATGTTCAAAAGGTGAAAATAAAAGCATGATATGTCCACTTTAAGGTTCATTAAAACATCTGGAATTGAATCCAAATTGTCCCAGTTACGGTCTTAAAAAAAACAAAAAACGTTGTAAACCCTGATATTGATGAGTGTTACAATTGTTTTCCCTCAGAGTTGTATTTTCTATTATGAAGTTGTATTAGATCAACGATGTAAAAATGAATCTGCTTATTAATTAATCTATTTTATCATTATTCATTGCGGAATACCAAAACAGACAATGTCTTCATAAACAAAACAGTTTTTAGTTTAGGTTGATGCCCACAACCTGCCCTATATCTTTATATTTACTGGGTAAATATTGTGCATATTATAGAAACTGAAGCTTGCACAATGGAATAAGGTTCAGTTGTAATTATAAAAATAAAAAAAAAGTTACCTCGACTGAGGACACAATTAACTGTCAATTGAGCACAACTGAATGGACGCAATTAGCAAATTGGAAAGCTTGCAATTTTTTTGCAAGCTTTCTTTCTTTCTTTCTTCTTCACACTTCACTTCTTGCAATCATTTCCTTCATATTTTATTCTGCATGAAAACTGCTAAACCTGTAGTTAAGATTTAGCTTTAAACAAGTGACAAAAACGTGACTAAAAGCAAAAAAAATGCTTCTAAAAGAGACAAAAACGTGACTAAAATCGACAAAAAAACTGAACTAAAAGTAAAAAAACTCACACAAAAATGTGTCTAACACGGACCAGAAAGTGTCAAAAAGTAACAAAAATGTCAATAAAAGAGACACAAACGCTCTGAAACACACAATTCTTCTATTTGTTTGTCAGTTCATATTTCAGTCATTTTTTCAATTCTCATTCCCATTATTGAAACATAAATTACAAATCTACTCATAATCGCAAAACTGGTCAGAAAAATACCAAATACATATTTTTCTTTTAGAGACCATATAGATTCTAAAACACATGCCAAAAACAGCATCTTTTTCAAAAAGGAGTAAAGAATTTCTGCTTCTATAACTTGTAAATATTATCTATCTAGAAGCTTTCAGTCACCATATTTCAACACTTATTTTGTCTCAGTCTCAATGCACAATAAAAAAAGTTAGCTGCAGCCTTAGTTGAAATAATAAGAATTTTAATTGTATATACTATACAGTGTTGCCTGCACATAATGTTGTTTCTTTGGTGTGGTGTTTTTGAAGACATAAATGCTCTTACTGTTGCTGTTTCTAAACTGCTAATCCAATCCAAACGGCTGAAAACATGTTATCATTTGCTCCACAGACCCCTCTTTTCCCGAAATCTAGAACCATCCCTTTAACCCATTTCCTCTCTAATTACTCCGGCGAGCTTCTATAATTAGTCTGTAGTTGCGAACCAAACTCATGACCACCCCACGAGCTCACAAAGAGAGGAGCTGGTTTAAAAATAACTTGCATTTCTCTTTTTTTTTTTTTCATACAACACTTCAAGCTGCCATCCTCAACATGCTGCAAATGTGGGACATTCAAATGACCCTGTTAATGTTTGGAGAGCGAGAAGAGGGACAACAAACAGCGGGTGAGGGGGAGGCTGGGGGCTGTGGAAGCGGACCAGTGCGGTGGTCTTGGGGGCGGAGAGACTGTGCCATGGTCTGAAAGCCAATTTTCTCACTGCACTAAAGTTAATGATGCAACTCTACAGCAGCTCCTGGACTCTGGATTCTGGATGAGTTCGCACTTCGAGGGTGACCTTCAACCACCTTCTGCACAGGACGGTCTGAGCTCATGCCTGTGTACAGTTAATTCAATCAAGCCAATTTACATAACATACAGCAAGTAGCATACACGCCAGGGACAGTGGTTAACGTGCCAGACAAGCCATGACGGTAATGAATTGGCATGTGAAAAAGTTGGCAAAGGTAGAATGTTAATTATGAAAATGTGTGTAAAGGTGCAGCATCCAAAAAAAAAACCTAAATCATTTACATTTATCTCGTAATATGATCAGTATATTGCTAAAAACATCTTATTGTAGTGTCAAAACACCATATAAAAATGTTTAAAGAGTCTACAATTAGATCCAGACACTTTAAGAGCATAAACAGAAAAAAAAGATAATTCCAGTTCTTGAAATAAGTTCTTAAATGAGCCCCACAAAGAGAAAAGCAACAGCAATAAAAAAAAAAGTAAAAGTAAATCTGGTTTGAAAATTAGGGCTGCACGAGGAAATTATTGCGATTCACAATAAAGACTCTTAAAGGTGCTGTACCTGATTTTTACTCTTTTGAAAGGTGAAAAACAGAACTAGTTCATTTTTAAGTCTTTGAGCCCAGGGTGAGTTTTGCCATTCTGGGTAAAGCTAAAAAACATTAGCATGTTAACGGCGCACTTCCTGCTTGTAGCATAAAGCTCTGCAAGCTCAGTACGATCTAGTGAATTTAGCACTGACAATACGTTATGATGCAGATTTGCTGCAGCAGTTCGTATTTAGACAGCAGAAATGCTCAGAACGAGTTTAGTGATGATTTAAGGACTTAAAACAGTGGAAGATTCTCGGATAAGTGACCTAGATGATCCGAAAATACATCCCGGATCGAGAGAGTTCACAGGAATTATGTCTGACGCCGCTCAGAATTGGGAGGATTTTTTAATATTAACATTTCTCAAAACAATCTGAATGTAACTGAATGCTACTTCAGGTATGTTTTTGATGGCACAACACTGTTAGAACAAGGTTAAAAGCTCAAAAAAGTCACTGTAGCAGAATCAAAAATAAAACCTGATAGAAAAGTACCATTTAAAAATGTAAACATTCAAACAGTCATTGATTCATAATGTTGCTTTATCAGTCTAAATTAGGCAGGATTTAGTCTCGGTTTTGTCTCTGTTACGATGCTCTTGGTGTTATTTGCAATATCAATTAGTGCATCAGCCAATATTGCGATACTTTTGCGATATATTGTGCATCCCTACTGCAAATACTGCACACCATCATTACAGATCCATCCATCCTCTTGGCACCATCTGACCCAACCTCCATTAGTGCAATCTCTCAGGGCTGCCAACCAGAGTGTAGACACAGAAATTTTATCCACAACCTTCTATTATGAAGGAAACTACATTTATTGACTAGGCTCACTCCCTGTTTGATTACAATTCTTTCAAACCCACCAACAAAAATGAACATCTTCTTTGTAATTAGTGTTAATGAGTGAACACCGGCTGCTTAATTAAGAACAACCTAAAAACCATGTTCGTAAGCCACACAGGTTGTACAGCGACACAATTCTGTCCTAAATCTGAAAGAGTAATTAAACAAGTTGGGTGACCTATATAAAACTCAACTGTCAAGTAAAAAAGGGAAGAAGAAGAAGAAGAAAAAAAAAACTTGCCCGTGGTACTTTCGGCACAGAACAGAGAATCGATTTGGACTTGACAAGTTGACGAGACTGCATTTGACAAAAACAGTTCCAGTTTCTTTGGGTCCATCAGAGCAGTGACAGAGGGAACTGCTGACTCGAGTGCTTTTATTTCTTACCTTAGAGGAGACGAGGTGACTGCCCTGAGGGAAAGGAAGTCAAGAAAAAAAGAAAAAAAGAAAAACGACTGTGGTTGACAATTACGGCGATAGATTCCAGATCCCATCACAGAGTCTGCTACGTCAAAGCCGATAGGACACACTCTGCCCGGGTTTGGAACCGGGCTGACAGCTCTGAACTGCAAACTTACAATTAAAGGAGATGATGGTGGTTACTGTGCCCACACTCAGACAATGTGAAAGCGCAGAAGCAGCAGCAGCTATGAGACCAGTGTGCCAAGGAGGAGGATAGATCTCAGGGATTATGTTAAGCTGAGATATAAAAAATGTGGCTTCTGACCCGACTAGTGGTTTAGCGTTAAAAATGTGAGCTTGAATTCAATGCCCTGCGGTGAGGGTGGTGTTTCAATGAAGAGAAATATCAAACGCAACAAACATGATATTGACATGACGTTTTGGGAGGATGTAGCATGATTAAATAGAGATGGGTGATATATCAGTTCCAGTATTGGTGTTTTTATTTACAGACTAATGAGAAAATGGAAATAGAAGAGCAATTCGGCTAAACATGTGGTCATGGTCATGTGTCATTTGTTATTTTTTTCTTTATAAGTGGAAAGTTCATTTGTGAACTTTGATTTGCGGGCCTTGCTGAGGATTTTAAAATATAAATATCAGTATCTGCAAATATTGGCTATCGGCAACAGCAACAGGATCTGTATCGGCTCAAAAAAATTAATTAAATAAATAAATTCATATAAATAAATATAATAACTATAAATATAAAATCCATTTCAAATAGCAAAAGCTGCAACTTCGATGTAATCACAATACTTGAAAAAACAAATTGCATCCAGATTTTTCCAAAATTGCAGCTCTAAAGTCGACAGCATGTAATTTAACGCCATCTTGCAGGGAAACAACAGTCAGACAAGGGTAAAGATCGCTAATAGATTAAATGTATTTTACTGTACTGTATAAACTGGGGTCATGCTCTTACATCTTTTTATATATTCTTGCAAAAATGTAACATGTGTATCATGCATTGCACGGTTTATTACTAATGCGAAGCTCCTTACTCATCATTGTATGCTTCATGATTTAGTTGGTTGGACCTCACTTTGGACAATTTACAGTAAACAACATTGGGACAAATTCATACTCCTAAATTGAGCTGTCAAAAGTATCGAAAATCAGAAAGTAATTGATACTTAAACTATTATCAAAACTAGATACTCATTTCTACAAGTATCAATACTAAAACAAGATCACATAAACAGGACCCAATTGGACCTTTCTTGAACATTTTTAGAATGATCTTGAGTTTTAAAAGAAAAATATTCTGTATTTTTCATATTGCTGTTAGCCTTTAAACATGCTTGAGTGCCTTAAATTTGCCATGTTAAAAAAAAGTTTTGATGGCAGAAATACTCAGAATGAGTCTGGCAATGATATAAGGACAAAAAACAGCGGAAGATTCTCTGATTAGTGACGTACAAAGTCTGAAAATACGTCAGAAAATCCCTGAAGTTCAGCAGGACGTGTGTTCGACGTTTGGAGGGGGGAGGATTTTCTGGGAAACATTCCTCAAAACAGCGTGAATGCAACTGAATGCTAATTCAGGTATATTTTGATTACAAAATATTGTTAGAACATGGTTTAAAGCTCAAAAAAGTCACTGTAGCTGAACATGTGTCTTTTAATCATAACTAGTATAAGACCACAATGTTTAATAAAGAAATTATTATTATTTACTGCTGAAAATGTCTATTGTCAAAAACTCTGACCTAAAAAGAGCATTTGTTATTGCCCGTATGGTATCGAAATCAAGATTGTGTATATTTCTTAGAATCGTATTGCATTTGAAATTTTAGTATCGTGACAACACTTATCACACTCATCAATGACTGGGTTCGATCCTCCTCCAAACTACTTTTCAATGTGCCTCGGTGCCTCACTGAGCTGAGCTAAATTGGAATCTTTAGTGTCACTAACAATGACACTGGAAATGACAAAGAAATGTTTATCTTTTTCTTGAGAATTGTAACTGTTTTTAGGGAGGTAACAATATCCAAATTTCTTGGTATCTCGATATACATCTCGTGGAACAATGTTTATTATGCTCTTGGGAAGGCTGACAGAATTGTAGAAATTACAATTTTTCTTAGTAGAATGCCTTGACAAGACTTTGGAATATGACAGTAATTATTTGTACCAAAGACTTAAAAAATAAAAGCGCAAAAAAACAAACAAACAGTTATTTCTTTGTTGTTGTCACTGAAATGGAGCAAAAGATCATGGTCTATGTAGTTCCCATTGACTTTTAGACATTTAAGCAAAGAAGCTAATTTGACATATATTATTATTTGAGAATATAATAGTATTTCAGCTAATGTTACATCCCTAGTTTTTCTAGTCATATTTTATGATTTTGTTTCGTGATGGCCAGATTTCTCTTGTAAACAATTCTGAATGGAAATGGGACTTCCTGTTTAAATAAGGGATAAAAAAGCCTCTTAAAGCCTGGTGTTTCTTTTTTGCTGTAAGAGTAAGAGAATAATGCTTCAAAAATAAAGTTAAAAAGTACCAACACTGGCAATCAAAATTATAAATAAAATTGTCGAATCCCCTTTTCACAACCTTAGCTTACACGTAAACAGCAAAACTACTGACGCCATATTGTACTAAAAACAAACACCAAGTAGTTACAAAGCGGGGACGCGGCAGATAGACACTTGAGCATCGGATGTACAAGACTGCATTTAATTATCTGGGAACACAGGGGCCATTAAAGTAGCAGTTTACATTGACGGCGATAAACACAGATCGCCCTGAGATGCTGATGCTGCTTTTAAACTTCGCTAAGGAACACCGGAGGGACTGACTCTGCAGCCCAAAGAGAACTGGCTATTCCTGCTCTGACAGATACTCAGCACGAGCGCTCCGGTTTTAAAGATAAACATTTGACTCCCGGCCAATTACCGGAAGGAATGCTCACTTGTGACACTCCTACAGATCATTAGTGCATGTAAACAAAAAGAGGAAGAAAGTTGTTAGGAGGATAGCTTTGCGAGCGGGGTGGCCTCAACGTCTACCGCTAATCCTGTCCTTGCAAGGGTCGGGACTTCTACGAGCAATTGCGTGGGTATTGAGTTAAGAATGACATCAAATTGGTTTGGCCATCTCCAAGAATAGACAAATCACACGGGACAGGGCTCAAATGGAATTACTTAGGACTTTTATCAGGATAACTAGCAAATGAAAGGGGCATCTGATCACTAAGAGTGCTACACGTCAATACAAGCTAACAGCCAGGGCAATAGCAGTGCCCCCATGATTTAATTTTTGAGGCATTAATAAATCTTGTTAGGAATTAGCTGACAGGGCTAATGTGGTTTCAATGCTTCCTTTAAACAATGGGATCTTGTCTTAGCATCACAAGACTATAGGCTCATAAAGAAGCTAGCTAGCAGAGGCCAATTTTCAGTAAATTAGGATATAAAGTTGAGTTTATTTATTGCATACTATACTGCATACATCTTTGATGAATGTAATCTAAATTCTAAGTAACAGCAATCGGTTCATGTCAACGTACGTCACATATCAATAATAGAATTAAGTTGTGGCTGGTCAGAGATATATTGTTTCTACACGAAGCAATGAGTGATTACTTTTTGTATTTGTACTTTGTACACAAAATTGGTTCACAAATATTACCTGAAAGGCGTGGGATTTTGCAAACGAATGTCTCACAGGGCAATCAGAGCAGATATCAGGGCTTTTGAATGGCTTTTATATAACTTTACACAGATTTAATTGGCAAGGACCTTCATCAAAGTGAGCACTAAAAGCTCAAAATCACATAAAAACAATAATATGTAGTGTGGAACTTTCAGACACTTACAAGCCATATTTCTGTTGGTAGAAGATTTCTTTGAGTCCATTATGTTTAACCTGTATGCTAATCACAAATGCTAATCATTAGCATTTTCTACATAACCAGCTACAACAAAGCCACATTGTACTTTTGTACGATGTCATTTGTTGTTGTAGAATCATCAGAACCACAGCTGACAGTAAAGATGACTACTGCTCTGATATATGAACCGTTTATGCAGATTTTCTCTAGAGTTCACATTTGTTTACATTGGCGACCATGTCTTAGCGTCATCGTTTTCACAAGACTCGAGGCTAATAAAGAGGCTAGCTGGCATATCCTGATTCTCCGATATTTCTTAAGTATATGTTTCAAAAAAAATCAGGATATAATTTATTTATATACATTTATTGCATACTATTCACATTATTCCGCCCCGCCCACTTTTGCCTCTTTTTGCCACAGATCCACGCTCCTAAAGTAGATTGATTTGCGTTAAATGTTTAATGAACACGAGCAACAACTAGTTAGTAATGCACCGTTTTCCTGGGCGGCCTGAAAACTGCTTTTTAGTCTGTAGAACTTATTTCTATTTCGGCGCATACAGCAACTTCCGGAATAAGGTCATTAGTAAATAAATCTTTGATAAATGTGAAGATAACAATATAGTATGTTCAACAAAGCAGCCTAGTGACTGTGAGGTTGCTAACGGCTGCACTAATGTCACCGTGTCAAATTTTACAACCAAAGAAACGGCAATAAATATATTCAAAACTCGGAGTCTTAAGCAATAGATTTAATAAAAAATAGTTTCCCAGATAATTTCCCAAATAACAACTGGAAGTTTTTAAAAGGCATTAATTGTGGGAAATTTGTTTCTTCGCTATCGTCGACAGACATATTGGCAGGGCTGGTTTAGGCTAACTAACATTGACATTTTTGAAGCTATATTAGTTTCAGATTCAAAGCTACAGAGCTATTTGTCAAAGGCCACAATTTAACAAGCAAGAAACCTAACAACACTTGAATCCGTGCTCTAGCCATTCTGAGTTTCACATATGGGCGAAAAATTGACCATGACGAATTTGCCCATCCGTTTTAAATTAGTGGTCGTGACTGGATCAAAGTCAGGTCATATTCACATACACATAACAGTAATATGTAATTATGTAAACTTATGTAAACATTTCTGAATGACTATATGATAAGGGTGTCAAAATGGCTGATCTAAAGTTCATTTTGCCTAAGGTTACACTAAACATGACTGACAACTTCATTATCGATATCAAACCAAAGCAGCTCACTAAGGTCGACAAGGACATGACAACAACTGCCAGAGTGAATAATTAACAAGAGTTGTCAGTCAATTAAAAGCCACTGTTTAAAAGATAACGTCCTCAGTGTGCTGCAAGAACAAAATGAAGATTTCAAGATGGCTACGACTTCGGGTTAAAACGATCCCAGAATAAAAAGTGATCATAAAACATTTACTTGTATGGCTAAACTCCAAATGCTTGAAAAAGATACACAAGTAGTTTAACACTGTAAGAAATATACAAATTGCGAGCAAAGTGTCGGTGAAAAGACAAAAAATAAGCCAAATAAAGAGCTCTACTCCATTCTCTGCCAATATATTACAATAATTACTTTACAGTCACTGATTTAAAAGCACAATCTCTAACATGAGATTTTAGATTTGCATATAGTGCACTTATAATGAGAATTGTTTTGATTCTCTGACCATCAAGAGTATTTTCCATAGCCTGATTTGCCGCTGAGTTGTTCCTGTTGCTGCCTCCTTCAAAACGGCAAGGCAGCAAAAACTCTTGGGCATTATTCCTCTGCGTTTCAGGATGATCGGGCAGGCAAGGAAAGGTCAAGGGTACGAAAAAAGGCAGGGACCAGTAGTGGCTGATTGAACTGCAACACGTAGAAACAAGAAATAGCGGTGTCTGTGCTGGCTTTTACAACAGAGGCCGGCCGGAGCTGCAGAGCGGAGACTATTGGATCAAGACGAGCCCCCCAGCCTGTCTGCACTGCACCACTCGGCCTATCACTGCTCCATCTGCATTATCACAAAAGAGGCGCACGGGATCCTGGAAAACGTACCGACAAGGGCCTTGCTGTGACTGAAAGATAAGAGAGGTGAAGTTAAATAAAGAATTACTTACTTGAAAGTAAGGTTGAGAAAAATCTAAGTGGCCAGGGTTAGATTTTTCCTGATAAATATTGCGTTTGTCACAGATTTCTGATTTGGAAACAAGATTCAGCATTGAATTCATAGTGTACATTTCAAATATATCATTAGGAGCATTCACATTTTTAATCTAATAAAAAATAAACTAGCTATCTAAAGTACAGGGTTAGCATTTTTTTAATGTTAATTCAATACCAAATTTGGCTTAGTCCTAAATTCAAAGTAAAATTCGTTATGTCAAACCACTTTAATCTAGTTTTCCAATTGCATTAAATAATTCAGGGGCGGGTGACCTAAAACTGAAAAACATGTTTACTTTTTAAGAGAAACTCTACTGGGAAACTCAAATGCAAACGGCATAAACAAAAATCCAGCTGAATAATTTGAGGGAAGTTTCGACTTTTTTTTTTTTTTTTTTTTTAGACAGGACCTTTATATTGATAAACTGTGCAGGTGTGGAATGTGAGGTATTTCTAACGTCAATAGCAGCCAAGGCCCACCTCCCGGATTTCCAAAACAGTGCCAAGAATCCAGCGTTTTATCTCATTCCTCCCAAACTTTAAAGAAGAGCTTTTGGATTACTTTTTTTAAGAAACTCAAATGTAAAAACTGACAGAGCACCAATCAAATTGACAAACTGTCTAAAATGTCTGACCCCTTCAAATTTCCATGTCCTTCACTTTTATACAAATTTAATCAGCCATTAAAACTTCACAATTAATCAAAATGTTATGGGCCAGATCACAGCAATGGATTTTTTGCTAAAGGGTGAGAGTGGAGCAGCATTCCTGTGTATCGAGTGTACAGAACACTATGCATATGTGATGAGCAAAAGTGTGAGTCATCAATCCAAATAAAAGACTAGGCTTGACAAGGACAACCACTGGCCCAACTGCTTTTTATGAATGAAGACCAGATACTACTATTTGGATTTTGTCTTTTCCTTGCACTACAAATAATAGCAAAAGTTGAATATTGTTACGCTTATTTTCTTAGATTGATTGTCAGATCTTGAGATATTTTCAAGGGTACTATATGTTTTGAGGGAAGAGTAAATGCCAATTCTGCTATAAAGATCACAAAAAACAAAAGGATGATTGGGACAGAGCCGACTATCGAGGACCAGACTGAAATAACTGTGGAAATGTACAAAATGGAAAAATTTACTTACACATTGAACTAAAATTAGGACCAGATATTGGGACAAATGGGACAAACTGAAAATGTTATTTTCTGGTTTATTATTAGAGGTACTCTTTTTTTTATTACTATTATTCTCTGGTTTTGTTCTATGAATCAATTAATAAGAATCAAAATCAGAATACTGTATTAATCCTCAAAGAAAATTATTTAGTAGTTGCAGCTTCAATAAATATCAAGACATAATAAAAACACGTAAAAGCCATAATAAAAGTGCAACTGGGACCATGAAGTTTAAAATCATAAAATGTAAATAGTTGTGGGTACTTCATCAAGATACATTAACAAAAGAAATGTAACTAAATAAAACTACTCACACTAAGAATAAAATCTACATTCAAGCCATTTTTAGTGTAGAATTCAAATTTGATTATTGGCTGGGTAAAAACTGAATTTAAAAAAAAAGTCGAAACACTTATATAGTTAATAGTTATATGGTTGCCTTAAGACTGTACATTACGTAAGCATCCTTGCCCTCCCACAGTGTAAACAAAGGGACTGTGGTGGCCTGGCTCAGGTTTCTGTTAACATACACAGCAATATAAGGCAAGACAATGCGCCACCACCGTTTCCCACTGACATGACAACTCCGCCAAGTCTAGCAACAATGGCACTACAGTCTGATTTCATGCGGTTAACCTATCAGAAATAAAGTACAGATAATTGATATACGATGTTGTGTGGCCGGGAGAGAGTACAGTGTGGCTGGGGAATGCAAAACAAAACGCTGGAGGCTAGGGAAAGCAAAGTTTATCAGCTGGAAAAGCCACAAACCAAGCAACCCGTGTCATGGGGAAGGAATGAGGAAGTGACTAGCCTACCTGAGATATTAAAGGGGCTGTGCCTGATTTTCACTGATTCATATTCCCGTTTTTTTTTCTTCATGTAATAAAGTTAAATCGGTGTCGCTCCAGCACAGATATATTGTAAAAAGCATCTACTCGGGTGAAAATGAGACCACAGCGCTTTCTCTACATCGTTTTATCTTACGAGAGAAGCAGGAAGTGCGCCGTTAGCATGCTAATGTTTGTTTGCTTCACCAGAAAGTCGTGAAAAGTGCTTATATACTCATCGTGCTGAATATTTAGGATGCTGGGACTGCATTAGGATAAATGTGACTGCTGTAAAGACTTTAAAAATTAACTAGAGATCTTTTTTCACGTTTCCAAACAGTAAAAATCAAACAGGCTACAACACCTTTAAAGGAGACACTATATGCCAAGTGGTGCTAAATCATTTTTGAGTTGTTGCTAGCAATGTTAACTAGCAAAACAAAAACCTTCACCAGACAACTCACTTTACATCTTATATTGCTTTAGGTGTAGTTGACTTCAGCTGTGCTCCGAAATTTTCTTTACCAAATGCCTTCTTGCCTGGGCAGCCATGACCACACACTTTTACAATACTTTGGAGACACATTAGTTTGGAATTGTATCCTGTCTCCATGATTTCCGATGGCCGTGACTGACGAGTGGATTGACCAATTGGAAAAACATACTGTCCCTTTGTATTTAGACAAAATGGCGGCGTTAGAAAGCGAGGAGAAAATAACAGGACTGAGGAACAGCACAGACATCTGTCAAATCAACAAGCACAAAATACTGTTCTGAATGTGATGAGGATATTTAAGAAGCATTGCAATTAGATTGCGATTTATGTTATAATATTCTATTCAAAGTTGACATTTTAAATGAGTCCAGGAGAATTTACCAAACAACTGAAATTGGCCTATGAACTGACCAACTAAAAAAGTATAACATGTATTTCCGAACATGTTTGTACAGATCTAAACTACAGGTTCAGCAGTATTTAAGCAGAATTAAAACAGAATATTTTGTTGTTTGTTGAGGAAATTATGAGACTTAGAAAATGTAAGTCTTTACGATTTGCTAATGGCGTCCATTGAAATTGCGATTTTAATTAGATTATGATTAATCTTGCAGGTCAAGATTGGACAGTTCTAACAAATGGTTGTCTGGTGCGCTCTTCGTTCTGGTTGAAAACCCTCCTACATTCGACCAGAAAATAAGAGGGACTGGCTGGCAACACAGAGTGACCATATGATCAAGTATTCTTGGGGAAAATGAGACCAGGTGATGATGTTTTTCCCCATCTTTACACTATTTGTGGTTATAAAATGTGAAATACCATTCCAGTTGTCATAGGAAGCCACTATAAAGTGTAACATCTCCTGTTTCAAAATCCAACAATTTTAATTAAGGCAGCCCAGTCAGACAGGTGTAATAAATACACAGTTTTACTTTTTTTTTTTTTTTTTTTTTTATTTTTTTTTTTGGTTGGGACAGTGCATGTTAATGAACATACATGATATACATGCTGTAAACACACCAGATTGTAGCCTTGGGCTAATTTCCATCTGTTGTCCCACATTCACTCTCATTAATTCACACACAGACAGACAAGGACAGACAACCATTCACTCTCACATTCATCCACTACGGGCAATTTAGAGTTGTCAATTAACCTACACAGTCATGTCTTTGGACGGTGGGAGGAAGCCGGAGAACCCGGAGAGAACCCACGGTAACACGGGGAGGACATGCAGACTCCACCCAGAGAGATCGTGTGAGGTGATTCAAACCCACGATGTTGGGGTGGTCCGGGATTCGAACCCACGATCTCCTTATTGGGAGGCAGAAGCTCTAACCGCTCTGCCACCGTGCACCCCACCGTAACAGTACAGTCATTGTGCCTCCGCAGAACAGCATGTGGAGGCTTAAGTGTAGTGATACCAGTCAGATGAACTGTACACACAGCCATGGTTCAATGAAAGGCTAGCAGAGCGCCTTATCAGCCTGCTGCCACGGCCCAAGCTCCATACAATGTGCTCACCATAACAGCCATTTACAAGGGTCTCCGTCAAGCATTGTGCATTGAAAAACACTGACCCCCTATTTACCCCGGCTGCCAGCAATTACGCCATTACATTCTACACCAAAGAGGGGGTCACGAGTTACAGCCATAATCGAGCACAATAACTCAAGGGCCAGACAGCACGGGGGCCATTTTGTGTTTATCAGGGCCAAAGCAGAACAAGCTGTCAACATAATATACGTGACACATGTGGGGTAAAGGGGGCAAGGTTGTACATGTAGACACGACAGAGAGCTATCGATAGCATTGGGACTGAATGGTAAATGAAGGCGTAGGTGGCATGAAAAGGTCGCCAGCTAGACAGGCGGAAGTTGAAAGGTGAGGCGCAAAAGGTGAGCTCACGAAGCTGTTGTTCTGGAACGGCAAGTCTGCGACTGGTAAGAAAGACACACAACAAGGAGTTACTGTAGACGCGCCAGCATGTGACATCATCTATCAAGGCAAGAAGTTCACAAGAAAAGCGCTATTGTGGAAATTTGACCTTTTAATTTCCCAAAACAATGGAAGCAATTATTTGAAAGGCGCGTTGAGATTTGGGGAGAAGCCAAAAGAGAGAATCAGCTGTTGAAAGTTAATGTTGTTAGCCAGAAGAAAGCTTTTATTTAGGGCTTTACATAATTAGCTAATTAAAGAAGGCAAATTTATGGTTCTTAATTCAACTGTGGGAGAGCAATTTGTCCACTCTCAAAATTGTAGCTTACTTCAGACTATAAAATCAACAATTTGGCTCACATTGTAACTAATATGACCTTCATATTGTTAACAAATGCAATCACTCACTTCATTGTATCCATATTCTTGGCATGGATCTAATATGTATTGACACGGCACTATGCAGCACAGCAAAAAGTAATGGGCTTGTGATGGAGATGATGATTCTGGTGATGACATGGCAGATGGCCAGAGCTGAGGCGAGCAGAGTCCCAGCCAAACTTGGACGGCACTTTGTCTTATAAGTCCACTGCGTTTGGATTAGACAATGCTATGTCAACATGAGTTACTGTGCACCGTGCAGGATTAGTGATTGGAAATGTTGGTCACTGGTCCAGTTTTAATTACAGTGTACAGCCCACAATGTAAACAATTACAGTAGCGTTCTTGAATTTAAGACAAAAATCAGACAACATTTCTAGGGCTGTCTGCCTTTGGTTTGTTTGGTCCAGTGTTTTTCAATCTTCAATCTGTTTTTTAATCTTTTCACACTTTTTTGACTGAAAAGATACCATGGGACACCACCTAGTAAGACATTAATAAATCAGACCTTCTAAGTTAAAGAAATGCAGTATGTAGAGAGGCAAATAATGTCTGGTTCTGTAAGCTTGAAAATGGAGCTCGTGTTGCTTATATTTTTGGTACAGAAGTTCGGTCAGCAAACTCTGATATTGTAAATAATTCAAATAAATCCATGTGTGAATCTGTCAACTCAAATTGGACATTTTTTCAAGGCACACCTGACAATCCCTCAAGGCACACTGGTTGAAAATCAAGGTTTTAGTTGATATTTCTTCGTCGACACATTTATTTAGATTTGAAGGATTATATGGGACAGGAGCAGAAAGGAGAGGGCAAGGAATGAGCTACCTGAGAATTTGAGAGTGAATTGTGAAGCAGTGCTTTTAGTATAACTAGTGAGTGTTATGGTCCTGTGAGTGCAGTTTAGGTCAGATACAGTCAGATCAAAGAGATACAGAAAAGTTATGAAAACTTTTGCTGGCCACTGTCTTTTAGGCGACCAACAACAATCGATTCAGTTGACTAAAGCCCTAATAATTACACAGTAATAGGGATGTCAAAAGCCTGACAAATTTTGAAGCAAAATTCAGTCTTTTTACTTCAATCTAGAGTCTAAAATCTAAATCTAAGCTTCTTTTTTATCTGGAGGTTTGTCACATTTACTTTAGTTTGTCGTTCAGAAAGTTTAGTTTCATCAAGCTCATCACAAAACTGATAAATAAAAAAATAAGCTTGTTGTTGTTTATGTTCTCAGTAATTGTGAATAATCATAAAATTGTGTTGTTTTTTTCTCTAAACCAAGCAGTATTCTTAATCTGATTCCTAAAATGTACCAAAAATATCCAAATCTAGCATTTTACTTGATGAAAACCAACCTGGTCATAGCAGATTAATGTCAGAACCCTCACAACAGTACGCGAGAATGCAAGAAGAGACCATCACACAAATTTCAAACCGTGGTGATGATATGTTATATTGGTGAGACCGTCATCACGATTAAGAATTTCTCACTCTTTAATGCCAATGGATTTTCAGAACAAACATTTCAAAAATCAGATACTAATTGACACTAAAATACACTAAAAAATGCTTTTACAAGACAAAATTTGACCTTTCGTTTTGGCATGCTCATGACTTTTATCAGAACTAGCATCAGAATGTCTCATAAAGAAATACTATTATTTAATGTTGAAAATATCAGTCTAGTGTCTAAAATCTTCGAGAATCAAGTATATGTCTTAGTACAGAATCAAGTCAACACCAATTCTCAAACACAGACACTTTTCCAAACCCACCTCTACTATTGGTCAACCTCTGCAAGTGACAGCTGGTTTCAACCAATGACGGAGAAGTATCAACTTTCAAACAAAGCCTGTGACATTATTTACCTTTTAAACTTAATAGAAAATTACAAGGCGTACTTCATTTGTGACAAAATCAAAACAATAATCTGGGTCCAAGAAAATCATGATATATATATATTTTTTTTTGCCATATTGCCCAAGTCTAATTTTGAGATAAGATAAATACTTTTGTTGATATTATACTCGGAGTTGCTGAAGGAAAACTCACCAACACAACACTTGACACATCACCAGCCCCTTCTTCCACTGCTGTCATAGAAATGGCACAGGACACCATCACACATCGGCCATTTAAATGCCCAGGTAACGCTAATGCACCATAAGGCAGCGATCGAAACAAAACTGTCGCATATTTCAGGCGGAATAAACGCACGCATCTCCGCCCGTCAAACAAGCTCGTACTCACCGGCATCATTTTAGCTTCGTACCGCATTTAGCTCGCCCACACGCAGCATGAATCCACGGGCAGTTTCGACGAAAGCGGCTGGGCTCTGGAGCTCCGATAATCCCGGATCCTAAAGCCGTGAGGTGACGAAGACTACTCTCGCTTCGCTTCGGGGTCCCGTCCTGCAAACAAGCACAAAACCGGTCTTTAGACGGCCGGTAACACCGTATGACAGCGGGACTACGGGCTGGATGCTTTATCGTTGACCTGTTGCTACAAATAACAAGGCCTTCACGACAAAAGTTTCCGCCGTAGTTCAGGGAGCATCGCTGGTAACTTTGTGAAGGCGTCGCCGAGCACATCCAGCGCGATCAAAAGGCGTTTGTCCGACCCGAACGGCACGCGTACTTAAGTGTGTGAATGTGATCGGTTTTATTTGTAGATTTACTTGCCTGGGACGAGCAGATTACAGCCAAAAGCCCGTAGCTGTCGGCGGTGTTCGCCTGTACACGGCCGATCCCAGAGTGACGTAGAGGGAGGAGCCGCGGGACACTTTGGAATTCTAGCTCCGCCCCTTCTCGGGACACCACCAGACACACAAACCGAGGCCATGCCCACGCCGCACACACTCCTCCCGCGGACAAAATGGAGCTTTTACTTTATTTCTATTGCCCCGAGGAGGATAAATGGAGAATTTATTGTGAATGGTTTCTCAAGTAAGAGTACAGATACGGAAGCAAATTAACAAAAAAATAACAGTTAAAGTAAAAGTATCACATAAAAATCGAAATCAGCTGAAAAAAGTTATTTCACACATTTTGAGAACTATTAAATCATCGAATGTAGTGATCTTGATAGAGAATTGTGCTGATTTTTAGTCAAAAGATACGACTCTATCTAGTAATTTTATTTATGTATTTCAGGTGGTCTTACTCAAACCCTACAGATTTTTTCAGTTCAGTTCAAAAATGCAATGGAGTAGAACAGATATCTGCTCTGAAATGTAGTGACGTGAAACTAAAACGTATCCGATGTAAAATTTACTTAATTCACTACTTAAGTACAGATGCCCAAAAATTACAGTACCCTTACCTTTATACTTTGTAACTTTCTGCCACTTACTTTAGACATATTTAAAGCAACAGTATGCAACTTTCTGGAGATGGCATGTCTGGTCACTTGCATGATTCCAAGGAAATAGAAAGTTAAAACCATAGTTTGGAACATTCTCCAGAGAGATTAATACATTTTATGGCCCTCCTTTGGGCCAGGTATGAGTCAGGTTTGTGAAGATGCAGCCCGCTCACAGGAAAAGAATGTTTTTCAGTATATTAAAACGTCCAAAATGAAAAAAACAAAACAAAAAACAAAACACATTTTTTCCATTTTTTGCTGAAAAGTTACATATTGAGACTTTAATAAATTACATCTCTGGCATTATTTTGACATTCATAGTTGATAGTCAATTTGGAAAATGAGAAAGATGCTTCACTTGACATATTTTTGAAGTTCTTGCTACCATTCTCTACTTATAGTCTTCTTTCTTTTTATTTTAGCCTTTGTGAAAATGTCTGAATAAAATTAAATAAAAAACTAATTACTGCTATACACACAAACCGTGCTGTTGCTTACTGCTCGATTGCTAACAACTGCAGGCAACAATTGTTTAAATTTTCATTGATAAATTATGTTTGTTTGTTTGTTTGTTTATATATTTGGTCGGAAATTAAAATGAAAAGTAAAACTAAATAAAAAGTTAAACAAAACAAAGCGAAAAAGTGATACCTCTCTCTCACCTTGTTACATACACGATCTCTGAAACCAAAACCCAAAGTACGGAACTACAACTCCCAGGAGCAGCCTCCATCTACGGTACGCGAGCAGCCCAAACGCGCACGCAGCTAGTACGCACACTCGGCTCCTCCGCACGTTGCACGCTGGTCTGTGTAGCTGCGCTGTTGTTGCAGGTGCTTTGCATACGTCTCCTCCTCACCTCACCTCTCCTCTGTGCGGCTCCGAGCGGACTGGAACCGGAGCCATGGCCGATTCGGTGGCCGACATGTGCGAGCGGCTGGTCAATGCTGTCAACGTCATTATGGATCCACAAACTAGCCAAAATCTCCGACTAGAGGCCCTGAAGGTACACCCACCGGAGCTGTTGCTAGTTAGCCGTTAGCTTTTTGCATGAATTTCAATCCTGGAAAGCAGCTAACATTTGGGTGATGTGCTCAAAAGGACTTAATACGTAAACGATCGGAACACTATTTGTCACGCTAACGTCCAGCTGTGATCGTGTAATTCAGATGTTGTTAGCTCTCTAATGTAGCGGTTCAGTCATTGAAACATTGTCACTGCTATGATACAAGCATAGATTTGCAAGTGTTTTAAAACGATTCTCAATAATTTATCTTTGCGTTTTTGTTGTTTCTACACTTGTCTGCACGATCTGCTTTAAAACCTGGCCATGCCTTTTTGCTTTTCTACAGTTCTGTGAGGAATTTAAAGACTCAAGCTCCCTCTGCATCCCATGTGGTCTGAAGCTTGCTGACAAAGCCCATTCAGCTGTAATAAGACATTTTGGTTTACAGGTCCTGGAGCATGTCATCAAGTAAGTGGTTGAGAATTACATTTATTTAGCGGCTTATCCTGGTTAACGTTTAGTTGATCATTTTTTGTATAATTGTGCTACAGATACAGATGGAACAACATGCCACAACCAGAGAAAGTGCAGCTCAAGGAGTGTGCCATGCAACTGTTGTCAAATGTAAGTATTGTATATAGATTTCAGCTCCCGGTTTTATGCATATAACATTTTGTGTACTTTTGCCCATTCAAAAGGTGTAATATAGTGTTAATAAAGCCACTATGCTCATTTTTCATACTTTCGAAACTCATGGACAGTCAGATCCTAAAACACAATTTCATCAAAATCCTCAATACACACAATACTACATTTCAGTTGTCTACTCTAGTTCATATCAACTACAGTTTGCTCTGTAGTTTTAACAGCACTATACTTAACGTGTTGTCTTATTTTAACAAAGTAGTATTTTTTGTTTATCCCCTAGTCATAACTAAATAAACATTTTTCAGTAAAATGGCAAAATACACGTTCTTCTATTCTTATTTTGATTTAATATTAGTGATTTTTCTGATAAAACTTGTTTTGGCTGTGAATAGCATTGTATGTTATAGTCTGTTTACACTTCACATAACAGTTAACAATTATTAAAATAGTAAACTATTATTTCAGTCCTTGACTGTTCACAATTATTCCATTTAATTGTTGCAACCCAACTCTGTAAATGTCAAGATACCTCGACCAGCTTGTCTCTGAGCTGACCCTCTTTGCCTATATTTATACCTCATTTTGTGGAAGTGTAGACAGACTTGAATAGACAAAACTACCCCTGTGCATGTGTCCAGATCCTATACTGATGGTAAATAAACTTTTCCAGGCACTATTTACACCTCTACGACTTGTTTGGGCAACACATATTATTGCACAACAGTAATTTTGTGTTGCTTTGTGCAGGGCACCAGCTCAGTGCTGGAGGAGGAGAGTCATATCAAAGATGTCCTGTCCCGAATCACCGTGGAGATGATCAAGAGGGAATGGCCTCAGCATTGGCCCGATATGCTGAAAGAGATGGAGGCATTGAGCAGTCAAGGGGTTTGTCCACATTATGTACTCCAGGAAACTGTTACTTTGGAACTTTGTTTGCCATTTAAATGTGGGTATGTAATTGCCATCATGCAAATATAAGCATTTGTAGAGAAAGTTGTTTGCATATGACTCCTCTTTGGAATGTCATAATGTCAAACTTTAGTCCTACAATTATGTCAGAATAAATACTGCAATTGTATGTCTTTTATTGACATTCTTAAAAAATCTCAATGGACCCTTTAAAATACTATGTCATTAGAATGTTCAAAATTCCAGGATGGAGATGACAAGAGGCAGTCCAGAAACCATAATGCATTGTCAAAATGCATTTGCAAAACTAAACTACAGTCCTGATCAAAAGTGAAGACCTTTTGAATAAAGTCACATTCTGCATGGTTGGTTCTTAACAAGGTTCCAAGTAGAGCTTTGGTTCGCAACAAGAAATAGGAGTGAGACAAAAAAAAGTTAGTGAGTAAATATTTTATTGAAAGCAACAATTAAAGTGAAATAGTTGTTATGGTCTACAGCTGATCAAAAGTTTAGGACCACACCTCAAAAAACCAAAACCAAAATCCCCCGCAAAACGAGAATCAAAGTCCCAAACATGAACTCAGTAATGAGTAGCGCCACTGTTATTTTTGTTCACTTCAAACGTTTGTTGCGGAGCTTGATGTAAGCGTTTTCAGGAGGTGAGAGGGAACATTTCTCCAAGTGGTGAAGGCGGCCTCGGCTGTCTGGAACTGTGGTCCATTTTTGTAAACTTCCCTTGCCTTCCATCCCCAAAGGTTCTCAGTTGGATTTAGATCAGGGGAACACACAGGATGGTCCAAAAGAGAGATGTTATTCTCCTGAAGAAGTCCTTTGTCCTGGGGCTTTGTGAACTGTAGCCTTGTCCTGTTGAACCCAGTGGTTCCACAGACGAGGGCCTCAGTCATGAGGGATGCTCTCTGCAACATCTGCACAGAGCCAGGGGCCCCTGCACCACCTGGAGCTCCATTGTTCCACTGAAGGAAAAAGCACCCCAGATTATTATGGCGCATAAAAAACATCTCAGGTGGATCTGCTTGTTGTGCCTGTAACATTAGAAACCATCAGGACCATCATGGCTACATTTTTCTCAGAGAATGAAACTTTCTTCCACCTTTCAATGTCCCACATTTGGTGTCTCTTATAAAGTCCAAGCAGCAGTTCTGTGTCGTTCAAGGAGTCGTTAAAAAACATAAAAGAAGTTTTTTGTTTTTGAAGCCCTTCAGTGTCAGATGCGTCTGATGGTTATTGGGCTGCAGTCGGCCTTATCGTCCAGTGTCTTGACGGACGGCCAATCAGATCCTCCGGCTCAGTGCTGGTGTCATTTTTTTTGATCTTCCACTTAACTTTTTTGTTCCATAACCTAATCTTTTAAGAAATTCCAAATGACTGTCTTACTGCTTTTGCCATCAGAGCGTCATGACAGTGTGAATACCTGACAGAAAATGACACTGAATCCACATTTTTGCACAGATTTGGGCTTTTAAAGGCATGCGGTCCTAAACATTTGATCAGCTGCAGAACGGCCGATAGTGAAGCTCTACTTGGAACCTTGTTAAGCTCTAACCATGAAGAATGTGACTTTTGCAATTTATTCAAATGGTCTTAAACTTTTGATTGAGACTGGATTTTATACCCTCAAAATTGTATTTAAGCTTCACAAAATTTTTTAAACTATGTAATATATTTGTAGCTAAAATGAATAACTATTATAGAGTCAACATTTAGCATTTGTCGAGGGTTTTTCAGGGTTTGAAAGGTTATATAGTGCCCTTTAAGAAATTAACTTTCTTTCTTGTTGCTTTGTGACTGTCATAAAGGTTCATTGTTTTGATACAAATACAATACTATTACCCTTTTACTACAACAACAAAAAATGACTAATTCTGACCTACTGAAAATTCAATTATTACCAACAAAAAAAGGTTCATTCCTTTGTGCTTTTCCAGGAGGCTCAAACAGAACTGGTCATGCTGATTTTGCTGCGGTTGGCTGAGGACGTGATCACCTTCCAGACCCTCCCCACCCAGCGGCGCCGAGACATCCAGCAGACGCTCACGCAAAACATGGACTCCATCTTCAGCTTCATGATGGCCATTCTGCATATGAATGTGGAGGACTATCGGAGAGTGGTGGGTAAAATGTCACTCTCCTAATCTGTCAGTTTCAAGTCCCTTTTTGTTTTTTCTCTGTTTGGATGTATATTTTTGACAATATATGGATATACTTAACATTATGCCCTTTTTGTTTTAGTTAGGACTGCGACTAATGGTTATTTTAGGAGTTGACAAATATTATATATAGCTATAGTAACTTGGTCTGTCATCAAAACTGACCCGGGGTTGCATTTAGCTTCATTCACGCTCGTTTAATGAATCTTAAATTAGGAAAACCTCTGACTGTTTTGGATTCCCTCGATGAGTGACTAAGGATTGGTACTGATAAGATTGCCAATACCATTGATAATTTTGCTTATCGATTTGATTTCTTAACAATTTTGCTATCAATTCCTATATATATCTTATAAAAGTATAAGCCTGTATTTTGGCTTGTCTACATTACAATTAAAACTACAATGTAAAGCGCAGAGATCAAACCGGGAGACAGTAAAGCCTTTTCTGTCGTCTGACTCATTTCTATCTCCATCCCTGCTCTTCACACGTGTCCTCTTGTTATTGCTATAAACGTGGGATGATCCTGTCAGTCTCTTACCTCTGCTAAGCTCTGACTGTGACCCGGTGTATGTGTGCAGCACGTTTAACTTGTGTTATCGCTATGCAGCCAATAGATGGTGCCAAAACTCTGTAAGTGCTGTGGAAAACAGCAGAGCTATAGATGTTAATTTAGTTTTTTTAGTTGTCAAAGTTGAGACGCCAAACTTTTGTAAAAAAAAAAAAAAAAAAAATTCAAGAGCATATTTAAGTTAGTAACACATGCATAATATTTTTCCTTCATGGTACTTTTGCTGCAATCTTTGTCTTTTTTTTAATCCATCCACATCATTTACTAGTTCAATCAATTTCAGTCTTTTTTTTATTCACCAAGCCAAAAAAAAGATGGCAAGACTACTAATCAGTTAAAGTTATCGTTATTTGTTTTAACATGACTTCAATCCACACGTGTTTCTTAAAATGTGATTCTTTATTTTTTCAGAAATCAGTACCTGGAATGGAACTGAAGGTGAGCCATTACTCATTAAAAAAAATAATAATTACTTAATATAAAAGTGTGCACAACAATTTTCAGCAAAACATTCTCTTTCCTGACTCTACTTGGTTTGCAGGCCAGAGCTCACTGCCGGGTTGCCGTGGCTACGCTGAACACTCTGGCCGGGTACATCGACTGGGTGGTCCTGGCACACATCACCAACAACAACTGCCAGCTCCTGGAGATGTTGTGTCTGCTGCTGAGTGAACCTGAGCTGCAGCTGGAGGCGGCAGAGTGCCTGCTCATCGCCATCAGCCGCAAGGTGGGACCATCCCCTCTGTTTACTGCAAAAATCAGGTGCAACATGTAACTTTTCCAGTCTGTCAGCCGCTGGCCTGTCCCTATAGCCAAGTTTGGACTGGTGCTGAGCTCTGTTCCGACACACTCCTCTACACGCAGAAGTAATCTAATCTTGTTTGCTTCTTGGAGAAATGGACTTTAAAGTAAAAATGAGTAATTGTGCATGATTTTCGGACAGTTTCTTGTATCGATTTAAATATATGAGGCCTAAAATATTTTGTGATCGTGGGTCAGTTGCATGCTTCTGCTCATAGCCAATCACAGCACATATCCACATATGTTGCACTTTGCTTTCACCTTGAGAAAACCAGTTTGTCCTGTATTTATGAGCTGATAACGAAAAAATCTAAAAAAATCTCTCTTCAAAAAACACGTACCTTGTTTTGGTGTAAAAGGGAGGCCAATCTGATCCCAGTATCACGGATTAGTGAAAACTTGTGACCGTGTAAACAGGGCCTAACAGTGTCTCCACTGTTTTAAGATTACCATACCATTTTATTTATGCGATCCACAGGGACCGTGAGGGGTCTAGCTTCCAAAGTGGTCTGGCTCACTTTTGAGTGAGATGATTGGATAAGAGAGAACGCAGACTCTGGTGAAAACAAGATGACAAAAAGCAGATAACTTTTATCTCTCACCCAATGCTGACACAATCTTGTCATAAACCACCATTTCCAGTTATGGTAATTCATATGTTAAGCTGACAGACTTCACAAAACAAATCTAGCAAACGTTGGCATTGGCTGTTTCCTTTTATCGACGCATGGCATTCGCGTCAAGACCCAAAATATTTTATTTCCTGTGTATAATGTATCTTACATTATCCAGAAAGAGAAGTTAAAATGTGGTGAAGGTGTAAAGAATATAAATAATCACGAAAAAAGCTTAAAACACAGAAATAGTTTCCTGTATAGCCTTAGGTACGTACGCAACATTTGGAATTTCTAAACAATATTTTGTCAGCCACATGATGATGAAGTTTAATTCAGGTGTTATTTATTTATTTTTAAACATACATGCTAACAGTGCACTTCCTGCTTCTTCTAGAATAAATTGCTCTCTAAATAGATGCAGAGAGAGTGTTGTCTCATTTTCACCCAGATAGATGCTTTTACAATATATCTGTACTGAGGGAAAAATAGGTCTGACTTTATAACATGCAGAAAATTGGGTACATGGACTGATTTTTACTGTTTTTCACGTTTCAAAACAGTAAAAATCAGGCACAGTGTACTCTAAAGCAAACCGGTCTGGGGAATCAGTTGAAACACGGCTTATGGAGAACGTTATGGAGACTTACTGCTTTGTCTTGAACGTTCCGCAGGACTGCATTGAACCTCTATATCTTGCATTTATTCAATTAGAGGATTTTTATTCATGAAAAAATCTTTCATTCTGTTAATGTTAATGGGGGCCCCTCTCCACAGGCCTAACCTGTAATTTGCTTTGGCTTATTTAAATGGAAGTAATTTGGGCGCTA
Organism: Rhinogobius similis; assembly: GCA_019453435.1. NCBI lineage: Eukaryota > Metazoa > Chordata > Actinopteri > Gobiiformes > Gobiidae > Rhinogobius > Rhinogobius similis. The sequence continues at coordinate 26,575,291 of CM033634.1, forward strand.
AAACAGAACCATTAAGGCAAAACACAGGCTCACAATGGATTTCGACTGAAGATGACTTGCACGACTTCACTTTAATGACTGAATGTTAATTTTGTAATTGTGATGTGATAATTAAAGTTGCGTTGTGTCACAGGGAAGACCAGACGAGAGGAAACCTTTCATGCTCCTCTTTGGGGATGTAGCCATAGACGTGGTCCTCTCTGCTGCTCAGTCAGTCCCACTCTTAACCATTTATATTATATTTTTTCTTTGTATACTCAGGAATAACTGTATTGTTGCTTCTCACAGGTCAGCAGATGGACTGGCTATTCAGAAATCACCCGATGGCAAGTAAGTAATCAACTGGTATTTCTGATAATATTCTGTACTATCCAAATTGTTGAGACAGTTGTTTTGTTTCTGCAGTTCAATTGAAGTTGTGGAGCGACGTTATGTCTTCCTGAAGAGGCTTTGTCAAGTGCTGTGTGCTATGGGATACCAGCTATGCTATTTAGCTGTAAGTATTGTCTTTAGTGTTTTTATACATTTGCTACAATGCTACTCATAACATGATAGTGGCAGTTCACGTGCTCACAAAAAATGTTTATCTAGTGATCTGAATTTTTATTAGACGAATAAATGTGCACACCGTTCCTATATGATCTGTAATAAAGATGCTAAAAAAAACTCAAATCTAGCTACTGAAGAATTCAAAATCTAATATAACATAAGCTACAAAAATTGGGATTTTCATTCGATATTAGTGTTGATTTTATACAAATTTTAACACCATCACAAAGAAAGTCACACTTTGAACAACCTTACTTTTCATACTTTTACAAAATCTTTACATCATAATAATCATAACGTTATATCATTTTCAACATGGAATAATCATGCATTTTTGTTATTGTACCATGTGATCTTACTGCTGCAAAGATAACACAACAATCTATTCACTTGTTTAAACATTTCTTTTTCCCATTCAAAAAATACTATTAGAAATAAACTAGAATACTATTTTGTTTTAAATTGTTAATTGCAATAACGCCAGTCCTAAGTCCTAAGTTATGGTTCAGTACCTGTTTTTAAAAAAAAAGAATTACGCCTGATGCACACCGACTCCGGTCCGGCTCCGGTTCGGGACCCGCGCGGGTCCCGTGCGGGTCCCGCAAGACTTAGAAAGTGCTTAAAATCAATGCGCCCTGTCACACCGACCTGGAGCTCTGCGGTCGCGGTCCGCAGCCGCCGGTCTCCGGAAAGAATCCGCAAGAAGTCTATTTTTGGCGGACGCCGCTGCGGTCTGGTGCGGCGTTCTTGTCATTTGACGAGTGCTCTCGCGCGAACCCACGTGAAGCTACGTGGCTTTCGTCAAAAACGGACCGCAGTTAACCGGAGCTGGTGTGACAGGCGTCTGCAAGAGACCCGCGCGGGTCCCGGACCGCGACCGGACTGGACTCAGTGTACACTAGGCGTTATACAACCCTCCTCTATATTCACATTTAGTTTATGATCTATAAGTCCATAAGATTAGTCATTGAGGTGTTAGTGTTTGGTTAATGGTCAAACTGTATTTCTCTACAGGGTTCTGAATCAGGGTTTCAGACTCCTGCAAATCTCTGCAAGTACACTGAAGCCCTCATGGCCTTCACTACACACACCAGCCACGTGAGTTCATCTTTCTTTCCTTAGGTTTATTTTACATTATCGTGCACAAAAATGAACCGGTATGTTTCTCCAAACAGTTTTTGAAAATGTCTACTCTGCCGACTTGGGGAGCACTGTTCAGGCATGAGGCTCTGTCCAAAGATCCAGTGATTGTGGAGATGGCCAAGAAATACATGAAGACATGTATGACCAACTTGGTTAAGGTAAGACTGCAGCAATATCATGAAACAAAATTGCAAAATTGATTGGTAACTTTTAACCATGTTTTAACCATGTTCCCTTATCAAAAACGTTTCTGGAGTTGTATTTAGCTTCATTCACACTTGTTTTATTAATCCTGTTTACAAGCTTGTCTTCTTTGCGCCTTCTCTGAGCTTCAGAAAAACACTTGCTTTACAATTTCTCAGAACTGAGACTTCAAAGGTAGAGATCCGGAGGTCTATAAATCATCAGCAGACTGATTCTGAGATTTTCAGCCTCAAATCGCATTGATTACAACTTTGTGCATGCATAAGCATGTTGGGGCAAGCTAGCATTTGTTTCCCCATGCTAAGTCCCTCTGCTGCTAGTAGATGGGGGTGTAACTCCAAATCCTAACAAGGGAATCCAAACTGAAAGAAAGTAATGTGTAGTTTTCAATGTTTACATTATATAAGTTCCAGAATGTGAGATGCCAAAGCAAAAATACTCAAGGGCATGTTTAAAGGCCAATAGTAATACCAGTAATAGTGCATACAATGTTTATCCTTTAAAATCTGAACTATTTAATTTTCAGACTGGCTATCCATCAAGAAGTGACCATCCTAGTTGCTTGTACTCCAGCGTGGACTTTGACAATGATGAAGATTTTCACTCATTTTCCATCGGTAATTTAATCTTCTCATTTCCGTGCACACACTTTCACAACATCATTTTGATTCGACATTCATTTGTATTTCAGTTTTCCGAGCACAGCAGAGCGACATGTTGAGGCTGGCGTGTCGCATCGCTCCTCTAGAAGCTTTCCAGATTGTAGCAGAGTGGTTGCAGTTCCAGATCGCTAGTCCTATTGATATTGGGGATGCTAGCAGTAAGATCTGACTACTTTTACTTTGGTATACTTTACGTTGTGGTCACATAAAATAAAGTAAGCTTGTTTTTGTTTTGTTTTTTTGTCTATAGCAACGTCTTCTGAGGGTCTGTGCTCCATCCTGTCGCCATCAGTGATTCAGTGGGACGCAGAGACCATATTTATGGAGTGTTTGGTCGGTCAAATCTTCAAACATGTGGAGGCTGAGGTAACGTTGAGGGGAGGAAAAAGGGGGGGAGGGGTTGCAGCCTGTTAACAAAAGCCTATCAGACTACAACACCTATTTATTGATTTGTTCTGCAGAAAAGCAATTACTGTATAGAGTGTGCCCACTACTTGTAAAGCAGTATTTGGAGAGTAAAAATATTAGTAGTACAATTTTAACTGTCAGACAAGGCAAGGCAGCATTTAGAAAGCACAATTCATCCACAAGAAACCCAAAGTGCCTCACTAAAAAGTAATAAAAGTATGAAACAAAAAGGGAAATAATGAACACAAGTGGGCCTAGAGTGGAGCCCTGTGGCACCCCATGTGTAATCTTTGTTCTCTCACTCATAATTGGGAGTACATTCTGTAAGTTGCTGTGTTTTGTCTTCAGAAGTTGCCCGTTGATCAGAGCGTGGAGCTTCTTCAGGCTCTGCTCAACTACGAGACGAAAGACCCGCTCATCTTGTCCTGTGTCCTGACCAACATATCAGCGCTCTTCCCTTTTATCGTACACAGACCACAGCTGTTGCCCCCAGTCCTCTACAAGGTTAGACCTCTTGTTGTTCATGAATTTCCGAAATGGAAAACAATTGAAACAAGTAAAATAATCATCAAAATTTAAAAAAGGCCACTGAAAATAAGATAAATATGCTGAATTGAAGTAATTGAAGGATAAATACATGCATTTGGTACATTGTCATTTAGCACATTATACAGTACAGTTTGTGTGTAAGCAATAATACCCTGAAGCAGTCACCGCTTGTGCATATGTTTCAAGTAACTTCAGCACAAATTGCAAATCTTGACTGTATTTGTCATAAATTTCAAAATTATGGACATTTTACAATAAATTTAACAGCTAATTCACCTTCCAATGTGTGTATTCAAACCTTGTGAGTTAGCTGGCTATTAGTGCGTACTGACGCAGACTTTACATCGTACAACCTAAAATCACTTTCTACTCTTTTTCTGTGGAACTATTAGTAAATTTAGTATCCCCGAGAATCTTTTGATAAATTCATAATACAATTCTCGTCCACAATCTTGAAACACAACCATAATCTAAGAGTAGGGCTGCAACAAGTTAATCGCAATTAATCAATTAGAGAAATAGTTGTTAACTAATTAAATACTCCAATAATCGTTAACTGGCCTGTGAACAGACTCTAAAACATGCCATGAGATGAGAGAAGAGGTTTTATTACTCAGAAAAAGCCAAAATAACACAAACGAGTACATTTTGTGGCACAACATACTTATTGAAGACCATTTTTGTATAAGTTACATAACCCCTGGCACAGCCCAATTTTAAACTGTAGCTATTGCAAAGCGGCATTATCCAACCTTTCTGTACGTGTATTGAGAAACCAGGTGCAAGCAATGTTAAGCAAATTAAAAGATGACAATTTATCACTGGCAAACTTGTAAGAAAGAACCATGTGTACCACTTTATAACGCTTTGGCATCAGATATGATTGGCTGTTCATTGGTATTCAACCTTTCTTTCCTTTGCCGTCTGGATAAAGCTGTGCAAATGGCCAAAAAATAAGCGCACTAGTAGTGATATGCAAAAGCGTTTGTGAGAGCTAGTAAGTCAGATAGTTTTAAATGCCAACTTCCTTCTATAACAGTCTGAAATCCGGTTCTCCAGCTTTAATGTCAGTGTTTGTATTCATAAGTAATATATATAATCTGTTACAGCTATTTCAGTCTGTCATTTTTGAGACGTCCCAGGACAAAAATGTAAGTTATATCTATTTTTGTCATTCTTCCATATTCATATCACTGTATTTTGTTTTTTTAATCATTATTACTAATATTCCATGTGTCTCCGCAGGTGCCCCGGACACGAGCTGTAAAGAACGTTCGGAGGCACGCTTGCTCCTCCATCATCAAAATATGCAGAGACTACCCAGAAGTCCTTATGGTAACTCTAAACTAATCAGTTTTGGTAAAAGCTAATGATATTCCTTTGCATCGTTTCTTGTTTTTCGTAATACTTTGGTGACACTTTCTCGCAGACGTGCTTCGACATGTTCTACGACCACATGAAGAAGATGTTCAGCACCGACCCCACGATCACGTACCTGGAGAAGTGTGCGCTGATGGAGGCCGTGGTGCTCATCAGTAACCAGTTCAAGGACTTTGCCAAACAGAAGGCCTTCCTGGAGGAACTGCTGGCTCCGGTGGTGACAGACTGGACCTCAGAGGAGCTGGGGCTGTGAGTTTCCAGATCAGAGTATATGAAATGTTTTATAATAGAGCTGCGCGATTTGTCTGACCAGTATTGCGATTAGGTTTGCGATTTAATAATGGAATTCTGTGCAAAGGTCACATTTTAAACACAACCAGATGAAGTGAAAAGACTGAAATCTGACAAACTTACACATGTTTTGGAGCACTTTTAGTAGCTACTTTGTCACTTTTTAGTAGCGTTTTGTCACTCTGTGTTTTTGATGCTTGTAGTCACGTTTTTTGACACGTTCAGTGTTGTTTTTTTCACCTATAGTCAAGTTGTTCTCACTTTTTGTCACTTTTGGTAGCATTTTTGTCACTTTAGTTGCGATTTTCTCACTTTATGGAATGTTTTTGTCACGTTTAGTCCAGTCTTTGTCACTTATAGTCCTGTTTTTGTCACTTGTGTGTTAGTTCTCGCTTTTTGACGTGTTTTTGTCACTTTTAGTATTCTTTATGTCATGTATAGTCGTATTTTTCTCACCTGTCGCCGTTAGTTACATTCCTATCACTGTTTTCAGAACGTGTTTTAACAAATCTAAACTGCAGGGTTGGAACTTTTTATACAGAATAATGGATTTTTGTGGAGGAAATTATTGCACTTCAAAAATTGTAGCCTTTGTGATTTGCTAATTGCATCCATTCAAATTTCGATTTCATTTTGATTAATTGTGCAGCCCTATTTTACAAGTTGTATTATAATGGATTTGTGTTCCGTTTTGGTTTAGCGTGTTGTCGAACCCCGCGATGTTCCTGTCCTTTGTGGGAGCTGACCAGGTTATCACAGAACAGGATAAAGAAGTGGAGAGTATTAGCTCTAACAGAGCACGGGTAAGTTAAAGCCGTGGGAAGACTGTTAGGTATTTTGTTTATTTGAATTGACAATTTTCTAGCTTGATTTCATTCATTTGATCATAATTTATGTATAATGGAGTCCTGTCATTTACTGAGGCAAACTTAGACTCAGTACTCAATACTAATAAAAAATTATACAAATAAAATAAGCATATGTGACGCAATCCCAGATAAAGCAGTAGAAGACGGTTGGATGAGTAAATCAAACATTGAAAAAATTATCCATCAGGCTATATAACTATCGTAAATAAATAGTAATTTGGGTTATACAATTATGAGTTAATTTGATCAAAACCTTAGTTGTTGTCCCCTTGCAACTAATAGAAACTATTAAATCTGTTTTTCTATGAGACCCACTGACCAATCTTGTTTTTATGGAAATAATTTGGTGGAATACCTGTGGCAAATATTTATTATGGCTTTACATCAGTCAAGTGGTAGTCTGTGAAGAAAAGTTGGGGGAGCGGACAATTACAGGAAGTAGTGCTGAGTTCTAAAAAGAAATTCCATCCAAAATACGGGAACAATTAATGCGCAAAGAACACTATTTTCTGACTGTTGACACATTCCTTTAACAAAATAAAGGCATTTTATTTGTCAAATCATAACTATTGGGTCATTTATATTAACTTTGGCTCTTGTTTTTACAATGTAGTCGTTATAACCGTTATGGAATTATCTTAAATAATGTCACATCTGCCGCCAGTGTCTAACCAAGAAGTTAAAAAAGTATTTCCCAATAATTTTCACATTTTTTGCCAATTTTTAAATTTAATTCTGTTTACTTTGTTTTACTGACATGGGTAGCCTAAACTGTCACATGCAACTTCTGAAAATACTTGTGCCATCTGTAGTTCCTGTTCTAATAAGAATCTTGTTTAGCTTCTAGTTTTTCTGTAATTTAGTCTTTGAGTATTGTTTTTTTTTTTTTTTTCCTTAATTCTTTTTCTGTTACATTACTCTCCAGCTCAGTTTCTGCCTGTACGTCCTCTCCGGTGTGTTCAAACGGACTCAAAGACCAGCTGATCTTGAAGAAGCCAAAGCCGGAGGATTCGTGGTGGGCTACACCCCCAGCGGTGACCCCATTTACAGAAGTCCCAGCTCCTCCATATTTTTGGCCCTGCTGCCCAACCTGTTCGCCCTTATACGGTATACATACTTTGGCCCAGTGTACTTGAACATGTATTAGGTCAAACTTTTCTCTAATAAACCTACTTTTTTTGTAATCATAGGACACAAAATAGCCTGTTCTTACCTGAAAACCTGGCTCGTTTGAGTGAGACTTTCTGTCGCATACATGAGATCATGGACAGGGAGAAGAAGGCTGTACTTGGTATGTAAAATGGCCTCTTGTCGCTTCGCAATTGTGTTTTTTAGGTTTGTTAATGTCCTTCCGCTTCTCAGGTATTACGCAGCCTCTTCTTGACATTTATGACTCCCCTGTGTATAAAAGCAACCTGGAGCGTATGCAGGGCTTCTTCTCAACGGTCTATGACAACTGGTAAGTGTGAAGCAATGTCAAATATTCCTAGTTTTTGATCATTTATTACTTTCATTTGATGGTTTTCACTCCATCAAGTTTTTTTTTTGCGTTTCACAGCACTGTACTGTTCTTACAGACATGAAAAAATAGCTGAGCAATTTTACATAAATGCATTCAATATGTTTTTTATTGGCTAAAAAGTTATGTACTAGTGTGTACTAATTGATAAATACTGTGGTTTACAATGAACAAAATCTAAACTTATGATCAACAAAGGAAATAATTGATTTCTAAATACCAGAAGTAATGCATGACTAAATTTGAATTGAAATAATGCATCAACAACCAAATATACAATGCCTAAATGCAAACAGGGAAGGTTGCTAAACAATAGTATTTTTTATGTTTAAAGTCTGCTAAAACAAGAGGTGTATTAGAGATGTATTAATTTTAAGAAAACTAACAGAAAGTTGGTTGGATCAGTGTTTGCCATATTGTATACCACTTTTTATCCCTGAAAGGTGTGATTTGATCATTCTTTAGTAGGTGTTGCGGAATCTATTCATGCAAGTGTGCAGTGATTCAAAATAACTTGAAAAACACTATTATAGTATATAATAAAGAGTACATTTTAGACCTCGGCCTTAACTCTCCCTCTCAAACAGCTTCCATGCGCTGGGGAATGCGGGCCAGTCTCTGCTGCGGGACTTCTACTCCATCGAGGGACTGTCTCAGGAGATCAGCACCTCAGTTTTCGGCAATCTGGACCATGTGCCCGACCACAGGCTCCGGCCCATAATCCATATCCTTAAACTGCTGCCCATTTTTACATGTTATGAACCACAGCTAACTTCTGAGTCTTGACGTTTTCTTTAACCTTCTCACGTGTCTTCATGGCTAAGCTGGTGCAGTCATGTCCCCCGGAGTATTATGAGAGCCTCTTGTGCCCTCTGCTGGGCCCTTTGTTTACCTACATGTTACAGGTTAGAGTAACAAGCAAAGTGGTGTTAGAACTTCAAATGAAACGTGTGTTACATATTTTCTTTCTTCTGCAGAGACTGAGCCTGAAGTGGCAATTCATCAACCAGAAAACTTTAAACGAGTAAGTACCTAAAAAAATAGTCTGTATATTCTCAACTGACTTGGAAAAAAAAGATGACATTTTTAAAAAGATAGTTACAGAAAAACCGGAAGGAGCTTATTTACAAATATGTGTCACACCGCAGGACAGAGTAAAACGTTAAGTACTTAAATACAGTTATACAATACAATTAAATACAATTATGGTTGGGAAAAGGTTTCTGAAAATCCTCTGCTGGCAATAGTAAGCATGGCAGAATGAATATTGAAGCTTATTGATAATTGATAGTCGTAACAATTACAGCACCAAAGGACAACTCCTAAAAGTGAATCTGGCACAGTATGTCTGCTTTGATGAAGGGTGATGTTGCACTTTGCACAGAAGCTGTTCTGTCTTTGTTTTAGAGGGGAGGATGACGACGAAGTGATTTCTCACGAGAGCCAGGTCACACAGGAAATGCTTGAGGAACATCTGGTCATTCTGCTCACCAGGGAGCTCATGGAGTTTCTCTGTAAGACTTTTGTTTGTTATTTTTTACATTTCAGTAAAAATCAATGTTAATATCAATGTTGGTAGTGTGGTGCATTGATGCCAGTGCTAAATGTACTGTCATCTTTCTCCTCTGAAACCTTACCTTCTCTAAACAAATGATTTCTGCTTCTTCCAGCTATGTCTTGTGTTTCAAGAAAAGCCCCCGAACAAAACAAAAATGAAGCGCATAAGGAAGAGGCTGATGGTAGGTGAAAGTGGGGTATTTATAATACTCTATTTTGCTTATAATATAATATAATAATATAATATTTTGCTAATTTAGGGGGAGGCCCATTGTTGTCACAATACAAAAACTACTGACACTAAGGATATGCTCTATATTCAATTGCAGTTTTAATGCCACAATGATTTTTTTTACACAATAGACTGCAATCTTAAATAAACTAATAGGAGTTTCTTTTGTGTTATTATGTCTTTAACTAGTTCTAATATAGAGCAAGATCATTCAAAACAATTCAGAAAATGTCATATTTGATCAGACTTTTTTTCAGTGTTTATGTGAGTGAGTATCTTTTGTAGGTTTCTTTCTCCCAATAACTTCTGAATAAAATGTATTTTGAGCTTTTGTAATATCAATGGTGATATTTCCTAATGAGACAAAATGTAACCACAAATGCCAACGTAGTAGTTTGCTTGTCTTTTTTTTTTTTTTTAAGTATTATATTAATAATAGACTATATTAACCTGTGAATGTTTCTCTTTTGTGCCCAGATGAGGAAATGATGACAGAGACGGTACAGGCTGTAAACTCCACTCATTCCACAGAGCTGACCGAGCTGGGGAAGTGCCTGGTCAAACACGAGGTCAGTCTGCCATACAGTTTGCATTTGCTTGTTTTGCAGATTTCAGAAAACATGTTCATTGTGTTTTCTGTTGTATCCAGGACATATACATGAGCATGTTGACTCTGGCCTTCACGGCTATCTCATGGAAGGACACCACCATCTGTAACAGAACTGCATCTCTAGTCTGCTGGACACTGCTGCGACCGGTAAAGCCATGAACTGCAGTCTTATAGTAAAGAGCCTAAAATGTCCACTGTGTAAATGATCTCTTTGGTCGTTTGTAGGCCACAGCTGGTAACCTCCTCCCTGACGCGGTCACCTGGTTCTTCACCAGTGTTCTGAAAGCACTCCAGGTCCACGGGCAGCATGAAGTGTGCAACAACACGCTGAACCAGCTCTCTATGCTCATCTATGAGAGCCTGGTAAGTCACCTTTTATTCTAGGTCAGAATCAGAAAGGTTTTTATTGCCCTTGACGGTGAAGAAAATTCACAAACTAGAGACTTACTTAAATGAGAATAGTAGAAGTTGAAAAAAGTATAGACTATGCTAAAATAAGGGAATGCATAATAAAATGTGTAGAATAAAAGTTAAAGCTGGGGTATCCCATTTTTCAAAAGTAGGTGTTCAAACCTTTTGTAACTCAATCCTAGCTCTCATCTTTGGCTCATAATTAGTCTGCACATGCATGGATTTTTGGGCCACAAGCACAGCTTTAGAACAGCTTTTTCAGACACAAAAGTGAAACAGGGGTTTTATCCCTTTGATTATCAGCTGTCTCACATGGCTCTTTCTTACAAGTTTGAAAAGATAAAATGTTTAATCATTGGATGAAAACGGCATGTTTTTTTTTCACAAAGTTCTGCTTTTATAATAAACTTTCTGGAGAGGAAACAAAATGTACTGATTATTAAGGGAAAAAATTGGGCACCCTCTTTAAATACAATATATAAACCAGACTCATGACTCGTGATGTCACATTCTAGTGTATGGCATTGAAACAGCAGTTTCTCTTGTTTTGAGCTGAGCACACAGCACGATTTTCTTCTAATTTTCAGTCGTGCACAGCCACTCTCAGTCATCTCTAGTCGCAGCTGCTTCAGTCTCGTAGTGTGGAGCTGTTATGGCTGGAGTCACTTCATACATCATGAAGCTGATTTTGGCTGCTCCGGTGCAGTGGGATCTTTACTTGTTTTAAACGACTGAAACGTAGAAGAAAATGTCCTTTGCACAAAACAAGAGAAACGGCAATTTACACGCAACTGACACAATTTTTTCAGTTTAAATAGTTATTTAATATAAAAGGGTGTTATCAAGAATGAATGTTTGTCAAGTCACAACTATTGTGTAATTTATAGAGTTTGGCCCTTGTTTACTGTATGGTTACTGGGTAATAGTTGTGGAATTCCTGCTGTCACATCTGCTGCACATGTCCAACCAGGAATAATGAAAAACTTAAGCTAAAGCTAAATAAGCTAAATCGTCAAACTGAGGAAAAATAGGCAAGTTAAGGAAAATCTTAAATATAATCATGTTTGCTATGTTTTAGTGAAACATGTACTCTAATCTGACATATGCACTTTAAATTTGAAATTGTAAAATAAGGCACAATACATGTTTTATTTTGTAATTAAAGTCTATCTGGTATTTTATTTTTTTCTTTAAAGTATTGTCTTGATATATTTCATGGAATAGTTTGATAATTATTATCATATTATTATATTTTGGCATTTGTATTCTACTACTGCTGTTCTTTGAACTTTATTTTTTGTCTCATTGAAACTGCAATCATCTTATTTTAAAAGTTTGGGACTATTTAGCCTCCTGTAACATCCCATTTACACCGCATTGTCCAAAAAAGCGAATGTGTTTTTTGTGTGTGTTTTTTTCTAAATTTTCTAAAAAATTGCAATTAATCAGTCATTTGGCCTGTGGTGCAGTTCCCAGACATTTTGTATTTGTGCCATACTAGTTAGGACTGTTTGCATGTTGGTTTTCAGTGCGTAATCTCCACATAGCATTAACTGTTCCTTTGAATTGCAGCGTCCTCGCTACACTGAGCTGAGAACCGTGATGACGCAGGTGCCCAACATTAACATGGAGGCTCTGGATCAGTACGACCAAAAACTCCTGGACCCCAAAGCCCAAAAACCCGGAGAGAAGAAGAGGAAAGACCAGTTCAAGAAGCTCATAGCCGGAACAATTGGGGTAAATCTGACAGAATTCGATTTAATCATTTTAAATGGAGGGAAGGACCTGTTTAAAGCTATGGGTGATTCAGCTTTAAATTGAAATAAATAACTAACCATATCTTTTATCTTTGGGATTCGGGCTTCAAAATTCTTACACTGTATTCATTTTATGACTTTTTGTCTGTAACCGTGCTGAAATGAACACAGTGGACAATACGTTTTTTTGTTTTTTTTTGCCACAATGCTAATGCTAATGCTAAATTTGAATCATAATAAATTAAAGAATGCTACAAATTGGGCTTATCTACATATTAAAACTATTGGGTAGTTTCTGCTGTAAATTTGTTTTAAATTTGTTAAATTATATTTTATAATTCATGTTTTAATAAAAGTTGGCATTAGCTTTGAGACACAGTGAGCTAGCCACTGATCTGCTATACACTGAGCCTATTATTGTTTTTGTCTGTTTGAAAGAGACGTTTTACATTCCGTTGAGTCTTTTCGTCTCAGTGCTAATGCTAATGCTAATTTTGAAGCATAATAAATCAAAAATAATGCCACAAATTGAAGGAATCTACAAATTAAAACAATGTGATAGTATTTACTGTAAATTGTAATTGGTTATTTTATAATTCACGCTTTAATAAATGTTAGTGTTAGCTTTGAGAAAATGTGAACTAATCATCAACCCTATATGCTTGTGCAATTGGGCTCCTTTTGTTGGCTCCTAGTGGAAATTTTGGGCTTTTTTTGGATGTCTCAGGCCGGAATTTGAATATGCAAAATTATTAAATTTTTTCCTCATAAATATTTGTGTATTATTCATTGGGTTGTTGAATAAAATGCCTGTATTGAAAAATAGAATATGGAATATTAAATGGTTATTAGTTGTTTATGACAGTGACATTGGTTGTGTTGGTTGTCAGTCTAACTGTCTAATTGACCTCTGATTGGATGGAAACAAACACCGGCTCAGTTTGTGTACTCTTAAAACGTTAAGCGGGAAGGCGAGGTCAGTTTATCTCACAGCAGGAGTGGAGTTACAGGATTTAAAACCAGATGCCCAAGTGGGGGAAATACAAGAAAGTATATCGAAGCAATGGGAGAACGACCCCGAGCTGAAAATGTGGATTGCCCCGGTTCCAGAGGATGAGTCCAAAGCATGCTGCAAGTATTGAAATTCTGAAATCCAGTTTTATGGGACTTAAATGCACAATACAATCAGATGGTGGTCTTGTATAGTTGCCAGGTTAGGAGGGCTAAGTTGTCTATATGTTTATCTAGTTGTGTGCAGTCAGTTTGTTTATGATTTTTACTGTTGCAACTGTGCTTTGTATGCCATTTAAATAGTAATTTTGGAAAGTTTATAATTTGGGCTGATTTTCAGGCATTATCAGGCTGAAATATGCTGACTGAAGGCTTCTAGAGTCTGTAAAGTTTAGTAAATGATGAATCTGTTGTCAATTTTCATAGTATGATTTTTTTTTTTATAGTCTACTAATCACAATTAGTCGATGAATCGCTGGAGCCCTACTATATGCACTGAGATGATTATTGCTCTTGTGTGTTTGAATAATGTCAACACTTTCGTTCTATTGTGTAACTTTTTTTTTTCCAGAGATAAAACAGTCCAAAACATCTGCTAAAGTATCACCCCGGTAGTTCCAGTTGGAGTGCGGATCTTCACTTCCCGTTCGATTTATTCCTCCCGCAAAGGTCTTAACATGCTGCCAGTGATTATCCAACTGTAACTCTTTCTCCGCTGTGTGAGCTTTTTAAATTTTTATCTATATGAGCAACATGCTAATTCCCAATAAAGAATGAATAAAACGGGAAGTAAAGATCCGCACTTTTAAAGCGACTGGATCTAGCTGGGCGGTATGATGAAAAGGGCCAATTTTCTCCTTGCCTCCAGCTCAAACTCTACACAGTTTCAAATGCTATATCGTCAATAAACCCAACCTGTAGAGGGCAGTGTTTCTCCTTTAATTCGACTTCCACTGTTCAGTGTTTTGTTTACTGTTGGGGTCTGTTCGGGACTCCTTTGGGACAAAAGTTTAACATGTATTTTTCTTTTGTCAACAGACTGCTCTATGTCAGCAATTCAGGAAGGAAATCCATATTAAGAATCTACCGACCCTTTTTAAAACACCAAAGGAGGAAAAGGATATAGCGTTGCACAGCGAGGCACTTGGCCTAGAGGCTCTGTTCGCTCCAACCACAGAAGCCCTGTAGAGAAGACTCAACGGACACTTCACAGACTGAAAAGCCTCGAGAACTTATATGATTTTCTTTAAAACATTTTCTCCAAATCAAGGTCTGTATATGTTAACGTTTGCATTGTGACATTGCCAGGCTTTTGTCCTGCTGAAGTCAAGTTTTTTTTGTGTGTGTTTCTTTTGCAAATACATTCCAATATTAAGAATGTATCTGCAATTGACAAATATTAAAGTGAAATTGCATAAGTTCAACATATTACTGCGCACAAACAAAATTTGCTAACTACAATTTTGTCCAAGGAAAGCTTATTAATTTGAACCATAATGGGTTATAAGCATGCTAATAAAACTAAAATATAAAGTATTAATAATAATTACACGGAAAATTAAAAATAACATTAAAAATAACTTTTATTTTGTATAATTTTCGTGTTGAAGTGATGCAGTTTATAGGGCTTACTTTATAAGTTACGTTACCATTTCCACAAAGGTTAAAAATGTTTTATGTCTGTTATCGAAAATAGTTATTACGAGCCTTTCTTGTACAGTGTAGCACCATAAGCTATCAAAGCTGCACTAGCCCAAGTATTTCGCATCGACATTTGTGCACATTACATCGCATACTGCTAATATCACGGCCTTGTTTTGTGCCAAATGGCTGTAGATATTTAGACTTTGGAACAAAGCAAAGGTTATTCATTTAAAGAGCACTACATTCCTTAATGAAATGAATAGTTTTACATTTTTGATGCGTTGCTGTTCCGGAAATATCCTGGTTTGTAGGGTAAAGTAGAAAGTGTGTTTTTCTTAGTATGTTGCCAAGTCCTCGCCTTCCATGCTTACAGATGAGTTAGCAAGTCAAACGCTATCATACTACTAACAGGGTGACTTCAATTGCATAAAAGAAATCATTTCAGAAATGTATTTGAGGCGAAGTGTACTCGCAGTCACAAAGATTGTCCAGAAGTCGCTGATTGATTTTAAATAAACCAACACTAAAATTGTCTGTACAAAAAGAAATGGGTTTCTTTATGACTTCTTTTGGAAGCAAAACAATTTCTATTTTGTTTTTAAATAAATGTGTGAAAACCATCCTGTGTCCACTTTTTATAACCTGTGTATATTTTCTCAATCATTTTCAAATTGGTAGCTTAAATAAAAAAATTAAATGTGTGTTTTCTGCTGACATTTATTGTGCAACAAATGTGCACATAGTGGGACTGTGGAAAATAACTGAATACTGAATGTTCCGAAAATACTTCTTCAGAACGCTAATTTTGAGTAACTGTATTCCGGCACAGTTCCTCTTTATTTGGGTGGTATTCAGAATAATTACTTTCCTAAGCACAATGTATTCCTCTGATTTATTGGATCATGACATTTAGGCTTTGAAACGCCCTAACTTGGAGAAAAATACAAAATGCAGCCTTTATAGTGAGTGCAATTTTTTCTTTTCTAATTTTGATAAAGGTTCTCTTATCTTATAAATGAATGTATAACAAATTGTGCAAAAAAATAAAAGTTTTAATTCTATGTTGTATTCTTAGACTGTAATGTAATGCAAATATACAGTTCACTGAGACCAAGAAACGGAATATGTTACAAAATACAGTTTATTGCAGGTATTGAGTATTTTGTAACTAAAATGCATTTACAAAGTATTCTTCCCAATGCTGCACATGGACGTTACTGATGAAACGCTTGTTCAGGCCAGAGGGGGGCGGCTAAAAGCGAAAAGGACCCCCACGGATCTTATACTTCCGTGGTCCCACCCGATCTGCGATATGACATTCTTTATTCAAGGATCTTGAGGAATACCAATAGTGTAGATAATCTGGTCCTCAGATCTGAGAGCACAGGCCTGCTGCAGGAGACGTGTGTAATCTGATCTGGAAAGACATGGCTGCATTGGAGCCCTAGATTTCAAATGCAACTACACTGGAAAGGCAGGTTCCCTGTAAATTACTGTTAAAGTACACGACGTATGAAAGTGCAGCTGATGACTTTACATTGTTGAGCCCCACTTTCATGTCTG
This sequence comes from Rhinogobius similis, assembly GCA_019453435.1. NCBI lineage: Eukaryota > Metazoa > Chordata > Actinopteri > Gobiiformes > Gobiidae > Rhinogobius > Rhinogobius similis. Next base: position 26,591,650 of record CM033634.1, read on the forward strand.
ACATTCTGGGGTCCGTTTGGGCGGCCATGAAGACGATATAATTTCAAGCTTTGTCACTAATGTCAATGATCTTTAATTAGGGGCTCTGGCCCCTCACCCAGGGGCCTGTACCTCTCGCCTTTGCTGTTACTACATTTCCGGAGACGCTCTGATCCATTCCATAAACCGGAGGGAGACCGTATGACCCCGGCCTGTCTGCTGTGAGGTGATTGACAGGTGATTTTCCCGCGTGTTATTCTAATGAGCGTGATAGCACAGGTGCGCACGCACGCACGCACGCACGCTCAAGCTGCGGCGCTACAGTGAAATACCACGTGTTTGTGTTGTTTCTGGAGGTCAGAGATGTCGGGGCTGCTGTTTGTGGCCGTGTGCTTCACGCTCTGTTCTCGGGCTGCAGGTCAGAGTCAGGTCATGACTGGACATCCACGGGACGTGTCCGTGCAGAACCCCAAGGTTTGGAGAGCTGCACAGTTTGCTGTCAGTGAGTTCAACGAAGCGAGCGTCGAAGAGCCGTATTCTTATGAGATCCTCAAAGTAACCTCGGCTAAGGTTCAGGTGAAGTTTTCTTTGACAAAACGTCAGTATGTGCTGCTGCAGAGTGTTTAAAAGAGTTAAAGGCACACACTGTTCTGTGCAGGTGGTCGCGGGGATAAACTACATCATGGAGGTGCAGATCAGACGTGTGTGCAAGAGCCGCGCTGCAAAGTGCCATGGCCACAAGGTACGACCCTCCGCTCATCACAGAGGGTTTGCAGTACTCCAACATGCGCCTGCCCACTTCTGAGTACAACACAACATTTGCCCTTTTTTATTTTATTGCAGGATCTTCGCTGCAGTTTCACCGTCACAGAAATCCCTTGGCGACACAAACGTTTTGTTTACCGCAGAAGCTGCAAGTCACAAAAACATTACTAATAAACTGTTGCTGGTATGTATGCCAAGTAAACCAACTGCCATTTTAGTCTTATTGTGTCAAACTTGGCTTCCTGCAGCTTTTCAAATGTGCTTTATTCTTCCTGTGTGTATTCATTAGTGCTTGGCCTGTGCTGTATTGTACCATAGTTCAGAGGATTCCAGAGTGTGTCCTGAAGCTGCACACCTCAGTGACACATGCTCGCCCTCCTACAGCTAAACTGGGCTTCTTTTCAGAGTCACTCCATGTGTAAAACCCGAACCCTTCACCAATACATTTACAGCCACGTTTTAGCACATTTCTGTAACCATATGATGCGAGTAGTATTATCACAACAATTCCCAAAATTATGCTTATAACTGTGGGTGCTGCTCCGACACGTGGCTGCACCTTTCTCCACCACACTGCGGCCTCCAGAAGGGCTCTGTGTCTGGGATTACAGCATTTTCAGATTATACTGCTCAGCAAGACCCAACTGTCTGTCCCTCTGACCCCCTTTTTATGCGTGAAATGCAGCCCATCATACTCCTACTGTACATCGTATGCATTAAACTGTGCGGTATTTTTACAAATCCTTTTTTATTAAATGTGTAGGAGGATGATGATAACGATGAAGTAACATTGAGCTCAATCTCACAGAACAAAGCGTTTTTTGTTTTTGTTTTTAGAAGTTGGTGTTTTTCCATCTTTTTTGAAGCATGTCACATGTTTCTTGTTGAAAAGATTCTGTGGCACACCATCCTCTAATGACTCCCAATTAAAAAGACGGGACGTGAATAATCTGTGTCACTGTGTCTAGCTCTTTAAATTTTACAGTAGCGGTGAATTTTGTGCCTTTTCTGGATCAAAAATGTGATCAGTGCACTCCAAAATGGCAATTTATAACATTAAATAACTGTAGGGTAGCAAAGTTTTTTTTTTTTTTCCCTTATTTTAATTCGGGCGGTGCATATTAATGTGTTAGCAGCAGCTAAATAATTGTGACTAATCGACTACTAAAACTAAATTCTTTCAATCATTGTCTTTATCAGTACTACAGACTCTAAAACACATGCCTAAAGCCTTGGCGTTTTATAGATTTAGTAATTATAAAATATAAATGGTTAAAGTTGTGATTTTCATCAACAGTACTTTATTTGTTATTCAACCTTTTACCGTTTGTTTTGAGTCGTTAAAATTAACTTTTTAAAAATGTACAATGTACAATAGAAATAATTGTTTGACTAGTCAAGTAATCATAAAAATAATTACTATTTGAAATAAGTTACTTAGAGCCTGGATGAATTGGTTAACGCCAATTGGAATTTTTGTTTTTTTCAAGGCAAACTTTGCAATCCTCAAAGGCAAAGTGTCAACATTCCACAATATAGAACACAGATCAGAAGCCTGTATGAATGATGCTGTGATAATGAAATCATATCACATTAGTTTAATTGCCTAATATGTGATAAAGAGTTGATACAGAGTAAACTGGCGGGAGAATGCCTCGTGTTTACAGTAAACAAGTGCGTTGGTGAGCGGTTAACTATGACACGCATCCTCTCACCCAATTCATAACGCCCCAATCACACAAGTCTTAATCAGAACTGAAACACACAGAATTGGCTGGCACTGGGGATTAGCGCCGCGCAGGGGTTAGGAATGTGGGGGAAGGGGCGCGCCTTAATGTGGACGATGACGAACGTGGAAGCTCCGGTGCCAGGACGATGCCCCATCCATCTGCCGCGGCGCTACCCACCACTCAGTGACACACTAACAGGTGCGTAAGTGTGTGCGGCGCTGGTACCGTGTGTGTACGTGTGCTCGCCGCCCGCTCTCTGCCCTGTCCTCACTTAGCCTGGGCAGCAGATGGTGAGGGGTAAGGCTCCTGTCGCCCCCTCCTCCTGCACTCTGCTCCACGCCACCAGCACCTCTCCCCCTGTACCCAGCTCACCCCCCCCACCCTGCTTTGTGTGGTGGGTGTTGAAAGGAGAGCCCCGGCCTGCTCCCCCGTCCTCCTCCTCCTACAAATCCTTGGCTGGCTGCCATTGGCGGGACTCAGTCAGGTGTCCTAATGCTTCAGTTAGGGGAGGAAACGCTGCTTAATCTGCCCATCGCGTGCCACTGGCCATGGCCTGGCCTCTTTGTGTCTGGCACCCCTCTGATCATCCTCCACCCTTCATCTGCCTCACCCCCCCGTGTGCCTCTGCAACCCAGTTTCTGTGCCCCAAGACACTGGTGTCATCTCCTCTCAGCCATGTGCCTCCATGTTCTCTCTCTACCTGCAGTTTGCCTGTAGTAGTGCCACTCATACAGGGATTGAAAGATGTACTTTTTCACAGCATGTAGTGCTGAATTACTGGTCAGTTGACATTGTACTTGGTCACAAAGGCATGACATAAATGGGGTCATGTTTGCCTTTCAAAATACTGTTGTGGTGTTCAAGTTCATAGACTTTTAATGATGCAGTTAACAGCTATGTTCTGTCCAGCTTTCTGTCAGGGCAGTTCTGAGAGTTGTTCTCTTTGTGCTGAGTCATCACAGGCCCCACACAACTTGCAAATTTAAATGACATAAAGGAGGCCTGTATCGTAATCATGCAGCATACACACCTGTGGTAAGGTGGTCTGCTAACGCTGTTCTTTTACTGTCCCACTTGTACTGAAAGGGTATATGACACATTCTCATGTTTTTCCAATAATTGGTTGATTTGGTCCGTGTGGTAAATATTTATCACATCAGTTAAGATGTTAAAATTTCAGGGAATAGTGCTGAGTTCTAAAACAAAATCGCTCTTAAGGTAAGGAGCACTTACCTCTGCATTTGACCCATCCTTCAGTGCTGATGGGGCATCTCCTCAGGAACAGTGGTGGGTCCAGGGGATCCATCTTCACATCTTTTGTACTAGGCTTGGTCAGGACTACTGTAGCTGGAGGTTTTTTCCCATTGTGCATGTTTTGTGTCATCAGTGAGAGACGTTACATCCAAAATGCAGAGACAATTTACGCACAACATAATTTATTTATCAAATCGCTATGGGCTCTGTGTAGCATCAGTATGCCAAGTTAATAGTTTCTCACAGCTATGCTAACTGTTATTAACATGTAAAATGTAAAGAAAGAACCAATTATAATATCAAATTTAAAAACTACCATTTTGTTTTTTATATAGGTTACGTCAACTTAAAAAAAATGTTTATCTTTATTATGCTTCAAAAGAAATGTTAGCATTGACCCACAAACACCTGCCGGGGAAGTATTTTCACCTTAATATTTTTATTTGGTGTCTGTAATACAAGCACGGTTGGATATAATTACAGCTGCGTGCCAATCGCACCCAGTGGCAGTGAAGTTGTAGGGGCTCCTAAATCAAATTTTGGGCCGGCACTGGCAGTGACCAGTCACCAACAAAGAATGGAATGAGTGTTTTTTATAATAGTTTGGCATTAAACTTTATTGGAATGATATGTTTGAAGAGTGCTACTACGCTATAAATTTATAGTAGTTCTATTTTTCAAAGAGAGGACATTTATTTAGAAGTTTGATCTGTGGTTTCTGTCAATTATTTTTCTCAGTCACTACAAAATTTTCAAATCATTGTGTGCTTGAAAGAAAATGCTTCCAAGTATTTTGACTTTGGCATGAATGAAGATGTAAACTACCCTTGTTTTGGTGTTCTGGCCTTGAGTGGAGTGTGTCTCTGCTCCCCACTTGCTCTGGAGCTGCTCTGGAGCTGCTCCTCATTAGGTTGAGTGATGTTTGTGTTCTTCTGCAGGAGCCTGATACGCTGCGGTTGCATAACCAGAGCAGAGGTCATTACCATTTGACCCCATCTGACCTTCCTTTTTGATTGACCCTGGGTTTTGTCACCTCTTAAGGGCAAAGGTCAGAGTTCAGAGTGTCCTCAGCTGTGCTACCATGGAAACAGCAGCAGTTGCTCTTCCGATGGTCAGTTTGGATTTGAGGACAGTGGGTCATGGATACACTGGGGTTTTAGCTAATTTAACTTGCTAGTTGAATCTTCTAGTCGGTTTGTTTATTTCTTGTTGGACCAGTAATACTGGTGGTGTAATGTAAAGTTCAATGTCTGGATGACTTGACACCAGTTACAGTATACATCATAGATTCACATACGTCCTTCACTTACAATAAATTGTACGTGGTAAAATACACTTTCAATTCTTTAAAGTGCAAAAAAACATAATTTTAACGAAAAGTGAATCATCTAAATTTGCCCTGCTAGAAACACAGCTGCGGTCAGTTTTTCCACTTCCTGTTTGTGATGGGTTTCCTCACAATCAGCGCTGTGATGGGGGTGGGACGAGTAGCTAAGAAAATCAATATTTTCAATGTAACGCGCAGCCAATGGAATAAGAGGATGATTTATGTAGAGATGGTGGCTTTTCCAAATCAGTGGGGGCTTGTCCCGGGGCTGGGGCTGCTCAGATTATCAAATGTGTTTATGTGTTGTATGTTTGTTGTTTCCTGGTGACGATCTTTTCTTAGTCAGATCTCCACCACGCCACGCTGTGCCTGTCCCGCCTCATCTGAGCAGTGTACTGTCCGACTCCAGCTCAGTGGGAGTTGAGCGGGAGATGACCACCAGCCCGGGCAGCATATGTGCCTCTGCTGTGCGAGGGGACCAGGGCATGGAGCTGAGGAGTGGGACACAGGACAGCCAGAGTTCAGGGGAAACACGAGGCACTACACCCAGCCACTGTAGTAAAGGAGTGCGAGAGACGTGGACAAGTGTGGAGGCGGGAAAGGCAACAGCGAGCAGGACAGAACAGCGTACAAAAGTGTGCTCTGTGTGTGTGTGTGTGTGCTTTATTGCAGTGGCCCCACCTACCCTCCATCCCGTGAAGGAGCAGAGTCCCTCGGAGGAGGGGTGGGATCCCCTCCCTCTGACACACACCCACTCTGATGAGGCTCATACACACGCTGCTCTGAGGCAGCAGTCTGAGGAGCGCTGGATAGACGTGTCCCACCCTACTCCAGCGCAGGGATGCTTCACAAGGTACCTCTCCTCTGCTGTCTCTGCTCCTGTCTCTGCTCTTGTCTCTGCTCCTGTCTCTGCTCCTCTTAACAGTGTGTAATAGAGCTGTTGTGTCCTCTGGGGCTCCCTGTAACCCAGTAGCCTTTCTGCTGCTAATGTGTGTTAGTGGGCTGCATGTGCGCCTGAGCGAGCTGTCTGCTTGTAAACAAGCTTCTCTAGTCTGCGCTCCACAACTTGAGCTGAGGGCTCTATAGCAGGTACATGTGCTTTTTAGTATTCTGTATTTGGTTCAAAACTAGTTTATTGCATCCCAGGGTTCAGTTGCTTGTTGCTGTACTTTGTCTTTTATACCTCATGATTCTGAGGTTAAAGTCTTCATGGAGGACATGGCAAAGTGTATTATCTATGCATACAAATATTCATGCAGGAATATCGAACTGTGTTGTAAGCTTGTTGTAATAACGTGGCCAGAAGTGGTGGCCTGGCGCGACTGCAGTCCGCTTGTGGTATTGAGTTTTTATTCTCATTTCCTGTAAATGTGTTGTTTTCCATCTTTCTAAATCTTATAGAATGTTTTAAGCGGTGAGAGGATGAGAATGTGGTGGATGAGTCTCTCTGGCTTGTCTTGCATGGAACATGCTGTAGTGGCAAACACCCACACCCACCACAGCACGAGGCCCGCGTGTGCCACCACTTCCTACATCATGGCTCTGTATTCACAGTATTCACTGGTTTAAAGGGATGTGCCGCAGTATTCCACCTTCTGTTTCATTGATATTCTCATTCCACTAAATAATATCATTATATAAAAATCTGTTATTATAATTGTAAAAAATTGGTATTGTGTGTTTATTATGTAGAGAAAAATAATAATTGTGTTTCTTAATATTCTGTATATCTAAACTTATCTGCGTGTGGAGATCACATTGAAGAGCAGTCGTTCAAACAGACGTGTCCCTGCAGCATGTGCTCTGGTTCCTATGCTGCTCGTGCTTTAGGTAGAACAGTCGTCCCGTCTCTGTGTTTGGGGCCTGTATTGACCTGTTAATAGTACTATCCACAGAGCGTGTGGCAGGGCCAGGGTCACATCCCTCCAGGGTTTGGATGGTCAGCCCTTTGGCCACAGTTTGGTCAGAGACTGGCCAATAGGACGGAGCTGTGGTCATCCTTCACTCTCCTCCTTTCATGGAGCAGGTCATATGAGTCAAAGGGTAATAAGTTTAACCCCTGGAGGGTGAGGAGTCACAGGTCACACACAAGGCTATAGGGAGAAGGTTTGCATCATCAATCAGTGGCACTGCTGCTTATAGCTGTGCATATCGATGACACGCTCGTTCTGCCAATCTCATTAGCATGCCATGCTAAGCACAAAGAGCGGCCATTACAATCACATGGAATTGAGTCAAAGTAATGAGGAATGTCCTAAATGAAGTCGTTGCTGCTTCACCCCAAATCTTTTTCTCTTTGACTTTTTTGTTTTGCTCAAACCTCCGCAGTCTGTGGAATATCATGTAGCGGCTGCGCCCTTAACCTGAAATTATTTTTTCCGCCCTGAAATGGCGATGGCGCCGCACACTTTAGATTTTCTCCTCTCAATGCACTTTTTGTATTTTATACAATATCTAAATACAAGATCCAATTATTGTAGAAATGTCACAGAAAAATAGTTATTGGAGAGTGCGTCTAATAAATGGCGCAGGACAAACAGAACTGTTTTCAGAGGGTCTCACTTGAGGTGTGGCATGTTACATGCTCAGTGATGGTTATTAGAAAAAGAATACATTCATTATTATGGACATGTCCAGTGTTGTTACAATGGCCCTTTCCTCTCTTTACTGTTTCTAAAGTGCATGGCTGTTTGAAAAAGTGCAGTGGTGCTGTGGCGATGCTGGAGCATCTCCCTGAGGTCCCCTCTCCCTGGGCCTGGCTGATGTTAGCGATGTGTCAGCACTATGCAGCCTGTCTGCTGGGCTGCTGGGGCCAGCCTGGCCCTGTGCCAGTCCACACATGTCTAGCACTAGACTCAGAGACGTGACAGGATCAGGGATGTCCACTGGAGGCACACTCTATTCTTTAATGGTGATAGATAAAGGAGGGACAGGTCATGTGCATAGGTATGAAACACTTTGATGTTCTTTGTCTGTTTTCTGATCAACAGGGCCATGGTGGTGAAGAGGAGCTGTGAGAGGAGATCCCTGGCTCGTACATGGTATGCTGCACCCAAACATACAAGCTACACTCTGCACACACGTCACAAGAACATTGGAATTGGTGCATGCCATTAAGTGTTTGAATAACGCACATGTACATGTTGCTCCGTCAGCTCCTGCTCAGACAGAGGCCATCAATCACAAATGCACCAGAGCCGCATTGCTCTTTTCCTGGTCTCTCCTGTCCTTTTCTCTGGGCTGGAATTACACAGCATTTTACCTGCAACACTGCATATTCTGCACTTTGTTCACCAACCCATTCACATCCGCCTGCTGTTTATGGCTGCGTCTTAAATCAGGCTGCGTGCTTTATAACTCCGCTCTCTGTGCTCGGTCCACACAGATTTTTAGAGTTGTACAGAGGGGGATTCTAGCTGCAGTTTTGTGGACTGTTCTCGGTGTAAACAGGAGGAGTGAGTGCAGAAGACTAGCATGCTGGAGGTCCCCATCACTGAAACTGCTGTCAGCTTTTATTAATGTCACATACACTGTACTTTGTCGACAATCCCTGCGCACCGCACCGCTCCACACTCACACACACCACTGCTCACAGCATTTTCAAGTGGCATTTTGATCAGCTATTTTCCGTTTGCTTTACAACTTTCTCTCAGTTCCAAGTCGGGACGGAAGAGTTGAGACCTTGGCTTTTGGATAAGAGCTGGAGCGAGGTGAGAGAGGCGGCGCACAGGGCGTGTGAGCGGCCGCAGGTGCAGCACTCGTTCCACTGATACAAGCAGAGGATCGATGCTTTTGGTCAAGGTCCCGCTTAGACTGGGTTTAATCAGCTGACAGGTTCTCTTCAGATTATCGTGGCTATCACTGGTGAAACGGCAACAAACAACTTGTGGTTACATATGTAAAGAGAGCAAAGTCTGCGGCATACTTTGCAGGACAGAACAATGTGTGAAAGCCACAGTGAGATGATACGCAATTGGCTCGTCAACAAATGCTCTTTGCAAAGGTCATGCGTTGCTGCAGTCAATGTTGCGATATGGCCAATAAAACAACCAATGACTGTCCTGGTCAGATGCACAATAATTGTTCACGGTTTAGCACCAGGATAGAAGCGCTTCACCACAGATGAGCAAGAACGATACAACAGCGCCTTTAAATGTGGAGCTATAAAAGAAGAAAATATGTCTGGTCAAATAAATTGGCTTTGGAGCATTACAAGAAAAAAAACCCTAAATAGAACCTGAGCGCTGGTTGTACATTGATTCTACAGTGTGTGCGTCAGATGAGCTGCGTGTGTTGTGCACTGATTGCACTGTGTGTGCATCAGATATGAAGAACAGACCTTGAAATGACCAGAGCTCTATAACGCACGCCTCCTTGTAAAAAGGCCACTATGCGATGGGCCCAATTGTAGCCCCTCATTTGCATCAGACATAAATTCACATTTAAATGGCAGAAAATAGCTTGAGACAGATACACTGAGGCATGCAAAATTATAATAATAGTCAAGTGAGCGTGTGTGAGGTTAAGGAGGGAAGAATTATGTGGCCAATAGCTGGATGCTTTTATTTATTTTATCAGGACATGCACAATTACATTAAGCATGAAGGCAGAGGGACGGTCATTAAATGCAGTACAGATATCTAATTCTTTCAACACCATTAGACAATACTTTAAATACACCTCAATATTAACTCACACATTTAACAGCTTCATAGATAAACATTATATGACAAAGACCAGATTCACTCCCGAACACTCAGTCCTACATGTCATTTTTACATAGACATCTAATTCTTTACATTATCATCATTAACTGTTATATAAATGTGTTCGGACAGTGCTGTGAGACACTGCAGTGCAGGCTACAGCAGCTCTTCTGCCTCACACAGGGATCAAACACTGTCCACGTGTTTGTGATAAGGCACTATTCATTCATCGATAAAATAAAATGTATAACACGACATTTTAAGTAGTAGGGCACGGCTATATGAATAAAAAGGAATCACGCTTTTTATTGATGAAAAATATAAATACAAATGTGTATTATTAAAAAGCAAACACATGGCGTCTTATAAACATTGACACACTTTTAATCAGTGCCATTGAACACTAACAAATATTTCAAATTACAGCTGCAACTAATAACTATTTTTGTATTCGACAAATCAGCAAAACTTACGAACAAAAATACGTTATCAATTACAGAAACTGGTGACTGGAGCCTTCTAGATAAAGAATATTTAAGTGCATTAAGGAGGAAACTTAAAAATTGTTATTTTGCCAGTATGATTTAATCATGTCTTCAATATATATCGAAGAAAAGATCAAACTATCTTTTTTTTTTTTGTAGAGTCATGATTAGTCGATTTAATCGTTGCAGCTGTATTCCCAATTTCTTCCTCTAAAGTCTGAATTCTGCTCTAAACCACATGAATACTGACTGAGAATTGGCTGTAAGACATTTCCATTAAAAACCTTTAGCTAATCATTGACAATTTGAAATGATTGGATCTCTATTCGATGAATTGCACAGCCCTATGTCGTGCCAATATTCTTATTTTTTGCATCTTACTGTGCTCTGATCACACTCTGCCCACCTCATTTCTCCTCCCCACCCACCACCCACCCAGTTAGGGCTCCTTGAATGCAACGGAAAGACACTCCGAATGCCCCTGTCACTTCAGCTCACCGAGATCCCAATTGTTTTTAGCCACTGTCCGGCTCCACGCTCTCAGGCACCACACGCACGACTGTGACCCTGCACTTGTACCCCGGCGCACATCTGCAGCCCGCCCCGGCATTCTCACGCTGTGCAGTTATCTCATCCTCTGCTCCACCGTCAACAAACACTACAATATGGCCCTCCAGGAGGCCCCTCGCAGACCTGCTTCAATAATTCCAGCAGCTCTGTCCATTGTATGGGAGCCCTTTGATAAATTTACCTCCGACCGATACAATGCGTCAGTCTTTTTGTCGAGGAAAGACAATTACTTGTACAGTTTAAAGGCTGCAGAGCCCTAACGAAGTGCAGAGGCGTAGCACGTTGGCTGTAGGGCACAGGGTCACTTAATGTGCACCTAACATTAGATGACAGCTAACGGAGCAGACAGGCCTGTGAACGCATGGTGATATCATTATTGTAGTGGTGGGGCATTGTATGTGCAAGTCAGCAAAGCGTAAAAAAGGGGCTGGTTGAAAAGCGAAAGTAAAATTGGTTTTGATGAGTCACAGTGAGAGACCAACGGAAGAGAACAATGGTGGTGGTTTGAATGGGGCTGTGTCACTGTAAGGGCAGCCGTGTGGAGCTGGAGTGGAGGTCTGGTGGTGAACTCCAGGCGCTGTGGAGATGTGTGAGCAGAGGTGATGTCAGAGTGTCGGGCATTGGGCATAGTCTTTGCTCTTCATTTAGTTATCACAGGCAAGTGAGTCTCGGCTGATGGTTCAGAGCCCAATAATACTTGTATTACTTTTATTACATTTGTAATAGTTAGTTTGAACTCAAAATGTTGTTTTGAAATTGTCTTGTGTAATGGCTGTACTAATGGTCACAAAAACCTCTTGTCGATGCCCACTACCAGACCTGTTGAACAGAACTGATTTAGGCAGTTTTTTGTTAATAGTTTTTGAAGAAATATTTATTCATATTTTATTTTATTTTTAAATTGAGGCGCTACTACATCTTGGTCTTGGTTTAAGAGTCATTCTTGTATTTTTGAGTCAAACTAAAAACAGAAGCATTTGCTGCAAACAGCATAAGCATTGGTAAAGACAGTTTTAAACAACAACAAACTAAACATGAGGTGCCATTGTGATACATCAGCATCTGGTAATTTTGGGATACATTCCTTACATAAAGTGACCATTTTGTAACTACAGTTACACAACACTTTTTATTGTTATGATTATTGTTTGCATGATCATAATTTGTAAAGTCAGGATTGTGGCGTGGTATTGTGATATTTTTCTTGTAACAATGTGATACAATAACATGTTTAATCATTGGGCAGCAATACACTTCTGTCAGCAACCAACCCATTGAGTGAGGCAGTACTGGATAACTGTAACCTCTCGTGAGATTACAGTTGTACGGTGGCTCACTACACTAAACATAATCGCCACCTCTTTTTTCCCTGTGGTAGCTATACATGTGAATATGCGTTATACTGTATTTGTGCACATTGAGAGCAGTGTGGCACACTCTCCTACTCCAGTGTCGGGGGACCGGTTGGGGGGGCCCTCATGATGTTGGGACAGATGGCATTTAGCTCTAGCTGTGCCGAGCTCAGTGGGACCCAAAGCTTAAGAGGTTAGGCCTGTCAAAACCACTCTGTTCATTCACTGCCTAACAAAGTGTGGACTGTCAGCCTGTTCCGTTTAATAAACTTAAGATTTTTTCTTTTGTTAATGCCCAAGCAACACTTTGCAATTCAGTGACCTGAATATCCCAACAAGCAGCTTGGTTCAATAGAAAACACTGCACCTCTGGCAAAGGACTTCCCCAAATGTTCCAACTGTAGGTGGAATTGTTTTGTTTCTAAAAGACGTGCCTTTGGGTCAGCAAACTTCAGCATTAAGTATTCATGATAACATGTAGTACAGCTTTGTATGCATTCTTCTGCGTCAGAATGATGCAGGCTATTGCTGTTTGAAATAGGTCTTCACTGACCAAAAGCCAATCCAATGCATTGGTTTGTAGTGCACTTGTGTTCTTGCACACATGATACAGTTCAGAATATAGTGTGTAATCTTCTCCACCAGAGGGAGGCACAGTGTTGGATGTAGAAGGATTTCATACTGTACTTATGTCACTGTACTCAATCCTCCAATTGATCTGGATGTAGGAACCTATTTCACTATAAATCATAATTGTGGCATTAAACAATTATTTTTCCACTTGTATTTCTTTTACATGTAATACAAATAATTTAACAATTCCCATGAAACTAAACTCATTGTTTATCTTAAAAATAATTCACCAATCACATTTTTCAGGGCCCTTTTCACATATTCTATAAATCAATACATTATGCAAATTGCCTCTGATATTTTTTGTGTTTTTCTCTCCTCACTTTCCCCATTTCCCAATTTGTTTCAGGGGTCAAAGGCTGCGGGCTGGTGAGCGGTGACCTCAGTGAAAGGCCAGTGTGACATTTGACCCATGGCTGGATGCGCGGCTGACCCTGGAGGATATGGATCAACAAAGGAAGGCACGTGCCCTGGTCAAGTCACCATGGTAACCAGAGACCTTTTGGGACTGGGGGGAGCGGGGTCGAGGATCGTCCTTTATCCAGATCTGTGTTAACCATCTGCTGCCCATTGACTTTCTCAAATGGAACACGTACCCACCGCAGACCTGAGGCCGACAGCCTAATCTCTGCAGGCAACTGTGATGTGCTCCCATTTCTCACATTCACCTGGAGAGATTCTGCAGTCAGCTTCACAGAAACAACCTATTCCATGTTTTGTTACAAACAGTCTTAAGGGGTGTGCAGAAACCATATGTTTTCCTTTTAAAAAGCCCTTGTCTTTCACTAAAATGTGCATTGGCTACGAATTTGTGTAGAATCAACTCAATAAGGAAATAGATATTATACAGCCCCTTGTGTTGGCTGGAGCATGTGTTTGTGCATCAGAGGAAGTGCCTTGTTTTATACCATAGTTTATGGCCTTCTGTGAGATTATATAATAAAATTAGATCAAATAGTTGAGGGTAAAATGTGCAGGGTAGAGTCTAAAACCTCCTTTTGTTGCATACAGCCTTGGTCACAGCCCACAGGTTTTGACTGAAGTTGGGCTTTTTAAAAAAGTGCTTCTTGGAACCACCTGCTTCCCTGCTCCTGAATCATTGAAAAGGATTTCACACTTAAATAATGTTCTTTTCACAAAGGAATATCTGTGTGAATCTGTGGGCCTTGCACAGCATAGTTTTGCTGTTGCCTGGTCCTGTGTTTCTAAAGGCAGAGAGGTTATTTAATGAGAGGTCTGAATGAGCCAACAGGTGCAGTCCACCTGGTGAAAACATGCTTCACACTGGAGACTATGGCTCTTTGATGTGCTCCCACTGTGCAGGCCGCACACAGCACTGCAGGCGAGGCATTAGCTGCCTTGATGTACAGCCACACTGAGCCCTAATGACTGAACAGGAGAAGGAAAGTGTCACTATTTCTACTCCATACACTATTTATGATCCCTCAGTGTTTCGCTCTTCATTACTATAGCCCTTGTCCTCTCTGAGTTTGTTCCACATTCCTCCCCTCCTCCACCTCTGCTCTCCTGACGCATCCGCTCATATTCTGCTGTGTTTTGGTGAAATCTCAGCTGGCAACTGTGAGTGGTTCACTAGCTGCTCTCACAATGGCCTCTGGGATTATGCTAAACACCGCCTCGGCCTCTCCCCATCGACCAGCAGCATCAGAGACGCCCTTCGGAGCGCACAGGAAAGAGATGGAGAGCTCTCAATGAAGATGTCAGTGCAATTAAAGCAGAGCGCCTCAGCACGCCCGGTGTGTCTGCTGCGGCTCCAGCTCCTCCACACTTTCTCCACTGTCTTTTCAAGTGCAGCCTCATCTCTTGCAGCTCTTTCATAATGCATGCCCTCTGAATTTGCATGAATTCACTTTCCAGATGCTTCTGCTGCCATCTTGACTTACACTGATGCACACTGTACAGTAGGGCCATTGTATTCCTGTCAGATGAAAAGAATGGTAATTGATGTTTTATTAAGGGGTGGGTCATCACCTATCTCACATTAAGAGTATATGGATGTGTTGTAGTTGTCATCTTTAGTAGCGCTGAGGGACCACGAGCTTTCTGATGTGGATGATACTGCATCAGGAACTGATTGGCTGATGCTGAGTTGCCAACAGCACCTGATGCATTACCTTCAGCATCGAAAGAAGCATCACAACAACTATTAATCTGAGAAAATGTTAACTGGATATGTTCTCTTTGACAATAAACTAGTTCTATGCCATTTATCCAACCTCTGTCTGTGCGTATGTTGTTCACCTTTGAGCTGTTATGTTTACATGTACAACAAAAATCTGATTTCTGTAAGATAATTGTAATGTAAGCAGTTACTCTGATTGTTCACACACATGCAGATTGTGACACGGAAAATTTTGCATAAAGCATTTAAAGCCATTTTAAAATTAATTGTACATTGTCTTCCAAGCACTTCTAAATTATTCAAAAAAATCTGTAATTAACTGACATGAGTGGCAAGGTGTTTTTGATGATCAGATTTCTTTTGTGCAGGTAAACACCTAAAAACATCTAATTATTTGGTCGTCTGGTTATTCTAATCCTCAGTTTTTGTCTGGCAATCTAAATGTACAAACTATGCTTAAACCATTGGTGTGAATGCACCCTTTAGTTACTAACTTTTAAATAAACTGCAGTCTTAGTGGATTAGTTGCACTTGATGTTTAGTTAAGTGTGGCGATGTCAAATGACTTGTAACCTCGCAAGAGTCAACAGCTCACCAAAGTAAAAGGTCAGGAGGTCAACGATTTTCAAAGAACAAACGTGCCAAGTTGACGTCCCCCTCGTAATCACGCGGTTGGCACACGCGCGTACGTAAGCTCGTCACCTTGGGGAAATCCAGAACGCCATGCCAATTTTAGCAGATGTTACCAAATCGCAGGCATCTTGTAAACATGGAGACATTTATTACAGGCTAATGTAGTGGTGCTTGTTGACGGAGGGATCCTGCCACCTGCTGCTACACCACAACTGCTACTGCACCTACTTAACACCTACATCTACCTAACACCTACCTCCACGTAACCAATGAATGCTAATATAAAAAATTGATTGTTATTGTACAGATTAGATATTTTTACGTTAACTCCATTAAGATAAGACATTTGTTCAAGGGGACATATTATGCTTTTTTTCCAGGTACTTGGCATTGAACTATAACAAAGTAGATATCCATTCTACGTTTTGTTCATTGTAAACTGCAATATTGATCTAAAATGACTTAGTAATAGAAACGGGTTCATTGACTTCCTGTTCAAAACTGCAGAACTGATAAGCCCCGCCTCTTCATAGTGGCATTTCACTTAACAAGCAGTGGATTCTCATTTTAGTGTTTTTAATTTTGAAAAGTGGCTATGTGACATTGTAGAACTCTACATGTGTCACTCAGAGTTATATTTTTTTCTAATAATCGCAGCTAGTGATTGGTATTGATTGGTTATTTTTGTTTCGATCTCATTCTGAATACTATAGCAGGTATTGTGGTATCAATCCATTATTGAGACCAATGCATTTGTATTCATATGCACCCCAGCCTGAACTGAAAATATGCGTGCATAAAACCTAAAATATATTTCAAAATAGCAAAAAAAACAATAATAATAATAATACATACATAGGCCTTTTTTAGGTGTTGATATTTTTGCACGAGTGTCTATAGTTTTTGATACCTCTGTCAGTATCAATGTATATATTTGGTACCGATCTGCCCATCACGAATCATAGCTAGGTACAGGATGTGGGCAGGGTTAGGGTTAGCTGAAAACATTTCTGACCACTTGACCTCAGTTGCAGGGCCATACTGCATAAATCAAAATAAAATCAAAAAAATCAAAATACAATTTTGAGTAAAATAATAATGAGGAATTGCTGTTGTAACAAGGTTAAACTAAAAAAAAAAAAAAATTAAAAAGCATTGAAAAAATATTAAATAAAAAAGACATCTCTGGTCGTCAGTCTATAGAGGGAGCCAGTGTAGCCCGATGCCTCGTCAGAGCGGACGAGCACAACCTGCCCCGGTACACCGCCCCCAGCATGTCATATTTTACGCACCGCATGTTCATCCCAAGTGCTGCCTGCCTGAGCTCCGGCAACCATCTGATCATCATCCACAGCGAGACTGCAGCGAAGCCAGGCTTAACTTCCACCACGCTGCCTTCAGGGACAGACAGAGACGGGGATCCACGACAGGTATTCCAGGTACGTCTCTGAGATCAGACTTGACACGGCGTCTTGTGTTTCTGTGTCAAACATTCATGTGATGAAGATGAATATATGATTAAATTCTTGTTAAAAGTTCATGCTGCAAGGAAATGTGCATAAATTATAGTCTATAACAATGGCATGCAATAACAAATTTGACTCAACGTGATCCCGACACTGACTGGCGCACAAGGGCATGTTTACGCACGACTTTTACGCGTGTTGCGCACTAATCCTTTTGGAGAAAACAGGAGAAAAACACTTCTCTCAGTTGAAGTCGCAGATTTAGCTGGAGCAGAGCCAACATAAACATCACGCCAGCAGCGGGAGATGTTGGGACTCGTTAAGCAATGCCATCAATGATGTAATAACGGGTATTAAAACGTGTCAGCTTGTCAAGCCGAAAATGATCTTGCGCTCCACTCAATTCATTTGGTTCTTGTGCCTCTCGTCTTCAGGGTGATCGGAGCTTGGTTCAACATGCTTGGCATCTGCGTGTGCCTCTGTGCACTTCTCACACATGTCCTGTCCCAGGAGGCTGAGGAGCCCATCTCCTACACTGTGAGTAGAGAGTCTTAATATGTGACAGTATGCAGATGTTCTGGCTCTTATGATCTCATGTGTCGTCCACAGTGCACTGAAGGATATGAGTATGACAGTGTCAGAGAGCAATGCAGGGGTAAGGCATGACTATTTGATGGAATCTACTACAACTACTTTACTTTACTACTCTATACAATTTTGTTGCAAACAGAATGAAAAGTAACTGTATAGTAAATGCATCTTGGCTTGTAGTGTAGTTATTGGGAGAGTGACTATTTTCTACGCAAATGCGATTCTTTTTTTTTGGAAAGAATAATTAATTGTAAATAGTAAACAGCTTTTATCATCAACTAAATGAAAATAATTATGTTCCAACAAACTGGTGGCTAAGCCTGTTCTCTTGTTCTAGACATCGATGAGTGTGCCTTGCTGAATGATGCCTGTAAAGGTGGCATGCAGTGTATAAACCACTTTGGCGGGTATCTGTGCCTCCCAAAGAATGCTGTGATCTACATCAGTAAGGAGGCCACAGATGTGGTGTCAGAGGTCGCGGCTCCCATTGCCCCGGTGGCCCCAGTGCAGCCTCAGCCCCCCAGAGTGTTGCCCGTTGGGAGGGGTGGCTCTCAGATTGCCCGCTCTGTGCACTGTGGTCCAGGATTCATCGCAGACGATCAGAACCTGTGCAGAGGTAAGAGCTCACTGTGTGATCACTTTCATTCATAGTACTGGAGGCTAGAAGTGCTGCCTGACACTGACATTGACAGGTTAAAAAAAGCCTCAATTTTGCAGCTAATCGACACACTGCAGAAAACTGCAAATTTACACAAATGGGTAGAATGAATTGTTACTTTCAGATGATTCTCTTTAGCTACTGTCTATTGCAATTGTTTAATAGCAGCCACCAGTGTCTTCTGTAACGTCTCATTGTTTGTTATGATGAATACATTTCCTTAAAATGACACAGTGTAACTTTCTGAAGGTGGAAAGTCACTTGAATGATTCCATGGAAATGGAAAGTAAAACCCATTCTTCTCGGAGATAGATAAGTTTTATGCCATAATGTGGATTATTACAGCTAAAGGAACAACACTGCCATGGAAAGTAGCCGGAGGAGGCTCCTCCAGGCCAAGTATGAGTGGTTTGAGGAGGTGCAGGCTTGCACAGTGAAACAAAAAAATCTGCCATTCAGAGTATCAGCTTCAAATCAAAGGCTCATGTAGTATTGTACAGTGTTTTTTTGGGGGGACACGTGGCACCCTTTTAAACAATATAAACCTTCACTGACCCCGCCCCTACTGTACTCCTCCTGTGGCATAGCTTTGTAAATGTTTCCATTTGACTCTCACATGTGCAAAGCAGCTCTTATCAGTGCAGGTGCTGTCCAGTGCCTTCTTACTGCAGTTATGAGATTGTGTCAGCAGCAGGAGTGGAAGTGCAAGAGTAAATGTGGTTCATCAGCTGCACAAATTAAACAATACCATTATAACCACACAGAAGCACTGTCTGAGAATCAAACCCATGACCTTGTAGCTTTAAGGATGCGTTCTTACCACTGCGCCACCTTGCCCATCTGCTTGACAGCCATCGGCAGCTCATCCATGCAATGCTGCCAGATGTGTTGCAAGCTTCTCCTTTTCTCTTTCTGTGTGTGTGTGTGTGTGTGATGTCATGTTCTCTAGCCTCTTTGGGTGCGCTCAGTGTGATGTTTTTGGATCCAGTTCAAAATTCTTTAAAAAGTTCATCTTTTGGGTGATGAAATATTCAGCTTCGGGGATAAAACAAAGGGTCGTACAACAAAGAGTTCTGTCTGTAGTGTTGACATACCAATACTTCTGGACTACACTTTTTTTTTTGTAAATTCCCCACACAAGGACACATTTACAACACAAATACAAACACTTAGAAAAACAATTGAATAGTTTTGATTGGGAGAATTGAGTTTATATCATCGGTTATACCCATCAGTTTTGCTAATTTTATTGTGAAAAAGGCAAGACTTATTCAGAATAAAATTAACAAAGCTGATGGATCACTCCTGGATGAATGGATAAATAGGACATTAAACGTATTTAGAATTAGGTGCACCATGTAATTTGTCACTGTGGAGATCTTATTGCTTTGCTTGAAATGATCCACAATATGGCATTCAATTTAAATCTATCTTGAATTAGTTTACAGTTAAAAACCATGCACTTTTACTGTGTGGGCTCACCTCGCTACAGATCTGACTTGTAACACCCTAGTGCTTGTCTCCATGGAGATGCCTAAATAAGTTCAATACCATACTGTGGAACTTTGCAGTAACAAAGCAAAAGTCTCACATTAAAAGTAGGCTATAGATTAAAGGTGATGTACCTAGAAAAAAAAAAAAACAGTTTGTAGTGGTCCTAAGTTATTCCTCACTTACCTAATGCCTTCCTAGCATCTTAATTGTCCACCACATTCAGAGGCCAGAGCAAATATGATCACAGTAAAGTTAACAAACTTAAGCATGCTAACAGTGCGTATAATGTTTAATGGAAAATAAAACTCTCTATTCACCTTCTTCCGCCCCTTTTGCCTCTTTTTGCCACAAATCCGCACTTCCATTGTAAAGGCACTCCTGGTTTGGCTGTGAACTCAATTCATGCAAGTGGCAAACGAGAGATACGTCTTGCCGCTGAAATAATATAGAAAGTAGGCTGATTTGTTTAAAAAGTTCAGTGTACAAGTGCAACAACAAGGCAGCAATGCACCGACTTCCTGGGGTCTGAAAACGGCTTTTGTTTTCTGTTGAGCTCACCTGCCCCATGTAAACTAATACAACAGGAAAAAAAAGATGGCGGTGCCCATGGTAAAGTGAATAATCAGATGTAGAAAGCACTCTTGGGGTCTTATTTTGATTCTAAGAGCTGCTTTAATATAATATGGGGGGGCCACCAGAAATCGCCTTGAGGGCCACATTTGGCCTGCGGGCCGCGAGTTTGAGACCCCGGTTTAAATGCTCTTCCGAGATTTGCTGTAAATGTGAGATTAGCAAGATATAAACGGTAATTTTAAAAAAGTTTAAAAAAAAAAAATCTTAAAAGTGCTTTACATGTTTCTCTGAAGAAGGACCCCATTACCTTAACAATACATTGTCTTGTAAATTGAAAAAAAAAATCAGCAAAATGTTGCATATAACAGGAAGCTGAAATCCAGGAATTGGAGTGTAAAAGTGTCAGCATATCAGCTAAAGTAACTAAGAACGCTACCGTGATAATTCATTACCACCATAACTCCATGGGCTAAAAACAATCACATCCATCAGCCACCAATTGTCCTCTGAGTTGTTTTTCCTTTTTATGCTACACCGTTTTTGGACAGGATCTTGCTGGCTAAAGGAATTCCCATTAACTGTCAATAGGGGAAACCTCAGTGTATCAAATAGCGCTTGCATCAGTGCTAACTCACCACTCTGCGCAGGAAACCTCGAATGCAGCGTCAGGTAGAGGAAAAGGGGAGACATGAAAGGCTAACAAGAGCTAGCTAACCGCACAAGCTCAAGCAAAGGGTAGCCAGGTTGTTATAGTGTCAGTACATGTGGAGTTGTTTTGGCAAAAATGTTGAACAAGTTTGGCGCTACGCAAGGCCAATTTTCCAAAAGCACAAACTATAAAAAATAATCCAAACGACGCTGTTTTGTATTCTGTTAAAATGCCATACAAGCCACAAATTATATAATGGACTTCGCCTGACTCTTTAAAGATTTGTTCCATTTTGATTTGCAAATAGGCTATAAAATCCCTTTGCCCCATTCCGTGAACTTGCAGGCTAGCGTGTTGTTTTAGTGACACATCGGGGAAGCTGGCGGCTAACTCTAGCGTAGAGAAACTATGAAGCTTTACTGTAGTCGTGTATGTGTGACATTTTAATGACGCTGCGCATTTCCATGACCTCCCCCTACATTTCCAATATACACACAGAGCCACTTCAGGTGTTTACTGTTGAAATGCACAAGCGCCTTGTTGTAGTCTTCTTGTGTATGCATATGACAACTTTTTTTCTTTTTAGGAGGTAATTTCCTGATAGAAATTAGGATTGTCCTTCAACAGCAATCCAATTATTTGTTAAAACGGTTCAAATGTTGTAGTAATTCATGTTTTAAGCCATCAAGTCACATTTTTCAGCCATTAAAACTCGTATCAATCTAAAAGCAAACATCTGCATATAAGTTACTGCTGAGAGAAAAGCTGTGCCATAGAATACAGTATTGCTCCAATAACCACTAGGGAAAGTTTTATGTTCTATATTAAAGGAGACATATTATGCTTTTCTTCAGGGGGCTTAGTATTGAATTATTACAATAATCATAGACCAGTAGATCATCATTTTACATTTATTTCACTGTAAACGGCAATATTGATCTAAAAGGGCATTGTAATAGTCCATTGACTTCCTGTTCAAAACTGCAGAACTGATAAGCCCCACCTCTTCATAAGTGATATTTGACTGTAACAAGCAGCAGATTGTTCTTTACATGTTTTTTATTTTTGAGAAGTGACACATGACATGACTACTTCACATTTTGGTACTTTACATTTGACACTTGGAGTCTTCATTTTTCAAATAATCACAACTAAGTGCGTTAATGTGGGCGGGGATACATGAAAACAGGAAATTTCTGTGCATTCGTGCCACAGTTGCCTAACTATACAGGATTAATTCAAACATGCAAGAATTTTTATTTTCATAATATGTCCCCTTTAATTCTGTCAACATCATACTCTGAGAAGTATGCTTGTATGTCAGAGTATACTAACAGGCTAGTAGGGGCATAGAACGGTCACCTAAATATGTCTCAAGGGACAGTTCACATCTTAGAGTAGTTCTGTAGGCTTATCCAACAACAGGTACTCCTTACCGTAAACACCTAGCTTGTGTTATGGTGCTTTCATGTGGTGTCATCTAAACCGTAAACACCAGTTTCCGACCGGACGTTGCACATGAACACCGCAGCGCAAGTCCTTCGCCCAAATCTGAGAAACAAGAATTCTGGATACAGCACGGGTGACCCGAGTTTTGACACTGTGCACGTTTGATCAGTGGAAGGCAAAATAGAGTTAAGAACAAATAAGATAGATTGCAATATATTTGTATTAAGTGAGTAAGCAACTTATCTTCCCCAAAATATTGAGACACAAACATATACAGTGTGTTCTCTATCTGACCAGAGGCACATGAAGGCAAACAGGTCGGGTAAACGAGCTGAAATCTCTCATCTGAAATGCCCGACATGCACATGACAGCAGCAGTAGTTTCCATGTAGTTAGCTCCTCCCTTTAGACCGCTATAATGCAGTGGCTCAAATGTACTGAAGAAGCTACTTGGATGAATGGCAAAACGTTTTTACTCTTAAAACTTTTGTCCAGGTGTTAAAATTCTACTTTCTTTTGCTATGGAACCTACCTGGACAACTGATTTTGTACACAGACAGGCAATAAATACCTAAAATAAGAATGAATGTTAAAACATGTATTTAGCACAATATACCCCATTATATATTACACAAATACAACCAGGAAGACTGTATTTCTTACTTTTGTTCTACCTCCTGTCACCTATCTTCCATTATCCAAACCTCATTCGTTTTGCGGTTCTTCCGGTCCATCCGTACCGCAGCAGTAGAACTGTTATCTTCCTCAGCATCCACATCTCCTTGTCCTTCCACCAGTGTCTATTTTCCCTTACAACTCTTGCATACTCTCCATTCATTGCTCTATCTGACAAATTCCCTCCGTTTATGGTTCTCCCGGTTGAAATAGGGTTGACACAAAAATAATTATAATCTTTTCGACTTCCTAATTTGACTTCATGTACTCCTTGTGCAGCCTACAGTTTATATTTCATCTCCAAATTAGATGTGTCTGCAGTATGGGACGTGAGAGAACATGCCACTTGTGTTTACCTGTCTGGTTCGCTGAGGTCATGCAGGCCACGTTACCACCTACATGCCTGGATATCTGGAAGTGTGTCTCGATGCTCCTAAATCTTTCCTAATTGTCTCATTAAGAGCCGTTAAGCCCGGTGTGACAGAGGAACTTGTGTACTTTTCCGAAAAAGGCGGTGTGCATGCAATAACATTTTTCCACAAAGATGCAATGCACTCGGGAGGAATATCTCAGGAATGTCAGCGCTGCTTGTTTTTTTCCGTTTGCTCCCATCTTTTGTGATGGTAAGAATTACTCACCACCTTGACAGATAAGCAGCGGATCGATCCATGAGGAGCAGGAATGCACCGAGCGGGATGCTGCCAGAGGCTTCATCTTTTGACCTTTGGAAATTTCTATGTTGTCTTGATGAAGTTGCAACATCTGACAAAGGAAAAAATTCTGTTGCATCAAAAATTGGAGGTGGAAATTCTTTTTACATTTTGCAGACTTAAGATTAAGGTATGCTTAACTACTTTAGAATGGAAATTTGCCCTCTTTGAGTTTTCAGAGGTTTACTCATTGATTGTCTTGATTGATTTATAGGACTTTTTGTGGTTTTGCGCCTGGCTATCTGAAGCTGAAAGCTACTATGCCCTGTCTTCTGGTGACATTTGGTATTTATTTGTCGCTCGAATGCGAGCTGATTTAGGGAAGCAAGCTCTGTATTATGCCGTTCCCACAGCTTGGATACTTGTTTTGCTTTTTTTTTCAAACAAAAAGCGAGAATCCAATGATATTTTTTTCTGGTGGGGTCTGCCACCTGCTTGTCTTTATGGAGATGTTATTGCTTTGTCTGGAATATTTTACTTATTTCACAGTTAAACATATCTATCTTGCAATTATTTATTACAGGTGTTTTTAAAAATCATTGAACGATAAGCTTTCTTACACTAAGCGGGTCGCCTCTCCACAGATCTGGCTGTTTTTTACAGAGATATGTTTTTAGTGGCATACTGTGGAACATTCTTGGAAATAAAGCAATAAAGTCTCCATGGAGACAGAATTTCCATCAGAAAAGATGACTAGTGCACCATGTCAACATGATTGTCAACATGATGGCTTGAATTTGAGGATTTTGACGTAGAACATACAGGATGTGAAATAAAACATGCTGGAGCTTGGAGGTGGGATCAAGCGCAGAGAGGCTGTTTGATGAGAACTAAGAAACACTTTGTTGAGGTTATAGGCTCAAAGCAGCACCCACCTGAGGCACACCTTTGTGTCTGGGTAACCTCCCTATTAGCCTGCCTTCCACCTGCACTCAGACACATGTATTTAGCTGATCTACGGCAGCATGCTGTCGCATTTGATGGTGTGCCAAAAGCTGTAGTTATTGGCACTACATACGTTACTTTGTGCTCTCTTGTTGGCCAATCAGCTGATCCTGGCTGCGGCAAATACAAACTTAGATTAGCATGCATATTAAACAAGCATTTTTAGACCCTTACATAGAAACCAGGATCTCGTCTGGCCTGTTGTATGAGACTAAGCTCACACAAACTGTTCCTTTAACTGAAATAACCGAAAGTAACAAAGTACGAAACGAAAAGTAGGCTAAAAAGTAAAGTACAACATTTTGGCATATCTGTACTTTTTTAAAATTTTACATACTTTTTACTTTAGTTCACTACATATGAGAGTTGGTATCTGGACTTTGTGTATCTGGACTTTTCTGTAGGGTTTGAGACCAACCTGAAATGGCCATGGTGACAGCCTGCCCAAAGATTTTAAGTTAAAGACCGGATTTTGACAATATAATATAAATAAAACTTACCAGAATAATTAAGTAATCGATTCAGTTGCTTCCTTTGACAAAAAACAGCACTATTCTTTATCAAGATCACCAAATATGAAGTTTTAATAGTGACAACTGTACATCTAAAAGTACATTTTTCAACTAGTACTTCAATACTTTTATTTAAGTAGCTTTTTATGTGTTACTTTTACTTAGTTAGAGTAGTTTTTGCCCTTGTATCTGTACTTAAGTACGTAACTGAAGACTGTACTTAACTATATCAAGTGCTAAAGCCCTATTTGATTGTCTTTTATACGCTTCACGATCTGTCAGACGAGACACTTGTGCTGTTCTTAACATTTATTAGCGTGTTATTAAAACTCAAGGCTCCTCTCACTCTCTGAAGCGTCGACACCCAGGAGCTCAGTGGAGCATGGGGGAGCTACCAATCATGCAACAGGCTATGCTAACCCTGTCCAGCTGCCTGCTCCTCTGATGTGTTGGTCTTTCCGCTTACCTCATGATGCACAGGGACTAGAGTTGTTATAAATCAGCTTAGTGACACTCACATGGGGTTATCGCAAAAGTTTTGTTCTTTCTTGTTGATTCTTGTTGTCCAGGGAAATGTCATCTTTAAAGGATTACCTCCATCCTACCCGACAGTTCAATGGCCAATACATGCCTCACTATCTGCAATAATGAACAGATTGGGCGGTGGCATGAAATCATAGCATCAAGAAATAAAAGAAAAGGGTTGAAGCAATAGTCGGCACCACGCCATTGTGGAAGGTGAGGTCTGGCATGGGTGAAAACTCTTCGTTGATTCAATAAGTAATCTTTTAATGTCACTTAATTTTTTAATGTTTTTTTGTTGTTTTTTTTTGCACAAGTGAGCACATTCAAAACAAGGACATGACGGTGGATTATTATAAAACCCATTATTTAAAAAAAGCGTGCCTTTTGTTTCTCAATGTAATTTTACTGCCACAGGGGAGGAGAGTTCGAGACTCCCAGGGTCCTTGAGTGACAGAGCAGAAATAGGCTAATCCTGCAATAATGATAAAGAGCTTTCTTTGCAAATTGACCTTGCTTGTATGTATAATGATCTGCTACACTTTTTGTTTGCTTGGACATACTTTGTTAGTATTCAGCTAACCTGGAACTCGCAGCTAACCAACTTTTAGCTAGCTAGTTTATATTCTTACCCACTATGCCATGAGCGCAGGATTACTTTGGCCCGTTCTTATACATTTTTAACAACACAATATAGTTTAGCTCCAGTACAAATATGATATGAGACATTCTAGAGTGTTTAATTCTCAGAAAAACAGGAAGTGCGCTGTCAGCGTGCTAGTGATGATGGCAAAGCTCACTCTGATCTCTGAAAATTGTCAAAAGCGCTTATAGAGTTATTGCAGTGAAAACTTTCAAAAAACATGAGAAAGTGAGGAATACCTTTGTACCACTGAAAACAATATTGAGAGAGAGACAAAAAGACATCAAATTAAAGAGTCTGTACCTGATGTTCAGTTTTTTTGTATGTAATAAAATCTTTGTTGCTCCAGTCCAGATATAATGTAAAATAGTCTATTTGGGTGAAATTGAGACCTCAACGTTTTCTCTGCATCTATTTATAGAGTGTTTTATCCTACAATTGAAGCAAGTTCACCTTTAGCATGCTAATGTTTGTTAGCTTAAAGCCGGGTGTCCACTGTACTTTTTTTTTTTTTTTTGTCTTATAAGATTTATGGATGTCACACTGCAAGATGTAATGAATTAAGTCGTTAGACAGAACGATCAGTCGAAGCTACGACAAAACCAAATATCAGGCTCTAGGCTCAGTGTGATAAAGTCATCACAGTTGTATCTGTTAGCGGAGGCTAGCATGACATGCTAGCGGTGTTTCCCCTTTTGTAAAAGTTGCTAAATTAAAGCGAAATGAGTAGATAAGGTCCCATTTGCAGGGGAGCTCCTCTGCCATTACTTTGTTGTGCACTTGTGTTTACATTTTTGACAAAGATTGATTGTAGACGAAGTGACAGGATGGCTCACTCTGCGACCAAGATTCCAAAATATCAAACATGTTTGACATCAATCATAGCTTGTCTTTGGTTGTGCGACGGTTCTGAATTTGGTCTTTGTCCCCATCTCACTTTACCCATTGAAGGTCCATGACGCTCTAGGCTCAGAGACTTGTGAAAAGTGCTTAAAAACTCGTTGGTGTGAATATTTAGGATGCTGGGACTGCATTAGGAAAAAGAGCGATCCATGTGACTGATGTAAAGAGTTTAACATTAACTAGGTCTGTTTTGCATGTTTGAAAATAGTAAAAATCAGGCACAACCCCTTTAAGTTACGGACACATTGTCCAATCTAAACATCCAACTTATGCTGCGTTCCAGTCCTCAGAGGAGAAACAGACCACAGAGAGACGTTTTCTCTGAGTTTCTATGAGCAATACATTACAGTGTGTGGACAAACAACAAAACCCAAGAAGGTGCTCAAACCAAACAAAAGATGGGTCCAATTATGTTCATTTATTAACCCAGACAGTGTTATTACATCTGTAAGTTATAAAAACAAAGTGAATGTGAATTTGTGCTTTTGTTGTCATTAGCTTCATGTGTAGAGGCTAGCGACGTCAGCATAACAAAGTAGTTACAACTGCAGAAGCGCAAAGGCAGCATAGGAGCAGATTCACAGACAGCAGGGGGAAGCAAAGAGCAACTAACTTGATCCAAACGTAGGGCGCAGTCATGTTGGATTGACCAACTCAGATAAACTTGGAGTTCTGAAATGTTGCCCGAGTTTCCAAGTAGGATTTCTGAGAAGTGAGCGTGTTCAAGTGTGAATTTACAAGTCAGAACTCGGAAATTCCAACCTCCGAGAACAACTGGAATGCAGCATTAGTCCAAAGTTTGTCAAATATGTCAATTTTCAAATTAAGTCTGAATGTCTTTTTTCCAGGTACAGGTACAGCACCTTTAAGGAAGCCCTTTTTCTACTTTGCTTCTGCAGTTAGCATCTTTCTTCAATTTGGCCTGTCAACATTTTTCTTGTTCTATTTTGTATGTTGCTTTAGGGCAGTAACATACCTCCCATTTGTCCTGAGGTTGAGGTTGTAGCCACATTTCAAACTGCATTTCCTGGAGTAAGGCTCAAATCAAACAGCATGCCTCATTTACAGCAGCAGAGTTGAAGGTGTTTGGGGTTAAGCAGAGCGCTCGGGGGCTGCTGTATGACATGCTGATAAATTTGACGTTGTGAAATTTTATGGGCTATTAACATGACACATCTTGAATTATCCGCTGATCAGAAGGAAACAGAGATTCTGTCCAACTGTGGGACAGCTCCAACTGGCTGCTGCTGAAATCACTGTTCATGCTTTCCATCGCCACGGTTCAGTGAAAACAAGGCTAAATGCTCTCAAGTGATAATTACAGCAAGTTCGATCATGTCAGAATAAATGGGAACAAAACACATTTACACTTGGGGTCAAAAGGCTTTTGGAGCAAGACGGATTTTAACTAAGCATTAAAAAAGAAAATTGAAAATTCTGCTGCAGTCTGATAACAAATGTACTGCTAAATATTTACTTTGTACTTGACATCTAAAAGAAGAAATCAAGTAAACAGTTGTAGAAAACCAGATAAACAACAGAACACTGCAGCTACGCTCACATTTATCACTGATACAGACTTTGGGATCGCACACAGTTGAACTCATTATCTTTCTGAGTTCACATGTTGAGGAAATTAAGCGTTGTGTAGCCGTTAAAGTGTCCTAAATCTCCAACTGCCATTAGCTAATAAGCTAGTTAAGCTCTGCACAGAGTCGGAGCAACAACGAACAGAGAAACTACTTTCAGTTTACATTTTACCGTATGAAGTTAATTTGAGCAAAACAAAAGCTTCACGGACAAATTAGGCCAAAGAAAAGCAAAGAAAGCATCAGTTGTGCTGTCAATAATTCGAGCACTCAGTGTTAAAGAGAATATTTCTAATAACCCCAACTCTCACCCCAGATACTTCACCCATCTTTACAATAAACAGACAGTCCACTGGCAACAACAAAATATAATTTGCTCTCTTGTACTTGCCACTTACAGGAAGTGTAATTTATTTTTAACACTGATAATATTTGACAAATTGCTCTGTTTTTTTTTTTTTTTTCTTTTTTGAGTAGCTTGATAACGATGACAATGTCAATCCATCAGAAATGTGTTAAAACATGTCTTTAAGCATAACAGTTAAGGTTTAATTATCAGAGAAATGTCCAATGTCTGTTAAATTTATTACAAAAGTACAGAAACTTTTTACCTTTATTTGAAACATAACAAAGCCTTTTTAAATTTTTAATCAGCTCTGTTTGTAGCAATTTTACCATAAGTGATAAACTCAACACTCAGATTTTGCTTAGCTTTAAAACACCATTTTACAATACTATCAATGAACTATCAATAAATTGCCCAGTGCTGCATCCTACCACAACATACAGTAATTAATCAACTCCCAATTCCATTAAATTGATAAACTATAAACAATGAGACTTCAACACTGGAATATCATTTGAAACCCATCAATTAATAGTCAATGCCAATATTTCTTTCTAATCTTTACCTGCCTTAATCATGAAAGGGAGAAGCTGCCTTTATGTAATTTGTAACTGTATATTTGCTGACAGGTGTGTCTAATAAAATGGCCGACTATGGAGTATATTTACGCAGCCCTTTTCACACTTCATCACCCTATTCTATAAAACACTCCGGTCTCTGTAAAAAGCCCATTTACTGCTAAAGCACCCACCCTCTGCTCCACACACATTCACAGTTAACTCCCCGCACTCCCACCAGGCACTTAGAATTAATCTCCCTAAAAAGCTATGAGTTTTTTCACCCTGACATCACATACGCACTGCTGGCTGTAAATCTGACTTCAAATCTCAAAAAAGGTCCTTTACAGTTCAGAATAAAAACAACAACGACCCTCCGCCCTTTTGGCTAATTCTTTCCTTTCACATCGTCCACTGAACACTCTCTTGTCTCTCCGTGTGATGTTCAAATAAAAAATGGTAAGCCGAGCTGATTGAAACAAATCTGACCTCGGAGAGTGCGGCTCACTTCTAAACTCACGCAACACATCATCACTTTGAATGGCTTGTTCTTGTAAAATTAGTTTTTCTGTGTAAACTGTATGCTCCTGATGTGGTAAGTTCAGAGAAGTTTATTGGGCCTAAGAGAGTGCCATGCGGGGTGCCCTTCCAATACGCTCAAATACACACGCGAACATAAAATTTGTTGACGATTGGCAGAGACTTAAAGGTTTTGTGACAAAGTAGCAGTTACCGCACAATATTGCCGTGAATGAACTCTTGGCTAGCTAACAACACATGTGCTTCTGTTTAGAGCGCTGTAAGCTTTTCGAGAGGGGAGTGAGAATGACTTTGACTTTCCGTATACAAACTTCTTAGGTAGCATTACGGCAATGTTCGAGTTCTGGATGACAACTTCAAGCTTTCCCTTTATATAAGCTTTTTAGTTTCTCAGCTTCATGTAACCCAATCCATCCACCGGGAC
This sequence comes from Rhinogobius similis, assembly GCA_019453435.1. Classification (NCBI taxonomy): domain Eukaryota; kingdom Metazoa; phylum Chordata; class Actinopteri; order Gobiiformes; family Gobiidae; genus Rhinogobius; species Rhinogobius similis. The sequence continues at coordinate 26,622,473 of CM033634.1, forward strand.
TCCCTGCTAAACCACATCAGGCGCTGTATCCAGAAGCTGTTAGCTGCTACAAAAACATGGGTGCAGAGTGTTAGACTTCGCAATAAGATCTCTGGGGTCTTTCATGTGGTCACAAAAACTAGTTCAAGCAAGAACCACTCTGTGCACATCTATATAACAAGAGCGAGTGATCTATACCTCTCACTACAGGCCGCGAGGTATATTGCAATTGAATCAAAATCACATAAGGACTGGCATAAGATTTTTTTTGCAAACAACAAATTATCCTGTCTTAATATGTAGATTACCCTGTAGTTTTGACCTTTACAGGTGGGATTGTTGTATTAGTTTATCAGTTCAGAGTTCTCTTCAGTCTTCTCTCAAATGTTAATGCTCCTGGATGGACTTAAAATGGACTTGAACTTTGTACAAAAGGCTGCAAACATAAATCACACGCTGAATCATAGCCTTAATGTTTGTTGTAAGAAGTACAATTAGATATTCTTCCAAAATCGTTCAGCCCTACTCCACAATATTAAGCTTTATTATTGAACTTAATTTTACAGCCATAAGCAGTTGAATTAGCATGATGATGAGGATATTATTTTTTTTCAAAATTCTCTTTGCTTGAAAAGGAATGGGATGAATAATAATAATAAGCCTCTTTATGACATTTTGCCATAGAACCATCACTGTCCCCTCTCCATGTTACTGTAAATGAGCTTATCGGGGTTTGCACACCTCCAGTCTGAAGTTTGTGCCTGAGGGTAGGCTTTAGTCTTGATGAATCACTTACTACCAGTAATGTTTGGCAATCATATGGAGTACGTCCAACTTACAGTTGTTGTGTCCTGTCGAATGAAGTTATTTTGTTGTCTAACAGTTGACACATGGACTGCTTGTCAGGACACATGTATTTTTGTACCTTGTTTTTACTGAGAAAGCATACTTCATCAGTGTTTACAGGAAAAAGAAAATCTGTAAAATATACATGAGTGAATTGCACTTATTCCATGACTTGTTTTTACAGCTGCCTTGCCAATATAATGGAAATGTGTTTTATTTTCAGTTTTATTAGATGGAGAACAATAACAAAATGACTACTTATTATTACATACTCATTTTCAAACACGGAGCTTATATACATCATTACTGAGCAGTTTTTTTTTGTAATCCACTTGGCCGCTCTTATCTCTCTTTCTTATGTCTCTGCTCACAGAAAACTAGGCTTTCAGTTTTGGTCGCCCAGCCAAGAAAGTTCCTTTGTAAATGAGTAAATATTTGTGACAAAAATGACATGTGCTGTTTGAATCTAATAAGTATTTTATGTCTCATCAACCCATCCTAGAGTTGAAAGCAGTACTTTGATTGGCTGTGCTTGGGTGGTCCACCCCAGTTTCACTTCATAGTCTGAAAAAATCTGTAGTCTTGTGAATATTAACATTCTGTCAAAGTGTTTGTGGGGGCTAAGAACTAGTTAGATAGATTGTAATACATACTTCCAATTTTGCAGCATGTAAATCAGGTACCCCAGCTTTAACAGCTTTATCCTATAGGTATGTTAAAGGTGCACAAACTTTTCTGGAGGAGGGTTTGCCACCTGCATGTCTCCATAGCAAGGGATCGACCGCCCACCAGAAAAGTTACACAGTGCACCTTTAACAACAAGGAGTCTGTATCATCCCCCAGCCATTGTAAAGCATGCCTGTTTCAACTCACATTGTAGGTAGCCTTGTCTCTTCTGTGTGTGGGATTGGGAGTAACTGTCAGTGGTTCTCCTAAACTAATGCCCACTGGCTGTGTGCGCATGACGGCTTGTGTCAGACCACCCAGGAGGACTGCTGGTGGGCCCATAGGGATGAGTGTATATGTGGATATTAGTTATGCGTGCACACGGCACTGAAAAGCACCACAGGACACTTAATCATGTGCAACTGACAGAAAAGACACCGTGGCTCCAAACAAACCAAAATTGCGAGAATGTTTATGAGATTAACGTGAAATGATGTGTTTCCACTGCAGTATTTTGACCACAGATAACTCATTATTATCCTTTCTTTACTCAATATTTGTTCTTTCAATTGATTTGCTACATGCCTCCAATATCAACAGAAAGCATGTGTTTTCTAGCTGAAGTTATAATTGCAAGTTTAAATAAAAATGCAAGCTAAGCATTTACATATCGACTGCCTTATTATTTAACTATTACGAGGCTTGCCTTGAAAATGTAATACTGGTCTGTCAGATCACCATGACTATGAATGTAGTGTATTTGCAAATTAGATTAAACAAATATGACAGATACTTCTTAAAGGCACTGTATCTAGTTTTTACGGTCTTAAAAAGTGAAAAACAGAACTAGTTCATTTTAAACACAAAGTTGTCCATATGTATCTCTCACTTACCTAATGCATTCAGAGCATCCTAATTATTCACCACTGTGAGTTTAGAAACAAGCGTTAGCATACTAACGGTGCGCATCCTGCTTTGCAGAAAATAGAAACACTCTACAATGAGATTCAGAGAAAGCGTGTGTGGTCTCATTTTCACCCAAAAAGATGCTTTTTTACTTAATTACGTTTGAATTGATGGGGATTAAGGATTAAAAATTCCAGAATTAAAAATTGGCGTTGCATAACGCTTTTACATGGGTAAAAGCCTTTTAAACTGAAGAATCTTGTGCAAAAATCAGCTCTGTATACAGAGAAGTACTAAGCAGCATTTTCCTAAATGAACTGTCAAGTCACTCCTAGAACTCCAGTTAAGTCATTTCATCTTTATTAATGACACAGGTGCGGACACAAGTTCCACAGTTTAGGACAAATCAAAGTCTGTACAATTTAATTTGGTGGCTTCAAAATTCTACAAATGAATTTATAGTAACAATGGTGCAGAGCAACAGAACATGAGCGTGGTCCACATTCAGCAAACATCTGACTGGCACTACTGTGCTGCAGCCTCATAATCACATGCAACTATTCACTGTTCAACTGAGACATTATCGGCCAATTAACCAACTAAACGGACTACAGTTAGCCCTTTCACAATAGAAACATTTAAAATCCAATATATTGCTGTTAAAAAATAATGATTTAACCATCTACAGATACCATTGGCAACATGTCATAGGGGGGTTGGTCTGGTGTGGGGGAAACCCTTCATTTAATCAATGTTTTCTCTCTTCTAATACATTTCCTGGTGAATTATGTGTACACAACTAATTCAAGTTGAGTCACAATTGAATCTTGACAGACATTGTTGGCCTGGCGTTACCACAGAAAAGTAAATGGTTTGTTCGGCAGCATTAAAATACATCAGGCAGTGCTAGTATCACAGTAGCATTTAGCCCACAGCTAACGTTAACTTTCTTGGATAACTACACAAATTTGGATTTTGAACCACTTTATTCTTTTTCATGTTTTTGTGTCCGTATTTGGTACTACAGTATATAACTCCTAAACTTGGCATTTGCTCTTGTACTTGTTGAATAGAGGGTGAAAAAGAATGTAAATTAATTTATAATTTAATTAACAAACAAAAAAAATACACTTGTACCATGTGAACAATAAGTCGATATAGTCATTATCAGAACAGGCATAACTGTAGCCTTACCAAAAATTATTCTCAAATTCATGAAACAAAATTGACATAAAATCAAACTGTGTGTATGCAAGTGTCCCGTGCCAAGATATATCCACGACAGGTATTTTACAATGTCTCTAATGTAAACTTTCAAACGACTGATCACACCTTGATTTGTCATCTTGTAATTTTCTGTGTTTTTGAACTTGAAAAGCACATTTGAGCCTAAAGACATTTCAGAGCGATGACGAGAGCAGACCTGTCTTTAGATTCCTCTTTGCCCTGCGAGATGAAAGCTTCGAAGGTTTATCAAAGAGATTCCTGCTCTTAATGTTGGTACAGGGGAAGGCCACAAAGGTGACCATTTTTAAAAACAACCTCTGCCAGATTCTCACAAGTCACTCTTTAAACTTTTCACCTGTGGACATTAGAGGACACAGAATAAAAACGGTTTAGAAGAGTGGACATTTGTTTATTTTTCTTTGATGAGTATCTGTTAGAAGCTGCAAGTCATTTTTATCTCCCTCTGGCCTTCAAAAAGCTGTGGTGTTAGGATAAGATATGATCTGTGTCTCCCACACTCTCAGAAGAGCTGAATAAGCCTGTCCTCTGTGTGTGCACGTGTGTGAGGTGATGCACTTAGGCCTGAACAATCGAGATCACAATTGTAATATTTGAAATCAGAAATTCAGAACGAACTAAATGTCCTGTTGCCACTGAGATCTACCCTGGTAGAAAATGATCCAGCTTTGTATCGCTAACCAAAGTTACCTCAATATGGGTAACTAACTATTCTGAACTCGCCTACTGTATGGTCTACCTCAACTAAATACAGCAGCATTTATTTTTCCATAGATTTTGTAAAATACAGGGAAATACAGGGGAAATCAAACACACAAGAGCAATGATTTTATTTTAAAATGTGATCCTGAAACTTTATAAACCGCTTAGTTATTCAAACATTCAGCCAAACTTGAATTTTCAACTGCATAATGGACATTGTTTACCACATAGCTGGTTAGCTTTTGTCGTCCATTTAAAATCTTAATATCTGAATATTTAGAAAATTAATCGAAACTTTACATCCAGAACCACAGCTTCAAAGTTGAGCTTGTTGTTGAGATTTCTACTGACATTTTCAAAAAAACATGTGATTACATGTAATAATTAATTCTTCTTTAAAATGTTTATGTTCTTGGACAGAGAATTATATTTTCAATCAAATCTTTATATAGTTTTCCACAATCGTTCAGTTTATAAGCCACTTCAAACGTTGCACACCCCACAGTCCAGATGGCGCTGTCATGGTTTACCCTGTAACCACGTGCCATTCTGTTCTATACCTGGACTCTTCATAGTGTCTTGTGCATTGTTTGATTGCAGACGTGGATGAGTGTTCGACAGGGAGGCACACGTGTGGTCCAGAGCAGACCTGCATCAACACCAGGGGCTCCTTCACCTGCCAGTGTCCTCAGGGCTACCAGAGGAGCGGGGAGCACTGCATAGGTGAGTCACAGGCAGGAGGGAGAGCAGAGCGGGGGAGAAACTGGACAGAAGACTGATAGTAATGCTCAGGTAGAGGGAAAAAGTGTGCTTCTATTGGACATGTAGTGTAATTTTTGTATTATGTATTAGACAAAACAAAAGGGTTCGTAGAGTTGTATATATGTAGACTTGGTACTCCTGCAAGAGAAGCAATAGATGATACCTTTGGAACTTTTGGTTGCAGGGAAAAATAAGCTTTCACAAAGGAATGAATGACTTTAATCAACAATGGATATTATATTTATAAAAACTAAAACTAAACACATTTTCATAAGTGGTACTTTTTTTTCTTCTTTGTGTTCCCTCTTGGTGTCTTTATTTTTGTTTGTATTTGTTCTATTTCTTTTTGGTTTTTTGTTTGTTTTTTTGTTTTTGTTTTTTAGGATTTTTTTAGTTGTGGGCTTTATTAGGCAGGAATGGGTAAGAAGAGCAGGGAGGACATTCAGCTAACTGTCACAGTCTGGAATCCTCATCATGTAGCTAAGATCCCAAGAGCACTGTTACTCTAAACTACTAATATCTGTGGTAAGGCTGCTCAAAAATGATAATCACTATTATTTGGTGCATAATTCAAATCACAATTATTTCGAACAATTACTTCTATATTGTCAAGTTGTTCTGTAGATAAAGTATTGACCAGGGCTTTTCAACTTTTTCCAAGGGCTGGAAACATGCCCAATGCATCATTGAAAAATGAAAAATATGTAATATGTAAGGCTTTAACAACATTTTCAGAATTGAACCAGGACTAAACCAGATCTAAACCAGGTCTAAACTAGGTCTAAACCAGCTCTAAACCAGCTCTAAACCAGGACTGAACCTGGTTTAAACCAAGTCCAAACCAGGTCTAAACCAGGACTAAATCAGGACTAAACCAAGACTAAACCAGGACCAATAACAAGAGATAAACCAGGACCAATAACAAGAGATAAAATGGGTTGAGGGCCTGATTTGGCCCCCAGGCCTTAAGTTGAATAGAGAACAGAATACTGTATATCATGATTATATGTACGATTAACTGTTCACCCATATGTGATGTGATATAATTAATCTGAAGTAAAGCTGACTGATCTGCTGTGGTTTTGCTACATTTCACTGACATGTTACTGTTACTTAGATAAAGACGAGTGCTCTCTGACGCACTACTGCATGCACCGCTGTGTCAACGCTCAAGGCTCCTACTACTGTGAGTGCAACGTGGGCTTCAAGCTGGCCAGCAACAACCACAGCTGTGTGGGTAAGTCACATGGGCTTCCCAATAAACATATCTATTGTTGTATGTTTCATGGTCGCCTTTCTACGGCTCGGTAATCCCATGTCTACAACTTTCATTATGATTCAGTAATTCATCAGGAAATGCCTTATGCCAAGACATATTATGCTAGAGTGATTTTTTTTAGCTTTTAACCATGTTCTAACAATGTTCCGTCATCAAAAATATACCAAGAGTATCATATAGCTTCATTTACCCAATTTAAGGAATCCTGGTTTGAAAATCCTCTTCCTCCGATGGTCAAAAAAATCTCCCTGCTGAACCCCCTCGATCGATGACGTTTTTCCTGATTTTAGACATCACTTATCCGAGAATCTTCGGCTGTTTTAAGTCTTTAAATCACGCAGTTGCCTAAGTATCAAGATAACTAAATTGTGTAAGTGCTAGGCGCCATCTACTCGCTGTGCCATGTGCCAGGGCAAACAGCAGAGAAAAAAATATTCATTTAGAAAAAGTGATGTTTCCTATTCACCCACACGAAACCCTTGGCAGGTTAACAGAAAGATAAGAACATGCACACAGTACACTTCAGTTGGACAGAGACAGGAAAACAAAGTTTTGTAAGCAAGTATTCCAGAATGGATTTTTTGTATTGTTTTTAGCCTTTAAACATGCTCTTGAGTACCTTTAATTTACCATCTCATGTTTTGAAACAAACAATGACACGTATGATGATCTGAAAATACGTCAGAAAATCCAGGAAGTTCAGCAGGAAGTGTGTTTGACGCTCGGAGGGGGAGGATTTTCTAATTAACATTCTTTCCTACTTCAGGTATGTTTTTGATGACACAACATTATTAGAACATGGTTAAAAGCTCAAAAAAATCAATGTAGCAGAATATGTGTCTTTTAATACTTGTCCTACCAGGTTGTTGTTGCTTTGATAAAGAACGTAGATACAGTTTTTTTTTTTACATTAAGGCAAAGGCAAGAATCATTGAGCCATTTCTGTAGGTCATCTAAAGCTAGAGATAGTCGAAGGGCACTTTTAGCTTGTGTCATGAGCAGACATTATCCTGTCAACATTTTTGCACTAGGCAGATGCTTTCTGTCTTGTAGGTCTTGTACCCATTTAACAGTGTGATTACGAAAATTAAAGGCACAGAGTCTGGCGAGGAGCTTAACGTGATTCACAGTATCAAACACATGTTTAAAGTCAATAAAAAAAGCAGGAACATATGTATTTTTATCTAGATATGATTAACCTTGCCAATAGACGCAGACGCAGACAACCGTTTCAGTTGAATGGTGAGACCGAAATCCAAACTGCATGTGGTGTAGACCCGGGCCACCCACTTCTCCACTATCTTTGAGAAGATGGGTAAGATGCTGATTGGTCGACAATTAGCAGGGTCTGTTTTATCACTAGATTTATAGATAGTTGTAACTTTAGCCATCTTCCATTTTAGTGGAACAACCGCCGGAGTAATTGATTATTAAAATGAATAAGATGAGTTACCGGGTACAGAAAACTAGTTTTATGGAGCTTCAACAAATTGCTATCAAATTCAAATTCATCCCTAACCTTTGAGTTTCTTAATATGGAAATTATATTTGATACATCATTCAGTAATTCATTTAATATTGAGCTGTGAACATGGAATGGCTAGAATTGGGCTGGGATCCAGTGATTCAAATATTTGTTCATGAGGTGGTCTGATCAAAAGTCAAAGTTTCTTTTCAAATATAGAGATTTTCCTAAATCAGTTTGCATTTAATATTTTAAAACAAAGGTGAAACTGAAGTAGTATTTACAAAATCTTCTTCGTAGAACATTTTGCATTCTTTATCATGTTTTTGTAAGAGCATTTTGCACATTATTATTATGAAAAAAGGAAAATGTAAAGTTATATTTGACAATATTCTAGTTAACTGACTTATTAGAACTAAAGAAAAACAGTTAAAAGATAGATGGTGTAAGGTTGAGAACAACTGTTTTGTATCACAAGTCAAGTCAAAAATGTCAGGACTGCAACACCAGCAATACAGCGCCTATAGAACTCTGGTTCTCAAACATTTTGCCAGAACCAAGTACTGCCTCGTAATATGTGGCTCTCCAAGTTCCACCAGGACACAGGTCTAAAAGTGGCTTAAATTAGATTAGATTAGAAGAGACGTTTGCCATGTTAGAGACCAAAAGACATCATGTCAGGAACTTTCGGCTGCAAATTATTCATTAATTTAAATGTATTTATCTCAGATGTGAATGAATGTGACGTCCAGAGCCCCTGTGAACATCACTGCTACAATCTGATGGGCTCCTTCATGTGCCAGTGCGATCAGGGCTTTGAGCTGGGCCTCGACTCCGTCTCATGTCAAGGCAAGTGCACTCTTCACCCATAAACTCAACTCTAATGTAACGTATGAATGCGGATGCCAAAAATACACTCCTCGTCAAGGTAAGTTTGCAGGAACATTGTGGGTGAACGCGTGTGTGTGCAGAGCTGCATCCAAACACATTCCTCCTGTGGGGCGTGCTCATGATTCTTGTGCATTTTCCTGTGTAGACGTTGACGAGTGCAGCTACTCCAGTTACATGTGTCAGTACCAGTGCATCAACTCGGCAGGAAGTTACTCCTGTGAGTGTCCAGAGGGCTACCAGCTACAGGGGAACAGGCTATGTCAAGGTAGGAAATGACACTTCAAAGATCACATTTGGATTTATTCAGTGCTTTTATTGCATCGACTGCATTAGTATATGCGCCCTTTGTTGGCAACAAGAGGAATGATGCTGGGGGAAAAACTAAAACATTCATGTCAAATGAAAGCAATGTGGTGATGAGGCTGATGCTTTTACTGAAATATCACAGTGCAGCGTTCCGAGCAACTGGGAGGTTGGTTATCCCCCACTTGAACATGACGACTTCCGCCTTCAGAGTAATCCACCTGAACAAACAGTCATTTAACATTCACACTTCAAATGAATGTCTCTGGTATATTAAACAAAATATTGTTGGATTTAGTGTGTATCAAACATTAACATTGTTTATGTGGTGGTTAACTGGTCAGATGTGGTGGATTTTCATTGCTGTAATGCATCACTGTTTATCTTGTATGTGACCAGTTCGAGTGGCATTTCAGGGGAGTTTTTTCAAGTCGGAGGTGGGAAAAATCCCATTTACCAGTTGCCTGGAACACACCAAAAGTCCAGTGATGAGACTCTCTTCCTGACACGTTCCTTTGTCAAAAAGTATTTAAAAAGGCTGGATCAGAAGACCACCACGGCTGCATCTTTATTATCGTCAGGCTCCAGATCAAGATCCAGGAGTACCTGATTGTTGACGGCCAACATGAAACCAGAGTGAAAGACTAGGCAAAAGAGCGGCCAAACATTCAACTGTTGAATATGGTTCTGCTGATGCACTCCTGAGGGCTCTTCAGGGACTAGACACTGCAGTGTTGGAAGCTGTTGTGAAACGTCTCAACAGTGAGCTGAGAGCCTTTCAGAACCGGCCTGTCAAGCTTCTTCTCCGGAGTGAGGAGGGCCTTCACTCGCCGACAATCAAACCCAGAAGAACCAGCATTTTAACTATTCTGAAGGAAGTCTCAGTGTTTTTCTTCAAAATGTGTTGAGGTGCAGTAACATCACATTGGTCACATGGTAGGAAAGATTTCAAAGGTCATCACTTGGACAGTTGACACGTTCAGGAAGTCATTATTGAAAATAACTTCAGACCATGTCTTGATTTCAAAACATTGTCCAAATGACTAAATTTAAAACCTTTCTTACCATTGACTACTCCTGGTCAAATAAGAGATTACACCAACATTGGTCCCACTGCTATCTTTTTTTTTATTTTTATTTTTTAAAGGAAATAGTTGTTGTTTACTTCAAGGTGTGTTTAAATAAAATATATGCAGAGCAGTCAGTCATGTTAGTCTTTTTCTTCCTCTTTTTTTTTATACGATAAAGGCACTGTACCTGTTTTTTTCTTTAAACATGAAAAGCAGAACTAGTTCATTATGATTGTCTTGGCAGTGCTCCACATGTATCGCTCACTTTTTTAATGCAGTCTCACTGTCTTCTATTTTCAGCACAATGAGTTTAAAGCCCTTTGCACAATTTTCAGAGGCTTGACCAAGTTTTGTCATCATGGTAAAGCTAACAAACATTAGCATGCTAACAGTGCACTTCCTGCTTTGAGGAGAATAAAACACATTAATTAGATCTAGAGAAAGCGCTGTGCTTTTACAATATATCAGTACAAACTGATTTTACTTTCAAAAAAAGTCACAGGCCCATTAATGCTACATTACCCAATATTTACAACTGTAAGCACAGACCATTAAAAATGCCTTTGGAACTCACATTACTGAGATTCTAAAGAGTAATATTGTGTTATATTACTGTGTTACTGAAAAATACAACATATTGCTATAATTTGTTACTTTTGTAGAGCGTAACAATTATATTGCATTTTTTAGTAACCCAGTAATATAATCATTGGCACAGGATGTCTGATGATGCAGGGTGCTCAAGTGTATCTTGTTATGTTACTAAAAGGGTGTTACAATACATTATTATTAATATGATACATTCTTAGAAAATGTTTTTCTTCTTAAATCTATTTTTGACACAACCCCTAACCCTACTAACCCTAACCTAACCTAAAAAATCAAGAACCTGAACTAGTTCTGGTTTTCCCGTTTCACAACAGTAAAAATCAGGTACAGCCCCTTTAAGTTAGCAACTAATGGAGAGCCACAAAACACCACAAACAATACTGTACCTAAACATGCTCTATGTGAGGTGCCCGCCACCTGCTCATCTCCATGAAGATGTTATTGCTTTGCCAGTAAGGTTCAACTGTATGGCATCAAAAACATCTTTCTTATCTATCATGTCTTGTCTTTCCACGGATCAGACCTGTAACTTGGCCTGATAGCATCACCTGCTTGACTCCACGGAGATAGATACATTTAATGCCACATTGTGGAAGACATAGATGTAGTTGGCATCAGAAGGAAAACCTACCTCTGTGAAAGCAATCCATTAATTTCAATGTAGAAAATCTGCTCTATCACTTACTGTTCAACAACTACAAGAGCAAATGCAAGCAGAAGGAGTTATATTGTACCAAATACAGACACAAAGACAAGGAGATGAACAACATTTTAAAAAATATCTAAGGATGTTAAGGGCAGCTTAGGCTAAATGCTACCGCAATGCTAACACCACCTGCTGTATTTGAACATCTACAGAACTATCCTTTTACTTTTCTGAGGTAACGCCAGCCAACAACTTTCGTCAAGATTAATTTGTGACTTGACTTGAATTAGTTGGACTTACAGGAGAAATATTATTGCGTTTTTGTATTGTTATTGTACTTTAAACATATCTTTCAGTATCTCATCTCATGTTTTAGAACTTTCAAAAATGTGTCTGCAAAACATGCCTTTCACACGTCAAGAATTTAATTAGAGCTCCATCTACTGGCTGCAAAGGGAATTACATATGGAGATAAAACAAGAGATAGCGCTCACCCCCAACAGGTTAATGCAATCATGCAGTTGTAAAGAGCTCACTTTGACGACAGAAATACTCATAACGAGTCTGATGATGATTTATGAACTTAAAACTGCACAGAAGATCTCAGGCCTCTACCTATGATGTCACAAATCTGGGACATTTGGGATGGAGTATTTTGCAAAACTCAGAGGGGAAAGGACTTATTAAACAGATTCATCAAATAGGTGTGAATAAAGCTAAATACAACTCCAGATATGTTTTTGATGAGGGAACGTTGTAAAAACATGGTTACAAGTTGAAAAAAGGCAATCTTTTATTAAGTGTTTCCATTAAAATACACATAATTCTCCTGACATAATTTTTAAAAAGTGAAAGAGTTATGTTTCCTATTGAATCCACGCAGAGTTTTCACTACGCCCCGTACTATGACGCATCACCAACTCTTTGGAGACAAGCGGGTGACGGACCCCCCACCAAAAAAGTTCCATAGTGTAAGCTTTAAACATGCATGAATTTAAATAAGAATATTCATGAAGAACCAACTTCACACAGCGATTCAAATATTTGTTGAATCTGTCATCTTTAATTAGTTCCTCCTGAGTTCCCATGCCGTGCACTGCCCCTCCTCTCCTCCTTTGCTTTGAAGATGACTATAAGAGCAACTCCATCACTCTCTCTTTAAAGTTATAATAAAATTACCTCTTAACACAAACCAGCGCGGCCAAAGAGAGAATGCCAAGGCGAGGCAACACAAACACCTCTGTGAATTTACACGCACGATGCTGCGCTCTCTTCAAGTGGATTTAATTGAAGCGTTTGAAGCGAGTTGTTATTTTTTCCTCTCCCCCTCCCCGCTCAGGTGCAGGTTTTATAAGGGCCACTCATGAATCCAGCGTGTTGTGTCCCTGGACTCTTTGGTGATGAATCCACGTTGCTGTGCCAGAAATAGCCTGTGTGGTTGGGGTTGTGTTTGATGGGGGCTATTTTGAAGACGGGAAGGCAGGAGGGAGGGGCGGCAGTGCTGGATGTGAGCTGTGGACTCTGGGGCTTCCCTCTGCACCAAAACATATCCCAAGTGTTTAGACCAGAACATGGAGGTCTGATCTGCTTATTGTAATCCACTTAAACCAGTTAGAGTACACTAGATTTGATAAATTCTTCCTAATTACTTATGTATACTGTCTGTCTCACAGATTCATAGTATTCTAATGATGGAATTTTAATTGTGATCCAGAACACAACCTTATAGTGTTTAAATGCTAACCAAGTAATAGTATAGTGAATAATAATCTAGCCAACAGGATTTCTACTTCAGAAACTGTAAGATTCAGGCACATTCTTGAGGTATCAGGAGGCCCAGAGATACTGAAACCTGTTTTATATGACTTTAAACAAATATTAATATTGAAACTACTCCTATTAAACTACTTATCCTTATACCAGAGGTAATTGTCATTGCTTTCAATGTAACAATACTGCACTTGAAATTAAGTTGTTTTAATTCAAAATGCAACATGTATGTGTGAATATAGTGCATATGACAGGTTTTTATGATTTACTAATTTTGACTTTATTCCGGGTATTAATACCTCTTGTAAATATAAATTATAGTTTTACACCAATCAGATCAGAAAATTTGAAAAATATGCTGAAAATTACAGGAAGTAAACAAACATGACGTTACAGTGGGGAAACAAAGGTTATGCATAATTTCACACAAAAGAAACAACTTTTTAGAGCCTTTAAACATTCATTTAACAAAATAAAGGTGTTCACGTGTATTTTTCTTGGTAGTTTCCTAGTGTGATGTCACCATTTACAACTAGGAAGTCAAATTAAAACTTTAAAAAAATATCTAAACTAGGGTTAAATTGGTGAAGATTTTAGCAGAAATTTAAATATATTTATATACTTAACTATACTTAGCTGCATTTTAGTTAAATGAGTAGTCCAACCGGTCATAGGCACTTTAATGCTTTTCAATGAACGTGCAAGTTATGGGAACGTACCACAAGAAGTCACTCAGCAGAGACGTTCAGGTTCTTAGTAATAGCCCCTCTCTCCCTGCAGGCTCTGGGCTGCTCCTCGAGTAAGCCCTTTTGTTAAGATGGCCTTGCATAAACTATTTTTATTGTCTATTATTATGTGTATTATACTAAATGCTGGATGGTCAGTCACATTTATCTTTTCTACTCTCAAGTAAAAGTCTCTCACTCTTCACACACACGTTCATGCACCAGTGTACGCAGATACTAGGGTGAGGGGGCTTAAGTGTCTTGTCCAAGGACACAATGACAATATTCACTTGAGGGAGCTGGGATTAAACCACCAACCTGTGACACAGTGGATCTGACTACTCTACCAAGGGTGTTTATGATGTTTGAATGAGAGGAGAGCACTTCACTCTCCCAACTGGGCTCATGTCGCATATACTTATCTGCAATTATGAATGGCACCTAAAAAGCAAGACATATTTGCTGTGTGATTCCTAAGCCATTCATTGTACTTTGGCGCTTTACAAAGTGACAGCTCCTGGTGGTGAAAGAATGCTCAGAGTTGGCGCTGACCCAAACGGGCAGTTCATGTGGTTCTATCATACAATAATTAACGAGATAATTGGGACTGGTTTGGGAATAACTGCTTTTTCACAGACATCTGCTCACCCTGGGCTTTGGTGCTTGTGAATTCAGCAACACATAGATTTTAATTTACATTTGCCTCTTAATCATCCACTTTGTTCACAAAAGTAACAACAACCACAAAAAATCAGTGTCAGAACAGCAGCTGTCTTCTTGTTGCACAAATCTCCTGCAGATGTTTTTCTAAAGACCATGAACAGATGACACCCACCGTTTAATATGCACTCCATTTAATCAACTGCTCTATTTGTCATTGCCAATTCCCCAGATATAAACGAGTGCGAGATGGGGACGCACAACTGCCAAGAGGATGAAATGTGCTGGAACTATTACGGAGGCTTTCGCTGCTATCCAAGAAATCCCTGCGAGCCGCCCTACACCAAGAGCTCAGAGAAGTGAGTCACCTTCTTTTGTTTCTATATAATTAGCCGTAGCCACAGTTTCAGCGCCGTAGCGGAGTCGTGTGTTGTAATTGTTACTCTCTCTTGCAGTCGCTGTATCTGCCGCTCTCAAACCGAATGCCAGAACCTCCCTCCCTCCATCGTCTACAAGTACATGAGCATCCAGGCAGATCGCACCGTGCCAGCTGACATTTTTCAAATTCAGGCCACTAACATGTACGCCAACACTCACAATACCTTCAGGATCAAAGCGGGCAACGAGGGAGGAGAGTTTTTCCTCAGGGTGAGTAGGAGAGGGCGCTGTCATGCCACTTTTATGTTGTTGGATATGATATCTTTAAGATATGAACCTCATTCTCTCGAATGTCAACTCTGAAAGGTCAAATATGGTGTTCTCATCTTGAAATAGTGGGAGCTTTGCATGTATCACTAACGAAAAGGGATATGCTATAATTTGGTCACTAAAAAAACATCTGGTTATCTAATCTGATGAGAAATTAATAACAAGAATTTGGAAATATTCTATGTGAAATGACCCAACTGGTATTGGTCATAGTGTCAAGTACTAAATGCATACTTTTACTCCATCTGATGTGTCTATTTTAAAGGAGCTATAGTATGCATTTTATCAAATACTATTTTATTTATTTATTTATTTATTTGAAGGGACAGTGTACAGAGACATTACGCTCGTAAGACAGAGATGATCTGTACCAGATTCTAGCTAAACAGCTAATTTCCATCTGCAGTCCCTGGGGTACAAAAATAAGTTACACAGTGCAAATTAATATAAAACAGTTATTCATATAGTCACAGTGCAGTTTAACAATTAAACATAGTAATTAATATAGGACAATTTCTCACACACATCCCTCACTCATTGTCTCACACACACACACATTAGTAAAAAGCACAGGCTTAATTCAAACACATCCACACAGTCATTGAGAACAGAAGCAAGTATATCAGTGTTCACAGGTTTGATTGGTCAGTAGCCATTGTTTGAGTTCTTTGGAAAATGAAACATAGTTTGCTTGATTTTTTATTTCACTGGGGAGATGGTTCCATTCTTTTATTGCGTTGTATGAAAAAGCTGATTGTGCAAATGTAGTTTTTTTCTGTGGGATGGTGCACTGCCCCCTGGTGGAGGCCCGTGTAGCTCTGGAAGTCGTTGCTGATGTGTACTGAATGAATTGTTTTAACGGTGCAGGCGCAGTATTATTGAGGATTTTATGAACCATTCGTAAAGAGGCGTATTTTTGTATATTGTCGAAGTTTAATAGTGTGTATTTTTGAAGAATATGGCAATGATGGTGTTGACGTGGTTTTCTGTCCAGGATTTTCAGAGCTTGTTTGTGAAGTGATTTGAGTGGCTTTAATGTGGTTTTGCCTGCTTGGGACCAACATGTTATACAGTAAAAGAATCGTGACATGATCATTGCATTGAAAAAAGTGTGAGCTGCGTCCAGTGTGAGTGAGTTTCTAATGCTTCCAAAAGTTTTTATATTGTATTTGAGGCTATGGCACATGTGTTTTATGTGTTTTTTAAACGTGAGTCTGGCATCCAGCGTTACACCCAAATATTTGAAATCGTTAACATTTTGTATGTCTTCTCCGTTTACATTGATGATGGGAAATGATGACCGTTTATTTTTATTGAAAAAATACATAGCTGCAGTTTTCTTAACGTTTAGTGTAAGACAGGATTCCTTAAGCCACCTCGCCACTCTCTCCATAGCTACTGTAAGTTTGGCCGCTACCTCATCTGCATTCTTCCCCCAGGTATATATGACAGTGTCATCTGCATACATTTGGATGTTAACATCCTCACAGACAGATGCCAAGTCATTTATATAGAGTGAGAACAATAGTGGGCCGATGTTTGATCCCTGTGGTAGGCCGTTGTGGAATGGTATGATGTTGGAAGTGGCGTTGTCTATGCGGACACACTGTGATCGTTCAGAGAGATAGGACCTAATCCAGGTAAGTAGATTTGCTGACAGTTTGTAGTGTGTTAATTTTGATAATAATATAGAGTGGCTGACTGTGTCGAATGCTTTGCGCAGATCCAGGAATATTGCTCCTACCACTCCCCCCTTATCCAGTGTTGATTTTATTGTTTCAATAAGCAGGCAACAGGCAGTTTCCGTTGAGTGGTTTGCTCGAAACCCAAACTGCATGGGATGTAGTAGCTTTTCGCTTTCCAGATATTGTGTGAGTTGTTCCACTACTACTTTTTCAAAAGTTTTAGACAGAATGGGGAGAATACTTATCGGTCTGTAATTGTTAAGATCTTGTTTATTTCCTGCTTTGTGTATTGGGGTGACAATGGCTGTTTTCAGTGTGTTGGGGAATGTGTTTTCCAGTATAGATAGATTTATCAGTTTTGTAAGAGGAGCAGTTAGAGTATCTTTGTGTGTTTTTAGTAAGAGAGTGTCTAGTCCATGGATGTCCTTAGAGCGGGAGCTTGACAGAGAGGAGAGGATTTTGTTGACTTTTTGTTCGTTTACTAGCTCAAGACTGAGTTCATGTTCTTGATTTGCTTCTGCCTCTTGGTATGGTATTTGGGGGAATTTGTCGTGGAGCATTTGTACTGATTGGATAAAATGGTCATTGAAACGGTTGCTAATTTCGGAATTATCGGAGATGATATTGTCATGTTTACTAAGTACTGAACTTAACAAAAGTAGATCATTATTTTACATTTAGTTTATTTTAAACAGTAATATTGATCTAAAATGTAAAAATGAGCTTAGTAATAGAAATTGATCTGATAAGCCCCGCCTCTTCATTGTGATAGCAGCAGGTTGTCATTTACCTATTTTTATTTTTTAAACGTGGCTGCGTGACATTTTAGACCTTTACATGTATCACTTGGATTCTTCACTTTTCAAATAATCACAACTAAGTGCAGGGATGTGGTTGGGATCGGGGGTAGGTGAAAACAGGAATTTTCGGAGCACTCGAGCCTCAGTTGCAGGATGATACAGGATTACTCAAACACGCAGGAATCAATAAAATTACAACATTACGTAAACTCATGAGAAACACTGCTGTAACAAGGTTTAAAGCTTATTTAATGTTAACTTTGGATAATATGTCCTCTTTAACTGGCACTTGAGACAAAGACGTAGTGTAACATTATATTACCATATGGTGTGAGTAAGACAGTTACTACTGTTAAAAATCAATTACAATCACTTAATTATTATGTTGTGGCAAAAAATCTATACTGAATTGATTTTTTTTTTTTTCATTCATAAAAGCATCTGGTCAGTGTTTTGCTGCAACAGTTTTAATTTTCCTTAGTGCACAAGATCTTTTGTGTTTTTGTAAAAAAATGTCTTTTAACTAGCTGTGTGATTCTCCAATTTGACTCAATCATGTTAATCGTTAGCTTAGCTATATTTTAATTACTTAAAAAGCCAGAAATGGTTAATAAAGTTATCTATCTGTCTATCTATCTATTTTCTATAAAGTTATCTATCTGTTGTTGTTATCGTGATGGCAAAACTCAACTTTGGTCTTAGAAAGTTATGAAAAGCGCTTCAAAACTCATCGCGATAGTAAGTTGGAGGCTAGGAATGTGTTAAGGAATACATTTTAACCGCTGGAAAAGACATTTTTAAGACAGTGAAAATCTGGTACAGCGCCATATGTAGGCAACACACTGAGGAGTCACAAAATGTATATAAACTGCTCAATGTGACAGCAAGATGGGACATACAAAATGATATTATATATGTATTACTTCAGCATTGTTATAAGTTCCCTGTGGCCAATTCTATACTCAACCAAAACCAAAAGTAGAGAAACGTAACTAGAGTTCTGTGAAAATTCCAAAGTGTGTATGTGCTTTAATTGTTGATTTAAATGTGTTTCCAGAGGTCCAGTAACGTGAGTGCCATGTTAGTGATGACCAAGCCCCTGTCCGGCCCCCGGGAGTGTGTGGTGGACCTGGAGATGGTCACGCACCACATGACCATGAACTACAGGGCCAGCTCTCTGCTCCGGCTCACCATCATCGTGGGCCCCTACCCCTTCTGAGCACAGCCACTCTTCTGTTAGCCAGCACAAAACGGCAAAAGCCTGTTACGAAACATGAGCTAACTTACTGTAAATGTGTTTACATAGTGTGCAACAGTGGTGCAGTGAGGCTGACGTAATGTGTTCATACGGTATCTTTTCCTGGCAGTCAAAAGTTGAATAGAAAACGAACGCAAGAAGCATATGTGTAAAATAACTACAATGTGAGCACTTTAACCTGATGAGATATGATATGATAAGAGGACCTTTATTTGTCCCACAATAGGGAAATGTCATTGTTGCAGTGGAAAAGTACAATAACAATAGTGGAATTAAAATATATATAAAGTTAAATTTATGTTGCTTATCCAGCAGAAAATGTTTGACAAAACTGTGTCACAACCAGATGTAGAGTACCGTAGCCAAAAAAGTGTGCTAAGAGCAGTGTCACCTCAAAATACTATTACACAAGTAGAAGTACAAAGTAGTAGTCCAAGTAAAAGTAAAATATATATATATAAATATATCTGGTGAAACTGCTACCGAAGTAAGAGTAACTGACCTAACATCAGATTTACATTTTGAAATTTATGTAATTGGAAAAAGATTAAATAATGCACAATGCATAATGTACTTTCACCACAAAAATGAGAAAAGCCAAATATTTTTGAAAAATATGTGTTACTTTTGGTTACAAATTGATTTTCGTAACCTTTTCACAGCACTTACGAGGCTAAAGGGAGGTACAGAATGCTTACATGAAGCTTAGTCAAATCCACAGAATGATTCAAACATTTGGAAAATACACCTTATGAACACAGAGTTTAAAATGTATTGTTCAAAAAGTATCCCAATGATATCTTGATAGATCTGGGACTTAAGTGCTTCTTTAATTTCTTTGAGCAGTACATAGTAATTACTCAAAACAATACTGTTATATACCTGCTTCAATGGATTTAGTTTTAAGCTTTGTTGTGCAAAAACGTACATAGGTATATTCTTCATACTTACGTCAACAAAGCATTTGAGGAGTCTGAGTGGTATTCACCAGTGTACACGGTGAAACACCGAGGAGTTATATGTACATAGTTTACTGCAGAATATATTGAGTTCATTTGCAAAAATGGATATCTCTGTTTTAAAAATGTGTCATAATGTTTTTTCTCTTCTTTTTAATCAAATCTAATCTTCTATGTGTATTATTAACAACAATATAGTGTTCAATGAGTGATGGAAAAATAGATTCGGCTTCTGAAAACACTGCCAGAAAAAAAAGTCAATTTTAAGCCTTTGACATTTTTTTCCAAACGGTATTTATCTGTTTTTGCAAATAAACTCTATATGCGTGTATGTCTGGTACGCTGGTTCAGAATACTTTAAAGGTGCACTATGTAACTTTCCTGTTCTGACACCTGCTTGTCTCCATAGAGATATTATCGTTTTTTCTGGGATATTCCACAGTAGGGCATTAAGTGAAATCCAAACATCTTTAATTTATCCAATTAAAGGTCTTGAAGAACATGTATTCTTACTGTGAGCGGGTACGCCTCTCCACAGATCTGACCTGTAGCTTATCATCGTGGCACCTGCTTCTTTCCATGGAGATAGACAAGTTTAAAGCTATACTGTGGGACATTTACAGCAAAGCAACATCATCCGTATAGACAAGCTGGCTGATCTCCTCTAGAAAGGTTCCGCAGTGCACCTTTAATGGGCGCGTGGGCTTGCTTGAGTAACCGTGTGAATGTGAGAGGGAAAGAGTGAGCGAGCGGAGTTTGGGAGGATGTGGTCTGTTTGTGTATGTGCGCCGTGCCAGCCTAACAACCAGCGGTCAGAGGAGCAATAACACTGAGGTGCAGAACACACACAGGAAATGGGGCTCGGGTAGCGCACCTTGGCACCGCAGATGCACCTCGGCTCCAAGTGTGCGGGGTGCCGGGCCGGAGGTGGTGCCCTCAGAAGTGGCACGGGCGCTGGGGGGGATTGCGTGATCCAGAGGGGTACAGAGCTGTGGCTGGTGGTTTGCTTGAGTGTTAACATGGTGCCACCGCAAATTTGCCCGAGACATTTCGCACTCGCTGCTGCTTTCGCCTTTCATTACTCCAGATTTCTGCTTCTCACCGAAACATGAACTCTGCAGAAATGTCAAATGTAATGCAAATGTAAGCACTTATTTGAACTGTTGTTTCAATTATGAGTGGACACAGGTGCCTTAGAAAAGGTATTACATTGTGAGTACAGTTTCCAAAAAGAATACATGTAGCTGTATTTATAATAGGCAGATGAAAAAATAGCTGAATCATCTTGTTTGATGCCTTACTGTTTCTATTCCTTACACATGTAGAGTAATTACATACGGCACATCTGAGAACAGGGCCTACGCTGTTAGCTCTGTGGCAACCTTAGTCAGGAAATATGCGCATTCCATTTTATAAAAAGTTAAAAACACATTTTCTATTGAAAAAAAAGTGTATATTTTTACCATTACCTTCTGATGATTGTATGCTGAAGACGAAAAACTGTAATGTTAAATAAACTACTTTAAATACATGTAAATGCATCTAGATTTCCTTGCAAATGTATGTAAGGGCAGTTAAGGCTTATTGGTCAGAGCAGGGTGTCTGGGCAATGGTCCGGGGGCCAAATGTCACCTTTTTTCTGTCCTCCGGATTAATTGGCTCAAATTATACCAAGTAGCTCTCTTTACTACACAATTATAAATTGAACAAAAAAAAAAAAACATTTTGGTGTGAAACTGATGGCAGGGTAACTCTAACCCCGAAGATCCTAAGCCTAAAGCCTTTTAAAAATTATTTATAGTATTAACCACAGGTCTTTTGCCCTCGGCTTTCAGTGTTTAAATTTGCAGTGATCGCCCACAAACGTAAAGTCCTGTCGTCGATCCCCCCACTATACCGATGCATAAACGTAGTGTAAGTGGCAGCCATGTTTAAATAAAGCCGCTCCAGGACAGGCAGGGCAGCTGTGACTATAGAAGAAGAGTGTGGAGAGGAAATAAATAATGCAATGCAATATTGATGTAGCCTTTATATCTAATAAATCCCTGCCTCCATGGAGGTGTTATTGCTGCTAATGTTCCACAGCATGGCATTAAAATATCTTTCTTTTATTCAAGTATTAGTATGCATAAAACATGTATTCTTACAGTGAGTGGACTCTCCTCTTCACAGATCTGACCTGAAACTTACTTAACCTGGTGTCTAACCTGCTTATCTCCATGGAAATAGGTGAGTTGAATGCCATAGCATGAGACATTATACGCAAAGCATTAAAGGAGACATATCGTGCTTTTTTCACTTAGTACAACTTAAATCAATCATCATTTTACATTTTGTTTACTGTAAACTGCAATCCAAAACAGCCTAGTTATAAAGTACATACAAAGTTACATCGTGCATCGCTCTGACCAGCACTTCAGAGACAGCGGCGAGTGATTTCACCTGAATATAACCATGACAAATGAAGTGTACACGATGCCCCGGACAATCCATCATATTTAAAGGGCTCCACGGGGGACGGAGTTATACACTGGTGTTGAGTCAATGCGGGCTTAGGGACAGGCGTGTAGCTGCAGATTGGATGCTTAAACTTGATGGGAGTGGTTTTATGGTAAGTTGTTACTCAATCTTCTCTCTGCTCCTGTCTGCAGAGCTTTAGTCAGAGCGGTAAGATGATCCATGATGTGTCATTGTTCCCCTAACCCCATCCGCCATGTTGGCTCAGTGGACCCTTGTTTTGCTGTCCGTGCATGATCCAATAGTGCTTACTCACCACAATGTCCCAACACTGTCCCCCCTGTTCTCGCGGTGAATATTCCGATCATTATAATCTCCTTCCATTAATCAGAATTATGTTTACTTTACAGATCACAGCGCACATTGTTGGCGAAGGATCTTACGTGAGTTAAAAATGAACTACAGTAAGTTGTGTAACCTAATTATGCAATGTGGGACATCTGTTTTTCATTGTCGGTTTGAATTTGTTGTTGAATCGGACGGAGCTGTTGCTGAGTCAGCTCGTAGAACATGGTTTGTGAGGACAGTTAAATGCCAAACAAGGGGCTAGAAGTGATGAATGAAGATGTATGAGGAGACTAGACTTCGACCGTAATAATGTTAGAAGGACATTTGGAGACACAACCACTTTCCATTGGGGTCGTTCACTGTCAACAGACTCTATCAATACAAACTGTGCTGAGGCTTTTTGTGTATAATTTGTTGATTGGGCTTTATTGACAAATGAGACAAAGCTTTCAAACTTTAGTTCATCAAATGCTTTTTTTGCCTTCTGTCACAAGCAATCACTATATTTTGCTAATATTGAACTTGATTCATTGAACTAAATTTACAGCTGGGTACACAACTTTTCAACTTGTAAATGAGTAAATTTGGTGTTTTCCCTCTTCCGCTGTCTGCAGCTCATAATGAAGTATTTTATTTTTCGTCATCCTGGAAGCTTGGGTGGTCCACTCCAGTTTCACTTTGTCTGAAAAAGCTGTTTTAAAATCAACAAAAATGAATGCTTGTGAATATTAACAATATACCAAAGGATTTTTGAGAGAAAGAAACAAGTTGCACAAATGACTTTTGGTTACACTTTGTGAAAATCAGTTATTCCTTACACTTTAAGGACACATAAACTGAAACATAATCTTTTTATTATTATAATCATATATTATAGTTAAAACATTGATCCCTCATCAAAACATACCTAGTATTTCGTGTCTTTGGTGCTTGTTTGAGGAATCCAGTTCACAAAGATGTCTTCTCTGCTCCTTCTTAAGCCTCATAAAATTTCAAATATTTCTTTCAAATTTCTGAGATTTGTGACATCAAAGGTAGAGATCCGGACGTCTCCTGTGCTGGTTTTAAATTGGTTGTGTCCGATCTTGAGCAAAATTAGTTTCGCTCCAGTAGATATGTTCAAAAAGCAGCCCTTGTGCTGCTCGTGGTCAAGTGGATAGCACATATGCCTGCCGTGTGGGATAGGCCGCAGGTTCGGGAGTTTGAATCCAGCTCTGACCATTTAGTGCATGTCTTTCCCCAATCTCATCCCCATTTCCTGCAGTAGTGTCCTGTCAAATGAAGTCTACAGGCCAAAAAATCCGAAACCAAGAAATGATAAAGCAGCTCTTAGGGTCAAGATGAGACCACTGAGTGTGTTTATTGTCCGAAAAGCAGGAAGTGCGCTGTTATCACTTATGTTGTTGTTAGTTTGTTTGTTAACTGACCTATGAAAGTTGTGAAAGGTGCTTATAAACTCATTGTGGTGGATGGTGAGAAAGTGAGAAATACCTTTGGACCGCTACAAACAATTTAAAGTGAACTTGTTCTGTTTTTCACATTTTTTGTAAGACACGAAGACAGACTTGTTTGGAGCATTTCTGCCTCAGATCACATTCACTGCAACTGCGTGCTGACATTAGCATATTGTGGGAAGCTAGCTTTTGTTTTCCTCCCCATGTTAACACCAAATCCGGATGAGGAAATGCCTGACTGTTAGAAAGTAAAGTGCCGTTTTCAATACATAGAAGTCTTCTTTAACTGTGGAGGAGCAGCGGCCCCAGCTCCCATCTTTTTCTGAAATTTGTTTTAACCCAAAAGATTTTATGACGTGACATAAAATAAAATCTAACACCGCTTTTAGTAATTCAACATTAATTCAGTCCTCGCTTCTCACGCCGTTCATTTCAAATCTCATTAAAACGAACATATTGCACTTTATATAAGCTCGTAATCATAAAATATAAGCCCGCATATTCCAAACCATGACTCCTGACAATTTACTACTCTGCTTAATTCTCTTTGAAGCTTGAGCCTGACCTGCCCGGCGAACCAACGCGCCGCCTCTCCCTCCGCGGTGTGCCGTAGGTGTGCGTCCGTCATCCGAGAGGCCACGCGGAGGTGAGAAACCACGGCTTTTACTGGGACTGGCATCTGCGTTTGGAAAGACGGGGTGAAGTCACTTGTTAGCGCTGGCAGGAACGCAGCGAGAGGTAGTTCACACGGGGCAGAGGAATGAGCGGGACGGCCCTTTACGTGCAGCGCCACTGAAAAGGGCCTGTGAGCGCGTGCCAGGCTAGTAAACAGTCCCCTACCACCGAGCCGTTTGGAAAAGCTGTCAGTCAGGGTGAAAAATGACTCCTGGAGCTCCATACCTGTGTGATTACATTGGCTAATTACAGTGTGGAGCAGGGGTGGCTGAGCGAGACAGGCCTGCGGGGGCTGAGCGTAATTATATCTTCACAATTAATAGTTGGCTCTGACAGAGGAGTGCGCTGTACTCTGACACAGCTAACTGTTTTTAGCGCGGTCGGAAAGCCTTTGAATGTGACATAATTACAAAGGCAAACATGATATATACACAGATCATCATTATGTGCGCGGAGCTGAACTGTAAACCACACTTACTCCGGTGCTACAAGTTCATCACGCTGTCTCTCTCTCTTGCTCTGCGGCGCTAATCGACAGTACCGTGACTCATCATATTTTTTATCTGGCCTTTTGGTGTGTTTTGGTTGAAATCATGATTGCAAACGGCACACTAGACGTTTCAAAAAGACGTGTTTTGTAACTCGTGGCCTCTGGCAGCATAAGCGAATGTTTTGATTTGACGGATCAGCTGTAGCGTGAAATGGGGAGGAGAAAGGGTAAGGACATTCGGAAAAGGGTCGAGGCCAGAATGCAAACACACAACACTGAGGAGGTAACAACCACATAATGAGTGCAACAGCTTAAACCACTACGTCTTCGGAGTGTGCAGCTTAAAGGTGGAATGGAGGATTTCGGGCAACAAATCAGAATCTCATTTCCTCGTGGGTAGCACAAATAACTGGTCCGCTCAGGTGTCAATCATTCTCTGCGTGCTAGTGCACGCCGGCAGGCTCGTCCAGGGGAAACGCTCGCTCCCCTGGCCGCGCATGCGTGGTTGATATGCTAGTGTGTTTATGTAGCAGGTTAGCGGCGAGTTCCGTCATTGTAGGTCTAAACTTTCATCCGCGAAGTACCGAAATGGCTGAGGGACGAAAGAGAAAGACTGTTTTCGAACTTTCACAGAAGAGACGAAAGTCTGCAGAGGAAAGAAACAAAACGCGTGTTATTCTGGGGGAATCGTTTACGCGCTGGCAAGCATTGAAAGCGCAAAACAGGCTGATGCCTCCGCTGCAAACTTTCTGCTGGACAGGTAACTGTTTATCTGACTCTTTTTTTTAGCTTATTGTATGTGGAGTGTATTATTAAATCTTCTTCGCGGAGGTTGTCGTGAGAAAGCGACACCAATCGTCTTGTAAACAAATGCACATGGAGCAGTGCTGCTGGGCGTGCTCGTTCACGAGGTTTGCTAGGCGTTCACTCAGGAGAAACGGGGCGGGAGGGAGGGGGAACCTGCGCATGCGCTTTTTCAAAAAAAGGACTAACAGTCGCAGATTTTCAAATCGGCGAGAAATCCTCCATTCAACCTTTAAGCTCAATTTTTTCAGGGGCGTAGCAATAAATTCTGGGCCCCAGGTACAAACCTTCCTGGTGGGCCCCTACTACATAATGTTGTGTATGATTTATTTATCCCAACAGATTTGTTTTTATTGTTACTTTTCATTCACTATTGCAGAATATGGTTTCTGCAGACATGTAACAATAACTCGCTAATTTATAGAAGTCCTGTGTACCGGCTTGTTTTTGTTTTTGCAATAACTACCAGATTAATTTCACAAACGTCTCAAGACATGTTATTACTATAAGACAATACATTAACTGCACATTATAATTAGTAGTTTTAACTGTTAACAATTTGGCTTATAAATTATTTTCCTGTTTTGTAAAAGGTTGATGAGGCTCTAAGATGTCTTGCATGATTTACTCTCTCAGTTTACACAATGCATTTATTACAACAAAAATAGAGTCAAGCGTAGAAAAATGCAACTGAGAACAAAACAATTGAGGGCCATGTGCTGCCATGGGCCCCGGGGAAACCAGTACCCTTTACCCCCCTGAGTCTGACACCCCTGATTTTTATCAAATTGGTCTGCACAAAGTTTGCAGTTTTATGCAGCCAGTGGACTTGAGTGATATTACCTAAACTTTTTATTTTGATAAAAAAGCAATAAAACAACATAACAGACTATAAGGTATAGGCCAACAAGTGCTAGACAAACACAAAACCAGTGGCAACTAAAATATTTGTATTAACTACATTTAAGAGTATATTTAACTGATAAGTTATAAGTTCTGCTTCCCTTTTTTCAGTCATTATTAGTGTTTTTAGGCTCCTGCTTTTGCTTTTCTAGGTGTTAGTGTTCACGATCAGCTCTCTCTGTCTCCCTTTGCATTCATTCATTTCATTTTCTACCGCTTGTTCCTGTTGTTCCTGAGCCTATCCCAGTGACTTTGGGCCTTAGGCGGGGTACACGTCTCTCTTTGCAACTGTGAGGAAAATCAGCTGCAGCAAATGTGGAATTACATCGCAATATTTCAAATGTAATCAGCCCAAAAGAAAATTACAATATAACGATTAATGATATGATTGTCCAGCCATATAACCAGTGTTTTAGCTATAGTTAACTGCTTAGCTGAAGGTGGGCGGGGTTAGCCACACCTTTGTGCTGTTGTCTTTCCTGTGTAGGAGTGCAACAGTTTGCTGCTGGGATTTGTAGAGCTGCTAAAGAGCAACTCGGGCTGCAATCTCCAGTGTTTTAAGAAAATATCGCCCCCTCCAGCTCATTCGGGATTCATCCTAGACAATGGTCATCTAGCGTTGACAAATAAGCTGACACACAACCATTCAATATCCCAACGATTTACTGAGAAAAAAAGGTCACAACACACAAACACCACCACTGTATGTGTCACACGAAGGACTCCAAACCGTATGCACCCCGACGTGTCCTTTCATCTCCACTTGCACGTCCCCGCGTCTCCGTCCTGTCAGCTCACATCTGCCCTGCATTTCCAAAGCTCCTTCATAGTTTCCACTTCCACTTCTCCTTTCCTCTCGCACTGCAGCTCCGAAGAAGCGCCCAGGTCACGCTCTTGGTGTTTATGTAGCGTGCTGGGTGCATGTGTGACAGACGAGCAGGTGAAGGCCGACTCCGAGGTGGGCCCCGCAGAACACGGCTCAGTACAATAATGCCTTCCCCCGTGGAGGAGGTGTCGAGGAGAGCTGCGTAATGAACAGAAGGCTGGCGCGCTGCCTGATCAAATTCCACCGCAGCTTCATATCTCTGCCCTCCACAAATGTGCGGCATAGGCCCACATACCAGCGGCTTTTATTGACTTGTCCAAGCAGACAGCTCCGCAGCAAGCTAGAATCTGTAAGACGAGTGCACATTTAGGATGCACATGTTTAGAGTTTCTTCTGAGTTTAAGGTGTGTATGAAATAATGCTTGCCTATTTAAAATGTCTATTGTTAACATTTCAAAATCACCAATAGGCCTGTATGTAGCCTACTGGAGCCGTCTGTGTGAAATCAACACTAAAACAATTATTTGTTGTGACAAGAAACTTAAAGGATCCTTACCTGATTTTGTTTAAACACATGGAATAAAGCACTGGTTGATTTGAGAGGCTGCAGACCTAAATCCAGAGTGCCCCGCAGACTTTAACCAGGAGGGGCCCACGTGACCTGCCTTAATCCAATTTCAACATTTCAGCACCACATGAAGAAGAAGCAATATCAAACGCACGGCACTGAGATTTTCATTCCGTCATCCGTCTTTCTCTTAATTTATATCTGCGTAGACGTTGAGTATATATTTGGCTGTTGTCCGATTATAACAAAATGTGATGATGCAACTTGGACAATACAGCGCCACGTCTTTTCGCTTTTCTTTTTTAAACATGAGCCTATTGCTTCTATTTGTATTGTAATCCTGATTCTCGGAGGATAATAATGCTTTTTGAATGGATGCAAACTGAACACAGCAGTCTCATTTTGACCCCAAGATCTGCATTAACAATTCATCTGTACTGGGGCACAACCAATTCAGGAACAGCCCCAAATAAAAAAGTATGAGAAATATTTTTACTTCACTCTGACAGTTTGAGGCTTCTGTACTCCCCCTTTTCAACATATACGAGTGAAATATGTTTCACGAGAAAAGTAAGTTGTTAAAATTTGGAAATAAAGTCATTAAAACAAGGAAATAAAGTTGTTTTAACGTGAAAAAATCTCATTCAAACGTGAAAGTGTTCTCGATTAATGTGAAAATTGTCTTGTTTTAATGTGAAAATTTGTCGTTTTAACATGAAAATGTTCTTGTTTTAACATGAACATTTTGTCATTTTAATGTGAAAATGTTCTTGTTTAACGTAATAAATTTCTCTTTTCACAAGAAAGCCGTAAAATAATGTAATGTAATGTAAAATAATACGCCACACTGACAAATCTGTGTAGCCGTATTAAAACATTAAATATAGTGATTTTGATAAAGAAGTGTACTGATTTTTGGTTTCAATACGTTTTCTTATAATAATGTTTGCTCAAAGTTGTTGGTTGAATTCAAAACCTTAAAGCAGAACAACTCCTCAAACCAGTGGTGTCCAAAGTGTTTACACCCAGTCCAGGGCAAATTTAGCAGGAACCCTAGGGATCAACACAACTTGTTCCTTACATCACATTAAAGTACTTTCAACTTTTCAAAAAAATGTTGTGGAGTATAACGTACAGACTCCTGCTCTCAAATGAACAGTAAAAATAAATCAAAATCAAAGCGCACACACCTAAAAATGCTGCACACAGTATTTCACATTCCCTTTACTCTGGATAACGGCGGGTTTACAAAGCACCAGGACATCCCTGTGCCCTGTTTACTTCATTGGGAACTTTGCCGCGCGTATATTTCCCAAAATAACCGACACGAGTTATAATTAGCCCACATGCAGATTCGACTGAAGTGCACTGCAAACACGAGCCTGCGGTCTGCCCCGTCGACGCGCACAGACGCCTCACCCGCCTCACCCGCCCTGGTGCGAGTGAGGGCGGTGCAGAGGGCGGGGGAGGCGGCGCGGCGCTAACAGATGCTACTGTTCTCCATGTCTCATAATGCGTTTAGCCCACAGGCACAAATACAGTTAGCGCGCGGGCCGTTGGGGGTTAGCAGCTGCCCGGAGTTTCGATGCTGGGCCCGATAAGAGTCTGTAATCACATTCGGGCCATGCATTAGACCTGTGTCCGGCGTGTTGCATTCCAAAAGAGAGAGGCGAGAAGCAACGCCAGAAGAAATCGGAAAGAAAAAGTAGTAACATGTACGAATAAAAATACACACAGGACTGAAGGAAAATAAATACATATTGTTTTGTTTTGTTTAGTTGCCGTCTGTAGTTTGAGAACCTTATTGAAAATACATGCGAAAATGTGTTAATATTTTTAGTGCACAGTAAAACGTTAAAAAACATCCACTTAAACAAACAATGAACTTAAGTTACAAAATACTACATTTTAGATACATTTTTTGACTCACCTTTCCTCATTTAATTATTTTATGTTGATCCAAAGCAAATAATATAGATTTTAAGTTTACAGATTTAGAATAAGTTCATTTAACATAAAACATTTTGACGGAAAATTGCGTTATATTGAGGGTTAAGGGTCCATTATTGTAGTGTAGATGTGGAAGAACTGCTAAAAATATATATATATTTATAACTTTTGTGCTGTCCACATGCTTGCAAAAAGTTTTTTTAACAAATATATAAATCTGACCCATATCCTTTGGTTAGATTGGATTCCAGCCAGCTTTAATGCTATTACACTTGCACATTACCGGACAGAGCAACAAATGCAGTTTGGCATCGAACCAGAAGTACAATGAACTAGGACTAGATAAGAAATGTAAATATAACAGGAATATAGATGTATAATATGATACTTTAACATATTTGTTTATTTATTCAGTAGGCTCGCTGACAGATGCAACAATACATCTTGGGGATCAATATTTACTGCTGGTACTTATTGTTCTGCTTACAATAACATTTGAGCTTTATTGACCCTTTGCATGTGACGTCATGGAACGCCCACTTTGCCATGACGGACGGCGGAAGCGCTGTTTGTGCGAGGTAAAATGATCGAAATTTGCCCTACACCTAACTATTAGTAAGCTAACATTGATCAATTTTACACGTAAAATGGTGATATCCTGTTGTGCGGTTGGCTGCACTAACAGGCAAAGCCGTAAGTCCAATGTAGCCTTTTATCGTTTACCTGTTGATGAAGACAGAAGACGGCGATGGGTAGCAGCAATAAATCCAAAGAACTGGAAGCCCTCCAAGTACTCACGGATTTGCAGTGAGCATTTTTTACAAGTTAAGTCAATGCCAATGTTACAAGTGTATGACATTTTACACGAAAACATATCTGAATATGTGAAACAGTCAAAGTTATGCGGGGCACGGCGTTAGTTATCCAGCCAAGAAATTAACTTGTATGTATGCATGTATGTATATAGACTCAAGCCTGCAAAATGGATAATACATATTACATCCACAAAATTATTATTTGTGAATAAAATATATTGATTATGATGATATTGACACAGAGAGACAGAGACATTGACAGACAACCATTCACTCTCACGTTCATTCACTAGGGACAATTTAGAGTTCTCAGTTACCCTACACAGTCATGTCTTTGGACGGTGGGAGAACCCGGAGAACCCACGGTGTACCCCGCCTAAGGCCAAAAGTCACTGGGATAGGCTCCAGTCACCCGCGACTTAACGGAACAAGCGGTAGAAAATGAATGATATTGACGTTTTGATTAAATCGGTGAGCATGGCAGGAGGAAACAGGTAAGGGTCCGTCACTTTCTCAAAATACCGCGCTTTGTGAGCGCGTAAAAGTTGTCCTGCTTCCACTGACAACTGAACTGAACATGAGTTAGAAGTAGCCATCGCTTAAGTGACAAAAATAATTGCAATCACTGTGAGTTTGTTACTTTTGCGCTCCCCGTAATTCTGCGCTCGCATACTCTTGCCGTCCATCATGGTGCACCCACGTGATCGTGTGACGTAGGTGCAAAGGGTCAATACTGTTGAAGGGATATAAAATATTGTGACTCATTGTACACTAACTAAATGTTTCATTCTATTTGTTGCAGGCTTTGCTTTTTTAAACAACATTTGTACATTTTTGGATCTGCTTGTTGTTGTGTCAGTGACATAGAAGTTCTTTCTATATTATTGTTTATCTTCTATAATTCAACAATATATCACACTTGAAAATGTATTATTGCCGCAGGCTTAACTTTACACGCAGAGCAGATTTAAAGTGCAGTAAATAAAGTGAATTACTGAATGCAGCACTTGAATTACCAATTAAACAAACCAACTTCAGTCTTCTTCAAAGCTGCAATAACCTTACATATGATAAATGAACATTTTATTATAAACATGGCCAGGAGGCGAGGATGAGCTCCACTGTTAATAAAACGAGACGCTGCAGGTGAACAGGAAAAAATCTTAAATTTAAAGATATCCATTTGAAACTTCTCTTGTAGTTTACTCACATAAACATACCAAAACAAAACAACCAAAATTGCACATATTTGGAGACTTTAAATCTGAAAATGGACAGAACCAGGTTTAATTTTTTAGTTCATTTTGTGCACATAGTAAAAAAAATACTGGCTGCATTTTGGATTTCTTGTTTAGGTTTGCATAAACTATAGATCTGAGGGAAAATTGACCTATCATTTTTTACATTTAAAACTTGAATAAATTAGGCTTAGAATTAGATCAACAAATCCTTCAGTACATTCTGTCAAAATCTTGTTTGTTGTGTGCAAGAGCTACTTTAAGGCTGATCTGTATGTCTTTACGGAAGAAAAATGCATTTTAATAAAAAAAAGTTACAATGTCCCAGAGAAATCAATGGATGAAGTGGATTAAATGACGTAAAAACAAACAAACAAAAAAAACTTTAGGAGCAGATTGGACAAGTTTGTTGTTTCCACACGAAAGCCGATATGTCGAGAGAACAAACTGACCAAAAAAGAAAAAAAGAAAAGGGTGTCTTTGTCCATGCTTTAGTCAGGCTAGTTATTATAAAGTTTACCAAAAATTCAGATCATAAAAAGCAAAAATAACACAATCAAACCATACTCATCGACACAGACCATTACAAGGAATGAATATCACGCACTGTTCGAGTGAAATAATCTGTACAAATGCCATTACCTCTGATAATCCCGTGCATTCCAGCCGAGAATATATCGACTGGTATCACTACTATCATTAAAGAAAGCATGTGGAATTCCAGATTGTTGGCGTCGGAGGATAAGATCTGCTGTGTTGGGAAGCGCTCCACACCGGGATCACAACAGAATTCCAAAAATGCCCCTCCACAGCCAACCTGCAGGGATCAGCCGCCCGTGTGCTCTGCCCGACCGTCTTATCTGTTTGCATATTGTTCTCTGCCGCACCAAAGACTAAACATTTGGAATGAAATGGATCTGCAGGTGGGAAAATATAGGCCAGGTCAAAAATAAACTATAGAAATAAACAATAGATTCTCCAATAATTGTCTTCGGTTCAACTATTCACTCTTTATTTGATCGAGTACATTCATTAAATTGCAAAATGAGCTGCAATTTTAACAGCCGCTTTAAACGCTTGGGATAAATTCATTTGGGGCAACAGTGAAGTGGAACATTATGCAGAATATAGAAAAATGTGAAGTTTTGTGTGTGTGTTTTTTTGGTGAATAAAAAATACTCAATGTGTTTAAGGTGGGACACTGCGGGTGAATAGAAAAAAATCTTAAATGAAAAGATAAATGTAATGTAATAATTAAAACGGATGAAATTGCACATATTTTGGACATTTAAATCTGAAATAATGTACAGAAGTGGGTTTATATTGTTTCATTTGTAGATTGTATTGTGAGGAAATATCATAAATTATACAATAACTGTCTCCAAAACAGGATTTGATCAGCTCTAATGGAAACTCTGACCTGCCGACATTCAAGTAAATACATACAATACTTTTTTTTTTTTTTTACAGAACAGCAGACCATAACCACAGTCTTCAGAACTGCACATTTATCATTCACAAACCTTTCTGTCTAACTGCTCCTGAATAAAAACATACAGTAAAGTTTCAATCATTTTATCATTTGTTATTTTATCATTTGATCTATTTATTCTCCACACATTTCTTTCATGTGTACATTTTATTATTCAAGTAAAATCTCACGTTGATGATTAGGGCGAAGGTCTGGAGATGGGTCACTGGGTGCTGCCCCAATGGCACTGAAGGGTGGGTCAAATGCCTCAAAATGATATTTGAGCTTCACAAAAGTATCATTTGTGGTAAAAGTCTGGAACATGTCTGTACATAAAATGAATAAGTATTGTGTATTGTGAGTGAAACCACCTGGATTTTTCCCATTTTGGGATATTCTCACCTTAATAGCACTTTCTCCGTTCAAATCAATCTGGAATTTTACATATGCTTCTTTGCTTTTCAAGAGTTTATATCTTTTCATAGGATTTTATTCTGAAAAAACAAAGACAGAACAACACTTAATTGAAGATTGAATAGATTGTAATCGCATTAGCAATATTCCAAAAACGTTATGCTTGATTTGTTTCCAAGCCTAAACACATTTGACTTGAGGGAATCTGTGACACTCCCCGAGCCAACATGGCCGAACGCCAGGCCAGCTTCTTCATGTGTTGACCTTGTTTTTTCTTTCAAAACGTTGCCTTGGACAATATTTGTCTAATTACTGTTCATGTGAGAATACTATTTTGTCTAGAATTTGTCATAATACGTTATATTTGAGGAAGCTAAGACCTGATCGATGTGTTAGCCTAAGATTAGCATGTCAGTGTATAAACAATGTGTAATGCACCATAGCCCTAGAATCAATAGGTCAATGCTCATATCATCGATCAATCAGTCAGTCAAAGTTTATTTTCTAAAGCACAAGTTAAAGTGCTTCACAAGCATAAAAACATATAAAGGCATAAATAATACCATTAAAAAGAATCAAATGCTCCCAGTCATAGGCACAGCTAAATAAAAGAGTTTGCAGCTTAGGTTTAAACACAGGACAAAGGCTGGTACTTCCTGCTTCTAGTCTGCAGGCTTCTGGACGTACTGCACATGTTTAGCTGGAGGAAGTGCTTTTGAATCCACTCACTGATTTGCTGGTGCAGTGACAGAGAGTGAATCCACAAGTTGTTGTTTCTGACAACAGTCCGTCATCCATGGAGCCTTCAGCTGCGTCCAGGGCGGCTGAAGGTAAGCCAGATGCCCTTCCATCCTCCCCTACGCCTGCTTCAGTCTTAAAACATATTAGATACGAAAATTTTGGATTTCTTTTTTAGTTTTTGAGTGAATTTGACTGAATATTTGCCTATAAATAAAAAAATTGCCTAATTTTTCAGACATAAGACATAAATCACGTTTAGAATTAGATATCAACGATTCCTTCTGTAAGTTCTGTCAAAATCTTATTTCGTACAAAACTGTAAAGTTTGGTGTGTGTAGGAGCAATTTAGAACCATACAAAAAAAAATTAAGGAAAATTTTTAAGGAAACAGCCTTTGAAGTTAGAATGTCCCACAGAAATCTATGGATGACGTGTATTAAATGAAAGAATAAAACATCTTTTGGAGCAGATTCGACAAGTTTCGACGTGAAATGAGAGCAAACTGACCAAAAAAAGTTATAAATTCTGCCTGTAGTGTCTTGTCTTAAAGGAGAACTATGTAACTTTTCCTGCTTGTCTCAATGGAGATATATTATTGGTCAATCTGGAATGTTCCATAGCACAGCATTAAATGTATCTTGCATTTGTACATGTTCTTATTTCTCAACATGCCTTGTAAAACATACATTCTGAAGTCACCCGCTTGTCTCCATGGAGATACATTTATGTTTAATATAATGCTATGGAACGTTCCAGACAAAGCACTATCATCTCCATAGACACAGTCCACCAGAAAACTGAACAGAAAAATGACATAATGCACCTTTAATAGGCTTTTTTTTTTCTTTTTTTTTTCCAAAAAACATTTCAACCTGACGTCAGTTATTCGTAAAAAGTGTATACTTTCTACTTCATTCTGATGACGAAGCATTTTAAAGGGTCATTAATTTATCTGAAATGAGTAAAGCTAACTATTATACTTATACTTTTTTTTAAGAAACACTTATTATTAGATTAACTATTATACTATTATACTACTATAATATTATTAATATTAGCTATTATACTTATACTTTTTTTTAAGAAACACTGATTATTAGATTTTTATTTTACACTACTTATTTTATCGCACTATTGCCTGTTCAGCTGGATGTTTTAACCGTGCTTCATAAACAGATTTAGTTGCGTTCATAATAATGGCGTGCCCCAACTGTAGCCTGACATCTAGCGGACAGACGGTGTATGTACAACTCAAACAATCGACCAAAAGCCACACCCAGAAATCCTGAATATTTTATGAATTTGAAATCCGATCATTTCTGTTCTTATAGATTTAATCCACCATGCTTGATATTGCATTAGAAATGTGTATTAAATATGCTAAATATTTTTAGAATACCTATACTATTATTATTATTATTACTACCGAACAAAACGTGGTGCTGCAAATGGAGATTCTTACGCGTCTGTGTGGATAGTACGTATGTGAAATCAAATCCCTTTAAGAAGTTGTTTTGTTTGGGAGGACAGGCTCAGTATCAAAGGGAGGGGCAGAAAACTGTGTCAAATCCAGCCCCTTTTTTGTTTCCATGGGGCTGAAAAAGGGGTGGGCTCAGGCGAGACACAAACACATGTACAATTCTTTCGTACAATGCTTTTATTGTTCTAAATTTCATAGTTAGACTATATTGATTACAAATAATGAGTAGCCCTTAAAATGCCATAGGGTTTCCATTTAAGAAAATTGCAATTTTTTTTTATGGAAGCCAGCAAACAATACAATACAATTAGCCATTGCCAACTGGGTATTACTTTGTTATTGTAATACTATTGAAATATTAGAGTAATAAACGATTAAAGCCTAGCTATTATATGTCCTGGTAACAATTCAAGCGTTATAAGAGGTTGTTTTCATTTGCTATTCAAGGTTCACATTCGCAAATTCACAAAATTAGGACAAAACCCAAAACTAAACCTGGATTCAAATCTAAGGTCTAAAACAGAACCCAAACCAAGACCACATCAAGATTAAACTGGACTGTGACTGTGACTGCAGCATAAATATGACCCATACAACCTTGGAATATAAATAGCATGTTGTTATTACATGCCAATAACAGCCTCTCATTCTGCCTGCGTTAGCCTCCACCTCATGCAGAGGCTCACTTGTGGGTTTCTTGTGAATGAGTTGTGTCCTCATTTGTGCTGAACTGTTGCTAATAGTAACTGTGAGTCAGACTACTCAGGAAATGAATGAATAACACAGCGCTGTAATACTGCAATAGTCCAGCAGGTGGCACAGTCTTCACACGAGTTACAGACCTTTGCTCTTCCTTAGCTACTTTATAAGACTATTTCATAGACATATGTTAAATGTACTGATATAATTCTGTTCAGATGTGCTCACCTGACCTAATGCTATGAAGTTCGAACAGCTCTGCGGATGTGTAGGTCATATAAAGAGCTGGACAGTGTTTAATAAAGAGCAGTTTGACAAACAGTGCTGCAAATCTAAGCAGCACATTAGTGTGTTGTGCTTAAGTGTTTTCTGGTGACTTGAATAATAAACTATAAGAGCAGACAAAGGCTCCTGTGTGAGCGGCGGCAGAGCTCCCTCCATCCTTCCTGTGGGAGGTTTGAGATGCGCTGCGCACAGCCGTCCGCTAGCGACGCATCCTGCTGGCCTGCCCCTCTGTGCCTCAGCCTCTCTCCTCTCTCCTCTGTCTGCGGCTAACCAGCCTGTGAGGACGTGCACCAGCCCGGGAAGAGCAGCGGTGTGTCGGCGGGCCTCGGGCGCTGATATGCTACGGTAGAAGGCCGCTGTTGTGCGGGCTTTATGTGGGATGTAGACAGGGACACAGTCTGCACTCGCCCCGACGGACCGCGCCGTGTCTGCTCTGCTCTGCCCAGCCCGCTGCATCGCTGAGCGGCCTGCGAAGCACACAACATGTCCACCAGAACGCCATTGCCCACGGTGAACGAGCGGGACACCGAGAACGTGAGTAGTGTCCGGATGATCCGTGATGACAGCGGCGTGAGCAGGACGAGGGCAGGACGAGGGCAGGACGTGGATGTGCTGGAGCTAGCTGTGTGTAGCAGGTTTATGCAGGCTGAGCTCTGAGCAGAGCTAGTGCCGCTGAGCCCGGGCTTATTATGTGTAGCCTGTCTGAGCAGAGCCCGGGCTCAGGATGGACCAATGATAGACCCACGATGGACCCCGGGAGCCCTGAGTAAAGGCACGGCCCGGTGCGGTTCGGCCGCGGTGTCCCACTTTCAGCACAATACCGCGGCTCGCTTTGGCTCGCGTTAACAACGCATTGCGTCACTGCTGCCTTTAATGACACGCACAGGACTGATTGTGCTTTTAGTGAATAAAGCCGCGCTTGTGTTCGGCTCCAGGACACAGTGTGGTCTCGATCACAGATCTATGGTTATGTTCTGGTCCGCAGCGTCAATATTTAGGAAGGAGGGGGATGTTGCCCTACTTTCAATGAAGCGGAGTTGGTAGCATCGCAATGTGACATCCATCACCTATTGGGCCTTGTGGTAACTGCACTAGTCTGTTGTTCAGCTGCAGGAGGAGGTGTTATTCTCCATTCTGCTGCCAACACACTCATGAATACCGCTAACATTATTTACATGGCCAAGAAAGGCCCCAAACAGCCTGGTCATTTCCCATTCCCTGTGCAAAGGAATGTCTCTGTCTGTGTGACTGTGTGACTGTGTGTGTGTGTGTGTGTGTGTGTGTGTGTGTGTGTGTGTGTGTGTGTGTGTGTGTGTGTGTGTGTGTGTGTGTGTGTGTGTGTGTGTGTGTGTGTGTGTGTGTGTGTGTGTGTGTGTGTGTGTGTGTGTGAGGGTGTTTGAGAGGACAGATCTCCTCCAGGCTCCAGCTCCTCCAGCAGCGGTGCAGCTGACAGGCTCTGACACATCTAGGTTTCCCTTGTTTCCTGGAAACAAGACGAGGCATAGTGTGAGCGCTGCACAGGTTTAGATTGTGTTACAGCGCAGCGCAAAGCTTCTTTAATCAGAAGACACTGATTTGTACAGTGCAAAAATGAGAAGCAGTGTTATTACAGTGCGTGGCTGTGCAATAGGCTGTAATGTGTCAGTCAGGCTGATGTCAACAGCTACATGATGGAAAATATTGGCTGATTAAAAGGACCACTCATTGTGAATATGATGGGCTTTTGTCTTGCGCTTCCTCCAGACTAGAGCAGTGTTTGAGCTCAGTGCAGGCCTAACGTGAGTGTGAAGTCCTAGTCTGTAGTGTGCCTGAGAGAGACAGAGTACCAGGTAAGTAAAGCTGTGCTCAGCACATGACACTAGCATCCTGCTGCCTATATTTGACTGCTCAGGCCCCAGGGCCCACCAGCAGCACTACTGCATTGCATAACGAGCTATTACTCAGAGAGACAAGTGCCTTTTAGTACTGCACTCTTCTCCTGCTCCATGTGTGTCTGACTTTAGATTATGATGGAGGCCAAATCTATGTGTACACCTCCAATTTGGTCATTATTTTTTTGCTCATAAAGTTATGATTTGCTTTTGAAATCCTTCTTTTTCATAGTCACATCAGTAAACACTTTTGATCAGGTGCATTGATCCCATAATGAATCAGTTCCACAAGTAGACATGCTTTTTGAACCAGGAGAAACAGACAAATGATGGGTGAGGTGCAATGAACAATTTATTCACTGAATGGATAAAGTTGGGCTCCAGCAGCAGGTAAAGATGTGAGCAATGCCATGAGAGATTTATACAGGAATATACTGTGTCTCATTCTCTTTCCTCCTTGTTATCCCTCTCTCTCCCCTTCTCTCTCTCCCTCTCTCCCTCTCCACACTGGTGCATGGCTGAGCCGTGGTGATGGTAGCCCTGCAGGGTGTAGCGTTTCCCCAGTGAAACGGGAGCACAGAGGCCTAGGTAACCAGACTAAGGCTTTATTCTGTCAGTGGGTGTGGTGCTGGAGCAAAGGATCATGGGATGTCTGACCCGGACTGACTCCCCCGGCTCCTGTGCACCAGATAGACGCACTACAGACTACATGTGCAGACATTTTTAACAAATTAGTTAGGTGAGGTTAATAATTTTTAGTGCGATCTTATTTTCTGGAGTAGTTCTGGATTCGAGGGTTAGGGTTAGACAGAGATTAGTCATGGTTTAATCCCAGTTTAGTCATACTTTAGTCCACTTAATTTTTAGTTAGTTAGTTAGTTTAGTTAGTTTGTTATTTTTCAGATGAATGGCTGGGTAAATCATGTTCTAGATCACTCATTATACCCTGCTGGAACCCTCTTTTGTTCTGATTTAGTTCTGATTGCTAGTTTAAACCCGTTTTAGTCTTAGTTTATCTGCTGGAGTCCTGTTTATTGCTAGCTCAAGGCATGTTTCCACTAGTTCACTTTGGGTATGGTCCAAAAGTGCCTCCATTGTCTAAAGTGAATCGTACTGACCTGAGGTGTAGCTTCCAAAGCGTCTTGCTTTAGCTAAGGAGGAACCACACACCATAGCAAGATGATCAAATAAGAGAGGACGCAGGTAAAAACAAGACAGCATAAAACAAATATGAACAGAAAATAATCATTTCTCACCAATCGTTCACTTGATCTTGCGATAAACAGCGGTATTTCCACTGATGCCAATTCATATGTTAGCCAGCACCAGTTAGCGGCAGACTTAGCAAAACAAAGCTAGCGCACGTTAGCATCAGACTAGTCAATTACTAAAATAATCTTTAGTTTCAGCCCTAATATGGACCTGCTTAATCTCTAAATTGCTTGACCTCCTCCCACCTCCACATAAGAGCTGTATTTATTCCCAGTTCACAAGTGCTTTCCACCATTCTCCTCCACTCGTCGTCACTTTCCCTTGAAGGCACATAACTAAAGAGTGCTTACTTTCGTTTGTTATCTAATCTAGTCCTGTGGTGGATAAGGTTAGAGGAGTTTAGGATGTCAGAGAGGGAGGGAGTCCACTTCTCAATTTGTCATATTGTTTAGGCCGTAGCAATCTTTTAATGTGGAAAGTCCCCAGTTAATTTGATACCAGACCCATTGCCGTAAGCTGTTAATTCAGAAAACTTTCTCAACAAATACTGTCTCAGCACTTTTTTTGGGAACATTATCAAAGAAAAGGGACCTAAAAACTATCCAAATGGACCAGGTATATCTGCATTTGAGAACAAAAATGATACTACTTTCAGACTTAAACCAGAACTAAAGCCAGATCTTAATCAAATCTAAACTAAGACTAAAGTAGATCTAGCCATAAGTATGTAATAAATCCAAATTAGACATGAACAAGGACTGAAGCTATTTACCAAGTCAAAACTAGGACTGAACCAGGTCTATGTAGGTCTTAGCCAGGCCTAAACCAGGACTAAAGTAGATCTAACCAGGAAAATATAAATTCAAAGTCAAAAGTCAAAAATGCAAGAATAAAGAAGGTCTAAACCAGTACTAAATTATGTCAAAACAATGTCTAAACTAATTATAAACCAGTACTAAACCAACTCTAAGCCTCATAAAAGCAGAACAAACCAGGAATATAACAGACTAAAATGCATTGAACTATTTCATATTAAAAAAAATTTTCCTTGGTGTTAGGAGCTTGAACTAACCAAAAAATAAAATATATGTGCTGATAAACTAAAATATACATTTTATTATAGATATTTTGAATTGTTACTTTTCTACCTTAGTAAGTATCGGTATGTCAGTATTTGCCCATCATCACTGAATTGTAAGGCAAGTCAAGGCAAGTTTATTTGTAGAGCACAATTTGTACACAAGGCAATTCAAAGGGCTCAAATCACAAAATAGCTTAAGACATACAATCATTATAAAAAAGACTTTAAAAAAGAAGAGTACAGATAAAATCTTTCAGTTGTATGTACAGCTGAACAGAAATGTTTTTTTTTTTTTGCCTGGATTTAAACATGGTCAGAGTCGAGGCCTGTCTCACATCTTCAGGAAGACTGTTCCAGATTTTAGCTGCATTAAACTAAACCCCATATTTAGTCCTGACTCTAGGCACCAGCAGGAGACCTGTCCCTGAGGTCCTCAGAGTCCGAGATGGTTCATGTGGCTCTAACATGTCAGAGATGTACTTTGGTGCTTGGAGAGACTTGAACACGAACAGAGCTGCTTTAAAGTCTATTCTCTGAGCCTAAAGCCAGTGCAGAGACCTGAGCACAGGACTTATGTGATCATACTTTATTCACCTGCCGTCAGTTAGACATAGATCTGAGTGTCGTCTGCATAGTTGTGAAAAACACATTAGTGCTGTGTATTAACTGACCTGGCAGCGTGTAGAGGTTGAACAGAAGGGGTCCCAGGATTGACCCTTGGGGCACCCCAAAGCCCATGTGGTTTGAGACACAGTTTCCAATCTCATCAAAGTACTTCCTGTCTTCCAGATACTTGATCTAATTTAGGGCAGTGTCAGTGATGCCCACCCAGTCCTCTAGTTTCTGTAAGAGAATACCTGCTTTGTACTTGTTTTAATCAATTTACTTTTTTGGCCTTAAATGTGTGAGTTGTTGGTATTTTGGCAGGATTCAGTGTTTGTTATATGCACATATTTCTATTTTTCTCAAATCTTTCACACCAAGTACCACCACAGTAAATATTTGGCCTCCAAAGTACCA
Organism: Rhinogobius similis; assembly: GCA_019453435.1. Classification (NCBI taxonomy): domain Eukaryota; kingdom Metazoa; phylum Chordata; class Actinopteri; order Gobiiformes; family Gobiidae; genus Rhinogobius; species Rhinogobius similis. The sequence goes on from CM033634.1 coordinate 26,665,209, forward strand.
CTAAATCTAAACCAGGTCTATGACAGGACTATTCCAGATCTAAACTGTGGATAAAAAAGCACTATACTATGATTAAGTTAAATAACTAAATAAGGACTAGCCCAAAGGAGGACAAAAACATGATTAAAACTGTCTCAAAATGAAACAAACACTACATTTTGAAAGTAATCCACTTAACACCAGAAGGATTACACTGAAAAGAAACACTGATGTAGATAATGTTGCTAATCTTATAACGACCCAAAAGTAAATCTGATTGTGTTCTGAATGTTGCATGTTTTCCTCATATCATACAGAACCTTTTACAGATGTTTCCTCTCTCCTCAGCATTCATCGGTGGATGGCTTTGCGGAGCCCCCGGCACCGCCCACCAAGTCCGCCAGCCGCCACAGCTTGCCGCGATGTCGCAACTCCTTCACGTCCACCGAGGAGCACCCCCACATCGGCAACTACCGCCTCCTCAAGACCATCGGCAAGGGCAACTTCGCCAAAGTCAAGCTGGCCAGGCACGTCCTAACCGGTCGAGAGGTGAGAGCAAATTTGAATTATAAAGGAAAAGAGGAAAATATTAAAACCAAGTTAAAGGTGCACTATGTAACTTCGGGTGGAGGTTTCGCCTTATTGTTTGCCTTACATTTCTGGCAAAGCAATAACATTTCCATGGTAGGGCGGGGGATATTAATCACTGTTTATTTCCTCATATTAAAGGCACCTGTACAGTGCGTTTAATGTCGTAAAAACATGAAAAAACATTTAAAACTTTTTCAGAGTTCACTCGTTAAAGAAACATTAGCATGCTAACAGTACACTTCCTGCTTTATGGAGAATGAAAGGCTCTATGATTAAATGCAGATAGAACACAGCGGTCTCAGTTTCATCCACATATCTTCTATACTCTATATCTGTACTGGAGGAAAATAGTATTTACTTTATGATATGAAAAAAACAACGGGTACAGCCCCTTAAATCACAATTTTTGATTAGCTTTTATTTAGTCTAATTAGAAACTAATAAAATAGCTTTTAATTTTAATATCCTGAACTATATAAAATTTCCTTAATTGGCATATAACACTGAAGGTAACACAAAAACCTTTTCCTCCAAAGTCTGAACTCTGTCCCAAACCACATACTTTTATGGACAATTGACTACACCAAAAAGACTCAAGCTGATCATTGACATTTAGAAATGATTGAATCTCGAATAAAGTTTGATTAATTGCACAGCCACAACCAGAAAAGTTACAAAGTGCACTTTTAATAGCAAATATTAGCCCTGTTAGCCAATTAGCATTCTCAGTATATTCTATACTGACAAAATCCGTGTGGTTTTGCTTCATAGTTTTTTGATGGACATGAAAAATATGATTTAAAAAAAAAACAATCTTTGCATCTTCAATCTGTTCTGAAAGAGCTGAACATGTTTTTACAACTCGCAGAATGTTTCTTTTTTGTAATGTAAAACTGACCATTCCTTATTAAGCTATTAGATAGACTTGATAGTCGCTTTGCTCTCGTACTGTCCGCGCAGAAGGTGTGACCCGGCTGTGATGGACGTGCTCCTCCTGTTGTGTCTGTAATTAAAGCCCTGTGTCCCTCAGGAGAAAACAGGGGCCTGTGATCTGCTCTCTGTCTCCACCAGGCCTCCTGCTGCCCTCTGACAGCTCCCATCGCTCACAACAGCATTCGTTTGTGCGACTAGGCTTTTGCATGGACATCTTCATGTTATGTTCCTATATGCGTAAATCGATAGTACATCATATTAGTCAGCAGTTCTGGTAAGCCGGGTGATGTGACCTTCTGCGGCAAACGATTACTCATCTGCTGTAGACCAATAACAGAGGTGTGGACTTGATGAAATAGTTTGCGGTGTGGGACCTGACTTCGACTTAAAACAGTGACTCGAGACTTGACTTGGACTTGAAAACCAGTGACTCGGGACCTGACTTGGACTTGAAGACCAGTAACTCAGGACCTGGCTTGGACTTGAAGACCAGTAACTCATGTATGGTTCTGGCTGTGAGGCAAACTAACCTCATTTCAAATAATTTTGTTATTATGATCAAACTTAGTATTTTTATCTGGGGCTGGACAATATGACAAAGAAAAAAAAAAATCACAATTTCTGATTAGATTTTTTCTCATTAAAAACTAAAAGGCTTATTTCTTTTACATAAACAATGCAGACTTTTAATAATTGCTGTTTAAGATTGACAAAAGTGACATTTCTTCCTGTAAAATCTGCTCTGCTCCAAACCACATTCATTTACTGACAGGACTGACTCCAGATCTCTCACCTAAACCGACACTTAAGCTGATCATTGACAATACGACTCAATTTCGATCTCGATTAATTATTCTATCCTTGTTTAGCGCTAGTGTCGTGTCCCTGGAGAATGGGCCTGGCACCAGTTTGATCGTCCCTGTCCTCTGCACCTGTCCTCTGCTCCTGTATATTATTCTTGGGTGTGCTCCCCAGTATACAGCAGCAGCAGCAGCAGTCGAAGGTCAGACTCTGCTTTGTGTGGCTCTGCTGCTGGCTCATCAGAATGCAAAGACACGAGCCAAGTGAGCAGCCAAAGAACAGGTGGAAAGAACACAGCCTACTAAATGTCCCAGTGGCATTCCCAAGCATCAGCTTGTGGTCTTGTGTCTGAAAACTAGAGCTGAGGGATGAGAGAGGCAGGATTTGTGTGTAGACTTTAAGAAAAACTCATTTAGAGCTCCAGGCACATTCAGCTTGTTTATAGACAACACAGAAACAAATTTATGCCACTAACACAATGACTAAACAGCAGGATTATCCCCAAAAACTATACTAAATGTACAATATTGTTAAAAATATGAACTGCAATAAAAACAAAAACATTTGTTTAATTGAAACACTTAGTTAAGTTAGTTTAGTATCGATAATGAGTCATGCAAGTTATTTATTCAACAATATATAGCTCAAATATGATCGTGGAACAGAAAAGTAACAAAATGTCCTCACTTGTACAAAGAAAAAGTACCCACAAGAGTGATTGTTCCATAGATCATTAACTGAACAATAAGTTGATATAGCAATTATAAGGGCAGGGCAATATAATGTAAATAGTACATTTCAATATGAGGAAATAATATAATATTAATAAAAACCCTTAAAATTAACATCTTAACTTCGTTCTATTCATTTATATATTATATTATATATATTATATTTCAAGATAAGCAATCAGTGGTAACTCTAACCACAGACTGAGCGAAATTGATTTTTCCAAGAATTCAGAGTCTGTTGTTATATTGGTAATTTTCTTTAAATCATGTAATTTAAATTTACCTCAAACTCATCCACGAATGTGTTTTCACAAACCTATAAGAGCAAACCTATAACAGCAGTGTAATCACATTTTGTGCAGTGTCCTCTTTGCACTGAAGTGGAAAAATAACACTTTGTATGTGTTCTTTAGGTATCAGGTCAGCCAAAACAAAGTACTGTCCTGTCCTGGAAAAGTAAGACCATTATATTGGTCAACGGATATTTTGGTCTGTCTTTAGTTTTAACAGACAAGAACTGGATTTAAACTTCCCAATATGGCAACAAGTATAGAGACAAGAAGGAAAAGAGGCATAACTTCTAACCCTTAATAATAATAAGCTTAGACGTAATATTATATTGTTGTATGAAATGTCTTATTGTTGCAATGTGAATCTATTTGTGAGTAAAATGCAGTGTTTTCTTTCCGCATTAGTAGATGTTATGGTACAAGCCCGTGTTTGATTGGCTTCATAATATGTGTGTACAGATAATTATTAAGCCAAACATCAGTGATGTCAGTCCGGGTCACACATCATCTGGTATATTTGCATACTGTACAGACATTTGGACTTTAAGAGATCGAGACAGTTCCCCAGTAAAAGCATGTGGTTAGGAGCAGACCTAAAAGAACTATTGTTTTGTTGAAAATTGTAATTGATCAGAATGTGGAAAAAAACAACTTTTTGTCCAGCTGACAGAATAGACCTTGTTTTGGCGACTGACACCTCATTAAAAAACATTACCACATGTATAAGTGTTTTATGTAGATTGTTAGTTTTAGCAATTAGCGCCAAAATTAGCAAACATACAATAACCTGTAATCACCATTTCTTACAACTCACGTTATTCTTGTCACTAATGCACCAAAAACAGAGTAGGCTACAACAGTTTTGACTAGAAACTGTTCATTTTGTTTCACCAAGCACCACAAATCACATTTTTCTCATGTCCCTAGTATAAAAGGCAGTGTGCGCCAAACTTTACCCTTTAATGCTCCCTCCACATTTCTTTTCTGCCACACGATGACCTTTCAGTACGTCCGCTTCGTTCCCCCGTGTCTAGGCATGCACAGGATATGTTATACCCAAATCTCTTCAGCTCACTGCCGCTAACATGGCGCTGGCATGAAGTTTTAATACCGGCGTTGATCAATGTTCACTTTGTTGCCTTTTTTAACCCATTTCTTTGCCCGGGACCTGTATATGGGAGCGGAGCATATGGGCCGCGTGTTACAAATGCGCTGAATAATTAACGGTGGCGCGCGTTGGCCTTCTGTCACCGCAAAGCTGAATTATTCACCCTTAAATCCATTAGAGAGACAAACAAGCATACAAACATGACTTTTGGACTCAGAGGGCGAGATGAACCAAATGCTACCGCCTCATAGGAAGTGCTGATTCAGGCGTCTTATAATTTATCCATGTAACTGTCAAGATGTAGTGAGAAGTGAAAATGGGGGGATTGGAGACATTTCTGCGATAAATGAGGCGAGTTTGCTATGTTTTAAAGGATTGTTTTTTAGTTCACCATTATCCCACTACTTCATCACAACTGAAATCTGCATATTTGACGTGGAAAAAAAATGTCAACACAGGAAAACCGCAAATCAATATATACACGAACTATTTTAAAAATGACCCATCATGCAATCAGATACGTTTTTCACATGCTTTTTTTTCATGGTTGTTTTTGAAACTTGAAATAATGAAGTTTCAAAAGGAAAAGAAAATTTTGAAGGAGTGGAAGATATTGAGATCTACTTTTTCTCCAGACGATATTTTCACATTGCACTAGAATGTACTAAATGTTCCTGTACATGTTATAGTTGAGGTTCAAGTAACAAAACATGAATGGACCAAAAAATGAACCTCGTGCAGAGTTATCACGTTAAACCAGGGGTGTCAAACTCATTTTGAGAGGGGGCCGAATTTAGAAAATCAGAGCCGGTCAGGGGCCGCAACAGAGACAGACTTGAAACGCACTAAAATACATTTACCTTACCCACAAAATCTACACAGTACATTTTAGTTTACATTTATATTTAGTATATTTTAGAATTTAGCAATGATAATACCTTATAATCCACAAACTAGCTTCAAACTATGTGTTTTAGTAATAAATCATGTTGATATTAATTAAGTAATGTATTATTAGGCCCAATAATTACTGATGTGGTGATCTGCACAAGCCTGGGATTTTAAGGGACTCATTTGTCTCTTTGTCTTTGTGTTTTTACTCTGGCTCTTGTGTCAGTGAATTATCAAACCTTCAGCTGCAGGAGTCATGAGCTGCAGCTAAGTCAGCTTTAGGACGAGTGCTGTTTGTGAGAGAAGGATTGCAGCAGCGCTTTGTTGCGTTATTGAGGAGAGAAAACCGAAAGAGACACGGGAGAAAGTGGGAGTGTCAGATGCTGTCCCCATGTGTGATGTACACCTATAACTCATGGATACCTCTCACACACTGCTGTGACTCTTTGCAAACGCAGCTGGTGCTGGTGGCTTTAGTTGTATCAGACAGAGCGTGTATTTGCGATGTTCGCTTCATAACACAATGCGGTGAAGCCTAACTTTACTTGGAGAGCAAATTAGCACCAAACAAACAAAGTTAGGCTTCTCCCACTTTGACCTTCTCTCTGAGCTGCTCTTGAAGCTCCTGCTCTTACATCCCGCGTGTTCTCTGTCCGTTTATTTGTGGAGGAAAGTTGAAAAGTCCGTGGAGAATTGCACTGCTAATGCTGCTATGCATTTTATTGGCGGGCCGTTTATAATACAAATAAAAAATCATCTCAGCGGCCACCAGAAATCGCCTTGAGGGCCGCATTTGACACGTTTGCGTTAAACGCTTAGGGAGATAGACAAAAGATAGATGCATTTCTGCCTCTTTTTTAGCTCATTCTAATAGTTCAACTGAGAGAGACTCAAATGAAGACGATATTTGGTTGGAACATAGTAGATGAAATACTACTAGAATATAATAATACTTATTGATAGACATATTAGGTTTAGAATGATGAGCGATGTGCAGGAAGCGCAGGGCAGGATATGATAGGAATCTTCCCCCTGAGCCTAGACATTGGTGGTGATGAATATAAAAACCTGAGTGAAAACTGTGACTCTGTAAATATGGTACTGAGGTGCAGAGGTGGAGGTTTGAGTTTAAAACAACTAGTCTGAGCGGTGATAGGCTCAGCTCGGCCTATCATAGCTGAACAGGCGGGGAAGGAGGTTGCATATGGTATATAAATGCTTTTCAGGAGGGTTGTAAATGGCAATATTCCACAGTAAACAGATTTATAGCAGTGTAGTTGAGACAAAAAAGAGTTGGGAACCATTATCTAATTGTTTCACAACAGCTTTTTCCTCAATATTGGCTTCCATCAACTCCAACACCTCATAGATGATTCAGGATTAGCTTCACCGACTACACCAAAACCATAGTTGCATTTCTAATTTTTATTCTTTAAAGATATTATGTTGCAGCTTTTGTCGGTAGAGGTCCAACACTGATAAACAAACCCTGCCCATGGATTTAGACAGTCACTTGCCCACCTGGGTTTAGTCCTGGTTTAGTTCTATTCAGATCATGGTTTTAGCTCTGGTTCAGTCCAGTCTTTTTGCTCCAAAGAAACATCCTATAAAGTCCTGTAGCTTCTTTGATCGGTACATCCAGTCTTCTGTGCTTCGTGAATCCAGCAGTGACGTTGTAGATGGGGAAGCCCTGCTCACTGTGCTGCTGTATATGAGTCAGCACTTCTCCTGTTGTACCCCTTTAACAGGCTGATTACACTGCAGTCAGCGCTCTCAGACACTCAGGACAATCTACTGCCGGGCCATCACTGGGACTCTTCTTTCACAATGCAGTATATAGCAACTATTAATCCTTTCCAATGAAGAAAGGATGGCTGATATTAGCTAACAATATTTGCAACATCGCACAAAAGCAGTTCTGTCCTAGACGTTTACAAAAAAGTAAATGTAAAACCTCCGGGGCAAATTCTGTTGCGTTGTGTTGTTGCAGTGAAATGATGAAACAACAGGAGGAACTACAAAGACCATGATCCTTTGATCCTTTTCAGTGCAGCCTGTAATTAAAAAACAACAGCGGAAAGTAACCAAGTACAATAAAAGTACTGTAGTTAAGTACATTTTGTATGGATCTGTACTTTACTTTACTTTACTTAAGGCAAAAAATAGACTCTAACAAAAGCATGTTTTTAGTTTTTTTTTTGATGGTGTTTTTGCACTAAAAATGTATAAAAAGCATGTGTCCTTGTTGTGAGCAGACTTGCATCTCCACAAACCTGACTCGTACTTGAACTGGAGGATGAGCCTTAGCTATAAAATTCCATTGTAAGGTATAAAACGTATATATCTGCACAGATAATGCTGCTGATGTCCGTGGACAAGAGCACCACTGGAGGTTTGGAGGAGCAGAGAAAGTCACGTAACTTTTTCACACATGCCTTCAGTCTACAGTACGTCTTTTTTTTTTCACTCATACAGACGCAACTGACTGATATTTTTTGTTGTACACACATCTAAAAAACAATTGCATATTCGACTGTTTTACTCACAGTCTTTATGGCAGCTAATGGCATACAGTGGCTGAGTATTATTGTACAGACTTGCTGCATATTCTTCTTTTTAGGCCACAGAATTACTTCACGTCACATTTGCGCAATATGCTTTTATCAAATCTACCACATCGTCTAATGTTACATCCCAATCGAAATATTCAAATTGTTTCCCATGCTCCTTTGTATCTGTCTGTGAAACTTAACAAACAAACTCATACGATATCTGTCCGGCCTGTAGCGCTGAAACCTGTGCTACTTCCTGTATTTCTCTGTGTGTAACGCTGTGAATTTGGGATTAGGCTAGTAATACTCGTCATACAAGCGGATAGAACAGCAGTGACTCCAACAGCAGTTCATCAGGGCCAGTTTAAATCCACTTATGCTCCACTTGATACTGCACCATCATCGTAGCGCCGCCGCCGACTGTGAAACATGTGGTTCTTTGTTGGAAAATGGGCGATACTTTCATGGGCATCTAGTAATTTAGCAGTAGTACAAAAATCTTGCAGCTATAATTGCTAAAAACAATTATTTGGCTCGTAATTGAAAGCACAGTTATTTTGAAAAATGACTTCTATATTCTCAAAATGATTCTGTAGAGAAAGAATAGACCAAATATATTTTATTAATGATGATTTAGAAAAGTGCCCCAGGTTTTTGTGGTGAAAGGATGAACATAAAACTCTGAACAGAAGGCAGTTCATTGTATTTGCAATTACAACATTTTTGTAATTGAATAGAGTAATAATTGAAATCACCATTATAATCAATCAATTAATCAATCAAATCAATATAATATAATCAGTTGCACAGCCCTGCTTCTGGGGGTCATGCTTTTGCCGCAGTTTGTTTTGTGCTTTTACATTTTTTATAGTAATAATTTGGATTGGTGAAGCTTCCATGGAGAGTTAATCTAGATCAGATTTGTACGTAAATTGGATGTAGACACATTTTTATCTATACAAGTTTCAATGCATGGGCTATAAACAGTCCAAATCACAGACAGGAGCATTCACATGGGAATAGAGTAGTTTGCTGAATTATAGGAGGTAAATGTTTACAGACAATTTTATAGAAATGGAGCATTTTCACAGGAGGAGAAACAAATCCCGTCTGTAAGGCTTTAGTCTGCTCCTAGTCTTATCGAACTGCACAACGACAGCAGGAATACAAGCAGACTCGGACTTCTTCAAATGTGTCTGGATTGTTGAGATCTGAATCAAGACACCTTGATAATAGTTCCCTGGTTTACATGCATTTTGAAAAATCGGTTTGAAGTAGAACTAAGTGACATTTTAACGTTTTTAATCCATTTAAAACGTTTTTTAATCATTTTTAACCATTTTTAATCCATCCGTTTTAAGTCCATGTGGTGGTTATTTTTGGGCCGCTCTTGTTTTTTATATTTGGCAACATGTATTGTTTTTGTATGTGATTGTACTTCTTTATTTCAATAAAAAGGAAGAGGGAAATAATTTAAAATAAAAAGCTTTTAAGAGATCTGCAGGAGCTCTGTCGCTGAAGTCACTGAGTTCTGCTTTAAATTGGACAAGACCAGTTATCCGTTTTTTCTGGTGTGCATGTGAACGTTGTGAGGAAATACAGTCTTCCATGTTGAAAACCATGTGGTTATTTAGTTCCTTTTTTGTGACTAATGCCAGCAGGCAGTCCAGCCTGCTTTCATTTTTTCCTCCTTTTAACTTCTCTCTAAAGTTCATGTAGAGGACACCATTCAAAAGTGGCAGATAATTTGTACGGTCATAACACTGGCTTCCCTCGCCGTGCTCTGTTTAAGTCAAAGTAATCCCTCATTTGTCCAAGAGTGATGCAGGGTCTAATAGGTAGGTCATCTGGACACTGCTTTTAGAAATCAAGACGTTTCAACTTCCATCCAAAAGTAATTTTAAATCAGAAGAAAATGGTTTGAGAAGCAGCATTTATACTCCCCTGAGCTCAAATCGGTCCTGTTAAAACTGAAACTGACTGCCTTGTTTACATCCTATAGTTTGTGTCTGGCTCACTACCTTTGAAACCCGTCCTGTCACTAAGCACGTATATCATTCATGTTCACTGTTATGATTTTTTTGGTCAACCTTTGAGTGGCCAGTCACAGTAATGTGTGAACTATAAGAATAAGCAGATAGTTACTTTCTAATGGCAAGATAAAGCGACTGAAAGTGTACAATCAAATCTAAATTGCGATCTCTTAAAGGCCCTGTACCTGATTTTTACTGTTCTGAAAGATGAAAAACAGAAATAGTTTGATGTTAAACTCTTTACAGCTGTCACATGTATCTCTCAGCCCCAGCATACTAAATATCCAGCGCGTTGAGCACTTTTCGTGAGTCTCGTAGCCCAGAGTGTCACGGACCGTCACGGCTCAAGCTAACGAACATTTGCGTGCTAACGGCGCACTTCCTGATTCTCTCATAGTATGAAACGTTCTATAAGTAGGTGCAGAAAAAAAGCAGTGATCTCATTTTTGCTCAGATTTTACTTTATTACATGCAAAATCTGGTACAAGAACTAGTTCTGTTTTTCACTGTTCAAAACTGTAAAAATCAGGTACAGTCCCTTTAAGAAAATTATGTTTTCACCCACCCTGACCCTTAAAGTTACAAAAAGACCCTCAGTTGAAATCTGTTGTGTCATCTGACAAGTTAAATCAGGAATAGTTTACATTTTTCTCAACTTGTTGTTACAATGCCATATTTTGTGATTTCATGCACTGTGTTGTTTGTGTTGGGTGCTACCTTGGCTAGATCTATCTCGCAAAAGAGATTCTGAATCTCAATGGGATTTACTGGTTAAATCAACTTTCAAAGAAAAAAAATAAAAAATAAAATCAGAGCAGATGCATGTGATGTCACAGGCCTCCTAAAATGCAATGGCAGAGTTTAACCACAGTTGGCAGCACACACTTTTAGCTGTTACTGCAAATTAGCATAGTTTGCACGAAAATGGCAAGAAAATTGACCTAAATTGTGACAAATATTGCAACTTGCAAAATATTTATTTGCAATATTTATTTTTCAGCACAGGCCTAATTTATAAGAGGAACAGAAACATTTGAGATAAGTGCTTATAGAAGAATCACCTGCATTTTCAGAGGTCTATAAACCAAACCAAGTAGTTACAAACAAGACCCTAATAGCCTAAAATCCTACTGCAATCAAACTGCAGTATCAGCTCATTTTCCATTCATTATTTATTCAATCAATCTTTGTTGTTATTGTTACATCAGAACCTTCCATAAAGCTGCATTAGGCAATCAATGAAGCAATCCACCCCAACGTGTAAACACTAAAACCCCACGTCAGGACCTGATCTGTAAAAGGCCTGGTGCTCTGCTCTGCTGCAAAGTGCCTCTGACCAACACAACACACTGTAATTGCTCCGGTCTGACCGCAAACCTTCAATAAACTCCAACGCTATTCATTTCCAGCCGTCGCCGTCGCATCTGCATAACTTTTACCAAACTGACCACTTTACGCAGCAAACGAGTCCGTTTCTCTCATTCCGGTGTAATCGTGTTATATTGTGCTTGTGTCAGTTACTTTATGTATAATTTAAAAGGCTATCTGGTGAGTCTGCAGTATGGATCGGGGAGGAAGTTGCTGATGCGTGTTTGGCGTTGTGCACTTTGGGGGAGGGACAGAACAGACTGCTGCCCATTGGATGAGTATATAAGGCCATCAGATCACCAGTCTGCAGACAGAGTATATCCACTGTTCTGGCAGAGAGGCAACGGCGAAGTTTACTCTAGAGTCCCTCAGTATCACATAGACTGGCTTTGAATGGGAGCAGTGATTGCCTCAAGCTTGAGTTCTCTAGTATGACAAGTTTTGACAAAGATGAAACTTAACAGCAGAATGGTAACACAGTAAGCCATTTAAGAGACACTTTCTTGAAATTGTAGTCTGCCACACCTCATAAGCGCATACAGAAACTTAAGACATTTTAACAAGCAAGACTTTAATGAGAGAGCTGTAATTAATAGAGCCACGTTTTGACTGACCTTTGCTCACTGGATCGGCCTGGAGCACTTCGGGCACAGTGCTTTTAATTGCGGTTCTTCTTAAAGTCTTTCTCTCTCCTGTTTGGTGGATTGCACTTGTGGTAAATAGTTGTCATAGTTTTCATCTATTATGTTACAGTTTGTGAAGAAATTTTGAAGAATGAAAGTTTAAAATTACATGAAGTAGTACTGCGTTTACCAGACTACTGATAAAAAATCTTTTCATAATGATGTTATAAACATAATATTTTTTTTTGTTTATTTCAAAACATGAGATGGCAAATTGTAGGTACTCGAGCATGTTTAAAGGCTAATAACAATACAAAAAATGCATAATACTTTCCTTTAATTAAGGTTAGGTTAGGAATTAGGGTTAGAGTATTAGTTAAATAGTTACTAAGCCTACCTGTGTCACATCTGCTGCCCATGTCCAACCAGGAAGTAAAAATATAAATTTGACAAGAAATAGTCAAATGGGGAACACATAGGCAAAAATGTTTTGTTAAGTATAATGGAATATAATCATGTTCATTATGTTTTAGTGAAATGTGTTCTATAGAGTCGTGTAGTCGGGGCTGTACCTGATTTTTCCTGTTTGGAAATGTGAAAAACAGAACTAGTTCATGTTCCTGATTTTTTTAGTAAAAAAGTAAAAAGATGTATTGTAAAAACATCTGTTTGGGTGAAAATGAGACCACAGTGCTTTCTGCAGCTGTTTATAGAGCGTTTTATCCAAGGAGAGAAGCAGGAAGTCCGGTGTGAGCATGATAATGTTTGTTAGCTTTACCTGGGACGGCAAAACTCAGAGATTTGTGAAAAGTGCTTATAAATGGCGGTGAATATTTTGGATGCTGGAACAGCATTAGGAAAGTGAGCAACACATGACTGATGTAAAGAATTAAAAATGAACAAGTCCGTAAAAACCAGGTACCGGGAATTTCATCAATCAATAGTGTGTTGGTCAACCAACATTTTTTTGGAGACTAAGGCCTCGTCCACACGGAGACAAAACAGTTATAGTTTCCAAAACGAACTGCATAAAGATGGAGCTGGTTTAGTAAATGTGTGAATCCACAAAACAACTGAACCTACTGTAATGCATGTTCCAGGCCAGTGTGTGACGCTGTGATTCACCACACAATGTGACAAGAAGAAGAAGAGATTTTTAAAAAGAAAAAAAAGAAGAGTATACAGGGAGCATGCGTAGAAAAGTTGCAAAATGTAAACAGACATTTAGCAGAGCTTTTTTTTTCCTTTTTTTTTTTTTAACTTTACAAAGATTCTGACTGTACAGCAGGATGTAAAATCTACAGAAGAGATAAAGAGAGCAACTTATGCTTCAGATCTCACTGGAATATAATGACAAAGCTTCAAAATGGACTTAATGGAGACAAACTCTGTGCTGGATTTATGTGTTTGTTTCCCCGTGTCATGTGTGGCTCGTGATGCTGTGGAGCATTCTGCAGTAAACATCACATAAAGGTCAGTAAATTATGCAGAACAGACGCAGTGCTGGGGCTGTGATGTCATCATCTAAATAAAGTGGCAGATTTGACGTAACTCTGAAGAAGCGTAAACGGCTATTTGAAATCTTTGCACTCTGGGACCTGGTTTCAAAAAGTGCTGGTTTCAGAGCCCTGTAACGCCTGCTCCATGTGGCTGATACACGCTTTAGATCAAATTTTTCTGTGGATTCTCTTGAGCTCCGCTGCATGTGGACACGGCCTAATTTGTCATTAAAATGATGAATTTGTGTGAGGAAAAGGTTTGATGGTGAAAAACAGGGGAGAGAGGCTGAGGAGATGAATGGTTCTGCTGCTACGTAACTCTGTTGGAGAGAGAGAGGGAGGGGAGTTGAAAATATCAAGACAATAGAAGGAAGAAAAAGTCATATTTGGTCATAATTTGTTGAAAAGCATCGAGTTGATTAAAGTGTGTGTTTTCTCTTCATCATCATTTTCTCCCAACGAAACACTCTCGATGACAAAACTGAACTTCATGTCGATTTAAGTGCAGTTGATTCTTTTGCTATGCCCATTTCATCCTTCTGTTTCTATCATTCCAGGTGGCTGTGAAGATCATAGACAAAACCCAGCTAAACCCCACCAGTCTACAGAAGGTAAGCCTGCTCTCCTTTTATAATACCCCTGTCGCTGCGCTCCGTCCGTGGCCTAATCTAGTTGCTGCTCTTTGAACCATGTCTTCTGCCTTTTATATAATATGATTCAGATGAAGTCAGCAGAGCCTTGTTTAATCTCCGCTCCCCTCTCCACCTGTCACCATCCCCTCTGTGTTAGGCCGGGCTCGGGTCTAAAAATACCGCTGCCCGCCCGCCCGCCTGTTTGTCACTTAGCCCCGGACTAGCAGTCATGACCAATTAGGCAGAAGGCCCGTGGACCGTTTCCTGATTACTGAGCCCAAATCCAGCTCTATCCGATGATTAAGTTTGCCCACACGCGCACACACGGGATTATGGCAGCTAGGTGGAGGGAAACAGCGGCGGTGTTAGCATGTGCTAGCATTATGGCAAGTGTCAAGGGTATAATACAGTACCGTAGACATATAAATTAGAAGATGTGCATTTGATGTTCATGTTATCGATCACTCAGCAACTCGACTTGTCCGAGATTTTACAGACTCCGAAGCCAGTTTCTTGTATTTGTCTTACAGCTATTAGCATTAGCCTGCATACATTACAAATTATGAATAATCAAGAGGGTTTGAGCTGGTACCAACGCATCGACTTCCTTTAGGTCAAAGTCTTGTTAAAAGTAATTATTGACTGTGTGTACCTTTTGTGTTTTTATTTAGATGACAATAAGCATGTATAACCAGCATCTGAGTTTAAGGCTAATTAATTTAAATTGAGATTTCTGGTGTGTTGTGTGCTTCTGGTCAGCATCTAGTAACACTAAACATCCTCTTTTACATGTCACTGATGACGATACTAGATAAATGGCATAAATATCACGAAATACATTTCAGGATTGGCTTTCAAAATTGACTTCACCATCATTTGTATGTGGAGGATGTGACTTAACAACAGTTAGCCAAATTATCGAGTTTGTAGCAATGAACAGAGACAGAATTTTTCATCTACGAAAGTCCATGTATAATATAACAGGGGATGAAGTGGTAGGCTACATGTATTACACGGCCTTGGGTAACGTTGGAGTGTCATCATTTCAATGTAGAACAAGTTTTGATACTTGTATCTGTGCATAATTTTCTTTGCACAACATTTAGCACATTTTCTGAATGGTGACATATTATGCAAAAACGACGTTCAAGAGCTTTAACCTGGTGGCCCCTCATCATTGGCTTACTCTGAGTTGTATTTTGAGTGACTCACATGTTTGCTTAATCCTGTATTTGAGTGAAAATTCTAGTTTATGCTCTTCTGAAATATATTTTTAATTTTATTTTTGATCATCAAAGGGCCTGTACCTAATTTCAATTTATTCTAGTCAAGATAAATTATCACTTAATTGTGCCTTCTGTGGTAACAGCTAAATAAGAAATAAATTGAGGCCATCATTTATACATAATTTAGGGCTGCAACAAGTTAATCGATTAACCTCAACTAATCGATTATAGAACTAATTAAATAATCGTTAACTGGTCTGTACACTGACTCCAAAACATTGTATGCACTGAAAGAAGATGTTTTATATCTCAGACAGAGCAGGAATGACACAAAAAACACACAGGAAACATGAAAATTGTGTGTTTTTAATTAAAATTCTTCAGTTCATCTATAAATATTCTCCACCAGGATGCCTTCACTTCAGCTTTGTCTGGGTAAAATTGAGTAAAACTCAAGGGTCTTTCGCATTCTAAACAACTAATTTATTAACCGGAAGAAATAATCGCTATACTATTGGATTACCAGAATAATCGTTAGTTGCAGCCGTAATATAATGTATGTATTTAGTAAATAATTTTTTATGTATTAACTTACATAGAAGCTACTGACAGGGTCACCTCTCATTCAGGCACATTGTAGAGTAAGAATCCTGGGAAAACAAGTGCCTGACACTTTCCCAGACACGATTCCTGGTCATGGTGCATTATCAAGACAAGAGTGACAAAAAAACAAAAAGTGGGCAGAGATTGGAGATTGGTGCAATGTCAGAGTGACAGAAAGGACTGAGTGGGCGGGGCTAACGGTTCAAACTAACATGCTCCTGACACATGGTTCAAAATCAGATGCAGGCCCTTTAAGAGAGACGGCGCATGCCAAATTAGCATAGATTAGCATGGTACAAATTTACAACGCAGGCTTATCTTCTACACAGTAGTTTTTGAGGACAACAGCTCTTCAAGCAACTCTTGCCTTTCGTTCCCCAGCAGCAATCCTTTGTGAATCAAATATTGGAGTGAATGTGAGCTGTGTGGGTGTAGCCTCAAGTTGAAAACAACACTCTGACATTTTGCCTATTTTGGAAAACGGAAATGTAAACAAGCATCAAGTGGAAGATGCTATGCTTCCTGTTTGCATTTAGTTCTCTAGAGCTGGGCCACATCATATCGTTCATGACATATTGTCATTTGTTTTCGGGACAGTATGAAATATGGAACATCGCGATATGATTCTGCTTAAACTGCGGCAGATTTTCCTCATAGTTGAGAAGTGAATCTGATATTGCAGCAAATTGCGAACACTAATGGCTAGAGGTGTATTAAAAATAAATGTGTTTTTTTTTTCCACGAGGAGTGGAAGCAAAATTATAACAATTGAATACATATTAATATCCTTAAAGGTTCTACGCTCTGTAATTGCATACGGACAGCACACAGCTGTATAATTTTGACCCTAGTAGATGCTTTTACAACATCTGTACTGAGGCAGAACTGATTTTACTTTCTTACATGAAAAAAATGGATAAAGCACCTTTAAACAAGTCAAATGTTGGTGCCACTGTTAGGTATTTAGTCTAGAGTCATTTATATAGTCAATTATTTCGTTATTAAAAATGTTCTCTTTTATATCATGATAAAAACGTTTGGCCATATCGCTGTTTGCAAACAAAAAGTAGCTGTACTGTGTGACAAAACCTGATTACAAAGCATTAAACAAGCCTAAATTAAAGGTGCTGTACCAAATTTTTACAGTTTTAAAAATCTGACGAACAAAATTAGTTAATTTTAAATTCATTATCGCTCACTTATCTAATGCATTCCCAGAATCCTAATTATTTACCGCATCACAATAAAGCTAACATTAGCATGCTAACAGCGCACTTCCTGCTTCACGGAGAATAAAACGCTCTATAATTAGATACAGACATCACACTGGGCTCATTTTCATTCTAAGAGCTGATTTGCAATATATCTGTACTATGACAAAACAGTTTTTTAGACTTTATGGCATACATAAAAAACATTTTTTAATTTTTTAAACATTTTCTGGAGCTCTTATATCAATTGTCACTGCTGTACTTTTTAATCTTGTTATAATCTTGTTATAAAACGAACCCAAGTCATTTGGGAGTTAAGTAATCCATCAAAAACAACAATTATCCTTTCCTAAAATGTCTGCTTTCTCACTGTGGAGACTCTAATCAAATGAGGCGAATTGTGTTGCAGTAATGTAAGCCCAAAGGGCCACTTTAGTCCAGGGCTAGACTCCTGGTGCCTCTGAAGCGCTATCATTCTTAACACAATACTCCGTCTGCTGCTGTTTTACACTCACCAAATCTGTGCGCTCTAATTGACTTGGAACGAAATGATTTTGGATTGCGGTCTTTCAGACAGTGAGATTTTTCATAATGATCTACTTTCAGGCAGGTGTTGTTGTGAGTTACATTCTGTTACATTTATTTGAGTATCTTTTCTAACAAATTGTACATTTAAGTGTTCAGTCAGATTTTTGGCGGCTATTACCATGAATTTTGGCAAGTTGGCTTTTAAAAGTGCACCATGTTCGTTTTTAGTCCATTCTTACTATATTTTGTGTGTCTGAGTGTGTCTGATTACATCATTTCGTACTTACAGCCCCACTGCGCAACCTTTTACTTTTTAGCTTTTCGTTTATTCTTTTGTGATATTTTTATGGCACAGAAATATGTAGAAAGTCCTTTAGGGCTGCAGCGAATGATTATTGTGGTAATCAAGTCTCACTGTTGCCCACAAGTTTATACAAGACTATGGTGGCACAAGCAATCCTTATTGCTAATTATATTTGATACAGTTTTTAAGTAAATATGCAATTATTGACCAACTTATTGAATTAACAAAGAAATTATTTTAAATATATTTTGATAATACACCAAGCAAAACGCATATTTTTTAAACCAATTTATTGCTTCATGCATGGATTTAATTAGTTAATGCGTCATTTTGGACTGTCCAAAACAATAGTCTGCATGAAAAAAGTTAGCGAAACTGCTAAATTAGTTAGTGACACGGACATTATTTGCCACATTATTTACCTTTTTTTATATTTAAAAGTTGTAATTTTTTTTACCAAATTTAAGCATGTCGTTTGAGACCATCTTCATAGTGTGCATTTACAAAAAAAAAGCGTTTTGCTTAAAAACACACATTTTACACATTTCTAGTGTCATTTTGGGTTAAAGTTTATGCAACAATTATGACTTTGTTTGGTGGGAGGGCACCTGTGTTAAATAGTTAGCATAGTTTTACTTTTGTGAAGTTGCAGTTTGGGATTTTTTTTTGTTGAAAATTTAAAGTTTTACAGGAAGTAGTGCTGAGTTCTAAAATGGAATCCCTCTGTGATGTCATCAAAAAGCGATGCACCACTGCAAATAAAGAGATGATTTACAGACAACTGACACAGTTTAAACGGTCTTTCAACAAAATGAAGGTGTTATCAAGTACTATTTGTCAAATCATAATATCATGTGTAATTTATTTGGATTTTGGCCCTTGTTTTCAAAATGGTTGCTAGGTAACAGTTGTGGAATTGTCCAACAAGGAAGTAACATTTTAAACATAATGAAAACTGACAAACTGGGGAGAAAAAGGCAAAATGTTTAGTAAAATCATGCATCTAACCTGTCAGATAGACTTTAATTGCTGCTCTGTCTCAGCCATAAAACTCATCACATAGCATGCTTTGGAGTCCCTTTACAGTACAGAAAACGATTATTTGACTCTTTTGGTTGAATTTTTTTCAATAATCAATTAGTTGTGATTAATCCGTTTACTCGTATTTGGCCTGCAGCTTTTTGTTTCCAAATGTTTCGTTATTCTACAGTATGGCATAAAACATTGTGTGGATTCATGCAAGTGACAGGCCACCTCCAGAAAGTTACGCAATGCATCTTTAAATAGTATTCATATCTTACAACTCAGCTTTTATACTTTTACGTTTGTGTTTCTCAAAGTGGGGTTTGTCTTCGGGGAACGTGTAAGTCTGAAAGCGTAACATTTTGAACCTGAATTTAGCCTGTATTCATTTTGAAAGGAGAAAGTAAATAATGACCTATAGTTAAACGTATTTGTTGATTTTAGTATTCAGTAATAGAACATTGTATTCAGGCTGCAGGCTACGACAAACACATCTGATTTGACATGCACATGTGAGTTAGTATATGCCTGGGAGTCAAATGTTTCAAGAGGACTGCTCTGTAAAAATAGACCTGTCAAGATAACTATATTGACAGTGGTACTTGGCTTGTGAGCTTTATTCTTTATATATTTTTCATACCTGGGACTCATTAATGATAGATAATTCAGGAAAGGCTTTGATTATTCAGCTTTAGTGTTTCGGGGAGGGCGATATTGACTGAAAAATGTATCTCTATGACGAGTTTGTGTTAGTTTCAGTGTAGTTAGCTCCTGTCTTCAAACAGATATACGGCAGTGACTCTCCTTGCATTATCTAGATCCCAATATTAAGACAGTTTTATAAAATGTACCTAGATGTTTTGGTTTAGGTTGAAGCCTAGCCCAAAATAGGAATGGACTCTAAAATTAACCACAAAAGAGAAAAAGTAGCATTTTTTTAAAGATTGCTTTTGTTTCCTTTTGTCATTTTTCATAGTCTCCAATTTTGGTTTGGTTGGGTAAATATATTTTTTTTCCCCCTGCTTATATTGATAAATCCCATTTCGTGTTATTGACAACAAATAGAAACAGCTTTCAGTGATAACTTATTAAACATAATGCCATTTACCACAAAAAAATCATACTTCTTCCTCTGAACTGAAACATGCTTTTATGCTTTTCATGGTTGGCTATTGACCTCTCGTGTAAAAAGACCCAAGCTGATCATTGACGATTAGAATAACTGAATCTCAGTTAAAAATTAGTTAATTGCTCACCCGTGGCTATCAATTTATCACACTTCCAAATCTGTCAGGCCTCTATGTGAAAATCTGAACACTATTTTAAAGTAAAACCTCTTATTTGAGTGCACTTTGGACCCTGTTCTCTTCTGTCTCCTCCTTATCCAAACAGCTCCTTAAAGGGGACATATGCCAAATAAGCTTTAATGAGATTTTAACCTTTTAATTCATTCCCTCAACATTACCTTATTGTATTGTACGGTATTTTGATTGATTCCTGCATGTTTGGGTAATCCTGTATTGTCCTGCAACTGAGGCTCCAGTGCTCAGAAAGTCCTGTGTGTTGCCTACCCCTTATCCCCGCCCATATCCTTGTACGCAGTTGTTATTTTTTTTTAATAATAAGACTTCAAGTGATAAATGGGGTTCTAAAATGTCAAGTTTGCTACTTGGTACAGTGCAGTGTCACTATGAAGAGGCGGGGCTTATCAGTTCTGTAGTTTTGAACAGGAAGTGAATGGAGCTGCTTCTTTTACAAACCGTTTTAGGTCAATATTGTGGTTTACAATGAACAAAATGTAAAATGATGATCTACTTATGTTATAGTTCATTACTAAGCACCCGAAAAAGGCATAATATGTCTCCTTTAATATTTTCCAATTGAACCCTACTGTTTTATGTGCAGTTTAGTTTGTCTGGGTTACACATCAGGCAGGACGTACCAGTACTGACATCATGTGATCCATCCAGCCAATCACAGACCAGTGTTTAATTATTCAGCAGCGTTCAGATACAGGAAACAAAGTGGACTTAGTAGAGGTCATCTGGACAACATTATGTTCCAGTTAATTCACAATGATGTTTTGTTGAATTTGGCTTGAAAGTGAGGCGTGTCTAATGAGCCAACAGGCCGACATGTGTATGTTTGAGTGTCCTGTGAGCGTCTATAGATCGAGGTAATGCTATACGCGCGTGTGTGTGTGTGTGTGTGTGTGTGTGTGTGTGCGTGTGTGCCATCTGCATTGCAGTTCAGGAGCTGCTCGTCTACTGCTGCAGTTGTCTCTGGAGTGGATCGATTGTGTTATTGACTTAAAGAAAGTGTCCTGTGCTGTTATCCTTCGGAGAAATCAGCTTGAACTAAAATGTAGTGTGGAGAGTTTTATGGAGTTATTTATATTCATAATTAAACTAATTGTTTCTGGTGGAGTGTTTGCTTGTTGTTTGTAGCAGAGAGCTGCTCTATCCTTGATTACACCATTTGTTTGCTTTACAGTTTCAGTTTTTTTGTGTTTGTGTCTGTTTTTGAAAAATTGAAATATAGACTAACCACATCAATAATAGCAGCACGGATACAAAAACAGGTACTGTACACCAGATGTTCCAACCTGGGGGTTGGGACCCAGATTTGGCTCCCCAAAGATTCTCAGAGACTCCACAGGGCATTGTGTGTGCTGAATTTTAATGAAGAGATGGCATGTTCAAAAGCATTTTAAAATCATCACTGTTCTATAACATCTTTATTAGCCAGAAAATATGTTCCTTCATAATAATACAATAGCTTCTCAGGTAGAAGAAGGATGTTTGGGTCGGCATGTGGGCTTGAGAACAACTGTTGGAGCGCTTCAAATTGTTTTGTCTGTAGAATATTGACAAAATGAGAGACATGGAGCGAGGCTGTGTGAGAAGATTAAAGGCTGTTGTTTTTGTGGGTTATTAGCGAGTTTAGTGAGACAAGAGTTTTTCCGTGCACACAGGGAGCAAGAGAGGAGCAGGTGCTTTCTCTGCCTCCTGCAGTTCCCGTGTCTCTGCTCACAGTTTGCAGCGCTCCTTCTGTCGGTCACAGAGCAGAGATCTGTCTGCACTCCCCACAGAAGTTCAAAAAGCATGTGTTTTCAGTCGCGACGCTGCGTCCAAATTCAACAAGTTCCAACCAGGCGCAGGGTCATTGTGTGCATGTTCATAGAAAATAATGGAGACGCCCATTTAGCAGAGCTCCTGGGTGTGCGTTGGCCTTAGGGGTGGGATGGAATACAAAATAGGGCCCACAAGAACAAGACAAGACCAGATTTTGAAATAATTAATAATAAGTAACTAAATGACACGTTTCAGTTCACACTTTTTATTTAGGATTGTCTGCACTGCTTTTTGAAACTACAGCTTCTCAAAATGTGCATCTTGCCTCTGTTTAAGGCTGCTCGATTATAGTCACGATTATTTGCCTCGTAATTGAAATCACAATTATTTTGAAAAATTACTTCTATATTGTCAAAAGTATTCTGTAGAGAAAGTGTAGACTGAATATATTTATATATTAGGTTTTGAGGCAAAATGAGTGCACTCATAACATTCTCCAACATTTTTGTAATTGAATAGAGTAATAATTGAAATAACGATAAATATATATGATTAATTGCACAGCCCTACCTCTGTTTAACCCTTTTTTAATCCAAGCCAGATGTAAACACAGGGAAAGAAATCTCACCAGATCATTTTCCACATGTGTGTACAATCTTGGGACAATATTATCTCACAAGATCTAGTAGTAGCAGGAGATCTTGTCCCATCCATGTTATGTTATCCTTTTGTCATATCCTGGTGACCGAGATTCAAGAAGATACAGAACACATGTTAAAAACCTCTCGTTATTCCCATAAAAGAGCTGAAATAGC
Organism: Rhinogobius similis; assembly: GCA_019453435.1. Lineage (NCBI taxonomy): Eukaryota > Metazoa > Chordata > Actinopteri > Gobiiformes > Gobiidae > Rhinogobius > Rhinogobius similis. The sequence goes on from CM033634.1 coordinate 26,688,024, forward strand.
CTGGCTGCCCATGAACCCGGGTCTCCATTTCCCCTGGTTTGTGAACGCCACACTGTAAACAGCTGAGATGACTATTTTGAGATGCTGCCACACGCTACAAGAGAGCGCGATTATTAATTCAGTGATTCAGGCTTTCTACATGCATGGAAAGGTCACAGCATTTCAGATCCGTCGCAAATCTGACCTCGTACTTCTACTTTGACGTTTTTTTTTTTTTGAGCCTGTAAACTGAAGGACAACTGCGGTGTTTGTCTCTCGTTTGGACTCTCCTGTTGTGAATGAGGCGGGGTGTGAATTATGTTTGTTCTGATAAGAGTGTTTTTAATTTTAGCCCGTCAAAATGCCACTCCTGTGCGTTTTACCTCGGTGTCAGAGGAGACCGGCTGTTGGCGCTCCATCTGGACACGTGGGCACAGCCGCTGGATTCCAACCAAATGCATGACGGGCAGTTTTTTGGAAGGAGAAGGATCTGTCTGAGTCACTGCCATATCTATAAATCTGAAAATGACATGTTGCATGTTTAACTCGCCACTAAATGTAAACTAATGCAATGTGAGATTTGATTTTGATAGTTAGCTGCGTTTCAGTCTGCTCATTATGGCGCTGTGTAATAACTTAGTCTAAATATCTGTGCTACTTAGCTGTTTTGTTTAGCTATGTCTTTATCCGTTTTGGAACACTGCTCTGATTTGGCACACCCTTGATTAAACTTCACTGTGGCCTCAAGTAGTGCTCAGTTTAAATGTAGTCATATCAAAATTGGAAAATTTCGGAGTGTAATCTGTCATTTTATCTTATTATCATCAAAGTTTAGATAATTTAGACTTTACTCAGCTTTGCTCCATTTTCTAACATTCATCAACAGCTCAAATGTATAATTTTCACAGATTAAATATTATCAGGAAAACAGTTTATATTCCAAGTAAATTTGATCGAACAAAGCTCAAAAGTAAGGTTTGTCCCAAGTATGGTTACAATAGCAACTTTTGCACTTGCGCTAAAGAGTCTGGGCTTGTGCAGTTTGAAAAAACGTGCCAAACTAGGTAGGGTTCTAAATCAGGTAATGACAAGTTATTTTGCTTTGTAGCTAGTCTGGTCACAATAATGACTTACTTATCGTGCAGTAAATGATGGAAAGAACCATATATTGTATTTGGGGCCCAATATTAATTGTGTATATTTTCTTTGCTTCACGTCAGTACAGTGTTTGCCAATACCATTACCTTTATAAATACTGGCAACTATTCACTTTATTTCGGACGTTGCCGTTAGCGCCTCCATTTTTTTTTAACCTTTGTATTAGTTTACATTGGGCAGATGAGCTTAACAGAAAATAAGTTCTACGTGGACTAAAAAGCCGTTTTCAGGCCCCAGGAAATCGGTGCATTTCTGACTTGTTGTTGCACATGTACATTGAACATTTAACACAAATCAATCTACTTTATATAATATTTCCCTCTCTTGCCTTTGGCGTGAACAGGGTTCTCGTCAAACCTGAAGTGCATTTACTACAGATCTGTCACAGATCTGTGACAGAAAGAGGTAAAGTGGGTGGGGCGGAATAAGGTCAATAGCAGCCGAAATTAAAGGTTAGCATCCATTTAGCTCCATTAGCAAATTATTAGCATAGCCAATTGGAATAGCACATTTACTGATAATAAACCAAATACTAGTATTTTCTTTTTTGTGGAACTAAAAGCTGAGGATTAGCAATTTAGTCATGTTGTTTTGTGTGTGGTTCTTTGGTTGTTTAATTGATTAAAGCTGGGGTCCTTTTTTTTTTTTTTTTGCAAATAAATACAAATGAATTTAAAAAAAAAGTTTCTCCCAAAGAATATTTTGTAAACCAGAACATTGTGACAAAAATGAGACTGCTGCATGCTGTCTCTATCTACTAACAATGCATTTGATGTCTCATCAACCAGGATATGGGAGCAGCCCTGATTGGCTGTTCTTGGGGTAGTAGCACAAGTTTCACTGCCCTCTTCTAAAGCTGAGTCTGGGTCTGAAAATGAACGATTGTGGATATTAACAATGTTTTACAAAGAGTGTATGAAGGCCAGGAACTATAGACACATTTAAGTAATTCCCATTCCGACGGGGCTTGAGCGGGCCGTGACCACAACTTTACTACGGCATAACAGTGTAATACGGCACCTCCGCCTCCACATACACAATCTACACATCAAAAGAAAGCTTAAACTCTCGACATTCTGATTCTGCAAACAATTAACTGTGCGATAATCACAAGCGCGGACAATGCCGTTTTTGCAGAAAAGAAAAAGCTGCGTTGGCGTTCCTTACCTTTGATAGCTCTGGTGAAGTCAAATGTCCATAGTTCCGGCAAGATTGGTCTCATTCTGTCGGTACAGGTCAGTAAATATAATCCAGTAAAATGATAAGGTCCACAACATGTGTTAGATCCTCCGTGGCAAAAATACAGCAATAAAGTCTTCCAGCGTGACATCCTGACGCCATTTTTCTTAATTTTTATTTGTTATTTCAGGCAGAATACTTTCAGATAGCATACACTGAGCTATCTAAAGCTAAACGGGACCATTCGCTTCAGAGTGACACTTCGATTGGCCAAAACGCGGGGGTAGGGAGGACACAGGACCCCTGTAGACCCAATCATTGCCTCAGACTACTCCGCGTTTACGCTAAGTCTCGCCCCTCTCATATGAACCAGTCACATTGCACGTTGTCAGTGATGGATTGGGCTTATAGCCAATGAGCAGCTGAAAAGAAAGAGCTATAGAAAGATATGTTTTTCTGCTGATAGGGCTTCCAGGAACTGCGCGTAGCAGCGGGCTTGAGTGAAACAGCTCCGTCGCGTAATTTCGCATGGTTTCAGCGCTACTGTTTTTGGAGTTATAAACATGACACAGCGGATAGATAAGCATAAATACACACATTGAGGAGTTGGACAAAGTTTGTAAAAGCTGTGACTCGACCGAAAGTCAAACTTTGCGATCCAGTTTGGATAACGGGACCCTGGCCACCGCCGGACCGGACATTTCCGCGAACGAACTTTCTCATAGGTAAGGGTTGTTTTAGTTTACACTTTATTGACATTGCGTGATGGAAATATAAGATGAGCTGACGTTAACATCTCACGTGTGCGCAGGAAGGAAGGCGTCTTGGACATCCAGTAAAGATACGGTTGTGCACGGTTGCGCACGGCTGTGCGTGTGGGGAGAGGCGTGGAGTAAGTGACTTCATTTTGTAAATATAGAATTTGATGTAATGTATTGTGAGTAAAGGCCTGATTAGGCAGATAAATGGTGGAATGTTAGAATGAAATGTAATTATGAGGTGTGTATTTTACCACTACAACAATGGATCATAAGCACAGAATAACATTTTTGTTGTTTGTTCTTGATTTCACTCTAGACCTACATCAGAACCTGAGCTTGACCAAGAACCTGGTCCTTCCTCTTCAAAAAGGCCACAGGTGAGAGAGAGAGAAAGAACAGACAGATGTGCCGATACCTCCAGCCATCAAAGACTACAACAAGTATGTACACATGATATAATATTATATGACTTCATCCCATGTTGATTTCATACTTGTTTATTTCTAACATACTTGTGTTTTTCCTTTAGGTTCATGGGTGCAGTTGATTTGTCTCATGAGCTGATTGCCTTCTATGAAGTTTGTATGAGTGTTATTTTGCTGAATATTGTAAATATACATATCTTTTTGGCTAATACAACTTGTTTTGACTACTTTTTATATGAAATACATGTTTCATGTTTTGTTTTATGAGGTAATATACATTTTCATAACTAATCATGGCTATAAAGTGTGCAGCTGAAGAATCTCCTTGATGTAAGCTTTCTATAGAGCCCTCATTGATGTCTGTAGGTTGAAGCATTCCAAAGTTAGTGCATTTTTTCCATACGTTTTCCAAACATCTCCATTTGGATAGGTTTTGGATAAGTTTGGATAAATCAAAGTCCCTCTATAAAACGCCTAAATATATTTGCATAAAAATGAGTAGTAAATGCTCATTTTTACAGATAATCTAATCAGATTTGAAATATAAGTAGTCAACAAGATTTCCCATTGAGACATAATGTGTTTCAGGCCTCAGCTACATTCTGCTGCTTTCTTCACCCTTATAATCACACAAAAAATTAGGCGAGGAAAAAAAAAACACATTTTGGGGTGTTTTCCAAAGTGTATATCTCCTTACAAAACATACTTACTGTGATTCTGACAACTGTGGGTAAAACTTTAGGGGGTTACCTTCCAAAAAAAACCCAAACTTGAGTGTGTGACCCTTAGGATTCAATAACGGTAATCATTTTAATTTGGAGAGGTTAGAACACTGACAATTTCATCAAAATCACCCGGATTGATAAGGGGTTAAATACTGATGGTTTGGCTGTGTGAAAACGATGTACCCCAGCTTTAAATGGGCTGGTGTTTTGTGTCGACTGATTATTTTATTAGCGTTACAATGATTTACATGTACAACAGCAGAAAGGAGAAAGCATAGAGTGAGTTAGCTGAAGTTTTGGAAGTGACGGTTTAATCTTTTCATTTAAGAGACTGTTGATTAGTAATTCTCTGTGTAAACAATAGTCATTTTTGTGCGACGTCCCAATAATTCTGATTCTAATCAACCCCTCTCTCTTTGTCTCTTTTAGACACATGAGCAAGAATTTCTTTAGTCGTCTTGCTGTTTACCAAGATATCAAGCACTCAGAAGTTCTCAAATTTAAAAGTTCTACGTTTCAAAGTGAACGTAATTTATAGTTATGCCATAATCATTTCTACAAATAGAGTTATAAAGTTGTAGTTTTATCACCCGCCAGCAGGTCTAATTTTAAACCTCGAGTGTCTCAGTGTTGACAGTTCTTGAGAGGCTTTCTATCTGTGAGATGGGCTGAGAACATGTGATTGGTCAGTGCAATGTGTTAATAACGCCTGGATGAGGTTTTCACAGTTTATTCTTGTTGCAGTATGCTTCTGGGTAATCAGATTATCTCCTTCTAATCGCTAGCAAGGTGTCTATTAAACACAACAATGCACTGTGTGATTCACCAGAAAACTAAGACTGAAAATACAACTACAGCCTTGGTCACAATTTCTAATCCATCATGATTCTTTAACACTTTGAACAGCTTTATATCTCAATAGCTTTCTTTATAGTTCACACAAGAAGGTTAGAATATATTTAAGATCTTACTAAAAAGATTTAAAAAAAAGTATTTTTCCCAAGTTTGGCAATTTTGGTAAAGTTAATATTGTTACCTCCTGGTTGGGCATGAGCAGCAATTAGATGTAATTCCATAACTGTTACCTAGCAACCAAACTATAAGCCAGGGTCAAAATTCCTTCTAAATTATGGAATTATTTAACAAATAACTATACCTGAAAACACCTTTATTTTGTAAAATGATTGTTTAAACTGTCATTGCGTATAAATTGTCCCGTCCGTTTTGGTTGAAATGTTGCTTGTTTGTTGGAATGTTTTAAAACTTGGCTCTTACTTCCTGTAATTTTCAACTTTCATTTGTCACTTTTTTCTTCACAAACTACTTGACTGATGTAAAACTATGATAAATATTTACCACAGGGACTACACCACCAAACCATGTATTAATAGGTTGCATTCACGTGACACCACCATCAGCCAATGATATTTAATATCAGAGCCCTTAAATCGCATAATCAATAAATCTGTCAATCAAACTTCATTTATAAAGTGTTTTTCATACAAAAATTAAAAAAAAGAAGTAAAAGTTTATATGCTCACTTCCTAGCATGACTGTCGGCTACAGACCTGCACGTGGCGACACCGGAGTCTGAACAGAGACAAAATGATCCAAAATAATCCACATGATCCCAGGCCGGTTGTTTTCCCCAAATCCACCAGAAAAGTCGGGCTAAACAAACATCACTGCACCGTACATAGCTTGAAGCTCAGGCTAACAACAAAACACGTTGGCCAACTATTAACTTGCCCTGAAACAGTGTCAAACATATCTGTTACATATTTAAGTGCTAACATCCTGCTAAAATTTGGACACGACAAAAAAGTATGCTGCTATCCAGGTAACCAACACCCAGATATGCACTCGAACACTCAGATGGAACCAGGACTAAAGTTGTACTTGTTATGCTTGTTTGCTTATGCGGATTTGGGTAATATGTGCATTTTGTAAGGGTGGAAACACAGTTTGTGTGTTGATAAAATCAATTGTTGTGGGGCGAGTTGAGGTGTCCTTTATCTCCCTCTGATGTTAGCAAATCTAAACTCTGCGCAGTCCGAGCAACAACTTAGAAGCTACTTTCAGTTTCCACAAAAGTTACGCAAAAAGCAAAGAAACACATTATGTTTTTTGTTGAATAAAAATGATGTATAACCTCAACAATTAATTTAGAGTGGAACAAATATTGTGATAGCTGACTCTGATAGATAAAGGCAAAAGAAAAAAACATGGCTTTATAATAATTCAAGCAAAGAATAAATGAAAATTCTTAGAAGCTGACACATATGAACATTATTTAAAATCAAATCTTCAAGTTTAATTTCTCTGGTCCAGCTTGAATGCCTCATGCCTGCATTAGTCACTAGGTAACGCTCTTTGTTTTTAGGGGTTTACTGTGTTTGTTTGTAACAGAAAATGAGGTAATCCACGCTCCCAGAGCTTCCCTCCTCTCGGCACAGGAAATACAACTGTGGTCAGGGGATGTCACTGTCGTCATGTTTTTTTTTTTTTGCCATTTTAGCCTGAAAATAGGCCTCTCCGCTAATCCCCTCTTACTGAGAAACTGCGCTCTCATCCCAGCAGCCCTCCGAGCTTCCCGACACACTAATCTGTAACCAAGAGTTTTTGCTGCTCCGGCCAAACAATGCACACACTACACAACTGTAAAGGTTTGGAAGAGACAGAGAGGACGGACTGGCTGGAAAAAGAACGCAAATGAAATGGTGCTAAATGGCTAAACTTTACTTTGAGTGTTGATATTTCATAAGAAACAGCTGATTATTTTAGCATTTTTGTGTCATATCTGTGCTAGGATAGATTAGCCTCTTTGACTTATTTCTCTGTGGAGCGCCCCCTGCAGTTTGGAGTGATGCACAATTATAAATACAATTTACTGTTGTTTACTTTCTCTATTAAGGATGCACAATTTGGGAAAAATATAATTGTGATTTTTCGGCGTATTGTGATTATGATTAGATTTGTGATTAATGTTTAGATTTTATCAGGGCTATCAGGGTAATTTAGGTCAAAAACCAGAGGCCTGTACCACGAAGCTGGATTAATGGGTTAGCGAGGTAACTTCGGGGTTAAACCTGGTGTGATGGTACTACGATCTGTCTAGTTCACTTCCTACCAGAGTAAATCTCTATAGCAACATGGCAAACGCCTAACTTGCTCTGGACCAGGTTAAGTTCCTGGAAGCTCAAATAGCACATGCAGCTAACCAATCTCCATTGCTATGACGGCGCACGGATTGTACAAGGAACGCTCCAGAGAGAGTTTTCAGAGATGACCAAATTTGGACCCATTGGATTTACCTGCTGGTTATTTTTTTGAGAGGAACTGATTCTTTTGTGAAGTAATCGAGTACCTCTGTGGGCTTTTAGAACCCTACATCGCTAATGCCGCTAAATGAAGTCGAGCGCTAACAGTTGTCGGTCTTGCACTTCGGTTTTGTGGCACAGGAGTTTTCATGTATTCTGCTGGGGATGCTGAAAGTCTTCACAAGTATACTGTCTGCTGGGTTATGACTCAAACAAGAGCTTGGTTATAATGTCCCGATATTGTCCCTTGAAGAGATGTCATTTGAATCGATCGAGCTTTGCATGTAACACGTCAGCTACTCATCAAATCAGCAGTACTTTCCCAGCCCTCTTTTCTGACTTTAGTTGCCGCCACCGTGTTTCCTTCGGTCACAATTTTACTTTTTAATTTCTCATAGTTATTTAGGGTGATAGCTTGTTCCTCTTGTGAGAAGTACACCACTCTTCCCTTCCCCATTGTTCTAATTGGCCACAGGCGATAGCTCCACCCCTTTTTGTGAACGCGCTCAGTGTCATTCAGAAAATCTGGGGTTAAAAGAACGAATTGTGAACCTGCTTCGTAGTACGGTTTATCCAGAGACGCTCATGTCTCGGTTAATCCAGGTGAGAGCAATTTATCCAGGATAAATTCAGCCAGTTTTGTAGTACAGGCCTTTGGACTAATCCAGGTCTAAACCAGGTCTTAACCAGGACTAAACCAGGTCCAAACCAGAACTCAACCAGGACTCAAACAGGACTACACCTAGACTAAACTACTACGAACTACTACTAACCACTAACAACAGAAATATTTTCTATATTTTTGGGAAATAGGTTGAGGGAGAAATTGATTGAAACAGGGCTATGGAGCATGGACAAACTAATAAAATAATTTACATGATTGTACAGATCTAAACTACTGGGTTTGGAGTTTTTATGCAGAATAAGACAGAATATATTTATTTTTTTGTGGGGAACATTACGGTACTTCAAAAACTGCAGTCTTTTCGATTTGCTAATTCCGACCATTCAAATTGCGATTTTGATTCGATTGCGATTCATACCTAATCCAAATGAAGCGAACTCTGGTGCGCTTCCGGCAATGTACGCTTTGTTTGTGGAGATGTGAACGCGCTGCAAAACCAGATTAGCACCAAATAAGGGCACATCTGGTCTATTTGATATCAGAGGTCTCGGTGCAGTACACTTCCAGCCCCGCAGCGCTCCTGGACTGCACACCTGAGCTCCAAACATTAAATATTTATAAAATCTGTTGTAATTTCTTCTCATTTCTATCAAACACACTGACTAGTGCTCTCTCTACAGGACTCACTATCCCCTCCTGGTGAGTGGTGGTACTGCGCCCTCAGTTAATTCAGTTTATTTGTCAGAACTTAAACGTGAACATGAATCAAAGTGCACCGATTCCAACCACTAAGATGACTACAAGTATGGGGGAGTTAGTTAGTTAGATTAGTTTATTTTGGTCACAGGTCTATTTGGACTGTGACAGTAATACTTGACATGCATATAAAGATATAAAAGGTGTAGAAACGTAAGCTTATTAGGAACCGAAAGAATGCCGGTGCCAACTTTCGGTTCATTGGCTTTAAATATCTGTGTCAAAGAGTGAACACAGACCGTGTACATGACTGCTCCCTGCACAAACGAAAGGCACAAACAGTGGGCTACGAAGGTTGTCCATGTTCAAACAAAGCGCATTGTCTCATTTTATGGTAACAGAAAGATGAAGAAACAGCAGGTCCAGAGTTGTTCCTATTTCCACCAGAAAATACAGTCTCCTGTGCTTTGTGTCTAAAGTTTGCGTGTTGTGCTTCATAATAAATCCACATTGCAGTCTGCCGTGTCTTTGTGAAATTGATACCAAACCAAACTTCGCCATAATCACCTGTTGGTCCAGGTAAGGACGTAATCTCCTCTGCCTAAAGATGTGGCCAGAGTCTGCGTGAAGTTGCAGGGAAAACGAAATATTCTTCAATTTTTGCCATAATCCTCCTTTTCAATCAGGTAAATGCGTAATAAAAACGTCAAGCTGTAAAATCACTTGCTGTGCAGCACTGCTTTTAGTACAAAATACCAAATATGGAGAAAACGACAATGAAACTTAAGCGCGTGTAGGTCCACGTGAGCGGTGTGGATCAGCTGTGGCTCCAGTTTACTTGTTTCCATTGGTTTTGAGTTATACATGAGCAGACATCATACAAGTATGTTTTAAAATAAAATTTAACACAGTTATAATGTATTTGCACAAGTTTGGCCATTCATTTACACTCCAAAAACATGCAGGCACCGAAAAAGAACCATTCAGGAACCTGTACCGAAAAGCAGGTATCGTTAAAGGACTGGTATGGAAAAAAATCGAACGGTATCCAGCCTTTCCCTTTATACTGTATACTCAGTATTCATGTATCTGCTGGAAGTTATACATTTAAACGTCTTTTTTTTAAAGTGGAAGAGTTTTATTATGCACCATTTTATATTTGTTCTGAATTTCCTTTTTCTAAACATCTCCGTTTGTCTAAATTCGTATTGGCTAGCTCTGATTTTGAACGTACTCTGTAATGATTTTGGCAGAAGATTGTTTTTTAGCTTAAACATGATTTTCAGTATAGCTATTGGTTGGTTATTATAAGTTGAAAATGTGATCGCTCTTATTGCCTTTTTTTGCAAGTTAAAGATTGATTTTGTATTGTTTTATACGTGTATGATACGATACAGTACGCTTGCAGTGAAGTTCAGTAAATGTTTTTCATTTTCTCAGCGAATGTTTATGTTTGACAATATATTCTTTCACATTTAACGTAAGGTTTGGGGTGCTAATCTAGTTAAATTTAAGAGCTTTTTAACATGGAGTGCTAGTCCCACAACAAAATGCCCAAAAGTCCCACTACCACAAAATCATGGCAGTTTTATTAATATGCAGAATGTCTTTATATGCTAAATAAATCAGAACAAACACTTTATAAGTTTTCCTTCTCTTTCAAATGGCATGTGGTTTGATATAAATGATGATCCTTCTGACCACTATATTCTTGTTTATAGCATAGTTTAATTCGGCACAATGCATGATTTAGACTGTGCATAATTGAATCATTAAATGTCTGTCCTGCGCTCTGATTGGTTTATCCCACAGACAAATCTCTCAGCCTTGTCATCATTTATCAGTAGAGAGGCTCAGAGGGGGCTGGCTTTCTAAATGGCTCTTGTTTATGTGTGTCTTGTGCCTGCCACTCTGCATTAGCCTGTGAAGCACTGCTCTGCCCAGGGGCCCGGGGTCCAGGGGCCTTCTTATGAGCCAATGGGATTAGACGGCAAATGAATCATGAAACGAATCAAATGTGGCCAGATAACTGCATGTCTTTACACGCTCTTTAGTTTCTTCAGCGCTTCTAATGCTGCTCATATCCATGCATTAACAGCAATTCAGAGCGGAACAAATACTGTGCTGTTTCATAATTATACATTGGGATTAAAGAAAAAAACTATTTGTATAAATTAAAGCAATAAACAAAACTTTTTTCAGTTACACGTACCGTGAAATTTGACACAAAATCACACGTTGTCTTGGGTACATGTCAGAATGGATTTGACAAGTAGTAAAGATTCTTGAATATTCATTTATCTGGGCTTGGGACTGGCACTTGTATTTGCATTTGTATTATGCATTTGTATTTGGATTATGACCTCTTGTGGCTGGCTTTATTTGTCTGTTATTTATCGTTTAATTATCATATTGCATTTTTTATGGCAGGTAAAAAATAAAATATTTATATGAGTTGTATAGCACTGTATAACACTACATTGACTCATTGTTAAAAAATGAAAGATAAAAAAATGCATTTTTTGGCTCAATATTTAACATGTGTACCTTTACTTTGCAGTCGTTGGTACATTTTTGTCACAGTTGTTTGTTACAGTGAAATGTTACTAAAAGAGGCGGGGCTTATTAGTTCTGCAGTTTGGAACAGGAAGGCAATGGTTCTGTTTCTATTACTAAGACATTTTAGATCAATATATAGAAGTTTACAATGAACTGTATAAAATATATTTTATAGGTCAATATTAAGTACCTGAAAAAACACAATATATGTCCTTGGTCCTGAGTCAATGGAATTTATTAACATTATAATTCTTATTTGTTATTCTCGATCATGATTAAAGGGCCTGTACCTGATTTTTTGTGTGTGTGTGTGTGTGTGTGTGTGTGTGTGTGTGTGTGTGTGTGTGTGTGTGTGTGTGTGTGTGTGTGTGTAATAAAGTTAAATCTGTGTTACCCAAGCACAGATATATTGTAAAGCATCTATTTGGGTGAAAATGAAACAACGTTTTCTCTGCATCTATTTATGGAGCAGTTTTATCCTACGCGAGAAACAGGAAGTGCGCCGTTAGGATGCTAATGTTTGTTAGCTTTACCTGTGACGGCCCGTGTTGTTGGGACTGCATTAGAAGTGAGCGATACATATGACTGCTGTAAAGACTTTAACATAAAGCAGTTCTGTTTTTCACATTTCAGAACTGTAAAAATACAGTACAAAGTACAGAGCCTTTATCGCAAGAAAGGACCCAAAAATAGTACAGCTCAGGTTCAGGTACCAAAAACCGGGTATCGTTCAAGTACTGGTACCCAAAACAAACTGAAAGGTACCCAGCCGTACTCTTGGTCGCCTTGAGTTGTTTTTTTGGTGCTTTAGTTGTAACAGTGGACAGCTTGTCTGGTCAGTCACACCCCACAGCGCTGTGCCTGCCCATCTGCGTGTGCCTCTGCTCCTCTTTAGACAAACACCACTTACTCACACATGCCTTTAATGCGCTGTTTGTCCACGCACACACACTTATTAGAGGAAGAAGGCTCGCCGGCTCCAACTCATCCCATCAATAATAAGCCCGGCGTTGGCCATGCAGCTGTGTGCCTGAAATAGTGCAGCCAGTTCCGGTAAGCGCGGTTGCACCCTCTCCCCTCTCGTATCTGCCCGGGTGCTGTGCTGCATGCGAGGGGGGGGGGCGGGGGGGACCCTTCTGTGGTAATTACGCTGGGTTTGGGAGCCGCGCTGCCCCTGGGTGACTGTCGGAAGTAGGTCACTGGCACAGACTCCTGACAATCAGACACAGTGCGACGGGACGGACGCGTCTTCGTGTGCACAATGGGAGTAGTGTTTGGCATTCCCCTTCATCACATCCAGGAGCGTCATGTGAGCAGCGCAATATTGGGGTTCTTTGTGGAATACATTTATACAAATGTTCTTTTTACTGTTTGAATGTCTTTTGATTTAGGTAGATTTTATTAGCAATTTGTCTTTTAGGTCATTCTACTGTAGCTATTTGACCACTGAAAATGTTGACAATTTGCTCATTTTTAATATTTTTTTCTTTTTATTTTAGTGTTTTTATATACATACAAAACAAAACATAAACAAATAGAAGACGCAGAGAGTGGAAAAGCGTAGTCAGATATGTCTCCTTTTGTATCTGTTCCATTTGTCTCAATGTCTGGCAAATTTGTCCCTTCTCAAATTCAGTGTAAAAGTTCTTTACAGTCGGGTCAATCTTTGTCAAGCATTCTCTTGCTATTGGTTTTTGTAACTGCAGCCAAAAATACATATCCATCCATCATTTGTTGGAGTTTTACATCCAAGATGCAGTGTTTTAAAGTCAAATGCAATGTCAGTGTTGAAGACAGTGTGCAGTGCCTTTTTAATCTCAGTCCAGTATTTATGTTTAATACAATTTTCAACACATTTTCCCAATTTATTATTTTTTCCATTTTATTAATTTTGGACCTGAGAAACCTTTTGTGATGGGGTGGTATATTTTTAACTAAAGTGGCCTTAAGTCATTACATTATTATCAAAGTGACTAAGTAAATAACATTTTTTTTACTTTATAGAATATATATATATATATATATATATATATATATATATATATATTCTATAAAGTAAAAAATGTTATTTACTTAGTCACTTTGATATATATATATATATATATATATATATATATATATATATATAATATTATCTTTTATGCATTAAAGTGGAACAGAATGGGTTTTTAAAGAATCTAGCATATGCATTACAAAAAATAGTACATTACATTTTGGCTCATAAATATGCAAGTGAAGTCATTTTATCTGTCTTTTAAAGCAACAGTACATTTTTATGTAGTCATTGTAACTCACACACATAAACGATATTTTTGTACAAAAATCTAGAAGCAATTGTCAATAAATGTACATTATGAGTTCAGTGTTTTTGTTGTTGTTTTTTCCCCCCTGAAATAACAAATGCTCAGTCATCATCAAAATGTGCATTTTTAACTCAAAAACTGATTGAAATAATGTTTTACTCTTGCAGATATGTTTTTAGAATGGCTTAAATAACAATATAACATCAGTTCTGCCTCCTATCAAAGTGTGAGGACTCAAATGGCAGTGGTTTCATAATGACCCATCTTAGGGGCGGTGAGAGAGTCCAGTGCAGTATCTCGGGGGACTCTTCTTCACATCTTGAGCCAGGATCCTGGTCGGGTTTACCTGGAGGATTAGCCTATTGTGCATGTTTTATGCTGAGGGGGAAAACCAGACACAGTAGAACATACTCCACACAAGGCCCCATGTGGTGTGGGCCCAAACCCTGGACATTCTAACTGTGAGAGTCCAGGAGGGTGCTATTGTTGCTAACCACCATGCCTTGTGTACTGTCTGCCACACAGTCTTTTCTGTTTGTTGCAGTATTTTGAAATTCGGCATAATGGACTTTAATCATCTGAAAATGGGGGCGTCTCAAAGAAAGAAAAGAATACCTAAAATAGAGCTGTGCAATATCTCACAATTCAAATCATAATTTGAGTTTGTGCAAATATCAAATTGTAAAGGCAATTATTTAGATCAGAATGTGCTTTGAAAAGAACAATATTTCCAGTTAGAACTTTCATATTTCAGTCTTTTCTCAAATATTAATGCTCCTGGAGTTGCTTACAATAGATTTTTTTCCCCAAATTGCACCACCCTAGCATTATCTTTATTATAACAGAACTTTTCACTACTTTCAAAGCGGAGTTTACCATCATTGTAAAGCTAACAACAACTAGCAGGCTAACAGTGCACTTTCTGGTTTATGGAGAATAAAACACTCGTATTAAATGCCGACAGCAAACATCTGTCTCATTTTCGCCTGAATAACTGCTTTTACAATATATCTGTGCTGGGGCAAAACCGATTCTGGTAATGCTAACAACAGCTAGCATGCTAACAGTGCACTTCCTGCTTCATTGAGAATAGTACATGCTATAATTAGACGAGAGAGCGCACAATGGACTCATTTTAACCCAAATAGCAGCTTTTACAACATATCTGTGCTAGGACAAAGCAGATGCTGGTAATGCTAACAACAACTAGCATGCTAACAGCGCACTTCTTGATTTATGCTCGTATTAGACGCAGACAGCAAACTCGTTTTCACCCAAATAGCTGCTTTATTTGTCAATCAATGTGTCTGTGCTAGGATAAAGCAGATTCTGATTATGCTAACAACAACTAGCATGCTAACAGTGCACTTCCTGTTTCTCACATGATAAAACGCGTTATAATTAGATGCTGGCAGCTCACAGTGGGTTCATTTTGACCCAAAGAGCAGCTTTTACAATATAGCTGTACTAGGGCTAAAAAAAATGACTCAACTACATGGACAGTATTCATGTACAGCCACTTCAAGAAAACCTGAATATAGAAATTTCTGACGACGTGTTGATACTTTGACGACACAAATGCTGTTCCGTATGTTTGTAGTAGTCCGTTTTGCCTGTTTTGTAACTCACATGAGCGGGCTATTATTACTGGAGCAGATCAGGCGAGCCAAAATCATTATCATCCTCTGCCTCCTCCACCAAGGCCGTGCTGCTATTGAGCCCGTATCGACTGTCTGCGTTTGTTGTTGTGCTCCGCCCTTCTCAGATTTGTTCTAATTTTTGTTTCCAAGTGGCTGCACGCGTGTCTCCCATGTGAGGGGCTTTAGGGCAGTGACGCAGATGCAGGAGAGAGAGAGGCAGAGCGGGACGATGGCAGAGGCAACAAGAGGTGAAAGATGAAATGGATAAAGGATTCCGTGCTTTATTCTGGAAGATAACATGGCTATAGTGGCTGGTTATATGTACATAACACTGGGCTGCACGATACTAAGAATTTACATTGTCTTGAATCATTTTACTATTTTAACTTGAAGTATGCCTTTTTGCCCCCTTTAGGAAGTTTGTCCATTCCTACAATGCGGAACAATGGAATCTGCTTTAGGCTTGAGTCGACAAAAACTAAAAAAAATACTAAAACTAGTTTTATGTCACAATTATCATGGCCAAAACGATTGTGATGAACAATAATATCACCATAGAAACAGTTTAAAATGTTATGGATATTAGTATATAAACAACTTTTACAGAATTTGTTAAAAGTGAAAGCTATAATCTAGAGAAGAACAACATGGATAGGTGTTTTTTTTCTGCATAACCATCCATTTGTTATTGATTATCTCTGTTATACAAAATAGACCATGAACGTGTGTCGTCTACCCTTCTTATTGCAACAAACAATATTATTGTTTCTTGTCTTATCCTTAACTTAAACTAGAAGTATGGATACTAAAAAAAAACATAAATAGGACAAAAATTTACCCTGAGCTCTGTATCTGTAACTATAAGAGCACATTGTCATATTTATTTATGTAACCTTGATTATTGTGTAGTACTTATGTAGGGAATTCCTATACTTTTTGGCTGTGAGAAAAGTGTCAGAAAAACCCAAGTGTGTGTGTTTTTTTACTTATATAATATACTAATATATGGGTTTGCTGATATGATACATGTGCAGCCCTATATATGCAAATGTTTCTTTTTTGCTGCACACAAGTTGACTCTTATGGAATCAGCCGCAATTCATAAATATGGAACACACAAGAGCATGCTGTTTGGATTTGGTCAAGTTTTTGTAAAAGTATGAAATTTCAGATTCAGATGTCAGATGAATTTCACACATTGCAATAAAATGTAATTAAAACAACTCAATAATTTACATTTCACATATAGAACATATCGCAGTAATAATTAACCAGCCAGTATGTACAATGTGTGGAGCAGTTGGTTGTCTAATGATTAACGTGCTTTTATTAAGGTTCACATGAATGATTAGCAAGTGCAGCCCTTCATTATATGTTTTAATATGGGATTACCGAATGACATTTCAGCAGCTTAGTGCATTATTCTTCCAATGAAAACCACCCTAAGAGAAAAAGGTAAACATGTGCAGGCAGAGACTGAGCAGCTGAAAGGTTTGTGAGCCTGTTCTCACGAGTGAAGAGACTCGATGATGACCTAGAAACCTCTCCCAAACTCTGCTCCTACATTTATGTAAGGACAAAAATGTCATTCACAAAGTTACATGCACTGACAACTGGGACACACTGGGTGAACTTGGTAACAGGAGTACATTCTTATTCCAGTCTAGAAGAAGAAACTAGGCAGTCCCAAATCAGAAACAGAACAGATTTAAACATTGTACCATTTTAAGATAATCCGCAAGCACAGCCTAAAAGCAGAGTTAACATTTTGATCGAGAGAATGTGCAATCAAAACTGCACTTGGGTCTAAGAAATTTGCAATCAAAAACTGCACATGGGTCAAGAGAATGTGTAATAAAAACTGCACATATGCTTGCGTAATGTGCAAACAAAAACTGCACAAAAGCTTAGGGAATGTGCAATCAAAAACTGCATAAAAGCATAGGGAATGTGCAATCAAAAACTGTATAAATGCTTAGGTTATTAGCAATCAAACACTGTAGAAATGCTTAGGGAATGTGTAATCAAACACTGCACACATCAAGGGAATGTGCATTCAGAAACTGCACAGTTTTCAAGGGAATGTCAATCAAAACTGCATAAAAGCTTAAGGAATATGCAATCAAAAAGTGCACACAGCTCGAGGGAATGTGCAATCCAAACTGAATTGCCCCTTAAAGGCCTGCTGATGATGTACTTGTGGTTATTTTGGCATCTTGCTTTTGTTTAAAGATGGTGTTGAATATATTGTGTACACAGTGTTGGTGATGTCTTCTGTTGAAGCACCTTTTTCCAAGACAAATTTCTCAAATGGAAGACAATAAAAAAATATCTTATAATAATAATTATATTATTATGTGGATTCCCTCCCCATTGCAACAAGTGATTTACTTTAACTTCAACAAAATATATTCCCGGATCCACTCAATGACAAAAATGTCTTTTTTAAAGATCTATTAGTAATCTTTGTTAAGTTACATAGAGCAACTATACCTTTCTTGTTGGGGTCCACCACATCCTTGTCTCCATGGTGATTTTATTGCTTTGCAAAGAATGTTCTACAATATGGGAATCATTTTACCTATCATGCATTTATTAAATTAGCCGATGGAGTTTTTAAATATGTCAACATTTGCCATCTGCCGTCTGGCAGTTTCCTGTTATAATATAAGCAGTCTCCCAAATTTGCCTGTGATGCCCTCCCGCTGTGCACCTGTAATCACTCAGCACCTCCGCCGCCTCTGTCATTAGCACTGCTGTTTGTTTTGGTCTGCATCTCCTTACGTTGTCTACGTTTGCTGCTGGGATCATCATGTCCTGTTGTGACAAATACAACAGTTTAGATTGTAGCCTCATTTGAAATCAGGCATCTGTATTTTGAACTACATTATTGAACAGGACTAAGAAGTCTTTATGGTTTGAGACCTGAGGGGTCTATTTGCACGTTCATTGTTTGAGTTAATGTCCCAACACTGAGCAAACAAAAAAATATAAATAATAAGAACTAGAAAAATTAAGCACTTGGTTCAGTTGTCTCTGTAGGACAAAAATATGTATTTTAATCAACATCACTTTTGACGCTTTAATAGTACTCAAAATTTGACTGAAAATCTGTCGGCAAAAATTACTCAAGTAATTTGTAATTTTGGACCAATTTTTCTGCTCCTGTATCTGTAACTGTACTTTCACTTAAATAACAAAATTGAGTACTTCTTCCTCTGCTTGTCTTAGACAGGATTGAAGTATCTCATAAAATATGCATTGACTGTAAAATGAACCTAACATTTTCAGAAATATGACATTATACTTATTATAGTTTAAAGATTACACATCAAAGGTGTCATATTTTTAATCTTTTTAATCACACTATTCACAGTATTCTAATTTTGCATATCACCAAAACAACCACTGCGATATTATGTTTTTGATACCTCCCACTTCTAAGTATATGCATTCTTTTCCAGGTATGATGAAGAAAAAAGAAAGTGAAAATCAAGATTATGAACTATAAACCTATAGAAGGACATCTATCTAAAAAAAAAAGGAAAGAAAGATGCGGACCTAGCTATGAATGACTTTTACTTTGAATTTGACAACACATTCAGGATTTAAAGCATTAACTCAAAAATATATATATAATTTTAAATGCTTTACTACATATATGACACTGTTTTGATTAGGTTTGATCAAATTTATGATTAAAAATAAGATCTCAAAAACACACACATGCCCAAAACCTTTTCCAGTTTTGTTGCATATAAATAGCCTACTGTTTATTTATTTCAATTTGTACAAGAAATTGAAAACCTCACTATGGGCCTTTTTTCTTCATTTATTGTCGTCAGCACTAGCCAAATCTGTGTGAGGATCAGGTAACAGTAGCAATAGCACAGAAGCTAAATCCCAGTAGCATTGTAACCTAACACTGTGCGCGACGTTAGCTTAGCCTGGGAAACACTGCGTAAATGATTCAACAGCACCTCGACGCGGCACCAACGTTCAAACTAGCATTATCTGTTTACTCTGAGGGTTTTTACTTTTTAACATGTAATAAAATAGCTTTAATGTACAATTCCTTCAGTTTTATGATGATATTGTGCATCACACTTCATTAGCTGCTATGCTAGTTTGTGTATCCTTCTCAGTTCAAAGTCTAGCTAATTTATCTTCGCGCCAATCACTGACCTTGTGTCCTTGAGCATGACACTGAACTTGGATTGTCTCAGTAAAGATTATATTACGGTTTTAGTCTCCTGTTTAAAGGTGACATTTTAAGGATTTTTGATCATTCAAAAGATCCAATTGTTTAATCTTTTTTTAACATTACACAAAACAAACTGAACAAATAGAACCTTCTTTCTTTCTTTCTTTCTTTCTTTCTTTCTTTCTTTCTTTCTTTTACTGCAGCCAAAAGTGCATTCCACAGGTATCCATATCTTATCATTTCCAGTTTTGCATTGTTGTAAAGTCAAATGGAATATCAGTGTTGAAGACAGTCTGCAGTGCCTGGTTGATCTCAGTCCAGTATTTATGAATCATAGGGCCACTTGACAGACGCAGTTTCTACAACGACCTTACTTTTAGATTGAAAAGACACGATATTTTGTTTTTACTTGTTATTTAGTCTGGCAATGGTTTTTTTATCACTCTGGATAAAACGTAAACGTAGTCAGTTTCTTTGCCCCCTTTAAGCCCGGATGAGTTCCTATTGTAGCCAGGAACGGCCTGTAAACTAGTTGGCTAGTTAGGAGTTGGCAATGTGGAAGTGTTTTTCCTATAGAGACAACAAAAATGTGAAGTATTTTCTTGTTTTTGAACTTAAATGAATGCCTCTCATCATTTAGTCTCCATATCTTATCCTGCATGTCACTGCATGAAGTGGACCTAGCCTTGAACACTCCTTGGAAGGAGCAGCAGTCCCTCCCGAATCTGTTTAACTGTCTATTGTCCATTGTGATTTGGATTTCTTAATATGATGATGAGATTTTCACCCACATTTGCCAACGTTTGCCAGTTTGTTGTACACATTTGGCCATTTTTGTTGTTGTCTAACGACGTCACAATATCCTATTGTATTGTGAGAAGAAACATCATAATTTAACATCATGACCAAACAGCAGTGAAATCCTCAACACTGTCTAATAGATCACCATTCTTCTGACCAGCTTTTAATTTTTATGCATGCCTTTTTATATATTTTTTATATTTTATTCATCGCTTTATGTTGCACCTACGCCGAAGCAAGTTCCTACGTTTGTGAATTTCCCTGACAATGGCAATAAACCGCTTTCTGATTCTGATTCTGAAAAAATCTAACTTTTGTGAATGATATGTAAGTAAAGTAAAGTTAATGTGACATAAACAGCCAGATAAAAAACAATTTACATTTAGGTTTTCTTTCTGTTTTTATATCTCACAATTGTTTTATGATTATTTTGAACCTGAATAATCACAATTACTAATTAACCTAATAATCTTGACATGCCTAATGATGCTATAACATTATACAAAAAATTACTCAATTTGTTGCATTTGTCTAAATTTCACAGTTCTGTTGTTGTTGTTGTTGTGTTCTTGGAGAAGACACCTCTTCAGTTTGCTAAAGAAAAAATATCACGATTAACGATAACATTGAGACTATTTTATGCCACTGACACGATAACCTTAAAGCAGGATTGTCCCAGTAAACCTCTAAACATACAGTATTGTCAAAAAACATGAATTGCAAGAAATAAATAGCAAAATGAAACACACAAGTGCTAGTTGGTGTCTATAAAAAGTCATAAACATTACGTTTTCCATTCTTTACAGCTCCATTATTATTGTATTACAGATAAATAACAATAATTTCCCTACTATTGCAAAGAAAATGTACACATGAAAAAAATATTGAGGCCCAAAATATATTGTCCTATCTATCATATATTGAATGATAATTCGATAGAGTAATCCATGCCATCTCTTGGAGGGGAGCACAAACAGTCCTAGCAGTAGCCTTTAGCAGTTAGCCTGTTAGCCGTTGCTCTGTAGTGGTGCCGTGCTGGTTCCAGACAGGATTGCCTTACACTTGTACAGACAGTGGCCTCGTGCTCTCCTCCTCTTCTCATGTTAGCACACCTTGTAACTGTTGAATGTAAAATTTGCTTAAAAAGGTTGACCTTTCATGCTAACAAGCTACACGTTGTTCTCTGAACATATGAATATGTTAAAGCTGGTGTACCTGATTTTCACACCTCCAAACATGAAGCAGTTTTTTAAACCTGTGTAACTCTTCCCTAGCTTCCAAACTCTTTAATCATTAATATTCACATACATTCATTTTAGGCATGTGCATATAGCTTTAAAACAACTTTTTCAGATGGTGAAGGGAAACTGGGGTGGACCACCCAACTCCAACCAATCACAGCACTGTTTTCAACTCCTTCCTCCAGTTTGACTAGACTTAAAATACTTTACACACAAAAAAGTTCAGTACTTCAGCTTTAAGTACAAAATACTATAATTTCTAATCAAAATAAACCTCATTCTTCCATATCTTGTTTTGTATATCTGCCGTGTGTAATTTCACAATGTAAATAGGCATGGATCTGTAAACTAAATATTTGGCCTACATTTATTTCTGCTTACAGGTCATATATACAGTATACTATACAGTTAATGGTTTCTCTCTTTTTGCATTTTAGGCCTCACAAGACATGTTTCTATTACGAAAAGTTGACATTTCTCTTTCGACAAATACTGCAATTGCTTGTTCACAAATTCAGCTAAATAACTGCAGCCTTTGTGCATTTCTAACTGCTACCAAGTGCAATTTCTTCTCGATTGCGACTATCCATTTAGCCATACCACTAAATAGCTAGACCATTTAGTGTCATGGCTAGACATTAACTATTATGATGACTAACAGACTTTTCCACTGCCCTTTATAAAAACTTGATTGCTTGTATGGGATTTTGCCAGCTCAATAATCGACTTTACCTTTTTGTTTCCACAGCTCTTCAGGGAAGTCAGAATAATGAAGATACTGAATCATCCAAATATAGGTGAGTTCACACTACAAAGGCCCACACAATACACACAGCTTAGACCATAATCTCCAACCACCACCCAGCACAGACCTGTCAAACGTGTTGCTCAGAGGTGGGCAGAGGAGCCAAAGTTTGTAATCAAGTGAGAGTAATGTTACTTCAAAAGAATATTAGTCAAGTAGAAGTACAAGTGAACAGATAAATAACTCGATAAGTGTTAGACGAAACAGCTGCTTATGTACTGAGTAACACTTTAGACATAAAAACAGAAGTGAATAGAGTTTGTATAAAATTAAGAATACAGTTACTTCAAAATGATATAAGTACAAAGTAGTTTCAAAGTAGAAAAAGTAAGAGTAAAAAAGTGTTTGAGAGTCTAGGGCTACATTCATGCTGCAGGTCAAATCTGATTTTTTTTTTATGGCTTGGATCTGATTTTTTTCAGGACAGTGTGATTTTTTTTTTTTCAGTTGTACAGGCCACTTATGTGGTACTAAATCTGATTTGATTCTGATCTTTTAACTGCAGTCTGAACACACAGGTCACATTAATCTGACTTCTGCACTGAAATTAAACAGGCGACACATTTTTTTTTTTTTTACAAAGGAAAAGACAGGAATTAAACAGATTCAACCTTCAAACGTGGCCAGACAACAGCAGTGAAGCTAGAAAGTGCAAAGAAATGTCAAGTTTCAAAATGGATTGGTTTTGTTGTTAAATGTGACAAAAATAAAATATCAACTTTAACCGATTTAAGACAAAAGATAAAGATTACTAGGCTTGAATTGACACATGCTTCCTCATTGTATTCAGTCTCATATGACAACGGCACAACTCCTGGTTTTGTCCTGTTCTTCTCCGCAGCAGACACAGGGTTGTTTGGGTTCACACATGAAATCTGATTTGTGTCACATCTTATTTGCAATGTAAATAGCCTCTCAAAAAAAACAAAAAAAAAATCTGATTTGGGAACAAATCTGACTTGAATGTCAAGACCTGCAGCGTGAACACTCCCTGGACTTGGGCTGCACTATAATGATTGCAATGTGGCTGTTAAGTACTGTGATATGGGATGAATATCAAGTCAAAAGTATTTACACGTGTGTGAAACCAATTTGTCATTGGGATATTACACTTTTGACTACACTAAGTCGGCACAAATTGTTTTACACATGTGTAAATACTTTGACTTGATATTCTTGGGGTATTTTAAGATACTTTTTGACACAATTATTTTATTTATATTAAAACAAATGTGTTCATGCCTTAATGTAATGTAACTTCACAGTGATGTAATTTAACAGACAAAACCACGACTAAGTCAGGGCTAATTTAGAGCAGTGGTTCTAAACCTGGGGGTCGGGACTCCCATGGGGGGCACAGAATGATTTCTGGAGGTACCTTGACACACAGTGGTAACTGTATATTCCTATTTGTTGGCCTACTAAAGGAAATTAGCTCAGTCTATATAGCAAAATAAAAAGAATGCGACATAAGGCTACTTTATTGCTTTGTGGGTCACCTATTTTTTGTGTTTGTGGGTTGCAAAGACCGACAGTTTGGGAGTCATGACTGAAAAAGGTCGAGAACCACTAATTTAGAGTATAGACTGAATGAATATAAAATCAAACTTTATTAACGTTTTCTTCATAAAAACTGTACATTGCAATATATTTAAGTACCGGTGGAACACCAGGTGCCACAGAGGGCGGCTGGAGAAGGAAATGTTTATGTGTCCTTAGGCAAGACACTTTACACACATTGGCTTGTATGAGAGTGGTGTGTGTGTGAATGATTGGTGGTCGTAGGAGGGGCCGATGGCACAGATCGGCGTCCTCGCTGTCTGTACCAGGGCAGCTGTGGCTACAATAGTAGCTTACCATCACCGAGTGTGGAGTGAATGAATAATGCAGTGTGAAGTATCTCTGAGTGTCCAGAAAGACGCTATATAAGTGTAATGCATTATTATTATTTAGATTATTATTATTTAGTTTCTTGCGATAGCAATTATTGCATCAGACAATATTGTGATGTTGATACTTTTGCAATATATTGAACATTTGAATCGTGAGAAGAGAAACCAAAATATGGTGCCTGAAAAACTTCTCTGAGAAGTAAAACTTTATGAAAAGGATACTCAAGTAAAAATAACTGAGTACCACCCACCTTTGCATGAAAATGTATTTTAAATGTGATGTGATTTATGAGTTAATATAATTTGACAAGAAAATATTAACTAATCAACAGATTCCAAAGAATAGACGCAACACTAATACACTTTGAATTATTAATATTATTCATAGAACACATTTGTCACTATAGAATTACTCTGAAGAGTTACCAAAACTTTCATTCAATTAATTACTTCTAATACTTCAAACTAAATATCACTTAAATAAAAGTAAAAGTATGGCATTTGAAAACTACTCTGAAAAGTACAATTCCTTCAAAAAGGTTTCTCAAGAAAATGTAAGTGAGTACTATATATACTATTACTTAAACAACATATCTATATGGAAAGTCATGTTTTCTCTTTAGTTTTATTTATGTGCAGTCTTCCATTCGCCCTCGCAGCTAGAAGCCACAAGCAGAGGCATGATCCAGCACTTAAGACGCGATTTAGATCTACTTTTTCCACACTGGCAACATTACGCCTGGACTTATCAAAATTGTTAATCGTGAAATATGATGGAAACCAGCACTTTTTCAGGTAGCGTAAAATGGTTTAGAGAAACTTCGAGGAAAAGCACATGTTAAATCACATGGATGGGACTCTAAGAACAGAAGTGGCTATTCACACTGCAATGAACCTATAATAAAAAGCTCAAGGTTAGCTAATTCATATGAAAAGTATGTCAATTATAGCCATTACAATGTGTGAACAGTTTGTCCTTGAATTGTCAATAGGACTGTAGCTGTGAAGTGACTGATATAGAGATAAATGAAAGTGAAGTTGTACTCGTGTCAAAGTTGAATTTCATGTTATTTTTGTTGTGTTTTTGTGCAGTGAAATTGTTTGAAGTGATAGAGACAGAGAAGACACTTTACTTGGTGATGGAGTATGCCAGTGGAGGTAAGTCAAGTTATAAATCACAAACATGTATATGTTGTATTGTGCATGAGGCAAGATTACTATTTGACTTTTTTTTTGTATTTGTAATGAATACAACTTAATACAGAGCACAATTTAAAGCATCTGACCAATGATCATGAGCGTGTAATTTGTAATAATTGCCATAATATCTTAAAGTTACTGACCCATCGTTTTTTCATTATTAAGCATTTCTAAATGTTTGTTGATGGACTGCTGAAACTTGTTCCAACTGGGGAATCACAACAAAACTAGAAACATCATGAGAGGCATTTTTGCGGTTAATTGGGTTAATAATAATTTGCATTGATAAGGATATGAAGTAACATTTTGGTACAGGCAGACAAAATGAAAGAACCAAAATTAGAATCAGAATCAGAATAGGTTTTGTCAGTGTTAAAATTCATAAACTAGAAACTTGAAACAAAGATAATAAGAGTAAAATAAAAATAAAAAAACATTATAAAATAAGGAATACATAAAAAATAAGTAGTTGAAATAAAATAAAATACAAACTTTGACTAAATATAACACAAAATGTACAGTATGGGGTGAACAACACTGCAAAACTGGCAGTGCAAATAGATAGAAGTCTTGTTGTCATGAGTTACTGCCTTTTGTTACTCCCATACAAATATTTTAAATTGTTTCACCGCTATTTTTAAGAATATTTCAGTTATTTATCCATTAAAGGCAACTCAAATGCACACATACATAAGAATGTTCATTAAAGCTTATTATTACAAAACAATAGACTGTCTATTCATCACTAAATAATGCATCAATTC
This sequence comes from Rhinogobius similis, assembly GCA_019453435.1. Taxonomy (NCBI): domain Eukaryota; kingdom Metazoa; phylum Chordata; class Actinopteri; order Gobiiformes; family Gobiidae; genus Rhinogobius; species Rhinogobius similis. Next base: position 26,714,301 of record CM033634.1, read on the forward strand.
AAAACATTGCTTTATAAAATGTATGAGGTTTCAGCTTTTGAAATCAATTATTGTCATTTCTTCTGACCTAATTTTGTACCTATTTTGGTGTGCAGGTGAAGTGTTTGACTACCTGGTGGCTCACGGCAGAATGAAGGAGAAGGAGGCGCGCGCCAAGTTTAGACAAGTGAGTGGAGCTGTGGGCTGTCGTCATCACTCCATACTGTTCTATTCATGGGTTTCAGGCATAAGATTCCTTCCTGAATTGAAAGAATTGGTACAGCAATGACGCAATTCAAATCAAAACGTTATATCTTTGGAAGGGGGAGACGTCCTGAGAAAATCCTTCAAATCAGGAAGGAATGATTTGCCTGAAACCCATGATTAAGTCTCAGGACTGCACCAGCATCAGACCGGCTGTGTCACTGACTGCAGAGGAGATGGAGGAAAAGATACTGTGGACTTGAGCACTTCCAAAAGCAGCTCTGACACCTAGTGGTAGTGATACATCTCTGCATTGACCCATCAGTTCAGGGTTTGCGTACGCACAGTTATGTCCTTGGGCAAGACTCTTAACTCACCTTGCCCTCTGGTGTGAGCGCTTTTGTGAATATTGACAACATATTTGCAATTATATATTTTATATTTTAATTATGTTCAGCTATTGCTTTGCCCAGACATGTTTTTAAAGTGGAGATATTATGCATTACCTTTAATGAGCTTTTAAACTTGTTACAACAGTGTCTCCTCATCGTTAGTTTACTCAAAGTTGTGTCCTGATGGATTCCTGCAATGGAAAATTTACGACTCCGAGTGACACATGTAGAGTTCTAAAATGTCACGTAACGACTTTTCAAAAATGAAAACATGTAAATGCCAATCTGCTGCTTGTTACGTGAAATGTCACTATATAGTGGCGGGGTTTATCAGATCTGCAGTTTGGAACAGAAAGTCAATGGACCTGTTTCTATTATTAATCTGTTTTAGATCTACATTTACAGTGAATAAAAACTGTACAATGATGATCTCCTCATGTTATAGTAGAGTACTGCGTATTTGAAGAAAGCATTATTATTATTATTGCATTATTATATGTCCCCTTTAAAATTTGTTAATTAAGTAATTCGTTTTTTATTGTTAGCGTGCTTAATGTTCCAAATTAATCTTAAAATAGTTTAAGTAGATTTTGATTCCTGTCACCAGCAAAGCATATGGATGTTGTGTCCTTGGCCTTCATTTCGGTGTATGTATGTGCATGAGTGCGTAAATGTAGCATTTTGGAAGTAATGCCATTGACTATTAATTTCAAACTCCAATTTTCATTTGATTGCCACTGCCCAAGTGCCTACTTTCTATCCAGCTGTTCCTTTACCTAAATATCACCACAATTTAAAATCAAAATTAAAGTAAGAGCAATTCCGGCATTAACCAATCAAGCCATAATTTGTCTCAAAATAGTAGAATTCATGTGACATTCTCGGCGATGAAAATTCGGCTGTTCCTTCCCCGTGTGAGTCATGGCAGCCGCGTTGTTTCACAGGTGGGTGGCATATGTCAGAGGAGCGCGTGTGTAGTGCATATGATTGCTTTGGTGCCATATGCCGCTGTAGACATCTTCATGCCAGGTAAAATAAAAATAAATAACACCCGCCGCTGCCTGTCAGAACAAATATTGACTCCAGGACCGAGGAATAAAACAAGCTCCGAAAAGAGCAGCCGAGCCGAGTCATCAAAGGTCAAAGGCAACAATAGAGGACATATTAAAGGGAGGGCAGGACGAGCGTTACATCAGATTACAGCTTGACCATGCAGGCTTTTAAAGGAGACATAATGTACTTTTTTCAGGTTCTAACTATCAAACTATCACAAAATGAGATCATCATTTTACATTTTGTTCATTGTAAACTGCAATATTGATCTGCAATGGCTAAAAACTGCAGAACTGATAAGCCCCGCCTTCTCACAGTGATACAACAAGCATTTACATGTTTTTATTTTTGAAAAGTGGCTACGTGATATTTTAGATTCAAACATGGAGTCTCAGTTTTTCAAATCATCACATTAAGTACAGGAATGTGGGCGGGGATAAGGGGCAGGTGAAAGAGGAGCACTGTAGCATCAGGAGCTGCAGGACAATACAGGATTCATTCAAACATGCAGGAATTAATCAAAATGCAATTCTGAGAGACAAGGACGAAGGAGTCTCTACCAGAAAAGTTACATGTGCACCTTCAAGATTCAAAATCGTGGCATATTATTGGCTTTTTCATATTGGCTGCACTGAAACATTGAAAAGAAAATGATCCCCCTGGGTTGATCAGTTGATTTGATATAGATAGGGAACATTGCTGGTCATATGCAGAATTCCATAAGTAAAATGAATAAATATGTATCAAATGAACCACACTTTTAATTATACTTCAGCCATATTGATAGGTCAGCTCTGTAACCCTCTTCTCTGATGGAGCGTCACAGATCTGACCTACAACTTCTTATTTATTTATTTGCTTTAATTAACAGGGACAGTGTACATTAATCAACATTTCTGTAAATGTACCAGAGTTAGCCAGGAAGGCTATTTTTAATCTGTAGTCCCTGGACCGATGGTAAATGGCCACGCTAAACACTTTAAGAATTATTTTTAAAAAGTGCTATTATACAAGTAATGAAAATACATTGTGAAATGAAGCACAGAGTGATAATAAACACACACAAGCAGAGACAGGGGAGTTCACTTGGGTGAGGAAAGCACACTAGTGATCACAGTTTATTAGCCAGTTGTTTTTTTTTGTTTTTGTTTTTTTTACACAAACTGTATGAGGTCAGTTCTCTAACACTTTCAGGGACTGAGTTCCATTCCAGGGAAGATGTATCTGAAAAGGCACTCTGACTGATTGCACCACCACCTTCTTTCCTCCATGGAGACGTTATGCCTTTGCCTAAAATGTTCCACAACATGGCATTAAGCTTATTTATCTCTATGGATACACAGGTTCAAGCTACAGATCAGATCTATGGAGAGTCGACCCTGCTCATTGTATATTTTATTTTATCTATTATTGTTGTTATAATTGTTATTATTAGTATTAGTATTATTTTATTTATTTGGATTAAACTAGATACAGGGTGCACGGTGGCAGAGCGGCTAGAGCTTCTGCCTCTCAATAAGGAGATCGTGGGTTCAAATCCCAGACCACCCCAACATCGTGCTTTCGAATTCCGAACCACCCTAACATCACACGATCTCTCTGGGTGGAGTCTGCATGTCCTCCCCGTGTTACCGTGGGTTCTCTCCGGGTTCTCCGGCTCTCCCCACCGTCCCAAAGACATGACTGTGTAGGTTAATTGAGAACTCTAAATTGTCCCTAGTGAATGAATGTGAGAGTGAATGGTTGTCTGTCCTTGTCTCTGTCTCTCTGTGTCAGCCCTGCGACGAGTTGGCCACTGTCCAGGGTGTACCCCGCCTAAGGCCCAAAGTCACTGGGATAGGCTCCAGTCACCCGCGACCCCTAACGGGAATAAGCGGTAGAAAATGAATGAAAAAATGAATGAATAAACTAGATACATTGTTTAAAGTGTTATAGTGATAATTTTCGAGATCTGTCCATAACAGGCTTTTAAAAAGATTTAGTCCAGAAAGGAATGTTAAAAGTTGAAGTAAATTCAAGATAGTTACATTTAATGCCATACTGTGGAACATATCCATCCATGTATCCATTTGCCCTGCTCCCCTGTAAAGCAAACCTGACGAGGCAGAGGTGAAGACTAAAAATACAAATAGAGGTCATACACACACAGAGCAGATAAAATGATTCCACGATACTATTTCTAACATGCTACTATCTCACTCGTCTTTCCCTCCGTTGCCCTTGACCCTTACCTCTCTTCACCCCAAACAAACACGTGCTTGTGCTCCTGTTCCAGATCGTGTCCGCAGTGCAGTATTGCCACCAGCGGAGGATAGTGCACCGTGACCTTAAGGTGAGAATCTCCACTGCTCCACATGGATAAATGCAATATCAAATTTCCCCTGACTAGTACTCGGATCATATTACGTTCAACCGCAGGGCCTTTTCGTAGCCTAATCCGTCATATCACTGTGAAATTGTCATAGTAATATATCAATCTTTTTCCCCACAGGCGGAAAATCTACTCTTAGACGCAGATATGAACATCAAGATAGCCGATTTTGGATTCAGTAATGAGTTCACGGTGGGGAGTAAGCTGGATACGTTCTGTGGTTCTCCGCCCTACGCCGCCCCGGAGCTGTTCCAGGGGAAGAAGTACGACGGGCCCGAGGTGGACGTGTGGAGCCTGGGGGTCATATTGTACACACTGGTCAGCGGGTCGCTACCCTTCGATGGGCAGAACCTCAAGGTGGGGCTTTATGTGGTGCCTTACGGTTAATAATTGGGTGTTAGAATGCAGCTAAAGGTCACAAATTAGGTGTGTTCATGCAGCACCATAGTACAGTATTTGTTTGTATTTAATGGAGGAGGTTTTGCTATTGTTTGTCATTAATCCTGAATCTGTAGTGTTGCCGGGTCTTTGGACATGAAACAAAGACTGACACAAAGTTTAACATCTTCTATGTCAGTGTACAAAGTTGAATAATTTATAGACAAAAGCATGAGCATAATTCAAGTCATGCTTATTATAGTGCATATTATTTAACGTTTCTGTGCCAAAAAGGCTTTTTTCATCTGTAGTCCCATTTTTTTGAATGTAATACAGTAAATCTATTTAGCCCCAGTACAGATATATTGTAAAAGCAGTAGTGCTCTGTCTGCGTCTAATTACAGGGCATTTTATTCTTTATGAAGCAGGAAGTGCGCTGTTAGCATGCTAGTTGTTGTTAACTTTACCGTCACAGTATGCTCTGGCCTCTGAAAGTTGTGAAAAGCACTTATAAACTTATCGCAATGAATAATTAGGATGCTTAGAATGCACTGAAATTTATCAGGCAATTTTACACTCTCCTAACTGCCCATAAACCTCTACAATGTCATCCAGCATGTGATTGGCCAAAACTTGCTCATTTAATACCTCACAGAGCCAATATAGTACCACGAAAACAAACTGTATCAAGATGTTGTTTTCAGTGCACATTTGTAATACTGCTTCTTTGCAAAGGATAAAAACAAAACAATTGAAATCACATTAGTCATCAGATTAGAGGCTAATCATCTTATAGTTCATTCTTGATACCTGAGAATTATGACAGATTGATTGCATGTTGTTATTGCTCTGGGCTTAAGTCTAAATCCTCAATTTGCAACCACGATCAGCTAGAAACAAAATAAACAAAAACAAATACGAACATTCATTCATTCATTAAAAAACCCCCAAAATAAACGTTTCTGGTCAGAGGTCAGCCTATTACTTGTCGCCAATGAAATATTATGTTTCTCTGTATGAAAATAATTTTAAAAAAAGTCCTGTAGTTTAGATTTGTTAAAAGATCTTCTGAAACAAGCAATAACAACTTACCTAAAAGTGACAAAATGTGTCTAAAAGATTCAAAAACATGACTACGAAAAAAAGCGACTTAAAGCAACAAATAACGCGACTGAAATTGACAAGAATGCGCCAAAAAGCCACAAAAACTATACTAAAAGTGAGAGGAAAGTTAACCTAAATTGACAAAAAAGCTACAAAAAACCCCAAAACGTTCTGACAAATGTGATTCTGTTTATTAGTTTGTCAGTTCATTCTGACAATTCTCATTCTCAAATTCTCCTGGTTGTGTTTAAAATGTGAACTTTGGACAGAATCCCATTATTAAAACATGAATCGCAAATATAATCGCACTGGCACTACTGGTCAGATTAGATATTTAGATATAGCTTTTTAAAATACATTGCGAGAAACAGACTTGTAAAACCAGAGCATCCCAAAACACACTCTTCCACGGCGAGGCTGCCTACAGGGATGACCTCAAAGTGAGCCACTTGAAATGAATAAATTAAGTGAGGAATTTCCTGCTTTTGTCACTGGGATTGACCCACTTGCCCTGATTCATGAGTTTCAATATAAAGCTGGAATGCAGGGGGTCAGATAAGGGCACTCCCGCTGCTATATTTCATTGCCTGTGTGATTGTTTTTGTGTGCAGGAGCTGAGGGAGAGAGTCCTGAGGGGTAAATATCGGATCCCCTTCTACATGTCTACAGACTGTGAAAACCTGCTCAAGAAACTGCTAGTCCTCAACCCGGTCAAACGAGGCAGTCTAGAGGTAAAGCACTGCTCCTCCAAAGACTGAAAGAGCCTTCTAGCAAACAACATATTCATTAGCAAACAGAAATATAAATTGTAGTTTAAGTGCCAGGAAATCATGGTATAATAGGCTATTTAATTTATACGAACCAATTAGCGCTAAATGCTACATGGCAATAGATGTATGCTTGCTAATTGGGTATGTTTATCTTACAAATTAGCCACGTTGAATTAGTAATTGACTTTACTAAACATAATTAGCTTTTGCAGTAAAATATGCTACATTCTAGCAGCGAGATAAATGATTCCCGTTACTTTTAGCTTGTAGCCTGTAGCTTCTGTCGTGCTAATTGCTGCTCTAAATTGCTAACTTAACTAGCTGCTAATGTTCTCTACCAAGGCATTGACACACTGTATTGGCTCGGCGCACAGTAGCAGGTGGCTAAGCTAATCGTTTCTCACAGCTAATGCTAACTTTAATTTAAAAACGTGAAATCTAAAGAAACAACCAATTCAAATGTAAAGTAAAGACTACCTGTTTTTATTTATAGATTCCTTCTGTTTTTATTCATTTTAGTGTGACTGCAAAAACCCCATAGAGATGGAATTGGACAGGAAGTATTAAGTAGTACAAAGAGCTAGCCATTTTGAAAAGAAATAGTCAACTGAAATTCCATGCACAGAGCTCATTATCATACTGGTATTCAATTTGCCAAAACCCATTCTTTTTCAATACATAAAATGTCACTGGCTACTCTTTCTAATGTTAAGTTGGTTTGAAAAATCTCTGTAGCCCGTCGCACATTTTATTACAGTAAATTAGATCCCTTTTCTTTCCTGTACTTATAATACAGCATCATTAAATAGCTTTATCCTACGTCAATATTTCCTGCATTTACGAGTGCTCAATAGTAAAGATTTCTCCACCAAAGATAAAAATTGATCTTGCTATTGTTGTCCATCCCCTAGCAGCAGAACTTCTCATTTACTGCACTCGCGTGGCCTCAAGAGAGCATTCTGGGTCCTGGTTTAATTACACATGATTAGATATATGTTTGTGTGCGCTTCACCAGGCAGGAAGCCGTGTCCGCTAACATTAATGATGGCTAATTATGTGTGTGTCTGTGTTCTGTGTGTTGTTGTTGTTTTTATCAGCAAATCATGAAAGACCATTGGATGAATGTGGGTCACGAGGAGGAGGAGCTTAAGCCTTACATCGAGCCGGAGGCGGACTTCAGCGATACATCCAGGATAGGTGTGTGCTGCTGCCCCGGCCTATTACGACAGTGTTGTGGTGCTTGTTTATGTGTGCCAGAGAGGGCTGGAAACAAAGGGAAGGGACTGGCTGGAGGAAATAATAACAAAATAATTGGACATTTTCAAACTTCAAGAATTTAGTTGCTATACAAACAGAATGGTGCAGTAGTTATAGGACAATACATAATATTGTTTATCTCAATAAAAATACATTTATGATACATTTTGTATAATTCTGATAATCGTTAACAAAGATAATCACCATTATACCACCAGACTGCACAGAAAAAAATACTTTTCCACCATGCTCTCGTGTTGATATTTTCAGACAATACATTCTATAATAGTTGTTTCATGTCCATAACATTTTGAAATTGTCAGCTATAATTATCAAGATATTATCGTTAATTGCTATAATTTTCGCCACAGAACTTCAATTTTGTCCAGTGTCTACAGTTAATCAAATTTAAAAATGACTACTCAATATCAGTGTAAGAATTTAAACATTAGAAATAGTTTGAGGTATTCAGTCACTGCATTCTTTGGAGTTGGTGAGCACTGCTGGCCTTGTGTGAACAATGCATTTATTAAAGTAAGAATTGCGGTCTTATATGGTACACCAGACCTCTGTAAGAGCGTCTTATTATTTTAATGTCTTGAGTATTTAAAGAGCTAAGTGTCTCTCTAAATATATGACATCTAATCTATCTATCTATAGTCATCTATGGTCATCTATCTATAACCATGCACTTAGAACTGTATGCAGTGCTATCCATAATGTGTTTTTTTTAATATTTTACAGCATGATTAAATCAGAAAAAATTTTACAATGTCCCTGGTTGGACGTTTTTTTTTTTTTCTCTCATCGATCTCTTTAAAATGTAATCAGGCTGTTTAAAAGTCATATTTTTGAAGACTATATTGATAACATGATTGTCACTTCTTTATCATTCTAGAAACACTGCTCAATTGGGACTTTCATTTCTTTGTATTTGGTCATGAACATTAGCTCTTTGTAATTGTCTCAGTATTGTGTGTTATTGAACCTTCTGGCAGAGGTCATGACTTGTTGCTCTTCACCTTTTCCCAGAGCTAATGGTGACGATGGGCTTCCCTAAAGATGAGATCACAGACTCGCTCCAGAACCAGAAGTACGACGACGTCATGGCCACGTACCTGCTGCTGGGCAGAAAAGCCCCGGAGGTCAGTCACACCGCTGCTCTCATCAGGGACTGGGAGGTTTTAGAGTGCAGAATGTGATGGTGTCATACGCAGGAGACCGTTTTAGGTTGAATTCATGTGCTGTCATAATATACTAGTCATAACTGGGCTGGGGAGCTCAGAATTTTTTGGTTAAATTTGGCTCATCAGAATGCAAGACTTTTCCTGGTCTGTTGTATCTGTGTAACTACCAGTTTTGGTTCTCAAAGCCAAAATTTATACAATCACAAAGGACTGGATGCAAGCTCTAACATCTAACATTTAACTGACTGCTGCTGCTGTTGAATGTTGAACTTTCGAATTGGCTGTTAGTGTCCATTAAATACTATAGCCCTGTCTATGGGATTAGGAATAATAAGGGATAAGGATAAGGAATAATGAGAAATTAGGACTGTTACCTTAGCAATTAAGAATTTAGAACAAATTGCTTTAGCTTTTGAATGTGAACAAATCCTCAAAATGCTTAAACCAGGGCTGTACCCATTAATCAAATAATAGTGATTAGTTGACAATAAAAAATAATAGTAGTTTGTAGTAGTATTTTGATAATTGTAATTGTTATCTTGTCTAATATCAAAGAACAATATACAATTTCTGATTTTGATCAATGATACACTTTTATTTGTAAATGTTCTCTATAAAGAGAAGTCTTTATAAGGTTGATAATGTATTTTAAACGTTTCAATGTACTGTAGAAGTTAGTGAGCCATGAGTAGAATGTTATGATATTGCCTAAAAACAGCTGTTAAAACCAATAGTTCTTCAAGTTGCAAATGTAATCAATTGTCAAACTCCAAAGAAAAAGTATTTTTTTCTAGAAAAAAATTTAGTGCTTAACGGTTGTTACTTTCCCAACATATATTGTCAGAATTAGCATTTGTAATTTCTGTTAGATTGAACAAACTACATCTTAAAACATTTACATGGCTTAGAAGTCAGTTATTATTCTTTTTGAACCATCTTCTACCAGCTGAAACGTAACTTGGAAGTGTCTGAAACATTCTGTGTATGGTGAAAGCTCTGTAATAAGTTTTAAGTGCTTAGGTTATCAACCATCTCTGCCGTTATCAGTCTGAGAAAAGCTATCAGGTAGATCCACAACAAAGCACAACCCTATCTGACCCACCTGACTCTCTCTCTGTGTTTGTCACAGTTTGAGGGCAGCGAGCCTCTGACCAACAGCGTCCTGGCTCAGCGACAACGGCCGACCAGCGACATCAACAACAGCTCCAGCGTCTCGCCCGCCCACCCCAAAGTCACGCGCAGCATCTCGGCCAATCAGAAGCAGCGGCGCTACAGCGATCATGGTGGGGATGAGGAAGGTGGAGGAGGAGGTGGTGGTGGTGGTGTCGTAGAGAAGCCAAGTAAAGTAACCCGGCGTCCTACCCGGCTCTGAGCGTGCTGCTGCCTGCGTCTTCTGTAGGGGGAAGCTGCACCGAGAGGCACAATTGGTTCAAGAGTTATATTCATACTATATTAGCACATTATTTTTTCTGGGTTAAGATTTCAGATTATCTAAAGGACATTGCAAAAGTTTTAGATGAGGATTTCAGCAAATAAAAGTGCATTAGTGTTCTAAAACAGAAAGAAATGCAGACAAAAACTTGGAAAAACAAAGGATTCGTTGATTGTGCAATATTAGAGATGAGAAATATATCCAAAAATTGTCATTTGGAGATATGCTAACGTTGAGTAGTATATAATTTATATTATTAATATGCTCCAAAAAAATCTCTTAAAAAGAGACAGAAATGTCTAGTGTGATTACAAGGGTATAAAGTGAGAATAGTCAATATCACTGTGTACAGTTGTGTATACTTACACAAATGAATACTAACGCTTTTAGAAGTAGAATTTTATTTTAAAAGCAGCAATATCTGATTAAAAACATGATCATCAAAAATAATAAACCTGTGTATATGTAAATTTAATTTAGGTCAATAACCAATATTTAGTATACAAATTTAAATAATCATAATAATAATACAAAGATATAGAAAACCATTAATAATTTCACTAGTTTTTGTTTTCATTGATTCTCAGAGTAATCTTACTGCTTACTGGTGTAAATTCTACTTCTATATATAAATTATATATATGAAAACCACTGATATACAGTCTATGATGAAAATAACCCATTTAAAAACATTTTAATAGCAAGAATAGGAATAAACCAGTTACGTTTCAGCTATTTTTACACCTCACTTAATACTTTTGCACTGTGCTGTATAATAACTTTCTGCTCAAATTGTCTCCTTATTAAAAAGTGACTTATTGTTGGGTTATAGCAGCTTCCTCCTAGTTCATGTGGGGCCATTGTGTGTGGCGCCATCTGCTGGCTGCTGTCCTGCAGCACCTCAAAGCATGAGGAGGGAACAGCTTTACTTCAGACCTGGGCCCTGTAGCACAAAGCAGTGAAAACATCTTCAGATACAGTTCTGAACCTCAGTTAGACAAAATATTAAGGGGATAAGTATTATCAGAAAGTTGTTTTTTTTTTTTTACTGAAGAGAGAAGAGAGAGTTTTTATCCTTACAAATCTTTTGAAAGCACAAGTTGTGACATTATTCTTTGCAGTTTCTCAGTCTAACTAGTGCAATTGCATTTGTTGACTTGCTCAAATATTTTTTCTTGCTATCACTGTCGCTTATAATATTACTAATTATTATTAGCCAAGTAATCAAAGCATTAATTAAATTGTGTATTGAAATTTTTACATACATTGTTTTCAGAGGACTTCTAGAGGTAATGTATAGTATAGTATAGTAATCACATTGCGCACAGTAAAACATAAAAAAATAACCACATAAACAAACAATGGACATAAATTACAAACCGTAAAAGTACCAACAAACATTTGACACTTTATATTAAGCAAGCTGAAAAGATTACGTTTTTAAATAGATATTGCAATTGGCAAATCTCAAAGTCTGCAATTTATTATTTTTATTTTTTGCCAATACATGGTACTCTGTTGAGAACTAGATTGAGATTCAGAAAAAAATATTTATGCTAACACTGTAGGTAGAGTTCTGTATGAAATTTGCCTAAAAATAAGTCTGCCCTATTAAAATGGCATTAAAAACCCACCTTACAAACTCTACTACTTTTTCATCTTTGTGGTACAGGGCCCTGTGTACTTGGCCTGTAGTTTGAACTGTGGTGAAGATGTTGAAGAGTGACCTATTTTGTTAATGCTTGCTGTTTGCATTTTGTTTCAGTTGTGTGTTTTTGTACTAGACATTCCTAGTATATATACCCCGACCATGTAACAAATCTCTTCCGCTCTGTTTGCGTTGCAGTGGGTCCGTCGGTGCCTCCCGCCGTCTCCTACACCAAACGTGGCCAGGCACTGAGCGTGGAGAGCGACCACAGAGAGGAGTGGGACGGAGCGCGCAGACTGGAGCTCAGCACGTCCAAAGGAGATGTGCCTGCCTCGCCACTAGGGGTGCAAGAGAGGAAGAAGACCACAAGTGCTGTAGGGGTAACTGCTGCTGCCTTGAACAGTGACTATGAGAGAGTTAGAAGTAGTGTAGCGCTACAAGTAGTCTCAAAGTTGTGTTTAGGGCTAACTAACAGTTCTTTTTTAGTAACTGACTAGTCAAACGACGAGATGTTTTTAAATATATTTTTATCCCATCAGAGTGTGAAATAAGCGGCCTGAAGGCTTCTAGACAGAGAATATTTGCAAAAAAGGTGTATTCTTTCTGAAAACAAGAAAGTGTTTATTGTATTTGGTATTTTTTATTGAATAATTCCACTTTCTATGTATTAACACGTCTTTTGGCCATGTGTTTCAGAGTGCAGAAAAGAACTACAATTATCAAACTACGATTACGACTATTGTAGGGCTGCAACTAACGATTATTTTATTAATTGATTCATGTAAAAAATATTCTTGTAATTTATCAAATAGCTATTTAGCTTTCGGAAACCCTGTGACATTTTTTTTTTATTTGACCTCTATTAAGTGAAAGTGATGCTGCTTGAGGTCATCCCAATGGAGTATATTTACATACAAAATATCAAAAACACCAAATGTACACATAAAACCTCTTCTCTCAGCTCATAGTATGTTTTGATGAGTTGGTGTACAGTCCAGATAGCAATTATTCCTAAAGTAGTTGACCATTATTTCAATAATCAATTAGTTGTTTCAGCTCCAGATTATTGTAATAGTTGACTTGTCATTATGCCCTTCAATTGTTGCAGCCCTGAAGTTAAATGCAATTTTCTGACAAATATTTTTTTATTAGATTTGTAACAGAATTTTGTTAACAGTGCATATCTTCAACACTTGCATTACTTCTAAAAAGTGCTCTGAAACATGACCTGCTAAGCTAACGTAACAATTTCACACACATGTTTTTGTATTTCTAATAAGACTAAAACACCATTAACTAAATTACAATAGATATCATTCAAATTGCACACTTAAGTAAATACTAAAAAATAATATTGTTTTTGTGTCTTTTTTTCCCTTTTCACATCTAGACCAATGGATCCATGACCCGTAGAAATACTTATGTGTGCGAGCGCTCTTCAGACCGATATTCAGCTATTCCCAATGGCAAAGACAGCAGGTAAGACGTGCTGCTCACACTGGCCTTTTGAATTCCTTTCTGCATTCAACATTCAGCGTGCACTTTCGCTTTTAATTAACGAAAACCATTTAATCACATTATGGCTTACCGTGACAGTGGTCTTCTGGGATTCTGGGATAATTAGACTAGGAGACCAGAGTTAAAATGTTGTTATCTACTTTTCCTAGCCATAACCACGTACTGTACACATTGTTCAGTGTTTTTTGTCGTTTGTTTACATGTTCTGTTGGCAGGAGCAGTATTTGTGACTTGAGTTTCTGTGGTATGTATTACTAGTTTTAGTGTTTGCATATCAGTAAGCAGGCTGACATTTTCTGGTAAGCAATAGCATTCTCAGACGTTTGTAGTAACTTTTCTCACCGGGACAAGACCAAAACTAAATTAAAAGTTAACCAGGTCTAAGTCAGTGCTAAGTTGTGACTCCAGGCTCAAACCAGGAACCACGTTCCAAATTCAGTATGGAGTCAAAAACTTAAGAAGTCATATTGTGCTTTCTTCAGGTACTTAGTATGATGATCTACTATGACATAAGTAGATCATCATTTTACATTTTGTTCATTGTAAACTGCAATGGTGATCTAAAATGTCTTAGTAGAGGAAACAGGTTCATTCACTTCCCTTTTCAAAACTGCAGAATTGATAAGCCCCGCCTCTTCATAGTGACCACCTAACAAGCAGCAGATTGTCATTTATGTGTTTTTGTTTTTGAAACGTGGCAATGTGACATTTTAGAATCCAACATGTGTCATTCATTTTTAGTAAGTACATAAGTAAGTAGGTAAATAAAGTTTTTTTGTATAGCACCTTTCACAGGCAACAAAGTCACAAACTGCTTTTTTTTTTATAATCACAGCTAGTACAGGGATGTGGGTGGAGAAAAGGTGTTCGTGAAAACAATCATTTTCTGAGCATTCGAGCCTCATTTTCAGGACAATACAGGATTACTCATAACTCATAACATGCAGGAATAAATCAAAATACAACTTTGTGTAAACTAATGATGAGGAAACAATTTTGTAACAAGGTTAAGCTCATTAAAGGCACTGTACCTGATTTTTACTGTGAAAAACACAACTAGTTCATGTGCCTGATTTTTTCCCTGTAATAAAGTAAAATCTGTCCAGTACAAATAAATTGTAAGCGCATCTATTTGGGTGAATTTAAAGAGTGTTTTATCCTACAAGAAGTAGGAAATGAGCCATTAGTATGAAAATGTTTGTTAGTTTTACCATGACGTTTTATGACGTTCTGGGCTCAGAGACTCGTGAAAAGTGCTTCTAAACTCATAGCGGTGAATATTTAAGATGCTGGGACAACTTTAGGTGAGTGAGCGATGCATTTGACTGCTGTAAAGGCGTTAACATGAACTAGTTCTGTTTTTCATGTTTCAAAACAGTAAAATCAGGTACAGCCCCTTTAAAGTTATTTTGCATAATGTGGTTCCTATAAATATTTAGGCCTGGCTGTCACAATAATTATGACTTCAAACTGTGAAAGCGGGAACAATATTGTTTGGGACTCAATTTTTATTGTGTGTTCTGATTCTTTGCACTTCAAAGGAACCTTTTAAGATTTGAGCTGTAGAGTTGGATAAATAACTTCAGTCAATGACTCATTATGGATTCTAACTTGTGTTTCATTGTGAATATATTGTACTTCAAAATATACTATCGTGGCAGACCTATAAACATTGCATCTAGCTAATACACATAGATTAGAGCTGCAAATCACCGTAAGTATGAAAGTAAGAAGTCACCATTGGAGAAGCACTTTATTAAGCTTTAACAGCTCACGATAACAAACCTGCGTGTGGTCCTTGTGTGCAGTTTGACTGAAGTATCCGGCAGCACTCCTTCTACTGCGCTGAGCTCCACGCGGCCTCGACACACCAAGTCCATGTCCTCATCAGGGCACCCCTCCAAGAGCACACTGCCCCCTATTGACGATAACTCAGAGCTCAAAGCCAGGTGAGACGTGACAAACCATGGATTTACACTCAACCACAGCAAAACTCTTTTTTTAACAGAAAACTTGAATTTGCTCAAAATAAAGGCAGATCAGGCAGGGAAGGGGTTTGAGATTTGACTTATGATTTTGCGTGGGTTTGGCTAAATAACATAACCATTCATCAAAGCTATTAGAGAACAACAAACAAAACCACAACTAACCATGACTAATCAACTGTAAAAAAGAATCCACTATAATAATTGAAAATTATAACCTTTAACTGGACCATCAACACATGTCAAAAGACCTTTTATAACAAAGAAAATATTAATTCTTTTCATGAATATCATATATCTTGAAGTCCTTTATTTGGCTGATAATGTATTTAAAAGTCTAAATCTACAATAGAAATAACTGTTTACTAGTCGACTAAATGAAAAATATGATACCCTCACATTACATGATTCACGATACGATAACATCAAGTTTGTGATACATGCAATAATCGATGTATTGCACATGATATTCTGCGATTTATCACTATTTTTAAAGAACCAAACACATTTCAACAACAGCATTTCTTTGTTAAACCATGCCCTGCACCCACGTATTTTGAAATACACCCATTTTAATCATCAGAACTGTGAATAGGTGAAATATAATGCATAGACAAGTCACAAATTTAGACTCATGATATATTGTTATTTTTTAATATGTTTTAGCACACCCTTCATATTTACCATATATTCATATATATTCATTCATATATTACCATTTTATCACAAAAATGATAGCAACATAAAGAAACAAAATAATTTAAATATTAAAAAAATAAAAAACTTTGCGAGCCTAGAGTTCGATAAATATTATATGCTCATTTTGAATATCTTGGGGCCCCTTTACATAGGCTAAAGGGGCTGTCCTAAAAGTAAATGATTTGAACTTCTTTCAAATATTTGTAAATACATAAATAAATATCCTGCATATCTTTCTTTATTATTATTATTATTATTTCTTTATTTTTTTTGTCTTAATCTTTCAAACAAGAGTATAAAAGGATATTTCTTCAATTTTGTGTTTTGTTTTGGGGTTTTTTGTCAGATGCAAATAGCAGAGTGTATGTGAGGAAAAAAATAAAATAAAACCCTATTCTTCTTTCCTGGTCTTAAATGCTTGTTGTCCCTTCAGCTCGTCTCCACGGGGCCCCTCCACGTCGCCCTCGGCCCACAGCATCAGTACACCAGAGAAGAACCGCTTCCCTCGGGGCACCACCAGCCGCAGCACCTTCCACGGGGCCCAGCTTCGGGACCGGCGCAGTGCCACCTACAACGGGCCCCCCGCCTCCCCCACCCTGTCCCACGACACGGGGGCTCTGGCCCAGCAGCGCAGGGGCACCTCCACGGGCATCATCAGCAAGATCACCTCCAAGTTTGTGCGCAGGTACGGGGCCATTGTTGGGACAAAAAGAGTGCGGTCATCCAAAAATAAAGAAATAATTAATTAAAATGAAATTAAAATGAAATAAATAAATTATAAAATAAAAGTAGATAGATAATTTTACTGGAGGTTTAGCTGATAAAAAAACTGTTGTATTCCATCCCCTCTGACTGAATGTGTGAAGGGAATCATTCACTGCGTTCAGCACCGCCCTCTGGTGGTCATCTGGGATTACTAGCCCGATAGTTATACTCTTATCTGTCTATATATTATTGTACTGATGCCGCTATAACATTTTTGTTCCATATTTTTGCTAACTTTCCTCGACATGGCCGTAACGTAAAGAATTTCCCTTTGGGGTTGATTAAAAGTAAGAGTAAGAGTTTGCGTTGGATTACCAAACAATACAAATATTCAAATAATCAGAATTAAAGTTAAACTTTGCCAATATAGACTATATTTATATATCCTAAAACAATTTCATTGATTGATTGCAGTATTGGTTGCATAGAACTTCTTGATTTTACAGTTCTGTCTCCTTATAATCTTAGTCTGGGGGCAGGACCCCTCCGACGTAATTATTTTGCTACCTTTTTCTTGCTATTATTTTTCATTATTCATTCATTATTATTATTCAGTGTATACCTCGGGTCATTATGAGTTCAAGTCTTTTGTTTCAACCCGGCCCCGTTCAATAGCAGAAACCCGCAAAGCCCCTTATTTGAACCAAGCCTCTGACAGAATGTTGTGAGTGAGTAAACAGTGGTGCTCCAGTCACATACAGTGTCACACAGTCATGACATTTGGAACAAAGAATACTGACATAATGAGGAATACAGCAGTATAACATGGCAGGGGTTTATGCATCAGTTTCTAATTATCAGATGATATATTGAAGAAAATATAAAAAAAAGTGCATTCTCATGGACAGTTACTCTTATAAATAGTTACATTGTGACCCCATGACATGGCATTACTGTTTCATATGTAAATGAAAAACATCCCAAATTGATTAGCTTCAATTTAAATCCAAGATGAGCTCTGTATCTCAAATGGTTCACCTGCTGTAGCATAATCAATATTCCACACTCCCAAAGGTATAGCATTCTCATTCATTTATCCATAGAAAGCCAATGGGACCATGCTATGAAAAAGCTGCAGATTTCAGGAAAATAATTCAACTTAACTTTTATGGATTTTCTTCAAACTTGACACAGTTGGTGTTGATATACTAAATATTATCTGAGTAAAATTTTAGTCTGGTATCTTTTTTCATGTTTAAGATTTTGGAGGCTTAAATGGGGGTTTGGTCAAAATCAGATCTAGCAGAAATCTTCAAGTTCCTTTAGTCACAGACTTTGTACTTCTTGTGGCAAGTTGTGTTTTTTTATACCAGCTATTTCTGTTTTTTATACAATGTCAAGTTATTCTTAGACAATGTGACTTCAGCTATTTCCACACATTTTTGCTTCGTGCTTGCTCTTCATAAGCCTCTGTTTCCAAGATGCTTTGAGCTTGCCACTACATTACATTAGAGCCCCCTTTACTGTAAATCCACCTTCACGCTGGCCGTCCGCTAGCCGCTCACAGCTCTCTCTCCTCTTTCTCCCGCTCAGAGCTATGTCTTTCAGGTCGACCCGGAGGTAGGACTGCACTACGCTTGCTGCACCACAAACCCACTCTCCCGTCTTTGGCCTGTGCCTTCTTAACCTCCTGAACACGACTACATCCTTGCCTAGACTCGCACCCTTGTGTTGCAGTGTTATTTGTTTATCCTCTTGTCTCCTTACTAGCTTCACCTAAACTTTTGCTACAGCTTTTTCTCTCCTTATTCTCCCTATTCTCCATGTTTTTGGCATAAGAATGAATAGAGCCTTTAAAAGTTTAACAGAAACATTGTAAATTCCGGAATGGAGGCAAAATTGAAGTGACGCACAATGTGATTTCACCAAAGAACCTCAAAATATCACAAAAAAAGGAAAATCAAGGTGGTTTTGGCAAATCTAAGTGTTTGGCAAACACTTAGACACATGTGATTGATTTCAGAGCCAGGTTTTAACATATTTACTCATGTATTTTTACATGATTTGTTTATTTAATAGATTATTTGTAGGTTTTACTGGACAAATGTGAATAGTTTTTCACTTTATCTACAGATATATTACATACTTACCACAAATTATACTTTTTGTGAAGCTTTAATACAAATTTGAATCTTTTTTTTTTTTACATCTTTCAATGTAGAAGCTAACAAACTGACATCTTTACTGGACGAATACTTGCAAAAATGTTTACTCCTTAATAGTTTTTCACGTTTTCTACAAATATTTTTATTTATTAACCTATATTTTACGCTTCTCGAGATCAAGAAGATATATTACACAGTTAACCACAAATTATACATTTTGTGAAGTTTTAATACAATTTCAACCCAGAAAATATAGTTTTTTCCATCTCTATTAACAGAGAAGCGAACAAATTAACATATATACCCTGGAAATTCAAAATCGTTACAAAGACTTTAAAAAAAACATTGGCATTCTCATAATCATTTAAAAAGTGCTGCATGACTTTGCCTCTAAGCTGGGACTTTGAACTTTCTGATGACAGAGCATTTTAAAGGGTCTATTAGGTCGAATAATGGAGAATAAGGAAAGGTAACATACACTTTGAAAGCAAGGATGCCTTTTGAAATTCCGCAGGATGCAAAAATAAAGGTTCACCTGGTGTGCTGGTCCCGTGTACCCAGAAGTGTGGGCTCTCTCCTGGCATGAAACCCCCACAGCCCCCTCTCTTTTGTCCAGTGGTGGCGGTCGGGTGGTGGGCGGCGGGTCGCGGGTGGCTGGAGCGCCTTATTGCAGCTCCAGGGAAGTTAACGGTGTGTTCTTGTTCATTTCAGGGTGCCTAGCGAGGGAGAAGCCAGTGCCAGGACAGAAACCCCAAGGTGAGAGTCTAAACGTAGTCCGCATTCCTCAGGGTTCGACCGGACATTGCAGACCATTTATGAGAATCAAACCCGCTTGCGGTCGATTGAATTTGCTCTCCCGTAGGCCTGTGGAAATAAGAACTGCTTGATCTCGTTCTTGTGAGTTCAGGTGGATGTTAAAGACTTGAATACTTCACCAAAGGAGTGTGTTTATTAAGGAATGCGTTTGTGTCTCAATGCTAACGCTAATTCTACTGTTGAGGCATAAATACTTTAAAAATAAAACAAATTAAAACAACAACTGCAACAATCTTCGCATAAAATCAATCAGACAGTCTTTACTTTAAAATGAAATTGGTTGTTTATTTTACAGCATTTTAGCATTAGCTGTGCGAAACTTTTAGCGCAGAACCCATTCAAATCTGACTTTTTGAACATCAAAAGCTTCACTATGTAACATCTGCTCGTCTTCATTTAGATATTGTTGCCTTAGCTTACATTAAACTCATCTTTTCTGCATTTACTCAATTATTTCAGATGTTTTTAATGCCCAGAACACCCCAAAAATCATGCATTCTACTGTGTATTTAGCGTGGCTGCACCCATGGAGACAAACGGGGCAGACCATCCACCAGAAAAGTTACATAGTGCACCTTTAATATCACGTTTTGGACAAGATATTATTAGATAGACCTACATTCATTAACAATGGGGGTTTTTTCTTTGTTTTTTATATTGCTAATTCCTACAAATAGTCTCAAAGTTTCTGAAACACATTGTTAACCTTTACGCCTGCAAGTTGTACCATCCAGAGAAAAACACTCGTCAAAAACGTCTCTAAAACGCGAAGAGACTACGAAACCACATGGAGTTTTACAGCGGGGCATGTGCCAAATACTTTTCCACCTCGAACAGTTTTCATAACGACGTGTCAGCGCCGGGTGTAAGTGCACGGCGACCATGTTACCGTGACTAATGTAAACAGTGAGGCGTTGCAGTAATAAAACAGCCTCATGGTTTGCAGTTCCTGGCAGGTGGCTCACATAATCACCTAAATGTTCTCTGCAAAGGCCAAGCGCAGATCTGGACTCAATCGTGTTAAGAAATGGCAAATAAATCACACACGGTTTTGTTTTTTAGGATTTCTGCATACACATTTTTTTAATCAATCAAATGTGTGTTTTGTTAAACTCTGAATCCACCAAAGTTTTTATTGTAGACTTTACTAAAACAAAATCAGTTCTTTTACTTAACTAATTGGCAAATTCTAGACAAATGCCCTACTAACTAACATATTTTACCAAAAACAAATGTCATGTTTGTCTTTTGAATACATTTTGCCATCATTTTTATTTGATTTTTTCTGATTTTGCTGTGTTTGAATAGGATTAGAGCATGATGTTGTGGCCTAGATTTAACAAAAAAATATGATTTAAGTAAGTGTTAAGGTTTTTCAATAATTTCACATTTATTTGTTAGGTTTTAATCTCTGTCTTGTGTAATTAGCATGGCGTGGTTTCATCATACGAAGACGATTCCAAAAACTTGGGCCAGTTCTTATGTTTTATGTTAATTTGGATTTTTACAAGAGAAGGGGTAAATAGTCATAGCATGAATGAGCCTTAGGTGGCCCATAGTTTAAGGGCCAACTGATGATGTAGAAAGTAATGAAATGCAGATGTCTTATTGTGTTTTTGGTTTATTTCTCTGGAATTACTGTGCCTATCCACATGAAACAAAAAACTGGCACAAAGTTCAGTGTCTTCTCAGCACGAATGACGTGCTGTTGAACCGTGTCACTGCAATGGCAAAACACAAGCTCGATTGCAGTCACAAGAAAGAGCATCAGAAAATAAAATCTATGAAGTTTTTGTGAAGTTACAGTCTTTCCAGTGGTCCATGTTCATAAAAAGGTTAGACATGACAGTGCCTTTATGTTTAACTTTGTAGATTTTCTGCTTGGGTTAGTTAAATCAACAGTTTCATAGACCCATGCAGCAGAAATAGGAACTTTGGTAAATTAGAGACGTCAAAACCAGATTAATTGTTTTAGAGATTTTATGTTTAGGCTTGGATTTATAATGATAATAGAACATTAAGTGTACGGCAGTCATTGGTTTCAAGTTTATCTAATCCCTCCTTCGTCTTGGGGTGGTCCATAGCAGAGCCTTTGGAACAGTCACATTTTTAAGACGAGACACTACAGGCAAAACTTTTTTTTTTTCTTTTTCAAATTTTTTGTTTGGCCTCTACAACAACATTGTCTAATCTTCACCTTTTATTATTTCATCATCCATAGATTTCTCTGGGACATTGTAACTTGTTTGTTTTCTTAAAATGCATTTTCTTCCCACTGTACAATCTTGTACTTAACAAGATTTTGACTGATCGTATAAAAGGATTTGTTGATATCTAATTCTAAGCCTGATTTATTAAAGTTTCAGCAAATGTTTTTTTTTTTCACAATTTTTTCAGTAAGATTGAGTTTACTCAAATACTAAAAAAGAATTTCAAAATCCCCTCTGTATTTATTTTTAAAATATATATTATGTGAACTAAATGAAGCAAGAATATTAAACTTTACTATCAAATTTTCAGATATAAATGTCCCAAACATGTGCAACTTTGGTCATTTTTACACATAAAATAAGAAAACATTACATGATGAAAAAACATTTTTTTCCTTACATTTGTGAGGGTAACTTAAAATAAGTTTCAAATTGATCTCTCTAAATTTACGATTGTTTCCTATTCACCTGCAGTGTCTCATTTTAAAACAGCATTGTACAAAAACCTTGGAACTATGAACCATTTTCACATCCCAACAAACCCTTTCCTTCTCCTCCAACCTGTCGTCTCTCTTTTCCACCAGGAGTGCATCGGGCGACACCAAAGACGAGTGCGGCCGCGACTCCAAACCCCGCTCGCTGCGCTTCACCTGGAGCATGAAGACCACGTCCTCCATGGAGCCGGCCGACATGATGAGGGAGATCCGCAAGGTCCTGGACGCCAACAGCTGCGACTACGAGCAGCGCGAACGCTTCCTGCTCTTCTGCGTGCACGGCGACGCGCGCCAAGACAACCTGGTGCAGTGGGAGATGGAGGTGTGCAAGCTGCCGCGGCTCTCCCTCAACGGCGTGCGCTTCAAGAGGATATCGGGCACGTCCATCGCCTTCAAGAACATCGCCTGCAAGATCGCCAACGAGCTCAAACTGTGATGGCAGATGGCGGACGGTGGTAGGTGGCAGGTCGGTCGGTCGATCGGTGTGCGCGCGGGGCCAGCTCTTCGTCACTGGATTATAGCGTTACAAGGATTTTTTAAAAAGTGCTCGCCGGCTGCGTTATGATGTGCGAGGAGTCTGCTGGCGGTTCTGGGCGGATACGTTATGTGGCAGCGAGAAAATGTAGAAAGGTACGTTGTTAGTTCTCTTTTGTGAATCTACAAGCCTGCGATGGCTTGAGTTCAGTTTGTTTTGTAGAGGCTTAGGTTGTCAAAAGTATCGGAAATCAGGTTCTAATTGATACTAAAAGTATCAAAACTAGATACTAATTTGAGCAAGTATCAATACTAAAAAAAAATCACTTTTATAAGACAAAATATGACGTTTTGTGAACAGTTTTTGAATTATCTTGAGCTTTATCAGAACTTGTATAACACCACAATGTGTAATAAAGAGAGTAGTATCATTTAGTGTTGAAAATGTCAGTATTTTGTCTTAAACCTTGACTTAAAAAAGAGCATTTGTAATATTTGTGATATTGAAAATTGAGTATATTCCTTAGTATCGAATCAAGTTTGAAATTTTAGTATCGTGACAAGACTTTTAGTTAGACTATTAGTTCACTCCAAATGATGGAATATTTGGATATTTTCAAGGAAAGTTCTCATGGCTTTGATTGGTCCAAAAACTAGGTTGTGGAATGTGGAATCACTCTTTCAAATGGAAGTGGGGGACATTGGTCAGGCTTGCCAATTTCTACCGTAGATGTTTCCCAGCCAGGGTAAGAAATAGTAAGAAAGAGATTCTGGAAATCCATCTAAAAGTTTGTATTGAGATCCAGTTTGATTCGCAAAAATTAAAATATTTGATTTTTTCTAAATGAAATGAAATTAAAAACTGGCCACTGGGACACTTAGTGTACTTTGTTTGTCTTGAATTCTTGAACTTGCCTGAATGCATTATGTTGCTGCCACATAATTTCCTGACCACTAGGGATGGGACAAGATCTCGTGCCACAAGATCTCACGAGATAAAATTGAGACAAGATTAAACCTCTTGACAAGTTGTAGTTCCAAAAAGCAGTGCTACAGACAACAAAAATATAGACCTTGTAAAAGCTTGTTAAGAAATAGATTCTAAATTCCAGAATTGAGGCAAAAGTGAAGTGGACATAATGTGATTTCACTGGACAAACTGGGATTTACCTCAGAATATCACAAAATCTAGAAAAATCAAGGTGGTTTTGGTAAATTAAAATCACTCAAGTGTCTGAGTGATATCTCTATTAGATTTGACATTATCTGTTTATTTAACAAGAGATTATGACAATTTTTGATTAAGACAAAATCCTGATTTTACTGTACAAATACTTACAGAAATGTCGACTCCACAATAGTTTTTTATTTTACCTACAGTCATATCACATACTTTACCACATAATACTATTTTTGAAGCCAAAATACAGTTTCTTTTTTCATTCTTTGTAATAGAAACAGAAACTAACTGACATTATTACACTGGAAAATGTTTCTAATTATTGTTTGCTTAATATTTGTTGTAAAGACTGATAATCATAAGTATTTAGATTTGATCTCAGTTATTATCATTATCATTGAAAATGTGTTAGGGTCTTCTTCACTTTACCTCCAGTCGCTTCCATTCCAGGATTTTAAACATTTTTATGTCATAGTATTTTAAAGGGTCAATTAAATTAAATCTGTAATCCAAAATTGTAAACTGGATTTCACAATTTATCCATCATACACTTTTGTCTCGTCTCAATCACACGGACACGATCTCGTCATTTCTTGCGTACTCCGCGTCCCGTCCCGTCCTTACCGACCACACGCTCACCCCCAGAGCGGCCGCAGCAGAGAACGCTCCTCCTCCTCCTCGTAACGCAGCGCCCGGCGGGTTCGTCTCAGCACTGAAAGGTCCTCCGCGCACACACTTCAGGTTGGAACTCGGCCGCTCGTGCAATACTGGTCATGAATGTACTTGTACAGGGGACACGGCGACTCTTTGACCCGAGAAGGCTCAACCACTCCTCCCTCCGCCCCCTTAAGCCCCGCCCCTGCCTTGGCTCCTCCTCCTCCTCTTCCTCATCACGGGATACTCTCTACACATGCAGTATGCAACTCCAACCACAGCCCATCCCGCAATAAAGATTTCGGTCAGACGTTTTTTTTGTTTTTTTTTTCTTTTTCTAAAAAGCTCTGTCTCCTCGCTGAATAAACCATTAAAAGTACTAAATTAGCCGCTTTTTCCACAGTCTGTGTTAAGTATATAGATCAGGCTGTACTAAAACTATGTAAAAAGAGAAGTGTACTGTATGCATTAACATCTGCAGGTACTGTATTGTATATTGATTTGAGTTATGTACAGAATTTACTTGTCAATATTTGTCTTTTTTCATGGGAGTTACAATTCTTTTCCTAATATTATTGATGTCACTTAGAGCGTTATCCTTTCAGTCTGTGAGTTTTTTTTTCTTTTTTATTCTTTCGTTTCTTTTTTTTTTAAAGAGCCACCACCTGAAAATAGTGTTTTTAATTTTATTTAAAGAGCACTAAGTTATTTTGTGAAACATGAAGCCTTTTACGTTCTTTGCCTACAGAAAAAGACACTACGTTGCACCCGCAGACTCAGCAGCGGGTCGAGTCGTCGTGGCGATGATCCGATGAGAGCCCGCTGCCATTGCACAAGTTTTTTCCAGGTGAAGTGTACTACGGACACGAGGACGCACCCGTGTTTCAAATGTTCATGTTAGTTTTTTCGTCCTCGGTGACACAAAGAAGCGCGGCCAAACCAGTCTGCTTCAGAGAGGGACCAGACATCAACCAGCAGCCCACGTTTGAGAGCAAGTCAGGGGGGACGCGGGTGAGATGGAACTAGGGCCGGGCCAATAATCGAGTTTTATGACAGTCCGTTTGACTTAGAAGCGCCTTTCTTAACACTTAAGGTCAGTTTACAAAGCATTAACGCGATAAAAACAACTAACTCAGCTGTAAAAACATTAAACAGATTAGGCTATTCAAAAAGCTTTTAAAATTGTGACTGAATCATTTGTAGATTTTTTTAACGTATTTTTAACGTTTTTTTTATTGTCATGGTCTACAGTAGAGCTGCACAATATGAAAAAAGATGCAATATCTGATTATCATGTTTTGTATTGTGATAACAATATCATCGCTATATATGAATACTTTTTGACACAAGGCACTCAGAATATATTTAAATTACTTAAATGTCCAGTTAAGTGAATAAATTATTAGTCAAACATGGCTCAAAGTAAAACTAAAGAAAAGACTGAACCAAGACCAAATTATGTTAATGAAGGAAATTATAACTTTAAAAAAGTCGGTCAGATAGAGAACCTTGTGTAGTTGCCATGTATTTATTTTATTGCATGATTGATTATTACGTTAGCCAATATTGTGATATTGATATTTTTGTGATTTATTGTGCAGCCTCTGTAGTCAATTCTTTGTCAGTTAAAACATGTGGTTTGGAGCAAACTCCAGACTTTTGAGGAAGAAATAGCCTCATTTTGGTATTAAATGGCTTATTTAAAAGTCTGCCTTATCATTGTTTATTAACCTTATTATTAAAATGTTTATGCATTTTTTTCAAAGGAGACTATAAAATAACATTTAAAACCAAGAGCAGTCTAAATTGATTTGTAGATAAACTGTAAAGTAAAGACATGCCCTGTCGATTGATTAGTCGACTAAAGGAGACAGTGGTCTGAAATGTGAATCTCTCAAAACTTTCCAGCATCTCTGCTCTGATGCAGAAAGAGAACGCTGTATGTATCTGTTTTTTGTTGTTGTTCTTTTTAAGGCAGATTAAACTCTAGTTCACTCACAGATCTTCAGCTTACTCACTCCATATCTTCTCTTTTCTGCTACTGCTCCATTTGAATCTTTATAATCCTCATTAATTCATTCTAAGTATTGATTGAGCGACTGAACCACTACAGCCTGCAGCCCTAGTACTAGTATGAGACTGTACAAGGCTGTTTACAATGAGCCTCTTCAGTTTTGGGACAGGTGGGTTGGTGGTTGGTGTGGTTGGTCCGGCGGCGCTGTGTTTGTAAAGAGACTGGTTTGGCCCTGAGCCCGGCGTGACTGTGCAGGTACTTGTGTATCTCCTCACTTGTGTTCATTTTATAATTTCAGCCGATTTTCTTGTATTTATTCCATTACATTGTAATGTGCTGCTTTGTAGAATTGAGGCGTGCACTTTGTTGGAGAAAATAAAAGGATTTTATTTGTTTGTATTTATTTGATTCTTCTTTCACATCCCGTGTTTGTCTAAGGGAAAGTTCTCTTCGTAAGAAAACACTTTTCAATACTGGGAATGTCACATATGTTAGAATCGTTTTACATTTACTTATGATCACGGACCAGGACCAAACAACAGCAAAATCATTAATTTTCTTCTTTTCAAAGGCAGGGGTTCCCAAACTTTTCAGGCTGGGACCCCAAAACACCTACACATCGACCCGGGACCCCAAAATAAAATGTATACTTCTAATAAATTTAAGTTGCCAAATCTTAAAAATCGGGTTTATTTGTTTTTTGAGTGGTTTATTGTATTATTTGACCATATTTTACACAAAAATACTGTGTTCAATTGAAAAATACAGTGTGTATCATAAAAATAATCTTCTGACCAGCTCAGTGCCTCGTGCCCAGTCAAATAATACATTAGATATAGATACGACCAGCTGAGGATTACTTTTATGGATACCACTTTATAATAACTTCATCTTAATTTGCATAAACAAAGCATGAACAAAGACATAAGTGATACTGAACAAATAATTAAAACCCTAACTTTAATTAAGTAGTTCCTAAGCCTAAATCATTCTTAATAAATTATGTTCAGTATGAATAAAGTCTTTGCTCATGCTTTATTAATGCATGAATAAGTGTGGTTATTATATAAAGTGTTACCCTTTTATGGAGCAAAGATTGAATTGAAATTACTTCTGCTTCTGTGCTTATTACTTATTTTGCTTCTAAAGTGATCACACTTACAATAATAAGAATCATTATTTCTTAAGATTATATTGTGATATAATTTCATATTGTGAAGTAATTATGATTGTTGATTAACCAGATTATCATGACATCCCTAGTTCAAACAAAACTACAGCATAACAATTAAGAATGTAATTACTTGCTGAAGAACTTTTGCTCTCATAATTAATACATTTAGATTTCCTCCCCAGAAAGTGTATTGTAAAAGCATAACTTTGTGAAAAAATCTAACCTCTACACGCCGTCTTCATCTAATAATTAAACATTTTAGCTTTTTAAACTCGTAATAGCCATGTGAGTCAGTGGGCAGGAATAATACCCCTCTTCACTTTTGGGTCTGAAAAAGCTGTTCTAAAGCAGTTTAAATACCTACATCTTTATAACATTGTTTGAAAACTAGATGCCACCAAATCAGAAAATAGGATTTAATAAGACTACCACGTTCAGCCTGATGGGGGCAGTGTGAGGTTCATGCTGGGTCAGACAGCTCCTTAATGATGATTCCTTGGTCTTTTGTCAGTGTTTTCATCTCTGATCTTCTCAGAGCCTTAAAAATGGCAGACGCTGGTCTCTGAAAGTGCAGGTCAGGAAGGAAATGCCACGGAGTTCATGATGTAAACCTTTATTAACTTTAACAGTGTACTATTAATAACTTAACGCTTTAACATGATATAATGGCTTGTTAGTTTGAGAGCATTGAAGAGAACATTCTCCTAAAGTGTCTAAAAATAGTTCCTAGAGTGCTCTGAAGTTTCTCCATACATTCTTTGTAAAACGATTCCCTCATACTTTCACACAAACCGTTAACAATAAAACTGTAAGCTCCAAGGATTTCCAGGTACAACATTCTTCTCTCTAACAAATATGGCCTTTGACGTGGTCCCGTGTTCACTTACAAAAGAGCATCATTTCAAAACGATTAAGGACGAGAGTAGAGACAGGAAAATGTAAACATTTCATTTTGGCAGATGTCCTCAGACTGATTATAAAGCCTGTTCTTACGTCAGTAGATAAATATGAGATTTCAAATGTAGAAATATTTGCAAAAGTGGTTAAACACAAGTAAATGATGACTACTGGCCAATGCTAAACAACAACGATTAATCCTGTGTGCTGTGCGGCCTGTGTCAT
Organism: Rhinogobius similis; assembly: GCA_019453435.1. Lineage (NCBI taxonomy): Eukaryota > Metazoa > Chordata > Actinopteri > Gobiiformes > Gobiidae > Rhinogobius > Rhinogobius similis. The sequence continues at coordinate 26,743,286 of CM033634.1, forward strand.
GCATGGTCCAACTCCACTTGATTTCATGAGCTTAAAGAGTAACTAACCCTAAAAACATCAGTAGTTCTATAGAAACTCATATTACGTTATATTGTGTGTTTTTGTACACAGTGAAATATTCCAAGCACTTTTGAATTGTAATGATTATGGCTTTTAGGTTCAATGGAAATCAGAATCCACTTTGTCATAACATAAATATTATACACAACGCATTACCAATTCTTTAAAGGAGACGTATTGTGCTTTTAAGTAGATCATCATTTTCCTTTTTGTTCACTGTAAACTGCAATATCGATATTAAACGGCTTAGTAAAAGAATCCATTGACTTTAGGGCTGTAGACTTAAGAAATTATTGGTCGAATAAAGACTAAAAGCTATCAAAACTATGAAGACCACACGTGCAATATTTATACAGAGGACTGGTAAGCACTGTATTTTAGAACTATAAAAGTTGGATTAAACTCATGGTTCACTCCAAAATCTTCTATAACTCACTCCATATATTTTACTTTTTGCTGCTGTCCCATAGAAATCCTTTTAATCTACATAAAAGGAGGGTTGACTAATAACAATTTTGGTCGACTAAGACACCATCGACCGATTATCGACTAAACTGCAGAACTGACAAGCCCTCTTCATTTCACTGTAACAAGCAGCAGATTGTCATTTACCTATTTTTATTTTTGAACCTTTAACCATTTTAGAACCTACATGTGTCACTCTGAGTCTTAATAATCACAACTAATTACAGGGATGTGGGCGGGGATAGGGTGTAGGTGAAAACAGGAATTTTCTGAGCACTCAATACAGGATTAACTCAAACGTGCAGGAATCAAACAAAAACTAATGATTAGGGCTGCAACTAGTGAAGTGATTAATCGCAACTAATCAAAACGATCAACTAATTTAGTAATCATGAACTGGCCTAGATGGTTTCACTGTTTTGTCCATAAATTCACTCGACCAGGATCCTCAGACTGCTTTAATTCAGCTTCATCTGGGTTAAATGTAATTAAATTTAATTGATTAATCAAAATAATAATCGCTAGACTAATCGATTAGCAAAATGTTAGTTGTTAGATTTTGCATGATACGTCCCCTTTAACCAAAAGAATAAAATAGATCATCGCTTGCAACATTTCACTTTGTGTGCACTGAAAATGTGTTCCACGCTTTTTAATTGAAATACATAACATATTTCTGCTCAACATTCCTCTTGAATAACATGGCTGATGCTGACATAGTGTTGTAGCTCGGCCTCACCTGGGTTTTGTGCGCTGGTCCCAGTCCTATCTGCTTCTTGTGGAACGTCCAGTCCATTGTAGGCAGCCTTTTCTCCTCCGGGTTTCTCCTCGGGGCCACTTTTCCAGGGCTGGGGAGCTTTGGTCGCGGTCGGAGGAAGGCGTGAGCTCGCGGGTGAGTTACTCTTTTAACATCTCTTTCATATTTGACTGTGATCATTTCAGTTGTTTAACATGGACATCATGGATCATGCACTGATATGCAGAGGTGGGTAGTCCTCAGGGACATTTGAGTAGCTTTTTAGAGTAAGTGTACTTCTAGGAGTAGGTTTTGGGCTGCATACTTTTACTTCTGCTTGTATATTATTTGACAGTGTAAAGCACTTCTACTTGAATAAAGCTTTGGTCCTTCTACAAGTGACAAAAGCTGATGTTGACAATATTAATTTCAACATTTGTGTTTCTTGCATGGCACCTTCAGATATTATTTTGTTTTTTTCAAATTTTTGTGCTCTTATCATTTAAAATACCATATTTTGTGCCTTATTTAATATTTTGTCCTTCCAGTTATATTAAAGGTGCTGTACCTAAAAACACGAAAAACATAACTGTATGTAGTGGTCTAAAGGTAGTCCTCACCTACTTAAGTCTCTAATGCATCGGAATTATTCACCGTCATGAGTTTATAGGCGCTTTTCAGTCCAGCGCTGTTGTTTGTCATCACAACTAACAAACATTAGCATGCTAACATCACTCTTCGTGCTTTACGGAGAATAAAACACTCTTTAATCAGATGTGGACAACACACAACGACCCTAAGAGCTGTTTTTACAATACACTATATCTGTACTGGGGCCAAACAGATTTTACTTTATTAGATTAATAGAAATTTGGGTACAGCCCCTTTAACTTTACCTTACGTCCAGATAGTTACTTCTGAGTGGTAGATTCTCCAAATACTTTTTTTTACCCTTACTTGAGTGATTTCTTGGACCACTACTTTGCTTTTATTTGAGTAATATTGCCTCCTCTACCCACCTCTGCTGATATGAACTGGATTTTAGTCTCTCGAGAAAACCTTTCCCAGTCACAAAGTCATCCCGCATCTTCAGTCGCTCAAATCGATCACCAGATGCTCATAGATCTGGGTTTTCCCTTTGAAACTGGAAGCCAGGAGAAACTGCCGGTTGTCTATAGAGACCGGCGAGAAGGCTCTGGGTGCCTGGATGTTCAGCTCCTGGAAATGGACAAACTCGCCCTTCTTTGCGTCCCAGCGGTACACCTGCGTGAAGGAGTAGTCGCTGCCCAGGATCGCGTACTGCCAGCTGCCCACGGAGAAGGGCTGGAACACCATGGAGCCTCTGGACGGCATGGTCTGGAGCTCACGGAACAGCGCCCCGTCCCACCGCATCACCTTGGAGTCGCCGATGAAGCGGGTCAGGCAGATGTAGAGGTCGGCGTTCACCTTGAAATGCTTGACCGCGTACACGTCCTCCATCTCCGGGATATCCGTGCGCCGGTCGAACAGCTTGGTGCCTTTGTTCCACTGGTAGATGACCGGTCTTTGCGAGCTGCTGGACAGGATCAGGTGAGGTTTCGACGAGATCTCCATGTACTCGACGTCGGTGTCCCGGTACCACGGGTGCAGGGACTGGTGGGAGTAGAAGCCGTTGCCGTTCCACTTGTAGATGGTGGTGGAGCCGGCTTTGGAGCTGTCCGCGACGACGAAGAAGGTCTCCCCGTCGATCATGAAGGTCTCCACGTCGTTGGGCTTGCGGATCTTCAGGATGTCGATGCCCTGCAGTTTGATGAACTTGTTGGCCGAGATGTCGCGCTTGTAAATGTGAGAGCCGCCGAACAGCTGAGCCACGATGATGAAGAGCTGGTTGTCGATTACAAGCGGTTTGCAGATCACAGTGGAGGTGCCTGGTTCCAAACACAAAACACATTATTTTACTCGTTTGTACGTCCACAATTGACACAAAGCCCGTCCACCTACACGACCCTACAAATGAGCAAAGTTTGTTCATTGGCCCGAGCCAGTAAACTGGCGAGGGACATTGTTCTTCGTCCGTTTCTTACTTATTATTACGCCCTGTTTTCATACTCTGCGCGCCCCTTTTTGACCCAGTAAACATGCACGAAAAGTCTTCAATGGGGGTATAGTCGCGATCGCCCGAAAATTTCGTGTTCAGCGTCTCGAGAGCCGTCCACCCAAACCGAACGAACAGCACCGCCCGAATCGGACTTTCTATGGGAAATGGGACGAGCAAATTTTGCCCGACGCCGCGACGAAACTCGGAACAGTGATAGAGAACAGTGACCCGAGCAAAACATGACATTGGAGCGCGCCCGCCTCGACCAAGCTGCACGCGGCCATATTGGATCAAGTCGCCACGCCAGTTTGACTTTTTTTGACGGGAGAACATGGACTAGGCTTTGCCACCACGGGTCTGGCACACATTTCTGCGATCGGGACACATTGAAATTCAATAGTTATCCACTTTTTTCGATATCTCTAATGGTTTCGCCATGCTCGCCATCAAGAACGCCGTTTCCTGTTTTTCCGATCGCATGTCACGGATACACGCTTGGTCTGAGAGAGCTGTAATTTCAGTCACGAGTGCGTAATTATGGTCTGAATATAATGCATTAATAAAAATAAATAAAAGTACTCGCTAGCGCCTACCTATTAAGTGAAAAGTCAACATTGTCCGATTTTGACCAAACTTGGGGAATATGTCCAGTGTAGGGCGCCATGAAAAAACTGAATTAGTGATATGGTGCATTTATCACCGTTGGATACCAGGGGTGCAAAGAGTACTCACGAAATCATTTAAATAGTTCCTGCGCGCACACGCATACCCGATCGACATGAAATTTGAAACACACGTAAACGTCAAGCAGCTGAATCCATTTATGTGCGCACAATAATAATCAATCAATGCGGGCGCCACCTGTAGGAGCGCACTAAATTACAATGGGGAGAAAAACAATTACTTTGACTTTTATTTTTGAAAATTTGCACACAAATCCTAGACGGCCTCCTGATCAGAAAAGCCAATGAGACCCATGGCCTATTCTTCACACTTTTGCCTCTAGAGCCCTCCAGGGCCCTCCAGAGCTCCTAATCATTCTCTATGGGAGAATATGCCTCTTTACACAAAGATGCAGCAAAAAGCCACTAAACAGTGAGTAACAGCCACCAAACTTAATACAGTGACTCCTGTTAAGGAAAAATAAATGCCCCATAACACCATTTTACATGCAAGTCAAATACAGCCTCTACAGCGCCACCTGTTGGGTCAGGCCTATGGAAAGGGAGACACATTTATTTTGGAGGAGGCCTATGAAATTTGCCACAGTGATAGTACACATAAAGACGACCCTAAAACATAATTGGTGCAAACTCATCAGACAAACGACAAGGCGCCATATTGAATTTTTAATTTAGACTCCAATTTACTTTTTTTTTTTCCATGCAAAAAGGGTCCTAGGTTTTTTGGCCCACATCAGTTTAACATACACGCTTCCAGATCAGGACGCATTGAAATTGATTAAAAAACAATTTTTGATGATAGCGTTACGGTATAGCCATGGTTCGCCATCGCCGTCGCCTTCATTTCCTGTTTCTTAAAATTATTCTCCAAGCCACAGACATTGCCGTGACAGAGCACAAACTGTAAACCACAGATGCCGAATCAAATATTAAACAGAACAGACACAGGAGCACATGAGCACTTTTCACTATAGCGCCCTGCTGGTCATGTAAAAGTACCAAAATTTTCGGATTGCCACGAAATCTTGGAATCTAATTTTAAGTGTCAAAAGCTGCAAAAAAGTCAATTACATCAATGCCCTATTTTGAATCGTTTTGCCTGTGGGGCCACGCATATTCCCCATGCATTTCCTATGAGACATGGCACAAGTCTATGGAGAGGCCACAATTATTTCGCGCAAAGTCAGTGAAACTCGGCAGACGCATTATTTAGAGGATTTCAATCGAAAAAGTCAATTACATCGAAATCAGGTTTTGGGTGGTTTGGCCACTTCTGGATAGCAGCGCCCGCCAACCCACTTCTATAAGGACGCCACCCGGTGTGAGTGGGGGGAGGGGGGGTCACGGGGGCCCGAGTGACGCTCAGAGGAGGAGGACGGCACCCCGGGACGGTTTGGGACCGGCCGAGGCTGCGTGGGAAGGCGGTCGCGTGCGGGGCGAGGGCCACCATCGCCGCTTTGCGGCTTTAATTTAAACCTTGATTTTCAAAAAGTGTGCCGGGGAACACCACTGTACCCTTGAGCTATTGTCTGGTGTGCCTTAAAAAGTGTCCAATTTGTATCCGCACATCGATTTAATTTAATTTATCACTTTGGCGTGTCCTGTACCAAAAAAGAAAGAAAAACATCCATAAGTTACACACATTATTCGTGACGTTACATACCACATGAGTTTTTAAAACTTTTAAACTGACACGTTTGTTAAGTAGGTGGTGTGCCGTGGTATCTTTTCAATCAAAAAACATGTGCCACGACTCAATAAAAGAATGAAAGACACTGCATTAAAAGATCACTACAGGTAGTGCTGCTAGAACTGTGTATTTATAGGTTTCAAAGTCCAAAAACTCAAACAGCAGAAATAGCTATTTTGTCTGAGCTATGAGAAATTCATCTTGCTGGCTAAGTTGGGCCGAAACTATTATGGTAAAAAATATTATATCCAAACATCATCGGAAGATATAAACTACACAATCTGAGCAGTCAAATAGGGCCATCCACAATAACAAAGTGTGCTATAGAAAATATCACAAGAAACCATATTGTAACTACTTGCTTCCACAATAACCCTTAAGGAGGATAATTCTATAAAACCCTTTTCTAAATGTACAATATCATTAAAAACACGACCGGCACAATGAAACACACAAGAATTATGACACCTTCACTTAACCGACTCATGCTCCATTTGAGAACCATTCAAAATATGGATTAATTAGTATTTCATTATTCATTTCTATGGACACATCCCTATATTGCATCACAACAAAACCGATGTAAATTCCTGTGATGAATGCAATACAGTTATCGGCAGGTTTGACTCACTGTTGATGTCGTCATAGTTCCTGAAGACCATCTCCACGTGGTCCCACTCGAGGAAGGTGCACTTCCCGATGAAGGGCTGAGCAAAGACCACGTACTGGTCCTGTCCAAAGGTGAAGGCCTCCACTGATATGGACTCAAACTTCAGGGTTTGGTACGAAGCAAACTCTGCGACAAAGGAGAATATAAACTATACTGGAGCACAAACTCAGAATCCAAGTGAAAATATAAAAAATACAAGAAAAGTCTGATGAAATAAAGAATGAAATAAGAAGTTATATTTGTGTAACCCACATTTAAAGATTTTTACTGTTGTGGGTCAACTTCCTGTTCTGCTGTAATTCCCCACTTCCTTTAAAGTCTATATGACGTTAGAAGTCACACTTCACTCAAATGTAGTGAAGATGATTATAGTTAAGATTTTACTCAACATGTTTCCTCTTCATCCACAGTTTGACTATTTTTGTAACGTTTACAATGTTACTTCCTGGTTGGTCATGGGCAGCAAATATGACACAGGTGGAGGTAATTCCACAACTGTTACCTAGCAACCGTTTTGAAAACAAGGGCCAAAATCTAAACTACACAATGATGATTTGACAAATAATACTAGCTGACAACAGCTTTATTTTGTTGAATGACCGTTTAAACTGCCAGAAAGATGTTTCAGATGAATGTTAACTGTCCATTTATTTTCAACTATATGTCCAAAGTTTGAGAACCTGTCATACAGACTTGAAGTTGGGGTCACGCAGTTCACTTCCTCCTCTGCTGTGGCTTGGTCTGTTTGGCGTTTGAACAAATGGTTGGAGCTCTTAAACCGCTCACTATTAAGACACGATAATTCGGTGGGTGGTTTGCCAATATATAAGCTCTTGATTAATGTAACAGTTACCATGTGTGACTGTCGCTAAAATGTTTAATGTAGCAGTCGCTAACGCCTTTCTACAAATCATCATAGCGCCTCCGTGTACGTTTTGTGGTCGGATCGTTAACGGTGAGCATTTAGCCCAATATATCAGGGTAAATACATTTATTTGTTCATTGAAAAAGGTGCCGAATTGTAGGTAATCTTGTTATTTCACCAAACAATGCCTATCTTGGTGCAACATGTATCATTTTGACTCCTTTTTGACACTTTTCCCGCTAATTGGGAAATGCCTATAAGGTTCGTTTATTGTAGACCCACGTGCTAAATGTAGCTCCGTGGTTTGTTATCTAAATGTTTGTTGCGCAAACACTTTGATTAACTCTGCTTGAATGTTTTTGATAAGAACTTGAAATTGATTAATTTAATATTTGAATATTTTGATTATTGGAAACTAGTTTAAAAGAAAAAATATAAGTGCACTTGTTTATGATGTATGTTTAAATGACGTAAGGTTAACCATTTACAATTTATCATTTATAACGACTTATTTATCATTAATGTTTCATGAATGAATAAATGAATTTGATTTATGCAATTAATGTTTTACTCTAATCAGTAATTTTGATCTATCTGTCATTTATGACATGTTTTTGGTCTTTTAGGTTAGATTTTTGGGGGCGAGCTAATCAACTTGTATGGTAGGACAAACTGTTTTCTTGTTTTACCACGACGACTGACTATTGTGTATGACTCAAACTGTGGATTATTGTGTACGACTCAAACTGTGGATTATTGCAAACTGAACTCTTGTGAGATTTTTGTTTTTGGACAATGTCAGTCAATAACTCATCAGTTTAATTTATATTTTTAATATATTTAATTCAATACACACTCCATATAATTCCAAAACTGGTTGTTGTGTCCTTAATCACACCTCGGGCTCCTTCAAAGAACTTGTCTTGTCTTGTCTCTGTTGCAGCCACAGTCAACCTCATTAGCCCTAAATTAGGGTTACATTTGGTATTTGAACATTATATCTAGTATTATGCAGTGAGTATTCTGTGTGCGTTAAATTCATCCACTGCATTTGACCCATCCGTCAGAATCTTGGGACCCAATGATAGATTCAAACTTAAAGGTGCACTATGTAACTTTTCAGGTAGAGAGTCTGCCATCTGCTTGTCAGGACCAGAGCTACTTTTATTCACCTCCTAGAGGAAAATATTCTTGACATGAGGCCAACTAGCAGAAAAAACACCCTAACCCAAACTAAAAAAAAAACCTAAAATTAAATATCAGCGTCACTGAAAAAATGAAAGTCAAAAGTTTAAAAAAAAATCTGTCTTTTTTATCACCTATACACCCAATAAAATACAGCAATCATAATAATAATAATGGCTTTCAGTTTCTTTTAGAATTGATTATAAAATGTTGCGCTTTGTTTTTAAAGCTCTTAATATCCTTGCCCCTTTTTATTTGACTGCGCTCCTTTCAGTTTGAAACCCATGGTCAACAGATCGGCCCCACACTGAGGAACAAACTGCCCCCTGGAATGTGCACCGTCACAGACTTTGGCCTTTTTAAAACAAGGCATAAAACTTATTTATTCAGACTGGCTTTTAGCACTTTTGTATACACTTTTATTGATTGCACTGTTGAATATATTGTACTATGGTTTTATGTTTTTTATTTGTATGTAGTGGAAAGGACCTTGGTCACCTTGAGTGTTGTAAAGGGTTATATGAATGAAGGTTGATTGATTAATGATAATAGTATAAAAATATACCCTCACAACATATTTTTTATTTTATAATAGTGAGCAAATTGACTAAATATTGTAGAAGGACTGTAAAGATAAAACTGTACACTACAAAGTTCAGAAGATGATCTTCACAGACATGACCTGGTGATGTCATCTGCTTGTCTCAAAGGAAATAGATCAGTTTAATGTTATACCTTTAACGTCCAAGGTCTCATTCATAAAACATTTCATGGAAGTGGAAGTCTCTGAGCACAGCTCATTCTGCCTCATCTCTGAAAGTCCTGACCCACACAGTTTTTGGCCTGGACTGCTTAATTTCTATGTAAAGTTGTCTTTTTATAAGTTACAACCTAAAGGACAAATATTATGCACTATTTGTATTGTTACTGGCCTTTAAACATGCTCTTATTTTTACTTTGACATCTCATAGAGGTAAAAATAAAATGTTTTTACAAAGAACAATATAACTTTGACGCAGCCTTGAGAGATGCCATATTAACTTAGCTTTAGCTCCATCTACTGGCTGAAGTGACAATTACACACATTTAAAACACATTAACTCTTTATGCGAGCTGTGTTATCGAGCAGTTTCACAGTTATAATGATCATGATTAGATGGCAGAAATGCAAAGACCAAGTCTAACAATGATTAATTGACTGAAAAACAGCAGAAGAGCCACGTCACACATCGGAAAAACGTCACTCATCAAGGGAATTCAGAACAAAGTGTTTTTGAAGGTCGATTTTCAAACCAGGATTCATCAAACTAGCATGAATGAAACTTCAGCTCCAGGTATGTTTTTGATGATGGATCAATGTTAGAACATGGTTAAAAGCTCAACGAAGTAAAATTTTACATAATATTTGTCCATTAAAGGTGCACTATGTAGGTTTTCTAGTTGAGTGTCCGTCACTTGATTTTCTCATAAAATAGTTTTTGCTTTGACAGGTTCTACAGTAGGATATATCATTTACCACTCTCTTTTATTGCCCAAAAAGTACTTTCTGCTTGTCTACAGATGATTGTGTGGGTTTATTACATTTCCAGGAAAATAGAATATTTCACACCCTCCACCTGCAAACTATATAGTGCCACTTCATGTCGAAAGTCACATGTGTAACATTTTTGTACGCACGCCTTGTAAATGAGACCCCAGGGCACAATTGTCTTTTACAAGGTGGCCGGGGGAGATGTCTTTGATTGGCTGGCTTGTGACTGTCAAAGGCTACATTCACATTGCAAGTCGAATCTGTTTTTTTTTTTGCCCAAATGTGACCTGGATCATATTTTTTCATGACTGTGTGTACATCCCAAATCTGATTTTTTTTTTTTCAAATGCAACCCAGGCCACTTTCGTATGTGGTACTAAATCTGACTCAAATCATATCTTTTGTAAAGTGATTTGCAGTCTGAACACGCAAATCATTTTAATCTGACTTCTGCGCTGAAGTGATGCAAGACACACTTTTTAATCGGAAAAGATCGAAATGAAACAGATGAAACCTTCAAATATCTGCAGACAACAGCAGTGAAGCTAGAAAGTGCATCGTGAAGTGAATTGGTTTTGTAGTGTGCGATAAAATATCAACTTATATTTAAGTCAAGAGATAAAGATGACTATAGGCTTGTATTGACAAATAGTGCTTATAGTCTGTCTCATAATGTGGGACGTCGCACGACTCCTGGTTCTGTCCTGTTCTTCACATCAGACACTTCAAAGATGTTGGATATACACATGAAAACTGATTTTGAGTCACGTTTTATTTGCAATATAAACAAGCCTTTCCAAAAAAATGTGAATTGAGCGTCAGAACCTGCAGTGTGAAGTCTTTGCGGATGGAAAAGCCCAAACCTAAAACATACACCGTCGTGCATGTCTTAGGTCGATAGGAGAAACCAGAACTACTACAGAAAATGCCCCAAACACCGGGAGAACATTAAACCCCACATTTCCACAGCTCCACAATCGCCCCGGGACCTGTTTGCAGTGAGTGAAAGTGTAGTTTTGACAGTTTTACCTGTGGTGATGCAGTCGAAGGATTGCGGCTGCAGGTCGTTGATCTTCTTGTCCAACTGAGACGCAGGTCCTTTGCAGTAGATCTGGTCCACTGTGGCGTTGGTGCTGTAGATCCACTCCACCAGCCACTTGAGCTTACAGTCGCACGTGAACTGGTTCCCACGAAGATCCCTATCACACGATGGTAAGGCAATATTGATTAAAAACACCCAAAACATTTCAATATCTTTGGAAAGCAAAAATACAATCTGATTATCGTTACCAGGAACAAACTATGAGAAATGTGCTTAAATGTGCTTGTAACTGTCTTGAAGTATTGCTAGAGGAAGGGAATAAGTGTTACAAAATAATATCTGATGGAAGTTAATGAGTGCAATACTATCTAAATTATAAAAAAAGAATTAAGATTAAAAATTAAAAATGCAGAGTAATCTTCCAAATAGGAGTTTAAGCTGATATTTCTGCACTTTTAAGGTTAAATTAATTTACATTCTGTGTGTAACTTGAAACAAAGGCACATTTTAGCACATTTATGATGGATTGCTATAATGTCTCAATATCAGCCTATAACAAAAGTAGTTGAACTAAAATATTACATAAATATAAATATTTTTTACTCTATCAGATACTAAATATTGATATTTTGGTATTAACCTGCCCATCACTGCCTTCTACATTTGTTTGGAACTTTCTATTCTTGTTGCAGCTCATATGTTTAGATAGACCTACCTAGTATCAATAATCTAATTTAGAAATCCTTCAATACAATTCATATATTATGCTTTTTTTTTGTATTGTCACTAGCCTTTAAACATGATCTTGAGTACCTTAAGTTTGGCATTTCATATTTTAGAAAAAAATAAATAAATAAAAAGAACATCTACATCTCTACTTTTTCCCGTGGCACTTACTGAGTTTAGGCGCCATCTACTGGCTGCAAAGCACCTACACAAGCAAAAAATGAGCTTTGGGAAGAAATTTAGACGAAAGAAATGCTCAGAACGAGTCTGGCAATGATTTATGGACTTATATAAATAAAAAGTTATCAAAAGAAACATCACACATTGAGGGAGTTCAGCAGGGAGTGTTTTTGATCGTCGGCAGGGAGAGGATTTCCTAACCAGGATTCATCAAACTAGCGTGACTGAAGCTAAATACGACTCTGGGTATGTTTTTGATGAAGTAACAATGTCAGAAGAAAATCTTGCATAATATTTTGTCCAGTTGACGTAATTACATTTTCTTTTTGCTCTTCTCTTGTACACAATATCTCGTGCCCTTAAACAGTGACATTATTTAACCTAATTTAAAAGCTAAAACCATACTTCACTTTTAAAGCTAATATAACCACTACTGTCCCTCTGATGCACACCAGATAATGTAAAAAGACATTAAAAAGCTGGGAACATTTTGAGTGGGTGATAGATTACAAACCGTTCCTCATCCGCCTCCTCCTCCTCTCCATCAGCACATGTAAATTTAACGACTTTATTCTGAACGCTCCGGCCGCCCACACACTTTTTCAAGGCTGAGCTCCAGTGAAATAATGATACAGTCTTCTATAAATAACCCCAAGTGAAGACAGAGTGTCCACATTCATCAGAGCTATCAGAGCCGTGCATGGTCTTTGTGTGGTTTGTATCAAAGTGTTAGAGCAGGTCCACACTCACACTTTGGTCAGAGCGTCCAGGCCTTTGAACAGGTCTTTGGGCAGAGACTCCAGGTTGTTGTAGGCAAGACTCCTGGAAAACAAAGAAAAAAGCTTTTACTCGGAGCTATGAAGTTTAAAAAGCAAACTGTAAATGAAAGGTTTGTGATGGACTGATAATGTGCTGTTTTACATGTTTTTCCAGTGTAACAAAAAGCAGAAAGTCAGTCAGTGAGGTTTCAGATTAGGATTAAGGTGAGACACTACAGGTCAATGTGAAAAAATGTTAAATTTAAAGTTATCAAATTGAAACTGTAGTCTAAAAAATGTTTTCATACAGAAATAGAGCATTTATGTGTAAAAATGTACATATTTGGGATCTTTAAATATGAAAAATAGACAGAACCAGGTTTACATTTCCGTTTTGTACACATTATTAAAAAAAAAATACAGAGGGATTTTCGATTTCTTATTTAGTTTTTGAGTAAACTAGATCTGACTGAAAATTGGCCTAACAATTCAAATTTCTCCCCATTTTTTTGACTTAACACTTAAATAAATCAGGCTTGAAATTAGAGATCAACCAGTGCATCAAAATCTTGTTAAATACAAGATGGTGTGTGTAGGACTCAGGGGTGTAGCACCAAATTATAGGCCCCAGGTACATAATTTTGTACATGATTTATTCATTGTAGCAAATTCTGTTATTATTGTTGTTTTTTAATTCCCTTTCATTAGATTATACATGTTTTTTTTTACACACATTTAACAATAAGTCACTAATTTAAGGACATCTTGTATCTACCAGCCTAAGTATGATACAGTGCTGTTTTGTTTTTCCAATAACTACCAGACCAATCTTAATAACTTATTATTTACTTATTATTTGATATTATTTACTGCACATTATAGTCACTTTTAAATAACAACTTGGCTTATATGTGAACTAAGAATTTCCTCTTTTTTTAAAAGTGTGATGGGGCCCTCAGATGTCATGAATAATTGTACAGTGATCCCTCGTTTATCGCGGGAGTTGCGTTCCAAAAATAACACGCGAAAAGTGAAATCCGTGAAGTAGTCACAGCTTTATTTTTTATTATTTTACAATGCAATACTTAACTATGGAATGAAACCAAAAACCAAAACCTGTTTTAAAGCCCAAAATTTGTTTAAAACAATAATTTTAATATAGTAATACAAGGTTGGAAACATTGTCACTGGTGTATTTCACGCGTATGTCCCAGCTGTGCCTCTTGGTCCTGACTCCGCTCAGCGCCTGTCTCTACTGAAGGCGCAGGTTAGGGGTAGTTGTTGGCGCTCTTTCTTTTTCTGAGCAAGAAGATTTCTATAAACGGATATGCCACCTTCGATTATATTTGAGAACTGCAATGAACGACTCATCAAAGGGTCCCGTTCTTGTGCCGTGCGCTGTAGTTCGGTAGATGCACTGTAAAAATATCCGCACTGTAAAAAAATCCGTGAAGCAGCGAAGCCGTGAAAGATGAAGCGCGATACAGCGAGGGATCACTGTATTTAGTATCTAAAGGACTCAACCACAGTGCATTTTATTACAACAAAAATAGTTGTAAAAAAAAAAATAGAACTGAGAAAGAAAAATAAATAAACACCATGCTTTTGAGGGTCTTTGCTTGCCGAGGGGCCCCAGGGAAACCAGTACCCTTTACCCCCCCACTCTGATGCCCCTGGTAGGAGCTACTTTTTGGCTGATCTTTACATACAGCATGAGACATCGCTCTTCACTACGTTGTTGCGTTCAGAATTAATCAAGGAGTTCAGCAGGAAGTGTTTTTGATGCTCGAAGGGGGAGGAGTTTTAATGAACATTCCTCAAAACAGCATGAAAACATCTGAATGCTACTTCAGGTATGCTTTTGATGGTGGAACATTGTTAGAACATGGTTAAAAAATCAAAAAAGTCAGAGTAGCAGAATGTGTCATTTAAGGGCATCGTTCTGTAGCTGATCAAAAGTTTAGGACCACATGCCTTTATTAAAAGCCCAAATCTATGCAAAAATGTGGATTCAGTGTCATTTTCTGTCAGGTATTCACCTGTCATGACATTCTGATGGCAAAGGCAAAAAGACATTCTCTTTTTGAACATGGTCGGGTTGTTGAGCTGCATAAGCAGGGTCTGTCTCCATCACAGCTGAGGTGGGACGCAGTAAGACCGTCATTTGGAATTTCTTAAGAGATCTGAAGGTTATGGAACAAAAAAGTCAAGTGGAAGACACAAAAATGACACTAGCACTGAACCGGAGGATCTGATTGGCTGTCGGTCAAGACACAGGACGATCCTCGACCCAAATTAAGGCAGTTACTGGTGCCGACTGCAGCCCAATAACCATCAGATGGATCTGACACTGAAGGGCTTCAAAAACAAAAAAACTTCAAAGGCCTCGCCTCCTTAAACGACACAGACCTGCTGCTTGGACTTTACAAGAGACACCAAACATGAGACCTTGAAAGGTGGAAGAAAATTTCATTCTCAGAGAAAAATGTAACCTTGCTGGTCCTGATGGTTTCTAACGTTACAGGCACAACAAGCAGATCCACCTGAGATGTTTTTTATGCGCCACAGGGAGGGGGCGCCATAATAATCTGGGGTGCTTTTTCCTTCAGTGGAACAATGGAGCTCCAGGTGGTGCAGGGGCCCCTGGCTCTGTGCAGATGTTGCAGAGAGCATCCCTCATGACTTAGGGCCTCGTCTGTGGAACCACTGGGTTCAACAGGACAAGGCTACAGTTCACAAAGCCCCAGGACAAAGGACTTCTTCAGGAGAATAACATCTCTCTTTTGGACCGTCCTGTGTGTTCCCCTGATCTAAATCCAAATGAGAGCCTTTGGGGATGGAAGGCAAGGGAAGTTTACAAAAATGGACCACAGTTCCAGACAGCCGAGGCCGCCTTCACCACTTGGAGAAATGTTCCCTCTCACCTCCTGAAAACGCTTACATCGAGCTCCGCAACAAACGTTTGAAGTCAACAACAATAACGGTTTCTGAGTTCATGCTTGGGACTTTGATTTCTGTTTTGAGGGGGTTTCAGGTTTTTTGGTGTTTTTTTTTTTTGTTTTGTTTTGTTTTGTTTATTTGAGGTTTGGTGCTAAACAGACAACAAAATGTTCTCAAACTTTTTTTTGTTTCACTCCTATTTCTTGTTGCACAATGAAGCTCTACTTAGAACCTTGTGAGATCCAACCATGCAAAGTGGGACTTTTGTCCATTTTTCAGCTTGTCTTAAACTTGATCGGAACTGTATCTGCACTGGAATAACACAGAGTTCATTTTATTACATGAAAAAAATTGGGTACATGAAGAAGTTCTGTCTTTTTTAAAACAATAAAAAATAAAGTACAGCTCCTTTTATATTAAATTAAATAGTGAATTGGGCTTATGTCTTTGCTCATGCTTCATTAAGGCTAATTACGGTACAGTTATTATAAATTGTTACTGATTGTTTTCATTGTCGACTGATCTTTATTATTCAAATTAATTGTTGCAGCTTTCTTCATGTCTTTTAACAAAGCTGACTTAAACTTAACTTTTACTTTGGTTAAATAATTCATATTTTTATTCACATATTTTTCATTTGAGGTAGAAATGCAATATTTTCTCATATTCTATTGCGGTTTAATTTTTTTAAATATATATTTCTCCCTTAGAGTCCAAGCATTCCAAAGAACATGGTGCTCTGACATCATCACATGTTTTTCTTGGGCTCCATGGCAGTTCTATGGTTGTGGTGACAGAAAATGTGTTTGGTAAGCCTCTGTTGATCATAATTCATCTGAACTGGACACAAACAGCCACATTTTAAGAAAGCTCAAGAGATAAGACTTTCAGTACTTTCCAACACTAATTGTTGTGACAAAACAAGCCAATCTCTGATTTCAAGATGAAGTTTTTCTGGAGAAACAAAGAAAATAACTCAAAAGGCCAGCTCAGTACAGCAGAGGAGAAAAACCAGGCTCTCCAAACTGAGATCTAGAATGAGAGAGTGGAGATAGCGGCGCTGGAGAGAGCCCTGCAGGAGGCAAAAGACATGTCCAGGTCCATCCAGGAGGAGATGGAGCAGAGAACTGCAAAGGTTGAGCCAGGAGAAAATGACAGGCCAAGGACTGCAGGAAGAGGTCAGCAGACTCCAAAGGGAGAGGGATGAGCCCATCAACACCTCCAGAAGCCTCCAAGAAACTGTGCGTATGAGATGTCTGAAGAGAAGGCCACGATGAGCGCAAAGGAGAAGATGGAGGAGACGTAGAGGAGCAGAGAGCAGGAGAAGGTCATATGTCATCTAGAGAGCCGTATTGGAAACTACCAGACTGAGAGAAAGAAAATGGAGGAAGATTTCCGGTCTGTGAGAGAGGCTACAGTGAATATGGACAAGCAGATCAACAACCTTCAACACAAGCTCAACCTAAAAGAGAGAGAGAACACAAAGCTGGAGAAAGAAATGAAGGACAAGAACGATGCTATCGACTTCCAGGCGAACGCCATCATTAACCTTCAAGATACTACTACTGCTGTCATCCGTCTGGAGAAGGAGATCTCTAGCCCCCAAGAAGAGGTCCAGGCTCAGAAAAAGGACAAAGGATCTAAAACTTCGGAGGAGGTCGGCACAAGCAGCACCAACCAGCCTCCTCAAACCAAACGTCGAGGAGAGAAGAGGAGGAAGTCCTCACAGAGACAGAGGAGGAGGAGCCAAAGTCACCAGTCACCAGCCAGTCTTCAGCTAACTGAAGAAGCGACTTGGATGAGTGACGAAACGCATTCACTTTTTATTCTCACGTTTCTGTGTTCAGATTTCATTTTGAGACTTTGAGTGCATTGTTGTCATTTAGCATGCATTTAAAAAAAAATACCCCAAAAAAATATTTGTTTTACTTTAGACTTGTAATTGACTGAATATTGTTTTAACTTGTCTTCTTTTTTGTTTCTCAAAAAACAAAACAAAAAAACAAAAAAAAACATTTTTTGGGGCTGTTTTCATTCATAAATATGGCCCTCTTGTTTTCGAGTTCCTGTATAAAGGCCAAGGTTTTCTGCCCTAAATTCTCCCAAATACATCGGTGTAATGCCTCATTCGTCCAGGATGTTCCATCGTAGAAAAGGTTTCAAAGGTCGTCATCTGGGCACATCAATCACAAAGCAACATGTTTGGACTTCAATCCGACAGTCCGCCTCAGCGTCGTGATTTTCACAACGCTGTCCAGAAGAAGATGACAACCTTTGAAACCTTTTCTACGATCACCCTCTGGTGGCAATCCAGATGATGACAGATGGATTTGATACATTTTCATGATTATAGACTTTCTACAGACAACACCCTACAATATGTTTACTGTGATTTAAAGCAGTGGTTCTCAAATTAGAGGTCGGGACCCCAATGAGGGTCGTAAAATGATTTCCAGGGGTCCCCAGATGATGGGGAAAAATTGATGCAGTAAAGTTAAACAAGGCTTGACCCCCTTCAAATGCAGTGGTGAATGTAGATTCCTATTTGTTGGATAATTAAAGTCATTTTTCTAGGTCTATATTCTCAAAATAAAATCAAACATTAGATATAAGGCTAATTTATCACTTTGCGTGTCGTCTATTTTGTTGTGTTTGGGGGTCACGAATGTGAACAATTTTTATTTTCGGGGTCGTGACTGAAAAAGTTTGAGAACCACTGATTTAAAGTACCAAACCAGAAATAAAGTCCCATTAATGTGACAAGCAAGAAAACCAGGTACAAAATCTTGAATTTCTTGTTAAAATGACATTGAATTTCGAATATTCATCTTAATTTGAGTGGTTTTAATCAGGTTAAAATTGATTGCTGAAGTGATTCCAAGATCATTTTAGCTTTAATTAAGAGAATAAATTTGCCAATGAGGTTAGCGAGTTAACTTTGGTTAGCGATATGAAGCTGGATCATTTACTACCAGGGTAGATCTCAATGGCAACAGGCCCTGAACTCAGAACCTGCTCCAGACCTGCTTAAATTCCAGAATAAGATCCAATCAGAGACGAGAATCCAGCTGCAGTGTGCCAGACGATACCTGTAGCCTTATGTCTCTGGGAGAAAAATGCATTTTAAGGAATGTTGTATGGTGTTACAACTTTCCAGAGAAATCTATGGATGAAATGGATTCAGTAAAGAAATAAAACATCTTTAGGAGGAGTTTGTTTCCACATTAAAGTCTATAAGTTGTAAGACCAAACTTACCAAAAAAATAAAACATTAAAAAAGGGTTTTGCCTGTAGAGTCTCTAATTAAATCAAATAATATATATTCATGGCTTTCAGCTTCCTAACCCCAGAAGTACAACCCTGTTGTCATGGCAACCGAAGAGCGTTCAACATGGAGGCACTTTTGGCAAAGTTTGGGTGCTTGTGCATAGTTTTGATCGAGGGACTGTGTCCGTGTGAATGGATTAAGGACATCTCATACTACTACAGCACAGGTAATGTTACATAATGCTAAAACAAACCTAAAAGAAATAGATGAAACGTTGTCAACATGGATGAATTAAAACGTTCTTCTCATACTTAAATGGATCTGACAGTCTGCCATTTCTGTAATAAAGTCCCTAAAACAAGTGAATTACTGACATTTCTTTTCCTGTGCGAATGCACACAATAAAACGTCAACGTCATGGGGTAATTTCAGTTTAACAGACGCCCCAGGATAAAACAAATCCTGTCCAAATAGGGCTTAAGAAATTATTTGACCCTCCGAGATCAAAACCAGGTCTAAAACAAGAATATTCCAGGTCTAACTCAGGGCTGAACAGCATACTACATTTTGTGAAGCACTGTTAGAGGATTTACAAGCCATGATGCAAAAACTGACCACAGAACAAAATATAATATTAGTGCCAGCAGTTACAAGAGTGACCACAGAGTGATTTGGAAACACTTTAGAACACACACATCGCAATACTTTTGAACAAACAACATAATATTTACTTACATGTGCACTAGAGTCTTGAGGCCTCGGAACGCGTACGGAGATATCACTTTGATTTGGTTGTTCTCAATGAATCTGAATAAAAGATCACATTTACAAATGGATATATTTCAGAAAGAGAGTCCATAGAGTCCATAGAGAGTCCAGAGTCCATTATCTGTCATACTCACAGATACTCGAGGTGCGGCAGGCCGAGGAAGGCATCCTCGTCTATGGACTCCAGCTCGTTGGCCGTGAAGAGCCTGTGCACAGAGGAAGCTAAAGTCATCTTCTACTCTGCTTTCCTCTGCGGCTCATAAATAATAGCTCAGTAGTTCTACATCCACTATGCCTCAGAACCACTATCTTTGACTCACAAAGCACTACGGATAAAACGATTCACGGTGCGATGTTTTGGAGAGGCCCTAACCCTAACAACAATCTAGATATTCTACTTTTAGTTTATTACGACTCATTAACCGTCAAATTCAAACATAAAAGTGCTTAATAACAAGAGGACAAGCCAGACCAAGGATCCCAGAATCCAGAGCAGCTAATCATGATTTGTAGGGCCGATTTTGATCATTTTCCCCAAAGAAGATAAACGATTTGAGACGAATACTAACTGAATTACTGTCTATACTTTTCACTGCTCTGCATAATACAAGGAAAACAAATCCATAACATTTTTAGACATCCACAACCTTGTTACTTGTTACTACTAATGGAGCGATAACTGGTATGAAGGTATGCCGTGGTATTAAAACAAACACTGCGAGGATGGGCTTCTGATGGTTTTTACAGAGCTCACTTATTTTACTGTGTCTGTGGAATAAGTACTTGCCTTGAGTTCACAAATAGATAATCACTGATCATAGTATAGGTATAGCATGCCACAAATAAAGTAAATAACAAGAATGGAAGAGTCTCAAACCTTTAAATCCATGTATATCTATATTCGCTTAGCTCCTTGTTTAGCCCTGAATTGCTCTGTGTTTCCTCAAATCTCTCCACAGTGAAGTAGGAAATGACAAAGGAGCAAAACAGACACTTTTTATAGTTTTTATAAGTTCCTTGTTTTTGTTACACATAATAAAGTACGCAACTCCGTGGTTCACCGCCCTACGGTAGTATCTGAAGTCATGGTTGTCATACCATGGAATCTCATACCGTGTCATCCCTACTTCCCAACTCATAAGTGAGCCGTGTAGACACATTTTGTGCCATTATCGCACTAGCTTTACGTGTGAGTTCTAAAGTGAGTTCTAAAACGAGATCCCTCTACCCTTGTCATCAAAAATAAACACGTAACACTCAACTGAAACATTTTTAACACTTTAAATGGTCATACAACAAAATAAAGTTTGATCAGGTATAATTGTCTAATCATAACTATTGTGGGATTTATATGGATTTTTGTCCTTGTTTTCAAAATGGTTGCTAGGTAAAAGTTGTGGAATTACCTCTTGCACTGTTAGAAATAAAGTGTAAAGTTTGTACCTTTAAAGGGTACAACGGCTTGTCGCTGGGGCAGCACCCTCAAGGGTACACACACTGTACCCCTAAAAAGGGCACAATTTAGTACCCTTACATTTTGTACCCGAAAGCAGATGTAAAATTGTGTTTAAATAAGAGACTAAAACTGGATAAGCTATGTCTATTAATTTCTTTACATCCAAATTTCACTGGTCGTATAAATTGTTGTCGTATATGAGATATGAGTACCTTTTATTCTCATTGAGTTAATAAAAGGTACAAAAGCGTACCTTTTATCACTTGGTACATAAATGTTCCATTTCAGACAGGAAAAGGTACAAATATGTATCTGGGTTCAAATGTGACACATCGAGGGTACATTGCTCAAAACTGTACCTTAGAGGACATATTTGTACCCAATGTCCAAACAGGAAGTAACATTTTAAACATTACAAAACTGGGGACAAATAGGCAAAATATTTAGTAAAACCTTAAGTATAATCATGTTCATGATTTAGTGAAATGTGTAGTCTAACCTGTCAGACAGACTTTAAGCTAATGAGCTTATAATTTGATACATTTTGGTAATACTCGATATTATTGTAAGACTTTTGACACTATCACAACTGTATTTTAGAACATCATCAGACTCAGACTTCAAACCGTCACCCTCAGACCTGTAGCCATGATTATATTCCACTTTTTCACACTCCAGGAGAAACCCTCCGCTGTGTGCCTGGTGGGACCCTCAGCCTGCACACATGTTGTTCAAAGGCACCGTGAGTCAGACGTGCACCTCTGGAGCCCGCATGAGGCTGAGGAGTCCCCTGCGCACACGGGATTTCCCACACCACACCTGGGAAACCCTTCTTTTTTTTTTACACGTACAGCGACGCAATTTATCGTCCAAGGCTGACAAATATGGCGTTAGAACAGTAGTCCAGCATGCACCAAAGTGTGACAGAACACCAATACTCACAGGAGGTGCAGGGCAGGCGTGTGGATAAAGCTTTCTTTCGGGATTTCTGTAAATTTGGACTTGACGAACGATCTGCAAAAGCGAAAACAGAACGCGGTCTTGTAGCTATGCGGCAAAAAAGATGGTCAGACGAAATGCATTTTAAGACCGACTTACAGCGAAATCACATCTGGAGGAAAGGTGCGAGGTATGAGCCCCGCACTCTCGCACAGCGCGTTATCTTTGGTACACGTACACGAGTGCGGACAGCGCGGTTGCCTGGCTTTCTTGGCGCTCGCCACAAGCACCGAGAAGATGAGAAGCAACAGCGCTGCTTTTCGGCTCCGTTCCATCGTGCACGTCGTCGACCATGAACTGACACGGCCCCCGGGATCTTCGGCTCTTTCCTGCGGTGGTTCCGAGCCGAGCGAGGCACTTGTTTTTCCCCCGAATGTGCGGCAGCTTCTCCTCGCCGCGCGTCAACAGCGATCCAGCTTGCACAACGGCGCAGTGGGACGGCAGAAGCGATGAGGAAAAACGCTACTTGCGGTTTGGGGAAGTGCCACGGAGCCGGAGCCGTGGCGAACGCGGGCTGAGGGAGCGTGCCGGAGCGCAGGGGCCGAGGGAGGCAGGTGGGGAGCCCAGCGGGAGCAGACGGAGCGGCAGCAGCGGCAGCATCCCCATCCAAAAAACCACGCCCATATGATTTCACCAGCGCCACCAGCGTCTCCAGAGTCAGGGGTGTCAGAGGAGCGGGCCTGGGAGAGGTGACCCGCAGGAGAGGGCTCTGGGGAGGTTTGGAGAGGTTTGGAGAGGTTTGGAGGGCAGATGTGGAAGCCCTGGCGTGACGCAGCGGCACAGCAGGGGCGTTCTGAAACCACTGCCATATGGCCATCAACATTTATGAAGCATATTAGGGTTAGAAGAAACATTTTAACACAGCCACATCATGAACTCATAACTTAGACTATTAAAAAACAAACGTTTCCACCTCAGGCACATTTTTTATTTTATTCTTTTCAAATTTTTTAAGGGGACATGATCGACTTTATTGAGGTTTTATAATGCAGTTGTGCTTCCTCATTATTAGTTGTATTTTGATTGATTCCTGCATGTTTGAGTTAATCCTGTTTTGTCCTGCAACCGAGGCGCAAGTGCTCAGAAAATTCTTCTTTCACCTACCCCCTATCCCCGCCCACGTCCCTGTACTCAGTTGTGATTATTTGAAAAAAGGAAGACTCTGAGTGACACGAGTTCTAAATTGTTTGCTACTTCTTCTTTTTTTTTCGTTTTTCAAGTCTTATTTGGTGCGCAGGCTTTATTAGACAGTACAGCGTGAAATGGGGAAGAGAGTGAGGAACGACATGCAGTACATACATGTGCTGTCCACTCGACCATGAGCAACACAAGGAGACAATGTTTAAAATGTTTTCAAATGTAAATGACAATCTGTTGTCATTTACAGATAAATGTCACAAAGAAGAGGTGGAGCTGCAGTTTTGAACACGATGTCAATGAACCTGTTTCTATTACTAAGCCATTTTATAACAATATTGTGGTTTACAATTAACAAAATATATAATATGGATCTAATTATGTCATAGTTCAATACTAAGCACCGGGAAAAAAGCATAATATGTCTCCTTTAATCTTGGACCTGAGATGCCTTTTATAACGGGGCAGTTTAGGCTTTTTGACTAAAATGGCAATATATTTTCGTCAAACTGACCAAGCAAATGCATTTTTTAATTCTAGAATTGATTTATTCAAGGTGGAACAGATATGGCAAATAAAAAAAAAAAAACGTTTGGTTAAGGTTAAATCTAGCATTATACAACAACCACAAAACGGCAGTAAAGGATGTCTGTGACTGTAACCTTTACGTTTTTTGTAGCCCTAATGTTATGACAGGGTAAGTTAAAATCCCAGACTTACATATTATAATGTTTTTATACAAAATATAATCAATTGTCAATAAATGTAGGCCTTTATTATATGTTTAGTCTTATGAAATTAAAAGAGAAAATACAAAGTTTGATTTAAAAAAGAATAACTCTTTGATTCTGAAATAGGCCATCCAGTGCAAATAGCCAGCACTGATATTTGGACATGGCAAAATTTGAATGAATACAATTATGTATTACTCTTAAAGACTTCAATTAATCAACCTTTATTTATAAAGCCCTTTACAACTCTCAAGATATTGAAAGTGTTTTCCAATAAAATCAAGGCATAAAATCAAAACGCAATACATTTAACGATGTAAACAATACAACAAACAGCACAAAATACACTGTCTTTTTTATCTGGATTTGAGTAGTTTTTACTTGTGTTGCAGAATGATTCTCTGGTTTCAAGATATTTCTGACTGACCATGCAATAATTTAGCATAAAATAACAAAATGAAGTTGCTACTGCATGGGTTAAGTCAAATGATCTTAACCCATTGGCAGATCATTTGAGTTGAAGTTATGTATAGAAACAAGTCAGAAACCATTTGAAACAAGTCAAATAATCTGTTTATATAATCTATTATTTGATGGAACTAGAATCTAGTTCCAACTCATCAATATCTGGAGTTAAGATAAATGTCCTGAAATCAAGACATTTTTTTCAGTGTAGGACTAACACTCAGGCGTAATATCTTATTTGTGACATAATAATTAACAAACTCACTTCAAACATCAAAGAATGAGCCACCAGTGCATGGGGATCCCTCGGAGCTGGGGACTGACCCAATCATCGTGTGTGTGTGTGTGTGTGTGTGTGTGTGTGCGTGTGTGTGCATGTGCGTGTGTGTGTGCGTGTGTGTGTGTGTTTGTGTGTGTGTGTCTTTGTGTGTGTTTGAGTATGTGCGCTGGAGTGACACAGGATCCATTTGGCTGCGTTCACACTTTGCTGGTGGTGTCCTCGCGGTTGCCATGGTAATCATCTGGGCCCATAATAAACACGATTGCCTGGCGATGGGGGTGTGGGATGCTCCGATCCCGTTAACAGATGCAGGGCCTGTTAAGTGGAGCCCATCCCCCAGAATGCACCACCAGCACCCCCACAGTAAAGGTCAGAAAAGGTCAGGAGACACATTAGGACTGGGTATATGTTATTGTGCAACATTTGTAGTTTAACAAGAGGCTATGCAGGTGATAACACAGCATTCTGAATTTTAGCAATGAGTGCAGGGGCGTCGCACTAAATTCTTAAATATAATCCTGTTCACTCGTTTTAGTGAAGTATGTTGTTTAACCTGTCATATGCTCTTTAAAGTCCTTTCAACTGACGAGAATCATCTCTTTGGAGCTGAATGGCACCATTTTCAGGCTGTGACATTCATGTGAATGGGCCCAATAATTACACAGATATGAACCATAAACTAGGTCAGTGATTTTCAACCATTTTTGAGTCGTGGCGCACTTTTTTTAGTTGTAAAGATTCCACGGCACACTACTTTTTAGTAGAAAAATCTAGTATATAATGCGGGTAATAATGTCTGTGACACTGTCGGGTTCTTTAAATATATGAATTTCTGGTCATTTTGCTTTCTTTTTTGGTGTAGAAGTATGTTCAGGGCAAACGGGTAATTTTTAGTCGAAATCCACGTGTGAATCCAAATTGGAAATTTTTTCAAGGCAACACCTCAAGGTACACTAGTGTTCCCTGGCACACTGGTTGAAAATCAAGGAAGTAGGTCAACAAATCCCATCTCCAGCTCAGTTTTTTTTTCTCTCAGGATTTTCTCAAATGGATATTAAAAGTGGTGACAGAGATGAAGAAGTCGGACATATTTCCTGTGGATTTTATCTAAGGAAACCTGTGTCATTTGGAGCTGTGTCCAAACAGATGATGACGTTAGACACCAGAGGAAAAGAGGAGGGTGATAAGCAGTGAAGTGCTTCAGTTTTGGTTTTAAGTGTAAAAGTAGTGTCTCTACTCATATCTCTTCTCTTCTCATCGCTCTTAAAAGACGAACATAGAACATAGAACTAAAACATAGAACATTTTAGCCCCGATGTTGTTTCCAGCGCCTCCTCCGCATCTTTCCATTGACCGCTGAGCTTTGTGTGTGGAAGTCTCAGTAATCAATAAACTGTATCGGAGCACAACCAAAATCGTCTTTGTAAATCAAAAATGTTTGAATCCTGGGTACTGAGGTCTAGTCGTGTCTTTCCGTGGTCCACACAATGCGATTCAGAGCAAGTCCAGTCGTAACAGCTCCACATTGAAGCAGCTGCGACTGTCTGCAACAAGAGATGACTGAGAGTGACTAAGCATGACTGAGAATTCGAGGAAAACCGGGCTCACTGAGAATGGTCCACAACATCCTCCTCCGATCTGTGAGTAACAAATGTGTTTTTCCTGCCTGGACCAGACCTCCAGCACAGTGACGCGTGCAGGACATCTAAAAGCTCCACTGATGAGATTACCACTTTCAGCATCCAGCGTCTGTTTGCAGCCATAATTCAGTTTGGTCTCATAAATAAAAGGCCGGGGGAGAGATCTATTACTTGATGCAGACAATGTAAAGAAATGGACACGCCTAACTTGATTCCCGCCAGGCTTTATAGGACCAGCCGGGGAACACTAGAGTGGATTGTTGTGTGGAAACATCATGAGGAGTTTTGGTCTGCTCGATAAAAGAGATCATTCATGAGGCGGACAGAGCAGAGGCCTTCAGCTCAGTGCAGGAGGAGCAGTCATGTTGAGTGGTATTCACACATATTGGTCGTCTTGGTCTGGGGGCGGCTCACACTCTGCACCAGTGTCACTGTTATTCTGACTCATGGGGCCACGCATTTGGGATTCTTCTGTTTACTGTGCTGGACTTTCTGGGGATTCTGGGCTGTATTATTGGACGTGACTCATTTTAGACAGTGCAGAATACCAGGGCTATTCATCAAAGATGTCCTGAGGGTCAGATTCTTGGAGGGCCTTGGAACAACGCGTTACCACTTTTGACATAGTTTGAGGTCGTACAAAATATCCCCAACACTATCTGTTTCAATAATGATAATATAACAACAACTGCTATATTTGATTGATATATGATTTGATGATGATGATATATATATATATATATATATATAATTTATTTATTTTGTGAAAAAAATATTACTAAATTAAAAAAGGCTTTATCAGCATTGCTCTGTAAAATTGCCAATCCAGAACTAACCCAGAATTATGTCAGGTCTAAACCAGGACTAAACCAGTAAACAAGAGAAAATATATTTTTTTTTATATTTGGGAGATGGCCTTATGAGATTGTTTGGAGGGCCAGACAACATGTTTTGTTGATTTATTTTGGTCATGTATGAATAGTATAATGTGGGGTGGTTAAAAGTCTCCAGATTACAACGGATAATCTCTACATGGTTTGCTTTAGTTGCTGCTTTAGAATGTATTATTTTGTTATGGGATTGCTTTTAGAAGGTTTAGGGTTTTGTTTTAGGTTTTTATTTTTTTTATTTTACTGGTTGTGGGGAGTTATAAAGAATCTACATTAAGCAATGTGCTTTACTATTAAACTTATATCTGGATGCACTACTGTGGTCCTAAGTCATTTTGTGGCCTTTATATGGCCATCCTTATACATTCATATTTTTGTCTTTTTTAAAAACTCAAAAAACTCAGAACTACTTCTACTTGACACATACAAATGCATACTGTAAAATATACATAATATTATACTCTACAATTTTAACACTACATACAAATACAGAAATGTAGGTGAGATAAACCTAAAATCCTCGGCAGAGCGACCCACAGTTTGGCAGTTTGATTCCAGCTCCCACAGATACTCTTGTGATGTCACTGTGTACAAATATATTATTTTAAATTCTTTTTTCTTTTATTATTCTTTCTTACTTAGTTAATTATATTATTTTAGGTTTGTTTATCAAAAAGTAATGATAATGACAACTATTGCAAAAGATTATTTTTATGACCCGATGAGTCAGAGCTGTGTATTGATCTTGAGGCAGAAATAACAAATGTATTTATGGATGCAAGTTCTCTCTAAGGTGTCACTGGTGCACCAAAGAGTGACGGAGTTTATCAGGCTGAATGTAAAGTTCATTGAAGACAGTGTTTAAATGGTCGGACTGAATATGCTCAAACATGTCTGAATGTTTCGAATGTGTATCGACTGCTCCAGTGGCGCAATCAGTCAGCGCCCGCTACTATGTTTTACACGCTCTGGCCACTCGAGGGCGCCAAATCGTCCAGATTACTGGCTGTTCAATCTACTCAAACGATGTTCAAATATTGCATCTCACAGTAGACAAGATCTTTAGGAAAAAAAGCACTGGCCCAACCAAAACAAACAAACAAACTAACAAAACAAAAGTTTAAGGGCCATCTTAATAAATAGGCTAATTAAAAATATGGATTGGCACGTGAGGGAGCAGCAGACAGTGCAGTGACACCAGTGCACCGGCACGACCCGCACGCACATGTCGGTCTTCAGCCTCTGTGTGTCGTCAAAGCTGGCTTACCTCTGACGCCATCCACGTCTGTACGTAACTTATGCCGTATGTATGAAACGATGAACAGGGCACGCGACCTGCAGCTCATCCAATCATATTAACGGATAAGCGCTCACGGTCTCGCGCTCCCCACAGAGCGTGGTCATGAAAAGTTAGGTCAAAGGTCAAATGTGTTTGTACAGCGCATATATAACACCCAGCGGTGTCACAGGCGCGACATAGTTGACTCTGTCTGGGCTTTGTTAATGACACTTTCAGTTAGCCAAAAATAATCCCACATCAAATGTGTACATCAACTTACAACTTCATGTATACACGACCATCAAAAACCACTGCTCAAAAGAAATGGGCATGCAGAAAAGTCGTTTTATTAGTGGGAAAACTGTTAAAACTCACCTTCCAAAAGCAAACTAAACGCTTTTGACAGGATCTCATAATATTCTAATCATGACTTTGATTACCTTAAAATTACAGGAAATAGTGCTGATTTTATTTTATTAAAAGATGTTCAAACTGACGAAACAAAATACACAAACATAATACATATAAGACAGGTATAGTGTGTATATTCCAGACATGTAAAGAAAGGGGGAAAAAAGGAAATAAAATACATTTAATAAAGATTTCCTTAATTAGTGGTAATGGGTTTTGCAGAGACAGCAAGAGACAGTGATATTGATTTGTTCAATTATTTTTAGTTGTTTTTACAGATTTTTTTTGTTGGGGATGTTCTTCATGGATTGTTGGTAATTCTTTATTTCTATTATTAGTCATTTCAAACTGGGTTTGTAATTCAAGAATTTGGCTTTGTGTATAGAATGTATAGAATGTACATGTTGACTATATATTCCGTGTTATTTTGTGTACGAGTGAAGCAGGTATATTTTGATGGTTTAGTTTGAAGTCTGTTGTAACAAATATTGTTCCAGGATATAGTGTTGAGTTCTAAAACAGAATCCCTCTGTAATCTCATAAAAAGCGACATGCCATTGTAAATACAAAGACAATTTACAGACAACTGACAACTTTTTAGAGAGTTTAAACGGTCATTCAACATTTGTCAAATCATAACATTTGTGTAATTTATATATCAATTTTGTCCCTTGTTTTCAAAATGGTTGCTAGGAAACAGTTGTGAAATTACCTCTTCCTGTGCCATATTTGCTGTCCATGCCGAACCGGAAATAACATTATAAACTTTACAAAAACTGGGAGCAAATAGAAACAAAATGTTTCATAAAGTCTTTAATGTCATCATGTTTCCCTACGTTTTGGTGAAATGTGTCATCTAACCTGTCTTTAGACTTTAACATTGAGTTGGGGGGACACGGTGGATATTGTGTGACTTGCGTGACAACCGTTCACTCGCAGCTGACAGTGTAATAGCAACATCAGATGTACATTAGTTCTGTTTTATGTAACACAGGCTTTATGGGGTTTTTCCTCTCAGATCTGGACCAAAGCATCATGAGCTCCTGTACAGTCTGTGGTCCTACGTGGAGCACGAGGTTTTGGACAAAACAGACAGTCAATATTTCTATTTCTGTCTTCCTAATCCACCACAGGCCAGACATTGTGGTAAAAGGTCTGACAACATTGGGACTGAGGATTCATTCATACTTTTGTCCATTCCATCTTAGATTATGCCTCTTTCAGGTTTATGCAATTCTAGTGCACTTTTTTTCTAACTGATAATGCATTCCTTTTTATAGTCTTACACGAAATACTGGACATGTTTTTTTTCGGGCAGAGGTGAGATAAATAGTGTGTCTCTGGCCTGCAGCACACTGATGTCTTAAGCTTGTTAGCAGTTTATTAAGAGGTGATGTTGGCGGTAAACCTGCTTAACCCTCGCGCAGCGGAGACCATAGACTAAACTCTCTCACTGTCACAGAGTCAACAGGACTGGACAAAATGTTACGATCATTCCCATTTACTACAGACCCAAGTTAAAAGGGTCAACATCCAGCTCTTAAGTGGAATCTAAAGAAGCTGTTCCACCATCCATCCACTGACAATATAAACTGATTTGAAAATAGACTTTATTTACATTGAAAGATTATACAGCGTGTTTAACTATTGCACAAATGTATCCCAGCATAAACAGAGGAGTTTAAAAGATGTAGGCCAATCACAAAAGTGTACATTTACTGAACGATATCTCTCGTATTTACAGAACATTTGAAACAGAAACACTAGACGGTTCACTTCTGGGCTCACAAGAACCTCCTGTCCCTGCATTTTTACTTTATGTAAGCAAAGGTCTTAAAAAGGAAGCCAGGGAGCTCCTCCTGGATTATAACTTAAATCCAATAACCAGCGGGTCAAATCTTCTTACATCTCTCACTTGTTTGCCAAGGACATATGCTGAAAATTGTAACCCTACCTCAAGATAAACAAATACAAGTGAACTGCTCCAATAAAAACATTGGTCAGTTAGCAAAGTTAGCATTTAAACACATTACATGGTTGATTATTTTAGGTATTTGTTGTAAAAATAAACAAAATCAAGCATCAAAAAATGAATGCCGTGTTTCAATCATTAACTGCACACATACAGTGGTATCTATTGAGAGTACAGCAAAGTCCAATGTATGAAGCTAGATTAAAAAAAAGATTTTATAATAACAAGCACCACTGTTGGTTCCAGCCTGGGACTCATTTCCACTTGCACACTTGTCTTCAGTCTGATGTGTCTAGCAGATGACACACGTCTTTGCCTTGCCATTGTCTGTAAAAGAAGACACAAGAAACATAGGGATGAAGATCAGTGCAGTTTGGCGGTGAGGGAAATCAAATCAAAATTGGAACGGTCATGATAAGCAGATCGCAGTGACTGTGAGTATGTCCCCTAACTTGCTGACACTGTAACAAGGTACAATTTTAATGCCATAATCAACGAGACATTTACACTTCTATCATGTCAAAACTACTGGCTTCTAATAATTCCACTGAGCAGCAGCATGACGAGAATGTAATAAACTATTTTGTAATATTCAAAAAGTTAATTTACATGAAAGTTAAACCATGGCAATGCATGTTTTGAAACCTATCTTTTACTTTTTAGATAATTTGATGTCTGCTGTTGACAAAACCAGTACATCTGGGACACATGAAATTTGAATTCTTCTGATCGTTTGATACAGCGGCTCTCGGAGGAAAAGGTCAGCGATAATTATTTTTATTTCCTCTTATTTTTATGTTTATAGTTATTATTCTAATTCTGATGTTTTTATATTTAATGCCTGTGGGTATTGAATTTAATATTTTTAATGCATTTAAGACCTTATTTTTACCTAAATCAATTAAATGACTTTTAATGCCTTTTTAATGCCCCGCTGAAACTGTTTGTAATCTAAAGGTGCTCTATGAAACATTTGTGCTTGCAAATCCACCGCCTGCTCATGTCCATGAGGTTGTCACTGCTTTGCCCAGAATAATCCACAGTATGGCATTAAACTCATCAATCTTATCAAAGCCATTCATCATCATTCAATCAAAAAAATGTTCATTCAGCAAGAAAACCACTTAAAAAACTTTTCATCTTTTCATAAATGTTACTTATTCAATTCTTTAAAGCTCAGATATTATTGTACTAAATAAAAAAAATAACAAAAAATCATACCATTGCAATGAAAATAGGGTAAGGGTTAGACATGATAAATATTGAGTCCCAAAAAGCTTTTATTATTGAACTATCAGTCGATATAGTAGTTATTGTAACTGGTCTAGCGGCCAGTACCAGAAGTTACATAGTGTACCTTTAAAACTCTCCATTTTGTTCAGAAATGCATGTACCTCAAAGTACTTTATTGATTATATTATTACCATGTGGTTTTATATTATTTCTGTTAAAGCTCAAGATCATTTTAAAACGGTTAGGCGAAGGCCAAATTTTGTCCTGTTTATGTGATTTATTTTAGTATTGATAATTGTTCAAATCTAGTTTTGACTAGTTTTAGTATTGATTGGTATCTGATTTCCGAAACTTTTGACAACCCCAGAATTGTATCTTGATTTTAAAAAAAACCCACAAATGTAATCTCAATCACCAAACTATTGTGATGTTTTTTCCAGAATAATTGAGCCCTCACCCCCAGCATCTCCTCCTCCCTCCAGCCTCTTCTTCTCATCCTCTATGGCCTTCATCTTGGCCTCGTGCACGTCCGCCAGAGCCCTCCACTCCCCTCTGTTGTTGTTCAGGCCGTCAAACATGGGCGCGATCTCTGTGTGGAAGCGGGAAAACTCCTGCACCAAGCAAAATGACAACTGGATTTAGCAAACGATATGTTGTTCATGACAGACCAGTGGAATGTAACAAAGCAAACAATTAAAAGTACAGTAAAGTATCTGTACTTTACTTCAGTACATTTTACAGTGTTTACTTTTGCTTTACTACATCTGAGAGTAGGTATATGTACTTTTTACTTCACTACATTGTTCAAGTAAAAAGTACTTTCCATATAGTTAAAGGTTTAAGTTCATGATGGCATCCTGTGTAAATGTTTTGAGTCCCTGCTTCGAGCAACCAAAATATAAATGAAAATGACTGATAAATGAATGAATTAATGATAAATAAGATTCAGTCACAAAAATTGACTAAAAATCAGCAAAATATTTTATCAAAATCTCTACATTTGACTCTAATAGCTCTCAAATTTTGTGTGGAAAACATTTACTTTTTACTTCAAACGTATACTTTTAAACAGGGACTTCAATATTTTAGTCAAGTAGATTTTTATGTGATATTTTTTCTTTTATTTTAGTATTTGTTTTGCTTTGACTGAAAAATACCATTTAGTATGTCTTCCACCACTGTAACAGATATTTTACCAAATCATTATACCTTGTAGACAAATGAGCAGACAAAATCAATGAAACCGCACTGCATCTTGGGCAGCTCGTCGGCGTGGTTTCTGTCCATCATTGGCTGTAAGCAAACGACAACAATTACATTACATAATAATAAATCATAATAAATGCAAAAGTCTATCTGCTGGGTTCTTACAATAGGCTGCTGATCCAACACGGTCCGCTCCAGATCTCCCTGCTCCCAGAATTCTGCTGCCACCATCAGAGCCACCTGAAACACATGGAAACGGTTGTAGTGCCATAGCAACAGAATATAATGTGGTAGCGCCGTAGCAACAGAATATAATGCGATGATAACACATGTACCTTGCTTTGAACCTCCCAGGGTTTAGTAATGGCCGACAAGTCACAAGCAGTCATCATCATTGCCCTAAAATAAAATAAAAAAAGAAAATTATTAAAAAGCCCTATGTTAATTATTAGGAAACATGTATAAACTGAAATGCCTACATGATGATTTCTTTTCTTGTTGGGTTGTTGGAGATGTAGTTGATTACTTCCTTCTCGTCCTTCATTTCTTGAGTTTGGTCCACAATTTTCTGAAACATTGTTCTCTTCCTAAATCAAATCAAAGCAAATATTAGTTTGATTTCATAATTTCTAATGGTGTGCTCAAACTAGTCTTGGTTTGGCCTTAGTTTGGCCTTGGTTTGGTTCTGGATTAAGGCTTGTTTTGGCCCTGGTTTGTACTTGGTATGGTCTTGGTTTGATCCTGGTTGGGTCTTAGCTTTATCTTGATTGAGTGTTGGTTTGGTCCTGGTTTGGTCCTGGTTTGGTCATGGTTTGGTCATGGTTTGGTCATGGTTTGGTCCCAGATTAGTCCTGGTTTGGCCCTGGTTTGTACATGGTTTTCTCTTGGTTTGGTCCTGGTTTGGTCGTTGTTTGGTCATGGTTTGGTCCCAGATTAGTCCTGGTTTGGCCCTGGTTTGTACTTGGTTTTCTCTTGGTTTGGTCATGGTTTGGTCATGGTTTGGGCTTGATTTGGTCATGGTTTGTACTTGGTTTTCTCTTGGTTTGGTCATGGTTTGGTCCTGGTTTGGTCTTGATCTGGTCTTGGTTTGGTCCTGGTTTGGTCTTGATCTGGTCTTGGTTTGGTCCTGGTTTGATCTTAATTTGGTCTTGGTTTGGTCATGGTTTGTTCTTGGCGTGTTCTCTGTTTGGTTCTGGTTTAGTCCTGGTTTGGCCTTGGTATGTTCTTGGTTTTGGTTTGATCTTAATTTGGTCTTGGTTTGGTCATGGTTTGTTCTTGGCGTGTTCTCTGTTTGGTTCTGGTTTAGTCCTGGTTTGGCCTTGGTATGTTCTTGGTTTTGGTTTGATCATGGTTTGGTCCTGGTTTGGTCATGGTTTGGTTTTGGCCTGTTCTCGGTGGTTTAGTACTGGTTTGGTACTGGTTTGTGTTTGATTTAGTCTTGGTTTAGTCTGGGTTTGTTGTTGATTTGGTCTTCAGCTGACTTGGACTTGGTTTGGTCCTACTTTGGACCCGCTTTAGTCCTGTTTAAGTCCTGGTTTGGTCCTGGTTGTTCCTGGTTTGGTCTTGGACACTTTAACCACATGACCACACGATTGGTTTGATCTTTTTTTAAAATCTTGATTTGCTCTTGTTTGAGATTAATTTTTATCTTAATTTTCTCTTGACGTAGACTTAGTCCTGTCTGAGTCCTGACTTAATCCTGTTTAGCCTAGTTTCAGTCCCATTTCGATGTTCCGGGTGTGAACGCACCCTAGAATTCAGTCTGAGGATGACAAACATTGACCTACTTGAAATAAAGGGCCAGATCTGTCGCGATGATGCAAACTTCAAACAGATGCTGCACTGTCTCAAACTGGCGCTTCTGCAGGTTTTGGAAGATGTTAAGATTCTAAGAGAAGATCGAAAACATATGTTATTTTCTCACAACTACAAAGAAACATTTACATAATAAGTGCATCCAAACGAAATGTAAGAGTGAACTAGAATGAACCCACCTCGTTCTCCATCAGAGTCTTGCTGTATTCAAGATGGTGCCTCTCCATGACTGATGTACTATGCAGTTTGGCCAAAGGGGACGCGCTCCTTTGAGAGGAAGAACACGAAACATATTGAATATCACTTTCCACATTCAACACAAGCGATTTTTCCGTTCAGTTTGATTGCATCCATTCACTTGGTACCACACATTTGTCACTTAACCACATCCAAACCGCTCTTACTTGGTCTGGTAGAGGTTGTTAGTTCCTCTGTGGTCAATATCGTGGCAGAATCCAGCAGCCACCATGGCAAAGGCCTCGAGATCGGAGTAATACTTCTTCAGCTTGCCTGTCTGTTTATGGAAAGTGATTTTTATTAAAATCATTGTATAAATACTTTGCAACCCGTGAATGTGGAAAACAGATGTGCAATTCACCAGGAGCAGAGTAAACATTGTCTGTCCGACGTTGAAGCCGTGCCTCCAGTTGTGGTAGGTGATGTCACGGTAGCCTTTGCGCACAGTGTACATCCATCTGGTCAGGATCTGAAAGGAAATTTATATATTTTTATTGAAAATGAAATGCTTTTTTGCTGATACATTTGCATCCATAGCAGTAAAATGTCAGGCAAATGTGTGGATTAGGCAAGAGTGAAGAATGTAACAATGGGACTCCTGTTTAAATAAAGATCAATAAAACAAAAATAACATTGTAAAATAAACAGCATCATTATCAAGGGTCATGTATTGAAACAGAACAAAAGGACTAGACACGTGGCCAATACAATAAATAATTAAAATAGTTGGATTTCATAGCTTTATTCAGGCTTGGAACATTAAAGGGACTGTATCTACTTTATAAAAACTATATTGCTATATTGCAACTCTTAGGATCGTAATTAAACCGCTGTGTGCTCTCCGCATCTAATTAATGGAGCATTTTATTCTACGCAAAATAGTGCACAGTTAGCATGCTAATGTTTGAGAGCAAAAATTTGTGAAAAAGGCTTCGAAAAACATCACGGTGAATAATTATGACGCCCCAGAATGCATTAGTTAGGTGAGCAATACATTAGGACTACTACAAATTATTTATAATGAATTACTTCTGTTTTTCACGTTTTAACACAGTAAATATAAATTTTGTGTTTTTACCATAGAATATCTTTGCGCTTGTGACAAAAATGAGGCCACAGCGTGCGGTCTGCATCTAATAATAAAGTATTTTGTCTCGTCAACATGGAAGTAAGAGCTGAAAGCAGCGCTCTGATTGACTGCGCTTGGGTGGTCCACCCCAGCTGTCTGTCACCAGTCTGTCATCAGAAAAAACCTGTTTAAAGATGTGCACGCAATGCATGTAAATATTATTGATGTGCCCAAAAGGTTTGTGAGAGCTATAAGAAATTCAAATCAGGTACAACAGCTTTAATAACAGCTCTATTAAAGTAAAACCTATTACACACAAAAACACACTACAAGTTATGTTTGGTTTGGTTGTCTGAATAAATTAATCATACGATTCATGGTGAAGGCAATTTAGCTACTACTCTACTCAAGGTGTGATTTAGAAGTGTGAACAATATGAACATAGCACAGAAAAGCGAAACCATGTGTAATTTCAAAGCAAGGCAAAGTACCTCAGCTGGGACTTTAAACTTCTCTACCACCCCCAGCTCAAAGAAGCAGCGAATGCCACACTTGATGAGGTCAAACTCAGACAGAGGGAAATCGCTGAAGCGGAATTCAAGCAGCTCCACTTTCTTAGCTTCAGGGATGTTGGTTCGCTGTGGATTGTAAATATTTAGACCAGACAATCACACAAAATAGTAAATATATTCCGCTATAATTGTTGGAAAGTTGACCTACCAACAATTTGTACATCTCCTTCTGGTCACAGTCTTCTGGTTCTGAGTCAAACTTCTCTTTAGTGTTCTGTGAAGTAAAAAATATTTATATATTACAGCTGTTGCGACCCTGTTTACTGCTTTTCTAGTCTGAAAACGCAGCCTCTGTCTCACCAATATCTGCTGCACTTCGGCCGGAGTGGCCTTGACCTGGTACATGAGAACCTCCTGAGCAACATCCTTCTTCCACTCAGTTCTGTTGAGTTTGTCGTACGTGTCGCTGCACAGTGTGGACCAGCCGAGGAACTGTGTCAGAGCCTGGGGAACAAACAAGAAACAGCAGCGTTTTAATCACAACCATGTAAAAAACCTGATCAAATGTAAACGTGTTTCTAATTTGACCATACTTCTGTAATTTGTTCATCGTTCTCGTCGAAGGGTTTGCCATCGTTGCGGTTGTAAAAAGTAGCCACGCCCACAATTTCTTCTTTTTTGTTGACAATTGGAAGAGAGAGGACGTTTTTGATCTTCCACCCAGTTTCATCAACTGCGTCTTTCTGTTATTAGACAAAAGAGAATATGTCAGTAACACTATAAACAGTACGACAAATTGAAAATAAAACAAAAATAATCCAAATTACCTGGAACGTAAAGTACTCATCTGCACTGGCGTTCATCATGTTGCAAATCTGTGAATAAAAATGCATATGTAAGAGTCTACACTTATGTAAATAAAAGACAAGCCTTTTTCATATTGGAAGAACTTACAAATCCATTTTCTGCCACATAAGAAGGAAGTCCACTGACCAGAGCCCAGTGATCCGCAGGAGGGCCTCTGAACAGGAAAAAGGTCAAATGTATATTTGTAACATATCATTTACAGCAATATTTAAAAAAAAATATATATATGCAACTTACGGGATAACTTTAATCTCCTCTTTATCTTCCAGCAAGTAATCAATAATTTTGTAGAAGGAAATTTCCTGAATAAGAAAAATTGCATTAGAGTGACCAATAATCATGATATGATAATAATTGAGCTAGACTTACTCTGCCATCTGGAGTCTTTGGACCTTTGTACGGCTCCTGTTCTCCTAATTTGATTGCCCATTCATCAAAGAACTCCTAGAATGGAAAAAAACAATAATAAACATGTACAAAATGGTGTTTAGTTAAAACAATTAGAACAAACCTTGTCTTTTGTCATGTCCAACAAGCCCACTGAGTATCTCTCACATTTAATGTATGTCCGCACTGTGTAAAGGGCTTTGTGAAACTGCCTCTCAATGTCTGTCAACTCCTCAAACACCTTACTGGCAGACCACAGCAAAACCTGATGAAAAAGTCAAAGAATATTGTAGTTATTATATATTTAGATAAGTACTTTTTGAGTGATTATAAATATGTCTTATTACCTGACTCCTTCTGGACTCAACATCCCACATGTAAGCGGTGTGTGCTTGCAGACACACAAGCGTGGCAAAGTTGGCATATTTGGTGAACAACTGTAATTAAAAAAAAGAATCAATCTATCAATAAATCAATCATTAGACTTTTCTAACGTGTAGATGACCTTAAAGAACACCTACTATGCATTTGTGCTGTTACTGGCCTTTAAATATGCTGCTGTGAACCTCTGTTTTGGCACCTCATGTTTTAGATCTTAAAATAATGCATTGATTGATAACCACAGCACATATGTTCAGCACAAATCTGGCGATGATTTATGGACTTGGACATGGATTTATGGACAGAAAAGGTGCAAAAAGACAACTCATATTGAATGCAGCTGAATACAACCCCAGCTATTTTTTTTTAGATGAGGGAACAATATTAGAATATGTTTAAAAGCATAATGTGTGTCCTTTAAATTCAGGGCCACAAGGTTAAAAATGTCTGAGCCTTTTCATAACCAGATTATAGCACCAAGCTTGTACATATTCAGGTCAATGACAGGAAGATGGCTATATTTGGCCTTTCTATTATAAGTCTTGTGACCTTCCCACCCCTTTCTACAGATGCTAATAGTGTCATGTGTAATATCTAAAATACACTTACTTCAATGTCACTTTTGGAGAACTCATTTGCCCCCTGTTTGTTGAGGGCGGCGATGACACCGATGGGCTCTTTTCCGTTCATGATGGGGGCCGTGAGCATGCATTTGGTGCTGTATTTGGTTTGCTTGTCCACAAAGTCGCTGAAGTGAGAGTCCTGAGGATTAAAAAGTAACATTAATCAGTACAGTAATTATTCAAAAGTATTACCTGCAAAACTTTACTGGCTACATCTGTTAGCCAACACTTGTCCACTACCAAAATACAACTTTTTTTCTCTGTTTTATCTCTTTTGACAGTTTGTTTTGCATTTTTTCCCCCTTTACTTCCTTTACTATTAAGTATTATGTATATTATATTATGAGAGCTGCCTTGGATTTTACCAGTGTTTTCTTTACTCTACAAAGACTGCACCTGGTTTATTCATGCCATTCAAGTATATTTGAGCACTGAAATAAAATATTTGAATATTTTAGTTCAGAGCAGTATAAAGTTAAGCTTCTTAGGCAAGCTCCTTCAGATTGAAAATCACTATCAGTTGGAAGTCGGAATGTTTTGATTTTAAAACATCGTCCCAATGACTTTCTTTGAAGCTTTTTCTACAACTACAACTATTTTAGATTATAATAATTTAAAGAATATATTTATTCTAGTGCTATTCTTGTTCCTTTCTCTTTTTTGTTAGACAGAAATTTCTCCATTGTGGTGGATCAAATAAAGTATTTTAAAAGACTGTAATATTCCTGTTAAGTTATTTGTAGCATATTATAATAGCAAAAAGTTAGTCACTTCTACCAGAACGAAAGTGGCAAAAGTGAAGTGCAACATGATGTGATTTCACTGGAGAAACTGGGATTTAACCTCAGAATCTCATAAAATATAAAATATCCAGGTGGTTCTGATACAATAAAAGCCTCAGACACGCGAGTGGCGTCAAAGCTGCTTTACACACATTTATTATTGTATTTTACATTATGTTTTAAGAAATTATGACTATGCATTTGTGATGAAGGAACAAGCCTGAGTTGTAGGTTTTATTGCACAAATACTCACAGAAATGTTGAGCCCATCATTTTAACTAGAGATATATTTGATACTGTACCATAAATTAAACTTTTTCGAAGCTCAAATACAATTTCAAGGCTAGACATTTTTATTTGGTCCATTATTTGTTATAGAAAAGCAAACTAACTTGACCTTTCTACCCTGGAAATTCAAATGTGTTGCTTTTTTCCCAACACAAACACTTAAAACCAGTAGAATTTCGATCTAATGTGAGCGAATCATTGAAAAATTGACAGCCAACTTAATTTGAATTTTGATGACATCACATTTTAAAGGGTCTATATAAGTGTGACTTGATAACTCACCTTTTTCACATCTGCAACGTGCTGGGGCTTCTTTGAGTGCGCCGTGTAGCCCACTATCCCCATGTCGGTCGGGTACACGATCTCCACGTTGGGGTTGACCAGATTCTGCTCATACGAGGACTTGTGGGTGATGTCGAACAGGACCGTGGCCAGCTCGGGTGACCCATTCCTGCTCCGGAACACGAAGTAGCTGCACCTGTCGGCCTGGATGAGCAGCGCGATCCTCTGGAGGATTTTGTGAAGCGCCTTCTCCATTTGGCTGTTGTCCTGCATCTCCTTCACCAGCTCGAAGATGAACTCAGACTCCTGGATGGCGGTGACATCTTTGTAGGAGGACGGCTCTTTCACCTGGACTTTGTTGTTGAACGCCGCCGTGATCACATCCGCTTTGATTTTCTTGTCGAAATACTCGCTGGCGAACTGTGGGTTGTTGTCCAGGAACTTCTCGACGGTGTCTTTGTCTCCCATCTTGAGTTTCTGATCTGTATGTCCCGAACTGAATATCCAAGGAGGAAGTTAAAACATGAATTTCCGTGGATGGCTACAAGAGCATCCCTCTGGCTCTGCTTTCGGAGTGAGAAGAAGAAGCGATCTCCTCCGCCAGCAGAAGGTAGAGAGTAGCTTACTGTTAAGGGGATCCCAGGGGCCACTAATGACTCTGACGCAAGAGTCATAAAGCCCCCTGAGCTTTCTTAACCTGTAAATCCATGCACTTGTCATTTCAGAGAGAAAAATCCATAGACGGTAATCCCATCAGGAGCCATCATGTTCAGCTATATGGCACCTCTGACCTGTGCTGCTGGGACATGGATAAACCAACTTCTGAAAGTGAGGCATTGATGAGCAGCGTTTGGATTCATGAAAATTACACGGTTGGTGAATAATGATGTTAAAAAACAAACAAAAACACCTATACTTTTGAGAGGCAGGCGTTATTTGCGATATGAATTCTAAGGACAGGGATAATAGCTAAGAATATTACCAGGTAAAGAGGTTCACGTGAGGTTCAGTGACATGATAAAAGATGCGTTTAGGTGACTTAGGTGGGTGAGCTTTGAGAGGCTTTCTATGACAGACAAACGTGTAGACACGATAGGAGGCTTTGGAAATAATAGTTCAGTAATGACGGTGACAGTAGATTTATTTTAATAACTGACGTTTGACGGGGTAACGCCTTTTTTCTGTCCTGCGGTGTGGAAGCTTTTGTAGCAAAATACGAAAGATTAAAAATAAATAAATAATACAAAAAAGTCAGGCTTTTCTACCGTATTACATAATTTTACGCGTAACTCTTTTAATTTGAGATATTTTAACATGTCATCACCTGTCACACCACAGCACATTTATAAAAAGGTTGCCATGTAAAAAATAAATAAATCATCAATTACCCAATATTTCAATAGTGGTAGTTAAATAATCACGTAACTGTCCCATCCCAAGGGATATTATTTAAAACAATTATATTTTAACATAAAGTTGTCACACTGAAGGACAACAATGATGTACATTCAAAATTGTTCAAACAAGTTGGATTAATTGTTTCTTTTCCCCCATAGCTTAAACCTTTAACCCCAAAGTTTAACCTGGAGCATAAATGACAGATGAGCTCCTTCTGTTTTCTTTTAATGTGATTTTTCATGTCACACTGAGGACGACGTCATTAAACTTTTTACATCTTTAGCGCTTAGAGATAATTTTTAAGATTATAGAATAGAAGATTATTAGAATAAGATTTTAGTAGAGTGTGTGCACTCTTATCTTTATGCCAACACCTTTATTAACTGATACTCATTCTTGAAAGAGAAGTATTACAGTCACACGGCTGGACATTTTAGTTTTTTTTGTTGAAAATCCAAAGAAATGAAACACAACTTCATTCTAAAACTATATGTGATTTTCCAATCACACCAAATTAACTTGAGTTTGTATGGTTTAAAATTCTGAGTTTATGTAGATAGTTGTCTGATAAAAGGCCCTTTATAACCAACTGAACAGCATGTAAACTAAAAAATATTTTAAAAAGCCACAATACAACAAATACAAACACAACACAAGCAACATTAATCTTAAGTAGGCCTGCAACAATAACACACCTTGAAGAGCAATATATTACTAAAATAATCACCATAGACACTAATATTGAAAGTTGAATGTGTACTCAGTAAAGCAGGATAATCCCAGTAAATCCTTTTCTAAATGAACCGTATCGTAAACAAACATGAAACAATTGAGTATTTAGTGCTACTAAGAATGTATCAAAAAAATCCCAACTAGTGCAAAGCAAACATACATGCAACACATTCTGAACCCCCAAAAATATTGTTCCAGCTGTACTTTATTGAAACGGTAAGTCGATATAGTAATCATGACAAAGCTCAAAAAGAGAAGTAGAAATAAGGAAGGTAAAATCAAATATAATTGACAAACTACAACTTGAGAACCACTAAGATAATTAATACTTTCTGTCATGTTTATAAAGTAAAAGTTGAATCTAGTTGGGTCCTACTTGAACACAAATGCTTCTCATCTTCAGCGCTACCAACAAATCTATTACTATGGGTCGTGTATTGGAAAAAACGATTTCAAATGTAAACTAAATGTAGGCATGTAACATCTTTGCAGCTGCAACTATCAAGCTTCAAAAAAAAGACACACAAATCATTATCCAACTGGGAACAACCAAGCCCACGACACCACACAGCGCAGAGTGACTTACCAAGATTTACCAAGTCCTGCTGGGTAATCCCTTCGTGCCAGGGAAGTTAATCGAGCTCACTCACAAGTTATCTGTTGTGATCTAATTAGATACACCCCTTTTGCTGCAAATCAGATTACTTTGTTTACTATGTCAACTAATTGTGTTTTCCTACAGGTATCTGTCTCACATTACAGTCAATAATTCAATTACTACGTTGATAGAAAAAAGCTGTGTGCTTTGACATGTGTTTACATGTATCACTCTGAGGTTTAATTTTTCCAGTGGGTTCTAACCCTATTTCCAACAAGGGTTTAAAGTGATATTTCTGCACTTTTGTAGTTCTTCTGGGTTTCAGATGACAACATTCAATAGACCAATAATATTTTATACAGATGGAAGCCAGCTAAAGTTCATAGAGTTCATTTGCAGTTTTCTGTTGTAATTGAATGAGTTTTGGAGTCTAGTCACATATAGTCAACATTTGCCAAAGGCAATCTACAATGTAAGCAACAGAGAAAAGTGGCTCTTGCCCCCATCTGGGAAGATGATAGCATCACATTCTTGAATCTGAAAAACACCAACACTTGGACGTTCAAACCAGACATTGCGTTGCAATAATATGATCTGGTCATCATTGTTGAGTTAAAGGAAACATATGATGTTTTTTTCATGTACTTAGTGTAGTATTGAACTATAACGAAATAATAATCTAAAATAACTTAACATAGACCGTACATATGGTTCAAAACTACAGAACTGATAAGCCCTGCCTCTTCATATTGACATTTCACGGTAAAAAGCAACAGATTTTCAATTGTTTATATCTTTGCCATGTGTTTACATGTATCACTCTGAGGTTTAATTTTTCCAGTGGGCTCTAACATAGAAAATAAAAATAAACAGCCAATTCAAGTGTTGAGTAAAGACTACTTCATTGCTTTTATGTAAAGATTACTTTTTCTTTTTTTTGATTGTTGTCTTATTATTCTTCAGAATTTGCCTTAGCTTTAGCACTGACCCACAAACGCCTCCATTTATGAACACTGAAGTGTGTACCAGGGGAAGTATTCATCTCATGTCTTTAACATGTTGTGGGTGACATCCACCTGCAGCTCACTGTTCGCTGTCTGATTTTTAAGTATTTATTCATATTAGTGTGACTCTGCACAAACCCCATAGAGATAGAAGCCCATAATTACAGAAGGTGGGGATAGGGGGTAGGTGAGAACGGATATCTCCTGAGCACCCGAGGCTCAGTTGCAGTCCAATACAGGATTAACTCAAACATGCAGGAATCCATTAAAGTACAACTTTGAGTAAACGAATGATGAGGAAACACTGTCGTAACAAGATTAAAAATGCATTAAAGTTCATTCAGCATAATATGTCCAGTTTATAAATCTATCAATATACATTTTTTGTGTCAATATCGCCTCTTAAAAGCCTCATATTATCCTCCAGGACCTGCCGTACGTCTCGGTCTCAGACAGTCTAAGCTCCTATAATAACTTTCTTGAGCCATTATATGTAAAGTTCCTGAAGAAGCCTGCTCTAAACCTAATATGGTTTAGAGCAGGCTTTCTACAGATGCTAATAGTGTCATGTGTAATATCTAAAATACACTAACATGTTTTAAGCCAATAGCACAGGTCAGCTCTGGGGCCCATATTCTGTTCCCACCCTCCCTC
Source organism: Rhinogobius similis (assembly GCA_019453435.1). Taxonomy (NCBI): domain Eukaryota; kingdom Metazoa; phylum Chordata; class Actinopteri; order Gobiiformes; family Gobiidae; genus Rhinogobius; species Rhinogobius similis. The sequence goes on from CM033634.1 coordinate 26,788,258, forward strand.
TCTCCACCTGCACTGTATTGTATTGGTCAGCATACTAATCTTTCTTTAAATAGCACAGGAACAGGATTAACTTACACAACCTGTGAACTGTGAATGTATGAAACCTGTGTAGGGACATATGTACATCTAATTCATCCCAAAAAAATTTACTTGTAGACAATTTCCAGCTATTGTTTTATTCTGACATTCAAACATTAGTCCAGGTGTTCGATGAGCTGGTGGTATTGACTGGCAAGGCAGACTAGAGAGGGTGACAGGTTTTAGGAGGGAGAGGGGGGAGGTCTGAGGGATGAGCCGAGTGCTGGTCCGGGTGGTCAGCCTAAAGAACAAAAAACAGCATAAACTATTACTTTAACTATTCTCTCTGGGCTTTTCTCTTCACAATCTGCCACTTGACTGGAGTAAAACTATGATCATCTCGGGCATATTCTTCGCCTAAACTAAACAGTAATGTGAAAAACCTGAAAACCTATGCACTTCTTGCGTTCTCAGACCTTTTCAGTGTCTTCTCTCTTCACTTGCGTTTGGGCAAGTTCAAGCTGCTGCTTTAGATACGAACAATTCTCCTTCTCGTCATGAAGATCTTGAACCAAAACCTCGATCTGAAACCCAAAATGTTATTTTTTTAGTGGACAGTTCAGTAGATAATACATTACATTTTCCATTTCTATATTAGTATCTACAAGTCTATTAGTTTGAACCTTTTTACTGAGCTACTATGATCAAGTAATTGTATTTGCATATATAAAGCAAAATTTGTCTTGAAAATGTTCTAAAGTATGAATGGTAAAATCCAGCATAATTTCGTTGCTTTTATTTGCATCATTTTTTTTGTCTGCGGAGCTATTGTTTTGCTCAAAACTTTACCTGTTTACATTTTACAATGTTCAAATTTACACTTAAGACTGTTCTGTTTAGCTGTGCAATAGACTGAAAGGATTTCATCTTCACATTCTAAATTTGATAATGATTATTAATGTTTTTATATGTTGTATTCTGATTTTAATGCATTTTTTTTACTGTTAGGTAAAGCACTTTGAATTACTGTGTACGATACAAATTGTGCTCTACACATAAACCTGGCTTGCCTCTGTGGTAAAATAGAAACTGTAGTTTCTCCGTTGCTCCAACAGTGCAGAGTTTAGCTAGCTTGTTTGCTAACAGCAGGGAGAGATAAAGGACACATGAACATGTTCCAGAACAGTTAATTCCCTCAACATTTCGACTAGTTTTATCTAGCGAGAGAAAGGTGTGTGTGATTCCAAAGTCTGTATGTGTAATAAATGTGAAGGTAGCTGTAGTTTTCTGTCTAGATTAGTTTTAGAGTTGTAGATCTTTGTATTTGTTATCAGACAATAGCATCTCTTTCACATTTGAATGCATTTAATGTTATGTATGTTTTGAGCTCTTACAGGAGAAAATGTCATTACTTTCCATTGACTCTCATGCAGTTTTGCCACTAGTCATGTGCTCTGCATTTGATTGATGAATGGAAACAAATTGGTTGTTCTCAAAGCTGATATAACTGTCTCCAGCTCCAACAATATCTAAAACATTGTTATATTCCTACCGTACGTTCAGACTTCGCTATCTGCCTCTGAGCCTCGTGATACTGATTGAGGAAGTACTTCTGCAGATGGCCCGTCTGAAAAATAGTAGTCTTTCATTTATTTTGTTCATCACTTTTAAGCATACACTCTGTGGAAGTCAGTCCGTGTACCTGCAGCTCTAAGGTGGCAGACTTACGCCTCTCCTTGTTCAACCTCTCGAGGAGATCTTCAGCCTCGTTGGTCTGATACTCCTCCACATACATCGGCGTGTTTGGAGTTGTCTTTTCTTCGCTTTCATACTGCAACTGCTGCCGGAGCTGATCCGCCTCAAAATGCTTTTCTCTGCACCTGTGTATAAGATGAATATCATGAATGGATTAACCAGTGGTGGAAGAAGTACTCAAATGTGTTACTTAAGAAAAAATACAGATACCGGTACATGTGCAAAAAAAAAAAAAGTAAAAGTTTAAAAATGTACTTTAAGATAAGAAGTAAAAAGTATTTCAGACAGATTTTAAGAACGTTAAAGCATTAAATGTAGTGATTTTGTGCTAACGATTTGTGCTGATTTCTGGTCAATTGTAGCAATACATTTAAAATTTTTCTAGTACATTTTATGTATATATTTTTGTTTTCTAAAAGCTGGGGCTCGAACTCAACCATGAAAAATGTATGGAGTAAAAGTAAAAAAAATGTCCACAGTAAAAATAATTTCACTTTCCACCACTGAGATTGACAACCACAAGAAATATTATAGTCACATCCTTAGGAATCATGATTATTGCGCTGTCAGAGGTTAACCTGCAGAGGATGTGCAGATTTCTTTAGATTTGATTCACGTTTTAAAAGCTATTATGAATTAGACATGTGGCTTTGCGCTTGGTTTTTTGGTGCCCTTATCATGCAGATTTTTTTATTCAATGATATATATTTTGTAATTCATTTTGGAGCAATAACGGTAATAAACATGATTCAAATTCAACAAACTTCATTGTCTAAAAAGATAGAATGAACGTAAACCGCACTTACTCGCTCTGGGCCTCTGTCAGAGCTTGCTGAGTGAGACTGATCTGTTCTCGGCATATGCCTAACTCCTCGTGGGCTTTCTTCATCAGTCCTTCGTAGTAAAGCTCCACTTTTTTGATTTTCTTCTTTTCTGCAATAGCATAATGAGAAGAGGAGGATTAATAAACTGTTACCCTTAATTACCTGGTTTATTATTGGTTTAGTTGAGTCTAGTGCAGGTTTAGATTCAGTTTAGTCACCACTTTGGTTATGATGTGTAGACAAGTAAGTCAAAAGAGAAGATGATCACAGTAACACATATAATTGTATTAAAAGAAGACATATTGTTAGAGCTGGGCGATATGGTGATAAAAAGTAGAATCGTGAGCTCATTCCAGTCACAATCTGCTATTTAGGTAAATTGACATTTAAAATTTCTCTTGAATCTTCTAAAATGTGCCTGTAAATGTTTTCTTGAGGCTCAAGTCTTGCACAAAACACAAATGGACCATAATATTAACAAAAAAGGGCATAATTGTCACTTTGTACCATTGTTTTGGAGACTACACTAAATGTTTCTGTCTCTTTTTGACCACATTTTCAATTGTTTTAATATTAGGCAACTACATGATTCATAAGTTTCAGCTTCCTGTTATATGCAATAATTCGAGGACATTGCACCATTCAAAACATAAAATATTCTGTTTTGACTTGTAAATCGCTATGGTAACAGTCCTAGATTTTTATCGTTCTGAAATCCTGACTCAAACATGCATGAATCACTCTGAATATGACTTTGAGAGGGTAAAAGAGAAGGGAAAACATGGTTAAAAGCTTTTAAAAGTTGATTTAGCACAATATGTCTCTTTTGAGATGTTGCTAAAAACTTTATTTTATTAAATGAATGAGCAACAGCCAGACAAGTTGTTCCCTGGGTGTAAATTGTGTTCTATAGATGAAAATCTGTCTCCCTCTTCATGTCATCAATATGTTTTAGAATTCCTAATATACAAACTACTACAGTGACCGGAAATATTTAACTTTTTCGCACCAGATTTACAAAGTGAGACTTGGTTGGTATAAAACTATGATAAATATTTACCACAGGTTTTCCCCACCCAAAATAATCAAAAGAAACACAAGAAAATATGTGATATGTCATTTGTTATGTCACTTAAACATGTTAGTCCTCTTAAAGAAACTGCATCTTCGATCTGTACATCTCACCATTTAACTTAAACTCGTTGCGCTCGGCTACACGGGCTTCACTGACTTCACTCAGATGCCTCTCCAGCCATAACATTTTGGTCACTATGGACTTGACGTAGGTTTCCCTCTGCTGGTCATAATCCAACCACTGCTTATTTTTCTCAATGGCCTGGAGCAGGTTAGGAAAAGGAAGTGAGGGTTTACATGAGCACGTTACAAAAGAACAAAACAAAACAAAAACAAACCCACATCATTGAGGTTCATTTGGAGCTCTGTTATAAAGGCACTGTTGTCCTCGACAGCACGCTCCTGTACAAAATAAGAATATCAATATCAAACATGAGATTGTGTACATGAAAATGAGAGAAGACGAGATTCGGACATATTTATTATAAATCAATCTATCAATATGTATTTGTACAGCACAATTCATACTAAAAACAGTGCTTAACCAAGCTGCCTAGCTTTGTATAAAAAACAAACTACAGAGAGATAAAAGCATAAACAATCATTTTAAAATACATTTTAAATGAAAAAGGGCAGATAAAATCCTTCAGTCGCAATACATTGTGAAATTCGGTTCACAATTTGGCCTCACAATTTAATGGATTTATAAAATTTTATATTTCTGCTGTCATTGTAGTATTACTTTTACAACTACGGCTTCTGAAGAGGTGTAACTCACCAACATGAAATATTATTATTATTATATGTGTTGATATTTGCGCAGTCTTGTGGCAATTTAATCCTGTTTCATGACATCTTCCCTTGTGTCCCTGTTATTATCACGTAATTATCTTGTTAATTGCTTATTCAGATTTCAGATTCATCTTAATAATTGCTGAGGCCTGCCATCTAGTGGTGAAGAAGAAGTAAAACAGAGTGGCACTGCCATGTAACGTAAGCATGAGAATAGCAGATTTTTTATATGTATTGTGTGAGAAGGTGAGTAGGATTAATGAGTAAGCATGCCTAACACACACACACACACACACACACACACACACACACACACACACACACACACACACACACACACACACACACACACACACACACACACACACACACACACACACACACACACACACACACACACACATTGACTGAAACTGAATCAAAAGAAACAAAAAGTTTAACATTATTTTTTTTTCCAAAACAAATCAATACATTTACTGAATTAAGTTTAAGGTATAGTTCACCTGTGTCTTTGTAGCAGTGCAGTCCAGAAGCTCCTTCTTCAAATCCTCAACCTCTTTGACGAAACTAGACAGTCGTCTCATGTTCACACCATCAGACTGGTTTTCTTCATGGCTCCTCTGCTCTTCTGGCATCTGTGATGGCAAGCAGTTTGCCCCCTCATGTGCTTCATACTCCTCCAACAAAGGCCGGAAGGGTATGCGGTCCAGGAATTTCTGCAAACAGAGAATAATAACAAAAATTGAATATATGTTCAACAATGATAATGGCACTCTTTTGGCTAATCTTTTTCTATGTAAGTTTAGCACATCAGCATCACAGATTGCGGATTTCCATGGTAATTTTTTGACGCTCCATCCCGAGTTTGTTTTTAAACATTCCAATGCTTAATAAAGATAGTACAGAATAATTTCATTAAAAATCACAAAATATAGTCTTCCTGTGTCATTTGGATTTAGTAACAGTGATCTATCCTATTTTCTTTGCAAATGACATATGTAGAGTCCAGATAACAATTAACAATGATAAAAGTAGTTAACAGTTAGTCAAGTATTATTTCAATAGTAAATTGGGTGGCGTTATATTCAAACCAGAAGTTATAGAAAATGCATATTGTAAAATTCACAAGCTCCAACCAGAAGAGGTAACTCACGTTAAATCCCACTGAGGCCCGTTACGTAACGTGTGCTCACCTCGATGATCCGGTTGTAGTTATGGTGTTGATATATCAGCTCATTCAACGACTTCAACAAAATGGCATTTTCTCGTTTCAGATTGCGGATTATAAATTCAGCCCGTGCAGGTGCCCTTGTTTTGAAGAGGTTTTTGTTTCGAGATTTTTGAGGTAGCGGCATCTTTCCTGTAATTAAGGAGCTGTCTGGATATGAAAATTTCAAAATGCCAAGAATAAACATTCGATGAAACGTCCGTTATATTACGTAATTAATGGTGCGTTTATGTGGTCCCCGATTTTTCGAATAAATTATGTCAATTAATGCGATCATAAAATCAACGATCTTTCTTCTGTATTTTAACTAGAAGATATACATAAAATACAATAAAGGAATAATTTTAGGTTAGTACCCGATGTATTATATTAACGTTAGCTTAGACTGACGAGAAAAGCTAGCACAATTAGCACATTTAGCATCATCATATTAAAGAAACTTTGCATGCGCTTGAATAACTTAGTCACATAAATGTTTAAAATATATTATAGTTTCGACAAATCTAAGTGTGGTGAGATTTTAAAAAAAGATTCAATTGTTTACCATAGAATTAATGTTCGAGGTCCATGTGGTAAAGACCGCTGGCTTTGGCTGCTAACAGAGTTGTACTTCAATGTTGTGAAATATCGAAGGTTAAGGTGTCGAAGGAATGAAAATAGTGCATTTACATAATAAGATAATAATAATAATAATAAATAAATAAATAATAAGATGTTTCTCAAACTGTAGTACGTGGACCACTGGTGGTACGCAAACTTCTGGCGGTACGTGGACACCTCTTCAATGGTTAAGTTTACTTCATTTAGAGTATATTTATTCACATTTTTTGCCCTTCCTTTAGTTTATTTCTAGTTAAAACGACTGAGGCAATGGTGTATTTCTACTTAAAACCTGGTTAATCCCTAATTTAGACCCGAAATAGTCCTGTTATTGACCCAATTTTGATTTGGTGGTACTCAGGAAGCCAAATCTTTTCTTTGGTGGTACTTGGCGTAAAACCTATGAGAACCACTGAGCTAGGCTAAACGGGCTATTAAAGAGTTTATTGAGGTGATTGAGGTGAATAACACATTTTATTTTTAACCACCAGACGTCGCTGTTTCATTTGCAACTTTACAACAGGAGGATGAAGCAAAAAAAAAAGAAAAAAAAAGAAGGGTGTTTTAAAGTATTTGAATGAAAGTTGTGTAAATGTTCCTGTTGTATGTTTTTATATTGTTGTTTTTTTCCCCCAGCCAATGCTATTCCCACTATCGTCAGGCATGATTACTCTAAACACAGGACTCATGAGGCTGTGCTACTGCTGTGCGTCCTCAGATCTACCCTCCTCCTCCTCCTCTTTAGTTCCCTATCTGTCTGCCTGGCTGGCTGGCTGCACTCACTCTCTGTGGAAAATGCGTCTTCATCAGTAAAAAAGAAAACCAAACCTTGCCAAAATGCTGCGGGTCACTGTGGAGTCCGCCAGTGGAATACCCAAAAAGAAACTTGGAATTCCTGATCCAATTGTTGGGGTTCTGTTCAGGGGTAAGAAATCAGTTTCCTTTGCAATTCTTTCTCTTTTTCTTTTATTCTTTCTTTCTTTCTTTTTTTCATATTTCCCCTTTTTATCTCCTGTAGACTAAAGTGTGTGACAATCTCTATAAACTATACGGAGCATATTTTGTTTGCGATTCATAGGGTAGCATGTCCTTATAAGGTCAGGTATCAGCTGCTTTACACTCTTTCTGGCAAGGGTATTGTAACTGCTTTTAAGTGTAGTTCCATCTAAGTACCATTCATTATAAGCAACAAAACATTACCTTTAGGCTATATATTGCAATTACAACTTGTGTTTGTCGTTGCAGGTGAGAAGAAGAAAACCAAAGCTATTGACAATGAACTGAATCCTGTTTGGAATGAGGTACAGTATAATGGGGAAATACGCAATCAAGGTTGTATTTTTATACATGTGTAACTGTTTTTATGTTTTTTTGTGAACAGGTGCTGGAATTCGACCTTAAAAACTGTCCATTGGATGCATCGTCTTTTGTTGACGTGGTGGTGAAAGACTTTGAAACAATTGGGAAAGACAAGTAAGAACTAATAACTTTATAGTTTATGCTTATGCTGCATGGGGGAAGTGGTAAGTCGTAAGGTAAGTGAAAACCACCAAGCTTTACCTAATTGCTACTTACAGGAAGGACTTTATGTGACCCTGACATATAATTAGTGTGTGGGTACAGTTGCTCACTAGAAAGTAAAAAAAAAGAAAATTCAGTAGAAAGCGGCTTATTTTAGAATGGTAACAGTAAAAGCAGCAGCAGTACATGATAAAGTACTGTATACACACACAAATTTTACTTCTTGAATTAAGTTTGAAGCTTTTTATCCTGATGGCAAAGAAGGAACGAGCCATAATGTTATACTGCAGAAGTAACAGAAGAGTTCATATTGAAGCACTGGTAATACGTGAAGTATACTTTAAATTTAAATGTTAAGCAGCTAAACTTGCTTTTATAGAACTTGCTGATGCTGTTAGTAATTGTAGTGATACAGTGTATTTGCTTATCTAACACTTTGAATACTTTAAAATTTACTGAAGTTAAATATTTAAACTATAGATCTAGGGCTACAACAAAAAATCGGCCAATTGTGACACATGAAAGTATTTGTAGTCATATTTTGATAATCGTTATTGTTATCTGGACTATTACAGAATCTAAAAGACACAAAGACAGCGACAGTATGAAACCCAAATTTAAAAAAAGAATAAACAATTTTAAATTTTTATCAATAATTCTCTTTATTCATAAGTATTCTCTTATAGAAACTTTCAGCAAGAATATTTCTTCGTCATTTTAGTTGATAATGGATTTAAAAAGTCTCAGTGTACAATAGAAATAATCGTTTGACTAGTTGAATACTATATAGCTCTTTTTCTAAAGTTTGAGATACTGCTACTTTCTGCGTTGCTCACTGGCGCCTTGTTCGGACTTGTGTTGACACACTACTTTGTCTTGTCCACAAAAGATCTCCTGGACTGTTGTTTACACTAAGAAAGAATGTTCCAACTACACTTTATCTGCCACTTCTTTGAATTTCTTAACTTAGGTCCAGTATCCATTTTCTCTTTTTCCTCGATGTGCAGTTATGATTACTTTAGGACAGGCTCTTGGGAATGTGTGGTGGTGATGGGTGGAGGCGGGGGCGTTTCAGTCATGCATGCTCCGTGATATTTTTCCGTGTTGCTGCCTGTAAGAGAGGACTGAGCCACAAAGCGTGCGCAGGCTTGTCATCACTAGCAGCAGCACTTTATGAGAAACTTTTTAATCCACACAATGGGGATGAAGAAGTTCAGCATGTTCAGAATGCAGTTATAGGAAATGTAATGTTTTTGATTTTCTTGTTTATTGTTTGTAGTCATTTTATTTTGCTCTCGTTTTTTTTTTTACGTTGGAAGGGAGAGATTGTAAGCAAAGATGGTGAACATGGATGTGAAATAAACTGTTAATGCAGAAGTTTATTGAGATGGGTCAAGTCAAAAGGTTAAAACGTGCCAGGTCACTTACTATTTTTACTTACTTACACCTCTGACTTTTCTTTTTTGTTGAGACAAGATTGATAATGCCTTCTGTCTTCACATGAACATGCAGCATTATATTTTATAATATGAAAACAACCCATTTCTAATACACGTACCAAGTCGGGCAGTTGAAAGAAAGTTGCCAAAGAAATGTATATCACGAACTGTCTCTAACAAAGGGTAGACTTTGGCGATTGGGCAAAAAATGTATATCACATTTTTCTTGGAGCCAGGTTCACGATTTTCTCACAATCCATGTACGCTTTGTAGTTTTCTATTGCTTTTAAGAAGTAACTAAAGTAATCTGCTTCTTCCGAAAGTTTACACATCCCTGTGATTGGTTAAATAAATCTGTCCCTCGCTCAGAGCCTTAAAGTGCATATTATAGGTTTTTATGATTTTCCAGTTTTGACTTTATTTGGTGAGTTCATACCTGTTGTAAATATAAGGGATAGTTTAGCACCTGTCGGGTAGAAGTTTGGGTGGAAAAGTTGAACTAAATATAGAAAATGACAGGAAGTAGAGCAGAGCACTATATTTATGACATCACACTGGGGAGACTCTGAACTCCACACAAAAGCTTTGCACAATTTACAAGAAAAACATTTAACTGACCCTTTAAATATTAACTTAACAAAATAAAGGTGTTTTAAAATATAGTTACTCGTCAAATAATGATTTTTGTGACATTAAAGAAGTTGCAGTGGCAGTTATGGAAATTCTGTCATAGTTTCCAACCAGAAAGTTAAATTATAATGTAAAAAATTGCCAGACTGGGATAAAATTTTGAACATTTTTAGTAAAATCTTAAATATACTGATCTGTGTTTTAGTCAAATTAGTCAGTGATTAGTGATGGTTTAATAAGATTTTTTTTAGCCGTTAATTGTCACACTCTCAACCGATATTTGTAGATACTGATATGAATATTTTAAACCCATTGCAATTTTTTAGCCTATTGCTCTTCTTGTGTAATTATTCTGTTCAAAAAGACAAATCTGATGCTCTGCGGACAAACTGGAAATGACACATGAGCGCGCAGATACTGGAGCAGCTTTGGAAAAATATAGGTGATTAAATATTAGCTACATTTTCAACATTAGTCCAATACAGATATCCTGGTGAAAACCTTTAATATCCCGAATACTTGGAACCAATATATCACTCATCGCCTAGTCACAAGGATCAGATCATGATTTGACTTTTAATACCATATCGTGCAGGCCTTTTATCAAGTGTACAAGTATAATATTGTACTGCTCCTAATTCTAGCGCTACTCTAAACCCTTGTATTTATTTTGAAGGTTTTAAAGTAAAACTATTCTCTCAAAAAGTTTAGTCACTGTTTTCCTTCACTGGCTTCATTTATTTACATTCCATCGCTTAAAATAGTCATCTGTTTTAAAGTGCACAGACTGATAGCGCAGCTTAGAACATAAAGTGACTGTAGACTAGAAAGATTTAGTTCCTACCCTTAAGTAACTGAACTGTTTGAGTTTTTGTGGTCTCGTTTATATTGGGCACAGAACCCCCAGTGCATAGCTTTGACAAATGATAATAGTTCCCATCTGTCCTCTTAGAGCTACTTTAACCAAGTAATGAAGGGTATATTTTTGGCCTGTCCCACTAATGTATTTTTATTGTTTGCTCTTTCATTGCATGTTGATATTGTCTTTGGTGATTCATTATTTACAACAGTTTGATTCATTGTTTGCTTCACCACATGACGGGTGGTTTCCATTGTCTGGCAACGCCACAATACAACACTGATTATTAGAACGTGCAAAGAAGTTAAAATGGGAAGTGAAAAACATGCTGCAGCTGGACAGTATCTACCTACACCAGTGTGAGCTCATCACATAAGCACATGATTTATGATGACTTATGTGACATAGACATATGATATGGTGTTCAGGTTTATCTAATTATTACTTTGTTTAGTGGGATAGTTCCTGTGGTTGATATATAGCATAGTTTTACATCAGTCAAGTGGCAGTTTGGAAAAGGAAGTTGAAAAAAAAAGTTACAGGAAGTAGTTGGGAGTAGTCCAAAATACAAGGACAATTTATACACACAGAGAACACATTTTTATGACAGTTCAAACAATCATTTTAATACAGTTGTTGTATTTTTCTTTGTCAAATAAAAGCTTGTGTAAATAAGATAAGCCTTGGCCTTTGTTTACAGTATGGTTGCCAGATAACAGGTAAAGAATTACCCTTACTGTCCATGTCCAACCACTGAATAAAATGATCAACTTCTCCAAAATTGTGAAACTAGGAAAAAAAAGGTCAGATTTTCAGTAAAGGGGAAGTCTGTCCTGTTGTATGCAAATTGAATGTCTTTAATATCTCTCATTATTATTTTTCTTCTTTATTTGTCAGGTTTATTGGTTCTGCAAAGGTTTCTCTGAGAGAACTGGCCAGTGGTCAGGTGAAGGCTCTCCCGTACAGGAATGTGCCCTTGATCAATGAAAAACAACAGGCAATTGGGGTAAGTGTTGTATTGAAAATACCAACTGTGATTATTACAGAATAACACAATAACAACTGTTTATTCATTTTGAAGGCAATCATCAATTTGCTTGTTGGATACGAACCACCTCCCCACTGCGCTCCAAACATGAATGAGAATGCTGATGGAGCCATTTCACAAGTGGATGGAGGTAATTTTGTCAGTAAGGCTGAATGATTTTGGAATGATTTTTGTGACCATTCAAGTTGCAATTTCGATTTGATTGCGATACATCTTGCACCTCTAGTAGTTAGATTAGATTAGCTAATTTATCTAAATGAATTAGTTAGACAATCATATTGGTTCAGTTTTTGCCACCCATTGTCAGTCTGTTTCTGTTATTGTTCATAATGTTCTGACTTCTGATCAATTTTGGTTCTGTATTCTTTTCTATATTTTTTTATTGTTAAGGTTTGGTAGACCACACAGAGGATGGTGATGAAGGGGATGCAGATGCAGATGGAGGGGGTGCAGCTCCGGGTGCTACCTCCCCGTCACACCAGCCTAGTAAACCTGGACACAAACTTGTGCGGCTCAGCAGAAAGAGACCCAGGGCTCTGGCCAATAAGCCTCAGGACTTTCAGGTATTGTTTTCATGTTTGATTTTTGATTTATGGAACAAATGATGCACAACAGGGTCATACAGTATTATACTAAATCAACTTTAATGAGTGTTTAGCTTTGTTAAAACAGTGTTTCCTCATCATTGTTTTACTCAAAGTTTGCATTTTGATTAATTCTTGCTGAGGCTCGAGTGCTCAGAAAAGTCCTGTTTACACTTGCCTCCTATGTCTGCTCACATCCCTGTATTTAGTTGAGATTTTATTTGAAAAAATAACACACCGAGTGATACATTGCAAAAATAAAAACGTGCAAATGCCAATCCGCTGCTTGTTATAGTGAATGTCACTATGAAGAGGTGGAGCTGCAGTTTTGAACAGGAAGTCAATGAACGGGTTTCTATTATTAAGCTGTTTTTGATCAATATTGCGGTTTACAATGAACAAAATATAAACTGATGATCTACTAATGTCAAAGTTCAATATAAAGTACTTGAGAAAAGCATAATATGCCCCATAAGTGTAGCATCATCAACGTTAAAAGGTCACAAAAAATTGAATAAATTGTTAAATTTGATTCTATTGAGAACTTAATTTGTTTGAAAAACAGATGTGGTTTGGGATTCTAAAAACACAACAAAAAAGAGTGAAGATTAACTCATCATAGACATTCATTCATTTTCATTTATTTTTTTAACATGACAATGAACAGTTACATACATGCTTTAACCCATTCAATAGGAACACTGAAGTAAGTGAGGATAGCTAACAGCCTATCAAATAATAAAATAAATGTAATTGTTGTCTGTATAGATTCTCAGTTGTCCAAGTACGTTCCATAGCAAAAAACAAAAACAAAAAAAAAAAAGAAAGGAAATGATTGCATGTTTACCAGTCATCCTATCAATCATTATTTACATTTGTCCAACCTTAGAATTGGAAATACTTATATATTTACAGTACTTGATGACAGATTGATAGATTTATTACGGTATTTAAAACGTATCAATGTTGTTCACACATTTGATGTTTGTTAAGCTGAGCCACTGTTTCTGTTACGTCTGACGTGGCCAGATTCGTGTTCGAATAATTGAGGCCCGACAGCTTCCTGGTAACAACATAAAGCCCGTGGTAAAGGCCAGCGTGTGTGGACAGACCCACAGGACCAGAATCAGGCGAGGAAACAACCCATTCTTTGACGAGGTACAAATCTTCAAATAAATCAGCAATCGTGAGTGCAATTAAGAAATGTAATAAGACACATGTAAAAGTAATTCAAAAAAATCTGTAACTTCTCCAGATGTTTTTCTACAATGTGAACATGTTACCGTCAGAGCTGTTTGACGAGAGCATCATTCTGAGGGTTTGTTCAAATATGCTTTCTATTAAAACCAAGCATAGTGTTTATAGTAATAACCATGACTACATAAGCTATACTTTTATATGTGTGACAGGTTTATGACTCCTACTCCCTCAGATCTGACTCTCTAATGGGAGAATTCAAGGTGGGGTTATGTTATTCCTTTTTCTAAGCACTACTCATATCAATACCAAAAAACATTGTCGAAATGATAATCTTTTCTCATCATTTTAGTTGGATGTGGGCTACATTTATGATGAACCTGGTGAGTTGTGTGCTTCTCTAAAAAGATTAGTACATTGTTGCCTAGTGTTCTGGTCTGTCGGTTATATTTTATTTATTATATTTGACATGTCAAACTGTAGAAATACTTTCATTCATTTCATCCCATCAACAAGATTGCTGACATGTCTGTAGTAAGGACATAAACACAACAGCTTTCATGAATATAGCTGTAATTAAAATGAATGTAAATAGTAAATAATGAGTTGTGTTGGTAACACTGTATTTTAGAGTGCACTTATTAACATCTAATTAGCTGCTTATTTGCGTACATGTAAGTGCTTAACTCAGTGACTCACTTTTCCTTATTAGCATGATGTTAAGACATTTTTGCACATGAATTATGATCTTAATAAGCTTTTGGGAAAAACTAAGTGGTACTAGACATTTACCCGTATTACCAAAAAAGCAGAATAAAACATTGATAAGGATACAAGGGCAAAAACACTATTGACCGCTTATCGTATGCTTATTAGCAGCTAATGAGACAGACATTGAGAGCTTACCTGTGATTTCATGCCACAGTGTTCATGAAAATACATTTACTGAACTTTTTTATTCATTGTTAAAATGCCTATGACAGGTTGGACAACTCATTGTCTGTGGTCTGTGTGTTGCAACACTGAAATGTCCCCACTGTGGGAGAAATAATTGTTCTCTGATCTCATCACTGCACCCTCATAAATCTACCACAGATATGTTTAGATTTAACAGTTGTGTGGTTGACAACTCAAAAGGCAGTTAAGATATATTTAAAATTGTGCTAAAATTCTGCTACACATTCTACACATTTTATCCTAATGTAGCAATATTAGGATTAATATTTAATATTAGTCTTCCTAGTGCAATGTCATCAATTTGTTTTTACTTCTTGTATTTTTCAACATATCTTTTTCAAATTTTCTTCACAAGCAGCTTCTTGATTGGTGTAAAGCTATAATATATATTTACATCAGGTATTAATACACCAAATAAAGTCAAAATTAGAAAATCATAAAAACCTTGTACCCGCTTTACAGTTTTGTTTTAAATCACTTTGACGTTTATATTTTCACACAAATTCCAAAACTTGTCACTTGGGGAGTAAGTGAACACAGAACAACAGAACACACATTTCACAATATGACAATATTTATTAGTCAGACTATAGGAAGAGTAGAAAGCACAATGGAAGTTTAGGTCCCAATTCTGAAACAGTTCTGATTTCTGATGCTACGAAGTAAAACATTGAAAATATGTTTTTTGTGTTACATAAATTGTTTGTTTAATATTTGATACATCTTTGCAGTAAATACCTGACTCTCAAACCATTAAAAACATGTGCTATATAGGTCCTGTGAGTCTCTAACTCTCACATCTAAAAGTGTTAGCATTTTCCAGGCTGTGTCTGGATGATGGCTTGATAAATGCATAAATCTAATGATTGTGTTATATACATGTATATTTTAATCACAAAGTGTCCTTTTTAGAAGAATGCTTAGAGTTGTGTTCACAAAGTCAGATTCTTCAAAAAATCGAAACTGTTCTGCGACTTGAGTGAATAGTTTTGCAAAGTACAGAATAAATATGCAAACTTCATGAAAAGTTTCAGGAAATGTGCCAAAGCGATTGTTATATCATAAAATGTACACAAATCACCATCAGTGTAACACAAAATGATAGATTATAAGAGTAACATAATGATAAACAATGTGATCGTTTCAATCCAGTGTCATTGTGTAGGTCATGCCGTGATGAGAAAATGGCTGCTGTTGAGCGATCCGGATGACGCTACATCGGGGGCCAAGGGTTACCTCAAAGTCACCCTGATTGTCGTGGCCACTGGAGATGAACCTCCCGTAACTAAACACACACGTACAAGCAGTATTGTTCTATAAAAAACGATACATTATGCTGAATTATCTTGTTGTTTTTTTTCAGTCTGAGAAGCGAGAGACAAACGAGGAACAGGACGACATTGAGAGCAATCTTTTGGTTCCAGCCGGCGTCACAATGAGATGGGCAACAATCGCTTTGAAAGTCTACCGCGCTGAAGATATGCCTCAGAGTGAGCAAGAACATTTGAAAGTATAAATCTATTGTGTGTTCTAATTCTACTATATTATTTTCTACAGTGGATGACGCCTTTCTCGAGACTATGAAACAGGTTTTAGGAAGCAATAGTGACAGGAAAAACTTGGTGGATCCATATTTAGAAGTCAGTTTTGCTGGAAAAAGGGTAAGAAAAGTAGTTAATAATTTCAAAGCTTTTGTTTGATAGAAAATGTTGCTGAATTGAATGATTTATTTTTAAGCTGCGCACCAGAATAATTGAAAAAAATGCAAACCCAGAGTGGAATCAGCTTGTAAATCTTCAAGTTAAGGTATACTTTTCCTTTTTTTTTTTTTTTATTACATTACAAACAACAATATACAATATTTTCAGGAAGCTAATATTCCCAACTTTATTCAACCAACAACCTATGAGAACATTTTATTGAATTGCATATACTGTATGTCACCTGTTTAATAATAGCGTATGTCTTGTTTTAGTTTCCCTCTATGTGTGAACGCATTAAGCTCACTATATATGACTGGTAAGTGGCAAATATTATATAAAAAATGGGATTTCCAGGTATATTTAGGGAATATTTTTGGTTGCTAGGGACCGTGCAACAAAAGATGATGTGATTGGAACGACGTTTTTAAATCTGAGCAAAATGTCCTCGTCTGGCGGAGAAGTCGAAGGTTATTGTATATTTTATGTTTAATTTTTACATGTTTAGACAATTTCATGAGCTGACATTTTGGGCTTGTTGTTGTAGACTCAAACAGCACCACTGTGTCTGAATGTAAGTACAACATGCTGCACTCTACTTACAAAATATATATTGCAAAACTGTAGCAAGTTTGTTTCCTTTTTACAGCTCAATCCGAGGTTGGGTTCCTTCCTGTGTTTGGCCCCTGCTACATCAACCTGTATGGAAGCCCCAGAGAGTTCAGTGCTTTTGGAGACCCATATGAGGAACTGAACTTTGGCAAGGTATTTTCACCTGTCCAGATGTGAGCAGTTAGTCTTTATTTCCTCATACTTTTTACTTTACTTTACTAATTTATTTTGAATGACAAGAGAACACGCTCTTCAGGTACATCACACAAAGGAGTAATTTACTTTTTAATTTATTGAAAAACTAATTTGTACATAGCACAAGAAAACTTAATTCTGTCAACTGAATAAAAGTGAAGATGTTTTGACACTCATCCCTGTAGCTTTTTCAGTTCCTCTGACAGGGATTTGGTAAGTCACTGTCTATAGTTCATGTATAGTTTATATATGATTTCAGTGAAGGTAGCTGCTCCTTTACAACAGATTTTAGGCAGTGCCTCACCAATTCTCCGTAATTTTTTTTTCCAGTTTAACAGAATTCACTGCTATGGAACCTACCTAGACCACTGAGAGATTACACATCTTATTTGTACAATTTTTTATTTTATTATATCTTTTCCCTTTAGTTTTCACCACATTTTCTTTCTTGAATTTCTTTCTTTCCACTTCTTTGTAGTAAATGATTAGGAATATGTAAAAGTAGCATGGGTAATGCAATGCGACTCTTTTTGCAGGGGGAAGGTGTGGCCTACAGAGGCAGAGTGCTGGTGGGGTTGTCCACACAGTTGGATGCAAAGGTTGAGAAGTCTGTGGATGACATCTGCTCTGATGACATTTTGGTCGCTCAGGTATGCTTTGTTACACTTTAAATGGAAATCTTCTGTAAAAAAGTAAATAGTAAATATGCAATATATGATATACTTTGATTAGATTTGATTATTATTACATATGATTATGTTAGTATTGTGATACTTTACTCATAATAAATGAAAAATAGGCTAAGGTATCAAACAAAAGCTTTTTTCCCTTTTTAATCAGCCAGCACCAAAGCTAATATTAACAGTACTGACAGTTACACTGGGTTTGACTGTAACTTAGTCACAAACACATTTGTACAAGTAACAAACCCATTGAAGTCGATTTTACTTTATTTCATCATGTCCTATATTTGACAAATCTAATGGTTAGTGCAAAATTAATGTCTCCATAACTGGGAAAGCTGTGGAGCGCGGCAGCTTCATTATAAACAACACGTCATTAAAGTATAGTCAGATATGTTTCTAATACGATACAATACGATATACCTAAATAAGAGGTTGAACTGAAGGCACTGATGTCTTCAGAAGATTTGGTGGACATGCTGAGGTGAGTTGTGTGGGCCACTAAAGTGATAAGGCAGATAGAATGAGGGCAGAGAGATTACATTTATATGATTGATCATTTATCTATTTTTTTCCTTTTAATTTTCTGGACTAAACATACTCTAAGTGGTGCTGTAATCACACCGCTGATGTGAGCTCCTTTTCTATGCTGCACCAAAAGCAATTCCACCAAATTGTTTGTGTGACCATTGATAAAGACTATGGATTTTGAAGATTGTGAATAGTCCAGCGAGAGATTATTTTGTTTGATTATTCTCTTACTGTAGGACAGTGCTTGACCACAAGTCTGTGGTCTGTGTGTTGCAACACTGAAATGTCCCCACTGTGGGAGAAATAATGGTTCTCTGATCTCATCACTGCACCCTCATAAATCTACCACAAATATGTTTAGATTTAACAGTTGTGTGGTTGACATGTATTTCTGCCATACTCAAATCGTTTTTTAAATTTCCTTTAAGAAAGTAAAGCTGTGACCACACTGTTTAAATATTGGTCTTCTAAATATATTTTTTCAGAAATACCAGCGCAGAAGGCGGTTTTCTTTATGCGCAGTCTTCCACAGTGCATGCATGCTCCAAGAACCGGGAGAGCCCATCCAGTTTGAAGTGAGCATCGGGAACTATGGCAACAAGCTGGACTCCACCTGCAAACCGCTTGCCTCCACCACACAGTACGGCTTTGCTGTTTTTGATGGTATGAAACACACACATTATTACTATCACCATTGCATAGTTGTCTCATAGTCCAGGTGAAGGCTTTGCTGATACTTATACTCTGAGCTGGTGGCTGTATACTTATGTTGTGCCCCACAGGTAATCACTACTATTACCTGCCATGGGCTGACACAAAACCAGTGGTGATTCTCACATCATACTGGGAGGACATCAGCCACCGTCTAGACTCAGTGAACCTGCTCCTGTACATCGCGGACAGACTGGTGAGGATAATCCCACCTGCAAACACTAGTCTATACTATTCATAATTTCAGTATTAAACAAAGTGTTTGATTTTTTTCTTATTGATTGTAGGAGTCCCATCTATCATCTTTGAAGACGGCCATTTTAGCCAAAGTTTCAGAAAGACGCCTGGCAGAGATTTGGCTCAAATTGATCGATCAACTGATTGATGATCTTAAGTAAGAATATTGTAGAAATGCCATATTACCATATTACAATAATACATGTATCATTTTATAAAGCTTCAATTGTAAGATTTATAGGCTATATATATATATATATATATATATATATATATATATATATGGAATATATCCAAATATAGCTAAAGGGAACAAAATTTCCTTGGAAACAAGCAGGATGAGGCTCTTCCAGGACAAGTATGAGTCAGTTTTGTGGAAATATAAGCCCACTAACAGTCAGAGCACATGTTTTTCGAAAGTTTTCAGCAAAAAGTTAAGCACTGTGGCTTTAATTGTAGCAATGCCTCAAACATGTTTAATATCTCACAAAGTGTTGCTGTTTGTTGTCCTAAAAAAATTAGCGTTCATATTTATGTTTATTTAAGTTTTACAATCACACACATTATCTAAAAAGCCTTGTCAGTCTTGAGTAAACATATTTTATATTGTTCTAGCACTGTTCACTTACCAGCGATGGAGAGACAGCACAATTTGACTGACTTAGATTTGCAGTTGAAAAGTTTGCGTGACGCTGCTCTGGAGAACATCAAGCATTCGGCAGCTCGCATGAGGCAGGAAGCCACTGATTTCAAGGCGACCATCAGTGACATCGAGGATTGGATGGACCGAATCAAGCAATTAGCAGAAGAGGTCAGAGAATTACAATTATTTACTTGTCTTAACTATAAAACATAACCATTTGACTCCATGATTGTACAGCCTCAGAACAGCCTGCCAGACGTAATCATTTGGATGTTGAGAGGAGAGAAAAGGGTGGCCTATTCAAGGATCCCAGCCAACCAAGTTTTGTACTCAAACTTCAGTGAACAGGCGTGTGGGAAATACTGCGGAAGAACACAGACTATATTCATGCAGGTAAAGGTTACTTGTAAACAACATTCAAAGAACAAAGGCGGGTTATATGTTTTATTAAATTAAATTAATGGAGTTGCTTTTTTCTAACCATTAAAATGTTAATTCAACTTTAAAAAAAAAACATGGTCTAGAGAGAAATGACTGTATTTGTCTGAACAGAAACATTAACAATTATATTTGCATCACATCAAGCACATTTTTCTGTTTCTGAAAAATGTTGTAAGCAATCAGTGGAAGCAATTTTGGATAATTGCCTGCTATCAGTGTATATGAAGAGGACTTGCTAATTGTCAGTAATATCTAATGTTGGCAGAGTCAGGGAATACTTGATTAAAACAGAACTTAGACTTAAAAACAGGGAGACACAAGGGTATTACTACAGGTATTACTGTTTCTATTACAAAGGGAATTTTGTCAATATTGCCCCTTTAAACGCGTAGACTTGAACTCTTACCATCACTGTTGTTGTCCAGTACCCCATGGATAAAAACAAAGGCATAAAGATCCCAGTCCAAGTGCGTCTCAGCATGTGGCTTGGCCTGTCAGTCCACGAGAAGAAGTTTAACAGCTACTCAGAGGGGAACTTCAGTGTCTATGCTGAACTGGTAATGTACAAATATTATACAATTTAGTCCCAGAAAAAAACGTCTAGTTTTTTTTCTTTCATTGCAGTATGAGAACCAAGCCAAGGTGATTGGAAAATGGGGCACCACGGGGCTTGTTGGGCGACATAAATTCTCCGACGTGACGGGCAAAGTGAAACTCAAACAAGAGCGTTTCCTGCCGCCTGTGGGATGGGAGTGGGTGGACGACTGGTTTGTAGATCCAGAGCGATGGTACGTGCAACAATGTAATATAACCCCTTTCTCTACTTAGCTTTAATTCATTTGTAAAATGGTGTTGAGGTACAATGTAGGTAAGGTACGTGTAGCCTAATGTAGGTCATGAGGTTTTTTACCATTTCTTAAAATATAAAAACATTTAAAAAAAATGTATTGCAGCTGTTTGCGAGGTTAAATTGTCATAGAAAACACTGTGAAGGGAAATTGTGTAAGTATAAGGTGTAAAAAAAGCGGTCAGTTTTATTCTTTATAATCCGAATAATAATAATAATGCCATACTCATGTGCTTTACAGACTTGTCGAAGTCTCTCAAAACGCTTCACTGTTGTCATTATTCTTTCACTCCACCTTGACTGTTTGCCAGTTATGTAGCCACAGCTGCCCTGAGGCAGACTGACAGAAGCGAGGCTGTCAATCGCTCCCACCGTCCACTACCACCAATCATTCACGTACACACCACTTTCATTGTAGGTGATGTGGGTGAATTACTTAAAAACCTGTTTGATATCAGCACACCTTTATCCCTGTATCTAAAAAGATATATATCATTTTCAACACAAAATAACAAAATAATAGTTCATACTACTGGTATATGTTACCATGTACTTACACTAGTTATTTTTTCTAACGATACTTGCTCAAATGAGGATCTAATTTTGATATTCATTTAATATGAATTAATATCTGATTTTGGGTTTTACAACTCTACTCCGTCATGCCTTTAAACTCTGAATATTGGAAAGTCTATGAGGCTTTGACTGTTAGTTGAGCTTCATTGTCTAACACAAACAATCCAAAAATCCTTTCAATTGAACTTGGTCCAGTATTTTTACTGGAATTTTAGTGTTGTTGAATGTGTTCTTTAATATCCTTCCTTCCACATCCCCTTCATTAATTTCTCCAGACTAAGTGCTTACATTCTTATACTTAAACTTTGCCACCCAGTCTCTGTGCTCTTAATAGTCTAACATAGCTACCGTCTGACTCACATCCCCTATCTTTCTGCAGCTTATTGACAGAAGCCGATGCCGGCCACACAGAGTTTACAGATGAAGTTTTTGAGAATGAGACACGTTTTCCTGGAGGAGAGTGGAAACCTGCTGCAGAGCCATTCACAGATGTGGTATGACAGGATAATACTCTCTGGAATGTATACACAAACAGTGGCTGTATGGGACAGTATTTCACATAGCTCAGGAAAGATAACAAGACACAGGTACAGCTACGAACTGTAGTGGTCGGCAGTGGTCGGCTGTCACATTACAATTATACAGTAACTTGCCACCTTTGAAAATATCATCATAAATCATATTTTCTCGAGTGCTCTATCGCTTAAGGATATGAGCTACAATATATTTTTTAATTTATTTTGCATTTTGAAGACTTTATTTCCTTCATAGCATCCAAACTCAGAGTATTTAGTAAGGATTTTCGAAAAATTATCCAAATGCATTCATTATGCTTTTACAATTAGATTTGTCCTCAGTAGAGGTATTGCCTAATAATTTCAGTTTTGGTAAATTGCCAATTGCAACAAATAAAATAGAGATGGGTGATATATCGGTTAATGTATCAGTATTGGATGATATTGGACCATTTTTACAGATCCATATGGAAATTACAATTAAAAACATTTAGGCTAGAAATAAGGCTATATGTTTCTACAATCATGCTAAATTATTTTATATCCCAGATAAATACATTTTTAAAATTATTTTTAAGGTAATTTGTAATCTTTACATCACTTCAACTTTTACAGGCCTTGGTATAGATTTTAACATTTTTATATTGGTATCAGCAATAGAAAAAAATCCCTCAAACATTCCTAAATTTACACTGAAATGTCCATTAGATTATATATTGTATTGTAATCTTTGAGCCCTAGTTGGATTCTTTATTATTTTCTTGTAACTGGTCCTCAATTTAGCTCATCATGAAAATAAATAAATAACTAAATTACTTTAGTTCTAGGTGTAAAATCCCGTAATTATATATGTCTGTCTATTAAGGTCAATTTTAATAAGGGGCTACGTTCTCTAGGTTTGTAATCATCCAGTGAAAAATAAACTACTTGCGAAATGGTCAGCTGAAAATATTTACGCTTTGTAACGTTTGTGTAGAATGGAGAAAAAGCCCAAAGCCTCGGTGAGTTTGAGTGTCCACCTGGATGGACGTGGGAAGATGAATGGACCTTCGACACCAACAGAGCGGTGGACGAGAAAGGTGAGGCTTTTTATGACTGAAAGACTTCAATCACATGCGTTATATTCCTACTAATGCTGTAAATATGCTTTTCTTTTTTGACTTCAGGCTGGGAATATGGAGTTACAATCCCTCCTGATGACAAACCCAAATCCTGGGTCGCAGCCGAAAAGATGTACCATGTCCATCGTCGAAGAAGACTTGTTCGCAGAAGAAAGAAGATCTCTGATAAAGTGGCCACTGCAGAGGTAGAGTATATACAGTATACGCAGACTGGTAGTTACAAAATATTAAAGCTGAATTCTTTGTTACAGAGAAGAGATCCAGGAGAAGGTTGGGAATATTCTACGCTGATTGGCTGGAAGTTTCACAGGAAGGAACGCTCTGCTGACATTTTTCGCCGGCGTCGATGGAGGAGGAAAATGGTCCCATCGGATTGCATCGGGGCTTCTGCCATCTTTAAACTAGAGGGGGAACTAGTGAGTAATTCAGGAAATGGTTTGATGACTGATTGACATATTGTATATAATGACAAGTTGACATTCAGAAAATTAAAGAAGATTAGGAATGTTAAGGTAAGCAAGATTCAAAATGGCAGTTGGTGGCATTTCCATGACGTGGTAAAGACTTGTATGTAGAAATTTATCACCTTTATTTCATTATTGTCAGCAAATGAATTATTTCTTAGTCGGGCTGAGGGAGCGGAATTAAAAAATTTTTTGGAAGATTGGAAATTATTGCTATAAATACGGCTGTTTATTACTACAATATCGATAATATTGCAATATGACAAAACTAAAACGTAAGGATCATTATGTGGAATAAGGAAAAGCTGAATAAAAATCAGCTCTATTCATCGTTTGTTTGTTTTTTACAGCACATTTCTGTCTGATGGAGGACCTTGTTGTTATTGCAATATATTTACATATAGCATATATATTGTCATTCTTAGTATGCAAAAAATAAAGAAATATGTGTTGTCCTCACATAAAAGACAAAATTGGGATTGAATAAAAAACATCTGTAATAATTTAAGTGGAAACGCATGTAAAAATGTATGTAAAAATGCAGTGAGTAGTCATAGTAACCATCTTTCGTTATGTCCTCTGACTCATATCCTTATCTCCACTATTTTCCTACACGTGCCCCTCCCAGCATCTGTTAGGAAATATGTCAAAAAAAAGGTTTCAGTTCTGCATTTAAAAATGAGAAATCTCTTGAGAAATCAAAGGAAAAAAATGTGCTTAGAATTGATTTTTTATGACTCACAGGGGGTTGATGTGGATGAAAAGTCCAGCAAAACAGATGGTGCCTCTGCCAAGCGATTTGGAGTCAACACACCCACAGTTTCCTGCCACTTTAGCCGTAAGTGCGAGGGGCATTCCTGATGATGATTAAAATCTCTTTGTCCCTACTGACCGTTTCCCAACTGACGAAGGGACAACACGTAATCACAACAACCATTTCAAGTGATATGGACAAGCACATTGTTTAAAGGTCCTGTATTACGCAGTTGACTTTTATCCCATCAAAAACATTTCCAGAGTTGCATTTTGTTACATTCACACAAGTTTGAGTAATCTTGCATTTTTGGGCTGTCTACATCTCCAAAGATCAAAAAGTTGGGATGTCATTAAGTGATGTTTTTAAAGGTAAAGGGGCTGTATCTGATTTTTAATAAGAAAGTAACAGCTGTTTTTGCCCCAGTACAGATATATTGTAAAAGCATCTATTTGGGTGAGTCTACTGTGCACTCTGCATTTAATTATAAAGCATTTTATTCGCCGCAAAGTAGAAAGTGCGCTGTTAAGATACTAGTTGTTAGATTCACCATGAGAGCAAAACCCACTCTGACTTCTGCGCATATAAACTCGTGGTGAATAGTGTGGTAAATGTCATTCATTTCACAACCTTTAACTGCTATTTTTAGCCTCCATTGAACTGCTTTACACTCCAATACACAAGATTGACCTTCAGATGTAGCCTTTTCTTTTTTTTTGTATTTCCTCAGTTGGGATTGTCACAGAAAGTTTCTAATATCTTCCAGTGCAACATGTATTGCCCCTAAGTGTTTTCAGTTTGAGAGAGAAGCACAACATAAATATGCAGGATTTGTGTGTTAAACGTGTGTGAATGAAACTAAACACAACTCCAGGAAAACAACTGAGGAAATAACATTATAACATAAATTAAAATGTGCTTAATACAGCCCTTTAATATAGCTGTGTTCAAATGTTGTTTAGGTTCCCACCGCTATCATCTGAGAGTATACGTCTACCAAGGAAGGAATCTATGTGCCATGGACAAAGATAGCTTTTCTGGTACGATCATTTTATTTTATTTTTTTTTGGAAATGTGACAAGTAAGTCTTTCTTAATAGGTTGTGACATTCTAGAATTTTATATCATTGTTTCATTGGGGTGGGTTTTTTTTATGATTAGAACAAAGGTGCAAAAATAAATAGATGAACCAACAGGAAACGAGGAATAAAATAAAAATAAACCAAGGAAATAATAATCATAATTAGGATTATAAATAAATGAATGAGGAGACATCAAACCATGAAATAAATTCAAAATCGTAAGGTAACAACAGCAGAAAATAGTTAAAACAAATACAACATGACATGTATATACATTTATATTATGAAAACACATATTTAAGCTTACATAATGTTTGATCCCATACTCAGATATATTTTTCTTTTTCTATAGGATTCCACTGAGGTTCCATAGTATACTGTTTTTGATTCAGAGGCGAATAAAAATAACCAAGCCAAAATTGTTGAACCTTTTTTTCTGAGATTGGGTCCAAAAATTTGAAACCCAGAGACACTTTAATATAATTCTGAATGTTAAACTAAATGTGTGAAATGAGCTGATAATGAGCCATTACACTGTTCAATGATCAACTTGAATGCTAAATGGTTGTTGTTCCTCCTATCAGATCCCTATGCACATGTGTCATTCCTACATGTGAGCAAGACTACAGAAGTCATCAGGGCCACACTAAACCCAACCTGGGACCAGACACTCATCTTTGAAGACATCGAAATCTACGGTGAGCCCCAGACCATCGCCCACAATCCCCCTGATGTGGTCCTGGAGCTCTATGATAGTGACCAAGTGGTAAGTGACAAGACACTTCACCCGCTTTCCTAGTATGTGCTGGAAATCTTTTACAATATAGATCAGAGAAACACATAGTCCAGGAGGTTCTGGTCCAGGTGAACTGTAGCCTCCTGCCTGAGGGGAGTGGCTCAAATAGTCCATGTCCAGGTGAGAAGGGTCAGCTGTGACCCGAGCTGCTCCCCGACCTGCTCATCCCCGAGCAGCTGATCACCTTCTCAGTAGAGCGCACAATGCTGTGCTGTAGTCTGTTTGTCCCTGGCTGTGGCTCCAGCGTACCACACGGTGAAGGAGGAGGTGAGGATGGACTCGATGATGGCCTCGATGATGGCCGTGTAGAACTGCAGCATCATCTGCGCCGGCAGCTTGGCTTTTCTTAGCTGCCACAGGAAGTACATCCACTGCTGGGCCTGACTGATGATGGAGCTGATAGTCAGCTCCCACTTGAGGGCCAGAGAAAGCGGAAAAAATCCACGGTGGTGATGGGAGAGTCTGTGAGGCGAGGGGGGGCAGAGACTTTCCTGAAGTCCACGATCATCTCCACTGTCTTCTGGGGTGGACACCAGCCACCTCCCTCCTGTAGGGAGACTCATTGCCATCTGAGATGAGTCAGATGAGGGTGGTGTCGTCCGCAAACTTGATCAGTTTCATGATCAGAGTCATGGCTGGAGGTGCAGGAGTTGGTGTACAGGGAGAAGAGCAGAAGAGAAAGTACACAGCCCTGTGGAGATATTATCATTGTAATATCAAAATCGGTATTAAGTATTGAGTGTTGATTTTGTAGAAATCAAGTTTGAAATGTTGGTCACAACGCTACTTGCAACAAATAAAAGGACATGGTTGGAATTAAAGACAGCGCCATATAATGAGTCTAAGCACACAGAATAGGATTGGGACAGGACAGGATTTGTTTTTACTACTACTTACCACTACTTACTTATTTACTACTACTACTTACTACTACTACTACTACTACTACTACAACTACTACTACTTACTACTACTACTTTTTACTACTTGGAATGTTCCAAAATTGGATTGTTGGTTCCAGCCTTTCCTGCATTTGAAAAGAAAGTAGAAAGAACTAGCCAGGCAAGTCACTAGCCTAGATTGGCAACACTGCTTTGGTCAGTGCTATAATGCAATATTATTATTATGTGCTGCTGCAGACAAATAGATATATTGAGGACCACTCTATGAAACTGGCACAATGTCCTTAAAGCATGATCATCTCTGTAAACACTTCCTGTTCTCTCCCAGGGTAAAGATGAGCCCATGGGCCGCTGTACGTGCCTCCCGGTGGTGAAGCTAAACCCAGGTGTGGCTGTGGCTCCAAAGCTGCTGTGGTATCCAGTGATGAAGAAAGGACGCAGCGCTGGAGAAGTTCTGGTGGCTGCAGAGCTCCTACTCAAAGACACGGTAAAGTACTCAGGATATTTAAAGCTGATTGTCCTGGTTTGGACCTGGTTTGATCCGGGGTTTAGTGCTGAAAGAGTCCTGATTTAGTCCAGGCTTACTTGTGGATTTAGTCCCAATTTTGATGTAGTGTGAGTACAAGTGTGAATGCTGCCATAATGATGATCGCAGCACACTTAGTATAGTGTGCTACAGTCATCATTATGGTGTGTGGTCTTTCTAAAAACTAGTTTTATATTGTTTGTATTTCTTTTAAATCATTATTCCTTCTATCAATCTTTATTACATGCACATTACTATTACTACTACTATTACTATTACTAGCTGCATCTAGTCTAGCTGCAAAGTCTGAACCAAATTAATCATTTCAATCCAAGGTTCTGCTATATTAAAAAAAAAAGGTAACTTTATTTATACCTGCAGGTAGAATTGGTTTGGCAGTTGGAGGAGTTGGCCTCCATAGATAAAGTACAATAAAAAGATAAACTCATAGTTTTCCACAATGTTGATCAAAAAAGATGCATAAAACAATAAAAAAAGAACTGAACTCTACAATTATCATTAAAGGATCACACAGATAAACAATTAAGGTGCAGTTTCCATCTTATTAAGCTTATTTAACACAGCACATCTATAGTAATCATAAAGTATATAACCTTTCCTGTTTCATGTAGGCCAATGACGCAGATATGCCCCTGGTCCCTGCTCGTCGAGGGGAATCTCTTTACATGGTTCCTCAGGGGATCAGGCCCGTGGTGCAACTCACTATCATTGAGGTACAGTTTTTTATTGTGTTGTGTATTCAACGTCTTACTTATAATGTTCTGTCTTGTAAGGTGTTGACCTGGGGCTTGAGGAACATGAAGACCTACCAGCTGGCCACAGTCTCCTCTCCCAGTCTAATAGTGGAATGTGGTGGCGAAATTGTTCAAACTGCAGTTATCAAGAACTTTAAGAAGAATCCCAACTTCCCTGGATCAGTGTTGCTGCTCAAAGTGGTATTTGTGCTTATAATTATTTTTATTACATTAGAATTGATTTACTAAGGCAGTATTCACACACCACATCAAAACTGGAACTGAACCTAGACTTGATCAGGACTGAACCAGGACTTTAACCAGACCAAGTGCATTATTACAGCTTTATCTGTACTCCAAGCCAAGATTCAGTTCTTCATCAGATGGAAATTAAATTCTCTAATACATTTTAATAGAATCAGAGAGTTTCAGTCACTTATTTAATACACTGTTGTACCCTGCTGACATACTGTACTGCTGTACGATATGTCCCCTTTAATGTAGCGGTCTTGTTATATTTGTGTTCCCTGCTAGCTGCTGCCCAAAGAAGACATGTACACTCCTCCGATCGTGCTAAAAGTCATAGATCACCGTCCGTTTGGCAGAAAACCTGTGGTGGGTCAGTGCACCATCGGCTGTCTGGAGGAGTTCCGCTGTGATCCGTACGGCATCAACAATGAGGTCATGTCATCTAGAGGTACAAAACACCTTCAAGATTCATACCAGATTACACTTAGTAGTTAGGAGTCATTGAACTATTGAGTATTTTTGCAGTGGCAATGATAGCTGCTGCCCATGGGGATGTTGTCATTAACATTGAAGACAGATCTATTGTGAAAAGCGAGGTAAATAATCAAACTATGATTTAGTCAAGGTTAAAAGTTGAAGGTATATTTTTTAGTTTTACTTACTTTACTTTTACTAATGTTGTTGTTTTTTTACTTTTCTCTATAGCTTCAAACAGAAAAGGTAAGAGTTTAAAATAATAAATAAGCACGCAATAAAAAAAGAGTGCCCAGACCTGGAGATAATTTACTTTTTACCTCTTGAGCCCAATGTCTGAACCAAAATGCAATTATTCTTCTAATAGTGCCATTAATATATTATAGTAGATTTTAATGCATATTCTGCTGACATTGACAGTATTTCACAGAAAGTATGTATCTAATCAAATACGATGTATGACTCTGTATTCTCCAGTGGGTTTATAATACTGTTCATGTACTTCTATTAAACCATTGTGATGAAAGTTAGTGAAAGTTAAATAATTCATTAACTATTCCAGCATTTTTGGTTCCCTTCATAGCACCTTTTGCCTATTTCGCTTCATAATCATCTTTTTATATTGATTTCACACAGGTCGAGGAGACAGTGGACTGGTGGAGTAAGTTCTTTGCCTCCGTTGGACAACACAAAAAGTGTGGGCCCTATCTTAAGAAAGGATATGACTCTCTACAGGTAGGCCATGCTCAAGCATGCTTAAAACTACACAAAAAACTGGATTTAATGTTTCATTCAAAATATATATATTTAATATTATTTAAAGTTAATTTAGTAAGTAGTAAGCTAATCAATACTGAACAGATAATAGCAGATAATATATAATGGTTGCAAGGACTTTTAAAGATTAATATGAAACCTCAAGTGCAATCTTGAGAGAACTTGAAATGTATTTTCTTAACTTCCTGTGGTTTCAGGTGTATGACCGTGAGCTGGAGGAAGTGGTCGAGTTTCAGCATCTGACAGATTTCTGCTGCACATTCAAACTCCAGCGCGGAAAGACTGAAGATGGGGAAGACGATCCTTCTGTTGTTGGAGAGTTTAAGGTTAATTTAAATGTTAAAAGGTGTTATAACCACTTTTAATATGGCTTAGTATTTGAGATCTGTACAGTAAATTTACATTCAGTTTAACTTGAAAATATAGAAACTTCACAGCATATTTACATATGCTAATGTAAACTTTTACAAGTGAATTAAATATTTTACAATAATTTTACATGAGGATTTTGCAGCCAAGTTCAGAAGTGTGCTTTGTCTGCCCTCTGGTGGACAATAAAGGTTTTTGGTGTGAAACTCAATATATATGTGTAACATATACACCAATACCGAAACATTACCTGGTTGATTTAGAAATACCATATTGAAAATATATAAACTGCTTTATAATACATTTTGATAATAAAAAAGTTCAATCCTCAACAGTTCAGTGAATAAAACCAATTGGTACAAAGACCTGCAGTGATAGATACACTGAACAGGACTGGTGCCGATGAGGAATCTCACTCTTAATCAGCACCCTTGGCCTCTACTGAATAAGGATTATAGCAGACTGTGACTATTGGAGACGGAAGAAGACATCTGTGTTGATTGCCTGATGAATTTCCCTTCTGCAAATACATTTATATAAAAGAAAAACCTTAAACCGTAATGTTCTTCTAGGCAAGGCAAATTTATTTGTTCATTTCTATGAACAAATGCAATTCAAAGTGCTACACATAACAAGACATACCCAGTCATTGTAAAAAGTACTTTAAAAGAGCAGCGTGCAGATAAAATATTTCAGTCGTATGCACAGCTAAACAGAACTGTTTTTAGCCTGGATTTAGGCATTGTCAGAGTGGAGGCCTGTCTCACATCTCCAGTTTTTAACTGCATAAAACTGAAACACTGTGGGCACCAGCAGGAAGCCTGTCCATGTTTAGTCCTTCCTCTGGACACCAGCAGGGGGCCCATCCCTGAGGTCCTCAGAGTCCGAGATGGTTCATGTGGCACTAACATGTCAGAGATGTACTTTGGTGCTTGGCCATGGAGAGACTTGAACACAAGCAGAGCGGTTTAAAGTCTATTCTTTGAGCCACAGGAAGCCAGTGCAGAGACCTGAGCACAGACTAATGTGGTCGTAATTGCTAGTGCTAGTCAGGAACCTGTGCTGTAAGATAATGATGTTGTGTTGTCCTTTACATACAGGGCTCCTTCAAGATCTACCCTCTCTCCGATGATCCGAGTGTGCCCTCTCCTCCGCGTCAGTTCCGAGAGCTACCTGAAAGTGAACCTCAAGAATGTCTAGTCAGAATATATGTGGTCCGTTGCCTTGATCTACAGCCCAAAGACACAAATGGCATGGTGGGTTTAGTATCCTCACTTCATTGTAATGTTTATTATATAGATTAATATAATAGGATGCACCTATTTATTTGATGTAGAAGTCATTCTGATTTTTCATCTTTGTGTATCAGTGCGATCCATACATAAAGATAAGTTTGGGCAAAAACAAAAGAGATGACAGAGATCACTACAAACCAAACACACTAAATCCTGAGTTTGGAAGGTAAGCTGTAGTTCTTCTACTCGCTCAAAGTGAACTGCTCTTGATAACTTTTTTAAATTTTTTTTTTTCATTTAGGATGTTTGAGATGTCTTGCTTCCTGCCTCAAGATAAGGACCTGAAGATTTCTGTTTATGACTATGACTTACTGAGCAGAGATGAAAAAGTTGGTGAAACAGTGATTGATTTAGAAAATCGACTTCTGTCTCGGTTTAGGCCTTCATGTGGTTTGCCGGAGACCTATTGTATGTGAGTATATCTACACCTGACCTTATATACGTCAAACATACTTGCAATGTCGGTGGTTTTCACTATTTTTCTTTTCCCATCAACATTAGCTCAGGAATTAATCAATGGAGAGATCAACTAAAACCTTCTCAGATTCTCCAAAATGTTGCGAAGATAAAAGGGGTGACTGCGCCTTGTTTGGAGGCAGATGGAAACACAATGACCTTTGCTGGAAAACGATACAGTTTACAAGAGTTTGGTGAGCTGTTTCACGGATGTATCTGATGTAGATTTACTTGTAGAGTATAATCAGTCAGTACAAATTTCTCCCTCTATAGAGCTCATTGCTATATGTGTCTTTTTTGAGGTACTTATTATTGAACAATAACATAAGTAGATCATCGTTTTATGATATGACTATAAAGCGCAATATTGATCGAAAACAGCTTATCAATGGAAATGGCTCCAATAACTTTCTGTTCAAAATGTCAGAACTGAGAAGCCCCACCTCTTCAAAGTGGCATTTCACCGTATCAAGCAGAAAATTTGTTTTTATTTTTGAATATTGGCGGTGCGACATTTTAGAACTACATGCGTCACTCTGCATCTACATTTTTCAAATAATCGCTACATGGTCGTAGATGAAAACAAGAATTTTCTGAGCACTCAAGCCTCAGTTATAGGACATTACAAGATTAACTCAAACATGCAAGAATCAATGAAAATACAATTTGACTACTAAAGTATGATGAGGAAACACTGTTGTAAAAGCTCATTAAAGTTGATTTAGCATATTATGTCCCCTTTTATTTAAACTATGGTAAATTATATTTTTTAATTCTATTTTACAGAAGCCAACGCTGTCATCCATTCCCATCTGGGGCCACCAAGAGAAAGACTGGCCCTTCATGTGCTCAGAAAACAGGACTTAGTACCCGAGCATGTGGAAACCAGGACCCTGTACAGCTCTCACCAACCCAATCTCTCCCAGGTCCAATATCATAAAATATACAGAAAGAACCAAAACCAAAACCAAAATCTCACTTTTTTTAATTACAGGGACAAATACAGATGTGGGTAGACATATTTCCTAAAAGTCTGGGTTTGCCGGGGCCTCCTTTTGATATCACCCCACGGAAGGCCAAAAAGTAAGACACATTTACACCAACAAATGTATTAAAACATAGCTCACTGAATAAAACAACAACTTTAATCTCAAAACAGATATGTTTTGCGTGCCATAATTTGGAACACCACTGATGTCATTCTGGATGAAACTAGCATTACTGGGGAGAACATGAGTGACATCTATGTTAAAGGGTAATTCTTGTACATACATACATTTTTGTTTTTTACATTGGTTGCTAATTTATGTTTAAAACTAATGATGATCTGGTGTAGTTGGATGCCAGGAATGGAGGACGATAAGCAGAAGACCGATGTCCACTACAGGTCCCTGGATGGTGATGGCAATTTTAACTGGAGGTTCATCTTTGGGTTTGATTACCTCCCTGCAGAACAACTTTGTGTTGTATCGAGAAAAGTAAGCACCTACACGTGAACAGTTGTGTGTATTATATTTTTATTTGGTAAATCTAATTTGTTTTTTTTTGTAGGACCACTTTTGGAATCTTGACAAAACTGAATTCCGAATCCCACCTAAACTTACTGTTCAAATATGGGACAATGACAAATTTTCTCTAGATGACTACTTAGGTAATAATTATGATTCTTTATTTTATTAACTTGTGGTTCACATTCACTCTCTCAACTGAACATTTGAATAAAGATAACTTTTTCTATCATTGGCCATAGGTTCTGTCGAATTGGATCTTCTCAACCTCATCCCACCAGCTAAAACTCCAGAAAAGTGCAGTCTTCAGATGTTGCCAGGAAAGACTACTCGCCCCACTGGTCCCACAAACTCTCTTTTCTCTCAAAAGTCTGTACGCGGCTGGTGGCCATGTGCTGTTGAGCAGGATGGAAAACTTACGCTTGGAGTATGTTCATTACAACACAGTGCTTTAGTAGAAGTACACTCCTTCATATATATTATATCTTTTTAGGGCAAAGTAGAGATGACTTTGGAGATAGTAGAAGAGAAAGAAATGGAGGAAAGACCTGCTGGGAAAGGCAGAGATGAGCCTAACATGAATCCCAGACTGGAACCACCTAAGTAGGAGCTATTTAATGTTCCTTCCTACTACTAAACTTTACTACTATTACTATTACTATTACTTCTACCACTTGTACTACTACTGCTGTTTTCACTACTACTAATGTCACTATTATACTAGCTACCATAATATTGTTGTTGACTGTTATTACATTGTTTTATTTTGCAGTCGCCCCGACACATCCTTCTTCTGGTTTACCAGCCCTTGCAAGACCATGAAGTTTATAGTGTGGCGCCGTTTTAAATGGATTTTCATTA
This sequence comes from Rhinogobius similis, assembly GCA_019453435.1. Classification (NCBI taxonomy): domain Eukaryota; kingdom Metazoa; phylum Chordata; class Actinopteri; order Gobiiformes; family Gobiidae; genus Rhinogobius; species Rhinogobius similis. The sequence continues at coordinate 26,822,863 of CM033634.1, forward strand.
TAGGAGTTATTCTTCTGCTGGTGATCTTGTTTCTAGGAATCCTGTTTTACTCGATACCTGTAAATAACAATTATATTACATAACCTAACCTTTTAATTCTGCATAATTCTAAAGTATGTTTTTATGTTCACAGAATTACATCTCAATGAAGATTGTGAAACCTTTCTCCTGAAAAGAAACACACCATATAACTTCAAATAACTGCCAGCTACTATAGTCTCTGTCACTGGATGCATAGAACCATTTAATAATGCTACATTGCCAAAGCAGTATTTAGCAAGTTACGTTTGCACTTAGTATTTTTGATGTATGTTGTTATTTTATTAATTAATGAAATAAAATAAAAATTATGTAAAGAAAAACCGTGAAAATAATTGTGGTTTATTAATACGTCAAAAGTAATGTCGAAATTCCACATTCATTTGACTTTTCTACTGTCCCCTTAATTGTGGTACGACAATTAACGTCTTTACGGCTTCGTTGCTTGGATACGAGAACTTGCTCCCGCCTCTTCTCAGTCAGCGGCTGATCTGATTGGCCGCGGGATTCCCTGTACTGTACTGCAGCTGCAAACCAGATGAAAGTAAAGCAATATCAGAACGGTGGAAAATGCTGCGTTATCCTGTCTGTTTAGAGCTAAGGGAATACAATTAAAAAATGTAATCTTCTCCCCAAGAAGTGTCTGACAGAGCGGTATGCGTGTAAGTTCACGTCTTCTCCCTGCAGGCTGAGCAAAGATGTTTTTGTGGATGAGCTAGCTTACCAACGCTAATCTTTACATCCAATTATGCTAGCTAGAAATGACTTTGTTCTGTAATATCTCCTGTTCTGGACTAACTAATGTGTACGTGCGTACAAAAGTCCATTCGGCCAGCTCATTAGTTTTACAGGGCGAGCAGCGTCAAGTAAATTACTGGGAGGTGCTTTAATGTAGCTAGCTTATTGTTGACAGGAATTTCTGAAAGAAATATGAGGAAACCTCCTGTTGTGGTGTAAACATATCATAGAGTTTTTTCCATTCTTCAAGGTCACACCGTATTAATTTCTAAAAGATACACTTCTCTTTATGTAGAAACCTATTGAAGTCCATCAATTTTGACCAGTCAATGAAGAAGGAAGTATGGATCCTGACACAAGGTGAGTATGTATTATGGCTGCATGCCATTTCTCTAAGCTTTGCTCTCATTATTGACCAGGGTGTAACAGGTGTTTCTGTGTCAGTGTCACCACTGAGGCCAAAACGGATATTGTAAACCACACAATCCCAAACACAAGCCTAACGGATGTAAAAGATGGACCTTTGGACACTACAGATGACTCAGTAACTGCTCATGTACAAAATGATGTAGCATCAGCTCATTCTCACTCCTGCAGCAGTCAGACTTGTTGCTCCGACGGACAGAGATCAACAAGTGCCAATTTACCTGCCTCCCATCCCGGTGCAAGCTCCGACTCTGTGTCTGTGGGGCAGTCGGCAAATCCCAAACTCACCCTGTGTCTTAGCAGTAGTCCCTTAAAAGGTGTGAGGACACCTAATGATGTGGAGATGCTGAGTCCAGACAGCCCTGTGTGTAGAACGCTGCACAGCTCCACAGATGGGACTCATGCAGGTAGTGCTTGTTCTGATGGCTCAGAATTTGGAGACTCACCACATCCTGTGAAACATCCTGAGTGTCAAAGTTTAGCCAAAGAAAGACAAGCCCTTGTTTCTATGGGAACTGACCATTCACAGATACCAGTGTACAGTGGATCAACTGAGTCGACTCAAGTTCTAAGCCAAGCTGAAAGGTTTTTTTCTAAAGTTTCACTTTTTGAACCAGAGTACATGCACAAAGCAAATATTTAATGTTATTCACTTCTGTTCGTGCAGCATAGCCTTTGCTTTGCATAACCTGGACCGAGGCTGGTTAGGGACACCTATAGATGAACTGAACCGAATGCCTCAGTGTGCTCCTCCTCTGTCTCACCTGAAGGTAGTGCCTAATCACACCATCACCATCAGGGTAAGTCCACATGCTTTTGTATGTGAATTAGTCTGAGATCTTTTTTTAGTTTATGTATTCATTTATAGTTTATATATTTATTTATTTGTACAACATGAGAAGAAGTGTGGCCTTGGTTTACTAGGCCTTTGAATTTATCTTGTGAAATAGCAATTTTGTTTTGTTTTTTACATGATATTATTTGCACAACAATAATACTTTTCTAAGTGACAATATTAACAGTGAATCTACTCATCATTAAATGCACGTGTTTGCTTTTTGTACAGACAGATCTCCTCAAAGAAGGCGAGGTTCCTGTCCCGTACCCGACCAAGTTCAAAGATACCTGGGACGACATGTCTGTGAAGATGCCCTGTTCTGACAAGAATCTGTTTCCTGAGGTTGAGAAAATACTCTAATTTCTACAACTCATGAAATATTAGATTGTAAGTAAGTATTCTGTTGTTTGTGTAGGATGGAGGAGGAGTCCAGAGCCGATGGGAGCTGATTCACACGGCCTTGCGAGGAGGGTTCAAGAGCAGCCTGGATGTGAGGGTATGTGCTAGGGGTGTGCTATATTGACCATAATGATTATCACTATATATTTTGGAGTATCTAATTAGTCAGACAATAATATGTCAGTAAAAAAAAAATTGTTAAAACATATCTTTAAACTTGTCGTTGTTTAGAAGTTGATTTAGTTGAGGTTGAATTATTCACCTTTTATACCTTTCATTATTACTTTTACAACTTAACTTTTTGTAGTCTTATTTTTAATCAGCTCTTTAAAAAAAAAAATCACTATAATAATTATAACTCAAATTTGCATATCTTCAAAGTAACATTCACAACATTATCTAAATTTCAGATTTATGCCAGGTTTATATCAGTTTATGCCAGACTCGTCACCTATACTCTGCCTGCAGCCAGTTTAGTTCTAGTTCAAGTTCCAATGTAAACAAATGTAAACTCCAAAGGAAATCTGTGTGAATTGTTCAAATATCAGAACAGGTTGTGGTACTTTTATATAACAACAAATTATATCAGACAAAATGCATCTGCATTTTGTTTCAGTGATGATGTTATTTGATGATGTTACTTATGTTGGCATAAACCAATTAATATTGCCAACCTCTTGTAAGTGCATCAAAGTACTGCTTCCATTCCCTCTAGTTATCTGTTTATAACACAGTCAAAATAATATGACTGGTTCTTGGAATGTCAATAAAACATGCAGCTTTATTTGACTGTATTTCCCTGACCTTGTTGTGAAATGCCACTTTGAAGAGGCAGTTGTTCATTTTTGACCGTAGTGGTTCTTAAACTGTGATACATAAAAACTATTTGTGCTATTCTGGACTATTCTGAAATTTTGAGAAATCTTTATTTTTCTCCCAAAGTCAAGGCTCTTCCTCCCTCAGTACCTGTTTACACTGTAGTAATAATTAGGGCTGTATGTGCTGGGTTTCTTAGTCGATTTGTTGGTGTGTTTTAGTCAAACAATTCATTTATTGAGATTAGAAGAGTTAATATGGACAACAGCAGAAAGAAGAATACACTGTGAGTTTTTACAGTGACTAATCCATTTACTCCATTACTTTACTTTGTTAAAATGGTTTACTCCACATTTAGTTTTGGTCTATTCCTGGTGGTTATTGGAAAGCCTGATTAAAATATCAGACTTTCCAATGAAGTGGTATCTGCTGTGTGAAAAGCTGGAGAACCATTACCCACTACAGATAATACTCTTATTTAAGTGTTTGAACTGAAAAGATAAAAATAATATATATATTTTTTAAATTGTCGTCCAAAATTATTTCCATAAATGACCACTAGATGGCAGGGTTTGCACAACACACTGCATAGATAAGGTTTCCCTTCACCATTCACTTTTTCAGCTGTGTATCTGCATATTTGATTTGTCTAAAAGTTTGTTTGTACTCTTCTAGGATGCCATTCTGAGGTACAACACGGCCCATTCAAAGAAATGGGACTTCACTGCCCTGAACCTTCTCTGTACAGAGGTAAGTGAGGTGAAGGTGATGGGTTAGTAATACTTTTAGTTCACGCTTACATCACATGAACCTTTTTACCGGACAATTTTACACACGTCACATTTCAGGATACTACTAGATGCTTATTCAAATCAAATCAAATCAAATCAATTTATTTTTATAATGCCCAAAATCACAACAACAGTTGCCTCGATGGGCCACAGGTAAAAGCAGTTCAGATAACTGTCCCAGAATGCCCCTGTCCTTTGACCCTCCTTCGCGGCGAGGAAAAACTACAAAAAACCCCATGGGAAAAAGTAGAAACCTCGGGGAGAACCACAGTGAAGGAGAGATCCTACTCCCACGGACGGACAGGCTGCAGATGAACTAGGACTGACGCATCCACTTGGACTGTGGAGCCAGAACCACTCAAGAGGGAGGTGGCTTTAAAGAGTTCCTCCAGGCGGACGAGGAGCAGTCCACCAGTGTAGAGAGATCCTCCAGCAGGAGATGAGGGACAGTTCATCTAAAGTAGAAGGAGTTCGTCCAGGCAGACGAGGTGTGGCTAATCCAGCTGTCCAGGCGGGTGGCGCATAGATCGTCCAGACAGGTGGGGGTGGGGGGTCGTCACTGGAGCAGCCGCCAGTGCCTGAAACAGTCTCCACTCCAAGGTAAGTGGAGAGAAAGAGAAACATGTGAACAGCAATGAACAGACTACAGTTGAAGTAATATTAAATATTGTTGATAGGTAAAGTAGGAAGAACCAGAGGATAGTGTTCAAGCTGCCATACTTCCCCCAGCAGAATTGCTCCAAGGGCAGCGTAGCTAAAACTGTAGGTTTTTATTTCTGTTCCTAACTGGCCTGACCATAAGCTATTTCAAAGAGGAACGTTTTGAGCCTGGTCTTAAATGTAGAGACTGTGTCGGCCTCTTTTACATGAACAGGGAGCTGGTTCCATAACACAGGAGCTTGGTAGCTAAATGCTCGACCTCCTACTGTGCTTTTAGAGACTCTGGGGACTAACAATAGTCCAGCATTTTGAGAACGAAGAGCTCTGTTTGGATGGTACGCTACTATTGCATCTTTGAGGTAGGATGGGGCCATATTGTTTAAAGCTTTATAAGTCAGGAGGAGGATTTTAAATTTGATTCTAAACTCAACAGGAAGCCAGTGAAGAGACTCTAACACTGGTGAAATATGATCTCTTTTTCTAGTACCTGTTAATAATCTTGCTGCTGCATTTTGAACCAATTGAAAGCTTCTTATAGAGCTTTTAGGACACGCTATAAGCAGAGAGCGTTACAATAGTCTAATCTGGATGTGACAAATGCATGGATGAGTTTTTCGGCATCATCTCTGGGCAGGATTTTTCTAATTTTGGTTATGTTACGCAAATGAAAGTAGGCTGTTTTACAGGCTTGATTTATATGTGCTTTGAGCGAGAGATCTTGGTCAAATAGGACCCCAAGGTTTCTTACAGTAGAGCTGGGGGCTACAGTGATATTGTCCAGAGAAACTATCTGGTCAGATAAAGAGTCTCGCAGGTGCTTAGGGCCCAGCAGAATGACCTCGGTTTTTTCAGGGTTAAGGAGCAGATAATTAAGAGTCATCCAAGTTTTTATGTCTTTCACGCAGGCACTAAGTCTGTCTACTTGATGGGTCTGATCAGGTTTCATTGATAAATAAAGCTGAGTGTCATCTGCATAGCAGTGGAAGTTAATGCCATGCTTTCTGATGATCATACCTAAGGGCAGCATATAAAGTGTGAACAGAACTGGACCGAGTACTGAACCCTGCGGCACACCGTGGGTTACTTTAGAACATGGGGAAGATCTCTGGTTTACATTAACAAACTGGTACCTATCAGATAGATAGGATTTAAACCAGCTAAGAGGCGGTTCCACTGACACCTATATCTAATTCTAACCTCTGAAGTAGTTTGTTGTGGTCGATGTTATCACTCGCTGCGCTGAGGTCCAACAGAACCAGGATTGAGACCTGTCCATCATCAGCAGCTAATAACAGATCATTTGTGACTTTAACTAGTGCAGTTTCAGTGCTGTGGTACGCACGGAACCCTGACTGAAAAACTTCAAATAAATTATTGTCCTGCAGGTGGCGACAAAGCTGTTTAATCACAATTCTTTCAAGGATTTTAGAGACAAAGGGCAGATTAGAAATAGGTCTATAGTTTGCCAGTATGTCGGGGTCTAGATTAGGCTTTTTCAAAAGTGGTTTAACCACTGCATATTTGAAGGACTGAGGGACATAACCGCTTTCTAGTGAAGTATTTATTATATTAAGAATGGGATTTATAAATAGGGGGAGAATTTCTTTGAGGAGTCTACTTGGGATTGGGTCTAAAATACAAGTTGATGTTTTGGAGGACATAATGACTGAAGTTATCTCTGCCTGATCAACAGCAGTGAACCTATCTAGTATTACTGAAGGATTTGTATGGGACACTAGCTTTGCAGTCTGGGCTTGCTCAGTACTGATAGTGGGAGTAATTGCATTTAGTTTATCTCTAATAGTTGTGATTTTGCTGCTAAAGAATAAAAGAAAGTCATTGCAGCTTAGAGTAACTGGTATTGAGGGTTCTACTGCGCTGTGACAGTTTGTCAGCCTGGCTACAGTGCTGAAGAGAAATCTAGAGTTATTTTTATTTACTTCTATTAAATTTGAATAATATCTGGTTTGAGCCTTACGCAGAGCCTGCTTATAAGACAGAAGGCAAGTTTTCCATTCTTTTAGGGATTCTTCTGTGTGGGAGCGGCGTAAGGATCTCTCTAGTTTTCTTACCCTTTGTTTGTGAGAACGTAGTTCTTCATTGTACCAGGGGGAGGCTCGTTTGGCCTGATTACTTTCTGTTTAAGTGGAGCTGCAACATCAAGAGCAGATTTTAGAGAGTTGACCATTGAGTCAACAGAGTTATCAATAGCACTGGGACTGGCGCTGTTAGCGACAGGATCACATGACGTAATATTAAATATTGGTTCTATTATTTCTCTGAACTTTAAAATAGATTTTTCAGATATTGTCCTTTTCATTATAGTTTTAGTCTGAGGAGCTGGATAGTCCTTAAGAATAAACTGAAAGGTAATTAGGAAGTGATCTGACATTATTGGGTTTTGGGGGAAGACATTTAGGTCACTAATCTCTATTCCATAAGTTAGAACCAGGTCCAGAGTGTGCTGGTGACTGTGGGTTGGTTTATTTACATTTTGAGTGAAACCAATGCTATCTAATAAAGCGCTAAAGGCATTACTGAGGCAATTATTTTCATTCACATGAATGTTGAAATCCCCAACCACCACAATATTTTCCCAGTCTAATACTAAATTTGATAGGAAGTCAAAGAATTCTGTTAAGAACAGCGAGTAAGGACCGGGAGGTCGATAGATTATTATGAGCAAAACAGCTTTTTGGTTTTTCCAGTTTGGGCAGGTGATTGATAGGATAAGGCTTTCAAATGAGCAAGACTCATTATTAGTTTTGTTAATTTTAGGACTCAGGAGTAAACTAGAATGTGAAATTACTGCCACCCCACCTCCCGGCCTGAGCTCCTGGCAGCTTGAAAGTTAACATGACTCTGTGGGGTGGCCTCATTTAATCTGACATAATCATCTTGTTGAAGCCAAGTTTCAGTTAAAGCTAAAAGATCAATATTATAATCGTTAATTAATTCATTAACTAAAAGTGATTTGGAGGAAATTGACCTAATGTTTAGCAATCCACATTTTACATGCTTATTTATTAGTTTATTTGTATCATGTGTAGGGATTATTTGTATTAAGTTATTTGGTCTGACACCTAAATTATCTGTATTTGGATCTGACTTATTGGCGTTATTTACACGAGGGACGCGCACAGTCTCTATTTGCTTTGACTCTGAACACTTGATCTGTGACAGCGCGGGCGAGAGCTTAGCGACAGAGAAGAGACTCTGCACCCGGGACTCATATTTAGAGCGTCACTTTAGGCGACTAAGGCTATCGGCCAAATTCCGAACTAAAAGTGATGTACCCTCCGAAGTCGGATGGATGCCATCCCTGCGTATGAGCCCGGGCTTTCCCCAGAACGCACTCCAATTGTCAACAAAGACTACGTTGTTTTGGGGGCACCAACTAGACAACCAGCAGTTGAATGCTGAAAAGCGGCTGTACATTTCAGCATTGACCCGATTGGGGAGGGGACCAGAAAATATTACGGTATCTGACATCGACTTCGCCAATTCACACACCGCTCCAACCTGCAATTTGAGCACTTCTGATTGTCTCCGCCGATTGATTGTTGAGGCTTGAACCAGGAAAAGGTGTTTTAAAGGGATGTAAAAAGTAGAACAAGGTAGTAAATATATATTTCCTCATTAAGTCAACATTTTCCATTAAAAAAGTAAAGAAGAAATCAAAAACTTTTATTTCTTCAAATATTCAAAGGTGCAGTATGTCACTTTTCCAGGAGAGTGTCCGCCAGCTGCTTGTCTCCATGGAGATGGTATTGCTTTGCCTAGATTTTTTCCACAATGGCATTAAACTTATCTATCTTGCTTTTATTCATTTTTTTGTCTTTTCAAAAAAACCTGTAACTTGCTCCGGTGGTGATGTTTAAAGTCATGCTGTGGAATATTACAAGCAAAGCAAAAGCAATGCCCTTGATCACGAAAGCTACACCACGCACCTTTAAAATAAAACTTAATTAATTTTGGGATATTGAATTGCAGTTAATTTACTCAATATTTTTACTTACTCTTATTTTACCCATTATCAAACACAACTATTACTATTGTTCAAACTTTATAAAATGATTGTGACTCAGCTTATATACGAAGTCACCATTTTATAAGTCATTAAAAACTGACGCAAGAAGATAATCTCCCTCCAGTACCTCCATGGATGTCTAAAATACCCTCTCAGTTCGTAGACCCTCCACATTTCAAAGCCTTTTTTTCCTCCTGTTTTGCCTGTGGATCTCGGAGGAAAAGCCACTTGTACCACACAGTTAGCGGCGCAGATGGGCCGGGAACACGGCGGCAGCAGCTGGTGCAGGTGAACCAGGGGAATGCCTTTCCTTTGGCTGTCTCTCTCCAGCTCCGCTCCGTCTGACAGTTTAGGCTTATAATTACCTGTTGGTTAAGCTATTTCTCCCTGGTGGCATTGTTATTCATCACGTTGTGTCAAAATATTTATCTGAACAAAATCCTTACCGGAGAGATGTTTTCCTTAGAGACTGCATTTGCTTTATACGTCTCTATATTATTTGATATATTTGATATTTCTAAAGGGAAAGGTATAGTGCTACAATCTGAACTTGGAAATGTGGATGGACAAAATAAGCGAAAAGAGGCGTTAATATTGATTTCACCTGAGGATCTGTCATTTATCTGTATTGGTCTGGTTCCCTGAGTTATATTGCTGTGTCTTTTTGAAGGTGCACTATGTAAATTTTCTTGATGAGGGTCCGACCATCCAACACGTTTGTCTCCATTGATATGTTAAGGCTTTGTCTAGAATGGTCCACAGTATTGCATTAAACTTCACTATTATGTTTTTATTTAGTTGCAGTTGTTAACATACCTTGGAAAACATGCATTATTTCTGCATACAGGATGGAGTTTTTAAAGCTAAGCACTAAGTTGAGCAATAATAACCTGTAAAACAATGGGAATGGAAAAAAAAGATTTCGCTGTTGTTTGGTGAAGGTAATCGTCAAATCATGGTGTGTTTTTTCTCCCCCTAAACCCTAAACTATGTATGGCAAGTTTAATGCCTTTATTTGTAACATTCCAGGCACAGCAGTAACATCTCCACGGAGTCAAGCTGGTGGCAGACCCTCCACAAGAAGTGTTACATAGTGCACCTTTAAACAGACTAATTACTCAAATGGAAATGAATGTTTGCAAAATCATCATTAGAAAAAAATGTATCTACTTATATTATATTGCAGATATTATATACATTTAGTCATTTTTTGTTTTATAGAAGTGAAAAAATATATTTTCTACAATTTGTTGGCCGTGCTGTAGATTTGAATCAAATATCCAAATTTCGCATCGGACAGCAGGACAAATATTGCATATTGTAGCAGCTGAAAAAAAAATCCATACAGAGCCATCGCTACTTGGAAAGCAGATCTAATGTCTAATTGTCCGTGTAAATCTGCATTCATTCAGCTGCAACACTCTTTTATTCCATTTTGTTTCAGAAATAATAATAAAACAAAACAAAAAAACTATAATAAAACAACAGTGTTTCGGATGTCGTTTAGAATTGGGGTGGAAACTTGTGATATTGATGAATAGTAATTTGTATGTAATTTAATAATTACTGTGATGGCAAAAAACTTGACAAAAAGTAATAGGATATTGCAGCAAGTTCCAAAATCTAGTACCATTCACTGTTCTGTAAAAGTTGGTTCACAATTTTGAGATTTCTAATAGTTTAAGAGGCATTAGTTTGGATCTACACTAAAACAAAGAATGTATTGTCTTTATGTGTTTCTCACAATCCTAATAGACTTTCCGTTTTGTATAACAATAAGACAAATTGCAAATACTAAACACAGATTATGCCAAGTCACTCGCTCTCTCTGATGTTGAACAATATCTCACCGTGGGGCAGCGGGCGAGCTTGATCAATAGCTGTGTGGGTGTTTTTTATGACTTTATCCAATTTAATTAAAAGGAGCACTTTAAATCCATAAAGATACTAAGTACTGCCAGCAACAAAGTCACCCCCCGTCACATAGAGGCTAATTCCATCTGCAACTCCTAAGTGCCCATTCACTTAGTGCTTCTGAGCCGCATTCCTTCTACCCCTTTTACGTTACTAGGGGAAATCCAGAAATCCTAAACTGGATAAGGATCAAATATTTTTCTGTTCAAATACGATGTGCAGTTCTGTCTATTTTTCCTAAAAGTGGGCAGTTTGAGTTCCATAACTTAGTCCATACTGTTGTTTTGTCCATGAGCAAGAGACTTCACTCATTGGAGGATTATTAAAGTAAATTGCATCAGTCATAAATGTTAATATTCCTGATATTTAGTACCAATATTTGTCGCTCAGCTTCCCCGGTCTCTTTTTGTTACTGTGTTATTTGTCCTCAATGACACAAATGTGTATTTAAACAGTGATATGAAATGTAATACTGAGATAAAAAATAAAAATGTAATGTAGTTTAATAAGTGGCTGTATGTTTACAACACTGTTGTCAAAATACAAACATTTCTAATACTAAGGACTATACCAATTTCAATACCATGATAAGAATTAAAAATGATCTTTTTTAGACAAAAGATTTTTCATTTTCAACACAAAATAATAATCCTTCTTTACTAAACAACGTGAGCTTATACACATGATTGTTATAAAATTCTTCAGGAAAAGTGAAATTTTTTTTGTTATTATTTTAGTATTGATACTTACTCAAATTATTATCTAATTTTAATACTAGTTTTAGTGTTGATTAGATCTTACTTTTAACGCCCTCATCTACACATTCATTAACAAATTGTATAACCCAGAGAAATGCATGAAAAATATAAGAAATAATTAATTTTTACAAAACTGAGAAGTGGAATTTACTACAACTCAATTTGTGGACCTCGCCATAGGTTTAAAAATCTTGTTGATAATGACAAATATTGGCTGTGGTGTAAAGTAAAAAAGTACTTTTTTCCTTTCCAAGGCAAGGCATGTTTATTTGTAGAGCACAATTCGTACACAAGGCAATTCAAAGTGCTTTAGACAACAGAATAAAATAACATTAAAATCACAAAATAGATTAAGATATACAAAATCATTGTAAAAATATTTTAAAAGAGAAGAGTGCAGATATATCAAGTTGTGTGCCTTGTCTACATTTTTCAGATTTCTTTCTCTATTTTCACGTTCTTTTTCCTTCCTTGCAGCTGCTTTTTCCCACATTTCTAAACATTTAAAATGCTTTATATTTCAGTTAGTTGTTTTGTCTTTTTGGACACAATTCATAATTTATTCTGCTTCTCAATGCCATCAGACTGCTTAAATCCCTTCGTTTTCCACTCATCAATTTTATTCACAAAAATCCTTTGCAGGATGATCTTTACTTGACTGGGATCCCATTTTGATTTGATGATCACTAAATTAATTTAAAAATAAAAGTCATTGGGATTTTTAGGAAATCCTTCCTAGGAGTTTTCTATCTACCTTTTCGCAGATTCATAAATTGGTTTATTTATGGCAAGCCTTAGTTAATCTTGACTTGGTGCTTCATAATTTGACTTATATTTAATGTGATATTTTTACTTGAGTATTGTTTTTTCCCATGTAGCTTTACTTTTACTTTAGTAACAAAACAGAGTACTTCTTCCACCACTCAGTATTGGGTATCGGTCACAACAGCAAGACAAACGGCAAGACAAAAATGAGATATCGGACCATCCTCAGCTCCTCTTTCCCTTTTCCTAAGAAGACCAACAATGCCTGATTAAAAATGCAGTAGAATTTGTGTAGCACCGGTGTATTTGTGACGCATTGCCCCCTGCCGAGTGATTGACAAGCACTTCTACAAGTAATAGCTGCAGGTAAAAAAAGAGTTAGCCAAATTAGAGCTTGTCTATAAATTGTCGTAGTGTGGCTCTGGCGGGCCAAATTAAACTGTCAGAGTGTCACTGTCTGATGAATGTGTGAGAGATGAGCAGGCGCCAGGCGAGTGAGCTGCACCTGCCGAGGCAACAGGCTTCACCCAGCAGGCTCCACAGTGTGTACTGTGCACTGTCTTTTATTCATCATGTTAACTCATTATCAGACACGTATTGTAACAGTCAAGGGAAACAAGTGGATTTTAATTCTAAAGTGGGTATCTTACATTACGCAGTTCACTTTTTACAGTAGGAGGATTTCAAAAACCGATACAATACATCAAAATAGCAATGAAAGAAAAGAAATTATTGAGAAGTGCTTTCATCATGAATTAAAGGTGTTACAGTTAAAAGTGTCTAAAATAGATTGTTTCTGGCTTAAACTACAATAGACTTTGAGAACTGGTAAAGGGAAAAGGTACTGATTTTAAATAAAGAATTGTCCAGATGTTTGGTCAACAAATTAATTACCAGTAATTTTAATTTTCGACTGAATTTTATGTGTATATTCCTGGGGCTTGAATTCAAAACCTTTAGTCAGGATGTCACCATGAATGTGCAACAAACGTCCTCAAACCAAATGAAAAGTACTTAATACTTTTCAGTCCAGTTCAAAAATGTAGTGGAATAGAAATCAGAAATCCTGCGCTCAAATGTAGTGAACTAAAAATAAAAAGTATATTCTGTAAAAATGATTGAAGTACAAATAGTTAAAGAAGTACAGTGCTTTAAGTGAAGTTGAACTATTTTCTTTTGTTAACAACATATTTAATGAATAGAAAATGTACTGTTGGATTACATGATCCCGTTTTTGATACCATTTTATGTTTTTGGTGAACAGTTTAATGTAGCGCTCTTTATTACAACATTTTAGTGCTAACAATAGCTGTAGCTGTAGGCTCAATTTCATAACTTAAAAAAAGAATCCCCCAGCTACAGGTGCGGTACCTGACTTTTACAGCCTTTAAAACGGGAAAAACTGAGCTAGTTCATTTCAAAGTCTTAGCCAGCAGTCCACATGTATTGCTCACTTACCTAATGCATTCTGAGCATCCTAATCATTCACCGCAATGAGTTTATAAGTTCTTTTCACAACTCTCTGAGGCCAGAGCAAATTTTGCCATCACTGTAAAGCTAACAAACTTTACAGTCATAACAGCCATCTCATTTTCACCTCAAGAGTGGCTTTTACCATCTGTGCTGGAGCAAAACCAATTTTACGTAAAGAAATCAGGCACAGGTCCTTTACAGAATTCTAATATTACATTGTACGTGGTGACTGTAACATTACTTTAACTTATTCAATTTCCAAATGCAAATTCCACCTCAAACAAGAATGGATTTGCCAAAGCATATTTAGCTCTCTTGAGTCATATCTCCCCGTCCTGTTAAACGTATTAAACATGCTCTTGAATTAGCCTTGCTTGCACACACTGATAAATTTCAAACATAAGCCACGCGCCGCTCTCTCCATCCAGCTGCTTAAGCAATTCGAATGGCGAGGATCATCTTTCTCTCCTCAACCAGCCCCATCCCCAACGTCCTCCATTACTCTCGCAGGACTACTTTATGGTGTCTGCTAGCTCATTACTTCTGACAGCTTTTAGTCAGGCCCGCTCCCCTGCAATCTAACTGCCCCCTATAGACGAATCGCCCACCAAAGACTCCCTGTTTCAAATCAAGCGCCCCCTTCCCCTCCCGCTATCTCTCGTTCTCTCTCCACAATTGGTCATTTGCATTTTTGACCCCAGGAAAAGGTGCGTTTAATCAGGTCCAGCTCCTCTACTTTACTTTGATAGAATATGGCGCTTGATTGATGGTGGTGACATTCGAAGCCAATACGCTCATAAGTAATTGCATTGTAAATCTGGGGCTATGATAGTATAACTGGATGTTTATTTTGGAGGGAACTGCAGATGGATGCTGAGGTAAGCTGTAGAATGAAGTATGGTATGGACTAGGCAAGACCAATTGGAGATTAATGATTAGGGGTTCAATTCTGCTGAGTAACTTTACGGATTTTTTGAAGTTATTAATTTACTTACATTTATGTCTTATTTACATATATTTCATCCAATAGAAAATGTTCTGAGCCCGGAATTGGGCTGGACGCTGTGGACAAAAATTAATTACTCAATTTTTATTTGTATATGTTGTTGTTTTTTTTGCATTATCTGAAATAAATATCACTTTACTTGTTTGGGATATCACAGTAGATGTCTCCGACGCTTTCCAAAAGCTAAGAGACAATATTTATGGTGGGTGTAAAATGATTGTTAGGTTTTCCGATTGAATCATGCGTCAGGGTGAAGTTAATTGAATTTGATAATAACATGTTATTTATGGTCAACCTGCCACACTATATGGTATTATCCTTCACCTATTGATCCTGTTGATCTGAAATATAATTTAGACTGGGTTAGTTTTAGTTAATCAATTAGCATGGTCCATGCTCAGTATTAGACAAAGTGAATTAACTTTTTAGTTCATTTTTAATAGATATAGTTTTTTTTATTGTTGAGGATTATTTTTACAGGTGGCGTCACTCTTCTTTTCTTCTTTTTGTTTCAGTATGTGGAGCCTTCTGAAGCACAGCGCCTGTTTGAAGTTGTGTTGCCTGCAATGGTTGACCTGGCTCTCAGCGCTCCACGTCTCTGCACAATGGTATGTATGTTTCAAATCCACAGTCACAGTCATCAACTTTACTATAACCTATAACCTGATTTTTAACCTCAAGTGACTCAAGAACATGTTACAGAACTCTTATTCCATTTCACTGTTTCGTCTCATCCAACAAAGCCTTTTTAACGAAAATTTTAACAAATTTAACGGAACGAATACAAATTAGGTACAGACTTTTTATTAAGGAGGCATACTCTGCTATAAACCTTTTTCAAGGTTTAATCACGTTATGTATTATTTGAGGCTCGTGGCCCCCTTTTCCTCACCATTCTGTATTGTAGAAACCCCCCCAGACACAGGGAGGAACATGCCAACTCCACACAGAAAGGCCTGGGCCTCTTCTTGCTGTGTCAGCCACTGTGCCGCCAGTTTAGACAGTTAAACCGTGTCAAACCCTCCACTAAGGCATTAATCACATCTTGCAATGTTAAAGATAAATGGAAGCACAGGGATTTAGTCTCCAAAACACCTGCACATCTGCCACAAGACCTCATTCTTTGCTCAATGTTTGCTTGGAAATATCAGCGGAGGAGAAAGTAGAATTGGAGTTGGCATGTTAAGTGCTACTGAAGATTAAATGGTAGATGTTGTACAGGATCAGCTCATGACTCACTACCAGGATGTAATGAATGGGCCTTTTTGGTCCACATCAGAAATTGCTTCATTATAAAATAGGGCAGAGGGAGCAGAGGTCCGTCTCCTGCGCAGTCATCCATTTTATGTGTTATGCTTGTGCACTTTGGGGAAATTCTACCAAGATTTTTCATTCACGATTTTACCTATGACTAGTTTTCAAACACAACATACATGGAAGAGGATGATTGACTTCTTGCCCAAAATAGCTCATTTCCAATTGAGTGTACAGGTCCTTAAATGCCAAGTCCATTTGTTTTTATTTTAGATCTGCTATCATTCATACTAAATCCTTCATGTTTGGCATTTGTTTAATCTGTTTATCAATATCAACATTCAATTCTCCCAAGAGGCTTGACAAAAATAAGGTTTTATAAGCCTGACTAAAAATAAAGCTCCAAAAAGTTATATCCCTAAATTTTGTTTAGAACCCCATAGTATATAATGATTAAGCAAAAGTATTAATTGTTACCAATATGGCAATATCTAAATAGCGCTAGTATTAGCATTTACTAACATTTTAGAGAGTCTATGGGCAAAATTAGCCAGAAATGACATTGTAATCTAAATAATTAAACTGTGTCTGGATATTTTTCGAACTCTCATAAGTACTTGTTGCTCATTGGAGTTCCCCTTTCTGCCCTGAAGGCATAGCAGTGTGGCGCTAACAGTCAAGGCTAATGTTTACGTGTATGTGTTATTAGAGGCAGTATTGATCTGCTAACTGGGCAGCCTTGGGGAGGCTCTTTAGCTGTAATCAGTGCAGATGGATGAGCCCTGTGGGTCTAACTGAAACCAGGACCTTGATTACTGCCACCAATTTACCTAATGGAACTCGCCTTGTCTCTCCTCTGCTCCGAACTGCTAAACTAATTATGTGCTATCCCCAAGACCAACCGCACTGCCCTCCCAAGAGTCACATGGGTCTCGTAGCTCACAGTAATATAATGTAATTAAATGTTATCCAAATGTTTGTTGTTTCACTTACAATGTTCTAAAAATGAAAACTATAGCTCATTTAATTTCACCTCTGGATTGTGTATTATACCCACAGGCAAATGTAAACACTTCTTCCACAATATATGCTCCAGAGTTGTTGGTAGTTGTTGGTAGCTTTCAGATAACTGTTGAACTTTATTCATTATTCCCACTAGTTCAGTTACATTCAACTGTTTTTCTTTGGCAGCCCATTCCCTTACTAAAATCTCGGATGAACTACTCCCTGACGCTGTCTCAGGAGCAGATCGCCTGTCTGCTGGCCAACGCTTTCTTCTGCACATTCCCCCGACGTAACTCTCGCAAGTCAGAGTACTGCAACTACCCTGAGATTAACTTCTACAGGTATGTCTTATGGGCCGATTCCACTACAGGCTGCGCCCCCCGCAGTAATTACAGACTCATTGTAGTGTATTAGAGCTGTTCTACAGCACGTGTATGGACTGCACAGGTCTGCCGCTGAGCAAGTTTATTTTCTTCTTTGCCTTTACTTCTTCAGGTTTTAGTGTACAGCAGTCTACTGCGATCAGTTGCAGATGCCCTGAATCCTTAAATAATAGAGTGTTATATAAGTAAACGTTATTTTAAAGTTTGACTAAACCACGAAACTCCACCCACAACCACATTTCAAACAGAGCTGTTAAACTGGGCAATGCCTGGAGGACAAGAGGGGAGAGTGAGGGGGCGGGGCGGGGAGCAATGGGGAACTGTGTGATTGGTCAGACCTTTAAGTCCTTTAAGTCAACATATTATGTTAAATAGATTTTTGGGGTCTTTGCCCTGACACAGGGCCGTCAGCATGGTCGTTTAATGTGTAAAGGGACAGTTGGAAATTCATTCATTCAAAGTTGGCAGACTTATTAAGTTCTTTCAGATCCTTATTGTTATTTAATATGTCCAAAATATAGAATAATGGTCTGCAGGTGTCATATAATATTCACCTTATTCCGGAAGTCGCTGTGGGCGCCGCCATCTTGTTTCCGTTGTATTAGTTTACACGGGGCAGACGAGCTCAACAGAAAATAAGTTCTACACGGACTAAAAAGCCGAGTTCAGGCCGCCCAGGAAATCGGTGCGTTGTTGAATTGTTGTTGCTCGTGTTCATTAAACATTTTACACAAATCAACCTACTTTATGTAACATTTTAGCGGCAAGACTAGCAAGCGTTTACAACAAAAGTGTGTATCTGTGGCAAAAAGAGGCAAAAGTGGGCGGAGCGGAATAAGGTGAATAGGTAAATAATTTGATACAAAATCATAATTATGTCTTCTAATAAAAGGATTATGAAACATTGTGCTATGATAAGATAATTGATTGCACCTGGGTGTGCCCTGTTTTTGAAGATAGTCCAGACAGTGGGAGAGGAGGAGTGTTAAATTGCTGTTGTCTTTTTCTTCCTACTCAGAAGAGGCAGACCGTCACGGATCCCTGAGACATTTAAGTGAAACAAATTTACACTTTAAAAGTCTTTGGCCTGTACTCACTACTTCTTCTATTACACATTTGAACCACAAAAACTTGTGGTTAAAAAGACATATTATTATTCAGAATTGCTCAAGATGATGATGCCACACATGATAAACCTACTTTTAAATACAGGGTTTGCTCTTAAATATGAAGGTTTTTTCTATTTTTAAGTTTTTCTCAAAACACACTGAACTTGTGTGTTTTCTATATCAAATCTTTATTTTTTTCTCGGCGTGAGAGATAATAAATTCTGACTCTGTACATGAACGCGTTTGTAGGTACCCTTCGGATATTCCCTGTAATCTGCATGTCCTCTGGTTAATCCCATTAGCCGTCCCTTTTCCCCGGAGGCTGTTTTATGTTCAGACCGTCATATTGATCATGGAGCTTGTTCACATGAATCCCTCGCTCTCGTCGCTTTTATCTGCTCCTCTGGCCTCCTGTTACAATCAGTCATCGGTGTAAGTGGCTGCTATCTGGGCCCACATCAGATTTGTGTGGCGGCCGGGCGGTGCGAGTGAGGAGGCCACGCTAATGATTTAAGCATCGATTGTGGTGGCTCCTTCTGACCGGCTGTTTGCTTGCCCCGGACCCCTCACCATCAGCTTTTCTCCAGCGGCAAAACAAGAAAAAACTTGAGTAAAGAAATGCCTTAGCGTTTAGAAGAAGATGAGACAGGACAACGCTGTAGTGCGAAAACAGTGCGTGGATCGTTACTGTGCCCGCCCCCTCCCTCCCTCGCTGCTGTAATTGAGGGAGTGTCCATCACTTTGCTTATCGGCTACAGTAGCACTCTGTCTTGGACGAGCAGAGCGGCAAGCAATCTGCTGATTGCTGTTTTGGCAGAAGTGTCAGGGTTTGTCCTCCGTTAAGTGATGGATAGATGGAAGGGGTGGAAAAAGGCTGAGGTGCTGTCTCTCAGGTTTCCTTCAGTTTGAGGAGAAAATGACACAAGGAAACAAAGGTTTATGAAGTGGTCTGGTATGTTATTAGCCACAATAGTTGGATTTCTGAAAAGATTTAGTTAATTTCAAGTAACATTAAAGTTTAGTTTGGGCAGCCAACAGCTGATTCTAAAAAAAGTAATGTGCGGGACAAACTATTGTATAGAGAGAAAGTATGTTGTGCTCCTTTTACTAAGTAGTGTGTCAGTATCAGGCCCTGGCCTGACCAGCCAAGACCACACACTTTGACAATACTTTACAAATATGTTTTGGCCTGAAATCATATCCTGTCTCCAGGATTTCAAATTACTATGACTGACATGCAGATTAACTGTTTGTGTCTAAACAAATGTGGCGACTTATGAGTAAGTGAGGGAAAACACATTAACACAGAGGATTGAGAAACTGATTGGATTTCTGCAGAATCAATGAGAAAAGCACTGAAGTCATAAATCTAATTTACAAATTTGATGCATTTGAGCAGTCCGTGCTGCAAAATTTTGGCTGTGGTGGAACCGTCCCAAGTTAGAAGGGCTTTTTTAGTGCTGCTTTATGGTTCAATTCTCGACCCTTCTGCAATCAAACAGATTGTAGGAGGGACTGGCTGGTAAGGAAAATCAGGACCAAGGACAGCGTCATGGTATGCACTAGTAACTAAGGGACACTACTTTGACTGTGAAAGCCCCACTTTCCCTCTGACAGTGGTTGTCAAAAGAATCAATACCTAAACTAGTATCAATTTTGGATACCAATTTGAACTTATTGAATTACAGATACTGAAAAAAGTGCAAAATAATACAAAGTTGGACCTTTCATGAATAGTTTGAGAATGGTCTTATATCAGAACATTTATAAGATCATATGTTATAGTTAAACAAATTATTTTGAAAATTCCATTCATTCAATTAATTTCATTTGTCATTTATAGTATTTGTTTTGAGTACTAAGCCTTTTTCTTTCTTGTTCCAATAATACTATTTCTGTTGTGCCACATTGCAATCATGAGAAAATCAAGTCTCCTAATGAATGTAACACAGTAATGTGTAGATATTGTGCCACAGAATATTTTATTACTTATATGTGGCAATGAGTTAATTTTTGCTGTTGTTTTCAGGTTATTTGAAGGTTCTTCCACGCGGAAGATTGAGAAGTTGAAAACTCTATTGTGTTACTTCAAGAGAGTTACACAAAACAGTAAGTCAGCTTTTCTTTATACATCACCTGTTATTTACTTAATTTATGTTTTATTCCCCTTATTTGTAATTTTCCAGGGCCTAAGGGTCTGATTACATTCACAAGACAAACACTAACGAGTTCCCCAGACTGGGAAAGGTACGTATTGAATTATGCATTTTTATGACGAGAGACAGCTACTGCTAGTTTTTTGTTCTGACTTCTTCTGTGTGGTTTTTGAATACTTGTCTCAAACGCTGAAGTTCTTTGTTGTGTTCTCCAGTTCTCAAAGTCAGCTGACACGTCTACACATCACCTGTAAGGGGACCATTGAGGAGGATGGATACGGGATGCTGCAGGTGCGCGCTCATTTATGCACTTTGTCAGTTTGGACAACCAGGAATTTTCAAACAAGACCCAAAGAATGCACCTGCGTTTGACAAAGCACAGACCTTCCTTCAAGTTAGGTTGAGACAGTGAGGGGAAAACATGCACAGATGCTAGATTCACAGTTGTTAGATGCTCTTAAAGGCACACCTTCGTAACTTTTTTCAGTAGTAGGAGTGGGCTTTATTGTACAGGACAGTGGACCGTGAAACTGGGTAAGGACCTGCAATTGACTGTGAAATTGTTTCTAACTGACCGGAGAATAGAATGAGACAAAAAAAAGACTTAATTTTAAACTGTTTGTAGTCCCAACATATTCCTCACTTTCAGAGGCGTCACAATAATGGCAACAATAACTAGCATGCAAACAGTGCGCTTCACGGAGAATAAACCGCTCTATAATTAGATGCAAACTGCAGACAGCGGTCTCATTTTAACCCTAAGAGCTGCTTTTACAAATAAACAAAAGAGATTTAACAAAAAATGAAGCTACGCCGTGCACTGGACCAGCCGTCAGGTTTACCACTCGAGCGCTCTACTTCAGCTCCTACATTTGTGTTGGCTGACAGCTGACGTACACACGAGTAGCTCCGAGTGGCAAAGGGTGCAGCAGAGGACCCGAGGGGAGAGGGTGGGGTGGGCGCGGATCTCTTTGGGGTGACCCGGTGAGGCTGCGCGCGGGCTGTCATCCTGTCAGGGGGTGAGATTGAGCGGTGAAGGGGTGAGGCCAGGGGTGAGCGAGTGAATGGGTGAAGAAAAAGAAATCTACGCACACACACTTTGACTGTCACCGGACTGACGGAGACACGGGCCAGCGAGCACGACCCCGACCTCCGACTGCAAATACTGACATGCTTACTAAGTGGGATTTCTTTAGCACAAAAACAATTGTCCTACTCCAGTTTCTGAATACTGGCTATATCATGTATATATTCTTAGGCTTGTCACGATAACATATTTTCAAGTGTACTACTAAATACAGCCATAAATGATAATATTAAACTTAATGCTACTGACATGATAACCTTTAAGTATGATAACCCCAGTTAACGCTTACAGTATTTGGTTGGTTTATTGATGAATGTTTATTAATGAACATTTCAGCAGGCTTGAGTGCTCAGAACTTTTTTGTTTTCACCAACCCCCATCTCTTTCCAGTGCTTTGTACTTACTTGTGATTGTTAAAAAAAATGCAGATTCTGGGTCATACACTTAAGGTTTTATTGATTGATTGGTTGATTTATTAACCTTTATTTTACCAGCTAAAAAACCTATTCAGACCTCTTTTTGAAGCGTGACCTGGGCCAAAGTGGCCTGGCACACAATCATTAAAAAACATGTATACATTTACATAAACAAGAATACAGAACTACATTTAAAACACACAGACTATTTTCATTGGATTCTCGCTCATTGTGTTCAAAAAGAAAATCCCATAAATCAAAATGTGCTGCATCCTATGGTGAAATGCCACTATGAAGGGGCTGGGCTTCTCAGTAACTGAAGAAGTAGTCACCAAATCTGTATCCATTATTAAGCCACTTCATACCAATATTGTGTTTTACCCTGATCAAAATGTAAAATAATGATCTATGGACTGTATGTTATAGTGTATTACTAAGTACCTGAAGAAACATTATTAATTCAACCCTCAACAGCTCAAATGATATTGAACTATGGAAAAAAATAGAAAAAGAGACCCACGACTGCACACGTTAAATACTGTGCCCAACAATATTTTTGAATGATAAATTGACATTGCAATTTTTATGACCCATACAACATTCAGTATAGAAAACATGATGTGGATTTCTGAACTCAGTTCAGATAAAGAAACAAAACAAGCATGGAGGCTTGTGTGCATGTTTTGGAAGTATGATTTATCTTTTATTACATCCATTATACATATGGTAAGATTTTGAAACAAATTTTATTATCAAACTTAGAAACAGCACAGACAAAAGGATGATGATATATGTGCCAAGTTGAGCCATTAAAGTGTGTAACATGCAATTTCTCTAGTGGAGCTGTAATATAAGCAGTTTCCATCAGGTTTTTTGGGTCCATATGTTTGATTCCCCACATTTTCATTTAATTTACTTTTGGGCTCTTGGACTCTTAATTTACTGCCCTCTCTATTGAAGTGGGTGCTCACAAGCCGCTAAAAGCGGTGACAAGAGTCAATAGTTTTTGACTGAAGTTACAAATATTTTTAATATGCCTCTTATTGCTGATAAAAAATGAATGGCGCACTGTAATAACATCTTGTGCAACATTCAACATTAAAATTAGATGTTTCAAAGATTTCATGAACATTTCATTACTGCAAAAACGTTTATTTTGTGGAAGTCATACTTTGTTAAAATGTATTCACCAAAATTAGTTTAGTTTAATTATAGTTTTAGTTGTGTTCTTGCTCAGCAATGTACAATTCTTAGTCAAAAGGAAATAATCCATCCATTGAACAGCGATTTCATCTTCTGGTTTCCTGAGATACTGTAATTGTTAACATGTAGGAAGTGAGAGGAAAAGAATATTTCAATGATTCAATTACAGTCCGTATCATAGCATAATAGATCCATTTGTACATTAAATAATTCATTTTACAGTGCTTTTAGTAAACAACAAATAAGCAGAGTATTGAACACTGCAAAAGTCTACCAAATGAATAGAGATTGTACCTCTAACATTATGTGCGTGTTGTTGTTGTTGTTGTTAGGTGGACTTTGCGAACAGGTTTGTGGGCGGAGGAGTAACCGGACATGGTCTGGTCCAGGAGGAGATCCGCTTCGTCATAAACCCAGAGCTCATCGTGTCCCGCCTCTTCACCGAGGCTCTGGAGAGCAACGAGTGCCTCATCATCACAGGTCTCACACACAGACACATGCACGCACACACGCACGCACGCACGCACGCACGCACGCACACACACACACACACACACACACACACACACACACACACACAGTTGTTGTTGCACACTGTTTGATGCATTGATTGAAATAAATGTGAGACAAATGTAGTCTTAAATTGTAAGATACAGCGTACAACTTATACAAAAGTAGTGTGTCATTTATTTTATTTAAAGGTGCTATACCTGTTTTCAGGTAATAAAGTCAAATCTGTTTGCATTATAGATTTATTGCAAAAGCAGCTCTTAGGGTGAAAATGAGACTTTAGTGCTCTGTGTGCATGTGTACAAACTCATCGTGTGAATGAGCAATACCTTTCCTTTTTAAGGACTTTTTTGGCTCATAGGCTTTTTTAGACAGGACAGTTTAGCATCCGTCACATACACACACACACACCAGACATTGATCTTATATATTATACTTAAAAACAAAAAAATATAAATAAAATGGAATTAAAATAGATCAGCTTAACCAACAAGTCTTTAATATAAATTTTCATGTGTGATTTCAATTTCGGTGTTATAACAAATTCTGATTACATCGACCATGATCTTAATGCAGATTTTGTATTCCAAATTGGTCTGGAGATGCTTACTAAAGGCGCGTTTGGGCAGCTCTCATTTTTCAAACTCTCCTCTTTTTGGCCCAGTCCAGTTGTTCCTTTATTTTTAGTCATCTTTTGGATTTTTGCATGTTTAAAAATGTGTTTTCTTTTTGTTACTTCACAGAAATGCATTGCTCATTTTACTTCTGGCATTGTTCATTTTTGTTTAACTTTTTTGTGTTTCATTTTTTTTAATCGTTGTCTACCTCTCTCCACACACTCCCGATCCCCCTGGTTGCTCTGGTCCGGTGGAGTTGGCCCCGTGTTGTGATCTCTTGAGTTATTTTCGACCCTTTATTAAGCCCTGTTCGTTTATTGTGCTCTGTTCATTTCTAGCCCGTCTTTCCATCCGGTCTGAAGGTAAATCTATTGCATTGATTCACATGGGACTGCCCAGTTATCCTTCATTTCTCCGTTGCAAAATTGCTCTATTTTTCAAAATCACACTCTGTGCTACAGTCTGCCTTTAAAATATACACTCTTCAACAATTATCTTTTTCATTTCTAGTTTGTATTTTATTTGTAGCAGCAATCTGGTAAGGATAAATGAATTGAAAGCTCAACATGTAACAATTATAAATGACATAATAATACTGATTTAACAGAACTGTTACTTAATTTATACTCAAGGTCAACCTATTAATCACACCAAAGTATTATTTAAAATGTTGCTTCCATATCGCACCTAAATAAAAGCATTTTTTATTCTCAGTTGTTCATTTGTAATTATATATTTTAAAAAATCAAAAAGTAAAACATTTTCTCTTACAGGCTAAACACATTCTTTTCAACTTTTATTTGTCAGTTTGCTCTCTCAACATATAGGCATTCAAGTGGAAATAACAAACAATAAATCTTGTCCTTAAGATGTTTTATTACTTCATTTATTGGACTTGCATGGGACATTGTAACTTCAAAGAGTGTTTTCTCCAAATGCATCCTTCTCCCACAGAGACATAAAGATCGGCCTTAAAGTAGCTCCTACAATCTTGCACTTAACAAGATTTTGACGGAACGTACAGGAGAATTTGTTGATATCTAATTCTAAGCCTGATTTATTAAAATTTAAACTAAACAAAATGGGGCAAAATTTGAATTTCCAAAAAGAGAAGATAAAAATGTGTGTACAAAATGAACCAGGAAATTTAAACCTGGTTCAAATTGAAATTTCCCAAATATGTGCAATTTTGGCTTTTGCACAAAAAATGCCTTATTTCTATTTCAAAACATTACAAAATGAAAAACGTGGAGAACTACAGGAGAAATTGATATCTTTAAAATGAATTCATGATTTTTTTCCTGTCACCTGTAGTATCTGACCTTAATTTCAAACTTTTAATTGCCAAAACTATCAGAAGACTAATGGAATTAATGCTTCTCCTAATGTGACTTATTTTTAATACATCTTGTACTTTTCATGTATTATTCATTCGTATGTGATGTGTTTATATTGACACTGAATTAATAATCAAGCTAATTACAAATGCCAGACTATGTGATTGTATGAAAAACTAAGCTCCATTACCCGCGCTGATTAATTGTGCTTATTCTTAAAACGACATATGTTATAACTCTCCTTGATTGAACTCGCTTTTCATACAATCCTTCGCTAATTTATCACTGCGGATCAGCCTAGACACAAGACGAGCGCGCCAAGTATCGACAAGTAACAAAACATTTTTATATTCTGATGTAATTCAAAGATGGCCGACCGATAAAGAACTTAACCTTCTTTCTCCCTCTTGTCTGATTCGTCTGATTCGTGCGGCGCCATGTGGTCTGCTAAAGGAAACGCACAAGTCACCTTCAGTCGCTCGCCCGCTGTCTCCGCCCCCGCATACACCCCTCCCTCCTCCTCCCTCCGCCTCCCATCCACTTAACTTTATTACATTTGGACAGAAAGGAATTTATAACCCAACTAAGGTCAGCGGTCTCCTAATGGAATGGGCCAGTTACGCCATAGATTCATTAAAAACCCCGGCCAATATTCCCAGCACGCATTTGCTTTTAAAGTCCGTTTGAGAAATTTGCCACGCCTAAGCATCCTCTAGTTTTGCCATTTGTTCATATTTCTATTTAAAGTTGCCGTAGATCTTCGCCCGTTTTTTTTATTCACAAAGAAAGTAGACAGTTAATGGTTATGGCGTAATCTTACAATGGAAAACTCTATGACGTTATATAGACCAGAGGCGGGATGAATGTGGTGGAGGTGAAGGAGGAAGTGGGCGGCCATGATTAAGAGAGTCAGACAAGTATTCTGTTTTTTAACGATAGGAGTCGCTCGTCCCCTGGATGTCCTTGTGTTCTGTTCTTGTATGTATTAAAGAAGGTGAAGGACATGTTTCTTCGTCTTGTAGTATTATTTATGTAGTATTTTATGTAGTATTTGCAGTTAGCAGGTTACTATAAATAATCTTTGGCAGTAAATTTGGGTTTCAGTGTGGAAAATTACTGGCCCACTATTTCAGAAACACTAAGCTAGATTTATATTATTGTTCCAGTTCACGGTAGGGCTGTCAAAAGAATCCATACCCAGATTCTAATCCAAATCTATGAGCAAAGTGGACTTTTCCTGAATATATTGAGTACTCTTGATCTAAATCAGCAGTAGCGTAAGATCGCTTTTATGCTAAAATCTCCTTGTTTTTATTCATCAGATAGATTTTCTTTTAAATAACTTCAATAACCGGAAGACCAATTGAATCTTTTTGAAGTAATTCGTCAACATTTTGTACAACAATATGTCAATGTGAGGAACATGCCAGAGAATGATTAAAACCACACTGTTCTCTAGTATCAAAACCAGATACTAATTTGATTTATGTAACAATACTGATAAAAATCAAATGGGACAAAATCATTCTCTTTCTGGAGTCGTTTTAGAACAGTGTTGATCTGTATCACAGCTATTGTAAGAACACATACTGATTATTTAAAGAAATGACTGCTATTTTAGGTAGAAAAATACAAACATTTATACATACTGTTTTTTATTGTTCTATTGAAATTGATATTGAGAATCAAGTCTTTTTCTTAGTATTGAAACTGAGATGGAAGTTTAAGTACATAACATAATGATTAAGGCTCTTACTGGAAACTAGGGCTGCAACGATTAATTGACTAATCGTGACTAGTCGACTATAAAAAATTATTAATTGTTTATTTATTTTTAAAAAAACATAGCCTGAAGCAGAGAATAAATGGAAGGCAACAAACAAAGGCACTTACTTTTTTTTCTCATTTATAGCAAATTGCAGATTGGACACTTAATTGTATGCTCTCTTTGACAGAAGTAGATGGTTTGGGTCAATTTTGAGTGAGAACTTGATCTTATTTAAACTTAACAATTCTTAAACAATCAAAGACGTATTATGAATAATTTGTAACCAGCACCAATCATTCCAGTGATGTTTCGCTCCCTTATGCCTATTGCCCACCTTATGCATTATGGATCAGTCTGGTTTTTTTTTATAGGCATCACTTACAGAATCTACATGTTTTTATCATGATGGCGAATGAACAAATCCACCAAGGCATAAGTACACAACATTGTAACCTATAAGTATAAATGCCAAAGTGTCAATTCCAGTGTTAGGCATTTCATTTTTTTTGTCAGCTTTTGTTTCCAAGGTTAGTTTCTCCTGTGTAACAATTTCCTCGTATTGCCCCCAAAGGCTTTTTATTTCAACCCTCTAAGCGGATTACTTAATCAATCAATGCACTTTTATTTATGACAATCCAATACCACAACAGTGTACAAGGCAAGCCCGAGAAACGGAATTGAATTTGGGAAGTAAAGCGATTATCCAGATTCAGATTTGTGTGCTGTGTCCGCCACGTACTTCCTAATGTTTTTTCTCTATTGTTTGGTCGTGTTTTTGCAGGTACCGAGCAGTATAGTAAATATTCGGGTTATGCGGAGAGTTACAAGTGGGTGGGCAGCTGCCAAGATGAGACGCCAAGGTAATTATACATCTTTTTTGTATTAATTTACCTAAGAACTCCATTGAAATGATTGGTTTTCTCATTTTCTTCAAGGGACGACTGGCAGAGGCGGTGTACTGAAATAGTGGCCATCGATGCATACAAATTCAGACATTTCTTAGAGCAGTTCCTTCCGGAGAAGATTACGCGAGAACTTAATAAGGTGAGAGCGATGTGTGAAGGAAACTGTAGTAGACATGACCCGCACTTAGTTAGACACAAGTGACCACTGGACAACTGTGTGCCTGTGGTTTTAACGTTCTACATGTGCGTCTCTCCCTGATTGTACATACTTTCCTTTCTTTTAAATGACATAAAAGGAACACACAACAAAAATAACAACAAACCAACAGTTCTACATAGTCCTACACATTTGGTCCCGCAGTAATCATTCCTTTTGGTCCAAAGTCTGTTAAAGAAGCAACTTCAGCAACAGAGCTCCCCCTGCAGCTCACTTGTGACAATACACTGCTAGTGAAAAGATGCAGAAGCTTCTTTTTTTCTTCTTCTTCTTTTTTTATTAAAATAAAAGAGTACAATTTCACATACAAAAACATTTCACATTGCCAAATATAAAAAAAAGAGCCAGGGTTTCTCAGGAGAGTTGTTTTCGAATCGATATCGGTAAACGTTGCAAGGCTGGTTTTCCGCCCAGGGACAGCAGGGGGCGACGACGCGAACTTCGAACTTCGCCCCTAAAATACACGGACTTACAAAAGTTTAATACTTAGTTCTGCTTTGAATTTGTCCATTATCAAATTTAGTTTGAATGTAATTTTCTTAATTTTCAAATGTCAGTTTGTGTTATCCATTTGTTTTCATGATAGCCTTCTTCCCAGCAGCCAAGCGTATGCTCCAAAGGTATCAATTTATTTTGTCCATGGCAAGAGTTTTGAGGCCTTACATAGTTTTGAAATCAAGTAGAATGCTAATGTCTAAAACTATCAGACAGACACTTAACCCCCCTCTTGCCCCCTGTGTGTACACTGCTGTTTGAATGTGTGCGTGAATGGGGGAGTGGCTCCTTAATCTAAAGTGCTTTGAGCTTTGAAAGAAAAGTAAAAACATCTCTGTTGAGTCAAGCAGGCGGACCCTGGAAAAGTTACATAGTGCACCTTTGAGTATGGCAAAAATAAATGCCTACATAAATGGAGTATAATTGAATAAATAAGTAATCTCATTGCTTTTATATAAAATACTTGCATACTTGTTCTTAAACTGATAATTATATAAACATAAGTAGAAGAGTTGCTATAATCCTTCTGTATAGCCACTTCTAGACATGATATAGCGGCACTAATGGGAGTTTAGCATCTGAAAACAGTGCTGAGGCGTACACACAGGGACAGAGGTGCCAATTTACTGCTGTCAGAAAGAGCTAAGACTGTTTTTAATGGTGTGAGTTTTAACATTTAAAGCTAATTAAATTGGACAGCTACTGGATTATAGCAGAGGTCACTTTTATTTAAGACAAATTGGTCAACCTCACTTAAGCATGCTGTGGTCTATTGATCACCAATTAAACAGTGATTTTGAGGTGCCTACAATAATATGTACTTTACCAGCTAAAATGTATAAACTTGTATATGCCTTGGATGTAAACATCTCCTGCACTGACGGCCTTTGAAATGCCACAGTTCCCAGTCATTGGTTCAAACTCGTTCACCATATATGTACTGTCACATCCCCCTTCAGTGGACAAGTACAGCCTCTTTGAGCTAATGTTACAGCAAAAGCCCGACCTAGAACCGCCCCCTGGCCAATGTGCTAACGCCAGGGGCAAAATACGGCCCTTGAAATTAGTTATCTATGTTTTGTTTTGCAATTTGCAAATTACAATTTTCAGACACATCGAATCCAGGCTCAGTTCACAGATGCTGAGATCCCCTCATGTTCCTCTTGGGTCCAGGGAACTCCTAGGCGGGGTATTGCCATCAGACTTTGCTACTCTTTCTACTGAGTGCCCCCTGTTGTTTATATGAATTGGGAACTGTTTAACTGGATGGTTTACTTTTGTACACTAATATGAGGATAGCACAAAGGTTTTAATCTCATCAGGAACATTAACACTTGAGAGAAGACTGAAATATATAATGCAAAACCAATAAAAGAAATAGATTACCTGAAGTGGATTTTTTCACCACATTGAAATTTTGAATCAATTTTTTAATGTTTCTATATTACGTCACTCCTTATTTTTCTATATTATGTCACTCCTTATATATGGTGAGGTGGATTATCGGTGAACTAAATAATGTACCATGTTTTAATGTCACTCACAGGTCAATCTTTTCTTCTGCAAACATAATTAACATAAAGTATTTCTGCTTACTTCCTGGATTCCCTCTAGGCATACTGTGGATTCTTCCGCCACAACGCCAACCGCCAGCATCTCTCTGCTGTCGCTACGGGTAACTGGGGCTGTGGAGCTTTTGGAGGAGATACCAGGCTAAAAGGTAACATACATTTTTAGTACACGTTTGATAACACAGCCTTTTTGTTTGGCTACATTTATGTTTTTTTTTCAGGTTGTGATTCATTTCTACATATTTCAGGCAGTTCATGGTGGAAAGAGGGGTTTGCATCTTATTATGAAGCGTTTTATCTATCACAAACCCGAAAGAAAGAGTCTGATACGTTGCCATGCTTCATTTTACTCTTCACAAAGAGGTGTCTGAACCCCGGACATAGGGATGTATTCAGTTAATTGATAATAGTGAATATTCAGATCACAATAAGAACTAAAACATAATAATGAGAATATAAGGCAGAAACAAATAGTAATTTCAGTTCAATTTATTCTCCAAAGACGTGTTGTTTAGTACTTTTTTATCTGTCCGTGACATTATTTCTACAACTTACATAACTTACATTCTGAAAGTTTTATTTCATAAAGCTAGAGGAAAATGATAATCCATTAAATTGTGAAAGAAGTCAAATCAGGGATTTCAAAGTTGTTTGGTCATTGTTCCAACAATCATGAATCGTGATGTTTATTCTCACAAAAAACATACACACAATAAAATTTGATAATGTGGCGTCCAATTATGTAAATGTGAATAATAGCAATCTACCAAATGGTTTGTGAGAGTTTGGTCTACATTTTAATACTTAAAGGGTTGAAATCAATAAATCCATTCATCTCAATTTATCGTATTGAATAATCGTTACCTCGTCTATACACAGGCTCCAACAGATGCCATGTGTTTAGAGTTTTATGACCCAGACAAAGCAACAATTGCGTCAAAATTACACAGGAAATGTATTTTGATGTGTTTTTGTCCTAAAGTGACACTACTTTAGCTTTATCTTGGTCAAATTTAGTAAAAAATTTTAATTCATGGGGCTTTTGCAATAAACAACCAATCAATTAATCAAAGGAATAACCGCTAGATTAATCGATTATCCTAATAATAGTTGAATATAATCTTTTTACAATTGTTTGAAGCTTGTCAGAAATGTGCAAAAATGGTCCTGTCAGGTTTAAATATCACACAAATAGCAAATGGACAGTACATTAAAAAAAACTGTCAGATCTTCAAAAAAAATGTGGTCATAATCTGTTAGACAATTGATATTACCTCACATTTGTCCATCATGTTCTGTTCTTATGTTTAAGCTTGCACTACACAGACAGTTGCTAGTCTATTCTAAACGTCCCTGGTCAATTAGTATCTCTCTCTCTGTGTCAGTCAACCGTACCTTCCCGCTGTATTGATCGCTGACACAGGTTTATGCCCTCCATTAATAGGCCGATTGATTACAGGGTAAAGACGCCATAAATCCTGCCTGGTACAGCTCTCATTGGGTCGTTTAACACATCACTCTGAGCCGGAGGAGCGCCTTCTATTTTCATATTTACTGCTCTCAACTGTAACGTTTTACAGTGTAAATATTAGCGGGGCTTAAAAACATGCCATGCTGTTGAATGACAACTGTTGAAAGTAGGTTATATAAGATTTAAAAAAATATATATTTCATAAACATTACCTATCTGTTCTCAGTTATGAAGTAATATATAATATAATAATAATAATAAAGCACATTCCTATTTTGACAAATTTGTGCACTGGCAATGGCAATGAAGCTTTTTGTCATTTCTGATAGCAAATCAATACATTAGACCTGTATGTCAGTGTTTAGGATTGATGTCCAACTTTACATGGAATTCCTCCTAAATGTGTACTTTCTAACAAACAAACAACAAAACACACACTTTGGAGCACAGATTGCTTTCTGTCTCATTTCTGAATGCTCTGACAACCAAAATTCAATGTGGCAAAAATTATAATATAATTATTTATCTTATGGCTGAGGTTAATTATTTCAAACAATTACTTTTATATTGTCAAAATTCTGTAGAGAACGTTTAGACCAAAATATATTTTATTTGTAATGTTTTAGAAAAGTGCCTTTGCTCCAGGTTTTGAAGCAAAAGGAGTGCACTCATAATTCTGTACATTGTATTTACGATTAGAACATTTTTGTTATTGAATAGAGTATTACTTGAAATCACAATTATATACCCAATTAATTGCACGGCCCTAGTGGAAAGTCACATTCGCAACATTTTGTTTGTACACACGGTGTATAAATGAGATCCCTGATCAAATTTCCACATATTTTGTTTAGGGGAAAATTATTTAATTGATTTATTTATTTAATTATTTAAAGGTTTTTGGAGAAAATACAAAGATATTCAGATGTATTTATTTATATTACTTTTTCACAGAAAAATTAACAGCTGTTTGTTTGGATATTTAGCTAAAAAGTTTGAACTAGTAAATCATTTTTTGTTCCTTACTGTTCCTTCTCCTAACTATTCCGTGGAAAGAGTTTATCTGCGCTTTTCAGAACTTTCAGAGGCCAGAGCAGAGTTTTGCCATCATGATAATGCTAACAACAACTAGCAATGCTAACAAGACTCTTCCTGGTTCTCTGGCAATAAGAATGCTCCATGTTCAGAAAGAAAATAAAAAACAACAAACGTATGTCAGTATTCTCCTTAGCTTGTATGTTTATGGTTTTCTTTGCTGCCTATTTTGAACTTGTCATAGGCTAACATTAGCTCCTGAACGATCTGCCCATTATCTTTATATTACTGACTGCTGACTGCTATTTTTGTAGCACCATAACTAGAACGTACGCTAGATGCTAATATGCGGTAATTCCACTTATGTTGCTGTAAAGTTACAAGTCTTTTGCAAACGCTGCACTGTTTTCTACATTCATTTATCTGGAGTCAATAGCCATTCTTGTAAATATTTAAAGGCTTAAGAGCTAATTTGCGAGGGATAAAAAATTGAGTGGCGTTGATGAGGCAGTGTGACCAGCGCAGGATTATTTACTCTTCAGAAACAAATTGCACCTGTCACTTGTGTTTCCCGGCTAAAGCGCTAGCATACTGGGCTTATTGACCAATTAGCAGTTGAGTTTGCTTACGCCGTTGTCATTCTCCAGCTCTCATTCAACTGATGGCTGCAGCCGAGGCCGGGAGGGACGTGGCGTACTTTACATTCGGAGACGCACAGCTGATGAGGGACGTTCACGAGATGCACAAGTTCCTCACGGAGAGACGCATCCCAGTGGGTAAGATGGAGTCCACGTGCTGCACAATACACACCATACTCTCCAGCCATGTTTGGGACGTTTTTATTTTGGCTTCTGTGCAATATTGTGCTTTTTACTGGCTCAAAACATTTCTGCGTCTTTACTCATACCTCGCATCAGTATTTCTTTTTGTACATTGTCACTCTCAACGGGAGCATAAGTGGCAAGCACTCTCGCCTCACTCAAGAGGGTTTCTGTGTAGAGTTTGCATGATTCTCACTATGTTTGGGTGGGACAATAAAGGCTAATCTAATCTAATATTCGATCAAGATTATCAATTTCATTTTATTTAGTCTCATTAAAAACAAATAAAAATAGCTTTCATTATTCATTTCCTGAAATATAAACCTTTAAACGCTGCCATTTAACACATTTTTGTTTTTAATTTCCTCCTCCAAAGTGTGAACCCTGCTCCAAACCAACTGGTTCCCAATCTTTATTAAAATGTAATTAATGGCGCAATCCTAGCTATATATATAAAAAAAGTATTCATTTTCAGCAGCTTTCTGTCTTGCAGAATAGATTTTTGATGCCCTCTGCAGGCAACAGTGAGGAGAGAAACATTTTGATTTTGGTATACAGTTGAAAACTCAGCAAATACGATTTAAAAAAACACTTACAAAATCCGTCATATTCTTTCCAAATGTACACGGTGGCTTTTCTATCTTGAAATGAACTTGCTTTGTTGATTCCGTTTAGAAATGACAACAGGTGTATCTGATAATGTGGCCTCTGAGTGAACCACCCATTACCCCAGGGACAAGGCTATTGCTTCGTCAATTACTGTTGGTCGTTCTAAGTAAAGGTTAACTTTTACTGCTGACTGTATAAAGCTGGAAGACTTGAGCTGGAGGTTGCTGGTTTGTCCTGCGCACAGGCTTCATCCAGGCTGTCCCTCATAGGTGTTATTACTGGGACTGTCTGCATAAATAACAACCCAGTCCATCTGTATGTTAAGTTATTCCACTATATGGGCCATCTCTGTGTCTCAGCCCATTCATTTAGGCTGTGCAGGAGAGTGGATTACCGCCTCAGCTGGCCCTCCCCCTCTCCCCCTCCTTTCCCTCTTTTTCATTTTTCTTCCACTGACATTTATTGAAGCCTTTCACAGAAATTCCCCTCTAGCCATCCATTTCCTAAAGTGGAGGTACAGAAAAGACTCACGACTTGTGTGTGTGTGCGTGCATGTGTGTGTGATTTATAAAGCTGCTAAAATGCGTACGGTCTCTCTCATTGGTCTGTTTTTGGTATGTTTTTTCCAACTTGGAATTGTCTGACTACACCAGTGAATGAGACTCAAAATGGCGAAGTTTCGTCAGTTTTCGGCAAAGTGGACGTGTATGCAGTTTATCAATCCAATTCAGTTCACCAGCACAAAGTCTCCAAAGTGCTGCACAATAAGTACAAACACATTGCACAACATCTAGCAATTAAAAAAAAATCTAAGACAAGCACATGATGGTCTCTTTTCACTGCAAAAATCTTTTACAAAACATACCTAATTTTTATATTTAAACCAACAAACACCAAGAATCACTTGTCCTAAAGTTTTACCAAAATGGCAATTACTTAAATCAAATTTAACTAATGACCCAATATGTTTTGCAACAATATTTCTTTTTTAACAAGCTCTTTATAAAATACTTTTGTTTTAGTAATAAAAAATCGAAATAATTCTCAAAAAAAACACAAAAAAATTCTCATCATGGCACTGCATTGATACAGTACTCTACAATATCAATAATAATTGCTAATTTAAGTATCACACTATCAGTATATTGACACACTCCTATTGTGTTAAACGTATCGATAGTCAGATAATAATGAAATACTAAAAATATGATCTGAACTAGATACTTGAATAAATGCAAAATTGCATTCTATTATTTTAAAAAATAGATTTTTAAGATTATCATTAAAGTATTGATATTGATTCACCTAGAAATGGGACAAGATCTTAGGAGATAAAACTGCCACAGAATTGTGCACACATACAATTTGGCGTGGTTTATGTTGGGGAGTTATACCTCTCAGAACAACTGTGAACTAAACCGCACAATTTATTTGATTTAAATTATATCAAAATCTCATCTCGTCTCATTCTCATTGACACAATCTTGTCCCTTGTCTTGTATCAAATATTCTGACTTTTCCTTAGTGTAAAAATGGAGTTGAACATTTGATTACGGTGACAACGCTAATATACATCGTGACCGTTCCCTCTGTCCTCGCAGGCCGGCTCTACAGCCTGCTGATCCAGTACTCCGGCGTGGTGTGTAAGAACTGCCGCACCCCTCGGCCTGACGTCACCCTGTACAGTTTCATCTACGAGAAGGTCTCCTCCCACTGCAGAGGCGCTGGGGTCCCCGACGCCAAAGATCCTGGACGGTGCTCCCTTACGTCATAGCCCCATTAACACCACAAGGACTGTCAGCTCCACAAAGCCAGGTTCAATCCAGAGACGTCAGTGTTGTGCCGTAATCATGGAGTTGTGGAAAGCTGGTTTGCACTGAGTGGTACTAGAGTTCTCTCATGTAGTTCTGTAGTTCTCAGAATGCTTAATAGGTAGGGTTCACTGTCTAGGATTTTGATAGGGTCTAAATTTCCTTTACGATTGATTTTTAAAGGTTATATTCAAATTCTAAATCAACTTTATTTCTGCTGACATGGAGGATGTTAAACACTGTTGTCAGTTTCAGTTTCATAGAGATGAGTATGGATATTAAAGGAGACATATTATGCTTTTTTCAGGTATTTAGAATTAAACTAGAATATATATAAGTAGATCATCATTTTACGTTTTGCTCATTTTAAACTGCAACTATGATCTAAAACAGCTTAAGAATAGAAACAGGTCCAATGACTATTCAAAAGTACAGAACTGATAAGCCCCGCCTCTTCATTCTTCTGCAGCGGATTTTCAATTACATGTTTTTAAATCTCAAAAATGGCTATGTGATATTTTTAAACCCTATATGTATGACCCATAGTCCTAATAATTGCAATTAAGTAAAGGGGCGGGGATGGGGGTAGGTGAAAACAGGAATTTTCAGAGCACTGGAGCCTCGATTGCAGGACAATACAGGATTAACTCAAACATGCAGGGATCAATCAATCAATTTGACGTTCTCCTATACAATTATTTTTGTTTTTAAGGGTTTTTTAGTCCGTAGGTATCATTAGACAGTAGCCCGTGTATCATGAAATGGGGGTAAGAACAGGGGCACATTCAACATTCATTTTCAAAGTAGAGATTTGAACACTGAGGCCAACCACACAGAGCCTGGCATAAGTTCTACTATCCAATTCTGGACCTAACTTGTTAAAATGTGTTTATAAACCACTACTAACTATTTAAATTACAAGACTAAGGCAATTTTAACAACCTTTAGACCAGTGCTTCCAAATCTTTTCTCTCAGCAACCCCTATTTTAACTGTAAATACTCTGGCAACATTAGTCTTTTAACAAACTACAGTCTTTCTTACACAGCCTCTTTTTAGGACCCCCTGTGAAGCTTTTTGATAAATGATTGCTGTGGAGAAAACCAGTAAAGAATTACAGCTTCAAAAATGAGTTAAATGATGTCACTCAACCATTCGTAGCATATAAACATGTGCAGTGTTCAATTTGAGTCATAATTTCACACAAAATATTTGATTTAAATGTGCAATGTATAGCATTAAACTTGTTTATCTTCATGGAGACAAGCATGTGACGCCACCAGGCCAAGTTACAAGTCAGATCTATGGAGAGGCGAGCGCACTTAGGGGTGACACATTATGCTTTTTTTTCAGGTATTCAGCATGAAACCATAACAAATGTAGATCATTATTTAACATTTTGTTCTTTGCAAACTGCAATATGGGGATGTCATTATTCAGGTCACAATATAATTGTATGATTTAAAAACTAATGATTGTGAGAATTGTAGGCAGCAACAGTGAGTCATTTCAGTTCTGCAAACAATTAAAACTACGTATCTAAGTATTTTCAGCCAGTTTATATGCCACTATCATTACTTTCTCTTTTCATAAAGCCATTGAGGAATGGTGATCTATTAAACAGTGTGAAGGAAATTAAGGCTTTTAATGTTGTTTGGTCAAAGTGCCAATAATCATAAATAATGTTATCTCACAAAAAGTCACATACAAATTTCATACCGTGACATCCTCAGGGCAATATTGATTTAAAACTGCTCAATTATAGACTTCCTGCTCAGAGCTGTAGAGCTTATAAACTCCGCCTCTTCTTAGTGACATTTTACGGTGTTTTTTATTGTTGGAAAATTACTACATTACATTTTTTTAACCCTACATGTTTGACCCAGTTTTCTTTTATATTATGTATAAATATATACATATAATCACAAGCAAGTATTAGGAAGTGAGCAGGGATAGGTGAAAACTAAAATTTTCTAAGCACTCCAGCCTTGAATGCAGGACAATGCGAGATTACTCAAACATGCAGGAACTGATCAAAACACAACAAAGTGTTAGTTTATGAAAGCAATGAAAATAAATGGAGAAATGCTTGCAAGATCCATTTAATACCATGCTGTGGAACATTCCAGGCAAATAAATGACAACTCTGTGAAGACATGTACAGAAAGGTTACACAGTGCACCTTTAAACAGCCCTTTTACCTGTAGTAGCTCTTCTTTTTTTGTAAAATATAATAGTACTAAACAAATCAAATGGAGTGTACGGCTTCAGTGCAAACCAGGCTCACCTCTCACACTGACGTCCCCTTTAAGTTTGTGAGACCAACACACAAACTACCTTTTACCAACACACTTTTGCCTTCAGCGCTGGTTGGTCTTACAGTAGGAGTCTCGTATTAGTGGTGTCCAAGACTCATAGCAATAGTAAATCCGATTGCTGTTTTAGGCCTTTTTAGTCTTGATGTAATGGGAAGAAGTAGGACAAAAGATATCCAGAAACGGCCAAATATTAGTAATATATGCATGGTGGTCAGTTTTCAATATGATGCGGGTTTTTCTGCCATATACAATGTTTCGTTTTTCGTTTTGTTTGAACCAAGTGATGAGTGCGGACTGGTTTATCATATATTAGTCTATGCATGGGTTACAATTATTCATAAAAGACAATTAAATGCTGCTCTTTTCTATCTACCGGGATGTCAACATTTAACACTAATTATCATTTATTCAACATATTAAACGTCATTCCATGTGATGTCGATTGGGGGAACAGATCATAAAAAAAACTGCACGCAAGTATTATTTTATTGCTTGTTTTTTCTTTTGTTTGTTTTTTTTACAAATTGCGTTGGGGTTGTTTTCATGTGTTGATTATTTTGATATTGTTTGACAGTAAGTAACACTATTTAATAATTCATAAATTAAAGGGTGTATTATATTGCCTAAAACCTATACTTTTAGGTGATACCCTTTTTATTATAATTTCTTTATTAAAATATATCCTCTGAAGCTGTATGAGTTGTGTGTCTCTCTCATAAATATTAATACTAAAAAGATACCATAAATCTGACGAAATAATGCATTTTGTTTCGTCGCTAAAACATTTCTATGAGATAAATCACATGAATTAAGAATATTTATCTTGATTTTTTTGACTAGATTTGATTTAGTTAATCTTTACTTACTAACTGAATTACTTTGTTTGCTCTCTTGTTCAATTCAATGCATTAAGTTGTTTCAAATTAGGAAACCACAGTGAAATTCGATCTGAAATACTTTGACAGAACTCAAACATTGTCATTCTTTTTTAACTCAATCCGTGTCAAAATTCCTTTCGCAGTGTTCTTCTCTGATTTTGCGATGGCTCCTGAACCTCTGCAGTCAAATTGAATTCGGCGTCCAAACGTGATTTATTAGATGAATTACGGTGCCTAAAACAGTCCGTGACGTCGACGGTGTGTAGGCTTGGCGAGGTTAAACAGATTACACATTATCTGCTGCTTAGTACCGGACTGGCATTGCCCAAACGAGCTACGGACTCAGGACAAAGCTAATTGGGTTTGGTTGGTCTATCTGTTCAGGGCTGTCTTCTTGAGTCACCTGGATGGGAACTTTGATGAGGAGTCTCCTGGAATAAACCATGACAAAACGATAACGCGCACTAATAGGGGAAATAAAGCTGAAGCACCTCATTTTCAAACTGAAATAAGGAAGTGGGTATTTAAACCTTTTCATTCGTCATTTCTCGCTCTCACGTTTGGCTCGTCGGTCACAATCGTGGATTTTTGGGCACAGCTTTAGAACAGCTTTTTCAGACACAAAAGTGAAGCAGGGGTATTATCCCTGCTCAGCCAATCGGCTCTCACCCCAAAGCCATATAGCAACTCACATGGCTCTTTCTTACAAGTTTGAAAAGATAAAATGTTTAATTATTAGATGACAACAGCGTGTAGAGGTCTGTTTTTCGATGAGTTCTTCTTTTACAATACTCTTTCTATTTCTATTATGAGGGAAAAAAGTGTGGTACCCCAGCTTTAAAGACGCAAGCCATTCAGCACTTAAGCCACAGACCATCTCTTTGTATGGGTGGCTTTATTTTTTTAGAATATCTTTCACAGTTAGAGTAAGGTTAGACTTAGGGTTAGGTTTAGGAGCAAATAATTTACTTAAGTTTAAGGATTTGGGGCAGCTAACCGGGTCTCAGCAGAACTGCATGGTAAAAAAAAAAAAAAGGATGCAGTACAGTTGAAGAGTAGCTGGTTGGTTTTGCTCCACTTCCCCTCTCCTGGCCTTTGTTCGGGTTCACCTGTCACTCAAAACACAGTTGAAACAAATGAGTCTTTTGCAGATACATATAACATATTACATCTGTAGAGAGAGGTCTATAACATGTAACAAAAAATAATACAATGGATAAAAAAGTAGGTGTAGAAAGAGGCAAAAAAAACAAAAACGCAAAAGGTCTTATTAAAGTCTCCACCCCATGAATAAAGAAAGCTAACATATAAGTATAGCCATGCATAGATAAAATTACATTCATATGCTTTAAATTTATCAGGTATTTTTGCTGCTTTTTATGTTTTATTAGCATTATTATTATTGCCATTATTCTCGCTAATTCTGCATATTTTTTAAAACTTCTATTATGAGACTTTCTTGTGGATATTTACTGTACACATTCCCTTTCTCCTGATATTGAATCACTGCATACAAGATGTTAGCCTTGAAGTTTACGCCTCATGTCTCTGCTGCTTTGATGCTTTAGCAGTAAACGCCGAATGCTCTCGTAATTATTCTAAACAGGATATAATTTAACACCAGGCCCGCATTGTTAGCCCAGCGGCGCAAGTCTTCAGTGAGAACTATTAATATCGCGCCGCAGCAGAGCAACTGGTTTTCACTCCATCTCTGTCAGCGCACAACAGAATGCCATTTTACTTCATAATTGCCTGACCCCATGTTCTCCAGGTCAGCTGTAGACGCAGCCATGAAAACAAAGTAAATGGGAAAGCCCTGTGCAAGGTAGTCTAATGTAAAAATATGACTGTAGCAGAGCAATTTGGACTTAAGTAAGTGGACCGTTACTTCAAAATAGGATTACTCTTGTAGAAGTACAAAGTAGTGAAAATGCTGAACAGTGCGTATGACAGGTTTTTATGATTGACTAATTTTGACTTTATTCAGTGTGTTAATACTTCGTGTAAATACAAATTATAGTTTTGCACCAATCGGGTCGCTGTTTGTGGATAAAAGTTGAAAAATCTGTCGACAACTACAGGAAGTAAACACACTGATGACATCACGCTGGGGAGACAAAGGTCAGCCATAATTTACACAAAATAAACTGCTTTTTTGACCCTTTAAACTTTGATTCAACAAAATAAAAGTGTTCACATGTGTTATACTTTGTCAAATGAACAAAATCTGTGACATTAGAGTTTTGGCCAATGTACAGTGTGGTCACTATGGTAATTTTCTAGTGTGATGTCACACTTTACAAACAGGAAGTAAAATTTAAAACCTAAAATATAGCTAAACTGGGATTAAATTTGTAA
Source organism: Rhinogobius similis (assembly GCA_019453435.1). Classification (NCBI taxonomy): domain Eukaryota; kingdom Metazoa; phylum Chordata; class Actinopteri; order Gobiiformes; family Gobiidae; genus Rhinogobius; species Rhinogobius similis. The sequence continues at coordinate 26,864,849 of CM033634.1, forward strand.
AGATTTTAGTAGAAATGTGAATATATTTATCTTAACTGCATTTTAGTTAAATGTGTATTTCAACCTGTCATAGGCACTTGAAGTAAGAGTAAAAAGTATTTGGGAAACTACAACTCAAGTAAATAACTGTTTATATGTGACTATTTATAATTTGAAGTTAAGGTTATTGAAAGGATAGACGCTAATATTAGAAAAATTAAATAATATTTCAAGGAACGTGAAGGATATACAAATGTTGAAATCAAAAGTGTGTGATTTTCTAATTTTGACTTTACTTAAACTGCTGTAAATATAAATTATCATTTTACACCAATCAAGTTTCTGTTTGTGAAGTTAAATATGTTGAACATGTCAGGAATTAGTCCAGATGTCTGAAACATGACAATAGGTGATTGGCGCATTTTACACACTTTCCGTGAACCTTTAAACATGAATTAAATTTTCTTTTTCAACAAATAAAACACTGTACAATGGGAAAGTAATGCAGATGGGAAAAAATTGGCATCACGTGCCACTGTCTCTGTCATTGAAACCAATATGACACCATCTTTGATTCATCTTCCAGGTTTTGTTACACTTCCATGAGTAACAGTCCATAGGGAAATGTATATTCAAAGTTATATACAGTATATGATTACTTTTGTTTAGATCAGCCACGTTAAAAAGTGTCAAATTTAACCTTTCAGTGAGTGACAAGTTTCCTGGATGGAAGCAGGGTCTTGGTCAGGCAGATCTAGCTGGAGAATTAGACAAGTGCATATGATTTTATTTTCGTCGATGTGGAAGACACCCACCTCGACGCAGGAGAACATTTGAAAGACCCCACACGGCTTGGGAATCTAACCCACAACCTTCCTTCCTACAAGTAAACGCTGAAGAAAAAATGCTCCAAACAAGTCTGGCAAATGTATGCAAAGGTAAGTGGAAACGATTGCATCAGTATTGTTCTGATTGATGATGCTCGTCCTTGTTTGCCGGAGACTCTGACTGATGAAGATCTAAATGAGGAAGAGCGACAGGAGGGAGGGGGCGGGCTGAGGGGAAAAGCTGGGGGCAGTGAGCACCAATTATCCTATTGTTTAACCCACTCGATGTAGAAGGCCATCAATCTGTAACCACTTGCTCCAATGATTCACAATCGGCCATTTTGAAAGCTTAATTAATGTATGTAATTAATGAAGGGACATACGGTATATACACAATTTGAAATTATTACCTGTCATTTTGAGATGTGTGTTGTTGTAACGGATTAATTATGATTATTCTTCAGTTGTTGCTCGATTAAAATTTTATGCAAGCTTATAGTTTCAACTAAAACAACGAAGAAAAATTAGCCCGTAAAGTTTAATTAGCATGACCTTGTGCAAATGAAAACAGAATAGCACTAAATTTGGAGAAATGGCACAGGACAGTAGAGCAAGGAGGTCAACAAATTGTCTGAGCCGGGAATCAGACAAGACTGAAGCCAGTGTTGTGCCATAGAACTCCCCCTCTGCCTGTATAAATTATAGTGTAGATATATATATTTTTTAAAGAAATGACAATAACAGCAGTGACATTTTTAAAGACTATTTTAAATTGATAGTTCATGCTATGTAATACACAGCCATTTAGATGGCTAAATTAGATGAATAAAATACTTGTAGATGTGAATTGAATAAGAAGCATGTTGGTTTACACATTAATCAAAGACAAAAAATGTCTTACGACCCCCCCGGAAGACTCACGGAAAGACCCACAATGTCATCTCAGGCGTCAGACTGTGTCCCCTCACCGCCAATAGCAACACTTTTAACTGAGGCGGAGCGCCAGCCGCCACGTTGTCCTGCCAAAGTCTCTGTCTTTTCTAGACTTTGAGGTTGTCACTCTGTCCCCATCACAACAATGTAACAGCCGCAGTCAAATAAGTCTTGCAGAGGACATTACCAAATTATTCATTTGAATGAGAGAGTCCTCCCTGCTGCAACAAACTAAGCACTAAAAGCAAATACAGAGTGAGGATCAGCACAGAGCCACATTTACATTTAGAGACTGAGGGTGACATGGAGAACTCCTCCAACACTGATGATGATGAAGACTGGAGCTCCAATCAGCTGTTCAGATGCACAGATGGAGACAGAGGCTGATGGAGACCACTGCAACCAAGTCCAGATCAGAGTCAGACGCACAGCTGCACAAAGCTCAGGTCTATCCTCCAAATACTAGTCTGCAGAGACCAGTGCCACGGTGAACTATGGAGACGTGTGGAGAACTGCAGACAAGAACAAACACCAATGCTCTGTTTGGAAAAAGAGATTTGAGAGAAACAGAAATGTACAAACACACATTAGACTTCAGTGAGGAGAAAGGACAAAGTGTCCAAATCAGGATAATCCCAGCTGTTAAATCCTTTTCTAAATGATCCACAATGTTTAAAATATGAGCTACAAAAAAAAAGATATCATAGTCTCAAATGAGTCATAGAAGTTACTAATTTGACCCTCGACATACATCAAAAGCCATTGTAATACAAAGAATAACAAAAAGTGCAAAGAACGGCACACGAGATAAATATAGAGCCCCAAAAGATATTGTCCCAGCTTTCATTTCATGAACAATAATTCAGTACAGAAATTATTGTTTGTGACAGGCCTAAACTCATTTCTTCTGAGAAATCTAACATGTTAGTGTTTCCAATGTTATTCAAACTATGGTGGCACTTTTTTTTTCATATTAATGATTTTATTTCATATAATCTGTGGAGTACTAACATCACTTATTGCTGAAACACTACTGGCAGAGCTCAGTTTGCTCTCTCAACATGGAAGCTTTTGTTACGGGCCCCAAGCACCGGGGCTGCTGTAGCAGTAATACTACAATCTGTAAAATAAATGAAATGTAAGAGCAATGACGAGACGAAGCATTGCCTTTCACGTCCAGCTTGTGTTTTTTAATTGCTCCCAAACAATATTATTACAGTGTACAAATAAAGTGCATTTGTCCAAAATGACATGTTTTCATTAACCACTTTCTTTGTAAATGACAAATAACTATAGGATATCACGCTTTATAAGTCATTATCTTTACTGAATTACACAAAACCACTAAATTATAGTACAACAACAGGAATACTCAACTGGTCTTAGGCTTTACCACATTTAGTCGCTGATAACTGGACTGGACACTAAAATGTACACTTACTATATCAACACTTTATCATAAACACATTTACAATACTTGAGAAAATAATACAACAATATTCCAAAACTTTGACATTGTATTGTCCCCTTTAACTTGAGTGTAAATGTGCTCTGTGGGCTAATAAACGCTTTTAACTGTCTCACATCTAAACCCAAATACTTTTAAGACTCAAGGGCTTTTAGTTTGAGTTCCAAAAATAGTGTACAGTGCATTAAAAAATGCATATAAAACTGAAATAAAACCGTGATAAAATACCTTATTTCTCCATATTTGGAAATCCGAGTGCGTATCGTGGCAACCACACGGACTAATCAGGAGCGCGGTTGCTAACGGTATCCGCCCCTCGGCGAGAGGAGACGGCAACAATAGACGGCAACGTGCGGCGCTAGCTGTCAATCAAACCTGTTGCTAACACGAGCGAAAACGGCCCCTGGAAAAGGAAGCACCTGATTGGTCAGTTATTATTGCTAATAAGTTGATTTATGAACTGTCCCTTCAAATAAAGACTAAACTAAACTAAGAAAGTGAATGGCAGCTCAGCTTTATGGAGCCTAGAGCGCCTCCATAGCTGCTTCCTATTTGGAACGCCGCGGCTAGCATGCTAACGCGGTCCACTGATATGTACGGTCTATGGTACTAACCTGTAAAATAAATGAAAAAGTAAGAGCAATGATGACGAGACGAAGCATTGCCTTTCACGTCCAGATTGCGTTTGAGGGAAACAGGAAATTCCACCGTAAAACCCAACCTGGTGCAACACCTCCCGCCCAAAGGTTCCGCTTTACCTTTACCATTAACATCCCTTACTAACAATCAGGAAAGTACTTATAAATTACACATTAATGTGTCTCATTTACGTTTAAATGATTTAAATGTATAAAAAATATACATTTTTATTATACCCCAAATTAAAATGTATATTTTTAATTACTGTAAAACAAATGTAAATGTATTTGTCCAATTAATGACATTTAATGTCAATTAATGACAATTAATTACTAAAAACAATGTGGTGACTTTTAGGTGCACCACACTTTCACCTGGAAACAACAACACTGTTCAATCTGCTCTGTTTTTTCTTGATGTAATCAACTTGCATCAATAGATTTACATGGGACATTGCAACTTTGAAGGCTGTTTTCTTATAATGCATTTTAGGGACATACAGATCTGCCCTTACACAACACCAAACTTTTCAACCTTGTACTTAACAAGATTTTGATGGATCATAGAAAGGATTTGTTGTTATCCAACATGTACAAATTTGGACCTGGCATTTTTCATATATCCCAAAATAGGTGCAATTTTGGTCATTTTAACACATAAAATACCTTATTTCTGTATGGAAAACACCATGTTAAATTGTTTTAAGGTACTGTAACGGGCGAGTGTAGTATCAGGAAAATGCAGAGGCAGAATAACTTTAGGAGAAGGGAAATACTTCTGCGTTTGTTGAATGGAATTTCCGCATGAATCGGCTACATCCAGAACACAGCGAGGGAACTCAAAATTCAAACGTAAACAGCCATCATGCGTTGCTGGGTGTTTACTTTTGAATTTTGAATGAGTCCTCCACACGCTTACAGTACTTCACTTACTTTAAGTGAACAAAATCTTGGTGATAAAACGGCCAGGTGTTTCATTTAACATTTAACAACTCTTCAATAAGGAAATATAAGGTAAACCAGTACAAGCTTAAAGCTTGTCGCCCGTGAGGACTTACGTTCCATGGTTGCCATGAGTCGCACATATAAAGCCACGCATTGGAACTTTGGGCCATTTCGCTCAGATCTCCGAGAGAAAAGCCACTAGTTTCTGTCTCCGAAAGCTAAGCTAACCAGCTAACGGCAGCAAGCTAACCGCTAAATTGTCCTTTTGTGTTTCAGCAGAACTTGAACTTAACCAACCTCAAGTTCAGCGTTTTGAGCTCTCAGCATGTCCCGGGTGTGTATCTTGTCTTTTTAATCATCTGCAAAGAAACATTTTAGGTCATTTAGCAAATGGTCTGATGCTAGCAGTCAAAACTTTACTGTCATCAGAGGTGGGTAGTGTCACCAAATGTGTCCTCAAGTCAGAGTAACCTTAACAAATTTAAAAGGATTTTACTGAGTAAGTACGAGTACAAAGTAGTGGTCCAGGAAATGTACTTAGCGTTAAGTAAGAGTACAAGAGTTTTAGGGGAAACTGCTCTACTGCTACTCAAGTAAGAGTAACAGCCTTAACATGTAACAGACATTAAGACTGATTTATAACTCATCTAATGTTTATAATTGGAAGGGCAAACCCTTAAAGTCACAAAATCTGGTATTTTCAAAGAACAGATCACACACTGAATGAAGAGAAATACTACTCCAAGGCATACAATTTCTGCAAAAAGTGATTTGAATAAATGTAACTGAGTACTACCCACCATTTTAACACATAAAATACCTTATTTCTGTATGGAAAACACCATGTTAAATTGTTTTAAGGTACTGTAACGGGCGAGTGTAGTATCAGGAAAATGCAGAGGCTGAATAACTTCAGGAGAAGGGAAATACTTCTCCGTTTATTGAATGGAATTTCCGCATGAATCGGCTACATCCAGAACACAGCGAGGGTACTCAAAATTCAAACGTAAACAGCCATCATGCGTTGCTGGGTGTTTACTTTTGAATTTTGAATGAGTCCTCCACACGCTTACAGTACTGTACTTACTTTAAGTGAACAAAATTTTGGTGATAAAACGGCCAGGTGTTTCATTTAACATTTAACAACTCTTCAAGAAGGAAATATAAGGTAAACCTGTACAAGGTTAAAGCCTGTCGCCGTGAGGACTTACGTTCCATGGTTGCCATGAGTCGCACATATAAAGCCGCGCATTGGAATTTTGGGCCATTTCGCTCAGATCTCCAAGAGAAAAGCCACTAGTTTCTGTCTCCGGAAGCTAAGCTAACCAGCTAACGGCAGCAAGCTAACCGCTAAATTGTCCTTTTGTGTTTCAGCAGAACTTGAACTTAACCAACCTCAAGTTCAGTGTTTTGAGCTCTCAGCATGTCCCGGGTGTGTATCTTGTCTTTTTAATCATCTGCAAAGAAACATTTTAGGTCATTTAGCAAATGGTCTGATGCTAGCAGTCAAAACTTTACTGTCATCAGAGGTGGGTAGTGTCACCAAATGTGTCCTCAAGTCAGAGTAACCTTAACAAATTTAAAAGGATTTTACTGAGTAAGTACGAGTACAAAGTAGTGGTCCAGGAAATGTACTTAGCGTTAAGTAAGAGTACAAGAGTTTTAGGGGAAACTGCTCTACTGCTACTCAAGTAAGAGTAACAGCCTTAACATGTAACAGACATTAAGACTGATTTATAACTCATCTAATGTTTATAATTGGAAGGGCAAACCCTTAAAGTCACAAAATCTGGTATTTTCAAAGAACAGATCACACACTGAATGAAGAGAAATACTACTCCAAGGCATACAATTTCTGCAAAAAGTGATTTGAATAAATGTAACTGAGTACTACCCACCATTTTAACACATAAAATACCTTATTTCTGTATGGAAAACACCATGTTAAATTGTTTTAAGGTACTGTAACGGGCGAGTGTAGTATCAGGAAAATGCAGAGGCTGAATAACTTCAGGAGAAGGGAAATACTTCTCCGTTTATTGAATGGAATTTCCGCATGAATCGGCTACATCCAGAACACAGCGAGGGTACTCAAAATTCAAACGTAAACAGCCATCATGCGTTGCTGGGTGTTTACTTTTGAATTTTGAATGAGTCCTCCACACGCTTACAGTACTTTACTTACTTTAAGTGAACAAAATTTTGGTGATAAAACGGCCAGGTGTTTCATTTAACATTTAACAACTCTTCAAGAAGGAAATATAAGGTAAACCTGTACAAGGTTAAAGCCTGTCGCCGTGAGGACTTACGTTCCATGGTTGCCATGAGTCGCACATATAAAGCCGCGCATTGGAATTTTGGGCCATTTCGCTCAGATCTCCAAGAGAAAAGCCACTAGTTTCTGTCTCCGAAAGCTAAGCTAACCAGCTAACGGCAGCAAGCTAACCGCTAAATTGTCCTTTTGTGTTTCAGCAGAACTTGAACTTAACCAACCTCAAGTTCAGCGTTTTGAGCTCTCAGCATGTCCCGGGTGTGTATCTTGTCTTTTTAATCATCTGCAAAGAAACATTTTAGGTCATTTAGCCAATGGTCTAATGCTAGCAGTCAAAACTTTACTGTCATCAGAGGTGGGTAGTGTCACCAAACGTGTCCTCAAGTCAGAGTAACCTTAACAAATTTAAAAGGATTTTACTGAGTAAGTACAAGTACAAAGTAGTGGTCCAGGAAATGTACTTAGCGTTAAGTAAGAGTACAAGAGTTTTAGGGGAAACTGCTCTACTGCTACTCAAGTAAGAGTAACAGCCTTAACATGTAACAGACATTACGACTGATTTATAACACATCTAAAGTTTATAATTGGAAGGGCAAACCCTTTAAGTCACAAAATCTGGTATTTTCAAAGGACAGATCACACACTGAATGAAGAGAAATACTACTCCAAGGCATACAATTTCCGCAAAAAGTGATTTGAATAAATGTAACTGAGTACTACCCACCTCTGACTGTAACTCCATTTTGCACAAAAATTGGATATGAAGACTGTAAATATAAAAACCTTCTCAGAAACGTATACTTGGGTAAATAAACTAATAAACCATGTTGATATAATTGACGTTGTTGATTATATGACTGCACCGGATGTCCACCCTTCATTTGAATGTAGTCTAATGATTTTGTGTTGTTACTAAAACAAAAGTTGATGTGGTCTTTTTCAGGAGGACGACAGGAAGAGGAAGAGGTCTCCGGCGCCTGCCTCTGGGACCACTAAGAGAGCCCGGCGAGGTGGTCCAGGGAGCAGCTCACGACCCTTAACTATGTCTAAAAGTAAAACTCCTGCCGTAACTGGTGAAAAGAAATTAATCCTTTGCTCCGCAGCACATCCGCATTACAATTCTTGCAGCCTCTGCACCGCAGTTGCACTGTGTACCATCCGCGCTGAGGGTCAGATGGACATATATTACACATTTTCCCTCTAGAACTTGTGTATGATAAGGTGTATGATATACTCAAGTTGTATAATATGTATTATTTGTTTTCTCATGACCTTTGTAGGCTGCCCAGAGCAGAAGCCCTCTGCTCTTGTGCAGGTCTGTCTTTCCTCTCTAAATGTGCACGAGTTTCATTGCTGTTTGAGCTGCGCTGCTTTGTGTGAAAAGTCTAAAGGCTCATTGATGCTGTGTTGTTCTCTTGTCAGCCTGCTGAGACCCAGTACAGAATTTCATTTACATAAACGTGTTCTTTCCTTCTGTCTAATAGCCACCCAGGAGCCGCAGCTCTCGGCCCCTCTCGGCTGCCTCTCTGGCGGCCCCTGTGGGACAGGAGCGGAGTGGCGGTGCTCACCAGGTAAGACCTTCCCTAAAGACACTGTTTAGGTTCATTGCCTCCTGTGGGGTCCCAGGAGGCCCCAGCACACGGTCGTGCACACGGTCCACGACCGTGGACACGAGGCTCTCCCTGCCCTCCCGGTGAGTCAGGCACACACTCCGAAAGCTGCTTTTCTGTTTCTGATTCTGTGGTCATAAAGAACACTGAAGCCTATCTGTCCTTCCTCTGTGTTTGCTAGCTCCCTCGTAGCAGGAGCCCCCGGCCCGCCTCCTCAGGCCCCTTGGCCCCTGAGGACTATCCTCGCGTGGTAAGTGTCCTCATTGCACTGCAGCGGTGCACTGTGCTTCCTGTGTAACGTGTGGTGTGTTTCAGCCCGCAGGCTGGCGTCTGTCTGCCATGTCTCCGCTGTGGCCGCTCCTGGGCGAGGAACCTCAGTTTGTTCAGGTGTGTTACTGCCGCGCCCACTCTCACATGTAACACAGACGCAACCCACATCTGAATCCAAAATCAAACCTTATTGAAATAAGGCATGACTCGTCATTTCTGCTTTTCACCTGTTCCTCTCATCCCGGACATCTCCAGTGCTGAGCTGAGCATTTGTCCATACTGTCTTGTTAACTTGTTTCAAACTCTTCTTTCGAGAAGGCATGAAAGAATTAATCTTTTCAGCCGTGCTGATTACCGTTTGCCATTAGGTTTTTCAGCATGTCCCTCTGTCCGTGTGTGCTGCAGTACGCATGAGCTAAGAGCTCTGGAAAAGCGTGCAGAAGGTCTAGGCCTACATTCTGCCTATACGTTCACAATCAGCTTAGACCGACACCAATCACACACAGTCTTTCCTTGACGCCTAAGATTTAGATCTCATTCATGTGCTGCACACGTCCTCTGCTCTTGCAGTAAACTCCATTGTTATATTGGATTTGTGCCGCTAATAATTTAAGTTTCTAATGATAAATAATGTGCAAAGCAGCCACAAAATGCTCATTAAACTCATTTAACACTTACAATTTAGCACCTGGCTCAGTAAACTTGGCCCTAAGAGTTGTTGAACACTTTTGTCACCTGTGGTTGTTTTTCAAAGTTTGACTTTACTGTTGTCTCTGCAGCTGGTTCTGCCCACAGTGCCCCAGCCACAGGAAGTGGGCCTGTACGTCACTGCCACACACTTCATGCTGGCGACTCCCCCCTGGGTGCCCACCTCCTCTGTCCCTTTGCTCCAGGAGACCATGACTGCCAGCTTTAACCACTCTGCCTACAGCTGCGAGCTGTAAGTCATGGATTAACCTTTTTTGTTTTTCATAGGAACAGCTGCAGGTAAGTATGGCACCGAGGGCCCAGGTGAGTACAACTCCTTTGATTAATTCATTCTTTCTATCACTTGGTCATTGAAGTTTGTGTTTCAGGGTTTGTGAAGGACCAGACCAGAGGGGCCCGACCAGACGGCCCCGACCAGAGAGGCCAGACCAGAGGGCCTTGACCACAGGGGCCCGAGCAGAGGGCCCAGACCAGAGGGGCCAGACCAGACGGTCCCGACCAGAGAGGCCAGACCAGAGGGCCCATACCACAGGGGCCAGACCAGAGGGACCAGACCAGATGGTCCCAACCAGAGGGGCCCAAACAGAGGGCCCAGACCAGACGGTCCCGACCAGAGAGGCCAGACCAGAGGGCCTTGACCACAGGGGCCCGACCAGAGGGGCCATACCAGAGAGCCCCAACCAGACGGCCCTGACCAGAGGGGCCAGACTAGAGAGGCCAGACCAGAAGGCCTTGACCACAGGGGCCCGAGCATAGTGCCCAAACCAGAGGGGCCAGACCAGACGGCCCCAACCAGAGAGGCCAGACCAGAGGCCTATACCACATGGGCCCAAGCAGAGGGCCCAGACCAGAGAGGCTAAACCAGAAGGCCCCAACCAGAAGGCCCCAACCAGACGGCCCCAACCAGACGGCCCCAACCAGACGGCCCTTACCAGACGGCCCTTACCCGAGGGCCCCCACTAGAGGTCCCCGACCAGAGGTCCCCGACCAGAGGGGCCAGACCAGAGGGGCCAGACCAGAGGGGCCAGACCAGAGAGGCGAGACCAGAGGGCCCTGACCAGAGGGTCCAAACCAGTGGGCCCCGAGCAGAGAGGCCAGACCAGAGGGGCCAGGCCAGACGGTCCCGACCAGAGGGGCCAGACCAGAGAGGCGAGACCAGAGGGCCCTGACCAGAGGGTCCCGACCAGAGAGGCCAGACCAGAGGGCCTTGACCATAGGGGCCCAAGCAGAGGGCCCAGACCAGAGGGGCCCGACCCAACGGCCCCTACCACAGGGGCTAGACCAGAGAGGCCAAACCAGAGGGCTCCAACCAGACGGCCCTGACAAGAGGGTCCCCACCAGTGGGGCCAGACCAGAGATGCAAGACCAGAGGGCCCAAACCAAAGAGGCCAGACAAGAGGGCCATGACCACAGGGGCCCGAGCAGAAGGCCCGAGCAGAGGGCCCAGACCAGAGGGGCCAGACCAGAGGCGCCAGACCAGAGGGGCCAGACCAGAGGGGCCCGACGAGACGGCCCCGACCAGAGGGGCTAGACCAGGGAGGCCAGACGAGAGAGGCCAGACCAGAGGCCCCCAACCAGCCGGCCCTGACCAAAGGACCCCGACCAGAGGGTTCAGACCAGAGGGTTCAGACCAGAGGGCCCAAACCAGAGGGGCTGACCAGAGGGCCCCAGACCCTTTGTTTGATACATTATTTCACTTGCTCACTTAATTTTGTGTTTCAGGGTTTGTGAAGCACCGGACCAGAGGGGCCAGACCAGAGTGGCCCGACCAGAATGGCCCGACCAGAGGGGCTAGACCAGAGAGGCCAGACCAGATGGCCTTGACCACAGGGGCCCAAGCAGAGGGCCCAGACCAGACGGTCCCGACCAGAGAGGCCAGACCAGAGGGCCTTGACCACAGGGGCCCGAGCAGAGGGCCCAGACCACAGGGGCCCGACCAGAGGGGCTAGACCAGAGGGGCTAGACCAGAGAGGCCATACCAGAGGGCCCCAACCAGACGGCCAGACCAGAAGGCCTTGACCACAAGGGCCCGAGCAGAGTGCCCAAACCAGAGGGGCCAGACCAGAGAGGCCAGACCAGAGGGCCTTGACCACAGGAGCCCGAGCAGAGGGCCCAGACCAGAGGGGCCAGACCAGAGGGCCCCGACCAGAGAGGCCAGACCAGAGGCCCATACCACCGGGGCCCGAGCAGAGGGCCCAGACCAGAGAGGCTAGACCAGAAGGCCCCAACCAGACGGCCCTTACCAGACAGCCCTTACCCGAGGGCCCCCACTAGAGGTCCCAGTCCAGAGGGGCCAGACCAGAGAGGCAAGACCAGAGGCCCATGCCAGAGGGGCCAAAGCAGAGGGCCCAAACCAGAGAGGCAAGACAAGAGGGCCTTGACCACAGGGGCCCGAGCAGAGGGGCCAGACCAGAGGGGCCAGACCAGAGGGCCTTGACCACAGGGGCCCAAGCAGAGGGCCCAGACCAGACAGTCCCGACCAGAGAGGCTAGACCAGAGGGCCTTGACCACAGGGGCCCGAGCAGAGGGGCCCGACCTGAGAGGCCAGACCAGAGGGCCATGACCACAGGAGCCCGAGCAGAGGGCCCAGACCAGAGGGGCCAGACCAGAGGGCCCCGACCAGAGGCCTATACCACAGGGGCCCGAGCAGAGGGCCCAGACCAGAGAGGCTAGACCAGAAGGCCCCAACCAGACGGCCCTTACCCGAGGGCCCCCACTAGAGGTTCCAGACCATCCATCCATCCATCCATCCATCTTCTTCCGCTTATCCGGGGCCGGGTCGCGGGGGCAGCAGCCTGAGCAGGGACTCCCAGACTTCCTTCACCCCAGACACTTCCTCCAGCTCCTCCGGGGGGATCCCGAGGCGTTCCCAGGCCAGCCGAGAGACATAGTCCCTCCAGCGTGTCCTGGGTCTACCAGGGCGCCTCCGGTGGGACATGCCCAGAACACCTCCCGAGGAGGCGTCCAGGAGGCATCCGAACAGATGCCCGAGCCACCTCAGCTGGCTCCTCTCGGCGTGGAGGAGCAGCGGCTCTACTCGAGCTCCCCGTGTGACTGAGCTCCTCACCCTATCTCTAAGGAGCGCCCAGCCACCGGCGGAGGAAGCTCATTTCGACCGCTTGTATCCGCGATCTCGTCCTTTCGGTCATTACCCAGAGCTCATGACCATAGGTGAGGGTAGGAACGTAGATTGACCGGTAAATCGAGAGCTTCGTCTTTCGACTCAGCTCTCTCTTCACCTGCGTCCGATACAGCGCCCGCATCACTGCAGACGCTGCACCGATCCGCCTGTCAATCTCACGCTCCATCCTTCCCTCACTCGTGAACAAGACCCCGAGATACTTGAACTCCTCCACTTGAGGCAAGGACTCTCCACCCACCCGGAGAGGGCATGCCACCTTTTTCCGGTCGAGAACCATGGCCTCGGATTTGGAGGTGCTGGTCTGGCCCCTTTGGTTCCAGACCAAAGGGGCCAAACCAGTGGGCCCCGAGCAGAGAGGCCAGACCAAACGGTCCCGACCAGAGAGGCCAGACCAGAGGGCCTTGACCACAGGGGCCCGAGCAGAGGGGCCAGACCAGACGGTCCCGACCAGAGAGGCCAGTCCAGAGGGCCTTGACCACAGGGGCCCGAGCAGAGGGCCCAGACCAGAGGGGCCAGACCAGACGGTCCCGACCAGAGAGGCCAGACCAGAGGGCCTTGACCATAGGGGCCTGAGCAGAGGGCCAAACCAGAGGGTCCCAACCAGACGGCCCTGACAAGAGGGTCCCCATCAAAGGGCCCTGGCCAGAGGGGCCAGACCAGAGAGGCAAGACCAGAGAGGCCAGACCAGAGGCCCATACCAGAGGGGCCCGAGCAGAGGGCCCAGACCAGAGAGGCCAGACCAGAGGGCCCAAACCAGAGGGGCCCAAACCAGAGAGACCAGACAAGAGGGCCTTGACCACAGGTGCCCGAGCAGAGGGCCCAGACCAGAGGGGCCAGACCAGAGGCGCCAGATCAGAGGGGCCCGACGAGACGGCCCCGACCAGAGGGGCTAGACCAGGGAGGCCAGACGAGAGAGGCCAGACCAGAGGCCCCCAACCAGCCGGCCCTGACCAAAGGGCCCCGACCAGAGGGTTCAGACCAGAGGGCCCAAACCAGAGGGGCTGACCAGAGGGCCCCAGACCCTTTGATACCTTATTTCACTTGCTCACTTAATTTTGTGTTTCAGGGTTTGTGAAGGACCAGACCAGAGGGGCCAGACCAGAGTGGCCTGACCAGAAGGGCCCGACCAGAGGGGCTAGACCAGAGACGCTAGACCAGAGGGCCCCAACCAGATGGCCCTGACCACAGGGGCCAGACCAGATGGCCTTGACCACAGGGGCCATACCAGAGGGGCCAGACCAGAGCGCCTTGACCACAGGGGCCCGAGCAGAGGGCCCAGACCAGAGTGGCCAGACCAGACGGTCCCGACCAGAGAGGCCAGACCAGAGGGCCTTGACCACAGGGGCCAGACCAGAGGGGCCCGACCAGAGGGGCTAGACCAGAGGCCCATTCCAGAGGGGCCATAGCAGAGGGCCCAGACCAGTGAGGCCAGATGAGAGCGCCCCCATCAGAGGACCCAGACCAGAGGGGCCAGACTAGAGAGGCGAGACCAGAGGGCCCAAACCAGAGGGCCTTGAGCAGAGAGACCAGTCCAGAGGGGCCAGACCAGAGCAGCCCGACCAGAAGGCCCTGACTATAGGGGCCTGAGCAGAGGGCGCAAACCAGAGGGCCCAGACCAGACGGTCCTGACCAGAGAGGCCAGACCAGAGAGCTTTGACCATAGGGGCCCGAGCAGAGGGCCCAGACCAGAGGGGCCAGACCAGAAAGGCCATACCAGAGGGCCCCAACCAGACGGCCCTGACCAGCGAGGCCAGACTAGAGAGGCCAGACCAGAAGGCCTTGACCACTGGGGCCAGACCAGAGGGCCTTGACCACAGAGGCCCGAGCAGAGTGCCCAGACCAGAAGGGCCACACCAGACGGTCCCGACCAGAGAGGCCAGACCAGAGGGCCTTCACCACAGGGGCCCGAGCAGAGGAGCCAGCTCACAGGGGCCAGACCAGAGGGCCCTGACCAGAGAGACCAGACCAGAGGCCCATACCACAGGGGCCCGAGCAGAGGGCCCAGACCAGAGAGGCTAGACCAGAAGGCCCCAACCAGACGGCCCTTACCAGAGGGCCCCCACTAGAGGGGCCAGACCAGAGAAGCGAGACCAGAGGGCTCTGACCAGAGGGTCCAAACCCGTGTGCCCCGAGCAGAGAGGCCAGACCAGAGGAGACCGACCAGAGGGGCTAGACCAGAGCGGCCAGACCATAGGCCCCCAACCAGCCGGCCCTGACCAAAGGGCACCGACCAGAGGGGCCAGACCAGAGAGGCCAGGCCAGAGGGGCCCGAGCAGAGGGGCCCGACCAGAGGACCCAAGACAGAGGGGTCAGACAAGAAAGCCCTGACAAGAGAGGCCAGACCAGATGGCCCAGACCACAGGGCCCCGAGCAGAGGGGCCAGAGCACCAAGACAAGACCAGAGGGCCCAGACCACAGGGGCCCGTGCAGAGGGCCCAGACCAGAGGGCCTGACCAGAGGGGCCAGAGCAGAGGGCCCCGACCAGAGGGGCAAGACTAGAGGGCCCAAACCAGAGGGGCCCAAACCAGAGAGGTCAGACAAGAGGGCCTTGCCCACAGGGGCCCGAGCAGAGGGGCCCAAGCAGAGGGCCCAGACCAGAGGGGCCCGACCAGAGGGGCCCGACGAGACGGCCCCGACCAGAGGGGCTAGACCAGAGAGGCCAGACCAGAGAGGCCGGACCAGAGGCCCCCAACCAGCCGGCCCTGACCAAAGGCCCCCGACCAGAGGGGCCCGAGCAGAGGGGCCCGACCAGAGGACCCAGGACAGAGGGGCTGACCAGAGGGCCCCAGACCCTTTGTTTGATACATTATTTCACTTGCTCACTTAATTTTGTGTTTCAGGGTTTGTGAAGGACCGGACCAGAGGGGCCAGACCAGAGTGGCCTGACCAGAAGGGCCCGACCAGAGGGGCTAGACCAGAGATGCCAGACCAGAGGGCCCCAACCAGACGGCCCTGACCAGACTGGCCAGACTAGAGAGGCCAGACCAGAAGGCCTTGACCACAAGGGCCCGAGCAGAGTGCCCAAACCAGAGGGCCCAAACCAGACGGTACCGACCAGAGAGGCCAGACCAGAGGGCCTTTACCACAGGGGCCCGAGCAGAGGGCCCAGACCAGAGGGGCCCGACCAGAGGGGCTAGACCAGAGAGGCCATACCAGAGGGCCCCAACCAGACGGCCCTGACCAGAGGGGCCAGACTAGAGAGGCCAGACCAGAAGGCCTTGACCACAAGGGCCCGAGCAGAGTGCCCAAACCAGAGGTGCCAGACCAGACGGTCGCGACCAGAGAGGCCAGACCAGAGGGCGTTGACCACAGGGGCCCAAGCAGAGGGCCCAGACCAGAGGCCCATACCACAGGGGCCCAAACAGAGGGCCCAGACCAGAGAGGCTAGACCAGAAGGCCCCAACCAGACGGCCCTTACCAGAGGGCCCCCACTAGAGGGGCCAGACCAGAGAAGCGAGACCAGAGGGCCCTGACCAGAGGGTCCAAAACCGTGTGCCCGAAGGCCCTGACAAGAGAGGCCAGACCAGACGGCCCAGACCACAGGGCCCCGAGCAGAGGGGCCAGAGCACCAAGACAAGACCAGAGGGCCCAGACCACAGGGGCCCGTGCAGAGGGCCCAGACCAGAGGGCCTGACCAGAGGGGCCAGAGCAGAGGGCCCCGATCAGAGGGGCCAGACCAGAGAGGCAAGACCAGAGGGCCCAAACCAGAGGGGCCCAAACCAGAGAGGCCAGACAAGAGGGCCTTGCCCACAGGGACCCGAGCAGAGGGGCCCAAGCAGAGGGGCCCGACCAGAGGGGCCCGACGAGACGGCCCCGACCAGAGGGGCTAGACCAGAGAGGCTGGACCAGAGGCCCCCAACCAGCCGGCCCTGACCAAAGGCCCCCGACCAGAGGGGCCCGACCAGAGGACCCAGGACAGAGGGGCTGACCAGAGGGCCCCAGACCCTTTGTTTGATACATTATTTCACTTGCTCACTTAATTTTGTGTTTCAGGGTTTGTGAAGGACCGGACCACAGGGGCCAGACCAGAGTGGCGTGACCAGAAGGGCCCGACCAGAGGGGCTAGACCAGAGATGCCAGACCAGAGGGCCCCAACCAGACGGCCCTGACCAGAGAGGCCAGACCAGATGTCCTTGACCACAGGGGCCAGACCAGAGGGGCCAGACAAGAGGGCCTTGATCACAGGGGCCAGACCAGACCGTCCCGACCGGAGAGGCCCGACCAGAGGGCCTTGACCACAGGGGCCCGAGCAGAGGGCCCAGAGCAGAGGGGCCAGACCAGACGGTCCCGACCAGAGAGGCCAGACCAGAAGGCCCCAACCAGACGGCCCTTACCAGAGGGCCCCCACTAGAGGGCCCAGACCAGAGGGGCCAGACCAGAGGGCCCTGACCAGAGGGTCCAAACCCGAACAGAGAGGCCAGACCAGAGGGGCCAGACCAGAGGAGCCCGACCAGAAGGGCCCGACCAGAGGGCCCTGACAACAGGGGCCCGAGCAGAGGGCCCAGACCAGAGGCGCCAGACCAGAGGGGCCCGACCAGAGGGGCTAGACCAGAGAGGCCAGACCATAGGCCCCCAACCAGCCAGCCTTAACCAAAGGGCCTCTACCAGAGGGGCCAGACCAGAGTGGCCAGACTAGAGGGCCCAGAGCAGAGGGGCCCGACCAGACCACCCAGGACAGAGGGGTCAGACCACAGATGCCCGAGCAGAGGGCCCAGAGCAGAGGGCCCAGAGCAGTGGGCCCCGACCAGAGGGGCCAGACCAGAGGGGCCAGACCAGAGAGGCAAGACCAGAGGGCCCAAACCAGAGGGGCCCAAACCAGAGAGGCCAGACAAGAGGGCCTTGACCACAGGGGCCCGAGCAGAGGGGCCCAAGCAGAGGGCCCAGACCAGAGGGGCCAGACCAGACGCGCCAGACCAGAGGAGCCCGACGAGACGGCCCCAACCAGAGAGGCCAGACGAGAGAGGCCAGACCAGAGGTCCCCAACCAGCCGGCCCTGACCAAACGGCCCCGACCAGAGGGTCCAGACCAGAGGACCCAGGACAGAGCGGCTGACCAGAGGGCCCCAGACCCTTTGTTTGATACATTATTTCACTTGCTCACTTAATTTTGTGTTTCAGGGTTTGTGAAGGACCGGACCAGAGGGGCCAGACCAGAGTGGTCCGACCAGAAGGGCCAGACCAGAGGGTCTTGACCACAGGGGCCCGAGCAGAGGGCCCAGACCAGAGGGGCCAGACCAGAGGGCCCCGACCAGAGAGGCCAGACCAGAGGCCCATACCACAGGGGCCCAAACAGACGGCCCAGACCAGAGAGGCTAGACCAGAAGGCACCAACCAGACGGCCCTTACCAGAGGGCCCCCACTAGAGGTCCTAGACCAGAGGGGCCAGACCAGTGAGGCGAGACCAGAGGGCCCTGTCCAGAGTGTCCAAACCAGTGGGCCCCGAACAGAGAGGCCAGACCAGAGGGGCCAGACCAGACGGTCCCGACCAGAGAGGCCAGACAAGAGGGCCTTGACCACAGGGGCCCGAGCAGAGGGCCCAGACCAGAGGGGCCAGACCAGATTGTCCCGACCAGAGAGGCCAGACCAAAGGGCCTTGACCATAGGGGCCCGAGCAGAAGGCCCAAACCAGAGGGCCCCAACCAGACGACCCTGACAAGAGGGTCCCCATCAGAGGGCCCCGGCCAGAGGGGCCAGACCAGAGAGGCACGACCAGAGAGGCCAGACCAGAGGCCCATACCAGAGGGGCCCGACCAGATGGGCCCAGACCAGAGAGGCTAGACCAGAAGGCCTCAACCAGACGGCCCTTACCAGAGGGTCCCCAACAGAGGACCCAGACCAGAGGGGCCAGACCAGAGAGGCGAGACCAGAGGGCCCAAACCAGAGGGCCTCGGGCAGAGGGGCCCGAGCAGAGAGGCCAGTCCAGAGGGGCCAGACCAGAGGGGCCAGACCAGAGAGGCGAGACCAGAGGGCCCAAACCAGAGGGCCTCGGGCAGAGGGGCCCGAGCAGAGAGGCCAGTCCAGAGGGGCCAGACCAGAGCAGCTTAACCAGAAGGCCCTGACTATAGGGGCCCGAGCAGAGGGCGCGAATCAGAGGGCCCAGACCAGTGAAGCCAGACCAGAGGGCCCCAATCAGATGGCCCTGACCAGAGGGGCTAGACCAGAGAGGCCAGACGAGAGGGGCCAGACCAGTGGGGCCCGACTAGAGGGGCCAGACCAGAGGGCCCTGACCTCAGGGGCCTGAGCAGAGGGCCCAGACCAGAGGGCCCCGAGCAGAGGGCCCATACCAGAGAGCCCATACCAGAGGGGCCAGACCAGAGAGGCCATACCAGAGGGCCCCAACCCGACGGCCCTGACCAGAGGGGCCAGACCAAAGAGGCCAGACCAGATGGCCTTGACCACAGGGCCCCGACCAGAGGGGTCAGACAAGAAAGCCCTGACAAGAGAGGCCAGACCAGATGGCCCAGACCACAGGGCCCCGAGCAGAGGGGCCAGAGCACCAAGGCAAGACCAGAGGGCCCAGACCACAGGGGCCTGAGCAGAGGGCCGAGACCAGAGGGGCTGACCAGAGGGCCCAGAGCATAGGGCCCCGACCAGAGGGGCCAGACCAGAGAGGCCGAAACCAGAGAGGCCAGACAAGAGGGCCTTGACCACAGGGACCCGAGCAGAGGGGCCCGAGCAGAGGGCCCAGACCAGAGGGACCAGACCAGAGGCGCCAGACCAGAGGGGCCCGACGAGGTGGCCCTGACCAGAGGGGCCAGACCAGAGAGGCCAGACCAGAGGGCCTTGACCACAGGGGCTCGAGCAGAGGGTCCCGACCACAGAGGCCCCCAACCAGCCGGCCCTGACCAGAGGGTCCCGACCAGAGGGGCCAGACCAGAGAGGCGAGACCAGAGGGCCCAATCCAGAGGGGCCCGAGCAGAGGGGACCAACCAGAGCACCCAGGACAGAGGGGTCAGACAAGAGGGCCCCAACCAGCGATGCGAGACCAGAGGGCCCAGATCACAGGGCCCTGAGCAGAGGGGCCAGACCAGCAAGGCAAGACCAGAGGGACCAGACCACAGGGGCCTGAGCAGAGGGCACAGACCAGAGAGGCCACACCAGAGGGCCCCTACCACAGGGGCCCGAGCAGAGGGGCTGACCAGAGGGCCCCAGACCCTTTGTTTGATACATTATTTATATCACTTGCTCACTTAAGTTTGTGTTTCAGGGTTTGTGAAGGACCAGTCCAGGGGGGCCCGACCAGAAGGCCCTGACCACAAAGGCCCGAGCAGAGGGGCTGACCAGAGGGCCCCAGACACTTTGTTTGATACATTATTTCTATCACTTGCTCACTTAAGTTTGTGTTTCAGGGTTTGTGAAGGACCGGCCCGGGGGGCCCGACCAGAAATGATGACCAATGGGCCCAGACCAGAGGGGCCAGACCAGAGAGGCCAGACCAGTGGGTCCTGACCACAGGGACCCTGACCACAGGGGCCCAAGCAGAGGAGCCAGACCAGACCCCGACCTCTTTGGTCTGGCTCCGACCAGAAGCCCTCTGGTCTGGCTGTACTCTAGTCATGTCCCCAGTTGGAGTCCTTGGTTTCGCATGTTCTGGGTAATGGCTCAACGTGGTGGGCTTAACGACACACACCCTGGTTACATCTTGGCCTTCCATGAGGTCTAAACAAGCTTAAACTTAAAACTAGCCTAACCCTAACATCCTCCCTCCAGGTTGTGGAGATCCAACGATAGTGGCCCCTTAGATCACTGCTGTCCATTTCTGTCTTCTATTATTGTGTTTTGTTGAGAGTACGGCTGCATTGGCATTGACAGGTACACTGGTGCCAATGAATTCAAACATTTAAGAACAATCAGTCTTAAAGAAGAGAGAATAGGAGTGATATGCTACCGTTTCCTTGTCAGTAGACTGTAGCATTCTGGAAACCCTGCAATCTGCAAGTAGCCCAATAGCACTGTCAATGTATAAATCCATCAAAGGGTTTGAGCTGCCAAACACAACAACTTCTGTTTTGTTTTTGTTTAGAGACAAGAAATAAGTTTTCATACAATTTTGGTCACTCAGGCATTTAGATAAAGTTCTCAATGAAGTTGAGCTGTTATTTGCAAATAAACTAATAATCATTCGCAAAACAGTGAAATGTAACATTATACTTTAAAAAATCAGACCTATAGGCAGAACGTACAGTGAAAGAAGGTTAAGGCCCAAAGTAGAGCTTTGGGGACCCCACGGCTAAAAGGAGACATAGTGTTCTAGGCACACAGAGAAAGTTCTGTCTGTTGGATATGAACGGAACCACTGGAGGGCCGTCGCTTTGATACCGACACTCAACTGTGTCAAACGTTGTGGTGAGGTTTAAAAGCACAAGGATTTCAGCTTTCAAAGTGTCAACAACATAAATCAAATCATTAAAAACTTTTAAGAGGGCCGTTTCTGTGCAATACTGAGTTTAAAACCAGACGGATTTTTCTTACCAATACCCTTAAAATCAAGGTAGGATTGAAGTTTATTAACTTCATTTTAAATCTTAGATGAAAAAGTGAGCTTTGACATGGCCTTATAATTTGACAACACAGTTGGGTCAAGATTTTGCGTTTTGATAAGGCTGCTCAAATGTTGCTGGGACAGAACCAGTCCTCAAAGAAGAATTTACAATTTGGACAATGCAAGGTCCAGTTGCTTCAGTAACCTCTTTGAGGAATTATAGTGTATAGAGAAATTATAGTGTGATAAATGTCTACTAGTATATGGCTCTTTTTCTATTGTTTTGGATAATATATCTATGTCTATGGACATTTTGTACACTTGCATCAAACATGGCATATTTAGCTAATAACATTTTTATTTTGATGTTCCATCCAAAGCTCTCTACACCACAATCGAATTTTAATGTACGTCAATGAAGTATATTGCCCAAGGACACTAATATTTGTCATTCAAAACGCGAACTCTTTTCTTTTGAGCCTCCTTCGCTTATACTGGAGACTGGCCGGGCTCCCTGTGCAAAATAACAGCCCCCAGGTTGGGAACCCCTGGGTTAAACCAAGCCTAAACTAAGGCAAAAACTTTTACTAAATTGTGACTAATGAAGTACTAAAAGATGCAAAAAAAAAAAAGGATTTGGAAGAAAACATCCTACTTCTGAAAAATACTCAGGTTTATCTATTCAATTTCACTAAAAATTAATGTTAAAATAAATGCTTCAGTTTGAGAGACGCTTACCTCTGATCACTTCCACTGGAGGTGGATGATAAACATATTCTCTGTATTCAGTAGGAAGAAATGAAACAACAGTTTAGTCTTTACTTGTCAGGGGCATCTTAGAGCTTAGGGGTTATCTGTGCTCCAACCACTGGGCAGTGTCTCTCGAAAGTCTTTGGAGTCAATTCATATTTTCAGAGAGAGAGCTAAGGAAAATAAAAGATCACCAAATGAGCAACAGCACATGCTGTTTGACATAAAAGTCCCATCCAGTCCAAAGTTTGTCAAATTTGTCCATTTTCAAATAGAGTCATAATGTAATTTTTCCCATTTTCCCAATGTCCATTACTCTGTCTGTTCAGTCCTTGATCTTTGGTCGATCCATCTGTCATCCATAATTTCGTAATGGCCTTTTTCCCTCTGGCCAAAAGTGTCTTCCAAAAGTATCCTTTTTCCATGGCAGGAGTTTTGAAACCGAGTGGGATGGCGATGTCAAAAACAGTCCGGAGTGCTCTGCCAAGCTTGGGCCAGTTGAGCGCTTTCAATATTCATTTCTATGCTCTTCAAAACATTGGGAGAAGAGGGCCTCCAGGATCTCCAGTCCTGGGCCCAACAGATACCTCTGACAGTCCAAATATTGTGTCTGTGACTAATACCATTTTACATGCAAGCATTAGTTTTATTAATCTTTTTTGTCAGCAGAAGGGTCAAGGGAAGAGAGGGACAGAGAAAGCCTTGTCGTGGTGCCTTTTAAGTTTGACGTACGAGGCTGGAGAGGAGAGAGCGGCAGCAGGACTGATCTGGGACAGGCGCACAGGCACTGGCAGAGGGGGAGCCGCTGGTGTCTATCCATGTGTCACTTGTTCTAACCACAACATGACAACGCCATGTGGGCCTCTGGATCCCAGGAGCCCCTGCTAACTGTCAGACCGGGCCCCACTCCTCTCGCCAAACCAGTAAATCAATTCAGTTTCTTCCAAAGGGCGGCTACGTGCAGCTTGTGTCTGGTAAAAAATAAATCACGTTTATAGTTTGAAATTAGTCAAGATTGTGGCTAAAGCAAGTATGATTTGTGTAGGTTTGTATTTATTGCTTAATTTGAAGGATACAGCTTGCGTTAAATATCGGTTAAATATCAAGTGGCAGTTTGTGAAGAAAATTGGAAGCTACAAAGTACTGAAAAAAAGAGAAGAAATTCCATTTAAAAAATACAAAAACAAGAAACACATTTTCTTCACAATTTTGAACATTAATTTCAGCCCAAAATCACAACAGCAGTTGTGTTGGCGGGCTTTCCAAATATTGTTGATACCCTCTTGATTTTCAACCAGTGTGCCAGGGAACATTAATGTGCTTTGAGATATTGTCAGCTGTGCCTTGGAATAAAAAAAAGTCCAATTTGAGTTTAAAGATATACACATGGATTTAATTAGATAAGTAATAATTTTGAAGTGCCCTGACCCAAAAAAGAAAGTTTAACAATTCCCACTGCCAATTTTAAAGAACCAAATAGTAACATTATTCAACTTTATTTTCTATAAGGTGTGATTTGGTTATATTTTAGGTGTGCCGCAGAATCTCTTCAACCAAAAGAGTATGCCATGACTCAAAAAAGGCTGAAAAACACTGATTTAGCCAACCGAAGGGACAGTAGGAGAAGGTGGAGGGAAGGAAGAAGGAGAAGGAGGACAATGACCAGACTACAGCTGTACTAAAATATTGAATATTATTGATTGGAAAAGTGGGAGGAACCAGAAGATTGTGTTTAAGCTGCCATACTGCCAACAGGAACATTTTAAGTAGGTCTTATTAAAGGCACGTATCTTACATTGAGTATAGTGTAAATTAGACAGGTTTGGCCCTTGTTTACAGAATATTTGCTGGGTAACAATTATGGAATTACCCAAGATGTAAAACATTTATCAAAAATTCTCAGAAAACGAAGGAAAACATATAAACTCATTAGTGTTAGTGACGCGCTCACATCCGGTCATATCCACTTGGTACCACATTTTGCACCAAATGGTAAACAAATGTAACCATAGTGTCGCAAGAAAAGAGCACAGGATGATAAACAATGTAGTTCCCTCTTCTCTCTTTAGTGTACTTCTGCAACTAATTATTTGGCAAAAAAACAAGAAAATTGACCTTCATATTCTGATTAATTCCTGCATGTTTGAGTTAATCCTGTATTGTCCAGCAACTGAAAGCCAAGTGCCCTGAAAGCTCCTGTTTTCACCTACCCCCTATCCCTGCCTACCACGTGATGATTATAAATAATTCATAGTCTGTGTCAAACGTGTAGGGTTAAAAAATGATGTGTAGCCACTTCTGCTGGTTGCAATGCATCTTATCAGTTCTGCAGTATCCAAATAATGATAATAGTCACTGGTCGCGTTTCTATTATCAAGACGTTTTAGATTGATACTGCGGTTTACATTGAACAAAATGTAAAAAATGATCAACGTAGTTTAATCAGAAATATCAGAAAAAGAGCCCTTTTAGTGAGACTTTCACAAAATTTCAACATAGGGATTCTACACATGGTCAAAGCGTCTGTTTTCAGGGGTAGCGTAAGTACTCTTCAGTGGCGGACCTAGGAATTTGCAGGCTCAAGATAAAAAAAATTAAGTATACGCTCCTCAACATCAAGTGTGATTTTCTCTAACTTTTCTGTGATATCTCTTGATTTGCTCTTGAAGGAAGCGTTTGATTTTTGCTTTGTTTGTTTTTAACGCGAGGCAGGACAGGGTAGGGGCAAGTTCAGCTGATTTAAATACATGAAATTCATTTGTAATTGTATACTGTTATATTTAATTTACTATTTAGCTTATTAGGGGGATGGCTTGGACAGAATACAAGGAATACATTTGACAATCCCAGACTATCTTCTTGGTCTTTTTCTTGTTTAAAAATACACTGCACCATTTTAATGCCATATTGAGAACTGTTTCAGAGCCTTGCGTCTTTGATGATCAGGAAGGGCATCTTACCGGGGGGCCCCTTCAGGTTGGGGGCCCAAGGAAATTGCAGCCTGTTGCCTAATGGTAAGTCAGCCATTGGTACTCTCTTTTACAGCCGGGAGCAGGTCACATGACTCAACACTGAAAGAATCAAACGCCACAAACTAAACCAAGACGTCCTCGTATATCTGTCCCACCGCCGTATAAATAACTCCGCCCGTCCCCCGTTTGGACTTCATAGAGCAGTATACACCCCACTCACTCACGCGGGCAGTAAATTACAACTACAGCGACACCAGTTGCTTTTAGGCAGTGGGTAATATCCCGTGTGATTGAACGCAGAGTGCCGACGAGACGGAGCGCTGCGTAGAGAAAGAGTTTACAGTACGCACAGACAATCTACAGGACACTTAAGAATGACAAACACACCGACTCAGTGTCCTGCAGCAGCACTTCAAACAGCAAGGATACAAGTCCAGCCACGCAAAAGAGAACTTTGTAATAACTAAACATGAAATAGCTGTAATAAAGCATGAACAAAGACTTCATCCTGTTAAAACCCACCGTCCCTGATCAGGGACAGTTTCGGAGTTTTTACATACATGCGTCACTCATTAAAAACAAATGTTTTCAATACAGACATGTTATATGTCATTTGAAAGCTTAGAGTCACCACTAAACGTCTAAAATGTTCAATCCTCACTAAATCACCTCACAAAATACTTGTAAGCTATCAAACTGTAACATAACCAAACTGTTCATCTCGCATTTCTTACCTTTCGTTGGCTCCTCAAGACGCAAACAAAATCCAATCCAGAAGTGTGTGCACTCTTTCTGCCCATCACAGTCCACAAAATAAGAATATCCAGTTGTTATTTCAAATAATATAATCCATTTGTTGATATCCACCCGTAAACGCATCTTCTTCATTTGACAGTAACACAAAAGCAATAAAAACATAACTTTTGCGCATCACTTTACACAGAAATCTCCGGCTTCCCTGGTTCGGCTTGGGTATGTTCATTTTCTACTCAGTCTTGGCTTCAAAACGAGCCTATCCGTGCAATTTTCCGTCGAGTACTTCCAGAGGTAGAGCCCTTTGAACAAAGCGAACGCATCCATTTTGACACGCGAGGAGCGTCAGCTCCGCGTGCGTAATGGCGTCACAGCCTGCAATGCCATTGGTGATTCAGTAAGTCAATCACATATTCTTGTAGCCAATCACCAGAGCTTTCAAAAGAGGGGCGGGACTTGCAGGTTCATTGAGTGCAGAAGCTGATTTTTCCGTGCGTAAAGAGATGAAGGCACCATTTTACGCATCATTTACGCAGCGGAACGTCTGTACGCACGACCTGCCTTTGATTTGAGGAAGTTTATGAAAAAAATAATCTATAATGGATATTTATAGTCACCAAAATGACCAAATGTGGTTTTTAGGGTCATTAGAGTGGCAAAATGCATGGAAAGCAGTTTGGCACATTTGGCACAGAGAAGGACCTCTTGTTCGGATTAGGGTTATTTCATACAAAAAGCTGCTCAACATCAAAATGGTTGTATCTAGAAGTCTGAAATTTCACACAGTTGTTGTCAACAAGGTGGACAACTGCTGTGGGGAGTGTCAATAGCACAGCATGAAGTATGTCTTCAGAAAGACATTTTTATTTTCTCTTTTTTTTTCCGAGACCAAAAAAACGACTTTTGGGGTGTGTTTGAACAGGTGTACTGCCGGTTGTGTTTCACTCAGACAAATCTAATGCACAGATTCAGAAACTAGAAGGTCTTAGCTTTCAAATGACACATCATACAAGTCTATAGACTGTAAGTTAGCCATGCAATAAGCTTTTTCATTTGGGTATGTACTTTTCGAGAAAAACTGCCAAAATGAGGTGGGTCTTAACAGGTTAAAAAAAAATTTACAATGATTCAGGCTGAATAACTATCTAATTAATACTTCATTTCCATAACCCTTGATTAAGTTACAGCCACTGCAGGGGAATCGGAAATATCTTACATTTAAAGATATCAATTTGAAACTTCTCCTGTTGTTTACTCATATAAATGTAAGAAAGTTTATCATCATGTAATGTTTTCATGTAGAAATAAGGCATTTTATGTGCGAAAACAACCAAAATTGCACATATTTGTGACATTAAAATCTGAAAATGGACAGAACCAGGTTTAATTTTTAGTTTAATCTTGTACATATAATAGTCTTTCAAAAATTGAGAGGGCATTTGGCATGTCTTATTTGGTTTTTGAGTAAACTAGATCTGACTGAAAATTGGCCCCAAAATTCAAATTTTGCCAATTTTTTTAGACAAACTGTTATAAATCATGCTTAGAATTGGATATCAATAAATCTTTCAGTACGTTTCAACAAAATCTTGCTTCGCACAAAACTGTATAGTTTGGTGTTCGATCTACTTCTAAGCGGTGATCTTAAATTATTTTGTAGCTTTTTAGTGTGGTATGTATTAACTACCACCTTTTAATCTTTTATGTCTACTTGAATGTGTCTTTCTTTTTTTTATGTATGTATGAATGTGAGCAACGGACAGCAATGCAATTTCCTTCGGGATTAATAAAGTATTTATCTAATCTAATCTTATCTAATCTTATGTCCTTACAGAAGAAACATGCTTTTTAGAAAACAGCCTGAATTTATAATGTCCCAGAGAAATCTATGGATGAAGTGGATTCAATTAAATAATAAAATATTTTAGGAGCAGATTGGACAAGTTTGTTGTTTCCACATGAAAGCCGATATGTTGAGAGAGCAAAATGACCAAAAAACAAAAGGAAAAAATTTGGCATGTAGTATCAGTAGTATATCACCGTCAGTGGGTTAACATGGTCATCATTACTTTGTTTAATTTCTTGATTGTAACAACCAATAAGTGTTCTTATTTGTAAGTACCTGTAAAAGTCCTTCTTAAAAAGTTCTTAATAAACTACTGATTCATGATGAACTGTCTGTTCATGCTTTAGGTGTTGTTAAGTGCTAGTGGTAGTTATTATACTGTACTGTATATACTGGATTTGCCAATGTCTTTTGTAAGTTGTTCTTCAGTGTGAACCAACTTGCTTTAGAACTAACAATTATTATTTTTTAAAGATCTTCTGCACCAGATTTAGCTCCTGCTACTTTCTATCTGCAGCTGCACATGGCAATAAAAAGAATATACAATTACTAACTCAGCTCGTTATTAACATTAGCTCTGTACCTTACATAATAAAATGCCACCAATTCATATTAAATAGCTTTCTAAAATGATCTGAATAGTTCATACAAATGTTTAAAATATATACTAAGTGCAAAATTTTAACAGTGACAGTTTTGCTCCACTGACGTTGACACAGTTAATTTCTAAGATGTGCTTTTTATGTGAGATTTATAAAATCTAAATTTTTTTTTTTTTTAATGAAAAGACCAATTATGCAAAAGACTGGATTGTGCCGTTTCTGTTGCAGTGGATTGGGGAATTTGTTCTTAGAAAAGTTTAACCATTATGGGCAGCATTATTAATAATTTTGAATAGCATTCTTAGATTTGAGCATAGAATTAAATTGCCAAACTGAGCATTTTGTATTCACAGTGAACATTACAACGGTGATAACAAAGTGGTTGTCCAGTATGACAAGAGAAGTAGATTTATATAATTAGTTTTTGTCTACACTGTAAATGTAACTCACACTAAATGTCACAGAACTGACCTTCAGATAAACAAATCCAATAATATTCATCTCTTCTTCAAAGCTAGAAACATCAGAATAGATATTTGTGTTAAATTTGCAGGTAAAACTAGTCCAACAAACTGTAATGATCCCACGTAGCCTTCTTTAATGACACCATTTCAAAACAGACATTTGACAGACACGAGCTTAAGCATAAAGCATGTCAGTGTCTTTCAGATTCACTTAAAGAGACGTAGCGCAGGCCGACTCCAGGTTCCTGTGTGCACCTGAAAGACCTCAATGTTACAGCCCACACAAGAGGAGACAGGTGCAAATCAGATTAAGAACAGATAAGACAAAACGCAGCTGGGATAAACAGAGGCTGACCAAGCAAGTATCAAATCATTAAAAGCAAAAATAAAGCTTCGCAGTTGTATTTTACGTTCAAGAAATGATGTTTGAGCGAGATTGTGGAGGCCTAAAGGTGCTCTAGAACTTTTCTTTTGCTCCAAGAAGTCTCCTTGGAGATAAATGACTCCAGCGCTGTCCATGTTGTTCCTCGTCTTTTACATTATAAAGCTATCACTGGACTTAGCCTGGCATAATAAAACATCAGTCTTGGTCCACCGTGACTCACCACACTGGCACTGTACGGGCCGGCTGCTTTTAAAGCCCGTTATTAATCTTAGCTGGTTCCTGTCATTGTCCATTTCATTTCACAGAGCGACCGTCGGCGTGTGAGCAACAGCCGGGGCACCGCGATCGAACGCCGGGCTAATGGTGTATTCAGAGAGAGAGAGAGAGAGACGGGGGCCATGTTCAACGAGCCCAGTGCTTCTGAGGTCAGAGTATTACACAATATACAGTATAAACAGTCTAGTTTGTTTTGTGTATTCTAACTTATTCAATATTCATTACGTTCTACTGCAATAATGTACACTATTAATAAACAAAACAATTTAAGCCAGCTCAAAAGAGAGTGAGAAGACGTAGAACTTACTGCACCCCCAATTTATTTTCTGAATCCACGAGGTTGCATATATAGCACAGTAAACATGATCGGCATTGCAGTAACTTGGATAAATAAATGTTAATTTTAGGCATGCGGGTTTACAGTGTTCAATTTTCTTTCGATGAAACCCAATATTTGATTTTATTATAGTTTGTCAGTGTTTGTGTCTGTGTTTATTATCATAAATAAGAAAAATAAGAGCAGTACAGAGATGCTAAAGCTGATGTACAATATACAGGTGTGCAATAGTTGTAAATTGTGTGTGCTGTACAGAAATCGATCAGTGAGGTGAATTTTTTATTTGTATTTTTGGTATGTGCCCTGGAAATAGGAAATAGTATGGTGATGCATTAAAAAGACAGGGTTTCTGGGCCTGCTGTCCTCTGGGAGCTGGTCCTCCTGCTTGTCCTATTCTGTTATTGTTTGACTTCAGAATGACGTGCGCTCTAAACTGGCAGGGCATTAAAAAACTAAAACTGAACGAAACAACGGACAATATTTTATTTATTTATTTTATTTTTTGACAGACTAATGAGTAAAAATGGAATTAGAAGAGCAATTAGGCTAAAATATGGCCGAATGTTTACACAATAATGCAATAAATGATTTTATATCCCATATAAATACATTCTGTTAATAGTTTTGTTATTATTTATTAATTAAAATAATTTGTGAACTTAAAATAGATTTGTGGGCTTTGCTATGGACTTTAAAATTTTAATATAGGTATCAGCAAATATCGGCAACCAGCAGTAAGACAAATACTGGATATTGGTCTCGGCTCCAAAAATATATATCGACACATCCCGATCTGTTAATGATTATTCAATTACTAAATTAGTTGATGATTATTTCAATAACTGATTAGTTGCGATTAATAGATTAACTTGCCCTACATTGATCGTGCACGCTTGTTGTGTTGTGCTCGTCCCTTTCCTCATTCATTCAAGAACAGACGATAAAATTTCGAACAAAATAATACACTAATAATGAGCATAAAGCCTGAGAATTACTTGGGTGACCTTATCTTGGCTTTGGGGCGTGTCTGACTCCTCCACAGCAGGTGAGGGCGCCACCTCTTCACCATGAGAGTGCTCAGAGCATCATTCAGAGAGTAAATGGTGATTAGGTTGATGAACATAATCACTCAAACTCTAGACACTCATTTTCTCAACAACACAATGCTTTGTACAATTACTACAGCTTTATGAGGCACCACAAGGTTCTTCATCATTACTCAATCTCCCTCCCTTTTTGCTGCTGATCAAGGGCAACAGTGTGGATCTATTCACCTTATTTCGGACGTTGCCTTACGCGCCGCCGTCTTGTTTCCGTTGTAGTTTACATGGAGCAGACTAGCTCAACAGAAATTAAAGTTCTACATGGACTAAAAAGCCGTTTTCAGACTGACCAGGAAATCGTTGCGTTGTTGTTGACTTGTTGCTCGTGTTCATTAAACATTTTAAACAAATCAATCTACTTTATGTAACATTTTAGCGGCGAGACTTTTCCCTCGTTCATCATTAGCTTTAACGGAGTTCTCGTCAAACGGGAGTGTGTTTACAGACGGAAGTGCAGAAAACGGCAAAAGTGGGCGGGGCAGAATGAGGTCTATTAAATAGGATAAGACACGCCCCCTCTGTCCATGAGCCAGATTGATTAGTGGCCGTGTGAGGTATTGCAGCCCCTTGTAGAATTGCACGTTATAATTGCAGACAGTACTTAATTGTTTTCAGTATTTAAATAAAATTGAAGGAAATGCTCTTTTTAAGTGTTTCTAAGGTCACGGGGATCAGGTCATGTGCAAAGGTCAAAGAGACATGTGCAAGCCACGTGAACGAGCACATAGGACGATAGAAACAACTATCAGCTCTTTTTCAACTCTTGTTCCCACATGATGGTTTATCTTTAAAACCACAGGCTACAGTTTACACTCAAGCTTGTTTACATGTTGCTTTGCAAACTTCAAGCACATGGCTGGAGACAAAATAGAATGGATATAGAACAACTTTTTAGGATGTACTTTGACACTGGCATGTCTTTCAGCTTTGCTTTGTTACGCAGGCATGTAATTCTTATCTTTATGTTTATTTTATTTACTATGGGACAGCGTACATGAACATGCATTAGTCCGACATGTAAATGTGCCAGAGTTAGGATAAGTTTCATCTGTATTCCCATTGGCAGATTGATGGATACGTCAGGACACTAAACACTCCATACACATGACACGAGCACAAAGTGAATCAGTGAGATGCAATACTTACTATAAATAGACCATTCTAAAAGCACAGACTATAGACACAACAACATTTGAACAAAACATGTCACACCCACCAGGTTAGTTCTCATCATGTTCACACGTCTGATTCAGTCAAAATTCAGAAGAAACCCATGGCCTACATTTACCTCTTATAAAGCATGCATTAAGGGTTGTATTAATATATAAACCGCTGTAAAACCTTTGTGAGGTGAGTTTGACTTGAGTGCTCTCCGTGAATTGATATGAGTTTCCTCATATCTGAGAGAGCCAAATCTGGCCTCCTCATTGAAGCGACCCGTTTCTGTCTGGGCTCTTTTTGGCGGCTTTATTCTTGGGGTATGCTCCTTTTAAAGGACGCACATGTCTTGTACGGAGTGCTTTGGAGACAGCAGTATATCTGTGCGTAATAACACACGGTGCGTCAGAAGCGATGTAATAAGAGATAGTGGGATCTGTCTGCGGTTCAAGTTCTAAATGAACGTGGGGTTCTGAAGGAATCATGCGGCAACAGGAGTTTATATAACAATTAATTAGACTCCCACGGCAAACTTTGTGTTAAAAACAGAAACGTCAGCGCATTGTGTCTCAATAAAGCTTACCCTTTGTTTAATAGCTGTCCACCTCACACTTTTTTTTCTTTTTTTCTAGTTTTTGTGATTTTTTTTTTCCGACGTTTGTTTGTTTGTTCTTTCAACTTTTTTTCTGTTGTTCTGGCGTTTTTTTCAGTATCACGTTATTTCGTGATAGTATCATGTTAAAACATGATGTTGTCCAGTCTCTTAGCCAACTGTTGGCCAGCTGGAAATCAGAAAAACTAGAAAAAGTCAAAAGTGACCTATTGGCAGTTGTACACTTTCGTACGTCGTGCCCCTGTTCAGGAAGTAAAGCAAAGATGGCAGGAAGTAATGCGGGAGAAAAACACTTTTTGGCTTCATGCATCAATGAGCACCTGCCATAGGAATAAATATGGCTCCATTTTGAATTCATCTTTCAGGTTTAATTATCATATGGGTCAGAACCTATTGAAGCGATAAGTATGTGACTTTATGCGATTAAGTTAAAGTGAGACGTTGCAGGTGAACAGGAAAAAAAATTGTAATTTAAAGATATCAATCCGAAACTTCTCCTGTAGTTTACTCACATAAATGGAAGAAAAAGGAGTTACACATTTTATCATGTAATGTTTTCATATAGAAATAAGGCATTTTATGAGTAAAAACGGCCAAAATTGCAAATTCTGACGTTTAAATCTGAAAAATGAACAGAACCAGGTTTCAATTTCTTGATTCTTTTTGTACAACAGAGTGCACCCGCTCAGCCACAGCCAGTGACAGAGAGAGCTCAGCCACAACCAGTGACAGAGAGAGCACCCGCTCAGCCACAGCCAGTGACAGAGAGAGCTCAGCCACAACCAGTGACAGAGAGAGCACCCGCTCAGCCACAGCCAGTGACAGAGAGAGCTCAGCCACAGCCAGTGACAGAGCAACAGAGTGCACCCGCTCAGCCACAGCCAGTGACAGAGAGAGCTCAGCCACAGCCAGTGACAGAGAGAGCACCCGCTCAGCCAGTGACAGAGAGAGCACCCGCTCAGCCACAGCCAGTGACAGAGAGAGCTCAGCCACAGCCAGTGACAGAGAGAGCCCCCGCTCAGCCAGTGACAGAGAGAGCACCCGCTCAGCCACAGCCAGTGATATAGAGAGCACCCGCTCAGCCACAGCCAGTGACAGAGAGAGCACCCGCTCAGCCACAGCCAGTGATATAGAGAGCACCCGCTCAGCCACAGCCAGTGACAGAGAGAGCTCCCGCTCAGCCACAGCCAGTGATATAGAGAGCACCCGCTCAGCCACAGCCAGTGATATAGAGAGCACCCGCTCCGCTACAGCCAGTGACAGAGAGAGCTCAGCCACAGCCAGTGACAGAGCAACAGAGTGCACCCGCTCCGCTACAGCCAGTGACAGAGAGAGCTCAGCCACAGCCAGTGACAGAGAGAGCACCCGCTCAGCCACAGCCAGTGACAGAGAGAGCTCAGCCACAGCCAGTGACAGAGAGAGCACCCGCTCAGCCACAGCCAGTGATATAGAGAGCACCCGCTCAGCCACAGCCAGTGATATAGAGAGCACCCGCTCCGCTACAGCCAGTGACAGAGAGAGCAACACAGAGAGCACCCGCTCAGCCACAGCCAGTGACAGAGAGAGCTCCCGCTCAGCCACAGCCAGTGATATAGAGAGCACCCGCTCAGCCACAGCCAGTGACAGAGAGAGCTCCCGCTCAGCCACAGCCAGTGATATAGAGAGCACCCGCTCAGCCACAGCCAGTGATATAGAGAGCACCCGCTCCGCTACAGCCAGTGACAGAGAGAGCTCAGCCACAGCCAGTGACAGAGCAACAGAGTGCACCCGCTCAGCCACAGCCAGTGACAGAGAGAGCTCAGCCACAGCCAGTGACAGAGCAACAGAGTGCACCCGCTCAGCCACAGCCAGTGACAGAGAGAGCTCAGCCACAGCCAGTGACAGAGAGAGCACCCGCTCAGTCACAGCCAGTGACAGAGAGCTCCCGCTCAGCCACAGCCAGTGACAGAGAGAGCACCCGCTCAGCCACAGCCAGTGATATAGAGAGCACCCGCTCCGCTACAGCCAGTGACAGAGAGAGCTCAGCCACAGCCAGTGACAGAGCAACAGAGTGCACCCGCTCAGCCACAGCCAGTGACAGAGAGAGCTCAGCCACAGCCAGTGACAGAGAGAGCACCCGCTCAGCCACAGCCAGTGACAGAGAGAGCAACCGCTCAGCCACAGCCAGTGACAGAGAGAGCACCCGCTCAGCCACAGCCAGTGACAGAGAGAGCACCCGCTCAGCCACAGCCAGTGACAGAGAGAGCACCCGCTCAGCCACAGCCAGTGACAGAGAGAGCTCAGCCACAGCCAGTGACAGAGAGAGCACCCGCTCAGCCACAGCCAGTGATATAGAGAGCACCCGCTCCGCTACAGCCAGTGACAGAGAGAGCTCAGCCACAGCCAGTGACAGAGCAACAGAGTGCACCCGCTCAGCCACAGCCAGTGACAGAGAGAGCTCAGCCACAGCCAGTGACAGAGAGAGCACCCGCTCAGCCACAGCCAGTGACAGAGAGAGCTCAGCCACAGCCAGTGACAGAGAGAGCACCCGCTCAGCCACAGCCAGTGACAGAGAGAGCTCAGCCACAACCAGTGACAGAGAGAGCACCCGCTCAGCCACAGCCAGTGACAGAGAGAGCTCAGCCACAACCAGTGACAGAGAGAGCTCAGCCACAGCCAGTGACAGAGAGAGCACCCGCTCAGTCACAGCCAGTGACAGAGAGAGCTCAGCCACAGCCAGTGACAGAGAGAGAAGTAGAGAGATGCACTGTTTGTTGCCTGTTTGTTGCAGAAGCACAGACACACAGAGAGATGGAGGACAGTTTATAGACCTGAGTGACCGTAGTACACCACATCAACCACACCCTAAATGTACTGAAAAGCAGTGTCTAGCTGGAAAAACATTGTCATTTCAACAAAAATGGTTTAAGGATTTTCCATGGCTGCATTACAATCCTGAAATAAAAGGAGTAGTGTGTTTTTAATCAATTGTTGACTGTTTTCATTTTGTTGAACCGTTTATTTTGTTCAAATATGACTGCAGTTTTATAAAAAACAAAGTTTATTTGTACAACTGTTTTCTAAATACTTTTTTTATTTTTTGACTGGGCAAATACAGTAGTATTCTACACATTGTACATCGTTATTGTATTTTTTTGCATCACAACTCCTTTAAAGTGGTGTTATAATTTCCATCTATTTATTGGTCCTCCAAACTGAGAGTTTCGCCCCTGGATATCAACAAATCCATTTGCACATTTTGTCAAAATCTTAAAGTCTCAAGATTGTTAAGTTTGGTGTAGGAGCTACTTTAAGACTTATCTTTATGTCTCTGTGGGAGAAAAAACTGTTTAAGAAACAGCCTTTCAGTAATAAAACATCTTTAGAAGCAGATTGGACAAGTTGATTGTTTCCACATGGAAGCCTGTATGTTGGGAGAGCAAACTGACCAAAAAACAAACAAATGGGGTTTGCCCAGTGGTGGAAAGTAGTAAAGTACAAAAGTAAAAGTACTGTACTTAAGTACATTTTTAGGTATCTGTACTTTACTTAAGTAAATTTTTTCAGTAGATCCCTTTACTTACTTTCAACTCCACTACATCGTTTAACTGGACTGAAGAGTAAAAGTATATTTTCTAAAGCATCTATAGAGAAAAATAACCTGTAAAGTTGCCTTAACGACCAAAACTCAACAGAATAAATCAATCAAGATTACAATTTGATGCTTTAATAGTTCTCCAAACCAAAAATAATTACTTTTACTTTTTACTCTTAAAGTACATTTTTAAAGGAGTACTTTAATACTTTTACTTAAGTAGGTTTTAAAATGCAATACTTTATTTGAGTATTTTTTTTGCTGTTTTATGTGTAATTTGACTTGAATAACAAAATGAAGCACTTCATCCACCTCTGGTTTTGCCTGTAGTGTATCACCTTCAAACTCTTCTAAAATGCAAAGTGATGAATACATATTTGCACAAACACAGCGTGGCGGTGATGTGAGACGCGCAGTGGAATCTGCTCATGACTCCAATGCAGAGTTAATTAGGAGGACCTCTATAGTTGGATCTCATCAGCACACAGCCTCTGGAAGAACTCCATATGAACAGGCAGGCTATTTTTAGACTTGTAGTTAATGCACTCTAATATTTGTAGTACAAAGAAATTAAGTCCATTCTACTGAGGTTGTGGGTTCAATGAGAAGACTTACTATCACTTATTTACAGTCTATGGCACTTACACAACTGGAACTGGCCATATCTTACAAAAACTAGTAGGAGTTAAATGTTTTGCTCTCTCTCACATTCTCACATAGAGCGCTATGTATTTTTCTGAAATCAAACTGCTCGTGTTTGGATTTTGAAGCGTTTCCTTTCAACAGAGGTGGGAGTACAGTACTTAGTAAAGTTACTTCAAAATTATGTTACATGTTAAAGTAGAATGTGGAGGTAGGCCTGTCACAATAAATATATCAATTTATTGCTCAATACATGATAGAAATGTATTTTTTTTGCTATTGGGTGAAGTTATAGTTATTTTTCTGTAATACAATCATATTTCAGCTGCATAAAATGGAATAAGTAACATTTATGACTCATTAGAGATACCAGTTAGGCGTAAACGTTTAATTCTGCTATTTATTTGTTGCATTTCATGTTGCATTTGTCTTTAGAAAATGAGATAATCCTGCTTTAGGGTTATTGTGTCAGTGGCATAAAGTAGTGCCATTAATTGTAATATTTTTCTGTGGAAATCGTACATTTGTTATCATGACGGCCTATGTGAAGGACAAAACAATAAAATCAGTCACAAAATCAGCAAGACAAGACAATTTGAAATCAACACGACGCCACCTGTGATTCATCTACCAGGTCTTACAATTTTGTGTGATATATTACTTCCAGGGACACATAAACCTTAAAGCAGATGCAGTATTGAAATGAAAATAACACGAGCTCCAGCAAATAACCAGCCACAGTGTAGTGGCGTCGATAAAAAGTCATAGAAGTTACTCATTTCATTCTCCACAGCTCAAATGTTACTGAAAAACAAAACAAAAAATCTCCCCAAAGTGCAAAGAAAATGCACACAATAATTACTGAACCCCAAATATGTATTATTCTTTTGATCATTTATTGAACAGGGACCGAAAAATGCCTTAACCTTGCCTCGACCTTTCATACTCAATAAAGTCTGCAAGTAAATGTTCTGCTGCTTGTCTCTGTGAATATTTTATTGTTTTACCTGTAATATTCCACAATATTCAGTTTACTCTCACATTTATTCATCACAGGTGCTTTATTTGGTAAAAGACGCCTTGAAAAACACACATTCTTACAGTGAGCAGGGTTGCCTCTCCGCAGATCTGAACTGTAACTTGGCCTGGTGGCGTCGACTGCTGTCTCCATGGAGATAGCTAGAGATTAGCGGTGAGATTAAGGCCTCAGTGGGTCAGAAATGGTTAAAAAGACCCACGTTGGGAGATCTTTCATGTCAATACGCGCACAGCCGTACTTAACGCCGCGGGATCGCCACAAGCCGCTAGCGCACGTGAGACTTTGGCCAATCGGCAGACTCCAAGAAATCCCTGAGCTAATTCTCTGCATTAATTGGGGGCGAGGGGGAAATGTTGCCACCTGTTTTGTTTAGGCAGTCTCTTTGATTTTGCAGTTTTCAAAGTGAAGAGGTTAAGTAGGTTAGCGTTAATCTTGTAATTAGCATAACCTAGCGCAGCGACAAACAAATTGTGTATTCCTTTTAATACGCGGCAGGGTAAACAGCTCTCAGTGCCAGTTAGCATCTGTCGTAGCATGCCAAGTGGATTCTGTGTCTGCAATGCATTTTTCATTCAGGTACAAATGGACAGTTGTGGTTGGATAGAAGCTAAGTGACATCTTACTTAGGCCTGCAGATTGTGTGGAGGGTAGGGTTTAACGGATGTCATATTTTGAGACGGATATTTTTGTGTTATATGCAGGAAGAAACATTGCGAGTTTGTTTTTTATTCTGTATTATTTTGTCATAAATTGATTCATCTTGACGGCAATACTTTAGTTAAAGGACCACATAAAAGGCAAACGTACGGCTTCATTATGTCTCTGTTAGATCTATATAATTTATAGACTTACTTTTACATGTTTTTTTTTTTTTGTCTTAAAGGGGTTGTACCAGATTTTTACTGTTTTGAAAAGTGAAAAACAGAACTAGTTCATTTTACACTCTTTACATCAGTCACATGTATCGCTCACTTTCTTAATGCAGTTCCAGCATCCTAAATACTCACAGCCATGAGTTTAGAAGCACTTTGCACGAGTTTCTGAGCCCAGAGCGTCACAGATCATCATGGTAAAGCTAACAAACATAAGCATGCTAATGGTGTACTTCCTGTTTCTAGTAGAATAAAACGCTCTGCAAATAGATGGAGAAAGTGCTGTGGTTTCATTTTCACATTCATATGCTTCTACAATATAGGTTTATAGGCAAAATAGGTTTTACTTTATTATATACAAAAAATTGGGTACAGGAACTTGCTCTGTTTTTCACATTTCTTTTTAAATTAAAGTTTTAAAGATGTAACCGACCAGCAGTCTTTGTCCTTTAAGATTGCTGTTTTATACACAAGCACTCCTTCAACTTAAACGCAACTTTAAAAAGTATTTGAAATAAAGTACCTAAATTGAAATTAAATATATAAATCTGTCTTTTATCAGTTAAAGCCCCGGTATACGTAGAATAAATGTTCAGTTTCTTAACTTAGGCTATATATTTACATATTGACTTTACAAAGAGGATTTGACAGCACAGAGTGTCACAGTAGGCCACAGCAGAAGGATTTCCTGTCTCTGTGTCTCCTTCTTCATGATCTTATTGAGTTCATTAACATCATATGTATGGACACTATAATCTTAAGAAGTGTTTAATAAATGTTTTATAAATAGTGTACAAACTAATAGCTGAATAACCACCATCTAACAATTACCACTTAGTTAGCGACTAATCTATGGTCCCTAAACTTAAGTGTTACCACCTTGATATACAGCAGTGGCTCAGTGGTTGCAGAGGGTGTGTCCTTGGGCAAAACTTTGCTTATGAATGAAAGATTCAGATTCAGATTAGAAACCTCACTTCTGAATTATATAAAAGTGTATTGTTTTTAGAGGTGTATTTGTTTTTAAAAGTATTAATTAAGTTATTACCAATTTGTATGTAACTTCTATCTTCAGATCCAATGCTCCACAGGCAGGTGGCACCTCTTCTGTGCCG
Organism: Rhinogobius similis; assembly: GCA_019453435.1. Taxonomy (NCBI): domain Eukaryota; kingdom Metazoa; phylum Chordata; class Actinopteri; order Gobiiformes; family Gobiidae; genus Rhinogobius; species Rhinogobius similis. The sequence goes on from CM033634.1 coordinate 26,904,623, forward strand.
CAGTCAGGACGGTCCCAGCAGCAGAGTGGAAGGCGGTCACTTTCCTTCCCCACCAGACACACTGGAGACATGAAGACGGCACTCAAAGACTTCACAACATGTCCGTGGAGTTAATGATGACTCTTCTTGCACACTGGAGGAGTTCATGAGCAGGTCTCGTCCTCAGTGATGTTGACCATAAGGTTTGGGTCGAGATCAAACCCAAAGTACAGATGAACCAATTGAACTATCAGAGGCACGGTCTGCACCAGGAGAAGAGAGTTGCCTGCAGCCACAGGACACCGATACAGAGTCCAGAGGAGAGATGAAGCAGATACTAAACCTCCACCAGAGGCCCATGAGCCAGACCCCAGCAGCCACAGCAGACCACTTCTGGTACAGATGAAACACTGGAGGTGAGATCCCAAAGGTGATCTAAGGATGAAAATAATTTAAAAACAACATTATGAGTTAAGACCTAGAATACAAAATGAGTGTAGACAGTATTTAGGCTAATAAAATAAATACATCAAATTAATAACAAAAAATAAAAAAATATACAAGGTATTTTTGCCGAAATGACCATGAAAAGGTGCATTCTGTTCTTCTCACCCGTGCCTGGTGGTTGAGTGGTCAAATGCTGCGTTCCAGTTGTCCTCAGAGGTCAGATCAGGACCCCAAGTTCATCCGAGTAAGGAAAGGCTGTGCCTTTCGTTTGGTGAAAGTTTGATATCTGACAGGTAAAATAATAGTTTTTGCGCTCTTTTCCCTTTTTTGCAGTCAATTGTCCACTTCTGTGAACCTGCTCCTGTGCAGCCTTTGGGCCTCAACAGTTATACATGCTCTGTTATGTTAATGTTACTAACATCCACACGGAGCTAATGTCAGCAAAAGCAGGAATTCACTTTCAAAAAATGCTATATAAATAAAGCATATTTAGTAGTGTGGGGTCTGTGCACCTGGCCAGTGGCAGACCCACCCTTAAAAGGGGCACTACGTCGATAGGTTCACCCCTCACCCCTCCTCCCACCTTGACATCAGAGAGGAGCTGGGTCATGGCCGCAAGGCAAGAGGATGGCGTAAAGCGCAGCAACTGAGAAAATTGCGCCGGTATCGTGAGTGGGTTGTAGTACTTTTGATTTCCTAGTCTGCGTAAGGCTAATTGTGATTGTTTTAGGTCACCATGGCCCGGCGTTGGAGCTCTCCCTTCACTGAGTAGGTGTTTTGGGCAGCCACTTGGGACGTGGCGGCACACAAACCACTATTCCGGTATGTTCTTAATGCATGTGCACTTATTCACTTAATCTATACAAGTTTTAGAACATTATTGTATTGTCACACAGGCTCCTGTTGGCGGCGCTCAGGTGTCTAAGATTGATATCTCTGACCCAAAGAGCCCTGAGACACAACACCATCACTAGAAAACAAAACAAAAAATTACCTTTATGACACTTAAACACAATTTGCATAATAATTTGGAACACAGTGTAGTAGGTCTGCTAAAGTCTGAAGCACTGCCCCCACTGTGTGGCTGTGCGTAATTGTCACCAAACACATTGAAATTGGTGCATAAAACCCATATGCACACGGCTCCCATCATCTCATCATCATTGCTTTTAAAGTGCCAATTACACAGGGTTAAGTCCGTCTCTGAGGGACTACACCTGTCCAGCATGTGAGTTGCAAAGGGCTGATCTTTCCCACATAACAATGTGTGTATATGTTGATAGATACACATCACCTGACTGCAGCTGCGGCTCAGAGTCAGAGTTGATGTATTGATGCAGAGTGGTTATCTGATCCAAAGATTGGTGGTTCGAACATCCTTGGTTTATGGTCATATATATCCACTGCCCCACAGGCTGGGTTCCAGCTCCCTCAGCTGAATACTGCTGCTGTGTCCTTGAGCACGACACTTAGCCCTTCTCTCCCTCAGTTCCATTTTAGTAACCTCTATGACTCATTATAGAGTATACAACATTGTTTATCATGATAGTTTATTGTATATATATATATATATATATATGTATATAATCTATATGTATATTGTGTATTGTATGTATATATGGATATTTATTTATTGCAGCTCATATTTTCAACATAGCCCTGCGACGAGTTGGCCACTGTCCAGGGTGTACCCCGCCTAAGGCCCAAAGTCACTGGGATAGGCTCCAGTCACCCGCGACCCCTAACGGGAATAAGCGGTAGAAAATGAATGAATATTTTCAACATTTAGTAACGGATTTACCTGCTTTGGACAGTTTGTGTAAGAAGCATTTGTAGCTTCAATATTATCGTTTATCTTGTTACTTGCAGTAGCAAGATATCAATCTTCAAATCCAATCCAGATTGAACAGCTGGGTGATGTTTTTCCTGTAGGTGTGTATTACTATCTGGTCATTTACTGCACGATTGGATAAATCTAAACTCATTTGATTAAAAATGATCCACGCTTAGTCTCCATTTGAAAAATTACTCCAACTCCACCTGTCCAAAAAAACACCCAATTCAAATGCCATATCTGAAGGTACCTGCTTTTCTATTGCACTTTTTTCATAATATTCATCTTACTCCTCCCCCTCCTGCTTCGTGAGCATATTGTCGCGTCACAGCCGACTGGACCAGTCTATGTGACGTACCTAAGCACGCAGAGTAATGACTTTACTTGCGGTTGGTGTGTGAGCACAGCGCTGCCTCTGTACCCCTTTCCCTGACTAATGGGGCCCCCAGGCACCCGACCACTGCGCGACACGTGGAAGAGAGAATTAGACTTTGAAAATGTGAGGCAATCAAAGAGAAAGAGCTCATTTTGGATTACTTTGTGGGGTCCGACTGATGATTGTAAATAAATGTTATCTCAATTAGTGTTTTTGAGCAAATGGTGTTCTTCTAAGGGGGGTTTGGATGTGGTAAGTGTGTGAGGAGGATCAAACAGAAGAATTATGCAGCCCATGGCCTCGTTAGTGTAATTATGGGTGAGTTAAAGATCTCAAATCTGCTTGTATGTCCTGAGTAAGATAAGAGTGAATACATTTCCTGCCGGCCTGGACCATTTTGTTATCTAGCAGTGTTTCTGTGTGGGGTTGAAAATTGTCGGCGTGTAAATTTTGTTATTTTTATTTTAGCCCACCTTAACCCTGATTGTAGATTTTGAATTCTGTGTTTGACTCGTCTTTAAATGCTACAGCTTGTTAGTAATGAGTACCACGGACAGCACCGTTTGGACTATAGGTCTGCGTCTGATTTTGGGTACTTTTAAATAATATTAACAGATTTCATTGTTTATGCAATCACCATCATCAAAATCTTCCTCATAAATTTTGCACTGTAGGCTTCTTGATTTTTACTGTCTTAAAAATGTAAAAAAGTATTTCTGTCCTAACGCATTTCGAGCATCCCAGTTATTCACTTCGATGAGTTAATAAGCTTTTTACACAACTTTCAGAGGCCAGAGCGAGTTTGGCTCTCACTTGATGCCTCTGCTAACAACAGCTAGCATACTAAAAGGGCACCAGTGCTACTTCCTGTTTTGCGGCCAATAGACACGCTCTTAATTAGATACAGACAACACACAGTGGTCTTCTTTTGACCCAAGAGCTGCACAGTATCTGTACTTGGGCGAAGCAGATCTTAGCTGCATGAAATCGGGTTCCCTTCAAGTATCAATCAATCAAGCATAATTTATTTGTATAACACTTTTCAACAGCCAAGGTGTGCACAAAGTGTTTCACAGAGGCAATAAGAAACATATTAAATTAAACATAAGTAAAAGACATGTGTTAAAATAGAACTATGTGTCAGAAGCCTAAAGAGGCGTGTCTTAAGATGTGACCTGAAGAGTGACAGTTCAGTTATAGATCTCAGTTCAGGAGGAAGACCATTCCAGAGCTTTGGACCAAACACTGAGAGCACACAGTCGCCCCACTTCTTATACCTGGACCCTGGGACCAGAGAGGTGTGGTCAGAGAAGCGCAGTGCCCTGGCCGGGTGGTGGACAGTCAGCAGGTCTGAGAGGGAGGCTGGATCGTGACCACTGAGGGCTTTGTGCACAAAAGGAAGCACTTTGAAATGTACCCTAAATTCCACTGGGAGCCAGTGAAGAGAGCGGAGGACAGGAGAGATATGAGCGTGTTTAGAGGTGTTGGAGAGGAGCCGTGCTGCTGCATTCTGAACCAGCTGAAGTCTGTAGAGGTTTGTTCAGTCCAGTGTAGGGTGCGTTGCAGTTATCAATCCTTGAGCTGGTGATGGCATGAATGGCCTTCTCCAGGTCAGCATGGGGCACAAAAGGTGTTACTTCAACCAGGACCCTAAGCTGGAAGAAGCTAGCTTGTCTAGTTTGTCAAATCTGAGATTGTGGTCAAAGAGGACACCCAGGTTTCTCACAGTAGGAGCAAACTGTGATGTTAAGGGGCCAAAGCTCATCGTGCTGTATCTAGCTGCAGACATGAGGGCTTAAGTCGGGACTTGAATTCGAGTCAAAATACTTGAATTGTTGTTTTTTTTAAACTTGGGACTTGACTTGATAAAATAGACCATGACTTGGAATTTGAATTGGGCTTGGACCTTTGTGACTTGAGACAACTTGATGTTTAACTCCTCTTCCAAAATCAGTTTTCTCTTTAGATGCATTCAGTGTTTACAGGAACAAACTGGTCCTTCTGCACTTCTCTATTTGTGACTAGGACTTTTTAAAGAACCATTTACAAGAGCCAGATGGATTTGAGGACTTGAAACAAAAAGCATAGGACTTGGACTTGTGGGCCACTGACTTGGGACTTGACTTGGACTTGGCTCCGGCTTGAGGCCAAAGACTCGAGATTTACTTAGGAATTGCAAAACAAAGACTTGGCTCTACCTGTGCAAGCCTTATCTCTGCTCTGGGAAGCCTCGATGTAACCACATAGAGCACTTTATCATTGACCAGTTCATTGACTGTAGGTTTCGTGGTTTTTCAGCAGTAAGCGACTAAAAGAGACATTTGTCAAGTATGACAGAATGCCAATAGTTTACATTTCGTCAAATCTATGAATAGACTACACTAGTGTCCTATTATCCTCCGAGCTAATCCAGCCACTTTACTATATGACAGGTACAGTTACACTCATAGTCATCAGTGATTTAGCTCTCCAAACCCTCTTGGCTTAAGCTTTTAACAGCCTTCTTCATGTCCCACTGATATCACTAATAGCTTAAGTGCTGATTGGCCATTCGTCCCGGAGCACAGAGTCTCTTCATTAGAGTGCCGCGTGGTCCCTTGGGTGCTCAGCAGAGGGAAGTGTTCACCTCTCCTCGCTGCATCAGCATAGCACGGCCAGATACATCTCTAAATGGGTTATTGATCAAACTATTAGAGAGAGCAAACCCAGGGATTAACTCTGTCGGCCAGGGCCAGGGTGAAGGGGAAAAGGAGAGGGAGACACAGGCGTACGATTGGCTCAGCCCTCTGCCACTAACAGTAGCTTTACACTTTCTTTTAAATGTTTACTTTAATGTACAATGCATAATCTTTCTGGTGGAGAGTAAAACTGTTGATTTCACAGGTGCTATTACTGCTAAAATCACTGATAAAGGGTGCCCTCTCCACAGATCTGACTCATACTATGGGACATTCTCAGCAAAGCAAATCGATTCCATTCAATTAATTTTTGTAGAACTAGAAATCACAGCAGTCAGTCAGTCACCAACAGAAAAGAATTAGAAAACACTAAAACAGTCAGTCAGAAGCAGAAACAGGAAATGGACAGCGCCCCTATCCTTAAACACTCCTTCTCTGTGAGTAACTCCAAACGATCCTATAACATCTACTTGGAGACAAGCAGCCAGACTGTCTAGCAGAAAAGTTAAAGTGCCGAGTAGGCCATTTAGTTTAAATTTGTCACATTTATTCGGTGCACTTTTACTTTTATGGAAATGTGTTTTACTTCAAGTTCATTCACATTTTCATACAGCCTTGTCCACAACTTGCCTGGCCAGTCAACCATATCCTTTCTCTCTTATTTCTAACGCGTGTAATAAACAAGCGGAGTAGCCAATCAGAGAAATGCATGGTCTGTTCAGGTCCAACATGGCAGGTGAATCATCCACCAGAAATGTGACATAGTGCTTCTTTAAACTTTTTTCCCTTTACATCTAATTGAAATGAGTTTTACTTCAAAGAGTTCATTTACATATTCATACCGCTGAGTATGCAACATGGAGGAAACAGAGGTATTTTCTTGGGTCTGTTCTTTATCATGTGACATCTATACATCTTATAAAATAAAATCAATTGTGCAGTGGACACTGGGCTTAAATTTAGACCTAATAAAATGTATAAATTATATCCAAAGTTCATTATCCATAATAATACATATAAATCAATTAATAAATGGATTGCAGTGAGTCTTTTTTAATTGTTCCTTTTCAGATTTTCAAGAAGTACAATTACAAGTTCAGACATTGTTTTAGCTATGCTGCCCTTGGAGAAAGTGTGGCAGCTTCAACACTGTCCTCTGGTTCTTCCTACTTTCCCCAAGATTGTAGTTCAGATTATAGTTTGTTCATTGCTGTTCACATGTTTTTCATCCCCCACTTTCCTCGGGGAGTAGAGACTGTTTCAGACACTGCAGCTGCTCCAGTGAGGACCCCCCCATCTCACGACCCTGACCCGTAGACCCGGATGTTCCTCGACTGCCAAGTGGAACTCTCTCTACTCTAGATGAACAGTTCCTCATCTGCCTGGAGGAACTCTCTATACATTGGCTGAACTGCTCCTCATTTGCCTGGTGGAACTCCTTCTACACTAGATGAACTGCTCCTCATCTGCCTGGAGGAACTTTCTGTACACTAGATGTACTGTTCATCTGTCTGGAGGAACTCTCGCTACATTAGATGAACTGCTCCTCATCTATTAGGAGGAACTCTCTCTACTCTAGATGAACTGCACCTCATCTGCCTGGTGGAACTCAATACATTGGATGAACTGCTCCTCATTTGCCTGGTGGAACTCTCTTTACACTAGATGAACTGCTCCTCATCTGCCCGGCAGAACTGTCTTTACTCTAGATGAACTGCTCCTCAACTGCCTGGAGGAACTGTCTCTACTCTAGATTAACAGTTCCTCATCTACCTGTGCCTGGATGAACTCTCTCTACACTAGAAGAATGGTTCCTCATCTGCCTGGAGTAACTCTCTCTACACTAGATGAACTGTTCTTCAACTGCCTGGAAGAACTGTCTCTACTCTAGATGAACGGTTCCTCACCTGCCTGTACCTGGAGGAACTCTCTCTACACTAGATGATCCACTTTCCCTCCTCCTGAGTGGTTCAGTCCAAATGGATGTGTCAGTCCAGTCTGCAAATTGTCCGTCAGTGGGAGTAGGATCTCTCCTTCACTGTGGTTCTCCCCGAGGTTTATACTTTTTCCCACAGGTTTTTTTTGTAGTTTTTCCTTGCCGAGAAGCAGGGTCAAGGACAGGGGGCGCTCTGGGACAGTTATCCATTTGCTAAATTCTTTTGAACATCGTTAACTATTTCTCACCCGTCGAGGCAACTGCTGTTGTGGTTTTGTGCTTTACAAAATTAAATTGAATTTAATTGTTTAGATTTTTTTCATCCCAATTGGTTTACGTAATTCATTTCAGTTTCTTCTGACATATTTTTAATAAATACACACACTTTGCCAACTTCAAACCTCTGTATTTTCCAGTTCTGGTGACTTCAGCCTGCCTGTTCTGTTCTTCTCCTCTTCCTCCTCCGTCCACAGCAAGCTCCTTTACTGATCCCCTGTCGGCTGGAGATGCGCTGCTTTGTGGAGCATGAGAAAATGGCTTTGAGCAAATGAGCACAAAGCCTGGGGGACGCCGTTGTTCTCAAAATATGGTCTGGGATGGATGAGCACGTGAAAGCTCTTTATTTATTTGAAAATCGTTTGTTTTCCCCGCAGCGCTGGTGTGGCATGCTTTACCTGGTTCAGACATTAAACCCCAGATGACACTAAGCCAGGCTGTTGTTTTTAATTGAAGTGAAGCTTTTTTGCGCTGTCCAATTAAATCTCTCATTAGACTTCTCTGGTTTTGATGTGTGGACCAAAAAGTATGTATTTTAACACTAAAATGGACAGAAGAAAGTAAAGGAAGTTGTTGTTATTCTCCAAATTAGACCTCCTTTTTTCTATATGTGTTTATTGTTTCGGATCTTGAATTGCTTGCATACTTTCTCCAGCTACTTTCCTCTGCCCAATTATATTTTAAAACTCTGAAGATGGATATTTGAAATGTTCTAAGTTCCTTCGTGGAGCCCTGTGTGTGAAGTTAAACAGTTTAAATGAGACTAATGACAATCAAGTTTACAGTTAAGGACAATGTTTCTGAAATCGAGGCGTTTCAGCTGCATCCGGAGTTACATTTACTTGAGTAACATTTTTAAGAATAGTAGTTTTCGGACTGCACTTGATTTGACTTCTTACTTTAGTAACAGTTTGGGCTCCTCTTACCTCTGTGAGTAAGCCTATAGTGACAAAAGCAAATAACAAATAAGCAGCCGCTATAGGTGTTGAACATTTTCAGTTCCTGGTACTTTTGTTTTGTTTTTTCTGTTTTTTCTGTTTTTGTTTTTGAGGAGGAAGCTTTTTTAGCCTCTCCTCAGGGGCAGGTACTTTCACGTTTTTTAACAAGAGATTTACAACTTTATTGGATGGATTTAATGTTTAATTAATTTTCCAACATTTTCTGATTCCTCTGACCAAATGGCACGGGGATAAAAGGCAAGGCACGTTTGTTTGTTGAGCACAATTTGTACACAAAGTGCTTTACATAGCAGAATAAAATAAAATCACAAAGCAGATGAAGAGTGAGAATCTTTATACACATTTCTTTAATAAATAAGAAAGACATATTTACTGATCAAGTTACTTTTTTACTTGTATTAACAAAAAGGTTTTGGGTCTGACAAGAAAGTACCTGTCCCTGAGTAGGAACTAAAGTCCAGATACACACCCACTGCATGTGCTTACTTCATTCTCCAAGTTTTTTGTTAATCTGTGATACACCTAGAATTCAGCCACGTCCTGTAGCCATTTCAGTTCAAAAGAAATTAAATGCACTGTTTATTCTTGTGGTCTCAGCATGGCCCAGCAGAGTGACACTTTGTTTTGATGAAGTTTACAGTGACGTACTTTAAAGGGACAAACAGAAATTGACATCGTAGTTTTCAACCTGTTGTTTCTTTCATAATGGTGTTTTAAATCAATATTGCAATTTAAAGGGGCACTTTGGCACTGATGGAGGATTTCATGAGGAAATCAGGTGACAGACCCTAAACCTACATAAGTGCACCTTTAACTTGTCCAAAATATAAAATAATGATCTACAATAGCTCAGATCGAAGAGGGCCACGCAATATGACTTATTTAATGTTTAAAATGTATGTTACAACTAGAACAAAGACAATAATGTGTATATACTTTAATTTCTTTGTTGCTAATTGTGCTGTCTTTGATAGGCAGGAATCGGAATGACAAATCACAGAAATGACGGCAGCTCCGGAATCTCAACACATGACTAGTTTTATGGGTTTGTTGTTTACTCCGTGTGGTGGTGGTAGAGAAGGATTGGTATTTACTGTCACACCTCACTTCACCAGAAGACAAGAGCAGCTGGCACCAAGACTGGCAGCCATGTTTACTGTGAGGATCCACGGCTCCTCCTCACGGGTCACGAGGAGACACACACACAGTCCTGAGTCAGGGTCATGTCCTCTGGTCACTGAAAGCCACACATTTAACACAAATGCACCATGGGTTATAAAAAGGTACTTTTAAATTAAACCTGGGGTTAACTCATTTGCATAATTGAGTAAAAAGTGTTTTTGAAAAATATAAACAAATATAGCCAGGCTGAAAAACATCAGTTGCCTATACTTAGAAATGAGCTTCACGTTTCAATAAAAGTGAAAGTTGAATTGAATGAGTGCTGATCAGAGAGTATTTTCCACAGCAAGAACAGCTTCTGCACACATAGGGTCCAGCTGTCCGTCTCCTCCTGAACACATCACACGTTCAACATTAACATAACAGCAGTAATGCTCCACAGAGAGGGGCTGAAGTCACTGACCAAACTGCAGCAGTCTGATGTCGCAGCTGAACACGATCCTGCCGCGCAGCCGCAGCTCCACGCGGTTCCACTCGCGCGTCTGCACCAGCTCGTGCGGGTGTCCGCGTGCCGTCAGCGCGGCTGCGCAGTGCGCACACACGTTAGCTACAGCTAAAGCAGATGTTTGAGAATGTTGAATAAGTGGCCGCTCTTACCCCGGATGCCCTGCAGACGGTAGGTCCGGTGCTGCACGAGCCCACAGGCCTCGTACGGCCCGTACAGCACAGTCACGAGCGCCGGCTCGCTCATGTTTGTTGTTGGTTGCCTTGGTGACTCTTGATACACTGCTGCGCATGTGCTGTAGCCTCCAGTGACTTAACAGTTATGTCTTACAATAGCAATAGAAAGTGAACTAAATGAAACACTACATTATTTGTAATACTAGACTTTATTAAAGGTGAAATACTTACATCGTTCTGTATGTACACATTGTACTTTAACAATAGGCAATAGATTATCCCTTCATATTGTCACTCTTGTATTGCAAAATAAATACACTTTGATTGTTGCACATCTAATACATAGTTTTAGGCCTATACAGTCCAACTTTGACACTGGGGACAGGAGGGAGCACAGTATCAGTCTCAGTTATTTGAGTGCTTAAACTCAGTAATAACATTATTATTGCACATAAACAAACTGTTCAAAAGGACAGCAAAAGATTGCATAGAACTTGTCGTTCCACATGAAGATAAATATGATGGCCGCATGCAACTCATCAATAGATTAAATACAGTTTAGTGGTCTCATAATAATTTAATATTTTTGTACTTCTTTATTTAACCTGCTATTTTACCACATATCAGTATAATCTCTACCTAAATAACTTAACAGCACACAGTTTATTTAACACAGCTCTGAATTCAAGAACACACTGGTGTTTGTCATATATAGACTATTGTCAGGTTATAATTCCTCTAAAGTGAATCTGTCCAGTAACATTGAAGTATATGTATACTATTTACTGCACAATGTAAGTACCACTGCTTTACGTAGAACAGAGTGACTGTATCTTTACTTAAGTGCACTTGTACATTAGTCAGTCCTTGTCCTCAGCGTCCTCCCTGTGCTGGTCTCTGCTCAGCCGCCTTCACCTCCACTTTGGGCACAGACGCCTGGTTGTCTCCTCTGTGTGTGGCGTTACCCTTGCTCTCCGCTCTCTGACCCTGTTTCGGTTGTTTGTGTTCACTTGTGTTGCAGGTGGGCTTGCAGGTATTGCACAGGTCCCTCATGTCCACCAGCGCCTGCTCCACAGCCTTGGAGAAACCCGCCGAGCACGTCTGGGGGCTGTCGTAGAAGCTGGAGATGCAGAAGATGATGTGGTCCGACTGAGGGTTGTAGCATGCACCGTAACCATTTGGCACCACCGGGCCATAGCAGCAGAACATCTCCACTGTGGTAGGAACCTGGTGGATGAAACGGGTCATAAAAAACAAGAAAAGTAACTGTTACCATTCAAGTTATTCACCTTATTCCTGAGGTTGTCTTGGACGCTGCCATCTTTTTTAGTTTACATAGGGCAGACGAGCTCAACAGCAAATAAGTTCTACTCGGACTACAAAGCCATTATTAGGCCGCCCAGGAAATCAGTGCATTGCTGATTTGTTTTTGTATGTGTTCATTAAACATTTTACACAAATCCATCTACGCAAAAGTGGGCGGGACGGAATAAGGTGAATAACATTTAGGGCAATATTTTATGGTCTATGAACTTTATTGGGCAATACTAGAAACAGTACAATCTGGGGAGAGAGTGGGGAGGACAAATGAAGGAGCCAGAATCCGATGGAATGTTGATGACACTGAAACGATTGGGTATTTAGTAAAACAGTAGTTGAAAAAGTTTCCCCAAAATTCCTTATGCTGCGTTCCAAATGTCCTCAGAGGTCTCCGTTCCTAGATTCACCTTGTAAATTTAAACTGGGACTTCCTTGAACAAAACTAGAGAGTGAAAAGACAAAATCACAGAGAAATAGAGTAGTCCAATAATAAACCAGAAAATAAAAATGCGTGTCCCCCTAGGTATCGGTCCCATCTGTCCCAGTGTCTGGTGCATTTGTCCATATTCAAATTGAAAGTAGAAGTCAGTTTTTCCATTTTGTAAATGTCCAAAGTTATTTCAGTCCAGTGCTTGATAATCGGCTCTGTAACTATCATTCATTTTCTTGTTATTATTTATTTTTTTGCTGCAGCCACAAGTACATTCCAAATATCCATCTATTGTTTCCGCTGTTGGAGTTTTAGGTCCTATAGTATTCAAATCAAATGGAATATGTTGCCTCATTAATCTCAGTGCAATATTTATGAATAATAGGGCAGTCAAAACACATGGTAGTGATGTGCTACTTGATAGACACATTTTATCCAGCAACACTATTTTCCCTGTGAATAATGTGCACTATGACATGGTGTTATAAAATATCATGATACATTTTTCAAACAGAATTCTTTCCAGACATTTTCTGCTTCGCCATTTGGATGTGCTTATATACTCCGAGTTCCGAGAACGACTGGAACGCAACGGGAAGTTTTCAGCTTTGGAAAATTGGATGTTTTTTAAACTCACACACATTACAAACGCTTTTTCCCCGCCCGCCATCAACTCTCGTCTCATTTGAATTAACAACCTTTTTGTTTGTGAGTCGGTAAGCACTAACCTAAAATCTTACCTGACTGGTGGAGAGAATAAACTGGTTACTGATGAGATACGCCTCATCTTTGAAAATCTCTGGCGTCTCCATCTTCAGCTCTCGTGCTATTTCCCGCAGTCCCAGTAGATGATTGTCTATGGCCATCCCTGTAATCGCCTAAAACAGTAAAATACGCTTTAACTTTATCTAAAATTATTCATGAAATGCAGTTTTAATGATGCCACTTACCCGAATTGTATACTTTGTTTGTGCTGCTATGGCGCCTTGTAACAACTCCATCTTCTCCTGGAACAAAGAATCAATAAACAAATCTATTAATCTCAAGCTTAAATATAGAGAGAAGGAAAGATTATGTGACAGCCAGAAAAATATGGGAAAGCCCTATATTGTTTTATTATTCAGATAGATTTATATTGCACACTGCCAGCAGCAGCAGAGAGCATTTATTACGCGCTGACACGATGACTACAGACGCTATTAAACATCTTACGCTTGAACTCAATTTCCCATCAGTCATCGCTGTGACAAAGGCCAGCGCTTGAGGCGTGGCTGAGCGGATGTTGTCCACTCGTCCCTCTCGGAAGCGTCGGGTAGAAGCGCTCTCGTAGGTGGACACCGGTCTGCCGTGACACCTAGAGTTGGAAAAACGTGCGAGAAGATGGATAGTTATATGATATGTGAAAATTTCATGATATTTAAAACACTTTACTGCAAAATCATACAGTGCCCTGGTGGAATTGGGTTAGTGAGCGACGTATAGATATTTCCCTTGGTATATTTATCATGTGATGTGTTCTGTCTGGGTATAAACAACATTGTGAGCAAAGATGCCCCAATGACCTTTTAAAAAGCAGGATTTATTCCCTGATGAGGCATTTTTATTTTGCTTCTATGTGGTTGTAAAAGCAGTGGATGTCTTGTTTCTGGGGAATTTAAAGTTTTACATCCGACAGTTAAACTATTGATATTACAGGTTTTTTCTCTTTCCTGCCCCCCTGTGCTGCCGTTGATCTTCTGCAGTTATAAATACATTGTTATGCTAATGTCGCTAACGTCTACACAGAGTTTTATAACTTAGAGATGTAATAACACTGTCCGGGTTAATACATTAACTTAATTGGATCCATATTTTGGTTGCTTTGACTGTAATATATTGCTCATAGTTTTTGTTTTGTTTTTTTAAAATTCGTTTTTTTCTTAAGGACAGCTGAAACGCAGCAATATTTTGCTTTTGTCTGCTGGTAGTTACAATCCATGACACCAGTAGATCATTGTGGGAGAAAATAGAGTTTCTCCCCTGTGTCAGTCAAACACTGCCAGCTCAGCTCTTGTTATCTTTGCCTGCGTCATCAAAGGTATATGATGCTCTACAACAGAAGCATAGCCAGACTGGACTGGACTGGAATACACACTTGCAATATCTCAGGGTTCATGTCTCTGGGTCCCATACTGATGGAAATGAACTTCTCCTGTGTTAGGACTCCAGCCTCGTGCCTCTTAATTGTCAGGCTTTGTCAATTTATTGAACAGCAGGGGTATCCAAACTGCCAAACTGATTCCTGCTAAATTGGCCCAAACATTCCTAAAAATAGGGTGAATGAAGCTAAATGCATTGTTAGAACATGGTTAAAAGCTCAACGCATAATGTGTTCTTTAAATTGTTGAAGATTCATCAAAACTATGCCAAATGCTACATTTTGAATGAGTCACTTCATTGTCATGTCGTCAGTGGTATTCCCCTTATTCCAGCCTGCTCACTTCTGCCTCTTTTTGCTATGGAGCCACACTTCCAACATAATGGCACTTTCGGTTTGGCGAGAACTTGATTCACGCAAGTGGCAAACGAGGGAAAGGTTGCCGCTAAAATATGATATAAAGTAGAGGGATTTGTATAAAATCTTCTTTGTACTTGTGCAACAACAAGTCATCAGTGCACTGATGTCTCTGGACGGCCTGAAAACAGCTTTGAGCTTGCCTGCACGCAAACGACACAATATTGATGTAAAGCAATTACTCAAACATGCATGAATCACTCTAAATACATCTTCAATAAGGTAAAAAAAAAGCTCCTAAATGTACATTTTGCTTAATAATGTCTCTCCCTGGGTAATCACTGGATGGCATCATGAGCTTTAAAGAGGGAGACTGACTAAATATGCCAAAGCTGCACACTGGTTTCAGATTGGTGCAAGAAGATAACTATGGGAAGAAATACATGTTCTCTTACCTGTAGTACGCTAACTGCAGCGCCACTTGGATATAAGCATCGGGACTCATCTTCTGCTTCTTTATAAACTCCTTTCCGTACTCGTAGAATTTATACACGTTCATGTCCAGATTTTTCACCAGCCTGGACACCCAAAAAGATCGTTTGGTTTCATACGTTTGCGGCACTTTCGTTTTGGTTGTTTCCTCACGCTGACCTCTGCAGCTTCTCGGCCGATGCAGACAGGAGTTTGTGGATTTCCGGGCTGCACTTCCACCTGAGCCTCCGCGGTGCAGGCAGCTCGCTCACACTGGCCGCTCGCACCAGTTTAGATGGACTACCAATCCTAAGGGCACAATAAATTACACCAAATTATTCCTTTCTAGTACGATACAATCTGATGTCAAATCTGGCTTTCTAAAATACTTTACATGTATTTGAGTAGATGCTCCGTACACTGGACGAGCACAATCCCTTCAAACGGAGAATGCTCACACACAACTCCACAGCAGCCATCCGCTCCTATAATGAACTGTTATTGACGGAAAATGAATGTTCCAAATTACGCTTACTAAAGAAACACACATTTTCAAGTATTATGTCAATTCTTTCTTGTCTTTAAATGTATTAGTTGAGGTAATTAATTAATTAATTATCAGACAAATGTGAAATAAATCGCAAAAATACTGAAATATCAGCAGATACTGTAGTCTTATTTGAAGGTTTCCAGCATAACCTTTTTCCTTTTTATTTTTAATCAGCTCCTTTTGTTGCATTTTTACTAGCACTATACTCGTTATATTCACAATTTGCATATCTTCAAAACAACATTCATGATACTGTCTATATGTTGACGTATTGTCGTCTAATTGTAAGTCATCAACAGCTAACTAAAACTGCTACTACTAATAACTAGTTTCATCACATGCATTTATTTTTATTTCAAATCATTTACTTGAAAGCACTTCCAAGGACACTGGTCTGACCTCCTCAGAGCAAAACATTTTGTTTCTGTGGATTTAATTTTATTGTACTGCTCATCTGTCCAACCCTGGTATATTATTTTGCTTTACCCTGGTACAGTATTCAACTATACTACTACTAGAGATTGACTGATGTTTTATTTTTCTAATATTCAAGAGGATTAGTCAAACATACAGGAATCAATCAAAATACAAGTGTGAGTAGTAAATGACGATGGAAAACTATTGTTCCGTGGTTAAAAGCTCATAAAAGTAAATGTTGCATAATCCCACATTGGTCTGCAAGAGATTTAAGGCCAACCAAAAGTGAAAATATCGGTCTATGACTACCAGACATATAAATCAAAAAAATACCATAGCTGTCACACCATTGAAAGAAATACTTTTGCAGCCTATAGAACGCAAATATATATTGTAATTCATTATTAAAGTGATAATTATCCCTAATCTGAACACAACAGTAAATAGGTCTATGCTAATGACATTTCTCTAGAGGACATTTCTAATCCAGAGGGAATCTTTACTTTTGATCTGAGTCTAGAAATATCACACTAAATACATTACACAGCACTGGCTAATAACGCTCCCCGCTTGGCCTGACCAATTAAAAGCATTTGTCCCACTTTTTATACAGTCGGATACTCTCACTCTTATGAAATATGATGTAACGTTGTAAACACGATTCTTTTCCAGCGGCTGTTGCTAACCTGCATGGGCTTGTCGTACCAGCGGTTGCCCCCGTTCTTGTTCGGCCCTCCCCCGTGTAGCATTAGCGTAGCCCGCGTGCTGTCGCTAATCGCAGGTCCGCTAGCATCATCCAGGCAGACCAGGCACATGCAGCGCTCGATCATGTCCAGAGAGTCCCGGTTGGTCGAGTCTGGAAAGAGCACACGTAAAGAGTTAGTTTAGTTTTCAATTTTGACATTGTTTTGGGTCATTTCTAGAGCAGCATTGCAAGTTCATAACGTTTTCAAAAATGTTGTGATCGAAAAAGAAAGAATTAAAGCTAGGTACCTGACTTTTTTAGATGTAAATTGCAAAGTTTTGTGTTTTCCAGCATCTTGTAAAAGCAGCACTTTGTGACAAAAATGAGACCTCTGTGTGCTGTCTGCATTTAATAATAAAGTATTTTGTCTCGAAATTAGAGCTAAAAGCAGCGCTCTGAGTTCACTTCACTTTGTCGTCTGAAAAAAGCTGTTTGCTGTGCACAGGACCAAAAATTAATACATGTGCATTTTAACGATCTGCCAAAGGGTTTGTGAGAGCGAGGGACGAGTTAGATAGATTTCAAAACCTACTTCTGGTTCCACAATGTGAAAATCAGGTACCACAGCTTTAACAAAAACTGAGCTATTGCAGATTTATAAATGAGAGAGTTTGTTGATTGGTTTGCGCTTCTTAGAGAGTGAATGAGACAAATCTATTTCTAAAAATCTGCATAGGTCTGACTCTAAATGTTTGGCATTTTGTTGTGGGGCGTTCGATGTTCCAAAGCCTTAACCTTACCCAAATGAACTGTTCCTACATCTGTCCCTAATCCAAACCCTTACCATACCCTAATTGTGAAATAATATATTGTCGAAAATAAACACCTGTAAAGAAAACAGTTTTTTTTTTTTTTTCCCACTTGTCATGTTTGAGACCTTTTCCCCCCCCCCCATTGACTTTCATTATAACCACTTTTTTGATTGCTCTGCAGTGACACTGTAAAATTGCGATTTCCTGATCATTTGTTGTTTTTCCTTTTCAGAACAGATTCAATTTGTAATTTTTTACAGTTTATTCTGAAATGACTCCATTTTCCTTTTAAACAGACCTATGTGAAGAGAGACAGTTTCCCCATGTTTTTCTATGGGGCTCTCTGGACGGCTGATTTTTGGTCTGTATTTGTACTCAGTGGCTCCTGGGGGCTTGTCAATTGATAACGCTAAATTACCCATAGTGAATGAATGTGAGAGTGAATGGTTGTCTGTCAATGTCAATGTCCGTGTCTCTGTGTTAGCCCTGCGATGAGTTGGCCACTGTCCAGGGAGTACCCCGCCTAAGGCCCAAAGTTACTGGGGTAGACTCCAGTCACCGGCGACTCCTAACGGCAACAAGCGGTAGAAAATGAAGGTATGATCTATTATATTTTAGTAAAATGTAAAATGGCGCTAACAGTAAATAAGGATGGATTTTCTAACATGTCACAAGGGTTAAAGCTGTCATGAGTTGGACCCAAGACCAGTACATTTATAATGCAGCCAAAAAGTGTCGTATTTGGCTGACAGGCTACATGAAAATAAAGTGAATCATTCAGACTTTTTTACATAGTTTTGATGAGCCACTCCACCTTTAATAAGGACTGGAACATTCCATTTTAGGTCTGTATAACGTGTGTTATTTAGTTTATGATGGCAGATTTTTGCCAATTCTCCAATACAAATTACTACTTGGGCCAATTTAGAAAGAAGCCTGAGGACCAATAGAACATAAAAAAAGCAGCTGACCTCTCATAAGCACAGCACGAGACTCCGCCCACTCACTCCGCCCGTCCGTGGTGAGCAAGCCGATGGGGGGCAGGCGCTCCTCCTCGCTGTCGGCCATCTTGACAATCCTCTCCAGCTGAGTGAGCAGGTCTCTCTCGTTCAGGCGCCGGAAGTTTATCACAACATCCAACACAAAGAACTGGACAAGGCACAAGTTCAGAAGTGTTTATTTGTGAGTCGCTATGGTAAAAAGACAAAAATATATATCAAGATTTCTTATATCCTCAATCACAGCTTCAATTTGATCACTTTTCTACCTTTTTTTTGTAATCAACCATGTATAGATATCAAAATTAACATACTTTGCTAATTTTTTACCACCTTTATACATAAACGAAACAAAAACTTCAGGGCGTATTCAACTTTGAAACGTACAAATTTGCCATTTCACTGAGAAACTAATTTGCCAAGGAGCATCCAAATGTAAAAAAAAATTAAATAAAACACTACAAAACTATGCTTTTATTCAATTTTATGCTTTCTTGCTGCATTTCAAATCAAAATAAACAGCTTGTGGACCCAGATGCAAATGCTACCTGTTATGACGCTAATTATCTCACCACACCTGTCTAAGCTCTAATTAGTCATTTCTGTCGCTGTGATATTCCAGTACCGATGAGCATTGGCGCATATGTTCCTCTGTCACTGAAATCATGCAAACAGATTCATTTGATCACCGTAAACATTAGCTTGCGTTATCATTAGCTTAGCACCGACCTGGTTCTTGCACGCCACGATGATGTGCTCCGGCTCGGGCATCACGCAGCTCTCCTGGGCCACCAGCGTGTCCCTCTGAGGCCCCGGCAGGCGGTAGGACGTAAACAGGCGGTAGTACTGCTCCATGCACATAGGGGTCCCGGCTAACTGGCCCCGAGCGTAGTCTACGGGCAGGGCACGGCTGCGAAGAAGAGGACACAAAGTAATAACAATAAACATCGTGATTTTAGAGCTTGTGTGTGTCTGACAGGGATATTAAACTCCTGCAATGGAAACAGCGGGTGGATACTTTGGAATGCTTTTGACATCAGGAAAAAAAACTATCACAAAGAAATGGATGACAGAATGAACCGACTGTCAAGGGCTGGGCTCAAATAACAATGTACTTTTATAAAATTGAGAAAATCAACTTGATGATTTGTACCTGCTAAACTGTTTTGTTTAATTTTCATATATATATTTCTTGAAAAACAAAAAGAAGATAGTATCATAAACCAATCACAGCCAACTACGTTTTTAATCAATAACCACTTCATTAGACCACACCACAACAAAGTTATGCAAACAACAATTATTTATTGAAGTGAGAGACGCTGACGTTCCATGGCTGGTGGAGAGACTCGGTGTGGGGGCTCTGTCTCGGGGATCTGCCCAGACGATTCAGGAGCCCCCTTCAGGAGACTGGATGCTGAAAAAAACAGGTTATATAGAAGGAGAGGGAAGGCTTCAGGGAAATAGAGGTGTGGCCCGGAGATGGTGGTGGAGGTGTGGTCCTGCTCGCGAACCTCACTTAACATATTAACTACATTTAAGCCATTCATTAACTCTCACACGTTTGGAATTAAAGGGGCTGTACCTGATTTTTACAGTTTTGAAAAAGAGACCTAGTTCATCTTTTTGTATGCAATAAAGTAAAATCTGTCTTGCCCCTGTTGTTGTTGATATGTTGTAAAAGCGTCTATTCGAGAGAATATGAGGCCACAACTCTTTCTCTGCATCTATTTATTCATTCATTCATTATTGTCGCGGGTGACTGGAGCCTATCCCAGTGACTTTGGGTACACCCTGGACAGTGGCCAACTCGTCGCAGGGCTGACACAGAGACATGGACATTGACAGACAACCATTCACTCTCACATTCATTCACTAGGGACAATTTAGAGTTGTCAATTAATCTGAACACAGTCATGTCTTTGGACGGTGGGAGGAAGCTGGAGAACCCGGAGAGAACCCACGGTAACACGGGGAGGACATGCAGACTCCACCCAGAGAGATCGTGTGATGTTGGGGTGGTCCGGGATTCAAGAACACAATCTCCTTATTGGGAGGCAGAAGCTCTAACCGCTCTGCCACCATGCACCCCCGCAAGTAAAAGTACAGATACATGTGCAAAAAATTACTCAAATAAAAGTATCACATTAGAAAATCTTCTTAAGAACACGTGTTGAACTACCTGTTTGAAAATATACTTAAACCATTTCATGCAGATTATGAGACCAGTTTTACATATTAAATGTTGCAGTTTTGTTAAAGAATTGTGCTTAATTTTGGTCAGCAAAGGTCTGTTCAAATACATTTCTTCAATTGTATGTGCATATTTTTGTTTGCTTGTTGTTGAGCTTAAACCTTCAGGTGGAATGTCACCGTCAACATGCAAAGATTAACCCCTCGAACAAAATGAAAAGTACTTTCTACTTTTCAATCCGGTGAAAAAATGTAGTGAAGTAAAAATGGCAGATATTTGGTCTCAAACGTGAAGTAAAAGTAAAAACACTGTAAAAACGACTTAAGTAAATAGATACCTAAAAATTACACTACAGTACTTTTACTTTTGTACTTTCCACTCCTACATATTGAACACCTGTAATTGAAGAAATGAAGGATGGATTAGTTTAAAACAAAACAACTCTGTGGATGCCCCACCAGAAAGGTTACATAGTGCACCTTTAAAATCAGCATTTATTGATTTTTTTATTGTTATAAATATGCTCTTGTGTCAGATAAGCAAATGGCAGCCACATATCTGTTAATCTGCCCCTAGTCAGCTGTGACCATAGCACAGCAGCAGTGTGACTACAAAGTTATTTTATCCTCTTGCTCCTCTTTTTTTTTTTTTTTTTTTTTACGGATTTTGCGGTTTCCATAACAAGTAGTTGCACATTGATCTTGCCCAGAGACACAATAACAGTATGCACTTGTCAAAGTTTGGACTAGATACCCTCTGGTTGTTGGGCAAATGCTTCGCCCACTTTAAATCAAATACTATTCATTGATAAATAATACCTAACATGCGCACATACATTTTTCAAGCTACTCCTTTGCAAACAAATATTTGAAACAGGAAATTACTCACGCATCGAGCAGCATCTTGTAGTCCAGCGCTCCAGAAATCAAATGGGCTGCAAACCTACAAAAACAAAAACAAAAACTAGAGAAATGTTTCTTTTTCTTGGTTTCACGATGCTGTTGTTAACCCTTGATTTATTTCCCAGTTTCCCTACATTTAACCACACAAATGCTTTATGTAAATCATCTGGTTAAGGAGGCGCTGCAGGATCAATACCACCTTAATTAGCCGGCAACCTTCACCACGAGTTAACCCCAACAGCCCAAAGGCATTCTGGGTAATGGCCCAATCCGTCATGCGTTCGCTTAACTGTTTTAGATCTTATGACGTTTTTGAAGAAATGCCCAAAATAGTAGTTAACATCCTGTATATGTTGTTACTTCCTGGAGTATTGAAAAAAATATCAAATAATAAATATCAGTGCTTAAAATAACATTTTTGAAATACAGTGTGAGTTTATCTGCACATATGTTTCATTTTTAAAGTTAAAGTTCAAGCTGTGGTGGAAAAAAAAACAGAGGTAGCTTCAGTAAGATAAAAATCAGTATAGTAGAGGAGCATTTTAATACCAAACGCAATGGTATCAGTATTGGATCAATATTGCGATACTCTAAACAAAAATCACTGGTATCACTCATCACTAACTTGTATTTGTAAAAAAATATATATATATATTACATTTTATTTTATTTTATTTATTTACATTTTAGTGGTTTTGTGTGTCTTGCAAGTTTGAGAGTTTGTATTTATGTCATTATTTTTTATTATCTATTATCATTAGAGCTGCAACTAAGGGTTATTTTCGTATTTGACTAGTCTGTAATTGCTTTAAACTACTATAAATCTATTTACATTGTGTTTTATTCATAGTGTTTTATTCTTTTTTTTTTATTCTTTTTTCGCACACGCACACACACACACACACACACACACACACACACACACACACACACACACACACAGTTACATACGTTCATTGTCCTACTCTTAAAGGCGCTGTACCTGAGTTTGAACTAGGACTAGGACTAACAGACTAAGTCTGCGTGTATTACTCACTTACCTAACGCATTCTGTGCATCCTAAACATTGACCATAATGAGTTAATAAGTACTTTTCACAGCTATCTGTGAAAAGTACTTCCCACCTCATGCAGGACAGACGCTCTATAAATTAGATGCAAAGGGCGCTCAGTGCACCGATTTTCATTCTAATAGATGTTTTTACAGCATATCTGCATGGGCAAAACAGATTTGACTGTTACATTGATTGGGTAAAACACCTTTAAGCCTAACCCTACCCTATTTTAACCCCTATCTGCACTTCAAACCATGTTTTTAATATATAATATATACAAATAAAGGATTATATATGTATTTGTTGATGAACATACATGCTGTAAACACGCCGGATTAGCCTTGGGCTGATGTCCCTCTGTTGTCTCACATTCACTCACAGCACATTCTCATTCATACACCATACTGTTGTACATGTTTTCAGTGGTAGGGGGAACCGGAGCACCTGAAGGAAACCTATGCAGACATGGGGAGAGTATGCAAACTCCACACAGAGAGGCTCCATGCCGCCCAGTGGGGCCTTCTTGCTGTGAAGTCAGAGCACTAACAACTGTGCCACCGTGCCTCATGGGGGGCCTCATTTTAGTCCTTATAAGAGGCACATTCCCATGATGTAGATGTGTTTTCTGGATCCCCACATTGTGATAAAAAGCACAATCATGATAATAAATAGGCTTTTGAGTGTGAGTCTTGGTCTGTCGCAGATATGCACCTGAGGCAGTCGCTGGTTCCTCTGAAGAGCTGAGGGGGGAACACCATGGCCGGGCTGGAGTGCACAGGCAGAGGCAGGCGGTTGTTCAGGTACATGTCGTTCAGCCAGTACTCGTACACCTGTCCCCAGTGAAACACACATCAGGTGAGCAGGTGAACCAAGCACACGTCCTACGCTGTGCATTTTGGGCACTATTTGGGCTTTTTGAAAACACTGTGGCAGATCAACTTGAAGAGTTAATTTGAAAAAAGGTAAATGACATGGGAAAAATGAAGAAAGCCACCTCTTCTTGGTCAGTCAAGTATTGAGTTACATTTACTTGAGTAAATGATGTACATGTTGTACAGTGGACTATTATAGCTAAAGGTACAATATTTCCATGGAAACGAGCAGGAAGCGACAAGTACGTGTCAAGTTTGTGGAGAGCTTTCTCATGTTTTTCTACATTTTTAGTGCAATAAAAACATCTCAAATTAATTAACAAACGTGCTTTTATTTTAGTCTATTTTTTGACTAAAAAGTTACACACCGTGGCTTTAACTTAACTTAACAAATGTATGAATATAATTTAGGTGTCATCTACTCCAGACACTTAATATTAGTCTTCTCTCATACTATTTACTTGAATCATTGACCACTACTTTGTACTTCTATCGAGTGTATTATTTTCAGTACTTCAACCTAATTTTTGCCGCCTCTACACAAACTGGTAAACGACAGACATTTTAATTGAACATATAAGGCCTGAAACATAGAAATATTCTTCTTTTGCAAATCAACTCTTCACTTTTATTTAAGAAAGGATAAAAACACAATAAAGTTACTGTACTCTTTTAGCTGCACTACTCTGCCATAATTAAACGCCTTTCTTCAAATCCAGCAAGAAATCCATACTTTCATCTGAAGTGAAAAATAAAGCCAATATCTCATTCAAATGCGAATATCTGAGTCTACCACCCAAGTAAAAAAAAAACTACAAACGATATGGTTTAGATCAGATTCACTGCCCTCGTCCCTGAAGAAAAAAAATCCCATTAATTTTTTCCTTATACTTTTTGAAATAAAATGAATGAAAAAAGTTTGAAATCTAATCTAATCTTTGTCTCTAACTAATGAGCATAAGACAGTTGAAACTTTATAAACCTCAACGTTTTAAAAACATTTAGCCGAATGTTTAGGCGTACGTGCAGATACCATTTTAGCCTTTGTCCCTTTTCAACTCTTTAAACAAATTAAAATAAAAGTCTTCTTATTTAGATTTATTCATTTAAATAGTAATTGAATGCCAAAATGTACTTATGACAATGACAATGACTAGCAGTTTCCAGCTTCTTGTTGAATTACATTTGAATTTGTCTTTGGAAAACGTTGGCTGAGTTGAATGTGTCATGATCCTAATATAGTCCATGGGTCAGCGTTCGGTAAAATACGTTTGGACTTTATCAACGCGACTCCAGGAAACCACAAGTACAGGAAGTTACACAGGAAATTTGACTTTGATAAAAGGCATAGCCCACTATTTCATCTATAAGTTCTAGTATTGAAGAAGTAGTTATAAAAATAATAACTCAAGAAAAAGTATTTTGGCGTAACATCTCTTTTGAGTTGAGTTTTGATGTAATCCAACACGAAACCTGAAATATTTTCTTACATTGTTGGATTTTCGAAGAGGTCATACAATAAAAAAGCTCTATATAAATTAGAAAATAAAATACAAACGTACTCAGAGTTATGTTACTTCAAAATAAAATCACAAGTAAAATCGATTGACTAATCCTGATTTTCTGTTTTCTCTATGAAGCATGCAGTTAATGTTTTTATCCTTGTTTAAACAGCTTCCATTGATAAGTTTTACCAGCAGGGGGCACACGTTATGATACATGAAACACCAAGGCAAAGGTGTAAGGAGGACACAGATACAGTCGGTGTGGTGTGTCGTGGTCTGATGGGGGAAAACTACACTGATGCAATGAGAAACCCAACTTTTTCTCTCTTTTAAGACATTTCCTGCTGAATTATGTGTATTTTAAAGGAAAAATATGATGCATGTTTCATATTGTTACTGCCGCAATACACTAAAGTTCACATTTTCTGTTGTAGTTGTCGAACAGAGAAGAGCAGCACTTTGACATTGAAATGAATGAAGTAGTAAAGTAAAGGTAAAAACTGCTGAGTTGAGTTTCATGTTATCAGGCCGATGCAAACATAAAACATGCTCAAATTGTGGGATTTCCTTAGAGGCCATACAATTTAAAAAAGCTATATATATATATGTTAATGTATAGGAAAAAAATGTAATGCAGCTAGGTCTCATTTTGATGTGCGATATATTGTTACAGAAAAGATCACGATAAACAATAATATTGAAACTACTGATACTTTAAAGCTGGGAATTCCCAGTAAACCCTTTTCCAGATTAACCATCGTAAAAATATTAGCTGTAAGTAAAAAAGAAGAGCAGAATGAAACCCTTAACTAGACGGCATAATGACTCTAATATATTAATTATTTACCTTCTTCAGCTGAAATGTGTATATATTACCAAAAAAAAATAAAAAAGTTTCCTATTTCTATAAAGAAGAGATACAAATGATAAATACTGAGTCCCAAAAAAGATTGTTCTGACTTTCATTTATGGAACGATAAGTTGATAATCGTGACAGGCCTAAATGCAAACTTTGCAAATGTACTTATTTTATCTGCTTTTGCATTTGAATGACATATAATGAGAAGAGAAGTAGCCCAAATTTTTACTCTTGAATTATGAAAATGTGTAACTTGTCTATATGGTCAGCTCATCAGCCGATGCAAACTGTTTTATAACTTAACCACTCTTACGCCTCTATAGGGCTTTACTTTATGCTATAGTTTGCATGTGTGACCTTTTGTGCTGTGTAAACATTAACCACATAGACAAACCGCAGAGGACAATCTTGCGGTGTTTTATTCTAACACTAACTGAGGCTGAATATGGAAGTAAGCGTTCGTTCTTAACTAGACCTGACATTTGATGAATTGGAAAAATCTTCAATTTAAAGTTATCACATTGAAACTTCTTCTGTAGTTTGTTTGTATAAATGTAAGGAAAAAAGCATTACAAGTTTTTCATCTTTTCATATTTTCATATCAAAATTAGGCATTTTATGTGTAAAAAATAACTAAAATTGCACCTTTTTAGGACATATAAAACAAAACAAAAATAATGAGTCGGGATTAAATGTCTTGCTTCATTTTGTTGACATAATATATACAAAAACATAACAAAACAACCATTCAAATCCAATAAAGAATAGTGAGCATAAATGAAGCTTCAACATGTTGCTATTTCTGTTTGTTTGGATATATTTACCCAGTTGTCGGTCTTGTCTCTCCGCTCCTTGAGTTTTTGCTGCAGTAGCTCTCCCACTCCTCCGGGGGCGCTGAACTGTTGGACTGCGCTGTTTGTCCGGCTGAACTGTTCTTCTGTAAGCAGGTGCTTCATGCTGTGGAGGTACAGGTGCAGCGTGTCTGCCAGCTCCGGGATGGGCAGCTTGGGAAGGGCCTGTCCAAAGTCACAACAAATATGCCTCAGTGGACACGTCATGCTATTATTGTGGTATTTAGGATTAAACTGTAACACTGAGCGTTATTTTACTTTTGTTTAATTTGTTAAACTGAAATGTTGATCTAAAACGGATTAGTAATAGAAACAGGTCCGTCGACTTCCTGTTTAAAACCGCACAACTGATTGGAGTGTCATTTGTCAAGTTTTACTTCAAAATGTGACAGTTTTTACCGTACATGACAAAGAATCCGATTTTTTTGAGAAATCGCAAGTACGTTCAGAGCAGTGGGCGGGGATAGGGGGTAGGTGAGAACAAGAATTTTCTGACCTCTTGAGCCTACAGGATTACAGGATTAACTCAAACATGTAGGAATCAAACTATAAACTATGAACTACTAAACAATCAAAATATAACTCTTAAGTTAATGATGAGGGAACACTGTTATATCATGGTTAAAAGCTAAAGCAAAGTAAACATTTTAGTTTGAGTGGCCAGCTCTCTTGCCTCACAGCCTCAAGTGGTTGTTTATGGAAAGCTTCATAGTTCTTATCCACCTACTCCATCCTCTCCTGGGCGCACTGACCAATCAGGCCCTCCTGATCCACTCTGGTCTCATTGATTCTTGATTCTTGATTTTTGTTACATTTTAGATTAAAAATGCAGTTTCAAGTTTATGTGTTTTTTAGTGTTTATTGAAAATATGCATATGCCTGGCTGCTGTCTGCAGTGGCGTGAGATCAATTCCCAGCTCTGACAAGTAGTTGAATGTCCTCCCTGCTTCTCACCCCTGTCACCCTAGTCTATTGCCTAAGACTATAGGGAAGAAAATAATAATAATAACACTTAAAAATGTTTTTGTGGTTGTGAAATTGTGTCCTAATGATGTCCAAATTCTGGTTTAGAAAAACAACAATGCTTCCCTTTGGCAAAACCATCATTTCTTCAAGCATTAATAGGCTTCATATTTCATGGATATATTGAAAAAAATCTTGTCCTGTAATCTCTTCTCTGAGTTCAGTCCAGAGGAAACCACATATTCATCGTCATTTATTTCTCAGCCATCTACAAATATCAATTTTCCTTTTGAGAACATAAAACATTCAGATGCTCCTGCGAAATAGATGTTTTTAGTGACGCGCAGATAAAACGACCACTCACACTGTCGCCTCCTTTGTCTTTAGAACACTGTCTCTCCAGGACCGGCATGACGGCGCAGGCTCAGGTCTCAGGTCACACTGTAGACACAAACGAACCCATCAGCACCTTTGATTGATTGGTGAATATAATGAGTAGTTGACAAAAGAATATCCATGCATTAGTGCTTCTTTAAGATAAACATTTACGGTTCAAATCTCTCAAACGTATCGTGCAGTTACTAAGACTTCTAGTAAATCAATGTTACTATCAAACATTTCGATCGTCTGTGCCAAATATCGTGTTTTTTCTTGCGTAAATGTTTAGAATTAACCAATTACGCGTGCAGACAAACCATCAATCACCATTACGCATCTCCCTGTACACGCTACGTTTATTTGCATCACATTCAGCTTTACTTTTTCGTCTTTAACTAGTGTTTCTTTGAATTAAGTTCAATTTATATGCGTTTGGAATTGTGAAAAAGATAGTGTAAGTTCTCCATAATTGTGGTTTTGCTGCGGATATAATAATTTAGCTTCGAATATTACAATTACGCAAAAAATAGTCATGCGTAAAACGGTGCCAAAAGGGCAAAGGGCACAAGAATATTTCCAAAAACGTATCAAACATGTTCTTACCGATCAGAAAGAGTCCGTGCCGCGTCTTGGAGTGCCGTCAGCCCGTGCGCCCATGCTGCTGCTCATCCAAGTCCGCGCGTCGCAGCAGGAGACTTTTTGTTTTTTACGCGTCGGCTTTTACGCGCGCATCCCTCATCCACACCGCACACACCGCTCTGTGGCCATCAGAGAGAGCGGTCCCTGGTCTGCAGCTGCTGCTGGAGAGTGGAGATGCTGATGGTGCTGGTGGTACCTCGCTCTCCAGGCGCACATCAGGCTCCTCCTCCTCCCAGAAGTCCTGCCATTCGTCCACAACTTTATTTGACACCTGACACTCGCGCGCGAAACACTTTATTTTGCGTCCATCAGCGCCACACGTGATCCGTTTTTGGTGCAGGGAGGTTTTTTGGAAGAGCTCAAGGCGCACGGGGCTGGAATTGGTTTTAAATTTATTTTCCCGGGGAACTTTCGGCGTTTTCCCCGCTGAGATTGTTTATGCATCTGTTTATTTATTTATTCTCCTTTCTGTGTCTGATTGAATCGCTCTATTTGCAAATTTGTTCGGGGACGATGGAGATTGACATATAATAAGTGGGTTTGTGAGTGTGGCCCGTTAGGCGCCTAAATATACCGTGTGCGTAAAATGCTCGAGCTGGAGTCATATTTGGTGGTGATCGACCAGATTGAGAAATAATTCTCGTCCAGTGAAGATGTACCTAATGGTTTGTGGCATTTTTGTATGTATTATTATACATAGGCCTATCACTAGAAAAATGAATTGTAGTTTTACGCAAGCAAAACAAAAAAAAGTACATGTTGATTAAAGCAAAAATGATGGGCCATAAGATGTTTGAGTCCACTCTGTTCATTTAATTATATACATGATATACATGACTGTACAGGAGCTCATATACAGAGGCTATGCATTCCACAGAACATCATTCAAAATCAAACAGTACACGTCCGTCACACACAGTATTGCATATTGAGTTAGCAGCAAAAAGAAAACAGCGAACACGAGGCCTTTAGTTAAAGTCAGTCCCTGAATCAAACCACAGTGATAAATACAGTGTTAATAAATGCACACTTAACTCTGATGTGACAATAACCAGAGGAGGCGCTCCCGTGACGCACTAAATAATGAATGACACAATCCTAATGAGTGGTGAACGGGATGCACACACGTTTACATTGGCACTTGGATAGAGGAACTGCGCGCTTTTACGCGTACTCTCCTCCCGAGGACTCCTCCTCTGAGAAGGAGCGCTGTGCGAACGTCTCGATGCCGTTCTCGTCGATGGTCGTGCACAGGCCCTTCTTCTTCTTCTCGCGGTGTTCCATCTTGATGGTGTCGTAGAGTCCCGTGGTGCCGTCCTCCAGCAGCATGTTCCTCTCGGAGTAGGACGGCTTCATTTTGGACACGTTCTTGAGCAACAGCAGCGCCGGTGCGTAAAGCACGTTGGACAGGCCCATCCCTAAGTTCAACTGAATAAAGCCCAAGTCGTGCACTATCTTTCCCGCCACGATGGGCCCCATGGCGTACGCCACACAGTAGGAGATGTCAGCGATGGCGTACACGCTGCCGTACACGGACACGTGCCTCACGTCCACCAGGAAGGCCAGAGTGGGCAGCAGGGCCGTGTCCACTAAGGCTATGCCAAAGCAGATTCCACATAGTGGGATCATGAGTTGTCCGAAGGTTTTACACGCGGGAATCGTGCACGAGCTCGCACCGATAATTACCATGCCAACTGCCCCGTAGAACCACTGGAGGTGCGGGTATTTTGCCGCGAGCTTCACCGTCACAAACACGCCCAGCACGTGCGGGAAGAAGGCGGGGAACCACGTCATGCCCACCTGCCACTGCTCCGAGTGCATGGTGTCCTCCATCCAGTTCGCGATGGTGGGCTCGAGGAAGGCCAGCGGGATGTTACAGATGATGAGCGCGCCCGCCACCACCGCGATGTACGGGTCCACCATCAGCTTGTAGATGGGCGTGCCCACGGGCATGTTGTCGCGCTCCTGGTTTGAGAAAGGCTTGAGCACCGTGAGGCACATGATCCCGTCCCCCAGGCACATGGCCGCGAGCACAATGAAGGGCACGTGCTGTCCCGCAAACTCATAGAGGAACCCACCGAAAGGAGGCGCCACCAGGCTCCCGAAGGAGATGAAGGCCAGGGCGATGCCCAGCGCCTTGCTGCGCTCCGCCTCCTCCGTGTACCTGTCCGCGATCAGCGCGATGCCCGACGTGTCCGCGAACGCCGAGCCCAGGCCCTGCATGCTGCGCGCCACGAACAGCGTGGCATAGTTTCCCGCGAAGGCGAAGATGACTGTGGACAGGAACATGATGTTGAGGCCGATGAAGAGTGGGATGTCATAGCCCACCCGGTCTATGAAAGTGCCACTCAGCGGGTTCACAATCAGCTGCACCACAGCTTTTGACGCGAACAGAACTCCAATCTGCAAGTCAAAGTTCTCCTCGGCCACATTGGGTGCTGTGCCGTTTGTGAAGTTTACGCGCACCACTCCGAGCGCCGCTTGTTTCTGCAGTTCCTCCAGATAATCCGGGATGATGGGCACAATCACCATGTACAGCATGTTGTCCAGAAGTAGCGCCACGCACACGATGACCAGAATGATGCGCTTTTGCCGCTCCGGGTCCTGGATGACCGAGCCCAGTTGCTTAGTTCTCTCAGTCATCTGGGACAGTTTGGAGGCGGCGGTCTGCGCCAGGTTTGTGGCCGCGGTCTCGGTGTTGCCCTCCGGCTCCATCACGTCTCTCGGTGTGGAAGCGCTGCTTGAGGCTCAAACTGTTGATAGTTCACAGAAAAGGGCGCGCGTGGCTCATTGGTTCAGCCTTTTCTCTGGTGAAAAGTTCCACAGATTTACCTCGTCTCTTTTCCGCGCGCTCTGTGTGTCTTTGCTGGCGCGAGCCCACTCTCGTGTCTCGGACTGGCGATGTCCCCTTTGCCCCTGCGCTCTTCTGTCTCATGTCCCACATTCAGGTGACGCTGGTCCCGGGCAGCGCGCACGGTCAGTGAAGAGCTTGCTCCATCCGCGCTGCTCTCTGTGTCTGTGCCGCGCTGTGCCGCGCTGTGCCGCGCTCCTCCGCTCACCTGTAACGCTCGGGTCTGTGCCCAGTCATCGTTTGGCTCGTGTAGGACTGCTTTTGTCGGCCCTGGATAGAATTCACTCTGCAGTTTGTTCATTCCCCGCGGGGCCCCCTCCCCCTCCCGCTCTGGAGCTGAGTGACGCACGGTCCCGCGGCGCTCCAGAACATCTTTATGCTAATTACCTCACGATCCCGAGTGGAGGCGCGGCACAAGCACACACACGTTTTGCTTTAGTCACTTCAGGTTCCACTGTCTGTGAGCATTTCACTTTGTTTACGTAATAAATGAAAAGAAATGCTGCGTAAAAGTCTCACGCAGCGCCGGCTGCTTTCAGCACCTCGCGCCGGTGGACAGCTCCGGGACGCGTCACGCTTTGCGGCTTCTAAACGACTTTAAATCAACCCCAAATCTCATTTTGGCATTTGGAAATCTCACTTGTGCACAGTTTTCGTCCTCCTCCACAATTTAGGAGCCGAATTTGTAACTTTTATTTGTCAGGGCTCAAGTGCAATACAAATGCATCATGAGTCAGGGATTTACCCAAATCAGTTGGTCTTCTTCTCAATGAAATAGTTCAGTTAAGGTTTACAAATATGTGTGTTATGCGATTATTAGATGTGTACAAAAGTCATTTTTACCACAGCATGTCCATCAAAATGACAAAAAGTGCGTGTCATGTCCGTGAGTGTGGAGTTCCCCTGCGCTTCTCTCTCTGCAATGACCTGCTGCTCAATGCTGCCATCTACTGGAACATAGTTGTGTTACCACTCAAACGAATGGACGGAAGCTGTTATTTCCAGACATTAGAAACACTAGGCAACAGAATAAATTAAAAAAAACAATTCAGGAACATAAAAAAATAATTGAATATTTCGTACGAGTTTAATATATTGCGTTTTGTCTTTTTTAGATAATTCTTCATTGACTTTAGACACACTCAAATTCACAGTTTAACAGTTGAGCTGCAGGTTTCAGGTGACTCCAGCCCTGTTTGGTGTGAGTTCAATGAGAGGGGTCTGTTTGTCAGAGAGACCATTTCCATTTCTGGTTGTTTACAGGTCAATACAGGGTTAAGTGAGAAGTAACTGTTCTTAAAAGTCCTATGCATTATTCAGGGATGTAAATCTGCAGAAAACTCTGAGACGTTCTTTCCCTCTCATCGTCACATGTCAAATTTTGGTTTTACAACTATTTTGAGAAGAAACGTGATGATTTTACGATTATTCACTACTATTAACTCACAAAAACAAAACAAACAAACACACAAATCCTTAATTCATTACTGTTCCAATGGTGTGTGACCAGCTTTATGGAATAAACATGCTTTTTTGGGGCACATGGGGACACATTGAGTTGAAATGTCAAAATGTTGCTTCTAAAATAGTCACAACTATTAGTTTTGAGTTCTTACGATTATACTGTGACTAGAATCATCACGATTATTGGTTATAATCTTGACATCCCTATTTGTATTTTGTTTCATGTGAGGATATGTAGAACTGTTCCTTTTTGTTTATTTCCTGCTCACATTAATGTAATTTCATACTCAAAGATGATAAATTAAATGTAATATAAGCAAATCTAAAACATTTATTATTAACATAGAATGATCATATCGAAAAATATATATATAAATACAAAAAAATAAGAATAATATATACTGAACAAAATTAGTTGGTTTTCAGTGTTCAGGGCAGATGGAGGAAAATGGGAGCAAAAACAAAAGTGTTGCGTTTATATTTTTGTTCTGATTTTTACCAAAAGACAGGATTCATAATGTTGGGGGAAAAATAAGCTGAGCGAGATATGGCGACGGTTATATTCTTTGTGTTAGTGTTATCAATGCTGGACACTTGGAACATTGACGTAAAAAAAGAAAAATGTTGTGCAATTTTGAGCTCTCAAAAGGGAGACTAAACACAGGACTTCCCACACACAACAGACAGGGATTTAATCACGCCTACATTTATAATAGGGCTGCAATTAATTAATCGACTAGTTGTGACTGGACTGTACAGACTCTAAAACATGTCAAAAAACTTTTATCACAAAGACATTATTACATCAAAATGTCTATAATCTAGTCTAGAATAGATTATTGCTGTAATAATACACTTTATTCAGAAGTATTCTCTGTCTAGAAGTCTTCAATCATCATGTCTCCAACTTTATTAAGCTGATAATGTATTTAAAAAGCTGGTAACGCTTTAGATTAAGGTTCCGTAATAAACTTTATAATGCATTAACAGCGCTTGATATGTGTTTATAAGCACTTATCACATTAAAAAAAAAATTGCAAGCAGCTTATTGTTGTTCCCCACATGTGGGTTATTAACACATACATGTTTCTGGTTATTGGCTTATTAACATTTTAAAGGCATAAACAAATAACTAACTATTTAGTCATTCCTTGTTAATAATTGTCATGTTGTCTTGTGTTTCTCAGGCTGATAAACAGAGTGCGTCCGTCCTCAGCCGTGCCACACAATCACCTCTGACTGAAGAGAAGAGAAGAGAAGAGAAGACGGGCCATGGATCATTTGAATGTTAAAGGGGACATGTTATGTAAAATCAAAGTTGTATTTTGATTGATTCCTGCATGTGTGAGTTAATCCTGTTTTGTCCTGCAACTGAGGCTCCAGTGCTCAGAAAATGAACGTTTTCACCTACCCCCTATCCCCGCCCACATCCTGTACTTTGTTGGGATTATTTGAAAAAAAAAAAAAGATCTGGGTGATACATGTAGTGTTCTAAAATGTCACATAGCCCCTTTTTAAAAATAAAAACATGTAAATGACAACCCGCTGTTTATTACGGTGAAATGTCACTATGAAGAGGCGGGGCTTATCAGTTCTGCAGTTTTGAACAGGAAGTTAATCTTCCCGTTTTTTTTACGTCGTTTGAAGTCATCTTAGATCAATATTGCAGTTTACAGTTAACAAAATGTTAAATTATGATCTATGTTATAGACAGTGTTGGGTGGAACTTACTTATACAATTTTAGTACTTTAGTAGTGTACCGGATTACTAAGAAAATACTTATATAGATAAGTATAGTAATTAAATTACAGTTACTAAGAAAATACTCAGTTAGTTACTTTCAACACCAGCAACATTGTTTAGGAAGAGAATGCAGCCCTCTTCTGCAGGAAACAGTGTGAACATGTTTACTGTTCTCAGAGTAACAAACCCCTGGGCCTGAGTTCAGTCAGAAACACCTCAGAGTCAGATCAGCTCAGAGCCGTGGGTTACACATGTCTATTGTTGGTGTTACAATTTCAACAACTTTTTGTTGTTTTCCTCTTTTTAATTGTCATTAACAAAATGTAAAAGTACATATTTGATTAATTCATACAAATAAAGTAATCCCAAATTAATGTAATTTTGTTACTTTCTTGAGGCAGTAACTAGGTAATGTAACTAATCACATTTTTAAAAGTAATTAGTAATCTGTAACTAATGACTTTTCCACAGTAACTTACCCAACACTGGTTCTAGATCTCTAAGCACAATATGTGTCCTTTAAACACCAGGTCAAGTCCTTTGTCGTCAGAATGTTCACAGTCCCTGAATGGAGTCGACTGGAGGTGAAGTGCCAGGACACACTTCAATCATCACTAACACCAAAACTAAATAGTCAGGATTTTAGGGCTCGATTACAAAATAAGCAACAATATTGAATTTCCAGGGTTGAAATGTTAGTTTTTAGCCTCAAATTTCTACTTGAGCTTCACAAAAAGTATAATATCTGAGCATCTGTTCAGTAAAATCTAAAAATCAGGATTTAGCCTTCATCAAAATGCTTAGTGTCTTTCATAAACTCACCTTTTACATGAACTAATATTGTAAAATACAATAGTTAATGTGTTTAAAACACTCACATGTGTCTGAGTGCTTTTCATATTTTGTGATATTCTGAGGTTAATCCCAGTTTCTTGAGTGAAATCACATTATGTTACGCTTCACTTTTGCCTCCATTTCAGGATGTTTTTGTTTTCAAATGTTTAAAGGGTCTATTGATGATCATACTGCCAAACCAGCACATGATGAGCTTTGCTCCTTTATAATTTTGCTTAAATATCTCTATTTTTTTGTTTGTTTGTTTTTTACAGAGTTACATTATCCATGTGACAAGAACATAAACATATGCATTCTGACAGTTGTGGCTCAGTTTGACAGTTGAAGTGGGTCAAAAGATAGTAATAATCATAAACAAAAATGTTATTTAACATATGTGCTAATGTAAAACCCTTATAATATAGACTAGCTATGGCTCAAATATTCTTGAAATTTTCTCTCTCCTCTTGATGGGTCCCTCTAGTGTCCAGCAGATGTCCTCGTAGCCTCATTCTTGCTCTGTTTGTCTGTATTATTGGTTTGGTCTTTGGGCGCTCACTGCTTATGTGACAATTCCTTGCATCTTTTTTAGTTCTGTGTGGATTTTTATTAATTTTTTCTGAGAATTCATTTTTCTTTTGTTATTATTATTATTTATTTAAATTGAGAATTGGTGGGTTTAGATGAAATGGGGCACATTGTAAATATTGGTTTGATGATCAGAAACATTATGACTAAAAATATAAAATATA
Organism: Rhinogobius similis; assembly: GCA_019453435.1. Taxonomy (NCBI): domain Eukaryota; kingdom Metazoa; phylum Chordata; class Actinopteri; order Gobiiformes; family Gobiidae; genus Rhinogobius; species Rhinogobius similis. The sequence goes on from CM033634.1 coordinate 26,940,950, forward strand.
ATTGTCTCTACTTCACACATTCATCCACACCCCCCTGGCAGGTTTTGATAATAATTGTTATTACTCTTTCTAGTTCTATGGAAATGATAGATTCAATGGCCAGTATTTTACAGAAATGTATTTATAATGATGAAAATGATTTGAACAGACATCTTTAGATTTTAGTTAGTTTTTAGATTTCAGTTTGCAGCTGAGAAAAGTGACCTACGAAAAAAATGGACGACACAAAATGCACCAATAACAAAATGAAACGGATCTTTTTGGCAGACTTTGGACTAAATGGGACACACACTGGACAACATGTACTGCAATTTTATTTCACTTTTTCATTTTTTACATTTTAAATTGAACCAAAAATAAAATAAGAAAAGGAAAAGATTTTCAGTTTTAGTCCAGATTTGGTCAACTAATTCTTTTTAGTTTTAGTCTAGTTTGACAAAATGTTATGCTAATTTAGTCAACTAAATTCATTTTAGTTGTAATCAAAAATATATATATGTATATATTTTGTTGTTTTAACTATAATGCTTTATGGGACATGTACACTTGGACGTTGAATTTGTTTATGCTTGGATCGAAAAGAAGGCGTTTGTATCTTTTTCCATCCGCTCCTTTCATTGTGTTGCTTAGTTTTCATTTTTGGACAAAATTGTCGGCTTTAGTCGACAAAAAAATCCACTTTTAGTCATAATTTTGGTGAATGAAAAGATGTGTTATTTATTCATAGTTTTATTATCACTTTTATTTAGTTTAATCAACCAAAATATGACATTGATAGTAGAGTGAGTAGAGTGCGGAGCGGTGCGCGTAAAAGTGCTTTGCCCAAGAACACAACAATATGCATTTCTTCATGTTAGCTGCACTGACACAGAGCAAAGGATCATGGATGTTGAAGTCATTCTGTCACCTTTTTTTAGCTGCAGCTACAACATTATTTGGGCACAATTTTCACAGGTTTTTTTTTACATTCCAGTTACTTTGAGGATTGAATTGTTATATTATATAGATTATGTGAACGCGCACCATCCAGCCAGTTCCCCTGAGCGCTCGGCTGACGTCACCTCTCTGAAAATAATGGATAAATACCAGATTTGCAGTTTTATTTTTAGTTTGTTATGCCACCGCAGTGAGGCAAGAGCTTCCATCGCTTCCAGAACACCGAATATCCCTCATAAAACCTGGAATTGTGCCTTTTCAATTTGTTACACAAACATTTCTACTGGCATTTGAGAGGAGGCGGGGCTAAAGCCGTGCCGACCCGCCCGATTGGCTGGTGGAGGATCAACTTTTCCCTGCGTTTGTGCCTGTGTTGCCGCACTGGACATATTTGATTTGGATCCAAGCTCAGGAGAATCGAAATCTCGGTGTAATCTACGGCTACAGCCAACGTATTAATTTCCATAAAACCCCAGACCACCGCAGCCAAATGCACAAGGGCACAACGTCACTGCGGGCCCAAAATAACCCACGCAGATTAGAATGATCACGTCGCAAAATATGATGAGTTTGAATGGGGTCAGTGTGGTAAAAAAACGATCTAAAATACACAAATCAAAACACTATAATTTGTTTTGTTTGTTTGTTTTTCAGATGACAGCGTGACAGTTTCATTCACAGACTTCTTCAGATTCATGTGATGTTATGTCGTGTCTTGTCGGCTGATTTACACAGGTCTTGGCGCTGTCTTCGTAACGTTAGAGGCAGCGACAGCGCCATCTGCAGGCCGACAGTATCCCTGGTGTGTGAGAGCATAAAGGGCCCCTCGTCCCGGTTTATTTCAATTGCCTTAAAGTCTATATCACGGTTTAGACATTTCTCTAAAACAGAGCGATTCAAAAACTATTTCCACAGGTGCTATCCCATAAAACTAAGTTAGAATTAGAATATCATGAGAACCTGTCACATAGACTTGACCCCTCAGACCGTCAAAAACACTCCCTGCTGAACTCTCTGGATGTGTGACAATTTTCCGTCGTCACTTGTCGAGAGAGACAGAGAGAGAGGGAGAGAAATGGAGGTGTGTTGGAGAGGAAGAGGCTGGGCGTGGTCCTTCTCTTGAGATCATATTTGTTTCAAGTTATTACTTTGTATGGGATTTCCCACAGTTTGGCATTAAAACCGATCTTTCTCCACAGGGACAAGCAGGGGATGTCTGCGGGCCAAGTTACAGGTCAGATCTCTGTTGTGGCAATCCCACTCACGTTTGCTTCAAAAGAAAAATATTATGCATTTTCTGTATTGTTATTAGTCTTTAAACATGCTCTTGAGTACTTTTAGTTACTCATGTATTAGAACTATTTTTTTAAAAAATCTGTATTTCGCTGTTCCCCACGGCACTTACTGAGTTTAGGCGCCATCTACTGGCAGGCTAAACATGTTATTTACTCGAGCTCTGGGAAGAAATGCTAGTTAGCCTCTGGCAGTTTGAAATGACTGTGTTCAGACGGCTCAAAATGAGTCTGGCAATGATTTAGACTTAAAAACTGGGGCATTCACTGATGAGTGACGTCAGGCTCAGACAAACATTATCCATCAAAGAGAGTTCAGAGAGAGTGTTTTTGACGGTTGGAGGGGAGAGGATTTTCTAACCTGGATTCAACTAGCATGAATGCAGCTGAATGCAACTCCAGGTATGTTTTTGATAATGGAACATTGTTAGAACAGGGTTAAAGGCTGAAAAAAGTCAATTTTGCGTAATGTTTGTCTGAAATGGGCTGAAATGGTGAATGTACCACCGACAGAGAACCGTTTCATCACCTCATGACATCACAAGGTGAGGCCAAGTGTTTTAAGCTCTTGACAAAGAAACTGAAAACTCATATACAAATTGAATAAAACCTACATCAAGAGTGTGTTCAACACTCACCTCAGTGGCATTTCCCGTGGCATTTTGGGATTTGATCAAACTAAGATTAAACTAAAAACTGACGCAAGCAAATTGTTGAACGTTCCTGTTTTTAGAGCTTCCATCTGTGCAGTAAAAACTGAACCATAACAAAGAAGCCTGTATGAGAACCACATTGAGGGACAAATGAACTGAGCCTGGATTTTAGTGTGCAATTTGATGAGCAAAAAATTGACAAAACCTGGCCTGGAGTTGGACACAAGTAACATTTGTTCAGAAGCTGTCTGTCTGTCTGAGTCGTGCTGACCAGTGAGTGGCAGAGACAGTCTAGTGATAACAGCTGGTCCTGAAGGTAAAGGGTTGTCCAGGCGGGGCATCTGTCTTCCATCTACAGCGATTGTAATGCAAAGTTTAAGAATTGCATGTAAATACTTTATGTGATGGTACAGTGGGTACAGGGCTGGGCGATATGTCAAAAAAAGAAAAAGAAAAGAAGTATAAGAAAGAAAAAGTATTTAAAAAAGATTGTTAAAGTGCAGACAGTGCATGACAGGTTCTCGTGTTTTTTCTAAGTACACCGTAGTGTAGCGTGGTAAATATTTATCCTAGTGGCAGTTTGTTAAGAAAATGTTTTAAATAAAAGTTGAAAAGCACAGAAAGCGGTGCTAAAACAGAATCCTTCTGTGATGTCATCAATAAGAGACATTCCATTCAAAATCCAGGGACAAATTACATGCAGCTGATTAGAACTTTGGTGTAATTTATATAGATTTCGACCCTTGTTTACAGTTTGGGTACAAGGTAACGGTTGTGGAATCACCTCTGTCACATCTGCTGTCCATGTCCAACCAGGAAGTGACATGATAAACATCACCAAAACTGTCAAAGTGGGGACAAATAACCCAAATGTTCTCTAAAATCTTCATTAGAATCATCAGCACTAGTGTGTCTTGAGATTTTGCCAGGTTTACCTTGTCTAATTTCATTTAAAAGAGAAAAGAAGAAACCCATGATCCTATGAATACAGCAAATTTATAAATGTGTGGTGTTTTTTGTTTTTTTGGTGTCGTACAGAATCACAGTTGGCAATCTTGATGAACCACTATTTTACCGTGTATTACTGCCCTAATTCTCTGCATTTGAGCTAAGACCTGACACAGAACCAAAATGCAAGCACATGGCCTAGGAAATAAAATGTTCTACTCAGACATACAGCGGTCTTGTTAATCCTTTATGGCACATTCTAGGAAAAGCAAAACGTCTCCATAGAAACCCTCTGCAGGATAAGTTACATGGTCTTTACTCATGCGTGTGCTGTTTGGACAACCTTTAAGCCCCGTCACTGATCGAGAGACATTGAGGACCTCATGTACTCTGCTCTGCCATTCACAAGTTGTCTACATTAAATCAAAGGTCCTTTTTCATTCACAGTATAGCACCGTTATATAAGAGACCAAACAAACACGAGTCAATGTTCTTACCGCGGTTACACGTTCAGAAAACACAACCATTCACGCCATCCACCGGCATTTGAAAGCAATGTGTAAGTGCTCCAATACGCGGCCGTATTTATTATTGTGTACTGCATTAAACAAATAAGGAAAGTTGATTAATAGCATAATCCATGTGTCTGACTGGATTAAAGGCAGCGGGGCCCATATGTGTGAAGCCCATTCACTTAATCAGAGTGCAGCTGCTGCTTGTGCCCACTGCCTCTTTCATAACAGCACAGCACTGGAGACCGTGCACGTTTTATCACTCACATGTCCAAATGGCAGCCTGTCAGTCATGTATGGACCGACTTGTTCTTTGCTGGGTGTTTTTGCGGATCAAATCAAATGACGCATCAGTGGCTAACAACAGAACAAAGCAGTGCTGATGCTTCCACCTCACAGTAACACTTTATTTATCTTAGCATTCATTTAAGACATACGGTAGACTGAACAAAATGTAACTTTTGAAACATTTTGAGCATCGGTGTCATCATGAACCCCGTCTTTAACAAAAAAGCTTCACCAGAACGGGTGGTTAAGTTGTAACCAAGGTTCTCTGAGTGGAGAGACTCTCACACTCCAGGCCGCTCGCAAATGCATGCATGTTAGCATTGTGTAGACTCCCACCTACTAACTATCTACCGTATTATATTTTGAAATCTTATTGTAAACACCCGAAGAACGAAATAAGTACAGAGCAGTGGGCAGGTGGTAGGAATATAAGAATTTTTTGAACAATTACACCTTAGAATAAAAATTACTTAAACATTCATGAATCACACCAAGAACACATATTATTATTATGCACAAGTATTATAATATGGTTACATGCTCTTGAAAGTATGTCTTCTTTAAAGCTGTGGTAGGTGTGTGTGTATGTGTGTGTGTGCTTGTGTGTGTGTGTGTGTGTGTGTGTGTGTGTGTGTGTATGTGTGTGTGTGTGTGTGTGTGTGTGTGTGTGTGTGTGTGTGTGTGTGTGTGTGTGTGTGCTTGTGTGTGTGTGTGTGTGTGTGTGTGTGTGTGTGTGTGTGTGTGTGTGTGTGTGTGTGTGTGTGTGTGTGTGTGTGTGTGTGTGTGTGTGTGTGTGTGTGTGTGTGTGTGTGTGTGCGTGCGTGTGTGTGTGTGTGTGTGTGCGTGTGCTTGTGTGTGTGCGTGTGCGTGTGTGCGAATGAACTAATTTGTGTTGTAAAGTTAGCACTTTGTGACAAAATGAGACCACTGCACACTGTCTGCAGTTAATTATAAATTTGTTTGTAATTGTAATTGTAATTTGTTCTTGTCAGCCAGGAAGTAAGAGCATAAAGCAGTGCTCTGATTGGCTTTGCTTGAGTAGTCCACCCAGCTTCACTTTGCCGTCTGAAGCCGTTCTAAAAGTTCTACGTCATGCATTCTCATGAAAATGAATTAAATTAATTATTAAATACAAAGGGTTTGTAAGCGCAAAGGACAAGTTAGATTGTTTTGGTTTTTTTGCGGTTTGTACCCCAGCTTTAAATTTTGACACTTTTGCCTTGTTTATTCACTTTCTGACAATATAAAATAAAAATGAGTAATGGAAAAAAGTAAAAAGAAAACAAGCTTATAATGTTTAAGTAAAGAAAAGCAAGACTCCTTCACCTACTGTCTTCCTGCAGGTGGAGTTCAGACATTATACATAGATATAAACTCCCAAATTTCTCAGATCACACCATTCTTGTTTCAACATAATGACCATTGTGGTATAACACTACACTTTTTTTAAATGAATAAAGCACGAACAAAGACTTACTTCATAATGAATAAACAGTTTATTAAGTATGATTCAAGCCAATTAATTAAGGGGTTATCAATTAGGGCAGGGTGTGACAACTAGCAAAACTCCCGATAAACCAATTGTCAAAGATGAATAACAGTCAAATGTGTAGTTTGTAAGAAGTCTTTGATGAGAGTGGGTTTATGTAATAATCTTCACAGTCTGACAATGAGGCCCAGGGCCTCAGGACACAAACTCACACTTTACATGTGCTGATGTGAGAAAACACGCTGTCAACACTTCCAGAAATATGAAAAGGTATTTGAAAGTCTGACTATTTCCGATAACGCCATGTCTAAAATGTGTTCAAAATGGTCAACAAATTTTTACTCGCATTAAAGTCTATAATGTTTTATGTCCTGTTTTAGTATATAATTTTAACAAAATACGTCACATCTTATTGTGTGACCAGTGTCAGCTAGCGAGCATTATCTCTCATAACTGTTTGAACATAGACCTTAACTGTATCACTGAAAATACAAATCAGGTGGACAAACCAGTCGGAATGGCGATTTAACTCATTTTAAGCTGGATGCCATTTCTGTACCCAACAACTACTGCGAAACTTCTGGCAATACATGGGGTTAAAGGGGCTGTACCCTATTTATTCTTTTTTTTTTTTCCATATAATAAAATAAAATGTGTTTTGCCCCAGCACAGATACATTGTATAAGGAGACTTCAGGGTCAAAATGAGTCTGCTGTCTGCGTCTAATTATAGAGCATTTATTGTCTGTGTAGCAGGAAGCGGAATGTTAGCATGCTAATGTTAGGTTAGCTTTACAGTGATGGCAAAACTCTGCTCTAGCCACTGAAATTTGTAAAAACACTCATATACACATTGTGATGAATAATTTGGACCAATAAAAACTGTTTTAAACTAGTTTGGTATTTCATATTGTTAAGACAGTAAAAATCAGGTTCTGCGTTTTAAAGTTGGGGTTATGTTGACAGTGCATTAATAAAATCTACAGCAGGTACCTGACTTTAAATGAATATGTTGTAAAAGCAGCACTTTGGACAAAATTGGACCGCTGTGCACTGTTTGCAAACCTGTACAAGACCCGTAAGACCCGTAAGCAGCACTGGGATTGACTGCGCTTTGGTGGTCCGCCCCGTTTCACGTCACAGTCTGAAAAAGCTGTTCTAAATCTGTGTACGCTCCCAAATAAGTATGCGTGTGAATACTAATGATGTGCCAAAGGGTTAGTGAGAGCGAGAAACTAGATATAAGTACATACTTCCGTGGTTTGAAAATCAGGTAATACAGCTTTAAGGAAGTCATCGACAGTGTGTGATTTGGGCAAGTTTGGAAATGAACAGTTCTGCGTTACTCTCAGTTGATTGTCATTTACATTTTTGAAACTCTCCGTATTTACTCGTCAGTGTGTAGTTCCTGCGTGCCACATTGGGATGAGCGTTGCTGTGTTTGCGATGTGCCCTCCTGTTCATATTTCCACGTAATCCGCTCAAAAGAGAAAACTTCATTGGTGGACTCGACGTAATCCGCGGTCAACTCTAAGTACCTGAATATGTTTGACTGTAAGAGACCACGAGCTGATAAAGAAAAAGCTACATTTGACTGCCAGAAATTTGGGATTTGGTTGAAAAATAATCCGCCATGTTAAGCTCTTACCAATGTATTTTAAATAATTTATCTGCCCACGTCAGCGGTGACGAAGGGGACATTTACAGAATCTCTGATATTCTGTTAGCGCAAATGTACTGACTGGAGCGACGCGTCATTAACTAACAAGATTGTGTCCTAGTTTCTGACAGGATACAAAAACAAGATTAATTGGCAAAGGTTTAGCTCTATCCTGAAATAACCCACTGTCAATGCGGAGGTTCAGATTTCTTCCCCAAATTCGCTGTAAAGATGCACTATGTAACAGTCAATTACAGTTGTTTTAATTGCAAAAAAACATGCAATACTGTGAGCGGGGAGTCAAGATTTTGTGTTTTTAAGTTTGTTTTTTTAGGGATTATAACCCACGTGATTGAGCAAGAAAGATTTGTTTAATGTCATATTGTGGAACATTCAAGATGAGTGTATGTTCAATTTCTTTAGTTAATTTGCCAGTTTTTAAGTGAAGTTGGATGAATGTTTAAAGGTGCATTCACACTTCTTCAACGACATCAAAACTGGGACTAAACCTGGAACTGAACCAGGACTAAATAGGGCTACACTAAGACTAGAACAGGACCAAACCAAGTTCTCGTCAGGGCCATGGTGGGCTCAAAACAGTGTGAAAGTAAACAAATACAAGTTCAGCCTTTTGATTTTCCCTTTTGTTTAGTATTTCAGATCCAAGTACTACCAGTATTTCAATGTTATCCCTCCTTTCCAGAATGACACAAAGTAATGTACTATGTAAATTAGGTGATTGGTTTGAGCAGTGGCTTTGTGATTGGCTAAAATAACAGACAAGTGATTGAAGGTAGGGATACAGTTAGATTTTTCGTTGTTGAATCCGTAGCTTCATTCAGCATTATAAAGCACATGGCCCTTAAAAGCTGAGTTACAAGACTTCTTTTTTGTAAATGAGTAATAAAAGAAAGAATATATTGTAAAAGCAGAATGTTGTGACAAAAATGAGACTGCTGTGTGCCGTCTGCATCTAATAAGAAAGTGTTTTATGTCTTTATGTATATGGAAATAGGAGTTGAAACAGTACTGTGATTGGCTGTGCTTGGGGTGGTAGCACGAGTTTCACTTTGCTGTTTGAAAAAAGCTGTTTTAAAGTTTAGCCTGCGTCGGAAAATTAATAGGTATGAATGTTAACAATGTGCCAAAGAGTTTGTGAGCACTAGGAACTAGTTACACATTTAAATACCTAGTTAGGCTTTTCTGTGTGAAAATTGGGTACCCAAGCGTTAACCATGTGAACTAGGGCTGCACCATATTGGAAATGATTGCGATGTATGATATGACTACTAAGATCTACGTTTTTGGAACGTAGACCCCTCCACCCCCCACCCCTCCGAGCATCAAACACACTTCCTGCTGAACTTCTCGGTTCTGGGACATATTGTAAGACTTCATACGTCATTTATTTGAGAATCGTCTGCTGTTTAAAATCCTTAAATCATGGCCAGGTCAAAGATGTTGACAGCTAATGATTGTACAGTAGAATACTCAAATACATCTCCACTCCACAAACCCTTTGGCACACCGTTAAAAGTCACATATATTCATTTTTGGTCCTGTGCACAGCTTTGATACAGCTTTTTTCAGGCGACAAAGTAAAACTTGGGAGGACCACCCAAGTGCAAACAATCAGAGCGCTGCTTTTGGCTATCACTTCAAGACAAAATATTTTATTATTAGATGTAGACAGCACACAGAGGTCTCATTTATGTCACAAAATTGTGCTTTTACGAAATTCTCCCAAATAACCCCAGCTTTAAGGCTTTCTCATGCAGAGTTTTGTCCTGTAGAATTAGCACTACCACTACTACTACTATTACTACTACTACTACTACTACTGATTGTGGATGAATGAATGAAAAAGGCATTGGCATTAGTGGGGAGACTGTTGTTGACTTGGCTCATCCCAGTGTGGTGAATAATTATGCAACAGTTACAGTGGAGAACATGAGGCAGTGTCAATAATCAGCTTATACACACCATCTGAGGACTCCTGTGGCGTTTTCATCCCCAGTGACATGTAATCACTCGGATACATGTGAGGGGAGCTGAGTATGTGACTCTACTGGGGGCTCAACATTGATTGATGTTGGTTGATTTCACGTTGATTTCTGTTTTCAGGCTACATCAACGATAATACGAATATGATCATAAGGATATTGTTTCAAAAGGCTAGTGTAATGCTGACCCTGCATGCAAACCGTCCATCAGAAATTTTGTATTAATCAAATCTAAAGTCTCAAAATGAACAATCTACTTCGACAAATACAGTTTTTCAGTGGTCTATCCAAGGCTTTGATGATGATAAGAAATTAGGAGCGTTGCCTCCGCGATTTGAAATTAAGTATTATATTTTTTGAATGGGGAAAAAGTCCTTAAAATGTTGCATATGACTAGAAGCTGAAGGCCATACATATCCTATATTTTGTAACCAATACAGTAACAAAAAAAAGAAAAGATAACCTTTATGCCAGTGCTGCATCTCAGAATAGAATAGAACAGAATAAAAAATATGCTCTAAAAAAAAACTTTAAAAAAAAAAAAAAGCTTTCTTAAAGGCCAGGTATGTAACCTTTCATCAAAAAACAAACAAACTTTCAAACTTTTTCAAGGTTTTATTGCACTTCTAACATTTGTCTTTACTGTGAGCAGGCTTGGATCTCTACAAAATTGAGAAGGAGTGGTGTTGAGTGGAGCTCCACTCCATACAGCGCTGCAGCTGGACTCTCTTCATGCACGCCACTCACACTGGGCAATGTGGAGGAACTGTCTTCTCTAAGGACACAATGATTTCCTCCAGAGCTCCCCTGTGGCACCTGGTGTTCCAGTGGTGTCCCATCCAAGTACTGACCAAGCCCTGACTTGCTTAGCCTCTGAGATCTGACGGGATCGGGCATTGGCAAGCAAGTACGAACTAAAGTGATTCATATTTGGCCAAGAGCAACCACAGTGTGGTTGTAGCTTTCTATTTCCATGGAATTCTGCAAGTAACTTTCCACCTCCAGAGAGCTGCATACACTGCCTTTAAATCTAACCTTTCAACTATAAAAACATGGACCAGCAATATTACAATACAATAGTAGGCGTAAAGAGAAAAAAAGTTGGTTGAAATTTCTAAATCTTTATTTATAATTTATTTATATATTCATCTGATAAATTACAATCCAGGATCATTTCTAAAATTCAGTTTTTCAAATCACATCTGTCAAAAAGCAACATATACAGAGACATTAAGTGAATTGTATTGAAAATAAATGAACCATACGGTGCTTCAGTTATCACATAATGCCACAGACAAGCGGTGGGCAAGAGTGTTGCTGGTTTAGACATACTTTCAAGTCAAGACACATAAGCAGCAGCAGCAGCAGTTTGGCAAAGTACACACAGCATTGATCTTAAAGGGGTTTGCATTGCACTTATAACCTACAATGAAAGCCCTCCACTAAGTTTTTAGTAGTTTGGCTCGCTAGCATTGCCACCATAGTAACTCTTTATACCCTAGTATCAGAAAATATAACCTAAATTTGACAATCAGCGGACTGAAGTTAAAGTTAAATAAAGATTTAATTAAATAGCTTTATAGCTTATTATCAGCAATTTGGAGTAAAAGTAAAAAGGAGCAATAATGGAACGGAAAAAACAGAGCTCGTCCATGTTCCTGATTTTTTTGTTGTAATAAAGTAAAATGTGTTGCCCAAGCACAGATATATTGTAAAAACGTCTATTTGGGTGAAAATAAGACCAAAACTTTTACTCTGCATCTATTTATAGAGCATTTTTATCCAACGTGAGAAGCAGGAAGTGTGCTGTTAACATGCTAAAGTTTGTTAGCTTTACCCGTAAAACTCGTGAAAAGTGTTCATTGCGATTTAGGTTGCTGGGACTGCATTAGGTAAGTGAAGATACATATGACTGATATGATAAGTCTTTAACATGCAGTACTTCTGTTTTTCACGTTTCAAAACAGTACAAATCTTGTGCAGGGCCTTTAATATTGCAGTTGAATTAGTACCAACTAAAGCAGGCCTATAACAAATTTGTAGTAACTTTGTAGCATATTTCACTTTGCTTTGGTTGTTTTGTTTAATGAAATGAATCGATAACCAATGTCTAATAGCCCCATAAGCAAAGCCTGTGTTAGCATAATAACCATAACCAGCAGCAGTATAATGCCAGCATTTCACTTCACTAAAGATATGCTACTTGGAAATGAGCTAATGCGTTTATCTCAAATTGAATCAAATGTCCTTGCAAATGTCCTGTCATACGTGTAACAGCGACATTTCCGTGGCATTTCCGTCTGAAAGCAAATTAATCTACCGCTCGAGCTAATCTGTAACATGTTGTTGAGGCCAAACGTGTCGAAGAATAGCTCTCTTGTTCATGGGATTAGCTTTCATGTAGCATAAGAAATCATTAGCAGCAGTGAATGCACACATGCTAATAATAACCTTCCCTGGCTATTAGAGGGGTGATGCTAATAGCGGCTAACGTTAAACCACAACATGATGGAGGGATCAGATGGCTGCCTTCGGGGTATATTTAAACATGTTTGTTGATATTATTGGGCTCACATTTCTGTATAAAATGTATTATTGTAACCGATAATGTGAATGTCAATGAGATATTTAGCATTTTTATAAAACACTTTTGGTGAAATGACAATAAAAACAAACAGACACTTTCCCCACCCACTCTTCCTATTGGTCAGCCTGTGTCGTTCTCTGATTGAGTGACAGGTGGATTCAACCACAAAGTGAAGAAGCAGATATGTTTAGTTACCGCTTAAAACTTGATATAAAGATGCTAGGTGTACAAAAACGATTATCTATTCTGCAATACAAATTATGATATTAATTCATAATTTGTATTGCAAATTATGAAAATTTGTATTGCAAATCCCCCCCCTATTAACTAACTAAGTAAAGACTCTATCTATTGACAGTAATTTTCAAGTTTCAATCCTTGTAAATTCTATCATCATTAACAAGCTTGGTGTGACTCAAAACTATTTGCAATCCTTCCGCATCAACGTCCATTATTTATTTTTGTTTTGGACTTAAATTTAATTATAATCATGCCAACTTTAATATTGCATTAAACTCAATGTTGGACATGAAGTCACATGTTTTGTTTTGTTTTTTACTAGTATTCGACCTCAAAGCTACATAGAGGTTTAGCATGAAAAATAATGATGTAGGATTGACTTCATCATTAATATTGTTGTTCAGGTTAGACTACAGGTTGATAAATTACCCTGTTTCACTGAATGTAAACAGTTAGTGTCGTCATATTATCTTTATTGTGCACTTTGGTGAACCATAAAATTGTTTGTCCAAACTCAAGGCTATTGTATTTCAGTGGAATGTTTAAAATGTGCCCCCAGCCCCAGTTTGTAGATAGTTTATTGGATCGTGTTACTTATTTTGTATCGTCATTTTGTTTCACACTGATTCATACCTTTCTAAAACTTCTTTTCTTAACTATGTAAAAAAAAATCTCCAAATCTTACCCAATAACATGCAATTTTCTTTTACCTTATACTTGTCTAATATTTACGGCTGTATAGTTTGTACTCTCAAATTGTTAAAGGCTTGCTACGTATTCTTCTATAGGGCTCAGATTAGCGTGTGTTAACTATTACAGATTTTAAATAGATTAAAAAGGTGTTTGATCACAAGAAAAATAAAGTTATATCCCACTGAAAAGGAGCAAAGGATCATGGATTGTGTAGTTCCCTCTGCTTTTTACCTTTCCATTGTGCAACTTTTCATAATGTGTTATCATCTTCTGCACACATATCTTGCTCCTGTTTACTTTTCCAAAATGGTTGCGAAATTACTTTTTTATCGTATGGAATGTTGGAAATCCGGAATACTGCATTTTGGAATGAATCTCTGTTTGGCTTGTTTGCCCAATTTGGGTAACTTGGGTTTAAACGCTTACCTCAAATATTTATCATTTCAAAATCAACCCTATTTTGTGCTTAGTCTTTTTTACCATGTTGTGCATGATTTACTGTTCAAAAGTAATCTGCATTGACATTTTTAAACCGTAGAAACCATAACTGACAAACCAAGAACGTTCTACACACATGCACAACAAAAATACATCTACAGACAGTACCTTGCAGAAACCAGGACAGTGATCAGGTTTTAAATTATCACATGCTTAGTTTATTTGGACTTGTTCTCAATTTGAGGCACTTCGATCTTCTCTCCGGTGAGCAATTGCCAGATGCCTCCTCTGTAGTTCTCGTTGCCCAAAGCGTACAGGAAAGCGTTGATGGTCGGTGAGGTCTTGGCCAGGATAGGCGCCATCTGAGTGACAGGATAGCGGTTAGTGATTGGAATAGACAGGTTTTCGGTGTAAAACGTGCAGTGGGGCATACCATTCTTAGCTTGGGGGAGACTAGAGTAGCGTTCTCGACAGCAGCGTAGAAGGCCAGGATGCCGTACGGCCCCCAGCACACCAGCAGAGTCTTCAGGGGAGTGTTAGGGTTGAACTGTGAGGAAAGTGGAAAAGGGAATCAGCAGGTTAACTCGTAGGTTAGCTTTTGCGTTGTGAAAATTCAGATCTATGGGCGTATGTCGTGTTTATTGAGTCTTTTATGTGATACTGCCCAATGAGCCTTAAAAGGGTGGATCTTGACACCACAGTTCCATTCATTCTAGATGGAGAATTAGCTGAGTCTTGCTAAAATAAATAAAAAATGTAAAGATCCCATGGCAGAGAGCGAGTTACAGATGGATAATCATTAGCAAGATATCTTTACATACCACAGGGGAAACCTATGTGTTTATAAAAGTGTTTTTGTCTTAACATAAATTAACTTTAAATGTAAAATAGACAACTTGATGCAAGTACATTGAATGCCAAGTCGATTGGTTCAGTTTAGTTTGTGCAGTAACATTATTATTTCATTTAATTTAGGCTAGCATTAGCTTAGGCACAGAAACACTACCATTTATAAACATATAAGTTTCCCCTGATGAAGTATTTACATCTTTTGTAAAGATCTTAACTTGCGGCCTGTGATTATCTTTGCTGTCCGCTTTGTGTTCATTAAATATTGAATTATTTTTGCGAGAATCTGCCATTTTCTCATGGAGAATGCTCAAAATATTCTGGTAGTGGTAATTATATTGCAATAGTGGACCTTCCTTGTCTAACATTAATGATAAATTTCAACATCCAGGGTGTTTAATCTGGAGTATTCTGTTGAAAATAATCTAATATAACACAGGAATACTGGCCCTGCGCTGTAAACAACCAATACAAGTCAATTTCAAGAGTAAATTTTACTCGCTACAGCTGTCTATTTTAGTCGACACATTTACCATTTGTCCTCCTAAACAGTGTCTCTTTTGTTAATCCTTTTTGATCTAATTGGAGGTTGCCATAGTGAACCAGTCGCGTAGTGATTATACTGGATTTACAAGGCATTTCCTGCTAAAATGTGGTGTCTGGACAGGCCTTTGCCCTCAGACACTGCAGTCTGAACTAGTAATCTTTTGGTTGATGCTTAACAAAGAGTTGCACAATCGCTTGTCGTTTTCAGCTGAATATTTTTTCCTAATGTGCACAAAACACTTTTTAAATCATTGAACTTGTTACTTGGGTTGCAATCACAGATCTGAATGCAGTCTTGGAATAATAGCAGTGTGCAGAACCAACATTTTAATTTAATTTAATTGCAAATACAACCACTTCGCTACTTCACATTATAAATATCAACAATCTGGACGACTTTTAAGACCCATTTGAGACGAAAGAGCACGAGTCACAGGACTGAAATAAGTCACACGCCTGGGATAAAGTCTGAAAAGCATGTTCCAGGTTTAAGATTGGACAACCGGTCGTTGTAATCCAATCGTCAAAAAGACCCTTGTCCGCACTCAAGAATTTATCAAACACTTTTCTTCTTACTTATAAGTAGCTTTGAGAAATCCTCTTACTCTTTACTTTCTGATAAGATATAGTTTTTAATCAACTTATTTAAGCCAATTATACAACAACAACAAAAGAAATGTTGACCGCTTTTAAATAAATTATGTCGCCTTTTTAAATTTGATTATTTTATGTTGATCCAAAGCAAATATTTAATTTTCTAAGATGATCTGCTGAAGAAACATGCATTATTTTTCATTTCATTTCAAAAATTACATAGAAAAATCTGACATAATATATTTATTAAGGGTCAACATAAATCGTGTTTGTGTTTTTAAAAGTACAGTAGGATGAATCCAAAAGTTGTAACAGCTATTTACATCTACTTTAACATTTAATTACACGTAAATTCAAGTAAATATTGGTCAGATTCTCTCTCTTTACACTGACTTAAGTTCAAGCAAGTCTTCAAACATTTAAAGGTGAGACACTACAGGCAAAATTCCTTTTTTTTCTTTAAATTTTTTAGGTTTTTTGGTCAGTTTGCTCTCTCAACATATCAGCTTTCATGTGGTACAAACAAACTTGTCCAATCTGCTCCTAAAGATGTGTTATTGTTTCATTTAATCCACTTCATCCATAGATTTCTCTGGGACAATGTCATTTCAAACACTGTCTTCTTAAAATGCATTTTTCTTCTGTAAAGGACATAAGATCACCACTTAAAGTAACTACACACCAAACTTTGCCAACTTTGATGGAAAGTACTGAGGGATTTGTTTATATCTAATTCTAAGCCCGATTTATAAAAGTTTTGAGTCTAAACAAATTATGAAATTACGAAATTTGAATTTTTTTTGTCCAATTTTCAGTCAATCCCCCCCCCCCTACATTTTTGTAAATAATATGTGTACAAAATGAACCAAGACATTTAAACCTGGTTTTGTCCATTTTTCGACTGCCAAAACTGCCAAATATGAGCAATTTTGGCGTTTTCACACGTAAAATGCCTTATTTTTATATAAAAACATTACACGATGAAAAACTTGTAATACATTTTTTCTTACATTTATGTGAAAAAACTACAGGAGAAGTTTCAAATGGATATCTTTAAATTTAAGTTTATTTCCTATTCCCCTGCAGCGTCTCACCTTCAAACTAAAACAGCTGTGTAATTCTTAAGTGTTATATGTTTGCAATAAAATTAAATGTACAGTTCAATTTGGAGAACCATACTGTAAGTTACAATAGCCTGCTCCAAATAAAGCAGCCTTAAATCTGTCGTAAAAATGAGCGCTGTGCTGAGCCTGGAGTCATGTGACCGGTGCATTCCAATGACCGAACGCCTCACAACACCCAAGGGAATTTCTCTCTAAAACCATAATAACTATCTGTCATATGAGTTTTAATTATTTCTTTCCTCAGGCTGGAGATGTAACAGTAATTTAATTTGACCCCTGTGCCCAAGCACAAGCCAACATCGTTTATAGCACAATAAGTGAATGTAGCTGATTATTTTTCCATACTTCTCCGTTAGAAAGTAGTTGTTAATCACATGCCACGCAATTGTTTCTCCAGTGTAGAGTTAAATTGCCTTTGACATGCATTACTATTAGATTCCATAAAATAATAAGCCTTAAAATCAAGCAACAGCCTCACTTTGTTGTACTTGGCAATCAAAGAATTCTGGGGAAGTTATTAGTTTTGTGTTTTGTAGCTACAATTTTATCTGTCCTCAGAATTGGACCCAGCCACGGCTTTTCCAGTATCTTGCTGGAAGTTTTCTTTGCGGTGCATGTTTTGGGATTGACAATTGACGATTACATGCAAACGCCAAATCAAAAAGCCTTCCATAATCAGGGAATCAAACCAGGGATCTTTGTGCTATGAGGTAATCGTAATCCAATTTAACATTAGCGACTAGCCCAGCTGTTTACTTTGGTTCAGTTAGCGCTACATGCTAAAGGTTATACAAATCATTACATAGCTAATTCAATTATTTAGTATAGTTTAGTGAGTGATATTGCCTGTTCAAGTGTTTTGTTGGATGAGAACCATACGGAAGCAACTGCCAGGGAAAGACAATTCAACCAATCGAAAACAAAGGTCGAAGAAGAACTGTGTGTAAACAATTGCAGGTGACAATCCCAGGCGGTTGTTTCTCTGTCATGGTTCAACATCAAAGTTAGAAATGGGAATAAGTGGGCGGGGCTAACAGTTAATTTTGAAAAAAGTTCTTCACTCATGGTTCATACGGGACCTTTAAAGGAGACATATTATGCTTTTTTCTAGAACTTAAATATACGTAAATAAACTATAACATATCTAGATTATTATTTTACATTTTGTTCATTGTAAACTGCAATGTTGATTTAAAACGCATAAGTAATAGAAATGGGTCCATTGACTAAATTAAAAAATGCAGAATTCATTGTTGTATTTCACTTGTAGCAAGCAGTCGATTTTCAGTTGTTTTTTGGGGGGAGGGTTGAAAAATGGCTACACAACATTCTTGAACATGACCTACTTCACAGAGAGTCGACATTTTTTGAATAAATGCATGTTAGTTCAGGGAAGGGCGGGTATAGTTGGTAGGTGAAAGCACATTTTTTTGATCATTCAAGCCTCAGTTACAAAACAGGATTACACAATCAATCCAAACACCACTCTGCGTACGCTAATGATAAGGGAACACCGTAATGACATGGTTACAAAGCACATAAACATAAGCATAATATGTCCCCTTTGAAAACTAGCTTGAGTGACTTTGGACTCGCCGCCAGCTCCGCGCGGTTAACCAAATGTTCCGACGCTCAACCCGCTCCTTGCAATTTCCACTATTTTCCAACATGTGCTCGGTATATTAAGAGCGATTCTGTTATGTTACGTAATTGGATTGTTTTGCCGCGGCTAGCTTGATGTCTGATGAAAAACTTAGCTAAGCGTGAGGAATAGCTTTACATAACTTACTGTAAGGCCTGGAGGATATTAGTGTCTTCTCCTCTACTATAACAGCCCATTCAAGAAACAGCACCATTTCATATTTAGCTAAAGGGCTCTAATGGGTAGGCCCTGACCTATATCTGCAGTCTGTGTGCGTGCCTCGCGTTCACTGCGTGGTGTTGCTCTGAAAAGGACCACGTGGGTGCGGGGGGGCTTACAGGAGAATGGAAAGAAGATGTCCGACAGTTCCCTTGGGTCATCCGAGCAGACGACTTCAAAGGAGAAGAAGTCTTTGCCGGGCTCAGTGCAGTGCATTTTTGAACACATTACATAAGAGTCCAGAGGTGAGGCGGCGACGGTCTAACTGCTACTTACTGCTAATACTGTACTAGCCTAGAGATAAAACTACTACATTTGATACTACGGATACTTTGACAACGTTGCTACTACTGGTATTAGTATTACAAGTGTTACTACTAAAATTAATTGGCACTGCTCCTGATAGGCCTAGTACTACTACAACTAGTATTTATATTGCTAAACCTACTACTAATCCCACTGCTATAACTACCTCTACTGCTGTAAATACAAATACTGCTGCTACTGCTGCTACTACTACTAATGCCTAATACCACAACAAATAATGTTTCTACTACTACTTCAACTACTGCTGCTACAATGGTTACCACTAGCTTGCTACTAATACTGCTTCTGCTGTTACTACTACTACAATAACTCATTTGCACCTGTACTTCTATTGAGAGTACTATTACATAGGGATGTCAAGATTCTAATGTAATCCATAATCGTGATAATTTAGGTCACTATGTAATCTATGACGGAAAAAAATGTAGAAAAAGTTTCGAAGCAAATATATGTTCTGTTCAGTCTTTAAAAAGTAAACTTAAATATAAACTTCCTTGGCGATGTTTCTTCTCAGAATATTCATTACACCAAAATTTGATATTGTGACATTACTACTACTACTGTTACTACTTCTACTTATACTGCTGCTGTTACTGTTACTATAATTGCACAATAACAGGTTAGCAGATATCAGATGAGTCATACTAAATTTGAATGCTGTGACAGTTAAGTTTTTATTAAGAAGGTTAAGCGTTCGTAAACAAACTGCAGGGTAACCGGTTCGCACCCTGCCAAAGCGCCTCATGCAGTGTACCTTGGCAAGACACCCACATTTCCTACTCTTATCACAATTTACTCTATGTGGCTTGTAGTTTAAGGAAGGGCAGCTGACATAAAATAATTTAGAGGACGCTGTACAGCCTTTCTTTGAGACGGCTATGAGCTGCCGGTCTCAAATTATAAAGCGTTTTTATTGGCCACGAACAAGGACGTAACGATGGAGTGCGCTGTTAGCATGGTAGGTGTTGTTAGCTTTACTGTGACGGCGAAACGCTTCTCTGGCCTCTGAAAGTAGTGTAAAGTGCTTAGAAACTAATTGTGGTGAATAATCAGGACGCTAGGAATGTTTCAGCAAAGTGAGGTCGCTGCAAGCAAATTAAAATGAGAGAATTGTAGTTGTTTTGTTTTTTAGAGCGTAAAAATCAGGCACAGCACCTTTAAAACTATAATTCCTTCTCTAATATATGCACTTTGGCAAAATGGAATGTCTATCAGAACTTCTTTTGGGCTTTCCCTTACGGTTTTACCTCAAAATCTAAAAAGGTTTGCACCGACTTATTTTGCCTCGTGACTGGATTATAGCTCACTCACCATGTCTGGGTTCTTGTATTATTTTAAGTCTATTCATACGTCTGCAGGCCCTCAAAGACCCCTTTACTTACCCTGGGGTTTCCAGTCTTCTTGAACTTCTGGGCGATGGACTGGTAAGAGGACATGACCACAAACACCTGCACGGCCATGTTGAAGATGGTCATGGGGATCAGGTAGGAGACGTAGTTTCTGCAAAAGGAAGCAACGTTATCGTCAAAGCAAATGTCGGTATAAAAAGTAAGTCTTGGGGGAAAATATGTAAGTGCGATTAGATTTTTTGTTTGTAAAATGAAGATTCAGTTACATCTTTTTAAACCAAGAGTACTGACATTTGAAAGAATACTCAACAGGATCTGCTAAACTAATACAAGAATCACATGCAATTCAGAACATGTTTGTAAAGGTCTAAAATACATGGTTAACAAGTTTCAAACATCAAGCCCCACTGCGTAACATTTCCGCCAATATAATATAAAATAACAGCTTATTTTTGGTGTTTATATTGCAAAACGACAAATATTGGCCTTTAAACAAGCTCTCGAGCACCTTTACTTTGGCATTTCATGTTATAAAAGTTATAAAGAGTATCCAGGAATCGACTTTGAGCTCCATCTACTGGCAGCAGAGTGAATTACATAGGTGAGATAAACAAATGCTAGCTCGCCTTCAACATACTAAAGCAGGCACGCATTTATAGTGATTGTTTTGATGGCAGAAATCCTCCAAACTTGCCTGACGTCGATTTATGGACTTAAGCTTGATGAATGACGAAACAAAACTCGGAATTTGTGTTTTTGACACTCAGAAGGGAGAGGATCTACTAAACAGAATTCATCAAACTAGCATGAATGAAGCTAAATACAACTCTAGGTGTGTTTTTGATGATGGAAAAATGTTATAACATGGTAAAAAAAAAAAAAAGTATTTTGCGTAATATGTGTTCTTTAAGTCTAAAATCTTAAGTCTTTTTGTTTTTTTCCTCCCCGCTCCCACCTGTCTCCCTTGCTGTAGTCCAGGGTGCAGCAGGTGCGGAGGGGCTCGTAGTCGTACTCTCCCCAGCCGATCAGGGGCATGGCGGACCAGAACGCACTGAAGAGCCAGATGAAGATAGCCAGGGTGATGGCACTGCTCCACTGAAGCTTTGTCCCTGTGGGGCGACGAACACATTCACACATTGTCAATACTGGATAAAAATAAAATGTCTACTAAATGTGACTGAACTGTTGTCTGCACGGAAATTATCTGTTTAGGATGTATGCGCGAAGATTTTGGGATTAACAGAATCTTTTACTCTCACGTATCGAGACCATTGCATTCACTGGGCTTTTTGTCCTCATATTGATCAATCTAAATTTTCTGACATAAAAAAGTAAAATTTCTGCCTCTCATTAACGTTAATAAATGACTATATCTCCATAAAAATTTGAATAATTGCCAACTATTGCGTCATTAATTCATTTAACTTAAGAATACGTAACATAATAAATATGTATGCTTTTTCAGTTTAAATAATGCAAGTTTAATCATAGTCTAAACCCCCCCTGCTGGAAACAGTGAGGAGTACAGCATGTTGAAATGACAAATTAGCAGCATGATAATTATAAACAGATTGCTAAAAGATGTTTTGTGGCAATTTATCCCTAAAATGAGCACAAATCAAATGAAGGTGCATAGACTTCATGAAAATACAAACAAAAACAAAAAGTGCAATACAACTCTCATGTTTCCAAGTGTTTAAAGCAAGCATTTTCATTTGTTCAGAAGGAGACAACCTCACTAAACAGGATTACTTAAACCTGTCAATGAAACAAAATACTTCTACTACTACGTATGTTTTCGAGGTGCAAATATACTTTGGTAAACTGTTTCTTTCTTTATGTGAGGTGAAGGTAGTCCATCTAGTTTCCCATTTTTACTAAAACTGGCTTGGAACGGAAAGCCCATTTTTCTTCCCCAGACACCTGCGCTATTTATAACCAGAAGCTCTTTACTACATTTAAAAGTCCTTTGTCGCAGTAAAACACTCTTTCTCGCGTCTTCAAAAGCCACCTGTTCTGGCCATTGTCGTAAACAAAGCTGCAGTTAAACGCGGGCCAAAGCCGGAGAAGGAGTTGTGTAAGTGAGGTTTTTGTGCTCACTTGTGCAGTACTGGTGGTAGCGGTCCCAGGCGATGGCGGCGATGAAGTGCAGACTGGCCAAAGCCGTCATGAAGCCCTGGAAACCGTGTGTCTGACAGCCATCGGAGCCATACGGCCAGTATCTGTGAGGAAGACGAGGAATCACAACAAACAAGTGATGATACAGGTACAGGAAATGAAAACTTAACATGCAAAGACTGTCTATCAAAACTGAAACCTTACAGGCTTTCTGCTTTTTGTGTTTTAACTACCACTTTGTTCTTAAATATTTACATTTGAGACACATTATATTCTACAAATGTTGTTCTATTCACTTCCTGCTATTATGTATTCTTTTAGCTGTTATTGTGCTTTTAGCATATTGTCCAAGGACGCAATAACAAAATGTACTGCCTGTAGTGGAAAATGAACTGTCGACCTTTGTGTTGCCATGAAAACCCTTTTAATATACGCTAGCTTAGTTGTTTGAAATACAATTTGGTAAAGAGGTTATGCACTGACATTGTTTTATTTGAAAAATGCTGAGTGGCAGAATTTTGAACAGCACAAATTATAAAATGTGTTTCTTTGCGGGGTTTTTTTCTCACTCAAATTAACAATATCTAGCAAAATATAAACTGAAAGTTGTTTCTCTGTTGTTGCTCTGACTGTGCAGAGCTGAGCTACCCTGTTTGCTAATGGAAGTTGGAGATTTAGGACACTTCAACTCAACAACAATGAATTTCCTCATAAGCAAACTCAGGAACATGTTATTTAAGGAGAGAAAGATAATGAGTTCAACTTTATGTGATCACAAAGCCTGTAAATGTGAGCGTCATCACAGTGTTCCTGATGTTTATCTGGTTTTCTAGAACTGTTGACTTGCTTTTCTTCCTTTAGATGTCAGCTACAGACTAAATATTAAGAAGAGTTGTAGATTTGTGTCTGTTATAAGACTGTAGCAGCTCTATCACATAATTTACTTGTGTTTTGAGCTCTTATTGGAGAAAATGTCATTACTCACCATTGACTGATGTGTTGCGATGTCATCTGCATAACCTCTATAGCATTTTTGTCATTTCACTTTGTAATTGATTTAAAACTGATAATTTGGTCCCATACACATGGTTGTTAAAGACAATTATAAGTCTGGCTATAAGAACACGCTTTATCTGTTTTTTCTTCTTGTGGGAGCGAACACAACTATTGTCAGAAGAAGCTGTAACACTTTTGCAGGCACTTTTCCCACTGTGGAACAAATAACGATTGCTGGATAAATTAGAAGTGGGCAATATTGACAATATTTTTTTGTATGTGTGTGCATTTTTTGATAATAAAACAATAATCAGACTATATTTGAACAATACATGTGCTAAATTGTGGTTGTAAATGTTTTGAGTGCGATATAAATCTAGCTCAAAACAAAGGTTGAATGGACTGTTGTTTGGAAGATTACACTAGACGTTTCTGTCTCTTTTTGAGGTCATTTTAATCAGATGACATACCCGATACAGGACTGAAACAAGTTAATTGATTATTGAAACAATCATCAACTAATTCACTAATCAAATAATTGCTTTCTGAACTATAAACAGACTCCAAAGAATGTAATGTCCTTGGAAGAGGTTTTAAGACTCAGACAAAGCAGAAACTACCCCAAAATGACACAATGATTCCTTTTTTTGGTAAATACACCCAAGACCTTGTCAAGCGCCATCTCTTTAGCTTCTTCTTGGACAAATTCAGTAAAAATTCTCAAATTCACGGACATTTCACCATCAATTAACTGAAAGGATATAATTGTCAGTTTCATCGATTACCAAAATAATCGTTAGTTGCAGCCTTACTGTAATTATTGCATATTTCCAAATCGACCAATGCAATATTATCTGATATATGATAAAGTCCGTGTTTCTTCATAAGGGCATGAGAGGTGTGTTTGTCACTGATTGGAGAAGTAATCAAACTCTGCTTGATTGGAGCACAACGCTAAACGCTCTGTATCAGTCTTTGCTGAGTGCTCCGTGAAAACAGCAGCAATATCGATTATCGACCTGGCAGTGGGTGCACTATTGACTATTGGTTGACTGCATCATCTCGCCAAAGCCATTACGAGAGTGCACCGCGCTGCTGTTACATCACTGACCTCAGGAAGCTGGAGAAGGCGGCCACAGTGGCGTTCATGGAGATGCCAATGTCTGCCATCGCCAAGCTGAACACCAGGAAATTACTGGGCGTCCTCAGCTCACGGATTTTGAAGAAAGACACGATTGTCACCGCGTTGAGGAAGAATCCCAGCAGCCCTGCGACGAGAAGCGTGGAGAGCGGGGCAGCGTGCGTCAAAACAAGCAAAAGCCAAACAATGCACGTAAACAATTGACTTCATGATAACTTTTAGCGTGAACGAGAACGGTATGGACGTGAGTTTGAAATGCACAACAGAGTGTAAACAAAAGCAGAGCCAGTGCCAGTGACGGGTTTGCGCAGAGAGCCTGGAAATCCCGCTGGCTCGGTTCCAAACACACTCACCCTCCACGAGCAGGCATGATCCCAGCGAGAACACGTCAAATTCGGAGAAGCCTTCCGGTAGCGGGTAAGACGAGACCATCGTGGAGTCTGACGTGCCACAACAATAACTACTGCAGCTTGTTTCACTTTGGAACTGGCTGTCTCCTCCTCTGCCCCTGCTGCTGCTGCCGCTGCTGCTCGTAACGATGTGCCTCGGTTCTGGCTGGACTTTCGGCCGCTTTATAAAGAGGGATTTCACGTGAAAAACCGAGCACTTTATTATGTAAAGCTGCCACGCTCTCTCTGCGCGATTCGCCCCTTTATCCGCGCAGGAATGTCTTAATGAATGAACCCACACCAGCGCGAGCCGCGGTTATAATACGCATTTGACCACCGCAACAGTAAAGCCCCTCTCAATTAGTTACACAACAAGCCTTTGTGCCCGGCTGCCGGTGAGGATGCTGCTGCTGCCTGTGTCTGTCTGCGGCTCTGCCTTTGTCTGTGGCTGAGCCCAGAGCTGCTGCTGATGTCAAACGACGAGAAACGACGTAAGACGCGCCGCTGCACGTGCGGGACACAACAGGTGTTTGCCCCTGTGAGGGTGAAACAATCACACCCAGCGTGTCTCAAATCATTGTCCTGCATTAGACTGTTAGCTTGTTCAGTATAAAATCATATGTTAATACAATAATGTTAATTAAAGCCGCAAGCGGCGATAAAAGCCCTTGCCCCAGCATGCACCAGGGAGAGCGCCTTGGAAGCACTCCAGCCTTTGCTCCAACAGCGCATCCACAAAATGATGCATGCTTAACATTATACAATATATATATATATATATATATATATATATATATATATATATATATATATATATATATATATATATATATATATATATATTAAAAGCCATTGTTAAGATGTTTGTGATGGCCACGCCCACATCATATCAAAATATGACACAGGTTCAATATCATTTTTGTTGTATGAGTGTTGGTTAAATTTGACAAATATCAACAAAACTATATATTTTGGTGCTGTAATAATGACCTTTGGGAAATTATTACTTTTATAAATATTTCAGGCAAAAAGTGCATAATAAATAAATAGCCTAGCCACATTTGAGTGAAACTGAAGCTTTCCTGTGCAACTGGGATGTCGTCAAAATAACCATGATGCAACATAAAAAAAAAACAGAAAGAGTATGTTTGTTAATGTTAATGTTCTATGTCTCAAGACGGCGTGAGCCAAGCGCGCTGGTAACAAAACAACAAGTTTGTTGAAGAGGACATATAGAGCACAATTCATTTTAAAAATGTATATGTTGTTGTTTGTTTAGAGCACTTGCATTGCTGTTTTGGAAAAGTTCTACATAAATATAGTCATTAAGATTGTGTTCCATCAGCCTCACTCACACCACACCTACGCTGAAAAGATGGGAGTGTCATGCAGAACTGTTTCATTCGTCCTCGTTCTCTTTATGGGGAGTTTAGCTGTTTTTTTTTCATTCCACACGAGAGGTGTGTCTGCTGAAGGAAACCTGTTGGGTCGGACACGTGGATCCAAATGTTGTGTAATTACAAAGTTTATATCAACACTACAATTAACTCAACCACAGCTGTATTTCACTGAGAGGTGGGAGAGAAATCTGAAGATGGATGTTGTTTGGCAATCTAAGAATGTTGCACAATTTCCCTATGTGCATGTTGACAAGTGACATCACACGCACGTCATCATAAACTCTGTTGCTGTCAGGAGGACAAGAAGAAGCGTGACCAACCCGCCCACTATAACAATTAGTGGTCAAGTTGTCAATAGACTGTGCAGAATTCTTACAAACATCCGTGAAATATCAAGTCAGCATGGTGAATACAGGTAGCACCGTGGGCTGTACAAACAGACAAAAATGTACCTTTTTACCGTACTGTAAAAATAGTAAGGTAAGATTTCCAGCAGATGAAATCAGGCGAAAGCAATGGCTAACTGCATGAGGAGAATGTGTCTGGATGACCCATCCAACCCTTGAGAGCCAAAGTCTCATGACCGAATATATTCAGTTCACTTTATCAGAGGTAAGCAACTGAAAACATGGCATAGATACCTATGCGTAAATATTATAGCTTTAGATTAACTGCCATTGTGCCAAGCTAATGAGGCTAATGCCAAGTGGTTGTAGATACCTCACTACTGCACTGGTGGCCACCTCGAAGGGCTGGCAATCCAAAGACCGTCAGCGATTTGAAGCAGGTCGGGAAGCTTTGTGCCAGATACAAACAGCTTTGCGCTGTACCTGTTGCGATCATCAACAACAAGGTGATCAAAATTCGTAGCATATATCTCTTTCGGTTTCATTTTGCGATGAGATATGTCCAAAGAGACAACACATTATGAAAATAACAGTATTTAAAGCTTCGCAGGCTGCGGAAGATACTCTTTCTGCCCTCCAACATACAGCGCATGTGCAGAATCACAGCCAGTAAACAACAACTGACAACGTGCGTATAGCAATAAAATAGCACCAATGATCATAGTCAGTAAGACATTTGAGGCATGTTTTATTTACCCAAAATACACAGATACAGTTCACAAAAGCAATAAAAGACAGGAGTGATCTTTAAAGCCACATGTAAGTCTGCCTTCAGTCTAATCTGTGCAGAAGGTAGAGTTTGTGTTCCGTGTGTCATGTGTTAGTGGCGTATAAAGCTGTCATGTTGTTGCCACATCTCCAGAGCTTTTCATACCACACATGGAACAAGGCGGACATTGTTGTTTAACCCTGTCCCGCTCGGGGATTATCAGATCAGCAGCCTGTGAAGTGGAGGTGCAAATGTGTGAAGATCATACACTGAACAAATATGACTAATTCCAACACTGAATCTGAACGAGGCTGCTGCGATCGATACTACGGCAACTAGCATTTGTTTACTAGAAATTATTTTGTTATTTCTACTGATACAGTTACAACAACTACTTCCTCTTCTTATGCTCTTCTAATGTACAGCTGCTATGCTGCTGCTGAGCCCCATGGAGTATAACCAACATGTCTGAGACGCTGTAGTTTTGGTATTTATACCTTAATACCTTAATATACCTTAATTATTTGGGGTCATGCTATTATGCTTAAAAAAAAATCAAATCCCTCCTGGACCCTATGGTGGACCCTAACCCTATTGGTAAATATAAAGAGAAGTAAAGTTGCTGCTGGAGGTATGAGCTAAGCATCTGCTGGGTTTTGACAATACCTTGTTGGGTTTTGACAATACCGTGTTGGGTTTTGACAATACCTTGTTGGGTTTTGACAATACCGTGTTGGGTTTTGACAATACCTTGTTGGGTTTTGACAATACCGTGTTGGGTTTTGACAATACCTTGTTGGGTTTTGACAATACCGTGTTGGGTTTTGACAATACCTTGTTGGGTTTTGACAATACCGTGTTGGGTTTTGTCAATTCCTTGTTGGGTTTTGACAATACCGTGTTGGGTTTTGACAATTCCTTTTTCAGAACTGAAGCAAATATTGCTTAACATTAGATTTAGGGACTTGTTCCAAAGTACAGAACAGTTGATTTGACTGAAAATAAGTGGGTTATATCTTTTCTTTTAGTCTACATTCCCAGAAGTTTGATAGTTCCTATCATCAGATTGTTTATTGTTTACCTGAGCCCCGTTAGCATCGGCAGCGTACTACGTCAGCTGCTCTTCCAGCGGTCAATTTAAATTTCTAAAATAACATTCATTTTCGATGCACAGCCTGGACTGATGATGATTGCATTATTTTCATCAGAGAATTA
Organism: Rhinogobius similis; assembly: GCA_019453435.1. NCBI lineage: Eukaryota > Metazoa > Chordata > Actinopteri > Gobiiformes > Gobiidae > Rhinogobius > Rhinogobius similis. Next base: position 26,969,713 of record CM033634.1, read on the forward strand.
ACCTCCAAAGTTCAATTGTACCAAGTTTGCTAATCCAGGACTAAAGTGTATAACTGTTCCACATCAGGATCTCAGTCATCACTCTTCCTGCATGATAACTTTGATCAGTGAATTTGTGCAAAGTAACTGTGACCCTGCATGACTTGTAGCCCAGTATTCTCCTCATAATTCTGATGAAAGGGCTTGAGAAAGATTAGCGTATGGAATGTTTAAGGTTTTTAATGTTGCCCAATGGCTGCTAAGACCTGCAGCACTCTAATAGCATGCACCTTTGACCTATAGGGCAGGAAAATGGAACTCTTATCAAACTAAGAAAATTCTTCACCTACTTGTTCAGACTTTTTGATTATTGTGTTAATTAGAAAGACGGATTTACTCGTATTATTACACTGCTCGAACATTTGTAACACGCGAGTTTATGAATTGTTTGGCACACTTTGAAACGCTGCCAAGTGTTTCGCTGATTTAGAAGGTGACGAAACCAAGAAATTAAAGTTGTGTGGTAATAGCAAAATACTACAGGGGTATTTTTAGTTTTGGTTGTAATCCTGAAATAACTGTGGGAGGGAGGTCAAATCAAGTTGCTTAAGAATGAGCTGCGTTGTTTGAAACCACAGTAGTACATGCAACCCAAGTAGGCTGTTCAAGTGTACTAGAAAAACGATGAGACTGGTATGGGCCTTTATTATGGACTAATATTTAAATAATACATATCATTTAAGACGAGACACTGCAGCTGAAGAGGGGAAAATCTTAAAATTGCAGATATTAATTTGAAATGTTTTCTGTATTGGCATAAATGTAAGAAATAATATATCAGATGTTTTTCATCATATAGTGTTTTATAAATAAAGAAGGCGGTTCATGTGTTAAAATGACAGAAACTGGGAGATATAGGCCTTAATATACATTTGAAAAATGGAATGAGCCAGGTTTAAAGTTCTTACTTCATTTTGTTGACATATTAGATAAAAAAAAACAAAACGTGTGTGTGTTTTGAGCAGGTACTCCTGACATATTGCTGCCTTTCGCAGGTTGTTTTAAGTATTGCAGTTGGGGGTCAGCTCGAATCTTAACATGAGTCATATATTATATTGATAACAGCCACGGTGAATTCTTTTCTATGAACATCTGGACCAAGTAGAGTTAGTGGTGAGATTTTTGATACTCCAAGTTCAGTCGGCCTTTTGAAGAGATGACCTCTTTCTTCTCTGTAGGACACACTCAGTGAGGACACGCTCGATGGTGTCTGAACAAAGTCCTCTTGTCCTCTTCCCGAGCAGAGCCAGATCAGGAGTCATGACCTGGTGTACATGCTCTGCTCTGCCTCTTCACAGCCGGGGTCCTCCCCTTTAACACTCTTTTCAGTCAAAGCAGATATTACGCTATATTATGCCTCCTTTTTGGGGCCACAACTTTCTTGGATGGTTAAAAGATCAATAGATTAGGCTTGGAAATGGATATTAACAAATCCTTATCTATAATCCGTCAAAATCTTGTTCGCAATGTACAAGATGTTTGGTGTGTTTAAGTGCTGCTTAGAGGCAGATCTGTCTGTCCCTAAAGGACCACACCCTACTATGTCCCAGAGAAATCTATGGATATTGGATTAAAGGAAATCATAAAACATTTTTATGTGCAGACAATGTTGTGAGAGTTTATACATATGTTGAGAGAGCAAACTGGCCAAAAAGCAAACTATAATACATGGAGTAGTAATAATACATGAATAGTCACCTGTATGATTCCATGGGAATATAAAAAGGCAGGAGGAGGCTCCAGGTACGAGTCAGGTTTGTTGAAATGTAAGTGCACTCACAAGATGAATCGTTTTTCTACATTTTAAGTGCAATAAATCTATTAAAAATCATAAAAAATGTGTGTGTATCTATATACATCTATATCTATTATAAATATATATATATATATATATATATATATATATATATATATATATATATATATATATATATATATATATATATATATATATATATATATATATATATGTATGTATGTATCTGTTCTTGAACTGAAAAATGAAATGGCCACATCAGGTCAGTCTCAACCGAGCTGACATGGCCATGGTGACATCCTGCCTAAAGACTTTCAATTAAAGACCTAGTTTTGACAAAAATATATAAACAAAAATGACTAGATAAATGAAGTTATAGCTTAAGTTGATTCCTTTGAACAAAAATCAAGATTTGAAGTTTTGACAGTTCAAAATCTGTGTGAAATACTTCACAATACTCACAAATTTTCAACTTCAATACACTTTTACACTTATACTTTTGTTGATTTTTTTTTTTTTTAATTGGGTAATTTTTATCTTGGCATCTCTGCTTTTTTTGAGAAACAAACTTAAGTGCATTCCTCCGCCTAAAGCAGAGTCATGTCTAGGCCACGCAGCTGCCTGTCCCAGGCCCCAGCGCGGGGCAGGCCGCCCTGTGGTAACACACTGCACTCTCAGATTAACGCTCACGTCAGGCACCAAATGAACAAGCTCCATTTGAGGGACAGACAAATCCAAACATCAGTGGATTATGAGCATTCGGAAGTGTTTTGTGCTCGTCCACAGAGACGTTTGTGCGCAGCCTATCGGATTCAGCGGGAGCCAATACGCATCCAAATGAAAAGAACGCCAGTGCTTTCTCTAATCCGTGTCCATCCTTTTTATCTCTGGAGCCGCTGCCGTGGCATCACTATGGGACAGGGCAGCGGCGGGGCACAGCCATGAGGAGCACACTCCCGTAAATGACTCACAACACGGGGCTTTTGGACGCGAGCGGGGGCAAACTGGAGCCACGAACAAACAGTGAGCGTGTGCGTAAAAGTGCGCAAAGATGCTGGCCGTGCTGCTCGTGGGGCTCTGCGTGGCCACAAGTGCCCTGTTCTCCGCGGTCAGCTGCTGCCCGTCACAGTGCAGCTGCTTCTACCACAACCTCAGCGACGGGTCCAAGGCCAGGTACGACCTGCACTTTTAATGTTTATCTGACGGACTTTTGCGCTCTTCGTGATGCGCTGACGCATCTTTTTGGAGTCGGGCTGGTGCCAGATGTGAGCGCAGAGGTGAACACGTGTGCCGGAGATAATTCGGGAGTGCATGTTCGTCCAATTTTATTTAATGCAGGATTATGTGTCAAAGGCACTTTCAGCCTCTGCTTTACAATTTACAGGACTGGCTTTTTGCAGCTGCGCAGCTTTAAAGTTATTACATGTAGTTCAAAAAAAGCGTGTGTTACTGAAGTAATCTGGTGTTTGTACTTCATGTCCTGATAAAATCTGTGTCTCATTTGATCATTCAATTTTAACATATAATCTGAAATTTAAATTTATCATTATGTTTTCATGTTATTTAAAAAGGTAATGCAAGTCGTTTGGATTTTTGTTTTCACTTTTTTCCAAATCAAAATCCATAGAAATCACAGGAACATTAGAGCAGGTGAGTCAGGAGATACAGAACTGTTCCTGACTGAATAAGACATATGCACCAGACAAATGTGAGAAGTGAACCTTGACCCTAACCTTGTGTGTGTGTGTGCGTGCGTGCGTGTGCGTGTGTGTGTTTGTGTGTGTGTTTGTGTCTGTGTGCTGCAGGAGTGTCATCTGTAATGACCCTGACATCTCCCTGGTGCCTGTGGGTTTCCCCGTGGACACGTCCAAACTGCGCATTGAGAAGACAGCCATCCAGAGGATCCCCAGTGAGGCCTTCATCTCCCTGTCCAGCCTGGAGTTCCTGTGGATGTCCTTCAACACGCTGTCCTCTGTGAGCGTGGACAGCTTCAGGGGTCTGCTGAGCCTGGAGGAGTTGCGCCTGGATGGGAACTCCCTGAGTGCGTTTCCCTGGGAGAGTCTGCTGGACATGCCCAGCCTCCGACTGTTGGATCTGCACAACAACCAGCTCAGCTCGCTGCCTCCAGAGGCCACCACCTACATCCGTAATCTCACCTACCTGGACCTGTCCAGCAACAGCCTGCTGACCCTGCCCCCTGAGGTGCTCAGCACATGGCTGGCCGTGCGGCCCGCACAGGGCCCGGAGAGCTCCAAGTTGATCCTGGGTAAGAGAGTTATCCCGCTGCTCATCAGGAGAAAACTCATTCATAAGTCATCAAATCATCAGCTGGACAGCACTGTTGCTAAGCGACCATCTGTGATATAAGTGGCTCTGGATCATACTGGTGATGATTGTCTGCACGCTAGCATTGTACAGAGCAGATAAACATAATAACAACATCACTCTCCTTTGTAGACATGTCATTCTGTTTGGATTCATAACATCAGATATAATGCCTCTCGTGACACTGACATTAAGCTATGATTTAAAAGCTGACGGGAGCAGATCAATGCACTGTTCCTTATTACAGATAGTGCCTGGTCTGTTGTTGGAGGACTATCTGAAATGTAGGACACATTACTGACAAAATTATTATTGCTGATTTATGCATGTTTACATAGTTACAAGATACTAACACAAAGTCTTGGTAAATGTCTGATGTATTGTTTGAATCTTTTCACAACTCTACATCTTTAGATTTCCATATTTCCCACTGAGAACCATCACCATGGTCATCCCTAACCTCCTCATCTTCATCATGACCATCACATCCCCTGCTCCACTCAGCCTTGGTGTGGTCATGGACAGGGGTACGGAGTTTATGAATTAAATGTTAATCCTCTTACAGGATTAGCATGCTAGCATCCACGCTGCCATCTGCAGACTGCTCTTTCACATTGTCCGCAGCTGGCCGCGCTCCTGCTCCCCTGACTGGCTCTGTGCCCTTGCCCGCAGGTCTCCATGATAACCCCTGGGTGTGTGACTGTCGGCTGTACGAGCTGGTGCAGTTTCAGAAGTCACCAAGCCTGTCAGTGGCGTTCATCGACACGAGGCTGCGCTGCTCTGCCCCGGAGAGTGTGTCCGGTGTCTTGTTCAGTGACGCTGAGCTGCGCCAGTGCCAGCTGCCTCGCATCCACACTGCAGTGGCCCGAGTGCGCAGTGCAGTGGGCAACAGCGTGCTCCTGCGCTGTGGGACCCTCGGAGTGCCTATTCCAGATCTGAGCTGGCGCAGAGCAGATGGACGACCTCTCAATGGCACGGGTGAGTTTGGGATATGCACTTTCCTAGGGACTCTGTCATGTGTTTCCACATCTACGGGCTGAGATAAGATGCTTTATTGAACTGTTAATTAAAGAGAAAGCTGTGAGTGAATTGTAATGCCTTAAGTCTGACTGACAGCTGCTGCTGCTACACAGTTATGCAACATTGATCACTATTGACGCAACATTGAATAATCACCAGAGACAAGTGTCCAATCAAATCCTCGGGCCTAGATTGTAATTATAGTACAAAGTACAAACACTGATATCTGTGTTGTCCTTTAGGTGCTAGCACTAGCTACCATTTTCACTGATGCAAATAGGTAAAGTAGTGGCATGTTGACTGAGCTTACCCATTCTAGATGTTTTTATCTCATTGTCTCATTATAAAAACACAATGTGTTCTTTCCACAGTCCAGCAGGAAACATCTAAGGAGGGCATCACCTGGTCCATCCTCAGTGTGCCTGCAGTGTCCTACCAGGACTCAGGAAAGTACATCTGCAAAGCCTCAAACTACGCCGGGAACGCAGAGGCAGTCATCTCGCTTTTTGTTACCAACACAACCAAAGCAGATGGAAGCCAGTCCAACAATGATAAAAAAACAAAAGTGAAGAAGTCTGGACCAGTGGGCAAAGCTGCGTACCAGGAGAAACTGGTGGCCCGGTACGTGGTACCCACCCCCACGGCAGCCATGCTGCAGGCCATGCAGTCCGGCGTCCCTCTGGGGCTAGGCCCTGTGCTGTCTGTGGCCAGTTACAGTGTAGCAGACCGGGCCCCTCCGGCCCCTGTCACCACCTCCAACCCAGACACCCTGCTGGAGCTGGAGAGGACCAACCTGAGTAACCTCGCCGCCAACACCTCGTCCCTCCAACAGGACCCTGACAGGGTGGTCCGCGCCGTCAAAGTGGTGGGGGACACGGACAACACCATTTCTCTGAACTGGAGAGCCCCTAAGGCTAAGAACACCACAGCCTTCAGTGTGCTGTATGCAGTGTTTGGAGAGAGAGACATGAGGAAGATCAATGTAGGAGCAGGACAGACACGGGTGACCATCGACGGCCTGGTGCCCCGGACCAAGTACATCGCCTGTGTGTGCGTGAAAGGCCTCATCCCCAAAAAGGAGCAGTGTGTCATCTTTTCTACTGACGAGGCGGCCAGTGCCACCGGCACACAGAGGCTCATCAACGTCATAGTCATCACAGTGGCCTGTATCATCGCTGTCCCGCTCACTGTCATCGTGTGCTGTGGAGCCATCAAGAGGCGCATCAAGAAGTACTGGGGGAAGAAGTCCAAAGACATCCAGGACTCCTATGTGACTTTTGAGACTCTGTCGCCCGGCACTAAGGCCAAGGGGCTGGAGGGAGAGTATCTAAACAGACTTAACCCAGAGGAGTCCAACCGACTGCTGTCGGCCCGCTCCAGTCTGGACTCTGAGGCCACAGCCAAGATCGAGGGACAGCCTAACGAGTACTTCTGCTGACATCATGCTCCAGCTCCGGCTCCACAGCCCCACATGCACCCCCATCACCTGCCCCACCTGCACCTCAGCACGCAACAGCAGCACCCACACCAGCAGCACAAGCAGCACCCACACCAGCAGCACCCGCACCAGCAACACCAGCAGCACCCACACCAGCAGCACCAGCAGCACCCACACCAGCAGCACCAGCCGCACCCACACCAGCAGCACCCACATCATCAACACTCCAACCAGCAGAACACCATCTCCCAGCCCTATACGCTTCCACACCTGCAGCAAACCCAGCAGCCACAGCTCCAGCACCCAGCTTATCCCCACCCCCAGCGGCACCCTGAGGTCAGCCCCCCCAACACCCGCTCCCACACCCCTCTGCCCTGGGACACTCCTCCTCCTGTCCCTCCTCGCTGGATCATGCCCTCCACACCACCTCAACAGAGGACGAGCTTCTATCAGAGAGCGTTTGCACGCTGCACCATCATGGAGATATCAGTGTAGAGAACATCTCTATGGCTCTTTGTATCAGTTGTATTTTGAACCACATCACGTCTTTGACCTTGTTATGATCAAACTACAAAGCTAAAGAATGGAAACTGTTGGTATCTTGTTTTCGTCATTTACTTATTTTATTTTGTATTGAATACTTCATTTTGCATTTCTGCGATTCTTGAGAGTCGGGACAAAACAGGTCCTCCTTAAAACACTGCAGTACTGTAATAATGGTTTTACGTTAAGTCAAATGCAAGGAAACTGTACATTGGATATCTTTTTTGTTTTAATATTTTAGACATTTTTGGAATATTTTGATGAAATGTTAGGACTTTGGTATAGTAAGTATTTTTTGTGTCCCCACCAGGGTCCAGATAGGTTACTTTAGAAAATCCATAATTGTGAAATGTTACTGAATTACAAAGCTTTAATTGTGCAAAATTAAAGCTGTAACTTTTGTGATGGAGGGTCCACCACCTCCAATAACAGCTACATACCTCCATGCAGATGTTATCGCTTTGTATGGAAGGTTCAGTTACAGGTGTTTTTATTACTCAAAATACCTTGAAAAACACCATCAATGGGCTTGCCTCGCCACAGATCTGACCTGTAACTTTCCCTGGCATGTAAACACTTGCTCTTATCTCCATGGAGAAAGATGAGTTTGATGCCATACTGTGGAACATTTCAGGCAAAGCCATAACATTTCCGTGGAAACAAGTAGGTAGTGGACCCCTACAGTACACCTTTAAAGATTCTAAATAATGACTAGGGTATAAAAAGTTCTCCAAAATTCTGCATTTCAAGTATGCATAAAAAAAACAAACAAATGAAAAATGCTTTTGTCCCTCTCTAGAGAATCAAAGATTTAATATTATAAAAAGTCTAAAGTTTCAAAACATGTGTTTAATAGAACATCAACATCAACAATATATGTGAACGCCAAGTTCCACCATGACACTTTAAAATACGCCAAACTGTGGAAGTTTGATCTACACTGACGGTTGTGTCTGGAGTTGTATGGTTTTGTGTGCGTGGCCAGCGCCCCCTGCCTCCTGATGTGTGAGGGGCACTGGAAGAGCAGATCTTCACAGATCACATGTGTATATTGTACATAGCTCCATGAGTGTGTGCCTCTGTATATATCTCTGTATATATGTGTCATACGGTGTGAGGAGATATACACACAGGCATGGTCACACTGCTGTGAGGACAGAGCTGGAGCTGGAGACAGAAGGACCAAACTATGACACTGTAAATACAGGTCAAATATATTGTCCACACATTTTTATTCCCTATCAGTTTTATGTTAGCCCCGATATGTCTTCTCGATGTATAAATATGTATTCTGTACATACACAAAGTAATGTCAAATAAAGTTTTCTATTAAAATATGGATAATAACCCAATTTATACCTTTATTCTGACCTTTTCACAAGCTCCATTCAGGTGTTTTTCTCTTCATAGACCAAGGTGTTTGGAAACGAACAACAGCTGTTTGATCTTAAAAGTTGTATTGCCGTTGTGAAGTGAACAAAAAACTGAACAGAAAGAAATACATTTAAAAGTTCCCCAACATTCAGAAAGGTGACCATGAAAACATTGGCTTAGTCCTTGGGCTGAGTTCTGTGTGTGCTCAGGACGACCTGTTGTGGCTGTGCAAGGAAAGACAGGAGGCCGCCTTACTTACCTTCACTGACTCCGTAGCTCCATTGTCCGAAATTCAGCATCCAGATTCAGCCTCCGAGTCCCAGGTTTCCTGTTTCCGTCTGCTGTTGAGGACCCCCGTGACCCATTTGCTGGATTTAAAGAGTCAAACTCCATCTCAGATGACATCACAAATACAGTAAAGTCGTCATCAGGTGAACTAACTCTCCATTTCTTCTTGTCTTATAGTTGCAAATCCACTGTTATTCCTGTAGTGCAGGAAAGACACATTTTTACAGGCACCAATACAGTCGGCATCTGACTGCTAACGACTGTGATGCTAGCAATGCTCGGTGTATTTTAACAGAACAGAACAATTAATTTACTTTCTGAGGCAACACTATGTCAACAAACTCCATTAAGACTCAGGTGTGACACGACTTGAATTAGTTAAGTTTAAAACACATATTTTGTATTCATAACGTATTAGAAGAGAGAAAAAGTTGTGTTTCCTTTTGAATCAACGGAGAGTTTCCCCACATGTCTATTTCCCTTAATATGACACGTTGCTGACTGGATCTATTTGATAAATTGTGTTAGTTTAGTTTTTCTCTTTAATAGAAGAATATTGTAAATCTACTGTATAATGTAAAAACCAATGTGCACTACATGCAACTAATTCGAAAGTATGGATCGCAAACCCAGAAGAATACGATAGTGATACGATGTTATGTTACAGGTTGGGATGAAACCGGGTTGGCCGTGAGAGGACGGCATCCATCCTGCCTCACTTTATTGTCAGAAAAAGCTGTTCCAATGTTGTACAGAGGTTATGCACAGACATTTTTTAATTTGAAAAAAATACTCCACAAAGTTCAAACTGAGTGGCACCAAGTGGTGGAACTATTGGCAGAACGGCTGATAAAATGTGTTTCTTTGGCCAAATTTCTGTCCAGGAAACTTTTGCTTTGCTCACATTAACTATATACGGTGAAATGTAAACAGAAAGTAATTTCTTCATTGTCGCTTCGACTGTGCAGAGCTTACCTAGCATATTTTCTAACGGTAGTTGGAGATTTAGGACACTTTAACCATCCCACAACAATTGTTTAGAGAAAGATAATGACTCCACCTGTGTGTGATCCCAGTCTGTACCAGTGATAAATGTGAGCGTTAACTGCAGTGTGATGTTGTTTATCTGGTTTTCTACGACTGTATACATGACGCTCTCGCTTCACAGCAAGAAGGTCCTGGGTTCAATTCCCGAGCAGCCCAGGGCCTCTGTGTGGAGTTTACATGTTCTCCCCGTGTCTGCGTAGGTTTCCTCCAGATGCTCTGGTTTCCCCTAACACTAAAAACATGTACAATAGGCTCCTCCCCTCTGGGCCAGGGCTCCCCTGAAAAAGAGATTCTGAATCTCAGTGGGACTATCCTGGTTAAATAAAGGTCAATAAAATAAAATAATTGTCTTTATTTTAGATGTCAGGTACAAAGTAAATATAGTAGCAGAGTTGTAGACTTTTATTTGTTATTAGACTGTAGCACCTCTTTCACATTTTAACTGTATTTTGAGCTCTTACAGGAGAAAAATTCACGATTGACCATTGACTCTCATGCTATTCTTCCACTCACTGTCAAATTTCCGAATGCTGTGATGTCATCGGCATTAGCTCTATGGGATTATTAAGTGTGACGTCACATGCAGCGCATCGCTCACTTCTGGGGTCTGAGCTGCTGAGGCTAATTCACAGCTGATTGTGTTTTGTTTTTGACACGATGCCACAGTCTGGGCATATCAGCATATATATATATATATATATATATATATATATATATATATATATATATATATATATATATATATATATATATACATATATCAGCATATGCCCAGACTGTGGGCATATGTATATATATATATATATATATATATATATATATATATATATATATATATATATATCAGTACGAACAGGACAGAGAAGCTTTTCTTTCATTGAAATAAGGTGCAAAAGGTGCATTAAGATGTAATTGGCTATCGTTTCGTTACTAAAAACATGAAAACCAGAGCTAGCTCATCATAGACTGTTCACAGAACTTCAGACCGAGCGTCCAAATGATTCCCTCTGTGAGTTTGTAAGTGCTTTCCACAACTTTCAGAGCAGAGTTTAACATTACAATAAAGCTAACAACAACTAGCATACTAACGGTGCAACTGTTTTTCTTTTTTCCAAACAATAAAACGCTCTATAATTAGACGCAGACACAACACAAAGGTCTCAGAGAGATGCTTTTATAATATACCTGTGCTGGGACCACAAGGATTTTGCTTTATTACATGATGTTTACAATGAGCGACAGATGTAAAGGACCCGGAAGCGAGAAATATACTGTGTGTGACGTCATCACTTAACCCATACTAACTCAATATGTATGCAATTGAACTTTGCCTAACAGTTAAATGTCAAATGTCACCGCTCTCTCCTCCTGTTTCATGTCACCATTATTCTGTACAATAAAGTCAGGTCAGAGGGTCAAACCTTAAAACAGAAAAAGTGCAAAGTCAGGGCACAGAAAAGGGAGTGCCGCAGGGCTGAGCGAAAATGGCGCAAGTCAAAGCTCCAGATTCATAAAGAGATTTATAGAGAAAAGTTGTATATGTACAACCTCATTTTATGTAAAACAAGGGAAGGATTTTTTTCTGAAATAATTGGAAATTGCAGTAATAACTCGCGTGCTCTGTTTGCAACAGTAAACAGACTAACAAACCCTCCAATTCTGCTGCCATTAGAACTAATTTCCACAGCTAAGTGCAATGAGTTTGCAGTATTCTTTAATGACAAGGTTCAGGGCATTAAAAATGCCATAAATTCCACAGTGCAAATAATAACTTTAAAACCACCTACACATTTAGAGCTGACTCAGTTTGCACCTGTAACTGACAAAACTGTCCAAGAGATCATCACCAGTCTGAGCTCTTCTACATGCTGCCTCGATGTGTTACCCACCAGATTTCTAAAGTCTGTTCTGAGCACTTTGTTAACACCACTCACTCACATAGTTAACATGTCGCTTCAATCTGGAACATTCCCAAGGGCCTTGAAAACTGCGGTCATTAAGCCTCTCCTAAAGAAGAGCAGTCTTGATGCCTCAGTACTGAAAAATTATCGGCCCATCTCAAATCTGCCATTTTTAGGCAAAGTCCTCGAAAAGGTTGTTTACCAACAGCTCACTGACTTCCTCTTAATAAACAACTCATTTGATGTTTTTCAGTCAGGTTTTAGACCTCATCACAGCACTGAGACTGCTCTTATCAAGGTGACAAATGACATCCGCCTGAACACTGACGCGGGCAAAGCCTCAGTCTTAATTCTGTTAGATCTGAGTGCTGCTTTTGACACTGTCGATCATGGGATTCTCCTACAGAGACTAGAGGACTGGGTGGGCATCACTGGCACTGCCCTAAATTGGTTGAAGTCCTACCTTGAGGACAGAGAGTACTTTGTTGAGATTGGTAACTGTGTCTCAGACCACGTGAGCTTGACCTGTGGGGTGCCCCAAGGGTCAATCCTGGGACCCCTTCTGTTCAACCTCTATATGCTGCCCTTAGGTCAGTTAATACTCAGCACAAATGTGTCTTATCACAACTACGCAGATGACACTCAGATCTATGTCTCACTGACGGCAGGTGAATATGGACCAGTGGATTCACTCTGTCACTGCATCCAACAGATCAGCTTGTGGATGCAAAACAATTTTCTTCAGCTAAACTCAGACAAGACTGAAATCATCGTCTTTGGGCCGCAGAAACAGAGAGAAAGTGTCAGCAGTCACCTCCAGTCTCTCGCTCTAAAACCGACAAATCAAGTTAGAAATCTGGGGGTAATAATGGACTCAGACCTGAACTTAAACAGCCACATCAAATCAATAACATCAACAGCCTTTTACCACCTAAAAAACATTGCCAAAATTAAAGGTATAGTGTCTAAACCAGACTTGGAGAGACTTATCCATGCATTTGTCTCCAGTAGGTTAGACTACTGCAACGGCCTGTTCACTGGCCTCTCCAAACGAGCTGTAAAACAGCTGCAGTACATCCAGAATGCTGCTGCTCGGGTCCTGACAAGAACCAGGAAGTACGATCACATTAGTCCTGTGCTCAGGTCTCTGCACTGGCTTCCTGTGGCTCAGAGAATAGACTTTAAAGCAGCTCTGCTTGTGTTCAAGTCTCTCCACGGCCAAGCACCAAAGTACATCTCTGACATGTTAGAGCCATATGAACCATCTCGCTCTCTGAGGACCTCAGGGACCGGCCTCCTGCAGGTGCCTAGAGTCAGGACTAAACATGGGGAATCAGCATTTCAGTTTTTTGCAGCTAAAATCTGGAACAGTCTCCCTGAAGATGTGAGACAGGCCTCCACTCTGACAATGTTTAAATCCAGGCTAAAAACAGTTCTCTTTAGACGTGCATACGACTGAAAGATCTATCTGCACTCTTCTCTTTTAAAGCACTTTATTTTAAAATGATTTTAAAATGATTTTAAAATGATTTTAAAATGATTCTGTGTGTCTTTTTGTGTTTTGTGATTTTAATGCAACTTTTCCTGTTTATGTAAAGCACTTTGAATTGCCCTGTGTACGAATTGTGCTCTACAAATAAACTTGCCTTGCCTTGCCTTGCAATCCAGTCAATTTTCCAGTAAGAAGTCAGTTCAGTATCATTTACCAAATGTTTCGTACTGCAAGAAGACAAGGAACATTGCTTTGTCAACCCTTTTTTATGACAAATATTACCCCGAACTGACAAGATTTCATTAATAATAGTGCCATATATCATGCATTGATTAGAATGGATACTGGCATAAATAAGATCGATAAGGTCTCCAGGACGTTATAGACACAGAATTTAACCAGTGGCATAGGGCCCAGAGGACAAATGACCAGTGGCTACACCAAAGCCCCCTACATCTTTAGATTTATATAATGTGGCCATTTTCACCCTGTGTTTTTTATTGTTCCAGATAAAATGTGCCATTGATAATTGCAGCTTCTCCCAATATCTGTCACGAGGTGAAAGCAGAACCATCGATCTTACAAAGTTTATACAGGCAGGAATGTTCATTTTCATATCCGAGATCCGTCCGTGAATGAGAGTGGAAGAGAGTCCCATCGTTGTTTATTATTATAGTTTGTTTTGACAGAATCTGAAATGAAGGGATATTTCATATAATCAACCACTGGAATGTCAAAAGTTGAACCAATCTGAGAGGCAGCCAGATTAAGAGGGAGAGGGAAAATGCCAAGAAGGTGTGGAGCGAATGTGTAACAAACCCTCAGATCTACGTCGATATGGAGATTGTGGTGTTGAAGGTATTAATGGGTCCATGACTGACTGATGGACTGCCTAAGCCACAGTTTCAATACTAATGGTAAATAAAAAGGAGAGAGGACGACCCTGACGAGATCCACGGGATAGCTTGAAAGGTAATTGAGAAAATGTATGTGTGGTTAGCACCGTCGCCTTTGGGTTGTTGTAAAGCAGGTACAGGCAAACGTTTTGACTCAAGGGCCACATTGGATTTTTACAGGAACATTTACAGTTTGGATGTTGTTAACTACAGTATATTACACACATACTGTTACACTATAGACTTAATGCCTAAAATACACAAAAAAACTACAACAGAATAGCAAAGATTATTACCTTTGTTTATTTTAGTGGGACCAGTGCCGTTGGTCACTCTTTTTAGTCAAAGCATCAAAGTTTGGTGTTATTCCAGTGGTGACTATTGTCAATACTGATCTTAAATGAACAACAGTCTCAGACAACTATAAAATGACAAATGCGCCACACTTAACTCATAAAATTGTTCAGTAAATGCTTTACGGGCCGGTTCAAAATGCCCAAAGGGTCGCATTTGGCCCCCAGTAGTTTGCCCCCCTCTGTTTTATAGAGTCCTAATCATTGATATAAAATTATGGCCCATGTGTTCCAAAACTGACCACAGAAAACTCTAAGAATCTATGTTTATGGTATATTCAGTCATACGCAGTGGGCGACCTACATGTCACCCTTGTCCAGTCTGTGCTCCCATGTCCAGTCAAACCAGCCCATCATTGGGGTCACTCGTGAATCTGGAGGGTCCTGTCTAGTTACATAACCCTGGGAGTTTGTGGGTCAGGCCAGCAGTCGGACAGTGCCGTGTTAATCATGATCTGGGGAAGAATTAGTGCCACTTGTTTGGTACACGGCACGTCATGGATTAAGAGTAATAGGCTTCTCCTGTCCAGCGCCCTGACATGTCCTGAGCTCGAATGTAGCCCTAAACTCTGGGCTTTTGGCTGGACTATGGACATATTTTGTTATTTACTCGTGATAGTTCTGCTTCAGATCCGGGCGTGTGCGGCGTTCTCCCAGTGTTTGCGAGGGTGCAGTTGTGTAGAGGACCGACATGGAAGGTAAGACTGCTCCAGTAATCTCTGAGGATTTTAAACCTCACTGTGTCACTAGGAGAAGGAGGAAAACAGGTCTACAGCAGAATAGAGTTTGTAAGTAGGTAACAGCTAACATTTAGTACAGAGATGAGGCATCGGTGGTGCTTTTGTACCAACAAAGACTGAATCTCACTGGTAACAATTTAAGATAGAACTGAAGCTAGAACACAAATGAACAAGGACAACTGTGGACAACAACAAAAAATACATTTCTGTTATTTATGTGTTTTTGAACAAACAAACAAACAAACAAACGTTGAACTGAATTTGCGTAAGAATTCTCCAAGTGTGAAAATTTAGGTCACGTCCCAAACTGTCTCCAAACCTGTAAATCTGTATTTTGTAAATCTGTTTTTAATTTCTAATTTAGGAATACCTTTCCCAGACTAATTGCTAATTTACTTTTTAATTCAACTGACTCACATCGGGCTTTCAAGGACAAACAAACAATCTAGAATTTCTCATGTATGCAATAATCCAACCATTGTCTTGCTCTAGATCTCTCACTTGCATGGAGGACAATTTGTTCAGGAGCATTCCAGACGAGCTGCCTAAGGACCTGTCTAAAGTGCGCATAGAGAAGTCCCACTTCACTGAGATCCCACGTGGAGCCTTCTCCAGGAGCACAGCAATAGAAAACCTGTGGCTCAACTTCAATGACATTGCTCTGATCAACTCCAGAGGTCTAGAGGGGCTGTCCAACCTGACCGAGCTGCGCCTGCAGGGGAACAAGCTGCGCTCACTGCCATGGACCGCGTTCGAGGACACGCCCGATCTCAAGATCCTGGACCTGAAACACAACCAGCTGGATGTTCTGCCCGAGCACGCTCTCAAATATTTACCTGGCCTCACCTACTTAGACTTATCTTTCAATCAGCTCACAGTCATATCCAAGGAGGTCTTCCTCAACTGGCCCCTGTACCAGAAGATGCAGAGCCAGGAGGGGCTGGAGGGGGGCGCTGTGGGGCCCAATGTGGTGCTTGCACTGCACGACAACCCCTGGTTGTGCGACTGCCGCCTAAAGGGCTTCGTGGAGTTCTCTCGCTCCTTGAGCCCTCCCATTATTCTCATGAACTCTTACTTGAGCTGCTCCGGGCCGGACTTTAAGGCGGGACAGTTCTTCCATGAGGTGGATGTGCGCTCCTGCATCAGGCCTGTGGTCAGCACTGCCACTGCCAACATGAGCCTGCCCCAGGGCGCCAACGTAACCCTGCGCTGCCTGGCCAAGGCACGGCCCCAGCCCTCGGTGTGGTGGACATATGGCCTCAAGATAATCAGAGGATTTCATGGTGAGAGTCAGTCACACCCAGCACAGACACATCCGAGGGTTTAATCACAGCCTGAGCTCCTCTAGCGGTGGGACCTAAAGCTATACATCTACATCTACACGTATAATTACCATGGTGTGTGCGTGTGCATGTGAACTTGATTAAGACTGAGATTACAGAGGGCTGTGGTCTAATGAATGAAAGTGTGTGACACGACCAGCTCTGCGTCACTCGGCCTGACCTTTCCCCTGCTCTCATGTATTATACAGCACAGTGACACTGCAACAGTCACGCAGTCAGTGCAATTCATTTATTCAATAATAAAATATGGTAAGGTCATTTTGGACATATAGCAAAGCGTTTTCAGTTTTATAATTTATGTACGTATGTAGTTTTTGTACAAAATCTCAAACTGATATTGTGTAACATTGTTATCTTGCACAGCAAGATGAATGCCCACAACCCACAAGAATACATTTTGTACATCTGCTGCCCCAGGGCTTGAGCCACTGGATGACCAGTCCAATCACAAGACAACATTGTGGTTTAAGCGGAAGACAAGGTGAAGCTCTAAAATGAACTTGGCAGTGACACACATACTTCGGTCTATTTAAGCAGGAATACAGATGTGTTTTTGAGATGTAGAGGACTTTGTAGTGTACTTTTATGGACACTCAGCGGTTGTAACTCTTCAGTTAATCAGCTTGAGTTATTAATCTAAATGTTACACCTTTTCTCCATCGCTTTTCAATGACCCGTCCTAGATTAATAATGTGTAAAACTCAAAACAAAAGTGCAATATCAGTCTGGCTTTTGCCAAGTTAGCAACATTGGGGAGTGTGTGTATTTAAATAAGACTTTAAACAGCTACTAACATTACATCATGAAATTTGCAGATTAAAATAGTCAGTTTTTCCTGCCCCGCTCTTAATTAAATGCTATGGCTCTGTATAGAATGTTGTGATGTAAGCTGAAACCCAATAATCCTTATTGCATATGACTATGTGACATCCTTGTGTGTGCAGAGTCCCAGGAGTGGGTGGATGAGGACACTGTGCGCTCCCTCCTGGTGATCCCCTCCCTCCTCATGTCCGACCGAGGCCTCTATACCTGCACTGCCGTCAACTACATGGGCAACTCCTCTGCCACCATCCAGCTGGACGTCCAGACTCCTGAAGGCTCCACTGCCCGGTCCCCTCCTGGAGACGCAGTCCTGCCCCCTTCTGTCCAAGAAAACGTCTACATCGACATCCGCATTGCCAAACAAACCGTCCGGGGCATATCCATCGAGTGGTACGCCGCATTAGAACATCCTGATCAGACGTGGTTCACTATTCACTTTGGACGCATTGCAGAGAAGAAAGAAACCATTTTTATTGGCCCGGGAATCAACTCTTACACGGTTAACGACTTGCTGCCCGCGACCAAATATGAAATCTGTGTCACCCTTAAGAATCAAGACCCACGACCAGGACAGTGCATTGTATTTGTGACAGGAAGTGACATCACAGAGATGGAGCAACGGGAGAAGCTGATTCACATAGTGGTGATAGTGTTAGCCATGGTGCTAGCGGTGCCCATAGGGATGTATGCGTGCACTACAGACACTAAGTTAGCCTGTGTGGAGAACATTCTGAGCTCGTGGAAGAACAGGAGACAGAGCAGGACCCCTCAAGCGGAGAGGCAGGGGACCTTCGACAGTCTGCAGGCGGCCAGCGACGAGGGCCTGGTCAATAAGGACTCCAGCGATGACCGCAAGGTGAGGAGGAGGTCAGAGGACAGGACGCTCAAAGGCAGGCTCAGTGCCCAGCTCTACTGAACACTAATCTGAACGCACTGTCTGTTGTCTGGCAATTCAACACGGAGTTTTTTCACGGTGTAAAGGAACATTGTTTTGTCTGATCTGATTCACTTTCATTCACCCAAACGTACTCATGGAGTAACGCTGGTGTGCCGTTAGCAGGCTAGCTTTTGTTATCAGTGCTGTGATGCTAAGGGTTTGCTTTTTCCACTGAATTGGACTTAACATTTGTTTATGTCTGGGTTGACATTGCACTTACCAGTGAATATTACATCTAATTAATATTAGATGTATTCATACATCACTAAGTTTACATGCATGCATGTAGAACCGGGCTACTTCAAGTTAAACTAGACTTTTAAAATGCATATAAACCCAAGAACTAGACGTGAGGTAAATCTCCCAGAGATTATAGATAACTGTAAGTGTACCAGAATCAAAAACAGCACAACACCACCATGTAACGGCGCCTTCCAATCAGGCTGGGAGCAGAATAGGAGAGGTCCTCACCGGATACACAAACAAACAGGAAGTAGTAGACATGTGTTTGGAACTGAACTGACTCATCAGTTGCAATGATAAACTACTGTCCCTTTAGCACGTCTTGTTACATTGTTTTGGTCCACCATGTTAAACTGAAACTAAAATCTCCTGGAGCTTCAGTGTGTTTATATATTTCTGCAGAAAGCAAATAACTTGCGAGCAACGCAGTTCTGAGCATGTCTGAAAACCAAATGCTCCGTGTAAATGAAATGTTACTTATTTGTGTTTGCCAAATTGTGGTCATGTGTATTTTTATTAGCAATTATAGAACAAAGTTTTAATGCTCAAGTTAACTTAACAGAGCCCATAAACCTCTCTCAGTCCAGGTCATTGACCTGCTGTAGACTGTGACAAAAATCAGCTGCCCGGTTTTCTGGAGAAGCAAGACAAAACTCGGAGTCAGGAGGAGCATGCTCGTAGTTACCTGTGCATGCAAACATAGTGAGTACATTAGCCTCATGCACTCCCTTTGCATGGAACTGGCTGCTGGTTCACTTAACGGTGTAGCTTTTATAGTAGTTTGATTAAATGAACAGTGACATTTGTGTAAACAAACTATTCACCTGTGTCTCTGTCTGGAGCTCCACTCCAGGTGTAAACGTGGTGTAGATGCTCACTGTTGATGAACTGTCCTGCCCGGTGTTGGATCATGTGTCTGCAGAGGTGATGACGCAGGTGTTTTCTTGACTTAATGCTGTGTTCCTCTGTTCTAGGCCGGGGAGGTCTGAGTAGCGGACTTTAAAGCGCTGGGGGCACACCCTGAGCTCATCTTTGTACTCAACATACAACATCACACTCTGCTATACAAGAGGTGTGCTAAAAACAAGTGTTTTTATATCATAAACTCTCTGGGAAGAAAATAAGTCATTTTTATGGACTATTATGATCCATGTTATAACAGTGTTCCCTTTTATTGTGTATATGTTTGGCTTGCATGTTTATGTCTGTCTTTGCATTGTTTAACCTGCTGCTCGTCTTGACCAGGACGTCCTGGAAGAACAGATGATGTAGCTCAATGGGACCCTGCTGGTTAGATAATGGACAAATAAATACATTTCGTTTAATGCATGCATGTTTGCGTAATCCCGTATTTGCCAGCGTTTGAGGTTAGAATGCTCAGAAAATGTCTTTTCACCTACTCCTTATCTCCCCCCATTGCTCTGTATTTATTGCATTGTTCAAAAAATTCATACTCTGGACCATGCATGTATTGGATAAAAATGTCAAATAACAATAAAAACAACAAATAAACAATAAAAACATGTGTGAATAAAAACTGTCACCTGTGATGGTAGGGCTTGCGGCTCGCTCACAGTGCACAGTGCAGCTCTCTTCTTGCGATGCATAGCTCTGTGGTGCTCCTGCCGTCACAGGCTTTGGTTGCACACTGGTGACACCATGTGCTCACGTGCTCACTTACCATTAGTACAGGGAAGAGGCCTGCAGTGAGCTCCGGCATCCGGCAAAAATGAATTCCAGCCAAAAGAATCAGGAGCATCACGGCACCAGCACCAGCACACTGCACCAGCACACTGCACCAGCACACTGCACCAGCACCACCACACTGCACCAGCACCAGCACACTGCACCAGCACACTGCACCAGCACCACCACACTGCACCAGCACCAGCACACTGCACCAGCACACTGCACCAGCACACTACACCTGCCCACTGCACCAGCACCAGCACACTGCACCAGCACACTGCACCAGCACACTGCACCAGCACACTGCACCTGCACACTGCACCAGCACCACCACACTGCACCAGCACACTGCACCAGCACACTGCACCAGCACCACCACACTGCACCAGCACCAGCACACTGCACCAGCACACTGCACCAGCACCAGCACACTGCACCAGCACCAGCACACTGCACCTGCACACTGCACCAGCACACTGCACCAGCACCAGCACACTGCACCTGCACACTGCACCAGCACACTGCACCAGCACACTGCACCAGCACACTGCACCAGCACCAGCACACTGCACCAGCACCAGCACACTGCACCTGCACACTGCACCAGCACACTGCACCAGCACCAGCACACTGCACCTGCACACTGCACCAGCACACTGCACCAGCACACTGCACCAGCACACTGCACCAGCACCAGCACACTGCACCAGCACCAGCACACTGCACCAGCACACTGCACCAGCACACTGCACCAGCACCAGCACACTGCACCAGCACACTGCACCAGCACACTGCACACTTCACCAGCACCAGCACACTGCACCTGCACACTGCACCAGCACACTGCACCAGCACCAGCACACTGCACCAGCACACTGCACCAGCACCAGCACACTGCACCAGCACACTGCACCAGCACACTGCACCAGCACCAGCACACAGCACCAGCACACTGCACCAGCACACAGCACCAGCACACTGCACCAGCACCAGCACACTGCACCAGCACACTGCACCAGCATACTGCACCAGCACCAGCACACTGCACCAGCACACTGCACCAGCACACTGCACCAGCACACTGCACCAGCACCAGCACACTGCACCAGCACATTGCACCAGCACACTGCACCAGCACACTGCACCAGCACCAGCACACTGCACCAGCACACTGCACCAGCACACTGCACCAGCACACTGCACCAGCACACTGCACCAGCACACTGCACCAGCACACTGCACCAGCACCAGCACACTGCACCAGCACACTGCACCAGCACACTACACCAGCACCAGCACCAGCACACTGCACCAGCACCAGCACACTACACCAGCACCAGCACACTGCACCAGCACCAGCACACTGCACCAGCACACTGCACCAGCACACTGCACCAGCACCAGCACACTGCACCAGCACACTGCACCAGCACACTACACCAGCACCAGCACACTGCACCAGCACCAGCACACTACACCAGCACCAGCACACTGCACCAGCACCAGCACACTACACCAGCACCAGCACCAGCACACTGTACCAGCACCAGCACACTACACCAGCACCAGCACACTGCACCAGCACCAGCACACTACACCAGCACCAGCACACTGCACCAGCACACTACACCAGCACCAGCACACTACACCAGCACCAGCACACTGCACCAGCACACTACACCAGCACCAGCACACTACACCAGCACCAGCACACTGCACAGTGTGCGGCCCAAGCTCCCCTCGTGCTTTTAATGATGCAGAATCCGGAGCTGCACTGCGTGCAGTGTGAGCCCAACATTATCAGTTCTGCCAGAACAACAAATAAAAAAAAAAAAAAAAAAAAAACTGGCAATGAATACATTGTTGTTTCTTGTTTTGCCATCATATTCAAAATAATAGGTAAATGCTCACATACAAAACAACTGTTAACGACACGGACTGTTCCTGACATCCAACTCATTTTATTGTCTTTATCAAAATGATTTACAATGATGAATGTGTGATTTAGTGGATTGGAGGACACTGCAGAGATTTGCCTGTGGAGCGTCTTTGTTTCTTGGTGGAGGCAGCACAGATTACACAAAGCTGCTGTTTCAATGATGTGGCTACATTATCGACAGCATATGCTTAAGCCTCTGCGTCACTGCACACGGACACATCTTACACATGTCTGTGGATCTCAGCCCAGCGCTCCACAGACAGCTTAGCGGACAATGGACCAAGCATTGTTCATTTGTCATAACACCACAGCCTCCTCCTGACCCCGATCGTCCTCCTTGTCCGAGGGCCACAGGGACACAGAGCGGTCCGGCTCATTGTTCCTGTTGACCTGTTGAGTGTTGGTCATTTCCTGGAGCGGCACATCTGCTCAGCTGAGTATGGGAGTGGCTGTCGGGGCTGAGTATGGGAGTGGCTGTCGGGGCTGAGTGTGGGAGTGGCTGTCGGGGCTGAGTGTGGGAGTGGCTGTCGGGGCTGAGTGTGGGAGTGGCTGTCGGGGCTGAGTACGGGAGTGGTTGTCGGGGCTGAGTACGGGAGTATGGGAGTGGCTGTCAGGGCTGAGTACGGGAGTGGTTGTTGGGGCTGAGTACGGGAGTATGGGAGTGGCTGTCAGGGCTGAGTACGGGAGTGGTTATCAGGGCTGAGTGTGGGAGTGGCTGTCAGGGCTGAGTACGGGAGTGGTTGTCGGGGCTGAGTACGGGAGTATGGGAGTGGCTGTCAGGGCTGAGTACGGGAGTGGTTGTCGGGGCTGAGTACGGGAGTATGGGAGTGGCTGTCAGGGCTGAGTACGGGAGTGGTTATCAGGGCTGAGTGTGGGAGTGGCTGTCAGGGCTGAGTACGGAGTGGTTGTCGGGCTGAGTACGGGAGTATGGGAGTGGCTGTCAGGGCTGAGTACGGGAGTGGTTATCAGGGCTGAGTGTGGGAGTGGCTGTCAGGGCTGAGTACGGGAGTGGTTGTCGGGGCTGAGTACGGGAGTATGGGAGTGGCTGTCAGGGCTGAGTACGGGAGTGGTTATCAGGGCTGAGTGTGGGATGGTTGTCGGGGCTGAGTGTGGGATGGTTGTCGGGGCTGAGTACGGGAGTATGGGAGTGGCTGTCAGGGCTGAGTACGGGAGTGGTTATCAGGGCTGAGTGTGGGATGGTTGTCGGGGCTGAGTACGGGAGTATGGGAGTGGCTGTCAGGGCTGAGTACGGGAGTGGTTATCAGGGCTGAGTGTGGGATGGTTGTCGGGGCTGAGTGTGGGATGGTTGTCGGGGCTGATCTTGGCTGTAATCCCTCGGTGTAAGACAATGGCTACAGTACATGATACACCTGACAGTGTTTATCATATTACACTCAGCTACAAAAATCATTACATTCAATAGTTTTCATTTTTTGTTTAGTTCAGAGTGCACATAAAACATAGACATAAGATGCAAAACACTAAAATTACCCAGAAACCTTTTGACACTGAAATAAGCCGGCTAAAAAAGATTTAAGTTTCTAAAAAAAAATCAAAGATCAAAGTTCAAAGTGCATTGTTTGAGTTTATATTAACTGAAAGTACAGCAAAATTGAAACATTTACTTTAGATTAACATAAAGGAATTCAATTAAAAACTATAAAATAAAACATTTATTTAAAGTCAATATTTCATATCACTCAAACAAATTACATCTTGATTTTAAATTGATACAATCTTGTTTTATTGAGATGTTTACTGAAAGTATAATAGAATTCAAGTATTTACTTTGGATTAACATAAAGTAATTACATTGAAAAAGACAAAACATTTATTTAAAGTCAATACAGTATTTCTGTAAATGGATTTAAATGGATGGAAAACAATCATGGTTTATTAAGATAATTTTGTACAGTAGAGTTCAAATATGTTTATATTATATTTATATAATATTTACTTGAATTAAGGTGGAGTTACAATGAAAAGATCCCACAAAACATAATCTTTGGGCGTAAGTATATATGGAGTGGTGCTTATGATGGCACAGGAGTCACATCCTCCTGGTCTGAGTGGGCTCTGGGGGGTAGCTGTGGTCCTGCCAATGGTCCTGTCCCGCCAAATGACCATTTATCAGTGCGGCTATTAGCAACACTATTAGCAAGCACTTAATGGTATTCATGGGTTTCAGGCATAAGGATTCCTTCTTAATTTGAAGGATTTGTTATAGCAACAATCCTACTAGCGCAAGTACATTTCAATGGGGCAAGGTCCTCATGAAATCCTTCAAATCAGGAAGGAATTATTTGCCTGAACCTATGAATAGTTAGGCCCTATATAAGTTAACCTCTTTGAATCTCTGAGTATTTATATTTATAACTTAAAACATGAACTTATTGTGAAAGCTGTGAAGCCTGCAAAAACAACACAAATTCAATCTGTCTGACATTTTATCAACCACTGGCTTTCGGGATGGTCACATAAGGATAATCCTAGCCCTGTGTGCGTCATCATAACTGGCTCAAATATGCCAAACACACACATCTCCAGCCAAACTCAGAGATGACCGGCACCAAAGGCCCAATATTGCAAAAAGAAGAACAAATTAGTCCCTAGATTAGAGACACAGTAATCTGCAAAATTTCATGTTTTATGTAACTTTGGGACGGCGGGCATGTTCTGCAGATGTTTACACAAATGCCCCGGGGCAGGAGCGCTCCCACTTCAGACTTGGTCGAGCTGCTGACACGCGATCCAAGAACAAGGTCCTGATGTGCAGCCATGTTTGAGAAGAGGACGTCGAGCTGGAGCAGATGGTTTCGCATGTATTGAGTTCATGTTTGTGTTTACAACGTAGCTTTCTGCAATAAGATAATATACGGCTGACCTCTGTGTCGCTGTCTTTGGCTCCGGTTGCCATGGCTTCATTTGATTTCAATGGATTGAGGATGGATTTAGTTTTCCAAATATAGCTTGTTTGTCACGTGTACTATATTATGCTTTTGACATAAAACTTAAGTCTCTCAGTTTCCTGCACAAAATGTCACTGAAGTGCATGTAAGACTTGACGCGCAGGAAAGATTTTGCTAATAATGTAGTTGTGTCTAGTTATAATCTTGGTCTAAAGCGTGTTTTACAAATGACTTAACAAATGAAAAAGACAGCACTATATCCTTTTTATTCCTTTTTAGATCTCGTTGTTACCTCTTGTAATATACTTGTTTTCAACTTTTCTTCCCAAACTGTCATTTAACTGGTGTAACCGTCTGATTAATATTTTTTACAGGTACAATCCCTCCAAACAAAGTAATAATTATGAAAAAGTAAGTCTGCAGTACTTAAAGGTCAAAGGTCAAATGTATACACTGCCCCAAAGTGCTGCACAAGTTCAATAACACAACACAGGGACAAGAATTTAAACCCTTTGCATTGCCTAAACTTCAAATAAACACACAATACAACTTACCTTATTATGCTAACCGTACTTTTTTGGCTAGCTAGGATCAGGCCTTTTACTTCTATCGTTTTATGGTACATTTCATCGTCCAGACACCTGATCCAGTCGAATCAGTCCCTCAAAAGACAAATGTACGCCTTATTTTAACTCATGTATGTAAAACAATTAGCAAACAAATTCTGGGCCCCATAATTTTTTTCGTGTATATATATATATATATATATATATATATATATATATATATGTGTGTGTGTGTGTGTATTTTTTCATCCCAGCAAATTTGGTTATTGTTGTTATTTTCTATGTGTTTTGTATGGTTTCTGATACACCTAACAATAAATCGCTAATTCTTAGACATTCTGTGTAGCTCCCACCCTAATTTATAATACATTGTTTGTATCTTTACGAACAAAAAAAAAAAAAACAACTGATACATTTCACAAAAATCTTAATAAAAATACTCACAAATTACATTCACTAGATTTATTTGTTAACAACTTGGCATTTCCCTTTCATTTCCTCTTCCATATCTGATGCATGACTCTATTTATTCTCTTTATTTATTCTCTTTCCTCGACCACATTAGGTTTTATTCCAAAAAAATATACATTTAATGTATAATGTGTACATGTAGAATAATGTAACTGAGAGAAAAAACTCATCACATGCTTTTGAGGGCCCTTCCCTGCTCTGGGCCCCCGGGAAACAGTACCCTTTACCCCCCGCAGTCCAACGCCCCTGGCAGTGACCTCCAAACACCGAAACAAAGCACGACACGACACGGGAGTTTTTTTCATTTACGTCAAGAAACTTATCGTCCGTCTCCAGCAGGTGTCAGTAGAGAGCAGAGAAGTGTTAATCTGCCGTCCCAGTCTGACTCAAAAAGTAGAGCGTAATCCAATAATTAACATGAGCGGTAAAACGAGTCACATGTTCACAGTTCATTTTCAGATTAAAGCAACGACACAAACACGACCGAAAATTAAAAATGAATTTATTGGTTAGAAAATAAATCTGACTTTGAACAGAAACACCGACTGTGGAACAATTTAACCAGATCAATAAACAGCCCACAATCTCTACATACACTGCAAAAAAGAAACCGTTCAAATTACTTACATTTTAAATATTCATCTTAATTTGGATTTACTTGATTTATTTTTTAAATTGTGTCATGCTATTTTCCTTGTTTGAATATAGTTTTTCTCTGTCCTTCAACCCAAATTGTGTGCCATTAGTGTCTATGTTTTATATAATTGAGTTGAATAGACTTATAATTTGTGAGTTTTCCATTCTGAGAGACATTTTTGCTTGAAATAAAAAGAGAAAATATAACCCAGTTGGATACACTATAAAACAAGTAAAATACTGACTAAATGGATTTTAAAAAGGGTAATTTTAACTGTCGACGTTCCTTTATTGCAGTGTAACTCGACAGTCTTTTTCCACCAGCGCAGTGGGATTATGGCTCCTCCTCCTGACGTGCAGATTTCACTTCCCCTCCATGGAGTTGATCTCTTTAGTCAGTCCAAGTGTCAAGAAAATCTCTGGTAAGAAGCTTGGGCTGATCCCAAATAAAACGGTCTCACTTGTTCAGATCTGAATGAGTTCCCAGCACGGACTCGGTACAAGTCGCGGCGGTGTCAGTAAACACACGGATTATGTTTCCAATGTCAGACGAACCGAACATGCAGAATTCAAGCGTTATTTTTTACAGTATTTTACAAGGCATTTACATGATAGAAGACAAAACTGCCATAATAAATGTCATCCCTTTAAACACGGGGAACCAATTGTTTTTGTTGTTTTTTTGCCAACTAACGTCACATCCTTTATTTCTACAATGCAGCAAAGCTCTAAACTTAAAACTGGTGTACCTGACTTTTTTGTGTTTTCCCCCAAAGAGTGTCTTTAAAAGCAGCATTTTGTGACAAAAAATAGAC
Source organism: Rhinogobius similis (assembly GCA_019453435.1). Lineage (NCBI taxonomy): Eukaryota > Metazoa > Chordata > Actinopteri > Gobiiformes > Gobiidae > Rhinogobius > Rhinogobius similis. The sequence continues at coordinate 26,997,295 of CM033634.1, forward strand.
CACTGCTAGCTGTCTGCATCTTATAATTAAGTATTTATTTTTCTTGTTAACCCAGAAGTAAGAGCTGAAGCAGTGCTCTGATTGGCTGTGCTTGAGGTGGTCTGCAAGAGTTCCACTTTGGCGTCTGAAAAAAGCTGCTCTAAAGTGCAAACATAAATGCTTGTGGACATCATAAATGTACCAGAGGGTTTGTGAGAGCGAAGAACTAATTAAACAGATTTTACTTTCAGTTTTTCAGTGTGAAAATTTGGTCCCCCAGCTTTAACCAAATAATCTGTCCCTAAACCTAAACCTAATTCTAATACTAACCTTACCCTAATTGTGAAAAAATATATTGTAAAAAAAATACACTTTTGCTAGCATAGCCACCTACGCTAAGTGGCATTGGCTGAAGTGGGTTGGGGAAAAAAATGAAGCATATCGGGCAGTCGTGGCATATTAGTTCTGAGAAACATTTTTCCTGGGACTTTCACAGACTTAAAACGGGCAGAGACGGTTATCAATTTACCCACTAAAATCTCAGAATCACATCAAATCTTACTGTTTTTGTCACAAAACGATTGCACAAAAGTAACACTGCAACTGGCGTTATATAGCATTTAAGCTAACATCTGACCATTTGGGCATTCGGGAAGGACACAACATTTTCACAAGTTTAAATTGATTTAGTTGAGTTGTTTTACTTGTTTCAATGTTCGCTAGTTTCATTAACCAGGATAAATATCTTTAAACAAGTCATGTATATCTACGAAGTAAACAATTTTAAAGTGGCCAAGTCGAGATACATATTTAATTGAAGTCATTTTAAGTTTATGTACAAATGCTGTATATTTGAGTGCAGTAACAGTGCATTTATCATGGCAGTTTTTGAACGTTCTGAACACACAATTAACCACATTACTGATAGTGTATCCGTTTCTGCTCCAGTCTTAGTTTGAGCTCCGACACCAGCGCCCTGTTCACGGTGTCCTGCTGGGTCACGACGGGCTTCTTGCGGGGCTTGGGTACCACGTTGGCGGACACGGTTGGCACGGCCCACTGCCTGGGGAAGCTGGGAGGCGGGGGCGGCGGCAGCGAGGGGGCGCAGGGCGGGGGCGGCGGGGGCCATATCCTCACCGCGTTACTGATGTTGTTGTTGTAGTTCACGTTCTCGGCCGCCGCCTCCCCCTCCGGCTGGCGCTCCGCCTCGTCCCCCTTGAACTGGTCCGAGTCTGGCCTCTTGAAGGGGCTGCTGAGCCACGGCTGCTGCTGCTGCTGCTTCCTCCTGCGGATGCGCCGGTTCGGGAGGATGCGGTTGGATTTCTTGTTGCGCATGAACATAACGGTGGAGATGAGAACTGTGACTATGACCATGAGACAGATGGCACCGCCCAACATGCCGAGAACATGCATCGGCTTGTTCCTACCCTGCATTATCATGGTGGACAAGGGCCCGCCATTCAGTTTGGTCTGTAAAAGAGCACAGGGAGAGTTCACGTCCGTGGGAGTGAAGTCAAACGTGCAAATAGTGGAACTGATATGGTTTCACATGGAAAATACACACTGGTTTCACGTGTCCTTGCTTTGCCGATTTCACGTGAGAACGGCTAGTTTCAGCAAGTCAAGATCAGAAAGGTCGGCGGTGAAACCTTTGCTGAGACCATTCAGCAAATTAAAATACTAGCTAAAGATACTTTACATTCAAAAATATGGTCAATTATTATGCCTCACATGTAGAATTATTAGTCTGTTTGAAGCCATTGCAGGTGAATAAATGTGGCTAGATTTGGAACTAATCTCTTGAATTTATCTACCAGTTTTCCTTCCTTGATCAGAATAAATCCAATTAAAGTAACACAATATTTTGCTCCGGTACTCCTTTACAGACCCTATGACATTAACCGTTTTTACAAAATGATATAATACAGGATATAAAAGTAAAAGCTGCACTCTTAACGGTAAACATAGTGGTGCTGATGATCTCATGGCTACATCACAGGCCTCCGTGCAATCTTTCTGATCTTGCTCGCCGGTTTGACACGGGACTTTTTCACAGAGTTCCAGTAAATAAGAGTGGAAATGAAGATTGTGAGTGCTACAGCAAAAGTGACTGCGGTCAGACAGATGCCGAACACTTTGCTGGGGCGTTTCTTTAGGCTCAGGAAGTATGAATAAAACTGGGATTTGACCTGCAACATAAGTGGATTTGGGTAAGACACATTTCAAAACCTGTGTTTACATCAGATCTTTTAGTGTGTGTTGTCGTAACAGGCTAATATTGACTTAGCAGTGTAAACTACTGCTTTGCTAGCCTTAAATCATGAACAGAATTCAGGTAAGATACATTTCAAAACCTGTACGTTTGAATTACATGAATGAATCTTTTGGTGTTTGAGGAACAAGCTAATACTAAACTTTTCCTCTACTTCTTCTACTTCGTAGCTTCTTAGTTTTTGTGCAAGGCCTGTGTTTAATTTGTTTGTACTTATGATTTCTAAATAGTCCGGGAAGATTTGAAGGACTCTGAAGCCAGTCCTTAGAATTGTTTTCTTAGATTTAACCTGAAAAAAGCGCAAGTTAATGAGTTTTGGGCTGTTACCAACTCATCAACCACATTTAGGTTAAAGCCTTGTTCAAAGTCAGTGTTAAGTGTGTAAACCTTTAACGTATTAATTTATTATCTTAAGATTTATTATAGTGTAAAGCTGGCATATGAGCTAAGTTGATTGATTTCTGAAGTTCTAGTGACATTTGAACTATGTAACTAATCTCACTGGTGAGCAGACCAAAGAAATGATTTAAAGGAAAAATATTATGCATTTTTCAAATTGTTTTTAGCCTTTAAAGGGCCTGTACCTGTTTTTTATTTAGTCTAGATAAGATAAATCCTCTTTGATAGAAGCAACTTCATGGAAAGACATTGGGTTTGTAATGTATAATCTGTGCATATTATAAATGCACTTTGTTTGGAAAGAAGTAGTGCAGAAGTGTTTGCCAGTGCTCTTTTCAGCCAATCAGGAGTATCATACACTATGAATCATGGGGAAATAACTGCTTGACACCATTTGACATGTGATTCTCTCATGGTGCAGTTTCAAAAGTGCTTAAAACTAACTGTAAAGAGAGTTAGAAAACAACTGCATATGACTATCTCAGACAATTGTTTCTGAGTCATGGTGCAATATTGACTATGTGGCGGGGCTAACGGTTCAAACAAAAACATGCTTGTCTCACTGTTCAAAATCAGGTACAGGCCCTTTAAACATGTTCTTGAGTACCGTAAGTTAATCATGGCCTTAATAAAAGAATTTGTTGGCTGTATGCAATGAGTGCACCCAGCTAGCAGATGGCGACTAGTGCATAAACAATTAACTCATGTTAGCGCTTTTAAGACATAAAACGCGCTAGCCAAGCGGTAGCAGTTATTGTGTTTAGACGGCAGAAATGCTCAGAACGAGTCTGACGATGATTTAAGGACTAAAAACAGCAAAAGACTCTTGGTTAAGTGACATACGAAATCGGAGGTTAAAGATTTTCTAATAAACATTCCTCAAAACAGCGTGAATGCAGCTGAATGCAACTCCAGGTATGTTTTTGATGACGGAACATTGTTAGAACATGGTTAAAAGCATAAAAAAGTAACCGTAGAGGAATATGTGTCCTTTAAATATCATGAAATAAACATATCATGTACTTTAATATAGGAATTGATTTTGTTAACAGAAGCCTAAGTGGGTTCCTGTTTGTAACTTACTGCCTCTGTGATGTCGATCTTGACCACCGCCGTCGTGCTGAAAGACGGCTGTCCTCTGTCCCGCGCCTGCACCACCAGGGACCAGCTGTAGTCGCGCTTGTTGGTGATGTTCTGGATGATGGCCAGCGATTTGATGTAGGACTTGAGGTTGATCTCCCCGGTGTCTGCGTCGATGTCGAAAATGTTTGGGTCTGGGTCGGCCTTCATAATGGTGTACTCGATCACATTGTTGGGTATTTCTGCGTCGTCGTCAACAGCCTGTGGATACGCAAAGGTTGTCTCATTTTGGTTCAATCGTATATTAAGGAAAGGTAGAAAAAGAATCGAATGAACAAAAATGGAAGAAAAGCAAACTCACAACGAATATAGGCGAAATCAACCATATCCAATTTTATTTATCCAAGTTTATTAACAATTTTTCACCATAAATGTTTTAATGAAGTGGAGCACCAAGACGACACCATCAACCTGGCCCTCCACTTCATCCTGCTGCATCTGGACTCCCCGGGAACCTGCGCCAGGATCCTGTTTGTGGACTTCAGCATTCAACACCGTCCTGCTGCTCTGCTCTACGACAAGCTCTCTCAGCTCAAGGTGCCTGACTCCATCTGCAGGTGGATCACTGACTTCCTCGGACACTCGGTCTATCAACACAGGAACTCCACAGGGGTGTGTACTTTCTCCTCTGCTCTTCTCCCTGTACACCAACTGCTGCACCTCCAGCCATGACTCTGCAAAACTGATCAAGTTTGAGACGACACCACCCTCATCTGACTCATCTTGGACGGCGATGAGTCTGTCTACAGGAGGGAGGTGGACCGGCTAGTGTCCTGGTGCAGCGACAACAACCTGGAGCTCAATGCCCAGAAGACCAGAAGACAGTGGAGATGATCACGGACTTCAGGAAAGTCTCTGCCCCCCCCTCGCCTCACATACTCTCCCATCACCACCGTGGACTCTTTCCGCTTTCTCAGCACCACCATCACTCAGGACCTCTAGTGGGAGCCGACCATCAGCTCCATCATCAAGAAGGCCCAGCAGAGGATGTACTTCCTGCGGCAGCTGAGGAAAGCCAAGCTGCTGCTGATGGTGCAGTTCTACACGGCCATCATCGAGTCCATCCTCAGCTCCTCCATCACCGTGTGGTCCATCCTCAGCTCCTCCATCACCGTGTGGTACACCCTCACCTCCTCCATCACCGTGTGGTACATCCTCACCTCCTCCATCACCGTGTGGTACACCCTCACCTCCTCCATCACCGTGTGGTACACCCTCACCTCCTCCATCACCGTGTGGTACGCTGGAGCCATAGCCAGGGACAAACAGACTACAGCACAGCATTGTGTGCTCTGCTGAGAAGCAAGTTCCTAGATTGTGAATTTTGTTCACTGACAATGGCAATAAACCTTTCTGATTCTGATTAAACCAGACATAATGCTGTTAGCTTAGCTGTTAGCCTCTCAGTCTATAATCTTCTACACCTGACACTGGGCTTTCACACTCCACTACACTAAAGAGAGCTTTTGCCACAAATACTGCATCCTGGTCAGTTATTCACTCTATGGAGTCATCAACCTAATTTTTTTATTAGTAGACTACATATTTTATTAGGATTATATATATGTTTTAGGTCCCACAGTTGAAAAGAGATGGATTGGTAAGTTTGACATTTGGGAGTAAATTGAAAGATTTAGCTTTTTATCTTGTGTTAGTTTGGGTCAGATACATGGTCTGATCATCATGATATGTAAAGGCACCGTATGTAACTTTCTGGAGGTGGAAAGTCACCTGCATAATTCCATGGAAATATGCTTCGAAACATTCTCCATGCAGAAAGTTTGATACAATACTGTGGAATATTATAGCTAAAGGAACAACATTTGCCTTTTCAATTTTAAACAAAAAAATACCAAGAACAGAACACGACCAAACATAGCAGAAAAAAAGGTAGTTAAAGACAAATTCCAATTTCCATGGAAACAAGCAGGAGGACACAGGTTTTACACATTTTACTGCAATAAAACAATCCAAAATGGGAAAAAAAAGTCTTTTGCCAGCACAACACGTCGCCTCCTTTTAGTCGTCAAATCAATGCGTGGTCTTTAGTCGACCAAGAATTTCTTTAAAGTGCATATGATAGGTTTTTATGATTTTCTAATTTTGACTTTATTCAGTGTATTAATTCTTCTTGTAAATATAAATTATAGTTTTACACCAATCAGGTCACCATTTGTGGAGAAAAGTAGAAAAATGAAAATGAAAATTACAAGAAGTAAACAAACTGATGACATCACACTAGGGAGCCAAAGGTTATGAATAATTTTTTGAACTTTTAAACATTTATTCAACAAAATAAAGGTGTTCATGTGTATTTTTCTGATGTGATGTCATCATTTACAACCAGGAAGTAAAATTAAAACCTAAAAAATAGCTAAAATTTGTAAATATTTTAGCATAAACATATTTATCTTAACTGCATTTATGTTAAATGAGTAGTCCAACCTGTCGGAGGCACTGTGATCAACTACCGCCCTACATCCCACTGTGCCATCTCTAATAAAATAAAGTGATAATAATACCTCTATCTTCACAGGAGCCCCGATCACCATGGTCTTCTCCATGAGGTTGTGGTTGAACGCCGGCGGGTGATCGTTCAGGTCTAACACGGTGACAAAGACCTCAGTCACGCTGTACTTCCCCTCTGCGTCCTCAGCCTTCACGTAGAAGTTATATTTGGAGCGCACCTCGGCGTCCAGACTGGCCCACGGCTGGGTGTAGATGATGCCTGACGCCGGCTGGATCAGGAACCTGCGGACAGCGTTAAGTTTGTTATGATGGTGGGGATCGCAATTTGACTTCGTTGTCCTATCACATTGTTGTCCAAATATTTAAAGGGCCTGTACCTGATTTTGAACCGTGAGACAGGAACATGTTTTTGTATGAACCGTTAGCCCCACCCACATAGTCCCTCCTTTCATATTATTGCACCATAATAGTTTTATGCAGTTGTTTCCATATAGTTCTTCTAACTTTGCTTATAATTAGCTTTTCGCACTTTTGAAACTGCACCATGAGAGAATCACATGTCTGGGACGGTGTCAAGCAGCTATTTTCCCATGAGCCATAGTGTACGATGTGCCTGATTGGCTGAAAAGAGGTGACCCTGGTAAACGCTACTGCGCTAGTTCTTTCCTAACAAAGTGCGTTTATAATATTCACAGATTATACATTACAAATCCAATGTCTTTCCATTAATGTGCTTTTGTCAAACAATGTGTAATGTAAAGAGAATTTATCTTAACTAGAGTAAATAAAAATCAGGTACAGGCCCTTTAACTTTCCTCCTTTATCTCATAAAAATCCTCAAGGTCTTTACAATATTTGTCTGGGAAGTGTAATTTGGCTACACATTTTATTTAAAAGTAACATATTAGTATTTTGCAGGGGCATATATACAATACACAATCTTACATATCAACAATCAACAATAGTGTTCCTAAGGTGAGACACTGCAGCTGAATAGTTAAATAATTGAATAATTAAATTTAAAGACAGTTTGATTAGTTTGAAACTTCTACTGTAGTTTACACACATAAATTTAAGAAAAAATGTATTACTAGTTTTTCATTATATAATTTTTTCCATAAAGAAATGAGGCATTTTATGCATAGAAACTGACAAAATTATACATATTTTGGACCTTTAAATCTGAAACATTGACCAAGTTTACATTTTCAGGCTGATTTGTTCACATAATAGTTACAAAAAAGTAGGGGATTTTGCATTTTGGATTTCGTATTTAGTTTTTGAGTAAACTAGATCAAACTGAAAACGGTCCTAAAAATTCAAATTTTACATCATTTCTTTGATTCAAAACATTTTTCCGGCTTAGAATTAGGTCAACAAATTCTTCTGTACGATTCGTCAAAATGTAGTTAAATCTGAAATCTACTTTAAGGCTGATCTTTATGTCTCATTTTAAGAGAACGGCCTCTAAAGTTACAATGTCCCAGAGAAATTTATGGATGAAGTGGATTAAACGAAACAATAAAACATCTTTAGGAGCAGATTAGAAGAGTTCGTTGTTTCCACATGAAAGTTGATATGTTGAGAGAGCAAACTGATCAAAAAAGAAATAAATTATGAGTTTTGTCTGTAGTGTCTCAGCTTAGCATCAGTTGCACTATGTAACTTTTCTTGTGTCATTTGCTTAGTAGGGATGTAACAATATACAAATCTCACTTGTGCTATTATTATGCTATACAAACAGATGCAAACAGAATTGTAGATGTGCAACTTTTTCGTTTTATGCCACGACAAGACTTTGGTACGAATAATTACTGCCATAAATCAGGCTTAGAATTAAACACCAACACATCCTTTCTGTACGTTCCATCAAAATAAACAACCTGAATGAATTAAATTACATTATTTTACTGTAAACTTGTAAAAAAAAAAAAGGCATATGAAAGTAATAGTAAATAAGAGTTAATTAATAGTACATCACAGTGAGCATCTTCCCTGTCTGCAGACCTGAGGCTGAGTTTAATGTACAACAAGTAAAGCAACATAGCTGTAGTGTAATTGTATAGAACCTCCTTCACACACAGCACACACTGTACTGAGGTAATGTTACGGCGTGGGCTTTTACGGTACACACACCCCGCTGTGAACTGGGTGAAGGAACAGTCTATTTCCTCCTTCTTCAATCCCATTAAAGGCTTAGGAGGCACAGCCAAAGATCAGCCTGGTGTCCCGGTGACTCTCTGCAGTGTGCAACCAAACACCCAGAGCAAAAACATGTTCTGTATCCAGACCAACTGAAGGCCCGGGGGCCAAATCAGGCCCTCCAAGGGTTAAGATACGGCCCTAAACCCATCTTCAGAAAATATGGAACACACTTTATCTTTTGTTATTAGTTTCGTCCTGGTTGGCACCTGGCTTAGTTCTGGTTTAGTCCAGGTTTAATTCTGGTTTAGACCTGGTTCAGTCCTGGTTTAGACCTGATTTAGTCCTAGTTTAGTCCTGGTTTAGACCTGGTTTAGTCCTGGTTTAGTCCTGGTTTAGACCTGGTTTAGTCCTGGTTTAGACCTGGTTTAGACCTGGCTTAGTCCTGGTTTAGACCTGGTTTAGACCTGGCTTAGTCCTGGTTCAGTCCTGGTTCAGTCCTGGTTTAGTTCTGGTTTATACCTGGTTTAGACCTGGTTTAGACCTGGCTTAGTCCTGGTTTAGACCTGGTTTAGTCCTGGTTTAGACTTGGTTTAGACCTGGTTTAGACCTGGTTTAGACATGGCTTAGTCCTGGTTCAGTCCTGGTTTAGACTTGGTTTAGACCTGGTTTAGACCTGGTTTAGACATGGCTTAGTCCTGGTTCAGTCCTGGTTCAGTCCTGGTTTAGACTTGGTTTAGACCTGGTTTAGACATGGCTTAGTCCTGGTTCAGTCCTGGTTTAGACTTGGTTTAGTCCTGGCTTAGTCCTGGTTCAGTCCTGGTTTAGACCTGGCTTAGTCCTGGTTCAGTCCTGGTTTAGACCTGGCTTAGTCCTGGTTCAGTCCTGGTTTAGACCTGGTTCAGTTCTGCAGATGTTGTTAAAGCCTTTGGTATTACATTTATTTCAAAAGAGCGGGACACATGTCTGGCCTCGAGGACAAAACCATGGGAAAAATCTGTCTCTGGGTAAAACAGAGTTGAATAGCCCTGATCTAGACATACAGAGCTATTGTATTAAGCAACAAATGGCTTAATATTAAATGTAAACTTTAGAGTGCATTTCAGGTTAATCCCCAGAGACACAAAGTGGTTTTGCCAAATAAATATGCACTAATCTAAAGGTTTTTTCAAATCGCTCCATTCTCTTGTGTGGGATCTGTTCTCTCCAACAACACATGTCTGCCTAAGAAGCTAAAGAGAATCCTAAAATATGCTTTCACCCAAACAATCTTTACTGAAAGTAGGTCGTTTGACAGGAAAATCCCCAAAGACTAAGTCCTGTCACTTTGTATTATAGTAACTCCTACACCATGTTGACTTGTAAACAGGAATTACACAGTTTGAATGCTCTTCAACTGTCGTGCTGTTATGGTTTAGTCTCAGAAAAAACTGCAGGACCCATAAAAAACAGACAGTGTTTACAGAACGTGACGAGAAAAGTCAAGTTAAGAAAGACACCCACCCAGTACTCACTAAGCTTCCAGTCTGTTGTCGTGGAAATCTAATAAAACTAAAGCTGGATGTAAAGTCAGGAAATCCTTTAAGATACTCCTGGACTCGGGTTAAACTAACACTGAGCGCTCTCCAGGTCATTTATGAGCTCGTCATAACAAAAACAGATACAGAGTGTTCACGCACTCTTACTCACACTTTAATTCAATTCTTTTTCAAATCAATGGATATAAAAAAAGCTTGGGTTGCAACTAATGATTAGCTTGCCAAAAATAATTGTAATTCTATTGTATTTTGAGACATTATTATTACATTTTTAACCAAATGAAGAATGAAATATGGAGACTGATGGATTCTGGTTAGAGAAAATGTAAAAATAATTGTTGAAAATCGCAAGTTTTTCCCCATTTTGGTTTAATAACGAAGCTGATGAAGTGATAAACTGTCTTTTTAAATGTGTCTGTGATGCCCAGATAACAGTTAACGAGGATTGTTTTTATAGTAGACTAGTTACGATTATTCTGATGGATCGTTTCAGTCCTATTCACGGTTTCAGCTTCCTGTTATATGCAACATTTTGAGAATTTGACTTTCTCTCTTTCCAAACATCTACTATTTAGTTAGAATTTGTTCATCGCTAGTCCTTCTTTCTCCTCATTGTCATGAAACCCGCAGACAGTTAAAAGAGCGCACTCACAGCTCAGCTCCTGATCCATACAGAGAGTACTTCACGTCGCCCCACGGTCCAGAATCTGGGTCCGAGGCCTGCAACAAAAATGGGATTTATCTTTAAAGGGGACATATTTTGCAAAATCAGCTTCAATTGTTACAACAGTATTTCCTCATAATTATCTCTCTCAAAGTTGTGTTTTGATTGATTCCTGCATGTTTGACTTAATCCTGTTTTGTCCTGTAACCGAGGCTCGAGTGCTCAGAAAAGTCCTGTTTTCACCTACCCCCTATCCCCGCCCACATCCTGTACTGAGTTTCAATCGTTTAAACAAACTCTGAGTGATACATGCACAGTTCTCCACTTTTCAAAAATAAAAAACTGTAAATGACAATCTGCTGCTTGTTACGGTGAAATGTCACTATGAAAAAAGCAAGATTTTCAACAATAATGCACTTTATTTCTCAGTATTCTCTAACTAGAAGCCACACGTCACCATATTTCAACTTTAATCTGACAAAAACTGAAATAATAAAGTTTCAAAGTACAATAGAAATGATTTTTTGGCTCGTTGAACAATTGGGAAAAAACTGCTGTCTAGTTTATTGTAAAAATAACTTATCAGAAATCAATACTGTTTCTATTATTAAGCTAAGTTTTAGATCAATATTGAGGTTTACAGTGAAATAAATGTAAAACGATGTTCTACTTATGTTACACTTCAATATTATGTACATGAGAAAAATACATAATACAGCTCCTTTAACTACCTCACATACAAACAAAGACAGAATCTGAAAAATAAACATTCTACAAGAGATGCTGAGTTGTAACAATTTGGCCTGAATAATCTACATAACTAACCAAAAATATATTCCGCTGAGGTTATTAAAATAACTGTCCTGTATTCAGTTGATCAACTAAAAACCTAATTTGTGAACGGCTCCCGGACGCCTGCATTCTCACTCCCCGTCGCGCGCACAAGGTCGCTGTTCGTCTGTGGTTTTATCTGATTGAAATTGCCCTGGATCAAGGCGTTGAACACAAGCCACAGATTTATTAGCGCGCCTCCCTGCTGCTCGCGCTGAAGGACGAGGGATGAAAGAGAGCGCTGGAAATGTCAAAGTCGCTCTGTCAAATCCTAAATGTCCCCGCATGCATATCTGCCCGCCACAGCTGCATGTGCGACAAAGCCTCAGACACAAAGTAAAAGTGCATGAATGTGCGGTTACACAATGAAACGAAAGCGATAGCCATCTGGTATCTGACCTCGCCCGGCTTTTAGCTGCAGGGTTTACACGTACTGTCCCAAAACGTGAAAGTAATAAGCTGGAAGTTCAGGAATGGGGCCTGGATATCGGTATTGGTGATATGGGAGGGGTTTTACCAGATATGGGTCAAATATGGAAAAAATTAGATGATATTTTTTCCATATTTATTTAAACTGTTATAGTATAAAGTATAAAGATTAAAGGATAATGGCAAAAAATATGGATGGATATTTACACAATCATGCAAAAAATTATTTTACATCCCAAGTTTATACATTTTGTCACTATCTGTGCAAAAAGTTATTTTTTACTATAACTTGGCATAAATTTGACCCTTGCTATGGATTTTAAAATCTTAATATTGGCATTGGTAAATATCAATTATCGGACACAGTAACAAGCAGAATATTAGATTTCGTTATCAGTTCGAAAACAATCCATATCGAAGGTAAAAAAAAGGTTCTCCATAGTCATCTGGACACTGTTTTAGAAATCAAGATGCTCTGACTTCCATCCAAATGTCATTTTCAATCTTATGGAAATGGTTTGTGCAGCAGAATTTACACTCTCCTGAGCTAAAATGAGTCCTGCCCAAAGGGAGGAGTTTAACTGAAACTGTTCTTGATTACAGTTCTGACAGTTTCACTCTCACAGCTCGGGTCATTTCACTGTTGAGTGGCTTGGATCACTCCAGGATGAAAGAGGGACTAGGAACTAGGAAGAGTTGTGATGTCTGTGATGTGATGTTTTGGGTGCTACATTTACTGCTAAACTAATCTTGTCTCAAGCTCTATTCCACCTTTCTCAAGTTCTTTTCCACCTTTCCAGTCCCAGGGTCAGGGTGAAAGTCTGTCTCTTCATGTCTCCTCATGTGTCCTCGTGCTCTGCTCTGTGTAAAGCTTCTTTCTCTTTGCAGTGGGTGGGTTTCCTTCAGGCTCTGGTCTACCCCATCAACCCAAAACATGCACACAGGTACCTCCACCAGCTAAGGTCCTGGCACATGGGAGGGATGGGTCTGTTTTATCTTATTTAATTCTTAACTTTATGCATGTCTTCTTTTATATATTTGCTACTATTTTATTCATTGTTTTATGTTGCACCTTACGCCAAAGCAAGTTCCGATGTTTCTGTTCACTGACAATGGCAATAGACCATTTCTGATTCTGAAATGCGGAGGACAAATCTAGTGTGCCTTAACCTTCTACAGAGGCAGGTGGCGGAAGTAGCTAAACTGTGCAGTGAGGACTTTGGTAAACAAATAGCACATGCTTTATCAAACTACAAGCAACCCTCCACCCCATCTCCACCGCAGCAGCAGAACCATCAGTCACCTCGGCCTCTCCATCTCTTCTTCCTCACTAGACCTCCAGGGTAGATATTTTACCAAACAGATCCATAATTTTTTCGCTTCACTGCATTTCTTTCTTTATAACACACTGTTTGCCCCATATTCATGCACATTTATCTGTTAAAATGGAGAAGAATATTTCTAATCAGGACCCTTACCGTAACCGTGACAACGTCTGTACCTCCGGGTGAGTTCTCTGGGATGCGGGCGATGTAGTATTCTGCAGAGAATTTGGGAGCGTTGTCGTTGGTGTCCAGAAGATGGATGACAATGTCGGCTGTGGCACTGAAGCGCTCCGGAGTGTCCACCTCCACTGCCAGCAACTGACAAGAGAAATGGCCATGAATATCTCTGAATATGATTAGAAATATGGTAGAAATAAGGAAAAATGTATTCTTTTGATAGACCGTGGAGTTAAAAATGTTATGGTTCAATGGTATGGTCAAACCCTGCTCAAAATTGTGTGCACTGCGACATTACCCACTCCAGCCACAGTGTTTAAAGCTGGGGTAAATGACTTTTTTGTGTGTGAATGAGTACATTTTGTGTTTTCCACCAAAGAGCATATTGTAAAAGCAGCACTTTTTGACAAAATTGTGCTAACAATAATTACAAGTATTTTATTTCTCGTCAACACGTAAGTAAGAGCCTAAAATCAGCACTAGCAGCTCTTGGGTGGTCTGCCCAGTTTCACTTTGCCATCAGAAAAAAAGCAGTTCTAAAGCCTTTAAATGAATACATGTTATATCAACAATGTGCCAGGGTTTGTGAGAGCTTGGAACTAGTTAGACAGATTTTAATACCTATTTCCATTTTTGCTGTGTGAAAATCAGGTACTCTAGCTTTAACTGGCTGCAACCGGAATGGCATGTGTTTTAAAGGACACATAACAATATTGTTTCGTCATCAAAAATACTTCAAAAACACGTCTTGCTTTGAACCTCACAAATGACAGTTCCAATTTTCCTGAATTGTGTAGTCAAAAGTTGAAAAGCTGCTTAATTCTTGAGTCATTAGATCATTACCAGGCTCATTTTGAACATTTCTGCCATCAAATTGCATTCAAAACTGGAAAAAGTGATGTGGAAAAAGTGAGTCCTAAGCAGGATTAATCAAACTAGCATGAATGAAGCTAAATACAACTCCAGGTATGTTTTTGAGGGAACAATGATATAATATTGTTAAAATTTGCATAATATGTGTCCTTTGAAACCAGTGAAATCCATGCTACGGCGATCTGAATAAAAATGGAACGACCACCAAAACATGGACACACTGAAAAACCTTCACTATCTGAGTAACGTCTCAGCGGTTCCACCTTGTACGTGAGGAAGTGGTGCTTCTCGTAGTCCATGGCGGCAGAGTCCTCCACCAGGATCGTGACCTGAGCTTCATTGAGAACCGTCTGCGGCACCACTTTGAGCATCCGGCCTGGTCCAATCAGGCGCAGGTTGAATTTAGCGTTGGCCCCCTGTCAAGCACATCACATTACATAACTCCACATATCCAGTCGTATGAACATCTATTTATAGTAATCCGATGAAAATAATGCACAAAATATAGTGTAATCCACCGTTTAATCAATAAAATGGCTTGGTACAAGTTCAGCAGAAAGAGATGGAATATCAGTTGCAGTAGCGTTATTCTAGGAAATCTAAAACATTAATGTGTGCAATATAATAAGTAGGAAAAAGACAATTGCATAATCACACTAATGTTGGAATTTTTGTGTGCGATTATGAGGGGCTTTCGTTCACTGTGGACAAAACGTTACCGCACAGTCCACTTTATCTGACTCATTAGGACATAAAAGGAGCGTGGTTATGTAATAATGGCAGTCTAGTCAAGTCTAATTCATGAGTATTAGCACTCTCTGCAAATATGAGCAAATAATTAAAATAAGATGGATAAAATGAATAAAAATTCCATCTTTTGCACACACAAAAAACTCTCTGTGTATGGTTTGTTCTTTGGTTAGGCTGAAATCAAAATGTTAAGCAAACAAAACTACCTTGAACATTTTTGAATAAGAACAAACCATACACAGATTCTATTATTGCCTAATTTTTAATCGAATTACAAGCAACATAAAAATTCCCAACCATAACTTTCAACCAATATGGCAATTGTTATGTTATGTATCTTATGTAAGTGCTCTACATAATAAACCTGAAATAGAGCCTCCCAAGTGTGACACAAATAATAGGATGCGGGCACAGCTTGGGTCTTGTGCTTACATTTTATTCATTCATTTTAACAAAACAGCAAATACAAAAACTGTAATTTTATTGTTTTGTACGATTGTAATTTTCTCGTTTGTCTTTTTTCCGTTGTATTAGTTTATATGGAGCAGCCGAGCGCAGCAGAAAATAAGTTCTACACGGACTAAAAGGCCGTTTTCAGACCTCTGGAAATCGTTGCGTTGTTGTACATGTTCTATGAACATTTTGTACAAATGAATCTACGTTATATAATATTTTAGCGGCAAGACTTTTCCCTCATTCACCATTTGGGTGAACGGGGTTCTCGTCAAACTGGAAGTGCCATTACTACAGGAGTGTACAGGAGTGTGCAGCTGTGGTAAAAAGAGGCAAATGATAAATCAGTATTTGGGGGGCCCAGGCCTCCCAAATACCCCCCAGGTCTGCTAAACTACAGAGGTAAAACCTTGGTGTTAACTTCGATAAAGACATGTCATTAGAGCATCGCTCTAAACAGTTGACAAGAAACTGTTTCTTTCAGTTGAGAAAATCTAAAAACTCAAAAAAATTCTGTCACAAAAAGATCTGGAACTTATAATTCATGCCTTTTGTCTTTGTGTTTAGACTATTGTATTAGTTTTCATGTATAAACAAAAAGAAGCTGTTCAGAACTCTGCAGCGAGGATCTTGACCTGCTCAAACAGACGGCTCACATTTCCTGTTCTTAAAGCTCTTCTATGGCTGCCTGTCTGCCACAGATACACTTTAAAATTTGGTATTCACTTTTAAAGCCATGTATGGTCAGTCCCTTCTTATATCAGCGATCTGACCCAACCCTACACTCCCTCTCACACACTGAGGTCACACAGAGGTCACACAGAGGTCACACTGAGGTCACACTGAGGCCTGTGGGTCAGGCGCTGCTGATGGTTCTTTGCACTCGTTTTCAGACCAGAGGAGACAGCTTCTTCCAGTCTGTGGCTCCCACACTTTGGAATGATCTTTCGCTCTCCCTGCGTTCACTGGACTGTGTTGACTCAAGCTCAAAATGTTCTTTTTTGCTCAGGCGTTTTAACCACAGTAGACTAAAGGACTGATTTTACTGTCATATTGTTGTGTTTTCTGCCTGTTGTAAATGTGTTTTGTTTTTTCCTGTATTTTAACGTTTTGTTGTGAAGCACTTTGTGACTTTGTTGTCTGTGAAAGGTGCTGTACAAATAAACTTTACTTAATGACTTATTTATTATCATCTTATTTAGTATCATCTTAAAGTCTCCAAAACTACCACACAAAGTTACCTTTATCATGGATTTGATCAGGTACAACGTGAACAGATGGCACTGTAGATTTACGACTGTGTTTCTAACCTGATCAGAGTCGTTGACAGTGATCTTGAGCCCCCTCAGGATCTCTCCCTCAGGCGGGTGCTCGTACATGGTCAGCTCGAACATGTGCTGGGGGCCCGACTCTCCGTAGAACGTGGGAGGGTTGTTGTTCAAATCCACCACTCGGATCACGACTGTGGTTGTAGAGTGGTCCAGTCGAACGCCGTCTGTGCTCACCTCTGTGGCCTGAGAAGACACAAGTTTTAGATATTGTAGGAACATTAATGCACATAAGTCAAAACTTTCAAGGTGAAAATAGTAAAGGACATGGAAAAAAGAGGAACGTTTTTCTTTTGACAGATGAAGAATAGGAACATATATACACTTCTCAATAGAAGACCATATTCTGTTGGAAAAATGTATCCAGGTAGTTTATAACATCATGTCAAACGTGCACATTATTCACAGGGAGTTACTAGTTGCTGGATATATTGTGGTTGCCAGGTGGCCCACCATTATCATGCATTTTGGGACTGTCCCACTGTTCGCAAATGCATTTTTTTTTCTCCAACCCAGGTCTGCCGAGGCCCTATTAGCTTACCTGTCCCACATCCCTAAACTTAACCAAATCATCTGTTCCTAAAACAAACCCTAACCCTAACCTTACCTTGACTGAGAAAAAAGATATTCTAAAACAATAAACTTTTGCTAGCATAGCCACCAATGTAAAGCGGCGGTCAGTGGCGTAAGTGGGTTGGGAAAAAAATGAAGCTTTGCAAATACTGAACTGAGCTTAATAAAGCACTGCAGATCATTTTCAGCATTGCCAGTCCATTTAACTTCAGAACATGTATTTGGGCTTCAAAACTCCTGCCATGGAGACAAAAAATGGATACCTTTGGAACATACTTCTAGCTGCAGGGAAAGAGCCATTACAAAAAAATGAACGACACAAACTGAACCAACAATGGAGGACTGGAGACGGATAGCGGACTAAATTAGAGTTTTTTGGATCTCCTGTGCTGCTAGTGTCTGTTTTATTCTATCTCTGGGTCATGTTCTGTGTTTTTCATTGTCTGTTTTGTTTGAAATATTGAAACATTTGGAAAAGAATGTAACAGCAACCCTGCGCTTACCCTGACTCGGATGTTAAAGATCTCCCGCCGCAGATTAGCCGGGCTGGTCAAAAGAGTGATGCGGCCACTGGATTTGTTGATGCTGAATACGCCGTCATCACCTTGCAACAAAATGTTTTAATTCATAACTTTTTGGAATAATGAAATACACATGAATTATATGTCTCAATTTCTCACCTTCTTCAAGAGTGTACTCAACTGAATTTGGACTGCCGACGTCACCATCTTTCGCTTCTACGTGAAATATTTCAGATCCCTAAAAGTGCAATTAAGAATTAGCACTGAAAATGATAGATAATGAATTGGAAGTATTAACAAACTGGTGAATACAAGCGACTTACGGGTGATGAGACTTCGTAAACGTATGCAAAGTATGGCGTCCCGATGAAAATGGGCGGAGTGTCTTGTGCATCGATGACGTTAATGGTGAGAGTGGCAGAGGAGGACAGAAACTGCTCTTTTCCTTTGTAATTTCCACCACCATCCTAAAAAAACCACATTTACAGTTTATTTTATTCTAACAAAACAGTTTAAAATTTACATCAAATATTAAGAAAATCTGCAGTTCAAACGACTGCGGAGAATGACAATAACCATAGACATATCCATATCTAACCCTAACGCTCACCCTAACCCTAACCCTAACCCAGATTGTTTAACCTTTCAGGATTTATTTCACAAAAAAATCGAAAAGCTTACATATTTCTAAGTAAAATTAAAAAGATTTATAGAAAAAACAGTGTCCAAAACCTAAACTGTGCCTATTTTACATTTCGAATCTGGCTCAAAAGTCCAATCTACCTTTGCAATGACGGTGACAAAATGTGTCCTGGTTTTCTCGTAGTCCAGCGTCTCTCCGGATTTGATTTTCAGGACTCCGCTGTACCTGTCTATGGCGAACATGCTGGCCAATGGATTCTGACAAAGACAAAACAAAGACATAAAAGTTATCAATGCTGAATGTCGCATTCATAAAGCCTGCGTCCGTACAAAAATGTTACGTACAGGACTTTCCATGTTAAGTTTGTGATCTATAAAAACACAAATTTGGTGTGGAAATGAGAGTTTGTGAACGTTGAGAGTTTATGAACGTTTATGAAGTTTTATAAATTCAGATCTGACTGAAGTTAAAATCACTTGAATTGAGTGGTTTGGCCCATCTTAGCTTTATTGAGTGACGTTATTGGGTTGAGAAATCTGATATATTTCAACCTGATCTTGAAACCAGTCAGAAATGTCATTAAATGTGTCAATTTTTGTAGTTCACTTATTTGACATTAACTGTTTGTTTGTCTTTTGAGAGTGCAGTGTGGTTTGCTCATAACCCTAACCCATAAATGTAAGCAAAACAGGTTTGTCATCATGTAATGTTTTCAGTTAGAAATAAGACATTTTATGTGTAAAAACAGCCAAAATTGCACATATTTGGGAGCTTTAAATCTGAAAAATTTACATAACCAGTTTTAAATGTCTTGATTCATTTTATACACATATTAGTTACAAAAAAATCACTTGGGGGATTTTGTATTTCTTATTTAGTTTTTGAGTAAACTATAGCTGACTGATAATTATATTAAACATTCAAATTTTGCCTCATTTAAAACAAAATTAAAACTTAAATAAATCAGGCTTAGAATTTGATATCAGCAAATCCTTCTGTGCGTTCCATCAAAATCTTTTAAGTACCGGTACAAGACTGCAAAGTTTGGTGTGTATAGAAGCCACTTGTAAAAATGCATTTTAAGAAAACCGCCTTTGAAGTTACAATGTCCCAGAGAAATCCATGGATGAAGAGGATTAAACGAAATAATAAAACTTCTTTAGGAGCAGACTGGACAAGTTTGTTGTTTCCACGTGAAAGCTGATATGCTGAGCGAGCAAACTGACCAAAATAAAAAAAAAAGAGTTTTCCCTTTAGTGTAGTATCCTACAAACACAATCTGTGCCTTTAAATGTAGTCTTTCATTCATTCTGTCTTCTATTTAAAATTTTAATTGTGTTTTTCTTCTAATAAAGACAGATGTAAAAAAAAAAAAAAAAAAGCTATGAGCTTATTTATCATTAGAGGAAAAGCCTTGGTTTACCGTATTACATAAAGCTTAATAAAAGATAAAATAAATACAGGTTGATTTTACTTCTAAAAACATATAATAAAAAGGATAAATAGAATAAATAAAGGAATCCGCTCTAGAGGTCACATGACCAGGCAGTCAGATGGCAACAAAAACACAATTGGTTGGCAACAAACTAGGCCACAGTCTAAAGCCTCTGTCCATCTGGATGTATAGGGTCCTTATGTTCCAGGGCGGGACCCGTAGGTGAGCTCTGCCCCTCGTGCCACTCGTCCATACAGCTGTTGATTTCCTAATTGCCAGAAAACACGAAAGCACATTCCACGCCAACTTGATCCTTAAGCGTGGCTGTACCTGTAGTAAAAGATTAACCTGCACCTGATTCACGCAGCATGCACACGGCTAAACAAAGTAATTACCAGCAAATCTAATGGTCGTCCCTCATAATCCAGGTTAATAGTGTGCGGTGTTAGTGAAATTACCTGTAAATAGTAGGTAACAGAGCCACCTGACCCTGTGTCTCTGTCTGTGGCCTCCACTCTGTAGATGCTGCTGTCCGGTTCAGTCGTCTGACAAGGAAACAGGAAAGAAAAGTCAATATTCGTCTAATACTGTACTTTAAAACAACCTATAATTCTTCTACATCTTAAAATGATTGCTATATGTTAAATTCCACAATGCTACTTCATATTTCTACTTCCAGAACCACCACCTACAGTAAGTACATCATGCTATCATCAACATTTGCTCATATACTGTATATTCCCTCCAAAATGTAGGCAATGAGAAAAGTCCATAGTCCAAAGTCCATAGAATATTCTAGATTTTGAATACCCTGGAGTACCTAGTTACAGGGTTATCTTAAATTGCAAAAAATATGACTAGATAGGCCCTGTACGTCCAGTGATCAAAGGGCTCCTTGCTGTGAGGCGAGAGTGCTTACATTGTTGGCTCTTTTATAATACTTTACAAATACATTTGGGTCTGAATGGAACTGTGTCCTGTCTCCATGATTTCCGATGGGTGGGATTCACAGACAGATCAACCGATCACAATCAAAATGCAATACTGGATTGTGATCAACAAGTGAAGCACTAAACCAGGGCTATTCAACGTAAGGCCCGGGAGCCAAATCAGGCCCACCAAACGATTTTATCCGGCCCACATCTTGTTTTCTTTTCTCGTTTAATGGTTTATAGATTTGTTAAGATATGGTTTGGTGTTAGTCTAGTGCTTGTTTAATTCTGCTTTACACCTGGTTTGATTCTGGTTCAGTTCAGACCCAGTTGGTATCTATTCCTGTCCAACTTTAATTTCAGGGTTAAGTACTGGATTGGCAATTTTCCAGAACTTCGTTGGTGAACATTTTGCATTTTATTTTCTGACATTTTGCTTTTCATTTTTCTTCTTTGCTTCTTCTTCTTTTTGTTGTTGTTGTTCTAGTTGTTTTACAAAAATATAATATAGGAGTAGTTCATTTATCTTGTGGATATTTTGTGAAAGTGGTGATGTAGTGTGCACTTCTGTCCCAGAGGCCATGGCCCTCAAAAAAATCTGTGCCTCTGGAAAATTTAAATGAATAGCCCTGTACTAAACTCTTATGTATCTAAGGTAAAGTAAGTTTTTTCCCTTGAGTTGAGATGTCCTCTGCATTTGAGAGACACATACTACAAGTGAATGACTGTGGTTGGGATGTCACAAATAAATATGGTTGTTTGACGCACTTTATAGTCAGACCCACGTTCCCAGCACAAGAAACCAAATTTGCCGTTCTTTGGAATACTCGCTAATGTCCCTTCAAGATTATCATTGTTTTTAGGCATTCAGCAAATTGTTGGAGCCAGGAATTGACTTCAGTTTAGACCATCACACAGTACAAGGTTACCATTGCTGAATACTCCAAAACTGGACTAATATGTCTTCAAAGCAAAAAACGTCTCCCTAGTTACTCACCTCTAACACGCTGGTCATTCCTGGTAGGTTCTGAAATTCTGGTTTCTCATCATTGGTGTCCATAATAAATACTGTGACTCGCTCCTCCACCTAAAAAATAAAAACTTGTTTCAAATCCACAAGTTCATGACAGTATAAATATCTACATAATGAATTCCTACCTTGCTTTGTCCATCGCTGATACTGACCAAGACATCAATGGAGTCTTTTCTCTGCAGAAATAACCCACAGATTAAACTGAAGAAAAGCGTAACAATAAAGTAATAGCATTGACCAAAGTTACCTCTCTGTCCAGGGGTTCGATGAGCGTGATATTTCCTGTCCTAGAGTTGACCCTGAAGTACTCTTTTGTTCCTGGGTCGAATGAAAGGCCGTAGCTCACCGCGTTGCCTTCAGGGTCTGTGCCGTTGAGACAGTAGATCTGTGTGCCTGAAGGAAGACAAGGAACAGTATAGGAATCAGGTAAGATGGAGCAATAGTATAAACTGACTCTTATTCCTTCATGTAACCGCAGTGATACAAGTTGGTGTGTTATAAATCATATGACCCCCCGCAGACCAATGATACAAATACATAAACCAAGATTTGTTTTGTGGGCTCAAGGAGACATATTATGCCAAATGGTCTTTCCAGAGTTTTTAATCAATTATATTCCCGTCTCACACACACTTAAAATTGTATTTAGAATAATTCATGCATAATGTCTGATTCACCTTTGAGTATTCTTTATTCTGCTCCAATCAAGACACCATAACTCCAACCATTAACATTTTAACTGACTCAAAATACACGCTCACTGCTCTGGACTACTTTGTACGCCGATTATTTTTTTCTTTAATAGTGATACAGGTAGGACTTTGCAGTGTTGCGAAGCCATTCTGCACAGATGGGGGGAAAAAATGCACTACTGATTGCTACTTGCATCTCTACATAAACTGGACCGTGTGCATGGTCCAGCAGAGCAGCACTTTGTTGTGTTGACGTTTACCATGACGTATAGTAAAGAGGCTGGAGGTAATCGACACTGCAGTTACTAAAGGGAAGTCAGTGCACTTGTTTCTTTGATAAAGTCATTTTAGATCAATATTACAATTTAAAATGTCAAAAATATATATATAAAAAAAAGTCCATGCTAGCTATTAACTAGCCAGATAAAGCTATTATGTATTCTTAAAGATTGACATGCAGCTATCACAGTGAGATAGCAAAAAAAAATTTAATACTGTCAACTGGACAAACATTTTAAGAGTGAGTATGTTTTGCCAGTCACCCAAGTAGCTTCTTTAATACATCTGACCGAGATCTGTTAAGTCACTTACTTATATTTATCTGTTTATATTTATTTATTTATCTGTCGTACCAAAATGTCAGAGGCGAGAAATTATTTTGGAAAACCTCAAAAATGGACTGAAGATTAGATAAGGTTCTGAAGCTTGTTGAAGGTTTGTAAGGTCCGTGGGCGGCTTATTAAGAGCTGCAGCAGGTCAGAAATATTGGTTGGGCCAAAGAAATGTTTTAATTATTTTAGAATAAACCTAATGAAAGCCCTGAATTTCCGTGACAAATCCTCATAGTCAAAGCCATTCGCGCTGTGGAGCTTCTGTTTGAGCGTAAGAGAGAAGAGAGGCAGGTTTTACGAGGGTTTGGCTGCTGGAACCACAAGCTAGTTGTTTACTATAAGGAGTATTTGTTGTTAATTAAGTCTCTTGAACTGCCCTAAGGTGTGAACTGTCACGTCATCACGGTTAGGGAACTAACCGGAACTAAGGGAACTACAATATGGACCAAAACGAAACCAATATCAAAGCAAAAACTGACCAACAAAATTCTAGGTGAGTATGTGCACAATTCCATTCACGCCCGTACGCACAAGCGCACACACACACACACACACACACACACACACACACACACACACACACACACACACACACACACACACACACACACACACACACACACACACACACACACACACACACACACACACACACACACACACACTACAATACATCCACGTGAGCGCCCTGCAGCTCCGGGGCAGCAGACACACTCTCACCCTGCCTGGGCCGTCCTCCTCAGTCACCTGAAACCTATTAGTGTTGAACGTGAGTGGCTTACTGCACCTTCTTCAGCACAGCAGGGTCACACCAGCGCCGGTTTACTGACTACATGCTTTAGACATGATCCAAAGACACAGGCCATTAGAAGAGTCTGAGCTTGGCCCTTTCCAATTCTATATAAAGAAGCTAGTCTGGTACTATGTTGTATACACTGGCCTGTTTTGATGGGTAGAATTGACGGACAAAGTAATAAGCGACATTTTCTGGACCAACATGTTAAGAATTACGACCAAACGTGGTTAGAGTATGCAAAAATTCTGCTCAAGTGAGAGTATTGTTACTTCAAAATTTAGTGAAAAATTGTTTGTGGAAATTACTACTCAAGTAAGAGTAATTGTAGTAACCAAGTAGAAGAAAGTGTTTAAGTCAATTTATATTCAAAAGTTCCTCAAGTAAATCTATCTATTCCCCTCCTCTGATTGTGAACCACCATAAAACTGAACAACAACGCAACTTTCACAGAACATGGTTAGAAAGTAAAGAAAGTAAGTCAAAGGTGGAAGAAGTTCTGCCATGAAATATGAGAGGAAATGTCATCCACTTTTGCATTAAACACTATATAAAACAGTTGAAGGTTTATTCTAACTCTCGACTAGCTGCTCTAGGGGTGTGTCAAATCATGGTGCGTTGTGTAATGTTGTGGGAAACTCATTGGTCCCAGAGGAATCCAAGCACAAGTACTGTTCTAAAATTAGGACTGCTTTCGTACCAAAATGTCAGAGGCGAGAACTTATTTTGGAAAAACCTCAAAACTGTACTGAAGGTTAGATAAGGTTCTGGAGCTTGTTGAAGGTTTGTAAGGATTTGGGAATGTCAGCAGTGAAAAAAGTCCATTAAGTATCCAGCGGATTCCAAAACCCCATTTAGTGAATCTTTTTCCGAAGGCTTATTGAGCTTTTGTCTGCTGTATAGTTACAATCTATGACGCAATATTGATCTGAAACAAGATAGTAAAAGAAGCAAGTTCAAAGTTTGGCATTTCCACTTGTCCTCTTACAGTACGTCATAGTAAACATCACCATAACAAAATGGTGCACTCCTGATTATGGATAGCTACAGTTCATGATAGCAAGCAATGGATTATTTTTCATTTGCGCCAAGACGGCAACACGAAGCAGCTGAATCCTACGGAATTGAGGGGAAAAAACTGGCGCCTGAAGAAATCAAAGCAGCAGCCGTGTATGTTTGGTCGGACATTTTTGGAGTAATAGCCTCTTGAATGTAGGAGAATAAAGATTACTCAAACATGCACGAATCACTCTAAATATAACTTTAAATGTGAAGAAGAAACAATTAAAAGCTCTTGAAAGCTGTAGTTTCTATGTAACTGCAGGGCTTTGTAGCTAGCTTGTTAATGTCAAGGGAGATAAAGGACATTTCAACGCAGCACAACAATTAATTTCCTCAGCACACGGACTCAAAAACATCTTATTTAAAGAAAGAAAAGTGATCAATTCAACTGTATAATCCCAAAGTCAGTAATAGTGATATGTGCTGCTGCAGTGTTCCTGTTGTTTATCTGGTTTTCTACTACACTTTACTTGATTTTCTTTTTTAGATGTCTGGTATAAGATTTAAAAAATTGCAGAGTTGTACACGTTTATATTTGTTATCAGACTATAGCATCTCTTTCACATTTTAGTCATATTTGGGGTTTTTACAAGAGAACATATTATTATTCATCACTGACACCTCTACAGTTTTGCCACTCAATGCAATCATTTCAAATGTTATGACGTCATGTGCACGACTTCTATCGCTAATACGCACTTTTCTCATTGGCCTGCACTCTTCTCTCACAGTTTACACGGTGTATATGGCTTTCATTGACTTTCTTACCGACAGGTGTGTCTTCTGAGAGGCTGAACAGCGCCATGTTTCCGTTCTTGCTGTACGGCCCATTGTCGTAGAAGTACGGGGCGAAGTCCGCTTGAGCTGCACGGGGAGGCACGCCAAAGTAACATGAACATACAATATATACCACAATCTTTAACAGGTATAGTGTTTTCTATTGCTTCTTACGACAGGAAACAGGAAATTATGTTACAGCAATTGTAAGCATGCATAGACAACTTGCTTTTATCTGTTGTTATCTATACCAACTTTTTAAAATAGCTTTGGGTTACTTAGATGGGCAGTTTGTTTTTTTAACCGATATTTAGATTTTAAAATCCATCACAAGGCCCACTAATCAATTTAGAGTTGAAGGAAAGTTCACATGTTCACTTTTTACATATAAATAAATAAAACAGAATGTATTTATCTGTGTTATAAAATAATTTGTTGCATAACTGTGTAAACATTAGGCCATATTTGAGCTCTTTTTCCACTTTTACTCACTACTCAATTTATTTATCGATATCTGCCGATACCGATACTGAAGCTGATAAATCACCCATCCCTACTTTATTCAATTGGGGTTGTTGCAGGAAAAATCTAGTTCTTTACTCTTTTGATAGGTTTTTATGTTGGATGCCCTTCCTGGGCGTGTAGCTGATTTGAGAAACATGTTTTAGTTTAAACCACCAGACGGACCACCAAAGTTTAGCCAATCAGAGCACTACTTTCAGTTCTAACTTGGATTAGATAGATTCTTTATTGCTCACTAACAAAATTCAAATTAAACTTCCGGATTACAAAAGACACAATACTTTATTATTATAGCTTTGTGACAATGCACTATTTTCATAGTTTATACTCTCTGGGGAAAACTATGGGGAAAAACTACAAACCCCAACTTAAAATGATTGTATTTTAAATTTCCAGCTTAAAGTCTAATTTATTTATGATATAATATATTTATTTAGGGTTGCCAATCTCTTTTTGAAGGGATAAGACAGCAATATTAAAGGACCCGTCCCTGAATTTTTTCACTTAATAAAGTAAAATATGTTCTGCCACAGCACAGATATAATGTAAAAGCGTCTATTCAGATGAAAATGAGTCCACAGCATTTTCTCTGCATCTATTTATAGAGCGTTTCATTCTCGTGAAGCAAGAAGTGAGGCATTATCATGCTAATTGTTTGTTAGCTTTACCATGACGGCAAAGACTCGTGAAAAGAGCTTTTGAAACTCATCACAGTGAATATTTAGAGCACTGGTAATGCATTAGGTAAATGAGAGACACGTGGATTATTGCAAAGAGTTTAAAATGAACTAGTTCTGTTTTTCACGTTTTAAGACAGTAAAAATCAGGTACAGCACCTTTAATCAAATACTAATTCAAATATGCACTTGCACACACCAGTTGAAAAAAATATATAATTTAAGTTCATGTACTGTGTAAACAAAACGGCCTTCAGCAGCTCTTAAACCTTCAGTCTGTTTCTCAGCCACTTTGTCTTCAGGATTAAAGGTGCGTTACGTCAAGCTCCTAAAATACACACTCTATACATAGCTATAATCTCTCTCATTTTGTTTCTTTTCTTTTCATTCTTTTCTATTTGGTATCACGAGAACTGGACAAGTCAATCCTATTGTTTCACTTGACAACAGTTGAAATACACTGTGCCCCAGAAACATAAGTAATACACAGTGGTACATGGGATTAAAGCTGGACATTTGATCTTATGGACGTATGGTTTTTTAAATGCTTTATTTAATCGGGATTGCCACATGAGTTTATTATAAGCATTTTGCTATCGGCCGGCTGCCAGACTCTTTAAAAGTTGTCTAACAAATACAGCTTGCGGGAAAAGTGAAGTGGAACATAATGTGATTTCAATGGATGAATTGGGATTAGCTTGAGAATGTTACAAAACGTATGTGTTTTGACAAATAAAACCCACTAAGCTACATAGAAAATATTTCTCAACATTTCTCAATAAGACAAGGAGTGAACCAGCAACTTTTCATTGGTGGGTGAACGCTTAACTCACTGCACCACTGCTGCCTCATCTAGAACATCGGCATTCAGTTTTAACTTTAAAAAATGTATCTCAGACGTAAAACTCCAGCAATGTAAATCATAGATGGATACGATGGATTGACTTGATATTTACAAAATGGAGAAAGTGTAAAAAGTGTGGCGGGCCGATTTAAAGAAACACACATTTCTGACAGATTTTTTTTTCTTTTTTGGTTTGATTCATGGGCTACTCTGTTTCTTTTTTATTTTGTCTGTTCCCGCTCTGGTCTTGTTCCATTAGGTTTTCATAATTTAAAAACAAAATCGAAAGTTGTCACTCACCGAAGCAGGCCTGGATGAAGAGGAAAATGTTTGGCAGTTGTAGGACCTGGACATTCCTCATGGTAAATTGGGCCGTCATGTCATTTCAGCAGATCCTGGGCTCACGAGGAGCGCTCGGAGATTCAGGCTGGAGCAGATCTGAGGGGACAGAGAGCCAGGACCCGAGGCAGGTGCGCCGCGGATAATCCAATGACACTTCGTCTTGACTTAGAGAGTTACCGCTGGGCCCCTGCACTCCCACTGGGCAGCATGTGGCGCACGACTTGTAAACAACACAAGTGTAGAATAAGCTGATCGTGCTTTGGGAAATGCTCTCAAGGTTAAAGGAGACGTATTATTATCTAGTTTCAAAAGTGTTTCCTCATTAGTTTACTCAAAGTTGTTTTTTGATTGATTCCTGTATGTTTCAATCCTGGCTCCAGTGTGTTTTCATCTACCCCCTATTCCCGCCCACATCACATCCCTGTACTTAGACACACAAAGATTTACTCTAATACATGAGTTCTAAAATGTCCCTTTTCGATAATAAAAACATGTAAATGGCAATCTGCAAAAGGCGGGGCTTATTTTTTCAGTAGTTTTGAAGTCAATGGACCTGTTTCTATTATGAAAAATGTAAAGTGATGATGTAGTTGTGTTATAGTTCAGTACTAAGCACCTGAAAATAAGCATAATATGTCTCCTTCTGCTTATTTCCCCTCACTAATCAACTTGAACAATGTCAAATGCCACTTTTAGCCTGATTTTTAAAATATTTTTACTAATTTTTATTTTGATGTATTTTAATGAATTACATTTTACAGAATATATTTACATTAGAACTTAAAAGGCCCTGTACCTGATTTTTATTGTTTTGAAACGTGAAAAACAGAACCAGTTAAATTTAAACTCTTTACATCTGTCACATTATTGCTTACCTTATTAATGCAGTCCCAGCATCCTAAATATTCACCGTTATGAGTTTCTAAGCACTTTTCAGAAGTCTCTGAGCCCAGAGCATTACTGACTGTCACAGTAAAGCTAACAAACATTAGCATGCTAACAGTGCACTTTTGACATCTGTGGTAGGATAAAACGCTTTATAAATAGATGCAGAGTAAACGCTTTGGTGTCATTTTCACCTGAATAGATAGATTTACAATATATTTGTGATGAGGCAAAAAATGGGCACATGGATTAGTTCTGTTTTTCTCGTTTTACAACAGTAAAAATCAGGTACAGCCCCTTTAATGACAATCTAATTAGACAAAATGGCTACCGAGGATAAATGTTGCTAGCCAAGATTTCTACCAGCATTGGGCTATTTGGATTGTGTTTAATGCTGCACTATGTAACTTTTATGGTGGAGGTTGTGCACGTGCCATGTTGCATTTACTCACAGATATTGTTATTGCTAATACACTACTATTACCTTGAAAAACATGCATTCTTTTGGTTAGCAAGTTTACCTCTCCACAGACCTGACCTGTAACTTGACCTGGTTGTGCAGTCTGCTTTTCTCCCTGGACATAGATAAGTTTAATGCCATACATTCAAAGCTAATGGCGATTAATACCAGAAAAGTTGCATAGTGCATCTTTAAACCAGAACACATACCAACAGTTGTCTCCAAACATAAAACATAAACATAACCACAACATTATGATTATTGTTTTGACTGGCACATTCTGGTATCATTCATTAACATGAAACTTGCTTTTCTTTTCTTTTTTTTTTCTATATATATAAACAAATATAATATAATAATATAAATAATAATATAAATAATATAAACAAAAACAACAAGAAAACATTAAAGAAACATACAGTAAGAGACATACAGTATTCTGCTACAGTGACTTTTTTGAGCTTTTAACCATGTTCTTACCTGTGTTTGTTTTGTCGTCAAAAATATACCTGGAGTTGCATTTAGCTTCATTCATGCTATTTTGAGGAATGTTGGTAAGAAAATCCTCTCCCACCATCAAAAATATTTCCTTATGTACTCCCTCGAGTTCCCCCTTTGTTTTTACTAAAATGTCTTTTTTAGTTCTAAAACACTTAAAGTATAGTAGTAGAGCATGTTTAAAGGCTAATAACAATACAAAAAAGGCACAGTATTTTTACTTTAAAACAAAACAGCTACAATTGTCCAAAGTCTGACTCATTTTGTTTGCTGTATGTCCCTCTCATACAACTGATTGCTAAAAATCTTCTTCCGTTTTTATGAATGTCTATAGTTGTTGTTTTTACTTTTTTGGGGGTGGGGTAACATTTTATTCAATCTGTGTCATCCACTTCTTTGTGATAGATTTACCTTGCTGCCAAAAGTACATCCAGATGTATCCATCTGTTGTTTTCATTGCAGGAGTTTTATGTCCCATATGCACGTTTTAAAGTCAAATTGCCTGTTAACGTAGAAAATCGAGAATCGCATTGATGCATTAATCTCAAGACAGTCACAAAACACATGATAGTGACGTGCTACCTGGCAACCACAGTTTCTCCAGCAACAAGTGAATGGGACTGAGTAATGTTTCAATCCAGTGGTCGTTTCTCTAATCTCCAATCAGTGTAATGTAGTCTATTAATTACATGAATGTGTGCCCAGCGAGAGAGAGGAGACTCAGCCTGGTAATCCTGTCGACTTATATATAATGTTAAGTAAATACTACATCATCGTAGTACAAGTATGGCTTCTACTGCTTGAGCAAAAGTCTTTATTTGAAGGGACAATATACAGAGACATTAAGCTAATAAAAAGCAGAGATGTGCACCAGATTATGAAGCTCGATAGGGACTGCCCACCGCTTTATTTTCCCCACTGGAGTTCCGAAAAGAAAAAAAGAAAAAATCATATTAAAAAGCTCGTTTGAAATCTTGCTCTGGGCTAATCAGCTCTGTGGAAAGTAAGTTATTAAAACATGTTGCCAAATTTGACTTTTACATGTGTTTCGGGGCTGAAGTCAACTGCGTTATGGACATTAGTTACATATAGTTTCTTAATCTTAGTTTTAGTCTTAGTCCTAGTCTAAACTCTATACATTTTTTACTGTAAAGGTGCTCAAGAGTATGTTTAAAGGCTAATAACAATATAAAAAATGCATCATATTTTTTCCTTTAAAGCTGGCTAACTGACTTTCACAAACTCTTTGACACATCGTTAATCTCTACATGCGTTCATTTTAGGCACGTGCTCAGCTTTAGAACAACTGTGTGTGAAAGTGAAACTGAGGTGGACCACCCAAGCGCACCCAATCAGAGAGCTGCTCTTGCTGCCGGGTTGACAAGAAATGAAATACTTTATTATTAGATGCAGACAGTGTGCAGCGGTCTCTTTTTTGTCACAAAGTACTGCTTTTAAAACAGGCTCTTTGAGGGAAGATACCACATTTACTGATTTACACACAAAAAAGTTAGATACTGTAGCTTCAAATTGGTTCACTTACATTAGAAATAAACAATTTTTCGGAAAGTATGATTGCAAGAATAATTTACAATCTGAATTTCTCTGTCGATCATTTTTAGAGCCCTGATTTTCAACCTGTGAGCCGGGAACACTAGTGTGCCTTGAGATTTCAAATGTTCAATTTGAGTTAAAAGATTCACAAATACGGATGCAAATAATTAATTTACCATTTCAGAATGCCAACACAAAACCACCACTATTGCTAACTTTAAAAAACAGTAACCAGACAGTGGCACAAACATTATTTGGCTCATTATACACCTTTTTTTATGTTTTTTACAAAGTGACTGATTTGTTTATGTTTTCGTCGGTGCACGCTGTAGTAGCTTTTAAATGCAAAGACTGTGCTGCAACTCAAAAAAGTTATAAAATATACAGGAAGAGAAAGAGTAATTCTATTCAAAGTAAAAGTACTGTGCTCGAAAACTGCTCTGAGAAGTACAATTTAGGACTATTTTAAAGAACAGTTGAGGGTCCATCACCTGATTTTTCTCATAAAACCTTTTTTGCTTTACCCGGAACATTCCACAGTATGTTATAAACTTATCTGTCTTTCATTTATCCAGTTAAAGGAGCTTTTATTGCCCAAAAAGTACTTGGTTTGCTGCTCATTTCCAGGAGATTGCTCGGTTTTATTCCATCTCCAGAAGAATAGACTTTCATGCCCTCCACCAGCAAACTACATAGTGCCCCTTTGAGTAAATCCATGTAACTACAGCACAAAGCGAACACACAGAGACACAGAGTTTGTCCATGATATCACGGCGTGGTGGTCCTGATGCGTGCACAAAGAGAATTACATTAAGTCCTACAGCTGCACATGTGAACATTATAACCGTGTCGCGTGCAAGAGGATTTACACTTGACAATAAACCTTTTACTGCCCAGTCTCACACAGGCTTCCACTTTTCATATCGCCTCATATATTAGACAGAAATACTATGGTAAACAACCAAAGTAAAGGAGGACTACAAAGTGATTTATCAGAGAATGTAAAGTAAGAAACAGGGGCGTCGCACTGGGGGGGGGGTAAAGGGGGCTGGTTTCACCGGAGCTCGTGGCAGTGAAGGGCCCTCTAAAGTGTGCGATTTTTTTTTTCTCCGTTGCATTTTTCTACACTTAAGTCTTGTGATAAAATGCAATGTGGTTGAGTCAAGATCTTGAAAAACTATGCATGAACTCTGAGGGCCCCGTCACCCTTTTAAAAAACGAGAAAAATCATTGCTCATGCATTAGTCAAGTCAAATAAAACTAGTCATTATAATTTTCAGTTTGTGTATTTTCTTATTGTAATAATGTTTTGAGATGTTTGTGAAAGTGGTCTGGTAGTTATTGAAAAAACAAATAGTACTTAATAAACAACAATCTTATGTATCAGGGGCCCATGAGAAGGTTTGTACCTGGGGCCCAGAATTTTGTGCTACGCCCCTGGTGAGAAAAGTGTTTTCTATGAAGAATTTACATAAAACATTTACAGGGTTTATGCAGGTTTCAGCAAATCAGCAAATCTTTTACTTTTTAGATGATTTGATCTCAACTTTTAACATCTAGATTCAATAAATCCAGTACATCTAGGTTTCAAAATATATTTGAATGTTGGATATACACTGGATACACACTTCTGATTGGCTGATACAGCTACGGCTTTTGAGGCTTTTTAAAGCCCTTCAGAAAACCTGATTTAAGATGACACCCAACTGGTCACTGAGTTGTATACTGGCAGTTTTTAAGGCCAGTCATTTACATTTTACTTACAACCTTACAGTGTAATAAATGATAGGTAGAGAGATCAGATTTGAGCTGTAGAGTGTTGAAAAAGTTATTTTATTTCATTATTATATGGCGCCGCTGACGGATGCCCTGGCGTTTTGGTGCGCTCTATGTTGTTTGTTTTTGTGCGTTAACCGTGTGTCCGCGTGCTCTTACACCCGTGAAGAGCTCTTAAACATCAGAACTTTAACCCCCACGGACCTATTTCCAGTTTTTTTAGCGTCTGCTGCAGATTTGGCGCTAGTGTTGGCCAAAAGAGTGACACGCCGTAGAAGAGGAAAGCGCGCGGGGGCTCTCGTGCGCCGAAACGCCGGCGCGTGCACGCCTTACCTGGGATTTTCCTCTCCAACGTCCGCTCACTCAGCAACAAGATGGACGAACTGGCGCTGCTGATGAAGAGGAACAGAGACTTTTCTTCGTCTTCTGTTTTGTGTTTCACGGAGACGTGGCTCAGCGAGTCGATCCCGGACTGCGCGCTCCATTTGGAGGGATTCCAGCTCCTCCGCGCCGACAGACAAAGGGATCTCTCCGGTGGAAAAACAAAAGGTGGTGGAGTCTGTTTCTTCATCAACAACGCTTGGTGCTCCGATGTGACTGTGATCTCCAAACTCTGCTCTCCTGATCTGGAATATCTCCTCATTAACTGTAAACCATTCTACTCTCCACGTGAGTTTGCTTCATTCATTCTCGCCGCTGTTTACATCCCGCCAAGCGCGAACGTACACGAGGCACAGCGTGTGTTAGCGGAGAGGGTTTTGAGTACAAAGCAGGACTTCCCGGACTCTTTGTTGATCATCCTCGGGGATTTTAACAAGGGTAATCTCAGCCAGGAACTACCAAAGTACAGACAGTTTATTAAATGCCCGACCAGAGAGCAGAACACGCTGGATCACTGTTACACTACAGTGAGTGGTTCCTTCCGCGCGGTTCCTCGTGCTGCCCTAGGGCTCTCAGATCACGCCATGATCCACCTGATCCCCACGTACAGACAGAGGCTGAAGCTCTCCAAACCTGTAGTGAGGACTTCTAAGAAGTGGACCAGCGAGGCAGTGGAGGAACTACGCGCGTGTTTGGACATTACAGACTGGGATGTGTTCAAAACTGCCACGGATGGTTTGGATGAGTACACGGACACTGTGACGTCATACATCCAATTCTGTGAGGACAGTATCATTCCCACACGCACCAGGGTGATTTATAACAACGACAAGCCCTGGTTCACACCCAAACTGAGGCAGCTCAGGCAGCAGAAGGAGGCAGCTTTCAGAGCCGGGGACAGAGAGAGCTACAAAGGTGCTAAGTACAGATTTAGCAGGGAGGTGTCAAGAGCTAGATCTCTGTACAACACGCGCCTAAAGGAGTCTTTTTCTGCAAACAACGCTTCGGCGGTCTGGCGGGGACTTAGGCAGATCACCAACTACAAGCCCAAAGCCCCCCCTGCTGCCGACGACCAGAAACTGGCTGAACAGCTCGCCTCCTTCTATTCTCGGTTCGAAACCTCAACCCCCTCCCCCACCCATCTCACTACAATGGACACTTCTGCCAATCACACCCTGGGTCCCCCCACCTCCCCCACCGGCCTTTCACTACACAGGGACAATGTAAGGAAACAGTTTCGGAAGTCCAACCCCCGGAAAGCTGCTGGACCAGACGGTGTCTCCCCCGCCACCCTGAGACACTGTGCGGACGAGCTGACTCCTGTCTTCACAGACATTTTCAACACCTCCCTGGAGTCATGCCATGTCCCAGCCTGCTTCAAGTCGTCCATCATCGTCCCTGTTCCCAAGAAGCCCCGGATCACTGGACTTAATGACTTCAGGCCTGTGGCGCTGACGCCTGTCGTCATGAAGTCCTTTGAGCGCCTGGTCCTGCCCCATCTCAAGTCCCTCACCTCCCCCGCCCTGGACCCACTGCAGTTCGCCTACAGAGCCAACAGATCTGTAGACAACGCCATCAACCTGGCCCTCCACTTCATCCTGCAGCATCTGGACTCCCCGGGAACCTACGCCAGGGTCCTGTTTGTGGACTTCAGCTCTGCATTCAACACCATCATCCCTGCTCTGCTCCAGGACAAGCTCTCTCAGCTCAACGTGCCTGACTCCATCTGCAGGTGGATCACTGACTTCCTGACGGACCGGAGGCAGTGCGTGCGGCTGGGGAAGAATGTCTCAGAGACTCGAACTATCAACACAGGAACTCCACAGGGCTGTGTACTTTCTCCTCTGCTCTTCTCCCTGTACACCAACTGCTGCAACTCCAGCCACGACTCTGTAAAACTGATCAAGTTTGCAGACAACACCACCCTCATCGGACTCATCTCGGACGGCGATGAGTCTGTCTACAGGAGGGAGGTGGACCGGCTGGTGTCCTGGTGCAGCGATAACAACCTGGAGCTCAAAGCCCAGAAGACAGTGGAGATGATCGTGGACTTCAGGAAAGTCTCAGCCCCCCTGCCCCCCCTTGCCCTGACAGACTCTCCCATCACCACCGTGGACTCTGTCCGCTTCCTCGGCACCACCATCACTCAGGACCTCAAGTGGGAGCCGACCATCAGCTCCATCATCAAGAAGGCCCAGCAAAGGATGTACTTCCTGCGGCAGCTGAGGAAAGCCAAGCTGCCGGCGCAGATGATGGTGCAGTTCTACACGGCCATCATCGAGTCCATCCTCACTTCCTCCATCACCGTGTGGTACGCTGGAGCCACAGCCAGGGACAAACAGAGACTACAGCGCATTGTGCGCTCTGCTGAGAAGGTGATCGGCTGCAGCCTTCCATCTGTCCAGGACCTGTACGTCTCCAGGACTCGGGGACGAGCAGGTCGGATCACAGCTGACACTTCTCACCCTGGACACGGACTATTTGAGCCACTCCCCTCGGGCAGGAGGCTACGGGCCATCCGGACCAGAACCTCCCGCCACAAGAACAGTTTCTTTCCCTCTGCCGTTGGACTCATGAACACTTTGTAACACCTGCCACTTTAACCATATATTATATAAGAACAATCTATTTGCACTACACATTTGCACATGGCACTGTCTGCCAACTGTACATTCTGTATATAGTCTATCTTAGTCTATTTTATTCTTAATTTTTATGCATGCCTTTTTATATATTTTTTATATTTTACTCTTGCTATTGCTTTATGTTGCACCTACGCCGAAGCAAATTCCTATGTTTGTGAATTCACTGACAATGGCAATAAACCGCTTCTGATTCTTATTCTGATTCTGATTTATTGCCATTCATGTAGAAATGCATCTTTTTCCTTTTAAAATGCCTTGACGAGCCTTTGGTAAAACCTGATCGTCATATTCCAATGTATTAAGATAAATGCTCAATAACATGTCTTCCTGTTGTCTGCAATGAAAATTAATGTCCCCGTCGGAGATGAATAAAATCAATTTGGATTCAGATTCTGGACAAAGGATCTTGGTCTATGTTGTTCCCTCTGTTTTATCACCTGTTCCTGCAACAAAACAGTGCATTTAAAGGAGAAATATTATGCTTTTGTTGCAGGTATTTAATGCGCATAAACAGTACATAGATCATTGCTTTTGTTCATTGTAAACTGCTATTTTGATATTTTTTTCCACCGTAACAAGCAGCAGATTTTCATTTATGTGTTTTTATTGTTGAAAAATTACAATGTGACATTTCTGAACCTGATCCGTAGTTGTCTGAAATACAGAGCAGTGGGTGAGGATAAGGGGTAGGTGAGAACAGGATTTTTTTGAGCAATCAAGCCTCAAATGGAGGACAATATAGAATGCATAAATAAATCAAAATACAACTTTAAGTAAACTAACAACGAAGGAATGCTGTTAAAAGCTCAAAGGTAAATTTGATTTAATATGCCCCCTTTAAGGAGGCCAAAAAAAACAAAAAAACAACACTTTTTTTCTTTTATTTGGTCAGTTTGCCTCTCAACATATCGGCTTTCAAATGGAAACAAACGTGTATAATCTGCTCCTAAAAATGTTTTATTTCATTTAATCCACTTCATCCATAGATTTCTCAGGGACATTGTAACTTCAAATGTCATTTTCTCATAATCAATATTTCTCCCACAGAGACATAAAGGTCAGCCTTAAAGTAGCTCCTACACACAGCAAAGTTTACAATCTTGTATGAAACAAGATTTTGACAGAACATACAGAAGAATTTGTTGATATCAAATTCAAAACCTGATTTCTGAAGTCTAAAAAATGAGGCGAAATTTGAATTTTTAGGCCAGTTTTCTGTCAGATCCAGTACACTTAAAAGACAAAAAGAAATCCAATATCCTCCAACTTAATGTTTTTATAACTAATTTGTGTACAAAATGAACCAAGAAAATTAAATCTGGTTCTGTCCACTTTTTCAGATTTCAATGTGCCAAATTTGTGCAATTTTGGCTGTTTTTACACACAAAATGCCTTATTTCTACATGAAAAGATTACATGGTGAAAAACTTGTAATACTTTTTTCTTACTTTTACAGGAGGAAACTACAGGAGACGTTTCATCAAATTTAAGAATTTTTTTTCCCTATTTACCAGCGGTGTCTTCAGCACAGATGTTTATAATTCAATAAACTATGACAGCCCACGATGTTATTGTGAGACTTTCGACGCTACAGTATCAATATTTTGTACGATATTCAGGGGCGTAGCACCAAATTCTTGGCCCTAGGTACAAATGTTCTTGGTGAGCCCCCAATACAATATTTTGTCTTTTTGATTGATTTCTTTATCTATCTAAATTTGGGCGTTATTGTTATTTTTTAATTCACTTTTGCAAGAAATTATATGACTATGGTTTCTATATACACTTAACAATAACTAATTTAAAGACAGCCTGTTTAGCTAATGGCTTTTATTATGATACAGAACTGTTGTATGTGCAAAAACTTCAGGACCAACTTCACAAAGATATCAAAACATATTATAAGAAAATACACTAACTGCAAATTATAATCACAAATTTTATTTTATTTTATTTGGCTAATGTGTGCGCAGTCATTTTCCTCTTTTTTGAAGGGGTGATGGGGTCCTCAGATGTTACACATGATTGGATTCAGTCTCTCGACGACTTTACTCAACCACAATGTATTTTATTACAACAAAAACAGATTAAAGCGTTGAAAAAAATGCAAGTTAGAAAAAACCATCACATTCTTTTGAGGACCCCTCCCTGCTCTGGGCCCCTGGTAAACAGTACCCTTTAACCCCCCAGTCCGACACCCCAGACGATATCGGTCAAATACAGCTCAAAATATCGTAACCACACGGGAAAACCTACACATGTGTGCCATCTCTGTTACAATGTTACAAAAAGAATCAACAATATTCTCCTCTTAATTTTACGATTCCTCAAAATACGACGACACAAAAACTCAAACCACACGTCGGCGATCCGGTTCTCGTCGGGCATCATCTGAGCACTGCACACGTCACCTGCGCCGTGACTTTGTGCTGTCCAGGTTGAGGTTTGCGGCGCGGCAGATGGCGGTCCTCAGATTAACCCACTCTCCTAATCCTCCTGCTCATCTTGTAATGCACCGCTCTGCTCTGTCTGCATGTGCACTGGGACCGCGGCATCCAACCACCAGCAATTAGTCCACTCCATAGACATTTAGCAAATCCCACATTGAGTTCACGAGTCATGCTTTACGTCCGTCATGGCACCATAAACAAGCCGTGTCCTCGTGTTAAACTTCACATTAGTATTAAACCATAAAGCCCTCTGACCTGTAAGTGACCACAGATTATAACAAAAGTATGTTGTAGGAAGTGTGCATACATGTAAGGCAGTTTTTAATGGTAATCGGATAGACTTATGTAGAGATATCAGAGAGGAAAGGGTTACGTTTCGACGTCAGATTTGATTTATTGAATTAATGGACTTTATCTACTGCCTCGACCTTCAAGAGTTCAGAGGTCCAAGCTGAGCAGTTTGTTAGCATCACATAGTCAACATTTTGCTTCCATTTGGAACATTCCCTTGAAAATTGCAGTCGTTAAAGGCCCCGAATCTGATTTTTACTGTTTTAAAACATGAAGAACAAAACAAGTTCATTTTAAAGTCACATGTATCGCTCACTTTCCTAATGCAGCCCCATCATCCTAAATGTTCACTGTGATGAGTTTATGAGCACTATTCACCAGTCTCTGAACCAACAAACATTAGCATGCTAAGGCGCATTTCCTGCTTCTCTCGTCAGATTAAATGTGCTATAAAGGTATATGGAGTAAAAGTTGAAGTCGAATTTTCACAGGAATAGGTGCTTTTAGAAGATATCTGTGCTGGGGCAACGCAAATTTTACTTGATGCAAAAAATTGGGAACATGGACTAGTTCTGTTTTTCCCATTTAACAACAGTAAAAATCAGATACAGGTCCTTTAAAGAGGGGGTATTGTGCTAAATTGACTTTTTTTTAGCTCTCTTCCATGTTATACGTTAATCCATCGTCAAAAACCTGCCTGGAGTGGTTTTAAATGTAATTCGTACACTGGTACACTGGGCATGACTTTTACACGGTGCAACGCCCAGACGCTTACATAATCAGTCTGAAGCGTGCTACAGCTCCGGATGCCATTCCAACACTAAAGAGTAGTCTGGTGAGTAAATCTGCCACTTGCTTTGGATCTGGCTGTGATTCTATGTCAGAACATTTTTGATGAAAAACGGGGCTAATATCATGTACACGAGCACTTTGCATGATGGGTACGTACCAAACCGATGCATCTTGTAATAGCCGCCGTACTCTCACCAGTTCCTGTGAAAATTCCGTCTCTGTGTCAGATGCTGGATCATATGTGTGGAAGGTAGTACAATAGGAACAGCCTTTTTAAAAGGTGGAATGGAGGATTTCGGGCAACAAATCAGAATCTCATTTCCTCTTGGGTAGCACAAATTACTGGTCCGCTCAGGTGTCAATCATTCTCTGCGTGCTAGTGCACGCCCGCAGGCTCGTCCAGGGGAAACGCTCGCTCCCCTGGCCGCGCATGCGTGGTTGATATGCTAGTGTGTTTGTGTAGCAGGAGGTTAGCGGCGAGTTCCGTCATTGTATGTCTAAACTTTCATCCGCGAAGTACCGATGGCTGAGGGACGAAAGAGAAAGACTGTTTTCGAACTTTCACAGAAGAGACGAAAGTCTGCAGAGGAAAGAAACAAAACGCGTGTTATTCTGGGGGAATCGTTTACGCGCTGGCGAGCATTGAAAGCGCAAAACAGGCTGATGCCTCCGTTGCAAAGTTTCTGCTGGACAGGTAACTGTTTATCTGACTATTTTTTTAGCTTATTGTATGTGGAGTGTATTATTAAATCTTCTTCGCGGAGGTTGTCGTGAGAAAGCGACACCAATCGTCTTGTAAACAAATGCGCATGGGGCAGCGCTGCTGGGCGTGCTCGTTCACGAGGTTTGGTAGGCGTTCAGTCAGGAGAAAGGGGGAGGGAGGGAGGGGGAACCTGCGCATGCGCTTTTTCAAAAAAAGGACTAACAGTCGCAGATTTTCAAATCGGCGAGAAATCCTCCATTTAACCTTTAATATGTAAATGTACAAACGTGGAATACAAAAACTGGAACTTCATCAACTTTCATTTTGGACCTTGGAGAACACACATGGATTGAGTTGTGATGACAAGCTGAAGGGGGAGTGACTTAGCGTCAAAAGTGAAAATGACTAATACTCCGTCTTTAAAATTCTACTAAAGAAGAACAGTCTTGATGCCACGCAGTAACGGGCACATCTCAAATCTGCCATTTTTGGGAAAGGTCCTCGTAAAAATACAATAGCTCATTCGTTTTCATCTACAGAACGGCTCTTTTGATGTCAGGTTTTAGACCTCATCACAGCACTGAGACTGCTTTTATCAAGGTGAAAAATACCAACGGCTTGAACACTGACACTGGGCTGAGTCTTTGTCCTGTAAAATCTGAGTGCTGCTTTTGACACTGTTGATGCTGGGATCCTCTTAGAGAGACTAGAGGACTGGGTGGGCATCAATGGTACTGCATAGATTGATTAAAGTCCTATCTGGAAGGCAGGAAGTACTTTGTTTAGATTGGTGAGTGTTTCTCACATTGAGTTATAAGCCAGGGTACTCATAGTAAATCAATGTCCAGCTCCGGCCGCCATCTTGTGTGGTCAAATTCTACTAAAGAACACATACAAACTAATAGGGAGCGGAACTTTTTAATCATAATTTTGTGATAAATACAGCATTTTATGTTTGTACTTTATCCAATGCTCACATTCTACCACACTAATATACATTTATAAATCTGATAAATATGGTTGTGAAATAAAATGAATAATTATCAATGGTTGTGTCCATATGGTGTAATGACACACAAACATTTAAATCTGCAAAAGATATTGACCTATGCAGTGTTTTAGGGTGAATATTCATTTTCATATTTCAGAGAAAATGAAATGATTTCTGACAGACACAGGTTGAGTTCTTTGCATCATTAGAACCACAAATA
Source organism: Rhinogobius similis (assembly GCA_019453435.1). Classification (NCBI taxonomy): domain Eukaryota; kingdom Metazoa; phylum Chordata; class Actinopteri; order Gobiiformes; family Gobiidae; genus Rhinogobius; species Rhinogobius similis. Next base: position 27,039,167 of record CM033634.1, read on the forward strand.
TACCATTATATGTTCATTTAAACACCTTCATTTATTGACCTGTTTTTTCTTCTTTTTTTATAAGAATGTAGCTCTTTCTACACTTGCAGGATGTTCTCTCTCCTCTTCTCCACGTTCTCTCTAACCCTTATACCCAAATAGGGTCAGTTAAAACGCAACAATGTGTTTTTCACAACTCTGCACATGACACTCAGATCTATGTCTCACTGATGGCAGGTGAATATGGACCAGTGGATTCACTCTGTCACTGCATCCCACAGATCAGTGTGTGGATGCAAAACAACTCTGGACTCAGACAAGACTGAAATCATCATCTGTGGCCCTCAGAAAAACAAAGCGAAAGTGTCAGCAGTCACCCCCAGTCTCTCGCTCTAATACAGACAAATCAAGTTGGAAGTCTGGGGGTAATAGTGGAACATAATCAATAACATAAACACTTTTTTATCATCTAATCAAAATCAATCGTATAGTGTCTAGACCAGACTTGGAGAGACTTATCCATGCTTTTGTCTCCAGTAGGTTAGACTACTGTAACGGCCTGGTCACTGGCCTCTCCAAACGAGCTGTAAAACAGCTGCAGTACATCCAAAATGCTGCTGCTCGGGTCCTGACTAGAACCAGGAAGTACGAGCACATTAGTCTGTGCTCAGGTCTCTGCACTGGCTTCAGGCTCAGAGAACAGACTTTAAAGCAGCTCTGTTTGTGTTCAAGTCACCACGGCCAAGCACCAAAGTACATCTTACATGTTAGTGCCACATGAACCATCTCACACTCTGAGGACCTCAGGGACTGGCCTCCTGCAGGTGCCTAGAGTCAGGACTAAACATGGACCGGCCAATATAGAAGTAATTGTGCCAAATAATCGTGATTATCTTTTCTGCCGTAAGCGAGGAGCCATAGCTTAAAGTCCCTATGACAGGTTGGACTACTCATTTAACTAAAATGCAATATTTTACCCCAGTTTAGCTATTTTTGTAGGTTTTTAATTTTACTTCCTGGTTGTAAATGATGACATCACACGTGGAAATTACCAAGAAATCATCCTGTACACTGCACCAAAACAAAAAAGATTTTTTTCCTCCCCGATATAGCATTTTTTTTGTGTGCAAATATTAGAATATTGTATTCATCTTATCTGTATTTTAGGTCATATGTACTTTAAGGGAGGCCGTTATCTTTTACACTTGTTTCTTTTTAACTTTATTGTCAATCTTAGTATCAAAAGTTCACAGGGTCCTCCCAAATATGGACAACATCCTGCCCCACTGCCCCCCCTACTGGTGACTGGTGGTCATTTACGTGCAGAAAACCCTCTCCGTGAAGCGTTTGTCATTTCCAAACGCGTCACTCCTCACTGGTGCCTGCAGAGGGCGACAAACAACTGTGAATCTGCACACAGATGTTGGAAAAGGTTGGAAAAAGGGAATGTTAAAGGCCAAAAAAATAAGGGTTATGTTTGTAACGATAAGGAAACGATATCACAATGAATTGAATCCAAAATATTCAGATTCAGACCGACTTTATTAACATTATTTTAAGATACATTATCGCATGATCTGTCAGAAATACCTTGAGTACATCTCTTAGAGTCAAACCTCCTCAAATCCAGATTAAAAATATACATTCAAATAATTTTTTAACTCAGCTGGATTTACATGTTTTTGCTGTGTAGTCTTTCACAGAAAAGCAGTCAAATCGGCAAATAAAAGAAGGGAAAAGGAAATCCCTCAATAAAGACAGATAAAAACAATACAAAACATAATATATTTGAAACGTTTGACAATAAAGAGTAACATGTGGTCTTTAAAGGGGACATATTACACTTTTTTCCCCAGGTATTTAATAATGAACTATAATACAAGTAGGTCACCATTTTACATTTTGTTCATTGTAAATCGCAATATTGATCTAAAACGGCTTTGTAACAGAAATGGAACGAATCGACTTCCTGTTCAAAACTGCAGAACTGATAAGCCCCGCCTCTTCATTGTGACATTTGCATACAATTACATGTTTTTATTGTTGAAATATAGAACGGTACAAGTGTCACGCGGAGTCTTCATTTTTAAATAATCACAGCTAAGTGCAGGGATGTGGGCGGGGACAGGGGGTAGGTGGAAACAGGGATTTTCTGAGCACTCGAGGTTCATTTGCAGGACAATCCAGGATTAATAATAATAATGATAACAATAGTTTGACGTAAAGATCAAAACAAAACAGAAAAAAGTCAGTGAAAGCATAAATAAATAAAATAAAACAATAATAAAACAATGCAATAAGAACAGTTAAAGAAATACCATTTGATAAAAGTGAGTTTAAGAAGTGATTTCTCCTCAGACAGACTTGACGGCCCTTCATCCGGAGCCTCGATTTTGGATTTACTCAAACACGCAGAAATCAATCAAAATACAACTTTGAGCAAACTAATGATGAGGAAACGCCGTTGTAACAAGGTTGAACGCTCATTAAAGTTGATTTTGCACAATATGTCCCCTTTAATAGCAACACTAGAGTCCAGAGCTCACCCAGAATGACCCGCCGCGTACAAAATAGAACTGGAAGTGTTGTGCGCAAACAGGTCTGTGGGCCGCGGCACCTGCTCTCTGTACGTCGGCGCTTTAGATGCAGCTTTTGGATTATTATTGATAATCTGGGCTGGACGTTTGTCTTTCCTCCTGCTCCACTCACAAACTGGGTCACACTGTAATCTCTGCATCCAGCAAAATCTGTAGGTTTTTGTAAGTATTTGTAGAATCAATAAATATAAATGATTTGTATATTGTGTATCAAATGTGTATGGTTTTGAAATTTTGAATTTTGAAAAGTAAATAGATGTATATAGCCAGTATTTTAAATAATAAATGTTCATGTTGTGAATGTTTTGAGTTTTTTTGTGTGTTTAATCATATTTGACAACGGCAGGTGTAATATAATATAATAAATAAAAACGTGATTAAAACGGGAGTGGCAGTGAGTAAAACTTGCTTTAAACGTATGAAGCTGCAATCTTCTGTTGTACTCTGCTGCCATCTTGTGGTGACAGTCTGATAATGATGGAACCAAGACCTTAAATTGGAAGCTGTAGGGTCACTTGATCAACTAAAAAAGATGATTAAGAAAGCGGTGATTGAGAATTGTTTATGTTTCTCAGGAAAAAGTTGTGTGTGTGTGTTTTGTTTTTATAAATAATGTAATACCGTGTGAATTTTCTGGACAGTGATGATTGTCTTGGCTGCTGCCTTGGACAAGTCTCTCTTGCAAAAAATATTCTGAATCTCAATAGGACCTCCTGGTTAAATAAAGGTTAAAAAAAAAAAAAAAGCACGTTCTTTGAAATGCTTAAGTGAAGATCTAGACACGTGATGAAGACAGAAGCTTTTAAGATGTTTATGCAGCATCTTATTGATTATTGTTTATCTGGCCCACTAATTTGATCTTTCTTAAAAGCCCCAAACTAAAGTGCTGACCAGGACAAGCACAAGACGGGCCCTGAGCACTGATGGACCAGCTGCATTGAAGGACGGGTCAAATGCAGTGAATATTTTATTTTAATAATGGCTGAATGACTAAATAAATGACATTTGAAAAGGGCTGTCACTATCATCACACCTTTCCTTCTCTAACTATAAGAGCCTGTTTGTTTGTTTATTCATTTAATTTAACTTAGCATTTTGTTATTTTCATTTTCTTTTTTATTAATCTATGTATTTTATCTCACTCCTCTCCTCGAATGTCCTGTTACCTGAACAGTTTTAAAGACACACACACACGCACACACACACACGCACACACACACGCACGAATACACGCACACAAATGTACAATTGTAAATAACAGTTCTGTTTTTTGTTTTTTTTTACATCTATTGTTTTTAAACTGTAAATGTTCATATTGCCCTGTCGTTCTTGCATTAAATGAAAAATAAAAACATAAAATACATAAATAAATAACAGCTGTAACGTAAACTAAAGAAAAACAAAGTGCATATGACAGGTTAGACAACATTATATTTAAGATTTTAATGAATATTTTGTCTATTTGTTTTGTTATGTTTTTAATGTTCCTTCCTGGTTGAACAGCAAATATGACATAAGTTACCTAGCAACCATTTTGAAAACAAGAGCCAAAATCAGTATAAATTAAATAGCAGTTATAATTTGATGAATAATAACGCCTGGTAACACCTTTATTTTGTTGAATAATGGTTTAAACTGTAATAAAAATGTGTCAGTTGTCTGTAAATTGTCTCTACAATGGCGCTTTTTCATGACATCACAGAGGGATTCCATAGTTTTAAACAATTCATTTGCTAAATTTCTTCACAAACTGCAACTTCACAGATGTAAAACTACAATAAATATTTACCACAGGTGCCCTTCCACCAAACTAGGTCATAATTAGACCATCATGTGTCATATAGACTTTAAAGATAACCGAACGACTATGGAAAGTTATGTCACCTGCTTGTCTTAACAGAGATGTTCTTGCTCTGATTACAAAGTTCCACTGTGTTGCTTTTTACTTCTATCTTTGACGGGGCACAAGCAAATGACATTACCACTGAAATGCAAGACAGTATGGTAGATGTTAAATGATCTGCATTTACTTGGGAAACATGGACATGGTGGATATTCAAATGTAGATAATTGTGAGTGAACCTGTGTGTTTGACCATGATCTGTAACTATAGTAAAGCAAATGTGTAGTATACTCTGTCATGAGCTCAAAATAAAGCCAATCAATTTATCAGTCAATCAATCGATGTCATACAGAACGTTACACAAAGCAACATCATCTCCATCATGACGACAAGAAGCTAACGGACCCTCACCAGCAAAGTTACATAGTGCATCTTTGTTTTTCTTTACATTAAATAATACTGAAATACTGACTTGTAATAATAGATAGGGTCAAATGCTTTAGAGATATATCAAGTTCAAGAAAGATTACGATTAAACTAATGCAATGCTGTCCAAGTCTTAATGATGTGAAGTTTGTATTTCATCCAGCTCAGAATTTCATTTTGGAATATAAAAGTTGTTTAATACTCAATAACATCAGACGCTGGACTCAATGAGTGAACACCTCCAGAAGGAAATGGAACTAAATGTTTACACCATCCTGCACATACTTATATAGCCTGAAATGTCCTTTTTTTATTCCAATGCTTCAGAGACAGACAATGAGGGGATTATATTTCAGTATTAAAAATAAATAAAAACTGTATACAAAGGTGCACAATGTCTTCTTATTATTGTGAGTGGAGTCGCTTCTCTATAGACCTGGTGTCTCATTTACTAAACTTTACGTGGAATTTTGGCTGAAGTGTCGTTCAGTCTTTCTGCTCTGATCGACTTCTCATCGTCACATAAAGCCCTGACGTACAAAGTGGAAAGTCAAGTCTGTAACACTTTTTATACGTACACATGCTTTATATACGAGACCCCTGACCTGTATCTTGGCTTATTGGCCTCAAATGCTTGTTGCCATGGAAACAGACTTTTAACACCAAACTGTGTAACATTCCAAGCAAAACATCTCAAGGTTGTAACCTGTTGGTAGCCTCAACCCCAACCTGTAAGGTTAAGGTTAAGGTACACTTTATTGTCCCTGCAGGGAAATGTGTCCTCTGCATTTGACCCACTCTTCAATGCCGCAGGAGCAGTGCACGGGCAGAACGTTCAGGAGGAACATGCAAACGTCACACAGAAAGGCCCGGGAGTCGAACCCATGACCTTGTTGGTGTGAGGCAGAGTGCCTGGAGCTCTGCCAGCGTGCTGCTGATCGGCCCACTATGAACACACTAGGAGCAGCTTTGGCATTTCTTTATGTCCAGAAGTAACTGGACGCTTGTTCTGAGAATACATTAAGAATATTCACACAGAGTAACCACTGTGGCAGGTCCTCTTTCTTTTGGTAGCAGAATACACTTTTCTACAATCAAAGGAGTACATTGTGGTATTTGATCATGAAATTTAGGCTTCGTACTAGTGAGAAAAAGTGATATCGACTTTAATTTGTCATACAGTTTCTCTTATCTCAGATTAACAAACAGTAAAATAAAAAGCTATTTCAGTCATAAGTATTCACAAAACAACACTCTGATGAGTTCTAATCGACAGACCCTTAAAAAGTCTGTAAACAAAAGCATTCTAAAATCTGGAGGCAAAAGTGAAGTGTAACATCTGATTTCACTGGAGAAACTGAGATTTAACCTCAGAGTATCACAAAACATGACAAATCCAGGTGGTTCTGGCAGATGAAAAGCACTCAGACACTTGTGAGTGACGTCAGAGCCTGGTTTAAACATGTGCACTTTTAGATTTTAAGAGATTTGTTTATTTAATAGGAGCTTAAAATAGACTTTTCGCATTTTGATGAAGACAAAATCCTGATTTTGAGATTTTACTGCAAACATTCTCACAGAAATGTTGAGCCCGTAATAGTTTTTCATTTTATCTACAGATATATTACAGACTTTACCACAATTTATACTTTTTGTGAAGCTCAGATACAATTTCGAGGCTAGAAAAGAGTATATTCTCCTTGCTTTGTAAAAGAAAAGCAAACTAACAACGATTCTAGCCTGGAAATTCAAAATAGCTGCTTATTTTTTAATCACAAAAACTTAAAATCATTACTTTTAGATCGGATGTCAGTTAATCATTGAATGAATATTATTGTCTACTTCATTTTTCCTCCAGTGGCCTCCATTCTATTGGATGCAGGTATTCAGTATTCTGCACTTTCCCCGACTCCACTTATATCTACATTAACTCTGAGCACTTGTTGACCTGTTGCATAGTTGCTGTATCTCCCCACTCTCCCCCTCCCCCACGGGCCCCTGATTGCGGCTGCAGTGGCGTACACTTCCTCTCACAGTGACATGGGGGGCCCGTGTGCAGTGTTTGTGTCTGTAACATAAATTGCAGGGTGTTTTGGGGGGGTGGTGTCACGTGGTCTGACCTGCACAGGATGTCCCACACGGCGAGGGCGAGAAAGCGGCGAAGCGTGGCCACTCGGCGCCTGCTCCCGTGCGTGCGTGCGTGGTGCGTCAAAAGTTCCCCGTGAAACTTTTCTTTTACGGCGTTGCACTTGACCATCTCGCCACGCATCACCACGTCGCCAGATTTTTAGCGCAGAAACAACAACTTTTCTCATTCTCCTGCTTCGTTTTCGCGTTTTTTCTTTGCCACTTTAGATTTTGACGCCGATGTTTGTCCAAGACGCGCACTCGCTCTCCTCCTCTCCTGCTGCACGAGGGGGAAGGAGCCCGTGTGGACATAATGGACCCCTGTGTGTCCCCGTTTGAGACAATGCCGCGGGTTGCTTCGGACTCGAGCAAGAAATCGACCTTTTCCGAGCGAACCTGCACGTTTACCGCCGCCATGGACTGACACCGGCGACAGGTTTGTACCAATCCCCATCCGCACGTCTCCGCATCACGGTTTTATCAATGGGAACGTGTCCTAATCCAAGCAGAGAGCGGGCACGGCGAGCATGTAAACATCAATATGCAGAAAACGTCCGCGCCAATGAACGACGAACGCGCAATTTGCACCGTAATGTTTGTTTTTGCGCAATTACGCGTCAGTGAGTGGTTCAAATACGTCAACAGAACGATTAATGTCATCAGTTCGCTCGCGAGTCACATCCCGGTTCGATTTGCGTTTGAATGTTGTGAAAAAACGATATCCTCATCTTGAATTAATGACATGCACGAGCGCTTATTAGTGCGTATTCAAAGTGGCTCAATTGAAGCGATGTTAGCGCTTTTTGGAAAGCCCCATCCCCCTAAAATCACTGCTTTATCCGGGCGCAGAGGAGAGGAGGCAGAGAGGGGGTAGTTTCCATTCAACAGCACGATGGCATCATGAGAAAAAAAGGAAAGAAAAAATGTGCTGTCAAATATAAGGCTGTAAGATGAATCGCAATCCAATGGAAATCGCAATTCAAATGGACGCAATTGGCAGATCGCAAAGGTGCCATAATGTTAATAAGTATGGTCATTTCCGTCATTGAAAACAAAATATCGTGTTTTATTGAGCGTAAAAGACTGCACAAGCATGTTTTCCGAAATAGATGCGATTCATTTCTTAGTTTGTCGGTTGCTATGTTCATATTTAGGTTTTTTGCAGATCTAATCATAATCACTGTACTTAACTGTATTTCAGGGAAATAGTGATTTCCCCTAATTGTGTGGGTAAAGGTGTGCATTGTTTCAAAAATGTAGATCAAATTTTGTGAATGTTGCGTTGGAGATTTGCAAAATTTGAATACCAAGTATTTTATTTATAAAAAATACTCCAAAGAGAGATGATTACAAATAAAAAGGAGAAAAAAGTGATGTTGTAAATAGGGGTGTTCATGGTTAACTGATTAGCTGATTAACCGTGACTAAACGCTTCACGAGTGAAGAGCTCCGGTCGGTTAACTGGCACGGCTCATGTGCCAGTTAGTATTTTGTAATACACAACTGCACCACCAGAGGGCGCCTTAGATAGCATCTCATGCGATTTTAACCATAGAAAACAAGTGCGCTCACAACTTCAAAATAGTGGATTTATCTCATAAAGACGGAGCAAACCTGAGACACTGAAGTATGTACGAACTAATATTAAAATGACATGGTTTATTTAACTTGGATTTGATGTTGGTGGGAAAAACAGGCAGCTTTTTGTCTCAGATGGATAACTATCTTTTACCTGCACAAGCTAAAGGTAAGCGGCTAATGTTAGCGACTTTACAAAGTGACTCTTAAAAAAATTGTGCTGTATATCACTACAACAGAGCATCAAAACAGTGTTTACAGTCGTGTTGTGCTCTGTTTAAACGCCTGTGGCTGTCACTGATCTGCGTTTGTTCTTCTAATGCACCGACGTCTAAAATAACTAGTTCACTAAGAAAAAGTACATCCAAAGGCACGGTGTTAACATTAACGGTTAACCGATAATTGACCGCGAAGGGCTACAACGATCGGTAAAAGAAAACATTGAAAACGTGCATTCTTAGTTGTAAACTTTCAAATAAAAGGATGTGGATGGGGTGGAAAGTAACTTTTGTAATCAATTTACTCACACATTTAGTACAATTTGAGCGTCTGTCTTATCTAATGCCCTGCCCTACACTGTGTGTACGATTTAAGTTTATCTTTATCTTAAGTTTTCTTATTGCATGTTCTATTCTATGGTATAGTCTTATAGTCTTAGTCTTACAGGCGGACTTACCATTAGGCAACAGGCCACAATTTCCTTGGGCCCCCAACCTGAAGGGGCCCTCAATAAGATGCCCTTCCTGATTATCAAAATTACAAGACTCTGAAACAGTTCTCTGTATCGTAGTAAAGGGATGCACTGTACTTTTAAACAGGAAAAAGACCAACAAAGTCTGGGATTGTCAAACGTATTCATTCTGCCCAAGCCTCCCCAAACGAATGAACCTGTCTGTCCAGCACACGTAAAAAACAAAAACAAGAACAATTCAAGAGACGCAACGGAAAAGTTACAGAAAATCCCACGTGATGATCAGGGACTCGTACTTCATTTTGCCTTGCGCCCCCGAATTCCTTGGTCCACCACTGCTTAACAGTTAATTGTTCACAGTTGGTTGTGGTTTTCTCGCCTCCTCTGGCTCCTCCCCCTCTTCCTTTTCCCTCTCCTCGTGCGCGTTTACTTTGAAGGGGGCCATTAATGTAATTTGTAGCGAGATGATAAACGGAGTGATGTGCCGTTTCTGCTTGAGTAGACCAAGTCAGATTTGCCAAACGCTTCGCTGACTCCTGAATATGGAAAAAGAAAGTGCGCGCGTACACAGCTCCTCCAGCCTGACAGCTCTGACGGGGACGGCGTATTAAGCTTAGATAATTGGGCGATATTTACTTACAGCGTCTCTTTCTTTCTTAATGATATGCCTTGCAGACGTTATTCACTCCCCTGACAGATCCGAGTGTTATTTTCTTTTTTTTTTGCCAGTTAAAATAACACACGTTGAGTTGCATTTCATTTACAAATCACGCTCAATGTCAGTGTGTTGTTTTTTTTAAGTTTTTTTTTAACTTGTCTCCATTGGGGTTTAACAGCTCAATACGAGTGGTGGAATGGAGGAAGAATTCTAATATGTCTTTCTGGTTGTTTGCATGTTCTAATGTCCAATGTTTACCATCAAGATTAAAAAATAAGATAAGACTAAAATAAGAGATTGTTCAAGGTTTGGTCAGTTTGCTCCTTCAACATAAAAGCTTTCATGTGGAAACAACAAACTTGTCACATCTGCTCCTAACGGTGTTTTATTCTTTCATTTAATCCACTTCATCCATAGATTTCTCTGGGACGTTGTAACTTCAAAGGCCGTTTTCTTAAAATGCATTTTTCTCCTGTAGGATATTAACTTAAAGTAGCTCCTGCACACACCAAACTTTAACATTTTGTATGTGACAAGATTTTGATGGAACGTTCTGAAGGATTTGTTGATATTGAATTCTAAGGCTGATTTATTAAAGTTTTAAGTCTACAAAATGAGGCGAAATGAGAATTTTTTTGCCAATTTTCAGTTAGATCTAATTACTCAAAAACTAAATAAGAAAGCCAGCCAAATCTTTCACATTTTTATAACTAATATATGTACAAAATGAGTAAAAAAACAGTAAAGGATGGGTTGGGGGATGGGGTCATGTGAGAGCAGTTTGTGTTTGTTTGTGTCCATAGCTGTCAAGTCGTGACTTAATTAGCCTTTAATTAGACTTCATGTAGTCTATTAGTTTTATTTTGACAGTTGAGTTGGACCAACACATTAAGGCATGAACTGAAATGTAATTATTGTGTCTAAAAGTATATGTACATTTTGCCATAACAGGACTTAAAGCTCGGATACCCAACATTTTTTTTGTAAATGAGTACATTTCGAGTTTCCCCCTAAAATAATATATAGTGAACGCAGCACTTTGTGACAGAAATGAGACTGCTGTGTGCTGTCTGCAGCTAATAATAAAGTATTTTATGTCTAGACAACCCTGAAATAAGAGCTAAAAGCAGTGCTCTGATTGGCTGTGCTTGGGGCGGCCGCACGAGTTTCACTTTACCGTCTGAAAAAAGCTGCTCTATAAGGCCGAGCTCACGCCTGAAAATGAATGCTTGTGGCAAAGGATTGTGAGAGCTAGGGACAAGTCGGACAAATTAAATGCATACTTTTGGTTTTGCTGTGAAAATAAGTTACCTCAGCTTTAACAGTCACATCACATATTAATACTGTCCAATATCGTGCAGCCCAATCCGAAGTAAAAGACATAAGCTGATCATTGTCGATTAGAAATGTTTGAATCCCAATCTTGTCTAAATCCAGTCCGACCCTCCTCGTATCTGAAGCCTGATTGGCCCTCGTGGTAAGAGTATTTCTGTTATAACTGAAGTATGTGAGGACTTCTGGGAAAAAGAACAGGGCCCGTTTGAGTGCGTTTACAGGTGGAGCTTTGAGGCATGCTTTTTTCACTTTCCACATTGGGAAAAGCGTGATCAGAGAGCAGCCTGACTGAGGTGCAGCGTTCAGGCCTGAGAGAGGACGAGGAGGGATGTGCTCATAAGGGAGGGGACGACCTGCAAGAGAAAACACTCCACTTTTTCACTCGTCTTAGTTTTCATACTTGGAATTACTCCTGATCACGTAACATTTAGATAGACTTACCATACCGCTGTCACAAATGTCCTAATAATTTAATATTTCCATATAAAGCTTTTGTCAATTGTAGACTTAAACTTAAGGTTAAAGTTAAGGTACAGTTTATTGATTTTATTGACTTTTTTATATGACTAAGATTTAGGACTCGACTTGGACTTGAAGGACAAGGAGTTGGGATTTGACTTGGAAACATGTGACTTGAGACAAATTGACGCTTCTCAAAAAACGAATGTGTTTTTCAAACCGTTTTCTTTCTACGGTTGATCCTTGACCAGGATGTTTAAAAGAAGATCCATTCACAAAAAATCATATAAATTGCAAACATATGAGCTGTTTAATTTACAATGACTTGAAAGGACTTGAGACTCAATGTAGAGGACTGAGACTTGGCTTGGACTTGTGGACCATTAGGGCTGCAGTCCACTAAAGAAATGCTTGGTCGACTAAAGGCCTTCCCTATCGACCGACTCAAACTGTACTAAAAAAAAAAAATCACAACTGCACAGGAGTTCATGCAATAAAAAAGCTATTTATACAGAAAAGTGCTAGGAAAAAACGTGTATTTATATATTAGAGATATATAAATTAGATTAAACTCATGATTCACTCCAAAATCTTTGGCTAACTCACTCCAAATCCTCTTTTTTATTTTTTGCTGTTTTGTCATATAAATACTTTTAATCAAAATAAAATAATTAGTCGACTAATAAATATATTGGTTGACTAAAACACCAACTGATAAATTGACTAAACGACTAAAAGGCTACAGCACTATGGGCCATTGACTTGAGACGTGACGTCAAAAACTTTAGACTTCCTTGAGACCTGCCAAACAAGGACTTGGTCTCACCTCTGTCCTTCATGCCACTGGGGCGATCTGTCAGGGGCAGGCTGCACTGTTTGGTGCATTTGCATAGCATTTTTCTGCTCTAGAATGTTTGCAAGTCCCAAATTTAGAACTCCCTCACTCTTACACTTTCATACTAGACAAGATGGGAGGTGTGTCTTGCCTAAGGACACAACGACAGAGCTTGGTTCGGGCAAATATCGATACATCGTCTTTGAGTTGGTGGATGTGTCCTCTAACCAAGTGTTTTTAAATCTTTTTTGAGTCAAGGCACACTTTTCTATTTAAAAAGATTCCACGGAACACTTTTAACTAAAACATTACAGAATCACACCTTTTTGGCATTTTGTCTGGTTCTTTAAATTTGATAGTGGTGATTGTTTTGTCTTTTTTGGATCAGACATTAAATCCATGTGTAAATCCGTTTTAATCAAATTAGACTTTTTTTTTTGCAAGGCACACCTGAGAATCCTCAACGGCACACGGGTTGAAAATCAAGTCTCCAACCCAGTGTTTCCCAACCAGGGGTACGGGGACCCCAAGGGGTACGTGACCCAGTACCAGGGGGTACTGGGTTGGGTTTCAGGTTTCAAATGAAAATGAAATGTACAGTTATCTGAATTGAAAGTGCCATTAGTTGTAAATTTGGTATCTTTTTGGAGTACCTTGGACCGTAAATAATTAAAACAAAAAATATAATAGCAATAATTGACTATATTAGACTAGTAAACCCATTTATTTGCCCAAAACACAAGTTAAGGGGTACTCTGAGTGTGAAACAAAGCTTAGGGGGTACTCGAGATAAAAAGGTTGGGAATCACTGCTCTAACCCAGGGCCGGCCCGTGGCATAAACAATCAAAGCAAATGTTTAGGGCCACAACCAATAGTGAGGGCACATTCTCTTGTGGTCAGCATCATGATAGACTGTGAATACTTGTTCAAATGTAGAATTTATATCTGTACAAACTGTCATCTTTAAAGGGGCTGTACCTGATTTTTACTGCTGTGAGAAGAGAAAAACAGAACTAGTTCATGTTCCTGATTTTTTGTATGAAATAAAGTACAATCTGTGTTGCCCCAGCACAGATATATTGTAAAACATCTATTTGGGTGAAAATGAGACCACAACTTTTACTCTGCGTCTACTTATAGAGTGTTTTATTCTACGAGAGAATCAGGAAGTGCGCTGTTAGCATGCTAATGTTTGTTAGCTTTACCTGGGACGGTCTATGATACTCTAGACTCAAAAACGTGTTAAAAGTGCGCATAAACTTATGGCGGTGAATATTTAGGATGCTGGGACTGCATTAGGTAAATGACTGATACATGTGACTGAAGTAAAGAGTCTAACATGATCTAGTTCTGTTTTTCACGTTTCAAAACAGTAAAAATCAGGTAAAGCACCTTTAATTACAGAATCAAATCATAATAATTTGTGAGGCCTTGGGTATCATCTAAAGTGCACCTGAATACAGGACATGACACAGGATTAATTTAATTTTCTTGGGTGACCTACTCCATTACACATCCCAAATCACTTTTTGCTCCAGGCCACTCCTGATTTCTTGTCTTGGACCTCCCGGTCCTGCTCTAACCACTGAACCAACTTACACCAGCCCACTGCTTCCTATCATTGTAGCGTATCATGTTTTAAAGCAGAACTAAGTAACTTCAGCAACAGAGCTCCCCCTGCAGCTCTCTTGTGAAAGTACATTGCAAGTGAAAAGACGAGCAAACAAGAAAGTAAAAAGATTTCACGTTGCCAAATATTTTAAAAAGTGCCAGGGTTTCTCAGGAGAGTTGTTTTTGGGTCGATGTCGGTAAATGTTGCAGCTGGTTTTCCACGCAGAGACAGCAGGGGGCGACAACGGGAGCTTCAAACGCCCCAAAAATACATATACAACACCACATGAACTTACTAATGTAAAAATGTGACTTAGTTCTGCTTTAAAAATACTTGAATAGTGCCTTGGAAAGTAACAGTATCGGTACACAGTAAAAAATTTATATCTAGCCTAATTTAAAATGACTTGAATTTACAACTTTTGTCGGGATTGAGTAGATTTAACTCAATGAGATTTCATTTCTTACACAACGCGGAATATTTCACAGGTTTCAAGGTATTTCTGCCCGATTATGTGATAATTTTGCTTAAAATAAGAAAATAAATGTGACAATGGGGTAAGTAAAATCTTAACCCACGGGCAGATCATTTGGCTTGAAGTAAGAAAGTAATATATTGAAAAAACGAGTCAGAATTGGGTTAAAACAAGTGAAATAATCTAGTTCCATCAAATAAATACACTTAACTAATCTTAACGTCAGTCAAAAAACGTTACAAGACATTTTAACCCATCTATAAAATCATTTTCTGAAGTGTACAATCCTAGAAACCACTTTGCACATTACGAACGAAACAACCACAAAAAGTCCACAAACCTTCACAAAAAATTTCCCGCAATTTTTTCAATGCATAGAAATGTTACAAAGCTTATATTTGTTACCATCACAAGGACAATATTCATGTAACTACTATTACATTTCTGGTCCACTGCTGTTTTCTTCGCATATACATTATTTTTAGTCAGTAAAATGCAGACAAAAAATGATAATAAGCCACTGTACATTTGTCTTTGCAGTATGAAGTTCCAGCCGCTGTACGACAAACCATGAGGGCCTTGCACATTGTATGAGTTTGATGATCGAAGCCAGGACTCAAGAATGAAGACCAAATATGCCATTGTCTTCATTTGTATCGTGGCCCTGGTCATCATCGAGAAGGAAAGCAACATCATCTCCAGGTGAGAGGAGGCGGCTGGTGGTCCTGCTGCTGCGGTGGTGGTGGGAGAAAAGTGTGTTAAACGGGTTGAGAGGTGATTTTAAGGCTAAGGTAGTTCTGTGATTGCCTGGCGGTGACAAACATTTGACAAGAAGCAGAAACTTTGGAAGAAATACAATATGTGTGTGCACTGTAACTTTTCTGGTGGGGTGATCACCAACAATATGGAATTAAATTTATCTAACATGCATTTATTGAAATACAAGTGTTTTTATTGTCCAAAAAATACCTTAAATGTTTGCACTGTTATCTGTTAAATGTTATTTGTCCATTTTCTTGAGCAACATTACTCTAGTTAAGATAAATCCTCTTAACATTACACATTGATTGACTGAACTTTATGGAAAGACAATTGTGCATATTATGAACACACTTTATTTGGAAAGTGCATAAGAGTTTGCCAGGGTCACCTCTTTTGAGCCATGAACTATGAATCATGGGATAATTACTGCTTGACACTATCCCAGACATGTGATTCTGTGTCAGGGGGCAGTTTCAAAAGAACTAAAAGCTAATTGTGTGGAAAGTTAGAGGAACAATATGGAAAAACCGGCATAAGACTATTCCAGACAGTCGTTTCTGAGTCATAGAGCAATACTGAGTGAAAGGAACGACTATGTGGGCGGGGCTAACGGTTCAAACAAAAACATGTTCCTGTCTCACTGTTCAAAGTCAGGTACAGGGCCTTTAAGAACTAAAAAGAATGTATACATTGAAAACCGAACATGACATCCTACTCGTAGGGCGGCATCCACTGGCTACTACCATAAAAAAAAAGCTAGCTTGCCCCAGCATGGTAATGTATGCGTTCAGTTGTAATGAACGTGATTTGATGGAAGAAATGGTTAGAACGAGTGTGGCGATAATTTATGGACTTAAAACAATAATATCACAAATCTGAGTAATTTGAATTTGTGTGTTTTTGTGAGGCTCAGAGCCAAAGCAGCTTGTAAACAGAATTACTGAAACTTGCGGGAACGAAGCTAAATACATCTCCAGGTATGTTTATGATGAGGGAACAATGTTAAAGCATGATACAAAGCTTGAAAAGAAAATTTTACGTTGTATGTATCCTTCAGAACACACATGTTTACCGTGGGCAGGGTCACATCTCCACAGGCCTGACCCGTAACATGGCCTACATGTCTCTCTGGAGAAAGATATGTTTTATGCCATACTGTGGAATTGATTAGATTATATATTGACCTTTATTTGATGAAGTAAATCATATATTCAAAAATGTCCGTGGAAACATGCAGGTGGCAGACTCTTCACCAGAAAAGTAACACCTTTAAAGCGAGACACTGCAGGTGAAAAGGAAAAAAATCATTACATCATTACTCAATCCTAATTACAATTTGAAACTTCTGCTGTAGTTCACTGACATAAATGGAAGAAAAAGTGTATTACAAGTTTTTCATCATGTATTGTTTTCATGTAGAAATATGGAATTGTATGTGTAAAAACTGCCAACATTTCGGAACTTAGACAGAACCAGGTTTAAATTTCTTGGTTAATTTTGTACACATTTTAAGTACGGAGAGGACTTTGAATTTCTTATTTAGTTTTTGAGTAAACTAGATCTGACCTTAAAATTTCGCCTCATTTTTTTGAGTCGAATCTTGAATAAATCAGGGTTAGGATCAGATATCAACAAATCCTTCTGTATGTTCCATCAAAATCTTGTTGGAGAAAAGTGCATAAAAAAAACAGCCTTTGAAGTTACAATGTCCCGGAGAATTCTATGGATGAAGTGGATTAAATGAAACAATAAAACATCTTTCGGAGCAGATTGGACAAGTGTGTCGTTTCCACATGAAAGTCGATATGTTAAGAGAGCAAAATGACCAAAGTGTCTCGCCTTAAAGGTGGAATGGAGGATTTCGGGCAACAACTCAAAATCTCATTTCCTCGTGGGTAGCACAAATAACTGGTCCACTCAGGTGTCAATCATTCTCTGCGTGCTAGTGCACGCCCGCAGGCTCGTCCAGGGGAAACGCTCGCTCCCTTGGCCGCGCATGCGTGGTTGATATGCTAGTGTGTTTATGTAGCAGGAGGTTAGCGGCGAGTTCCGTCATTGTAGGTCTAAACTTTCATCCGCGAAGTACCGATGGCTGAGGGACGAAAGAGAAAGACTGTTTTCGAACTTTCACAGAAGATACGAAAGTCTGCAGAGGAAAGAAACAAAACGCGTGTTATTCTGGGGGAATCGTTTACGCGCTGGCGAGCATTGAAAGTGCAAAACAGGCTTCCAACTGATGCCTCCGTTGCAAACTTTCTGCTGGACAGGTAACTGTTTATCTGACTCTTTTTTTTAGCTTATTGTATGTGCAATGTATTATTGTAGACTAACTGGAACGTGCACTTTTATGGCTTAGCAGACACGAAGTAAAACATAAGTTTTTTTTTTATTTTTTATGTGTTACTCAAAGTAGTTTGTAATGGTACATTTTAATTTATAATGGTACAGTTTTTAAATCTTTGCGGAGGTTGTCGTGAGAAAGCGACACCAATCGTCTTGTAAACAAATGCGCATGGAGCTGCGCTGCTGGGCGTGCTCGTTCACGAGGTTTGGTAGGCGTTCAGTCAGGAGAAACGGGGAGGGAGGGAGGGGGAACCTGCGCATGCGCTTTTTCAAAAAAAGGACTAACAGTCGCAGATTTTCAAATCGGCGAGAAATCCTCCATTCAACCTTTAAGTACTGTATAATTATAGAGAAATAAATATGTAATGTAATATATATTTTTCAGTCAATCTGTAATCTGGTTTAGTTTGTGAACTCTAAAATAATCAACAAAGTGCTTTAAGCTCCGAAGCACATATCGTCTTAAATAATAAAATGCAACATATGCAGTGGTTTTGAGGCGGCATCAGCGTGTGGATGTCTAATTGATCCGATGGGACGGACTCCATGATGTGAGCCATACATTCTGATGATGGAACTGCATAAACATAAGGCCGATGCTCCACAGGGGAAACACAATGGAAGATGTGCTTAGTTTGATATCAGTGCACGCTTAACATGCAACAGAGGTTAGAATTACATGTGCCAGTGACTCATGTAATGTCAAAGCATCAGATGGAGATAACAAAAAGCATAAGTATATCAACACTATTATTATCGTTTTGTGGTAACTCAAGGAAACGGAAGTTATTGCGAATTATCCAGTCAGCTGAGTTAAAAACGTGTGCTAAATGGAATCGGACAATGGTTATGATAGCTGGGATGCATAATGTATAAGGAAGACACGATAAGCAAATGGAATGTTGGATATTAATTATTAGAAATGGGATGAGACATAATTTACACAAAACGAGATGAGACACGAGATCGGGTCTACAAGCATGAGAGAAGACTAGATTTGGATATAATTATTACAGTAATTAAATAAATTGTGTGATCCAGTTGACAATTTGGAATAAGAAAATACAACAATTATATTTAGTATTTATTTTATTTGAAAGTTTTGCTGTTAATGTAGCAACATTTTTGGAATGTAGTGTAAAGTAAGTGATGTCCTCAACTGTGGGTTCAGATTGTTCACCTGCTTAAAAACATTTAAAAACAATAAATGTGATCAAAATGACATAAGACTGAACTAGAAGGCTTTAAAATATTCAAAACAATGCCTAAAGTAAACTTTAAAGAAATATATATTTTTCAAAATTCACCGTCTCAAAGTAGTGTCCCATTTTTTTTTGTCAACTCCGTCAGACTTTTTCAAAAACCTTGATAAAACAGTTAATAATATTATCATATATATTATTATTATAATATTAAGATAATGACCTCAGAGGTAAAAAGCAGTTAGTTAAGAGCCATCCGTTTTTTTTAGGTCTAGGTCTGTCTACTTGATCTGTCTGATTGAAGTGTGAACAGAACTGGACTGAGTACTGAACCCTGTGGCACACCGTAGGTTACTTTAGAGCAAGGTGGCGAGCTCTGGTTTACATTAAAACAAACTGGTACCTATCTGATGGAAAGGATTTAAAGCAGCCGAGGGCCATCTCTCTGACACCTACATCACATTCTAACCTCTGCTGTAGAATGTTGTAGTCAATGGTGTCAAACGAGGTCCAACATAACCAGGATTGAGACCTGTCCATCGTCAGCAGCTAATAACAGATCATCTGTGACTTTAACTAGTGCAGCTTCAGTGCTGTGGTGCGCATGAAACCCTGAAAAACTTCAAATATGTTATTGTCTTGTAGGTATCGATAAAGTTGTTTAACTACAACTCTTTCAAGGATTTTAGAGACAAAGAGAAGATTTGAAATAGGTCTATGGTTTGCCAACAGGTCAGGGTCTAGATTAGGCTTTTTCAAAAGTGGTTTATTGACTTGCATGAGCACATATGTCAGGCTATGTACTGACATTTTTGTATTCATTCATTCATTCATTTTCTACCGCTTATTCCCGTTAGGGGTCGCGGGTGACTGGAGCCTATCCCAGTGACTTTGGGCCTTAGGCGGGGTACATCCTGGACTGTGGCCAACTCGTCGCAGGGCCGACACAGAGAGACAGACAAGGACAGACAACCATTCACTCTCACATTCATACACTAGGGACAATTTAGAGTTCTCAATTAACCTACACAGTCATGTCTTTGGACGGTGGGAGGAAGCCGGAGAACCCGGAGAGAACCCACGGTAACACGGGGAGGACATGCAGACTCCACCCAGAGAGATCGTGTGATGTTAGGGTGGTTCGGAATTCGAAACCACGATGTTGGGGTGGTGCGGGATTCGAACCCACAATCTCCTTATTGAGAGGCAGAAGCTCTAGCCGCTCTGCCACCGTGCACCCTGTTTTTGCTAAATTTGGAGCAAAGACACGTGTTTGTACATGGTCCATGACAAATAAATAAGAACAAAGTAAATTCCAACAATGTGCCGAATGTCCTTCCTTCTCTTCTAGTCCCATTTCATTCATGCTATTCCTCAAAAAATAAATGTTTTATTACTGTATTCTTTTTAAATAACAAAAAGTGGTAACTGACTTTAATAATTAACGGTAATGTTAAACTAAAAACAAAATGCAAAACAACATATGTTTTAAGTGGCATTTTTTTTTTTTAATCTTTCAGTGTTCATTTTAGGAGGAGTATTTTAGTACTGTAACTGACATTTGCAGTCACTTCCATGAAATCCTCCAAATTTATACTTTATGTCATTGTGTGTTAATGTTAATCAAGCTTTTTCTTTAACTTATCAAGGACGACAACTTTATCAGGTCTATCCGTTCTCATTGTATAGGCCTTATATTGTATGAATTGTAGTATTTACGTTGTGGCGTGTCGTTGATCAGGGTGTCGGACAAGCTGATCCAGAGACAGAACCCCGTGCAGACCCCTCAGCCTCCTCTGGACTACAACAACAACACAAACACGGCCTTGAACATGCTGAAACTCCTGTTCTCCAAACTCACCAACCGGAACTTCTCAGACCTCCCTGACGACCAGGACGACCCGGCGTGGGGCAGGTCCGGCCTCAGCGGGGGCCAGAAGCACATCCTCCTCCTGGCCACCACCCGCACGGGCTCCTCGTTCGTGGGGGAGTTCTTCAACCAGCACGGCGACGGCATGTTCTACCTGTTCGAGCCGCTGTGGCACGTGGAGCGGATGTTGGCCAGCGCGGCGGAGGGGAACAACGGCACCGTGCTGGGGGGCATCTACCGGGACGTGCTGCAGGGGCTGTTCGTGTGCGACTTCGGGCCCCTGGAGAGGTTCATCTCCCCCTCGCCTCAGGAGCACGTGACGGCCGCGCTATTCAGGAGGGAGTCCAGTCTGTCCCTGTGCGAGGAGCCGGTGTGCACGCCGCCGGTCAAGGACGTGTTCGAGAGGTGAGGGTTGCAGGGGGCTTGACAGTTTATTGATCGCAGCGGTGAGGGTTTGTGAGCGAGTTTGATGTTTGTATCTAGAGCCACGGCAACACTGACTGAAATGACACAGCTTCTTATTATCCCTGTTAAAGCATGGGCACCGCTTTATAATAATCAGTGTTGGGCAAGTCCCTTAATAAAGTCATTAGTTATAGTTAACTGACACCGACACAAAATCTCTGTGATGAAAGTAACTAATTAGCAGGTAAAGTAACTATTCTATTACCAACTAAATCCTCCAAAAATAAACCCACTGCTGCTGTTCAAGGAAAAAGTGAACTAAAGATAACTTGATTTTTCCAGTAAATTATTGAATGCACCATCAGCGTTAGTTATTGAGCTCGGTATCGTGACGTCATACTCAACAGAATTTTCAGTTAGCCCAATGTTAAATAAACTGAGACTTTAAGATGCTAAATATTAACCTTAGCGTTAATTCAAAAGTATTCTAGCACTATTTATTGATAAACGTATTTGCCAGAAGTGACCCAGCAGTTTATCAGGATCTTCCATTGACTTTTTGTTCACTTTTTTACATTTGTTGTCACTAATGTTTTGCTTTGTAAGTTTAGCACACCAACAACAAACATGGCGGCTTTCCATGGTAACTGCCGTTTTTTTGATGTTCTATCCCAAGCTCTATTCATCGTAGTCCACCTCGCCCACTTTTGCCTCTTTTTATGTCTATGATCCGCACTCTTGTAGTAAAGGGACTTCGGGTTTGACGCTAACTAAGTGTTCGCAGAAATGGCCAACGAGGGAAAAGTCTCTCGCCAAAACATTATATAAAGTGGATTGATTTGTCTAAAATGTTGAATGTACACGTGCAAAAACAAGTCAGCAATGCACCGATTTCCTGGGCGGCCTGAAAACGTCTTTTTAAGTCCCTTATTTTCTGTCGACCTCGCCTGCCTTCTGGAATAAGGTGAATAGGATATTCTCCTTCAAAGAGCACCAAAACAAACACACGTGGTACATTCACAGCAAGCAGGATTTTATTCAGCGCATTTACAACACACGCTGATATCAGAACATAACACAACAGTGGCCCAATAGATATTTAACTATCCACACTGGCCTGGCGAACGTGTTTTTAGCGATCTGTAAACTCCAAACGCACATACAATTCCTGCTGTTTTTACAGCCATCACAAAGAGTCACAAAATAATGATATATTATCCTTAAAATCCAGTTGTCTCGACACAGTTCCTGGAGTGCTTTGGAAAGACTGAGCATTAGAGAACATGTCTGCTAAACCCATGAAATGTCAAGCCCGCCTCTCGCTGCTTCTAATTGGTTACTTTAACAGTTGTTCACTTTTTTAGCCAATCACTGTCTAATGCATCTGTTCACTTCCCAAAACAAACTTTGCAGCTTCTGAATGAGACAAGAAGTCTTTCAGAACTCTGCCCTGCTTTTTGTAATTTTCAACATATTTTTCCATAAACTGCAACTTGATTGAATTATTTACAAGAGGTATAAATGTCAAAATTAGATAACCATCAAGAACCTAACATACACACTTTATGGGATTATGGAGTTAGGGTATTAATGAAGTAGTTACTAAGCCTGAGTCATTCTTAATAACTATTCATTCTTTATGAATTAAGTCTATGTTCATCCTTTATTAATCTTATTAAAAGTGTTAAAATAGTGTTATTATAAAGTGGTACTAAAGCATGTGCTCAATTTAACGTCACTCAACTTCCAGTCTGTTGAAAAGAGTGAATTTATAGAAGCCATAATGACTAAACATAAATAAAATAATATGCTTGATGAAACAAAATCTGTAACCAGTATTACAATTAAAAAAGAACAAACTCTGAGTATTGGTATGTTTATATAGTACACAACATACTGCTGTACAAAAAAATCCCCTAATGCTTCTTAAGGAGGAAGTGAAATGTTTCCGTTCAGTGCCTTATCATAGTTTTCAATCACAGAAACATGTAACATTTTCAATTCACTGACCCCAATAACTAATGATCCTTGTCTTTCATGAAACTATTAAACTTCTTTATGAAGAAAACAAGGTTTGTTGAAACACTAGATTCATACAATGTGTGTGATAATATACACGTCAGTATGTAACTGTATGGAAGAATGCACATGTCACATCTAATTTTGCTCCTCTTTGTCTTCAGGTATCACTGTAAGATTCGCCGTTGCGGGCCCCTGAACCTGACCCTGGCCTCTGAGTCCTGTCTGTCCAAACAGCACCACGCCATAAAGACTGTGCGCGTCCGGCAGCTCGACTCACTGCAGCCCCTGGTGGAGGACCCCCGCCTGGACATCCGCATCATCCAGCTGGTGCGAGACCCCCGAGCCATCCTGGCCTCCCGCATGGTGGCCTTCTCCTCCAAGTACCAGACCTGGAAGACCTGGGCGCTGGACGGCCAGGTGCAGCTCAGCTTGATTTATTTATGACAGATACCTCTGTGTAAAATAAAGATGTGGCATCTGATGACATCATAAGGAGCTAAACATTTTTTTTTTTACAAAGCCACCTATCTTATTCAAAAACCCAAAAACACATTGCTAGAATGTCACGAGAGCTGCTCAGGGCCCCAGTCCGCCGTGCATCTCCATCTCAAAGGAGCAGAGGTCAGAGTATGCTGATAGGAGATAAAGTAGGACTCAGGTGACAGTTCACACCTTAGGCTAGTTCAGAAGTGTAGTTAGCTTCTCCTCCAGACAGATATAAGGTAGTTAGATTTCAGATGAACTGAAGAAGTGTCTTTACTTTTAAAATGTTAAAAACAGTTAAAAACTCTTAAAACAGAATTCAGTTTAATTTGCCACCTTGCCATTTACCACACGTGAGGCATTGTTGTCTGAGAGGCCATTGGAGAAGAACGCCAGCCATATCTAAGTCAGTCTGTCCGAGGGCAGGTGTGGCAACCGAGTGGAAAGTGAAAGAATAATGAACCAAAAAGCCAATGTAAATTATAGTTATTAATATTTTGACCATCAACCAGGTGGACTAATTCAATTTCATTATTTTATATTTTTATAGTATACAGTTAAAGAACTCCTCTTTAGGCAAATATTGGTAATTTTAAAGTTAGCCTGGTCATCCTGACGTTTTTACTGTTTTTCCCTCTCCCCCTAACTGAACTATAGACTCAAAAACATATTTCAACCTTTATTTGGCTGATAATGTATTTCAGAAGTCTAAATACACAATAGAAATAATCGTTTGACTTGTCCACTAATTGAAAAAATAACCGCTGACAGCTGACTTCTAAAATAATGGTTAGCGACAGCCCTGCTCACACCGCAGTTTCAATGTTACCCTGTCATTCCAGGTGCCAGAAGACGATGAGGAAGTGAAGAGACTCAAGGGGAACTGTGACCACATTCGGATGTCCGCGGAGGTGGGACTGAGCCAGCCGCACTGGCTAAGGGGCCGCTACATGCTAGTGCGTTACGAGGACATAGCACGCTACCCCATGGAGAAGGCCCAGGAGATGTATCGCTTCACTGGGATACCTTTTAGTGACAAAGCCCGGGACTGGATTGTGAGGAATACCCAGACCACACAGGGGGCCAGCGGGATCTACTCCACCCAGAAGAACTCGTCAGAACAGGCCGAGAAGTGGAGGTTCAACATCCCATTCACGCTGGCGCAGGTGGTGCAGAGGGTGTGCGGGCCCACCATGGAGCTGTTTGGATACAAGCTTGTCCACGACGAAAAGACACTTGTGAATAAGTCCATTAGTCTGCTGGAGGAGAAGATATTCTACTAATGCACAAGGGAAGGACTCCTGAAGCAAAAGGGTTACAGGTGGCACTTCATATTACAGCTTAGCAATGAGTGATAATGGGTTAATAATGACTTTTTTATTAGTTATACTCGAATAAAGAGTCAGAGTCGTGCCATAGTGGCTTAAGTGGCAGTCACCAAGCAAAGGGTAGCTGGTTCAACCCTCACTCACACTGCTCACTGGCAGCACTTGGTACCTTTAAAAAAGAGCTTGGTACCTACTGTACACCAGGCTGTTTGTACAGTTATTTGATTCTTACTTTTTTGGGTACCTTGTATTAAATATCTATTCCATTAACAACAAAATAGAATGGTTCGTTAGGCTGGGCATATTAATGAAATTTCAATAAAAAATGTTGCTGTAATTGATTACAAAAAATGTGTGTATTCAAGTAACCGAGATTATTAACATCATCTCTTTGGTGTGTTCAATGCACACGTAACGTATGTTTTTCTTTGAAAAGTTGCTCTCAGAGTGTGCCTTTTTAATTTATAGAGTACGTAAACAACAGTTTCAGTTTCTGAGATACGTCACCTACTTTCAGTTTCATCTGTTGCCCAACCTTCACTCTAATCAAATAATCAAATGAATAATTGTGATTTCAGTTCTGATTTCAATAATTGTGAATATAATTTTTTCCATAAACAAACAGCCTTAATAGTGATAAAAAATATTTATTTCAGTAAAAAAATAGTTTATAGTTTAATTAATTGATTTGTAGTGGCTTATAACTTTTCTCAAGTGCTCTTCCTGGACCCATCAGGAATCAAAAATGTTTTTTCCTTTTTTTTTCAGTATCAGGTTTTGATACCATTTTTAAATATTTGTATCACATTGGTACATTTTAACAGAACCCTGCCCTCGTCATCAGGAAAGACACTCACATTTTTGTGCAATTGTTGCCATGACTGCACAAGAACCCAACCAGACTGAGATTCGAGAGATTAATATTAGGAATGTATCGATCTGCCTTTTGCTAAATTGACTCAAGAGGTACCTGTACTTGAATGAATATGAAAACCCGTCCCATTGCTGGTATATTGTGCTGTAATATAAAGTGCCGCTGGTCCCTACACAACAGTAAGGTTTACATGCCATGCTCACCAATAACGTGCCTCTTCTTTGGATCTCTTTTCTCACATTGTAAGCGTATTTATTTGAATTTGATGTTCTCAGCCAGGTCTGGTACTGAAGCTTTATGTGTTGTTCATGTGGCATTCATGTCATAATTATGTTAGTGCCCTGAAATATGAGGAAAAAATTTAACTGCAGCTGCTTTTGGTAAGATATCCAGGAAAAACAATGGAGGGAAATGTAGTTTATTGTCGAACGGTTGTCTGGCGTGTGAAGTCTCTTTTATTACTTTTATATGAAGTACTAGAAACATAAATAATACGGCTATACAACCTTAATAATGATATTTTGTCACTGTGTTCCCATGGCATAAGTTGAAAGTTGTTTTGTTTTTACTTATCAAATCAAATCAAATCAATTTATTTTTATAATGCCCAAAATCACAACAACAGTTGCCTCGATGGGCCACAGGTAAAAGCAGTTCAGATAACTGTCCCAGAATGCCCCTGTCCTTTGACCCTCCTTCGCGGCGAGGAAAAACTACAAAAAACCCCATGGGAAAAAGTAGAAACCTCGGGGAGAACCACAGTGAAGGAGAGATCCTCCCACGGACGGACAGGCTGCAGATGAACTAGAACTATGTGAATCCAAAAATTGTCATATGTTGTGGATATATTTGGATAATGTAAAAAAAAATATGCTGAATTCAGATTATTTATTTTAATTTTTAAAAACTTGTTTGTAGGGTAAGTATATGTTTTATTTTTATTTTACTTTTTCAACTCAATTCAAAAGATAATAAAAGTAAAATAATTTAAATGAAAGTTAAGAAGGCAAGAAACACCCCAAAAACCATTAATAAGTCTATTAAATCTGTGCGGTGCAGTGTTGAATGCACGGTTAGGTGGCCCATTCAGGAAATGTGGTCTATTTCATCATTTAAAAACAAAACAAAAAAAACTTCTTACCAAAAAGTGAATCAAACATATGGGCTGTACCTCCATTTTCAAATTAGAAATATTCTTCTTTTTTGAGGGATGAAAAATGCAGTTGTTGAACTCTGCACTCAAAATATGGAAGTTAGCTGACTACCGGTATGCTAATGTTTGCTGGCTTTGCTAATGATTGCTGGCTATGCTAATGTTCGCTTAAGGACACAAACTCTGCTTCTTTTAGCTTTTTGTTGTTTTTTGGACACCTTAGCAATTATATTTCACTTTTTATAATTGAAAAGGCAGAAAAGTCTCTGTTGGCTACTAAAGAGAGCAACATTGCATGATTAAGGCAAAAAATGGTAGCTGCTTACGTCAAAATTGGCTGAATTTTGTCATACAATCTAATAACAAATTGTATTTTATCTACATTCTATTCAAACATTATATTTTACATTGACAGCTATGCACCGATCACAGTATATTTCCATACTTTCTCAGGTATAATCTAAGTATAAAAAAATAATGCTATCAAATGTCTAAGTATATCGTGTAACCTGGCCTTCTCACTTTAGCCTCATGTTTACCAAATGCAGTGTGAAGCCGTCGGATTCAATGCAATTCAAACTGAGACAGTCTATGAATTATGGATATTTATATTTATGTGGCCTAGAAGAGATTTCTGTTTTCATCAAATGTGTCAACAACAAATGCTGATGTTTTTTGCAATAAAAGTACAGTAGCAGAATCTTGAACCAAGCTGAATGTATTGACGATGTATGCTTTTACAATGGTGTTTCAAATGTTAAACTTAAACGTGTATGTGCACCATTACAGTAAATGGAGTAAATTCATGTCCATCGCACTAGTGTTTGCGCCCTCTCCTGGCAACAGTGAACATTTCAGTAATAAGATAAGCAAAACTGCTCTGATTTAAAAACGAAACACATGTACGTAGACTTCGGTTAAAAGCAGTATGTAGCTGCTAGCATCGAATTTGGTTATAATCAGTGGCGGACTTACCATTGGGCAACAGGCCACAATTGCCTTGGGCCCCAACCTGAAAGGGCCCCCAATAAGATGCCCCCAATCATCTTAGACAGTTCTGAAACAGTTGCTTTTTTCTCAGTATCACAATAGACAATAACAAAATAGTCTGGGATTGTCAAATGAATGAAAATCATGCATTTAAAACAGCTGGAGCATGTGTTAAAATGCACCAACGTATAGGAAATATGGTCTGAGTTTTCTGAATTATTCTTCTGGGGAAGAACCCCCCGAACCCCCCTGTTTAAAGCTGATGAGCACATGTAAGCTTTTGCACAAATTAATTAGATGTTTCCAAAAGTTCACTTACCACCCCTATTTTATGAACCTGACCGGCCACAACATGTTAAAAAAACAAAACCGAAAAACAACAAATCATGAGACACGACAGAAAAGTTATAGAAAATTCCACTTGTAGAAGAGGGGCCTGCACTTAATTTTGCCTTGGGCCCCCAAATTCCTAGGTCGGCCCCTGTTTTTAGTTGAACTTTAAAAACACTTGTAATTAAAGACCCTGACCTTGACTTTCATTTCTTCTAGTTCAGAAAAATGACAGTTGCACCAGGTTGAGGTTTGTAAAATGCAACCGGATGATGTAATCTGTGATTTTTTTAAAGGGGACATAATATGCAAATTCAAACTTTTAGCCATGTTATAACAATGTACTCCCATCATTATCGTACTCAGAGTTGTATTTTGCATCTGCTTAAAAATGTTTGACTCTGGGTCATACACATAATTTTTCAACAATAAAACCCAAGTCAATGACAATCCTCTGCTTACTACAATTAAAAAAAGAAAAATGAAAAGGCTTAACTTCTGTTCTACCTTTTTCAGCAGGAACAAGTTGTATTACTTAGCCGTTTTAGATAAATTTTGCCATTTACAATTAATACAATTTAAAATAATGATCTATGTATGTGATAGTTTATTACTTGGGAAAAAAGCTTAATATGTCTGTTTTAATTTACTTTTTTGAGCTTAATGGGAGCCATAAAGTAACAGCCTTGTGAGATGTTCCTTTTTCAGCTAACATCACATATATTGGCTGATCACATTCCTCCTGCAACTGTCTGTCCAGTCCTTCATTGTGCAATTTGTGTCCTCCATTTTTTTGTAATGGCCTCCTTCCCTACAGTCAAAAGAATGGCCCAAAGGTATCCATTTATAGTGTCCATGGCTGGAGTTTTGAGCCCCAGATACATGGTCCTGAAGTCCAGTGGGGGCCAAAGCCAAAGATCGTTCATAGTGCTCCACTGATCTCAGTCCAATATCTCTGGGCAATGGGCAAGTCCCATAACAAATGGTAATGGTTTGGCCTCCGGCAACCACAATATCTCCAACAGCTAGCGTTGCCCTGTGAATAGTGAGCACATTCTTCCAACAGAACTCCCTCTAAACGTGATTTCATAATTCTTCTCCATTGTGAAGTACATATATTTTCTCATTCTTTGTCTGTCAAAACAAAATTTTCTTTCCTAGCTATCGAGAACACCAGTAAAGATGCCAGAATGGAACAAAACACAGTCCCAGGTATGTTTTTGCATTAAAATAACCCGATTAAAAGCTTAAAAGTAGCTGAATATGTGTTTTTGCTGATGTTGAAGCTAGTGGGGAGCCCTCCAGTGCATAAGGCGGGCTGTGTGCGGGCGGGTCAAAGGGACTATTGTGTGGATTTGGCTGAGGTAGCACTGGGGCGGCTGTGTGCAGGAGGAACATATAGTAGTGGTCTGTCACTTGCCCCGCACTGACTACATAAATATGAATACGTTTGTACAACCAACCAACCAAGAGCTCTCGAGGAAATACCGATGTCAAAGAAATTCAAATATTATTGTACCGCATTTTTGTTCTTAAGAATTTAAAGAAAACATTTGCTTCTGAATTATTATTGATTACATGACAGTTTACTTTCAAACTACAGCAATCACAAGTAAAAACAGGCACATTTACAAATACACTTTTGAAGAAAATGGTGATGTAACAGCCTACAACAACAGTGCAAAAACAGGTTACTCGGGCATAAGCAGACGGGCATTTTAAAATAGCATGGGAATATTTCATTCTTTATATATTATTGAGGCTTTCCTTTTCGTAAGTAAGTTAGTAATTTAAAGTAATCCACAAAATATAAACAAATTAAAACACAAATACAGGAGTTGTGTAAAATTTAGCTACAAAAAAATGACTTAACAGCAGATATACACTGCCCGGCCAAAAAAGGGTCACCACCTGGATTCAACTAAGCAAATAGTTCCTCTCCTCCTGTTGGATAAAGGCTGCTGGTGATTGTCTTTCAGCTGCTACACGGTACTTAAACCCAGCTGATGCAGTGAGTGGCTTCTCATTTCTGTCACAAATGTGGAAAGACGAATCCTGTGGTCATGGAGAAGATGTGAGTGTGTTTGAGAAGGCTCAAATCATCAGAGACAACATCTAAGGAGAAGCACAAACTACTACTATTGTCTTAAAAACTGTCCAGTGCATTCTTAAAACCTGGAAGGATAGTGGGGAGCCATTGTTTTCAAGGAAGAACTGTGGACTGAAAAAAATTCTGAATAATTCTGATCACTTAAACGTTTGACAAAATCAAATAGGAGAAAAACAACTGCACAACTTAGGACTGTGTTTTATAATGAAACCAAGAACATTTCACCAACAACAATGTGAAGGGAACTCAAAGGACTGAGAATTAAAAGCTGTGCGGCCTTAAGAAAACCACTAATCGGGCAGGCTAACCACAAAAAAGGCTTCGGTTTGCTTTGGAGCATAAAGACGTGACTGAACACCACATCTGAACCCCATTGAGAATCTTTGGGATGTGCTGGGATGGGGTTGTGCAGCGGTCACACTCTCCCGTCATCAAATGACGGATGAATGAAAATAAACTTTTGACATTGCAGAAGCTTATTGAAAGAACGGCACAGTAAATGTGTTTTGTAATCAAAGCTAAGGGCGATCCAACCAAATATTAGAGCTTGTGACCTTGTTTTCTGTGGCAACCTTTTTTTGGAATGTCATATTGAGTAATAAAATACTGTATACAGACAATTATAAAATAGATGTTCGATTGTTTCTTTTTTGATTTACAAAAAACACATAATTCAGGATCAAAGTTAGATTGTTTGGGTGCAAAGTCTTCAACAGGATAAATACCAGGCAAAATGTTAGTTAGTTTCTTTCATTTTGGGGGAATGGGATAAACGGATCATAAAGATTTTCACTTTGAATGCTTAGGTCTTGTCTTGTGTTTTTGTCAAAGCCGCTTAATATTTTTTGATCGACGATTCAATAGTTAAAGATGGCGGAACATCAAAACTCAAAATGTGAAATATTCCAAATAATATTCAACGATGCAAACCGAAAGTGACCAGTCAGACTACAAGTACGGTGGCTGAAGAGGTTCATGAACAAGTCAAACCAAGGAAACTACAGATGCTTAAACGCGGTCTAAACAGGAACTGCAAAAGCCAAAAGGAGTCCAAAACGTAAAAATCTAAAACATTTCAGTGACGGTGCATAAAAAGTTTACAAGCCATGACGTCACCATCCCATTTATTACACACAATGAATACAAAGACAACCTTTTGAATTTATAAAACCGTTTTTTTCACTGCTAGTCTGGTCAGATGAATGAAACCACAGGCCTTTAAACTCTTCGGTTTGAGTTATTTAGTGCCAGTAAAAGTCCAGTCACCGCCGCAGTGGAGCTTTTATAGAGTGTTAAAAGTCAGAAGCAACTTTTGTTTTCTCTTGTAAAGTTTCACTCTTGAAGATCCTTGGTCGAAAGTTTAAAATTATTGCTTGGATCCTTTCATTCTAAAGGCTGGTACCATTCCATATACATTGACTCTAATGCCTTTTCAATGGGAGAGTTAGCAATAGCGTCCAAACATCGCAAACAATGAAAATCCAGAGCTATTTCGGCGACTGACAACAACTCGAGCACACGTGAGTAACACCACAGTCTCGTTAGGAAGTTAGAGTTTTGTGTTGTTTATTGACACAGCAATTAGTGGTGAAATTTACATAAAAGGTAACGGTCATGCAATTAATGTTTCTTAGATCTAAGGTTATTCTGGAACTAATGGCACCCAAAATATAGCAGGCAACTAAAGTAAGTTTGACAATGGAATTTTAGTTTTATTTCTTCAAGCAGCACAAATCCTGCATACATTTGTGAACTTTAGAAAATGGAGCTGGAAGTTTGATATTGACTGTTTATGTATTTATTAACCTTTATTTAACCAGGAAGGAACCCATTGAGATCGAAACCTCTTTTTCAAGGGTGACCTGGGGCAAAGTGAAAACCATAACAGCACACAAAGTAAAAAAACAAAACAAAACATATTTACATTTTAAGAGAAATGTAAGAAATTAAGAACAACATTAAAGCCAGTACGCACAGCTTCCACTCCAATTTGAAGGAATTCCAGGCTATGTACAAATACATTAACAACAAAAAAATGTATCTAAAAAAATGAAACAAATTGCAACAGTCATAAACAGATTACATTATAATTATTTTAGTGCTATAGTTTCACAGTTTAGTGAAAGTGAAGTAATTTTGCAGTTTACAGATTAAAAGCAGAAACACTGAGAAACTGAAACTCGCTGTCTTTTTTTAGGAATGAAATGTGTTAAAGGAAACCAGATTGGACAATTTGGTTTACGACTGTTCCAAGAAGTCAAGAGGAACATGCAAATGTTAAATGTCATTTCAACGCAAACGTCAGTGGCTAGTGGTTCTCTGGAGGGAAGACAAATAAGACGTGAAAAAGACATCCTAAAAGTGAATACAAAATATAAGAGTCAATATAAAATAATCGAAATTTCAGAGTGGCGGTATTAGCACTCTCTGAAACTTCTTTTGTTTAGTCCAGATGGGGGGGGAGACGGGAGGTTGGCCTCAACTGATCAGGAGACACGGGTGAGGGTGCAACGGTGGAGGTATATTTAACATGTTTGAATGTGCATGGAAAAACCACACAAGGCCACACTGTCCTGTTGAAATCTGACACACCGCGAGGAGTAAAGCAGGGAGAATTATGCTAAAAATAAAAGCTGCTAGCATTAAAGTTAGGGAGGTGACAGGACCTCAAAAACACTCTGATTTTCAAATAACATTAAGTGGTTATGAACAAGGGTTTTGAGAATAAGGCTGCACAATATATCTCAATATAACTGAGCAATTTGAGTTGGTGCAATTATTAAAATGCTAAATATGCACTTATTAAGATAATAGATTGTCTCTGCAAAGAACTAAGTATCCTGTCTGTTGTGACTGTAGCTTACACTTTTGTCTCGCTCTTTGACATGTCGCCTAAACATGTAGGACGACTCACACAAGCATAAATGAAACAACTCTGAGTATTCCTTTGCTGAAAAACAGCAAAGTTAAAAGCTTAAAGGGGACATATTCTGCTACAGTGACTATTTTTGAGCTTTTAACCATGTTCTAATAATGTTCCGTCATCAAAAACATACCTGGAGTTGCATCTAGCTTCATTCACACTATTTTGAGGAACGCTGGTTAGAAAATCTTCTCCCTTCGACTGTCAAAAGCCCTACCTGCTGAACTCCCTCCACTTTTTGATCGATGGCATTTTTCCGAGAATCTTGTGCTGTTTTAATTCCTTAAACCATTGCCAGACTCGCGCTGAGCATTTCTGCCATCTAACAATAACAGTGGCTGGTAGCTTAAAGGAAATATTATGCGTTTTTCATATTGTTATTAGCCTGCTCTAGAGTGTCTTCAGTTTTCACATGTGATGTTTTAGAGCTAAAAATAAAATGCGTTTACAAAGAAAAAATTTACTTAACTTAACTAATTTAACACTGCGTTGGAAGATGCCATTTTCACTTTGCTGTGGCTCCACCTACTGGCTGTAGAGGCAATTACACACATGTAAATGTAAACCCACAATGCTTTGCAATATGCAGTGGATCTGTTGAAGATGTACGTCGATGTAAACCCTCATTCGTCCAGGTGTGGTCCATCGTAGAAAGGGGTTCAGAGGTTGTCATCCGGACGCCGTTTAAAGATCGAGACGTTTCGACTTTTATCCAAAAGTCATTGTCAATCAGAGAGCTGGTATGGGAACTCAGGCTTATATGCTACTCTGAGTACTGGGAGTCCTGCCCCCAGGGAGGAGTCACTGAGTCCTGTCTTTGTTAGAAAATTGTTTGTTTGTCACCTGGGACTAGATTAATTGGTCTATCTTGTTGATTAATGGTTGGCCTCACCTAGTTTCACCTGTGGCTAAAGGTCTATTGTTATCTTGATAGCTGGCTGTTGCTCCCTCCTCACTGCTGATTACCTCATTAGCATTTGACTGGTCTATTGATCTGGACCAAGGTGTTAGGATGCTGTCATAAATTTTGGCTAAATTAAATCTTAAGCCCCCATTCCTGTTTAGAGACGGATTTTCTCTTTTTACAAAAATGGCCTCCTTTACTCCTCTTTCAAACCAGTTCTTTTCTCTGCTTAATATCTTCACCTCACTGTCCTCAAACGAGTGATTTGTAGCTTTTAGGTGCAGATGGACTGCACTCTCTTGCCAGGTCCTGTGGAGGCCGCTCTTCTGTGTTGGTACAGCCTTTTGTGCAATGGCTGTTTTGTTTCTCCTATGTAACGTTCTTTACAACTGTCCTCACTGCACTCTATCGAGTAAACTACATTGCTCTGTTTCTCTGTCGGCCTCTTGTCTTTCGGGTGGACCAGTTTCTGTTTAAGTGTGTTGCCAGGTTTGAAATGAACAGGGATGTCGTGTTGTCTAAAAATCCTTTGAAACTTCTCAGACAGGCCCGAGACATAAGGGATAGAGACCCCCCTCCTGCTAGGGTCTTTATCCTTTCTGTCCTGTTTCTTGGCTCTTCTGACTTTGTTAAAGGCCCAGTTGGGGTATCCACAAGCTGAGAGGGCACGTTGGACATGTTCTTCCTCCTTCTTTCTCCCCTCAGAGCTGGTGGGTACTTCATGGGCTCTATGTTGCAATGTCCTAATCACTCCCAACTTGTGCTGCAGTGGGTGGTTAGAACCGAATAATAAGTACTGATCTGTGTGGGTGGGTTTCCTGTATACTTCTGTCTGAAGGCTGCCTTCCTCCTCTCTGATTGTGGAGCAATCAAGAAACGCCAACCGGTTGTCCTTAGCATCTTCTCGGGTGAACTTAATGTATACATCCAACCCATTGATATGCTCAGAGAACGTTTCCAGCTCTTGTTTCTTGATTATCACAAAGGTATCATCCACGTAACGTAGCCAGAGGCTCGGAGGTGTGCCCAGGAAGGAGGTCAGCGCCTTTTTCTCGAAGTGTTCCATATACAGGTTGGCTACGATCGGCGAGACCGGAGAGCCCATAGCACAGCCGTGGATCTGTCTGTAAAAATGTCCCCTGAATTGGAAGTAAGTTGTGTTAAGGCAGATGTCCAATAATTGGCAGATGTGTTCAGGTGTGAGTTTGGTCCTTTCCGGTAGGGTTGAGTCCTCCTGCAGTCGCATCCTCACTGCTGCCACTGCCTCCGAGGTAGGAATACAAGTGAAAAGGGA
This sequence comes from Rhinogobius similis, assembly GCA_019453435.1. Lineage (NCBI taxonomy): Eukaryota > Metazoa > Chordata > Actinopteri > Gobiiformes > Gobiidae > Rhinogobius > Rhinogobius similis. The sequence goes on from CM033634.1 coordinate 27,074,776, forward strand.
CACCACATCATACGAGACCATAACGTCATCTGGGTCCATTCGGAGGCGTCTCACTTTGCTCACAAAGTGCTGTGTGTTTTCCACATGATGTTCTGAATTTCCCACTAACGGAGCCAAGATGGTGGTCAAGTGTTTAGCTACATTGTATGTGATGGAGTCCGTGCTACACACAATGGGTCTCAATGGGACATTCTCTTTGTGTATTTTGGTGTTTGGTGTTGAAGATGTAGTTATCGAGATTAGCATGGTAATGATGCTAGCGATGATTTAAGGACTTAAAACAGCAAAAGATTCTGCGATAAGTGACATCACACATCGAAGGAGTTCAGAGTTCAGTTTTGCAAAGGAGCATTCATCAAACAAATGGGAATCAAGCCAAATGCTACTCCAGGTATGTTTTTGGCAACAGAACAATGTTAGAACATGGTCAAAAGGTCAAAAAAGTACATTTTCCATAATATTTGTCCTTAAGCTATCACTAGACTCGCTCTGAGCGTTTCTGCTGTCTAAACACGATATCTGTGGCTGAACTTGTGCTACTTAACAAAGGCAGAAAGTCAATAAAGACAGTTTGGCATAAAATAGTATCTATAATAAGGCTCATGTGAATGACCAGATCTAAACTAAATTAAAATCCAGAAATCACAGACAAATTGTATGTACAAAAATGTTACATATCTGACTTTCCTTAAATTTGGGATTGAATTTCATAGTCGAGTGGATGGTCGGGGGTTCAAGTCCTGCTCTTTTAATTTACTGGATGTCATTCCCCCGTCTCTGCCCCATTTCGCGCTGTACTGTCCAGTCGGAGAAAGCGTACAGGTCAAAACAAATCCTTTAAAAAAAGGTTTGGGACATACATTTTTCTTAGAGAGGAGGCAGGAAAGTTGTGAACAAGTATGAAGAAGTTTGTGTTTTGTTCTTACGTACACTTTTAGCAACTTCACTTGGGATTAAAACCCAATCTAATCCCACACTAACCCATGTTTTACGAGGACTACGATGAGGATACTGGTACTGGCACTTGAGTTTGAGAAACACAGATCAAAAAGACAGCAAAAATCAGTCCATGTAGTGAGAAGACGACACAGATAAGCTGTGGATAAACGTCTGGCCTGTTTCCCTTGTCGCCTTCTCTCAGTCACTCTGCTTCCTAATGTATACGGTTGCTATAGGGACCCCAAAAAGATTTAATGGGGAGAAAAAAACACTTTGGAGAATGCAGAGAAACAGGGTGCCCATTGAGTGAGCTCGCAGTTCACAGGCAGCAGAAAGAGCGAGACAGAGAGAGAAAGTCTAAAGAAACATAGAAACATTCACGGCCGTTTATGAGTTATTGTTCATTCTACTTTAAGACACTTTTATTCCACAAGCACAATGCAGTACAGTAACCGTTGTATTTGTGTGTCCAGTGAGACTTGATCATAAGTACTGAGAAACTCTATAAGGACTTTTTATGAGTCGTATCGTTATGAGTGAAAGTGAGTCTTTGTTTAACGTAACTCCTACAATCGGCCGAGCCACTGTAAAAGATTATTTGAGTAAATTAAGAGATTAAAATCATTAATAAGGCTATTGTTATTAAAGGAGACATATTGTGCATAATCAAAAGGCGAGACACTAGTTGAATTGGAAAAACATCTTAAATTTAAAGATTTCAATTTGAAACTTCTGTTGTTTACTCATATAAATGTAAGAAAAACATGTATTACATGTTTTGCATTATGTTATGTTTTCATGTATAAATAAGGCATTTTATGTGCAAAAACGACACATATCTGACAAACAATCTGACAAACGTAAAAATGGAAATGTTTCTTGGTTCATTAGTTATGTAAAACTTTACAGAGGGGATTTTTGGATTTCTTATTTAGTTTCTGACTGTCCAAAAATTCTCATTCGCCTCCTTTTTAAAAAAACAACAACTTAAAACTTCAATAAATCAGGCTTAGAATTAGATACCAACAAAACCTTCAGGACTCTCTCATGTGTTAGAACTAAAAACAAAATAAACATCTGTATCCGTTAGTTAGTTAGTCCTGGTTTGATTCTGAGTAAGTCCTGGTTTGATTGTGGTTTAATCTTGGTTTGATTCTAAGTTAGTCCTGGTTTGAGTCTTCTTTAGTCCTGGTTTGATTCTAGGTCATGGTTCAGACCTGGGTTGGCAATTTTCCACCGGAAGAAGCATTTTGTATTTTGTTTTCCACAAAAATCTAATATAGCAGCAGTCAGTTCATCAGATCTAGTGTTGGGAAGATTTCTGTGCGACACCAAACTGAGAGACAAAAAGTGAAGTGGAAGAAGCCCAAATATACACCACCAGTGGGACGGGATCCACAGTTAGAGAATCATTCATGCCAGTCAAGTTCTAGAAACACTTCCGCTCTCCTAAAGCTAGCATGGTGTGAGAACAGAGTGATTTGTCAGAGCTGATGGAGGTTTAAGCTAACATGCCACGGGGATAATGAAACACAGCTGGAGCAGAGCTACAGTGTACAGCTCACACCGGGACGGGGGACGGGCGACAGACTCAGGGCACACACACTAACACAAGCAGAGGAACAGCAGCGCCTGAACGGCAGCAGACATGAGGAAAGTATGTACGCTTATGCTGATCTGTGACAAAGTACAGTAACGAGCCAATAAAACAAGAGGGAAACCAGTTCAGACCTCATCAAAGCATCTCTGGCATCTCTGACACAAAAAGAGCGTTATTTTTTAGTAAAATAAAGGTTAATGAATTAATCAAATGACAGGCTACATCACCTAACTAACAGCAGTCTTGGAGGTTTACAAAGTCCGGACGTTCAAGTTGCGATTTCAGTTCTGAATTTGATTTCTTGAGGTGCATGTGACAAGTTGTTGCTGTTTTATTATTTATTTCCCTTCTCTGCACCTCTACGCCCCGTTTATTTCTTAATTTTTTTGTTTATCTACAAATCTACGAAGGAAGTACATTTTTCAAACCAACTCTTAGATTACAGAAATTCACAACACAAAACAATCCAAAAATTCTACAACTCAAGACAAACGGGGGAAAAAATAAATAAAACAAACTTGGATGATATTAACAACTAAACAGAATACACATTTTATCTTAAAAGTCTAGAGAGCAAATACTCCATTTCTTCTTGTTATCATAACTACAACGTTAAAGTGCATTTTTTATTAATTTATACAATATTACAGATAGGCTAAAGTAAAGTCAAAGTAAGTAATGTGTAACTAATAACTTTTCCAAAGTAACTTTCCCAATGTTACTTCCTGGTCCTGAGGACCTGAGCAGCAGATGTGAAATAGATGCAATTCCACACTGTTACCTAGCGACCATATTGTAAACAACAACTACAAACAACCAAAATCCATATAAATGACACAATAATTATGATCTGACACTAATAATACCTGATAACACCTTTATTTGTTGAATGTTTAAACTGTCAGAAAAATGTGTCAGTTGAATTCAATTCAATTGTATTTTAGATAAAATGTCACTTATTGATGACATCACAGAGGGATTCTGTGTTTTCTGTGTTTCAAAAGTGGTAAAAGTTGTAGAATTACCGCTGACTACGCCATATTTGCTGTAACATTATAAACAGAACGGAATCTGTCAAACTGGGGACAAATAGGCAGAATGTTTAGTGAAATCTTAAAGTGCGTATCGCAGGTTTTTATGATTTTCTAATTTTGACTTTATTCAGTGTATTAATACATATTGTAAATATAAATTATAGTTTTACACCAATCAGGTCGCTTAAAAAATCTATTGAAAACTACAGAAAGTAAACAAATGGATGACATCACACTGGGGAGACAAAGGTTATGAATAATTTAGACAAAAGAAAATACTTTTTTGACCTTTTAAACGTTGATTCAACAAAATAAAGGTGTTCACATGTGTTTTTCTTTGTCAAATAAAAAAAATCTGTGACATTAGAGGAGTTTTGGTGCACTGTACAGGATGGTTTCTTGGTCATTTCCTAGTGTGATGTCATCATTTACAACCAGGAAGTAAAATTAAAAACCTTAAAAAAGCTAAACTAGAGCAAATTTTGTAAAGATTCAAGCATAATTTGAAATCTATTCATTGTAACTGCATTTTTATCAAATAAGTAGTCCAACCTGTCTCGGGCACTTTAAATACAATCATGTTCACTGCGTTTTAGTGAAATGTGTCGTATAACCGTATTAGGATTACTAACATTACATTTTCAATTCAAGCTGGACGTATCACTTCAGCGTATTTTATCCCCGTGTATAATTTAACAACTCCCTCTACTGTCCGTACCCCAATTCCATCTGAGCCCACATAGACTCCCCTTGTTTGACGCCACAGGAAACCCACCCCTGCGACTAGACTTTCATGTCCCAAATTCCACCCACTTACAGTACACTACTGCTCCGGCGGGTGGAAACACAAACAGGCCGTTTTTTGACAGCGACGGAACGCGTGACTAATGCTATTTCCTTTTAGGGTTTGGTGCAGTTATTTTAAGCGATCAGGACATGTGCTTTTTTTTTTTTTTTTACCGATAGCGTTCAAACCGGCTGGAGTTAGCGTTGGGGCACAGACTGGGGGTCTATCGGGCCGGGGCGGGTTGGAGAAGGGTAAATAAATGTTGTGGTTGGACTGGAACACTGGCTGCCCTCATGTAGCTCTAAAGCGCAGAGTGAAAGGGGCCAGTGTGCTGCTAAAGGTGGTGCCACTCTGCTCGGGGCGGGAGTGAGCACAAACTGGGGACTCAATGATTTTTGGAGGGTATAAAAAATGTACGATTGTGGGATTTCTATTTGTAATGTGTAGAATTTATTTATATGTCATGTCACGTCATATTTGTCATTTTGTAATGGAAGGTAATGGATTAAAAAGTACTTGAGGAGATCAGTGGTGTCACAAGAAGTTCTGGGCCCCATGGAAAAAAAACTTCCACTTTAAGCTTACTTTGTGTATGGATTAAATTGCAATGACTTGTTTTGCTTCTAAAATTCTGATTGTTATTTTTGTCTAATGATTAAAACAGTGACCTGAATAATCATGATTGACAATTAACTGAATAATCTTGACATCAAAATTGGTACCAAAGATGCAAATGAGGAGTTCAACTGAGAGCATAGTCTTAGATATTTCTACAGATTACTACAGATGAGTGGGAAAAAATCTTAAATTTAAAGGTATCAATTTGAAACCTCTCTGTAGTTTGAGCAAATATCTTCATCATATGTTCATATAGAAAAAGACATTTTATGTGTCAAAATGGCAATTGTAGATTTAAATCTGAGCATCAAACACACGTCCTGCTGAACTTCAGGAATTTTCTGACATATTTTCAGATTTCATACTGGCGCCATCTGCTGGCTGGATGCACTCAGTGTCATTTCATAGTGACTGAGGTCATAGAATGAGTAAGACACTTTTTTTGTTTCAAAACATGTATGCATGTTTAAAGGCTAACAGCAATATGAAAAATGCTGAATATTTTTCCTTTAAGTTACAATTGCATTCAGATTTACAACTGTAGTAAAAGTACTAAAGATCTACATCCAGGACACAAGGAAAGGTAAGTTCATAATGCAACAGCAATTAAAAGCTGTTATGTTATAACGTGCATTTCACAAAACTTCAAGGAAAAATATTATGGATTTTTCATATTGTTATTAGCCATTAAACATGCTCTTGAGTGCCTTAAATGTGCCAGCTCATGTTTAAATTCCGCCACAATTCTTCACAAAGCTTCACTTCAACTTAAAGTGCATATGACAGTTTTTTTCTCATTTTGATTTTATTAGGTGCATGAAAATTGTACATTAAAAAATCCAGTTTTACACCAATCAAGTGGTAGTTTGTGGAGAAAACGTGAAAAATCTGTAGAAAATTACAGGAAGTAAAAATCTGATGACATCAGACTAGGGAGACTCCATCCAAAGGTTATGCATAATTTACCAAAAATAAACAACTTTTTTTACACTTAAAACAATAATTCCTAAACAAAATTAAGGTGTTAACATATACTGACATATATTTTGATTTGTCAGATTAAAAAATCTGTGACATTTTATGTCATGTTTTCATGAAGAAATGAAAGGCATTTTATGTGTACAAATAGGCCAAAATTGCACATATTTGGGACATATGAATCTGAAAAACGGACAGAACCAGGTTTAAATTTCTTGGTTAATTTTGAACATATATTAGTATCAAACAAATTTACAGAGGGGATTTTGGATTTCTTATTTAGTTTTTGAGTAAACTAGATCTGACTGAAAATTGTCCTAAATATTCAAATTTCGCCTCATTTTTTTTACTTAAACCTTCAATAAATCAGTTTTAGACTTAGATTTCAAAAAATCCCTCTGTAGGTTTAAATATAAATCAAATTAGAAACAAACATCCAAACCAGTAAAACCCGTTGCCATTCACCATTTCACCATTTGTCCAGCAGAGGGCAGTACACCCCACACAATCGCCCTCCTTCCTGCCTGGCTTCACTCTGGAGCCTTATCTGTCCCTGGGAGCATTTGCATGGCCCTCTCAGGTGATTGCTCATATGTGCAGTTATAATTACGGCAGACTTTTATCTCTCTCATTACAGGGCGCCCTCCCGCTGCTCGGCACAAAGGCGACGATGGCGGCTGCGTCCCATTCCGCTCCTTTTGTTGGGCCCTGTAACTCTTGACTGCTCCCTAGATCTCAGAGGCCCGGAAGTATGAGCAATGTCCGCACTAATCCGCAAATAATGACAAGAACGCGCGTCGAATTTTACATACGTGCGGCCGAAAAAGTGGTTAATCCCGGTGGACGGACTCGAGAGGATAAACAGGAGGAATTGTGTGAGAAAATATGGAGTCAAGTAATGTCAAATGAAAGAAATTATGGTTATTAATTAGTATAGACAGTGGGAGAATGGTGGATCATTAGACTGTAACGGCACTCATTGAAAAGCACAATGGAACCAAAAAGCCCAGAAGCCACCAGGAGGAAGCACGGATTACAGAGGATAAGCCGTGTACTGTATATGACACAGCTACTGGTAATGTGCACATGCTTAGGGTCCAGTTATCAAAGAAAAAACATCAAAAGATGTGTTTTAAATAGTATGTGTGAAATAAAGAGTTGTTCAATAAGGTCTTCAAACCAGACATTAAATTTCTAGTATTGGAATAGCCTTCACATTTTGAAGGTTTTATTATTGAGAGCGTTATTATTATTAGGATCATTAAAATTTTTTTTTTAACACTTTGCACGTGTCGTCACGCCCTTCAGATTAACGCCCACTTTGCCTTGATGGACGGCAGAAGCGCTGTCTGTGCACGTAAAATAATGGAAACTCTGTTGGAAACCTGCCCATTAATCAGCTGATTTTATTAATAGTGATCTGTTGTGCATTGCATTGTAACTTTTTATCATTTAGCTGTTGATGAAGACAGAAGACTAATGTTACACTCATTTAAAAAAAAAGGTCAGGATGTGTGTATGTACATGTGATTCTGTGTATATATGTGAGCATGTATGTATATCTGTATGTATATGTGTATATAAATGTGCACATACATACAGTGCAGATATCTATGATATATGAATATCCTGCTGTAATTGTCACTATTTTAGTATCTTTGCCAATATTTAGTTACACCGCACACGCACACGCACGCGCACGCGCACGCACACGCACACGCACACGCACACGCACACGCACACACACACACACGCACACGCACACGCACACGCACACGCACACGCACACACACACACCTTTGTCTTACGTCATGTAATGTCATGTCTTGTGTACTTGTATTGTAATGTATATTCACAAACTACTTGGACAGAATGTTTTATTCAGGCAAATTCAAGTGAAAAGCATTATTTATTTGTGACTTTGCACAAGTAGCCCGCTCCTGTCTCACAGATCTGTCATTTAGAATAATCAAAATCAACCCTTTTCTCCCCTCAGATAAACTCGGAGTTTAGTGCTTCGTTCATTGATTCTGTAGAAATCGACGAGGTATTTCAGTCCACTGGATCAGCTTCTAAGCGTGCAATATTTACTTTCTCCAAAGATTGAAAACCAAAAGTATGTCCCACTTCGACCGACAACTAAACTGAACATTAATTATTAGTAACCATTGTCTAATGACAAAAAATTGACAAAAATTCCAGTTTTGGTCAGTTTTGTGCTTCCTGCAACGCTGCGTTCACACTTTCCTGCTGTCCGATATGGCACGCTCACGTGATCATGTGACGTAGATGCAAAAGGTCAATATCAATATGAATCTTGTTGAACACTGACAAAGACGACTGAGTTCATAAAAATACAACTGTAGTCCCCCAATGAACTTCACTTCCACATGGATACATTAAAAAAACTGTGAAGAGGAAAGTTTTGCAGAACTAACCTTTTTCATATGTTTCTTATTAAAGCTATTGGACCTGACCTGTACACTGTAAAAGCAGCACTGTGTGACAAAAATGAGACCAACGAGACAACCATTTTGACTTAGCTGTGGCTCCATCTACTGGCTGAAGAGGCAATTACACACATTTAAATATATACCCACAATTCATAGCAAAATAAAGAGTGGGTCTGACGCATAGAACTATAATTAAAACTGGAAAATGAACCCAAAATGGCGCCCTGTTCCTCCCTGTGGCGTGTGCTCATTGGCGATTGACCCCGAAAAGTTCTTTACTTCCGCGTTACTTCCTGATACGGAGGCTGCCATCTTTGCTTTAGGGCGCCACGTGACGACAATCCCCCATGATGCTTTGAGCGACATGAGCGATCATACAGCTTACAAGTTTTTGTGTCAACGTTAGCTTGTGTGATTGTATTCTTCATGTTAGATCACATATGAAAGCGTCTGAAATGAAATAAAATACAACTTACAGGTATCGCTAGTCTAACGTGCCACGTGCTTCTGTTTGTATCGTCCGACGCTCGTTCACGTGGCTCACACATGGTTACCTGTGATGTCACTTAACATATAAAATGTAATTTTGGTGATTTTAGAAACGGTAGAAAATAACGTTTCCTTCTATTTTATTTAAATACCGATAATAATTAAGTACTATCTGTAATTGTAATGTGCAATTTTAGAAAAAGGCTGGGCCCAAGAGGCTGCAGTACCTCACACGGCCACTAATCAATCTGGGACCACAGACAGAGGGGGCGTGCCTTATCCAGTTCATTTACTACATCCATGGTCTGATGGAGTTGTAGTTATCGTGATTAGACGGACAGAACGAGTCTGGTGATAATTTAAGGATTTAAAACAGCAAAAGATTCTCAGATAAGTGACGTCAGCATCATCTATGTTACACATCGAAGGAGCTCAGAACAGTTTTGGAGGGAGAGGATTTTCAAAGGAGAATTTATCAAACAAACGTGAATCAAGCTAAATGCTACTGCAGGTATGTTTTTGATGATGGAACAATGTTAGAACATGACTAAAAGCTCAACAGTCAATTTTGCATAATATTTGTCCTTTAACGTAAAAAAGCTAAACATGTCCTCCTTTGATTAAAACTCTTAAATGTCCTTTATCATGCTTTTTATCCATTATAATGTGCTCTCATCATTAAACCCATATGTTTAGTTGTAATTTGTCTCATTTATATTTTCTAAGTGTGACATACAGTGCTGGCCGGGCTGATGACAGGTCAAGAGCAAATACATCTACAACATTTCTATTTACTGTTATTTATTACCCCTTGTAAGTGATGAAATGTAGCCCCCCTGGCCCCCACACACTGGTGTAGAGAGCATCAGGAGCAGAGGCCCCGGGGCCCGTCCCCCTCTCTCACCTGTACTATTGTGGAGCCTCTTCCTGTCTTTGAATACAATGGGGTCAGAGCAATCACAGAACTGTCACACACACTCCATCATCCAGGCACGAAACACAGCACGGTGACAAGAGCAACAGTCAACAGTCAACACAAACTCATATGTGAAATATAACACCAATATGAGAAATGTGGACTGGGTTTGAAAGCCAATGTCCATTTTAACAATGTGGTGCATGACAATTGTATGTTGTCATTCTGTGGAGGTATAACATCTGAATTTGAATAAAAATACATGTGGAGAAAGGAACATTCTGATGGTGTTTTGGTGAACTTGGTGAATTGTGAGAAATGTTTAATATTCAAATAGAATAGATCAATAGATCAATAGATCAAATTAAGGTACATTTTTGTTCCCGTGGGGAAATTTGTTCTCTACATTTGACCCATCCTTCAGAGAAGCTGGGGCATCTCCTCAGGAGCAGATATCATCCAGGAAGTCTGATGTAAACAGCATACATTTTATACAACATTAAAATATGGGCTAATATATAGACGTTTTTATTGAAAATAGAGAAAATACTACTTTTTAATGAAAATTGGGATTTATTTAGTAATTTGAAATGGACAGTGCATTATACTGAGCATCTGTAACAGTGGTAACTATGTTAACCCTAACAGTGTTCCCTCATGCAAAACTGATTAAAACTTGAGAGGTATTTCGCTTCATCCATGCTTTTTGACGAATCTTGTTTACTAAGTCCTTCTCCCTCTGAGCCTCAGAAAATATGTTTCAAATTTCCCAATTTTGCATCAAACGTAGAATTTCGAGATACTGCGATATTTTTAAGTCCATAAATCATCAGCAGATGAGGAATGCTTGACCTATAATGTATGCTTTAAGTAGATACATTATTATTCATATTATCTATAAGTTCAAACCTAAAACATGAGATGCCAATTCTGATTCTGTGCACAGCAGCAGTTGGCTAATGCTAACTTTTATGAAACAAAACATAAAGAAGCAAATAATTAAAAAGGTATAGTTAAGACTACCTGACTATATTTATTTATAGATTACTTCAATTTTTAAATGTATTTTATTTTTATCTTTATTATGGTTAAAATTTAGCATTAGTGTTAGCATTGACCCACAAACTCCTCCATTTAGTGCCTGCGGGGGACATCCAGCTCACTGCCTGGATGCCTTCTTTAGTATTTCTTTATTTTAGTGTGACTGATTTTAGTGTGACTAGTGTAAATGATCTAGCCATTTTAAAAATAAATAACCAACTGAACTTCTGTGCACAGCCTATTGATTCTGTCTCTATCTTCTTGCGCTTCACAAAGCTATCCAGGTTATGTTATCCTACTGTACAACATTTGCTAACGCTGTTTATCCCGCCACCTTCCATCTGCCAATTCTTTACCCTTCAAGCGCCAAAAAGGAGGATTACAGACACTTATAACTCACTTTGGGAATGCCACCTCCGTCTTATAACCGCATTACAATCCAAGACGTTAGCGTTTCAAAACACTGGCTCGTCTCCAGGTTAAACCGCCTGTCACATACCCATGCCATTACATTATTGATGCCGCTTTGTACAATAGAAACAGGGTCATGACCTCTGCGGCCTCTCTTGTCCGGTCTGGGCCTGCTTTAGTGAATGGTCTCTCCTGGCGTTACCTTATATCTGCAGCGCCCCAATCAAGTCTGCCAGCTCGACCTTCTCAAGTTCCATAACCTATGATTAGCCATTTCTACCATTATGTATCCCGGCGTACATAATTTACGAGGACAGTTTTCTTAAAGGAAAGAATACGAGAGGGGAATCCCACCCAGCCATACGCAAAGGGCTTGTCTCGTAGTGAAAAAATAACCCTGCATTTTTAATTGGGCCGCGGTGTATAATTGATGAGTGGATGCAGGTAGTTCCATAAAGGGGATGAAATGGTGTGGAAAGTGTTGGGTCAGTAGTTTGTTAGGGATCGGGTGCTCGGGTTTGACAAAGCTCAAGAAAGAGGAGGCCATACAACGCTTAAAGTGGAGCAAGGAGTTTAGCCACAATGCGCTGGTCAGCTATTGTCCGAGAATATTTTGACCGAGAGAGTGATATTTGAGAGCCATGTTTTGTTTCACAGCTGATGGGTCGAAGCCTGTTGTGTTTACTGGCAAGTAGGGCTGCAGTCGACTTAAGAAATTCTTGATCGAAGACCTCTCTGTATCTGACCCAAACTGCAATGAAAAAACCACAGGAAGTGCACAGGAGTTCATGCTAAAAAATGCCAATTTATACAGAAAAGCACTAGGAAACAGTGTATTTGTACATTAGAGATTTATAAATGAGGTTAAACACATGATTCACTCCAAAATCTTAAGCTAACTCACTCCATAGCTGCACATTTTCGCTATTATTGACCGAAGAAAAATAAACGAACTAACTATTAATGCTGTATACATCCTTTTAATTGAAATAAAATAATTAGTCGACGAATAAAACTTTTGGTTGACTAAAACACCAAACGATTAATCGACCAATCGACAAAAAGACTAGAGCCCTACTGGCAAGACACTCACTCGTGCTGCAAACTGGTAAGCGCTATGTGTTGTACGAAGTAGCCGTGTAAGCTAGGGGACTAAAGACGTACGTAGTTTAAGTGTGAGGTTTTAGAAACAAATACAGATGTTAACAGTTTGAAAGTTGAGGTAGTAAAATGTTTATTTGTCCCACAAGTTCAATAGAAATATGCAATCAAGAATCAAGATAAATAACTATTAAAAGTAGACTAAATCTAAACCAACACTGTACACAAGACAACGAGGCTACAAGACTTATGTACAATAGGTGGCTATGACTATGTTTATGTGCTGTGCAGAGTATGGACTCAAAAAATAGCGGATAAAGTGACTTAAGTGTAGTGCACTATGGTGGACAGTGTTATGAAGTAGCTAAATACATGTAACAAGAATACGTGTTAAGGTGAGACAGTGCAGGTGAACAGGAAAAATCTTCAGTTTAAAGATATCGATTTGGAACTTCTCCTGTAGTTTACTCACATAAATGTTAGAAAAAAAAATATTACACATTTTTCATCATGTCATCTTTTCATGTAGAAATAAGACATTTTGTGTGTAAAATGACCAAAAATGCAAATATTTGGAACATATAAATTTGAAAAATGGACTGAACCAGGTTTAATTTTCTTGGTTCATTTTGTACTCATATTAGTTACAAAAAACATTACAGGGGGGATTTGGGATTTCTTATTTAGTTTTAAGTAAACTGGATTGGACTGAAAATAGTCCTAAAAATTCAAATTTCACCTCATTCTTTTGACTTACAAGTTCAATAAATCAGTTTTAGAATTAGATATTTAAAAAAATCATTTTGTCAAAATCTTGTTGAGTCCAAGATCCAAGTTTGGTGTCGGTGGGATCTACTTTAAGTGGTGATCCTTATGTCCCGAGGGGAGAAAAATGCATTCAAAAACTGTCTTTGAAGTTACAATGTCCCATAGAAATAAAGTGGATTAAATGGAAGAATAAAACATTTTAAAGAGTACATTGGACACGCTTGTTGTTTCCACATGAAAGCTGATATGTTGAGAGAGCAAACTGACCAAAAAACAAAACATTTAAAAAATGAGTTTTGCTTGCAGTGTCTCGCCTAAGAATACTAATTGAACTGTTTTAGGTACAGTTACTCTTTCTTTTGGTGGTATTCAGAATACAGTTACTTTTCTAAAATTAGAGGAATACATTGTGGTATTTGATCATGAATTTAAGCTTCAACCACAGCTCTTATAGTGAGTCCATGTCCAATTTTTCCTTTTCTAATTTGTGATAAATGTTCTCTTCTCTTATAAATAAATACTTTTTTTTCGCACTATAATATAATGAAACTCAAGCTGAAAGTATGCAGAATAGTACTCTGATTAAACGAAATATGTAACAAAATATATATTTTTGTAGGCATTCAGTATTCTGTAACATTTTCCAAGTATTCCCACCGTGCAGCATAAGGACAGAACAAATAACTAGTGACGTTAGTGTAATATACCATTATAAGTGATAATGATTATGGCTTTGTATTGTGCAGCTTATGGACAGAATAAAGGCAAGCCAAGCCAAGACAAGGCAAATTTATCTGTAGAGCACGATGCAGACACACAGTAATTTACAGAACAAGAAAAGATGCATTAAAATCACAATACAAACAGATAAAAACTTTTGTCATTAGACAACATATTAATAATTTAAAATTGACTTTAAAAGAGAAGAGTGTAAAATAAATAGCAGGTAAAGAGACATCTATAAATGGATGGTCGATTTAAAGGTGCTGTAACTGTTTTTTATGGTCTTAAACCGGTAAAATCAAATTCACATTCGCGTTTTTGTATCTGTCTAAAGGTATTCCTCACTCTCACAAGGTAAAGCTAACAACAGCTAGCATGCTAACAGCGCACTTCCTGGTTCTCGGACAATAAACCGTGAATCAAGCTTGACAGTTCAGAACACACCAAACGGGAAAAAGAACGTCAACAACATCCACATTCTTAATTTTCATCATATATATATATATGTATATATATATATATATATATATATTTTTTTACATTTATGCGATCCGATTTGTTATAAACCACCGTAGCTTCTCTCTTTTAATCCATTCACACACAGCCCCTGCCAACGTTTGCACCACAAGCACCCACACTTCCCCAAAATTTAACTTTTCAATTGCCAAATAAACCAAACAATAATTGGTTTGATGAAGGTTCTATGCCAAATTAATAATATTACTGTAGTTTAGATTTGGATGTAAAATGGACGTAGAGACATTTATTCAATATAAGCTTCAATGCACAGGCTAAAAACAGTCCAAATCACAGACGTCTGAGTTTGCTAAAAATGCAGGAGGGGAAATTTAGGGGGAATTTTTACAGACAGTTTTACAGACATGGACGATTTGCACAGGACTAGTGACACAGACAATGTTCGTTTTTATAATTTCTCCGAGATCCCGAGGTAAAACTAATCCCGTACGAATAGGGCTCATGTTTTGTTTTGTAAAATAGTGGCCTAATAAGGTTTCTTACCTGGAATAATATGATACCTCAGATGTCCTACATTTTCATTTTGCTTTCACTTTCTTTGACATATGTGTAAAACGGTGGGTGGATTTAAGGTTACAAAGGTGGCCCACAGAACCGCTTCTGTGTCCCTCTTGAGTAATTCTTAATGGCTGTGTTTTCATCTGGCTCTGGACAGTAATGACCAGCTCTGAGTGGCTGACCATGGGAACACTTAAATCCCCTTCAGTCTGCGGCGGTGTCCCCAGCTTTCACACACACTTCACACTCTCTGACCGAGGCTGCTCTTTGATTCGCCGCCTGTGGAACTTATGACTGTTTTAATGAAGGCACAAACAGTCAGTGTGTAGTGACCAGCGTGGGGAAATCCGGATGTGCACATAAAGAGAGTTAATGCTTTTCTTCCTGACAACGCAAGAGTGGACACCTTTGGTCACACGGGCAAATTGTCTCGGCAAATTGGAAATGTCAGCTTTAGAAAAAAAAGTCATATGTTTGCCATTTATAGTTTCACGTGAAAGTCTATATTAGTTTTTTTATTATTGAGTTTTTAAACCTTATTAACATGACAGAGAAAATAAGAAAGGAAAGAAAGGAAAATAATACCAAAAACGAAAGAAAAAAACAAAAAAAACTGCAACTAAAGTTAAGGCACAGACAGACAAAGAAAACGTTCCATTTGGTCTCAAGTTTTTCAAATGTACCAATTTTTAAATAAAGTCTGAATGTCATTTGTCCCATTTTTCTCTTGTCTGTTATTAAGTCTGTCCTGTCCTTGACAGTTAGCTTGGTTGGTGTCCTCTAGTTTTTTTGTGATGGCCTTTTTAGCCGCAGCCAAAAGCACACTCCAAAGATATCCATCTTTCGAATCCATGGCAGGGGTTTTGGGGCCCACAAACATAGTTCTGAAATCAAGTGGGATGGGAATGTCTGTAACGCTTTGATGATTTCATCCAATATTTCTGAGCGACAGGATGGTCCCAAAACACATGGTAATAATGCAGCCACAGTGGAAAACATCTCTTATAATCTGTTTAAGTATGCTGCATATTCTGTTTAGTTGTAGTAGATTTTTCTGGTCTGTATTGGATGGGCAAGGTGTGAAAAGGGGGTGAAGAGTGGGGAAGTGGGGAGACACGTTCAGTAAACCGGTAACAGCACATAGCACAGCTTATGCAGCCAGACCACTATACTGTTGTGATACACCATGAGGGGCTATTTCAAAGTCCATGGATGTTTTTGATTGTACTCGCCGGGCAATGTGCAGGGATGGTTGTTAGAAGGAGGATGAGCTTTGGTGCATCTGGAGTTACATTTTCCTTTATTTATGGCGTACACATGCATACAGTATTTGCTGTCAAGTAAATACAGAACTAAACTTCTTGGAATTTATTAGCAGCTCAGCAGTTCCTACTTTTGCTCTCAGTGTTAGGAAGTAACAAAATATATGATCATTCAGAATGCTAAGTCAGTGCTTTTATTGTTTGAATGGTGTAGTGTTATATAAATTGTACTTGATAGATTAATAATTATGAGTAACTGTATTCTGGGACACATTTGGTGGTTCAGTTACTTTCAAGTCAAAGGAATACATTATATTTTATCCTGTAATTTAGATTTCAAATTGCATGTTATCATACTAATCAGTGATACATAAATGCAGCAGACACAGTGTCACAAACATAAAGCTGTTTTAGTCAAGTCATGTGTTTACAGTATAATTTTGTAACTCAATGTGAAGGTATTTTAAATATTCAGAATACAGTACTTTGATTGGACCATCTGACAGAATATGTTAAAAAAATATATTTTAATGCAGGTATTCACTATGGAGTAACCAAATCCATTTTCAGAGTATTCTTCCCACATGAATTCTACATTTTTAAGACCTCTTTGTGGCTCTGAAACCTGATCTTTAGTTGTTCCAAACTACAGCTGTGTGAGCAGCTGAACCTGCTTCATGGAGGACTGACATTTAGTGAAGACACATCTCCTGTGTTTGGGGAAAAGACTGTCTGTTTGCTCTGCCTCGGGCCATTTTCCCACCACTATCAAATGAGAAATAAATCACAACCAGAGATATCCACAAAGGCAACATCTCAAACCAAATTTGACTACACCGTTTGTCAATTATGCTGCTTTTGAAATATAGCATGTTTAATATGACTTTAAAGGAGAAATATTCTGTGTTTTTTTCAAGTACGTAATGTTGAACTATAACATAAGTACATCATCACTTTACACTTTGTTCATTGTAAACCACAATATTGATCTAAAACGGCTTAATAATAGAAACAGGTACCTGGACTTCTTCAAAACTGCAGAACTGATAAGCCCCGCCTCTTCATAGTGACAGTTCACTGTAGCAAACAGCAGATTGTCAATTTTTTTTAAAAAGTGACTATGGAACATTTTAGAACCCTACACGTGTCACTTGGAGTCTTAATTTATTTGTTCATAAGCACAAGAATGTGGGCGGGGATAGGGGGTAGGTGAGAACAGGAATTTTCTGAGCACTCGATCCTCAGTTGCAGGACATTACCAAATTACACAAACATAATCAAAATATAGCTGTGAGAAGTCATAATGAGGAAATACTGATGTATAAAACGTCTCCTTTAATGAGCTTTTAGCCTTACTTTCATAATAGTTTCTTTATCAAAAGTAATCAATTTGTTTAAGCTTTGGTTTCTTTTCAGTCGGTGCTAAAAGTGATGTACCAATCAAAATGTTTTAATAAAAGAAAGTGAAAAGCGCCCGTCTAACTACAGTAGAAGTTGGATCCTGGTCCTGACACATGCAGGTCTGTCAGCTGTCTGTGGCTGGTGTTAGTCACAGTGGAGCGTCTCTACAGTCATGGTGGTATTTTGACAGATGTTTCGCTGTGATGACACGTTCCTCTCGTCCTCCGGGATCAATGTCTGTGGCGTTCTTGTGCCGATGTGATGTTTATCTGTGGTGATCAATCACACTGTCGACAGCGCGAAGGCTCGTGTTACCTGTCCCTGTGCTGCCGTCTGCGGCCGCTCCACATAGCCAGGTGAGGAGGATTATCCGGCCTGGCAAAGGCTCCTACGCCGTCACGACTGGGACGATCATTGTATCCCCTGCTTGATTTGGAAAACATCAAATCAAATATTGGGTTTCTCCTGTCACATACATTTCTGGCTCTCTTAAATGTGCAGTGGGCTCCCTGATGTTTAGTCTTTGAAGAATACGAAAAACATAATTAGTTAATTTAAAACAGTTTGGGTAGGTTCAAACTTATTCCTTACAGTCTTGATGCATTTCTCGTATTCCCCGCAAGAAGAGATTTCACAACTTTTAAAGTCCAGAGCGGAGTTTGGACGTGGGCTAATTCCATTGCTAAAAACAACTAGCATGCTAACAGTGTCCCAGCGTTACTTCCTGGTTTGCAGATAATGAAACCGCATTATAATTAGACGCAGACAGCCCTCAGCAGTCTCATTTTTACCCTAAAACCTGCTTTTACAATATGTACTTAGGCAAAACAAAAGTTACCTTATTACATTAGAAATAATTAACTTTTATTCATATTTTATCTTTGACTCATCTTGGCTATTCTAAATAAGTTATAAGTGTAACCCCTAACCAGCCACAGTTCTTTAACATTTTGAAACTGTGAGATACTAAGCTAGTTTAGTAAAAAGTGACCAAACGCAATATACTATATTATATATATATTTTCTCTGAAGGATGAGTTTGTTAACACAACTTTAAGGACACAGGTGTTTTACCATCACATAGGGTGATGGTATTCTATTACAAGCGGCATGAAGTTTGGTACAGGAAAACCCTATTGTGATTTGGAACTGTGAAAATATATATTTAAAACAACAACATTTGCTACCACAGCCGCAAATGTTAAGCTGCTGTTGTGAGGCAGAACTGGTTTAGGGGGAAAATTGCTCTATTGCTTTTTTGTCACATCATTCTTAGAGAAGAGCCAAGAGGTTGTTTTTTTTTTGACCAGTAACCTTGAAATAAATATTTTATTCTCCTCCTTGATGCTGAGTTTGAGAAAAGTATAACGTGTATGCTTGGATTGCAACTAATATTATTTGTGTTAAAATGTTATACGACAATGTAGCAGCATAACAGGATACAGAAACTATAATAATAATGTGTGCTACTCATAATCTTTAATACTTAAATACTAATTCTTAAATGTAATTATTCTGTTACACATAAACTGCAGTACACTCAAATGTATTTCCATAAAAGTTTCTGGAGGTGAAACTGATCTCAAGATCCATTCATGTTTTGTTAACAGGCCCTAAAACCCCAGTTAGCAACGCTACGTTAGCGGCTGACTAAGTAGCAACTGAACACTGTACGACTAATCTGTCCGGTGTTTGGGCTAACCACAACCCAAAACCGCTCTACAGTCTCACACTTAAAATGAATGATTAATGACGGCGCGTACTCACCACAAACGGCCTGAGCCTGGATCTTCTCCCTAATGCAGGTGTCAGTGATCCTCCGTCAGCTCTGCCTCAGCTGGTTTTAGCCCGGGGAAATGCTTGACCGGACGCCTCCTCGTACCGCGTGGTAACAGTGTAATCTCTCAATTCTTGACACAGCAAATAAACACGAGCCGCGCAACTTTATCTGCTGCTTCCTTCCACATTGTCCCACTGACAACTTTTAAAGAGGAGCCCCGGGCGTAAAACAGAAGTGGAGACATATTGCTAAGGTATCAGGCCTGCAGGTGCTGTAGCGGAGGACTGAAGGTTAAGTGCACGTAGTAATATTCACAAAAGCAACTTAACAGCTCGGGATAACGTGACAATTCAGACTCTTCCGTTCTCAGCCAATTGCTTGTTTAAGTATTTTTATAAAAATGTTGACAAAAGAAATGTCAGCTAATAAAAATCACCACTTCCAGTAGTTCAAAGACTTGTAGACTGTTAAGTCAGATTAGTCAGTTTGTATATTTAACATGTTAGTCAGTTTATATATTCAACATGTTAAATTATACATTGAATCTACAATTTATATCCAAACAAGGCCGTAATGAAAGAAGCTCAAACATAGAAGGTTTTATAAAAGTAACTTCTTATCGCAACTTGGGTAACAATGTATCAAGACTGTAAACTTTACAGCCATTTATTTGATTTTATTTGTAGCTAGTAAAGCTTAACATTTGATTTTGTACATTGCGTAATATTTTTTCTGAACAATTATGCAATGGTTTATTCTTTTAAAGCATCACCATCAACATCCCATTTCTTTTAGTCCTAAAATAGACCAGCATTGATGTGTCATACAGTAAAAGTGCCATCATTATTGCAAATATTTCATAGTAGTTAAACTGGAAAGGGTCAAATGTGGCCTATTACTAAATGATTGAATTAAATGAAAGATAGAGGGACATATCTTAGTGTTTCGTGGGAGTCTAAATGTATGGACTAAGCCATTTAAGATCATTGTTGCAGTTTACAATGAGTAAAATACTGTAATTTATAATACTAAACACCTGAAAAAAACAAAAAAAACAATGTCTTTTCTAAGTGTATGGAGTTTTTTTTTTCACAAAAGCTTGCACATCTTTACCTTTAACTGTTTATGTGAATGTAAACTAGAGACTGTAGTACGGTAGGTTAAACAGATGAACGGACAAAAACAAAAAAACGTGAGACGCTTGCACTAAAGCCAGAGCAACAGCTAATGGGATTAGAGCTGTGCACTGAAAACAGCAGACAACTGATACCGCTCCACAACTTTCACTGGACGCTTAACAACTACCACAAGGTGTACAGCAAGTAGTTGTAATTTTGTAAAATACATATATAACACATGACTTCTAATGGGGCTTTCAATTAATATTTTACACTTTCATAACAAAAAATCATACACATCATATGGTCAAGTGGTTAATTAGGTAAACAGAGCAGAGACAAAAACATTAGTCAGTTGATGAAATGGATGTAAAATATTGAAAAAACACAGTGTTTTAATGCTAATGTAAACTCACTCCTTGTTCATGCCACCATTTTAAGCTCAATCTACTCTCTATTTTAAAGCTTTGCAATAAAAAAGTGTGACTAAAAATTTGAATCAAACCTAGAATTCTTTGACATATAGCCTTGTTTATGTTCCATACCTCCGACCACCTCTAAGTGGCAGCATTGGCCTACATTACCCACGCTGCTCTGCTGTGACTGGGACGTAGCTGTCAGGACAAGGCTCTGCACAAAGGAGCAAAGTTAACCACCAGCATTACACTTTTACATGGACTTCTATTTGCGAGAACACGACTCTACGCTGTTACGTTTGTCCACTTCTACTCCCAAACTCGTCTTGGTACACTAAGGTAAGTTCCTGCAAAGTATCTATCTCGTACACATCATGTTCTTTGCCCAAACAGCTTGATAGTGGGTGGCTGGGTGGGCCGCAGCTCGCTTCAAGGATATCAAATGTTCATAAGAATACAGTAAGAGCCCGGAGTACTCTGATAAGTGTCCCGCGCGGTGGAGGAGTCCGTGGGATGGGATACAGAGTTTAATAAAGTGAAGTGAGGTGAGCGCCGGGCCACACAAGAAAGTCCCAAGTCTGTCCCAATGCTGCTTTGTCCCACTGGCCTGACTGTCCCACACCTGTCAGCAGTTTTTAATGTCAACTTTGCATAGTGTTGTAAGAGGCGCCCACCAAACTTGACTACTTTGTTACTTGGGAAAGGATTCTTGGGAAAAAAGAAAGACCTATGAGAAGGATCGGTGCAAATGCTTTCTTCCATTTTTATGACCATTTTGGGGATTTAAATTTGACGTTGATTACTGATTAGACAATGTACAGAACGCTATAAGGAGTACACTCAAGAATTTGCAAATGTTTTGAAATTAAATACTGAGGGCTAAGGAACTTGTTGTCATGCTTCTCACATGAGACTTTTTTTTTCACATTCAAAAGCAATGCTATTATAAAATGGCAATTAAGAGTGTGCACATTTACGTGTTAACCAGAAATAACGTTACAAATTTTGATTTATATGATCATTTCTATTTTTGCAAAATACACGATCCACTAACATCAATTTAATCTAAGTTTTAAGTATCATTTAAATGTTCCCTGAGTAAAACTGTTCAAATCCTGCAATTGGCTTAATGTTAATACTGTAATTGTGGTACCATTGGTTAAGTTTTACAGTTAATTACTGTATCTCAAATCGAATTACACCAAATCTGAGAACAGGCATAATATCTAAAGGAAAATGTCAAATTACCCTATATGTTGTTAGCATTTCTTTAGCACGTATGTGTTGTACTGGGCCACAACATCAGTTTACTCATATTTTATTTAATGCTGTAATTCTGATAAAAGTTTTATCAATCTAACCCTAACCAAAAATTACACCATAACTAAGAACTAGCATAATATCTAAAGGAAAATGACTAATTACCCTTAATGTTGTTCGCATTTGTTTAACACGTGTGAATTGTCCTGGGCCCAACATAAATGTACTCAGTTTAAAGTAGTTATTCTTCCACATTTAAAAAAAATTTGAGACACATTTCGCATTGGTGTTTTGATATTGTATAGATTTTCTTTGTCATTTCTTACCTGAGTTGTACATACCAGAATCCGTAATGTTTACACGTATAGCGTTAGCTTGTCTGACAGCCAACACTGAGCCCCCATTGCACTGTTGTTTTATACGGCTGCCTCACGTATAGCTGTGGGACACCGTAGTCAAATCAATCCGAGCTCGCAATTCCCTGCACATTCCAAGCGTGCTGTGTTCAATCAATTCACAAAAGTGCGTAAAACCAGCCTCTGTGTTTATCTACACTGAGGTTCCCGTGTAGAATACAGTCATCTTTAGCCTTTACGGCGCACTGTAATTGAATCAAGTCATGATCTTTCATCCCCGTAGTTATTTTAAGACGCGAATGACACGACAAAAATTGAAATGCGCCCCCCCCCCACCTCACCACCAATACTATACGTCTTTCTCTCTACTTTCCTCCCCTCTTTTTTTTCCCATTTCGACAAAAGGTCACAAATTCAATCAGCACCGCCGCTATTGCCATAATAATATATGTATGGGAAAACAGCTACAGTTACTGGGCGTCCGAATTCTTGGGCTGCCTGCGGTCATTTGGTCTCAGTGAAGAACAGAGGCGTCTCTCACTCGAGTTATCCATTAATCCCACCGGCGGAGGGGGAGAAGTGCTCTTTTAGGTGGCCAAGTCGCTCTGCAGCGTTCACCGTATAGCGCTAAGTAGCAATGAGTGGGGTGCTTACTGCTGAAATTTAATGTGGCGGTTAGTTGAGGTTTAGCGAAAGTGGTGTTTTACGTAGAAGTTGGGTGGATTGTCGCTTTCAGAGAGCAGTCGAAAGAGATTTAAGTTTCGAGTGTAAATCTGGTTGTGAAGTGCAGATTTGAATTAGGACGAGGTGTTGAAATAAACGTGTTGCGTAAAATATGGGTGATGCAGAAAAACTTGAGAATGTCGTAAAAAAGAAAAGAAAAATTACACTACAGAATTTTACAATGTGGCTATATTGTTAAATCAATAATGTAAATGACAAAAAAAATCTTGAAAGTTACTGCTGACTATTTGTCTGTTTTTTAACGTACATGCATTTCACATCAGTAAGTAATAATATCAAAGTCTTGTGTTACGATTATTGTAAAAGTAAGAGTTGATCATTTTCCAACTATTCACAATTATTCACACCACGGTAGATCATTTTCTTTCATTCACATTGTCTAATTGATCATCATTCTATTTAACTAGCTTACAGAAATCAAAGTTTCTGAAAAATGAAGTATTTTAATGTATACATGTTTAGCGCTGGCAAATATGTCGCAATACTTAAATGTATTATCTACATTTATTACCTCTTTTATGTCCCAAAATTGTGTAAATTGTATGCAGCTGTAGTACTTTTACACGACTCGCAAATTGGTGCAAAAGTATTATTTTGAGTACTTTTCGTCAAACGCAACACATTCAATGGTTAAAGTCTGTTAAACCTGACGATTCATGTCAACAATTCTTAAATACAATTAATTTACAATTTGTTACAGTAAAAAAAAAGTCATCATTGTACCAAACTATATTAACGTATCTCAGCTTATTGTATTATTTTTTTCCCCCCCGCATTAATTCTTCTTTTTTTGTTATTTTGTCTTTCAATAAAAACGCACTCTGTTTTCCCTAAATGATTCCATCCTCTTCTGTGGCGGTATCTAAAATTAATCAGAAAAAGTAAGCAGGTAGAATATTAAGCTGATGATAGAGTGAGAAGAGCTGCCGAGGAAACAGTGAAAATGAGGAAGTTGAGACAAGCAGCTTCATTAATGCAGCCTCAGCGCTCCCATTAGGACGCAGCAGCAACACAACGGCTCAGACAAACACTTACACATAATTACTGTAAAAAGTAACACGTCTCCTTCAGTGACATTCACCTTTAGAGAAGCGTTACAAAACAGAAGCGTGTTGGATGACATGACTCATTAAAATACACACATACGCGGTTTTCTTGCCTACGGTAAAGCAACAGAATTTGTAAAGCAGGTGGAAATCAGAAGTATGTAAGTAATTTTTTGTAATTTACCTATTTGACCATTTTTCTTTTATATGTAAAATAATAATAATTTTAACAAAACAGAAAATAAAATAGTGTACATTATTGAGGAAACACTGAGTCTAAAAACGGTCACAAACTCCCTGTATGCTTAATGCTATTGTGGCCAGTAGAGGGCACATAGACTAAATTAAAGCAGTTTAAATGAAGCCACAAGCATTAGCAGTTAGTAGAATGACATTATTACAAACAGATACCATATATGAACGTGTAAATCCATGTCTTATTTTGAATATGAAGTTCTGAAACTTAATTTAAGTGATTTATTGCCTTACGTTTTCATATGGCACATCAAATAATCAAGGCCTTTGTTAAAAACATTGTCAGAAACTCAATTTAGGATTAATATTCTGACCTGAATGTGGTTTTGCAACAAACACACAAAAGAAAAATACCTGCAAAATATAAAGAAACATATTCTTCAATTTCTCTGTATTTTCCCCACACAAATGCCATGCAGATATTACAAATCCACATCTCCTGCAACAGAAAGACAAAAAGCCCATTTTCTCTGTGTTGTGTTCCTGGCTTCCCCCAGCAGCTCTCTTTAAAAGCCTTGCATCTATTACCTTTCAGCGCGTAAATACCTAATGCTGGAAACATTTGTCAATGTATGCAGCTGGCTGAACAGAATAGATTATTAGGAAGTGAGGGAAAAACACACAGCGCTTTTTCCAACACCACCAGGCTCAGCTACACTGCAAAAAACAATCTGTAAAAATGACTGAGTTCAGAATATTAATCTTGATTTGATTAGTTTTAATTAGGGCGGTGACGATACATCAAAATGTCACTACAGTGAACCGCTGAATCAATACTCTATTCCTTTTTGTGTATTTCACACCACCAATTTCAGACTAAAGGGAAGTCATGACATCAAAGTTTTTTGTTATGCTTATTGTAAAAGCAAAATTAATCATTTTCGATTATTCACAGTTATTGACACCATGGCAAAAGAATTTCATTCTCATTGTGTTATTAATTATTATTCCATTTGATTAGCTACAGAAATCAAAGTTTCTAAAAGACAGAGTTAAGTACATATTCAATAATAAAGTACTATCTATATATAGGTTTACTTTTTATATTGAATTGAATTAACACATTTTTGCTTCTAAGTTATCAATAATTGTTATTTTAGTTCTCATCATTATATTGTGACCAGAATACTCACTCTCTCGAATTCAGACAGCACTATTTTGTTGCATTTAGAAAACGGAAAATTTGATTGTGAAATATAATCTTCTATATTTCATGAAAACATTTGTCTATAGTGTTTCCCAAAGCTACTCTTTATTGTACATAGGTTTGATATCACAATCAGTTAATTACATTTTGAAGTAAGTTAAAACTGCCAACACTATAGTCTTGTGATGTATTCACTTTTTTGAATTTATCAATTTGGTTTTCATGAATTAGATAAAGTATTGAATACACTTAAATTTAACCGCAGTTGTCTTAACCTCAGCAGATCATTTTGATAGAAAACTTTAAACATATAGTGCATTAAATCAGCTTGAGCCTAAATAGATCCAAACAAGTTAAGTCTCCTCAAATTAAGATCTATGTTAACTTATAGATGGTATTTTTTGCAGTACACCTTGACAACAACTGCAAGCAGTATATCTGCAAATAAATACATAATAAATACATCCCAGCTATTCTTGGACTAAGCATGAATTGATGTAATGTTTTTTGGAGTGTGAAGACTTTCTATAGGGGTATTGTGTCTTTACATTCAGTCTCATTATAGATTTACAGCGTACGCAGTGTAGCCTGCTCGCTCTCAAACTCTACGGTCAACGCAGCAGAAAAGCCCCAGCATGTGCAGGCTCTTATTGTGAATTATTGAAGGAGACAAAATGTGCTCTTATTTTGAAAAGGGAGAGTTTATTTAACCTGTCAATGGATGGATTTGAGAATTTTGAAGAAGGCTACAGGGTGCTTGAACTTCTTGAAAATGCTTGAATTCTGCTACATTGTTTTCAAGTTTGTTAAAGTGCTTGAATTTAGAAAAAAAAAGTGCTTGAAATTTAAGCTTTCCGGTCTGTATCTTATGCATTTTGACAATAAACAGCACAGATAGACGTAAATTTGTTTTTTTTAAGTACTGTAAAACTGCGGATACGACTTCTTTGAGCTTGTATTTTAATATTACACGTGACCCTTCAAAATTATTTTTGCACTCACCGTTTTTTTGTTTTTTGTCACTGGAAAGTTGGAGCAGACTGACCAGTGAACGAGCCGCGAATGCGCTTGTGTTTCATGCATATTAATGAGTTACCTGATCATTTATGCCACGTTCTAAAATACTAAAAATACAGAAAAGCAGGAGGTGCTGAAAAAAACGTTTGTGTCTTCCTTGAAGGTGCTTGAATTACGAATGTACAAACCCTGAGACCAAATGTTGCGCTTATTTTGAAGGACACTGTTTGAGGCAGTTGTTTAAATTGATTTTATGACAGTTTTGTGCACGAAATATTGGCTGCTGGTGGTTAATACAAAATAAATTATGTGTCACTGAAAAAAGGGTTAGATTGTAATTAACAGTGCAGATATTGAAATGTTCACTACAAAGCAAAAGGTAAATAAATAAATAGAAAATAAAATACCGGGTTGCACTCAAAATTAAATATTAGAAACTGAGGGTGAAAAAGCTCTTATTTCGCAAGTTCACATAAATTGAGTCTGAAAAGGTGATTAGCTCGATAGGTCAAACCGCTCCAGTGTTTGCAAACAACTTTGTAACAGCAAATTAGCAAAAACAAAAGGATTATAGGATTTGAAACGAATCAACTTCAAGTGGTTTACAGCTCGTTCTGTCAAATGTTCAGACGATGTTAAGCTGCAGCAGTGCATGCATTTTACAAGAGGCTGCTTTGCAAAAAAAAAAAATAAAGCAAAAATACTGGCAAAGCGAACAGACGTAGATGCACTGTAGAAAGCTGGCAATTCTGAGTTTAAAAATCCCCAAATATGTGTCGCAACTGTAAATCAAGCTGCTATCACTAAAAACACGCAACATTCTAAAACTAAAACAAATGATATGAATGTTGCAGTTCGTAACGTTCAATCCTGAATGTGTCGCAAAAAGTTACAAAGAGAAAATCTGTCAGTCATGGTTTTTGTTTGTAATGCACTGCAGACCATGGGTTTCA